>CM067843.1:252570971-255153471 GCA_034509565.1 Triticum monococcum | reverse complement strand
AATTCAGGAAGATTCAGATACCAAAAGAAATGGGAATGGGAAAGCGGAGCGGGCAATAGGTTTATGACTGAGCACTAGAGCCTGGAATAGCAGGAATGAAGGTTGGGAAATATGCCATGCAGAATTCCAATAAGTTGGCACTGCTTTCCCTTTCCATATGAAAAATGGAGAGGAAAAGCATGGGTGGACCAAGCGTTTTAACCGGAATCTAGTGACGGAGAAAGAAGAAAGAATGGGAAGAAAGTAGCCATGGGCAAGCTTTAATTAATAGAAATAAGTAGGAGTTACAGCCTTTAAATTCGAGTGAAACGAGCCTTTGACGTAGTCACAAATTCGACTGCCCTTTCACTATTATTATTATTTCGAGTAATAGCGAAAGGAGTGCCAAAGCCCATTTTAGTAGAAAGCTACTGCCCTTTTCTAGTAATGCGGAGTGACATAATCAATCGAATTCGACTGGTTGGTTCCCCTTATTAGTCAATTGCTTTTGACATATCAGGTGGGAATGGGAGAGCCTCTTTTCTTTCCATAATGGAATCGGCTTAAGCTCGACCTTTTCTTTCATTTCCTATCATAGGGATATAAAAAGAAACCCAATTGTGTTTTTCTTAGTTTAGAATATCAAAATACATCCCACAACCCGGTCTTAGGTTCAGAGTCGCTTTGTGGGAACTTCAAGAGAGAGAAGAGAGATCATAGCTTAATATCAAAGATCATAGCTTAATAAGTCAACAAAACAAGGTAGGTCTACCCCCCTAATAAAGGTTTCGCTCGACGACCCTGTATCCATTCTCGATTAAAGCACAGAGAGTTTGGTTTATTATCTCCAGTTTGATGCTATCTTCTCCACGACTTGGTTCTTATGGATCTCCTCCAGGTCCTAGGCATCTTGTCTCTAGCTTTGCTCTCTATCGGTAGTAAAATCAGTACTTTGTCTTTGCCTGTCTCTGTCCATTCCTTCAACACTGATGGACTCGGAGTGGCATAACCCCTTTAATAAGAAGCATAAGACCTAAAGTGAGGAGATAGAATCGAAAGAATGATAGCAAGTTCTTTGAAAGTGGGAAGAAAGCCAAGGATACGGTGGTGTGTAGGGTATTTCAAATCAATCAGGAAAGCATGAGCTGAGAAGGAGCACAGCTTTCCATGCCTTGACAAGTGGATCTACCAAGAATAGATTTTTCAGCCGTTACTTATTATATAATAGCTCGATCCGCTCATGCATGTGATTGATTTCTCCCCTCTCTTTCAAAAATCTTCCATTCGAACAGGAAGATTCCCTTCTCGCTGTGTATCCAGAACCTGAGGATGATGAGGATCTATAAAGGTTCTTTGATCAACCTCTCGCTTCGGCTTCTTTTGTTGCCGAAGACCAGGACTCGTCTTATTTGCTGAAAACCTGTCTGTTTAGGGACTCTTTCCTTTCAATGGACATACTTGCCTGGAACTGATTCTACCTTGAGAGTGCTTCCCTCTTTTCTGATTCCTTCCCTTTGACCACCGAAAATAAAACTTCTAATAGCCATTTCTATTTTATAGATGTTTCAAACAAGTGATTTTACACTTTGATCCTTCCTGTCTTTCCCCGATAGAGGAGTTTGACCCTTCCACTTCTGCCTTTGCCCTTTGTACTTCTTCCCGCAATTGAGATCCCTGTTAAGGAAGAATATCTCGCTCGTGCTTTTTTTTGCGAGGAAATTGCTCTACTTTTTCCAGCAATGAGTGATTGAGTAAGGTCTAATTCAATCTGTGTTATGACCTACCTTTTTTGATTGAAGTAAACGAGAGCTTTACTTCTTCTTTTCAAACCCAAAGGTTTGAGCTCGTCCTCGGGTCGGATTCGGATCCTTTTCTCTCTTTTGAAATTCCATAGATATAGATGTCTCGACTGCCGAATCCGAATCCTTAGAACAACTTCATTCCATTGATTCACTGTCCATTTGGCCTTCAACCGGATTAATGGTCAACGACTTTGACAGCCTTTCCTTCACACAAGGTTTTTAATCCATCTCCCCCTCTTAGGGCAGTAAGGGGAAGTAGCGATATTTTGATTCCTTCATGGGGAATTAACGAAGGCAGCCGCTCCAGCAGCTTTAGTACTTAAGTTAACGCCCCAGCCCTTATCCCCCGATGAGAAGGTAGATGCGCTAAGCCAACTCCAATCCTTCTTGCGGAAAGGGCATTCAATGCCATCTTCATTCCCTTCCTTGCTTCAAGGAGCAAGTCGAATAGTCAAAGAAGGGGATGGCTAATTCCAGGAATAGAGTAGCATTCTTAAGAACTACCCACTGGTTTTTTTTCAGTCCATATAAAACAGTTAATCTACTAGCAGCAGAGGCTGCAGATACATGTCCACCACCTATTTATCTACTACCATAAGCGGGAGCAGTTGCAGGTAAAGAGTGTTGTGAGGGCTTTCATTTGCGCATTAAGGGAAGTTTCTGTTATAGCACTAGAAATCGGTGCCGTTAGTCCAATGATCGGAATGAAAGAATGACTATTTCCTTGCTGGAACATAACGACAACCGCAGGAATTCGGAATAAGACATGTTAAGTTCCTCCTCTTTCTGTCTAATGACTACTACGACATGCCTAGACTATAACATTCCTATGGAGTGCTGCCCATAGATTACGGAACACTTGGCATATGTTGATTGAGTCCCGGGTATAGCTCCCTCACTCGCTCTACTTTGAATCATGAATTAGTGTATGAAAAGTGGCGATCTTTCTCTATTTCTTCCTCTTCCACCAAAACAAACAAGTTGTTTTCGGGCGTCAGGGAAACTTAGTTCTTCGTTCCTCCGGTAATTGGATTGATATATAAGGATTGGGGTTGTCACCCGTATGCTTCTTATCTTTGGCTTTGAACAAGGGGAGTCCTTTCAAGCTTCATCAAATCCCTGGCACAAAGTCTGTTTTTCATTATAGAATCGAGCAAGAATCGGATTGTGAATTAGGATTGTATGCAAGAAGGGATTCAGAAATAGGAAAGCGAGTCAAGTAATCCGAATACGTAGCCACTCTCATTCTAATGCTTATATCCAGAACTAGTTCACCGAACAAAGGGACAGAACTACTGACTAAACTGTAGCGAGCTAATACCTAAACTTGAACTCTAAAATATCACTCATTCATTCAATTATTTGAGCTAAGGTGCGGGAAAATAATACATAAGGTTAGATATGAACTAGTTGACTGTTTGATTGAGGGACTACAATGCATTTTACTCATGTTTTTATTCCATTCCAGGATTCATTCATATTCGACCATAACGAGACTCAATAACAAAACTAGGGCCCTTGCTTTCCCAACTGGAGCAGGAAACTTCCAACCAAATAGGAGGGACCCGGAAGAAGAGATAAATGACAACTATCTCTAGAGAATTGAAAAGAGGTGTGCAAACTATGTTATTGAATCGGCCATGAAAACCTAAAATGAAGGAATAGGGGGTCTAGGATAAGCATGTATTGGAGGCGGGTTTCCCAATAAGTCAATAGCTATCCTTCGCTATCTAGGGCTAGCTCACTCTATGAGATAAGTTTCATGTATGGTTCGAAGCAGTTAACTCCCTTTTAAGGAGCGATCGATTAGCCCGGCCATGACCGGTCTAGAGTCTCTCTCATTGAGCTTCTCTTTTGCGCCTGCTTTCTTCTTGATTTATTACAGCACCTAGTCTCCCTTTTCCAAATTCGATTATAAGTGAAGTGAGTTATGTTTCAAGAAATTCCATCCATTTCATCACCCAGAATAATACCTAGTCCTGCTAATCTCTACGACAATCTCTGGTTTAGTTTAGTTGATCTTTTTCTATTATGAAAAGCAAGGAAACACTAGTAATGGTGGAAACAGAACTTAGAAATCTAAGGCTGAAGGCTAGTTTCATTAACGAGTCTCACCTATTTCTTACTTCCCCTACCAGCCCTACCTACATCACCTTTCATATGGAACAGGCATCCTTTAGTGATGGGGCTAGCCGCTTTCACAAGAAATCAAACCAAACAAAGACACTTATCATAGGAGTAGATTAGGGCATCTAGTGCTCTGTTCATCGTCGGAGGACTCTCAGGTGCCAAGGGAAATAGCTCCATCCCATTGGATATCCCTAGCCTTGGTGGATCAGTGTAGTGAGAAAAAACTCTTCCATTCTATCTATGGTAGATAAAGGAGCTTCAAAGCCGTAGCCATCCTCATGGCCTTTTCACTCTACAGCCGTTGCACTTTTTTATTAAATGAAATAGTTCGTTTTCTTGCTCTTAACTCGAAAGTACTAACTAAATAGGGGCACGGAGAAATAAAAAAGTGGGGGGGAGAAGAAGCCGAGCTCATTCCCTTCCATTCCTGCTCTATAGTAGGGGTTATGTCCCCCTTTCCTAGTGAGAGCAATACGCAATGCTGCTACGAATAGAGATAGTGCCCTATCCACTGCAAAACGGTACTCTGCTTCAACCACACGGTATGGCTCCCTCATTTCAAACCAAGCTGTAGACCGAGTAGGAAATAGCTAAAGGTTCCGGTCCAAAGGTAAGAAGATCCATTGGTTGGAAATCCATATCAATTGTTACTGGTTCTCCCGTTCTTGGTACTGTGCCATGTGACTCTAAAGCCCCAACTAGGCTAGATCGAGATCTTGGTCCTTGCTAGACTTACTCGCGTAAATAACCCCCATGTCTTAGGTGTTCTCAGGGGTAAGCGAGTCAATACAATCGGTTGCACAACCGTCCAGTCCATATCATAATTGTCATAATCAATCATATCAGTAGGTGGCATACTTGCCTGCTCAAGTCCATCTACTATGGATGTGGGCTTGGACCAAGCCATCCCCAAACACTGAACCGGATCTTGAAAATGGGACTGAACTGAATCCGACTTCTTGGTAGCCCAGTGGCTTTTGGTCCCCATCGGAAAGTGCTGAATGGATTGCTCCTTGCCAAACGACAAAAAGAAAGAAATTTAGGAGAGGATTGATAGGTTTAAGCATTCAGGGTTGGTCGCTCTTATGGATACCTATGAGCTAGAGTCGGGAATCGAAAAGGAGACAACGGAAGCCGTACAGATCTAGTTGGGAATGCTGTTCATGCAGTGGAGAGCGTAAATGACCGGCCCTTGAGGCGCGAGTAGACTTATCATATAGAAAGGAAAGAGATAAGCGGAGGGAGGATGGTTTGATGATAGCCAAGATCTCCATCTCATTTGTCACTCTCGTATTCTTAATAGGAATCGGCAAGCAGATACAACCACTAGGCCATTTCCATTCGACTAGTCTATCAGAGTATCCTACGAAGTCAGGTCCAATAGGCGCAGGATGCGCTAAGCCATTCGCTCTTCCTGCTGGTGGTCCATCATAGAGCTCCCATGTAGCCGTTTGTTTTCTCGCTTAACTAATTTGTATGAGGCGATACAACTGAGATCAACCAACGGTTCGAGCACTTAGCACAATGTGCCACTTAATTGGACGAGTGCAAGATCGGGTCTACCTACCTTATAAAATTTATGAAAAACAAACATTGTATTAAGGGGTTTCTATCAGTTAGTAACAAAGCCAGTAGTATCCTTGAATTCAGGGGTCAGCTACGGGAGGTATGTCTCTATGTGTGCCGAAGAAGCGTCTATCATTATATGTTGTTTATCCAATCCAAAACTTCTTCGTTTAGTTGGTAGAACCCACGCCAATATCATATTAACTCTCTCTCATCCAATAAGAGTTTCCGAGAGTTACTTTATTCAAATTCTCTCCTTTCCAAAGCTCCACAAGGGGGTAAATAAGGGGGAAGAGGAGTTCATTGAGAAAAAACAAATGCAAAATACAGATTTCCTTACTGTGTTTTGTAATCTTCCTATTTTAGAGAAAGGTATTCTCCTTTTTTGCTATTTTAGTTCTGTTAGCTTGCATTTGGCAAGTAAAAAGCTATTTGAAGAAGATTGATGCCGCGTACGTTTCGGCGCTCTCTGATTTCGTGGAGTGAAATCGAATTCAAGCTCAAAAAGCAGGCTATGTGGCACTGCACGATTTGTCATTCTCGTGGTTAAGGGGGGTCAGAATGACCGTAATCACTGTACGTAAAAGACGTATAGGTAAAAGGGGGTATGATTTTCAGACATCGAGCGTGCGGGATATCGCTTTCAAAAAACCTGTCGCGTCCACCATGGGCGCGAAAAGCAATTACGCAGATTAAGGAGGCACTAAATGCGTAAACAAAAGCGACTCCTTATTGGTAGAGGATAGGCGGGTCCTGGTCCAACCTAAGTCAGTTCGAACCTGACGAGTCGTAATCATCTGTAGCAAACACTACTGACCACTAACTTGATCTCCGATCAGTGGTGAAGGTTGTGAGTGAAACGAGTGGTTTATATACAGCATGGTAAAGAGCAGCGTAGGGCTATACCTGGCAATTCAGCTTTCAAAGAAATGGAGTACTAACACGTCGACTAAAGCATCAGCTACTTGATTTGTGGCTCCTGATTTGTAGACAATGAGATAGTTGAATCTCTCCACATAAGCTTCCCATCTTGCCAGATCGACATGTTGATGATCTTTGAAATGCTTCAAGGCTTGATGGTCAGTATAGACAAGAAACTCCTTAGGCAGCAAATAAACCTCCCATGTTTTCAAAGCTCTGAATACAGCATACAACTCTTGCTGATATGTACTCCATTTCTTCCTTGCATCACTTAGCTTCTCACTTCTAAAATGGTCTTCGGTGTTGGCCATTCTCTTATAGCAGCAACTTTGGATTCATTCGATAGTGAGGCAAATTAGGAAGACTAGCACCAGGAATTAGATCAATTCGGTGCTGAATATCCCTCATGGGTGGCAATTGTTGAGGCTCTCAGGTAGCCCAATTCTCCTTTCGAACTACGGAATTCGGGTTGGATATGGTGATAAGCCAAGCCTAAAACTACCATCGCTTAACCCGGTGAAGAAGAGCTTCCAATCGAACATGCTTAACAAAACCAGCCGTCGGGCTACAAGTGGGGATTTCTAGGGAGATTCAAGATGTGGCTCCGCTAGCTTTAGTCGGCATAAGAACAAAGAACTAAATGGGTCTCCTTAGCCTTTTGTTAGCTTCGGTGGCCTGGAGTCTTCTACGGGGCATCTCTTCTTTATAGATGAGAAGTCGATTCAGAACATGCAAGAGAAGGGTTGATGGAACCATGCAAAGAGTGCTCATTAACTCACTAGCATCCCAATAAAATCATTCCAAAGTACTTCTCCATTTCAGAACAAGCTCTTGGTGAAAAAGACTGGCGTGTAGTCCGAAAAGCGCCTATGGAAGATCTACTATTTTCCTTCGCACCAAGTCAATCTCCATGCATATATCCTACCAGTTCTCATTCAATATCTTTTCATCCAGGAAGCTTCCCCGCAACTCCAACTACCGGAAACATTAACTCGAACATTCGAGTTAGAGATGAAAAGGACCGCCCTTCGGCTAGAACCCTCCCTTAAAGAAATGAAATTGAGTCAGTGACCCTATGAGAGAGGAAGAGTTCCGTTGTGTCCAGTCATCGTATATTCAACTCAAAGAACTTCTAGTTTGATTAGCATAAAGAAAGTGCCAGCTAGGCCAGCCATTAGTACCATAGCTTTCCCAAGAAGGATAGGAGATGGATCAGACTCTTCAGTGGGAAAGAGTGTGATCAAAGGACCCTATGAATACTACTAGCCGTAGCTGTGGTTGTGGCCAAGAAGCAGGCAGGGAAGGAGATGTCCTTCTTTAAAGGAATTTCGTTAGGGGTCTATTCCTTGAATCAATAAAGCAAAAGAAAAGTCTGGCAGTGCGAGAGGCCAATATGACTATCTATATCAGTTCTTCACCTTGGTCTACTCCATCATGTAGTGAGTCGAGGCCTGTCCCTAAGGAGAAAGACGAAGCAAAACCCCAATGATTAGATTATAGGGTTGGACCCTATTTTTTCAAGAAGGAGCATGAAGGTGCTGAAAATAGGGCTTTTATCACGTTTGAGAGTTGTTCCCTCTTAGGGATGAAAGTGGAAAGTCTTCGAGTATCGTCGTCCTTCTATTGATAGATTCAGGATTCGGATAGATTCAGAGAAGGCCAACTTATCTCGATCTAGTCATTCACCCGATATGGGAATACCTTTTAGGAAGGCAAGACTAGAAAAAAGTCTGATTGACCGAAGATGTGAAGAAATCGACTGCATTAGCCCTTCATAAGGGAATACCTGACTCAGTCAATTCTTTAGTTGACATCGAGACCAAGTCCCATTGACTCTCCTGGAGGAAGATCCGCCAAGGGGCGAAGCGGTCCAATTCAATGTTTTACTATTACGCTAAGTCACTCTCCTGTTAGGGAATCGATCTAGCTGCTTATCCTATAGATAGAGAGTGGCGGCAATCACCTCCGCTATTTCAGCTGTTGTCGGCATAACAGCTTCAGTAGTATACCTACCTAAATAGATAATTCGTACCATGATTAGTAGACCCTTCTCAACTCTAGCGATTTCAAGCGAATGAGTCTCCAATTACCTTGCAAAGTGTTAGCGCTAGCCAGGTCAATAGTTCAAATATCAATGAAAGTCTCTATTTCAGTAAAGTAGAAATGACAGCTGTTTAGGTAACAGAAGACAATGCCTGCTAGTGGTATGATTCCGATCTTTGCGCAAGCAATAATATATGCTATGGCACTTTTTTTTTGCACAGCTCCTCTTTAATGCAAGTTGGTGTGAGGGGGTTCGCTGGGGATGTGAACTGTTGAATCATGAGTAAAGATATCCATGCACAGTAAAGATCAATAGGTTGAAATCAGATAAAGGCAAATATGGCTTTGAGGAAGAATACGAACGGGATTCGACATTCATAGGCTATTAGGCAGGTTTGGATTCTCCTGGCAAAGGCAGATATTTCTATGCATTCCTCTACCAAGTCCAGTTCCTCTCAGTCTCTCGATTGCATCGGCCAGGTCCTTCCGATAAAAGCTCATCCCTTCCTCCAAGAGTTATCCATCTATTCGAAGGAATGAAAGCTCAACCGGAACAAATGCTAGATTCATGTCCTTTGGTTGCCACCCACCACCAGTGGGAGAGGCAGAACAATGAATTAATTTCCTAGATCCAATGGTTTCTCGGGCGATCCCATTCCCATTTCCACCTATCGAAGCCCAACCAAGTGAGGCACTTCCACCGGATTCGTTCAAAGCTTTCCATCAGGTCAAACAAGTGACTCTCGTTCCTATGATTCACCCGGTACTCTCCACCTGTTGTGGATCTGAAGCTAGCCCACCTCATGTTCCCATCCATGGATCCAAGCTTTAAACTACTCATTCATCTTAGGCAAAGCACTAGTTGGAAGTGAAGAGGGACTATTAGCTAGCTTCTCTTGTTTCTTTACTTGTGGAATTCATCAGATGTAGCAGGAAATAATTACCAAGTGTGTACGCTCAATCCGTAGCTTGTTTTGGTTAGCTTTATCCTTGAAAGAATAAGCAGCTTCTTTTTAGGGTGGGCTATCTTGACTCTTGAGCCTGAGAGGGAGAAGGCTTCCTGCATGGACGGATTAGCAATCCCTAGTCTTCGATAGCGCATATTGGACTTATGTTTCCTCCTCCTCGAAGATGATGGATCTATGGTTATGACCATTCTTTATGGCTCTGTACCAATAGTACAGATTTGATTTAGGCTCTTTAAAGAATCACCCAACTGGTTTGATTTCTTTTTTGCAGTAATCAGAAAGTTCACTCTTTTTACAGACCTATGGCCTTGGAGTTCATCCTCGTCCTCTGCCAGGTGAGAAGGAAGATGAGAGATATGTTCCTCGTCTTCCACTTTTTCCAGGAAAGCCTTTCACCGAGCGAGCAGCTAAGCGAGTTCATCCGCATCTATTGTCGTTCAAGTAGGTCTTTGGTTGTAGTAATGTAGGCATAGGAGAAGACTAATTCCTAGCCTTTCTATTTACTAAGGTTAGGAAGGGGGTAAAGGGGGATCGGGGGAAGGTGAAAAGTTGAAGTTCATTCCTCCCTCTAATTCCATCTCAGCCTATCCGCCACAGAACAGGGACGGGCTCTTTCTTGTTCTTGCGTGACATCTCGGTAAGGCTTTAGATATATAGGAACTAGGGAAAAGAACCTCTTGCCGTCCTTGTCGATCGAAAAAAGTAATAAAATAGAAAAAAGGATTCAAATCTGCGTACTACTCCCTAGCTTCTTGAAACCACCAATCCATTATGATGCCAGCAAAGAAAACCAATGCTTAAGACGCTATTGGAGACTCGCGTAGCTATTATTCGAAGCTTATTAATTTGTTTACTGCATTCAAGGCATGACCGCGTGATAGGTGTCCTTTTCCCCTACTCAAGAAGAAGAGTTACATGTGAGTTCCGATCGTGATATGACAAACAAATCTTACTTTTGCTTTCCCAAGCTGGCGCATAACCTCTGGACCGATAGGAAGATCGATGACCCGCATCCTACAACTTCAAAGAAGTATTTGTATCACACCCGAGCAATTGACCGGGGAAGGAGTTTCATTCATTTACGGAGTTTGGAAGTGAGGACGATCCAGGATCGACTGCTATCTGAAGAAGTAGAGTGGAATGGATCTGATTATCCATTGGCGTCTGCATTGACGCTTCTGTCTAGCCCTACTTTGTGTCTTTTGCGTTTCCTTATTCATGTACTCATGTATATTTCTATTTGTATGATACTTATATTGCAATCGATCTATCCCTTGGTCCTGCCAATCGAATTGTTAAGTATGTTTTTTCCCTTTCGAGAAATGGTGACAGTACCAAATGCCGAATTACCGGCTGTACCGGGTCAGGACCATAAACACCACGAGCCGGTTAAGAACATAAGCTGTGGGCGAAAGCACACTCGTCATTCTCAGACCTGCGGTCGAGGTACGTGCGAACAAGTTCCCATTCTCTATGTTTCATGGCCTATCAATGAAAGTCGGTATCAGGCTGGCTCGCTTGGCGGGTCGTCTCCTTATATACCTAAATCCTCGTTTCACTCATCTGTAAAGGTCTACCCTTCGAAAGGTAGGTTGAGTTCCCCCGTATGTAGCCAGCCACACTCTACTCGCAGGTCAAATATTGGCATAGACAACAGAGAATGTGCTAGGTAGGAAACAGAAGGAACTCTTACTATACGAGAATTTGCAATTCAATATGACAATCGATCAGAAGGGATTGGACGATCCCAATGCGTTGCCCTCCTTGGCAATACTGAAACTATCTGACCGAGCTCCATCAACACAGAAAGCGGAAGGGACAGCAGATATGGATAGACTGGATCCGGAAAGGGATTTCAGCCAGTCCTTGCCTATTGCTGGGCTGGTTGTTTTGTCACGGTCCGATTAGTAGAAGGTGAGTGAGTAAGACGAGGCCCTTGAAGCGTAATGTAGAGCTATACTGCTCTTGTTTTTCCTTCCGCCCTGCTTAGGAGAACTTTGTCTAGAACCCACCTTAGATAGCTTTCCAGGATACCATTATAGATGAGTGAAGCGAGTATACCGTTTTTGGAGCTCCCGAGGTAGCGCGGTAGTGGAAGCCCTTTCTAGTTCAAGCAGTTCCAATTCCTATTCTGCTTCACCGCTTACACCACACTATTGGTTCGCCTTGTGGTGCCTTTCGATCAAGGTCTACTTTGGTTGATCCACTTTCTTCTACAGCGCGTTATCCGCATCGAAGTTAGCCAGGTTCCTACCGCTTCTTGATATTATGGATTTTGCAATCCCTGGACGCTAGTGCTTCTACAACCAACGGATACTATTTAACATAAATAATAAGTAGAAATGGACAAACGAGTGTGGCTACACAGAGTGAGGAAAAAACATGGTGGTACCAGCATTGCGTATCACTCACTATGCTTTATGTAATATGGCTTAAGCAATGGTAAAATGGGAGTCTTGAGCAAAGCACATCTGATCGATATGAATGAAAGATACATCCATCTTTTCTTCTCCTTCGAAGGTTAGGTATCCGCTCGTTAGTTCAGCACCGCATAAATACTTACTTTAAAAGGGGCGACTCCCGCCTGTGCTTAAGTTGTTTCAAGCTTGTAAAGACTCGCGATCGAAAGATTGATCTGGTTTTCTTTCAGCTGAAACTCTACCTAATGATTCAGATTCCCCGGATCCATGGGTCCATGGCCGCTTAGCTTAGACAGCCTTGTTAGAGACATGAATGTGGGGTGAGGTTTCCAATTGATTTGTATTCACCGGGACCTCCCCTTTTCTAGTTGTTGTGGAAATAATGTTGAGCAAATGAGTTTAAGGGGTGGTTTTCTGTTTACTTTTTTTCAGCCTACATCGTCTCTCTTCCAGAACCTCACAATCATCAGTGTCTGAAGTTTCATGATGAATATTGGTTTCACATTTTATTGCTTACGTGAGGAAATATCAATTTGGAAATCAAATTTGTATTTGAGTTATGATTAGGAGTGAGGTAGATTTGCATTGTTGAAGAAAGGGAAGAAAAAGGATGCTGCTATGGCTTGCTTGTGGCTCTTTCTTCTATTGGCTAGTCTCAGGCATGATAGTTTCAATTTCTTTTGGAAAGCAAGTGTGGCTCAGTCATAAGTGTTAGTAATAGCATGAAGTAAGTTGTCGGTAGCCGGCATTAGGTAAAAGGAAAAGCTTCTCAAAAGCATCCAGAAATATCATAGAATGGTGATCGAGATCACCTTCACGGGAATCATCCTTTGCAAATTGGGGGAAGGGAACCAATCAAGTCACCAAGAACTTCCCGAAACTTGGTTTAGTATTACGGTTCTTCTCTTCCAGCGTTTAGTATTCAAGTTCTTCTCTTCCAGCCCCCCGGCCCCTCTCTGATAAGTCAGGTTTTCAAAATGAAAAGCAAATGAAAAATCTGGTTCGATGGCTCTTCTCCACTACCCACTTTGCTACTTTCTATTTTTATTATGTATTAAGTTTCCCTTAATATATAATTTGATATTACTTTTGATTTTTATATTTTTATTCCTTTGTCGTTTTATATTCTGCCTAATACCAATTTTCAATCTTTTTAGTTCGTGCTTCATCGGCTCCTCCTTTCTGATCACTCTCCCGCCGGAGATTCAAGACCCCCAGGCTCTAGCTCATTTAGCAGGGCTAAACTTCTATCTGAGTCTTTACGAGCAGGATCTGGGATGGGTTACATTCATTCAGAACGAGCTTAATCACAATACCTCCCTAGAAGACATACCTGGGCGGCTTAAGCTCTTCCTAATGGAAGAAAAGCTCTCTTCTATGCGACAAGATGTCATTCAGGAATTTGTGGCGCTTTATCAAAGCGTAGGGCCTTATCTACTGATCGAGCCCTACTTGGTCGATGAAGCGCTTCGTTCCTATCTGGACCATATTCATGCAACTGATTCTTTCACTGTTCTCCAAGCATCTTATCAAGATCTGCGGGAGAATGCGGGAGGATCCGTTTTCTTTCGAAATGCTGTTTCCCACAACCGGGATCTCCTTGAGGCAGAAAGCTCCGCAAGGAGGTGCCTGGAAGTGGAACAGAGGATCCGGTGGGAAGAAATCCCCAAGAGCAAGGCAAGTCTCGAAAGAGCTGAGCACGAGCATGCTCTCGACTTGTTTAAGTCAGAGGATCTTAGAAGGGAATTAGAAAAAAAAGAGCGGGGTAGCTCAGTAATTCTGATTCTTTTCTCTTCCAGCCCCCCGACCCCTCTTTGATAAGGAAAGTTTTCATTTCTCAAATCAAAAATGAAAAATATGGTTCGGTGGCTCTTCTCTACTAACCACAAGGATATTGGGACTCTCTATTTCATCTTCGGTGCCATTGCAGGAGTGATGGGCACATGCTTCTCCGTACTGATTCGTATGGAATTAGCCCGACCCGTCGATCAAATTCTTGGTGGGAATCATCAACTTTATAATGTTTTAATAACGGCTCATGCTTTTTTAATGATCTTTTTTATGGTTATGCCGGCCATGATAGGTGGATTTGGTAATTGGTTTGTTCCGATTCTGATAGGTGCACCTGACATGGCATTTCCAGGATTAAATAATATATCATTCTAGTTGTTGCCACCAAGTCTCTTGCTCCTATTAAGCTCAGCCTTAGTAGAAGTGGGCAGCGGCACTGGGTAGACAGTCTATCTACCCTTAAGTGGTATTACCAGCCATTCTGGAAGAGCAGTTGATTTAGCAATTTTTAGTCTTCATCTATCAGGTATTTCATCAATATTAGGTTCTATCAATTTTATAACAACTATGTTCAACATGCGTGGACCTGGAATGACTACGCATAGATTACCACTTTTTGTGTGGTCCGTTCTAGTGACAGCATTCCTACTTTTATTATCACTTCCGGTACTGGCGGGGGCAATTACAATGTTATTAACTGATCGAAACTTTAATACAACCTTTTTTGATCCCGCGGGAGGGGGAGACCCAATATTATACCAGCATCTCTTTTGGTTCTTTGGTCATGCAGAGGTGTATATTCTCATTCTGCCTGGATTTGGTATTATTAGTCATATCCTATCGACCTTTTCAAGAAAACCGGTCTTCGGGTATCTAGGCATGGTTTATGCCATGATAAGTATAGGTGTTCTTGGATTTCTTGTTTGGGCTCATCATATGTTTACTGTGGGCTTAGACGTTGATACGCGTGCCTACTTCACCGCAGCTACCATGATCATAGTTGTGCCCACAGGAATCAAAATCTTTAGTTGGATCGCTACCATGTGGGGAGGTTCGATACAATACAAAACACCCATGTTATTTGTTGTAGGGTTCATCTTTTTGTTCACCATAGGAGGGCTCACTGGAATAGTTCTAGTAAACTCTGGGCTAGACATTGCTCTACATGATACTTATTATGTGGTTGCATATTTCCATTATGTACTTTCTATGGGAGCCGTTTTTGCTTTATTTGCTGGATTTTACTATTGGGTGGGTAAAATCTTTGGTCGGACATATCTTGAAACTTTAGGCCAAATCCATTTTTGGATCACTTTTTTCGGGGTTAATCTGACCTTCTTTCCCATGCATTTCTTAGGGCTTTCGGGTATGCCACGTCGCATTCCAGATTATCCAGATGCTTACGCCGGATGGAATGCTCTGAGCAGTTTTGGTTCTTATATATCCGTAGTTGGGATTCGTCATTTCTTCGTAGTTGTCGCAATCACTTCAAGCAGTGGAAAGAACCAAAAATGTGCGGAAAATCCTTGGGCTGTTGAACAGAATCCAACCACACTAGAATGGTTGGTACAAAGCCCTCCGGCCTTTCATACTTTTGGAGAACTTCCTGCGGTAAAAGAGACAAAAAGCTAGGCGCATATGCGTCCTAACTATTGCCCCTTTCTTTGTTATAAAAGATCTATTTTGAGCTATTAAATAAAAGCTGAGTTAAATAATACTAGTCTTAGCGAGGAAGTTAAGAAAAAGCTATGGAAAATATGACTCCCTAAACTTCATTATTAATGAACCCTACTTTGGTCAAAACATGTGTGGAATATTGTATCAAAGATCCAGAATCTAGGAATGATATGCTGCCATGTTCCATAGAAAGATCAATCTCCTCAATAAATGTTATTATAACTATGTGAAATTCATAGGCAATAAACTCGAAGATGATGGACCTAATAATTAAATAGATTACATTATCGCGGTGTTTGCTAAAGATATCAACTCGGTTGACTACTGTATACACCACAAATGTTATTGTTTGAAGTATTTCCAATAAAGAAAACAATAAGAAACAATCTATCAATTTCCATAATCACACCTATCATATGGAAGATGAGAAAACATTGACTTTGTAGTGTAGTGTTCATAAAGTGATCACGAGGCCACCGATACCGTATGTGGATTGGTGGGATAGAAGAGTGGGCATGTGGGCTTCTATCAAAAGATACTGCTATTGCTACGCTCATATACGTCAAGGAAAGGAAGGGAGCGAAAAGATACGTTAATGTTTCCACCTACTCTCTTTTATAGCACAGGGGTGAGTTAAGTATAGGGATGATCCACTCGTCGTAAATAGCAGCACGTTAGAACATTTTCTACATGTTTCCTTTTCTTGCTTCATGGCACATGCCTATTGTAAAACATACCTACCAGGACAAAAGTACTAGTTTGTGAACATGCCATTCCCTTTCTTCGTGCACTCATTTACTAGATAGTCAGGAACCTTCTTTTGACTTGACCAGCTTAGTTTACTAGTAGAGTAGTAGGCCTTTGCTTCTGAACGACCTTACAAAATGGATCAACTACAAATGAATCGGGTCATAAACGAATTTCGCTAACCGTAGTAGTAAATAGCGTGACACCAAGAAATCGATCAAAGCCAACTCAAGTTGTATGGAAGGTGGACGGTCGAATTACCCAACTGAAAGGAAGAAAGCAATCCGCATAGCCGGAGTCCAGTTGGATAGTTCAGGCTACGGAACAAGACATGATGCCATTTCTCTTATCGATACAGGAAAATGAGCTATTAGTAAGGTCGTTCAAGGAATAGCCTTTCATCTTGGGAAAGAGAATGTCGCGGATCTCAATGTTCTCGTCATGACCAATGCTCCTAACGAGGGTGACTTTCCCATAGACCAACCTCCCGTTGGCGGACTACCAGACCTCCAGCAGGAAATGGTGCACGCTGCCCATCCCGAAGACATTATTGCGGAGTTGACTTCCAAGGTTGAAAGAATATTTCACGAAGTAGGCAATCCTCTTCCTTTAGAGGAGGGTGAATCTGCGTGACCATTAACTGAAAATCATATATTGTGGAATAGTGAAGGAGGAGATACACTTCAACAAATCTTCTCAGATTATACGAAAGCCGGGGACGCAAGCGAATTCGTCGCAACAGCCACCAATCTGGCGAAGCGGTTTCGCCGCGCCGAGCTCGGTGAACCAGATTCTCCCGACCCTGATGCGCCTGTGGAAGAGCAGGAGGCTCATTCCACGGGATTCCCTGAAAGCACAAAAGCAAATGATGGGGCGAATGAGGCAGGCCCATCTTCTTCGAGGAAGCGTAAAAGGCGGGATGATGATTTGGGGTCCGAAGATGACGATTCGGGGGGGGGGGCGGGGAATCTCCAGATCCAGTGGAAATCGTTTATGAAGGGGATGCACAAGGGTACAACCGGGAGGGGAATTAGGTTGGCCGCCAACTTCGCCTGCCTTTCTATCTGAGTTCTTCCCTCTTGATGCTTTCGAATGACTCCTAAATTTCACAAAATCCTTTTTTTCTTTCTTATTTGAAATCCAAATCGAAATGCCTCAACTTGATAAATTAACTTATTTCTCACAATTCTTCTAGTTATGTCTTCTCCTCTTTACTTTTTATATTCTCTTATTTAATAATAATAATAATAATAATGGAATACTTGGAATTAGTAGAATTCTCAAACTACGGAACCAACTGCTTTTGCACCGGGGGTGAGATCCGGAGCAAGGACCCTAAGAATCTGGAAGATATCTCGAGAAAAGGTTTTAGCACTGGTCTCTCATATATGTACTCCAGTTTATCCGAAGTATCCCAATGGTGTAAGACCGTCGACTATTTGGTAAAAGGAGGAAAATCACTCTGATCTCTGATTTCAGAGAAATAAGTTGCTCACGAGGAATGGAGAGACAGATTCCTTATTTGATCTCAAAGTCCTCATATAACACTTCTTCCAGTCGGATTACTTGTTGGAAAAGCATAATGCTCACACATGTTCCACACGGGCAAGGAAGCATAATATCATGAAAGCCGTCTGATAATCTTTCTATAGGTTCCCCAAAGAGAATGGTCTCATCACAAAAACACTTTCTATATGTTCTGTTATTTGAAGATTCGAAGAAGCAAGAAAGTTTTTCATATAGTTGTTTTTGTGTAGTGATCTCTGTTCATGGAGATCACGAGGCCACTGATACCCGAAGTGGTTAGGTGGGATAGAAGAGAGGGAAAGCGGGCTTCTATCACATAGTTTCTCTTTCAGGGTACATAGGACGGCCCTCTCATCATTACCTTTTGTGCTTACCCGTAGCTAGCTGTGCCTGAAGTCATGGATGATGTTATTCCCACTGAGAGATGTGCTGCAAAATGGAAGTTGTGTTAGTCCTCGGCTAAAACCATCTTCCTTTATTAAAGACCATATATATCCATATGTAGATAGAAGAGGGGATGTAGTCGTTCAAAGCTAAGGTGAGTCTGTTCCAGCTAATTCCTCAGATTCCACTTTCCTGTATGTCCATGTAAAAAGGAGTCCAGTCCACAAGGAGAGGGAATCCACAATAATATCTGTTTTAGATGCTTTCTACTATGTTTCAAGTGATCAAAGAATAGTATCTTTAGACATAACTGAAACAGCAGATGCAGATTCGAATGCTAAGGTTATTAAAGCTTAAAAGAAAAGGCAGTCATAGGTTAGGTGACTAAGAAAAGAATGTGGAAAGGGTCACGAATAGGATTGGTATATTAGTTTTATCTATAACAAAGATTTCTCAGCTTGTTTCTATCTGGTTGGTATCCGCTGGTACCATTCATTGTGAGTGCTTTTAGGGGTTGCTCAACTCTCGTCTATTTTCACCATCTAAATGATTGCATCTTCTTGTTCTCACAATTTCTCAAAGGTTATTGTATTGATACTATGGAATTTATAGTGAAAAACAATAGGGTTCAATTCGATTCATTTTGGAAACTCTAGCGGGGCCATCCCAAATTCCTCTAAGCTGTCATAATTGAATAAAAGGGATCGTATAGCTTTCCAATCCAGCAACATACATCTATCACCTAGGCATAACTGCCAACATCAGTATGTAGAAAGAATCTGTTTAGAACGGTTTAGAGTCGGAACCAAGGCAAGATATCCAGGATTCCCTATAGTAGAGGAACGAACACACTGGGCTTTCCCTTTCAAATAGATGACCTGGAGACAGATCAACACAGCCAATGCTTCTTTTAGACCTACAACCCGGACCAGAACATGGAAATGGTTCCAAGGCATCGAATGGCACTTGTCCTGTCATACCTTCTCTTGTGGCTTTAGACTGTGTATATACTTGACCTTGCCAAGGAGAAGAAGCAGAAGCCCTATTGGAATCTGAGTCAGGGTCATTGTTGTTACAGTTTCCCCTTTTGGTAAAGGTTGGGTTGAAGGGATTGGGATTGGCTTATCGAGATGTGTGTGTATCTCATATCGTTCTAGTGACTCCGCTTTCCTGACCAGGGAACTGCTATCTCAAGGATAGTCAAGTCCCGGATTCGAAAGTCGATATGATACGCTTGATTGGTCTAGCATCGCCGGTTTTGCAGGATCACTTATGCTATTTCGAGAACAGAACCTGGCCCATGGGGAAGAAGTAGTAGCCAATGCCGAAACTACTTGCTTGCTTTTACTTTCCGACGCCAATGCCAACAAGTGTTTTCCTGACTCGAGAACGAGTACATACGTTTTCTCTGATGCTTGCTCTTGTTACAAGCTTCTACCCGACCGATTAGCCCAGAGCACTAATACGCTTTCTTTCCTCGAACAAGTACCTTTCCTTTGAACGAGAATGCCAACTGCTTCCTTCCAACAATCCAATACGAATACGAATGTACAAATGACAGGACATTCCCCGGAGTAGAGTAGAAATGAATTCATTCACATCTGCTAGAAACCAGAGCCTGAGCTATGAACTGATCTAAGAGCGGACAAGCAATCCTATTCCTATTGTTTTGGGTGGCAGATTCCATATGCTATTTATCATGGAGAATACAGATTCTTCTTGTACCATAGTAGCTCAACTGCTTTCCTGACTTGACTCGATAATTGCTTTCCCTTCCCCAATCCTAGAGCATCCAAGAGATTCGTTTCCACACGCTTGATCTGCAGTTTGATTCGTGCCTGTGCCGGCAAGAGATCCTGTTCCTGTTGGGCAAGGGATTTGATAGCTAGAAAAACAAGCGGTGGATTCGATTCTTTCTTTGATAGCAGAATGGGATATTCCACTCTTTTAGATGCACACCGCACTTCATCAGTAGAAAAGCCCGGCGCCTGAAACCCAAGCTCAAAACCACCCTTCCTTTAGCTGGACCGGCATACATATCTTATCTCATAAGAAACTAGGGAATATTGATTTCGAGTAAGTATCGTATCCTGATCCTGCTATTGATGTAGATTTAGCCACACCAGCACCTGAGCCCGCAACTGCTGCCTCTGTAATTGAGGAATATCTCGTCCCGGATTTGCCCAAAAGTATTATGGGATATCTATTATTATTGGCAACTTGTTTAGTTCCCACAGAAAGAGATGCGCCATAGTATCCCTCGGGCATGGGCCAACCACCAAGGCCAGGAACTAGAACAACTCGATACTTTCCACCATCGACAACCCTTGATTTCTCATATTTTGGCAACGGCTGTTCTGGCACTATTCTCCGATTTCCACCCATTGTTCACATTCTATATACCTTGCCCCCTCCTCCCAACTTCATCACACCCGCCTTTTTAACATTGTTTTGAAACAAAGGAAACATGCAACTGCCCATACTTTCCCACTTGTATAGCCCACCACTTAATTAATGCGCGACCTGATGCGGGTCATATTGGATGATCAGCGAACCTAATTATATTCACCTATAGCCAAAGACCAATACATAATCTCATAATCCTCACCCAGCTCGGTTGATTAGATCTCCCTTTAATTCATATATGCTACTTCCGGTCCGGGCATAAGTGGAAACCCATTGATCTCGGGATCGGGACTCGAACTTAGAAGCTCTTCCTCTTTTAGCAACCGGATTGCTCCTTGCAATAAATATGGCTCAGGTGTTGGATTAATAGCTCCTGTTTAGGAAGGATGTCATGGGCCCCCAAGCATCCCCTTAAATATGGTGAATGAAGAGAATTGGACCAGTCCTTGAATAGGAATGATGGGTATCCTTGTCATAGGGCAATGTTTCTGTCAGAGTCTAGTGGCACCCTTTAAAGTAGTCTGCTGGATTGCTGCTGAATAGCTTGATGGGTCAGGGCAGATTGATAGGGAAAGAACCCTCGCCATCTGGAATCACTATCTTCCGTGGATGTTCTCGTTCTCCTTCTCTCATTTCTGTGATTTCGTATAAGCTAGATAGGCTTCTGTAGTTTCTGGGTTGCTGGGTTCCATTTTTCTTTGCTTGCTGCATATCTCACTCAATCCCTTGCTTTCGAGAATAGCATTTCCCTAGCGCTAGTTGTGGGTCAGAGTTGACAGATCAGAAGTAGAATACTTGACTTCTCTAAGATGCCAGGAGGGAACAGAACAGTCATGCAGAAGAGAGAAGCAGGTGTGGATGGGACCCGGAAATGCATTCGATTTTATCGAGTGACGTAGCTGAAAATGTACTAGCCTTTACGGGATCTTCTCTGGTGCGCCAACCCTAGAATGTCATATTATGATGGCAGTGGAACTGGATCACTCCACTCCAGAGGCAGGTAAGCTTTCTCCTTGCACTGGCACTGGCTTGCTTCGCCCAGATAGGGCTTCTGTTGGTCTCTCTTTTTCACTATCACTGAAATCCACCTCCTCTTTAGAAAAATGAGAGCTGATCTTTGGTAGTTTCGGTAGTCCCAAGTAAGCTATCGACTCTGGTGTCCAATCAGTTCTGAAGTCTGGCTTGTCATTGGAAAAGGTAGCAAAGAATATCGTATTAAGATGTCGGTAGTACAAAGCAAGCTACTTCGTCTGTTCACTCAATTGGCTCCCTAATCTTGCCTTTCAAAGAAAGGATAATGCGTAGGAGTGAAGCAGTTGACTACTGTGTCTTGAGGAGTTCTGTACCGTACCCTGTGTGTCCGATCGAGTTTTGCGGTCTACGGCTGTATCCGACCAATTATCCAAGGTGCAGTCCACCTCTTTCTATGCTTCAATTTAGTGACGCAAGTAATGGTGGTGTTTGTTGTACTATAGGTACTGGGTTCGTTCTCTCATTGTCAGTATGTATTGAACTACCGTAATACAGGACTAGTGGGCCCCCCGTCTATCTATTAGCCGTCTATCTATTAGACCTATCTAGAAGTAGAAGTTCATTGCATTCTCGGAGATGTAGAATTGAGTGTTTAGCTTACCGGGCATTATGCTAAGTTTGCATCCGAATCGAAATTTGGCGCTACTACTCAAACACGAAAGCTAGGGAAGGGAATAGAAGGGCGGGTAGATCGATGTGATGATAGCACCACGCTAGGCACCGAAGACGAAAGTGAAACATCATCGGTAACACTATACGTTGTAGTCTCGCATTATCCACTGGATCCGCGGCTAACCATATATAATGCTCAATGCTATGCAAAAGCAATAAGGGGGAGATTGTCTTCTAACTAACTATATAAGTAATTTATATAACTAGATGATTCTCGTTCAAAAGATTCTTCCAATTATCATTATATAGAGAGGCGGAGGCGCATAGCAATAAAAAAGCTTGCTTGTTGGGCTGATGAGGCTCGAGAAAGACTGTGAAGTGAAGACGCGCCATTACCGAAACCATTTCTTTGCTTTGGGCGAAGTTCCTTTATAGGGAGCTCACTTCCTTGCTTTGGTTGGTTCGTTGAACTTGCTTTTTAGGTGCGGTGCGTGCGGGTCTAGTTTCATTTATGAGTGTTGCGTATATTTCCGTTAGTAATGGTTTTGAGATTGGGAAGAAGGGATATGGGTATGGCATCATCCCAGATTTGATCTAAGGCTAGTTCTGTGTGTGCAACTACTATCTTATCTCAATACCAGGCTAAGGCTTGGCTAAGTGCTCTAGAGGTTTTCCTTATTGTCCTGGTTCTTACCTCAACAGGGCAGGGGAGATAGTTGGAAGTTGAATAGTCGTATCATATCAGTACCGAGAATCCCTGTTGAATGGCTTGGCCTTTAGTGCGAGTCTAGTTGACTGATTCCTAGGCTAGCTTCTCCTTATGTGCGGGTCTAGTCTACAGAACAGATGAAGACCCAGAACCGAGGAGAACAGAACGAATACCAATCTGACAGCGGACAATCAATCCCAGTTCCTAGTTTCGTTCAAGCAATAGCCTGCCTATTCCCGTTCTTCGTGTATCAACCCTCCTATAGTGGATACAACTGAGAACGATCTTGACTCCACTCACTACAAAGGAACAACTGATTCTCCAATTACATGGTTTGTTTTCCTTTCATTGTACCTACCTTCTTTTCGCTGGAGGCATATTTGATACGTTATTTAACATTCTGAAGAAAGTCCAAACTTCCAGATCTGAAGGAATGGCAAGATCAGAGATCCATTTTACACTGGGGCCTGGCCAATGGGAAGAAGAAGTACTCTACCTTTGCTTCAGAAATCCACTGTTGCTGAAGAGAAGAGAAGAGATTTCTAGCGCGCACTCCTATCCGAGTAGAAAGACAGCCTACACTCACTGTTGGCAATGGAAGAGACTAGACTCTTTCCACACTTAAGATCCCAAGGGACAAGACAGGTCAGATCTTTCTCTTTAGTCGGGGGCCCTTCTCCAGAGTAGAGTTTCGAACAAGAGTGCGGAGCGATGCGTTTCATCAAGAGTGCGGATCAAATGGAAGTTGACCATGTTCTTGAAATCGATCCTCGGATGTGCAATGAAAAGAGAAGCAAGTCCCGACGCAAGGAAATCGATCTTGATTCTGTGGGTCAGGGAGCCTGCTATGAGTTGGCTTTGGGACAAGCCCTGTTTCTTTAGATGAATCTGCCCTAGAACTCACTTTTGAAACCCGTTGAAGGGAATCCCGAAAAAGAGAGGGAATGTGCTATAAAGCTTCCGTTTTTCTTCTACACATTATACGTTACTCATTGGGTTGATAATAGAGGATAGATCGCGTCAATTCACTAAAGAAAAACAGAATTTCCTAAGATTTCTGGCCCGATACCTTCCTGCCGATCCAGAATGTAGAGCAGATCTATCGGAGAACAGGGAGCAGGAAATTCTTACTTGAATGCCCGGGGCAAGCTCCAGCAGATACAACAGATCCATATCCATAAACAAGAATGAAAAGCGGATTTCGATTAGTGAATGGATGCTATCCTGACCTGGCAAGAGATCCTGATCATTACGAGATGCTAATTTTCATCCTCCAATGCCTTAGAGCAGCAAATCCATCAACCCCGAACAAGAAAATCAAACAAAGTAGTGGCCAGGGCAGTCTCAAGAATGGGAAAGTCAAGTTCTAGTACGGCTATCACGATGTGGCCAATGGATAATAAATAACTTGCTAACCCAACCCAGCAATCAAACAGATGCTAGCAACGGCTTTCTAGCTAGAAAACCAAGCCTTGGATCTCCACATAGAATACAATTCATTCCAATACCAATGAAGCTAAGGCAATAAAGCAAAGGCAAGTTCCAATTATGTAGTGTAGTCGCTCTCATCCCCAAAAGGAAAGAAGATTTTTGGATTTCACCCACTATTCGTTCCCTCTATCCGAACGACACCACTGATCTGATGCCAACTCTTTTAATTGACACTAGTAAAATTTTCCACACTTGCTTCTGTTCTCCAATTCCTATTCTCATTCCAATTCTCATCCCATCCCTCGAGATAGTCGGGCCAGTGATTCTCTTTAAGGATCGAACTATAGCAATAGCAAACAAACCGAGCGAGGAAGCTTACTTACCAGGGATGGATACCAGTTCAGATGGATTTCCGTATTCACTTACGAGGCTCGAATCTCCTCTTCCACACTGGCAGCACCTAAGTGAAACAGAAGTTTTCTTATCAGCGGACTGGGTATCGAGGTCAAATAGCAGTACGTACTGGCAGCCTCCCGATGTGGGGTTCCAGGGCAGAGGTCAGAGAATCTATATGGTCGGTGTCTACGCATGCTTGAATTCCATATCCATAGCTGTCAAAATGACGTTAGTAGGATCATCGGTCGGGAGTCAAGTCAAGGGAGTGAAGTTGAGGGAAAAGCTCTTTCTCTCAAAGTTTGAGCACTGGCCTAAAACTGGATCAAAGATTGGAATCCGGAATCCAAGTCTCTTCTTTCTTATACGAGTTTATTTCTTAGTAGAGTAATGTTTCCCTTTCCTTGACTGTCTTCCCGGAGAGATTCCTTGATTTCGGTACTTCACTACTCTAGTTGGAGTAACGTCCCTTGCTATCTTCATTCTGACCTTGCCCTAGCGGCGCACAGTGACAAATCGAGTTTAGGTTCTGATCTGGCTCGTACACTAAACCTTACCAGTAGCTCTTGCTCTTGCAGCAACTGTTGCACTACAAGCACAAGCTATTCTTCTAACTTGCTTGACACACTGATGGACCTTGACACACTGATGGAACAATGCGGCCGACTCACTCACCTGCCGCCCTTTAGTAGGAATCTGAAGAGGAAAGAGCCTTAGCTTCTTCTATTCTATGCAATTCTCTTCTCATCCCTGCGCCTGCTCGGCACATAAACTAACAATCCTGCTACTTCTCCTTACAACAACTGTTGAAGCTGAGAGGCTAGGGGACTCGGGATCAGGGCGGGATGAGTGATGCTATATGGTTTGAACCCTCTATCTGTAGATCATTCCTTTTACTGATTTCTAGCTTTTCGGAGGCACAAGTAGTTGATCACTTAGACGTACGAGATTCTGAAAGGATTGTTCTCTCTAGGCACATCTTAGGAAGGATTCCGTGTCCCTCCAACTCCATCCATTGGGCAGCGTCTTTTCATCCGGAGAAGCTGTCAAAGCGATAGCCATGTCTGATCCCCGTATCTGTGAAAGAGCATGGTCTTCCTAGTGGAGTCTAGAAAAAGAGCCGGGTATTCTGAGTGGAGTCTGGAATGAGACCTGTTGCCTCTGGCTTGACCATTAGCTGCACTATATATTATTGGCATGGCATTCCTAAACCCATAGAAAAAGAAGGATTAGGAGACGTCCATCGAAATAGACTAGGAGGCCTCTCACTAGCGCTATATAAGGTGCCGGATTCCCTCTCACATAAAGCCATTCCAACAATCTATTCGTCGTAAGCCCTTCTAGCAGCAATCCAAATGTCCCTCCATCTGCATCTCCCTAACAGTCTCTGCACGTGGATCTCTTCTACTACTGATTCAATTGGGGTCAATCCTGCCGCATCCACTTCCTTCTATCAATTAGTGGAATCCCCAAAAGCGGAAGAAGTTCTTTGCGCTAAATACCTTCTTTGGAAGCTGTGATCCCACAACGGACCGAAATGGCCATCAGAAAGTAGATTCATTTTATGATACAAAAAGAATCTGCTTTCTTCTGGCACATGTATTTCTGAAAGGACTCCATCTTTGTAAAAGCTCGTTTTCACCTTGCATCGAATTAAACCAATCCTTTCACCG
This sequence comes from Triticum monococcum, assembly GCA_034509565.1. Lineage (NCBI taxonomy): Eukaryota > Viridiplantae > Streptophyta > Magnoliopsida > Poales > Poaceae > Triticum > Triticum monococcum. Next base: position 255,127,260 of record CM067843.1, on the reverse strand, counting down.
CGGATAAAGACTTGGTGGGTGGGGATGAGACGCTAAGGTAGGGTTCAGTCTGGATGAAACTATCTTTAACACGAGCTTCTTCCTTGTGTGAAGTACCAACTTATTGGAATTCAGCATTGCATATTCACTACCAAGATCTCTTATAGGTTTTGGGACCAGAATGAATTCTTCCTACAGATGCCGTAAAGGGTGTGGTTTAGCAACCAAGCGTACAATGACCGAAACCAACAGCTCCATCATTTCTAAGAACTTCTCTCTCGCATAGAGGAGATCTTGGCACTACTTTATGTGTTCAATCCAGGGAGCCGCCCTCTTCTTCATATCTTGCTTGATATTGGTTTCATAATGAAAAGAGGAAGGAGTGTCGAAGCGATGTCGCTTCTCTGCTCTCGGCTCTTTGCTCGAGATGATGTGATCTGTTCGATCAGTCTAGAATCTGCAACCAATTGGCTAAGTCGCTAAGTCATTGCGGACACTTGCCATCCTCTCATATCGAAAGACAAACAACGACTTCCGGGGTAAAACGAAGGGCTAAAACCTGAGCCTCTTTTTCCATCCCAGGGGGTAGCGATTTCAAGAGTACTTGGTTTAAAACTTCCAGTTTATTCATGTAGTTTCACTCGATGAAAAATGCATTCAAAATGCATTCTATTGATGATTCTCTGTCAGGCATTACACCTCTATCCCAAGCTGTTCGTGTTAAGGTGGCCGATGGCACTGAGTTAACTTCCTTGTTTCTTCTTCTTGATTTGATCTTTGCAAGTATCTGCTGATACGGCTCCATCACATCAGCCAAGGAGCCCCACATTCTAGAGTGCAATGAATGCAACTCAGAAGCCATTCTTATCTGTCTATGCCCCATATCTTGGATCTGGGTATGCGTATGAATACTATTCGTATCACAGCCGAGCAAGAGGATTGACTTACTCATTTCAAGCGGAAGTGGGGATTGAACCCAGTAGAAACCTAGCAGCTAAAAGAGGTCCAAAGCACCGGATATGGCTCAAATAGTCTTTATAGAAATGATCTATGAACTATAACCTTTCGATAAGAAAGATTAGTTACACAAGATATATTATTCTTTCTCACTTCCTCTAGAAACCAAATGGAGAAGGAGTGGGAGTTGAAAGCGACAGAGATAAAGAACCAGCAATTGCAGTCGTAGGTGGAAGCCTTTCTTTCTTCTAGCACGTATTGATCTTGGCGCTCCTTGAGATCTCGGAATAGCTCCGAACCAGCGACCTTGAGCGGGTCTCCTCAAAACCACCGTAACTACCCGCTGCAAGCCATGGTCCTTGTATGCTAAGGCGGAGATTAATTAATTGCTGCCACAGCAGGCGCCTATCTGTAGATAGATTGGATCGAAAATATAAAAAAAACTTGTCAAGCTTTGCAAGGTCCCCTTCTCAGAACAGTAGCAAGTCAGCACCAGGTCAAATTCTCTAATTACGGTAATATACCATAAACAATCATTCTTTAGGAGCTATATTATCCCTCTAGGGGAGCTAGTATAGTTGGCCATAAGGTCACACGCCTTCTTCATTCCATTTTCTATTTTAGAACTTCGGGTTTCAAAGACTTTTCCCAGAATAGAGGCTTTGTTCTTTTTAGCAGAAAGAATGAATCTAGTATCGACGGAATGGTATCTATCTTCTTAATATTCGTTTTTCAGGGGAATGAGCCAACCCACACAAGAGTGCCTACTAGCTTGTCACGAACGCGGAGGAAAAGAAGTAAGATATCCCCGCCCCCGAGCCGGGACCACTTCTTCTTGTACCACTAGTGGTCTTGGATGAAGAACCACAAGAGCAACCTGAGGTAGTCGAGGAGGAGCCACAAGAGCAAGATGGAGGTTAAAATGAGACAGGTGGTAATACTTCTTTGGAATTGCCGCTTGCACTACGCGGAGAGACTAGGACTAATGCTGGAAAGCCTCCGGTCCGATATGGCTATGAGCATGACATTGCAAATTGAGTTTCAGACTCTTATGTCTCACCCGCACACAAAGCATTCATTGCATCTCTACAATCAGTGTCTATTCCAAAGGATTGGAAGGCTGCAAAGCTGGATCCTCGGTGGAAAGAAAGACGCAATGAAGGAGGAGCTTGGTGCACTTCAGAAGAACAAGACATGGGATCTTCTTCCACTCCCAGCAGGAAAAAGAGTAGTTGGATGCAAATGGGTGTTCACCGTAAAACAGACTCCAGAGGGTAAGGTGGGTAGATAGAAGGCAAGGCTAATTGCAAAAGGTTATAGGAAGACGGGAGATAGACTATGATGAGACAAAAGCACCAATGGCGAAGATGGACACGGTGAGAACCTTAATCTCATGCGCAGTCAACTTACTTTGGGTGGCCTTTACATCAGCTAGATGTGAAGAATGCTTTTCTTCATGGTGGTTATTTACAAGAAGAGATCCATATGGACATTCCTCCAGGTTTTGGAACAAACTGACTGATGGGAAGGTGTGTAGGCTCAAGAAATCTTTGTATGGCTTGAAACAGTCTCCACGGGCGTGGACAAGTTCAGGAGAGTTGTTTGTGGTATGGATCATACAGTAGCGGCATAGACGAATCCATATCACCATTTTGGCGTTGTATGTGGATGATATTGTGATTACTGGAGACGATGTTGAAGAAATCAAATGTTTGAAGGCAAGACTGGGAGAAGCATTTGAGGTGAAGGATCTTGGACCTCTTCGATACTTCCTTCGGATTGAGATTGTTCGGTTGAAGAAGGGGGTAACATTAAGTATAGTGAACAAGTAGCTGATTGTTTTACTAAACGAGTAGGTCCTTGTGAGGGTTTAGCAATTTGTAACAAGATAGGCATGTTAGATATCTTTAGCCGGGGGAGTGTTGAGTATTGGGCTGGGCTGTATACTGTGTGTTAGGCCCCATGGCCCATGTACCTTGTATGTATAGAAGCACATAGGAGCAATGGAAGAGATTGATGATCACTCATCAAATAATACCCATGAAATGAATCCAGACTCAGTGAGTGGTGAAGACCACTGACCCTAATAGGAATACAGAAGACCAAATTATTGAAGAGAATAGTACAATTAACAACTAAACCTAAAGGGATCCACTTGTCACAGAAGAAGTCTATAACTAATAGGAAGCGCCTATCTCTTACTTGATATCTGATTGATCTTGCAGAGCCGAATTGTTTGAACTTGATCGACCTTAAACGCTAGTACAATTCTAGGATGACATCATCTAATATACGCGAGGCTCAACCAATGATTTTGATTAGACACTTCTCCTTGTTGAATGAGAATGAAGGAAGAGTGCCGAACGACTAAAGCTAACGGCCAGCCCGGATACCTAAACTGAAGAGGATGTCCCACCATAGCAAGATATGATACAGACCAATTAACTGGTAAGACAACCTTCCCCATTGCTTTTATTTCAACTAACTAGAAAAGGAAGGGGGCTCTTACGCGACTAGGCCGAGGAAACCTCCACTACTGGCTGAACTGAAACACATCATCCCATCCATTCCATCAAGTAAGTACGGGTCCCAGTGACATATTAAAGAATGCCAACTTTCTTCCAACCGGTCTGTGAGAAGAAATGCCTAGATACTCTGTATGAGGAGAGCTCGATAAGCAAGCAAAGAGCAGGGTTTGGTAGGCTGAGCCTCTTCTAGGGCAGAAATTGGTCTATACCCACAGTTGCTTTTGTTTTTTCGTATGGCACTCTTAGGGTGATTTGCGAAGTTGTTGTTTCTGACTGTAGCCTATAAGAAAAGAAGTGTGTCTGCATCGATCGCATCAAGATTAATCTCTGTTATTTTTCATACGCATTTCATTTCACTGGGCTGCGGTTGGCCTTAGCTTTAGTAGCAGGGTTGGCGCTTTCTTTTCAATGAGGGAATGGCTAGCGCTATCACCCATGGCACCTTCATCCTCAAGAAGAAGCGAGTAGTTGGCATTTCCTATTTCCGAACAAATGGATACAAATTGACCTTGTGGATCCGATGATACCACGCCTGGGAGACTTTCAGAAGAATAAGAAGAAGGCAGATTCAATTCTTCAAGTCAAAGTCAAGGGCTACTGGTAGTTTCATATCAATAACGATCCTTTGGATCTATAATCATTGAAAGAGGTCTCTATATTACAACAATTGAGAGTTGCCTCTTGCTATCACTACCTCGTACCAATCAAGGAGCTCTAAAGCATGCTGAGCTGGTCGGGCGGGATCACTAGCTTCCGGTAATATGTGCTTGTCACTTCACTCGAGCCTTGAGAGAATCCGCGGAAGTCTATATCTACAAAAAAGAAAGAGAAAGAAATAAGCAAATCTGAATAAGTTGATAGGAGGGAGTGCGGTGTTCTGTTCAAGATTTCTCTCAAGCCTAAACCTTCAAAGCTAACTAGTAGGCTTTGGATCCATGGCTCTGACCTGGTGGAAGGTACTCTCCAGTAGCAAAAGTAGTTCTACAAAAAACAGTGATTCTGCTTTCTTCCGCAATTTGGCCTATAGTAAGAAAAGGTAAGGTTGCGTAAGATATGGGAACTCGTAACCGACTATCGAACACAACTGAGAGTTCACTACTGGTCAAGTACACCAATTCCGCTCATGTTAAACTTACTGGAAAAAAAACTCTAGTAAAATGGTAAGATGAATCGGTCAAAGCCAATTCAATATCCAAATCATCATAATAAGAGTAGGGCCTTGATCAGAGCATATACTACCAGATAGAGAGCGAGGCAGATGGAGGGGATTATGGTTCCAATTTGTTGGCAGGTGCTTTCGCTGTAAAAGCAAAGGAACTTTTCAAGAGTTTTGATGAATTGAAAACCGTTTCTGCTTCGCTCTTGCTTCGTGGTCTTGAGCAAGGAACTACTCAGATTCGCACCCTGATGTTTATTGGAAGGAAAAGCCAGAAAGCAAAGAGGTTTGGTTTACGTATGGTGGAAGGTTACATTTTCTAGTCGGAACGACGGAGCTCTAAATAAAAGTTATGAAATCCAATCCCTTATCTTTCTTAAGCGTAGGGATGAAAGCCAAGAATGAAGTCGTCTCATCTCGTATGGTAGCCTATTCTTTACCTCTCGTTCCAGGGTTGGATGCAACATTTCTATGTCATAGATAGGTAAGTTGAGTTATACTTGTTTTTGAGGATTTCCACAAGTCCGTCCAAGTTGAGGGGCTAGGGCTTGAATCCGGTCGGTTGTCCGACAGTGCCGTAGTTGAATAAGCACTTCCATTATTTACTTCTAGAAGGACTCGAAGTGAGACCAGAGAGAGAAGAGTTTTCCCGCAAACCATATCGACTAGCTAGTCTCAAAACAAAAGAGTTCTTTTTACAGTAGCGGGGTTGGGAAAGTAAGGAAAGTCAAGCCCGATGATTCTGTGGGAAGGGACGGATTTCAAATTCCTTTTTCCTTCCTTTTTACGCCACCTCCTCCCAATCCTTGAAGATATGAAGCAATATTTTATTAAGACTAAGTGCAGGTTGGTATGGCCCAATCCCATCATTTAAATGAGAGTGGATCGAGGGAATGGAATCTAGACTATAGATTGAACTAGAAAAAAATGCAATCTATTCATTCATTCATCTTATCTTCTATTTTAGAAAGTAGCTAGCAGCGAATAAAACGGCTGCAGCAAGAAGTTTCGCACTCTAACTCGAAACGGATTTCGCGCATTGAAAGTGTTATAGCTACTGATTTCGCGCAACCGTTATCCCCTCCCAAGCCCGCACAGTACTGCTGCTCATGGGAGTGGTACTACCGTTGGGGGCAGCGGTACTACTGTGAAGACTGAGAGCAGGGGCCCTGGAGGGGGAAGTGGAATGAGAGCAAGAACCCGGGCAGCACTAGCAGCAGTGGTAGGGGCGGTACTACCGCTCATGAGCGGTACTACCGTCACTACTGCCGCTCCTACTGCCGCACAACCCGACATGACAAGCGACGCTCTCGAATCGAGGCGGTAATAGCACGACACCGAAGCGTTACTATAGTTGAGAGCCCTCGGGTGATACTATCGCTGATGTATAGCGGTACTGTTGCCTGTGGCTCTGGGCGGTACTGTCACTCGGTGCCGCGGTACTACCGCTGGTTCACTATCAAGCCCATTTCCGAGATAACGAAGGATCCTCCAAAGATGCGGGAAAGAGTTGGGGGTGCAGGATAGATGTGTATGTGTTGATTCCACCCTAGCCTTTCCGATATGGACCCCCTCTTGATAGTACGGTGTCTCCTACGACTCAAGTCCACCAAAACTGAAACGAAAGAGACTACACCGTCTTCATTTGAGCTTCGAGGGGAAAGAATCGTCTCGTGCCAATGAATGAATATCTAAAATGCTCAATGCACATGATTAGTCCGCAAAAAGTATTGTCATCAATCACCAAAACCACTTAGAGAGATACATGCCCTAACAAAGGCCCTATGGAGGGAGTCATTGGTTTTGAGGACCTTTTTAGGGATGCGAAAGACCGACATGAAATAGGTACGGAGGGAATCTAAGACCACAGAGAATAGGATGAGATGATCACCTTTGTCTAGCAGTTTGGCACGCCAACCAGTCATTAATTTGCGAGAGCGTTCTACCAAGGGAGTGAAGGCATTGGATGGGGGTTTGGTTGGGGCAAGAGTTAGGCCGAGGTAAGTTTGAGGGAAGGGGGCGCGGGTGCAGCCCATGGCAAGGGCAATGGCAGTGGCCATGGTGTCATCTGTGAGGAGAGTGGCTAGAGTGATTTTGGAGAAGTTCATGGTCAGGCATGTAGCTTGAGCAAAGTTGTTTAGGATTACTTTGAGAGCTTTGGCGGCGACAAGGGAGGTGGCAGCAATGATGAGCATATCATCGGCGTACTGAAGTACGGTAGGAGGTAAGTGAGAGAAGATGGGGTGGTTGAGAGCAACATCTGTGTTCTGGAAGATGAGTTGCTGGAGTAGGTCAGCTACGGTGAGAAAAGGTAGGGAGAAGCCGGGTCACCTTGCCTAAGGCCATTCTTGCATTCAATCCAATTATGTGGAACACCATTCAGTAGGATGGCAGCTTTGCCCGTGTGTAGTATGTTTTGGATCCAATTGCGGAAGGTAGGGGAGAAACCACGAACGAGCAGAATCTTGTCTAGGGCAGGCCATGCCACGGAATCGAAGGCTTTTCAAAAGTCAAGCTTGAATACCATAGTGGGCCGTTTGCGTGTGTGGCAAGAGCTAATGAGGTCTGCTGCAAAAACATAGTTCTCAGCAATATTCCTTCCAGAGATGAACCCAGCCTGGTTACCATGTACTAGCATAGGTATGAGTGGCTTGAGGCGAGAGGTTAAGACTTTAGCAACATCTTTCATCAGGCAGTTCTGGAGTGAGATGGGTCTAAAGGTGTCAGGTGAGGTTGGCGTATCCTTTTTTGGAAGAAGGACGATGTGAGCACGCACTACTGCAAGATGCTGCTAACGCGACACTATGATCAGAGACCCTTCGACAAAACTGTGTGCGATGCCATAATCACAAACGGTGGTGTAAAAAACCATCAAAAAAGGTGCAAAACATTTGCAATGGAGGATGCATCAAACACGGCTCAAATTTTAGTTGCGTGTGCGATTGAGGGCATACGGTTCAGTTCAGTTAACCGTTTGCGATGAGGAGGAACAAAAGAAATGGGCAGCCAGATGAAGGTGTGTGTGATGTACAGCATATGGTTCACTCGGATGAACTATTTTTGATTAGGCAACACAAAAGAAATGGCCAACCAGATCAAAGGTGTGTGCTATATACAGCATGCGGTTCACTCGGATGAACTATCTGCGTTGAGACATGAGAACAGAAACGGTTTGAATGAACAAGATGTGTGTGATATGATGCAAACAGGTCTGTAATCAAAAACGTGTGCGAAGACTGATAACAACACAGACGTTTACTGCTAACAAGCCGTGTGTGTTGTGAGCAAACTATTACTGGTATACAATTGTGAGTGATTGATGAAAACATCACCGACGGGTTCCGTTGTTTAGTCCGTGTGCGATGTGATTTTCTTTGCCCGCAAAACATCTACGCTTTGTCTATAGGGCATCAACATATATACTTAAAATGACAGCATTGCATAACCAAATTAAGCATACAATTACACAAGTGACTACACACATAACATTTCCACACGCCAAAGAAAGCAATTACATGCATACTAAAGTAGGAGAAACGAGGATCTAATCATCTACTTATTGTTGCGACGACGCTTCCATTGCTCTGCTTCCGACTGGATCCCTGGCCGTTTTGGGGGAGGAGGCACTTTGTCATGTCAACGATCCGCATGTACAGGTCGTAGCTCGTGTATCCCTCCTTCCAGGCCGAGTGCCAGGAACGCTTGTCCTTGTTGCATGAATCCTTCATGTCTCTGTAGTAGGGGTCAATGATGGCCTCGGCGAGGTGACCCAGTGAGTCCTTCTCATGCTCCTTGCTGCCCCAGATCTTGTATTGGCCCTGGATGTCAACAAGATTCCGGCAGGCGATGCCCGGATTCTCGAGCGCCTTTACATCGTTGGTGATGTCCACTGTAGCGAACATGTAGTGGGGGTCGTTGACAAACCTGGCAAAATGCTCACAAGGCCTTGTCGCCAGGCAGTAGTGGTAGACGAGGATGTGGTGGTGCACGCACATCTGGGCGACGACGACCTTGGGACGAGACCCGGCACGAGTGCGGGTGTACTCGAGGTCGAACCCGACCACCTTGTACTTCTTTGTGGCAAGCAATAGCTCCATGATGTGGATGGAGTGCTCCACCTAGACTGGGTCGTTGGTGTACACCATCTAGAGGTCCATGAACCTTCTGTGGGTGTCCACCATGGCACGCATGGTGAACTGCTACTCGTCGTCGGCAGTCGCTCGGAGCGCCATTGGAGCCACGCAGGATACCCTCTAAGAATTTCTCATGGTGGGTGTGCTTCTTCCAATGGCGGGGCATGATCGAAAGATTAAAGAGACAAAAGGGTAGGTTAAATGGCTGCTATAATAAATGGGGGCCGCCCGGTCTGTAATCGTCACGTCTTGTCACAGCGTTCATAGCGGAGGATCCCAGTGCACGCTTGACAACACCACACCGCACGCGTGGGCTCGAAGATGCGCCAAATGTATCGCCGATGAGCCTGTACCCGTGCTACCACGCTGTTTACCGCGCAAGCTTCCCGCCCGGCTAGTTTGGCCATGCGTCGGCTAGAAGAAGGACAAATCGTGGGTGTTTATTAGCAAAAATCTTTGTAAAAACGAAGTGTGTGGAATGAATTTGGTCATAAGTTTACCCTTGGGTGATGAGGTCAAAGTTACATAGAAGGGTGATGATGGACACTCGAGTGCGATAATTAATTCTGCGCTCTAGAGTGAACACGGTGGAAGAAACCAACTATGTGCAATAATGTCGAAGATCGCAGTCGAGTTAGCTATACAGATCATGTGCTGTGAGATCAACAAGGTAAACTGATTCGAGAATGGTTAATAAAATCTAAGACCATTGCATATTAAGGTCAAAATAGTGCTAGCAATATACGAGTCTCATACGATGCCATTTCGACGATTGTACCACAAAAGCTTGAAATGTTACAAGGTTCAAATTCTAGAGTTATATGGCTCAAATTCGAAGATTACAAGGTTCAAACTGATATTAGAAATGTAATTCAGTCATCAGTTGCAAAGCTCGCGCTGATCCGCTGAACATGGATATCAGAGAGGTTCAAACTAATATCATCGCTTCTAAGTCTGGCTTCGAAACCTCACAATTTTTGCAAAGGGGTCAGCCACTAAGAAGTCATGTATGGGGTTGACACGATGACTTCCGATTACTCTGTCATCTGAAGTTCCAAATTGAAATTCAACATTTTTGGAGCCTACTCCATTCTGTCGGAGGCGCCGGCACTGATCAACAAACCATTCATTTTTGTGAAATAAATGTAGGGCAAACCTCATTTCCTTCAGCACCCTTGCTCTGAGAACAAAGAACCTAGCGAATATAATCTCCGGTAAGGTCCCTCGGTAGGACTTCAAAGTAATTTATGAGAGATGCAGATCTAGGCATTCGACGTGATTGTTATATTGTATCACATTATCCACCACTGGTCCTAATCTTATCTGCAAAATAAGAAAACGTGTTAGTGCCTACATGTAGTTTTGAACATTACTACAGGTCTAGCTATTTGGTTTGCAAGATTTGTAAAATGCACTAACATGCCATCTTCGATCTGACATGATTAACATGGGCATTTGATTACATTCTAGAAAAATGTAGCCATCTTCACAAGAGGTTGGAGTGGATGAAAAGTTCCCTAAGAAAACTAGTACAGATGGATCCAAAGGAGAAGTTCTTATTGATTGTAACCATATGGATCAAGCAACCAATATGGGGGGACATGTATGTACTGAAATCGTCCAAAAGAACCTTCAGAAATCGTAGTACATTGTCATTGTAAACTTGGAAAAAGGTGTCACAAATTGAACTCCCTTATGGTTAACATTTAACAGGAAAGGAACATCACCTCGATATATAGCTTCTCGAGGCATGGAAAGCATCTCAGGAAACTGACAATTTGCTCCAGGTCAGGCTCGATAGATTCTAGTGCCAAGACCTTCACTGTGCGTAGTTTCAGGGTCAAGCTTGTCGGAATCATTTTCTGAAGGACAGACGAACAAACATCTCCAAAATTAGAAATAATGTTAATTTGTAGAAGGAGAGGTAGAAGGTGGCAGTTGTACCTGAACGGGTGTGGATCCAATAACAAGTTCGGAGCATTTGTCAGACGAGTAGCCCACCACTGTCAATTTTGGCGCAGAAATGACATTGATTCTTGTTGGACCTTCTTGATCAACTACAAGTAATCTCTCAAGTGCAAGTGTGTCCTGGACGACCATACCGTGGAACACATCTTGTGATGTCTTCCCGCCGCACCAGCAACACACATAAATAGTCCAGAGAGTCATGGAGGTGATGTGGAAGGTACTCAACCCATTGATCACCTGAGGACGAAGGTACTCGAGTGCAGTACAACCATGGAGCAGGCACTCCATGTCACCCTTTGAGAGGAAGACGACGACGAGCTCGAGGTGCTTCAGTCGTGGTATAATAAGAGCAGGCGCGTCATTAAGGGGCGGGATATGGCAGTTCCTGAACTTGGCGACGCGCAGCATGGGCGCGAGGTGGAGTGCGGACGTTGGCAGTGACCGCATATGCCAATCATCAAAACTGAGCTCCTCGAGCTGATCTAGGGTGGGGGATCGGAACCAGTCGTCCAGCTTGGCTCGTTCCTTGCCGTTGGAACGGAACTTTCCCATTCTAAGGCCTTTGGTTCGGCCAAGGTGACTACGGAGGATCTTGGAGAACGCATCCAAGCTTTTGCGATAGCCATGGCAGAGCTCGTGGGTGTCAATGAGGTCGAGAGGCCTGGAGTTCCATAGGGGGCGCCACCGCCAGGAAAGGAGGGTTGTCTGCGCCCCATATTTGATTGGGAGGAGGGAGATGATGACTCTCAACATATCATCGGGGGGCTGCTGATTAAGTCTAGGCCTGCTGGAGTCGCTTGTGGTTCTAGCTCGCCCTGCCTCCGCTTGTTCGTACCCCCGTTCTCCACCTCCGGAGTCTCCTTGTCAGCGGCGCTTTCTGATAGAAATGGGAGTACAAGGAATATTTAGTTAAAACATGGCAATAGAAAAGTGTATTGTTAACTAGAAGTTATTAGGTAGGAATATAGTAAGAAAAGGCAATAACAATTGGTTGCTTAAATACTACACAATTCATTTGACATTGTGGGGTAAGTCAACATATGCAGATAGTTGAAAAGAAAACTTACTTCGAACAAAGTATGGACGGATGATATTGTCAGGGAAGTTAGCATATATCTGATGACCGGACCCTTTTATGTGTAGTGCAATTTTAGTGCCAGCTTTCAGTACATAAAACTTTGCAATTTCATTCCAAAAGCCAGTGCCAAAATAGGAGTCACCACGTTCATCAAGTCTTACAGTAGCAACGATTGCAAAGCCATGGTTTGTGTGCAGTATGACATCCATGGAGCCTTGATGTATGTAAAGGGAAAAATTGTGCACTACATAATCTGTTGCATAGCGAGGGATGTTCTGCAGAAAACGGTAGGATTGTTAAAGAAAATATGGTAACATGCAAATATGGGCTAAATTGAAAGAACTGTATAGCAGTTTGAATTGAAGGACAAAAATCTATAATTAAACAGATAGGATAAACATGATGTCATGGAAAAATGAGAGTAATCAAAAGAACAATACATCATTAATTTGCCTAATGTAAAAAGAAGAGGGGAAAATCCCCTTTGACGTATATGGTGCATGTGGCACCTTTTATCCAAATGTAGTAATATTTCGAATATGTTCAGGAAAGTAGGCTGTGCCAACCGATTTAGGGTGAGATTGAACATACCGTGTGCGTGCTCACGTTATCTGGTATGGAGAGATGGAATCTTTGGTGGCTGTCGCAAAGTCCTGAAGTGTCGGCGCACTGTACATTCCATGAATGAAAGAAAACCCTCAAATCAGCTCGAATAAAAATGAATTCACGGCGATTTCTGCCGGGTGATTAAGAGATGAGATAATATCTCGTTAAACAAGTTACCTTGTCGTCCATGAGAAAGAACCCTCAGTACGACAGATTCCCCAACCGAGCGGAGCTGGGTCGACCGCGAGCAGCATCGAGAAAGTCGGTGGCGATAGGCGGCAGCAAGCGGAAGTGGCGAAATGCGGTGGGCTTTGCCGGCAGCCTGGCGGCGGTGGCAGGCGTTGAGCTAAGTGTTTACAGCCAGGATAGGCGGTGCCATAGTATAGACACAAAGGAGCTTGTGCACGTGTGAATGGGGAACGTACCGGAGGGGCTGAGGGGGTGGCGGACGGGGTGAGGGTTTTTGTGACGTGGGGATGGTGAGGGTTTTCTTTTTTATTTTTTGAATTGGGTGGTGAGGGTTTTATTTCCCACAAAGAATTTTGGGGGCGACGGTTTGCTAGAGCGAACCGTGTGTGATTAACGCAGCAGGCAAAATGAAAGTCATTACACACGGTTCCAATTTTGGGAACCATGTGCGATTGATGTACTACCTCTGTCCTGGTTTATTGGTCCCCGTTGTAATTTTTACCAAAATTTGGCAAAGTATTTAACATACTCAGATATTGATAATAAGCATACACGTAGATAAGCATAGTTCAACCATAAGTAGTACATAGTTCAACAGTATTAAGCATACTCAAGCATACATATATAGTTCCATCCATCCCACATCTCATCTCACAGGCCGGCACGATCCTGAAGCTTCTCCAGGTACTCGACGTACGCGACGTGCACCACCGTGCGAGAATACTTCTGCTTGAAGGAGCCAACGACCCATCCTCTTGCATGCGCTAGAACACTTAGATACGCGTCATGAAGTTTCTGGTTGCAAAATGGGCATCCATAGCCGCCGTTCTAGCTCATAATATGCCTGTTATGCATTCCCGCATAAAGCTCCCTCAGGATTTGCCTGTTGTACCTCCTCTGGACATCTTCATCCTCGTTGTCCACATCGTCAGACAGCACCTATACAAATAGTAAAACAAATTTGGCATCAAATAAATGATTACATGCCGTGAAGTAGGATTAGGAATTTATGGCTATTTATTTATACATATCCAGATATTATGGTTCGCTTTTTAAGCGCAGTCATCTATGTACAGACCAATCTTGAAGAAAATAATGGCACAAACATATGTAGGTCATTGAAAATCAATTGACAAGCCCTGGCTAGGAATTATTAGCCCGAACACTAACCCTATTCGGATTACTAGAAGAAATCATTTGCACAGATGAAACACCTAATCACTTATCACATGTACCATTCAAGCAATCAATACACTACACGGATCTAACGAAACTTACTCAGATTTCATGGATTGGGGGAACATAACCATAGGATTTCTATTCCAAAAAGGGGGAGGCAGGAGTAACTAGAGAAACCCTATGATCTATTTGACACATAAATGGGTATAGATGACTAACCAGCTGTCCGTTGTCGTCGAAGTCATCGCCGGAGTGGTCGTCGGAGTCGGTGTGGAACTCTGCCTCCAGTTGCGGAAGCTCGACGCTGTCGACGACGTCGGGGTGCAGCGTTAACTCGTCGGCGGTGACGACAACCTCTGTCTCCGTCTCCACGCCGTGCTCCGGTGCTTTAGCAGCCCCCGCGTTGCCACTACCTCTGATGAGGCGCTGTCGGCGTTCTGGGAACGGGGGTCCCCAGACTTGCCTGCTTGCGGCCTGCGGCATGGCTCAAAGGAGGCCCAGCACGGCCCATCTTCATCAACACAAGACTCAAGACCCTCGCGAGGGGCTAAGCCTTGCGGGGCGGACGACATGGCGTATCCTCAAGCGCAGCCCCCTCAGGCTGGCTCGCGAGGAGGCGGAGAAATCAAGGCAGGGTACCTCGCGAGGTGCCCATGATGCAAGCCATGACGACTCAGGGCGCCAGGCGGGCGCCAGCGCACGCAGCGTCCTTCTTTCCTCTTTGGTGCAAAGGGGGCAGGCGCAGCGCGGAGTATCGAGGCATCAGGCAAAGGTTGCCATTTAGGTGCAACGAGACCAAGACCAAGCGGACTACGAGACGGAGGTCACCATGGAGCCCAGCACGGCGTCACCGCAGAGCCTCTCGCAGGCGAAGACCAACTTTAGTCAGGATAAGTGTACTAGATGTTCCCCTTCGAATTGGCCAATTGTTGGCGCCCTTCCTGCTCAATATTTGGGAAGAGGCCCAGGGCCTTTGCCTATAAATAGGACCAGCCACCCGCATAGCAAGGGGGTTGGTTCGTCCGGTTCGCAAGTAGAGAGAGAGAGAGAGGGTGACTGAACTCCTCCCAGCAGTTCATCACCCCAGCCAAGAACAGACCCTCGCGAGGCTGTTCTTCCTTGTATTGTTCATCATCACCAGCCCCAGGAGGCAATCCACCAACCACACACTGGAGTAGGGTATTACACCACGACGGTGGCCCGAACCAGTATAAACCTTGTGTCTCTCGTGCAGTTCTTTTAGTAGTTTAGATCTTTGTGGGACGGGGAGGTAGGAGGGCGTGATCTCCGCGCGCACCCAAGTGTTCGAACCTTAAGGGTCTGCCGGAACCCGTGATCCGACATTTTGGCGCGCCAGGTAGGGGTGTGCCGGAATCTGTCCTCCACCACTCCGTTCTCCTCCGACCGTCGCGTCCATGTCCGACGCTCGTGGGGCCCGCACCGAGTGCCGGGCCGCCATTGCTTCTCGCGTCGCCCAGACGGCCCCCGTCGGTGGGCACCCTCGTCGTTCCCCGTCGCCTGCCGTCAACGCCGCCACCGGCCCGGCGGGGGGCGAGCAGCAAGCGTCGTCTCAGCATCCATCCGTGCGCCAAGACGGCCGCACCGCTACTCCATCGCTCACACCAGCTGGCTCTTCGTCCCGCACGCTCCGCGCACCCTTGGAGGCTCGAGCTGCACTCCTCGCGGCAAATGAGCTCCTGCGCTACCGCCCCGTCGACGACGTCTATGAAGAGTGGCTCGACCGCGTCGCCGAGCTTGTCCGCGCCGTCTGTTCCTCTGCGCCACACCCCGCCCGGCGCGGGCAACGAAGCTCCAGAGACGCACCAGCCGCCTCCTCTCCAAGAAGATGCCATGGCTCCAAGGTGCGTGGCCCCTGGGCGGAACCTGCTCCGTCAGGTGCCGGCGCAACAAGAACGGAGCTGCCAAGAAGTCCCTCGCCCACAAGGAGCTGCCCGGGCGCTCCCTGCTCCAGCTCCGGCATGCCAAGACCCCGCTCTGCTCCTAGCTGCAGCGCATGGGGACCCTCAAGACCAAGCTCTCCACCAGCCGAAGCCTTTCGTGGACACTGCCGGCTGCCGCGCCTACACCACCGAGCTGCGCAGCGTCGCGTGGCCCAGCAAGTTCAAGCCAGACCTGCCTCCTCGCTATGACGGCACAACTGACCCCGCAGAGTTCCTCCAGCTCTATGAGCTGGGCATCGAGGCTGCCAGCGGGGATGAAAAGGTCATGGCGAAATGGTTCCCCATGGTGCTCAAGGAAGGAGCTTGAACCTGGCTCCTGAATCTGGCTCCAGGCACGATCTCCTCCTAGGACCAGATGCGCACCCGCTTCATCGCCAACTTCCAAGGTACTCGCGACCGGCCACCCACCGTGAGCGATATGCGCCGCATCAAGCAACAACCCGGAGAGACCCTGCAAAAGTACATCCAGCGCTTCAACAGCGCGCTCCTCAAGATCCCCAAGGTGTCCGAGGAAGCCATCATCTCGGCCTTCTCCGATGGCGTGCGCAGCGTCAAGATGAAGGAGGAGCTGGCGATGCACGAAGACCTCTGCACCTCCCTGGAGCTGTTCAACTTGGTGACCAAGTCCGCCAGGGCTGAGGAGGGATGTCTCTCCCTCCTCGAGCTGCCTGCCGCGGACCCAGAAGAGAAGAAGCCCAAGGCCAAGGACGTGAAGCACAAGGGGGCTGCTGTACTCGCAGCAGAACCGGACACCAAGCGGGGCAAGGATCTGCCCGAACCCTCCAGGGGCAGCCGGTACTGTGTTTACCATGACCTCCACACCCACAACACCAACGAATGTCAAGAACTCCGCGCCGTGCGAGAAGGAAGGATCGGCCGTCGCCCTGACCATGCTGCCCGAGGCTACGGCCGAGGAGGAGGAAGAAACCCAGGACGCTGGGAAGATCGCAGCCCGCGCCAGGGGTGGCGCGACCAACCTCGCGAGGACCGTTGGCGGGACCTGCCTCGCGAGGGAGACTGGAGGGATCAGCCTCGTGAGGATCGCCCTCATGGCAACGCAGGCCTACCTCCGTTGCCGCCTCAGCCAAGGAGGAACGAAGACCGCCATCAAGACGAGGGGGATGGGGGCTTCCAAGAGCCGCGCGCAATCGCCTGCATCCTGGGCAGAGCTCAAGCCCCAGCCTCTCAACGTATCTTCAAGCAGTTTGCCCGCGAAGTGCATGCAGTTCTCCCCAAGCTCGAAGCAACGCGCCCCCTCAGGTGGTCGGCGTGCGCCATCAAGTTCAGCTCAGCGGACCAGCTCAAGTGCGCGGCCACGGCCGGAGTCCTCCCGATGCTTTGCTCCCCAGTCATCAGCAACGTGCTGGTCACCAAGACCCTCATCGACGGAGGGGCGGGGCTCAACGTCCTATCCGTGGAAACATTCAACAATCTCCAAGTACCCTATGACCAGCTCCAGCCAACCAAGCCTTTCTCTGGAATCACCGACGGTTCCACAGTCCCGATCGGGCAGGTCCGCCTCCCTGTCACCTTCGGGGCCCGCAGCAACTACCGCACCGAGCTCATCAACTTTGACGTCGCCCACATCCGCCTGCCGTACAACGCCATCCTCGGGTACCCAGCGCTGGCCAAGTTCATGGCCGTGACTCACCACGGCTAGAATGTCCTCAAGATGCCAGGAAGTGGCGGTGTCATCACGGTGCCTTGTGAAGAGAAGGATGCAGTGTGTTCCCTGGAGCGAGCCTATCAGGCCGCGTCGCTAGAAGACCCAAATCGCGGAAGCAGGAGGCTTCCTGAGACCACCCCCAAGAAGAAGAAGACATCGTCAGGCTCAGCCCCTCAGGAGGCAGGCCCTGCAGGGCCCGTGTCTGCCCAGGGGGGAACCCCTTCCATCGCATAGGAAAGTGCGCCCGGCGCCCTCCTCAGGCAAGGCTCGGGGGCTCTCACCTGGAGGGCCACCGAGCTAGCCAGGGTCATGAGGGAGGTGCTTGGGCACCATGTGGAGGCGTGCTTCGAAGCACGTTTCCCTCAAGAAGGAGCCAGGCAAGGAAGGTCAGACCAGCAGGAGTTCATTAACGAGGCCATTCAAGAACTACAGGAGTCAAGGATCATGAGAGGTTGCCGCCGTCTACCAGCTGTGGCCCCACATCCAGGCGAGAATGGGGGGTTGCGCGTCTACGTCGACGTACCAGGGCTCAATCAGATCGCCACGACGGAGCGTCTCTGGCCCTCGCAAGTGGGGCGCTGCAGGGGTCCACCCCACAGCTATGTTCGCATGCCTTACGGCCTACCGAGCATGACTGCGGCGTACCAGCGCCTCATGAGGGGCATCATGGAGGCTCAGGAAGACAGGCGTTCTGCGGCCCTGGCGGAGATGAAGACAGCTCGCGAGGAGCCACCAGTGCCTCCGGAGCCTCCCGAGGCCCCGGGGCCTGGGGGCTCGTGAGGATCGGCTTCCCCAGCCCACCGAGTCTGCTGCACCAACGCCACTTCGCCGACGACATCCTGAGGTGATATCTTTCAAGCTTCATTCCCAGCTGGGAGCACCCTCCCAGGGTTGCATCACTCCCAGGCCGCGTGGGTCCGTCCCTGCGGCATGTATCCCCTTTTATTTTTCGGTCGTTAGTTTGCCTTGATGGGGGCGCCCCTCGGGCTGCATCATCCCCGAGCCGCTCAGGCTAGGCCCAGCGGCGTGTATCTCCCTCGCGTTATTTCCAATTATGCATTTGCCTATCATGCTTGATTGCTTGATGCCTGTCCGCGGCATCCCTTCTTCTCCATGTCGGCCACTTGCACGTTAAAGGGGGGGTGCCTGAGCATCGCGACTCAGGGCTCTTATTGGCTCTCCAGCCCTCACCCTCTGGCCTTGTCCACGGCGTCGCGACCTGGCATACCAGCGACGACTGAGACAAGCTCGAGGGCCGGGACCCGAGGACGTAGAGTACCGGCATCTAACCAAATTTTGCAGGGACACATCTCAGGATACGGCCCAGTGCCAGGCGCAACCCGCCTAGAGGTAGGGCCTCGTGAGTCCCGCGCTGGCTCACGGGTGCCCTGATACACCTCACCTACTCCAACCAGTGAGCTCTTGAGCGACTAACGATCGACTAATGACTGCCATGGCAACCCCATCTTCTTTCTGTGATGAACCTGCAGGATCCTTGGAGGGAACTGCGCTAGCCAAGGCCCTCACGGAGTTCCCTTCACCCTCGCCCGCGCGAACCGCTTGCACATTAAAGGGGGGGGCACCTGAGCATCGTGACTCAGGGCTCTTACTGGCTCTCCAGCCCTCACCCTCTGGCCTTGTCCACGGCATCGCGACCTAGCATACCAGCGACGGCTGAGACCAGCTCGAGGGCCGGGACCCGAGGACGTAGAGTAGAAAGGGGAGCAGAGGTGAGGGAGAAGGGGCGCGTGAGGACCTCGCCGAGAAACTCCGTCCCAACTACCCCACGGACCCGACAAAGCGCTGGGGGCGATCCCCGATCCTCAAGATAA
This sequence comes from Triticum monococcum, assembly GCA_034509565.1. NCBI lineage: Eukaryota > Viridiplantae > Streptophyta > Magnoliopsida > Poales > Poaceae > Triticum > Triticum monococcum. Next base: position 255,108,028 of record CM067843.1, on the reverse strand, counting down.
GTCACCATCCAAAGCACTGGCTACCGTGGCACTACCCCTGCACCTAAAGCAATTCCATACTAGCAACATTGCTTCCCTTTCTCACCAAGCGACGGCTGCTTGAGCGCCAAAGTGGACCTCCTGAGCATCGCGACTCAGGGTCTCTTACCGGACCCCGGGTCGCTCACCTCCTGGCCTTGACCACGGCATCGCGACCTGGCATACCAGCGACGGCTGCCGCCGCCTTGGGACTGGGACCAGTCGACGCAGAGCACCAAGCCCTCGTGAGGTTCGAAAGGGAGAACTAAGCTAAGACGAAATCAGCAACTCACACAGCTCTGCGGCAAAGGTTATGTATTAACAAACGGGACTACAGGCACCTTACAAGCCCCCGTGGGGTGCATTTTGATTCCTCGCAGGGAACGGATCCTAAGGGGTGCTAACTACATGAGCTCCTGCAAAAGATGCCATCATCAACAGTGGGCCGTCAGGCGCCGGCGCCAACCCCATCCAGATCAGGGTCGGCGACGGCCCGATGAGCCCGCCCTGCTCCGGGAGCAGCGCCGACTCGGGGGCTCGTAGCTGTCGTCGCTCTTCCCTGGAGTCGCGAAGATTTCGCCGGAGTCACTGGACCCTCCGGCGCCTCCACCAAGGGAGCGGTCGACGGGCCTAGCCCTCACCAGGGCAAGGTCCTGGCCACCTCTCCCGGAGCAACACTGCAGCCAGCGCCCGTTCGCGTCGAAGACCTTGAAGAACATCACCACAGCGCCATCGTACTCCAAGTGGACCGCGAAGACGCCCCTTTCCCTGCAAACCCGGGCGATCTCTCTCCAGCCGCGGGACATGTAGACCTCGCCCGGGGCAGCGACCACGACCTCTGCCTCGATCGCGAGGGCGCTGCAGCCGGCATGCTGCAGCCAAATCTCTAGGGGCCCTCTTGGAGGGACGATGGAGGCGAAGAAGGGAGGCATACGGATCCAGGACTGGAGAGGAACAACGACGTGGAGCATGAACTCTTGGGATGAGCCCTCGGCATGGACTCCAGGAGGAACAACCCACGCCTTCACGACCCGACGGCGCCTGCGACGGCGCCGACCGCGGAGATCAGCATCGACACCTTCAGGGCCCTCGGCGTGGGCATACAAGTGAAGTGGGAACCCCAGCGGAGCCCGCTCGCACCAAGGCCTCGGCACCGCCTGACGATCTTCCTCGCCCCGGCTGCAAAGGGCGAGCCGTTTCTTCGGCGGGAGTGGGTCTAGCCCCTCTCGAGGAGCCTTTCCCTTCTCCGCTGCAGAGAACCGGCGGATCGGAGCCATCACAGCAAGACGGAGCAAGGATCGGGAAGAAGGAGAAGCCAGGAGGAATGGACTGGAAGGGCACGCACAGCTTCGTACTTATAGCCGGCGAAGACCAACCGCCGGCCTCCACGATCACAGATAATCATAACACGATCTGCATGCAGGGACTTGTCCAACTCGTGCGATCACCGAGGCATCATGGGGAAGTGGAGACGCCCACGTCCCATCAACCGCCACGCGGGGCCCAAGGCCGCAGGCTGTTAGGGCCCGCGGCGCTTCGCCCTTGCCCTTTCGCCTCTCGGCACGGCCAAGTCCATGCGCGCCTTGGGCCCGGGGGCTACTGTCGGCGTTCTGGGAACGGGGGTCCCCAGACTTGCCTGCCTGCGGCGTGGCTCAAAGGAGGCCCAGCATGGCCCATCTTCATCAACACAAGACTCAAGACCCTCGCGAGGGGCCAATCCTCGCGGGGCAGACGACACGGCGCATCCTCAGGCGCAGCCTCCTCAGGCTGGCTCGCGAGGAGGCGGAGAAATCAAGGCGGGGTACCTCGCGAGGTGCCCATGACACAAGCCATGACGACTCAGGGCGCCAGGCGGGCGCCAGCGCGCGCAGCGTCCTTCTTTCCTCTTTGGTGCAAAGGGGGCAGGCGCAGCCGCGGAGTACCGAGGCATCAGGCAAAGGTTGCCATTTCGGTGCAACGAGACCAAGACCAGGCGGACTACGAGATGGAGGTCACCATGGAGCCCAGCACGGCGTCACCGCAGAGCCTTTCGCAGGCGAAGACCAACTTTAGTTAGGATAAGTGTACTAGATGTTCCCCTTCGAATTGGCCAATTGTTGGCGCCCTTCCCGCTAAATATTTGGGAAGAGGCCCAGGGCCTTTGCCTATAAATAGGACCAGCCACCCGCATAGCAAGGGAGTTGGTTCGTCCGGTTCGCAAGTAGAGAGAGAGAGAGAGAGAGAGAGAGGGTGACTGAACTTCTCCCAGTAGTTCATCACCCCAGCCAAGAACAGACCCTCGCGAGGCTGTTCTTCCTTGTATTGTTCATCATCACCAGCCCCAGGAGGCAATCCACCAACCACACACTGGAGTAGGGTATTACACCACGACGGTGGCCCGAACCAGTATAAACCTTGTGTCTCTCGTGCAGTTCTTTTAGTAGTTTAGATCTTTGTGGGACGGGGAGGTAGGAGGGCGTGATCTCCGCGTGCACCCCAGTGTTCGAACCTTAAGGGTCTGCCGGAACCCGTGATCCGACAGGCGCTTCAGCGGCATCCTCATACACTGACAGCTTTGAGGACTAAGAGCGACATCGAGGATGCAAGTAGAGAGAGAGGATTGTGTGTGCGTAGTGAGGATGGGGGGTGCGGCCGCTCGGGCGCACCATTAATATGGAGTAGTGGGAGTTGGGGGAGAGAGGCGGGCGGCGGCCAAACCGATGGCTCACCTCCCGGTGAGCATGCGCATCGGACTACTGGCATGCCTACCAAAGTTTCACACAGCTACTCGCACGCCTCCCGATGACACTATGCAGCGAGCACGCCTCCGTCAACTCACACACCTGCACGCACGCGTCCCCGACTGCCGGCGCGGCGGACGCATCCCGTCAACTCACGCCTGCTCGCACGCCACACGGGTCGCGCGGCGGCACGTATATTGTTTGTCTATTTGGATGATTAATGCTGCCACTTTATTGCGTAACCGAAGCATGGCACGTATCCATTGTTGGTCTAACGCTCACGGTTTGAATAAATAATCCGTTTGGGATATTGGTTCCCAATTATTAATAATCTCCTGTCTGTAATTAGATCAAGATTACATCAAAACTGGTCTCAAATTTGACCCAAAAAAGTACAATGCCACTTTGTATTGGTGTTCATATGACAACACGATAAGTTTCATGAACTTCAAATAAGTTTTGGATGTACTAGAATTTAAAAATCAAGATTCTCAATGTTTGAAATTTGTTGCACGGGGAGTAAACATGCACCCAGTGAGACACATGTGTTTTTGCAATCCAATTAGGTGCACTGTCACGTGTGCATGTAGCTCAAATTTGATTTTCTGCACATTATACCCATAGAAAATCAATGAATCAATGTACTAAAACGTCTTAATGATCTCGATGATTATTTTGAAATAAAAACGTCCCTCCTTTGGTAACATGTATGTTCACCGTGGGATAATTAATTTAACATGCATCGTAGTTGCGGTAGATTCGCGGTGTGTGTGTGGGTGTGTGCGTCTGGGGGTGGCGGGTGGCTCGCAGTACACTACGAGTTGTGAGCCACCATGTGGGTTGGCCGTTTTGTTAGGCAGGCCGGTGCCACATCAGAGTCGTGAAATCGTTATTTAAAACATTACACAACCCTGTCATACATAAATGTTTTGGCCACATGCAGTCGATGGTTGTCCTACACGACACTCGATACTCACGTGTGACGCTTTTTGTGGGCCCACGAGGTCGTCGTCCATCACTTTGACGAACATCCAGCAGTGAGGTTAATTTGACCAGCAAGGTAGAATCTTTTTTGTTTGTGTTATGGTGGTATATAGTATGAGTCGAAGATGTGGGAGGGGACTAGCATATATACTATACGTACGCGTCCGTGAACAAGTACACCTCCCTTAGTGTCGGGACTTTTTGGTTTCCGAGGCACGTGCCACATCAAAATTGTGAAATTGGTTATTCAAACATCACACAACACCTTTTTGGGCCACATGCATATCCTAGCTAGGACACTCACGTGTGACGCTTCCATCTGTGGGCCCATGAGGCCATCATCGATGCATGCCTGCATCACTTTGACCTACATCGGGAGAGGTTAATTAATTTCATCATCGATGAGGATTCTTTTGGGTTACATATATTACGGCAGGAGCATATAGTATGTGATACGTCTCCGTCGTATCTACTTTTCCAAACACTTTTGCCCTTGTTTTGGACTCTAACTTGCATTATTTGAATGGAACTAACCCAGACTGACGTTGTTTTCAACAGAATTGCCATGGTGTTATTTTTGTGCAGAAATAAAGGTTCTTGGAATGACCTGAAAATCAACGGAGATTATTTTTGGAATATATAAAAAATACTGGCGAAAGAATCAAGACCAAGGGGCCCACACCCTGTCCATGAGGGTGGGGGCGCGCCTACCCCCTTGGCGTGCCCCCTGCCTCGTGGGCCCCCTGGTGCTCCTCCAACCTCAACTCCAACTCTATATATTCGTGTTCGGGGAGAAAAAATAAAGGAGAAGGATTCATTGCGTTTTACGATACAGAGCCGCCGCCAAGCCCTGAACTCTCTCGGGAGGGCTGATCTGGAGTCTGTTTGTGGCTCCGGAGAGGGGAATCCGTCGCCATCGTCATCATCAACTTTCCTCCATCACCAATTTCATGATGCTCACCATCGTGCATGAGTAATTCCATCGTAGGCTTGCTGGACGGTGATGGGTTGGATGAGATTTATCATGTAATCGAGTTAGTTTTGTTAGGGTTTGATCCCTAGTATCCACTATGTTCTGATATTGATGTTGCTATGACTTTGATATGCTTAATGCTTGTCACTAGGGCCCAAGTGCCATGATTTCAGATATGGACCTATTATGTTTTCATGAATATATGTGAGTTCTTGATCCTATCTTGCAAGTCTATAGTCACCTATTATGTGTTATGATCCGTTAACCCCGAAGTGATAATAATCGGGATACTTGCCGGTGATGACCGTAGTTTGAGGAGTTCATGTATTCACTATGTGTTAATGCTTTGGTCAGGTACTCTATTAAAAGGAGGCCTTAATATCCCTTAGTTTCCAATAGGACCCTGCTGCCACGGGAGGGTAGGACAAAAGATTTCATGCAAGTTCTTTTCCATAAGCACGTATGACTATATTCGGAATACATGCCTACATTACATTGATGAACTAGAGCTAGTTCTGTGTCACCCTATGTTATAACTGTTGCATGATTGATCGCATCCGACATAATTCTCCATCACCGATCCATTGCCTACGAGCTTTTCATATATTGTTCTTCGCTTATTTACTTTTCCGTTGCTACTATTATAATCACTATAAAACCAAAAACTGCTACCGTACTTTTGCCACCGTTACCACTACTATCATATTACTTTGCTACTAATACTTTGCTGCGGATATTAAGTTATCCAGGTGTGGTTGAATTGACAACTCAGCTGCTAATACTGGATAATATTCTTTGGCTCCCCTTGTGTCGAATCAATAAATTTGGGTTGAATACTCTACCCTCAAAAACGGTTGCGATCCCCTTTACTTGTGGGTTATCAAGACTATTTTCTGGTGCCGTTGCCAGGGAGCATAGCTCTATTCTTTGAGTCACTTGGGATTTATATTTGCCTATCACTATGAAGAACTTGAAAGATCAAAGAACCAAGATTTTTCCCTCAACTACGAGGGGGGGTAAGGAACTGCCATCTTGCTCTGCACTTGATTCACCTTCTGTTTTGAGTAATCTTGCGACACCTACACATGCTATTGATTCTGATAGGTCGCATCTTATTGATGATGCCGCTTCTGATTTGCATGATACTTATGATGAAACTACTTCTATGCTTGATAATACTGTGCCACTAGGTGAATTTCTTGATGAACAACTTGCTAGGGCTAGAGAGAATGAAATTATTGAAACTGATAATATTCATGAAAGTGATGATGAAGATTCTCCCCCTAGATATGAATTGCATGTTGTTCCTGAGGGTTATGTTATGGATGAAGAAACTGCTAGAGACTTCTTAGCTTGCAATGATAGATCTGATCTTAATAAATTATTTGCTAAGCTTAAATAAAAGTCTTTGAATGCTATAATGAAATATGACCCTGCTTTTGCTACTTCACATATCTTTATTAGTGATAAGGATTATGACTTCTCTGTTGATCCTGAGTTAATTACTTTGGTTGAATCTGATCCTTTTTATGGCTATGAATCTGAAACTGTTGTGGCACATCTTACTAAATTAAATGATATAACCACCCTGTTTACTCATGATGAGAAAACTTGCTATTACTTTATCCTTAAGTTGTTTCTGTTCTCATTAAAGGGTGATGCTAAAGCATGGTATAATTCTCTTGATCCTGGTTGTGTGCGTAGTCCCCAGGATATGATTTATTACTTCTCTGCTAAATATTTCCCTGCTCATAAGAAACAAGCTGCCTTAAGGGAAATATATAATTTTGTGCAAATTGAAGAAGAGAGTCTCCCACAAGCTTGGTGAGGCTTCTCCAATTACTTAATGCTTTGCCTGATCATCCTCTCAAGAAAAATGAAATACTTGATTTTTTATAATGGACTAACCGATGCTTCCAGAGACTACCTGGATAGTTGTGTTGGTTGTGTTTTCCGGGAAAGAACTGTTGATCAAGCTGAATTGCTATTGAATAATATGTTTAGTAATGAAAATCATTGGACACTTCCTGAACCAACTCCTAAGCCAGCTGCGAAGCAAAGGGGTATTCTATTTCTCAGTCCTGAAGATATGCAAGAGGCAAAGAAATCTATGAAAGAAAAAAGGTATTAAAGCTGAAGATGTTAAGAATTTACCGCCTATTGAAGAAATACATGGTCTTGATAACCCGACACAGGTAGTAAAGGTAAATTCTCTCTATAGATTTGATGAAGGTGATATTCCTCGTTATAAGTCTGCTAGCCAATGCTTAGATGAGTTTGATAATTTTATTGTTAAACAAGAAAACTTCAATTCTTATGTTGGTAGACAATTGAAACGAAATGCCGATATGCTTGAACACTTGAGTAATTATATGTCTAGAGTTAAAGGTGAACTTAAACATATTAGTAAACATGTTTCTATGGTTACCACTCAAGTAGAACAAGTACTTAAGGCGCAGAATGACTTGCTTAGTGAATTAAATAATAAGAAAAATGATAATGTTGTTAGAGTTATGACTAGAGGGGGTAAAATGACTCAGGAACCTTTGTATCCTGAGGGCCACCCTAAGAGAATTGAGCAAGATTCTCAGCGAGCTAATGTTGATGCACCAAGTTCTTCTAAGAAGAAGAAGAATGATAGGACCTTGCATGTTTCTAGTGAACTGTTGTTGACACACCTGAGAATCCCAATGATATTTCTATTTCTGATGCTGAAACACAATCTGGTAATGAACATGAACCTAGTGATAATGTTAATGATGATGTTCATGTTGATGCTCAACCTAGCAATGACAATGATGTAGAGACTGAACCTGCTGTTGATCTTGATAACCCACAATCAAAGAATCAACATTATGATAAGAGAGACTTCGTTGCTAGGAAGCACGGTAAAGAAAGAGAACCACAGGTTTAGGAACCCATGCCTTTTCCTCCTAAACCATCCAAGAAAAAGGATGATGAGGATTTTGAACGCTTTGCTGAAATGATTAGACCTATCTTTTTGCCTATGTGTTTGACTGATATGCTTAAAATGAACCCTTATGCTAAGTACATGAAGGATATTGTTACTAATAAAAGAAAGATATCGGAAGCTGAAATTTCCACCATGCTTGCTAATTACACTTTTAAGGTTGGAATACCTAAGAAATTAGGAGATCCCGGAGTACCAACTATACCATGCTCCATTAAAAGAAACTATGTTAAAACTGCTTTATGTGATCTTGGAGCCGGTGTTAGTGTTATGCCTCTCTCTATATATCATAGAATTGATCTGAATAAGTTGACACCTACTGAAATATCTTTGCAAATGGTTGATGAATCAACTACTATAGTGTCGGTATTTGTGTGGATGTGCCTATTGTGGTTGCAAACGTTACTATTTTAACAAACTTTGTTATTCTTGATATTCCCGAGGACGATAGTATGTCGATTATCCTTGGTAGACCCTTTTTGAATACTGCAGGGGCTGTTATTGATTGCAACAAAGGCAATGTCACTTTTCATGTTATTGGTAATGAGCATACGGTACACTTCCCGAGGAAACAACCTCAAGTCCATAGTATCAATTCTATTGGAAAAACTTCAACGATTACTATTGGAGGTTTTGAATCTCCTCTTCCTACTGTCAAGAAGAAATATGATATTCTTATTGTTGGGGACATGCATATCCCTATTGAGGTAACCTAGTGTTATTCAAAAATTCTCCGGTTTCATGTTATTCGAAAAGAGTTTGTTAACAAGACTTGATCAACCTTGTTAGTGGATTCCTTTTGATGAGCAAGAGATGGATGAATTTAGAAAACACAACTCTCTATACCCTCTTTTTACTTTCTGTTATTTATATTAAATAAAGCAAAAATAGTATTTTCTGTCTGTTTTTTGAATTGTCCTTGTAATAAAAAATACCCCAAAAATAAAAGTTCTCCAAATGCCCTGAAAATTTAATATGATTTTTTCTAGAATATTTGAGAATATCTGGCACTGAGAACACACCAGGGGGGCCCACCACATGCCCATGAGGGTGGAGGGCACGCCCACCCCCCTGTGCGCGCCCCCTGCCTGGTGGACCGCACGTGGGTTCCCTCCACTTATCCTTGCACCCACACACTTCGTCTTGCTCCGGAAAAAATCACCCACTAGCTCAAACCCGAGTTCTTGCTCATCTTGATGCCATTTTCGATCTCCTTGCTCAAAGCTCCATTCATAAAACTGCTTTGGGTGATTGTTCATTGGTATGTGACTCCTCCAATGGTCCAATTAGTTTTTGTTCTAGTGCTTTATTCATTGCAAATTTTTGCTGCTTAGGTGACCCTTTTCTTGAGCTTGCATGTCAAATTTATGTGGTCAAAAGTAGTTTTAATGCATGATATGGCCTCTAGGCACTTGTAGGAGTAGTTGCTATCAATCTTGTTGAGTTTGGTTCACTTTTATTTTAAGTTACTCAAAATTTCAGAATTTTTTCAGAGGAAGAAATATGTTTAGGAAAATGTACCAAGGTGGTTCCTCAAGGAAGCAAGGACCAAAGCTCACGATACGTGAGCCAGACCATGAACTACCCAGAGAAGCTCAAGTGCGGCCTTGTGAATGGCTGTCAGAAAATTTCATTGTCTAGGCAGGAATTAAGGAGGAATTTGAAGCATATGTGCGTAACGCTGATCTTGAGAGCTTCGAGTCAGATAAGTGCCGTCAGTACCTCTATTTAACTGATTCATTTGTGAGAAGGTTTAAATTTACATCATCACGCAATTCTCAAACTGTCCTGTTTGATCTTTATGATAAATCTTATACCATGGACTTAGAAGATTTTAATACTGCATGTAAACTCCCACAGTGGCATAGTGCTAGTGAGCCTCACAAATCTGAATATAAAGACTTTCTTGCTAGTATAACGGTGGGGGAATCTAGGGAGATCACGCAAGCTACCATAGGGAGCATTCATTTTCCTGCCATACATTATTTTGCTCTCTTTATATGTAGATGCATTAACGGTAAGGACGAGGCATGTCACATGTGCGTTCTCAATCTTAGTGTTCTCAAGAGTGATGTATTAGGAGATAGACAATATAACTTGGGGGGCCATTGTTGCACGTAGGTTGCATAATAGTAGTATTAATGGAGATTTCTTTGGTGGAATTTATGCAACCCGTTTAGCTGATTTTCTTGAGATACCCATACGTGGAGACGATATTGAGTTGCCTCCTGCTTATGTAGATTATAATGCTATGGTTCGTCATCAGTTTGTTGAGAGGAACGATCAGTTCCTCCAGTACCGACTAATCTTTGACAGACGACGTACCTATCATGTCGCTCTCCCTGCTCCTACTTTCTTTGACTTTCAGGCAAAAGGGAGATATGTTATAACCAGGGAGGAGGCGAATGAGTATGAGAGGAGGACGGAGGTAGCCCGCCTCCAAGCTGCAGCCCTTCAGGCAGTAGCTGATGCATCTCAGTACGACCCCACCTTCAACTTTGGATATCCACCAGGCCATCCATGGGCATAGACCAACTTAGGCAAAAAGCCTAAGCTTGGGGGAGTACGTATTTCTCACCGACATTACATTCATGTTCACACACTGAAAGTGCAACTATCCCTAGGTGGTTTTGGTAATTCCTAACAACATATAGCTCATTGAGCTAATGCTATTCCAAGATGAATATTTCGGGAAAGCTCAATGGTTGGCATGGCATGGATTAGAAAGTGGACCCTTCAAAATGCTAAGGATAAAAGATTGGCTCAAGCTCAAAGCACAAGACTCTACATTTTGTATTTTAGTGATCCAAGATCATATTGAGTCTATAGGAAAAGCCAATACTATTAAGAAGGTGTCGGCATCCTAGGAACGGGGGTCCACAAAATTCCCTGCCTGTGGCCCGTTCCGTGGCTGAGCCAGTAGGCCGTACGGCCCATCTTCACCAACAAGGCACCCAAGACCCTCGGGAGGGGCCAAGCCTCGCGAGGCGGATGACATGAGACCTCCTCCGGGGTGGCCTAGTCAGGCAGGATCATGAGGAGAGGAGATATCAAGGCGAGGCGAACCTCACGAGGCTCTCGTGATGTGAGCCATGATGATCGACATCAGGCGGGCACCAGGCGGGCGCCAGCGCGCGCAGCGTTCTTGTTTCCTCTTTGGTGCTAAGGAAACTAGCGCAGGCGAGGAGTACCGAGGCATCAGGAAAAGGTTGCCATTTTGGTGCAACAAGACCAAGACCAGAAGGACGGCAAGACGGAGGCCATCGTGGAGCCCAAGACGGCTTCACCACCAGAGCCTTTCGCATGCGCAGACCACCTTTTGTCAGGTTGGCTTGTACTAGTTGTCCCCCTTTAAATTAGCCCGCCGTTGTTGGCTCCCTTCCCGCTCAGTATTTGGGAAGAGGACCAGGGCCTCTATAAGTAGGGCTAGCCACCACCATAGAAAGGGAGGAAGAGAATGGGAGAGGACGAGAGGACGGCATCTTATATCACTCTCTCACCCGCACAAGTTAGCCACGCACAAGAACACCTCAACCTCAGGAGGTTGTTCTTCCCCTTGTATTGTTCATCATCAGCCCAAGAGGCAATCCACCACCACCACACTGGAGTAGGGTGTTACACCACAACGGTGGCCCGAACTAGTATAAATCATGTGTCTTTCTGTGTTGCGAGTTCGTCCGCGAGTCCTTAGTGAGGTAGGGCGTAGATCGATAGGAGGGAAAGACTTCGCGCGCACCCTAGTGTTCGAACCTTAAGGGTTTGCCGGAACCCCACATCCGACATTTGGCGCGCCAGGTAGGGGTGCGCCGCGGCTTCCCCTCCGCCAATCTGTGCTCCGTTGCCACCATGCTTCGCCCTCATGGCAGGCGCCCTACCGCCGACTCCGACGGTCAGCGTCGACGATGGGGCCAGGGGGCTCCGAGCTCTGGCCCCCGCCCAGCGGCGGGTGCAGTAGACGCCCAAGTTCAGGCCGGAGATGCCGCCGCGCTACGACGGCGCGGCGGACCCGTCAGCTTTCCTGCTGGCGTATGCGGAGGCCGTCCTCGAAGCCGGGGGCGATGACAAGGTCATGGCCAACTGGCTTCCCATGACCCTCGAGGGCGAGCCACGCGCCTAGCTCCTCAACCTTCCCAGATCCACGGTGGCATCTTGGGAGTAGCTCCGCGACCTCTTCACTGCTCGCTACGCGGTGCCGGCGCACCACGCAGTTGCGGCCCTGCTGGGCGGCTCTCAAGCACCGCCGTCGGACCGCCACGCCAAGCCGTTCCTCCGCCAGATCGGGGCCACCTCCAGGCGCCCGGGGGCTCCGCCGGGTTGGGCTGCGCTAGAGGACGACCTTACCTTCAACTCAGAAGACCACCCCGACTCCACTACCGGCTCCGGAGTGCTTCCGATGCTCTGCACGCCCACCATGTGCAACATGGTCATCACCAAGACCCTCATCGACGGTGGTGCCGGCCTCAACTTGCTTTCCGTGGAAGCCTTCAGCCTTCTCCACGTGCCACTCGAGCGGCTCGGCCTCAGTAAGCCCTTCTCAGGAGTGGGTGGTGGAGCTTCCTACTCCCTGGGACAGACCCGCCTCCCTGTCACCTTCGGCACACGCGACAACTACCGCACTGAGCTGGTGGACTTCGACATCGCTTGCATCAGCCTCCCGTACAATGCCATCCTCAGGCACCCGGCTCTCGCTCAGTTCATGGCGGCGACTCACCCGGCTTACAACCTCATGAAGATGCCAGGGAGCAAGGGCATCCTCACCATCAAGGGGGACACTAAGGAGGCCGTGATGGTGCTCAGGCTCGCCTTCAAGACCGCGGCAGCACCACAACCCGCCGACGTCGGTGCCCCTGCGGCCAGGGAGGCCGTGCCCACCAAGAAGAAGCAGTTGTTCACCCAAGACAAGGCGGAAAACAAGTTGGTGCTGGTCGGCAAGGACGGGCCTTCAGGAGCCACCTTTACCATAGGAGCCGGTCTCGACCGGGAACAAGAAGAAGCTCTGGTGAGCTTCTTGAGCGCGAACAAGGAAATATTCGCGTGGGAGCCAAATCAGCTAGTAGGGGTCCCAAGGGAGGTGATCCAGCATCATCTAAGGGTATGCCCCAACGTCCGCCCCGTGAAGCAACGAGCAAGACCGGCAGTCCACTGAGAAGTAGGCCTTCATCGTCCAAGAGACACGCAAGCTAGAAGCGGCAGGTGCCATCCGAGAGGTCCGGTAACCCGAATAGCTGGCGAACCCTGTCGTGGTGCCGAAAAAAGGCGGGAAGGAACGGATGTGCGTCGACTTCACCAATATTAACAAAGTCTACCCTCAAGACCCGTTCCCACTCCCGCGCATCGGCCAGATTGTTGACTCCACTGCCGAGTGCGACCTGTTGTGCTTCCTGGACGCGTTCTCAGGGTATCATCAAATCAAGATGGCAGTGGAAGATGTGGACAATATGGCCTTCCTGACACCATGTGGTGTGTACTGCTACACCTGCATGCCCTTCGGGCTGCACAACGCGGGCGCGACCTTTCAGCGGTTGATGCACATCGCTCTGGGGCGGCAGCTCGGGAGGAACGCCGAGGCTTACGTCGATGACATAGTGGTCAAGTCTCATGAGGCAAGGACATTGATTCAAGACTTGGAGGAGACCTTCGAGAGCCTGTGCCAAGTGAACTTAAGGCTCAACCCGGAGAAGTGTGTGTTCGGTGTCCCCTCCAGCAAGCTGCTGGGATTCCTTGTATCCCACAGGTGGATCGAGGCGAACCCGGAGAAGATCAAGGCTATCGAGGACATGAGCCCGCCGCGGACCCTCAAAGAGATGCAGAAGCTAGCTAGGCGGGTGACTGTGTTAGGGCGTTTCATCTCCAAACTGGGAGAGCGCGCCTTACCATTCTTCAAGCTCATGAAGAGGAAGGACCCATTCGAGTGGAACTCGGAGGCCGACCGGGCCTTCCGAGACCTCAAGAAATACCTTACTAGCCCCCTAGTGATGGTGGCACCGCGGCCCCTCGAGCCTCTCGTACTCTACCTTGCTGCCACCCCGTACTCCGCCAGCACGGTGTTGGTGGCGGTTCGGGAGGAGCGCCAAGTCAAGGGTGCGCCCCGCCAGGCCAAGGCTGAAGTAGCATGGGGTCAGGAAGGCGCAGCAAAGGCACCAGCAGTGGAAGGTAAAGCTCAGCAGGGCGGCGTCACAGAAGCTCCTGAGGACACTAGGGTCTCAGGGACCCTTCCACCTCAGGATGTGTCCTGATCTCCGCAGGACCCAAGCCTCGACAACATGCCAGCCCTCATCGAACACCCGGTGTACTTTGTTAGCACCGTACTGCGAGACGCAAGAGCACGCTACCCCATGCCCAGAAGTTCCTGCTCGCACTCCTGGTGGCCTCACGCAAGCTGCAACACTACTTCCAGGGCCACCCCATCAAGGTCGTCTCAGCCTACCCACTAGAAAGGATACTCAGGAGCCCTAACTCAGCCGGAAGGGTCGCAGAGTGGAACATCGAGTTGCAAGCATTCCAGTTGGAGTTCAGCACCACCAGGGTCATCAAGGGGGCCGCACTCGCTGATTTTATGGCAGAATGGACGGATGCCCCGACACTTGAAGAAAGAGAAGACTGGTCCACCTCCCCAGGAAGTGAGGCTCCGGACGGTTGGGTCATGCATTTCGATAGCGCCTTCGCACACCAGGGCGTGGGGGCTAGAGCAGTGCTAATCTTGCCCACCCAGGACAAGCTCTACTACGCCGTGCAACTCTGCTTTCAGCATGGCGAGAAGGTCTCCGACAACATCGTGGAGTACGAAGGCCTCATAGCTGGCATGAAGGCTGCAGTGGCCCTAGGGGTGAAGCGCCTCACTGTCAGAGGCGACTCACAACTCCTCGTCAACTTATCCAACAAGGTGTACAAGCTGAAGGACGAGCATATGGAGGCCTACCTCGCGGAGGTCCGCAAGATGGAGAAGCAGTTCTCAGGCCTGGAGCTATAGCACATACCCCGGGGCACCAACAAGGAAGCCGGCGACATCAGCCGAAGAGCATCCAAGCAGCAACCGCAGGAGCCGGCCGTCTTTGAGGAGCGGCTCTTCAAGCCATCAGCTACGCCACCTCTTTCAAGCACGACCCAGCCTCGGGAGGAGCTCCCCCAGCCTCCAGCCACGGGAGCCCCGACCTGTGGACCGACCTCCGGAGCTCTGCTGCTCTTGGCGCTCGAGCCTCAGGAGGAATGCTGGACCAAGGAATTCAAGGAGTACTTAACGCACGGAACGTTGCCGGAAAAGGAAGAGGAGGCGGAGCGCGTGGCCCGGCAAGCCACGGCATACTATATCCAAGACGGCGAGTTATATAGGAAACGACCGAACGATGGCACACTGTGCTGCATATCCAATGACCAAGGAAGGGAATTGCTGATTGACATACATGGCGGGGACTGCGGACACCACTCGTCATCACGGACCCTCGTCGGCAAGGTGTTCCGCAGTGGATTCTACTGTCCTACAGCACTCAACGACGCAGCCGAGCTGGTGAAGTCTTGCGAAGCCTGCCAATTCCACGCCAAGCAAATCCATCAACCAGCTCAGGGCCTTCAAACTATCCCGCTCACATGGCCGTTCACGGTCTGGGGGATGGATATCCTAGGCCCGTTCCCTTGGGCGCCAGGGGGCTACCATTACCTCTGCATCGCCATCAACAAGTTCACCAAGTGGGCGGAAGTGGAAGCCGTCCGTACCATCCCAGCCGGCTCTGCTGTCAAGTTCATCAAGGGCCTCGTGATCCGATTCGAGGTCCCCAACCGCATCATCACAGATAACGGTTCACAGTTTACTAGTAACCTCTTCAAAACCTACTGTGCTAATCTTGGAATGCAGATCTTCTACGCTTCGGTGGCCCACCCCAGGAGCAATGGCCAGGCCGAACGTGCTAACGCGGAGGTCCTGAGGGGCCTCAAGACCAGGACCTTCAAGAAAAAGCTGGAGGCCTGTGGCAGGGGCTGGCACGATGAGCTCCAGTCTGTACTGTGGTCCATCCGGACCACCACCACCAAGCCAATGGGAGAGACTCCATTCTTCCTCATCTATGGAGCCGAAGTGGTCCTCCCTCACGAGGTCAAGCATTGCTCCGCACGGGTCCTGGCATTCGACGAAACGCAGCAGGATGCCACGCAGGGGATGAACCTCGTGTTAGTGGAGGAACATCGCCGCGGAGCTGTGCTGCGGGCGGCGAGGTACGAGCAAGCACTGCGGCGATACCACTTCCGCAACATCCGCTCCAGGACACTCGAGAAGGGAGACCTAGTCCTGAGGCGGTCCTCTCCAGGGAAGGGCTGCATAAGCTTTCACCAATGTGGGAGGGCCCGTTCAAGGTCGTCCACATCTCCAGGCCTGGCGCAGTGCGCCTGGAGACACAAGACGGAGTACTAGTCCAAAACGCCTGGAACATCCAGCACCTCCGGAGGTTTTACCCATAAAGCAAGGCCCAGAGCCTGAGAAGCAAGGCCCAGAGCCTGAGAAGCAAGGCCCAGAGCCTGAGAAGCAAGGCCCAGAGCATGTGAAGAAAGGCCCAGAGCCTGTGAAGAAGGCCCGGTTCCTGTGAAGAATCGCCGCCCGTGACACTCTCACGTAATAATGAGTTGGGGATGTACATGCCCCGGAGTCTCAGGGGTGCCGGCCTCAGGCCCTGGGGCTCCCGCTCACGCCTACTGGACAGCACTTAGCTCCGCACTGGTGAGAAGACTTGAAGACTAGATTAGGTGCCGGACGCGACTTTTCATTTGCTTTCCGTATTTGGCTTCCTTTTTCCTTAATTTGCTTTTGGCATTCCTTGCTGAGTTGACCCTCTCGCTTCTCTCTGTGTTTTTCCAGCTCGGGTTAGCTCGTGTTCTCTCTCTCGCATGCCTCACGAGGGGGCTGGGCAGGTGCTCGCTCCCTTCTCTGCCTTCTCGCGAGCCACCCTTGTTCGAGCACAAAAGCTGTCGTGCCTCTCCTAGTCTGTGCCCCTCAGGTACCATGATACAAGGCGCCAGGCCAGGACCAGGGCGAACAGCAAATCTTTTAAACGCACTCCCTAACGAGCTTTCGCGGTTCCCCAGCAGGTGCAGGCCACCAAGGCAAGATGGGCACGAGGAAATGAGCACCTCATGAGGAAGAGGGCGTCCCAGATATACCAGGTTAATTTATCTTTGCACGAAATAACGATGCAACACGCACGGTGACACAATCGAGGAACCATAGTTCAATACACGCCCCCTGGGCCCAAACCGGTTACATTCTTGATGCAGGAAAAAGAGTAAAACAAAAGCAGCGTCACAGCAATCTGCGGAGGCAGGCCCCTAGCGGCACCCCGAACCTAGCCGGATCCTTTTTCGTGCTTCACGGGGGCGTGGCGATGGGATGACTCACTGCTGCCTCCAAAGCGGGCGCGGCAGTGCGGCGGCTGGCCATGGCCACTGCTGCTGGATCTATCACTGGAGGAAGAGCCGCTCTAGCGGGACAAGACGCAGCCGCCCCCGAGGGCAGGCTCGCCCCCATCCTCGTCGCAACCGTCCCCGAGGCCGAGCACCTCCTCACCATCGCTCGCCTCGGGGCAACACCCGGCTCGGCGACCATCTTCCCCAAACACCCTCACGTAGAGGGTCGATTCGCCGTCGAACTTGAAGTGGAGGGCGCACTGTCGACCCAAGCCGCACGCGGGGGTGAACGTCTGCCAACCGCGGGCCAGGGCTATGTTGCCCATGGCGGAAGTTGCGACTGCAACCCAAGAGGCCTTGCTGTAGCAACCATCCGCCTGCAGCCAGAATCTGCCTGGACCAGAGGCCGGCAGCTCGTTGGCGAAGAAGTGCGGAAGTTGGAGCCAGTTGCCGGCCGGGTTCTCCGACCAGACGACAAACTCCGGCGACACTTCCACCGTGTGGAAGGGCGGACGGGGGGGCCGCACCACCAGATCACGCCTCCCCTCATCAGCTGGATCGTCGTGGCTGGGACGACCCGCTTCGCGTGCCGTGGCACCACTCCGACAGTGGGCAACGACAGGGGATGCGATGTGCTTGCACGGACGGCCACATCTGCTCCTGGGCACCGGCGAGCCGGGTCCCTCGTGAGGGGACTTTCCCTTCTCGGTCGTAGAGAACTTATTTCGTGGCTCCATTGGTGGCACAGCGAGCAACAAAGCGAGGGAGAAGAAGCTAGGAGTGGAGCGAGGAAGAAGAAGTAGCAAGCGAGGAAGAGATGGGCGACGGGGGCTCCACCCCCCTCCCCATTAATTGCAAAAGAAGGCCAACCGGCACCTCCCACGACCGCAGGTAATGATGGTTTCCCTTGCATGTCCAAGGGACTCGTCAAGTCGTGCAGTCATCGAGGCAGCGTGGGGAAGCAGAGATACCCACGACCAATCAACCGCCACGCGTCAACCAAGGCCGCAGGCTTTGGGGGCCCGCGGTGCTCCGTGCTTGGCCCTTGGCTTCGCCGCGAAGCCAAGCCCGAGCGCACCTTCGGCCCGGGGGCTACTGTCGGCATCCTGGGAACGGGGGTCCCCAGACTTTCCTGCTTGCGGCCCGTTGCGTGGCTGAGCCAGCAGGCCGTACGGACCATCTTCATCAACAAGGCACCCAAGACCCTCGCGAGGGGCGAAGCCTCGCGTGGCGGATGACACGAGACCTCCTTCGGGGCGGCCTAGTTAGGCAGCCTCACGAGGAGCGGAGATATCAAGGCGAGGCAAACCTCACGAGGCTCTTGTGACGTGAGCCATGACGATCGACACCAAGCGGGCTCCAGGCGGGCGCCAGCGCGCGCAGCGTCCTTGTTTCCTCTTTGGTGCTAAGGAAACTAGCGCAGGCAAGGAGTACCAAGGCATCAGGCAAAGGTTGCCATTTTGGTGCAACGAGACCAAGACCAGAAGGACGACAAGATGGAGGTCATCGTGGAGCCCAAGACGGCGTCACCACCAGAGCCTTTCGTAGGCGCAGACCACCTTTTGTCAGGGTGGCTTGTATTAGTTGTCCCCCTTCAAATTAGCCCGCCGTTGTTGGCTCCCTTCCCGCTCAATATTTGGGAAGAGGACCAGGGCCTCTATAAGTAGGGCTAGCCACCACCATAGAAAGGGAGGAAGAGAAGGGGAGAGGATGAGAGGACGGCATCTTAGATCACTCTCTCACCTGCACAAGTTAGCCACGCACAAGAACACCTCAACCTCAGGAGGCTGTTCTTCCCCTTGTATTGTTCATCATCAGCCCAAGAGGCAATCCACCACCACCACACTGGAGTAGGGTGTTACACCACAACGGTGGCCCGAACTAGTATAAATCCTGTGTCTTTCTGTGTTGCGAGTCCGTCGAGTTCGTCCGCAAGATCTTAGTGAGCTAGAGCATAGATCGGTAGGAGGGAACGACTTCGCGCGCACCCCAGTGTTCGAACATTAAGGGTTTGCCAGAACCCCACATCCGACAGAAGGGATGAGGTATTGCTTAATGAGGTGCTTGCTCAAAATGCTTAGTGATATGCTCCAAAACCCGCCACTACTTTCTCATATCCACATATGTCCCACACCAAATATCCAACTCGGCCCCACCGATTCTTTCTATCCGGCGCCACCGAGTTCAGTTGACATAGCCATTGCCAGAAACCCTAGTCTTTTTGGTCTCACAGATAGGGATCTCGGTCTCACCGAGATGGAATTGTAATCTCTCTGTTTCCCTTCGTAACGTTTCGGTCAAACCGAGATGAGCGATCGGTCCCACCGAGATTGCAATGCAAACACTCCGTTTCCTTTTCGTAACGTTTCGGTCCAACCGAGATGAGCGAATCGGTCCCATCGAGTTTGCCTGACCAACTCTCTGTTTGTCTATTACCAAAATCGGTCCCACCGAGTTTGTGTAATCAGTCCCGCCGAGATTACATTATGCCCTAACGCTAATGAAATCGGTCCCACCGAGTTGACATGTCGGTCCCACCAAAACACCTAACGGTCACATTATGAACCAAATTGGTCTGACCGAGTTCTCTGAATCGGTCTGACCGAGTTCTCTGAATCGGTCTGACCGAGTTCTCTGAATCGGTCCCACCGAGCTTGGTGATTTGTGTGTAATGGTTAGATTTTGTGTGGAGGCTATAAGTACCCCTCCACCCACTCTTCATTCATGGAGAAAGCCATCAGAACATGCCTACACTTCCAATACATATTTTCTGAGAGAGAACCGCCTACACTGGTGTTGAGGTCAAGATATTCCATGCCAACCACATAAATCTTGATCTCTAGCCTTCCCCAAGTTGCTTTCCACTCAAATCTTCTTTCTACCAAGTCCAATCCTATGAGAGAGAGTTGAGTGTTGGGGAGACTATCATTTGAAGCACAAGAGCAAGGAGTTCATCATCAACACACCATTTGTTACTTATTGGGGAGTGGTGTCTCCTAGATTGGCTAGGTGTCACTTGGGATCCTCCGACAAGATTGTGGAGTTGAACCAAGGAGTTTGTAAGGGCAAGGAGATCACCTACTTCGTGAATATCTACCCTAGTGAGGCAAGTCCTTTGTGGGCGATGGCCATGGTGGGATAGACAAGGTTGCTTCTTCGTGGACCCTTCGTGGAAGGAGCCCCCGTGGACTCGCGCAACCATTACCCTTCGTGGGTTGAAGTCTCCATCAACGTGGATGTATGATAGCACCACCTATCGGAACCACGCCAAAAATCTCCGTGTCTACATTGTGTTTGCTCCCTCAAACTCATCCCTTTACCTTCATATGCAATTATTTTAGATTCCGCTGCTATATTCTTGGAATTGCATGTGTAGGTTGATTGCTTGACTTGTGCTATGTTGCTAAAATCTGCGAAGAACTAAAATTGGGAAAAGGCTAGATTTTTATTTGGTCAAGTAGTCTAATCACCCCCCCCCCCCTCTAGACATACTTGCGATCCTACACACACTCATGCCAGTTGTCAGTGCTCATACTTTTTCATTGTATAATACATGCTAGTTTATTTTCTATTTTAAGCTTTCTTCTTGTGTGTTTGAAAAACCTTAAGAAAAACCAAAAAAATTAGTTGTAGCTTTTAGCTAGTTTACTTTCCATGCCTGTAGTAGTAGCAATTAAAAAGAAAACCCAAAAAGATTTCTCGTTCTTCTTTTGCTTGTTGGGAGCT
This sequence comes from Triticum monococcum, assembly GCA_034509565.1. Classification (NCBI taxonomy): domain Eukaryota; kingdom Viridiplantae; phylum Streptophyta; class Magnoliopsida; order Poales; family Poaceae; genus Triticum; species Triticum monococcum. The sequence goes on along the minus strand of CM067843.1, from coordinate 255,087,249 downwards.
TTCCCGTGTAAATAGTTTTGTTTCTTTTCTTTTCTTTGGGGGTTGAGAGGAGAAGACCATGATGAAAATGTTGAGTGGCTCTCTTATGCATTATTGTTGATCTAACAAAGGGCTCATATTACCTTGTCTTCTCCCATGTATTGAATACTTGCAGATTCCAGCTTAGTCCAATGCATGTGCACTATTATTGTTATCCACAAAATTCGGTTGTGCAAGTGAAAGGCAATAATGACGATATATGATGAACTGATTGAGATGAGAAAAGCTAGTATGAACTCGACCTCTCTTGTTTTTGTAAATATGATTAGTTCATCATTCCTGATTCAGCCTATTATGAATGAAACATGTTTGCAATGACAATTAGAGATTATAGTTGCTTATGCCATGCTTAATTTGCTAGGAGTTTATAATGGTTTACCTTGCGTGCCAACATGCTATTAAAATGGTTGTGATGTGGTATGATAGTGTGGTATCCTCCTTTGAACGATTCGAGTGGCTTGACTTGGCACATGTTCATGCATGTAGTTGAAACAAAATCAACATATCCTCCATGATATTTATATTCATGGTGAATTATATCCTACTCATGCTTGCATTCAGTGTTGATTAATTTTAATGCATGTTCATGACTGTTGTCACTCTCTAACTGGTCACTTCCCAGTCTCTTACTAGCCTTCACTTGTACTAAGCGGGAATACTGCTTGTGCATCCAATTCCATAAACCCCAAAGTTATTCCATATGAGTCCACCACACCTTCCTACATACGGTATCTACCTGCCATTCCAAGTAAATTTGTATGTGCCAAACTCTAAACCTTCAAATAAACATTCTGTTTTGTATGCTCGAATAGCTCATATATCAACTAGGGTTGTATGTATCTTCCATGCTAGGCGGGTTATTCTCAAGAGGAGTGGACTCCGCTCCTCACTCACGAGAAAATGGCTGGTCATCGGGATGCCCAGTCCCATGCTCAAATCAAATCAAAATAATTGCAAACAAAACTCCCCCAGGATTGTTGTTAGTTGGAGGCACCCGTTGTTTCAGGCAAGCCATGGATTGATGCTTGTTGGTGGTGGGGGAGTACAAACTTTACCTTTCTGATTGGGAACCGCCTATAATGTGTGTTGCATGGAAGATATCGAGATCTCTCGGTTGTTATGTTGACAATGAAAGTATACTGCTCAAAATATTATTAATCTCTATTTCAAAACCGAGCTCTGGCACCTCTACAAATCCCTGCTTCCCTCTGCGAAGGGCCTATCTATTTACTTTTATGCTGAGTCATCATCCTCTTATTAAAAAGCACCAGTTGGGGAGAACTGCTGTCATTGCATGTATTATTGTTAGTTTACATTGAGTATGACTTGACTGGATCTCTCTTACCATGAATTACAATTTCCAGTCAGCCCTTGATCTTTAAAGCTGCTCTGCATTTATGTTTTGCGGTCTCAGAAAGGGCTAGTGAGATACCATCTTGTTATATCATATTATGATTGTTTTGAGAAAGTGTTGTCATCCGAGATTTATTATTATTGCTCGCTAGTTGATTATGTCATTGATATGAGTAAACATGAGACCTAAATGTAATTTTGAATATGGTTAGTTCATAATCTTTGCTGAAAACTTGAATGCTGGCTTTACATATTTACAACAACAAGAGCAAATAGAGTTTGTAAAAGTTTTTCTTTATCACTTTCAGTTTATCAACTGAGTGCTTGAGGACAAGCAAAGGTTTAAGCTTGGGGGAGTTGATACGTCTCCGTCGTATCTACTTTTCCAAACACTTTTGCCCTTGTTTTGGACTCTAACTTGCATGATTTGAATGGAACTAACCTGGACTGACGCTGTTTTCAGCAGAATTGCCATGGTGTTATTTTTGTGCAGAAATGAAAGTTCTTGGAATGACCTAAAAATCAACGGAGATTATTTTTGGAATATATAAAAACTACTGGCGAAAGAATCAACGCCAGGGGGCCCACACCCTGTCCACGAGGGTGGGGGCGCGCCTACCCCCCTGCCCCCCTACCTCATGGGCCCCCTGGTGCTCCTCTGACCTCAACTCCAACTCTATATATTCGTGTTCGGGGAGAAAAAATAAAGGAGAAGGATTCATTGCATTTTACGATAAGGAGCCGCCGCCAAGCCCTAAACTCTCTCTGGAAGGCTGATCTGGAGTCCGTTCGGGGCTCCGGAGAAGGAACCCGTCGCCATCGTCATCATCAACCTTCCTCCATCACCAATTTCATGATGCTCACTGCCGTGCATGAGTAATTCCATCGTAGGCTTGCTGGACGGTGATGGGTTGGATGAGATTTATCATGTAATCGAGTTAGTTTTGTTAGGGTTTGATCCCTAGTATCCACTATGTTCTGAGATTGGTGTTGCTATGCTTAATGATTGTCACTAGGGCCCGAGTGCCATGATTTCAGTTCTAAACCTATTATGTTTTCATGAATATATGTGAGTTCTTGATCCTATCTTGCAAGTCTATAGTCACCTATTATGTGTTATGATCTGTTAACGCCGAAGTGACAACAATCGGGATACTTACCGGTGATTACCGTAGTTTGAGGAGTTCATGTATTCACTATGTGTTAATGCTTTGGTCCGGTACTCTATTAAAAGGAGGCCTTAATATCCCTTAGATTCCAATAGGACCCCGCTGCCACGGGAGGGTAGGACAAAAGATGTCATGCAAGTTCTTTTCCATAAGAACGTATGACTATATTCGGAATACATGCCTACATTACATTGATGAACTGGAGCTAGTTTTGTGTCACCCTATGTTATAACTGTTGCATGATTGATCGCATCCGACATAATTCTCCATCACTGATCCATTGCCTGCGAGCTTTTCATATGTTGTTCTTCGCTTATTTACTTTTCCGTTGCTACTGTTACAATCACTATAAAACCAAAAACTGCTACCGTACTTTTGCCACTGTTACCACTACTATCGTATTACTTTGCTGGAGATATTAAGTTATCCAGGTGTAGTTGAATTGACAACTCAGTTGCTAATACTTGAGAATATTCTTTGGCTCGCCTTGTTTCGAATCAATAAATTTGGGTTGAATACTCTACCCTCAAAAATTGTTGCGATCCCCTATACTTGTGGGTTATCAGTATGCGGTGAAGAGGGGGGAAGGGGACCATCATATGTAGCACGCTTGATATGAACCTCGCTCTATGTAGGTGCATGGTTTACGGTTTTTTAGGCATGTGGCACATCAAAGTTGTGCATTTTAGGTATTCAACATATATATGTTTGGCCCACATGCAAAGCGGTGGTGGTTGTCCTCTCGCACCCACTTAAGAGGTTATCAGCGATATCGATGCTTTCCATTTGTGGGCCTCTTGGTCCATCACTACTTTTTGCCTGACAACAAGAGAGGTTAATTTGACTTACGAGGGGATTATTATTTTTGCTCTGGGATGACATGCATGATACAGCTTGAGCACACACACATGCATGTGTACGCATGAATCCCCCCCCCATCGAGTCGAAGAGGCTAGTACAACGACACATCATGAACTGGTCTCGCTCTGTGTGGGGAGCTAGTGTACGATTTTTGACACATGCGCAACATCCATGTTGTGTATTCAAGCATGCATGCATGCATCACCTCCATACATATGCATGTAGTGGTTGCCTTCGAACGGTACACTCCCTCGCATGGTTATCGGTGACAAGCCTATATATTCGTGGGCCCGCGTGGGCATCCATGATCACCTGACCGACAACAAGATAGGTTACCATGGTGGATTCTTCATTTGGTTTGTGTTATCGTAGTATAGGTCATGGTGAGATTCAGACCTAATTAAGTTTGAGCGCATATACTATGCACGCATGCATGCATGAATCCCCGACGTTGGCTTGAAGTGTGGTGTAACATACATATGCATCATCAACCTAACCCTCACTCAGTCTGGGGATTTCTAGTTTGAAATCATGGTGCCACATCAAAGTTGTTCCATTGTTACTCAAAAACACACCTCTCCATACATATGTTTGGGCCACACGCATGAAGTGGTTGTCTTCGGGGACTAGCTACTTGCATGATTATTGGCGAGCTAGCCCATCTCCGGGGTCGCATGGACGTCTGTCACTTTGACCAACAACAAGAGAGAGGTTGTACGGCCAAGGTGGATTATTCTTGGTCCGTTTTACGATCCATCTTGGTGAGATATATGCCTCTCTGGCCCGCCGACTGAAAGTGTGTGTGTGGTGGGGGGAGGGGGGTTGCTACTTCGCACTTTGCTAGGTGAACCTCAGTTGGGGGCATGCATTCATAGCATAGGATTCCCTTCGTGGCGACACGAGGGGGTGAGGGGCTGCTAGCTACTTCGCACTTTGCTAGGTGAACCTCGGTTGGGGGGAGGGGCATGCATTCATAGCTTAGGATTCCCTTTGTGCCGACAGGAGAGGGGGGCTGCTAGCTACTTCGCACTTTGCTAGGTGAACCTCGGTCGAGGGGGCATGCATTCATAGCTTAGGATTCCCTTCGTGCCGACACGGGGGAGGGGTGGCTGCTAGCTACTTTGCACTTTGCTAGGGTGAACCTAGGTTGGGGGGCATGCATTTATAGCTTAGGATTTCCCTTCGTGCTGACACGAGGGAGGGCGCTGCTAGCTACTTCACACTTTGCTAGGTGAACCTCGGTTGGGGGGCATGCATTCATAGCTTAGGAATTCCTTTGTGCCGACACGAGGGGGTGCTGCTAGCTACTTCGCACTTTGCTAGGTGAACCTCGGTTGGGGGGGCATGCATTCATAGCTTAGGATTCCCTTCGTGCCGACACGAGGGGGGGGCGGCTGCTAGCTACTTCACACTTTGCTAGGGTGAACCTCGGTTGGGGGGGGGGGGGCATGCATTCATAGCTTAGGATTCCCTTCGTGCCGACACGAGGGAGGGGAGCTGCTAGCTACTTCACACTTTGCTAGGGTGAACCTCGATTGGGGGGCATGCATTCATTGCTTAGGATTCCCTTCGTGCCGACATGAGGGAAGGGGGAGGGGGCGGCTGCTAGCTACTTCGCGCTTTGCTAGGTGAATGAACCTCAGTTGGGGGATGCATTCATAGCTTAGGATTCCCTTCGTGCCGACACGAGGGAGGAGGGGGGCTGGTAGCTATTTCGCACTTTGCTAGGTAGAACCTCAGTTGGGGGGGATGGGGCATGCATTCATAGCTTAGGATTCCCTTCGTGCCGACACGAGGGGGGCGGGGGCAAGCAATACAGTGCGCTTTGCGAGAGAGGTGCCACATTGAAGTTGCATTTGGTATTTGAAAATCAAACCACCCTTTTGATACATAAATTTGGTCCACATGCAAGTGTGTTCGTGTTCTGACCCTCTCTCGCGTCATTTTTCGCCAAATTTATGAACATTAGATAAGTCGGATGACGCAACAGACACAATTCACTCAAACTAACCGTGTGCCACGCCGGTGCACCTGTCACGCACACATCCGCACAGTAAATTGGTCTCCACGAGGCTCGCCCTCTCAAAAATATATGCTGCCTCAAGGGTTTTTTTGTTTCATAACACACGGTTGTTATCTCCGGACCGTGTGCGATGTTTCTTGTTCCCAATCTCGCCTGCATCCATAGAAAATATCTGCCCGCCTCGAGGGTTTTTCTGTTTCATAACACACGGTTGTTATCTCCGGACCATGTGCGATGCACTATCATCAAAATTTTCAATAGCCCAACATTTCAATCCCGCGTTTGACTCCTGTGTAGTAAAATTTTCAGTACCCGTGTCATTTCCTCAAACACCCCCCTCCCTCCACACACACACACACACACACACACCAAAACCTCCTCGGGCGCGCACACACACGCACCCTCCCTCGCTCGAAACCCTAGCAAGCCCCCCCCCCCCCCCCCCGCCGCCGCTGCCGCCGCAAGGCCTCCATTGTCAACATCTACCGGTTTGCCCGTGCAGCTTACCCATCGATCTCCATACCCAGGCCGCCCTGAGTTTCTTAGATGACGCCTGCCAAACGCCCCCTTTCCCACAGATCCCCATCCCCATCCCCCACTCTAGAGCATCGCAGCCTAAGCCCAGCTACGCTTCCCATGGAGCTCGAGGAGCGACTGGCCCAAAAGATGTGTATAGCGGTCTCTTTGCTCAACGTCGCCGAGGAAGCTGACGACCATTACTGGCGGCAGGCACTCAAGCAGCGGACTAGGGTATGCGGGCATGTCTCGTCCACCGGCTACGACATTGAGGTCATCGACAGCGACGGCCTAAGGCGGGCTATGTCACAAGTTAAGTGGCCCACCTCCAACCCCTCAGGTTCAACCGCCGTCAATCTCATCCATGGCCCCGCCGCTGATCTCCTCTCGCTCGTTGTCAACAATTTGCCATTCTACATCACCATCGAGCCCCTTTTGTCATTTCTGAAGAACACGTTCAGCGACGCTGGCTTGGGATCCACAGCTTCCAAGTCAGACCTCATAGATGGCGACCACGAGGAGGGCACCCTCTTTGGCTCTTCCAAGGGGAAAGAGCCCATCTGCTCTTTGGAAAAGTGCCCGTCTATGACATCAGGGAGGGCACCCTACAGCGGTGCTCTTCCAAGGGGAAGGAGCCCATCTGCGACAACATGGAGCGCATCCAGGGTCCGTGCTCTTCCCACGGGAACGAGCCCATCTATGATAAGTGAGGAAACCCATGATTTGTTTTGCCGTGCCTCTTCATAGGAGGAAACCCATGTTGTTTGGTCGAGTCCCTTTTGTAGTGTAGTGAGAATATGTCCAGTTTTAATTGCTATATCTGGTTGTTTGCAGTATGCCTTGTTTATTTCAGTTGTTCACAATGTGATGCTCTATATGTGCAATTATTTACTGTGTAGTACATTTCATCAATCCAGTTTTAAACATACCGATAGGAATGCATATATTTGCTTGTTGTTATAGCTAGCATATGCCTCTTTTAAAGTTTTTTGATTGTTTGGTTGTTTGTAGTTAGCATCTGTCCAGTTTCAAATGCTATCTTTGGTTGTTCGTAGTATGCCTTGTTTTTACCGGTTATTCACAACGTGATGTTCTATATGTGCAAGTATGAACTGTTGTGCTTAAGATGCTTCTCGATGTACCTACACAGGACAATTTTGGGAACGACTGCTATTTTCCATCGAGGTTAGTTTCATCCCATGGCTTATATCTGCTCACTGTTCAGGATATCGGTAGCTGGTACCATATAGGCAGGCGGCTGATAAGGGACTAATCGGTGAATCGGACTTTTAACTGAATATATCTACAACCCATTTATCGTTAGGTTAACTAGGGCCATATGTAATATATCTAAGGCTACATAGCAACATGCACTGTACTTAATGTCTAAATATGCAATCCTAGGCTACATAGGAACAAGGAAGAGTGTTACATTAATATTCTAATGATGTCTAGATATACGTAGAAGAGCAGCAGCAAAAACAACAACACAACCATGTTTGGATACTCAACTTAGCTAGAGGTTAGAGTTAGTTTCTAGCTCATTACTAACCCTGAACTAACTCCATCCAAAGAGTTGCTTGGATGGCAGGGTTAGATTGACAATAAATGCACTAGGAGAACTAGCTCCAATTAGCACCTCTTGGGTTGGATAGTTTTTTTGGGTGGGTTATAGATGCAACTAGCTCAAACTAGCCCTCGTGTTTAGATATACTTTAGGGCTATTTGATCCTGAACTAGCTCAAACTAACTGTAACCCCTGGATACAGGAGCAGTTAATCAGCCGATAATTTGTAAGAATGCACTAAACTCCTTCCAACCCATAATATAAGATGTTAATTCATCTAATATGTGAGTATATTGGATGTTATAAGATACTCCCTCCGTTCCTAAATATTTGTCTTTTTAGAGATTTCAAATGGACTACCACATACAGATGTATATAGACATATTATAAAAGGGTGTTGTGCTACATCATTGTGCAATTGCTGTTTAGCTTCTAATATTAACTTGGTGCTTTTAGGTACATATTTCATTGGTAAAGATCCGCGCTTCGACCCTTTCTGCGTATGGGGCAATGAGATATCGATGAACCAGCAACAAGTGAGGAAGCTAATAAAGTGTTAGTAAAATGGGTCCAAAGATGGCAATTAAACTATTTGTTTACACTTTATCCAAGACAACAGCGAAATGCAGGATGGTAAGTAAGAACTCTGCAACCTTCTTTTTACTGCCCATAATGAGTTGTGTTAGATGACAATGTCTGAATCTTTTTCCTTTGCAGTGGTTGCCAAAGCAATTTACTCAAGATTACCTCTCAAACTACATGATTGGTGGGCATGCAAAGGTTAAAGTATTTCTACCAGAACACGATGATTATCTAGATGTTTTCATGAAGACCATGAAGGATGGCCGGTCGGCCATCACAAGGGGTTGGACTAGAGTCGTGTGTGCCTTCTGCATGGAGGAGGGCACAATATGGGCATTCTGCTTCACCTTGTCCAGCAACCAGAATATATTTCTCCTCTTTCTTTACCGTCTTTAATAGTACAAGTATATAACTGTGGTTCATTATTCTTTATTTGGTTCTTATGTAATTCTTGAACATATGTACCTGTGAATCGAATAATGCATTGGTTGTTTGAACTTGATGGATATCAATAAAGCCGTAGCATACATTCAAATTCAAATTCAAATCCAAATCCAAATTCAAATCCGGTACAATTTGGAAAAGCAGCAATTAAATTAGGGTGAAATTACGCTCTCCAGGTTGTTACGGCACATATGGTTGGTAAAACACAAACATTTGCGATATGCACCATAATCCGTGACGGTTCATAGAGAGGAAACGTGTGTAAGCATGCACACAGTTGTCGTTTGCAAACCGTGTGGGATGTCAGACAATATCACAAACGGTGCGGGCAAACTAAATATTTGTGTTAGTTGCCTTATCGTACACTATTCACAACCATGAATTGTTTCTGATGAAGTATGCATCGTAAACGTTGCACCATAGGATAGCGTGTGCGATAGTTGTCGTGTATGACGATGTTACGATGGTCCGACGCTTCATAATCCTGCTCGACACTCGTACGACGATTAGCTAATCTTCTTAATGATGAACCGTTTGTGATGGGCCGCGCATCATACATGCTCTATAATAGTGAACCGTTTGTGATGGGCCATGCATCGTAAACGTAGCACCACAGAATACCGACTGCGATGCCAATGCGAGCAGAAATAAGTAGGAGTACTGTAGGGGCCCTGTCCCCAACGGTTTCTGGGTCGTGTGGGAAGGACCCCCCTATCGCCCACACTCACTTGGCGATGATTCCAAATGCCGTCGCGGAAAGGGGTTAAAAACCGTTTGTTTAGGACCGACGTGCACCAGTGACGGTTTATGTGTTCTGTATCTGCCACGCCTTGATGAAATTGGGAAAAGAAAGGTAGGACGAGCCTTTTAACTATGGGCCACTATGTTCTATAGAAGGAGGTCCCAAAGCCGTCTGGCCCAGGGCTGGCACGGGGGTTCATTGGGAAGAAAGCAAGCTTGATTTCATCTTCCGAGAAATTTTCATCTAGGACGTGGAGGCCTGCAACAGGCTGTGGGTAGATCGCGTTCAGGTCAAAGGCCCAAGATGTATTTGCTGGTGTACCAATGAGGGAGATGAAAAAAATCCCGTAAGATCGCAGCTTTGTGGAGGTGAGAGGTGAAAACATTACCGTCATGTGTGAGTGAGAAAATTTTGTTCTTCCTCATACGTTGGGAGGCAGACATATGGAAGAATTTTGTGTCCCCCCCCCCCCATGGATGGCCCGGGAAACTTTAGCATGCCATCTCCAATACGTCATTTTCTCATGGATTGTGCATTTAAGGATCGAGATGATGATCTTGCGAGTGAGAAGTTCTGATTGGGAGAGAGCCCTTGATTCCTCAGCGTTTAGGCCAGAGGTTGCAGTTTTGCAACGTGATTCACGGAAGGGTGTAGGAATGCGTGAACGTGCCCATTTTTTAGGCAGGCCCGTGTTGACCAAGGAAGCAAGGGTGGCGGCCGAGTTGGCCGGTGTGGGCAGGTTTGAGGTCCAACATTTCTTAACAATATCATTACATGGACGAAAATTGGCCCAACCAGGCTCAAATTTGAAGAAGTTAGACCGAGAGATCGTTGTGGTGATGTGGATGAGGAGAGGGACGTGGTCGGAAGTGAAGCGTGTAAGCGATGATAGAGATGTGTTAGGAAAGGCGTCGGCCCATGAAAGGTTAAAAAAGTGTGGTCAATCCATTCTAAAGTGGGCGTTGATCTATTGTTTGACCACGTAAATTGGCGATCAAGGAGTGGCAGCTCGATGAGAGTTAGGTCGTCTATGGTTTGGTTGAACGCGTTGGCCTCTGACTGCCAAAAGGCTTTGTTGTTTTTGTCGGAGGGGAAGTGAAGGAGGTTGAAGTCTCCAACAAGCAACCAGGGAGAATCATCCGGTTGTGAGATAGCTAGGAGCTTATCCAGGAAGGATTGTTTGAGCGCATGTGAAGAGGGAGCGTAGATATTGGTTATGGCAATGTTGCGAGCACATGCTGTTGATTTTAGGATTAGGGTGGAGGACAAGGTGAGGTAAGTGTACGAGACAACTTGGAAAGAAGTTCTGTTAACGGCAGAAATAGTGCCGCCAGCCGTGCCAATGGCGAGCAACGAGAAAACTTGGTCTAGGTCACATGGTAAGAACAATCTTAGTTTGGTATCGGAGTAGGTATCGAGTTTTGATTCTTCCAGAAGGGCAATGTGAGGTTTGATCACGAGCAATTCAGATAGAACGTCAGAACACTTGGCATCGTCACCCAAGCCACGTACATTCCATGAGCAAATAGAGATTGCAGTATTACTCATTAGGATGATGCATACACCGACTGGATAAGCAAAAGTACAAGAGTTCTATGATAGCAAGTATTACATAATGACGCGAGGATAGTAGTGGGCCCAATGACAGCAGACATGATGAGCAAAAGAGCAACGACACACTTAGCGCATATGATCTAGCAGAGACGGACATCAGCATCAATTTAGGCCCCGACGCCGAGGGGCAGAGCATGCCTAGGATACGGTTCATGGTGCGTCTTCCTCACCGGAGGCAGAGGCCTCAGAGTCAAGGATAGCTGCAACGTGACCGTCATCGGCGCCACAGAGCAGCACAATGGTGGCCAAATCTTCAGCAAAGGCAGGAGGGCCATCAGCAGCGTCGAGGCGAGTATCCTGGATGGCGTGATCAATGGTCGTGTCAATGTCCGCAGCAGAGAGGCGAGTGGCCTTAGCACATCGTTCACATGTCTTCTTTACCACTCATTTTGCCACATGTGAAGAGATGACATCAGCAGAAATCTTTTTGATTTTCGGTTTAAAAATGTTTTATCTCCTAATTAAAAAATTGAATTAAAAATTTTGTTTCATCATTAAATCCGTCTCAATCAAATTTTTAAAACTAGACCTCATGTTGATACGTTTCGACGAATTTTTTTTGCCCAAAAGTTCCCGTGATGTTTACACTGTACTTGCCATAGTGCTTAAACTAAAATTGCCATGTGGCAATTTCAGTTTGTAGAGCATGGCAATTTTAGTATTCTGATGATGGCAACTCCAGTACTTTGATCATGAAAATTATTTTTTGTATGAACCATGGAAATTTTAAGTGCATGTATCATGGCAGTTTTAGCTTATGGTTTATGGCAAGTCTAGTTTCTTAATTCTCTGTTTTATAAATGTCAAAATTTTACTTTTAAATGTAGAAGAAAATAGTTGAAACATATCATCTCAACTTCAATGTAAACACCATGGCAATTTATGTGCAATAGACATGGCAACTTTTAACCCCCAAAAAATTCGTCGGAATTATTGATATGAGATCTAGTTTCCAAGATCTCGTCGCGAGGAATTTAATGATGAAAACAAATTTTCAATTAGATTTTTTTATTTAAAAGATAAAACATTTTAAAAATTGAAAATCCAAAAAATTCTGACATGCATGCATGCGGTGACGTGACACAGTCTGTGTGTTATAAAGGCATGTGGGTGGGTTTCGTTTCCACCACACGTGTGGGCGTTAGCATTGTCCTATTTTTATAATTCAATGTCTGTATAATTAAAAAATATGTAGTTTAAGATCTAAAATGTTAATATGAATGTTTAGTCGTGCTAATATTTAAATTAGACAATTGTTTTTAATATAAGTCAAAAGTGAATATTCATAAATATTTAGTAAATGTTTATATTCATCAGTTTGAATAATTTAAATGTAACTGCAACTTTGTACTTTTTATATTCATTAAACATTTTAAGTGTCCGCATTTACTAAACAATTTATATAATACATGTTTGTTCAAAAACTTTTATGTACTAATCATCGTTTATATGTATAATATTTATCACATATAAATGTTTTGAACTTTATTTTTATTACTTATGTTTTACAATTATTTTAAAAAGAACTAGCAAAATGGGCGGCACTATCTGCAGCCAATTTAAGCCCCACATGCATCATCTTCATACTATTTTTCTTTTTTCAGATACCCTTATATACTACATTAACGACTTGTTATACTTATTGAACATTTGGGAGCAAATGTTGCCGTGGTTGTGAGGGTGTGCGTCCTAGCAGTAGTTGGCGTGTTCGAATGTAGAGGCCTAAGTTTTTCTTTTAGTTTTCACGTCAGCACCTACTTGTCATACAATAAAAAGAAAAGAAAAACATCTATCACGTGAACATGGTCTTTTTTGTGAGAAATAAATTCTTTTAGAGGTTTTTGTTGCCAAACAGGCCACACGCTTCAAGTCGCTGACAGTGGGCCCCGTGCCACACTGCCATGCCAAGTGTCAGCATTGATTTCCTATCCATAGGTCATTAGGACCGTATTTGCACAACCAAATCAAGTTATTGCACCAGTTCAATGTATGCCACAAGTTCTAACATCAAAATGACCGTTTACGCGAAGTTCAAACACTACCGGTGTAATTGACTCTAATTTATTCATTTGCTATAGGAGTAGCTCGTACAAAGTGTCACACAAAACGCTCACACGCAGCAGGTGTGCATGCTTCAGGCATCCTTCCGCGCCCTCAATGTCGGACCCCATCCCGTGCCCTCCTCGCCCATCGGGCCGACGTCGTTGAACGCCTGCCCTGTCATCTGGTCCGCCGCCTTCACCCGCAGCATCACGTCCTCCTCGTCGTCGGCCCTCAGTGCCGCCTTCATGCCGGTGCCCTCCTCGCCCATCTTGCCGACGTCGTTAAACCCTGTCCCGGTCATCTGGTCCGCCTCCTTCACGCGCATCATCACGTCGTCCGCGTTCAGTGCCTCGCCCCTGCCCGCGTCCCTCGCCGTCCCCTTCCTCTCAGCGAGCTTCCGCTCGATCACGTCCGTCGGCATCGTCATCTTCTCCTTGAACGCCTCCGTCAACCCCTGCGCCGACCCGAAGATGTTCTCCGTTGCCAACTTCGACCTGCAGATTCAACAGATTGACACGTTCAATCAACTTACTGTTGAAGCCTTCGCATCTTGATCCTTGAACCACGGCGTGGCTGGTGGCAACGGTGCTTTTACCTCTCCTCCTCCGGTGGTTGGTGCGTGCGCTGACGAGCCTCCTCGGCCTTCTCCGCCGCCCGCCGCCGCACATCCTGGCCCTGTTGCCACGCCGACTCCTTCGTCTCGCCCTTGCTATCCTTGGCCGAGCCGGCGAGCGCTCGCCGGGCGTCCTCCTTCTTGTCCACCATGTACTCCTTGGCGCCCTCCGCTGTATCAACGGCTGCGTCCTTGGCGTCCTTGGCCTTCTCCGTCACCGTCTCCGCAGCTCCACTCGCCTTGTCAGCCGCCGCGTCCTTAGTCTCCAAGGCAGCGTCCTTGGCGCTCCTCGCCTTCTCCGTCACCATCTCCCCCGCGCCGCGCGCCTTCTCTGCGGCCGCGTCCTTGGTCTCCTTGGTCTTCCCCGCGGCGGCGTCCGCCATCTCCCTCGTCTTCTCCACCGCCGCGTCCTTGGTCTCCTTGGTCTTCCCCGCGGCGGCGTCCGCCATCTCACTCGCGCTCTCCTTCCCTTCATCGGCCTTCTGGGATGCGTAGCTCCCGTACTCATTGACTTTTTCCCCCGCGGTCCCCATGGCGCCGGTAGAGTGGCTGTCGTGGGCCGTGGTTGTGTCCCGGACGCCGCCGGAGAAGGTGTCGCGGACGGCGCCCAGCAGGGAGCGCGCGCTCTCCTGCACGCTGCCGAAGATGCCGGTCCGCCGTCCTGGGCTGCTGGGCTCGTGCATGTCCCGCCTGGCCGCGGCGAGCTCGTCTGCCGCCTTCTGCGCCGCGGCCTGCGCACGCTCCTCGCGGCGATCCTGCTCGGACGCCATAGCTATACCTGGCTAGGTGATCTAGTGATCTTGATGCTGTAGCTGTGGTGAAGCGTGGGGAGATGCTATACTGCTATGTTCGGTCAGAGGTGCCCTGTTCTTCGCCGTGCGAGTGGAGAAGCACAACGAGGAGCGAGCTTAATAAAAGGTGGCGACGGGCAAGAGAGGTCTGGAAGGGCGCGGGCGTGAGAGCGGTGGCGGCCGGTGACCCGCGAGCGGCGCGCGGCGCGACACGTGTGCGAGCGGCGGACACGTACGCCTGCGCGGCTTCGTGGCCTTCTCGGTTGGATACATGCCGACATGTGCATGCCAAAAGGGATAAACTTGGTTTGAGCTGCCCGACGCTGCCACGAGATCGCATTCGCAGGAGATACGCCTTCATTTCGCCCCTAAAGCACGGCGGCCCTAAGCTCTACTAAACCACCAGAGCTTGGTTGGATTTATTGCGCATGAAGTGTTACAAAATTCGGTTTTGTTAAAGCATATAGATGTATCATAAATATTGCACATCTAAATCACACTTCTAAATCCTATTATGTTATTTTTTTACGCGGAGATTCGTGTGGGTATTTTATTTTTCCTTTTTATTTTCTTTTTATGCATGATTAACTAATTCAGATATGTGATAAAAAAAGCACATCTACATGTCTAAATCTTAGTTAACTAAGATTTACAAAGTCTCGTCAATTTTGTAACACTTGAATCAATGTGCACGGAGATTCATTCTGATTTTAGACATTATTCTGCATTGGTGAACGAGTGGGCGTCGCGAATACTATGTCTGGCTTATAATTATACTAGCATTCGTCTCGCCTTAATCCTTTATGCGGGGCGCATGTGTATTGGCCGCCTCAATAACATGCTACTCGTCCG
This sequence comes from Triticum monococcum, assembly GCA_034509565.1. Taxonomy (NCBI): domain Eukaryota; kingdom Viridiplantae; phylum Streptophyta; class Magnoliopsida; order Poales; family Poaceae; genus Triticum; species Triticum monococcum. Next base: position 255,072,040 of record CM067843.1, on the reverse strand, counting down.
TTCGACCGTCAGTCTATTCGCTCATGTGTTCGTTCGTTCGTTTGCTTTTTTGTTTTCTTTTGGTTTTCTTATTTTTTCTTTGGTTTTCCCGTTGATTTCTTTGCTTCCTCGTAATACTTTGCTCTTCTTTAAAATTTTCTTTCACTACTATTTGTTTCTTTCATGGTTGTCTCCATTTTTTCTTATCTTTCTTAATTTTTCATTTTTTTGTGTTTAATGATTTTCTTTCTTTTAAAATTGTATTCACTGTTTTATTTCTTTGCACCTGTTTCTTTGGCCTTTATTTTATTGTTTTCTCTTGAACTATTCAGTTTTTCTTTATTTCCTTCTGTTCTTATTCTATATTTCTTGAACACATCAAAAATATTTATTAATAACTATTAACGATCTTTAAAAAGTAAAATTTTCAATTACATGGTCAATATAATTTCTCACATGTTTATACATTTTTTTCATGCTTGATTAGTATTTTCAAGTACATGTAATAATCTCAATACATGGTCCGCGTTTTTCTATGAGAATTTTAATATTTTTAAATGTTTGATTAACATTGTTTTGAATGTAAAATTAATATTTATTTTAGTATTTGGTCAACATTCTTTTATACTCATTTAGAAAAATATCTGTATATATTTAATATTTTCTTTTAATACGCGTGGGTTCCCTTCATCTTCGCTATAAGCGAGCCGCAGGGTGCCCAGGCAGCACTATGTCTTGCTTATGGGGAGACTACTGTCTTCTCGTCTCAGGTGACTCCCTATATGTGCTGGGCCAGGTGCGCGGGATACAATGGTCGCGTTTTTTTTGTTCTTTCATGGCTTTTCTTTACTTTCGTTTATAAATCCAAATATTCTAAATAAATATATTATATAAAACACCTAAAAAATGTTAACCAAACATTTGTAAAATGTAAAAAGTGTATTATAAAATGGTTCTCATGTATACAACAAATATACAATTTCTGTGAAAATAATTGATCATTCATTTTTGAAAAATAATCAAGCATTTGAAAATGTGTTTAACAAGTATTTGAAAAATATTAATTAAGAATTTGAAAAATGTTAAATGTGGATAAAAATATGTTGACCGTATATTAAAAAATGTTAAACTTGTATTTGAAAAATGTTAATTAAGTATTTAAGTGTTAAACAATTATAGAAGAAAACATTGACCATGTATTAAAAAAATGATAAATTTTGTATTTCAAAAATGTTAATCAAGCATTTCAGAAATATAAAAATATGTATAAAAATGTTAACCATGTATTCAAAACATATTAACCAAGCATTTTTTTGCATCAAATTGGGACTTTATTCAACGAACTATTGTCCTGTTACAGTATGCCCATAGGCTACTAATGAGAAAATTTGGGCTTCGGTAAAGCTAACTATTCATAACCTCAAGCGTACAAGCATGCTGAGCACATTGATGGGTCCAGGAATTCAGGTTCCTACCAATATGACGAACCGAAAACAAAGAAAATCTAGGCACTATATTCTCCAAATCTTGTAAGATAGGCACCGTAATCGAACATGAATTTTGGCACGAGTTCCATAGGTTGACAACATCCGAGCAGTCAACCTTTATGATCACCCCTTCTGGGCATAGTGAATACCCGCGTAAATGGGCGAAGATCACCCCTTCTCTCATAGCCAGCAGCAGCAAAAACGACAAATTGAACCTGTGGACGAAAAAATTTCATCCGGCTAACCCCTTTGTGTAGCCATCGACAGCCACGCGCCGCACTACACTGTGCAGCGCCTGACTAACAGGTGCTACATTTTTGTCCAGTGTCGCATCCCAAACTGCTTAAAAATTGTTAAGTCGGTGTGCAACGCCTGAGAGCTATAGTGTAGCGCTTAGCTTCTAGGCGCTGCATTAGTGGCCGCAGTGTTCTTATCATCGTTTGATTGTACTAGTGCTCATAGTCATACGAGTACTAAAACTTGTGCAGAGCAAAACCGCGGCTGCTGTTTGCTCGAGCCTTTTCACCTATCCTATCATCACTCCATCAATCAAATTGATCACAGCAAAGTGCTTGATTTTGTAGTACAAGAGAAAAAACATGCACTTGTTGTTACCATCGCAGTTACCCAGCGCCACACACCTGACCAGACCAGAGACGGTCGGTTGGGAAACAAATCTATCAACCATGATAAAAACGGACGCGAAGTGTCACACACTTCATTAGATACTATATAGTGTAGCGCCTAGCTCTCAGACATTGCACGCCGACTTAGCAATTTTAGGCAGCCCGGAGTGCGACATTGGTCAGGCGTGTAGAGCCTGTCAGTCAGGCGTTGTATATTATAGTGTGGCGCCTAGCTATCGGGCGCTACACGCGGGGCGAAATTTTTTGATGGACAGTTCACTTTGTGAATTCTTTTGGTCCATAGGTTAAATTGTCATTTTTGCCGCCAGTGGCTTGGCCACGAATGGGGTGGAAACTCCCGGCAAGGACTAACATCATGCATCAAGAAACGCTAGGTGAGTCCGGGCCACGCTGCCTAGTCCACCCGATATAGCATTGATTCGTCCGTGTTTATGGTGATCTATCCCACCTCCAGTTGTCTCCAACATTGCATCCCATGCGTCCTACGTCGCAATGGAATGTCAAGGATGCAAAAGAGTTTCATGAACTCCTTTGATCGCCTGAACCGGATTATACCTATCTTCATTGTGTGTCCATCGGTTCCGTGATGACCATATGGCATGCATAATTGTGATATTTTTGCCTCTCGAGTTCTCTAGAACATTAAATCTAGTAAAATATCTAAAGACCATGTTTCCTGATGCAACCTTGGCAGGCAAAATCAAATATATCCCTTGTTGCAATCCAAAACTTTTTATCATGTATTTAGGAAATGTTAATTGTGTATAAAAGAAAATGTTTCTTATGTATGCGAAAAATGTATACAGAACACATACAATGTGTGTGAAAAAAATTTGACCGTGTATCTAGAAAATGTTAACCAAGCATTTGAAAATAATAATTAAACAAGTATTTGAAAAATGTAAATCAAGCATTTGAAAACTGTTAAATGTGTACAGAAAAAATGTTGGCCAGGTATTAAAAATGTTAATCAAGGATTTGAAAGTTTTAGAATGTGTGTAAAACATTATTGACCATGTACTAATAAAAATTAATCTTGCATCTGGAAAATGTTAAAGAAGCAACTGAAAAACTATAAAAATATGTATAGTTTTTTTTGATCATGTATTAAGATATAATATGTATTAGAAAAAAAATCATGACATATACGGAAAAGGCAAAATGAAAACCAAAACAAACCAAAAAAACAGCAATGAAAACTAAAAAGGAAACAAAACAAAAACAAGAACCAAATAAACAAGTGCAAAAGTAGCGGGAAACATTTCAGATCGATAATGAAACAAAGAAAAAACAAAAAAACCATAAAAACCTAGGAAAGAAACAAAAAACCAAGAAAAAAGATGAAACCCATGAAATAAACAAAAAAAGAATTATACAAATAAAAAAAGAATACCGATGAAAAAAAGAATACCAAATTAAAATCAAAAGAAAGCAAAAAAAACAAAAGGAAATATAAAAGAGTAGAAACCGTGAAAACAAACAAAGAAAGAAAACAAAAAAGACTTGACGAAAACCGAGGAAGACACAAAGAAAAAGAAAGAAAGAAAAAAACCAATGCAAAAGTGTGGAAAGCACTTTTCATGAGAAAGAAACAGAAAAACCTGAAATTTTTTCCAAGAAAGCCGAGAAATAAACAAAGAAATAAAAAAATGAAGTTAAAATTTTAGAAAATACTATGAGAAACCTCAAAAAATCAACACGATCCTACAACGAACAGACGCCTTGGATGGGAACCCGAGCAAGGAACTAGTAAATGAAGAAAAAAGGGCCAGCCATTACCTATGTGAGGGAGAAAACTTCACGCGAGAGGAGCATATATCTAGTTCCTGCTAGGGCGCTCCAAGGGCGTTGCAGGAAGAAAACAGAAAAAATGAAGGAAAAAGTAAAAAAAAAAACCTCAGAAAACCAACGAGATCCTACAGCGAATAGACGCCATGGATGGGAACCCGAGCAAGGAGCTAGCGAATGAAGAAAAAAAAGGTCAGCCATTACTTACACAAGGGGAAAAACTTCAGGCGAGAGGAGCATATATCTAGCTCCCACAGGGGCGCCGCGCGTCGCCCGTGTCTTTGGGCCTTTTCTTTACACGAAGCCGATTGGGCTCTTTTGTCATTTTTTTTTTCTAATTTAACGTTTTCCTTTTCTCGTTGACCTAGGCTACTGTGGACTAGATTGTACCAGGGGGATCGATTCTGGAAGGCGCGGAGCTCTCGGCTTTTTCGTTTTGCAAGACATATTTTTAAACTTTTTTGATTTTCTTTTCCATTTTTTGTTCTCATTTCCACTTTTGCATAGATAATACTATTTTTGATTCATAGTAAGTGTCACAATTTTGAACAAAACTGCGACACTATTATGGATCGGAGGGAGTAATAAAGTTGAGATTTAAGAATGGGATTAAGTCTCCGCACTTGAAGTGCTATTACGTCGGTTTTTTATTCAGTTTTTACCTTTTCATTTCATTTTTTTCATGATGCCCCGCTCATACTAGCTGTGACTTAAGTTGTACAGGAATTTTACCTATCGCGTCCTTCTTTTTATTTCACTTTTGCAAGGAGCGCCACCTTTCTCGTATGTAATCATAGTCTCACGCGGAACTAGAGTTGCATTATCGTTTTTCTCTAGGTTTTACATATATTTTTCTCTCATTTTCCTTTTTTTGGGACGACACCCCACCCTCGCACTCCACATGCAACCATGGTTGCACACATTTTTTTAAATCTATTTGTTCCTTTTAATTATTATTTTTCACTATGTTGACACAGTAAAGAAATTGAGATTTTAGAATATCTTTTTTAGTTTTTAGTCATGAATGAAAATTTTCACTATGAGGTGCAACTTTGTAGTTGGGTTTATTATTAACTTTATAATGTTTTTAATTTTTAATTTCCTATTTTGTTTCACTTATATATTTTTTTGTTGTTTTTTTACATGTTCTATGACAGTTGAATGTCCACCCTCAACTAGACTGCAACTGCACACTATAAAACGACATGCAATTGTAAGAAGTGTAATATGCCTGCAACTAGAGAGGTGGGGGGAAGCGAGTGTGTGTAGTTATTGTGCATTACCGACGACGGTGTGGGGTGAGGGAATGGGAGTATTTTTTTTTCCTTCACCGGATGAAAGCAACATGCTAAGTCGTCCCATTAGCAAGTTGTTTTTCACCTTAGGTTATTTCCTTCTAATAAAACTTGTGCAATCGTCGCATGACCAGCCCTGACTCACAACAACACATGTTATGCGATAGTTACATGTCTATCCCTAATTTGCACCTACAAACGTTGTAGCTTGTCTTCAACTGCACTTTGTAACACCACATGCAACTGCTAGTAAAAATTGTTAAGGACGGGGTAAGTAGTTCATAAAGTCCTCTAAAAAAAGGTAGTTCAAGAAGGCACGCCTTCCAAGAAAGCTGTAGGATAACCGGGATGAATGGACATTTAAGGTTTTTTGTGGGAAATAGATATTCAGGTTTTTTCATGGTAGTATGTATCTCATTCATAAAATAAAGATCAAGGTACAAGCCATGTGGACACCAATTCAATAAAACTGAAAAAATATTAGAATGCTAGCCTTTTGCATAAAGGATCATCAACAAAGAAAGAAAATTACAATCAAGATTGACACACCCCTGATCAGGACTCCAACATGTGTCACCTGCCTCCGGCATCATCATAAAAGTCACCAACCATAGAGTTGATCGCCTCTTCAGGGAAGGATTTGGAGCTTATTTATTTAGAGTCATCGTCGACGCCCCTCAAGCCAAGACGTCGAACGATCAGAAAACTATGAGCATTTACATCCGAACCCCTCAGACGTCCAATCAGACAACCCATTCACTGTCCGGACAGGAGGGTGAAGAGAAAAACTGCTGGAATTTCATCTTTTTATGGGCCAGCCCAATAACAATTTCAGAAATTTTTAATAAATCCTAGAGGCCCACTTAGCCCATTCGTGCAAGGCAAGGGGCACTATTAAAGTTTAGTCCCACATTGCTAGTTTAGAGGGAGTTGGACATCTTTATAAGGGAGGTTCTTTCCCCACATGTATGAGCATGAGAACAAGGGGGACATCCACGCGCGCTCCTCCTCCGCCGCCCGCCGTGCTACGCCGCGAATGAGCTGAGCCGATGTCTAAATTTTTGCCACGCACGACGGGTATACGAAAGGTCACGCGGGAGCTGAAACGTTTTTCTGTAGTGGACACTGAATCCGAACGGTGCGCCTCTTCAGCTGAAGTCTGTTCGCTTTGTCTCCCTCTTTTGCTTCATCTCCCATCGCTGGCCTCCTTCTCTTGCGCATATAAAAAGGAGGTCGCTCCTCTCAGAGAGACACATCAGAACTTCTTCTTCCTCTCGCCATCGGTTCCAATCTCTAAGCTACTGCTGTCTTCCCCATCCCGTATTGCGGCGTGCACCGCGAGTCAAGACAGTAGGCTTCCGAAACCGCATCCCTTCGGGTCCTGTATGGGAGAAGGGTGATAAGGTTTTTGGGGAGCGCTTCACGCGATTACTGACTTCCTCTTTACGGATGCCCCGGACTCCGACGACTACTTCCCCGAGGACGACTTCTTCCGCGACGTCGACAACCTCCTCGACGACATGGCTGGCGAGGACACCGACCCCAAGTCCAGTGCTTCTGCTGCTACTGTCCCGTACGTGCTCTTCCTCTTTCTGTTAGAGGTCCTGCCACAGTTCCTTGTTCTAGCATCTGCCCTAGATATGTTAGGTTCTACTTCATATATGCAACTTGCTCTACTATCTACTCTAGATATGTTTGGCTATAGTTCATATTTGCAGATGCTATTTACCTTCTCTATGTCAGATTGCATTACTTGCTTTATCTCTACTATATTAGTCATGCTTTATTTAGTATTTCCGTTAATAAAATTATTTTGTAAATTGCTCATATGTCCAACAATCCAAAAACCTTATGATAGGCAATTTACCCGAGTGGTTTTGCTGCTTCCATGAGACCTCCTATGTTTGAGGGTATCCACTATAAGAGGTGGCGCGTGAGAGCCATTCTATGGTTTCAAACCATGAGCTGCTATGACGCCACTCTTGGCAAACCTGAAGGAGAGTATGATGCTCAACGGAAATAAGCTGTTCAGAAAATGGATAACCTGTTTAAGGCTGCTGTCTTGAGTGTTCTTGGTGAGAACATAGTTGATGCTTATGCGCCAATTGATAATGGAAAATATATGTGGGACACACTCGAGGCCAAGTTTGGGGTCTCGGATGCTGGCACTGAGCTATACATCATGGAGTAATTCTATAATTACAGGATGACTGAAGAGCGCTTCGTGGTTGAGCAAGCTCATGAGATACAGTCATTTGCTAGAGAACTTGAGCACTTCAATTGTATGCTACCGGACAAGTTTATTGCCGGAGGTATCATCACTAAGCTTCCTCCTTCATGGATGAACTTTGCTACCTTACTGAAGCATAAGAGGAAGGAGTTTTCCGTTCCGGATCTCATTGGTACTCTTGATGTGGAATAAAAGGCGAGAGCAAAGGACACACGTGCTCGAGGTATTGAGGGAGGATCTAGTGCCAATCTGGTACAAGAGTAAAACTTCCAACCCAAAGAGTTCAAGAACAAGGGCAAGTTTGATGGTAAAGCAAAGTTTGATGGGAAGAACAAGGTTGTACAACACATGAATTTCAAGAAGAAGAATGACAAGAAGAAAGGTGTTTGTCATGTGTGGAGATCCTAATCATTGGGATCCTAGTTGCCCTAATCGCTATGACAAGCGTCATCTTGGGAAAGGTGGCAAAACCGCTAATGTTGTCAGTGGAGACACTGACATGAAGGATGCTGGGTATGGTATATTTTCCACTATTCTTTCAGTATGTCATTCTCCTAATTGGTTGATTGACACGGGTGCTAATGTGCATGTATGCAGTGATATTTCCATGTTTTCGTCTTATCAGACTGCATGGACTTCCACCGTGCTGATGGGAAACTATTCAAGTGCTTCTGTTCGTGGTGTTGGCATGGTCGATCTGCGTTTACTTCAGGGAATATCGTGCGGCTGAAGAACATGCATTATGTCCCCTCCGTCAATAAAAATCTTGTTAGCGGATCTCTTTTGTGTAGAGATGGCTACAAGCTTGTCTTTGAGTCGGATAAATTTATAATATCCAAGTATGGAACCTTTGTTGGTAAAGGCTATGAGTCAGGAGGCCTATTTCTTTTATCCTTGTCATACGTTTGCAATAAAGTTGTTAATCATGTTTGCAACAATAGTGAATCAAAGTGTGGTATTCACGTCTCTGTCATGTTAATTTTGGTTACATGTCGTGACTACCCAAGTTGAACTTAATCCCTAGTTTCACCACTGTCAAGGGATCTAAGTGTCAAGTGTGTGTGCAAGCTAGGCAACCTCGTAAGTCTCATGCGACTGCGGAAAGAAGAAATCTTGCACCACTAGAGCTCATACATTCAGATCTTTGTGAAATGAATGGTGTGTTGACAAAAGGTGGAAAGAAGTATTTTATGATGTTAATTGATGACTCCACTAGATACTGCCATGTGTATCTTCTAAAATCTAAGGATGATACTTTGAACTATTTCAAGATCTATAAAGCTGAAGCGGAGAACCAACTTGATCGAAAGATCAAGAGTCTTAGGTCCGATCGTGGTGGGGAGTATTTCTAAAATGAATTTGATTCCTTTTGTGCGAAACATGCTATAATCCATGGGAGGACGCGTCCCTATTCACCTCAGTCAAATTGGGTGGCCGAAAGGAAGAACTATACTCTAACTGATTTGGTTAAAGCCATGTTAGACACATCGGGTCACTCCAAGGCATGGTGGGGGGGGGAGGCAATATTGACGGCATGTCATGTCCTAAACCGAGTTCCCACAAAGAACAAAGAGATAACTCCATTCGAGGAATGTGAGAAGAAAAGGTTAAAGCTCTCTTATCTACGAACGTGGGGTTGTTTGGCAAAAGTCAATGTGCCAATTCCAAAGAAGTGCAAGCTTGGACCAAAGACTATGGATTGTGTTTCTTGGGATATGATTTTCATAGCATTGGTTATAGATTCTTGGTTGTAAAATCCGAGGTACTTGATATGCATGTCGGTATGATCATGGAGTCGGATGATGGGACTTTCTTTGAAGATATATTCCCCATGAAGGATATGGCTACCTCATCTAATCAGGAGATGCCTAATTCATCGAATCAGGAACTAGTTACAATTACTGCACCTACCATTTCGATGGAACACTTTGAAAATCATGTGGAAGAGAACAATGAAGTTCCTACTATGAGCAAGAGACAAAGGACTACAAAGTCCTTTGGTGATGATTTTCTTGTCTATCTAATAGATGACACTCCCAGTTCTATTTCAGAGGCCTATGCATCTGTAGATGCTGACTACTGGAAGGAAGCGGTCCGTAGTGAGATGGATTCCATCTTGGCAAATGAAACTTGGGAGATAATTGATCGTCCTTATGGGTGCAAATGGATATTCAAGAAGAAACTTAGGCTTGATGGTACTATTGAGAAATACAAGGCACGACTCGTGGCCAAGGGTTATACCCAAAAGGAAGGTGAAGATTTCTTTGATACTTACTCATCTGTGGCTCGACTGACCACTATTCGAGTTCTACTTTCTCTAGCTGCCTCACATGGTCTTCTCGTTCATCAAATGGATGTTAAGACTACTTTCCTAAATGGAGAGCTGGACGACGAAATTTATATGGAACAACTAGATGGGTTCGTAGTAGATGGTCAGGAAGGAAAAGTGTGCAAGTTGTTGAAGTCTTTGTATGGACTTAAGCAAGCACCTAAGTAGTGGCATGAGATGTTTGAAAGAACTTTAACAGCTGCAGGCTTCGTTGTAAACGAAGCTGATAAATGTGTGTACTATCATCATGGTGGGGGCGAGGGAGTTATCCTTTGCTTATATGTTGATGACATACTGATTTTCGGCACAAATCTGAATGTTATTAAGGAGGTCAAGGATTTCCTATCTCATTGTTTTGAGATGAAGGATTTAGGAGTGGCTGATGTCATTCTGAACATCAAGTTGTTGAGAGACGATGATGGTGGGATTACATTGCTTTAATCTCACTATGTGGAAAAGATATTGAGTCTCTTTGGCTATAGTGACTGCAAGCCCTCTCCAACAACATATGATGCCAGTGTGTTGCTTCGAAAGATTTGAAGAATTGCTAGAGATCAATTGAAATATTCTCATATTATTGGCTCGCTTACGTACTTACCAGTGCTACAAGACCTGACATCTCTTTTGCTGTTAGCAAACCGAGTCGGTTTGTCTCAAAACCAGGAGATGTGCATTGGAAAGCTCTAGAGAGAGTTTTGCGTTAGTTGAAAGGCACTGGGAATTATGGAATCCACTACACTGGGCACCCAAAGGTGCTTGAAGGGTATAGTGACTCAAACTGGATCCCAGATGCTGATGAGATAAAGGCCACTAGCGGATATGTATTCGCTCATGGAGGTGGCGCTGTTTCTTGGTAGTCTTGCAAGCAGACCATCTTAACGAGGTCAGCAATGAAAGCAGAACTCACATCACTAGATATAGCTACGGTCAAAGCAGATTGGCTTCGCCGGCTCTTGAATGACTTGCTGGTTGTTGAGAAACCTGTACCGGGTATCCTTATGAACCGCGACAATCAAACTGTGATAACGAAAGTGAGCAGCTCAAAGGATAACATGAAGTCATCAAGACATGTTCAGAGAAGGTTAAAGTCTATCAGAAAAATGAGAAACTACAGAGTTATTGCATTGGATTATATCCAAACGTCGAAAAATCTGGCAGATCCTTTTACTAAGGGTCTATCACGTAATGTGATAGATAATGCATATGAGACCCACAATATGAGTTGTTCACAGTAGTAACATGGTCTATGTGATCGGAGATCCCATGAATTAGATGTGGAAGACAAGCTGTTGGTCAACTAAGAGGAGTGTATCCTTACTGTTAACAATACCACTCCAAGAAGATGCAATACTCTCCTAAATCTGCATGTCAGGTTGATGTATATCTTAATGTGTTCTAAGTGGGTCATTTAAGCAGAGATGTTGTCATGTAGAACATCTTTTGAAAAACACAGCTATATGAGTCTGATTGCCAAACGTCACAATCTATGAGAGTAGGGTTCTCTCTAGTAAACTCATGAAAGGTCACAGAGTATGACGCATAAGCTCCACCCGCAGGGAAGACCCACGGTAGCCTAATATTGGTCAAGGCTTTGTGTGAAGCTAGATTCATAGAAAACTTGCAGTTCAAGGCCCAGTCCACTGATCAAGTTGCTTACTAGTGTAGCATAGAGTTCTAGGTGGAAGTTCAACTTAACAATCTCCACCGCAATACCGGTATATAAAACAATATTTTGGAACCAAAGGAAAATTCGGTGTGCCTCTCGGATCTGGTGGGGAACTGCTGGAATTTTATCTTTTTATGGGCCAGCCCAATAACAATTTCAGAAATTCCTAATAAATCCTAGAGGCCCAGTTAGCCCATTCGTGCAAGGCAAGGGGCACTTATCGGTGTCAAAACCGGCGGATCTCGGGTAGGGGGTCCCGAACTGTGCGTCTAAGGCGGATGGTAACAGGAGGCAGGGGACACGATGTTTTACCCAGGTTCGGGCCCTCTTGATGGAGGTAAAACCCTACGTCCTGCTTGATTATACTTGATAATATGAGTATTACAAGAGTTGATCTACCACGAGATCGGAGAGGCTAAACCCTAGAAGCTAGCCTATGGTATGATTGTATGTTGTCCTACGGACTAAAACCCTCCGGTTTATATAGACACCGGAGGAGGCTAGGGTTACACAAGGTCGGTTACAAAGGAGGAGATATGCATATCCGTATTTCCTAGCTTGCCTTCCACACCAAGTAGAGTCCCATCCGGACACGGGACGAAGTCTTCTCGTATCTTCATAGTCCAATAGTCCGGCCAAAGGATATAGTCCGGCTGTCCGGAGACCCCCTAATCCAGGACTCCCTCAGTAGCCCCCGAACCATGCTTCAATGACGATGAGTCCGGCACGCGGTGTTGTCTTCGGCATTGCAAGGCGGGTTCCTCCTCTGAATACACCACGGAAGAGTTTGAATACAAGGATAGTGTCCGACCCTGCAAAATAAGTTCCACATACCACCATAGAGAGAATAATATTTCCACAAATCTAATCTGCTGACATGTTTTGGCAGCATGACATCGCGCCATGGCCCGGTAATTATTTGAACCGTTTTTCTTTAACCAACCCCGCACATAACACGAGGCGGTTTCTGGACACGTCTTGTTAAAGCAGAGATCGTGTTCCCCTTATTGCGGGATTCTCATCAATATGGACGCGGGCAACCCAACCGCGCCATCAATTACGGCGCTTGGGGGATAAGCGAGTTTTACCAGGCTAGTGGGGGCGCATAGTTTTAGTCCGCCCTTATAAAGGGATAAGATCTCACCTTTTTCTACCCACGCCTTCTTCCTCCTTGCTCATCCATTCTCGCGCACTCGAGCTCCAACGCCCAAGTCCACATCCTTCTTCCCAACTCTCTCCAAACATGTCCAGAGCGGGAGGCAAGTGGATGGCCTCCTCCATTACGGAGGGGCACATCAAAAAGTTACGCGGAGCCGGATACTTAGCCGTGGATATCGCGCACCGGCTGCCAGCCGCCGGGCAGATCGTCCCTACCCTGGAACCTCACGAAAGGGTGGTTTTCCTCCCCCACTTCATCCACGGACTGGGGTTTCCCCTCCATCCATTCGTCCGTGGCCTCATGTTCTATTACGGGCTGGACTTTCATGATCTGGCCCCAAATTTCATCCTCAACATCTCGGCGTTCATCGTCATGTGCGAGGCTTTCCTCCGCATCCGGCCCCACTTCGGCCTATGGCTGAAGACCTTCAATATCAAGCTGAAGGTAGTAGGCAGCCAACAAGCGGAATGCGGCGGAGCCATGGTGGAAAAAATGCCCAATGTTACATGGCTCGAGGGCTCCTTCATGGAGACCGTAAAGGGGTGGCAATCGGGGTGGTTCTACATCACCGAGCCGCGCGACACCAACTGGGTGGCGGCCCTCGAGTTTCGATCCGGAATCCCCACGCGACTCACTTCCTGGAAGGAGAAGGGCCTGTCCTGGGGTTCATCGGTGGAGCTGGACGGACTCCAGAAGTGTATCCGGAACATGACAAGCAAGAAACTTAAGCTTGTCAACATAGTCCAGGTCATGCTCTTCCGCCGGATCCTCCCGTGTCAACAACGGGCTTTCAACTTATGGGAGTTCGACCCGGCCCAGAACCAGACTCTACGCGAGCTCTTCGACACGACACATAAGGACGTCTGGAAGGTGTTGTTCGAAGGCGCCGAGGTCCCTCCTTCTCTTACCGAGGACCGCGGGCTAAGCGCGAAGCGCCCTGCGCATTCGGTAAGTTCTGTACATAGGGTATTTATTTCCCATAGCTTAAACATGTGCGAGGTCTGAGCTCCCATGCCTTTGACAGGACTGGGTGGAGACATCAGAGCAGATTAACTATCCAGCCCCTCTGCCCGAAGACCCCGCAGATGCTCTCTTGACGGAGATGCGGACTCCAGCTCCTTATGACGTGCCGGAGAAGACCAAGAAGGCCAAGGGAACCCGAAAGAGTTCTTGGCGCCAGGTGGTATCGGACTCATCGTCCGATAACTCCAAGGCGCACTTCTCCCGTGAAAACAAGGAGAAGGAAGACGAAGACTCTCCCCTTCCAGCCGGGGGAGACAAGAAAAGGAAGGCCGCCCCAACCGGGGAGGACAAAGGGTCCAGGAAGGGAAGGACTCTCCTTCCGGACTATTCCACCACCACCGCCGACGACGAAGACGAGTGGCTGCGCAGGGCCAAGCCCCTGGCGAAGTCGTAAGTATTCGGATACCAAAGTAACTCATAGCATTCCTTTGTTATACTGCTTCTCCTAATGTCGAATATGATTATGCAGCCCGCCCCAAGCCCGTATCGACGTATCATCGTCAGACGGTTCCTTGGACTCGTCGGACATGGATAGTGATACACTTCCAACCGCCACCTCTCCTTGCCCTACGGACAATGTCGAGGTACTGTCTCAAGGGGCACCGAGCCGGGGGGAGACAGTCCCGGAGGCGCCTCAAGGCGACCTTCCGGACTCCAGGAGCAAAGGGAGCAAGGCTCCCAGGGGCTCAGAGTTCGGCCCACAGCCGGACACCGCGCCGGAACCTCCAGTGGTTTCGGGCTCGAGCAGGCGGCCCCCTTCCAAGAGGGGCAAGCCGTTCGTGCCGGTGACCTCTGTCCAACCAGAGGCACCGAACGAACTGCTGGGAGCGCTTCGCGACGCTTCCATCGACGAAGAGCACCGCACTATTATGAGCGCGGTGATCAAGAAGGTTCAGTCCACCAAGAGCGGACTGACTGAAGCCTGTACCAGCCTTCTAACAGGCTTTGAGGTAAGTATTTAAAATATAGGAACAATATTACCGCATAGACAGTAGCCCCTGATGCTCTGTTTGGTGTTCACAAAGAAAAGCCGAATAGAGGATCGAATAACATCTGCGGGAGTCTAATATAAGTATGTCTGTATGCGTATGCAGGCTTCGCTGCTGACCTGTGCCGCACTGACTGCGGAGGTCGCCGCACTAAAGCAGGACTTTGAGCGGTCCAAGAAAGAGCTCGGGCTTGCCAAGAGGCAGCTCGAGGAGAACAAAGGTAAGTAATACCTTGTCTATATAAAAAAAATAAAATGTGGTTGCAATCTGACAGGATCATCATGAATGTGCCAGGGGCCACGACCGAAGTGGCGACCCTGAAACAAGCGCTGTCCCAGGCCGAAAACAAAGAGGCCAAGGAGCACACCGAGCGGGAAAAACAAGAGGCACGTGTCGGCGTTCTGGGAACGGGGGTCCCCAGACTTACCTGCCTGCGGCCTGCGGCATGGCTCAAGTGGGGGCCCAGCGCGGCCCATCTTCATGAACACGAGGCTCAAGACCCTCGCGAGGGGCCAAGCCTCGCGAGGCGGATGACACGGCCCATCCTCAGGCACAACCTCGTCAGGATGGCTCGCGAGGAGGCGGAGAGTTCAAGGCGGGGTACCTCGCGAGGTGCCCATGACGCAAGCCATGACGACACGGGGCACCAGGCGGGTGCCAGCGTGCGCATCGTCCCTTTTTCCTCTTTGGTGCAAAGGGAGCAAGCGTATCAGCAGAGTACCGAGGCATCAGGCAAAGGTTGCCACTTCGGTGCAACAAGACCAAGGCCAGGAGGACTACGAGACGGAGGTCACCATGGAGCCCAGCGCGGCGTCATCACCAGAGCCTTTGGCAGGCGAAGACTGCTTTTGTCAGGATAGATGTACTCGCTGTCCCCCTTCAAATTAGCCCGCCATTGTTGGATCCCTTCCCGCTCAATATTTGGGGAGAGGACCAGGGCCTCTATAAATAGGACTAGCCACCCACATAGCAAGAGGTTCGATTCCTGGTCGTTCGGTCCGGACGACGGGAGAGAGAAAAGGCATAGAGAGAGAGAGGGTGACCGAACTCTTCACAACAGTTCATCACCTTAGCCAAGAACAGACCCTCGCGAGGCTGTTCTTCCTTGTATTGTTCATCCTCACCAGCCCCAGGAGGCAATCCATCCACCACACACTGGAGTAGGGTATTACACCACATCGGTGGCCCGAACCAGTATAAATCTTGTGTCTTTCGTGCAACACTTTTAGTAGTTTAGATCCCATTGAGACGGAGAGGTTGAAGGTGAGATTTCCGCACGCACCCCAGTGTTCGAACCTTAAGGGTCTGCCGGAACCCGAAATCCTACATTTGGCGCGCCAGGTAGGGGTGCGCCGGAATTCGTCTTCCACCGCCCCGCTATCCTTCGACCGTCGCGTCCATGTCTGACGCTCGTCGAGCCCGCGCCGAGCGCCGGGCCGCCATCGCTTCTCGCGTCGCCCAGACGGCCCCCATCGGTGGGCATCCTCGTCGTTCCCCGTCGCCCGCCATCAACGCCGCCACCGGCCCGGCAGGGGGCGAGCAGCAGGCATCGTCTCAGCACCCGTCCGTGCGGCAAGACGGCCACACCGCCACTCCGTCACTCGCACCAGCTGGCTCTTCGTCCCGCGCGCTCCGCGCACCCTTGGAGGCTCGAGCTGCGCTCCTTGCGGCGAACGAGCTCCTGCGCTACCGTCCCGTCGATGACATCTATGAAGAATGGCTCGACCGCGTCGCCGAGCTTGTCCGCGCCGCAGGGGGCTCTTCCGCGCCGTCCGTCCCTCTGCGCCGCACTCCGCCCCGTGCGGGCAACGAAGCTTCGGAGGCGCACCAGCCACCTCCTCTCCAAGAAGATGCCGTGGCTCCAAGGCGACTAGCCCCTGGGCGGAACCCGCTCCGCCAGGCGCCATCGCAACAAGAGCGAAGCTGCCAAGAAATCCCTTGCCCGCAGGGGGCTGCCCGGGCGCTCCCTACTCCGGCACGCCGCGGCCCTGCTCCAGCTCCGGCACGTCAAGACCCCGCCCTGCTCCTAGCTAAAGCGCGTGGGGACCCTCAAGACCAAGCTCTCCACCAACCGAGGCCTTTCGTGGCCACCGCGGGCTGCCACGCCTACACCACTGAGCTGCGCAGCGTCGCGTGGCCTGGCAAGTTCAGGCCTGACCTACCTCCTCGCTACGACGGCAGAACTGACCCCACGGAATTCCTCCAGCTCTATGAGCTGGGCATCGAGGCTGCCGGCGGGGATGAAAAGGTCATGGCGAACTGGTTCCCCATGGCGCTGAAGGAAGGGGCGCGAACCTGGCTCCTGAATCTGGCTTCAGGCACGATCTCCTCCTGGGACCAGATGCGCGCCCGCTTCATCGCCAACTTCCAAGGTACTCGCGACCGTCCGCCTGCCGTGAGCGACATGCGCCGCATCAAGCAACAACTCGGAGAGACCCTGCAAAAGTACATCCAGCGCTTCAACAGCGCGCGCCTCAAGATCCCCAGGGTGTCGGAGGAGGCCATCATCTCCGCCTTCTCTGATGGCATGCGTGACGTCAAGACGAAGGAGGAACTGGCGATGCACGAAGACCTCTGCACCTCCCTAGAGCTGTTCAACTTGGCGAACAAGTGCGGCAGGGCTGAGGAGGGACGTCTCTCCCTCCTCGAGCTGCCTGCCGCGGACCCAGAAGAGAAGAAGCCCAAGACCAAGGACGTGAAGCGCAAGGGGGCTGCCATGCTCGCAGCCGAACCGGACACCAAGCGGGACAAGGATCTGCCCGAACCCTCCAGAGGTAGCCGGTATTGTGTGTACCATGGCCTGCACACCCACAACACCAATGAATGTCAAGAGCTCCGCGCCATGCGAGAAGGAAGGATCGGCCGTCGCCCTGACCGTGCTGACCGAGGCTATGGCCGAGGAGGAGGAAGAAACCCAGGGCGCTGGGAAGACCGCGGCCCGTGCCAGGGGTGGCGCGACCAGCCTCGCGAGGACCGCTGGCGGGACCTGCCTCGTGAGGGGGACTGGAGAGACCAACCTCGTGAGGACCGCCCTCATGGCAACGCGGGCCTACCTCCACTACCGCCTCCACCAAGAAGGAATGAAGACCGCCATCAAGACGAGGGGGTTGGGGGCTTCCAGGAGCCGCGCGCGATCGCCTGCATCCTGGGCGGAGCTCAAGCCCCAGCCTCCCAATGTATCTTCAAGCAGTTTGCCCGCGAAGTGAATGCAGTTCTCCCCAAGCTCGAGGCAACGCGCCCCCTCAGGTGGTCGGCGTGCCCCATCGCGTTCAGCTCGGCAGACCAGCTCAAGTGCGCGGCTACTGTAGGAGTCCTCCCGATGCTCTGCTCCCCAGTCATCAACAACGTGCAGGTCACCAAGACCCTCATTGATGGTGGGGCAGGGCTCAGCGTCCTGTCCGTGGAAACATTCAACAACCTCCAGGTGCCCTATGACCAGCTTCAGCCGACCAGGCCTTTCTCTGGGATCACCGACGGTTCCATAGTCCCGATCGGGCAGGTCCGCCTCCCTATCACCTTCGGGGCCCGCAGCAACTACCGCACCGAGCTCATCGACTTTGATGTCGCCCACATCCGCCTGCCGTACAACGCCATCCTCGGGTACCTAGCGCTGGCCAAGTTCATGGCCGTGACCCACCACGGCTACAACGGCCTCAAGATGCCAGGAAGTGGCGGCGTCATCACGGTGCCCTGTGAAGAGAGAGATGCAGTGTGTTCCCTGGAGCGAGCCTTCCAGACCGCGTCGCTAGAAGACCCAGATCGCGGAAGCAGGAGGCTTCCTGAGACCACCCCAAGAAGAAGAAGACGTCGTCAGGCTCAGCCCCTCAGGAGGCAGGCCCTTCAGGGCCCGTGCCCCCTCAGGAGGGCCCTCCATCCATCGCATAGGAAAGCGCGCCCGGTGCCCTCCTCAGGTAGGGCTCGGGGGCTCTCACCTGGAGGGCCACCGACCTAGCCAGGGTCACGAGGGAGGCGCTTGGGCACCATGTGGAGGCGTGCTTCGTAGCACGTTTCCCTCCAGAGGGAGCTTGGCGAGGAAGATCAGACCAGCAAGAGTTCGTTGACGAGGCCATTCGAGAGCTACAGGAGACAAGGATCATGAGCCGCCGCTTGCCAGCCGTGGCCCCACATCCAGGCGAGGATGGTGGGCTGCGTGTCTGCATCGACGTACCAGGGCTCAATCAAATCGCCACAACAGAGCGCCTCTGGCCCTCGCAAGTGGGGCGCTGCGGAGGTCCACCCCACAACTATGTTCACATGCCTTACGGCCTGCCGAGCATGGCTGCAGCGTACCAGCGCCTCATGAGGGGCATCGGGGAGGCTCAGGAAGACAGGTGTTACGCGGCTCTGGCGGATGTGGAGACTGCTCGCGAGGAGTCACCAGTGCCTCCGGGGCCTCCCGAGCCCCGGGTCCTGGGGGCTCATGAGGATCAGCTTCTGCAGCCCGTCAAGTCTGCTGCACCGACGCCACTACGCCGACGACATCCTCAGGTGACATCTTTCAAGTTCCGTTCTCAGCTGGGAGCACCCTCTCAGGGTTGCATCACTCCCAGGCCACGTGGGTCTGTCCCCGCGGCATGTATCTGCATTTACCTTTCCGTCGTTAGTTTGCCTTGTTGGGGGCGCCCCTCGGGCTGCATCATCCCCAAGCCGTTCGGGCCAGACCCAGCGGCGTGTATCCCCCTAGTGTTTATTTCCAACTATGCATTGCCTATCATGCTTAGCTGCATGGAGCCTGTCCGCAGCATCTTCTCTTCCCATGTCGGCTACTTGCACATTAAAGGGGGGGGGGGTGCTTGAGCATCGTGACTCAGGGCTCTTACTGGCTCTCCAGCCCTCACCCTCTGGCCTTGTCCATGGCATCGCGACCTGGCATACCAGCGACGGCTGAGACAAGCTCGAGGGCCGGGACCCGAGGACGTAGAGTACCGGCATCTAACCAAATTTTGCAGGGACACATCTCAAGATATGGCCCAGTGCCGGGCGCAACCCGCCCAGAGGTAGGGCCTCGGGAGTCCCGCGCTGGCTCACGGGTGCCCAGATACGCCTCGCCTACCTCAACCAACAAGCTCTTGAGTGACTAACGATTAACTAATGGCCGCCGCGGCAACACCATCTCCCTTCTGTGATGACCCTGCAGGATCCCTAGAGGGGACCACGCAAGCCGAGGCCCTCACGAGGTTTCCTTTGCCCTCGCCCGCGCGAACCGCTTGCACGTTAAAGGGGGGGGGGGGTGCCTGAGCATCGCTGTCAGGACCCCGATCCTAAGCCACATCGATCTAGCATGTAACACATCATATCACTTTGCGGCCTCACGCACGGTATTCCCATGGGTGCCACCTTACCTGGCCCGGGACCGTTTGCGCCTTTTGGCTCACGTATATGATATTGTCGCTAGCATCCATATGACAGAGACCCCGGGCCGACTTGACTAGTCGTGAACCCAAAGTGGCACTAACTCATGGGAACAGGCATACATGAATCACATCGAGCATGTCGGTCAGCAGCGTGTGAATCCGGGCTGTAGCACTGGGCTAACAGGACTCCGGGAACCCGGGCTGTAGCAGGCTAGGCAGGACTCCGGATGTCACCGCGTGACATTTCCCCGAAGGGACAGACACAGGAACGAAGTGAAACACATGCCGGCCAGTCAAGTGTCCTGAGCAGTAGTGCTGGGCTAGCAGGACTCTGGTGAACCGGGCTGTAGCGGACTACTATGGCTCATGGAAGCACAAGACTACATTTCCCCATAAGGGAGGCTACCAAGGATAAACAACTAGGTTGTCGGATCCCACACATACCAAGCATTTCAATCATACACACAATATGCTCGATATGTGTAATTACAACATGGCATCACAACACGACTCTACGACTCAAGTATTTATTCATTAGGCTCCGAGGAGCGAGATATTACAAACAAAGGTCTCATGACCCAACATTCAGAGCATACAAGTCAAAGCACACGCGGAAGCTTAGCATGTCTGAGTACAGACATCTACAAATGAAAAAGGCTGAGAAGCTTGACTATCTACCAGATCCTGCCGAGGGCACAAGATCGTAGCTGAGGTAACAAGCTAAACGTCGAAGTCCAAGGGGAACTACTAGCGGGACTGAAGTCTCTCTGCAAAACATAAATTAAGCAAACATGAGTACAAATGTACCCAGCAAGACTTACATCAGAACTATCTACATATGCATCGGTATCAACAAAGGGGGTGGTGGAGTTTAACTGCAGCAAGCCAGCTTTGACTCGGTGGCTATCCTAAACTACGACTGCAAGCAACTCTTTTGAGGTGGCGCACACGAGTCCACATGTTCACCATATCAATATACCACTATGGATCCGCTCCCGTCTCCATACGAGAAGGCCATCCATAGCACTCACGCTTATCTTGCGAGTTTTAGAGTATCCACTTTCACTTGTCTATGAACTATGCAAGGGGTCCAAGTTTCCATATCCGAGGAATCCGGCTATTCGAATAGATAATGATAACCCTGCAGGGGTGTACTTCTTCACACACGCTCTCGTCACTTATAGCCCTGTACACGTCATGTACCTCGGCAACCTTCAAGCGGAAGCCGGGCGAGGGAGTCGGCCATGACCTGACTAACCAACAAGTCTCTCGTCCAGGTTTATCACCTATTCGGGTTCCATCCGCAAGGAGATCTGGCCGGGGTGTCGCTCACGGCCCCAAACGATGTGTGCAGGGTTCCCAAGCCCACCATCCGGGTGCCACTTGGTACACCGTGCCACGGTGCCTAGTCTGTCCCAAGCCCACCTGTACCGGGCGCCACTTGGTAGACTACTAACACTACCTACAAACACCAGAAACTAGTTGCAACTCCTGGACAGAGATCGAGTTGATTAATAAGCCGAGAGGGGCCGAGTTACCGGAACCCAATGTGTGGTAGTAACTGTTCATGGATCACAAACACAGGACTCAGTTCCTGAGGACGGCTGCAATGAGACAACCCACCATGTACTCCTACATGGCCTCTCACCGCTACCTTTACCAAATTGTGTTCACACACTTAGCTCTCAACGGTAGGACATGTTCACCACGTTCCAATTCATTCCCGATGAATCAGACCGGACTCAACTCTAAGCAGTAGCAGGCATGACAACAAGCATGAATGAGTAGGCACATCAGGGCTCAAACAATTCCTACTCATGCTAGTGGGTTTCATCTATTTACTGTGGCAATGACAGGTCATGCAGAGGATAAGGGGTTCAACTACCGCAGCAATTAACAGAGGAATCGTGTTGTCCTAATGCAGTAAAAGAGAGCAGGAGCGAGGGAGTGGGATTGTATCGGAATGAACAAGGGGGTTTTGCTTGCCTGGCACTTCTGAAGATAGTATAGCTCTTCATCGGTGTCATCGATCTCATCGTTGAAACCACGTCTACTGAGAGGGGACAAACACCGGCAACTGATAAAGAACACAATCAACACATGGCGATATGCAACAATATGATGCATGCTATGACATGGCAATATGAATGTGTTTTGGGCTAATGCAACAGAAAGTCATTTTAATTGAAGTGGAATTCAAAACTATATCAAATTCCAACTCCAAACCTATTATGAAATTTGCCCTAATCATGTTTCATCCTAAACAGTGAGGTTAACTTGCTCAAACCTGCATGAAAATGGTACAGATGGATTCCTTGAATTTTTCTGATAATTTTTCATATATAATTTATCTTATTTGGAGTTACGGTTGAATTTCTATGATTTTTCAAAGTTTTGGATATTTTCTGAATTAAACAAATCATTTCTGATTTATTTAAAATCTAGAAAAGGATTACTGCGTCAGCCTGACATCATCATGACGTCAGCAGGTCAACGGGCGCGGTCCAGGTCAAACTGACCAGTGGGACCCATACGTCAGTGTCTCAGGCTGGTTTGGGTGGATGACAGGTGGGACCGGTCAAAGTTGACTTGACCAAAGTCAAAGCTGACACGTGGGGTCCACACATATTAGTACTAATCTTAACAGAAAATTAGACTAATCCTAATTATGCTCGGGACCCACATGTCAGTGTCTAGTGTTAAGCTAAACAGGGTGGTTAGTGGCTAATTAAGCCGGACACGTCAATTTTGCCGGAGTTTGGCCGGCGACGACCAACACCGCGGCGGGAGCTCGCCGGAATGGTGCTATGGGTGGTGTTGGGCCAAGCCAAGGGCACCAGAGGGTTGCCCTTGCTCATGCGCATCTAGGGAGGCACATGGGAGGGCACGGGGTGGCCGGAGCTCGCCGGTGTGGAGCCCGCGGCGGCTGCCGGAGTTCGGCATCAACCAAAACGATGCCACAGAGCACTGTAGGAGCGATGGTTGGGTGTTTTGGGATCCTGCAAATGCACTGAGTGTGTTGATATGCTCGGCTGCGAGCGGTAGAGCTCGGGAGCGCAGAACTTGCCGGCCATGGCGGACGGCGGCGCTCGGCCATGGTGGGAAAGCTAGTTAGGGGACGAAATAGACACGGGGAAGAGAGGGGTTCAGACCAGGAGCTCACGGCGGGTCGACGGGTAGGCTCAGTGGCTCGGGGGAGGCTTGGAGACGACGGAACGTCGGTGGCGATCTCCGGCGGCAGAGAAGGAAGATGACGAGGTAGCCGGCGATGCGGGACGCCTGGCATCACGTGGCTCTTCGTAGATGATGAGGACGATGCTGCGGTTCTTCTGGGCAGGTCGGTAAGGGGAGGGAGGGCCGATGGCCGTGGTGGCAGTGGACGGTGGCGACGAGCTCCGCCCGGTGGCTGCGTGCGAGAAACAGAGGAGGGGAGAGAGGGTGGGAGTGAGCGGGTTGTGCACGGGACGTGCGTGGCGTCGTCCAGAGAAGGCCAGGGCATCGAGGGCTAGCGGCAAGCAGGAGGTGGCCGGGCATGCGCTGGCCACGCGCTCGTCCTCCTGGCAAGGAGGAAGATGACAGGGGAGGGGCCAGGTGGGCTGGGCCACACAGTAACAGGCCGGCTAGGCTGGACAGGTAAGCGCCTGGTAGGTCTTCTGCTCTTTTTTAATTTTTCTTCTATTTTGTTTTATTTAATTGCCACTGAATTCAAATTCAAACAAATTTGAAAACAGTGCCAAAACTCCCCTGGATAATTTTATTTCACTTAAGGTCTACTCCTCATATACATAAAATATCTCAGGGCATTTGAAAATATATTCATTATATATTATGAATATAACTCCAAATTCAAATAGAATATTGATTTAAAATCAGAGCCCAAATAATTCCTTAGAAATGTTCCAAATTTTTGGTTTGATTTATAACTCTTGCCTAATTGTCAGAGCTATTTCTAGGGCATTTTGGATTTACTGATTGCAATTTTTGGGTTTCTTGCCCCTTTATTAAAATGATTTCCGAGGCTTTCAATTTCCTCATTTCAAATTTCAGAATTTAGACATGGTGCACACATGAAGCTAGCCTAGAGCATTACCAGAAGCTAGGGATGTGACAGCTCACCCCTACTAAACAAGAATCTCGTCCCAAGATTCAAGCGTAGGGTAAGATGATGGGGGAACGCAACTAATGCAATCTTCACGATCCAGGTTGCACTTCAAATGAACGTTGATTCAGTCACCATCTTTGTCTCAATGTCTTACTCTGAGAACTCCAACTAACATGACAATGAGAGGAAAGCAAAACTCCAGAAGGATCGATCTTCTCGAAGATCGAACAAGTCAGGATCACTCATCGAGTGAGACATTGAAACATCTCTCGAGCTGAGACACGAAACACATCGAGAGGGATGGAAGAACAAGTGACGGGGTTTGATTTGGTGGGCAACAAATCCACACTTAGAAAGATGGTGGATGTTGTCAAGGTGGCGAGGAAATAATTGCCATGATCCCTTAACGGGGCACCTCAGGGAAGGTGACTCGAAGAACTATTCCCTTAAGTGGCAAAAAGAATTACTTTTGATACAAAGATCATTGAAATTCTTTGTACCAGCCTAAGGCAATCACAAACGATCGTGTGAACAAATTTGAAGGGATGGCATACCCATACCAGAATGGATGATGTGGACTACCTTGTTGAAGACAACGCAATGGATGACTCTTGCTTGCGCGTGCTCTCAAGAACTTGAGCATTTCCATATTCATCAAGGTTCTACCAACATTCATGTCGAGGATCCTGGCACCAAATCTTACTACCATGATGAATAGTGATGGAGAATGCGGATACAAAGGAAGATAACACCTTCTCAGACTGCCCCTTAGCGAGGCTAAGGGAATGAAATCTGGATGATCGACCGAGAGACATTTAGCACTCCGCTTCTAATGTTCTCCTTGATGTTCTAGCTAGACTCAAAATCATTCGATATCCGGAACATCAAATAAAGGTTTGACTTTGGGGGCACAAACATCCATAAGGATCAACTTTTAGTATGGATCATATGAAATCCTCATGGAGAAGATTGTCAATTGCTTAATCAAGAAACTACAATAATAGATCTTCCGGCTAGGTGTGTCGGCCACGACATCCACTTTACCGGTTATCGAGAGACCAATATTATAGTTCTTGGAAAATGCTCCAACCATCATATCTGCCTAAGATTCAGATCTGGTTGGTGATAGGATATTCCAGACTCGTCGAGTCTAGAAAGGAAAATGAAGGTTTGCAACACCATCGACGAGACGACGTTGTGAGATTCTCGGGGGAATGAACTACGGTAGTAAGCTCCAAAACATGAGCCGGTTCTGCTACAAGCACGTGAACACGTTGTCCTAGACAAGCATGGTCACCTGGTAGTCTTAAAATGAAACACTACCGAGTTCAGGGGGAACCATCAACGAGGATATCGAAGTCCTTGCGTAGGTCTAACCCTTAAGAAGAAACTTCTTCTCCTTGAACAAATCAATCAGTGGCTTGGTGTGCTAGGGATACGTATAGGATGTAGATGATCAGTCTATCAGACCATAGAATACTTCACACATGCATGACTGACTTGGGATGATTCCAGAGGAAGCAAAAACAAACTTTCTCGAATTCACGGCGGCAACTTACAACAGATGCACATGAATTAGAGGAAGTCACATCTTTCAACCGGACATATGCTTCATGATCGGGACATGAGGCAATGCCTATAAAGTTTCCAACACTAGCTGGATGTTCAACACAATCATGGAGGAGACAAAATGCCGCTGATGGGCTCAACAGCAACTCATCAGAATTTCCATATCACTGGACTTCCACCACTATGTGAATAATGCGATAGTATTGGTCAGACCAAAATATAATGGTGTATGCTTGAGGGACAATCGCAAGTAAGACAACATTACGAACATCGTTGGGTCTGATTTGATTTGACGATAGCCCACACTCAAATCAAGGTTTGGACAAGATAATAGATCCAACAACCGATCACGATGACCAATTGGTGAAGATATCATCTTTCTTCAGCACACGCACAAACACAAAGATATCCCTTAACATGAACTAAGTCAGACAAGCTTGTATCTTCCAACTCTCCAAGTTGTTGTTAAGCTTAACCAACTAGCTCAGGGGTATCCAACACAGATTCTTGGAGAATGGGTGGTTGGAGGAAAACCAACATGATCACGAACTCAACATAGCGATCTGGTGACAACCTGGTAATACTTCCGAGAAAATATTCGGAAAATCACGAACCACCGATATGTATCTAGGCTTGAGATCAATCTTGCCTTTCAGAGCAAGACGACATGATCAAATAAGCAAGGGATTGAATAATCCTCACTCATTGATCAAAGAGTGCACCAGAAATAAGGACTAGGTAGCACGTTCAATCTTAGGATGATGATTTAATAACCAACACGCTAAGAAAGAGAATATTGTCCATTAACTACCAAGCAACACGGTTGCTGGGAGTATTGATTTCACACATCATGGTTCACTTGTCGGCATTCCGGTTGTGACAACGCGGGACCGAGGAAAGAAAAATGATGGCAAGAAGTATTACTGTGTTAAGAATCCATAAGAGGTGGTGCAATTCTCATGACAATCTTGACGTAAAGATGGTAGCACTCCAAGGTAGAACAGAGCAAAGCTAGAATTGCAATTTGATCTGCAGAGTACAACTACTTTGACCCAATCCTGGATATGGATGAGGTACTGGAGTTTGTTTCTCCTAGCCATTCCTGAAATAGAACGGCTTGACGGACCACAAGAATAATAGGCATCGATGAACACGATCGCACACATACTCTTGACTATCAATTGATAGATGAAGATCGGAGTATAACTGAAGAGGGACAACTCAAGGGGACATATATCTTTCTGAGTTGTGGATGCATAGATTAATATGTCGAACCAAGTTCGACAGGTTTCTTCCAGATAACCCATGCAGAAGAAGAAGGACTGGCAGATTCACAATTATGGATGGAGAACTCCTCAAGAGTACTCTGATTGTGAGCTTTTGGTTCAAAGAACTTCTGCCTTAATGGTTCATGGTATTTGGAAGAAGGAAATACTACGGACCTCGAGGACTATCGCAAAGGTTACTAATATCCTAAAGGAACTAGCAAATACTAAGAACATGAGGTAAGTAGGGTGAATCTTGGGTTCAAAACCCAGGAGTAGAATACCTACTACTAAATGGCATCACGGAATGCTTTCGAGAATGGTGGCCAGATTCATCACACTGGGAACACAAAACATGGACAGATTACTAGATGGTTTCATAAGACACCTATGGTCATAATAGTAGCTCCAACATATACGCCGAGACAACAGAGTACCTCACAGACCGTGTAGCGAGCTTAATCTGGCCCAAAAGAACATCGAGAACGGGAAGAAGGGATTTACAATTGCATCAGACTATTTAGAAACCTGGGATGACTCGGACAGCATAACGGCTGTAAATGCTCAAAAATATTTGAGACATCCTACAAAATGGTGGCATAACCACTCAGAAGCACAATATCAAGATTCCGAAACCAACTATGAACACACGAAAGTAGTAGGAACTGAACTAGAGCTTAAATCCATCAATCCTATAAGTCTCTAACATAGTAACTCGTCATCCTAATAGATAGATGAGAAGGCCTAGTTCTTAATCCCCGTAGAAGAGAAGAGGTTGACTCAGATCAGAAGGCCATGAGGTATAAGAAGTAAAAAGAGCCTTACGTTCCCATCCCCAATCAATTCCCTTATATAACTAAAGCATTTCTAGACACGACTTCGACCAGCTTGGCTTGGTAATCCTACAGGCAGTCAGGCTCTGATACCAAAGCTGTCAGGACCCCGATCCTAAGCCACATCGATCTAGCATGTAACACATCATATCACTTTGCGGCCTCACGCACGGTATTCCCATGGGTGCCACCTTACCTGGCCCGGGACCGTTTGCGCCTTTTGGCTCACGTATATGATAGTGTCGCTAGCATCCATATGACAGAGACCCCGGGCCGACATGACTAGTCGTGAACCCAAAGTGGCACTAACTCATGGGAACAGGCATACATGAATCACATCGAGCATGTCGGTCAGCAGCGTGTGAATCTGGGCTGTAGCACTGGGCTAACAGGACTCCGGGAACCCGGGCTGTAGCAGGCTAGGCAGGACTCCGGATGTCACCGCGTGACATTTCCCCGAAGGGACAGACACAGGAACGAAGTGAAACACATGCCGGCCAGTCAAGTGTCCTGAGCAGTAGTGCTGGGCTAGCAGGACTCTGGTGAACCGGGCTGTAGCGGACTACTATGGCTCATGGAAGCACAAGACTACATTTCCCCATAAGGGAGGCTACCAAGGATAAACAACTAGGTTGTCGGATCCCACACATACCAAGCATTTCAATCATACACACAATATGCTCGATATGTGTAATTACAACATGGCATCACAACACGACTCTACGACTCAAGTATTTATTCATTAGGCTCCGAGGAGCGAGATATTACAAACAAAGGTCTCATGACCCAACATTCAGAGCATACAAGTCAAAGCACACGCGGAAGCTTAGCATGTCTGAGTACAGACATCTACAAATGAAAAAGGCTGAGAAGCTTGACTATCTACCAGATCCTGCCGAGGGCACAAGATCGTAGCTGAGGTAACAAGCTAAACGTCGAAGTCCAAGGGGAACTACTAGCGGGACTGAAGTCTCTCTGCAAAACATAAATTAAGCAAACATGAGTACAAATGTACCCAGCAAGACTTACATCAGAACTATCTACATATGCATCGGTATCAACAAAGGGGGTGGTGGAGTTTAACTGCAGCAAGCCAGCTTTGACTCGGTGGCTATCCTAAACTACGACTGCAAGCAACTCTTTTGAGGTGGCGCACACGAGTCCACATGTTCACCATATCAATATACCACTATGGATCCGCTCCCGTCTCCATACGAGAAGGCCATCCATAGCACTCACGCTTATCTTGCGAGTTTTAGAGTATCCACTTTCACTTGTCTATGAACTATGCAAGGGGTCCAAGTTTCCATATCCGAGGAATCCGGCTATTCGAATAGATAATGATAACCCTGCAGGGGTGTACTTCTTCACACACGCTCTCGCCACTTATAGCCCTGTACACGTCATGTACCTCGGCAACCTTCAAGCAGAGGCCGGGCGAGGGAGTCGGCCATGACCTGACTAACCAACAAGTCTCTCGTCCAGGTTTATCACCTATTCGGGTTCCATCCGCAAGGAGATCCGGCCGGGGTGTTGCTCACGGCCCCAAACGATGTGTGCAGGGTTCCCAAGCCCACCATCCGGGTGCCACTTGGTACACCGTGCCACGGTGCCTAGTCTGTCCCAAGCCCACCTGTACCGGGCGCCACTTGGTAGACTACTAACACTACCTACAAACACCAGAAACTAGTTGCAACTCCTGGACAGAGATCGAGTTGATTAATAAGCCGAGAGGGGCCGAGTTACCGGAACCCAATGTGTGGTAGTAACTGTTCATGGATCACAAACACAGGACTCAGTTCCTGAGGACGGCTGCAATGAGACAACCCACCATGTACTCCTACATGGCCTCTCACCGCTACCTTTACCAAATTGTGTTCACACACTTAGCTCTCAACGGTAGGACATGTTCACCATGTTCCAATTCATTCCCGATGAATCAGACCGGACTCAACTCTAAGCAGTAGCAGGCATGACAACAAGCATGAATGAGTAGGCACATCAGGGCTCAAACAATTCCTACTCATGCTAGTGGGTTTCATCTATTTACTGTGGCAATGACAGGTCATGCAGAGGATAAGGGGTTCAACTACCGCAGCAATTAACAGAGGAATCGTGTTGTCCTAATGCAGTAAAAGAGAGCAGGAGCGAGGGAGTGTGATTGTATCGGAATGAACAAGGGGGTTTTGCTTGCCTGGCACTTCTGAAGATAGTATAGCTCTTCATCGGTGTCATCGATCTCATCGTTGAAACCACGTCTACTGAGAGGGGACAAACACCGGCAACTGATAAAGAACACAATCAACACATGGCGATATGCAACAATATGATGCATGCTATGACATGGCAATATGAATGTGTTTTGGGCTAATGCAACAGAAAGTCATTTTAATTGAAGTGGAATTCAAAACTATATCAAATTCCAACTCCAAACCTATTATGAAATTTGCCCTAATCATGTTTCATCCTAAACAGTGAGGTTAACTTGCTCAAACCTGCATGAAAATGGTACAGATGGATTCCTTGAATTTTTCTGATAATTTTTCATATATAATTTATCTTATTTGGAGTTACGGTTGAATTTCTATGATTTTTCAAAGTTTTGGATATTTTCTAAATTAAACAAATCATTTCTGATTTATTTAAAATCTAGAAGAGGATTACTGCGTCAGCCTGACATCATCATGACGTCAGCAGGTCAACGGGCGCGGTCCAGGTCAAACTGACCAGTGGGACCCATACGTCAGTGTCTCAGGCTGGTTTGGGTGGATGACAGGTGGGACCGGTCAAAGTTGACTTGACCAAAGTCAAAGCTGACACGTGGGGTCCACACGTATTAGTACTAATCTTAACAGAAAATTAGACTAATCCTAATTATGCTCGGGACCCACATGTCAGTGTCTAGTGTTAAGCTAAACAGGGTGGTTAGTGGCTAATTAAGCCGGACACGTCAATTTCGCCGGAGTTTGGCCGGCGACGACCAACACCGCGGCGGGAGCTCGCCGGAATGGTGCTATGGGTGGTGTTGGGCCAAGCCAAGGGCACCAGAGGGTTGCCCTTGCTCATGCGCATCTAGGGAGGCACATGGGAGGGCACGGGGTGGCCGGAGCTCGCCGGGGTGGAGCCCGCTGCGGCTGCCGGAGTTCGGCATCAACCAAAACGATGCCACAGAGCACTGTAGGAGCGATGGTTGGGTGTTTTGGGATCCTGCAAACGCACTGAGTGCGTTGATATGCTCGGCTGCGAGCGGTAGAGCTCGGGAGCGCAGAACTTGCCGGCCATGGCGGACGGCGGCGCTCGGCCATGGTGGGAAAGCTAGTTAGGGGACGAAATAGACACGGGGAAGAGAGGGGTTCAGACCAGGAGCTCACGGCGGGTCGACGGATAGGCTCAGCGGCTCGGGGGAGGCTTGGAGACGACAGAACGTCGGTGGCGATCTCCGGCGGCAGAGGAGGAAGATGACGAGGTAGCCGGCGATGCGGGACGCCTGGCATCACGTGGCTCTTCTGTAACGCCCTCGATGCGGCTATGTCTCCCACGTGTCGAGGCACGACTTAGAGACATAGGCGCATGGAAAGCAATGTCGCAAGTCGGGAATCATTACACAACCCATGTACATATATAAGATAAAGGGGAATAATAGCATATATAGTTGGATTACACTCGCCACGTCACATCAAAGTACATAAATAACATCCATCATACAATCACTCATGGCCCGACTACGGCGCCAAAATAGAAAAGACCCCCAACAAGCGACTAGGCCCTGAATCTAACCCCGAATAGGCACCACTACAGATCATCAGGAAAAGACACATAATAACGCTGAGAGTCCTCGTCGTACTCCCACTTTAGCTCGAGCGCGCCATCCTGAGAGGTATCATCTGTCCCTGCATCTGGTGTAATAGTAATCTGTGAGCCACAAAGGACTCAGCAATCTCGCACCCTCGCGATCAAGACTATTTAAGCTTAATAGGTAGGAAAGGGGTAATGTAAGTGGAGCTGCAGCAAGCGACTAGCATATATGGTGGCTAACTTATTCGCAAAGAAGAGCGAGAAGAGGAGGCAAGGCACGAGCGGAAACTATATAGAGCAGCCTACGCAAACATAACTCCAACGCCGTGTCCACTTCCCGGACTCTTCCGAGAAGAGGCCTTCATGGCAACACACTCAGTTGATTCGTTTTAATTAATTCAGGTTCAAGTTATCTACAACCGGACATTAACAAATTCCCATCTGCCCATAACCGCGGGCACGACTTTCGAAAGATCAATCCCTGCAGGGGGGTCCCAACTTAGCCCATAACAAGCTCTCACGGTCAACGAAGGAATAGACCTCCACCCGGGACCCACCGATCAGACTCGGTATCCCGGTACAACAAGATGATTCGACAGGTTAAAACAAGACCAGCAACACCGCCCAAATGTGCCGACAAATCCCGATAGGAGCTGCACATATCTCGTTCTCAGGGCACACTCAGATGAGCTCTCCATACAACTAAAACCAAACCTCGAGTTTCCCCGAGGGGGCGCTGCACAGGACTCTAGTTCGGACCAACACTCCGAGGAGCACTGGCCCGTGGGGGGGCTAAAATAAAGATGACCCTCGGGCTCCGGAAACCCAAGGGAAAAAGGGGGTAGGTGGCAAATGGTAAAACCAATGTTGGGCATTGCTGGAAAAGCTTTAATCAAGGTGAACTATCAAGGGGTTCCCATTATAGCCCAACCGCGTAAGGGACGCAACAATCCGGGAACATAACACCGATATGACGGAAACTAGGGCGGCAAGAGTGGAACAAAACACTAGGCGAGAGGCCGAGCCTTCCACCCTTTACCAAGTATATAGATGAATAAAGATAACATAGCAATATAGTGATATCCCAACAAGTAAATAAAGGTTCCAACAAGGAACGACTCCAATCTTCACCTGCAACTAGCAACGCTATAAGAAGGGGCTGAGCAAAGCGGTAACATAGACAATCAACGGTTTGCTAGGACAAAGGTGGGTTAGAGGCTCAATCATGGCAATTGGGAGGCTGACAAGCAAGTGGTAGGCATCGTAGCATTGGCAAAGCAAAAGAGCGAGCAAACTAGCATAGCAAAGATAGTAGTGATTTCAAGGGTGTGACCTCAAATGCAAATGATGCAATGGAATGAAATGATGTACTCGTCGAGACGAAGATTTTGATATATCATATGCCCAAATCGGAGCTACGGATGCAAAGATATGGCAGGTCAAAGTAGGCATAAAAATCTGGAAAACGAGGAGGGAAAGTCAACCGATCCAAAATATCTCAGATCTGCACGGGAATCGAGGCATGGCTGGATCCGAGCTCGCCGGAGTTGTAGACGGCCGGAGACGGTGGAGATCGCCGGATCTGGGGCGGGGGCGGCCGGATCCGGCACCGGTCGCCGGGGAGGAGCGGCATGGAGGCGGCGGGGCGGCACCGGCCCGCGGTGGCGGCGGCAGCGGCGGTCCGGCGAGGCAGCGGCGGCAGCCGGGCGAGGAGGCGGCGGCGAAGGACGGCGGGAGGCGGCGGAGGACGGCGGCGTGGGGCGCGGCCCGCCGTGGCGGCGGCGGGGGCCGGCCTTGGGCCTTCGGGCCCGGCGGCGGCGGTAGGTGGCGGCGCCACGTGGCGGCGCGCGATTCACGGGGAGGCGGGGCGGACACGTCCGGCGCCGGGCGGACGCGTCCGGCGGCGGATCTAGAATCTTTTTTTTAGGGTTTCGAGGTAGGGGACGATCCAAAACGAGGGGGGGTGTTTAAATAGGCATAGAGGGAGCTAGGAGAGTCCAAATGAGGTGCGGTTTTCGCCCACACGATCGTGATCGAATGACCGAGACGATGGAGCTGAGTTTGGTGGGTTTTGGGCCAAAATGGAGGGGTCTTGGGCTGCACACACACGAGGCCTTTTCGGTCCCTCGGTTAACCGTAGGAGTATCAAACGAAGTCCAAATGACCCGAAACTTGACAGGCAGTCTACCGGTAGTAAACCAAGGCCGCATGGCAAGTCTCGGTCCAATCCGGAAATGTTTAATCCCCACACACGAACGAAAGCTGGAAATGGCCACCGGAGGAGAACGAAGCGCCAGAATGCAAAACGGACAACGGGGAAAATGCTCGAATGCATGAGATGAACATGTATGCAAATGCAATGCATGTGACGACATGATATGAGATGCACGAAAACAAAAACAACACACGGAGACAAAGACCCGAACCCGAGAATTAAATATAACTTAATGCCGGAAACGGCATGAGTTGGAGTACAATTCGGGAAGGTTACATATGGGGCGTTACATCTTCATAGATGATGAGGACGATGCTGCGGTTCTTCTAGGCAGGTCGGCAAGGCGAGGGAGGGCCGATGGCCGTGGTGGCAGTGGACGGCGGCGACGAGCTCCGCCCGGTGGCTGCGTGCGAGAAACAGAGGAGGGGAGAGAGGGCGGGAGTGAGCGTGGCGTCGTCCAGAGAAGGCCAGGGCATCGAGGGCTAGCGGCAAGAAGGAGGTGGCCGGGCGTGCGCGGGCCACGCGCTCGTCCTCCCGGCAAGGAGGAAGACGACAGGGGAGGGGCCAGGTGGGCTGGGCCACACAGTAACAGGCCGGCCAGGCTGGACAGGTAAGCGCCTGGTAGGTCTTCTGCTCTTTTTTAATTTTTCTTCTATTTTGTTTTATTTAATTGCCACTGAATTCAAATTCAAACAAATTTGAAAACAGTGCCAAAACTCCCCTGGATAATTTTATGTCACTTAAGGTCTACTCCTCATATACATAAAATATCTCAGGGCATTTGAAAATATATTCATTATATATTATGAATATAACTCCAAATTCAAATAGAATATTGATTTACAATCAGAGCCCAAATAATTCCTTAGAAATGTTCCAAATTTTTGGTTTGATTTATAACTCTTGCCAAAATTGTCAGAGCTATTTCTACGGCATTTTGGATTTACTGATTGCAATTTTTGGGTTTCTTGCCCCTTTATTAAAATGATTTCCGAGGCTTTCAATTTCCTCATTTCAAATTTCAGAATTTAGACATGGTGCACACATGAAGCTAGCCTAGAGCATTACCAGAAGCTAGGGATGTGACAATCGCGACTCAGGGCTCTTACTGGCTCTCCAGCCCTCACCCTCTGGCCTTGTCCACGGCATCGCGACCTGGCATACCAGCGACGGCTGAGACAAGCTCGAGGGCCGGGACCCGAGGACGTAGAGCAGAAAGGGGAGCAGAGGCGGGGAATAAGGGGTCTCGCGAGGACCTTGCCGAGCGTTTCTGCTCCTATCCCCACACGGACCCAACGGCGCACCTGGAACGGCACCTGATCCTCAAGATAAGTCACCACCCATGGCACTGGCTGCTGCAGCACTACCCCCGCACCTAAAGCAACTCTGTACTAGCGACGCTGCTTCCCTTTCTCACTAAGTGATGGCTGCTTGGGCGCCAAAGGGGACCTCCTGAGCATCGCGACTTAGGGGCTCTTACCGGACCCCGGGTCGCTCACCTCTTGGCCCTGACCACGGCATCGCGACCTGGCATACCAGCGATGGCTGACGCCGCCTTGGGACTGGGACCTGTCGATGTAGAGCACCAGGGCCTCGCGAGGTTCGAAAGGGAGAACTCAGCTATGACGGAATCAGCGACTCACACAAATCCATAGCAAAGGTCATATATTAACAAACGGGACTACAGACACCTTACAAGCCCCCATGGGGCGCATTTCGATTCCTCACAGGGAACGGATCCTAAGGAGTGCTAACTATACGGGCTCCTGCAGAAGATGCCATCATCAACAGTGGGCCGTCAGGCACCTGCGCCAACCACATCCAGATCAGGGTTGGCGACGGCCTGACGTGTCAGCCCTGCTCCTGGAGCGACGGCGACTCGGGGGCTCGTAGCTGTCGTTGCTCGTCTCCGGAGTCATGTAGCCTCCGCTGGAGCCGCTGGACCCTCGGGCGCCACTGCCGAGGGGGCGGTCGGCGGGCCTAGCCCTCACCAGGGCGAGGTCCTGGTCGCCCCTCCCGCGGCAGCACTGCAGCCGGCGCCCGATCGCGTCGAAGACCTTGAGGAACATCACCGCCGCGCCGTCATACTCCAGGTGGACCATGAAGACGCCTCTTTCCCTGCAGACCCGGGCGATCTCCCTCCAGCCGCGGGACATGTAGACCGCGCCCGGGGCAGCAACGACGACCTCGGCCTCGGTCGCGGGGGCGCCGCAGTCGGTGTGCTGCAGCTGGAGCTCCATAGCCCCCCCTGGAAGAACCACGGAGGCGAAGAAAGGAGGAAGGCGGATCCAGGACTGAAGAGGAGTGACGACATTGAGCACGAACTCGTGGGAGGAGCCCTCGGCATGGACTCTAGGAGGAACCACCCACGCCTTCACAACCCGACGGCGCCGACGACGGTGCTGACCGCGGGGATCAGCATCGGCACCTCCGGGGCCCTTAACATGGGCGTACAAGGGCAGCGGGTACCCCGGTGGAGCCTGCTCGCCTCGGGGCCTCACCACCACCGGTCGTCCTTGTTGTCCCGACTGCAATGGGTGAGTCGCTTCTTCGGCGGGAGAGGGTCTGGCCCGTCTCGAGGAGCCTTTCCCTTCTCCGTTGCAGAGAATCGGCGAATCGGAGCCATCACACCAAGACGGAGCAAGAACTGAGGCGAAGGAGAGAGCAAGGGGAGATGGACTTGACGGGCACGAGCGGTGCCGTACTTATAGCCGGCGAAGGCCAACCGCCGGTCTCCACAATCACAGGTAATCATAACATGTTCTGCATGCAGGGACTTGTCCAACTCGCACGATAACCAAGGCGTCATGGGGAAGCGGAGGCGCCACGTCCAATCAACCGCCATGCGGCGTCCAAGGCCGCAGGCTGTTAGGGCCCGCGGCGCTTTGCCCTTGCCCTTTCGCCTCTCGACACGGCCAAGTCCATGCGCGCCTTGGGCCCGGGGGCTGCTATCGGCGTTCTAGGAATGGGGGTCCCCAGACTTGCCTGCCTGCGGCCTGCGGCGTGGCTCAAGTGGGGGCCCAGCGCGGCCCATCTTCATCAACACGAGGCTCAAGACCCTCGCGAGGGGCCAAGCCTCACGAGGCAGATGACACGACGCATCCTCAGGCACAGCCTCGTCAGGCTGGCTCGCGAGGAGGCGGAGAGTTCAAGGCGGGGTACCTCGCGAGGTGCCCATGACGCAAGCCATGACGACACGGGGCACCAGGCGGGTGCCAGCGCGCGCAGCGTCCCTTTTTCCTCTTTCGTGCAAAGGGAGCAAGCGTATCAGCAGAGTACCGAGGCATCAGGCAAAGGTTGCCACTTCGATGCAACGAGACCAAGGCCAGGAGGACTACGAGACGGAGGTCACCATGGAGCCCAGCGCGGCGTCATCACCAGAGCCTTTGGCAGGCGAAGACTGCTTTTGTCAGGATAGATGTACTCGCTGCCCCCCTTCAAATTAGCCCGCCATTGTTGGATCCCTTCCCGCTCAATATTTGGGGAGAGGACCAGGGCCTCTATAAATAGGACTAGCCACCCACATAGCAAGAGGTTCGATTCCTAGTCGTTCGGTCCGGACGACGGGAGAGAGAAAAGGCATAGAGAGAGAGGGTGACCAAACTCTTCACAACAGTTCATCACCTCAGCCAAGAACAGACCCTCGCGAGGCTGTTCTTCCTTGTATTGTTCATCCTCACCAGCCCCAGGAGGCAATCCATCCACCACACACTGGAGTAGGGTATTACACCACATCGGTGGCCCGAACCAGTATAAATCTTGTGTCTTTCGTGCAACTCTTTTAGTAGTTTAGATCCCATTGACATGGAGAGGTTGAAGGTGAGATTTCCGCGCGCACCCCAGTGTTCGAACCTTAAGGGTCTGCCGGAACCTGAAATCCGACAGCACGGGTGGGCGAGGTGCATCAAGTGCTCCAGACTCTCGTGAAGAAGCACGAGGCTTTGGAGCTTCACTCAAAGACACGAGAGTCCGAGCTTGCCGCGGCCCTCGAGAGCACAAAGCAGGCCAAGGCTGAAGCCCAAAAGGTCCTCCAGGAGATTGAGGCGATGAGGAAGATAGTGGCGGGTAAGGCATTCAATATGCAAAGCAAGCACGTGAAAGTAAATTACTTGTTACTTACCCGAGTCCGAAGCTCTCCAGGAGCATTCGCAGATTTGCCCCGTAGCATGTCGGATGCCGCAAAATTTTACCAGGCCGAGGAGGGAAGCTCGACGGAGAAGTTGTTCTGGTCTCAGTATACTAGGACCGAACACCCGGTGCCTATGAGCGACCAGCTGAAGCAACTGGTTGAGCTGCACAAGGCGGCCCAACAGGCCATGAGGGGCTTTATAGTCTGGATGTGGCCTGGCGACTCCCTTCCCAATAGCTACTTCGGCCTGGTGAGGCGGCTTGTAGATGCCTGCCCACGGCTGGAGGTCCTAAAGCAGCCCGTCTGCATCAAAGGTGCACGCCGGGCCTTTGCCCGTGCGAAGGTGCACTGGGCCAAGATGGACACCGAGAAGCTGGTGAAAGAGGGGCCGCCGCAAGGCAAGGAGCATCGCCACCCCGAAATGTATTATAAGGGTGTCCTGAAGGGTGCCCGTCTTGTGGCGGACGAGTGTACGAAGGATGTAATTTTTAAATGAACTTGCTCGTGTGATCCTGTATTATGAAAACTTGTTCATATGCGCTATGCAATGCTTGATTGAATTTAAAATATTACCTTCTGTGCGGCTGTTTATCAAATCTGAGAGATGGCCAGTCGTCGGCTTCTGCCCCCATGCCACGAGTGCTGGGGTGTTCGGGATAAATCTGAGCACTCTTTTTCCCATTGTTGGGTCCTTCGAGGGAGGTGCTCAGCTCAACGAACAAGGCACTCAGACTGTAATTCTTTATCACTCTCACTTAGCCATAGAATTCTACAATTTTAAATTTTGGTGAAGCCCCTAGTATTCGGAAGGCCGAATTCGGGGCGCTATACACGCCTTAAGCCGGACAAAGCCGACTCCTCGCTCTAAGCGGCATAAGTCTTTAGGGACTCGAGACCTCTCGAGCAGCAACCGGCTCTCGCCTTATCATGACAGTCAGTTTTAGCTTTCTCTACTGAGGTGCTTAGCCCAGCTGAACCGGGGCACACTTGCAGTAGTTCTCCCAGTGCTACCTTAGCCGATATAGCAGAACATAAGGTACCAAAACATGGGAGCCGGGCAAACCCAACTATTGACCCAATACATGATTCGGAGCTGATTCATATAATGCTATAAGTTCGGGGTGCCACACTGTCAAAAGTATTCGGACTTCTCACGCCGTATTATGGGGTATGCTTAAGCCCCTGGCGTATTGGCCGTACCAGAGTGTACGGGTGCTGAATGTCATGAATGAACATATATATATATAAAGAAAGAAAGAATAGAGAATGCGGTAATAGTCTAGTGCTATGCATTGTTTATTCAAAAAGGTGCATCGAAGTAGAATGATACAAGTAGTGCGATAAGCAAAAAGGTAGGACTATTTGACATGTCCCCTCCAAGGGCAAGCTGAGGAATGGTATTTAAAGCAGGTATTTCACTCGTTATCAGAGACCACCTGGGAGTTCCGTGGTGCGACGTAGCTTTCTGCCTCCTTGGTTGTTGCATCATGTGTCCGGCAATCGTACTACCGGACGGGGTTTCCAGAGATTAAAGTCCTGAAAGAGAGAAAAATAACAAGGCGGGAAGCCCCTAGTGCGGTTGAGCCGCATCTTGGGGCGTGCCGTAGTCATGCCCCCCTCCCCACCTGTGCCCATGGTATTTTCAATGCGTAATTATGTACGCGTGGCACGGATTTCGCTGTTTGGCTGGTACTGGGGTGGGGGCCGTATTGCTATGCGAGCTCGGAACGTGCCAGGCGGTCTTGTTGCCGATTACTCCGGGCGCGCTTGAAGGTGTCCGGGTCTTTAATTGCCGAAATGGTGGATTGCCTTAAGAGGCTGCTTTGCGCTTCTGCTACGAGGGCCGCAGTGTGCTCCTCCGTGCGGAGAGAGCGCTATGTGTTTTCATTGACTGTGATGACCCCCCGAGGTCCTGGCATCTTGAGCTTGAGATATGCATAGTGCGGTACCGTGTTGAATCTCGCAAATGCGGTTCGCCC
The DNA here is from genome assembly GCA_034509565.1 of Triticum monococcum. Lineage (NCBI taxonomy): Eukaryota > Viridiplantae > Streptophyta > Magnoliopsida > Poales > Poaceae > Triticum > Triticum monococcum. Next base: position 255,032,207 of record CM067843.1, on the reverse strand, counting down.
GAGCAGTGCATGATAGCCACTGCGGAACGGGACTATATCGAAGATTAACTCCTCGCTTCGGAAGTTATCCGGGGATCCGAAGACCACTTCCAGTGTGATCGAGCCTGTGCAATGGGCCTCTACACCCGGTATGACGCCTTTAAAGGTCGTTCTTGTGGGTTTGATCCTTGACGGGTCTATACCCATTTTGCACACTGTGTCCTAATAAAGCAGGTTCAGGCTGTTGCACCATCCATAAGGACTCGAGTGAGGTGAAATCCGTTGATGATTGGGTCTAGGACCAGTGCGGCGAATCCACCATGACGGATACTAGTGGGGTGGTCCCTGCGATCAAAGGTGATTGGATAGGAGGACCATGGGTTGAACTTTGGGGCGACTGGCTCCAACGCATATACGTCCCTTAACGCACGCTTTTTGCTCCTTCTTGGGGATGTGGGTTGCGTATATCATGTTCATCGTCCGCACTTGTGGGGGAACCTCTTCTATCCTCCGGTGTTCGGCTGCCGGGGCTCTTCCTCGTCATCGCTATGTAGCCCCTTATCTTTGTTTTCGGCGTTTAACTTGCCGGCCTGCTTGAACACCCAACATTCCCTGTTGGTATGGTTGGCTGGCTTGTCGGGGGTGCCATGTTTTTGGCATGAGCAATCGAGTATACGGTCCAAACTAGACGGGCCCGGAGTGCTTCTTTTGAATGGCTTTTTCCGCTGACCGAGTTTAGAGCCTCTGAATCCGCCATTGACTGCCGTATCTTCGGTATTGTCGCAGTTGACGCGGCGCTTATGTTTGTTGCGACATGACCTGCCATTGTTATCCTTGGTATGTGAAGTAATGTAGTTCTTTGATGTGTTATTACTGCGAGCCAGCCAGCTGTCTTCTCCCGCGCAAAAGCAGGTCATGAGTGTTGTGAGGGCTGCCATAGATTTCAGCTTTTCCTGGCCAAGGTGCCGGGCGAGCCACTCGTCGCGGATGTTGTGCTTAAAAGCTTCTAGGGCCTCTGCATCCGGACAGTTAACAATTTGATTTTTCTTTGTCAAGAACCGTGTCCAGAATTGCCTGGCCGATTCCTCTGGCTGCTGAATTATGTGGCTCAAGTCATCGGCATCTGGTGGTCGCACATAAGTTCCCTGGAAGTTGTCGAGGAATGCGGCTTCCAGATCTTCCCAACAGCCAATGGATTCTTCTGGCAGGCTGTTGAGCCAATACCGAGCTGGTCCTTTGAGCTTAAGTGGGAGGTATTTGATGGCGTGTAGATCATCACCGCGGGCCATGTGGATGTACAGGAGGAAGTCCTCTATCCATACCACAGGATCTGTTGTGCCATCGTATGATTCGATATTTACGGGTTTGAAACCCTTTGGGATTTGGTGATCCATTACTTCGTATGTGAAGCATATGGGGTGTGCGGTGCCTCTATAGTGGGCTATGTCGCGACGCAGCTCGAACGATTCTTGTCCATTGTGTTCGGCCCGACCGGATTTACTTTTACTGTATCCGGCGTGACGGTTATCGTCTCGCGTAGTGGCGCGCCCTCGTGATCCTTAGATCGATCTTGCATGTTTGGCTTTGTCCTCCAATACGTCTTGCATGTATAGCATGTTTCCCCGTGCCTTATCATTTTTATTTGAGTGGCATCGGGGTGCGGGCTGAGTTTTTGGTTGAAATGCCTCTCTGTCGCGGCCACAAGGTGGCCGATCAGCTGCGTCATATGCTGGAGATGTAGGTTTTAATGCTTCCTCCTCTAGTCGGGGTAGCAACCTGTGCTTTTGGTAACTCTTGGAGGGGGGGGGGGTCGAGTTCATATTCCTCGGCCGCAAGGACTTCAGTCCATCTGTCAGCTAGCAAATCGTGATCAACTTGAAGCTACTGCTGCTTTTTCTTAAGGCTATTTGGCGTGGCTATAAGCCTGCGCTTGAAGCGCTCTTGTTTGACGGGATCCTCAAGCATGACAAATTCGTCTTCGTTGAGGCTTGCCTCGTCTTCGGAGGGAGGCATGTAATTATCATCCTCCGCCTCTCCATCTGCCGCTCTCTCGGGAGGGCTGGCTTCTCCATCCTCCTGCTCTAAATCTTGCTGGAGGGGGATTGTTTTCGTCTTCGGCACTGTCTGGAGTGCTATTATCTCTTGTGCCGGTGTCACCACTTTTGCTTTGGCGAGACTTAGAACGGCGCCGCTGACGCCGGCACTTGGGTTGCTTCTTGGAGGGGTCATCCTCCGCTGTCTCGTCGCCATTGCCTTCTTTGGGTGTGTCCACCATGTATATATATCATATGATGAGGTGGCCATCCAGTGCCCTGTGGGCAGTGGTTCCTCTTCGTCTCCCGCATCGTCGTCCATACCGTCGGTGTCTTCGGAGTCGAAATCTAGCATGTCGGTCAAGTTGTCGACAGTGGCTACTAAGTGGGTGGTGGGTGGGCGGCGAATTTCTTCGTCATCCGCATCCCAATCCCGCCGATCGTAGTTCGGCCAGGACTCTCCTGACAAGGAGAGAGACCTTAATGAGTTCAGTATGTCGCCGAAGGGCGAGTGTTGAAAGATATCTGCGGAGGTGAACCCCATGATCGGCGCTCAGTCGGATTCGATAGGCACGGGCGCAGGCGGTTCGGAGTCCGTGGCCGGGAAAGGATCCGGTAGTTCGGCGTCACAGCTCCTGTGAAGGGTAAGGTCGATATTCGGCTCGATCGCCGCTGAGAATACGACCTCCGTGGCGGGGTCTATCCACCCGTCCATGGATGGCACAATGGGCTCCGAATTGAGGGTCGGAGCGGTTGCCGGTGCGATCTCCTGAACATTGTCCGATGGTAGAGCTAAATCATGCTCACCGTGACCATGCGGCGCACTCGGCAGGGGCTCGAATAGGTCGAAGATCAAGTCTCCGCGGATGTCGGCCGCGTAGTTTAAGCTTCCAAACCTGACCTGGTGGCCAGGGGCGTAACTCTTGATCTTCTCCAGATGGCCAAGCGAGTTGGCCCGCAGTGCGAAGCCGCCGAATACAAAGATCTGTCCGGGGAGAAAAGTCTCACCCTAGACTGCATCGCTATCGATGATCAAAGGAGACATCAAGCCTAACGGCGATGACACAGAGGAACTCACAATGAAAGCACCAATCTCGGTGTCAAAACCGTAGCATCTCGGGTAGGGGGTCCTTGTCGGATTTCGGGTTCCCGCAGACCCTTGAGGTTCGAACACTGGGGTGCGCGCGGAAATTTCGCCTCCTACCTACCTGCACCCTTCTTCCTCACTAAGATCTAAGCTATGGAAAGAACGATACAAGAGACACATGGTTTATACTGGTTTGGGCCACCGTTGTGGTATAATACCCTACTCCAGTGTGTGGTGTGGTGGATTGCCTCTTGGGCTGATGATGATGGACAATACAAGGAAGAACGGCCTCGCGAGGGTCTGTTCTTGGCTGGGGGGATGAACTGCTGGGAGGAGTTCAGTCACCCTTCTCTCTCTCTCTCTATTGTTTATGCCTCTTTGTCTCTCTAAACCTCTCTCTAACCTCTCTGGCTCCGTCTCTACCCTGTGGGTGGCTGGTCCTATTTATAGAGGCCCTGGTCCTCTTCCCAAATATTGAGCGGGAAGGGAGCCAACAATGGAGGGCTAATTTGAAGGGGGACAGCTAGTACTAGCTATCCTGACAAAAGTAGTCTTCGCCTGCACAAAGCTCTGGTGGCGACGCCGTCTTGGGCTCCACGATGACCTCCATCTTGCAGTCCTCCTGGTCTTGGTCTTGTTGCACCGAAATGGCAACCTTTGCCTGATTCCTTGGTACTATGCGGCTGCGCTTGCCCCCTTTGCACCAAAGAGGAAAGGAGGACACTGCGCGGGCTGGCACCCGCCTGGCGCCCTCGGTCATCATGGCTTGCGTCACGGGCACCTCGTGAGGTACCCCGCCTTGATCTCTCCGCCTCCTCACGAGCCAGCCTGGTGAGGCCGTGCCTGAGGAAGCTCCGCGTCATCCGCCCCACGAGGCTTGGCCCCTCGCGAGGGTCTTGGGTCTGTGTTGGTGAAGATGGGCCGTGCTGGGCCCCCCTTTGAGCCACGCCGCAGGCCGCAGGCAGGAAAGTCTAGGGACCCCCGTTCCCAGAACGCCAACAGTAGCCCCCGGGCCCAAGGCGCGCCCGGGCTTGGCCGTGCAGGGAGGCGGAAGGGCAAGAGCAAAGTGCCGCGGGCCCTAACAGCCTGTGGCCTTGGGCGCCGCGTGGCAGTTGATTGGACGTGGGCGGCACTGTTCCCCCACGCCCCCCTTATTTTGCGCCATGCTAGGCGGACTCGTAGTTATACACAGCCGCTCCCCTTTCTGTCGCTTGAGCGCCCTCTGTCCTTCCTCCGCTCGAACTCCAGCTTCCGTTTTTCAACCCAATCTCGAACTTTTCCCCCTTCCTATCGCCATGGCTTCGACGAAGAAGGGAAGAGGGAAGAAACCCGAGCCTCCGCCTTGCCCGCAGCCGTTGGTGGCCCCCGCCGAGGGCTTGGGCAAGGTCAGCTCGGCTCTGGCCACTATCTTCAATGAATGCGGGAGGACAACGGCCTGGCCCGCGTCCCACTTCTCCATCGACAGGATAGTCACCGAGGTCCCGTATTTTGCTGACGCCCTGTGGGCGGGTCTGGTTCCTCCCTTTTCTGATTTCTTCAATGCCGTGCTTTCCCACTATCAGATCCACATGATGCATCTGGGTCCTGAATCCATCACCCTCCTTTCGGTCTTCGCCTTCGTTTGCAAGGCTATGATGGGCATCCTTCCTTCGGTTGCCTTGCTGCGCCACTTCTTCTCGCTGCGCCTTGTCGACCCTACCCAATGCTGGGCATGCGTGAGCTTTGTTGCCGCGTCTGAGATAGTGGCCTCTGGGACTGACTTCAAGCTCCCTCTGCCCGCGGCTGGGTGCCGCGAGTGATGGCTGTATGTGGATGCAGGGGTGCCCAGCCCCTGCTATCGGAGCCAACTTCGCTTGTTGTCCCCAATTCGGGCTTAGGCCAGGAGACGCTTGAGAGCCCCCGACTCGTCTTCGTCTGGCACCGCTTCGCATTCTTGAGGTCGCTTGGCGTGACAGCGCCCAAGGTGGTGAAGGAGTTCCTGCTACGCCGCGTTGATCCTCTCCAACGCCACTCCCGCCGGATGTGGGCCTTCAGCGGGCGCGATGATCGTATGAGGCTCCAGGAAGAGGACCTGACGCCTGAAGTGCTGAGGACAGCGCTCTTGACCCTGACTGGGGACCCCAACCCTGGCAGCATCCAGCAGGGAGGGGCCTTGCTGTACCTATGCCAGAGCAGGGGTGATTTTGTGAAGCAGATGCCTATCTTTGATGAGTGGGGGCCGCGCCCCGCCGGCCTCCAGGGACCTCGCGAGAACCCAGTGATGGTGACTGCCCTTCCGGTCGGCCATGGCGACTCTTCCTCAAGCGGCGGAGTAGGGAGGCATGAGGCGCCCGAGGCCGAGGGGGCTCCTGGCGGGGTGACAGCGCTGGGCGATGCTCATGAGGGAGCAGCTCTTGGGGCCCGTGCCGCTGAGGCTGAGGGTGACGAGCAGCTGCCCTTAGCGCCTGCGACTGAGGACCCTGAGGCTCCGGCTGCTTCTCTTGGCGAGGTGATTGGCAGCGCGCATCAGGCAGGCGCCCCTGACGCAGATCGCCTTGACGCTCCGTCTTCGTCGCAGTTTGACCCCTGTGCCCAACTCTTGGGCCGCTTCCGCATGGACTTTGAGGCCCTCCAGAAGAGAAGGGACGCCCTGGGCGACGATTACCCTTGTTGCCTGCTGAAGCGTAGGAAGTACTTCGCCACTGATGAGTAAGCCTTCTCCTTTCCCAGCTCCCGATCCTTCTGTTGCTTTTACTGACCCTTGCTTCGCAGGCCCCTTCTAGCCGAGCTTGCGGAGACGGCTGAGGTGCCGTCCCCCTTGGCTTCGCCCCCTCCATCGTCCTCAAGCGCCCAGAGCAGCATGGCCCGTGTGGTGAGGGCGATCGAAGAGGCGGACCGTCTCGAGGCGCATCGTGGCCCTGCGCACCTCGCGATCCTCTTCCGCAGGCCTTCTCGTGGCATAGCCAGCCTGCCGTGGGCTTCTCGCCTGGTCGTGGATGATTGGCTAAGGCGCTCCCTGCGCTCTTCACCTGGGGACGGGCTGGCTCCAGGCCGGGCTTCTGGCGCGGCATGCCCGGCCATCGCGAGGGTGCTAGCCCCCAGCCCCCAGCTTAGAGGGGGAGTGCTGATTCGTGGCCCCCGGCGCTTGCTTGGGGCAGGTGATGGTGTGCAAGACGTGCTCGAGCACGCTCGGGAGCATCGCGCTCTCCGCCAAGGATTCCTTCGAAGGGCGGCTGACGCGGCAAGCCTGCTTGGTGAGGAGCTTGCTGATGAAGACGCGCGCCTTGAGGCCGAGGGCCTACGCCTGGCCACAGAGAGGCGCGAGCTGGAGGGCGCCATCGCCCTTGCGCACCGTCAGCGTGATCTTGATGACGTAGAGGCCAAGGTGTCGCTGGCGGCCTCTCGGGAGGCCCGATCTTGGGCCGCTGAGGAGGCCCGGGAAGCCGACCGGCGGCGAAAGGCGGCGGAGGAGCAGGCTCGGGAGCTCCTGGCCTGGTGCCAGTCCCTGGAGGAGCAGGTGGAGCTGCGTGAGGCAGCCCTCGTGTTGATGAAGGTGGCCTTTGGTGACTCAGCAGAGCTCCAGAAGCGTTAGGAGGCACTGACGCTGGAAGCCGCCGAACGTACCCGCGAGTACGAGCGTCTGGAGACGAGGGAGCACTTGGTGACGCAGGCGGAGGATGATGTTGCTGCACAGGAAGCCCGTGTCCTGGAGGAGGCCGGACGTCGGGTGGCAATGGCGCATTTGAACCTCGAGGACGACTTCGAAGAGAAGCTGGGGTTGATCCGGGCCGAGGCTAAAGGCAGGACCGCTGCCTTGAGGGCCAAGCTAGAGGAGGCGACGCGGCGGGCCGATGCTTTCCGGGCTGCCCTTGAGGTGGCGCAAGGTGAGTTAACCACCTCCCAGGCCAAGGTGCTCCTTCTCCGCTAGCGGGTGGAGGAGGCTGAGGTCGTCGCGCGCCAGAATGCGGACGAGATACGTCAGCGGCGGATCCTGGAGCACGAGCACGGCCCCATGCTCACCACGCTTCGGGAGAGAGCCAACGTAGCCTTGGGAAACATCTGCGAGGCGGCCGTTGGCGAGCCGCACGCTGTCAACTACGCCGGCAATCTTCAGTTCTTCACTGACATGGTGACGCAGCTAGAGGCGCGGTCTGTCAGGGCTGATAGGTTGGTGGAGGAGAGGAGCCGCGCCCTGCTCGGGCGCACCTTTTCTCGCGTCTTCAGCCATCTCCGGAACATGGATCTCCACTTCGATTTCGACGCCGCCATCGCCCTAGTCCCCCAGGCCGTCCGAGACGATCTGGCGCACTGGGTGGAAGACAATGTGGATGCTCTTATCAGGGCCTTCGCTTCGGACAACAACGGTGTGATCGTGGCTGCCGACGAGGGCGGCGTGGTGAACGGCCCTGACGCCGCTGGCAGCAACGCGGACAGCGATGGCGAGTTCAGCGATGCCAGCAACGGCTCGGGTGGTGCTCCTGAGGACGCATTGGGGCATTTATCCGACTGATTGTGCATCGTTCCTGCTTCCTTACCCTACATGAATAGAACTCAGGTTTTGGCCTGATGGCTGTGAGAGCATTTTGGAGGGGGAGCCCCTCATGTAAAACTTGTGTTCATCGTATCAGTAGACGCTACATTGCCCATGCGCCTGCGCCAAGTGGTTGGCTTAAGCGACGCGCTCGTCGGCTAGTTTACCTTGGCCCCGTGCTGGCCCTGAGGTAGCCCGTGGGAGGCTGTGGCGTCCTGAGTGTCCCCTGATTGAATCCGTAGGATCTGCAGTAAAACACCCTCCTGAGAGGACGCGGCGGCGGCAGTCTGGGCTGCGCGCAAGCTAGGCCTGACCCGGCTCGCGAGGGGCTCACGAGGGGAGGCAGCTGAGGCGAAGTGGTAACCAAAACGCGAGAAATTGCTCAAGCGAGACTAAGCACCCCTTCCCCGAACATACGCAAATCTCAAATTCGAATCCAACTTGAATCCAGCGGGGGAAAGCGACAATCAAAGGGAAAAGCAATGAAAGCAGACAAAAGGCCGCGTCCGGCACCTAATCTAGTCTTGGACGTCTTCTCACCAGCGCGGAGCTAAGTGCTGCCACTGGGCGTGGGAGGGAGCCCCAGGGCCTGAGGCCGGCACCCCTGAGACTCCGGGGCATGTACAGCCCCACTCATTATTACGTGAGAGTGTACGGGGTGGCGAGCTTCACAGGCACTGGGCCTTCTTCACAGGTACCGGCCTTGCTTCATATCGCCAGACGAGGGCCCCGCCTTGCGCCACACTCTAGTGCCATCAACGACGACCAGAAACCAGGACGCCGCCGATGGGGTAGAGCGGTCACCAGCGGTTCCCCCGATGACCACGGGTCCTCCGCCGGGGGCAGGCCCTGAGGCACCTCCCCAGCGGAGGGCCTACCTCCTGAGAACACCTTGCTCCGAACGCCGCGGTGGTGATGTCGGATCCCGGCCCCTCTCCTGCAGCCCCCTGCGCCCTCCTCCTGAGGGGTAGGAGACTGTGGGAGCGGGGCAGCTGCCCGCTATGGCGACCTTCACCTCCTGCGATTCATGGTTAGCGTATGCCTGCTCCTGAAGAATTAGCGGTACCCGATAATCGTTGCCTCCAGCGTGGCCAGTGGGACCGTCCTGGGGCTCCTGGAAAGGCTCGGCTTCTGGCGCCTCGTCCCCCCAGCTTGGGCCGAGGAGCGAGCCTTGTTCGCCCTCGTGAGGGTGTCCTTGGTCCATCATGAGGGGCACGTATTCCTCTGGCGCCGTCATCCCAAAGGCCACACCGTAGTGCTCCGCGTGCCACGCGGTCCTGCCTGACGTGCCCACCGTGGGGTGGCAGCGCGGCTGTCCACTGGGGCCGTGGGTCGCGTCGAGTCCTTCTTCCTCGCGGACCGAGAGCGGGGGCAGCGCCGCCGCCGGTCTGGTGCTGACAGCTTCGCTGGCGTTGGAGTAACCTTGGAGCCCGCGGCCGCGCGCGGAGCCCCCGGGCGGGCCGCCCTGGGCATGAGATGGGAGCTGGGTGCAGAAGGGGTGAGCCCTCGAGGCGGCGAAGCCCAGGAGCTCTGCCACCCGCTCCAGCAGCACGTCGCGGTCGCCCTCCAGCAGCCTGCACTACAGCAGCTCTCGGGCCACCGTGAGCGCGGCCCTCGAGTTCGCCTGCTCCCGGCGGGTGTACGGTGTCGTGGTCACGGCGTGATTGGAGGCCCTTTCTGCCGACCGCGCCTGCCGCGGTGTGAGAGCTGTCGAAGCCTGTCCGCGTCGCCCGTGGCCCACAGCGCCCTACGGACCGCGAGCTGCCTGGGGCACGGGGTCGCCCGAGGCGAGCGGCTCTGCACGGGCGGGCCACGCCGCCCATGGATCTGGGTTGCCCACCTGGTCGCCGGGCATGGTGATGACGACGCGACGGGGCACGAAGCGGTAGAAGGTGGACTCCGGCGCACCCCTACCTGGCGCGCCAAATGTCGGATTTTAGGTTCCGGCAGACCCTTGAGGTTCGAACACTGGGGTGCGCGTGGAGATTTCGCCTTGTACCTACCTGCACCCCTCCGCCTTGCTAAGATCTAAGCTATGGAAAGAATGACACAAGAGACACAGGGTTTATACTGGTTCGGGCCACCGTTGTGGTGTAATACCCTACTCAAGTGTGTGGTGTGGTGGATTTCCTCTTGGGCTGATGATGATGGACAATACAAGGAAGAACGGCCTCGCGAGGGTCTGTTCTTGGCTGGGGGGATGAACTGCTGGGAGGAGTTCAGTCACCCTTCTCTCTCTCTATTGTTTATGCCTCTTTGTCTCTCTAAACCTCTCTCTAACCTCTCTGGCTCCGTCTCTACCCTGTGGGTGGCTGGTCCTATTAATAGAGGCCCTGGTCCTCTTCCCAAATATTGAGCGGGAAGGGAGCCAACAATGGCAGGCTAATTTGAAGGGGGGCAGCTAGTACTAGCTATCCTGACAAAAGTAGTCTTCGCCTGCACAAAGCTCTGGTGGCGACGCCGTCTTGGGCTCCACGATGACCTCCGTCTTGCAGTCCAACTGGTCTTGGTCTTGTTGCACCGAAATGGCAACCTTTTCCTGATGCCTCGGTACTCCGCGGCTGCGCTTGCCCCCTTTGCACCAAAGAGGAAAGGAGGACACTGCGCGGGCTGGCACCCGCCTGGCGCCCTCAGTCGTCATGGCTTGCGTCATGGGCCCCTCGTGAGGTACCCCGCCTTGATCTCTCCGCCTCCTCGCGAGCTAGCCTGGTGAGGCCGTGCCTGAGGAAGCTCCGCGTCGTCCGCCCCGCGAGGCTTGGCCCCTCGCGAGGGTCTTGGGTCTGTGTTGGTGAAGATGGGCCATGCTGGGCCCCCCTTTGAGCCACGCCGCAGGCCGCAGGCAGGCAAGTCTGGGGACCCCTGTTCCCAGAACGCCGATAGTCCTGAACTGTGTGTCTAAGGCAGATGGTAACAGGAGGCAGGGGACACAATGTTTTACCCAGGTTCGGGCCCTCTTGATGGAGGTAAAACCCTACGTCCTGCTTGATTATACTTGATAATATGAGTATTACAAGAGTTGATCTACCACGAGATCGGAGAGGCTAAACCCTAGAAGCTAGCCTATGGTATGATTGCATGTTGTCCTACGGAATAAAACCCTCCGGTTTATATAGACACCGGAGGAGGCTAGGGTTACACAAGGTCGGTTACAAAGGAGGAGATATGCATATCCGTATTGCCTAGCTTGCGTTCCACGCCAAGTAGAGTCCCATCTGGACACGGGACGAAGTCTTCTCATATCTTCATAGTCCAACAGTCCGGCCAAAGGATATAGTCCGGCTGTCCGAAGACCCCCTAATCCAGGACTCCCTCAGCACTACTAAAGTTTAGTCCCACATTGCTAGTTTAGAGGGAGTTGGACCTCTTTATAAGGGAGGTTCTTTCCCCACATGTATGAGAATGAGAACAAGAGGGACAATCACGCGCGCTCCTCCTCCGCCGCCCGCCTCAGCACGACGCGCCACGCCGCGGGTTGCGGGAATGAGCCGAGCCGATGTATAAATTTTTGCCACGCATGACGGGTATACAAAAGGTCACGCGGGAGCTGAAACATTTTTCTGTAGTGGACACTAAATCCGAACGGCGTGCCTCTTAGCCTCAAGTTTGTTCGCTTCGTCTCCCTCTTTTGCTTCATCTCCCATCGCTGGCCTCTCGCCTCCTTCTCTTGCGCCTGCAAAAGGGAGGTCGCTCCTCTCAAAGGGACGCACCTGAACTTCTCCTTGCTCTCACCACCGGTTCCAATCTCTGAGCTGCCGATGTCTTCCCCATCCCAGCTTGCGTCGTGCGCCGTGAGTCGGGATAGTAGGCCTCCAAAACCGCACCTCTTTGGTTCTTGTACGGGACAAGGGTGATAAGATTTTTGGGGAGAGCTCCGCGCGACTACTAACTTCCTCGTCACGGACCCCCAGGACTCCGACGACTTCTTCCCCGACGTCGACAACCTCCTCAACGACATGGCTGGCGAGGACACCGACCCCAAGTCCAGTGCTTCTACTGCTGCTATTGTCCCGTACATGCTCTTCCTCTTTCTGTTAGAGGTCCTGCCAAAGTTCCTTGTTCTAGCATCTACCCTAGATATGTTAGGTTCTACTTCATATACACAACTTTCTCCACTATCTACTCTAGATATGTTTGGTTATAGTTCATATTTGCAGATGCTATTTACCTTCTCTGTATCAGATTGCATGACTTGCTTTATCTCTACTATATTATGTTGGGGAACATAGTAATTCAAAAAAATTCCTATGATCACGCAAGATCTATCTAGGAGATGCATAGCAATGAGACGGGAGAGTGTGTACACATACCCTCATAGACCGAAAGCGGAAGCATTTAGTAACGCGGTTGTTGTAGTCGAACATCTTCATGATCCAACCGATCCAAGTACCAAACGTGTGGCAACCCCGTGTTCAGCACACGTTCAGCATGATGAAGTCTCTCGAGCTCTTGATCCAGTAGGGGGTAGAGGGAGAGTTTCGTTAGCACGACGGTGTCGTGATGGTGTTGATGTGATCCGCGCAGGGCTTCGCCTAAGCATTACGACAATATGACCGAGGTGGTAAACTTGGGAGGGGGGAAACGTACACGGCTAATACAATTGATGTTCTGCTTTGGGGTGCCCCTGCCCATGTATATAAAGGAGGGGGGGGGGGGCAGGAGGAGGCCGGCCAAGGGGGAGGCGCATCAAGGGGGGAGTCCTACTAGGACTCCAACCTAGTAGGATTCGCCCCCTTTCCTTCCAACGGAGAGGGGGAAAGGGGAAAGGAGGGAGAGGGAGAAGGAAAGAGGTGGGCCGTGCCCCCTCCCCTTGTCCAATTCGAATTGGGGCAAGGGGGGCACCCCACCTCCTATGGCCTGCCTCCTGTCTTCCACTATGGCCTATTAGGCCCAATAACTTTCCCGGGGGTTCTGGTAACCTCCCGGTACTCCGAAAAATCCCCGATCTTCTTCGGAACCATTCCGGTGTTCTTATATAACCTTCCAATATATCAATCTTTACCTCTCTACCATTTCGAAACTCCTCTTGATGTCCGTGACCACATCCGGGACTTCGAACAAACTTCGGTCGTCAAAAACACATAACTCATAATACAAATCGTCATCGAACATTAAGCGTGCGGACCCTATGGGTTGGAGAACTATGTAGACATGATTGAGACACATCTCCGGTCGATAACCAATAGCGGAACTTGGATGCCCATATTGGCTCCTACATATTCTATGAAGATCTTTATTGGTCAAACCGCATAACAACATACATCATTCCCTTTGTCATCGGTATGTTACTTTCCCGTGATTCGATCATCTGTATCATCATACCTAGTTTAATCTCGTTATCGGCAAGTCTATTTACTCATTCCATAATGCATCATCCCGCAAATAACTCATTAGTAACATTGCTTGCAAGGCTTATAGTGATGTGCATTACCGAGAGGGCCCAGAGATACCTCTCCGACACATGGAGTGACAAATCCTAATCTCGATCTATGCCAAATCAACAAACACCATCGAAGACACATGTAGATCATATTTATAATCACCCAGTTACGCTATGACGTTTGAAAGCACACAAGGTGTTCCTCCAGTATTCGGGAGTTGCATAATATCATAGTCTGAGGAACATGTATAAGTCATGAAGAAAGCAATAGCAGAAAAACTAAACGATCCTTATGCTAAGCTAACGGATGGGTCTTGTCCATCACATCATTCTCTAATGATGTGATCCTATTCATCAAATGAGAACATATGTCTTTGGCTAGGAAACTTAACCATCTTTGATTAACGAGCTAGTCAAGTAGAGGCATACTAGGGACACTCTGTTTGTCTATGTATCCACACATGTACTAAGTTTCCAGTTAATACAATTCTAGCATGAATAATAAACATTTATCATGATATAAGGAAATATAAATAACAACTTTATTATTGCCTCTAGGGCATATTTCCTTCAGTCTCCCACTTGCACTAGAGTTAATAATCTAGATTACATAGTAATGATTCTAACACCCATGGAGTCTTGGTGCTGATCATTTTTTGCTCGTGAGAGAGGCTTAGTCAACGGGTCTGCAACATTGCGATCTATATGTATCTTGCAAATCTCAATGTATCCCTCCTTGACTTGATCGCGCATGGAATTGAAGCGTCTCCTGATGTGTTTGGTTCTCTTGTGAAATCTGGATTCCTTTGCCAAGGCAATTGCTCCAGTATTGTCACAAAAGATTTTCATTGGACCCGATGCACTAGGTATTACACCTAGATCGGATATGAACTCCTTCATCCAGACTCCTTCATTTGCTGCTTCTTAAGTAGCTATGTACTCCGCTTCACATGTAGATCTCGCTACGACGCTCTGCTTGGAACTGCACCAACTTACAGCTCCACCATTCAATATAAATACGTATCCGGTTTGTGACTTAGAGTCATCCGGATCATTGTCAAAGGTTGCATCGACATAATCATTTACGAAAAGTTGTTTGTCACCTCCATAAATGAGAAACATATCCTTAATACTTTTCAGGTATTTCAGGATGTTCTTGACCTCTATCTAGTGATCCACTCCTGGATTACTTTGGTACCTCCCCACTAAACTTATAGCAAGGCACACATCAGGTCTAGTACACAGCATTGCATACATGATAGAACCTATGGCTGAGGCATAGGGAATGACCTTCATTTTCTCTCTATCTTCTGCAGTGGTCGGACATTGAGTCTGACTCAACTCCACACCTTGTAATACAGGCAAGAACCCTTTCTTTGACTGATCCATTTTGAACTTCTTCAAAACTTTATCAAGGTATGTGCTTTGTGAAAGTCCAATTAAGCATCTTGATCTATCTCTACAGATCTTGATGCCCAATATATAAGCAGCTTCACCGAGGTCTTTATTTAAAAATTCTTATTCAAGTATCCTTTTATGCTATCTAGAAATTATGTATTATTTCCAATCAATAATATGTCATCCACATATAATATTAGAAATGCTATAGAGCTCCCATAGGCTTCTCCAAAAGTCTGTATAACACCATATGCTTTGATCACACTATCAAAGCGTATATTCCAACTCCGAGAGGCTTGCACTAGTCCATAAATGGATCGCTGGAGCTTGCACACTTTGTTAGCACCTTTAGGATCGACAAAACCTTCTGGTTGCATCATATACAATTCTTCTTTAAGATATCCATTAAGGAATGCAGTTTTGACATCCATTTGCCAAATTTCATAATCATAAAATGCGACAATTGCTAGCATGATTCAGACAGATTTAAGCATCACTATGGGTGAGAAGGTCTCATCGTAGTCAACTCCTTGAACTTGTCGAAAACCTTTCGCAACAATTCGGGCTTTGTAGATAGTAACATTACCGTCAGTGTCAGTTTCTTCTTGAAGATCCATTTATTCTCTATTGCTTGCCGATCATCGGGCAAGTCAACCAAAGTCCATACTTTGTTCTTATACATGGATCCCATCCCAGATTTCATGGCCTCAAGCCATTTCGCGGAATTTGGGCTCATCATCGCTTCCTCATAGTTCATAGGTTTGTCATGGTCAAGTAACATGACCTCCAGAACAGGATTACCGTACCACTATGGTGCGGATCTTACTCTAGTTAACCTACGAGGTTCAATAGTAACTTGATTAGAAGTTTCATGATCATGATCATTAACTTCCTCACTAATTGGTGTAGGAATCACTGGAACTGATTTCTGTGATGAACTACTTTCCAATTCGGGATAATGTACAATTACCTCATCAAGTTCTACCTTCCTCCCACTCACTTCTTTTGAGAGAAATTCCTTCTCTAAAAAGGATCCATTCTTAGCAACGAATATCTTGCCTTCGGATCTGTGATAGAAGGTGTACCCAATTGTCTCCTTTGGGTACTCTATGAAGAAACATTTCTCCGATCTTGGTTCGAGCTTATCAGGTTGAAGCTTTTTCACATAAGCATCGCAGCCCCAAACTTTAAGAAACGACAGCTTAGGTTTCTTGCCAAATCACAGTTCACTCTGAAATGCTTTGAACTTTTCAAAAGTTTCAGACTTAGGTTTCATCAAGTAGACATACCCATATTTGCTTAAATAATCTGTGAATGTCAGAAAATAATGATACCCGCCGCGAGCCCCAACACTCATCCGACCGCATACATCAGTATGTAGTATTTCCAATAAGTCAGTTGCTCACTCCATTGTTACGGAGAATGGAGTCTTAGTCATCTTGCCCATGAGGCATGGTTCACAAGCATCAAGTGATTCATAATCAAGTGATTCCAAAATCCCAACAGCATGGAGTTTCTTCATGCGCTTTATGTTGGGGAACACAGTATTTCCAAATACCTACGATCACGCAAGATCTATCTAGGAGATGCATATCAATGAGCAGGGAGAGTGTGTCCACGTACCCTCATAGACTGAAAGCGGAAGTGTTTAGTAACGCGGTTGATGTAGTCGATCTATGTACCGAACGTACGACACCTCTGCGTTCAGCACACGTTCAGCTCGATGACGTCCCTCGATCTCTTGATCCAGTTGAGGACGAGGGAGAGTTCCATCAGCACGACAGCGCGGCGACGGTGATGATGAAGATATCGGCGCAGGGCTTCTCCTAAGCACTACGACGATATGACCGAGGTGTGTAACTGTGGAGGGGGGCACCGCACACGGCTAAGAGAAGACTTGGTGTGCCTTTGGGGTGCCCCCTCCCACGTATATAAAGGGGGAAGGAGAGGGGTGGCCGGCCCGAGGGGGGCGCGCCATGGGGGGAGTCCTACTTGGACTCCCAGTCCAAGTAGGATCCGGTCCCCCCTTTCCTGTTCGAAGTAGGAGAAGAAGGGAAGGACGAAGATGAGAGAAGGAAGGAGGGGGGTGCCGCCCCCACCCCTTGTCCAATTCGGACTGGGCAAGGGGGAGTGCGCGCCACCTCCTGGCCGGCCCTCTCTCTTCTCCACTAAGGCCCATGGTGGCCCATTAACCTCTGGGGGGGGGGCTCCAGTAAGCCCCGGTACTCTGAAACTTATCCGAAACGACCCGAACCATTCCGGTGTCAAAATGTAGCCTTCCAATATATGAATCTTTATGTCTCGACCATTTCGAGACTCCTCGTCATGTCCGTGATCTCATCCAGGACTCCGTACAAACTTCGGTTCATCAAAACATGAAACTCATAATACAAATCGTCATCGAACGTTAAGCGTGCGGACCCTACGAGTTCGAGAACTATGTAGACATGAATGAGAAAAATCTCCAGTCAATAACCAATAGCGGAACCTGGATGCTCGTATTGGCTCCTACATATTCTACGAAGATCTTTATCGATCAAACTGCATAACAACATACGTTGTTCCCTTTGTCATCGGTATGTTACTTGCCCGAGATTCGATCGTCGGTATCATCATACCTAGTTCCATCTCGTCACCGGCAAGTCTCTTTACTCATTCCATAATGAATCATCTCGTGGCTAACTCATTAGACACATTGCTTGCAAGGTTCATAGTGATGTGCATTACCGAGAGGGCCTAGAGATACCTCTCCGACATACGGAGTGACAAATCCTAATCTCGATCTATGCCAAATCAACAAACACCATCAGCGACACGTGTAGAGTATATTTATAATCACCCAGTTACATTGTGACGTTTGATAGCACACAAGGCATTCCTCTGGTATTCGGGAGTTGCATAATCTCATAGTCCGAGGAACATGTATAAGTCATGAAGAAAGCAATAGCATAAAAACTAAACGATCCTTATGCTAAGCTAACGGATGGGTCTTGTCCATCACATCATTCTCTAATGATGTGATCATGTTGATCAAATGAGAACACATGTCTTCGGCTAGGAAACTTAACCATCTTTGATTAACGAGCTAGTCAAGTAGAGGCATACTAGGGACACTCTGTTTGTCTATGTATCCACACATGTACTAAGTTTCCAGTTAATACAATTCTAGCATGAATAATAAACATTTATCATGATATAAGGAAATACAAATAACAACTTTATTATTGCCTCTAGGGCATATTTCCTTCAGTCTCCCACTTGCACTAGAGTCAATAATCTAGATTACATAGTAATGATTCCAACACCTATGGAGTCTTGGTGCTCGTGAGAGAGGCTTAGTCAATGGGTCTGCAACATTGCGATCTGTATGTATCTTGCAAATCTCTATGTCTCCCTCCTTGACTTGATCGCGCATGGAATTGAAGCGTCTCTTGATGTGCTTGGTTCTCTTGTGAAATTTGGATTCCTTTTCCAAGGCAATTGCACCAGTATTGTCACAAAAGATTTTAATTGGACCCAATGCACTAGGTATTAAACCTAGATCGGATTTGAACTCCTTCATCTAGACTCCTTCATTTGCTGCTTCCGAAGCAGCTATGTACTCCGCTTCACATGTAGATCCCGCGACGACACTCTACTTGGAACTGCACCAACTGACAGCTCCACCATTCAATATAAATACATATTTAGTTTGCGACTTAGAGTCATCCGGATCAGTGTCAAAGCTTGCATCAACGTAACCATTTACGACGAGCTCTTTGTCACCTCCATAAACAAGAAACATATCCTTAGTCCTTTTCAGGTATTTCAGGATGTTCTTGACCGCTGTCCAGTGATCCACTCATGGATTACTTTGTACCTCCCTGCTAAAGTTATAGCAAGGCACACATCAGGTCTGGTACACAACATTGCATACATGATAGAACCTATGGTTGAGGCATAGGGAATGACTTTCATTTTCTCTCTATCTTTTGTAGTGGTCGGGCATTGAGCCTGACTCAACTTCACACCTTGCAACATAGGCAAGAACCCTTTGTTTGACTGATCCATTTTGAACTTCTTCAAAACTGTATCAAGGTATGTGTTTTGCGAAAGTCCAATTAAGCGTCTTGATCTATCTCTATAGATCTTGATGCCTGAGGGAGTCCTGGATTAGGGGGTATCGGGACAGCCAGATTATATCCTTTGCTCGGACTGTTTGACTATGAAGATACAAGATTGAAGACTTCGTCCCATGTCCGGATGGGACTCTCCTTGGCGTGGAGGGAAAGCTTGGCAATACGGATATGTAGATCTCCTTCCTTGTAACCGACTCTATGTAACCCTAGCCCCCTCCGGTGTCTATATAAACCGGAGGGTTTAGTCCATAGGAACAACAACAATCATACCATAGGCTAGCTTCTAGGGTTTAGCCTCTTCGATCTCATGGTAGATCAACTCTTGTACTACTCATATTATCAAGAACAATCAAGCAGGACATAGGGTATTACCTCCATCAAGAGGGCCCAAACCTGGGTAAAGATTGTGTCCCCCGCCTCCTGTTACCATCCGCGTAGACGCACAGTTCGGGACCCCCTACCCGAGATCCGCCGGTTTTGACACCGACATTGGTGCTTTCATTGAGAGTTCCACTATGCCGTCACCGTAAGGAAGGATGCCTCGTCTCGTTGTTAAAAACAACATTACCGCCGAGGGAGCCCTGGCTGTCGGCCAAACTCTCCGGCTAGGCAGCTTCATCATGACCGCCCGTTTGGCTCCTGCACCGACGATGACTTCTCGGGTCATCGAAAATAGCCTCCATGTCAGCTCGGAATTTGCCGAGCATATGGATCCAATGGAGCTCGTCTCCCTAAACGAGCTCTTGGATCGCATCGCCGCCTTGGGAGTCGCTACGGACCATGATCGGATTGGACTTAAACCCGATCAAAGGGAGATTAACTCTCCACCGGTCACCCATCATATTGCGGTGGTGGAGGAACAATGCGGCGATTCTTCCTCTATCTTGAGGACTAACTGTGTCCGGATTCCTGAGCTCTCCGAGCCGGATACCCATTTACGGGAGGACATCACCCAAGCCCTGAACCAAGAGTCAGGCGGCGGGCCAGACTTATCGGGCAACATCCCGGAACCCGAACTTCCAAGATTGGAAACTCCTCGGCCCCTGGGTCTCAGATCGGGTAAGGGTTCAGACTCAAATCCACCCACCCACCCAAACATAAACGATATTTCCCACATCAGGCAAGCGCCCCAGGAAACAGTACATCATTATTGGGCCATATTCCTCCTTGTGATGAACAAGGTTAAGGACTGTCTGGTGGAAGACGCAGTCTCATTTTTCTGCAATAATTGCACGGACAAGGGAATCCTTAACGCCATAAGTCGCCATGACATATCACGCTTCGCTGACTTGGCATGCATAGTACGAAAGTACTGTGCGATGGAAAGCGCTTGGAAAACCGAATTTTTTTTTGGGATAATCCGGCTCCAAATATACACCCAGTTCGAAGTAAAAGGGTGCACTATCATAAGACACCCGAGTTAATTACAAAGAAGCAAAAACCCTCTACAGGGCGTTGAACCGTATTGGAGGGATGGCTCAACGGACCCTGCTAAATTCATAGTACAGCGGATACCATACCAACACACAACCTTAGAGCATGTTGGGTACTCCGGCAGGTGGCCAAAAGTGGTGAGGATCTTCTCATCCTAGATGCCACAGAGCACCATCCTGGGGATAACATATGGTATTAAAAGTCTTTGAAACCTTCGCATCAAATAATAGGCGCAAGCGAACACTCCGCAGCCTTGCCGAAATCTTCCACGTGGCAGCAATAAATCCATGGAGTGACACGACTATTACCTTCAATGCTAGTGATGAACCTAAATTCCGAACAGCCCGAGAACCAGCTGCACTGGTCCTCAGTCCAATTGTTGACGGCTTTCGACTCACCAAAGTACTCATGGACGGCGGTAGTGGATTAAACCTCATCCATGAGGAAACTCTTCAAAAAATGGAAATATACTGGAACTTCATTGAGCAAAGCAGCACAACCTTCAGAGGAATCATCCCCAGTCGGGAAGCACACCCTGCTAGGAAAATCACACTAGATGTGGTATTCGGCACGCCGGAGAACTATAGGTCCGAAGAAATTACATTCCAAGTGGCCCTGCTCAAAATTCCCGAGCCCAACAGAATCATCACTCTCGCTAGTGATCCGGACACAGCACTCCACGCCGAAAACAAAACAGCCGCATTGGCCCTCGAGGCATTATCCGAAGCCCTTTCGGCCGAGGAATTAACTGCGCTATGCTCCATAGTGGACAGGGACGACGTGATACTTGACAAGAGATCCCAGTCCACCTCTTTTAAACCAGCAGATGAAATAGTCAAATTCCAAGTCCACCCAACGGACCCTACAAAAACAGCCTCCATCGGGGCGCAGTTAAACCCTGTCGTGGACGCCGCACTACAAGAGTTCCCGCGCGAGAATTGGGACATAATCGCCTGGCACCCCTCAGACATGCCAGGAATCCCACGTAGGCTGGCCAAGTGCAGCCTTAATATTCTAAAGGGATTCAAGCCGGTCAAGCAGACTCTTCGGCGTTTCTCTAAACCTAAGAGACAAGCTATGGGAGAGGAACTAGCCAAGTTATTGGAGGCTGGATTCATTAGAGAAATAAAACACCCGGACTGGCTAGCAAACCTGGTGATGGTACCAAAGAAGGACAAATCCTGGCGCCTATGTGTCGATTTCAAGGACCTCAACAAGGCTTGCCCAAAGGATCCCTTCCCCGTCCCCCACATCGATCAAATTATCGATGCTACCGCAGGACACGATTCATTGTGTTTCCTCGACGCATACTCCGGGTACCACCAAATCAAGATGGCGGAGTCTGACCAAGCCGCAACGGCATTTATCACACCATACAACCCCTTCTGTTTTAACACAATGCCTTTTGGGCTCAAAAACGCCGGCGCAACATATCAGCGCATGATTCAGACATGTCTGGAGAAACAGATCGGCAAAACAGTAGAGGCATAAATAGATGATGTGGTCGTCAAAACCTAACACATCGACTCTATAATAGACGACTTGAGGCTCACATTCGACAACCTCTGAACATACGACATCAAGCTCAATCCGGAAAAATGCGTTTTTGGTGTACCAGCCAGAAAGCTCCTGGGTTTCATTGTCTCCAGTAGAGGAATTGAAGCAAATCCAGCCAAAATCCGAGCTCTGTCACAGTTGTCTATCCCAACAGACCTCAAACAAATCCAGATATTAACCGGATGTGTGGCGGCTCTAAGCCACTTTATCTCCCGCTTAGGAGAAAAGGCATTATCCCTTTATCGCCTCCTTCGACGCACCGAACACTTTGAGTGGACGGACGCTGCCACAGCCGGATTGGAAGAAATAAAAGCCATACTGGCAACCAACTCAATCCTGGCCGCGCCAAACATCGGCGAACCAATACTGTTGTACATTGCGGCAACTCATCAGGTTGTAAGTGTAGTGCTCGTTGTCGAACGAGAAACGGACGGACATAAATTCCCCTTTCAAAAGCCGGTATATTATGTATCCACTGTCCTCACTCCATGCAAATCATGGTACCCACATTATCAAAAGATAGCCTATGCGGTATTCATGGCATCCCGGAAGCTGGGACACTACTTTCAAGAGTGTTCAATTACAGTAGCCTCGGAAGTGCCACTTAGGGCATCTCCACCCGTCCCCCCAGGAAGGCCCCCAAGCACTTTTTTTAGCGCCGGCAGCAAAAAATGCTTCCAGTCAGGCCCCCACGACCACGTTTTTCGCCGGATTTGGCTAAAGTTACGGCCGACGCGTGCAAGTGAAACCCAGGAAAGTGAGAGGTAGCTGGGGGCGCCGGCGCGATACTTTCTCTGCCAAAGGCCCACTGCCAGCGTCTCTAAATCTCTCTCTCCTTCTTTTCTTGGCTTGGCCCACCATGTGATGCATGCAAAAAAAAAGCTCTCTCCCGCATGCCCGCCTCGCTCCTCTGCTCTCTCTCCTCTCTCCCCTGCTGCTCGCTCCGGCGATCCTGGACGCCTTCCACCGGCTAGCCGGCCCCGTCTCCCCTCGCTGGCCTCGCCCACATCTCCCCGGAGGAGCCGCAAGCGGCCGGCCCCGTCTCCCGTCACCGGCCTCGCCCGCATCTCCTCGGAGGAGCCGCAAGCCGCCGGCCCCGTCGCCCGTTGTTGGCCCCCCGTCGCGCCTCCCCGGAGCAGCCGCGTCGTGCAGCTACGGCTCGTCTTCGAGCGTAGCAAGCGGCTAGGCGGACTACTGGGAGCTCGCAGAGCATGACAGGTAGCTCGACATCGAGCCGTTCTTCGTTCATGGCGGACGGCAGAGCCGACGGTTGCGGCCAGCTAGCTAGAGGAGGAGACGGAGCTCAAGAGGGGAGGCAGGAGCGGCGGTGCTCACCAGAGGAGCTCAAGGGGGCTCGGCGAGGAATTCAGTAGCAGTAGCCGGCCTTGTGGCCGCGGCTGCTGCTGCTCGTCTTCCTGTCTCCCCCTGCTCGTGCGAGGCTGCTGCTCGTTGAGGGAGCGCGCCGGAGCAGGGAGGCGGGGAGCTCGCGAGGAGGGATCCAGAGCAAGGAGGAGGAGAGCTCGCGGGGAGGGCACCGGGCACGGAGGCCACGGAGATGCAGCCGCCGAGCCGGGGCGGTGCTGCAGCCGGCCAGAGCAGCGCGGGGCAGGCCGTGGAGCAGAGCGGGGCCGGCCGGGAGGATGCGGCCATCCGGGCCCGAGGCGGCGAAGTCGATGGCGTTGGCGGAGTGGGTCGGCGGCGAAGAGCGTGGCCAGCTCGGTGAGTTTGAGGTCGGCGTGGAGGGTGTAGGAGAGCAGCGCGGGGCAGGCCGTGGAGCAGAGCGGGTCGGTGGTGTAGGAGAGCAGCGCGAGGCGCATGGCTCAAGCATCGCGGGCTTGGACACGGCGTCGGGCGGCCCCGTGCAGGCGACCGCGGCGAGGAGCAGTAGGAGGAGGAGGCGGGTCGGGGAACGCGCCGTCGCCGTCGCCGGCCAACCTGCCGGAGCCGTGGCCGTGCTTCATTGCCATCCGCTAGCCAGGGCGGTTCACGTGGTGGTGGTGGCTGGGTACAGCAACGAGTGGATAAATATCCACCCCCAGGCTTCGTTTTTCGCCGGCAGCCCCCCAGGCGGTGGAAAAAATGCCTCCTAGGGGGGCCAACGGCTGGAGATGCCCTTAATGATATTATCAACGACCGCGATGCCACAGGCCGGATTGCCAAATGGGCCATTGAGCTCCTCCCGTTCGACATAACATACAAACCTCGGCGAGCCATTTAATCACAAGTATTGGCCGACTTTGTCGCCGAATGGACGAAAGATGAACTCCCTAAAGAGTACGACGCATACTCCAATTGGATCATGCACTTCAATGGCTCCAAAATGCTGGCTGGTCTAGGTGCTGGCATCGTCCTGACGTCCCCGACCGGAGATACAGTTCAATACGTAGTACAGATACTGTATATAGACTCCAACAACGCAACCGAATACGAAGCCCTGTTACATGGTCTTCGGATGGCAGTTTCCATGGGCACTCAACGCCTGGAGGTGCGTGGGGATCCGAACCTCGCAATATCCCAAATAAATGGAGACTTTGATGCCAAGGATCTGAAGAAGGCGGCCTATCGCAACACCGTCCAGAACATGTCAGCTCGGTTCGAGGGGCTCGAATTTCACCATGTGGCTCGGGAAAACAATCAGGCAGCGGATATCCTTGCCCACATCGGTGCAAAACACGATGCGGTCCCCCCAACATCTTTTTGGAGAGGTTGTTTAAGCCATCCGTGGTATGGGAAGGGGACACCGGTAACAATAGTCCGGACCCGGCCAAAATGCCTGATACCGAACACTCTGACATAATCGGAGGCTCTGCCACCGAAATAACACCTTCAGCCCACGCAATAATGGCCATCATCGCCCCGTGGACAGAACCATTCCTGGCCTACCTAACTAGGCAGGAACTTCCCGAGGACCAAAATGAGGCACGCTGCATAGTGCGGCGATCTAAAGCCTACAGGGTCCACGAGGGAGAGTTGTATAAAAAAAGCACTACCGGAGTCCTTCAAAGGTGCATCTCCGAAGAGGAAGGGCGGAAGCTTTTGGCAGAAATTCACATTGGACTCGGCGGCCACCACGCCACAGCCCGGGCCCTTGTAAGCAATGCCTTCCATACAGGTTTTGGTCCAACGCTGCATCGGTTGCCAGCTTTTTGCAAACCAAAGGCACATGCCACCCACCGCCCTCCAAACAATCACCATTACCTGGCCCTTCGCGGTCTGGGGGCTTGACATGGTTGGACCCCTTAAAGGGGGAACCCATAAGAAAAAATACTTACTGGTCATGGTGGATAAATTCACCAAATGGATCGGTTGTGATAGAAGCCAAATGGACGGAAGCCGAACTCCCTAAAGAGTACGGCGCATACTCCAATTGGATCATGCACTTCGATGGCTCCAAAATGTTGGCTGGTCTGGGGGCTGGCGTCGTCCTGACGTCCCCAACCGGCGATGCAGTTCAATACATACTACAGATACTGTATACGGACTCCAACAACGCAGCCGAATAGGAAGCCCTGTTACATGGTCTTCGGATGGCAGTTTCCATGGGCATTCAATGCCTCGAGGTGCGTGGGGATTTGAACCTTGCAATATCCCAAATAAATGGAGACTTCGATGCCAAGGATCCGAAGATGGCGGCCTATCGCAACGCCGTCCAAAAGATGTCAGCTCGGTTCGAGGGGCTCAAATTTCACCACGTGTCTCGGGAAAACAATCAGGCGACGGATATCCTCGCCCGCATCAGTGCAAAACACGATGCGGTCCCCCCAACATCTTTTTGGAAAGGTTGTTTAAGCCATCCATGATATGGGAAGGGGACACCGGTAACAATAGTCCGGACCCGGCCAAAATGCCCGATACCGAACGCTCTGACATAATCGGAGGCTCTGCCACCAAAATAACACCTTCAGCCCACGTAATAATGGCCATCATCGCCCCGTGGACAGAACCATTCCTGGCCTACCTAACTAGGCAGGAACTTCCCGAGGACGAAAATGAGGCACACTGCATAGTGCGGCGATCTAAAGCCTACAGGGTCCACGAGGGAGAGCTGTATAAAAAAAGCACTACCGGAGTCCTTCAAAGGTGCATCTCCGAAGAGGAAGGGCGGATGCTTTTGGCAGAAAATCACGCCGGACTCAGCGGCCACCACGCTGCAGCCCGGGCCCTTGTAAGCAAGGCCTTCCGTACAGGTTTTTATTGGCCGACGGCCCGGGTAGATGCAGAGGATTTGGTCCAACACTGCGTCGGTTGCCAGCTTTTTGCAAACCAAAGCCACATGCCACCCACCGCCCTCCAAACAATCCCCATTACCTGGCCCTTCGCGGTCTGGGGGCTTGACATGGTTGGACCCCTTAAAGGGGGAACCCATAAGAAAAAATACTTACTGGTCATGGTGGATAAATTCACCAAATGGATAGAAGCCAAACCTGTTAAAACGGCCGAATCCGGACCGGTGATAGACTTCATATCCGGGGTTGTACACCATTATGGCGTCCCCCACAACATCATCACTGACAACGGCACAAACTTCACGGCCGGCGAGGTAAAACTCCGGTGCAGCAACATGGGTATTAAGCTCAATTATGCCTCTGTCTATCACCCACAAACTAACGGCCAAGATGAGCAAGCAAATGGTCTTATCATGAGCGGCATAAAACCCAGATTAGTGCGGTCCTTAAAGGAGTCTAACACGCACTGGGTAGAGGAGCTCGACTCCGAACTCTGGGGGCTGCGGACCACGCCGAATCGTACTACCGGATACACACCCTTCTTTATGGTGTACGGCGCAGAGGCGGTTCTGCCCGGCGACATAATTCATGACTCACCTCGAGTGCGCATGTACGAAGAAACAGAAGCTGAGCTCGATCGGCATGATAGTCTGGACAGCCTGGTGGAGGAGCGCAACATGGCAAAAGCCCGTTCTGCATTCTATCAGCAACATGCTCGCATATACCAAAGCAGAGAAGTACGGGCCAAAACTTATAACATTGGCGAACTAGTTCTACGCCTGCCGGAGAAGAAAAAGACTAAGCTCGAGCCCAAATGGGAAGGTCCCTTCATTATTGACCAAGTTCTGACCGGTGGAGCGTACCGTCTGTGGGATGCATCGAATAATCGACTTGAGCCGAACCCATGGAACGCAGCCAGGCTCCGAAGATTCTACGCCTAGTGCCGTACTCTATGTTCGTCTCCTTCCTCTGTCCATTTTTTGCATATACATTATCTGTCTTTTTTCTCTTTCTTTCTTTTGTTCTTTCTCAAGGCCTTCAAGGGCCAACTTGTGCCTTGCTTGCACACCATTGACGCGCTAACCGCGCTCATTATACCTGGGGGCTTCTTACACATAAGCTTAATTTTTTATCTAGGCTTCATGCCCGCACATGTGTTATTCTTCCACATGTACCTTTTCTTCGCCATTATATGCATTGATATGACTTAA
Source organism: Triticum monococcum (assembly GCA_034509565.1). Taxonomy (NCBI): domain Eukaryota; kingdom Viridiplantae; phylum Streptophyta; class Magnoliopsida; order Poales; family Poaceae; genus Triticum; species Triticum monococcum. The sequence goes on along the minus strand of CM067843.1, from coordinate 255,005,277 downwards.
GTTTTGGCCAAGCTGGGTTGCCTGGCTCTTGTATTTATGCCCTACGTTCCCGTTAATTCGGCTAGGGCATAACAGGAGCACCTCTGCGATTGTTACTACCGGGTCAGCTGGATGTGTACCTCAGACTGGGTGAAGCTGAAAGCTAGCGTTCTTAAGGGAATATTCGGTCGGTGAACAAAAGATGATTTTTATTTATTTTCCATATGTGCCCCAGATGTTTTTTCATGCGTCTCCTCTCGCAGTCCGAACATGCACTTTAGGGCATGCGTACCCAGGGAAAGGAACCCTTAACGGAAGTATTCTCCGTGGAAGATGTTTCTTACTACCCATGTAATATAACATACCTAGTTGGGTACTTGTCTGTTTAATAACTAATGACCCCTACGCCTGGTTTCCACGCATACCCTGGTTCTTATATAACTGAGCGGGTATTCGGATACACTCCGGACTATCGGGTCCCGAGGTTGAAGCGAAAAGGTCCGCCATGACAAATGATTTACAATCTGGCTAGAAGGCATTATACATGTCACTTCAATTACATAGTCATGTAGACTGACAAATTCCTCTTCTACACCATCCAACAGGCTGTCTAGCCTACAACCTTGTTGGGAATACTTTGCGGCTAATTCTTCTTGCCCATATACTAAGCTAACGGGGATCTCTTTCCCATCGGGCCCCACAGGTCCAACCTCGGCCATGTGGTTTGGGTCAGCCTTGGTATACCGCGTCTTCACCATGGCCCAGGCTTCCCTGGCACCTTGACGGCAGGCCAATATCTACCATAATCGGAAGTGCCGCCGTGCTCCCTTGAGCTTCTCCGCAAGCTCTCCAGTGCCTGCTGGCTGGCAGACGGATGACCACAATGTAACGCCCCGTGACCGATGTGCCAGGTGTCGTCCAGTTATTTGCTGTTGTTGCCTTGTCATTGCTTGCATGTCATGCATTGCATATCATGTCATCATGTGCATTTCATTTGCATACATGTTCGTCTCATGCATCCGAGCATTTTCCCCGTTGTCCGTTTTGCAATCCGGCGCTCCGTTCTCCTCCGGTGGTCATTTCTACCTTTCTTTCATGTGTGGGGATTAAACATTTCCGGATTGGACCGAGACTTGCCAAGCGGCTTTGGTTTACCACCGGTAGACCGCCTGTCAAGTTTCGTACCGTTTGGACTTCGTTTGATGCTCCAACGGTAAACCGAGGGACCGAAAAGGCCTCGTGTGTGTTGCAGCCCAACACCCTTCCAAAGTGGTCCAAAACCCACCTAAACCTTATCCATCTTCTAGAGCATTCGATCATGATCGCGTGGCCAAAAACCGCACCTCATTTGGACTCTCCTAGCTCCCTCTACCTATAAAAGAGCACCCCTCCCCGAAATTTCGTATCATTTCGCGGATGAACCCTAGATCCACTCCTCCCCGCGCCGCCGTACATGTCCGCCCAGCGGCCGGACACGTCCAACTGCCCGCCGCGGCCAATCGTGCCTCGCCACCTCACCCCGCCACCCTCTCTCTCCTCCAGCCCCGCCGCCGGCCCACGCGGCCCGGATCAGGCCTGCGGGGCCCATCTCCTCGCGCCGCCGCCCGATTGCAGCTCCGGCACCGCGACCCTTCGCCGAGCCGCCTCCCGCACCGCTCCGGCCGCCGTCGTGTGCCGCCGCGCCTCACCACCTTCCCGTCGGCGCCGCCCTACACCGGCGTGGCCGCCGCCGGCCGCCGCCATGCCTCCCGCGCCGCCTCCTGGCGAGCCGTGCCGCCGCGCGCCGTGCGCCGCGCTCACCGTGGCCTCGCTCGTCGTGCGCCGCCGCCTCGGCTTCTGCGCTCCTCGCCAGAGTTCATCCTCGCCCTCACCGGAGTCAACTCCGGCCAGATCTTGTGAGGGTGGATCAGATCCACCCATCCCGCCAACCAAACGGCCTTGTCCCGATCCGGATCCACCTTGTCCCGGATATCTCCGTCCCGCGTTAACTTTTCGCGAAGGTATAATTTCACTAAGTCCCCAAAATTCCCAGATTCAAATGCCTCTATTCATTGCATCGTAACTTTGCATCCGTAGCTTCGTTTTGGGCATATAGCATATCGAAATGTTCGTCTCAGAGAGTACATCATTTCATCTCATTGCATCATTTTCATTTGAGTTCATCTTGATGCCCGAAATGCTGTTGGAAGAATGCTATTTGAGATAATTGTCAGATCTACTGCTCCAATTAGATATTTGTCATTTTTGCCATGATTAATGTGTGCATGATATGCCCATGAGCTCTACATGTGTTTTGTTATATGTTTTGCCATCTATCCAGAGGTGCAACCCATGTATTTTTGTGATGTGTGTGGTGACTAGCACAAGCTTGCAAAGTGAGGCATTCGTTAATGCTGATTTCAGGGACTTAGCATTTCCACTAAGTCCTTGACCTGTTTATCTCATATGGCCATATGTTCATGTTGTTTCCTAGTGATCCGTGCCTCTTTTGAGGATGATCAGTAAGGATGTTTTGTTAATCTTGTAGTGCTCTATCCATCCATGTCTTTGTTTTCAATTATGGAGCACCCTAGCTTGAGTCAATCGAGCTCTACTTTTGCTATTTCGTGAATCTGGGCAGATTGTCTACTTGTTAGCAATTTTGCCGAGGATGTTGTAGTTGATCCGTGCATGCTATGTTATTGTTGTTGCCATGTCTAGCTTGAATTTTGTGTATTCTTGATGGGTGTATGCTTAGATTGTCATGCCTTGCTCTGTAGTGAGTGCATCGAGCTTGTAAACATGCCTACTTGATATCTGTTTCAGCATGCTCCAGTTTTCTCTAAGTCTGTGATCTGATTATGTTTATGCCATGTTCACATGCTTGCAAATGTATTTTATGATCCCTTTTGGCTCAAGGTCACTAAGGGACTTTTGTTAAGCTCTTTGAGTAGCTCCATGCCATGCCTTGATTTGCCATGTTAAGTTCCTGTAGCATATAGTTTTCATGCTCCAAAATGTGCTACCTGATCTGAAATTCCAGGCTTGTGTTAATTTCACTAAGTCTGAGATCTATTTACCAATTGCATTTTTGCCATGCTTGTTTGAACCTGTTAATGGATGAATTGGCCGTAGCTCAGTATTCATCTTTTGTTAAGCATCATGAGTGGATCCCTGCTATGATTTTGTTGTCATGTTTGGGTGCTGTAGCATGTTCATGTTGTTTAGATGGCTACTTGCTGTAAATCGACGACTGGTGTCATATTTGAATCGCTTGCCAACTCCGATTCCGGCGATCTTTATATCGATTTCAACCAAAATCACCTCACCTTTCCAGTGGAACTCTTGGATTTCCAAGTTGAGGCCAGGTTCATTCATTCCTTGTCAAATCATGCATAAGCATCGCATACCGCATTCCGCATATCATACCATGTTCATGTGTTGGTTGTTTACTATGTTGTGTGCTTTCTTTTCCGTTGTTTGCTTCTTCGGGTTGGTTCCGATTACGTTGCGTTTGTGAGGATCCATTTGACTACGTCCGTTTGCCTTCTTCATGGACTCGTTCTTCTTCCTTGCGGGATTTCAGGCAAGATGATCATACCCTCGAAATCACTTCTATCTTTGCTTGCTTAGTTGCTCACTCTTTTGCTATGCCTATGCTGCGATACCTACCACTTGCTTACGATGCCTCCCATATTGTTAAACCAAGCCTCTAACCCACCTTGTCCTAGCAAACCATTGTTTGGCTATGTTACCGCTTTGCTCAACCCCTCTTATAGCATTGTTAGTTGCAGGTGAAGATTGAAGTTTGTTCCTTGTTGGAACATGGAGATGTTGTTCCTCGTTGGAACATGTTTACTTGTTGGGATATCACAATATACCTTATTTAATTGATGCATCTATATACTTGGTAAAGGGTGGAAGGCTCAGCCTTATTGTAAGTGCATCTAGTGCCACCCCTAGTTAGTTTTGGAGTATTGACGACAAACCTAGTTGAGGGACTAATGTGTTTGTGAGAATTGCAGGATAACACAGGTAGAAGTCCCTCATTGATTTGGTTTAGTTACCAGAGATGACCCCTAAAAATGTACGAAGACATTGAAGACAATGGTGGTTCATGAAGACATTCATGTCGAAGACAATGACATATGAAGACTCCCCATGAAGCCTATGGAACTCGAAGACTTAGATCCTTCGTAGTTTTACTTTATTCATGTTGTGTCATAGGAACCACCCTACTGTTAAGTGGAATCCAAGAGAACCAGTCAGGGTGACTGAAGTGATGCCTAATTCAAATCCTATGTCTTCGAGTGAAGACAATGAGAGAAAATCTTGTCTAGAGTCAGACAAGTCAGCTTTACTTGTAGCCCAAGTAAAGTTGCCGTGTGAGTTCGAAATCCGACCGTTAGTACACGTGTCAGTTCCTTAGTGACCCAGGGTCATTTCGGACAAATCAGGCCGGGTTGCCAAGTGGCTATAAATAGCACAGCCCTACAACCATAAACGGTGGGCTGCTCAGATTTCAGTGCACGACTTTTGTCGTTTGAGAGCAACCCACCTCGAAGCCTTTGAGAGAAAATCCCTAGCGAGGAGAAAAGCCCTAACCACCCAGAGCGAGAGTAATTGGGCATCACTTAAGTCTTCTTGTCTGAGTGATCTGAAGACTTATTACACTTGAGGACTGTGCATCCTCCAGACGGTTAGGCGTCGCGTTCTGCGCATCCAAGAGGAATTGTGGATTGCCGGTGAACGAAGTCTGTGAAGGTTTGGGAGTCTACCTTGAAGACTTAACAGAGTGATTGGGCGGGGTCTGTGTGACCTTAGCTCAAGGAGAAAATGGTGAGGACTGGGTGTCCTGAGCTGCGTGTTCAGGACTGGGTGTCCGGGACTGTGTGTCCTTTGGTTTAAATACCTAGCCGCTCCAACCAGACGTATAGTTGTCACAGCAACTGGAACTGGTCCAACATATCATTGTCTTCAACGTGTCACTGGTTTCATCTTCGCCTCCCTTTACTTACCAGTACACATTGTGAAGCTATTGCATGCTTGCTTTATCTTCTGTCTTCACAACATGACTATATGATCTGTTTGGCTTCATAACTTCTTCCAACCTGATCCTCATTACACTGAAGCTGTTTGTCACTGTGCTTTCACTATATTGTATACTTGACTACGGCTTGCGTTGTGTAATCTAACTTCCGCTGCATAGTGATAGGCTTGTTCACTCTGTTTGTCTTCATAACTTCCACGTTTTGAAGACTTTCATAAAAATCGCCTATTCACCCCCCCTCTAGTCGATATAACGCACTTTCAATTGGTATCAGAGCAAGGTGCTCCCTTGTTCTGTGTGATTCGGTTTAACCACCTGGAGTTTTAGCTATGTCGACTGCAGGGATAATTAAAGTCTCCGCTGCGTGCCCTGTCTTCGATGGAACTGAATATCCCTACTGGAAGAATAAGATGCGCATGCATCTTGAAGCCATTGACGTCGACCTATGGTATGTCGTCGAAAACGGTGTTGCCAAGGCTGGAGAAGGTGTCACTGCTGCTGATGTCAAGAAGTTCACTCAACTGGACTCCACTGCCAAGAATATTATCTGTGGTCATCTGACCAAGGGACAATACGGCCGTGTGAGTGCCTTGAAGACATCCAAGCTGGTTTGGGACTGGCTCTCCAAGGTCAATGAAGGCATCTCAACCCAGAGAGATCAGAGAATCAGTGTTCTTCGCAATCTCTTCAACCGCTTCAAGCGAAATGACAATGAGAATGTCCAGCACACATTTGACCGGCTCACTGACATCACAAATGAGCTTCAAGCCCTCAGCGCCACTGAGATCACCAAGCATGAAATCGTCAAGACGCTGCTGAGATCACTTGACAGTTCATTTGACATCCTAGCCCTGATGAGTCAAGAACGTCCAGAATTCAAGACACTCGATCCGTCTGACATACTTGAGAGGCTCAACACACATGAGTTTCAGCTTTCTGAGAAAAGAGATATCTACGGTCCAAACTATGGGCCAACTCGTGCCTTGAAGGCAAAAGCTGTGTCCTCATCTGAAGAAGAATCTGACAGCAGTTCTGATGATCCTGAAGACATCAGAAGGGAACTTGCAATGCTAGTGAAGAAGTTCCAGAAATTCACCAAGAAGAAAGGCTTCAGAAAGTCTTCACGATCAAGATCAAGAAATGATGAAGCTTCTACTCATGACTACAAGAAGAAAACATGTCACAAGTGCAAGAAAACTGGACACTTCATCTCTGAATGTCCACAATGGGACAATGAGAACAGAAAGAAGAAGAAGAGCAAGGTATATGACTCTGACGATAAGAAGACGAAGAAATACTCAAAGTCTTCGTCCAAGTCTTCCTCAAAGTCTTCATCACACAAGAAGAGTTCATCTGGCAAGGCTCGTGCGTTTGTTGGCAAGGAAATGGATTCAGAGGAGGAGTCCGCTTCTAAGGAGGCAGGGGTGGAGTCTGAGGAGGAGTCTGATTCAGGCATTGCGAGTCTGGCTACAGCCTACGTCGCCAAGTCCATCTTCAACACTGAAGACAATGACTCCATCAACAACACCAATGCAAATGACAAGGACGACTCTACTCCTACCTACTGCTTCATGGCACGTGGTGCCAAGGTAACCACACGCACTACTCACTATCAAACATCCAGTGACGATGACTCTGATTGTGATTCAAAACCCAGCTACAAAACACTTGCTAAAATTGCAACTGAACAACAAAAGGCCATGGAACATATTCAAAAACTATTAGACAGAAGCGATGATCTGCTGGGTGCTGAAATGACTCGTTCTGAATCCTTAATTGAAGACATAAAAAATCTTCATGTTAAGTATCAGGAACTCGAAGATCGTCTTGAGACTCTCTCAACTACTCATGAAAAGCTTTCCTATGATTATCTTCAAAAGAATCAAGATCTTGAGAAGTTGAGAGCGGATCATGATGATCTTCGAAAGGAAAACGAGTCGCTTCGAGCCGAACAGATCAGGTCTGCTCAGGAAGGATTTGAACCACCATGCCTTAAATGCATTGAGCATGATAATGCTACTTCTGTTGCTGAATGTTCCACTGCTACTGCTGTTGCAATATCTTCAACTGTTGAAGTGGTAACTAACCCCTCTGCTGAGGATACCACTGCTATTGCTAATGAGAATGCTAGGTTGAAGACATTGCTTGAAACAGGGATGTAGAAAAGTCTCAAAGGACATCAGATATTATGTGATGTCCTCAAGAAGCAGATTCTGAACCGAAACCCTAGGAAGGAGGGTGTTGGGTTCGTGAGGAAAATTAATGCAGATGGCTCTTACTGGAAACCTGAGCAGTACCCCAAAACTACATGGGTTGCTGCAAAGGAATCCTCAGCAGATCCATCCAATCTATCTGGCTTCACTTGTGCTAATCCTATTATCATTGATGAATCCTTTGATGCAAACTATAAACTGTTTAAGAATCAGAATGGTGAAGTATTTGCCAGGTACATTGGTACTAACTGCAGGAATGGACCGCCTATGAAGAAGATCTGGGTTCCAAAAACGTGTCTTGAGAATCTTCCTGTGAATGTCTTCATGACACCTCACATGAAGAAGACAAACCTCAGACCAAAGGCTTCATATGGTCCAAAGGCTTCATATAGGCAGAGGACTCACTTGAGTCGCACTAACACAAATGTTTTGCAGGGAAACCATGCTCAGGCATATGAGAGCGGTTCTTCAAACCGTCATTTTCATATGACCAAGAACCATTCTGCCTATTCTTATGAGTACTATTGCCCACCTGCTAGACTGTTTGCTAGGGCTCCAAAGCCAAAATTCTCAGATGCTGCACTTAGACTTATTGCTTCTAAGCCACCCTTGAAGATGTGGGTGGTTAAGAAAGCTTAACTCTCCTTTTGCAGGGAAAGGTCTCCAGCACAAAACCAAAATCTTCTGACGCTATTGCTGGGGACCTTAAAAATCTTGTGGGGCGCAAGATCAAATGCCCGAATGGCATCACTATGTATTTCATACCTGAATCGCATGCTACTCTCCCCACTTACCCTAACCTGGATTTAAGCTTTCATAACCCACTGGTTCGTCAAATGTTTTTGCTTCACAATACTCTTGGTGAAGCCTATCCCCCTAACTGCACTGTAGGGTACGACACCAGCGACTTCAGAGTCTTCAGAATGGATTATTGACAGTGGGTGTACAAATCACATGACTGGCAAAAGAAGTCTCTTTATGGACTCAACCTTACGTCCATCTGACAAGAGCCACATCACATTCGCTGACACTGGTAAAAGTAAGGTACTGGGTTTAGGTAGAGTTGCAATCTCAAAGGATCAACACATGGATAAAGTCATGTTTGTTGAATCCCTTGGCTTCAACTTAATGTCTGTTTCGATGCTTTGCGATTTGAACATGATTGTAATCTTTGGAAAATATCATTGCCTGGTACTAATGGAATCTGACAAGTCTCTAGTGTTTGAAGGATATCGAAAAGATGATTTGTATGTGGTAGATTTCTCAGCAGGGCCACAGCTTGCAGTTTGTCTTCTCGCAAAGGCTTCAGAATGCTGGCTTTGGCATCGAAGACTTGGGCATGCTGGCATGAGGAACCTCCACACCCTTGCGAAGAAGAAGCATGTCATAGGCATCGAGGGCGTCAAGTTCAAGAAAGATCACTTATGCGGTGCCTGTGAAGCTGGGAAGACGACAAGGGCAAAACATCCTTCGAAGACAATCATGACCACTACTCAACCCTTCGAACTGCTTCACATGGATCTCTTTGGTCCCACTCACTACTCGACTTTTTCCACTACTGCTTGCCTCTATGGCTTCGTCATTGTTGATGATTACTCTAGATATACTTGGGTGCACATAATCCTTTACAAGACTGAAGTGCAGGATGTCTTCAGACGCTTCGCAAATCGGGCTATGAACAATTATGGCGCCAAGATAAAGCACATCAGAAGTGACAATGGCACAGAATTCAAGAACACTGGCCTTGACACATATCTTGATACATTGGGCATCACTCATGAATTCTCAGCTCCATACACGCCACAACAGAATGGCATCATCGAACGCAAGAACAGAACACTCATTGAGATGGCCAGAACAATGTTAGATGAGTACAAGACACCAAGAAAATTCTGGACTGAAGCCATTGACACTGCATGCCATACTATCAACCGTGTATATCTTCACAAGCTGCTGAACAAGACATCTTATGAACTTCTGACTGGCAAGAAGCCAAATGTCAGTTACTTCAGAGTATTTGGATCAAGATGCTGGATCAAGGACCCTCACCACACCTCAAAATTTGCTCCAAAAGCACATGAGGGCTTCATGCTTGGATATGGAAAGGATTCGCACTCCTACAGAGTCTTCAATCTCTTTCACTACAAAGTGGTTGAAACAGTGGATGTGCGGTTCGATGAGACCAATGGGTCACAAAGAGAGCAACTGCCAGATGTGCTAGATGAAGTTCCAGCCAGTGAATCAATCAAGCTAATGGGAACTGGAGAAATTATACCTTCTGAAGCTCGTCCTGAAGAAGAACTTATCATCTCAGCACCTGATCCACGTGAAGACAATGCTCAGCCTGAAGACATTCCTCCCCATGACAACGTAGATCAGCAAGAGCAAAGTCTTCGACCCCTACATCCTCGTGTTGCCAATGAAGTGCAGATTAACAGAATCATCGATAGCATCAATGCACCAGGTCCACTGACTCATTCAAGGGCAACTCAACTGGCAAATTTCTGCGGACACTTCGCATTCGTTTCAATCACTGAACCCAAGAAAATTGATGAAGCCTTTATGGAACCTGAATGGATTCAAGCTATGCAAGAAGAGCTTCAACAATTTGAGCTGAACAATGTATGGGAGTTTGTTAAGCGTCCTGATCCATGGAAGCATAACATAATAGGCACCAAATGGATATACCGCAACAAGCAAGATGAGCATGGCCAAGTCGTCAGAAACAAGGCTCGTCTCGTTGCTCAAGGATATACTCAAGTGGAAGGCATTAACTTCGATGAAACATTTACTCCTGTTGCTAGACTTGAAGCCATCCGTATACTGCTGGCCTATGCAAATCATCACAACATAATTCTGTATCAAATGGATGTAAAGAGTGCCTTCCTCAATGGAAAAATTGAAGAAGAAGTGTATGTTGCACAACCACCTGGGTTTGAAGATCCAAAACATCCTGACATGGTTTACAAGCTCAATAAGGCACTATATGGCCTCAAACAAGCCCCTCGGGCCTGGTATGATACACTCAAATACTTCCTGAAGAGCAAAGGCTTCATACCTGGTTCCCTGGATCCCACTCTCTTCACGAAAACATATGATGGTGAACTGTTTGTGTGCCAAATATATGTGGATGACATTATCTTCGGCTGCACCAATCAGAAATACGGCAACAACGCAATGGCATCTTCATATCTCAAGGGAAATATCTCAAAGACTGCCTGAAGAAGTTCGGTATGCAAGACTGCAAAGGCTTCACAACACAAATGCCAGCCAAACATCATCTGGGTCCTGACGACAATGGTAAAGAGTTCGATCAAAAGGTATACTGCTCCATGATTGGTTCTTTGCTTTATTTATGTGCATCTAGGCCAGATATTATGCTTAGTGTTTGCATGTGTGCTCGGTTCCAAGCGGCACTAAAGGAGTCGCATCACTTAGCTGTGAAGCGAATTCTTCGATATTTGGCTCACACCCCAACTCTAGGATTATGGTATCCAAAGGGGTCAGAGTTTGATCTGGTTGGATTTTCGAATGCTGATTACGCTGGTGACAAGGTTGATCGGAAGTCCACATCAGGCACATGTCACTTTTTGGGCCGATCACTTGTCTGTTGGACTTCAAAGAAGCAGAACTGTGTATCTCTCTCCACTGCTGAATCTGAATACATTGCTGCTGGATCCTGCTGTGCTCAGCTTCTATGGATGAAGCAAACCCTCAAGGATTATGGCATTCATCTGAAGCAAGTGCCACTTTACTGCAACAACAAAAGTGCCAACAAGATCGCCAACAACCCAGTTCAGCACTCGAAGACAAAGCACATTGAAATTCGTCATCATTTTCTCAGAGATCATGTTGCAAAGGAAGACATTGATATCATACACGTCAACACTGAAGAGCAATTGGCAGATATATTCACCAAGCCCTTGGATGAGAAGAGATTTTGCAAGTTACGGTGTGAACTAAATATCTTGGAATCCTCAAATGTCCTGTGATTAGGCACACATCCTAACACTTATGCATGATGATGACTTAGATGTGCAACACACGAAGTAACGTATCTCTTCAAGTAATGAAGACATACATTCTAAGTGTGAATACATTAACATGGAATTTGACTTCGGAGCGCCACGATAATAGTGCGCCGTGTCTGGTTCTAATACTTCCTATACGGTGGGTAACGCCACCACCAAATTTTCTGTTTGAAGTGTTCCACTCAAGGCGTCACATTCGCTATGTTTTCACATTTGGTTTGGCTTCAATCTCAATTTGTCTTCATGATTATCTTCACTATGTAGATTATATTTATGTACTGGCGTTCTGTCCTCAATAGCATTCACTTATAGCTATGCGTTCTTGTTTGAATCTTTTGAACTTAGTGAATGTGATCGGACCCTAATCTCTCTATGCTTCTTCCCTCAAACTCTATCTCTCCAAGTCATATGCATTCTATTGAAACTGTCGAATGTCTTTACTGCATCCTTGTTAGATGAAGGCACAGAGACAAACTTTAAAACTGCTTTCAATGATATTCCATCAACAACAAATCCGGAGAAGTAGGAACTGCTCCCGACAAACAAGGCGTGCGTGGGGTGAAACTGCCCCCACAATTCCGCATGCTGGCCACGTACTGATCAGATGCGAATCGCTAGGGGCACCTGAGTAATAGCGTAGTGCCGCCCATATCCCTATAAATACACGTTTCACTGCGGTCATTATCTCTTCTTCCACCCTCGCACGAACCCTAGCGCCACCGCTAACTCTCAATGACGCCGGCGGTGAAGTGCTTCACTGCCGCAACCTCTCCGACGCCGTTCTCACGCCGACTGCGGACATCCGTCTCTCCGCCGTCGCCGTAGGTGTCTTCCGTCGCCAAGTTAGGGCACGGAGGATCGAACTGCTCGGCCTCAACTCTCACCTCGTCTAGCAGTTCCAAGTCTGGTAAATGACAAGTCTTTTTAACAGCCTCTTTTGATCCTATAGCTTCATCACTTTCTGCCAAAAGAGGTTTCCATTCACACAAGTTACATCTCTCTCATCTGCAACTCATAACTTGCCTAGTATATTCACTTGTTCTTCATGAAGTAGTTAGATTCCCCACTTCTGGAACCAACTTCTTTCTTATAAAGTGAATGTCTTCGCATGATAAGGTCAATATCTTCTAAACTAATTTGTCTTCAAAATCTTCTGAGAATGCATATGACCTCTTCCCCTTCCCTCGCACCTTAATGCTGTCACAGGTACATGTCCGTGGGAGAATCCTTTGGTTCTCATAGTCTGCATTCATTTGCAGAGTTCCTACAGCATCACATCAATTTACCCGCAACAAGTTCCTGTTGGTCAAGTGAAAGGAAGCCTTTGAAGATTTTGAATCTCTTGAAGACTTCCAAGTTAAGCTTCATGGTAACAGAAAAACCAGCAAGGAAGGGAGGCAGACAGAGACGTGGTGAAACGTCTAAGGATCTGCCTGAGGATTTGGCAGAAATGTACCAAACTGATCCTGAAGAGAGCTATGGTCAGCGCAAGACACGAATCCAATGGATTCGAAGATATTGGGCAGAATAGTGGTTCCAATACCGCTTCGTAACCAAGGAATATGCAGAAAAGTGCGCCATCAAGAGACCATGGGGAGACGCACTGTACAAAAACCTTGTACCCCGAACCAGAGACGAAGCCATTGCTCAAGGCTTCTTTCCATGCATGGTCAGGGGACAACAGCCAGTTGACGCACATCCGTCATCCCTTCTCTGGTGTCGCGATGACACTCTGTTCAAGCGCAACTTCCAATTTGCTCAGAACTCTGCGAAGCAAAACAAGAAGGCGTTTGGGTTGGACTTCAACCCTGGTCCCTCCAAACCAAGGGAAGATGGCACACGTGACGCAAATCCCAATGTCATCGGGCCATATGCCAATATCGAAGGCCTCATCACTCGCATTCTAGTCCAAGGGACTGCCATGAACGAGCCTCCAGCAGACACTGAGTCTGATGACGCTCCTGCTGCCCCGGAGCCGAAGCAGATGAAGAAGAAGTCAAAAGCTTCCAAGCCAGCCGCTTCTCCCAAGATCTCCAGAGCGAAGCCATTGGCCACTGCACTTCCTGAAGCAAGTGTGCAGTCTGAAGACTTATCACGAGTCTCCAAGCCCCAAGAAGCCAAGAAGCCTCAGCCACACACTAGCAAAGAGCTCACTGCCGCTGCTGTTCTTCGCTGCGAGGCCATTGATCTGTCAAGTGACAAAGATCTTGCTGATGACGCGCTTGAGCAGCTCATCAAGAGCAAGGAGGAAGCTGAAATCTTCAACAATCTGCCTCTGTTCGATGCAGCAATCATCCACAACTTCATTGATGAGTGGTTTGATACACCCAACATCAGCATCGATGATCTGCAGCTACCCATTGGCCTCAGCGTAGCCTTCCAAGGAGCTATTGCTTCAGAACTCGCAATTGCCCAGCGCATAGTGGAACTGAAGCAGAAGATAGATTTTGAAAAGGCTCAGTTCAAGCAGAACATGGCCACGCTCAGCGTCCAAGAAGTCAAAGACTTCAAAGTCATGCTGCACGAGTTGAAGGAAAACTTTATGCAGAAACATGCAGAGGCTCAGGGTTCGCGTGAGCGCATGAAGAATTTGGCTGATCTCTGTGTGCAGGCCTACAATGAGGCCGAAAAGCGAAAGGCTCTTGGGCGTCCCGGCATCGACCCCAGGATGGCCGCAAAGAAAAAGAAGAAGCCCACTGTGGCTGAACAAGAGGCCCCACGACAAGAAGCTGTTCCGATTGTCTTCCCCACTGCCAAGCCTGGCTCGAAGCCAAAGCACCACTCAACCGCTTCAGAGCTTAAGAAGACAAGGACAGCCGAAGCTGAAGCAAGGATGAGGAAACACCCTGAAGCCTCTCCTTCAGACCCCACCATCAAGAAGCACAAGACCAAGAAGTCACGGGCTGCTCCCACAGAGCCCCTGATAGTCGAACCCCTCTCCGTCCTCTTTCCTAATGAAGATCGTCAGCTGACCATGCATGAGCCTGCTTTCACAGAGGCTCCGCATGCTGAAGACATTTCAGCAGCCGACCCCAACGCTGCTGAAGACATTGGTCTCCAAGACAATGTGCAAGGTAATGCAGTCCTTCCTCAGCTCGAAACGAGCGAAATGATCAGCATTGGTCGTCCCTTGACGCCAATCACCCAAGATGCATCGTGGGCAGATCGCCCACAGGAGGAAGAGAATGAGCCCCAGCCCACAGCAACTCCACCAGCGTCGCCTACATTCTGTAGGCTTCGCAAAGGGCCAAGGGCTCAGCCTGCTGACGACATTCCGGCTGCATCAGCCGAAGAACATGAAGAAGAGCATGAAGAACCTCAAGCTCCATCTCCCCCGCACCAACAAGAAGAAGTTCTCAAGGAGAACGTACCTGAATCCATCCCTCTCACTACACGTGATGAGGCTGACACCACTGCGGCTGCCACACCGAATATTGAAGCATTTGTGGAGCCCGACCAACCAACAGCTTCAAGAGATATTGAAGCTACTGCCTCTGACCCTTCTGTGCCTGAGTCTGCTGCCGGTCCACAGTTCAACTATCATGTTGCGCACAGGCCCCAGGTACAGAAGCCAATCCCACGACTGCCAAGGTTCCCAGGTCCTGCAACAGCTCCTGGCTCCTTTAATGTCAATAGCTTAAGGGCAGATAACACCTTCTTCAACCGCTCCAAGAACCCTTACTCAAGGGAACGGATTGTGTCAGATAGGTTCTGGAGCTACCCACAGCGCAGCTACTACTCCTGCGTCCTCTACAACCAAGGCCGTATCTTTCCACACCAGCGCCTTGAGGTTGAAGCTATTGCTGGTCTGCCTGGTCTAGAAGAAGCACTGGACTGCTTCAAGCAAGTTGGCCTGGTGCCGTTTGTCACAGATGAAGAGCACTGGAATGAAGAGCTTCTGCTCCAGTTCTATGCCACACTGCACATCAAAGGCTACAACAGAGATCCGAAGACTTGGGTCCTGGAGTGGATGACCGGCAATGTACATCATGAAGCCAATGCATTTGATATCATTGAGCTCACCGGCCTACCCACTCCTGGCGAACTCTTCGAAGAAGGCTGCCAACTCCATGCTGAAGCAGTTGAGAGCATATTTCAGCGACCTGAGCCAAATATGAGTCAGATGCTCTCCATGATGAAGCCATTGCTTCCTGATGCACCTTACCCAACTGAGTTCTTCGTTGAAGACTTAGAGTACTTGCCCAGAACTATCTATCACATCGTCAGGCGGACTCTATGGCCCATTAAGGGGCACTCTCGATATGCCAAGGTTGAAGGTGCCATGAAGACTCTCATCTTCTGCATCCTGCATGGCAAATGCTTCAATGCCCAGGATCTCTTTATACGTCAACTTGCAGCGTCTGGCTCAGATCTCTTTGGTCTGAAGATTTATGCTCCATGGGCTATGAGGCTCATCAAGCTCCACTCTGCTATATCCTATCAACCCTCTGCTCGCAACCATAGAATCTTCTTACCTGATGTGGACACCTCTGCTGAAGCGATTTATCCTGAGCCTGCCAAGCAGCCATTAAGTCTTCAGAATGCAGAACACCAGAGCTTCACTCAGCATGATGAAGGTGTTGAAGCCATTACCAGAGTCTATCCAATGGCTGGCACCACACGTGCCCCTGCATCAACTGAAGCTACTGACAGCACCGCTGCACCGAGACCAAAGAAACGCGCTCGTACGCTCACTGACCGTGAACTTCTTGTGGCTCTGCACCAAAAGCAAGATAGGCATCATGACTGGCTCAAACGGCAGATGCGCAGTATCATGCAAGACGTTAATCGCATCAGGAATCTAGCCACCAAAAATGCCTTTGTCGCACATGAAACCTGTCGCCGAACATGGAAAGGCCTCACCATGATGTGCACTGAAGTTGAACTGCAAGAGGATGGCTTCAAAGAGAGATTCAAGTTTGACTCCACACCCCCAGAAGAGCTGTGTTGCGTGGAACTCCTTCGCTTGAAGAATCAGAGTTCTCTTCCTCTGCTGCCACAGTGACGGGGAAAATTATTGAGGAAGAAGACGACGCTACATCACCACCAATGTCTTCAGCGCGCGTCGTCACTGCACCAAACTCGCCAGCACCACCAAACGCCTCCACCGACCCTGCTGCGCCTGGGAACGCGTAGAACACTCTATGTCTTCAAACCTTTTTGGTCATCACTGACAAAAGGGGGAGAAGCATATGATGTTTATAGTCTTCAAGCGGGTCAATAATATGGGCGGGTGCTTTATATTTTGCATTTTGCTTCGTGCTTACAACTCTCGTTTTGCTACATTTGGTTCTTTGAGTTGTAACACTTAAACTTGATGGTCGTCTGCTACTATGTTTGCCACTGTGTTTTTGCGAAGATAAATTCCGCATGTACGATGATAAGTTCCGCACTTATATCATTTCGCAGACGTCCATTTTTCATTATGCATGTCATTATCTTCATATATCTTTACATGCATAGTGGATTGTCATCATAAATCGAAGTGGATTCCCAAAAATACAACCTGCTATGTGCATTTGCATTCCAGAAGCAAATCACTTATATGCACATCTTCAGGGGGAGCCCTTGCAGCTTATGAAGACAATTCCTTTACAATTTCACAAATTATATTCCCCGTTGAAAACTTCAACTAGTTTGTCATCAATCACCAAAAAGGGGGAGATTGTAAGTGCATCTAGTGCCACCCCTAGTTGGTTTTGGAGTATTGACGACAAACCTAGTTGAGGGACTAATGTGTTTGTGAGAATTGCAGGATAACACGGGTAGAAGTCCCTCATTGATTCGGTTTAGTTACCAGAGATGACCCCTAAAAATGTACGAAGACATTGAAGACAATGGTGGTTCATGAAGACATTCATGTCGAAGACAATGACATATGAAGACTCCCCATGAAGCCTATGGAACTCGAAGACTTAGATCCTTCGTAGTTTTACTTTATTCATGTTGTGTCATAGGAACCACCGTACTGTTAAGTGGGGTCCAAGAGAACCAGTCAGGGTGACTGAAGTGATGCCTAATTCAAATCCTATGTCTTCGAGTGAAGACAATGAGAGAAAATCTTGTCCAGAGTCAGACAAGTCAGCTTTACTTGTAGCCCAAGTAAAGTTGCCGTGTGAGTTCGAAATCCGACTGTTAGTACACGTGTCAGTTCCTTAGTGACCCAGGGTCATTTCGGACAAATCAGGTCGGGTTGCCAAGTGGCTATAAATAGCCCAGCCCTACAACTATAAACGGTGGGCTGCTCAGATTTCAGTGCACGGCTTTTGTCGTTTGAGAGCAACCCACCTCGAAGCCTTTGAGAGAAAATCCCTAGCGAGTAGAAAAGCCCTAACCACCCAGAGCCAGAGTAATTGGGCATCACTTAAGTCTTCTTGTCTGAGTGATCTGAAAACTTATTACACTTGAGGACTGTGCATCCTCCAGACGGTTAGGCGTCGCGTTCTGAGCATCCAAGAGGAATTGTGGATTGCCGGTGAACAAAGTCTGTGAAGGTTTGGGAGTCTACCTTGAAGACTTACCAGAGTGATTGGGCGGGGTCTGTGTGACCTTAGCTCAAGGAGAAAACGGTGAGGACTGGGTGTCCTGAGCTGCGTGTTCAGGACTGGGTGTCCGGGACTGTGTGTCCTTTGGTTTAAATACCTAGCCGCTCCAACCAGACATACAGTTGTCACAGCAACTAGAACTGGTCCAACATATCATTGTCTTCAACGTGTCACTGGTTTCATCTTCGCCTCCCTTTACTTACCAGTACACATTGTGAAGCTATTGCATGCTTGCTTTATCTTCTGTCTTCACAACTTGACTGTATGATCTGTTTGGCTTCATAACTTCTTCCAACCTGATCCTCATTACACTGAAGCTGTTTGTCGCTGTGCTTTCACTATATTGTATACTTGACTACGGCTTGCGTTGTGTAATCTAACTTCCGCTGCATAGTGATAGGCTTGTTCACTCTGTTTGTCTTCATAACTTCCACGTTTTGAAGACTTTCATAAAAATCGCCTATTCACCCCCCCTCTAGTCGATATAAAGCACTTTCACTTATGCCTGGTGTTTTGTTCCACTCTTGCCGCCCTAGTTTCCGTCATATCGGTGTTATGTTCCCGGATTTTGCGTTCCTTACGCGGTTGGGTTATAATGGGAACCCCTTGACAGTTTGCTTTGAATAAAACTCCTCCAGCAAGGCCCAACCTTGGTTTTACCATTTGCCACCTAGCCTTTTTCCCTTGGGAGTCGTGCATCCCGACGGTCATCTTATTTTAACCCCCCCGGGCCAATGCTTGTCTAAGTGTTGGTCCAACCCAGAGCACCGTGCGGGGCCGTCCCTTGGCAACTTGGGTTACGTTGGCTCGCGTACGCTTAGCTTATCCGGTGTGCCCTGAGAACGAGATATGTGCAGCTCCTATCGGGATGTCGGCGCATCGGGTGGTCTTGCTGGACTTGCTTTACCATTCTCGAGGATGTCTTGTAGAACCGGGATACCGAGTCTGATCGGAATGTCTCGGGAGGAGGTCTATTCCTTCGTTGACCGTGAGAGCTTGTCATGGGCTAAGTTGGGACACCCCCGCAGGGTTTTGAACTTTCGAAAGCCGTGCCCACGGTTATGGGCAGATGGGAATTTGTTAATGTCCGGTTGTAGAAAACCTAAAGTTGACCTTAATTAAAATACATCAACCGCATGTGTAACCGTGATGGTCTCTTTCCGGCGGAGTCCGGGAAGTGAACACGGTGTTGGAGTTATGCTTGACGTAGGTTACTATAGGATCACTTCTTGATCATAGTTCTTCGTTCGTGCTTTGCCTTCTCTTCTCGCTCTCTTTTGCGAACATGTTAGCCACCATATATGCTAGTCGCTTGTTGCAGCTCCACCTCATACCTTTACCTTACCCATAAGCTTAATTAGTCTTGATCGCGAGGGTGTGAGATTGCTGAGTCCTTGTGTAACGCCCCGAGACCGATGTGCCAGGTGTCCTCCAGTTATTCGCTGTCGTTGGCATGTCATTTGCTTGCGTGTTGCATGTTATCATGTCATCATGTGCATTGCATCATCATATTTTCAAAACTTGCATTCGTTCGGGTTCTTCGAGTTCTCTCCGTTGTCCGTTCTGAGCCCTACCACACTCGCACGCACCCGCGGCACGTCCGAAATATTATTTTATAAATGGCCGGAAAATGTTCTCGGATTGAGTTGAAATTTGGTGTGTGGTCTTATTATAGTGTAGAAAGACCGCCTGTCAAGTTTCATCGCAATCGGAGTCCGTTTGATGCCCCAATGGATAAATATAGCGGCTTATAGCCAGTCTAACGTCGGACGTTTTCGGTCTCCGGAAACAGATGCCGGGCCCTCTCTCTCTCTTCTCTCAGCTCGAGCCTTCTGCACAGCCCACTACCTACCGCCAGGTCCAACCTAACCTCTCTCGTCAGCCCGCAGCCCCCCTCGCGCGCGCCCGAAAGCTGTCCCGGACCCGACCCGAACAGTCGTTACCGCTATGTCCGGAACATCCCCAAACATCTACAAAACGTCACCGTTTTCTCATTTGGACTCCCTAGCTATTTTATCCGCGATCGTCCGATTACGATCGGAGGGACTAGGTAGCCCCTAACCTAATCCTCGTTGCTATATATATATGGACAACCCTAAAACCTAGGGCACTTGTCCCATCCATCCCCTCACCCGCCGCCGCCACTTTTCTCACCATCCCCATCGGGATCCACCCCGATCCACCAGCCAACCGAAGCCGCCTCCTCCTTCCTCGCATCGATTTGGAGCCTGATGCCTCCTTGCACCTTCCTCACCTGCCCCGAGGCCACAACCCTCGACCTCATCAACCCTGTCGTCGCCGGCGACCTTGTCCACCAGGGCGTCACCCTCATCCACCAAGCCTGGCCTCCTCGCACCCTCCTTCGTCCCGTTCTTCTTGTCTCTCTGCTCTAACCTCTCTCTCTTCCCCGTGCTCCCTGCAGGAGCACCACACCATGACCATCGTCCCGTGCCGTCGGGCCTCGACGAGAACCTCGCCCGCACCTCCGCTGCCCCAACTCCATCTCTCGCCCTTCTCTTCGTCGATCCAGCCGGCGGCCACGCGGGTCAAACTAGTCGCCGGTCTCCCTGCCTACAAGCACCGCTATTTGGGATTGTGACCCTGTTGAGCGCTGCCTCCTCTGTCGTCCAAGCCCGTTCCCCTGCTCAGAGACCTGATTCGTACCTCCCCAAGCAGGATCTGGACCCAAGCGCCTCCCCGCGCCCATCCCGTTGTTCCCAACGCTCGCCGGAGTCCTCAGCGCTGCCGCGCCTGCTTCCAGTCGAGCAAAGGAGCACGTCGCCTCTGTCTCGAGCCGTTCGAGCACACGCTGGGCCTGTTGACCGCTCGCTGACCGCGCCTGGGCCTGCCTCGCGCGCCAGATCCAGCTCCTCTTAGCCAGATCCAGCGGGCCTTGGCCCATGGTGGGTTACCCTGCGCCCCTCTTTTTTTCCTTCCTTGTTGGGCTTCCTGTTCAGTTCCAGCCCGAGTGCCTATTTTTTTCTGATCGATTTTGCTATTTATCAGAGAACTGTAGTTTTTGCAGAAAACCCCTCCATGTTCATGCATTTAATATCTCACAAACTGTGCATCGGATTAAAATAAGTTATATATGAAACTTGCTTAGATTTTCATGTAGTTTCATAATATGTCATTTCCATCCATGTTTAAAATGCTTAACATGTTGTTTGTTTAAATTTGCCCCTATGCCATGTAAAATGGTTTATTTCATAACTAAATAACCGTAACTCGGAATTTAATAAATTTTATATGTAAATGGGGTAGAAAAATGCTTAGTTTAACATGGTGGCATCACTTTGCATGTTTACCAACTATAAAATTATGTTTAGGGCAGAACAGTACCAAATCTAAAATATGCTATGGGGATTTACCGGAATTGTTGTTCGTTGCTTCCGGCCTCATTTAAACTTGCCTAGATAGGTAGCTTTGTTGTGCTTCACCTTTTGCCATGTTAATCAACATTTAATATTGTTGAGTACATAACCGAGAGAGAACTAAATAATTGATGTGCTGTTTTGTCAATATGCATCCCGATGCATATTGAGCTCCACTTAATTTGTAGGATTGTTTGTCCTCTTTGCCATGCCATGCATATTTAAACCGGACATGCATCATACTCGATTGTGCATCATGCCATGTTGATGTCGTGGTTGTTTACTATGTTGTGTGCTTCTTTTCCGGTGATTGCTTCTTCGGGTTGGTTCCGATAACGTCGTGGTTGTGAGGATTCGATCATCTACGTCCGTTTGTCTTCTTCATGGACTCGTTCTTCTTCCTTGCGGGATTTCAGGCAAGATGATCATACCCTCGAAATCACTACAATCTTTGCTATGCTAGTTTGCTCGCTCTTTGCTATGCCATTGCTACGATGCCTACCACTTGCTTGTCAGCCTCCCAAATTGCCATGTTCAGCCTCTAACCCACCATTGTCCTAGCAAACCGTTGATTGGCTATGTTACCGCTTTGCTCAGCCCCTCTTATAGCTTTGTTAGTTGCAGGTGAAGTTTGGAGGCCGTTCCTTGTTGGAACATGTTTACTTGTTGGGATATCACAATATATCGTTTTTAATTAATGCATCTATATACTTGGTAAAGGGTGGAAGGCTCGGCCTTATGCCTGGTGTTTTGTTCCACTCTTGCCGCCCTAGTTTCCGTCATATCGGTGTTATGTTCCCGGATTTTGCGTCCCTTACGCGGTTGGGCTATAATGGGAACCCCTTGACACTTCGCCTTAAGTAAAGCTTTTCCAGCAATGCCCAACATTGGTTTTACCATTTGCCACCTAGCCTTTTCTTTTCCTTTGGGGGTCGCGCGCCCGAGGGTCATCTTATTTTAACCCCCCCGGGCCAGTGCTTCTCTAAGTGTTGGTCCAACTGAGCGATGTCCGAGGCTACCAGGGGCAACTCTGGGCTGGCTTACCTGACGTCTGGCTCATCTGAGTGTGCCCTGAGAAAGAGATATGTGCAGCTCCTATCGGGATTTGTCGGCACATTCGGGCGGTGTTTCTGGTTTAGTTTTACCCTGTCGAAATGTCTTGTTGTACTGGGATACCGAGTCTGATCGGAATGTATCGGGTGGAGGTCTATTCCTTCGTTGACCGTGAGAGCTTGTCGTGGGCTAATTTGGGACACCCCTGCAGGGATTTGAACTTTCGAAAGCCGTGCCCGCGGTTATGGGCAGATGGGAATTTGTTAATGTCCGGTTGTAGAAAACCTGAAGTCGACCTTAATTAAAATGAATCAACCGCGTGTGTAACCGTGATGGTCTCTTTCCGGCGGAGTCCGGGAAGTGAACACGGTTGTTGGAGTTATGCTTGACGTAGGTAGTCTAGGATCACTTCTTGATCATACTGTTATCGACCTTGCTTTGCCTTCTCTTCTCGCTCTCATTTGCATATGTTAGCCACCATATATGCTAGTCGCTTGCTGCAGCTCCACCTCATACCTTACCTTACCCATAAGCTTAAATAGTCTTGATTGCGAGGGTGCGAGATTGCTGAGTCCCTGTGGCTCACAGATACTTCCAAAACCAGCTTGCAGGTGCCGATGAGTCCGAGCAGATGACGCCACCCAGCTCAGGAGGAGCTCGATGAAGATCTTGTCCTTTGTGTTGTTTCGTTCTAGTTGATCAGTAGTGGAGCCCAGTTGGGGTCGATCGGGGACCTTTGTCGCATTTGGGGTTCTTCTTTTATTTTGGTTCCGTAGTCGGACCATGAGTGTATTTGGTTGATGTAATTCTTTATTCATGTAATTGTGTGAAGTGGCGATTGTAAGCCAACTATGTATCTCTTTCCCTTATGTATTACATGGGTTGTGTGAAGATTACCTTACTTGCGACATATGCCTTCAATGCGATTATGCCTCTAAGTCGTGCCTTGACACGTGGGAGATATAGTCGCATCGAGGGTGTTACAAGTTGGTAATCAGAGCCTTCCCCGACCTTAGGAGCCCCCACTGATTGATCGTTTTTAGCAGCCGAGTTGTGTCTAGAAAAAAATGTTTTGAGTCCTTAGGAATTATATATCGGGGAGCTTAGGAATTCTTTTTTACTTCCCAGTCCCTTCATCGCTCTGGTAAGGCATCCTGACGTAGAGTTTTGACTCTTCTCTTCTCAAATTTCACTAAAATTTTTTTTAGGATCACGCGAGTATCTTGGATTTGTTCCGATGGCTTATGATGAGAATACTGTCTTGGTGCCTCCTGTCAGGGGTTTAGTGGAAGTGTCCCGGGGAGTTGAGCTCTGAGGTGTTGTCATCATAATTTTATCATTGCAATTCTGGTATACTTGAGATATGTTCGCGACATCGAAAATCTCCTTTATGCAGTTCGTTGGTGAGATAACCTCGACGCCACCCAGTACTGGGGCAGGAGTTCGGGAGTATCGCCATAACTTGTATAACGGATGCTTTTCGAAGGTTGAGGTAGATGGTTTCCGAAGGTTTCTTGGTTATGTGTTGAAGGATGGATACAGCTGGATGTAGGATTTGCTAGTTTGGGTGAGATATTATGCTTCCCCTGTATCCCCAACACCTGATTGCATAACCGGAAAATTTCGGGAGTTTCATAGGTGGGAATTCTAGTAGCTCTTAGGATATCTTTCCAACAGATGTATGATATGACATTGGCGTTCGACGTCTAGTGTACCGCCTATTCACGGTCGATTTTACAGTGGTCTCGTTGTGTCTTAAAGAGTCCTTGGCTATGCTGACTCGGGGACGCTTCATATGTCATGTGCACTGCCTTGTACATGATGGTGCTGTACGATTGAGCCCGTGTAGGTCCCACCACAAAAACTTCGGACGAAATCTCTATCATATGTTTGCTCCGGCTTATTCTGCAAGCCAACCCTTTGTTTTTGTTTTGAGTTGTGGTATTCGAGTTGCTTCGAAGTCAAATGTGGATTCCATACCTTCCCCAAATGGTGTTCTCATACTTCTATGTGAATACTAATCCTTCTTGATCATCAAGATTGTTTTGTCAATCCGTTTTAATCGGTGTGCTTCTCTTCAAGTGGATCCGATCATTTCAACTCCCGCAAGATCAATTATCACTTCTTCTCAACGGTGTTTGTTTCATTCATCCCAAGTTGCCTTTGTTTTCCCGCCCTCCCTCCCTTGCTTTTCTCCAAGGACTCAGATGTTTTAATCAAGTATCCTTTTATTATTGTGAAGTCTCTCCATTCTTTTTCCTCAATGTTCTTATCCGGTGATTCTCATGAAGATTCCAACGGAACCTCAAGTTCATCGTCTTCGTTCTTTTCTTCTCCGGTGGTTCCAATTCAAGCTTTCGGTGTTGATCATATCTTTTCCTCGTTTTAGAAGCTTTATCATGGTGGTGCAATTCTTAATCATTCACCTCTCGCTATTCATTTATTCCGGAGTGCTCAAGATATAACGAGGATTCGTGTTTCCACTCTTAATCCGTTCAAGCTATGTTGAGGATGTTATCTTATTCAAGCCTTTTTATTCAACCGGTGCAATCTCTCCTTCTAATCGTTCTACGGTGTTTCTTTTGAGTGGGCCCTAACCCACAGGTCTTTTACCAGGATCTTAGCTGACTCTTCTTATTTTCCCGGAGCTTATCATTTCTTTTCCAAGTTTGACGTAAGAATGAATTTTTCATCAGTCAGATGTGTTTCTCCAAGATCTTTCAAATTCTTTTCATCGTTGGCTCAACCTTTCCATTATTCATTCCGGTGTGCCTCAATAATTCATGGTGGTGTTTCTTGTCGTCATTCTCAGTTTGGAAGACCGAAGAAGATTCTTCTTTCAACCTTGCTCCATTCTCTTCAAGTTTCGTGATTCTAGCTTGTTGCCATCCTCTCATAATTGTTCGATTGTGATAATTATTTTTATCCATCCGGAGCATTCAGGAGCCTTTTCGGTTTGTTATCCGGAGTCCGTCAATTCAGGTTTATTCATTCTCAGCTATCAGTTATCAGTCTCCTATTTTACCGGTGCTTCGTTCAAGCGTTCTCTAATCAGTTCGTGATCTCCTCGTTCTCTTGTATCTAAATCCTCTCAAGCACCTTCGTTCATTTTATAATTCTTCCCGGTGTTTCTTTATCTTACTCCGTTCATTTTCAATTCTTACGGTGGGTCGTTCAAGATTTCTCTTCCTTTCTTATCATATCAATTTTATTCCTTGTTTCAACCCTTCCGGCGGTTCGTTCAATACCTTCCCAAGTCTGATGTTATATCTCTCTTAATCTTTTTCTACAAGAATAAGTAATATGCCAAATCCGTTGTTTGTCATCAATTTCAATTGGTGAAGGATATGCATAATGTAATTCTTATTCTTGTTTCATCGAGTTTATTCTATTCCTGTTTTTTCCGGAGTGGCTCATCATACTAATTCTTGGTTCCAATTGTTCATCTTTCTTTCCCGGAGTTCCATCCTCTCTCAATTATTTCACCACGGAGATTCATCTAAATCATTGCAAGGATTCACCTTGTGTTTTCAACTTCTTTTTCCTTCCGTTTGTTCATCCTTTTGTTTACCGGAGTTGTTCTCGATGATTAAATTCTTGGGTTCAAGTGCTCATCTTTCTTTCCCGGAGTTCCAACCTCTTTCAATTATATTATCACGGAGATCCCTATCTAAATCATTACGAGGCTTCAATCTTATTCTTTTCATCATTCAATTATTTTGGATCAATCTTTTTATTACCGAAGTTCTTCATGGAGGCTCTACATGATGGTTCATAAAGGATTTAATCCCTTCTCGAAGTTTTCATCGAGATTCTTTTCTAAGGAGCTCAAGTTTTCTTCATCTTGCAATCCGGAGTGCAATTCTTTCTACCATATTACCGGAGATGGTATTGTGTCATTCTTGATAATTTGAGTTCATGTTTTTCATGATTCACATGCTGTCAAGATTGGGATATTCTAAATCCATCAACCTATTCGTTGGTATTGTCTTGGGTTATATTTCACCTAAAGCCTTCCCTAAGGAGTGTTGTTAAATGGTGCTTATATATGATCCAAGTTCTTCATTTACACTCCCGGTGAAATAGCTTCGCGTCTCCTTGTTCATTCCAATCCAATTCTTTTTCCGTGAGTGGCAGGTTGTCACCTCATAATTTGAGATGTATTCCTTAAGCCCATATCAAGCTACTCTTTTCGTTGTTGGATTCCCAACAATTCCGTTCGACCCTTCTCCTAAGATGCCTTGTCAAGCTCTTTTGTGGTAGAAGTTGGCATTTGCTTCTCCATTCTTTTATTTCAATTATCTATTTTCTATTCTTTTGTTCCAGAGACATTGTGATGTTGTTCTGTTCAACCTTCTTCTTGTTCTTGTCAGGATCATGTTCTTTTCATGCTTATCCATTTAACCGGAGTGTTGTGTCCTCTTTTCAAGTATCCTCTCATCTTGTCAAGTTCAATTCCTTCCATTTGCAGTCGGAGTGCTGCCCAAATTGTACTATTCCTTCCCTATCTTGCTTAACCGGAGTATTGTGCCCATTTGTTCAAGCTCTTTTCGCCTTATCAAGTCTTGCATCCCTTTCTCAACCGGAGAGTGGTGTTTTCATTTGAGCTCTCTCATCTTATCAAATTTTGACTCCCTTCTCAACCGGAGTGATGTCCGAGTTCTTTCTTACCCTTTGTTTCAATTCATTCAATAGTTACGGAGGCAGTGTATTGTGATTTCACCAAGTATCTTCTCATCTTATCAAGTTCTTATTTAATCCTCCTTCTTTTCATTCGGAGTGCTGTCCGAATTTGTTCTTCCTTATTAATCTTCCCTACTGGAGTGCTTCCAACTTTGTTCTTCCTTGTCCCTCTTTTCTAACGGAGTGTTTTCAAATTTTGTTCTTCTCCGTTGTATCCTTTTCTTGTATTTGTTCAACCTCTCAAGGTTCTTTGGTTTCACTCGTTTGTCAAAGAAGCAACTTAGCGTTACCTCTTCTCTTTCTCTTCCGTTTTCCCCTCCGGTGCCATTCTAGATCTCGGGACGAGATCCTCTCGTAGTGGTGGAGTGTTGTAACGCCCCGAGACCAATGTGCCAGGTGTCCTCCAGTTATTCGCTGTCGTTTCCATGTCATTTGCCTGCGTGTTGCATCTTATCATGTCATCATGTGCATTGCATCATCATATTTCAAAACTTGCATTCGTCCGGGTTCTTCGAGTTCTCTCCGTTGTCCGTTCTGAGCCCTACCACACTCGCACGCGCCCGTGGCACGTCCGAAATATTATTTTATAAGTGGCCGGAAAATGTTCTCGGATTGAGTTGAAATTTGGTGTGCGGTCTTATTATAGTGTAGACAGACCGCCTGTCAAGTTTCATCGCAATCGGAGTCCGTTTGACGCCCCAATGGATAAATATAGCGGCTTATAGCCGGTCTAACGTCGGATGTTTTTGGTCTCCGGAAACAGATGCCGGGCCCTCTCTCTCTCTTCTCTCAGCTCGAGCCTTCTGCACAGCCCACTACCTACCGCCAGGTCCAACCTAACCTCTCTCGTCAGCACGCAGCCCCCCTCACGCGCGCCCGAAAGCTGTCCCGGACCCGACCCGAACAGTCGTTACCACTGTGTCCGGAACATCCCCAAACATCTACAAAACGTCACCGTTTTCTCATTTGGACTCCCTAGCTATTTTATCCACGATCGTCCGATTACGATCAGAGGGACTAGGTAGCCCCTAACCTAATCCTCGTTGCTATATATATATGGACAACCCTAAAACCTAGGGCACTTGTCCCATCCATCCCCTCACCCGCCGCCGCCACTTTTCTCACCATCCCCATCGGGATCCACCCCGATCCACCAGCCAACCGAAGCCGCCTCCTCCTTCCTCGCATCGATTTGGACCCTGATGCCTCCTTGCGCCTTCCTCACCTGCCCCGAGGCCACAACCTTCGACCTCGTCAGCCCCGTCGTCGTCGGTGACCTTGTCCACCAGGGCGTCACCCTCATCCACCAGGCCTGGCCTCCTCGCACCCTCCTTCGTCCCGTTCTTCTTGTCTCTGTGCTCTAACCTCTCTCTCTTCCCCGTGCTCCCTACAGGAGCACCACACCATGACCATCGTCCCGTGCCGTCGGGCCTCGACGAGAACCTCGCCCGCACCTCCGCTGCCCCGACTCCATCTCTCGCCCTTCTCTTCGTCGATCCAGCCGGCCGCCACGCGGGTCAAACTAGTCGCCGGTCTCCCTGCCTACAAGCACCGCTGTTCGGGATTGTGACCCTGTTGAGCGCTGCCTCCTCTGCCGTCCAAGCCCGTTCCCCTGCTTAGAGACCTGATTCATACCTCCCCAAGCAGGATCTGGACCCAAGCGCCTCCCCGCGCCCATCCCGTTGTTCCCAACGCTCGCCGGAGTCCTCAGCACTGCCGTGCCTGCTTCCAGTCGAGCAGAGGAGCACGTCGCCTCTGTCTCGAGCCGTTCGAGCACATGCTGGGCCTGTTGACCGCTCGCTGACCGCGCCTGGGCCTGCCTCGCGCGCCAGATCCAGCTCCTCTTAGCCAGATCCAGCGGGCCTTGGCCCATGGTGGGTTACCCTGCGCCCCTCTTTTTTTTTCCTTCCTTGTTGGGCTTCCTGTTCAGTTCCAGCCCGAGTGCCTATTTTTTTTCTGATCGATTTTGCTATTTATCAGAGAACTATAGTTTTTGCAGAAAACCCCTCCATGTTCATGCATTTAATATCTCACAAACCGTGCATCGGATTAAAATAAGTTATATATGAAACTTGCTTAGATTTTCATGTAGTTTCATAATATGTCATTTCCATCCATGTTTAAAATGCTTAACATGTTGTTTGTTTAAATTTGCCCCTATGCCATGTAAAATGGTTTATTTCATAACTAGATAACCGTAACTCGGAATTTAATAAATTTTATATGTAAATGGGGTAGAAAAATGCTTAGTTTAACATGGTGGCATCACTTTGCATGTTTACCAACTATAAAATTATGTTTAGGGCAGAACAGTACCTAATCTAAAATATGCTATGGGGATTTACCGGAATTGTTGTTCGTTGCTTCCGGCCTCATTTAAACTTGCCTAGATATGTAGCTTTGTTGTGCTTCACCTTTTGCCATGTTAATCAACATTTAATATTGTTGAGTACCTAACCGAGAGAGAACTAAATAATTGATGTGGTGTTTTGTCAATATGCATCCCGATGCATATTGAGCTCCACTTAATTTGTAGGATTGTTTCTGCTCTTTGCCATGCCATGCATATTTAAATCGGACATGCATCATACTCGATTGTGCATCATGCCATGTTGATGTCGTGGTTGTTTACTATGTTGTGTGCTTCTTTTCCGGTGATTGCTTCTTCGGGTTGGTTCCCATAACGTCGTGGTTGTGAGGATTCCTTCATCTACGTCCGTTTGTCTTCTTCATGGACTCGTTCTTCTTCCTTGCGGGATTTCAGGCAAGATGATCATACCCTCGAAATCACTACTATCTTTGCTATGCTAGTTTGCTCGCTCTTTGCTATGCCATTGCTACGATGCCTACCACTTGCTTGTCAGCCTCCCAAATTGCCATGTTCAGCCTCTAACCCACCATTGTCCTAGCAAACCGTTGATTGGCTATGTTACCGCTTTGCTCAGCCACTC
Organism: Triticum monococcum; assembly: GCA_034509565.1. Classification (NCBI taxonomy): domain Eukaryota; kingdom Viridiplantae; phylum Streptophyta; class Magnoliopsida; order Poales; family Poaceae; genus Triticum; species Triticum monococcum. The sequence goes on along the minus strand of CM067843.1, from coordinate 254,975,419 downwards.
TTATAGCGTTGTTAGTTGCAGGTGAAGTTTGGAGGCCGTTCCTTGTTGGAACATGTCTACTTGTTGGGATATCACAATATATCGTATTTAATTAATGCATCTATATACTTGGTAAAGGGTGGAAGGCTCGGCCTTATGCCTGGTGTTTTGTTCCACTCTTGCCGCCCTAGTTTCCGTCATATCGGTGTTATGTTCCCGGATTTTGCGTCCCTTATGCGGTTGGGCTATAATGGGAACCCCTTGATAGTTCGCCTTAAGTAAAGCTTTTCCAGCAATGCCCAACATTGGTTTTACCATTTGCCACCTAGCCTTTTCTTTTCCCTTGGGGGTCGTGCGCCCAAGGGTCATCTTATTTTAACCCCCCCGGGCCAGTGCTTCTCTAAGTGTTGGTCCAACTGAGCGATGTCCGAGGCTACCAGGGGCAACTCTGGGCTGGCTTACCCGACGTCTGGCTCATCTGAGTGTGCCCTGAGAAAGAGATATGTGCAGCTCCTATCGGGATTTGTCGGCACATTCGGGCGGTGTTGATGGTTTAGTTTTACCCTGTCGAAATGTCTTGTTGTACTAGGATACCGAGTCTGATCGGAATGTCTCGGGTGGAGGTCTATTCCTTCGTTGACCGTGAGAGCTTGTCGTGGGCTAAGTTGGGACACACCTGCAGGGATTTGAACTTTCGAAAGCCGTGCCCGCGGTTATGGGCAGATGGGAATTTGTTAACGTCCTGTTGTAGAAAACCTGAAGTCGACCTTAATAAAAATGAATCAACCGCGTGTGTAACCGTGATGGTCTCTTTCCGGCGGAGTCCGGGAAGTGAACACGGTTGTTGGAGTTATGCTTGACGTAGGTAGTCCAGGATCACTTCTTGATCATACTGTTATCGACCGTGCTTTGCCTTCTCTTCTCGTTCTCATTTGCGTATGTTAGCCACCATATATGCTAGTCGCTTGCTGCAGCTCCACCTCATACCTTACCTTACCCATAAGCTTAAATAGTCTTGATCGCGAGGGTGCGAGATTGCTGAGTCCCTGTGGCTCACAGATACTTCCAAAACCAGCTTGCAGGTGCCGATGAGTCCGAGCAGATGACGCCACCCAGCTCAGGAGGAGCTCGATGAAGATCTTGCCCTTTGTGTTGTTTCGCTCTAGTTGATCAGTAGTGGAGCCCAGTTGGGGTCGATCGGGGACCGTGTCGCATTTGGGGTTCTTCTGTTATTTTGGTTCCGTAGTCGGACCTTGATTGTATTTGGATGTTGTAATGCTTTATTCATGTAATTGTGTGAAGTGGCGATTGTAAGCCAACTATGTATCTTTTCCCTTATGAATTACATGGGTTGTGTGAAGATTACCTCACTTGCGACATTGCTTTCAATGCGGTTATGCCTCTAAGTCGTGCTTCGACACGTGGGAGATATAGCCGCATCGAGGGCGTTACAAGTTGGTAATCAGAGCCTTCCCTGACCTTAGGAGCCCCCACTGGTTGATCATTTTTAGCAGCCTTTGTTGAGTCTAGAAAAATGTTTTGAGTCATTTAGGAATTATATATCGGAGAGTTTAGGAATTCTTTTTACTCCCTAGTCCCTTCATCGCTCTGGTAAGGCATCCTGACGTAGAGTTTTGACTCTTCTCTTCTCAAATTTCACTAAATTTTTTTAGGATCACGCGGGTATCTTTGAATCGTTCAGATGGTTTTGTGACGAGAACATTGTCTTGGTGCCTCCTGTCAGGCGTTTTGTGGCAGTGTCCCGGGGAGTTGAGCTCCGAGGTGTTGTCGTCACAATTTTATCATTGCAGTTCGTGAATACCTGAGTTTAGTTCGCCGACATTGAAAATCTCTTTTATGCAGTTCGTTGGTGAGATAACCTCGACGCCACCTAGTACTGGGGCGGGAGTTCGGGAGTATTGCCATAACTCGTATAACGGATGCTTTTCGAAGGTTGAGGTAGATGATTTCCGAAGGTTTCTTTGTTATGTGTTGAAGGATGGATACAGTTGGATGTAGGGTTTGCTAGATTTGGGTGAGATATTATGCTTCCCCTGTATCCCCAACACCTGATTGCATAACTGGGAAAATTTCGGGAGTTTATAAGTGGGAATTCAAGTAGCTCTTAGGATATCTTTCCGATAGATGTATGATTTGAAATTGGGGTTCGACGTCTAGTGGTCCGCCTATTCACGGTCGGTTTTACAATGGTCTCGTTGCGTCTTAAAGAGTCCTTGGCTATGCCGACTCGGGGACGCTTCGTATGTCATGTGCACTGCCTTGTACATGATGGTGTTGTACGATCGAGCCCGTGTAGGCCCCACCACGAAAACTTTGGACGATATCTCTATCATATGTTTGTTTTGGCTTATTCTGCAAGCCAATCCTTTGTTTTTGTTTGGAGTTGTGGTATTCGAGTTGCTTCAATGTCAAATGTTGATTCCATACCTTTCCTAAGTGGTGTTCTCATACTCCTATGTGAATACTAATCCTTCTCGGTCATCAAGACTGTCATGTCAATCCTTTTCAACCGGTGTGCTTCTCTTCAAGTGGATCCAATCATTTCAACATCCGCAAGATCAAGTATCAGTTCTTCTCAACGGTGTTTGTTTCATCAGTCCCCAAGTTGTCTTTATTTTCCCGCCCACCCACCTTTTTTCTTCAAGGAATCCGATGTCTTAATCAAATATCCATTATTCTTACGAAGTCTCTTCATTCCTTTTCCGTCAATGTTCTTACCCGGTGTTGCTCATGAAGATGCTAATGAAGCTTCAAGTTCGTCTCTCTTCACTCATTTTCTTCTCCGGTGGATTTAATTCAAGCATTGGTATTGAGCTTAGTCCTTTCATTTTGCCCAATGTTATTCTTATGCCAGTGCACCTCATAATCATCCACTCTTTGCTATTCATTTGTTCCGGAGTGTTCAAGATATCTCGAGTCTGTTATCTCATTCAAGTCATTTAATTCAACCAGTGAAACCTCTCTTTTAAATCATTTCCATGGTGTTTCTTTGAGTGGGCCCTAACCCACAGGTCTTTTCCCAGGATCTTACCTGACTCTTCCTATTTTCCCGAAGCTATCCCCAAATTTCCTTTTGAAGTTTGACGTAAGTATGGTTTACCATCAGTTAAATGCCTTTCTCCAAGATCGGTTAAATTCTTTTCACTGTTGGATCTACCTTTCCATTCTTCATTCCGGAGTGTCTCATCAATTATCATGGTGGTGTTTCTCATCGTCATTCTCAGATTTTGGAAGACTGAAGAAGATTCTTCTTTCAATCTTGCTCTTTTCTCTTCAAGATTCATGATTCTAGATTTATGCCATTCTCTCATAATTATTTTCGGTTGTGAGAATTCTTTTCACCCACCCGGAGCAATTCAAGAGTATTCTCAGTTTGTTATCCGGAGTCCATCAATTCAGGTTTATTCATTCTGAGCTGTCAGTTATCATTCTCCTATCTTACCGGTGCATCAATCAAATATCCTCTAATCAGTTCTTGATCCCTTCGTTCTGATGTATCTAAATCCCCTCAAGCTTCTTCGTTCGTTTGCTAATTCTTCCCGGTGCTTACTTTATCTTCTCTTCGTTCATTTTAATTCTTACGGTGGTTTGGATTCCTCTTCTTACGTTATCATACTTCCGTTCTTTCAAATCGTACCGGTGGATCATCGAGGGCCTCTTCAAGTTTGCACATTATCTATCTTAATCCTATCTACGAGAATAAGTAGTATGCCAATTCCATTGGTTGTCATCAATTTGAATTGGTGAAGGATAAGCATAATGTAATTCTTATTCTTGTTTCATCGAGTGAGTTCAATTCCCTATTCCGGAGGTTCATCAAAAATTCTTGATCTCAATTGTTCATCTTATCTTTTCTTCCCGGAGTTCCAACCTTTTTTTCAATTAGTTCATCACGGAGATCTATCTAAATCTTTACAAGGCTCCACCTTGTGTTTTCAACTACCCTTTCTTTCCATTTGATCATTCTTTTGCTTAACAGAGTTCTTCATGGAGGTGCTACATAATGGTCCATCAAGGATTTAATTCCTTCTCCAACTTTTTCATCGAGATTCTTTCCTAAGAAGCTAAAGCTTTTCTTCATATTGTAATCCGGAGTGCAATTCTTTCTAATTTATCATTGGAGGTGGTATTATGTCATTCTTGATAATTTTCCTTCGTGCTTCATGTTTCTCAAGCTATCAAGAATGAGGTATTTTAAATTCATCAACCTCTTCATTGGAATTATCTTGGGTTATATTTCACCTAAAGCTTTACCTAAGGATTGTTGCTATCTATGGTGATAATATATGATCCAAGCTCTTCCGGGTGAAATACTTTCTCGTCTCCTTGTTCATTCCAATCCAATTCTTTTCCGTGAGTGGCAGGCTGTCACCTCATGATTTGAGATGTATTCCATAAGACCATATCAAGCTTATTCTTTTCATTGTTGGTTTTCCAACTACTCCGTTCTAGAATTTGCTGTAAGCGTGCTCTCTCAAGATTGTGTTTCCCTTCGTTCATTCCATTCCATTCTTATTTTTTTTCCGGAGGCATTGTGTTGTTGCTTTCTTCAACCCTTCTTCTTGTTCTTGTCAGGACCTTGTTCTTTTCTTGCTTATCCATTTAACCGGAGTGCTGCCCGAATTTTGTTCTTCCTGGTTCTTTTTTTTTGAACGGGCTGCTTTCAACTTTGCTCATTCTCGTTGCATTCTTTCTTTCAATATGTTCAACCTCTCAAAGCTCGTGGTTTCACTCGTTTGTCAAAGAAGCAACTTAGTTTTACCTCTTCTTTTTCTCTTCCGTTTTTCCCTCCGGTGCTATTCTAGATCTCGGGACGAGATCCTCTCATAGTGGTGGAGTGTTGTAACACCCCGTGACCGATGTGCCAGGTGTCGTCTAATTATTCGCTGTTGTTGCCTTGTCATTGCTTGCATGTCATGCATTGCATATCATGTCATCATGTGCATTTCATTTGCATACATGTTCGTCTCATGCATCCGAGCATTTTCCCCGTTGTCCATTTTGCAATCCGGCGCTCCGTTCTCCTCCGGTGGTCATTTCTACCTTTCTTTCATGTGTGGGGATTAAACATTTCCGGATTGGACCGAGACTTGCCAAGCGGCCTTGGTTTACTACCGGTAGACCGCCTCTCAAGTTTCATACCATTTGGACTTCGTTTGATGCTCCAACGGTTAACCGAGGGACCGAAAAGGCCTCGTGTGTGTTGCAGACCAACGCCCTTCCAAAGTGGTCCAAAACCCACCTAAACCTTCTCCATCTTCTAGAGCGTTCGATCACGACCGCGTGGCCGAAAACCGCACCTCATTTGGACTCTCCTAGCTCCCTCTACCTATAAAACAGCACCCCTCCCCGAAATTTCGGATCATTTCGCGGATGAACCCTAGATCCACTCCTCCCCGCCCCGCCGGACATGTTCGCCCGGCGGCCAGACACGTCCAACCGCCCGCCGCGGCCAATCGTGCCTCGCCACCTCACCCCACCGCCCACTCTCTCCTCCAGCCCCGCTGCTGGCCCGCACGGCCCAGATCGGGCCCGCGGGGCCCATCTCCTCGCGCCGCCGCCCGGTTGCAGCTCCGGCGCCGCGACCCTTTGCCGAGCCGCCTCCCGCACCGCTCCGGCCACCGTCGTGTGCCACCGCGCCTCGCCACCTTCCCGCTGGCGCCGCCCTTCGCCGGCGTGGCCCCGCCGGCCGCCGCGATGCCTCCCGCGCCGCCTCCTGGCGAGCCGTGCCCCCGCGCGCCATGCGCCGCGCTCACCGTGGCCTCGCTTTTCGTGCGCTGCTGCCTCGGCTTCCGCGCACCTCGCCGGAGTTCATCCTCGCCCTCACCGGAGTCAACTCCGGCCAGATCTGGTGAGGGTGGATCAGATCCACCCATCCCGCCAACCAAATGGCCTCGTCCCGATCCGGATCCACCTTGTCCCGAATATCTCCGTCCCGCGTTAACTTTTCACGAAGGTATAATTTCACTAAGTCCCCGAAATTCCCAGATTCAAATGCCTCTATTCATCACATCGTAACTTTGCATCCGTAGCTTCGTTTTGGGCATATAGCATATATAAATGTTCGCCTCAGAGAGTACATCATTTCATCTCATTGCATCATTTTCATTTGAGTTCATCTTGATGCCCGAAATGCTATTGGAAGAATGCTATTTGAGATAATTGTCAGATCTACTGCTCCAATTAGATATTTGTCATTTTTGCCATGATTAATGTGTGCATGATATGCCCATGAGCTCTACATGTGTTTTGTTATATGTTTTGCCATCTATCCAGAGGTGCAACCCATGTATTTTTTTGATGTGTGTGGTGACTAGCACAAGCTTGCAAAGTGAGGCATTCGTTAATGCTGATTTCAGGGACTTAGCATTTCCACTAAGTCCTTGACCTGTTTATCTCATATGGCCATATGTTCATGTTGTTTCCTAGTGATCCGTGCCTCTTTTGAGGATGATCAGTAAGGATGTTTTGTTAATCTTGTAGTGCTCTATCCATCCATGTCTTTATTTGCAATTATGGAGCACCCTATTTTGAGTCAATCGAGCTCTATTTTTGCTATTTCGTGAATCTGGGCAGATTGTCTACTTGTTAGCAATTTTGCCGAGGATGTTGTAGTTGATCCGTGCATGCTATGTTATTGTTGTTGCCATGTCTAGCTTGAATTTTTGTATTCTTGATGGGTGTATGCTTAGATTGTCATGCCTTGCTCTGTAGTGAGTGCATCGAGCTTGTAAACATGCCTACTTGATATCTGTTTCAGCATGCTCCAGTTTTCTCTAAGTCTGTGATCTAATTATGTTTTTGCCATGTTCACATGCTTGCAAATGTATTTTTTGATCCCTTTTGGCTCAAGGTCACTAAGGGACTTTTGTTAAGCTCATTGAGTAGCTCCATGCCATGCCTTGCTTTGTCATGTTAAGTTCCTGTAGCATATAGTTTTCATGCTCCAAAGTGTGCTACGTGATCTGAAATTCCAGGCTTGTGTTAATTTCACTAAGTCTGAGATCTGTTTACCAGTTGCATTTTTGCCATGCTTGTTTGAACCTGTTAATGGATGAATTGGCCATAGCTCGGTATTCATCTTTTGCTAAGCATCATGAGTGGATCCCCGCCATGTATTTTGTTGTCATGTTGGGGTGTTGTAGCATGTTCATCTTGTTGCATTTAGATGGCTACTTGCTGTAAATCGCAGACCGGTGTCATATTTGAATCGCTTGCCATTTTCAAACCGTAACTCCGATTCCGGTGATCTTTATATCGATTTCCATGTTGAGGCCAGGTTCATTCATTCCTTGTCAAATCATGCACAAGCATCGCATACCGCATTCCGCATATCATACCATGTTCATGTGTTGGTTGTTTACTATGTTGTGTGCTTTCTTTTCTGGTGTTTGCTTCTTCAGGTTGGTTCCGATTACGTCGCGTTTGTGAGGATCCGTTCGACTACATCCATTTGTCTTCTTCATGGACTCGTTCTTCTTCCTTATGGGATTTCAGGCAAGATGATCATACCCTCGAAATCACTTCTATCTTTGCTTGCTTAGTTGCTCGCTCTTTTGCTATGCCTATGCTGCGATACCTACCACTTGCTTACCATGCCTCCCATATTGTTAAACCAAGCCTCTAACCCACCTTGTCCTAGCAAACCGTTGTTTGGCTATGTTACCGCTTTGCTCCGCCCCTCTTATAGCGTTGTTAGTTGCAGGTGAAGATTGAAGTTTGTTCCTTGTTGGAACATGGAGATGTTGTTCCTCGTTGGAACATGTTTACTTGTTGGGATATCACAATATACCTTATTTAATTAATGCATCTATATACTTTGTAAAGGGTGCAAGGCTCGGCCTTATGCCTGATGTTTTGTTCCACTCTTGCCGCCCTAGTTTCCGTCATATCGGTGTTATGTTCCCGGATTTTGCATTCCTTACGCGGTTGGGTTATAATGGGAACCCCTTGACAGTTCGCTTTGAATAAAACTCCTCCATCAAGGCCCAACCTTGGTTTTACCATTCGCCACCTAGCCTTTTTCCCTTGGGAGTCGCGCATCCCGAGGGTCATCTTATTTCAACCCCCCCGCGCCAGTGCTTGTCTAAGGGTTGGTCCAGCCCAGAGCACCGTGGGGGCCGTCCATTGGCAACTTGGGTTACGTTGGCACCCGTACGCTTAGCTTATCCGGTGTGCCCTGAGAACGAGATATGTGCAGCTCCTATCGGGATGTCGGCGCATCAGGTGGTCTTGCTGGACTTGTTTTACCATAGTCGAGGATGTCTTGTAGAACCGGGATACCGAGTCTAATCGGAATGTCTTGGGAGGAGGTCTATTCCTTCGTTGACCGTGAGAGCTTGTCATGGGCTAAGTTGGGACACCCCTGCAGGGTTTTTAACTTTCGAAAGCCGTGCCCACGGTTATGGGCAGATGGGAATTTGTTAATGTCCGGTTGTAGAAAACCTAAAGCTGACCTTAATTAAAATACATCAACCGCGTGTGTAACCATGATGGTCTCTTTCTGGCGGAGTCCGAGAAGTGAACACGGTGTTGGAGTTATGCTTGACGTAGGTTGCTATAGGATCACTTCTTCATCATAGTTCTTCATTCGTGCTTTGCCTTCTCTTCTCGCTCTCTTTTGCGAACAGGTTAGCCACCATATATGCTAGTCGCTTGCTGCAGCTCCACCTCATACCTTTACCTTACCCATAAGCTTAAATAGTCTTGATCGCGAGGGTGTGAGATTGCTGAGTCCTTGTGGCTCACAGATACTTCCAAAACCAGCTTGCAGGTGCCGATTAGTCCGTCCAGATGATGCAACCAAGCTCAGGAGGAGCTCAACGAAGATCTTGTCCTTTGTGTTGTTTCGTTCTAGTTGATCAGTACTGGAGCCCAGTTGGGGTCGATTGGGGACTGTGTCGCATTTGGGGTTCTATTGTTATTTTGGTTCCGTAGTCGGACCTTGATTGTATTTGGATGTTGTAATGCTTTATTCATGTAATTGTGTGAAGTGGCGATTGTAAGCCAACTATGTATCTTTTCCCTTATGTATTACATGGGTTGTGTGAAGATTAAATCACTTGCGACATTGCTTTCAATGCGGTTATGCCTCTAAGTCGTGGTTCGACACGTGGGAGATATAGCTGCATCGAGGGCGTTACACACAAGGCACGGGCAATACCTTGCATCACCTGCCGAACTTGTTCGTGCAGTTGTGAGAGCTCGGGTAGAGGATCACCTGCAGACTCGGGCATGTCCTCCGCGGGATGACCCGTCAGCATACCTGCAGACATAACTCTGTTAGGCGGCTTCTCCGCCGCACTCTTTTAAGGGTTCGTTCAAGCACTTACTGAAAATGCCGTGTTGAAGCTGCTTATTCTCGTTCACGGAGTCCGCAAACTGGGCTCTAACATCTTTCAGTTCCGCGCTTAGCTTGGTATTGGCGTCTTGGAGATTGTTTTTCTCCCGCATGACCTTAGTCAGCACGCGTTCGCCGGCCTTTAGCTGTCGTACGACATGCTGGTCCTCTGGATTCTCTCCGGAGTCATCTGCAATATCTGTTGTTAGATCTGCAGCCATGCCACACACTATATGGTACCTATCATTCTTTGAAACAAATGTTACCAGCTGGGGACTTTTCAGGTTCCTTCAATGCGGCAACGGCGGCCCGAAGTTGGGTCTTGCATTCCTCCAGCTCCTGTGATAGTCGAGTATTCTTCTCTGCCAACTATTTCAAGTCTCGGGGGCTACTGATATATATACTCATCAAATTTCCTTACCCATACATCCTTTACATACTGGTCCGTGGCGTTGGCTAGACCATTTTGAGCAGCGCGGATGTACGCATCTCCCGAGTTGAATGCATCAAACGCCTCTCGGGAGAAACAAGCGTCACGGGGTATGGCTCGACGACGCCTGTGATTCATGGCGCTCTCCACTTCGGAATTCGTAGCGGATATCTTATCTGCATCCTCTGTAGAAGGAGCATCCGGTGTGTACCTCGTGTTAGCTTCCGCCTCTATGTCTGGCCCTGGAGCCCGACTGGTAGAGGCGTGATCGGCGACCTCTCCAGATATTGTCCGGCGAGCGTTCTTCCTTCTAGGAAACACGGGTGTTATTATGTTTTTAAAGACGACAACCACGGAGTGAGGTGTTGCATCATACCTCTGCGCCGGCATCTCCGTCATGACCGCCTTCCTTTTTAGACTGTCCGGCTTTGAAACCCCTTGTTGGCGAGTTGCCGCGGGCTCGGCATGGCGTCCCAAGGGCCTTCCCTATAAAACACCATTTGTATACAGTAGGTGAAGTGCATAAAAGGAAATCCTTTTCAAAGGTTGGGACTCTGGTCTCATTTACCTGCGAGGCTGGGAGTAGCCCAGGGTAGTCGGCTATAATGGCCACCATGGCGTCATCACAGTTTAGCTGATAGAAAATCCTATCAATCAGGTCCATAAATATGTCCGGATCCTCTTTCAGGCCGGGGTCGAGGACCTGCTCAGGATCCTGCGGTCGTGGAGGTGGGCTATTGATCTCCCCTACCGCCTTATGCATTTCTTGCGATGAAACGGCAAGGTAAATATTTATCACGAAAACAAGGGTAGGATGGAAGTAAAAACAGCAGAAGCTCACCCAGCTTCGAGGGCTGTTCATGGAGAATCCATCCCGTGGCTTGATGCGGAGGAACTCCTCTTCTTCCCCCTTATATAGATCGGATAGAATTTTTGCTAGAGCAGCAACTGAGTCCGGTCCCTTGCGCCGGCAGCGAGTGGCATCATCTTCCCCGTTGAAGTGCCACATGGGGTGGCCTCGATATTGAAGTGGCTGCACCCCCCCGCATAATGCATATTGCCATAACCTCGGTTATGGCCAGTCCTGATTTGGCCAACAACTTTATCCGACCCATCAGATAAAATATGTCTCTATAATCTTCCTCCTGTGGGCTCCGTGGGCGCCAGCTTAGGCGTTTCTTCAAAGGGGCGTTGTCGAACACAGGAAGATCAATCCGGATAGGATCCGGGAGAGGAACGTCCTCCATATAAAACCACTCCGAAGGCCAGTCCTTGGACGTCTTCTTCAGGGTACCGGATAGGTATCCGGTCCTGGCGATGCGCCATACTTCGGCTCTGCCCACTTGATATATTGATCCCCTCTGTGTACGGGGCAGAAGGCAGAACAATTTCTTCCACTGCGCGAAATGAGCTTCGCAACCCAGAAACAACTTGCAAAGGGCTACGTAACCAGCGATGTGCAGTATGGAGGCAGGGGTGAGGTTGTGCAACTGGAGGCCGTAGAACTCTAGGAGCCCTCCTGAGAAATGGATGGATTGGAAATCCGAGTCCCCTTAACAAATAAGGGACAAGGCACACCCGCTCTCCCTTAGAGGGGTTGGGAAAGCTCTCCGCTTGCTCCCCGCCATTATAGGTGGCGAGCCCAACTTGAACCGGGACCATATACGCTGGAGGGAGGAATCCCTGGGTCTGTAGCTTCACTAATTGGCTGTGCGGGACAGAACACTTCTCCCAGTCTCCGGGCTTGGGGCTGTGGGAGCGAGAGGAGGAGCTGCGCTAGCCGGCCATGTTGGGATGGATTTTTTTTGGGCGCGCTCCGATGAATGCTCGCTGAGGGAGGATGGTGTGGTTTGGATCTGAGGATCCTCGTCTCTTTAATAGACAGTTCATTCACATAGATGGGGTGGTAAATGTAAAAACACCTTGGCTCCTCACATTCGCTTGACACGTGGAAGATGGCCACTATTGGACGCAGAAGCCAAGAAGCGCATCATTTACGAGAAGCCGGACACTGTTTAGTAGGTACTCAGAGTATGAAGAAGAACCCGCCTTGCAATGCCGAAGACAATCTACACGCCGGACTCATCATCATTGAAGCCTGGTTAGGGGGCTACTGAGGGAGTCCTGGATTAGGGGGTATATGGACATCCAAATTATATCCTTTGGCTGAACTGTTGGACTATGAAGATACAAGATTGAAGACTTCGTCCCGTGTCCAGATGGGACTCTCCTTGGCTTGGAGGGCAAGCTTGGCAATACGGATATGTAGATCTCCTTCCTTGTAACTGACTCTGTGTAACCCTAGCCCCCTCCGGTGTCTATATAAACTGAAGGGTTTAGTCCGTAGGAACAAAAACAATCATACCATAGGCTAGCTTCTAGGGTTTAGCCTCTTCGATCTCGTGGTAGATCAACTCTTGTACTACTCATATTATCAAGAACAATCAAGCAGGACGTAGGGTATTACCTCCATCAAGAGGGCCCGAACCTGGGTAAACATCGTGTCCCCCGCCTCCTGTTACCATCCGCCTAGACGCATAGTTCGGGACCCCCTACCCGAGATCCGCCGGTTTTGACACCGACAATGCCCAATATATAAGCAGCTTCACCGAGGTCTTTCATTGAAAAATTCTTATTCAAGTATCCTTTTATGCTATTCAGAATTCATTATCATTTCTGATCAACAATATGTCATCCACATATAATATCAAAAATGCTACAGAGCTCCCACTCACTTTCTCATAAATACAAGCTTCTCCAAAAGTCTGTATAAAACCATATGCTTTGATCACACTATCAAAGCGTATATTCCAACTCCGAGAGGCTTGCACCAGTACATAAATGGATCGCTGGAGCTTGCACGCTTTGTTAGAACCTTTTGGGTCGACAAAACCTTCTAGTTGCATCATATACAACTCTTCTTTAAGGTATCCATTAAGGAATGCAGTTTTGACATCCATTTGCCAAATTTCATAATCATAAAATGCGGCAATTGCTAACATGATTCGAATAGACTTAAGCATCGCTATGGGTGAGAAGGTTTCATCATAGTCAACTCCGTGAACTTGTCGAAAACCTTTCGCAACAAGTTAGTAGCATTACTGTCAGCGCCAGTCTTCTTCTTGAAGATCCATTTATTCTCTATTACTTGCCGATCATCAGGCAAGTCAACCAAAGTCCATACTTTGTTCTCATACATGGATCCCATCTCAGATTTCATGGCCTCAAGCCATTTCATGGAATCTGGGCTCATCATCGCTTCCTCATAGTTCATAGGTTTGTCATGGTCAAGTAACATGACCCCCAGAACAGGATTACCGTAGCACTCTAGTGCGGATCTTACTCAAGTTAACCTACAAGGTTCGGTAGTAATTTGATTAGAAGTTTCATGATCATCATCATTAGCTTCCTCACTAATTGGTGAAGGAATCACTGGAACTGATTTCTGTGATGAACAACTTTCCAATAAGGGAGAAGGTACAATTATCTCATCAAGTTCTACTTTCCTCCCACTCACTTCTTTTGAGAGAAACTCCTTTTCCAGAAAGGATCCATTCTTAGCAATGAATATCTTACCTTCAGATCTGTGATAGAAGGTGTACCCAACAGTCTCCTTTGGGTATCCTATGAAGACACATTTCTTCGATTTGAGTTCGGGCTTATCAGGTTGAAGCTTTTTTACATAAGCATCGCAGCCCCAAACTTTAAGAAATGACAACTTGGGTTTCTTGCCAAACCACAGTTCATATGGTGTCGTCTCAACAGATTTCGATGGTGCCCTATTTAATGTGAATGCAGCCGTCTCTAAAGCATAACCCCAAAACGGTAGCGGTAAATCAGCAAGAGACATCATAGATCGCACCATATCTAATAAAGTGCGGTTATGACGTTTGGACACACCATTACGCTGTGGTGTTCCAGGTGGCGTGAGTTGTGAAACTATTCCACATTGTTTCAAATGAAGACCAAACTCATAACTCAAATATTCACCTCCACGATCAGACCATAGAAATTTTATTTTCTTGTTACGATGATTTTCCACTTGACTCTGAAATTCTTTGAACTTTTCAAATGTTTCAGACTTATGTTTCATCAAGTAGATACACCCATATCTGCTCAAATCATCTGTGAAGTTCAGAAAATAACGATACCTGCCGCGAGCCTCAACACTCATCAGACCGCATACATCAGTATGTATTATTTCCAATAAGTCTGTTGCTCGCTCCATTGTTCCGGAGAACGGAGGCTTAGTCATCTTGCACATGAGGCATGGTTCGCAAGCATCAAGTGATTCATAACCAAGTGATTCTAAAAGCCCATCAGCATGGAGTTTCTTCATGCGCTTTATACCAATATGACCTAAACCGCAGTGCCACAAATAAGTTGCACTATCATTATTAAACTTGTATCTTTTGGCTTCAATACTATGAATATGTGTATCACTACTATCGAGATTCAACAAAAATAGACCACTCATCAAGGGTGCATGACCATAAAATATATTACTCATATAAATAGAACAACCATTATTCTCTAATTTAAATGAATAACCGTCTCACATCAAACAAGATTCAGATATAATGTTCATGCTTAATGCTGGCACCAAATAACAATTATTCAGGTCTAAAACTAATCCTGAAGGTAGATGTAGAGGTAGCATGCTGACAGCGATCACATCGACTTTGGAACCATTTCCCACGCGCATCGTCACCTCATCCTTAGCCAATCTACGTTTAATCTGTAGCCCCTGTTTCGAGTTGCAAATTTGAGCAACAGAACCAATATCAAATACCCAGGCGCTACTATGAGCATTAGTAAGGTACACATCAATAACATGTATATCAAATATACCTTTCACTTTGCCATCCTTCTTATCTGCCAAATACTTGGGGCAGTTCCGCTTCCAGTGATCGGTCGCTTTGCAATAGAAGCACTCAGTCTCATGCTTAGGTCCAGACTAGGGTTTCTTCACTTGAGCAGCAACTTGCTTGCTGTTCTTCTTGAAGTTCCCCTTCTTTCCTTTGGCCTTCTTCTTGAAATTAGTGGTCTTGTTGACCATCAACACTTGATGGTCCTTCCTGATTTCTACCTCCGCAGCTTTCAACATCGCAAAGAGCTCGCGAATTGTCTTACCCATCCCTTGCATATTATAGTTCATCACGAAGCTTTTGTAGCTTGGTGGCGGTGATTGAAGAACTCTGTCAATGACACTATCATCAGGAATATTAACTCCCAGTTGAGTCAAGTGGTTGTGGTACCCAGACATTCTGAGTATATGTTCAGTATCAGAACTATTCTCCTGCATCTTGCAGCTGTAGAACTTATTGGAGACTTCATATCTCCCAATTCAGGCATTTGCTTGAAATATTAACTTCAGCTCTTGGAACATCTCATATGTTCCATGACATTCAAAACGTCGCTGAAGTCCCGATTCTAAGCCATAAAGCATGGAACACTGAACTATCTAGTAGTCATCAACTTTGCTCTGCCAGACGTTCATAACATCTGGAGTTGCTCCTGCAGCGGGCTTTGCACCTAGCGGTGCTTCCAGGACATAATTCTTCTGCGCAGCAATGATGATCCTCAAGTTACGGACCCAGTCCGTGTAGTTGATACCATCATTTTCAACTTAGCTTTCTCTAGGAATGCATTAAAATTCAAAGGACGGTAGCACGGGCCATTGATCTACACCAACATAGACATGCAAAATACTATTAGGTACTAAGTTCATGATAAATTAAAGTTCAATTAATCATATTACTTAAGAACTCCCACTTAGATAGACATCCCTCTAGTCATCTAAATGATCATGTGATCCATATCAACTAAACCATGTCCGATCATCATGTGAGATGGAGAAGTTTTCAATGGTGAACATCACTATGTTGATCATATCTACTATATGATTCATGCTCGACCGTTCGGTCTCAGTGTTTTGAGGCCATATCTGCATATGCTAGGCTCGTCAAGTTTAACCAGAGTATTCTGCTTGTGCAAAACTAGCTTGCACCCGTTGTATGTGAACGTAGATCTTAGCACACCCAATCATCACGTGGTGTCTCGGCACGACGAACTGTAGCAGCGGTGCATACTCAGGGAGAACACTTATAATGCTACCACCAAACTAAGAAAAACAAAATGCATAAAAGATAAACATCACATGCAATCAAAATAAGTGATATGATATGGCCATCATCATCTTTTGCCTTTGATCTCCATCTCCAAAGCACCGTCATGATCACCATCATCACTGGCTTGACACCTTGATCTGCATCGTAGCATCATTGTCGTCTCGCCAATTATTGCTTCTACGACTATCGCTACTGCTTAGTGATAAAGTAAAGCAATTACATGGCGATTGCATTTCATACAATAAAGCGACAACCATATGGATGCTGCCAATTCCCGATAACTGTTACAAAACATGATCATCTCATACAACAATTTATATATCATCACGTCTTGACCATATTACATCACAACAAAACCTGCAAAAACAAGTTTTATGTGGCTCCTACGGGCTTCTAGCAAGAACCATTCTTACCTACGCATCAAAACCACAATGATTTTTCGTCAACTGTGTTGTTTTAACCGTCAACAAGGACCGGGCGTAGTCAAACTTGATTCAACCAAAGCCGGAGAAGCAGACACCCGCTAGCCACCTGTGTGCGAAGCACGTCGGTAGAACCAGTCTCATGAACGCTGTCATGTAATGTCGGTCCGGGCCGCTTCATCCAACAATACCACCAAATCAAAGTATGACGTTGTTGGTAAGCAGTATGACTATTATCGCCCACAACTCTTTGTGTTCTACTCATGCATATAACATCTACACATAGACCTGGCTCGGATGCCACTGTTGGGGAATGCAGTATTTCCAAAAATTTACCTACGATCACGCAAGATCTATCCAGGAGATGCATAGCAACGAGCGGGGAGAGTGTGTCCATGTACCCTCGTAGACCGAAAGTGGAAGGGTTTAGTAACACGGTTGATGTAGTTGAACGTCTTCGCGATCCAATCGATCCAAGTACCGAACATACGGCACCTCCGCGTTCAACACACGTTCAGCTCGATGATGTCTCTCGATCTCTTGATCTAGTTGAGGACGAGGGAGAGTTACGTCAACATGATATTGTGGCGACGGTGATGATGAAGTTACCAGCATAGGGCTTCGCCTAAGCACTACGACGATATGACCGAGGTGTGTAACTATGGAGGGGGGCACCGCACACGGCTAAGAGAAGACTTGGTGTGCCTTTGGGGTGCCCCCCTCCCACGTATATAAAGGGGGGAGGAGAGGTGGCCAGCCCTAGGGGGGCGCGCCTTGGGGGGAGTCCTACTTGGACTCCCGGTCCAAGTAGGATTCGGCCCCCCTTTCCTATTCCAAGTAGGATAAGAAGGGAAGGAGGAGGAGGAGAGAAGAAAGGAGGGGGCGCTGCACCCACCCCTTGTCCAATTCGGACTGGGCAAGGGGGGTGCACGCCACCTCCTGGCCGGCCCTCTCTCTTCTCCACTAAGGCCCATGGTGGCCCATTAACCTCCCGGAGGGGGGTTCCGGTAACCCCCGGTACTCCGAAACTTATCCGAAACGACCCGAACCATTCCGGTGTCCGAATGTAGCCTTCCAATACATGAATCTTTATCTCTCGACCATTTCGAGACTCCTCGTCATGTCCGTGATCTCATCCGGGACTCCAAACAAACTTTGGTTCATCAAAACACGAAACCCATAATACAAATCGTCATCGAATGTTAAGCATGCGGACCCTACGGGTTTAAGAACTATGTAGACATAAACGAGACACATCCCCGGTCAATAACCCATAGCGGAACCTGGATGCTCATATTGGCTCCTACATATTCTATGAAGATCTTTATCGGTCAAACCGCATTACAACATATGTTGTTCCCTTTGTCATTGGTATGTTATTTGCCCGAGATTAAATCGTCTGTATCATCATACCTAGTTCAATCTCGTCACCGGAAAGTCTCTTTACTCATTCCATAATGAATCATCCCATGACTAACCCATTAGGCACATTGCTTGCAAGGCTCATAGTGATGTGCATTACCGAGAGGACCAAGAGATACCTCTCCGATACACGGAGTGACAAATCCTAATTTCGATCTATGCCAACTCAACAAACACCATCGGAGACACGTGTAGAGCATCCACTACAAAAAATACACTTCTGTGATGATACGTGTTTGTCACAGTAGGTCACGTTTTCTGTCATGCATGTACATCCACGACAATTTTATGACAGAATCAAGATAGTCATACCTGTGCTGTCGTAGAAGTGTTACATGACATTACCAAAATTATCATCACGGAAGTGTCCACTTCCATGACGATAAATCGCGCGTCATAGAAGTGCTTTCGTCAAGGGTGACCGACATGTGGCATCCATCGTAACAAAACACTGTAAAGCTATCGGGTCAATTTTGGATCTGATAACCCGTTAACAGCCCGGACCAATGGGGATTTTGCATGTGTAAAATTCTGATTGGCTGATGGAAACACGTGTCAGCTCCGCATTGGCACAGGTGCCACTCATCCAATGGGCGAGATGCGCCTATGATATGTTGACACGTGGACCGGCCCAAAAGTGGCCCATAAAGTTTAAATGGGCTGGCCCAACTAAAGGCCCGCAAGATTTTGTGGACCATAATGGGCCGGCCTAGCTAAAAGCCCACGAGATTTTGTGGGCCATAATGGGCCGGCCCAGGTAAAGGCCCACAAGATTTTTGCGGGCCATAATGGGCCGGCCCAAGTGAAGGCCCACAAGATTTTTGCGGACCATAATGGGCCAGTCCAGCTAAAGGCCCACGAGATTTCACCGACATGAATGGGCCGGCCCAGCTATAGGCCCACAAGATTTTGAGGACCCTAGTAGGACGGCCCATTAACTGGCTGCCATGTTTTGGGCCAAATGCCGACCCATATTTGATCTGGTCCATTAATGGCCTGCCACATTCCTGGCCTAACAATGGCCCATATGAGATCTGGCCCGTTAAAAGCCTATCACGTTCTTGTCCAAATTACGGCCTAGATTAGGTCCGGCCCTTTAAGAGGCTTTGGGCTAAATTATGTCCCATATCAGATTCGGCTCATCAACTGTACGCTATGCTTTTGGGCCCACTTGCTAAAGGCCCATTTAGTAATTCAACCTGATATTAGTTTTAGCCTATTAAGGGCCCGTTTAACATTTCGGCCCTATATTAATTTCGGCCTGTTAAAAGCCTGTCATATAGTTGGGCCTAACTACGGCCCGGTTTGCTTCCGGCCTGCTTGCAGCCGATAATCTGATTGGGACAAATAAGGACCGAGACAATTTTGGCCTGTTAAAAGCCCGTGATTTGATTGGCACAATCATGGGCCGAGGTCCATTTCGGGCTGCTGCCCGCTCGTGAGCTGTTTGACACGTTTCAGGCCCAACCTACTTCTCAGCCTCCTAAAAGCCCGTTGAGTTTTCTTGCGAAAAGAGGGCCGGTGGTTTACTCGGCCTATTAAAGGCCTGAATCTACTAGTGGGCTAGTTTACATTTAGGCCTTCTAACGGACCAAGATGACGGGTCCCATGATGCGGATCATACATCGTGATTGCATGACGGCCCGATTATGTACCATAATTTTACGGTTTGGCCGGTTTAGTGCGAAGACAGGATATATACAGAGTAAAATATCTGCAGCATCGTGAATAAGAAAAAACCTAGACTATAAAATAAAGAAATTATGGCATATTACTTCAACTGGGCATCAAAGTTCACCACTATGATAATAAAGCACAAGCAGACAACAGATTACATACACGGGGCATCAAAGATCGCCACCAGTGCAACTAAACACGCCGACAGAATAATATACAAAATCGACAGCACTTCGATAGAGTTCAAGAAAGGTTAGCCCTACTGGGGAGCTGCAGCGCAAGCAGCTGAGCAAGCTGATGAGACTACGCTTGTTTAACACTTATATCCTCCTCACTCTGAAAAGATAAACAAGCAGACAGATGACAGGTTTTGCACATAAAAGTATCAGGGCTGACAATTCATCACATTTCTTACTGACCAATAAAGTGACATAGTTTAAAATTGCATTAACACAATATGGTATTGTTCAGGTCAAGACATGGCAGGAAATGACATTGTGAAGGAGTTGGCAGCTTCACGACACCACTCGATTATAGATCAAGAACTCATAAGTATCAATGGTTAGTGTGCTATCAATTTATCCCATTTCAGACTGGCAAATAAAGAGACAGTTTAAATAGTAGAATGATATGACATTGTTCATAGTTAAGACATTGCAGAATATGACATTGTGCTGTAGTGGGTAGGTTCACCACACCATTGGATTACGGATCAAGAACAGAAGCATACATGCAGTGCAAAAGAAGATCACTTTCTCTGTATAGTTTAATTTACATGGTATGAAGAAGGAACTTGGTTGTACGACTGAAAACTTAAATTGAGAAGGACATACTTTTGTTTATGAACTACATAATAAACTTTAAACATGCAATTTAATGCAAACACCAAAAATAAACAGCTGTTGCAGTCATGCCTAACCAAATATACACAATAGAGTTTGAAGGCTTGAGAAGGACAAACTTACATTATTGGTTTAGGTAGGCTCTATAAAGCACTTTTCCATGCTGATGGGGGGGGGGGCAATTCAAGAAGTTTACCACAGAATCTTCTTCATAAGCATTGCCTTTATTCTACATTTTGTTAAGAGTAAATATAGATGTGACAATATAAGAAAAAGGGATAATATTTAAGATAAGATGAAGAGTGATGCTACATAACCAAGTAGCTATAAATGTAAGTACAGCGATACAGACAAAAGGTTCAGCCAAGAGCAATGCAGAGCTAAAAATTTTCAGTACTATCGGTGTTATCCAACCTTATGGTAAGAGTAAATATAGATCTTATGTGTAGAAAATGGAGGGCAAAGGAAAATAAGCTGCAGAGTGATGGTACATGAACAACTACCTGTCAATATAAGTACACTAATAAAGGACAACATGTACTTACAAGAACAATACAGAGCTAAAAATTTTCATTGGCATTGGATATATTCTACACTAATGTAACCATTCATACAGATCAGATAATTTGGAGCGATCAATTGAGAAGCAAGCTATCATGCATACTGCTGTCACATAATGAACCAGGTATGTATGCAAGTACAATGATACAGGACAACAGGTACTAATAAGAGCAAAGCAGTGGGCAGCATATTTGCGATATCCTATCGTTCTTTTCAAATCGGAATTCTTTTTCGAGCAGATTTCCTGCAAAAAAGATCCGTAAGGCACATGCGAAAAAGTAGAAGTTCAAATTGTCATGCGATATGATAGACAGTACCTCATCCTCGGAACGAGACCAGTGCATAACAAGGTTTTTCCATTCAATGTCTTCTAAATTTAGCATAGGAGACTTCACCAGAAATTCGTTTATAGACTTGCCATCAAAGTGTGATTTCCTCAGGTAACACCAATACTGCTTCAATGCTTCCTTGAAAAGCGCAAGCAAGCTTTGCTCGTCATGACTATCCAGATTGACCCTCGCCTACTTACAACAATGTAATGTAAATCATTAATGTGTTCAATCAACAGAAAACAGGAAAATAATCACCATGAATAATAGCACTTACACGTAAGTCGGACAGGAAGATGTGAAAATGGTGTTTGTCTTCACTATAATCTTCCCATGATGGGAATATATGCACGTAGTCCCTAACAACACTGAAAGCATTGTCTTTTAAACTAGGAATAACTGGAATGGGGATCCAATCTGCAGGAATTGGCCGTCTCTGCAGTTGGGATAGGTCTTCGGCCGGTGGACTTGCTGTACTTTTTGCTGGAGTGGGATTTTTCTGTGGTACGGCTGGTGCTATGGCAACTGAAATCGGCATACCTTTTGCTAGAGTGCAGGTCCTGTGTGGTGCGGCTAGTGGTGTAGCCAGTGATGTATGGGTATAGTCTGCTAGAGTCGGTCCTACATTTTGTGTCACTAGTTGTACATCCAATATAAGTGGGGTGCTGTCTGATTTCTCCGGCACAACCACGTTTCTCAAGGACTTTGCCGGTGCTCCTTCAGGTTCGGCAATCACCTTCTTCCTTTTTGATGTCTAATGCACAAGAACAACATTTGAGTGGAAAAACATGGTATGATGACAGATGGAAAATGTATTGATAATGGATGGGCATGGCATCTCGACATATATGATGAGTAAACTAAGCAGATGGCGGTGCAACAAAGTAGAAGAAATGCAAGACAACATATGAAAGATACGCGAAATCAATAAAACCTTGCCAAATTAGAACACGCACCTTGATGGGTGAACAGGACAGGCCATCTGCCTTTGACTCCTCGAGGTTAGAATAGTCATTAGGATCATATTCTGAACAAGAATCAACAGGTGGGGAGCGTATGAGTTTCATTGCATCCAGAATGGCACTCAATGCCTTGGTGCCAATTTTGTAAGTCATTTTGTTGTTTAGCTTCAAGAGTGGACTGCTGCTAGTGCGACACAAAGCAGCTACACAGATCATAGGGTAGATATAACAGGAAAACCGTATGCATTAGAGTAAAATCAGCAAAGTGGAACTTGCTGGAATATATGTGCTAGTATTGCCGGTACGGCTAGAAAGGCTTCGGATACCAGCTCTCTTCAACTGAAGGTGCGGTACTGTTAATATCAGTGTAACTCTCAAAGGTGACATAGCTCCCCGCGTTTCCTTGCTATTCTTATATGATTCAAGTGGGCAGGCCACTACAAATCCTATTGCCATGTTTACAAAATCCTACGAATCAAAGAGGACCGAAGAGTTCAAAGTGTCCATACCAACCGACCGTATAGACCTCTACACTGCAAATGTCCCTGCTCATCTTCACTACAAGGAACATACTGTACTACTATCATACTCCCTCCGTTCCAAAATATAAGTCTTGGTAGAGATTTCCACTATGGATCACATACAGATGTATCCAGATACATTGTAGAGTGTAGATTCACTCATTTTGCTCCATATGTAGTCCATGGTGGAATCTATACAAAGACTTGTATTTAGTAACGGAGAGAGTACTTATTAAAGAAGAACAGAAGAGGAACATGCTAAAGAAGAGCAAGCAGATTTTGGATAATGAAATGTTCGTTGCGCAGTGCCCACACATGATGAACTAGAGCGCATTAATAAAGAAACTCCCTGATGTCTCTCTATATGTGGTGCACATGCTTTTTCGAAAGTAAAGTAGGAACATTAGCTGACCAATTAAATGTTATCTATTTTAGTAATATCAGCATCATATCAGATTCGTACTTGAGCAACAAGTTTGGAATTATGAGTGGCACGTTGTTTAGCTTGATGGATTCTGGAGCAGTGCTAAGCAAGTACGATGATGGTACTGAATATAAAGGCATGTCTGCATGCAAGTCGTGTGACTTTTGTCATTTGGGTCAGTCGACCATTTCAGGCGGTTGGATGAAGATCCTACGTCTCCTAACCCTTCTTCTTCCTCGTCTCTAATTCTTACCATACAGAACACCGCACGGGCCCCCGGCCTGACCACCGGCCCCCACCGCCTGTGTTCCTCCGCCACCCCACCCCCGCCCCCACCCGCGCCGAGTTTTGTTCGTTCGACGAGGCCCCACCACCGCCCCCCACAACCAAAGTCCCCACCTGAGCCCCTTCGTTCGCACCGGCGAACTCCGGCGAGCTCTGAAAAATCGACTGACCCAATTTTGAAATTTAGTCTACTGTGATTTAACTAGTGTGGAATATAAAAAGGGGAAAACCATAAGCATTGGGAGTATAGTGTTGAGCATGCCACGGCGGATCTGAAGGTGCAAACCGGACAAAGGAAACTTCACAACCAATGTTTTCTTTCAACTAGCAAGTAAGTTATGGACAAGAAATCAGAGTAAGGCAGTGGCGATCTATTTTCTTGCTGTGATAAATAAGTTGAGCAGATACGAAAGAGTACCGCCTCTGGTGCGGCACCGTGTGTGCATCTGCTGAGAATTTGACGGTGCTGCAGTAGCGATGGCTGTCGGCAGCGTGGAAGCAGATCTAGGAGGGTAGACAGTGGCGGCGGGTGCGGTGGACGAGACGGTCGTAGGAGCGGCGCCGACAAGGTGGACGATAGCGGGGATGAAGCGAGAGGACGGGATGCAAGGATCCCGGTCCGAAGCCGTGGATGAGAGACGTCGATCGCTTGTAATGGACGGCGGCGTCGGGGTATCAGCTCTGGCATGGTGGAGGAGGACGGCGGTGGATGGGGTGGCGGACGGAGAAGGCTAGGGTGGAGAGGGTGTTTTGGCGCCCACGGAGTATGAGTGGGGGAATGGAGGTGGAGAGGAAGGGGGGAACCATGTCTTCAGGGCGCGGTTGTCTCAAATGCAAGGAAATTTACAAACTTAGCCCCCGTTTCAAATTTCCTACATCACAGCAATATTAGTCGGTTGGGGATAGAATGGTAATCTCGCATACACCAAATATTTGCCGACAAGAGTTTGTTTTTGGCGCCCACCGTGTATGAATCGGGGAGGGAGTCGATTTCGGCCGAGGACACACTATGTTTTGGCGCCAACCATGTATGAATCCGGGTGAGAGGCGGTTATGTCATGTTTGAGTGAAATTACAAACCTACCCCTATCGAAACCTATAGAAATCGAGAAGATAGGCTTTGCATGGCAGGGATAGGCAGTAGTAATTTCCATCTCGCAGATTTTGGTTTCGGGCGGTTACTACGACTTTCCCCGCTTCGTTCAAATTTTGCAGAGTGCATGTTTACCGTGCCAACTCAATTCGTATCCCATTTGTATTCTATTTTTTTCAGGCGGGATCCATTTTCGATTGGAATAAAATTCTATATACATCATTTTTATATATACTTTCAAAAGCACAACAAAGAATTCTGCTCCTTTATATGTATAATATGATTTACAAATACAATGATCTCAAAATCATAATGTTGAATTCAAAAAATTAAACCAAATTATGTTCTACTAAAATGCATGGATTAGTAATATCTACATATTAAATAACATAGATGCGCGTGAATTCATATGAGTATGCATGTTTGATAGATCAATTTTGGTTCGAGTATGGATTACATGTATCATCATCTCGAATTGAAATATTTGAATCCCTTTTATGTTCACTCCTTTCATGCCCATCTCTCTCGCATGCATGCTCCTTCATGTAGCTATCACTCTCTTTTCTCCAGCTCACCCGCACGCTCACTTCATGTTTCTCCTATCCTTGCAAACATGGTCTCTCGATGTCTCCCTTGAGAAGTGTCACACTCTCCCTATCATTATACATTACACGGTTTTCATTATCTCTCACGTCTCTACCGTTCTCTTATATCACTAGGTACCTAAGCTTTCTTTTTCACCGCCACACACACAGTCTCCACTCGTCTTTCACTTTGTCTTTCTCTCTATGGGATTCTCTCACACACCCTTTATGTCTCTAGATATGAATCATAACACTAAAATTACTCTCTCTCTCCTCTAGACACAACATTTGTTGCGGTCTCCTTTTCGTCTCCATCCTAGACTGACATTATTCATTTGTTTACCGATCAGACAAACTCCCCCCCTCTCTCTCTCACACACACACAACTCCTGCTTCCACTCCCCTTCCCAACTACCGTCTCTCTCTCACACACAAAACTCTCTCTTTCGCACCCCGACTCGTATTTCTCTCACAAACATTTATCGACTAGACTCTAGATAGGTTTATACACCCGCATACTCGTGCTTCCACTATCGCATACATGTCTCTCTCCTACTCCTAATATCTATGTAGATTTTTCTTCCCTTCTTGAGACACACCCTCTCGATCGTGCACACACACACACACACTATCGCCTCATTTTAAGTCGATACCTCTCGCACACACACTCCTTGTGTCTTTGTCACAGATGCACTCCGTCCTCCTCCTCTCTCCCTCTCTCTCTCACACACATGGGCTTTTTGCAACAAGTAGCAAGATGCCCATGCGTTGCACGGAACATGAAGATGCATTTGTATGAGTAGTTTATCTTGTGGGAGAAAAGGATGAACAAGGGAAGGCCTTGTCTGCAAGTGTGGAGAGGGGTGTGGGTATCTTTTTGCAAAATTGCCATAGTTTCCTTCCTATCCGTCAGATATAGATCGGACGACCTATATTGCAGGATGGGAGGCACATGATCATCACCGACTATGCTTTTTATAAGATTATGGATAAAAAACAGAGTTGGTGACGATGGTGGGCCTGCCATCCTGCAATATAGGCCGTACAATTTATATCTGATGGATAGAAACGAAACTATGGCAATTTACCCACACTCCTCTCCACATTTGCAGATAAGGCCTTCCCTCGTTCATCCTTTTCTCCTACAAGATCTTGATGTTCCGTGCAACGCACGGGCATCTTGCTAGTAAGAGTAGAAATTGGACATATACCACTTCTCGAATCTTGAAACCAACAACATTCCTCCCCTATCTCATCAAAACCGCCAAAGGATTTTGAGTGAAACATAACATTTTTTAGTGATATACGTATTTCAAAACTAGACTTTTTTTTCTATCAAATTGGTGAATATGTATTAATCTACTCTGATCGTGTGGCAACGCATTGGCTCATTGCTAGTAGTTATTATAATTTTTTGGACACCACACAAATGATGGAGTATATATATGAAGAGAAGAGGCGCACACACGCACTTGGTCTCTCGCTGTCTCGCACACATGAGTGTTACGTAAAGGAAATGTTAACAAGTAAACCCTAAAACCCTAGGTGCACGATTGCTGCATTCGCGGGTACCCGGTACGTGGTGGAGCACACCTTTGTAGGAATAGTCAGCTCGCGTGATAATTTGATCCGTAGGAGTTGATGGTCAGGACCACAGGTGAACGACTTGGAGGCGGTGGCTCACCAGTTGCCCCAGATCGAGTAGCCACGTTTAAAATATCATTTTTAGTGGGGTTAAGAGTTCCAATTTTCAATGGCACATTATAAGTACTAAGTAGTTTTTAGAATGATTGGTATGGAGCGAAAATGGAATTCATAGTACTACGTACCTCCTTGGCATATGGTTGTATGGGTTTATTTTGCGAGATGTTGAACCTGGTAGTTCTAGGGCAAATACTATGGTTTAGATTTAGAT
The DNA here is from genome assembly GCA_034509565.1 of Triticum monococcum. Taxonomy (NCBI): domain Eukaryota; kingdom Viridiplantae; phylum Streptophyta; class Magnoliopsida; order Poales; family Poaceae; genus Triticum; species Triticum monococcum. Next base: position 254,948,481 of record CM067843.1, on the reverse strand, counting down.
GTTGGTTTTCAGTAATGAAAATCGGAAGGGGGAAACCCTTCTTTGATTTTTAAAAAACTACTATCTTCGTTCTGGTTCACTAGTCCCCATCGTATTTTGGGTAAAAGTTTGTCCACGAATTTTACTTGTAAAATGTGAATGGAAAACGAGATTTTGTTATACGCAAACAAAAAAGGACTGGAGGGAGTGATTGCTCTGACACGGATGCAACCTCTCATAGCGCAGGCATTGAACCGGCCCGCCAGCCAAGAGGGCCCCACTCGCTGCAAGCCCGGCTGAACACGCCTCCTCGTCGCATGCAACCGTCTTTAGACTGCCCCGCCTGCCTTCATTGAATCCGCGCATGTACCGGCAACACGTCCTTCCATTAGCCAGTCGGCATTTTTGAACACAAAAAATGACCAAAATATAATTAATTACGCATGGTCTTGACTTGTTGTTCTCGCACTGGTAGCAGGAACTAGAGGTTTTTCTTTATTCATAACTCTCCTCAATTTTTTTTGGCTTTGAAGTGAATCATGGTTGTGGACATTATGTATGAATGTGGAGATATCTGTGAACATGAGTTTGATGTGGAAGTTGAACTTGGAATGCCGGGCTTGTGCTTGAACTATACCATGTCCAATGCTTCGTCTGTTATTGTTTGGAAAGTAATTGCTGTTATTACATGACCCAAAAAAATTTGTGCCACATCAGTAGATGCACGGACATCACAACAGGCATGCTGACTGGATAAACATTTGAACCTAGCTACTACGAAGGAAATTTTTTATTGACAATAGTTTTAGATAGCAGGAGATGCCTAGCCTGCTCTACCTCACAAAAAAATGTGTTTACCAATGCATGCATGAACACTAGTTACTGTAACCCCCCTCTCTTCTTTAATTCTTTGCCACATCAGCATGTTTGGTATTCCCGTATGCATGATACGAGCTAAGATACCACCATTATGGCCAGCCTTAATCATCGCATGCAATAATTTAGTGCACCTTGAAATATGAACATGTGTGGGCAGTGTATGTTTTTAATGACTTGAGACTATACCTAGCCCGACATGCAAGATGAGACTTATTATGCACCGTTCCCCATACCTGCAGGAAGCCCGTTCGTCTCCAAATCTTTTCCTCTCCATGTGTGGAAACAATATGCCTGCCAGACTCTCCTTCTCCCTCCGGCGGTCCCACCACTCCACCCCGTATGGAAAAATCTGCATGCATGACTCTCCTCCCCCCCCCCCCCGCGCTCGTCCAATCCGTTGTGACCAGTAATATTTCCACCCCTTCCTTCCCCCGTAATTTACTCCAACAAATATGCCCATGTACTACCTCCTTTCCGGTTTATAGGGCTCAATTCAAAAATCTCACCAACCAAGGTAGATGATGAGTGGCGGAATAATTTTCATTGTTTGTAAAAGCACTCAATTAATGCGCTCGTTTTTCTCAAAGAATTGTGTTTACCAATGAATTAATTGCAATGCATGCATGCATGAAGTACATGCATTGGTCAAGTTTCTCATAATCCTCGCATGCAATGAATTAATGCACCTTGAAATCCGAGCATGTGATGGGAGTAGCTGTTACGTTAATCACCCAACATATCTTCCGGGACGTTGCTTCAGTTAATTAACTACAGGTGCATTGGGTCACTGACATATGGGCCCAACAGGGGTCTGGCCCACATGTCAGTGACGCAACTGGACTTGCAGTTAAGTCAGTGTAGCTCAGACCATATCTTATGTAGGTGTCCCATTGCTCGCTATAAATACTGCGCCTCCCACGACATCGCTATCTCCTCCCCCTCATGTTCACGTTCATCGCTATCTCCTCCCCTCCCTCTCACGTCGACCACCATGGCATCGCCCCTCCCAAGCCCCCTAGGCGCCCCTCGCTGCACCGCACAGACGGTCACACATCGCCGTTCCGTTCCACGCCGCCACTAGTCGAGCAGGACGCGTCGGTGTTCCGCTCCTCACCGCGACGCGTCGAGGTGGATGCATCGCCGTTCCGTTCCTCACTGCCACTAGTCGAAGAGGACGCGTCGGTGTTCTGCTCCTCGCCGTGACGCGTCGAGGTGGACGCGTCGGCGTTCCTAATCTCGCCAGCACGCGCATCAGAGGACGCGTCGGCTCCCCGCTATGAGGAGAACACCGCGCCGCCTGCCGAGCCCCCCAGCCTTGAGGAGCTTTGGAAAGAAATGGATGTCGCCTTGTGGGAGGCTTTGCCTCCAGCAGAGCGCGCCAAAATAGAGGCGGAGAAGAAGGCCGAGGAAGAGAAGCGCACCGCGGAACAAGCTGCCTGGCAGGCCTATGTCGCATCCGAGAGAGTCAGGCAATTGGCTCTTTGGCAGAAGGCTCGTTCGAGGGCCGTGAGGGTGGTGGAGGACGCCCGTGCCAAAGCCGTGAGTGCAGTCAGGCCCGAGCGCCTCATCTGCGCTTGGCGGTACCTGGACCGGGTGCACGCTTCCAGTGAGGAGGAGTACCTATTGGTGCCAGATCACCACACCGGTGAGATCGCGCTCGCTCGCCGGCAAGCCGCCAATCAGCACCTCACGAGTTGCGAGGCTGAGGAAGAGGCGTTGTGTCGGCACGCTAGGAAATGGCTGCGCACCAGGGCACTCGTGGCGCGCCGCAAGCGCTCCTACGAGCGCCGTGGCTTTTAGTAGGAGTATAATTTTTGTTTCGTAAGGCGATCTCATTAGTTTTGGGATGCAAATGATATATCCCGAACGTTTCGGAATTATTAGTGTCGGGGATATAACCCGCAACGTAAACCGGCCAGAAGTATAAACCGGCCGGACTTGGTGGTTTATTTGAGACCCCGCTGACACTTGGCGATTCACCGGTGACCCACACAGACCAGACGGTTTACAAGCAACCTGACTGAACATTATGATTCACTGGTAACCCAGCGGGCAGGACAGATGGTGGCAAGGCCCAGAAGGCCGGCTCATGTTATGGTGGGCCGATTTAAGAGGAAAGGCGTGAGGAATATTTGTCTTACAAGGAGTTAAGACCTGGACTTGTATCCGGTTTGTATTAGAGATAGACTAGTCCTAATCCTAATAGGAATCCACATGTAACCCGCCCCTTCAGCATATATAAGGAGGGGCAGGGCTCCCCAAAGAGGGAGAGAAGCAAGAAGAAACAATCTTTAGGGCTAGACACAAAGAGCCGGTTTACCGGCGACTCCCTCGTGATGATAATGAGACCTAGCCACAAACAGCATGTAGGGCTATTTCCGGATGATGTTTCCTGGGGCCCGAAGCTATCTAAATCCTTGTCTTGCGTATTGATCTGCCTTGCGTCTCTCGTCCCACTCAACCCCTCTCAAGCTACCACATAGATGCGTTGGCCTCGCAACTAAGTCCTGATACTAAGGACATCTGCCGTGAAAAAACCACGACAATTAGCATCCTTAATTAATTATGTAAAAGGGAAAGTTTGGAAACCATGTGTATTCGTGCGCATTTGTAAGTATGTGCATATAGCACAAACTTTACTATATACTATTGCACTACATGTCTCTCTCTATATATGCTTGCAGACTTTGCTACTCCCTCCGTCCAGGTCAATAAGTCATCTTTGGTTGTGCACCGTGACCAAGAAGGAGGGAAGACTTATACACCTAGACGGAAGGAGTACTACTATTACTTATGTATGTGCAAATGCACGTTTTAACATTACAATGCGGTTTTTGTAAAAGTAGAAAAACAACACTAGTCAAGCTTGTCAAATGATTCAATGCAAAACAAATGCAAAAATGCTCGTTTGATTGTTTACTTTTAGCTTCCTTCTCTGTGGTTATTTCTCTGTCGTACTTTGTATGGAGTATCTCACTGGTCGGAAAGGCATGCAAATTCCCAAACCGCTTCCTACACCCTGTATCAATTTTTTTTGCCAAACTAGTTGTGCTGTGCAATTGGAATTCCAACTTGAGTACTACTACTAGTAGGAGTACCAGGGGCCAGTTCTTTTAGGCTTCTAGATTAGTAATCCCATAACTACTACCTCCGTCCTGGTTTATTGGTCCCCATTGTAATCTGTGTCAAATTTTGATCATAAATTTAACTAATGAAATGTTACCCTTGGTCAAAATTTAGCACAAATTACAATGGTGAGGAATAAACCAAAACTGAGGTACTACAAGTAGTAGTTTAGAAGCCCAAATAAATGAGTGAGGCGCCTTAAAGTTACTCTCCAATGTGACTAGTCTTATGGGAAAAACTGGGGAAGCCGCCAAAAGAACCGGCCCTAGGAGTAATAGCTAGGGATACTAGGAGTAGTAGCTAGGGATCGAGTCTGCAAGATGAACCGGAGAAAGTAAATGCAAAGAGATGAAATGCAAAAAAGACGGAGGGATGTGATGGTTGCTTGTCCGTTTATTTTACCAGGCCACTTATTACTAGGAGTGGTTGGGTTTTGTGATATGACGGCTTTACTGCCGCGCCACGAGCGGGGTGAGACTCCCGTGCAGCGCCACCCTCTACACTAGTACTCGGTCGTGGTTTACCCCCCATTGAATTTGACTGAAGATTTAACTGACAAAATGTTAGTGCATGTCAACAAAAATAATATCGTTGGATTCGTATTGCACATAGTTTTCAATGATATAATTTTAGGTGGCATGCATCATCATTTATCGTACTATATATAATGTTAGTTCAATTTTTGGTCGTATTAATCTATAGTAAGGTGCCCGTGCGTTGCATGGAAGAGTGAAATGCATTGATCGGGGAGTTGTTTATTTTGACAATGGATGTGGGGGTCATCTCATGTGTAACAAGTATCGATAGGTTTCTTCGGATATTATTCATCTCTAGAGCTCACAAACATCCGGGTGAAATAGATAAAAAGTATCTTTTGCAAACAAAAGCGTTCAACTGTTCAACCTACATCCAAAACTCGTGAAGAAATAACTCTTATTTTGCTTTGCAAGAAATGATCATCAAGAATTAGTTTTTGAGTATCCATTGTTATACATGTTGGCTATAGATGACTATAGATAACTCTTATAGTCAACAGTTGGCTATACTATTTAAGTATTAACCATGCCCTTATACACCTAGACAGAGGGATTAAATCAGGATGACTTGGAAGGGGCAGAGGATATGTAAGAAATGGTTCATCATAAGTATTTCAACAGTACTGTAGTAAAAATTCATAAATGGAAGATTGTAGACTAAACCATAAATGGATACACTTTTATTCATGCGCGATACTCCAATAGAGCAAGATCATGCATGGAAGTCTCCACATGCTTAGACAGCGGATTACATTGAGCAAAGACTAATGAACAACATTTAACTTGATAATGCAGATGTCCAGGTGAACCTCCTTAGAGTCCCCGTGCACATTGATGGGGTCAAATAATACCGTGCGTCTTCCATGTCCACATCGGCAGGAAGGTCCCAGCTCGGCAGAGTCCAAGTCCGCTTGAAGTAGCCAGTGTCGCCGCCCACGTACCTACGAGGGGTAGTAATAGTGAGCACGCACCCGTACATCGGCCTCGTGTCAGTGTCAGCGTTAGCGGCGTCGCCCCTGACGCACACTACAGAGACGGGGCGGCGGCCTGCGCGGGCCTCACCGGTGCCCACGATCAAGAGGAAGACGCTGCCGTCCTCCTCCGAGACTAGCAGACGGTGGTGATCCTCTAGCGACTCCGGCACGGTGAACGGGTAGCACATCTCGTACTTGATGTTCTTAGCCAAGGGCCAGTAGTGATCACCGCACACCTGCGTCAGGTGATCCATGATGTCTGCCGGCAAGCCCCAAAACGGCACCGGGCACTCATCGCAGTAGACAAAGGGCTCCTTAGAGGCATCGACCAGGCCGTCCATGAAACGGGAGTGGCTGTAGGGGATGTTCCGCCAGTTGAATATATGAGCAAGTTACTATGAGATTTAGTCTGAATAAGCACAAAACAAATCATGATGGCTATAACAGAGATTAAACTAATCATGCGTACTAGCATAGTAGATGAACAGATCGAATCTAGGACACAGACTAGAAACATGAATTCTACCACGATTTCGAAAAGGACGGACAGAAACACATACGGTGCAACGGGAGCAGCACCATTGGCGTTGAGGTTGTTGCCCATGTTGTTGAGGAAGAGGTTGCCGAGGTCAGGGAAGAAGTCGTCGCTGCTAGCAGTCGCGAGAGTGCGCTCCCCAAATTTCAACAGCGCCCGCCGAATGGAGCGCAGGAGGGAGTGGCTGTAGGGGACGTTGCGGCCGCCGAATGGAGCGCAGGAGTAGCCCACGAAGCAGTAGATGGTGCTCCTCCCTAGGCTCTATTCTTATCTCTATCTCTACTACTATTCTATGTTTTTATCTATATCTATACTACTATATAGTGTACCAATTTTGAAAATTTGAAACATGGGCCTAAGAAGTTATTTCAGCCATCGATAGGGTCAATCCTATGGTTCAGAATGCACGGATTCGTGTCTACAGTATCCACCATGCAGCTGGTTGTTCAGTCTAGAGAAATCTAGGCCCACCCGAATTGTTTATTGCAGGACGTCGTGTTTGTGCACTGCAAGGTTGGGCCACGTAGATAGAAGGACGCTGTCCGGCCATGGACTGATGGACCTACAGTGCAGCAAACCGCAGTCATGCCAGACTTTCGGTCCTGTACTCCCATCTCCATCCTTCTCCTAGACCGTATCAAAGTACTGGTAGCTTTATATCCCGTCCGTCCATGAAATAGCATTTTTAGGGAATACGACATGTATATGATAGTAGAATGGTTAAGTCATTTACCACACTGCACAAATACATGAGATGGACAAAATTTTATGTTAGCAAGTTTTGCAACCATGAAAATATTTTTCTTCAAAGAAAAAATGTGACTAGGACATTTTGATTAGTGAAATTAGGATAGCTATCGTGATAACTTTACATACAAACAGAACAGAATTGTTGATTTGTTAGACTTCTCAAGGACTTCTTTTTTGAAGAAAAAAAAGAAAGCATGGGAGATCTGTTTTCACGAATTGAACTTTGCACGTGCTATGCACGTACTTGCGTACTAGTAATATACTAGTTATAGTCGTCAAATCGAATAGTACTGCGCCATCAACTGCACGCCCAGCTGAACATTCCTCCTCTCCTCCATCAAACCCCTCTGTTAAACCCGCATGCAAACCGAGAAACCTACTCCGGCCCGCGGGAGGAAATTTACCGGTTGCCGTTGGAGAATAATAGAGTCATGTCCAATCCATTTGAGTTAATTGCGTGTATGATTCTCCCTCTATAAAAAGTTAATTGCATCCTTAATCTTGTATTCTAAGTACTCTATGGGTTCCACTATCAGTACAATGTACATGACTTGCAGGCTAGCTACAGATTTGTACAAAAAGTTAAAAAGAAACAAATCCATCCTTAATCATGTATTCTAAGTACTCTATGGGTTCCACTGCCAAAAATCTAAAGTTTACGACAGAATTCGGACTCAGGTCATCGCGCTGCGAGCATCCGGCTCGGACCAGTACACTAGGTGTTGGTTGCGGAGAATGCAAGAGATAAACCATTATAACAATGAGCCCATCCGTTGCAACGGATCCAAAGTAGAATAATACATATTCACAAATTTGAAAGAAAAAAGTTTACTTTTGATATACATATCACTAAAAATATCTTATGTTTCACTCCAAACAGTTTACTTTTGATATAACAATGATTCGACCAGTACTATGATCACTCAAGCAAGTTGTCTAACTTCCATATGACCCTACGCTGCTAGTATGTGTCTCGTAAGTCAAGCGGCATGTTGTAGTCATCATCACCTGTCCACTTCCGGCATCAGATATTTGCTTCTCCATCTTTGTCCGCTCTTCAATCCCCGCTAAGGCACCTCCCCCCTCGTCCAATCTTCCATCCCCTCTAAGGCGCCTTCCCCCTCGTCCGAAAACCAAGCACTAACAATGGCAGAACCGAGCAGCGTCCGTTGAAAGAGTAGCTGGAATTCGCTCCCCATAGAGGTAATCCAGCTCATTGTTTCACGTGTGGACAATCTCAGTACCATGCCGCTCGCCGCATGCTCGTCGGGGTTGTACCATTTACTCAAAGCCCTCATGCTGGAGCTTTTTAAGCCGGCTCCTTGCTTGTTGATGCCGCCTGATCTTCAGAAATGGCGTGTCACACAGGATAACGATCGTAGGGTGGCAAGCATCAACCCCCTTGATTGTGATCCGATCCCCGTCACCCTCAACTACATTAACGGTATGTACTGGGTCGGCATGAACACGTCTTGGATGGTGCTCGTCGACGGCCGCGGCAGCTGGATGCTCCTGGAGGTCTACACCCGGCGATTGATCCCCCTTCCTTCGATTAACACTGCACTCCTTTGGCATGACAACCCAGAATAATCGGAATCTTACAGTAGCCAACATGATACCAAGTTTGATTTGCTCAAGGTTGTAATCTTCCAAGTGCCCACAAGATCTGCGAATTATAAAGACTTCAGGCTAATTGCGTTCTTCAACCGCGGTCTCGCCTATCTGACAGGTCATTGCGGTAAGTGGATAAATCTGCATGTCCATCACAGGATCATACATCCTCCATGGTTCTCTGATGCCATTGAACAAAAGGGCTTCATTTATGCTGTCGACTCCTTCTATGGCTTGACGTATTGCTGGCCTACTTCAGTCATCGCTACAAATGGCTATTACAGCAGTATGTTACTTTCCTATGATATCATGATGGCTTTCTTATATTACTGTCAACATTTACTAAGAAAATATTCATGCTCATAACATGATGTTCTTAATATTTACTACATCAAGAGCCCTTTTTTATTTGACTCCAACTTTTTTTAGGGTTATTTGACTCCAACTTGATATGATGTTGTAGGCCGCCTGGTGTCCCTACCCTTCCTAATCCCAAAACCATTCAAAGAAAAGCGGCATGGCAGTTGCAGGTGGTTCCTGGCTCGATCAGACGATGGTGAACGATTGATGATCGTTCGCATGTACCAGACGTGTTGTTTCGCGGAATACAATCACAATCACTGCAAGGTCTTTGAGCAGGATCCCAGCTTCTCTGGGCCTTCAGGAATTTTTGACTGGAGGTTGGTAAGTAGTCTTGGTACATGCTCTCTATTTGTCAGACTGAATTATCTGATTAACCAGGAGATAACCGACGGCAAGGATCATGATGGCAGTGCGGTTTCGTTCCTCAGGAAAAACTGTGTGTACACAGCGTACCATGCGTCTCTGCATGCACCATACCCTGATATGTGCCGCCACGCTCTGCAGCCCAAAGTAAGAGAGAGGGTCGCAAGTATTATACTTCGACCTGCTGACTAGAGTTTCCCCCATCAGGCACCCATCTGGTTCAAGCTGTCAGCCAATCTCCACAGCTTAATAAATAGTTATGTCTAACTGAGCCAGTTAGTTAGATGCGTACACTTGGTGTAGTAGGATCTTTATTTAGTTTGATGCATACACTTGTTCTTTTTTGGTAGCCCTTTTGTAATGATGGCTGATGTTTGGTTTGGAAGAGAGAGCTGCGTCTTCACTCGTTTGGCCTGCTTACTGCTTCTGTTGCACCCCCAGCCCTGGTTGCTGCTGCTGCTATTTTCAATGTACAATTAGTAGTATATTTCGTCTGTTGGTTGAATAAATGTGTTGTTAGAATGACAAACACAATGTTTTGGAAGTTGTTGCACAGTTCGATCCTTTAGTGCCCCGTACTGTACGTAGCGCATACTATTTTTTGTACGGAACACATTTTCCACTTGTTGATAACATGCAACCCACTGATGAAGACCCAATAGAGAAGCCCATAATTAACCGGAAGGGAGGCTCTCACATCAATCTGGCCCAGGTACATGCTCATGGTTCCCTAAACATAAATAAGTAAATAAATAAATAAATAAAGCTAAATGCTCATGCACCAGTTCTTTAAATTCATGATTTAACAAGAGGATATTATTTCCTATGATAGTGTCGTTACATTGAGTCGATATTATTCTTCAGCAAAGATAGCGATCAATCTTCTTTCTCCCAGCATTTTCTTCCTGCAACCAGTGGACCCATGCAAATCATAGTCAACATCATAAATAGATCCGGTCCATTTTTATTTTTCAATAGGAATGTCCAACCCAGCCCAGCACATTGGCGACAGCACTTTATCCTCCGTCGTGGTGCGCTCGCCGCGGCGCCACCATCCAGCCCTGTCAACATAGTTTTTTTCGAAATGGCCCCTGTCAACATAGTGAATCGGGAGAGGACTGTAGTTGTGAGTATGATAGTACGGACCCACCAGGTCCACTCCCAAACACAAGCAAGCGCCTCTTTTACTACTTAGATGAACCCCTCGTTTTTACTCTAATCCACCCTGCTGATATCTGGGGCCCACATCATTTTCAACGTATAGTCAATTAATGACAGAATTGCACAAATTTTTTTAAGTAGTAATTCGGAGGAGCAGGCTATAAACTGGGTTGTGCGGTCTCTGTGGCCCGTCTAACAACATGACCAGCCCAGCAATTTTTCTTTGGGAAAATAGGTAGCCCAGTATTTCTTTTTGAAGAATACCCAAGCTAGGCCTATTTGTTTTCTCTGACTTACTGGGCTGAAAATCTTTCTAGACGAGGAGGGATGCATTCCGGCCTGGCCAAAGAGTATGGTCAGTGTTTGTTAAAAGTAATATCAAAAGGGGTTGAAAATTCCAAAAAAATTATAGCAAATGGGATATTAGTTTCTTTTTTTGTTTTTGTTCTTCACTGATATCTTATACTCCCTCCGTCCCAAAATTCTTGTCTTAGATTAGTCTAGATAAGGATGTATCTAATACCAAAACGTGACTTGATACATCCGTATTTAGACCAATCTAAGACAAGAATTTTGGGACGGAGGAGTATTTCATTGGATTTAACATGACATAGTACTAATTTATTTTTAAATTTGTTTTAGTATGGCTACTAATTTTTGGATTAAGAATATTTTTTTCTCAGCAAAAATTTGCGAATTTTCAAAATTTCCCACATATTTAGTTAATTTTTTTAACCCTGGTACTGACCAGAAAATGGACATCAATTCTAAAAATGGAAAATGGGCTGCAATAAATTCCATATGAATTAGAAAATGAGTAAAAATTATAAAAATAATAGCAAATGGGCTGTACATGCCACATATTCGAGGCTGACTTGTTTACGCAAGGCTTTGTCAGTCAACACACGATTCTAGTAGGAGTGGTTGTTGGATGTCCATCCAACGGCCGACATGCTTCTTCAATCTCTGATCTTCCCGCTCCAGCCGCCTAAACTAGCGCCGGCGGGACTGCCTGCTCCCTCCTCTTGTGGCCCGCTGTGATGCCGAGGAGGCTTCCCTGGCCCACCCTACTCCCTCCGCTGGGCTGGCCGCACGCAATCAACTACTTCCTTATTACGTGAAAAAATGATTCCCCCCACTAACATCTGGGGCGCATCGGTTGGGAGGCTGACCTGTGGGCCTACTAAGTTGACGCGTACGCAGGGCTTGTCAACTTAGTCAACAAACGATTCTAGCAGCAGTAACCGTTGGATTTGAATCGAACGATCCTGCTGCTTCTTCAATCGCTGCTCTTCTTGCACCAGCCGCCCAAACCAGCGCCGGCGAGACCGCCTGCTCCTGTCTCCAGTGGCCGGTTGTGCTGTCGTTGAGGCCTCACCACCCCCTACTACTCCCATCGCCAGCCAAGCCCCTCGGGGATGGCAGCCTCACACCGCAGTCGAACCAGTGAACCCTCGTACTCCTCTCCGCGTGGGCATCCACTGCCGCGTCTTCCCCGGCTCCGCGTCGTCCCCTTCCTAGGCCTCGCCGCCGTCCATCGCCTTGGTGCTCTCGGCGCGGCGTGGTCAATGTGGTCAACAACCGACTTCCATCGGAAGAGTACTGTACATGGAGAGGCTGACAGCTGGGTCCACGGCCGCAGCTAGGTCCATGGCCACAACCCAGTTTTTTTTTGTGATTTGCCAAGTAAGTCGCTTTGTCAGGACTGTAGGGCTGTAAATCTGTCAAGACGAGGAGAGCTTCATTCAGTTTGACAAGAAAATGGCCTATCAGTAATGAGAAATGGGCTGTACATTTTTAAAACACATCAAACTGGCAATTAGTTTCAAATTTCTTTTTTTCATTTCGAGATTTTAAATTGCATTGATTTTTATGCGTGGACAATTTGTTGGATTTTATATTGATATATATTTATTTTTAAAATTAGTTTGAACGTGACTCGAAATTTCAGGATTAAAAATAGTTCGGACCGCACCGAAATATGCAAAATTTCGTATAATTTTTTAATCGTGGCCACAATATGGGCCGTAATGCTAACAAAAAGAATATGGGCTCCAAAAAAACCTTAAGAATTAGCAAATGGGCTATAAATTATTAGAAATAATGGCAGGTGGGTTGTATGCTATTTTCCACAGATTTGAGGCTTTCCTAAAAAAGGTTGACGCACAAGCAGTGACTGTTGGATTTCCATCCAACAGTAGTCGTGCTTCTTCAATCTCTGCTCTTCCTGCTCCAGCCTCTCAAACAAGCACCGGCGGGACTGCCTGCTCCCTCCTTTCCGCGGCCGTCTGTGCTGCCGCGTAGGCCTCACCACCCCACCGTACTCCCATTGCTGGCCTAGCCATCCCTCTACTCACCCACAACTGCTGTTATTCTCCGGCGACGGCAGACGAACCAGTAAACCCTCATACAGTTGTACTCCCCTCCGCATGGGAAACAACTGCTGAGTCTTCCCTAGCTCCGTGTAGTTTCCTTCCTAGGCCTCACCGTCGTCCACCGCCCTGGTGCTCTCGGCGCGGCCTGGTCAACGTGGTCAAGACCGACATCCATCTGAAGTGGACTGTGCGTGGAGAGGCTGATAGCTGGGTCCATGGCCGCACGCCAGGAAATGGCTCCTTATTACACGCAAAATAATGATCCCTCCACCTGACATCTGGGACCCACCGAAAGGGCCTCTGTATTTCACGAAAAAAACGTTACCCTCGCTGACAGCTCGGACCCACCAGCTATATCTTTGCACGCAAGGAAGTGCCTACTTATTACGCACAAAAATGAATACCCCCTGCTAGCTGGGACCCAGTATAGTGGGAGGCTGACTTGTGGGCGTACTAAGTTGATGGGGATGGAGGGCTTTGTCAACTTAGTCAATATGCACGATTCTAGCTCCATTGACCGGCCGGAGTGCTTCTTCAACCTCTGGTCTTCTTGCTCCAGCCGCCCAAACCAGCGACTGTCGTGCCTCGTGCTCCTACCTCCCGTGGCCGGCTGCGATGCCGCGGAGGCCTCATCGACCCCTACTACTCCCACCACTGGCCAGGCCATCCTTCTACTCACCCACACCCCCTGTTATTCTGCCGCGATGGTAGCCTCACACCGCAGCCGAACCAGTGAACCCTCGTACTCCTCTCCGCGCGGGCTTCCACTGCCGCGTCTTCCCCGGCTCTGCGTCGTCCGCTTCCTAGGCCTTGCCGTCGTCCACTGCCCTGGTGCTCTCGGCACGGCGTGGTCAACATGGTCAAGGAACGGCTTCCATCGGACATGGACTGTACGTGGAGAGGCTGACAGCTAGGTCCATGTCCGTAACAAGGAAGTGCCTCCTTATTACGCGCAAAATAATTATGCCTCCACCTGACAGCGGGGACCCACCGGACGGCCACCGTATTTCACGAATTCCCCCTGACTGCAGGCACCCACCAGATATATCTTCGCATGCAAGGAAGTGCGTCCGAAAAAACGATTCGCCCCCTGACTGCTGGGACCCACCACCTACATCTTCGCACGCAAGGAAGTGCATGACAGTCGAGACCCACCTGGTCGAAGTGTACGTAGTGTTGTCATTTGGTACGTCCATTTTGCATCATGCTTTTATATCGATATTTATTGCAGTATGGGTTGTTATTACACATTATGTCACAATAGTTATGCCTATTCTCTCTTATTTTACAAGGTTTACATAAAGAGGGAGAATGCCGGCAGCTGGGATTCTAGGTTGGAAAAGGAGCAAATATTAGAGACCTATTCTGCACAGCTCCAAAAGTCCTAAAACTTCACGGAAGTCATTTTCAGAATATATAAAAAAATACTGAGCACAAGAAGTTAACCAGTGGGCCACACCCTGCCCACGAGGGTGGGGGCGTGCCCTACCCCCCTAGGCGAGCCCCCCTACCTCGGGGGCCCCCTGGTGGCCCTCCGATGACCATCTTCTGCTATATGGAGTGTTTCGATGAGAAAAAAAATCATAAGCCATCTTTCCGGATGAGACTCCGCCACCACGAGGCGGAACTTGGCGGAACCAATCTAGGGCTCCGGCGGAGCTGTTCTGCCGGGGAAACTTCCCTGCGGGAGGGGGAAATCATCGCCATCGTCATCACCTACGATCCTCTCATCGGGAGGGGGTCAATCTCCATCAACATCTTCACGAGCACCATCTCATCTCAAACCCTAGTTCATCTCTTGTATCCAATTCTTGTCTCTAAGTCCGGGATTGGTACCTGTGGGTTGCTAGTAGTGTTACGTTTGTTCCTGAGGACATGGGAGAAGTCTTGCTATTATGCTAGCCAATTCTTTGCACCAAGTAGAGATACTACTTGTGCTTCCAAATATCCCTAAACCAGTTTTGCCATGAGAGTACACCATACCTACCTATGGATTGAGTAAGATCCTCCAAGTAAGTTGTCATTGGTGCAAGCAATAAAAATTGCTCTCTAAATATGTATGACTTATTAGTGTGGGAGAAAATAAGCTTTATACGATCATGTGATGTGGAAGAAATAAAGGCGACGGACTGCATAATAAAGGTCCATATCACAAGTGGCAATATAAAGTGACGTTCTTTTGCATTAAGATTTTGTGCATCCAACCATAAAAGCGCATGACAACCTCTGCTTCCCTCTGCGAAGGGCCTATCTTTTACTTTTATCTCCTACCTTGCATAAGAGTCATGGTGATCTTCACCCTTCCTTTTTACATTTTATCTTCTGGCAAGCACAACATGTTGGAAAGATCCTGGTATATATGGCTAATTGGATGTGAGTTTTCATGAACTATTATTGTTGACATTACCCTTGAGGTAAAACGTTGGGAGGCGAAACTATATTCCCCTATCTTTCTCTGTGTCCGATTAAAACTCCATACCCATAAGTATTGTGTGAGTGTTAGCAATTGTGAAGGACTATATGATAGTTGAGTATGTGGACTTGCTGAAAAGCTCTTATATTGACTCTTTTCTATGTTATGATAAATTGCAATTGCTCCAATGACTGATATTATAGTTTGTTAGTTTTCAATGAAGTTTATGATTCATACTTGAAATTGTGATTGAATTGTTACTCTAGCATAAGAGATCATATGACAAGAATTATATAAGTTGCTGTTCTAAGAATTTACATGATGCCCTCATGTCCGTATTTTATTTTTATCGACACCTCTATCTCTAAACATGTGGACATATTTTTCGATTTCGGCTTTCGCTTGAGGACAAGCGAGGTCTATGCTTGGGGGAGTTGATACGTCCATTTTACATCATGCTTTTATATCGATATTTATTGCATTATGGGCTGTTATTACACATTATGTCACAATACTTATGCCTATTCTCTCTTATTTTACAAGGTTTACATAAAGAGGGAGAATGCCGGCAGCTGGGATTCTGGGCTGGAAAAGGAGAAAACATTAGAGAGCTATTCTGCACAGCTCCAAATGTCCTGAAACTTCACGGAAGTCATTTTCAGAATATATAAAAATTACTGAGTGCAAGAAGTTCACCAGGGGGGCCACACCTTGCCCATGAGGGTGGGGGGCGCGCCCTACCCCCCTGGGCGCGCCCCTACCTCATAGGCCCCATGGTGGCCCTTTGATGACCATCTTCTGCTATATGGAGTCTTTCGATGAGAAAAAAAATCATAAGCCATCTGTCCAGACGAGACTCTGCCGCCACGAGGCGGAACCTTGGCGGAACCAATCTAGGGCTTCGGCGGAGCTGTTCTGCCAAGGAAACTTCCCTCCGGGAGGGGGAAATCATCGCCACCGCCATCGTCATCACCAATGATCCTCTCATTGGGAGGGGGTCAATCTCCATCAACATCTTCACTCGCACCATCTCATTTCAAACCCTAGTTCATCTCTTGTATCCAATTCTTGTCTCTAAGTCCGGGATTGGTACCTGTGGGTTGCTAGTAGTGTTAATTACTCCTTGTAGTTGATGCTAGTTGGTTTATTTGGTGGAAGATCATATGTTCAGATCCTATATGCATATTAATACCCCTCTGATTATGAACATGATTATGCTTTGTGAGTAGTTATGTTTGTTCCTGAGGACATGGGAGAAGTCTTGCTATTAGTAGTCATGTGAATTTGGTATTTGTTCGATATTTTGATGAGATGTATGTTCTCTCTCCTCTAGTGGTGTTATGTGAACGTCGACTACATGACACTTCACCATTATTTGGGCCTAGAGGAAGGCATTGGGAAGTAATAAGTAGATGATGGGTTGCTAGAGTGACAGAAGCTTAAACCCTAGTTTATGTGTTGCTTCGTAAGGGGGTGATTTGGATCCATATGTTTCATGCTGTGGTTAGGTTTACCTTAATACTTTTGTTGTAGTTGCGGATGCTCTCAATAGAGGTTAATCATAAGTGGGAAGGTTGTCCAAGTAAGGGCAGTACCCAAGCACCGGTCCACCCACATATCAAATTATCGAAGTACCAAACGCGAATCATATAAACGTGATGAAAACTAGCTTGACGATATTCCCCTGTGTCCTTGGGAGCGTTTTACATCATATAAGAGTTTGTCCAGTCTTGTCCTTTGCTACAAAAAGGATTGGTCCACCTTGCTACACTTTATTTACTTTTGTTACTTATTACTCGTTACAAATTATCCTATCACAAAACTATCTGTTACCTATTATTTCAGTGCTTGCAGGGAATACCTTGCTGAAAACCGCTTATCATTTCCTTCTGGTCCTCATTGGGTTCGACACTTTTACTTATCAAAAGGACTACGATAGATCCCCTATACTTGTGGGTCATCATCATTCTGGTCGCGAACGTGTACGTACATACTGGTCGATGTAGAGGCGCGCACGTGTCATAGTAGAGGCGCGCACGTAGCCTGTACACATACGTACATCAACCAATGTGCAAGAAAGAAAATACGGCCACGTATGTACATACGGGCAGGGTCTCGCCTACTCGCGCATACGTACGGCCAGGGCTCGTGTACATGGCTGGGTCGGAACGGAGAAACAACGTCGTCGTCGTGTTCATTTGGAAAGGGAAAATTTATATAGTGTGCTGAAATTTACTGTCACTTAGTACTATGGAAAGTAATCCTCTGAGAGGCTTATTCGGGGTATCTTCACCCCGACCAGTAGAGCAAAGAGTTGCTCCTCAACCTACTGAACCTACTGAAAATGAAAATGTCTGCCTTGAAATTCCTTCGGGTATGTTTGAAAAACTGCTAGCTAAACCTTTTGCAGGAGATGGAACATTACATCCCGATGAGCACCTAATATATGTGGATGAAGTTTGTGGATTATTTAAGCTTGCAGGTGTGCCCAGAGATGTCATTAAGAAGAAGGTCTTACCTTTATCTTTGAAGGGACATGCATTGACTACAAACGATTGAAATTGGAATTTGATCAGAAGTTTTATCCTATGCATCTTGTTCATCGTGATCGCAATTATATATATAATTTCTGGCCTTGCGAAGGTGAAAGCATCGCTCAAGCTTGGGGGAGGCTTAAATCAATGTTATATTCATGCCCCAATCATGAGCTCTCAAGAGAAATGGTTATTCAAAATTTATATGCTCGGCTTTCTGATAGAAATCACACCATGCTCGATACTTCTTATGCTGGCTCTTTTATGATGAAGACTATTGAATTCAAATGGGATTTATTGGAAAGAATTAAACGCATCTTTGAAGACTGGGACCTCGACGAAGGTAAGGAGTCAGGTATGACACCTAAGTTTGATTTTGTTAAATATTTTATGGATACCGATGTTTTCCGTAAATTTAGCACTAAATATGGACCTGACTTTGAAATAGTAGCTTCTTTCTGTGAATCTTTTGCTACTCATGTTGATCTCCCTAGGGAGAAGTGGTTTAGATATCATCCTCCCATAGAAGTAAAAGTAGCTGCACCTATTAAAGTTGAAGAAAAGACTGTCACTTATAATGATCCTATTGTTCCTACTGCTTATGCTGAGAAACCACCTTTTCCTGTTAGGATAAAAGATCATGCTAAAGCTTCAACTGTGGTTCGTAAAAGAAATATTAGAACTTATACACCTCCTGAGCAAGTTAAAGTTGAACCTAATATTGCTATTGTTAAAGATCTCTTGGCTGATAATATTGATGGGCATGTTATTTATTTCTGTGATGAAACTACTAGAATTGCTAAACCTTGTGCTAAAGATAAACATAGACCTGTGGTAGGCATGCCTGTCATTTCTGTTAAAATAGGAGATCATTGTTACCATGGCTTATGTGATATGGGTGCTAGTGCTAGTGCAACACCTTTTGACTTATACAAAGAAATTATGCATGACATTGCACCCGCTGAATTAGAAGATATTGATGTCACAATTAAACTTGCCAATAGAGATACTATTTCACCAATGGGAATTGTTAGAGATGTTGAAGTCTTGTGTGGGAAAACTAAATATCCTGCTGATTTTCTTGTTCTTGGCTCCCCACAAGATAGCTTTTGTCCCATTATTTTTGGTAGACCCTTCTTGAGCACTGTTAATGCTAAGATAGACTGCAAAAAGGATGTTGTTACTATTGGTTTGGGTGATATGTCTCATGAGTTCAACTTTTCTAAATTTCGTAGACAACACCGTGAAGAGGAATTGCCTAGTAAAGATGAAATTATTGGTCTTACTTCTATTGCCGTACCTCCTAGTGATCCTTTAGAACAATATTTGCTAGACCATGAAAATGATATGTTTATGAATGAAAGAAGGGAAAGAGATGAAGTATTCCTTAAATAGGAACCCATCCTGAAACACAATTTTCCTGTTGAAATCCTAGGGGATCCTCCTCCACCCAAGGGTGATCCCGTGTTTGAGCTTAAACCATTACCTGATACTCTTAAATATGCTTATCTTGATGAGAAAAATATATATCCTATTATTATTAGTGCTAACCTTTCAGAGCATGAAGAAGAGAGATGATTGAAAACTCTGAAGAACCACCGTGCTGCTATTGGATATACTCTCGATGATCTTAAGGGCATTAGTCCCACACTATGTCAACACAAAATAAATTTGGAGAAAGATGCCAAACCAGTTCGTGATCACCAACAACGGCTAAATCCTAAGATGAAAGAAGTGGTAAGAAAGGAAATACTAAAGCTTCTGGAGGCAGGTATAATTTATCCCGTTGCTAATAGTCAGTGGGTAAGTCCTGTCCATTGTGTCCCTAAGAAGGGAGGTATTACTGTCGTTCCTAATGATAAAGATGAATTGATCCTGCAAAGAATTATTACAGGTTATAGGATGGTAATTGATTTCCGTAAATTAAATAAGGCTACTAAGAAAGATCATTACCCATTACCTTTTTATTGATCAAATGCTAGAAAGATTGTCAAAACATACACATTTTTGTTTTCTAGATGGTTATTCTGGTTTCTCTCAAATACCTGTGTCAGCCAATGATCAATCAAAGACTACTTTTACTTGCCCTTTTGGTACTTTTGCTTATAGATGTATGCCTTTTGGTTTATGTAATGCACCTGCTACCTTTAAAAGATGCATGATGGCTATATTCTCTGAATTTTGTGAAAATATTTGTGAGGTTTTCATGGACAATTTTTCCGTCTATGGATCCTCGTTTGATGATTGGTTAAGCAACCTTGACCGAGTTTTGCAGAGATGTGAAGAAACTAATCTTGTCTTAAATTGGGAAAAGTGCCACTTTATGGTTAATGAAGGTATTGTCTTGGGGCATAAAGTTTTTGAAAGAGGTATTGAAGTTGATAAAGCCAAGGTTGATGCTATTGAAAAGATGCCATGTCCCAAGGACATCAAAGATCCTACGCAAGTGTCATTCTGAGGCTTATGGAGGACACCATGCTGGAGATAGAACTGCACATAAGGTATTGCAATCCGGTTTTTATTGGCCTACTCTCTTCAAGGATGCCCTTAAGTTTGTCTTGTCTTGTGATGGATGTCAAAGAATTGATAATATTAGTAGACGTCAATAAATGCCTATGAATTATTCACTTGTTATTGAACCATTTGATGTTTGGGGCTTTGATTATATGGGACCTTTTCCTGCCTCTAATGGGTATACACATATTTTAGTTGATGTTGATTACGTTACTAAGTGGGTAGAAGCTATTCCAACTAGTAGTACTGATCATAACACCTCTATTAAGATGCTTAAAAAGGTTATTTTTCCAAGGTTTGGAGTCCCTAGATATTTAATGACTGATGGTGTTTCACATTTTATTCATGGTGCTTTCCATAAAATGCTTGCTAAGTATGTTGTTAATCATAGAATTGCATCTCCTTATCACCCACAGTCTAGTGGTCAAGTAGAATTGAGTAATAGAGAACTCAAATTAATTTTGCAAAAGACTGTCAATAGATCTAGAAAAAATTGGTCCAAGAAACTTGATGATATATTATGGGCCTATAGAACTGCATATAAAAATCCTATGGGTATGTCTCCGTATAAAATGGTTTATGGAAAAGCATGTCACTTACCTCTCAAACTAGAACATAAGGCTTATTGGGCTATTAAAGAGCTCAACTATGATTTCAAACTTGCCGGTGAGAAGTGGTTATTTGACATTAGCTCATTTGATGAATGGAGAACCCAAGCCTATGAGAATGCTCAATTGTTTAAAGAAAAAGTTAAAAGATGGCATGACAAAAGAATAGAAAAGTGTGAGTTTAATGTAGGTGATTATGTATTGCTATACAACTCTCGTTTAAGATTTTTTGCAGGAAAACTTCTCTCTAAATGGGAAGGTCCTTACGTTATCGAGGAGGTCTATCGTTCCGGTGCCATCAAAATCAACAACTTCTAAGGCACAAATCCGAAGGTGGTGAACGGTCAAAGAATTAAACATTATATCTCAGGTAATCCTATAAATGTTGAAACCAATGTTATTGGAACCGTAACCCCAGAGGAATACATAAGGGACACTTTCCGGAACGTTTCAGACTCCTAAAAGGAATAGGTATGTGGTACGGTAAGTAAACCGACTCCAAAACAGTTCCAATGTCAATTTTCTTCCATTTTGGAATATTTAGAAAAATAGAAAAATAAGAAGCAGTCCGGGAAGGACACGAGGGCTCCACAAGGGTGGAGGGTGCGCCCTACCCCCCTGGGGGCGCCCCGCTTTCTTACACGTTACGTATTTTGGTCGGTAAAAAATCTTTATATAATCTCCCGAAGGTTTTGACTCCTGTATCATGCAAATATCTCCTGTCTTTGTTTCAAGCTGTCCTGCTGCAGATTAGAGCAACATGTCGTCCCAGGATTCAGAAGGAGAAAGCTATGTGGCTGATTACCTTGTAGATCCTAAAGTCTATGGGGATGTGGAGCATTGTGGTTGGACTACGGAAGAAGAAGATGACTATGAACCCAAGGGAAGGGAGGAGACGAGCTCAGAAGAAGATGAAGTCCCATTACCTCAACCTGGGGACATGCATGTGGAGTTCAAAAAGTCAAGCCTCCCGGATAGAGTAAAGAAACCTAAGATCGAGTTTATCACTTTTCGCCTCTTGCAGGAAAACAAGCAGGAACTATGCAAAAAGATACTGAGCCTGGAGCAGGAGATCGATGACCTAAGGGACCAAAATTCTGTCCTCAAGCGCAAATTAAGGAAGAAGCCTACGCCATCAACAAAACCATCACCTTCTTCACCAACAAAGAAGAACTGAGTATCTGGTATGGGCACTCCCCTTGGCAACTGCCAACCTTGGGGGAGTGCCCCGGTATCATATCACTATCACTTCTATCTTTACCATATTTCTTAGATCGATCCTTTTGGTAATATCTTGATCTAGTAGAATAAAGTTTTAGTATGATCTAGTTGTGAGTTTTGCTTTATGATCCTTCTATGTAATCGAGTCCGTGAGCTATATATAGTAATGATTAGTGTTGAGTCAAGGTCTTGAATATTTTGTTGTGATCTTGAGTGAATAAAATAAAAGAGAAAGAATAAAAAGAAACAAAGAGATCATATGGATCTTATGGAGAGTAATGAGCTCACATAGAAAGAGTATGATGAATAAAAGTTGTTGAGAGTTGACAAACATAGTTTTGGTCATCGTTGCAATTAATAGGAAGTAATAAAGAAAGAGAGGTCTTCACATATAGAGGTCTTCACATATCTTGGACATCTTTTATGATTGTGAGCACTCATTAAAATATGACATGCTAAAGGGTTGATGTTGGACAAGGAAGACAACGTAATAGGTTATGTTTTCTTATATCTGAGATAAATTATATTGTCATGGATCATCCAACATGATTGATCTTGCCTTTCCCTCTCATGCTAGCCAATTCTTTGCACCAAGTAGAGATACTACTTGTGCTTCCAAATATCCCTAAACCAGTTTTGCCATGAGAGTACACCATACTAACCTATGGATTGAGTAAGATCCTCCAAGTAAGTTGTCATCGGTGCCAACAATAAAAATTGCTCTCTCAATATGTATGACTTATTAGTGTGGGAGAAAATAAGCTTTATACGATCATGTGATGTGGAAGAAATAAAGGCGACGGACTGCATAATAAAGGTCCATATCATAAGTGGCAATATAAACTGACATTCTTTCGCATTAAGATTTTGTGCATCCAACCATAAAAGTGCATGACAACCTCTGCTTCCCTCTGTGAAGGACCTATCTTTTACTTTTATCTCCTACCTTGCATAAGAGTCATGGTGATCTTCACCCTTCCTTTTTACATTTTATCTTTTGGAAAGAACAACATGTTGGAAAGATCCTGGTATACATGGCTAATTGGATGTGAGTTTTCATGAACTATTATTGTTGACATTACCCTTGAGGTAAAATGGTGGGAGGCAAAACCATAATCCCCTATCTTTCTCTGTGTCCGATTAAAACTCCATACCCATAAGTATTGCGTGAGTGTTAGCAATTGTGAAAGACTATATGATAGTTGAGTATGTGGACTTGCTGAAAAGCTCTTATATTGACTCTTTTCTATGTTATGATAAATTGCAATTGCTCCAATGACTGAGATTATAGTTTGCTACTTTTCAATGAAGTTTATGATTCATACTTGAAATTGTGATTGAATTGTTACTCTAGCATAAGAGATCATATGACAAGAATTATATAAGTTGATGTTCTAAGAATGATCATGATGCCCTCATGTCCGTATTTTATTTTTATTGACACCTCTATCTCTAAACATGTGGACATATTTTTCGATTTCGGCTTTCGCTTGAGGAAAAGCGAGGTCTATGCTTGGGGGAGTTGATACGTCCATTTTGCGTCATGCTTTTATATCGATATTTATTGCATTATGGGCTGTTATTACACATTATGTCACAATACTTATGCCTATTCTCTCTTATTTTACAAGGTTTACATAAAGAGGGAGAATGCCGGCAGCTGGGATTCTGGGCTGGAAAAGGAGCAAATATTAGAGACCTATTCTGCACAACTCCAAAAGTCCTGAAACTTCACGGAAGTCATTTTCAGAATATATAAAAATTACTGAGTGCAAGAAGTTCACCAGGGGGGCCACACCCTACCCACGAGGGTGGGGGCGTGCACTACCCCCTGGGCGCGCCCCCTACATCGTGGGCCCCCTGGTGGCCCTTTGATGACCATCTTCTGCTATATGGAGTCTTTCGATGAGAAAAAATCATAAGCCATCTGTCCGGACGAGACTCCGCTGCCACGAGGCAGAACCTTGGCGGAACCAATCTAGGCCTCCGGCAGAGCTGTTCTGCTAGGGAAACTTCCTTCCGGGAGGGGGAAATCATCGCCATCGTCATCACCAACGATCCTCTCATCGGGAGGGGGTCAATCTCCATCAACATCTTCACCAGCACCATCTCATCTCAAACCCTAGTTCATCTCTTGTATCCAATTCTTGTCACTAAGTCCGGGATTGGTACCTGTGGGTTGCTAGTAGTGTTAATTACTCCTTGTAGTTGATGGTAGTTGGTTTATTTGGTGGAAGATCATATGTTCAGATCCTATATGCATATTAATACCCCTCTGATTATGAACATGAATATGCTTTGTGATTACTCCCTCCGTAAACTAATATAAGAGCGTTTAGATTACTACTTTAGTGATCTAAACGCTCTTATATTAGTTTACAGAGGGAGTAGTTACGTTTGTTCCTGAGGACATGGAAGAAGTCTTGCTATTAGTAGTCATGTGAATTTGGTATTCGTTCGATATTTTGATGAGATGTATGTTCTCTCTCCTCTAGTGGTGTTATGTGAACGTCGACTACATGACACTTCACCATTATTTGGGCCTAGAGGAAGGCATTGGGAACTAATAAGTTGATGATGGGTTGCTAGAGTGACAGAAGCTTAAACCCTAGTTTACGCGTTGCTTCGTAAGGGGCTGATTTGGATCCATATTTTTCATGCTATGGTTAGGTTTACCTTAATACTTTTGTTGTAGTTGCGGATGCTTGCAATAGAGGTTAATCATAAGTGGGATGCTTGTCTAAGTAAGGGCAGTACCCAAGCACCGGTCCACCACATATCAAATTATGAAAGTACCGAATGCGAATCATATGAACGTGATGAAAACTAGCTTGACGATATTCCCATGTGTCCTCGGGAGCGCTTTACGTCATATAAGAGTTTGTCCAGGCTTGTCCTTTGCTACAAAAAGGATTGGGCCACCTTGCTGCACTTTATTTACTTTTGTTACTTGTTACTCGTTACAAATTATCCTATCACAAAACTATCTGTTACCTATTATTTCAGTGCTTGCAGAGAATACCTTGCTGAAAACCGCTTATCATTTCCTTTTGCTCCTCATTGGGTTCGACACTCTTACTTATCGAAAGGACTACGATATATCCCCTATACTTGTGGGTCATCATTACTCTGGTCGCGAACATGTATGTACATACTGGTCGATGTAGAGGCGCGCACGTGTCATAGTAGAGGCGCGCACGTAGCATGTACACATATGTACAACGACCAGTGTGCGAGAAAGAAAGTACGGCCATGTACGTACATACGGGCAGGGTCTCGAACACCTACTCGTGCATACGTACGGCTAGGGCTCGTGTACATGGCTGGGTCGGAACGGAGAAACAATGTCGTCGTCGTGTTCATGGGGAGCCAACCGGATGGGTCGAAACGGAATGCGTCGTCGTGTTCATTGAGAGGGCTTGGACGGAAACAGCCTTGTGTTCGACCGGCCATGGTCGAAACGGATACGAGGCCCGGCGTACCGTAGAATGGAGGAAACAGCCTTGTGTTCGACCGGCCATGGTCGAAACGGGATCCTGTTCATCGGGAGGGGTCTGGCGTACCGCAAAACGGAGGAAACGGACCTCCTTCGGTCGAAACAGGGGTCCTGTTGATCGGGAGGGGTGTGGCGTACCACAAAATGGAGGAAATGGACTTTTGTTGGAGCGTGACGGTCGAAACGAGGGTCCTGTTCATCGGGAGGGGTGTGGCATACCGCAAAACGGGTCTCCATGGGATACTATTCATCTCCACCATCGACTCCCTCCAGCCTCCACGGGCTACTGTCCATCCACCGTCGACCTCCTCCAGCCTCCACCTGTGACTGTTCATCCACGGGCTCCTGTTCATCCTGCCTCCACCGCGCGCTACTCCACCGGCTACTGTTCAACCAGCCCTCTCCACGGGCTCCTGTTCAACCACCCCTCCACGGGCTACTGTTCATCCTGCCCTCCACCATCTACTGTTCATCCTACCCTCCACGGGGAGGTCCTGTTCATCTAGCCCTCCACGGGGTCCTGTTCATCCAGCCCCAACCGGCTCGATCGATCGGGGTCCTGTTCATCCAGAGGCAACACAACGGGGTCCTGTTCATCCACCCCACCAGGAACTGTTCATCCAAACCACCCCCCAGCAACGCTCACTGTTCATCTAGAGGCAGCATCGATCGGCTTTAGTTAGCAGCAGTAGCGAAGGAACCGCTCAATCGGGTTCAGTTAACAGCCATCGATCGATCGCTCGAGTTCAGTAACGCGTAGCCTGCAGTGCAATCGCTCGGGTTCAGTTAGAGGCCAACGCCTCACTCAGGTTCAGTTAGAGGCCAATGCCTCATGTGCGTGTACGAGAGAAACGCGCATCGCTCGGCCTCGACCACCCACCGTAACCAGGAACACCCCAATATTTTCCTCGCCCTCGCTTCTACCTGTAAGTGCATCTAGTGCCACCCCTAGTTGGTTTTGGAGTATTGACGACAAACCTAGTTGAGGGACTAATGTGGTTGTGAGAATTGCAGGATAACACAGGTAGAAGTCCCTCATTGATTCGGTTTTATTACCAGAGATGACCCCTAAAAATGTACGAAGACATTGAAGACAATGGTGGTATATGAAGATATTCACATTGAATACTATGACAAGAGAAGACACCATGTGAAGCCTATGGAACTCGAAGACTTAGATCCTTCGTAGTTTTATTTCATTTGTGTTGAGTCATAGGAACCACTATACTGTTAAGGGGGGTCCAGGAGAACCAGTCAGAATGACTGAAGTGATGCCTAATTCAAAACCTATATCTTCGAGCGAAGACTATGAGAGCAAATCTTGTCTAGAGTCGGACAAGTCAGCTTTACTTGTAGCCCAAGTAAAGTTGCCGTGTGAGTTTGAAATCTGACCGTTGGTACACGTGTCAGTTCCTTAGTGACCCAGGGTCATTTCGGAAAAATCAGGTCGGGTTGCCCAGTGGCTATAAATAGTCCACGCCCTACAACCATAAACGGTTGGCTGCTCAGATTTCAGTGCACGCCTTTTGTCGTTTGAGAGCAACCCACCTCGAAGCCTTTGAGAGAAAATTCCTAGCGAGGAGAAAAGCCCTAACCACTCAGAGCCAGAGTAAATTGGGCATCACTTAAGTCTTCTTGTCTGAGTGATCTGAAGACTTATTACACTTGAGGACTGTGCATCCTCGAGACGGTTAGGCGTCGCGTTCTGAGCATCCAAGAGAAATTGTGGATTGCGGGTGAACGAAGTCTGTGAAGGTTTGGGAGTCT
The DNA here is from genome assembly GCA_034509565.1 of Triticum monococcum. Classification (NCBI taxonomy): domain Eukaryota; kingdom Viridiplantae; phylum Streptophyta; class Magnoliopsida; order Poales; family Poaceae; genus Triticum; species Triticum monococcum. The sequence goes on along the minus strand of CM067843.1, from coordinate 254,921,276 downwards.
ACCTTGAAGACTTACCAGAGTGATTGGGTGAGATCTGTGTGACTTTGCTCAAGGAGAAAACGGTGAGGACTGGGTGTCCTGAGCTGCGTGTTCAGGACTGGGTGTCCGGGACTGTGTGTCCTTTGGTTTAAATACCTAGCCGCTCCAACCAGACGTACAGTTGTCACAACAACTGGAACTGGTCCAACAAATCATTGTCTTCAGCGTGTCACTGGTTTCATCTTCACTTCCTTTTACTTACTGTTACACATTGTGAAGCCATTGCATGCTTGCTTTATCTTCTGTCTTCACAACATAACTGTGTGATTTGTTTGGCTTCATAACTTCTTCCTACCTAATCCTTATTACACTGCAGCTACTTGTCATTGTGCTTTCACTCTATTGAATACTTGACCATGGCTTGCCTAGTGTAATCTAATTTCCCCTTCTTAAGTGGTAGGCATATTTGTACTATTTGTCTTCATAACCTTCACGTTTTGAAGACTTTCATAAAAATCACCTATTCACCCCCCTCTAGTTGATATAACGCACTTTCAATTGTTATCAGAGCAAGGTGCTCCCTTGTTCTGTGTGATTCGGTTTAACCACCTGGAGTTTTAGCTATGTCGACTGCAGGGATAATTAAAGTCTCCGCTGTGTGCCCCGTCTTCGATGGAACTGAATATCCCTACTGGAAGAATAAGATGCGCATGCATCTTGAAGCCATTAACGTTGACCTATGGTATGTCATCGAGAACGGCATTCCCAAGGCTGGAGAAGGTGTCACTGCTGCTGATGTCAAGAAGTTCACTCAACTGGACTCTACTGCCAAGAACATCATCTGTGGTCATCTGACCAAAGGACAGTATGGCCGTGTGAGTGCCTTGAAGACATCCAAGCTGGTATGGGACTGGCTCTCCAAGGTCAATGAAGGCATCTCAACTCAGAGAGATCAGAGAATCAGTGTTCTTCGAAATGACAATGAGAATGTCCAGCACACATTTGACCGGCTCACTGACATCACAAATGAGCTTCAAGCCCTCGGCGCCACTGAGATCACCAAACATGAAATCGTCAAGACGCTGCTGAGATCACTTGATAGTTCGTTTGACATTCTAGCCCTAATGATTGAAGAACGTCCAGACTTCAAGACACTCGATCCGTCTGACATACTTGAGAGGCTCAACACACATGAGTTTCAGCTTTCTGAGAAAAGAGATATCTACGGTCCAAACTATGGGCGAACTCGTGCCTTGAAGGCAAAAGCTGTGTCCTCATCTGAAGAATCTGACAGCAGTTCAGATGATCCTGAAGACATTGGAAGGGAACTTGCAATGTTAGTGAAGAAGTTCCAGAAATTCACCAAGCAGAAAGGCTTCAGAAAGTCTTCATGATCAAGCTCAAGGAATGATGAAGCATCTGCTCATGACTACAAGAAGAAAACATGCCACAAGTGCAAGAAAACTGGACACTTCATCTATGAATGTCCACAGTGGGACAATGAGAACAGAAAGAAGAAGAAGAGCAAGGAATATGATTCTGACGACAAGAAGAAGAAGAAATACTCAAAGTCTTCTTCCAAGTCTTCCTCAAAGTCTTCATCACACAAGAGGAGCTCATTTGGCAAGGCACATGCGTTTGTTGGCAAGGAAATGGACTCAGAGGAGGAGTCTGCTTCTGAGGAGGCAGAGGTGGAGTCCGAGGAGGAGTCTGATTCTGGCATTGCGAGTCTGGCTACAGCATACGTCGCCAAGTCCATCTTCAACACTGAAGACAATGACTTCATCACCAACACCAATGCAAATGACAAGGACGACTCTACTCCTACCTACTGCTTCATGGCACGCGGTGCCAAGGTAAACACACACATTACTCACTGTCAAACATCCAGTGATGATGATTCTGATTGTGATTCAAAGCCCAGCTACAAAACACTTGCTAAAATTGCAACTAAACAACAGAAAGCCATGGAACACATTCAAAAACTGTTAGACAGAAGCGATGATCTGTTGGGTGCTGAAATGACTCGATCTGAATCCTTAATTGAAGACATAAAAATCTTCACGTTAAGTATCAGGAACTTGAAGATCGTCATGATACTCTCTCAACTACTCATGAAAAGCTGTCCTATGATTATCTTCAAAGGAAGCAAGAACTTGAGAAATTGAGAGCGGCTCATGAAGACCTTCAAAAGGAAAACGAGTCACTTCACGCCGAACAGATCAGTTCCACTCAAGAAGGATTCGAACCACCATGCCTTAAATGCATTGAGTGTGATAATGCTACTTCTGTTGCTGAATGTTCCACTGCTACTGCTGTTGCAATATCTTCAACTGTTGAAGTGGTAACTAACCCCTCTGCTGAGGATACCACTGCTATTGCTGATGAGAATGCTAGGTTGAAGACATTGCTTGAAACAGGGATGTACAAAAGTCTCAAAGGACATCAGACATTATGTGATGTCCTCAAGAAGCAAATTCCGAACCGAAACCCTAGGAAAGAGGGTGTTGGGTTCGTGAGGAGAATAAATGCAGATGGCTCTTACTGGAAACCTGAGCAGTACCCCAAAACCACATGGGTGGCTGCAAAGGAATCCTCAGCAGATCCATCCAATCTGTCTGGCTTCACCTGTGCTAACCCAATTATCATTGATGAATCCTTTGATGCAAACTATAAGCTGTTTAGAAATCAGAATGGTGAAGTGTTTGCCAGGTACATTGGTACTAACTGCAGGAATGGACCGCCTATGAAGAAGATCTGGGTTCCAAAAACGTGTCTGGAGAATCTTCCTGTGAATGTCCTCATGACACCTCACATGAAGAAGACAAACCTCAGACCAAAGGCTTCATATGGTCCAAAGGCTTCATACAGACAGAGGACTCACCTGAGTCGCACTAACGCAAATGTTTTGCAGGGAAACCATACTCAGGCATATGAATATGAGAGCGGTTCTTCAAACCGTCATGTTCATATGACCAAGAACTATTCTGCCTATTCTTATGAGTACTATTGCCCGCCTGCTAGACTGTTTGCTAGGGCTCCAAAGCCAAAATTCTCAGATGCTGCACTTAGACTTATTGCTTCTAAGCCACCCTTGAAGATGTGGGTGGTTAAGAAAGCTTAACTCTCTTTTGCAGGGAAAGGTCTCCAGAAGAAAACCAAAATCTTCTGACGCTATTGCTGGGGACCTTAAAAATCTTGTGGGGTGCAAGATCAAATGCCCGAATGGCATCACTATGTATTTCGTACCTGAATCGCATGCTACTCTCCCTATTACTCCTAACCTGGATCTAAGTTTTCATAACCCACTGGTTTGTCAAATGTTTTTGCTTCACAATTCTCTTCGTGAAGCCTATCCCCCTAATTGCACTGTAGGGTACGACACCAGCGTCTTCAGAGTCTTCAGAATGGATTATTGACAGTGGGTGTACAAATCACATGACTGGCAAAAGAAGTCTTCTTATGGACTCAACCTTACATCCATCCGACAAGAGCCACATCACATTTGCTGACACTGGTAAAAGTAAGGTATTGGGTCTAGGTAGAGTTGTAATCTCAAAGGATCAGCACATGGACAAAGTCATGCTTGTTGAATCCCTTGGCTTCAACTTAATGTCTATCTCAATGCTTTGCGATTTGAACATGGTCGTAATATTTGGAAAATATCGTTGCCTAGTACTAATGGAATCTGACAAGTCTCTAGTGTTTGAAGGGTATCGGAAAGATGATCTGTATGTGGTAGATTTCTCAGCAGGGCCATAGCTTGCAGTATGTCTTCCGGCAAAGGCTTCAAAATGCTGGCTTTGGCATCGGAGGCTTGGGCATGCTGGCATGAGGAACCTCCACACACTTGCAAAGAAGAAGCATGTCATAGGCATCGAAGGCGTCAAGTTCAAGAAAGATCACTTATGCGGTGCCTGTGAAGTAGGGAAGATGACAAGGGCAAAACATCCCTTGAAGACAATCATGACCACTACTCGACCCTTCGAACTGCTTCACATGGATCTTTTTGGTCCCACTCACTACTCAACTTTTTCCACTACCGCTTGCCTCTATGGCTTTGTCATTGTTGATGATTACTCTAGATATACTTGGGTGCACATAATCCTTTACAATACTGAAGTGCAGGATGTCTTCAGACGCTTCGCCAATCGAGCTATGAACAATTATGGCGCCAAGATAAAGCACATCAGAAGTGACAATGGCACTGAATTCAAGAACACTGGCCTTGATACATATCTGGACACTTTGGGCATCACACATGAATTCTCAGCTCCGTACACGCCACAGCAGAATGGCGTCGTCGAATGCAAGAACAGAACACTCATTGAGATGGCCAGAACAATGCTAGATGAATACAAGACTCCAAGAAAATTTTGGCCTGAAGCCATTGACACTGCATGCCATACAATCAGCCGTGTTTATCTTCACAAGCTTCTGAACAAGACATCTTATGAACTCCTAACTGGCAAGAAACCAAATGTCAGTTACTTCAGAGTATTTGGCGCAAGATGCTGGATCAAGGACCCACACCACACCTCAAAATTTGCACCAAAAGCACATGAGGGTTTTATGCTTGGATATGGAAAGGATTCGCACTCCTACAGAGTCTTCAATCTCTTTCACTACAAAGTGGTTGAAACAGTGGATGTGTGGTTCGATGTGACCAATGGTTCACAAAGAGAGCAACTGCCAAATGTGCTAGATGAAGTTCCAGCTAGTGAATCAATCAAACTTATGGGAACTAGAGAGATTATACCTTCTGAAGCTCATCCTGAAGAAGAACTTATCATCTTAGCACCTGATCCACATGGAGACAATGCTCAGCCTGAAGACATTCCTCCCAACGACAACACAGATCAGCAAGAGCAAAGTCTTCGCCCTGTACATCCTCGTGTTGCCAATGAAGTGCAGATTGACAGAATAATTGACAGCATCAATGCACCTGGTCCACTCACTCGTTCAAGGGCAACTCAACTGGCAAATTTCTGTGGGCACTTCGCATTCGTCTCAATTTCAGAACCCAAGAAAGTTAAAGAAGCCTTTATGGAACCTGAATGGATTCTAGCAATGCAAGAAGAGCTTCAACAGTTTGAGCTGAACAATGTATGGGAATTGGTTAAGCGTCCTGATCCACGGAAGCATAACATAATAGGCACCAAATGGATATACCACAACAAGCAAGATGAGCATGGTCAAGTTGTCAGAAACAAAGCTCGTCTCGTTGCTCAAGGATATACTCAAGTGGAAGGCATTGACTTCGATGAAACATTTGCTCCTGTGGCCAGACTTGAAGCCATCCGTATACTGCTGGCCTATGCAAATCATCATAACATACTTTTATATCAAATGGATGTGAAGAGTGCCTTTCTCAATGGCAATGTTGAAGAAGAAGTGTATGTTGCACAACCACCTGGGTTTGAAGATCCAAAACATCCTGACATGGTTTACAAGCTCAATAAGGCACTGTATGGCCTCAAACAAGCCCCTCGGGCCTGGTATGACACACTCAAATACTTCCTGAAGAGCAAAGGCTTCATACCTGGCTCCCTAGATCCCACTCTCTTCACGAAGACATATGATGGTGAACTGTTTGTGTGCCAAATATATGTGGATGACATTATCTTCGGCTGCACCAATCAGAAGTACAGTGAGGAGTTTGGATATATGATGCAAGAGCAATATCAGATGTCTATGATGGGGGAGCTGAAGTTCTTCCTCGGTCTTCAGATACGGCAACAACGCAATGGCATCTTCAGATCTCAAGAGAAGTATCTCAAAGATTGCCTGAAGAAGTTCGGTATGCAAGACTGCAAATGCTTCACAACACCAATGCCAGCCAAACATCATCTGGGTCCAGACGACAATGGTAAAGAGTTCGATCAAAAGGTATACCGCTCCATGATTGGTTCTTTGCTTTATTTATGTGCATCTAGGCCAGATATTATGCTTAGTGTTTGCATGTGTGCTCGATTTCAAGCGGCACCAAAGGAGTCGCATCACTTAGCAGTGAAGCGAATTCTTCGATATTTGGCTCACACCCCAACTCTAGGGTTATGGTATCCAAAGGGCTCAGAGTTTGATCTGGTTGGATTCTTGGATGCTGATTATGCTGGTGATAAGGTTGATCGAAAGTCTACATCAGGCACATGTCACTTTCTGGGACGATCACTTGTATGTTGGTCTTCAAAGAAACAGAACTATGTATCCCTCTCCACTGCTGAATCTGAATACATTGCTGCTAGATCTTGCTGCGCTCAGCTTCTGTGGATGAAGCATACTCTCAAGGACTATGGCATTCATCTGAAGCAAGTGCCTCTTTACTGCGACAACGAAAGCGCCATCAAGATCGCCAACAACCCAGTTCAGCACTCGAAGACAAAGCACATTGAAATTCGTCATCACTTTCTCAGAGATCATGTTGCAAAGGAAGATATTGATATCATACACGTCAACACTGAAGAGCAATTGGCAGATATCTTCACCAAGCCCTTGGATGAGAAGAGATTTTGCAAGTTACGGTGTGAGCTAAATATCTTGGATTCCTCAAATGTCCTGTGATCAGGCACACATCCTAACACTTATGCATATTGATGACTTAGATGTGCAACACACGAAGTAATGTATATCTTCAATCAATGAAGACATACATTCTAAGTGTGAATACATTAATGTGGAAATTGACTTCAGAGCGCCACGATAATTGTGCGCCGTGTCTGGGTCTAATACTTCCTATCCAGTGGGTAACGCCACCACCAAACATTCTATTTTGAAGTGTTTCACTCACGGCGTTACCTTGCAATGTCTTCACATTTGGTCTGGTTTCATTCCCAACATGTCTTCATGATTATCTTCACTACGTGGATTATATAGATATATATATATACTAGTGTTCTGTCCTCTACAACATTCACTTACAGCTATGTTTTCTTGTTTTGAATCTTTTGAACTAAGTGAATGTGATCGGACCCTAATCTCTCTATGCTTTCTATCTCAAATTCTATCTCTCCAAGTCATATGCATCCTATTGAAACTGTCGAATGTCTTCTCTGTGTCCTTGTCAGCAGAAGACACAGAGACAAACTTTAAATCTATTTTCGATGCTCATTCATCCACAAGAAATCTGGAGAAGTAGGAATGACCACTCGACAATCCAGGCGTGCGTGGGATGTGGAACTGCCCCCGAGACTCCGCATGATGGCCACGTGCTGTTCAGATGCGAATCGCCAGGGGCACCTGTGTAATAGCGCAGTGCCGCCCCTGTGACTATAAATACACACTCACCGCGATCATTATCTCCTTCTTCCTCCCTCGCACGAACCCTAGCGCCACCGCTAGCTCTCGACAACGCCGGCGACGAAGCACTTCACTGCCGCAACCTCTCCGACGCCGTTTTCACGCCGACCGTGGACATCACTCTCTCTGCCGTCACCGTAGGTGTCTTCCGTCGCCAAGTTAGGGCACGGAGGATCGAACTGCTCGGCCTCATCTCCCACTCCGTCTAGCAGTTCGAAGTGGGGTAAATAAAACCTCTTTTTACAGCCTCTTTTGATCCTATAGTTCGGTCACTTTCTGCCATAAGAAGTTTCTATTCACACAAGTTAGATCTCTCTCAGTCTGCATCTCATAACTTGCCTAGTATATTCACTTGTGCTTCATGAAGTAGTTAGATTCCTCACTTGTACTGATCTATCGGTTCATACAAATCTGGAACCAACTTCTTTTCTATAAGTGAATGTCTTCGCACGATGAGGTGAATGTCTTCTAAACTGATTTATCTTCAAAATCTTCTGAGAATGCATATGACCTCTTCCCCTTCCCTCGCACCTTAATGCTGTCACAGGTACATGTCCGTGGGAGAATCTTTTGGTTCTCATAGTCTGCATCCATTTGCAGAGTTCTTACAGCGTCACATCAATTCTCCTGAAGCCAGTTCCTATTGGTCCAACAAAAGAAAGCCTTTGAAGCCTTTGAACGTCTTGAAGCCTTCCAAGTTAAGGTTTATGGCTGCAGAAAAACTAGCAAGGAAGGGTGGCAGAAAGCGTCGAGGGGAAACATCAAGAGATCTGCCCGATGACCTCTCAGAGCTGTACAAGACAGATCCTGAAGAGGATTACAATCAGTGCAAGACATGAATCCAATGGATTCGACGCTATTGGGCGGAGCAATGGTTCGAATACCGCTTTGTCACCAAGGAGTACGCTGAGAAAAGCTCCATCAAGAGACCATGGGGAGACGTACTATACAAAAATCTCGTGCCCAGGTCTAGAGATGAAGCCATTGCTCAAGGCTTCTACCCGTGCATGGTTCGTGGGCCAGAGCCAGCTGAAGCACATCCGTCGTCACTACTCTGGTGTCGTGACGACAATCTGTTCAAGTGCAACTTCCAGTTTGCCTAGAAATCAGCGAAGCACAACAAAAAGAAATTGGGCTTAGACTTCAACCCTGGTCCCTCCGCACCAAGGGCAGATGGCACACACGAGGCAGACCCCAATATCATCGGTCCGTATGCAAATCTTGAGGGCCTCATCACCCGCATCTTAGTCCAAGGGACTGTAGTCCATGACCCTCCTACTGACTCTGAATCTGATGAAGCGCCTGCTGCACCGAAGCCAAAGCAGTCAAAGAAGCCAAAAGCTTCAAGGCAGGCCCCTTCACCCAAAATCTCAAGGGCGAAGCCATTGGCAACTGCACCTCCTGAAGCAAGTGTGCAGTCTGAAGACTTATCACGAGTCTCCAAGCCCCAGGAAGCCAAGAAGCCTCAGGCACACACAGGCAAAGAGCTCACAGCTGCTGCCATTCTGCACAGCGAAACCATTGATCTGTCAAGCGATGAATATCCTGGAGATGACGCTCTTGAGCAGCTCATCAAGAGCAAGGAGGAGGCTGAAATCTTCAACAATCTGCCTCTGTTTGATGTCGCCATCATCCACAACTTCATCGATGAATGGTTTGCCTCACCGAACATAAGCTTCGATGATCTGCAGCTGCCCATAGGCCTCAGCGTCACCTTCCAAGGCGCTATTGCTTCAGAACTTGCAATTGCCTAGCGCATTGTTGAACTGAAGTAGAAAATTGACTTTGAAAAGGCTCAGTTCAAGAAGCACATGGCCAAGCTCAGCGTGCAAGAAGTGAAAAACTTCAAGATCATGTTGCACGAGCTAAAGGATAACTTTCTGCAGAAGCGTGCAGAAGCTCAGGGTTCCCGGGAGCGAATGAAGACTCTGGCTGATCGCTGTGTGCAGGCCTACAATGAGGCCGAGAAGCGCAAGGCACTTGGGTGTCCCGGCATCGACCCCAGGGTGGCCGCGAAGAAGAAGAAGAAGCCTGATGTGCCTGAACCAGAGGCTCCAAGACAAGAAGCTACTCCGATTGTCTTCCCCACTGCTACGACTGGCTCGAAGCCAAAAAGCAGGTCAATCGCTTTAGAGCTCAAGAAGACACGGACAGCCGAGGCTGAAGCGAGGAAGAGGAAACACTCTGAAGCCTCTCCTTCTGACCCCACCAAGAAGAAGTGCAAGATCAAGAAAGCTCGGGCTGCTCCCACAGAGCCCTTGATAGTTGAACCTCTCTCTGTCATCTATCCTGACGCAGATCGTCAGCTGACAGTTCATGAGCCTGCTCCCACAAAGGCTCCTGACGTGGAAGACATTCCAGCAGCCGACCCCATCCCTGCTGAAGACATTGGTCATCAGGACAATGTACAAGATGATGCAGCCCTTCCTCAGCTTGAGACAAGCGAACTCATCAGCATTGGTCGTCCTCTGACGCTAATTGCACAAGATGCATCATGCGCGGATCGCCCACAAGAAGAAGAATCTGAGGTCCAGCCCACTCCAACTCCAAAGGCGTCGTATGCATTCCGCAGGCTTCACAAAGGACCACGGCCTCAAGGTTCGGCTGAAGACATTCCGGCTGCATCAGCCAAAGACCATGAAGAAATACCACAAGCTCCAACTCCCCCGCTCCAACAAGAAGCCGTTCTCCAGGAGAACGTGCCTGAGTCTGATCCTCCAGCTAGTCAAGTGGAGGCGGAAAATATTGAGGCTGCCACCACCAACATTGAAGCCCATGTGGAGCCCTCCCCAACAATAGCTTCAGAAGACACTGAAGCTACTACTCCTGACACTTATGTGCCTGAGTCTGCTGCCGGTCCCCAATTCAACTATCATGTTGCGCACAGGCCTCAGGTCCAGAAGCCGATCCCACGACTACCAAGGTTCCCAGGTCCTGCATCAGCTCCTGGCTCCTTTAACGTCAATAGCTTCAGGGCAGATAATACGTTCTTCAACAGCTCCAAGAACCCTTATTCAAGGGAACGGATTGTATCAGATAGGTTCTGGAGCTATCCACAACGCAGCTATTATTCATGCATCCTATACAACCATGGTCGCATCTTCTCGCACAAGCGCCATCAGGTTGAAGCTGTTGCTGGTCTGCCCGGCCTGGAAGAAGCACTGGATTGCTTCAAGCAAGTGGGTTTGCTGCCATTTATCACAGACGAAGAGCACTGGAATGAAGAGCTTCTGCTTCAATTCTATGCCACCCTTCATATCAAAGGCTACAACAGAGATCCGAAGACTTGGGTCCTGGAGTGGATGACCGGCAATGTCCATCATGAAGCCAATGCATTTGATATCATTGAGCTTAACGGCCTGCTCACTCCTGGCGAATTCTTCGAGGAAGGCTGTCAACTACATGCTGAAGCAATTGAGAGCATATTCCAGAGGCCTGAACCAAGTATGAGTCACATGCTCTCAATGATGAAGCCATTGCCCCATGATGCACCCTATCCAACTGATTTCTTCGTTGAAGACCTAGAGTACCTGCCTAGAACCATATATCACATCATCAGGCGGACTCTCTGGCCCATTAAGGGACACTCTCCACATGCAAAGGTTGAGGGTGCAATGAAGACTCTCATATTCTACATCCTTCATGGCAAATGCTTCAATGCGCAGGACTTCTTCATACACCAGCTTGCGGCATCCGACTCAGATTTATTTGGCTTGAAGTTTCATGCTCCTTGGGTTATGAGGCTGATCAAGCTTCACTCTGCGATTTCATATCAGCCCTCAGCCCGCAACCATCGGATCTTCTTGCCAGATGTGGACACCTCTGCTGAAGCTATATATCCTAAGCCTGCCAAGCAACCATTAAGTCTTCAGAATGCAGAACACCAGAGCTTCACTCAGAATGTTGAAGGTGTTGAAGCCATCTCCAGAGTGTATCCGTTGGCTGGCACCACACGTGCACCTGCATCTACTAAAGCCACTGACAGCACAGCTGCTCAGCGACTCAAGAAGCGCGCTCGTGCCCTCAATGACCGAGAGCTTCTTGTGGCTCTTCACCAAAAGCAGGATAGGCATCACGACTGGCTCAAGAGGCAGATGAAAAGAATCATGGAGGACGCTAATCGTATCAGAAATCTTGCAACCAAGAATGCATTTGTTGCACACAAAACCTTTCACCGCACTTGGAAAGGACTCACGATGATGTGTCCTGAAGTTGAACTTCAAGAGGATGGCTTCACCGAGCGCTTCAAATTTAACTCCACACCTCCTTGAAGGGCTATGCTACGCAGAACTCCATCACTTGAAGATTCGGAGTTCTCTTCCTCTGCTGCCACGGTGACTGCACGGATTATCGAAGAAGACGACGATGCTACGTCAACTCCACCTCCTTCAGCGCACGTCGAATCTGCACCAAGCTCGTCTGCATCGCCAAACACCTCCACCGACCCTGCTGCGCCTGAGAACGCATAGAAAACTCTATGTCTTCAAACCTTTTTGGTCATCACTGACAAAAGGGGGAGAAGCATATGATGTTTATAGTCTTCAAGCGGGTCACTATGGGCGGGTGCCTTTATATTTTGCTACATTTTGCTTCGTGCTTACAACTCCCATTTTTGCTACATTTGCTTCCTTGAGTTGTAACACTTAAACTTGATGGTCGTCTGCTACTTGTTTGCCACTATGTTTTGCGAAGATAAATTCCGCATGTGCGATGATAAATTCCGCACTTAGATCATTCTGCAGACGTCCATCTTTCATTATGCATGTCATTCTCTTCATATACTTTTACATGCATAGTGGATTGTCATCATAAGTTGAAGTGGATTTCCACAAGTACAACCTGCCATGTGCATTTGCATTCCAGAAGCAAAACACTTATATGCACATCTTCAGGGGGAGCCCTTGTAGCTTATGAAGACAATTCCTTTACAATTTCACAAATGATATTCCCCATTGAAAACTTCAACTAGTTTGTCATCAATGACCAAAAAGGGGGAGATTGTAAGTGCATCTAGTGCCACCCCTAGTTGGTTTTGGAGTATTGACGACAAACCTAGTTGAGGGACTAATGTGTTTGTGAGAATTGCAGGATAACACAGGTAGAAGTCCCTCATTGATTCGGTTTTACTACCAGAGATGACCCCTAAAAATGTACGAAGACATTGAAGACAATGGTGGTATATGAAGATATTCACATTGAAGACTATGACAAGATAAGACACCATGTGAAGCCTATGGAACTCGAAGACTTAGATCCTTCGTAGTTTTATTTCATTTGTGTTGAGTCATAGGAACCACCGTACTGTTAAGTGGGGTCCAAGAGAACCAGTCAGAATGACTGAAGTGATGCCTAATTCAAAACCTATATCTTCGAGCGAAGACTATGAGAGCAAATCTTGTCTAGAGTCGGACAAGTCAGCTTTACTTGTAGCCCAAGTAAAGTTGCCGTGTGAGTTTGAAATCTGACCGTTGGTACACGTGTCAGTTCCTTAGTGGCCCAGGGTCATTTTGGACAAATCAGGTCTGGTTGCCCAGTGGCTATAAATAGTCCACCCCCTACAACCATAAATGGTTGGCTGCTCAGATTTCAGTGCACGCCTTTTGTCGTTTGAGAGCAACCCACCTCGAAGCCTTTGAGAGAAAATTCCTAGCGAGGAGAAAAGCCCTAACCACCCAGAGCCAGAGTAAATTGGGCATCACTTAAGTCTTCTTGTCTGAGTGATCTGAAGACTTATTACACTTGAGGACTGTGCATCCTCCAGACGGTTAGGCGTCGCGTTCTGAGCATCCAAGAGAAATTGTGGATTGCCGGTGAACGAAGTCTGTGAAGGTTTGGGAGTCTACCTTGAAGACTTACCAGAGTGATTGGGCGAGGTCTGTGTGACTTTGCTCAAGGAGAAAACGGTGAGGACTGGGTGTCCTAAGCTGCGTGTTCAGGACTGGGTGTCCGGGACTGTGTGTCCTTTGGTTTAAGTACTTAGCCGCTCCAACCAGACATACAGTTGTCACAGCAACTGGAACTGGTCCAACAAATCATTGTCTTCAGCGTGTCACTGGTTTCATCTTCACTTCCTTTTACTTACTGTTACACATTGTGAAGCCATTGCATGCTTGCTTTATCTTCTGTCTTCACAACATAACTGTGTGATTTGTTTGGCTTCATAACTTCTTCCTACCTGATCCTTATTACACTGCAGCTACTTGTCATTGTGCTTTCACTCTATTGAATACTTGACCATGGCTTGCCTAGTGTAATCTAACTTCCGCTGCTTAAGTGATAGGCATATCTGTACTGTTTGTCTTCATAACCTTCACGTTTTGAAGACTTTCATAAAAATCGCCTATTCACCCCCCCCCTCTAGTCGATATAACGCACTTTCACTACCACCTTTTTTTCCGTCATGGACGACCCAAAGAATATCATGCAGCTGCATCTCCGGCCTGCCCAGGACGAAAAGCCCGTTTTCTGTCATGATTTTTCGTCATAGAAGTAGGAGCCCACCACATCTATGATGATATTGGGTTTTGTCACAATTATCGTCATAGAAGTGTCATAAGTATGACAATTTTTTTTTCGTTTGCCCAAAATGTCATGGATGTGTCTTTTTTTGTAGTGATCTTTATAATCACCCAGTTATGTTGTGACATTTGATAGCACACAAGGTGTTCCTCCGGTATTTGGGAGTTGAAAGCAATAGTAGAATAACTAAACGATCATTATGCTAAGCTAACGGATGGGTCTTGTCCATTACATCATTCTCTAATGATGTGATCCCGTTCATCAAATGAGAACACATCTTTATGGCTAGTCAAGTAGAGGCATACTAGGGACACTATGTTTGTCTATGTATCCACACATGTACTAAGTTTCCAGTTAATACAATTCTAGCATGAATAATAAACATTTATCATGATATAGGGAAATATAAATAACACCTTTATTATTGCCTCTAGTGCATATTTCCTTCACTTCACACCAATATGACCTAAACGGCAGTGCCACAAATGAGTTGCACTGTCATTATTTAACCTTGCATCTTTTGGCTTCAATATTATGAATATATGTATCACTACAATCGAGATTCAACAAAAATAGAGCACTCATTAAGGGTGCATGACCATAAAATATATTACTCATATAAATAGAACAACCATTATTCTCTGACTTAAATGAATATCCGTCTCGCATCAAACAAGATCCAGATATAATGTACATGCTCAACGTTGGCACCAAATAACAATTATTCAGGTCTAAAACTAATCCTGATGGTTGATGTCTACTACACAACCTTCTTCTTGTAGTCGTTGTTGGGCCTCCAAGTGCAGAGGTTTGTAGGACAGTAGCAAATTCCCCTTAAGTGGATAACCTAAGGTTTATCAATCCGTAGGAGGCGTAGGATGAAGATGGTCCTTCTCGAGCAACCCTGCAACCAAATAACAAAGAGTCTCTTGTGTCCCCAACACACCCAATACAATGGTAAATTGTATAGGTGCACTAGTTCGGCGAAGAGATGGTGATACAAGTGGTATATGGATAGTAGATAAAGGTATTTGTAATCTGAAATAATAAAAACAGCAAGGTAGCAAGTGATAAAAGTGAGCGTAAACGGTATTGCAATGCGTGGAAATAAGGCCTAGGGTTCGTACTTTCACTAGTGTAAGTCCTCTCAACAATAATATCATAATTGGATCATAAAACTATCCATCAACATACAACAAAGAGTCACTCCAAAGTCACTAATAGCGGAGAACAAACGAAGAGATTATGGTAGGGTACGAAACCACCTCAAAGTTATTCTTTCAATCAATCCGTTGGGCTGTTCCTATAAGTGTCACAAACAACCCTAGAGTTCGTACTAGAATAACACCTTAAGACACACATCAACCAAAACCCTAATGTCACCTAGATAATCCAATGTCACCTCAAGTATCCGTGGGTATGATTATACGATATGCCTCACAAAATCTTAGATTCATATATTCAACCAACACAAAGGACCTCAAAGAGTGCCCCAAAGTTCCTACCGGAGAATCACGACGAAAATGTGTGCCAACCCCTATACATAGGTTCATGGGCGGAACCCGCAAGTTGATCACCGAAACATACATCAAGTGAATCACGTGATATCCCATTGTCACCACAGATACGCACGACAAGAAATACATCAAGTGTTCTCAAATCTTTAAAGAGTCAACCCGATAAGATTACTTCAAAGGGGAAACTCAATTCATTACAAGAGAGAAGAGGGGGAGGAGAAACATAAGATCCAACTATAATAGCAAAGCTCGCGATACATCAAGGTCGTGCCAAATCAAGAACACAAGAGAGAGAGAGAGAGAGATCAAACACATAGCTACTGGTACATACCCTCAGCCCCGAGGGAGAACTACTCCCTCCTCGTCATGGAGAGCACCAGGATGATGAAGATGGCCACTGGAGAAGGATTGCCCCCTCCGCCAGGGTGCAGGAACGGGTCTAGATTGGTTTTCGGTGGCTACGGAGACTTCTGGCGGCGGAACTCCCGATCTAATGTCCGTTCTGGAAGTTTTATGATACGTAGGTATCTATGGGTACAAGAGGTACGTCGGTGGACCGAAGGGGGGGCCACGAGGCAGGGGGGCGCGCCCCAGGGGGGTGGGCGCGCCCCTACCCTCGTGAGCTCCTCCTTCATCTTCTGACGTAGGGTCCAAGTCTATCCGGTAGGTTTCCTTCCAAAAATAACTTCTCTAGTTGATTTCGTTCCGTTTTGACTCCGTTTGATATTCCTTTTCTTCAAAACATTGAAATAGGCATAAAACAACAAATCTGGGCTGGGCCTCCGGTTAATAGGTTAGTCCCAAAAAATAATATAAAAGTGGAAAATAAAGCCCAATATTGCCCAAAATAGTAGATAATATAGCATGGATCAATCAAAAATTATAGATACGTTGGAGACGTATCAGCATCCCCAAGCTTAATTCCTCCTCGTCCTCGAGTAGGTAAATGATAAAAACAGAATTTTTGATGCGTAGTGCTACTTGGCATAATTTCAACGTAATTCTTCTTAATTGTGGCATGAATATTCAGATCCATAAGATTCAAGACAAAAGTTTAATATTGGCATAAAAACAATAATACTTCAAGCATACTAACTAAGCAATTATGTTTTCTCAAAATAACATGGCCAAAGAAAGCTATCCCTACAAAATCATATAGTCTGGCTATGCTCTATCTTCACCACACAAAATATTTAAATCATGCACAACCCCGATGACAAGCCAAGCAATTGTTTCATACTTTTGATGTTCTCAAACTTTTTCAATCTTCACGCAATACATGAGCGCGAGCCATGGATATAGCACTATAGGTGGAATAGAGTGGTGGTTGTGGAGAAGACAAAAAGGGGGAAGATAGTCTCACATCAACTAGGCGTATCAACGGGCTATGGAGATGCCCATCAATAGATATAAATGTGAGTGAGTAGGGATTGCCATGCAACGGATGCACTAGAGCTATAAATGTATGAAACCTCAACAAAAGAAACTAGTGGGTGTGCATCCAACTTGCTTGCTCACGAAGACCTAGGGCATTTTGAGGAAGCCCATCATTGGAATATACAAGCCAAGTTCTATAATGAAAGATTCCCACTAGTATATGAAAGTGACAACATATGAGACTCTCTATCATGAAGATCATGGTGCTACTTTGAAGCACAAGTGTGGTAAAAGGATAGTAGCATTGCCCCTTATCTCTTTTTCTCTCATTTTTTTCTTTTTTTATTTGGGCCTTCTTCCCTTTTTTATGGCCTCTTTTCTATTTTTTATTTGGGCTTCTTTGGCCTCTTTTATTTATTTTTCGTCCGGAGTCTCATCCTGACTTGTGGGGGAATCATAGTCTCCATCATTCTTTCCTCACTGGGACAATGCTCTAATAATGATGATCATCATACTTTTATTTACTTACAACTCAAGAATTACAACTCGATACTTAGAACAAGATATGACTCTATATGAATGCCTCTGGCGGTGTACCGGGATGTGCAATGACTCATGAGTGACATGTACGATGTCAACTACATGATCATGTAAAGCAATATGACAATGATGAAGCGTGTCATAATAACGGAGCGGTGGAAAGTTGCATGGCAATATCTCTCGGAATGGCTATGGAAATGCCATGATAGGTAGGTATGGTGGCTGTTTTGAGGAAGGTAAATGGTGGGTTTATGGTACCAGTGAAATTTGTGCGGTACTAGAGAGGCTAGCAATGGTGGAAGGGTGAGAGTGCGTATAATCCATGGACTCAACATTAGTCATAAAGAACTCACATACTTATTGCAAAAATCTATTAGTTATCGAAACAAAGTACTACGCGCATGCTCCTAGGGGGATAGATTGGTAGGAAAAGACCATCGCTCGTCCTTGACCGCCACTCATAAGGAAGATAATCAATAAATAAATCATGCTCCGACATTATCACATAACGGTTCACCATACGTGCATGCTATAGGAATCACAAACTTCAACACAAGTATTTCTCAAATTCACAACTACTCAACTAGCATGACTCTAATATCACCATCTCCATATCTCAAAACAATTATCAAGTATCGAGCTTCTCATAGTATTCAACACACTCATAAGAGAATTTTATTATTATTGAATACCTAGCATATTAGGATTTTAAGCAAATTACCATGCTATTAAGACTCTCAAAATAATCTAAGTGAATCATGAGAGTTCATCTATTTCTTCAAAATAAAACTACCGCCATACTCTAAAACATATAAGTGATGCACTAGAGCAAATGACAAACTACTCCAAAAGATATAAGTGAAGATCAATGAGTAGTCGAATAATTATGCAACTATGTGAAGACTCTCTAACATTTAATAATTTCAGATCTTGGTATTCTATTCAAGCATCAAGCAAAGCAAAATAAAATGACATTCTAAGAATGGCAAACATCATGTGAACAAGCAAAAACTTAGGATCAACCGAAACTAACCGATAGTTGTTGAAGAAGAAAGGTGCGATGCCAACCGGGGCATCCCCAAGCTTAGATGCTTGAGACTTATTGAAATATTATCTTGGGATGCCTTGGGCATCCCCAATCTTGAGCTTTTGTGTCTCCTTAATTCCTCTCATATCACGGTCTCTCTAAATCTCAAAAGCTTCATCCACACAAAACTCAACAAGGACTCGTGAGATAAGTTAGTATAAACCATTGCAAAAACCTTATCATACTCTACTATAGCAAATCACTAAAATTATTATTCAACATTTCATACTAAATGCCTCTTCATATTTAATAGTCCTATCCTCAAATAGAATAATTAAAGAAGCAAACATATGCAAACAATGCAAACATAAAAGCAATCTGCCTAAACAGGACAGTCTGTAAAGAGTGCAGCAAGATCCATACTTCCCCATCTCCAAAAATTATTAAATAAAATTCCCACTGTAGTAAATTTATCAGAGCTTAATAGGCAAAAGGTTTCAACATTTTATCACATTCTGACTTTTCTAGGGAATTATTGCAACAGCGGTAAACTTTCTGTTTTTAAACAGCAACATGTGGACTTCTAAAATAGGCATAGTAAAGGCTATCAATGCCACTTTTATTGAAATAAAATATGCAAAACATTGTTATAAATAACAACAAACAAATCTTAACAAAATAAATTGACGCTCCAAGCAAAACACATATCATGTGGTGAATAAAAATATAGCTCCAAGTAAAGTTACCGATGAACGAAGACGAAAGAGGGGATGCCTTCCGGGGCAACCCCCAGCTTAGGATCTTGGATATCCTTGAATATTTCCTTGGGGTGCCTTGGGCGTTGCCAATCTTAGGCTCTTTCC
Source organism: Triticum monococcum (assembly GCA_034509565.1). NCBI lineage: Eukaryota > Viridiplantae > Streptophyta > Magnoliopsida > Poales > Poaceae > Triticum > Triticum monococcum. Next base: position 254,902,158 of record CM067843.1, on the reverse strand, counting down.
ACTCCTTATTCCATAGTCCATCGAATCCTTACCCAAAACTTGAAAACTTCACAACACAAAACTTAACAGAAAACTCGTAAGCTCCGTTAGTATAAGAAAATAAATCACCACTTAGGTACCGTAATAAACTCATTCTTTATTTATATTGGTGTTAAACCTACTGTATTCTAACTTATCTATGGTTCATACCATCCGATACTACTCATAGATTCATCAAAATAAGCAAACAACACATCGAAAACAGAATCTGTCAAAAACAGAACAGTCTGTAGTAATCTGGATCAAACTTATACTTATGGAACTCATAAAATTCTCAAATAAATTTCTGGACCTGAGTAATTTATCTATTAATCATCTTCAAAAGGAATTAACTAAATATCACTCTCCAAATAAAAATGGCAGCAGTTCTTGTGAGCGCTAAAGTTTCTGTTTTTTACAGCATGATCAACAAGACTTCCCCCAAGTCTTCCCAAAGGTTCTACTTGGCACAAACACTAATTAAAAGCATAAAACCACATCTAAGCAGAGGATATATGAATTATTTATTACTAAACAGGAACAAAAATCAAGGGACAAAAATAAAATTGGGTTGCCTCCCAACAAGCGCTTTCGTTTAATGCCCCTAGCTAGGCATGATGATTTCAATGATGCTCACATAAAGGATAAGAATTGTAACATAAAGAGAGGATCATGAAGAATATGACTAGCACATTTAAGACTAGCCCACTTCCTATGCATAGGTATTTTGTGAGCAAACAACTTATGGAAACAATAATCAACTAGCGCAGGAGGGCAAAACAAGCATAACTTCAAAACTTTAAGCACATAAGGAGGAAACTTGATATTATTGCAATTCCTACAAGCATATATTCCTCCCTCATAATAATTTTCAGTAGCATCATGAATTAATTCAACAATATAACCAGAACCTAAATCATTCTTTTCATGATCTATAAGCATAGACATTTTACTCCTCTCCACACAAGCAAAATTCTTCTCATGAATAATAGTGGGAGCAAACTCAACAAAGTAACTATCATGGGATTGTAAATTAAAATCAAGATGACAAGTTTCATTGTTATTATTATTCTTTAAAGAATATGTGTCATCACAATAATCATCATAGATAGGAGGCATGCTTTCATCATAATAAATTTTCTCATCAAAACTTGGGGGACCAAAAATATCATCTTCATCAAACATAGCTTCCCCAAGCTTGTGGCTTCGCATATCATTAGCATCATAGATATTCAAGGAATTCATACTAACAACATTGCAATCATGCTCATCATTCAAATATTTAATGCAAAACATTTTATAGATTTCTTCTTCTAGCACTTGAGCACAATTATCCTTTCCATCATACTCACGAAAGATATTAAAAAGGTGAAGCGTATGAGACAAACTCAATTCTACTTTTTATAGTTTTCTTTTATAGACTAAACTAGTGATAAAACAAGAAACTAAAAGACTCGATTGCAAGATCTAAAGGTAAACCTTCAAGCACTAACCTCCCTGGCAACGGCGCCAGAAAAGAGCTTGATGTCTACTACACAACCTTCTTCTTGTAGACGTTGTTGGGCCTCCAAGTGCAGAGGTTTGTAGGACAGTAGCAAATTTCCCTCAAGTGGATGACCTAAGGTTTATCAATCCGTAGGAGGCATAGGATGAAGATGGTCTCTCTCGAGCAACCCTGCAACCAAATAACAAAGAGTCTCTTGTGTCCCCAACACACCCAATACAATGGTAAATTGTATAGGTGCACTAGTTCGGCGAAGAGATGGTGATACAAGTGGTATATGGATAGTAGATAAAGGTATTTCTAATCTGAAATAATAAAAACAGCAAGGTAGCAAGTGATAAAAGTGAGCGTAAATGGTATTACAATGCGTGGAAATAAGGCCTAGGGTTCATACTTTCACTACTGTAAGTCCTCTCAACAATAATATCATAATTGGATCATAAAACTATCCCTCAACATGCAACAAAGAGTCACTCCAAAGTCACTAATAGCGGAGTACGAACGAAGATATTATGGTTGGGTACGAAACCACCTCAAAGTTATTATTTCCAATCAATCCGTTGGGCTATTCCTATAAGTGTCACAAACAACCCTAGAGTTCGTACTAGAATAACACCTTAAGACACACATCAACCAAAACCCTAATGTCACCTAGATACTCCAATATCACCTCAAGTTTCCGTGGGTATGATTATACGATATGAATCACACAATCTCAGATTCATCTATTCTACCAACACAAAGGACCTCAAAGAGTGCCCCAAAGTTCCTACCGGAGAATCACGACGAAAACATGTGCCAACCCCTATGCATAGGTTCATGGGCGGAACCCGCAAGTTGATCACCAAAACATACATCAAGTGAATCACGTGATATCCCATTGTCACCACAGATACGCACGGCAAGACATACATCAAGTGTTCTCAAATCTTTAAAGACTCAATCCGATAAGATTACTTCAAAGGGGAAACTCAATTCATTACAAGAGAGAAGAGGGGGAGGAGAAACATAAGATCCAACTATAATAGCAAAGCTCGCGATACATCAAGATCGTGCCAAATATAGAACACGAGAGAGATAGATCAAACGCATAGCTATTGGTACATACCCTCAGCCCCGAGGGAGAACTACTCCCTCCTCATCATGGAGAGCACCGGGATGATGAAGATGGCCACCGGAGAAGGATTGCCCCCTCCGTCAGGGTGCTGGAACGGGTCTAGATTGGTTTTCGGTGGCTACGGAGGCTTCTGGCGGCAGAACTCCCGATCTATTGTCCGTTCTGGAAGTTTTATGATACGTAGGTATATATGGGTACAAGAGGTACACCGGTGGACCAAAGGGGGGGCCACGAGGCAGGGGGGCGCGCCCCTACCCTCGTGAGCTCCTCCTACATCTTCTGACGTAGGGTCCAAGTCTATCCGGTAGGTTTCCTTCCAAAAATAACTTCTCCAGTTGATTTCGTTCCGTTTCGACTCCGTTTGATATTCCTTTTCTTCGAAACACCGAAATAGGCATAAAACAGCAAATCTGGGCTGGGCCTCCGGTTAATAGGTTAGTCCCTAAAATTAATATAAAAGTGGAAAATAAAGCCCAATATTGCCCAAAACAGTAGATAATATAGCATGGAGCAATAAAAAATTATAGATACATTGGAGATGTATCAATGGTCGATGTAGAGGTAGCGTGCCGACGGCGATCAAATCGACTTTGGAACCATTTTCCACACGCATCGTTGCCTCGTCCTTAGCTAATCTTCGTTTAATCCATAGCCCCTTTTTCAAGTTGCAAATATGAGCAACAGAACCAGTATCAAATACCCAAGCGCTACTACAAGCATTAGTAAGGTACACTTCAATCACATGTATATCAAATATACCTTTCACTTTGCCATCCTTCTTATCCGCCAAATACTTGGGGCAGTTCCGCTTCCAGTGACTAGTCCCTTTGCAATAGAAGCACTCAGCCTCAGGCTTAGGTCTAGACTTGGGCTTCTTCCCTTGAGCAGCAACTCGCTTGCTGTTCTTCTTGAAGTCCCCCTTCTTCCCTTTGCCCTTTTTCTTGAAACTAGTGCTCTTGTTCTCCATCAACACTTGATGCTCCTTCTTGATTTCTACCTCCGCAGCCTTTAGCATCGCGAAGAGCTCGGGAATTGTCTTTTCCATCCCTTGCATATTATAGTTCATCATGAAACCTTTATAGCTTGGTGGCAGTGATTGAAGAACTCTGTCAATGACACTATCATCAGGAAGATTAACTCCCAGCTGAGTCAAGTGGTTATGGTACCCAGATATTCTGAGTATGTGTTCACTGACAAAACTATTCTCCTCCATTTTGTAGCTATAGAACTTGTTGGAGACTTCATATCTCTCAACTCAGGCATTTGCTTGAAATATTAACTTCAACTCCTGGAACATCTCATATGCTCCATGACATTCAAAACATCTTCGAAGTCCCGATTCTAAGCCGTAAAGCATGGCACACTGAACTATCGAGTAGTCATCAGCTTTGCTCTGCCAGATGTTCATAATGTCCGGAGTTGCTCCTGCAGCGGGTCTTGCACCTAGCGGTGCTTCCAGGACGTAATTCTTCTATGCAGCAATGAGGATAATCCTCAAGCTACGAACCCAGTCTGTGTAGTTGCTACCATCATCTTTCAACTTAGCTTTCTCTAGGAACGCATTAAAATTCAAGGGAATAGTAGCATGGGCCATTGATCTACAACAACATAGTTATGCAAAAACTATCAGGTACTAAGTTCATGACAGATTAAAGTACAATTAATAATATTACTAAAGAACTCCCACTTAGATAGACATCCCTCTAGTCATCTAAATGATCACATGATCCATATCAACTAAATCATGTCCGATCATCACGCGAGATGGAGTAGTTTTCAATGGTGAACATCACTATGTTGATCATATCTACTATATGTTTCATGTTCTACCTTTTGGTCTCAGTGTTCCTAGACCATATCTGCATATGCTAGGCTCGTCAAGTTTAACCCGAGTATTCTTCATGTGGAAAACTGGGTTGCACCCATTGTATGTGAACGTAGAGCTTATCACACCCGATCATCACGTGGTGTCTCGGCACGACGAACTGTAGCAATGGTGCATACTCAGGGAGAACACTTATACCTTGAAATTTGGTGAGGGATCATCTTATAATGCGACTGCCATACTAATCAAAATAAAATGCATAAAGGATAAACATCACATGCAATCAAAATATGTGACATTATATGGCCATCATCATCTTGTGCCTTTGATCTCCATCTCCAAAGCACCATCATGATCTCCATCATCACCGGCTTGACACCTTGATCTCCATCGTAGCATCGTTGTCGTATCGCCAACTATTGCTTCTACGACTATCTCTACCGCTTAGTGATAAAGTAAAGCAATTACATGGCAATTGCATTTCATACAATTAAGTGACAACCATAAGGATCCTGCTAGTTGCCGATAACTTTTAGAAAACACGATCATCTCATACAACAATTTATATCTCATCACTTCTTGACCATATCACATCACAACATGCCCGGCAAAAATAAGTTAGACGTCTTGTACTTTGTTGTTGCATGTTTTACGTGGCTGCTACATGCTTCTAGAAAGAATCGTTCTTACCTACGCATCAAAACCACAATGATTTTTCGTCAAGTGTGTTGTTTTAACCTTCAACAAGGACCGGTCGTAATCAAACTCGATTCAACTAAAGTTGGAGAAACAGACACCCGCCAGCCACATGTGTGTGAAGCACGTTGGTAGAACCAGTATCATGAACGTGGTCATGTAATGTCGGTCCGGGCCGCTTCATCCAACAATACCGCCGAATCAAAGTAAGATGTTGGTGGTAAGCAGTATGACTATTATCGCCTAGAACTCTTTGTGTTCTACTCGTGCATATATCATCTAAGCATAGACCTGGCTCTAATACCACTATTGGGGAACATAGAAATTCAAAAAAAATCATACGATCACGCAAGATCTATCTAGGAGATGCATAGCAACAAGACGAGAGAGTGTGTCCATGTACCCTCGTAGACCGAAAGCGGAAGCGTTTTGTAACACGGTTGATGTAGTCGAACGTCTTCACGATCCAACCGATCCAAGTACCGAACGTATGACGCCTTCGTGTTCAGCACATGTTCAGGACGATGACGTCCCTCAAGCTCTTGATCCAATAGAGGGCCATGGGAAAGTTTCATCAGCGCAGCGTGTGGTGACGGTGCTGATGATGTGATCCATGCAGGGCTTCGCCTAAGCACTACGACAATATGACCGAGGCGGTAAACTGTGGAGGGGGCCACCGCACATGGCTAAGACAATTGATGTTCTACCTTTGGGGTGCCCTCTGCCCAGATATATAAAGGAGGGGGAGGAGGAGGCTGGCCAAGGGGGAGGCGCGTCAAGGGGGGGAGTCTTACTAGGACTCCAAACCTAGTCGGATTCGCCCCCTTTCCTTCCAACGAAGAGGGGGAAAGGGGAAAGGAGGAAGAGGGAGAAGGAGAAGGAAAGAGGGGGGCCGTGCCCCCTCCCCTTGTCCAATTAGGATTGGGGCAAGGGGGCGCACCGAACGGATGTGGGGTTCCGGCAAACCCTTAAGGTTCGAACACTGGCGTACGCGTGAAGTCTTTTCCTCCCACCGAGGTACGCCCTAGCTCGCTAAGATCTTGCGGACGAACTCGACGAACTCACAACACAGAAAGACACAAGATTTATACCGGTTCGGGCCACCATTGTGGTGTAATACCCTACTCCAGTGTGGTGGTGGATTGCCTCTTGGGCTGATGATGAACAATACAAGGGGAAGAACAGCCTCCTTAGGTTGGGGTGTTCTTGTGCTTGGCTAACTTGTGTGGGTGAGTGCCGGATGAACTGCTCGATGTTGGGTGAACTGCTCCATGCTGGATGAACTGCTCGATGTTGGATGAACTGCTCGATGCCCCTACTGTGGTGGCTAGCTCTACTTATATAGGCCCTGGTCCTCTCCCCAAATATTGAGCGAGAAGGGAGCCAACAACGGGGGGAAAATTTGAAGGGGGACAACTAGTACAAGCCATCCTGACAAAGGTGGTGTCGGTGTCCAAACCGGCAGATCTCGGGTAGGGGGTCCCGAATTGTGCATCTAAGGCGGATGGTAACAGGAGGCAGGGGACACGATGTTTTACCCAGGTTCGGGCCCTCTTGATGGTGGTAAAACCCTACGTCCTGCTTGATTTATTCTTGATGATACGGGTATTACAAGAGTTGATCTACCACGAGATCGGAGAGGCCAAACCCTAGAAGCTACCCTATGGTATGATTGTATGTTATTGTGTCCTACAGACTAAAACCCTCCGGTTTATATAGACACCGGAGAGGGTTAGGGTTACACAAGGTCGGTTACAAAGGAGGGGATACTCATATCCGTATTGCCTAAGCTTGCCTTCCACGCCAAGTAGAGTCCCATCCAGACATGAGACGAAGTCTTCAATCTTGTATCTTCATAGTCTAACAGTCCGGCCAAAGGATATAGTCCGGCTGTCCGGAGACCCCCTAATCCGGATATCTTGCCATATCCTGGACGGGTGTAAAAGAGAGGAACTTAGGTGAAAGGTTGTCGTGCAAAAAGGTAGGTTTAAAGAAACCATGTATAATTCAAGATGAGTAAAAATTGCCACTTGTCTGCGCGCATTGAGCCCCTTTGTATTTGTAATAGGGTTGTGGCCATCAAACTTGTATGAATTACATATAGCTGCTTCGGACTCGTCTAACCGTGTCCGTAGTCTTAACGACCTGTCGAATGCTTTAGTTGGTGAGGCCGATTTAGTGTGCGGCTGCCGAGGCAGCCGCACTCTCTTCGGCGCGCAGGGATCGCTCAATATTGCCATTTACTATAATGATGCGACATGGACCAGGCATCTTAAGCGTGAGGGAAGCGTAATGCGGTATTGCATTAAAGCAAGCAAAAGCTTCGCGTCCAAGTAGTGCTTGATAGCCACTTTGGAATGGAGCAATGTGGAAGGTTAAATTTTTGCTACGGAGGTTATCTGGGAAGCCGAATATAACCTCTAGTAGCAGGGAGCCCGTGCAATGAGCCCCTTGGCCTGGCATTACTCCTTTAAAGGTAGTATTGCTGTGGCAAATTTTTGTTGGGTCTATCCCCATTTTGCGGATTGTGTCCTAATATATCAGGTTTAGACTGCTGCCACCGTCCATCAGGACTCGTGTGAAGTGGTATCCGTCAATTATTGGGTCTAATACCAAGGCAGCCCATCCTGCACGCCGGATACTTGCTGAGTAATCCCGATGGTCGAAAGTGATCGGTTGAGACAACCAGTGGCAGGACTCCGCGGTGATAGGCCCTTGGGCATATTTCTCTGGGAGTGCCGCTTGTACAAGGCAGCCGGATACTTGCTTGATCACGTGTAACACATTTACTGTTTTGACTTCTGGTGGAAATTTGTTTTGTTCCCCAGTGTCTTTCTTGAGAGGCTCATCCTCGTCTTCACTTGGTGTATCCTCCCCCTTGTGAATGGCGTTGAGCTTGCCGGACTGCTTGAAGACCCAACAGTCTCTGTGGGTATGATTAGCGGGTTTACCAGGGGTGCTATGGATCTGACATATTTGGTCCAGAATTTTGTTTAGGCTGGACAGTTCATCTTTGGCGCCTTTAGAGGGTGGATTTTGCTGACCTGGCCGAGAGCTTCTGAATCCGGTGTTTACTGCCGTGCTCTTCGGGCTGTCTTCTTTATTCCGGCGCTTATTATTTTTGCTGCACCGTGATTTCCCGTTTCCATCTCTAACTTTGGATGTACAGGGGCCGCTGGTGCTGCATCTAGCTAGCCAGCTATCCTCACCCGCGCAAAAGCGAGTCATGAGGCTTGTTAATGCTGCCATTGTTCTCAGCTTTTCTTGGCCGAGGTGTCTGGCAAGCCATTCGTTGCGGATGCTATGCTTAAAAGCTGCCAAGGCTTCAGCGTCCGGACATTGGACTATTTGGTTCTTTTTAGTAAGAAACCTGTTCCAAAGCTTTCGGCTGACTCTCCGGGCTGTTGAGTTATATGACTCAAATCATTCGTGTCCCTTGAAAATTTGCCCGAAAAGCATCTTCGAGCTCTTTCCAGCTTCTAATGGAGCTTTTGGGGAGGCTTTTAAGCCAGTGCCGAGCTGGCCCTTTGAGTTTGAGGGGTAAATACTTAATGGCGTCGAGATCATCTCCTTGATCCATATGGATATGGAGGATATAGTCCTCAATCCAGACCCCAGAGTCTGTTGTTCCGTCGTATGCCTCTATGTTTACAGGTTTGAATCCCTCTGGAAATTCATGGTCTAGCACCTTGTCGGTGAAACATAGGGGGTGTGCAGCACCCCTGTATCTAGGTGTACCGCGTTGTTCGGATGTTTGTTGTGTTGCATCATATGCTGGAGTGCGCTTGCATGGTCCATAGATGGATCTGGTTGCGCCGTCCTTTTGATGTGAGCCCTCGCGTGGATCGCGTATTGGCTTATGTGCGGCGTTGTTTGCCGCTCTATGTTGGCCGTGAGGTCATCTATCCGACCAGATGGCCGTTTTAATTTTTGGTTGCGGGGGATCTAAGGCCTCCTCATCGAATTCAGGTAGCAACTTCCGCTTCGGGTTGCTCTTGGTGGGGTGATTACCGCTGTACTTCGCTGCTATGTTGAGCACTTTACTCCATCTAATTCTGAGTGTGCCTTGCGCAGCCTTGAGCCTTTGCTTCTGCTTTTTTAGACTCCTTGCGGTGTCAACGAGCCTTTGATTGTCATTCTGTTGCTCCGGGTGTCTGTCCGGTGTGATGTCGTCCGGACTATTATCTTTGACATAGTCGGGTTGTTCGGTTTGATTCTCCGTGTTGCCATGGTCCGGCGATGGTTCACCCTGCTCTAACGCTAGGTCTATATGATTGTTGTTTCTGCCGAGGTGGGATTTGGAGCGGCGCTTACGCCGCCGCTTTGTCTGCTTCTCGAGGGGACAACCCTTTGTTGCGTCCTTCCGTTCCTCGTCGGCGTCTTCTTTTGGTGTGTCCACCATGTATACGTCATGTGATGAAGTGGGCGTCCAGTGCCCTGTGGGCAGTGGTTCCTGTTCGTCTCCTGCATCGTCGTCCATAACATGGATGTCTTCGGAGTCGGAGTCGAGCATGTTGGTTAAGCCATCGACACTGGCTACTAAGTGGGTGGTGGGTGGGCGGCGAATTTCTTCGTCATCCGCCTCCCAATCCTGCCGGACATAGTTCGGCCAGGACTCTCCTGATAAGGAGAGAGACTTTAATGAATTCAGTATGTCGCCGAAGGTCGAGTGCTGAAAGATATCCGCGGAGGTAAACTCCATGGTCGGCGCCCAACCGGATTTGATAGGAACGGGCATAGGCGGTTCGGAGTCCGTGGCCGGAGAAGTATCCGGCAGTTTAACAACACGGCTCTCGTGAAGGGTAAGATCGATATTCAGCTCGATCGCCGTTGAGGATGCGGCCTCTGTGGTGGGGTCTATCCACCCATCGATGGGAGGCGCATATGGATCCGAATTAAGGGTCGGAGCGGCTGCCGGTGCGATTTCCCGAACACTGTCTAATGGTAGAGCTAAATCGTACTCATTGTGGCCGCGTGACGCACAAGGCAGAGGCTCGAATCCATCGAAGATCAAGTCTCCGTGGATATCGGCCGTGTAGTTTAAGCTTCCAAACCTGACCTGGTGGCCAGTGGCATAACTTTCGATCTGCTCCAGATGGCCAAGCGAGTTGGCCCGCAGTGCGAAGCCGCCGAACACAAAGATCTGTCTGGGGAGAAAAGTCTCAACCCGGACTGCATCGCTATCGATGATAGAAGGAGCCATCAAGCCTAACAGCGATGACACAGAGGAACTCTCAATGAAAGCACCAATGTCGGTGTCAAAACCAGCGTATCTCGGGTAGGGGGTCCCGAACTGTGCATGTAAGGCGGATGGTAACAGGAGGTAGGGGACACGATGTTTTACCCAGGTTCGGGCCCTCTTGATGGAGGTAAAACCCTACGTCCTACTTGATTTATTCTTGATGATATGGGTATTACAAGAGTTGATCTACAACAAGATCAGAGAGGCTAAACCCTAGAAGCTAGCCTACCTCATGATTGTATGTTATTGTGTCCTACGGACCAAAACCCTCCGGTTTATATAGACACTGGAGAGGGTTAGGGTTACACATGGTCGGTTACAAAGTAGGAGATACTCATATCCGTATTGCCTAAGCTTGCCTTCCACACCAAGTAGAGTCCCATCCAGACACGAGACGAAGTCTTCAATCTTGTATCTTCATAGTCTAACAGTCCGGCCAAAGGATATAGTCCGGCTGTCAGGAGACCCCCTAATCCAGGACGCCCTCAGGTGGTCTCTGCCTGCTAAAGGCTCTGGTGGTGACGCTGTCTTGGGCTCCACGATGACCTCCGTCTTCCCGTCCTTCTGGTCTTGGTCTTGTTGCACCGATATGGCAACCTTTGCCCGATGCCTTAGTACTCCTCGCCTATGCTGGCCTCCTTAGCACCAAAGAGGAAACAAGGACGTTGCGCGCACTGGTGCCTGCCTAGCATCCATCGTCACGACTCATGTGATGAGAGCCTCGTGAGGTTTGCCTCACCTTCATATCTCTGCTCCTCGTGAGCCTGCCCGACTAGGCCACTCCAGAGGAGGTCTTGTGTCATCCGCCTCGTGAGGCTTGGCCCCTCGCGAGGGTCTTGGATGCCTTATTGATGAAGATGGGTCGTACGGCCTGCTGGCTTAGCCACGTCGCGGGCCGCAGACAGGCAAGTCTGGGGACCCCCATTCCCAGAACACTGACAGTAGCCCCCGGGCCCAAGGTGCGCTCGGGCTTGGCTTCACAACGAAGCCAAGGGTCAAGCACGGAGCACCGAGGGGCCTAAAAGCCTGTGGCCTCGGTTGACGCGTGGTGGTTAATTGGACGTGGGCGTCTCCGCTACCTCATGCTGCGTCGGCAACTGCACGACTTGACAAGTCCCTGTGACATGCAAGGAAAACCATCATTACCTGCAATCGTGGGAGGTGCCGGTTGGCCTTCTCTTGCTATAAATGGGCAGGGGGGCGGAGCCCCCGTCGCCAATCTCTTCCTCGCTTGCTTGCTTCTTCTTCCCTCCATTGCTTGCAGTGCCACCAATGGCGCCACGAAGGAAGTTCCCTATCGCTGAGGAGGGAAAGGCCCCTCGCGAGGGACCCGGCTCCCCAGCGCCCAAGCGCGGAAGCGGCCGTCCGTGCAAGCACGTCGCGTCCCCTGCCGCAGCCCACCGTCGGAGCGGCGCCGCGGCACGCGGAGGGGGTCGTCCCAGCCATGGCGATCCAGTTGACGAGGGGAGGCGTGCTTTGGTAGCGCCCCCCCGTCCGCGCTTCCACACGGTGGAAGTGTCGCCGGAGTTTGTTGTCTGGTCGTCGAATCTGGCCAGCAACGAGCTGCCGGCCTCCGGTCCAGGCGGACTCTGGCTGTAGGTGGATGGTTGTTGTAGCAAGGCCTCTTGGGTTGCAGTCGCGACTTCCGCCATGGGAAACACAACCCTGGCCCGCGGCTGGTAGACTCGCCTGCGCGCGCGGCTTGGGTAGGCGGTGTGCCCTCCACTTCAAGTACGATGGTGGATCGACCCTCTATGTGAGGGTGTTTGGGGAAGATGGTCGCCGTGCCGGGTGCTGCCTCGAGGCGAAAGATGGTGATGAGGTGCTCGGTATTGGGGACGGTCGCGACAAGGGTGAAGGCAAGTCCGCCCTCAGGGGCGGCCGTGTCTTGTCCAGCTACGGCGGCTCTTCCTCCGGCGACAGCTCCAACAGTGATGGCGACGACCAGTCGCCGCGCCCACTTTGAAGGCGGCAGTGGGTCATCTCGTTGCAGCGCCTCCATGAAGCGCGAAGAAGGATCCGGCTAGGCTCGGGGTGCCGCTAGGGGTCTGCCTCCGTGGATCGCCGCAATGCTAGTTTTCTTTTACTCTTTCTCCTGCATCAAGAATGAAACCAGTATGGGCCAAGGGGGGCATGTATCGAACTATAGTTCCTCGGTTGTTGCACTATGCATGTTGTTCCCGTGTTGTGTCGTTATTTCATGCAAAGGTAACTTAACCTAGTCTATTCGGGACACCCTCTTCCTCACGTGGCGCTCATTTCCTCGTGTCCATGTTGCCTTGATGGCCTGCATTCGCTCGGGAACTGCAAAAACTCGTCAGGAAGTGCGTTAAAAGATCCGTTGTTCACCCTGGACCTGACCTGGCGCTTTGTATCGCGGTACCCGAGGGGCACAGACTAGGAGAAGCACGCCAGCTTTTGGGCTCGAATGAGGGTGGCTCGCGAGAAGGCAGAGAAGGGAGAAAAATGCTCATGAGGGCACCTGCCTAGCCCCCTCGCGAGGCATGCGAGAGAGAGAACACGAGCAAATCCGAACCGAAAAAAGCAGTGAGATGTGAGGGGGTAGGATTAGCAAAGAATGCCAAAAGCAAACTTCGATTAAGGAAAAGCGAGCCAACCGTGGAAAGCAAATGAAAAGCCGCGTCCGACACCTAATCTAGTTTTCAAGTCTTCTCACCAGTGCGGAGCTAAGTGATTCCACTAGGCATGGGTGGGAGCCCCAGGGCCTGAGGCCGGCACTCCTGAGACTTCGGGGCGTCTACAGCCCCAACTCATTATTACGTGAGAGTGTCACGGGCGGTGATTCTTCATAGGCACCGGGCCTTCTTCACAGGCTCCGGGCCTTGCTTCACAGGCTCTGGGCCTTGCTTCACAGGCTCTGGGCCTTGCTTCAAGGGTAGAACTTCCTGAGGTGCTGGATGTTCCAGGCGTTTTGGATTGGTACCCTGTCTTGTGTATCCAGGCGCACGGCGCCAGGCCTGGAGATGTGGACGACCTTAAACGGGCCCTCCCACATTGGTGAAAGCTTATGCAGCCCTTCCCTGGAGAGGACCCGCCTCAGGACTAGGTCGCTTGTCTCGAGTGTCCTGGAGCGGATGTTGCGGAAGTGGTATCGCGGCAGTGCTTGCTGGTACCTCGCCGCCCGTAGCGCAGCTTCACGGCGACGTTCCTCCCCCAGCCCGAGGTCCACCCCCCCCCCCCCCGCGTGGCGTCCTACTGTGTTTTATCGAATGCCAGGACCCATGTGGAGCGATGCTTGACCTCGTGAGGAAGGACCGCTTCAGCTCCGTAGACGAGGAAGAATGGAGTCTCTCCCGTTGGCTTGGTGGCGGTGGTCCGGATGGACCACAGTACGGACTGAAGCTCGTCGTGCCAGCCCCTGCTGCAGGCCTCCAGTTTCTTCTTGAAGCGTAGCAGATCTGCGTTCCAAGATTAGCACAGTAGGTTTTGAAGAGGTTGCTAGTAAACTGCGAACCGTTATCTATGATGATGCGGTTGGGGACCCCAAAGCGGCTTACGAGGCCCTTGATGAACTTGATAACAGAGCCGGCTAGGATGGTACGGACGGCTTCCACTTCCGCCCACTTGGTGAACTTGTCGATGGCGACATAGAGGTAGCGGTAGCCCCCTGGCGCCCGAGGGAACGGGCCTAGGACATCCAGCCCCCAGATCATGAACGGCCATGTGAGTGGGATAGTTTGAAGGCCCTGAGCTAGCTGATGGATTTGCTTGGCATGGAATCGGCAAGCTTCACAGGATTTCACCAACTCGGCCGCGTCGTTGAGTGTTGTAGGCCAGTATAATCCACTACGGAACACCTTGCTGACGAGGGTCCATGACGACGACTGGTGTCCGCAGTCAATCAGCAATTCCCTTCCTTGATCATTGGATATGCAGCGTAGCATGACATCATTCGGTCGTTTCCTGTATAACTCGCCGTCTTGGATACAGTATGGCGTGGCTTGCCGGGCCATGCGCTCCGCCTCCTCTTCCTTCTCCGGCAGCGTCCCGTGCGTTAAGTACTCCTTGAATTCCTTGATCCAGCATTCCTCATGGGGCTTGAGCGCCAAGAGCAGCCGAGCTCCCGAGGTCGGGCCACAGGCTGGGGCTCTCGTGGCCGGAGGCTGGGGGAGCTCCTCCCGAGGTTGAGTCGTGCTTGAAAGAGGTGGCACAGCTGATGGCTTGAAGAGCCACTCCTTAAAGACGCCTGGCTCCTGCGGTTGCCGCTTGGATGCCCTCTTGGCGATGTCGTCAGCTTCCTTGTTGGTGCCCCGGGGCACGTGCTGCAGCTCCAGGCCCGAGAACTGCTTCTCCATCTTGCGCACCTCCGTGAGGTAGGCCTCCATATGTTCGTCCTTCAGCTCGTACACAATGTTGGAGAAGTTGACGAGGAGTTGTGGGTCGCCTCTGACGGTGAGGCGCTTCACCCCTAGAGCCGCCACAGCCTTCAGGCCAGCTATGAGGCCTTCGTATTCTGTGATATTGTTGGAGACCTTCTCGCCATGCTAAAAGTAGAGTTGCACAGCGTAGTAGAGCTTGTCCTGGGTGGGCGAGATGAGCACTGCTCCAGCCCCTGCGCCATGGTGCGCAAAGGCTCCATCAAAATAGATGACCCAGCCGTCCGGAGCCTCACTTCCTGGGGAGGTGGACCGGTCTTCTCCTTCCTCAAGTGTTGGGGCATCCGTCCATTCTGCCACAAAGTTAGCGAGTGTGGCCCCTTGATGACCCTGGTAGTGCCAAACTCCAACTGGAATGCTTGCAACTCGATGTTCCACTCAGCAACCCTTCCGGCTGAGTTAGGGCTCCTAAGTACCCTCTCCAATGGGTAGGCTGAGACGACCTTGATGGGGTGGCCCTGGAAGGAGTGTCGCAGCTTTCGCGAGGGCACCAGGACTGCGAACATGAGTTTCTATGGCATGGGGTAGCGTGCTCTTGCGCGCCGTAGTACGGTGCTGACAAAGTATACTGGGTGTTCGATGAGGGCTAGCACACTGTTGAGGCTCGGGTCCTGCGGAGATCGGGGCATATCCTGAGGTGGAAGGATCCATGAGACCCAATTGTCCTCAGGGGCTTCTGCGATGCCGCCCTGCTGAGCTTGGCCTTCCACCGCTGATGCCTTTGTTGTGCCTTCCTAACCCCGCGCCACTTCAGCCCTGGCTTGGCGCTCCTCCCGAACCGCCACCAATGCCGCGCTGGCATAGTACGGGGTGGCAGCAAAGTAGAGTACCAGAGGCTCGAGGGGCCGTGGTGCCACCATCACTGGGGGGCTAGTAAGGTATTTCTTGAGGTCTTGGATGGCCCGGTCGGCCTTCAGGTTCCACTCGAACGGGCCCTTCTTCTTCATGAGCTTGAAGAAAGGTAAGGCGCACTCTCCTAGTTTGGAGATGAAACGCCCTAACGCGGTCACCTGCCCCGCTAGCTTCTGCATCTCTTTGAGGGTCTGTGGTGGGCTCATGTCTTCGATGGCCTTGATCTTCTCTGGGTTAGCCTCGATCCCTCTGTGGGATACGAGGAATCCCAGCAGCTTGCCGGAGGGGACGCCGAACACACACTTCTCAGGTTGAACCTCAAGTTCACCTGGCGCAGGCTCTCGAAGGTCTCCTCCAAATCTTGAATCAATGTACTCGCCTCATGAGACTTGACCACTATGTCATTGATGTTGGCCTCTGCGTTTCTCCCGAGCTGCCGCCCCAGAGCGATGTGCATCAACCCCTGAAAGGTCGCGCCCGCGTTGCGTAGCCCGAAGGGCATGCAGGTGTAGCAGTACACCCCACATGGCGTCAGGAAGGCCGTCTTCTCCACATCTTCTACCGCCATCTTGATTTGATGATACCCTGAGAACGCTTCCAGGAAGCACAGCAGGTCACACTCGGCGGTGGAATCAACAATCTGGTCGATGCACGGGAGTGGGATCGAATCTTGGGGGCAGGCTTTGTTAAGATTGGTGAAGTCGACACACATCCGTTCCTTCCCGCCTCTTTTTGGCACTACGACAGGGTTCGCCACCCATTCGGGGTATCAGACCTCTCGGATGGCACCTGCCGCTTCCAGCTTGCGTGTCTCTTGGACGATGAAGGCCTGCTTCTTAGTGGACTGCCGTATTGCTCGCTGCTTCACGGGGCGGATGTTGGGGCATACCCTTAGATCATGCTAGATCACCTCCCTCGGGACCCCTACTAGCTGATTGGGCTCCCACGCGAATATCTCCTTTTTCGCGCGCAAGAACCCCACCAGGGCTTCTTGTTCCGGGTCAAGGCCGACTCCTATGGTAAAGGTGGATCCTGAAGATCCATCCTCGCTGACCAGCACCTGCTTGGTTTTTGCCTTGTCTTGGGTGAACAACTGCTTCTTCTTGGTGGGCGCGGCCTTCCTGGCCGTGGGGGTACAGGCGTCAGCGGATTGTGCTGCTGCCACAGTCTTGAAGGCGAGCCTGAGTGCCATCGCGGCCTCCTTAGTGTCCCCCTTGATGGTGAGGACGCCCTTGCTCCCTGGCATCTTCATGACGTTATAGGTCGGGTGAGTCACCGCCATGAACTGAGCGAGAGCCGGATACCCGAGGATGGCCTTGTACGGGAGACCGATGCAAACGATGTCGAAGTCCACCAGCTCGGTGCGGTAGTTGTCGCGTGTGCCGAAGGTGACAGGGAGGCGGATCTGTCCTAGAGAGTGGGCAGCTCCACCTCCCACTCCTGAGAAGGGCTTGCTGAGGCCGATTCGCTCGAGTGGCACATGGAGGAGGCTGAAGGCTTTTACGGAGATCAAGTTGAGGCCAGCACTGCCGTCGATGAGGGTCTTTGTGACGGCCACGTTGTAGATGGTGGGCGTGCAGAGCATCGGGAGCATTCCGGAGCCAGCGGTGGAGTCGGGGTGGTCTTTTGAGCCGAAGGTGAGGTCGGTCTCTAGCGTAGCCCAACCCGGCGGAGTCCTCGGGCGCCTGGAGGCGGCCCCGATCTGACGGAGGAACGGCTTGGCGTGGCGGTCTGATGGTGGTGCTTGAGAGCCGCCCAGCAGGGCCGCGACTGCGTGGTGCACCGACATCGCGTAGCAAGCGACGAAGAGGTCGCGGAGTTCCCCCCAGGGGGCCACCGTGGATCCAGGGAGCCCGAGCAGCTACGCGTGTAGCTCGCCGACGAGGGCCATGGGGAACCAGCTGCCCATGGAGACGATGTAGCAATGGAGTGACGAACTGATGGAAGGGAATCTATGACGCACCCCTACCTAGCGTGCCAAATGTGGACGAACTCGACGAACTCGTAACACAGAAAGACACAAGATTTATACCCAGTGCGGTGGTGGTGGATTGCCTCTTGGGCTGATGATGAACAATATAAGGGGAAGAACAGCCTCCTCAGGTTGAGGTGTTCTTGTGCTTGGCTAACTTGTGTGGGTGAGTGCCGGATGAACTGCTCAATGCTGGATGAACTGCTCGATGCTGGATGACCTGCTCGATGCCCCTACTGTGGTGGCTAGCTCTACTTATATAGGCCCTGGTCCTCTCCCCAAATATTGAATGGGAAGGGAGCCAACAACGACGGGCAAGTTTGAAGGGGGCAGCTAGTACAAGCCATCCTGACAAAGGTGGTCTCCGCCTGCGAAAGGCTCTGGTGGTGACGTCGTCTTGGGCTCCACGATGACCCTCGTCTTGCCGCCATTCTGGTCTTGGTCTTGTTGCACCGATATGGCAAACTTTGCCTGATGCCTCGGTACTCCTCGCCTGCGCTGGCCTCCTTAGCACCAAAGAGGAAACAAGGACGCTGCGCGCGCTGTCGCCCGCTTAGCGCCCGCCTGGTGTCGACCGTCACGGCTCACGTCACGAGAGCCTCATGAGGTTTGCCTTGCCTTGATATCTCCATGCCTTGTGAGCCTGCCTGACTAGGCCACTCCAGAGGAGGTCTCGTGTCGTCCGCCTCGCGAGGCTTGACCCCTCGCGAGGGTCTTGGATGCCTTGTTGATGAAGATGGGCCGTACGGCCTGCTGGCTTAGCCACGCCGCGGGCTGCAGGCAGGCAAGTCTGGGGACCCCCGTTCCCAGAACGCCGACAGCACCCCACCTCCTGTGGCATGCCTCCTCTCTTCCAATATGGCCCATTAGGCCCAATAACTTTACCGGGGGTTATATACATAGATTGGCCCATTACGCGTGCGGACCAGAGATGTGTCTATGGTCAGGAAACTTAACCATCTTTGATTAATGAGCTAGTCAAGTGGAGGCATACTAGGGACACTCTGTTTGTCTATGTATTCACACATGTACTAAGTTTCTGGTTAATACAATTCTAGCATGAATAATAAACATTTATCATGATATAAGGAAATATAAATAACAACTTTATTATTGCCTCTAGGGCATATTTCCTTCATATTAGTCATGCTTTATTTAGTATTTTTGTTAATAAAATTATTTCGTAAATTGATCATATTTCCAACAACACCCAACTGGACCCTCCCACTTTGTCCCTACACGACCGGGTTGTCCGCAAATCTCCGTATCCACATATGGGAATGTCCGGACATATCCGGGCGGCCCTCCATGTAGGATGCAACCCACACCGTACCGCCCTTTTCTCTTTTTTATTTGTTTTCTCTTTCTCTCTCCATCTCCATCAATCACATGCATTTGACTGTACAATTGAGGAAGATGTATGAGACATTGTTGTATGTATGCATAAATAGAGGCTCAAAACAGACATGATTGGGCACGTCTGGGGATTGAAATTGCCAATCTTGGTTGTAGATGCTCTAAGCTACTAGGGCCCTAAAACCTGAAGCTACATGATCCCCATGCATGTAATCTGGTGATCTCCTTCACCACCGACGAGAGGTCGTCGACGCAGGTGAAGGAAATATGCCCAGAGGCAATAATAAAATTGTTATTTATATTTCCTTATATCATGATGAATGTTTATTATTCATGCTATAATTGTATTAACCGGAAACTTAGTACATGTGTGAATACATAGACAAACAGAGTGTCCCT
Organism: Triticum monococcum; assembly: GCA_034509565.1. Taxonomy (NCBI): domain Eukaryota; kingdom Viridiplantae; phylum Streptophyta; class Magnoliopsida; order Poales; family Poaceae; genus Triticum; species Triticum monococcum. Next base: position 254,882,780 of record CM067843.1, on the reverse strand, counting down.
AGTATGCCTCTACTTGACTAGCTCGTTAATCAAAGATAGTTAAGTTTCCTAACCATAGACATGTGTTGTCATTTGATGAATGGGATCACATCATTAGGAAATGATGTGATGGACAAGACCCATCCGTTAGCTTAGCATTATGATCGTTTAGTTTTATTGCTATTGCTTTATTCATGACTTATACATGTTCCTCTGACTATGAGATTATGCAACTCCCGATTACCGGAGGAACACTTTGTCTGCTATGAAACATCACAACGTAACTGGGTGATTATAAAGATGCTCTACAGGTGCTTCGATGGTGTTTGTTGAGTTGGCATAGATCAAGATTAGAATTTACCTCTCCGTGTATCGGAGAGGTATCTCTGGGCCCTTTCGATAATGCACATCACTATAAGCCTTGCAAGCAATGTGACTAATGAGTTAGTTGCGGGATGATGCATTACAGAACGAGTAAAGAGACCTGCTGGTAACAAGATTTAACTAGGTATGATGATACCGACGATCGAATCTCGGGCAAGTAACATACCGGTGACAAAGGGAATGACGTATGTTGTTATGCGGTTTGACCGATAAAGATCTTCATAGAATATGTAGGAGCCAATATGAGCATCCAGGTTCTGCTATTGGTTATTGGCCGGAGAAGTGTCTCGGTCATGTCTACATAGTTCTCGAACACGTAGGGTCTGCCCGCTTAACGTTCGATGACGATTTGTATTGTGAGTTATGAGATTTGATGACCGAAGCTTGTTCGGAGTCCCAGATGAGATCACGGACATGACAAGGAGTCTCTAAATGGTCGATAGGTAAAGATTCTTCTATTGGAAGGTTGCATTTGGACATAGGAATGGTTCCGAGTGGTTCGGGCATTTTTCCGGAGTACCGGGAGGTTACCGGAACCCCCCCGGGAGAAGTATTGGGCCTATTGGGCCTTATTGGAGGAGAGTAGAAAGGCCACCTGAGAGGGGAGCCCCCCTTGCCCAAACCGAATTGGACTAGGGAAGGGGGCCGGCCCCCCTCTTTCCTTCTCCCTCTCCGGTGGAAGGAAGGAGGGGGCCGAATCCTACTTGGACTAGGAGTCCAAGTAGCACTCCCCCCTTATGGCACGCCCCCTTAGGCCGGCCACCTCCTCCTCCCCCTTTATATACGGAGGTAGGGGCACCCCAAAGGCACAACAGACATCTCTTAGCCGTGTGCGGTGCCCCCTCCATAGTTTACCACCTCGGTCATATCGTCATAGTGCTTGGGCGAAGCCCTGCACCGGTAACTTCATCATCATCGTCGCCATGCCGTCGTGCTAATGGAACTCTAACTCGTCCTCAACTGGATCCAGAGCTCGAGGGACATCATCGTGGTGAACGTGTGCTGAACACGGAGGTGCCATACGTTCGGTGCTAGGTTCGGTTGGATCGTGAAGACGTTCGACTACATCAACCGCGTTACTAAACGCTTCCACTTTCCGTCTACGAGGGTACGTGGAAACACTCTCCCCTCCTAGATAGATCTTGCGTGATCGTAGAATTTTTTTGAAATACTGCGTTCCCCAACAGTGGTATCAGAGCTAGGTCTACGCGTAGATGTTATATGCACGAGTAGAACACACAAAGAGTTGTGGCGATAATATTCATACTGCTTACCACCAACGTCTTACTTTGATTCGGCAGTATTGTTGGATGAAGCGGCCCAGACTGACATTACATGACTATGTTCATGAGACTAGTTTTACGGATGTGCTTCGCACATAGGTGGTTGGCGGGTGTCTGTTTCTCAAACTTTAGTTAAATCGAGTTTGACTACGGCCGGTCCTTGTTGAAGGTTAAAACATCACACTTCACGAAAAATCATTGTGGTTTGGATGTGTAGGTAAGAACGGTTCTTCCTAGAAGCCCATAGCAGCCACGTAAAACTTGCAACAACAAAGTAGAGGACGTCTAATTTGTTTTTGCAGGGCATGTTGTGATGTGATATGGTCAAGACGTGATGAGATATAAATTGTTGTATGAGATGATGATAACAAACAAGCATAGGGGATCGCAACAGTTTTCGAGGGTAGAGTATTCAACCCAAATTTATTGATTCGACACAAGGGGAGCCAAAGAATATTATGAAGTATTAACAGTTGAGTTGTCAATTCAATCGCACCTGAAAGACTTAATATCTACAGCAAAGTATTTAGTAGCAAAGTAATATGGAAGTAACAGTAACGGTGGCAAAAGTAAAAGTAGTAGTTTTTGTAGTGATTGTAATAGTGGCAACGGAAAAGCAAATGAGCAAATATCAATATGTGAAAAGCTCGTAGGCAATGGATCAGTGATGGATAATTATGTCGGATGCGATTCCTCATGCAACAGTTATAACATAGGGTGACACAGTACTAGCTCCAGTTCATCAATGTAATGTAGGCATGTATTCTGAATATAGTCATACGTGCTTATGGAAAAGAACTTGCATGCCCTCTTTTGTCTTACCCTCCCATGGCAGTGGGGTCCTATTGGAAACTAAGGGATATTAAGGCCTCCTTTTAATAGAGTATTGGAACAAAGCATTAACACATAGTGAATAGATGAACTCCTCAAACTATAGTCATCACCGAGAGTGGTCCCGATTATTGTCACTTCGGGATTACTGGATCATAACACATAGTAGGTGACTATTGACTTGCAAAGTAGGATCAAGAACTCACATATATTCATGAAAACATAATAGGTTCGGATCTGAAATCATGGCACTCGGTCCCTAGTGACAAGCATTAAGCATAGCAAAGTCATAGCAACATCAATCTTAGAACACAATGGATACTAGGGATCAAACCCTAACAAAACTAACTCAATTACATGATAAATCTCATCCAACCCATCACTGTCTAGCAAGCCTACGATGGAATTACTCACACACAGCGGTGAGCATCATGAAATTGGCGATGGAGGAAGGTTGATGATGACGATGGCGACGGATTGCCCTCTCCGGAGCCCCGAACGGACTCCAGAACGTGAATATATAGAGTTGGAGTTGACATTGGTGGAGCCTCAAGGGGCCCACGAGGCAGGGGCGCGCCCCAGAGGGGCACCTTGCACCCTCGTGGACAGGGTGTGGCCCCCCAGGTGTTGATTCTTTCACCAATATGTTTTATTTATTCCAAAATGTGTCTCTGTTGATTTTCAGGTCATTCCGAGAACTTTTATTTCTGCACAAAAATAACACCATGGCAATTCTGCTAAAATAGCGTCAGTCCGGGTTAGTTCCATTCAAATCATGCAAGTTAGAGTCCAAAACAAGGTCAAAAGTGTTTGGAAAAGTAGATACGATGGAGACGTATCAACTCCCCCAAGCTTAAACCTTTGCTTGTCCTCAAGCAATTCAGTTGACAAACTGAAAGTGATAAAGAAAAACTTTACAAACTCTGTTTGATCTTGTTGTTATAAATATGTAAAGCCAACATTCAAGTTTTCAGCAAAGATTATGAACCAACCATATTCACAATAACATTTAGGTCCCATGTTTACTCATATCAATGACATAATCAACTAGTGAGCAATGATAATAAATCTCGAATGACAACACTTTCTCAAAACAATCATAATGTGATATAACAAGATGGTATCTCGCTAGCCCTTTCTGAGACCGCAAAACATAAATGCAGAGCACCTCTGAAGCTCAAGGACTGACTAAATATTGCAATTCATGGTAAAAGAGATCCAGTCACAGTCATACTCAATGTAAATTAATAGTGATGCATGCACATGACAGTGGTGCTCTCCAACTGGTGCTTTTTAATAAGAGGATGATGACTCAATATAAAAGTAAATAGATAGGCCCTTCTTAGAGGGAAGCAGGGATTTGTAGAGGTGCCAGAGCTCGAGTTTTGTAATAGCGATGAATAATATTTTGAGTGGCATACTTTCATTGTCCACATAACAACCAACAGATCTCGATATCTTCCATGCTACACACATTATAGGCGGTTCCAAAACAGAATGGTAAAGTTTATACTCCCCCGCCACTAACAAACATCAATCCATGGCTTGTCCGAAACAACGGGTGCCTCCAACTAACAACAATCCTGGGGGAGTTTTGCTTGCAATTATTTTAATTTAAGCACGGGACCAAGCATCCCGGTTACCATCCATTTTCTCGTGAATGATGAGCGGAGTACACTCATCTTGAGAATAACCCACCTAGAATGGAAGATATAGACATCCCTAGTTGATACATGAGCTATTCGAGCATACAAAACAGAATTTCATTTGAAGGTTTAGAGTTTTGCACATACAAATTTACTTGGAACGGCAGGTACATACCGCATATAGGAAGGTATGGTGGACTCATATTGAATAACTTTGGGGTTAATGGAAGTGGATGCACAAGCAGTATTCCCGGTTAGTACAAGTGAAGGCTAGAAAAAGACTGGGAAGCGACCAACTAGAGAGCGTCAACAGTCATGAACATGCATTAAAATTAATCAACACTGAGTGCAAGCACGGGTACGATATAATTCACCATGAACATAAATATCGTGGAGGCTATGTTGATTTGGTTTCAACTACATGCGTGAACATGTGCCAAGTCAAGCCACTCGAATCGTTCAAAGGAGGATACCACCCTATCATACGACATCACAACCATTTTAATAGCATGTTGGCAGAAAAGGTAAACCATTATAAACTCCTAGCTAATTAAGCATGGCATGAGCAATTGTAATCTCTAATTGTCATTGCAAACATATTTCATTTCATAATAGGCTGAATCAGGAACGATGAACTAATCATATTTACAAAACCAAGATAGGTCGAGTTCATACCAACTTTCTCATCTCAATCGGTCCATCATATATCGTCATTATTGCCTTTCACATGCACGACCGAACGGTGTGTATCATAATAATAGTGCATGTGCATTGGACTGAGCTAGAATCTGTAAGCATTTAATACAAGGGATAAGACAAGGTAACATGGGCTCTTGGTTAGATCAACAATAATGCATATGAGAGCCACTCAATATTTTCATCATGGTCTTCTCTTCTCGACCCCCAAATAAAAGAAAAGAAACGAAACTATTTACATGGGAAAGCTCCCAACAAGCAAAAGAAGAACGAGAAATCTTTTTGGGTTTTCTTTTAGTTATTACTACTACAAGCATGCAAAGTAAACTAGCTAAAAGTTACAACTAATTTTTTTGGTTTTTCTTAAGGTTTTTCAAACACACAAGAAGAAGGCTTAGAAAAGAAAATAAACTAGCATGGATAGTACAATGAAAAAGTATGAGCACCGACAACTAGAATGAGTGTGTCAACATGAATGTAATGTCGGTGAGAAATACGTACTCCCCCAAGCTTAGGCTTTTGGCCTAAATTGGTCTATGGCCACTGATGGCCTGGCGGATATCCAAAATTTTAGCTGGGATCATACTGAGATGCAGCAGCTACTGCCTGACGAGCTGCAGCTTGGAGGCGAGCTGCCTCTGTCCTCCTCTGGTACTCATTCGCCTCCTCCCTGGTTATAACATATCTCCTTTTGCTTGAAAGTCAAAGAAAGTAGGAGCGGGGAGGGAAACATGGATGGTGCGCCGTCTGTCAAAGATTAGTCGACACTGGAGGAATTGTTCATTCCTCTCAACAAACTGATGGAGAACCATGGCATTATAATCGAGGTAAGCAGGAGGTAACTCTATATCATTTTCATGCATGGGTATATTAAGATAATTAGCTACACGAGTTGCATAAATTCCACCAAACAAATATCCACTTACACTTTTGTGATGCAACCTTCATGCAAAAATGGCCCCCAAGTTATATTGTTTATCACCTAATACCGCACTCTTGAGGACACTAAGATCTAGAACACACATGTGACAAGCCTCATCTTTACCATTAATGCATCTACCAATGAAGAGAGCAAAATAATGTATGGAAGGGAAATGAATGCTCCCTTTGGTAGCTTGTGTGATCTCTCTAGATTCCCTACAATAATACTAGCAAGAAAGTCTTTATATTCAGATTTGCGTGGTTCACTAACATTGCCCCAGTGCAGGAGTTTACAAGCAATATTAAAATCTTCTAGGTCCATGGTATATGATTTATCATAAAGATCAAATAAGATAGTGTGAGAATTGTGCGAGGATGTAAATTTAAACCTTCTCACAAAGGAATCAGTTAGGTAGCGGTATTGCAGGCACTTATCTGACACGAAGCCCTCAAGATCAGCATTACCCACATACGCGTCAAATTCATCCTTGATGCCTTCCTGGACCATGAACTCCTCTCACGTTCATTCACAAGGCCGAACTTGAGCTTACCTCGGTGGTTCATCGTCCGGCTCATGTATCACGAGCCTTGGTCCTTGCTTCCTTGAGGAACCACCTTGGTACATTTTCCTAAACATTTTTCTTACTCTGAAAATGTCTAAATTTTTAGTGACTCAAAAATAAAAGTGAACCAAACTCAAGAAGAATGATAGCAACTACCCCAGAAGTGTCTAGAGGCCATATCATGCATTAAAACTACTTTTGACCACATAAATTTGACATGCAAGCTCCAGAACAGGGTCACCTAAGCAGCAAAACATTGCAATAAATAAAGAACTAGAACAAAAACTAATTGGACCACTGGAGTAGTCACATACCTAAGAACAATCCCCCAAAGCAGTTTTGTGAATCGAGCTTTAACTCGGGTTTGAGCCGTGGGACGATTTTTTCTGGAGGAAGACAAAGTGTGTTGGTGCTGGAATAAGTGGAGGGGGCCCACGTGGGGTCCACGAGGCAGGGGGTGCGCCCCAAGGGGTGGACGCGCCCTGGACCCTCATGGCCAGATGGTGGGGCCCCCTGGTGTGTTCTGAGTGCCAGTATTTCAAAAATATTCTACAAAAAATCATATATCATTTTCAGGACATTTGGAGAACTTTTATTTTCGGGGTATTTTTTTGCAAGGATAATTCAGAAAACATACATATTTTTTTCTTTATTTAATCTAAATTACAGAAAGTAAAAGGAGGGTATAGAGAGTTGTGCTTTCTAACTTCATCCATCTCATGCTCATCAAAAGGAATCCACTAACAAGGTTGATCAAGTCTTGTTAACAAACTCTTTCTGAATAACATGAAACCGGAGAATTTTCGAATAACACTAGGTTACCTGAACGGGGATATGCATGTCCCCAACAATAAGAATATCATATTTCTTCTTGACAGTATGAAGAGGGAATTCAAAACCTCCAATAGTAATCATTGAAAATTTTCCAATAGAACTGATACTATGGACTTGAGGTTGTTTCCTCGGAAAGTGTACCTTATGCTCATTACCAGTAACATGAAAAGTGACATGGGCTTTGTTGCAATCAATAACAGCCCCTGCAGTATTCAAAAAGGGTCTACCGAAGATAATAGACATACTACCGTCCTCGGGAATATCAAGAATAACAAAGTCCGTTAAAAATGTAACGTTTGCAACCATAACGGGCACATCCTCACAGATACCGACAGGTATAGCAGTTGATTTATCGGCCATTTGCAAAGATATTTAAGTAGGTGTCAACTTATTCAAATCAAGTCTACGATATAAAGAGAGAGGCATAACACTAACACCGGCTCCAAGATCACATAAAGCAGTTTTAACATAGTTTCTTTTAATGGAGCATGGTATAGTTGGTACTCCTGGATATCCTAGTTTCTTTGGTATTCCACCTTTAAAATTATAATCGGCAAGCATGGTAGAAATTTCAGCTTCCAATATTTTTATTTTATTTGTAACAATATCATTCATATACTTAGCATAAGGGTTCATTTTGAGCATATCAGTCAAACGCATAAGAAAAAAGATAGGTCTAATCATTTCAGCACAGCACCCAAAATCCTCATCATCCTTTTTCTTGGATGATTTAGGAGGAAAAGGCATGGGTTTATGAACCCATGGTTCTCTTTCTTTACCGTGCTTCCTAGCAATGAAGTCTCTCTTATCACAACGTTGATTCTTTGATTGTGGGTTATCAAGATCAACAACATGTTCAATCTCTACATCATTGTTATTGCTAGGTTGAGCATCAACATGAACATCATCATTAACATGATCACTAGGTTCATGTTCATTACCAGATTGTGTTTCAGCATTAGAAATAGAAATATCATTGGGATTCTCAGGTTTGTCAACAACAGGTTCACTAGAAGGATGCAAAGTCCTATCATTTTTCTTTTTCTTCTTCTTAGAAGGACTAGGTGCATCAACATTAGTTCTCTGAGAATCTTGCTCAACTCTCTTAGGGTGGCCCTCAGGACACAAAGGTTCCTGAGTCATTTTACCAGTTTTCGAGGGTAGAGTATTCAACCTAAATTTATTGATTCGACACAAGGGGAGCCAAAGAATATTCTCAAGTATTAACAGTCGAGTTGTCAATTCAACCGCACCTAAAAGACTTAATATCTGTAGCAAAGTATTTAGTAGCAAAGTAATATGGAAGTAATGGTAACGGTGGCAAAAGTAACAGTAGTAGTTTTTGTAGTGATTGTAACATTGGCAATGGAAAAGTAACTAAGCAAAGATCAATATGTGAAAAGCTCGTAGGCAGTGGATCAGTGATGGATAATTATGTCAGATGCGATTCCTCATGCAACAGTTATAACATAGGGTGACACAGAACTAGCTCCAGTTCATCAATGTAATGTAGGCATGTACTCCGAATATAGTCATACATGCTTATGGAAAAGAACTTGCATGACATCTTTTGTCCTACCATCCGTGGCAGCGGGGTCCTATTGGAAACTAAGGGATATTAAGGCCTCCTTTTAATAGAGTACCGGAACAAAGCATTAACACATAGTGAATACATGAACTCCTCAAACTATAGTCATCACCGGGAGTGGTCCCGATTATTGTCACTTCGGGGTTACCGAATCATAACACATAGTAGGTGACTATTGACTTGCAAAATAGGATCAATAACTCAGATATATTCATGAAAACATAATTGGTTCAGATCTGAAATCATGGCACTCGGGCCCTAGTGACAAGCATTAAGCATAGCAGAGTCATAGCAACATCAATCATAGAACATAATGGATACTAGGGATCAAACCCTAACAAAACTAACTCGATTACATGATAAATCTCATCCAACCCATCACCGTCCAGCAAGCCTATGATGGAATTACTCACGCACGACGGTGAGCATCATGAAAACTGCGATGCAGGAAGGTTGATGATGACGATGGCAATGGATTCCCCTCTCTAGAGCCCAGAACAAACTCCAGACCAGCCCTCCCGAGAGAGATTAGGGATTGGCGGTGGCTCCGTATCGTAAAATGCGATGAATCCTTCTCCCTTATTTTTTCTCCCGAACGTGAATATATAGAGTTGGAGTTGACGTCGGCGGAGCCTTAGGGGGCCCACGCGGCAGGGGGCGCGCCCCAGGGGGGGCGCCCTGCACCCTCGTGGACAGGGTGTGGGCCCCCTGGTGTTGATTCTTTCGCCAGTATTTTTTATTTATTCCACAATGTGTCTCCGTTAATTTTCAGGTCATTCTGAGAACTTTTATTTCTACACAAAAATAACACCATGGCAATTCTGCTGAAAACAACGTCAGTCCGGGTTAGTTCCATTCAAATTATGCAAGTTAGAGTCCAAAACAAGGTCAAAAGTGTTTGGAAAAGTAGATACACGATGGAGACGTATCGGATGATCATGTTTTGTAAAAGTTATCGGCAACTGGCAGGAGCCTTATGGTTGTCGCTTTATTGTATGAAATGCAATCACCACGTGATTGCTTTACTTTATCACTAAGCGGTAGCGATAGTCGTAGCCACAACAGTTGGCGAGACGACAATGATGCTACGATGGAGAGCAAAGGCAGAAGATGATGATGGCCATATCATGTCACATATTTTGATTGCATGTGATGTTTATCCTTTATGCATCTTATTTTGCTTAGTACGGCGGTAGCATTATAAGATGATCCCTCACTAAATTTCAAGGTACAAGTGTTTTCCCTAAGTATGCACCGTTGCTACAGTTCGTCGAGCCGAGACACCAGGTGATGATCGGGTGTGATAAGCTCTACGTTCACATACAACGGGTGCAAGCCAGTTTTGCACGTGCAGAATACTCGGGTTAAACTTGATGAGCCTAGCATATGTAGATATGGCCTCAGAAGAATGGGACCGAAAGGTCGAACATGAATCATATAGTAGATATGATAAAGATAGTGATGTTCACCATTGAAAACTACTCCATCTCACGTGATGATCGGACATGGTTTAGTTGATATGGATCACTTTATCATTTAGATGACTAGAGGGATGTCTATATAAGTGGGAGGTCTTAAGTAATATGATTAATTGAACTTTAATTTATCATGAACTTAGTACCTGATAGTATTTGCATGTCTATGTTGTTGTAGATCTATGGCCCATGCTACTGTTCCTTGGAATTTTAATGAGTCCCTAGAGAAAGCTAAGTTCAAAGATGATGGTAGCAACTACACGGACTGGGTCCCTAACTTGAGGATTATCCTGATTGCTGCACAGAAGAATTACGTCCTGGAAGCACCGTTAGGTGCAAGACCCAATACAGGAGCAACTCCGGACGTTATGAACATCTTGCAGAGCAAATCTGATGACTACATGATAGTTCAGTGTGCCATGCTTTACGACCTAGGATCGGGAATTGTAAGACGTTTTTGTTGGGGAACACAGTATTTCAAAAAAAATCCTACAATCACGAAAGATCTATCTAGGTGATGCATAGCAACGAGAGGGGAGAGTGTGTCCACGTACCCTCATAGACCGATAGCGGAAGCGTTTAGTAATGCAGTTGATGTAGTCGAGCGTCTTCATGATTCAACCGATCCAAGCACCGAACATACGACACCTCCGTGTTCAGCACATGTTCAGCTCGATGACGTCCCTCAAGCTCTTAATCCAGTTGAGGACGAGGGTGTGTTGATGGTGATGATGAAGTTACTGGCGTAGGGCTTCGCCTCAGCACTACAACGATATGAACGAGCTGTGTAACTGTGGAGTGGGGAGCCGCAAATGGCTAAGAGAAGACTTGGTGTGCCTTTGGGGTGCCCCACTCCCACGTATATAAAGGGAGGAGGAGAGGAAGCCGGCCCAAGGGGGGGGGGGCACGGGGGGAGTCCTACTTGGATTCTCGGTCCAAGTAGGATTCGCCACCCCTTTCCTTTCTGAAGAAGGGGGAGGGGGAAAGAGGTGGTGGAGAAGAAGGAAAGGGGGGCCGCCCCCAACCCTAGTATAATTCGGTTTGGGCTTAGGGGGTGTGCGCCTCCACCTGGCCGCCGCCTCCTCTCTTCCATTAACCCCCCCCCCCCCCCCCCCGGGCGGGGGGGGGGGGGGGGGGGGTTCCAGTAACCCCCCAGTACTCCGGAAAATATCCGAACCTTTCCGAAACCATTCCGATGTACAAACATAACCTTCCAATATATCAATCTTTATGTCTCGACCATTTCGAGACTCCTCGTCATGTCCATCAAATCACATAACTCATAATACAAATCGTCATCGATCGCTAAGCGTGCGGACCCTACGGGTTCGAGAACTATGTAGACATGACCGAGACACATCTCCGGTCAATAACCAATAGCGGAACCTGGATGCTCATATTGGCTCCTACATATTCTACGAAGATCTTTATCGGTCAAACCGCAAAACAACATACGTTGTTCCCTTTGTCATCAGTATGTTACTTGCCCGATATTCGATTGTCGGTATCATCATACCTAGTTCAAGCTCGTTATCGGCAAGTCTCTTTACTCGTTCCGTAATGCATCATCCCATAACTAACTCATTAGTCACATTACTTGCAAGGCTCATAATGATGTGCATTACTGAGAGGGCCTAGAGATACCTCTCCGATACACGGAGTGAGAAATCCTAATCTCGATCTATGCCAACTCAACAAACACCATCGGAGACACCTATAGAGCATCGTTATAATGACCCAGTTATGTTGTGATGTTTGATAGCACACAAGGTGTTCCTCTGGAATTTAGGAGTTGCATAATCTCATAGTCAGAGGAACATGTATAAGTCATGAAGGAAGCAATAGCAATAAAACTAAACGATCATTTATGCTAAGCTAACGGATGGGTCTTGTCCATCACATCATTCTCATAATGATGTGATCCCATTCATCAAATGACAACACATTTCTATGGTTAGAAAACTTAACCATCTTTGATTAACGAGCTAGTCTAGTAGAGGCATACTAGGGACACTCGGTTTGTCTATGTATACACACATGTACTAAGTTTCTGGTTAATACAATTCTAGCACGAATAATAAACATTTATCATGATATAAGGAAATATAAATAACAAATTTATTATTGCCTCTAGGGCATATTTCCTTCAGTCTCCCACTTGCACTAGAGTCAATAATCTAGTTCACATCGCCATGTGATTTAACACAAATAGTTCACATCACCATGTGGTTAACACCCTATAGTTCACATCGCCATGTGACCAATACTTAAAGGGTTTACTAGAGTCAATAATCTAGTTCACGTCGCCCTGTGATTAACACCCAAAGAGTACTGAGGTGTGATCAAGTTTTGCTTGTGAGAGAAGTTTAGTCAACGGGTCTGCCACATTCAGATCCGTATGTATTTTGCAAATTTCTATGTCTACAATGCTCTACACAGAGCTATTCTCGCTAGTTGCTCCCACTTTTAATAGGTATCCAGATTGAGACTCAGAGTCATCCGAATCAGTGTCAAAGCATGCATCGACATAACCCTTTATGATGAACACTTTGTCACCTCCATAACCGAGAAGCATGTCCTTATTGCACTAAGGATAATTTTGACCGTTGTCCAGTGATCCACTCCTGGATCACTATTGTACCGTCTTGCCAAAATCATGGTGAGGTACACAATAGGTCTGGTACATAGCATAGCATACTTTATACAACCTGGATACATATTTTCTGTCGTGGTCAGGTTTTGAGTCTTTGCTCAACTTCACACCTTTCAACACAGGCAAGAACTCCTTCTTTGACTGTTCCATTTTGCACTTCTTCAAAAACTTGTCAAGGTATGTATTCATTGAAAAAACTTATCAAGCGTCTTGATATATATCTATAGATCTTGATGCTCAATATGTAAGCAGCTTCAGCAAGGTCTTTGTTTGAAAAACTCCTTTCAAACCCTCCTTTATGCTTTCCAAAAAATTCTACATCATGTCTGATCAACAAATGTCATTCACATATATTTATCAGATAGGCTGTAGTGCTCCCACTCACTTTCTTGTAAATACAGGCTTCACCGCAAGTCTGTATACAATTATATGCTTTGATCAACTTATCAGAGCGTATATTCCAACTCCGAGAAGCTTGCACCAGTCGATAGATGGATTGCTGGAGCTTGCACACTTTGTTAGCATCTTTAGGATCTACAAAAACCTTTTTGTTGCATCATATACAACTCTTCTTTAAGAAATCCATTAAGGAATGCAGTTTTGACATCCGTTTGCCTGATTTCATCAAATGCGGCAATTGCTAACATGATTCAGACGGACTTAAGCATCGTTATGACTGAGAAAATCTCATCATAGTCAACACCTTGAACTTGTCGAAAATCATTGTCGACAATTCAGGCTTTGAAGATAGTAACACTATCATCAACATTTGTCTACCTCTTGAAGATTCATTTATTCTTAATGGCTTGCCGATCATCGGGCAAGTCCACCAAAGTCCATACTTTGTTCTCATACATGGATCCCATCTCAGATTTCATTGCCTCAAGCCATTTTTGTGGAATCTGGGCTCATCATCGCTTACTCATAGTTCGTAGGTTCTTCATGGTCAAGTAACATGACCTCTAGAACAGCATTACCGTACCACTCTTGTGTGGATCGTACTCTGGTTGACCTACGAGGTTCGGTAGTAACTTGATCATAAGTTTCTTGATCATCATTATTAGCTTCCTCACTGATTGGTGTAGGAATCACTGGAACTGATTTTCATGATGAACTACTTTCCAATAAGGGAGAAGGTACAATTACCTCATCAGGTTCTACTTTCCTCCCACTCACTTCTTTCGAGAGAGAGTCCTTCTCTAGAAAGGATCCATTCTTAGCAATGAATATCTTCCGTTCGGATCTGTGATAGAAGGTGTACCCAACTGTCTCCTTTGGGTATCCTACGAAGACACATTTCTCTGATTTGGGTTCGAGCTTACCAGGTTGAAGTTTTTCACATAAGCATCGCAGCCCCAAACTTTAAGAAACAAGAAATTGGGTTTCTTGCCAAACCACAGTTCATATGGCGTCATCTCAACAGATTTCGATGGCGCCCTATTTAACGTGAATGCAGCCGTTTCTAAAGTATAACCCAAAAACGAAAGCGGTAAATCAGTAAGAGACATCATAGATCTCACCATATCTAATAAAATGCGGTTACGACATTTGGACACACCATTACGCTATGGTGTTCTAGGTGGCGTGAGTTGCGAAACTATTCCACAATGTTTCAAATGAAGACCAAACTCATAACTCAAATATTCACCTCCACGATCAGATCGTATAAACTTTATTTTCTTGTTACGATGATTTTCCACTTCACTCTGAAATTCTTTGTACTTTTCAAATGTTTTAGATTTATGTCTCATCAAGTAGATATACCCATATCTGCTCAAATCATCTGTGAAGGTCAGAAAATAACGATACCCGCCACGAGCCTCAACACTCATCGGACCGCATACATTAGTATGTATTATTTCCAACAAGTCAGTTGCTCGCTCCATCGTTTCGGAGAACGGAGTCTTAGCCATCTTTCCCATGACGCATGGTTCGCAAGCATCAACTGATTCCAAAAGTCCATTAGCATGGAGATTCTTCATGCGCTTTATACTAGTATGATCTAAACGGAAGTGCCACAAATAACTTAAACTATCATTATTAAACTTGTATATTTTGGATTCAATATTATGAATATGTGTACCACTACTATCGAGATTCAACAAAAACAGACCGCTCATCAAGGGTGCATGACCATAAAAGATATTACTCATATAAATAGAACAACTATTATTCTCTGATTCAAATGAATAAACGGCTCACATCAAACAAGATCCAGGTATAATGTTCATGCTCAAGCTGGCACCAAATAACAATTATTTAGGTCTAAAACTAATCCTGATGGTAGATGTAGAGGTAGTGTGCCGACGGCGATCACATCGACTTTGGAACCATTTCCCACGCGCATCATCACCTCATCCTTAGCCAATCTTCATTTAATCCGTAGCCCCTGTTTCGAGTTGCAAATATGAGCAATAGAACCAGTATCGAATACCCATGCGCTACTACAAGCATTAGTAAGGTAAACATCAATAACATGTATATCAAATATACCTTTCACTTTGCCATCCTTCTTATCCGCTAAATACTTGGGGCACTTCTGCTTCCAATGACCAGTCCCCTTGTAGTAGAAGCACTTAGTCTCAGGCTTAGGTCCATACTTGGGCTTCTTCACTTGAGTAGCAATTTGTTTGTTGTTCTTCTTGAAGTTCCCCTTCTTCCCTTTGCCCTTTTTCTTGAAACTGGTGGTCTTGTTAGGCATCAACACGTGATGCTCCTTCTTGATTTCTACCTCCGTAGCCTTTAGCATTGCAAAGAGCTCGGGAATTGTCTTATCCATCGCTTGCATATTATAGTTCATCTCGAAGCTTTTGTAGCTTGGTGGCAGTGATTGAAGAACTCTGTCAATGACACTATCATCAGGCAGATTAACTCTCAGTTGAGTCAAGTGGTTGTGGTACCCAGACATTCTGAGTATATGTTCACTAACAGAACTATTCTCCTCCATTTTTCAGCTATAGAACTTATTGGAGATTTCATATCTCTCAATTCGGGCATTTGCTTGAAATATTAACTTCAACTCCTGGAATATCTCATATGCTCCATGACGTTGAAAATGTCGTTGAAGTCCCGATTATAAGCCGTACAGCATGGCACACTGAACTATCGAGTAGTCATCAGCTTTGCTCTGCCAGACATTCATAACATCTGGAGTTGCTCCTGCAGCGGGTTTTGCACCTAGCGGTGCTTCTAGAATGTAATTCTTCTATGCAGCAATGAGGATAATACTCAAGTTATGGACCCAGTCCGTGTAGTTGCTACCATCATCTTTCAACTTAGCTTTCTCTAGGAACGCATTAAAATTCAAGGGAACGGTAGCATGTGCCATTGATCTACAACAACATAGACATGAAAAATACTATCAGGTACTAAGTTCATGATAAATTAAAGTTTAATTTAATCATATTACTTAAGAACTCCTGTCGGTGTCAAAACCAGCAGATCTCGGGTAGGGGGGTCCCGAACTGTGCGTCTAATGATCAATGGTAAGAGGAGACAAGGGACACGATGTTTACCCAGGTTCGGGCCCTCTTGATGGAGGTAATACCCTACGTCCTACTTGATTGACTTTGATGAGTATAGGGGTTACAAGAGTTGATCTACCACGAGATCGTAATGGCTAAACCCTAATTGTCTAGCCTATATGATTATGATTGTGATTGCCTCTACAAACTAAACCCTCCGGTTTATACAGACACCGGAGGGGGCTAGGGTTTGTACAGAGTCGGCTTATAGAGAAAGGAATCTTCATAGCCGCACGGTAAGCTTGTCTACCACGCCAAGGAGAGTCCCGTTCAGATATGGGGGAAATTCTTCTATCTTGTATCTTCACGACCCATTAGTCCGGCCCATGTTGCATAGCCTGGACGCCCGAGGACCCTGTAATCCAGGACTCCCTCAGTAGCCCTCGAACCAGTCTTCAATGACGATGTGTCCGACGCGCAGATTGTCTTCTGCATTGCAAGGCAGGTTCCTCCTCCGAATTCTTCAAGCATCTGAACCAAAGGAAAGTATTCGGATCTACATCTTTGCTCTCCGGTCTTCGGCTTTACATTAAATGTTATATCCTTCGGCTTCTGCGCCACCGCCGCTCCAGCTCCCACATGTTAGATGAATATGAAGGGTCCAAGCATTTTTACACATAACACTCGGGCCGTGCAAGGAAAGCGTCTATTTAAGGAGATTGAATCTCAGATGCCATTCCACACCAGGTGAAAAATCCTTAGAGCTTGTCGTAAGAAACCACACAAACATGGCCAGCACTCCCAGTTCTTCCTCCCACCCCATGGTCCGCAAAAAGGGGATTGGGAGAGTTGTTCTGTATCCCACGCCCAGCTGACCAAGCTCCAGATGCAGGGATATCTCCCCCCTACGGATCTAGTCCATGTTTGGGCGGGATTAACCTCCTTTAGTGGTGAAGCCCTGGTAGAAAATTTCCCAAACCCTTCAGAAGGGGAGAAAGTGTGCTTCGTTTCCATTTTATTAAGAGGCGTCAGATTTCCAATCCATCCTTTCCTCTGAGGTCTCCTGGAGTACTATGGAATCCAACTACACAACCTTACGCCAGGCTCTATTCTGCACATCACGGGCTTTGTCGCTCGTTGCGCGTTGTTCCTAGGCTGTGAGGCCCATTTTGAATTATGGAGGAATCTTTTCTGCCTCGTCCCTCACTTCCAAAAGGGATCCATATTCGAGGTGGGCGGCGCCGAAGTGTGGCGCCTAGCCGGGACATGATACCTATCTGGCACTCCAAAGAAGGCATCCGAAGAGTGGCCCTCGGAGTGGTTTTATATTGAAGATGTCATACTATCTGACCCAATCTGACGAGGCCCACCCACATTTTCCAATGCTCCATTAAAGAAGTGCCACAACTGGCGCCCCGAAGCCTCGAGGAGGAAGATAATGTGAAGGTTCGGATGTTAATGGACAAGATAAATACACTCGCCCAATCCGAACTGTCCATTATTGACGTACTGGTGATTTCAATAACGTAGGGAGTTCAGCCACTCCAGTCGAAAGGACTCCCCATGTGGCACTTCAACGGAGAAGACGATGCATCACAGTGCGGACGCAAGGGTCCGAACAACTTCGCTGCCTTGGCTGCCATGCTGGCTGATCTTTTTCATGGGGGAGAAAGAGGAATTCACTCGCCTTAAGTGCCGAGATGGGTTTTCCATGTACAATCCTCCTAGCTGGGTAAACCTTCGCTTAGTAATTTTACTTAATGCTCCTCCCGTGTCGTACCCCAGTGAACTCAACGCCACCATTTCTTAACAGGAATGGAGGAAAGTTGTCGCGGAGATTTATAGCCCCGCCTCGCAGCAGGAGGACCATAATCAGGACCTGGATCTCGGATTCGAGGAGGATTCGGACATATCCGTAGAGCTCAAGGAGGAGGTTTTCTATCAAACGAGTTATGATGGCACGTAAGTGGCCATTATAGCCGATTACCCTGGCCTTCTCCCTTCCTCCCACGTACGTACCCTGAAGGTGTCTCCTCAAAAAGAGTTTTCTTATTGCGCTTTACCCACTGTAATGTCTTGTGTTTTTAAAAGGGGCGGCGCTCGCCCCGCCACGCCGCATCGGGATCGTCCCTTAAGAAGGGTACGTCGATACCAGGCGGATTTTCAAAAATAAAGGCGGATGATGATGCTTCCAAGCTCCAACCTTCATCGAAAAGGTACAACTTTTGATACGCCCTGCGGCTAACATGCCGAACTGTGATGTTTTTCTCTTTCCCATATTCCAGGAAGAGCACTCATTGGACTATATCTAGAGACCTCGCCGGACATACGCCCATCAATCCAACCCCGGACCCTGCCCCTAGGGCGAGAGTCGATATGGATGCCATGCCGGACTGTCCTCTCTCTGATGATTCGGAGAATGTATCCTTCACCAACTCCGAGGTGGAGAGTGCCATGAACCATCGACGCCGGAGGGCAGCTATGCGCGATCCTAACTTTACTAAAGAGGCATTCAATGCCTTCAGTTCGGCGGATGCATATATCCGAGCTGCTCAAGATGGGCTTACTGGGGCCACTCGCCAGCTTTCAAAGGATATGCGGGTAAGATCATTTTTGTGTAGATTAAATAGCCATATACCAGTAGCCCTCGAGACATGAAAACAGTTGAAGCAACTGATTTTAAGGATCGATGTATAACCAGATACTTACGGAGAAGAACATCATGCTATCTCAGGAGCTGGAGCAGTGTCGGACGTAGCTGACTGCTGCTACTGCCAAACTGGAGAAGTCTAAGGAGGCACGGATTGGTAATGTTCCGTTCTGCCTAGAAAATTAATCATGTGCCAGTCATGTTTATGCAAATGAACACTATTGCGTTTTTTAATGGCAGGATCGATGGCACAATTGGAAGAGAAACCGAAGGCCACGCAGGCGGACAAAGAACATGCTGAAAGGCAAGAGGCCGTTGGTCAGCATGTACTGACACGGACCAGGGACGAGAAGAACATGCTGCAAGACGCCAACACCCAGCTCGGCGAAGAGTTGAAAGATGTGCGAGCCCAATTAGCAAACGCCTTGAAGGACAACAAAAAGCTAAGAGGCGGCATATTCAGTATGCCGTATAACTTATTGTCGTATCGTTCACTGATGCGAATCCTAACAAGTTTTATGTCTGCAGGTGTGTTGACTGGGCACCCGAAGAAGAGGTGTCCGTATTCCAAGGTGACCTGCTACAAGAGCTGTCCCAGGTACACGAGCGAGCACGGAAGGCGATGAGAAGCATTGCTAAGGCTTTATGGCCAGCCGATTCTCCTCCAGGAAGTATGGAGGACCTTGTGAATTTATTCAAGGGAGCTCGATGCCGTTTTGGGCTATGGAAGATGTCGGCATGCCGAGAAGGTGCTCGGGAAGCCTGGGCCATGGTAAAAACACGGTACACCGGTCTTGATCCCAATCATATGGCCCGGGTCGGACCTCGAGGATTCGACGGACAGGAAATTCCGGTCAGCCTGGTGTACGACCAAGTGAAGGTGGCCACCAAGTTCTCCCGACAAGATTGTAAACTAGATAGCCTGCTAGAGGGTCTAGAGGAAGAAGAAGTTTTTGAGTCTAAGTAACAATGTACTTTTGTCAACAAACTTATCTCCAGCCGAATTTGTAAAATGATTTTCATGGCAGACTTTCTGCTTCGACCTCCGAGAACCCTAGGTTAGGAGCGTTGCCGAATACTATACTATAGGTAAACACCAAAGTATGTTAGGAAACCAGGCAGTCCGGTCATCATTGCTTGAACAAACAAGTTGTATTCGGGGAGTTATGTTATATTACATTTGATTGTAAGAAACATCTTCCAGAGAGAATAGTTCTGTTAAGGGTTCCTTTCCCTGGGCTAGTATGCGGTTATTTGTGCATACCAAGTCTGTGATGCTAAGAAATCACAATACGCGTTTATACTCTAGGGCTTTGTAGTGCTGCGAGGGTAGTTTGTCTTTCACTCACCGACCAATCATTCCCTTAAGAACGCTAGCTTTCGGCTTCACCCAGTCTGAGGTACAAGTCCGGATGACACTGCTGGAACAATCACAGAGGTGCTCCCTTTATGCCCTAGCCGAACAACCGGGAACGTAGGGCATAAGTCATAGAGGTGCATATAATGGTGAATAAAGGACATATATGGATAGATGACACATATATATGATGGGCTTGACGCTCGAAAAATGATAACAAGAATAAGCTTCTTGTGAAAAGGAGCCCCCATGTATTGTGGGGTAAGTACATTTGAGGATGCCTACCCTTCCGGTGTACGGTTTATCCGAACACCAACTTAGAAGTCGTATAGAAACGAGGCAAAAAAGGGAGAAAAGACAGAACAAGAAAAAAGGGTATGTGCAGACTTAGGCGTAGAATCTTCGGAGCCTTGCGGCATTCCATGGGTTTGGCTCCAAGCGATTGTTCGAAGCATTGCGAAGACGATAGGCTCCTCCAATGAGAACTTCATCTACAATGAAGGGACCCTCCCATTTGGGCTTGAGCTTGTCCTTTTTCTTTTCTGATAGGCGTAAAACTAGTTCACTGACATTGTAGGTATTTGACCATACTTCTCTGCTTTGGTATCACCGAGCCTGCTGTTGATAGAATGCGGAACGGGCCTTCGCGACATCACGCTCCTCCCGCAGGCCGTCCAGGTCGTCCTGCCGATCGAGCTCGGCTTCTCTCTCATCATACATGCACACTCGAGGTGAGTCATGAATAATGTCGCAAGGCAAGACTGCCTCTGCACCATACAGCATGAAGAAGGGTGTATATCCAGTCATGCAGTTGGGCGTGGTCCGCAGCCCCGAGAGTATGGAATCGAGTTCCTCGACCCAGTGTTTGTCTGATTCTTGCAGAGATCACACAAGTCTAGGTTTGATGCCGCACATTATCATGCCATTAGCCCATTCGACCTGACCGTTTGTCTCAGGGTGGTATATGGAGGCGTAATCAAGCTTGATGCCCAAGTTGGCGCACCAAGTTTTCACCTCATCGGCTGTAAAGTTAGAGCCGTTGTCAGTAATAATACTGTGCGGGACACCGTACCGGTGTGTGACGCCGGATATAAAGTCTATCACCGGTCCGACTTCGGCCGTTTTAACTAGTTTAGCTTCTATCCACTTAGTGAACCTGTCAACCATTACCAACAAGTATTTCTTCTTACGGCTTCCCCCTTTAAGAGGTCCGACCATATCGAGCCCCCGGACCGCAAAGGGCCAAGTAATGGGTATTGTTCGGAGGGCGGTAGGTGGCATGTGGCTCTGGTTAGCGAAAAGCTGGCATCCAACGCAGCTCTGCACGAGGTCTTGTGCATCTTCACGGGCTGTGGGCCAAAACAAACCCGTGCGGAAGGCTTTACTTACAAGGGCCCAGGCTGCGACATGATGGCCGCCAAGACCAGCGTGTATTTTAGCAAAGAGCTGTCGTCCCTCATCTTCGGAGATATATCGTTGAAGGACCCCGGTAGTACTTTTCTTGTATAGTTCTCCTTCATGAACTTTGTAGGCTTTCGAATGTCGAACGATGCGATGGGCCTCAGTCTGATCCTCGGGGAGCTCATTCCTTGTGAGATAGGCAAGGAAAGGCTCGGTCCATGGGGCAATTATAGCCCCTAGTCCGGCTAACATTTTAGAGCCATCAAAGTGCATCACCCAGTTGGAATACGTGCCGTACTCTTTAGGGAGTTCGGCCTCGGTCCATTCGGCGACGAAGTCAGCCAACACCTGACATTTAATGGCTCAGTGTGGTTTGTACATTATTTGAAATGGTAGGAGCTCAATGGCCCATTTGGCAATCCTGTCGGTGGCGTCCCAGTTGTTTATAATATCGTTGAGTGGTACTTCAGAAGCCACCATGATTGAGCATTCTTGGAAGTAGTGTCGTAGCTTCGGGGATGCCATAAAGACCGTATATGCTATCTTATGATAATGTGGGTATCGGGTTTGGCATGGTGTGAGGACCATCGATATGTAATATACTGGTTTCTGGAGTGGGATTTTATGTCCTTCCTCTTCTCATTCGACGACAAGCACCGCACTCACCACCTGGTGAGTTGCCAATATGTAAAGCAACATTGGTTCACCGACGTTTGGTGCGGCCAGGATGGGGTTGCTTGCCAGCAAAGTTTTTATTTCCTCCAGCCTGGCTCTCGCAGCATTCATCCACACAAAGTGGTCAGTGCGTCGGAGCAGGCGGTACAGTGGCAACGCCTTTTCTCCTAATCTGGGGATAAAGCGGCTCAAGGCTGCCACACACCCGGCTAATTTTTGGACCTGTTTGAGGTTTGTTGGTGTAGCCAATTGTGACAAAGCTTGGATTTTGGCTGGGTTTGCCTCAATTCCTCTATTGGAAACGATGAAGCCCAACATCCGGTGGGGACGCCGAAGACACACTTTTCCGGATTGAGCTTGATGTCATATGTACGGAGGTTGTCGAATGTGAGACGCAGGTCGTCTACTGGTGACTCGATGTGCTTAGTTTTGATGACGACATCATCCACATATGCTTCGACCCTCTTGCCAATTTGTTTCTCCAGGCATGTTTGAATCATGCGTTGGTAGGTGGCACCGGCATTTTTCAGCCCGAAGGGCATAGTGTTAAAGCAGAAAGGCCTGTATGGGGTAATGAATGCCGTTGCAGCTTGATCAGACTCCTTCATCTTGATTTGATGGTATTCGGAGTATGCGTCGAGGGAACACAGTGAGTCGTGTCCTGCAGTAGCATCAATGATCTGGTCGATGCGGGGAAGGGGGAAGGGATTGTTGGGGCAGGCCTTGTTGAGGTCTTTGAAATCGACGCACAAGCGCCAAGATTTATCCTTCTTTGGTACCATCACTAGTTTTGCTAGCCATTCCGGGTGTTTTATTTCTCTGATGAACCCCCCTCAATTAACATGGCTAGTTCCTCCCCCATAGCTTGTCGTTTGGGTTAGGAAAAGCGTCGCAGTGTTTGTTTGACCGTCTTGTATCCCTTTAATATGTTGAGGCTGTGTTCGGCCAATATGCGTGGGATTCCTGGCATATCAGAAGGGTTCCAGGCGAATATGTCCCAGTTTTCACGCAGGAATGCGCGTAATGCAGCGTCAACCGTTGGGTCCAGCTGTGCTCCGATGGAAGTTGCCTTCTTGGGGTCCATCGGGTGAACTTTAAATTTAACTATTTCGTCCGCTGGTTTGAAGGAGGTGGATTTGGGCCGTTTATCAAGGATTACATCGTCCCTATCCGACGTGGAACGTAGTGCGGTGAGTTCCTCAGCCGCTAGGGCTTTGGGTAGTGCCTCAAGGGCCAGGGATGCGGTTTTATTTTTGGTGCGGAGTGCTATGTTCGGATCACTAGAGATAGTGATAACACCATTGGGCCTGGGCATTTTGAGCTTCATATACCCGTAGTGAGGTATAGCTTGAAAGCGTGAATGCATCTCGCCCTAACAGGGCATGATATCCACTGTTAAAAGGAGCAACCTGGTAGATTATCTCTTCGGACCTATAGTTTTCTAGTGTGCCGGATACCACATCCAGCTTAATTTCCCTCGAGCATCTTGCTTCCCTGCTGGGAATGATTCCCCTGAAGGATGTATTTCTCTGCTCAATGCGACTCCATTCCATTTGTATTTTATTGAGCATGTCCTCATTGATGAGGCTTAGTCTGTTGCCACCGTCCATTAGCACTTTAGTAAGCCAAAAACTTTCCACAATGGGGTTGAGGATCAGAGCGGCTAGTGCCCGAACTAAGCGGGATCTTGGTTCGTCATTGGCATTAAACGTAATTGCTATATCATTCCAAGGGTTTATTGCTGCTACATGGCAGACTTCGGCAAGGTCGCGAAGCGCCCGTTTGCGCCGATTATTTGTTGAGAAGGTCTCGAAGACTGTGAGTACTACGGGGTCGTGTTCTGAAGAGTACTTTTCTAGTGTAGTATTAGTGAGGATACCTTCACTGCTCTTGGCCACCTGCTGGAGTATCCAACATGCCCGTAGGTAGTGAGTTGGTTCGGTATTCAGTGTCATATGTATTTGATAGGGCCTATCGAGCCATTCTTCGAAGACAGTTCTGTGTCCCATAAAGGGCTTGAATTTCTTGTCCACGGGATGATGATTAGGTGCCCCGTGAGGGTGCACCCTTTTCGCCCGTCCGGGAGATGGTCTAAAGGCTTGCGGTTCCCAGCGGGCTGGCTCAGTTTTCCAGGTGCTTTCCATTGCACAGTACTTCTGAACTATGCGTGCCAAATCTGCGAAGTGCAGGACACGACGGTGATTGAGGGCATTAAGGATTCCCTCGTCCGTACAGTTGTTGTGAAATACTGAAATTGTGTCGTTGTCGCGGCAGTCATTTATCTTGTTTTTAACAAGGAGGAATCTAGCCCAAAACTGGTGGACTGTTTTCCGAGGCTGCTGCCGCACATGCATTAGGTCGCGTATGTCCGGAGAGCTGGAGTTGCTTGGAGAATATTGCTTGTGGTGGGTGGGCAGGTTCAAATTTGAACCTTGGCCCACCATGGAGTTCGGAGCTTGAAGAATTTCCGAGGTCACCAGCCCAGGACCCGGAGTGTACGGGGAATTCTCAGGCTTGATGCTCGATTTTGTATTCGGAGGACAGGGAGTGTCCTCCCGAGGGTGGGTATCCGGTTCTTCGGGTTCAGAAATCCGAACATAGTTGGTTCTCAACGTAGGAAAGGAGTTATCGTCAGCCTGTTCCTCCACAACCGCTATCTGATGGGTGACCGACGGAGATTTAATTTCTCTCTGATCGGGTTTAAGCCCGATCCATTCATAGTCAGTTGAGACTCCCAGGGCGGCGATGCAATCTAGCAGTTCGTTCAAAGACGATAGATCTGTCGGGTCCATCTCGTCGGAATATTCGGGGCTGATGCGAAGGGGATTTTTGGTGACTTGGGGGGTTGCCTTCGGCTTAATGGCCGAACGGGTACCCACAGTGAAGTCACCAAGCCGGAGGGTTTGACCTGGAATTAGGGCTCCTTCGGAAGTGATACTGTCATTGATGACAAGGCGAGCCATCGGTCCTTCAGTTGACGCTACAAAGGAACTCTCAATGAAAGCACCAATGTCGGTGTCAAAACCGGCAAATCTCGAGTAGGGGGGTCCTGAACTGTGCATCTAAGGATCAATGGTAATAGGAGACAAGGGACATGATGTTTACCCAGGTTCGGGCCCTCTTGATGGAGGTAATACCCTACGTCCTGCTTGATTGACTTTGATGAGTATAGGGGTTGCAAGAGTTGATCCACAAGATCGGAATGGCTAAACCCTAATTGTCTAGCCTATATGATTATGATTGTGATTGCCTCTACGGACTAAACCCTCCGGTATATATAGACACCAGAGGGGGCTAGGGTTTGTACAAAGTCGGTTTACAGAGAAATGAATCTTCATATCCGCACGCTAAGCTTGCCTTCCACGCCAACGAGAGTCCCATCCGGACACGGGGGAAAGTCTTCTATCTTGTATCTTCACGGCCCGTTAGTCCGGCCCATGTTGCATAGCCCGGACGCCCGAGGACCCCGTAATCCAGGACTCCCTCAACTCCCACTTAGATAGACATCCCTCGAGTCATCTAAACGATCACGTGATCTATATCAACTAAACCATGTCCGATCATCACGTGAGATGGAGTAGTTTTCAATGGTGAACACTATGTTGATCATATCTACTATATGATTCACGTTCGACCTTTCGATCTCAATGTTCCAAGGCCATATCCGCATATGCTAGGCTCGTCAAGTTTAACCCGAGTATTCTGCACGTGCAAAACTGGCTTGCACCCGTTGTATGTGAACGAAGAGCTTATCACACTCGATCATCATGTGGTGTCTCGGCACGACGAACTATAGCAACCGTGCATACTTAGGGAGAACACTTGTACCTTGAAATTTAGTGAGGGGTCATCTTATAATACTACGGCCGTACTAAGCAAAATAAGATGCATAAAGGATAAACATCACATGCAATGAAAACAAGTGATATGATATGGCCATCATCATCTTGTGCCTTTGATCTCCATCTCCAAAGCACCGTCATGATCACCATCATCGCTGGCTTGACACCTTGATCTCCATCGTATCACTGTTCTCGTCTCGCCAACCATTGCTTCTACAACTACCGCTACCGCTTAGTGATAAAGTAAAGCAATTACATGACGATTGCATTTCATACAATAAAGTGACAACTATAAGGCTCCTGCCAGTTGCCGATAACTTCTACAAAACATGATCATCTCATACAACAAATTATATGTCATCACGTCTAGACCATATCACATCACAACATGCCCTACAAAAACAAGTTAGACGGCCTCTACTTTGTTGTTGCAATTTTTACGTGGCTGCTATGGGCTTCTAGCAAGAACCATTATTACCTACACATCAAAAGCACAACGATTTTTTCGTCAAGTGTGATGTTTTAACATTCAACAAGGACCGAGTGTAGTCAAACTCAATTCAACTGAAGTTGGAGAAACAGACACCCGCCAACCACCTGTGTGCAAAGTATGTCGGTAGAACCAGTCTCATGAACGTGGTCGTGTAATGTCGGTCCGGGCCGCTTCATCCAACAATACCGCCGAATCAAAGTAAGATGTTAATGGTAGGCAGTATGACTATTATCGCCCACAACTCATTGTGTTCTACTCGTGCATATATCATCTACGCATAGACATGGATCTGATACCACTGTTGGGGAATGCGGTATTTCAAAAAAAATTCCTATGATCACGCAACATCTATCTAGGTGATGCATAGCAACAAGAGGGGAGAGTGTGTCCACATACCCTCGTAGACCAAAAGCGAAAGCGTTTAGTAACGCGATTGATGTAGTCGAATGTCTTCGCGGTTCAACCGATCCAAACACCGAACGTACGGCACCTCCATGTTCATCACACATTTAGCTCGATGACGTCCCTCGAGCTCTTTATCCAGTTGAGGATGAGGGAGAGTTTCATCAGCACGATGGTGTGTTGACGTTGATGATGAAGTTACCAGTGCAGGGCTTCGTCTAAGCACTACAACGATATGACCGAGGTGTGTAACTGTGGAGGGGTGCACCGCACACGGCTAAGAGAAGACTTGGTGTTCCTTTGGGGTGCCCCCCTCCCACGTATATAAAGGGGGAGGACAGTAGGCCGGCCCAAGGGGGCGCGCCAAGGGGGGAGTCCTACTTCGACTCCCGGTCCAAGTAGGATTCGTCCCCCTTTCCTTTCCGAAGAAAGGGGCAAGGGGAAAGAGGTGGAGGAGAAGAAGGAAAGGGGGGCTGGGCCCCCCAACCCTAGTCCAACTCGGTATGGGCTTGGGGGGCAGGCGCATGCCTCCACCTGGCCGCCGCCTCCTCTCTTCCACTAGTGCCCATGAAGGCCCATTAACCCCTCGTGGGGTTCCGGTAACCCCCAGTACTCCGGAAAATGTCCGAACCTTTCCGAAACCATTCCAGTGTCCAAACATAACCTTCCAATATATCAATCTTTATGTCTCGAACATTTCGAGACTCCTCGTCATGTCCGTGATCTCATCCGGGACCCCGAACAAACTTCGGTTCCTCAAATCACATAACTCATAATACAAATCGTCAGCGAACATTAAGCATGTGGACCCTACTGAGTTGAGAACTCTGTCACTACTGCACGATGCTGCTAACACGACACTACGATCAAAGACCCTTTGATGAAACTGTGTGTGGTGCATTAATCACAAACGGGGATGTAAAAAACCCGCCAAAAAGGTGCAAAATGTTTGCGATGGCGGAGCCATCAAACACGGTTCAGATTTCAGTTGCGTGTGTGATTCAGGGCACACGGTTAGCCCGTTCGAACTATTTGCGATGATCCAGAACAATAGAAACGGGCAGCCATATCAATGTGTGTGCGATATACGGCATACATTTCGCTTCGACGAACTGTTTGCTATTAGGGAGCGCAGCAGAAACGGTTAGCCAGATCAAGGTGTGTGTGATATAGGGCATACGGTTCACTTGGATGAACTGTTTTTGATTAGCAAACAAAACAGAAATGGTTCAATTTAACAAGATGTGTGTGATATGTGGCAAATAGCCGACTCGGATGAACTGTTTGCTATGAGAAATTACAACACAGACGGTTAATAAAGTTAGTTCGTTTGCGATTCTGTGTGTACAAAAAACTTTGAAAAATGTAAACTAGTTGCTTGTGGTGGCTATGAGTATCGCACACGATGCGTCTATGAGTAATCGTGTGCGATTATTAGTAAGATACACATACGTTTCCTTATGTTAACACTTGTGTGATAAATACCACGTGGCACCGGATACGGTATTCGGGTTGTGTGTGTGCTCCACTTAGTCTTCCCGCGCTCCAGCAAATGCTTCCCGTGCTCCAGCGAAATGCTTCCCGTGCTCCACATGGGTGAATTGTAAAATCCATGCCTATTCCCTCACCTCTTTCCCGCCACCAGCTAACGGCTTACTGCATATAACCCAGGCGGCAACGCACCGCCGCGACACTCTACACCGATCTAGTCCTCACCCATCTACCATTAGTTATTCCAAGCATGACAGGCAACGACCAAAGCTTTGACGTCGACGCCTACCTGCGTTACATCTTCGGCGAGGAGAACGAGCCGGAGCAGGTGGGGGAGCAAGAGCTTCATAGGCCGGTGCAGGCACCATGGCCCATCAGTAGCGATATCAGCGTGACAGTCCTTGGGAGCACAATCGACATATTGCAGAGGAGGTGTGATGAGCAGTTTTCCATCCATCGTGCAAAAGATTGAGAGCTGCTCGGCGGCATGATCGGTGACCAACCCGAAGAGCCGCCATCACCAGTGCTCATCGAGAGCT
This sequence comes from Triticum monococcum, assembly GCA_034509565.1. Lineage (NCBI taxonomy): Eukaryota > Viridiplantae > Streptophyta > Magnoliopsida > Poales > Poaceae > Triticum > Triticum monococcum. Next base: position 254,853,613 of record CM067843.1, on the reverse strand, counting down.
TGATGCCCCAGAAGGAATGGGCAGAGGACCTCTATGATTCAGTCAAGACAAAGGTAGCCTGCAGCTTCATCATTGTCCATGGCGGCCGTGTTAACCTCGATCTCGATGATGTGGTGGCCAGGCTCGAGCACATCCTTGGTGTAGTTGACGTCCCCTACGAAGTAGAACATCGCCAATGTGATATCTTGAAGATGTAGGTGGTGGACACAGTTTGCTACCAGGCCAGAGACATGGAAATGGACCGGTTCCGCGGAGGTGTCATGCGCACGATTGCATGCTGTCAAGCTCTTCTGGAACAGGCCCAGTAGCCCCAAGAGCCTCCCAGCGCCAGCAGCTCCATAGGCGGAGGCGGGTCGGGACACTTGGAGTGAACGGCCGCAAGGGTGCCACGCTGATCATGGATTCCGAGTAGACCATCGTCGGAAAGCCGCCAGCTCATCCTTTTAGCTTATATTTTATTATAATTGTATGCATATGTAGGTCATGAGTGTTCTGGGCCTTGCCGCATGTGGAATTTTAAATTATGCTGAATATGTAAGACAATTATTAAGAATTATTAACCCTTGCCATTGTAAATTTGCCTCGACGGCGAGCAAAGCATGCGCAGGGACGCCAGAGCAAAGCGCGCCGCGGCCGCCTCAACGGCAAGCAACCATGTGGTCAACCTTCTGCCATCAATAAATTTTGACCTTGTTTCTTGTCACATTGCAGATTACAACGCAATAAGTAATTGCAAATCTGTTCACATCTATCAAACTAATATGTGTTCACACTTAGCACCGGGCTATAAAAGCTACCCACTCAAAAATTACTTCACAGTTCCTCTCCTCATCACCCACAAAACTGGTCTTTCCTGTCAAGTCGTTCCGCCATGAACAGTAGGAGGATTTTAGGGTGGACATATAACCGTGCAGCAAAGACCAAGGCCGCGTAAGCACTACAGAGGTCCCGCCATGAAGCCACAGCCGCAGCAAAGATGTCCCGACGCGCCGCGGAGCCCTCGAACGAGCTCTCACGGGCACGCGAGGGCTCTCACAAGTGCATTTGTGGCGTCGGCCATCGCGACGAGTCAGCGTTCCTGAAGTCCTTCGCCGGCGATGATGCTACCTCTTGAGCACTGCGTTGGATATCCTTGAAGAGGAAAGAATGATGCAGTAAAGTAGTGTAATTATTTCCCTTAGTTTTTGAGAACCAAGGTATCAATCCAGTAGGAGGTTGCGTGCAAAGTCCCTCGTACCTGCACAAAACAAATAACTCCTCGCAACCAACACGGTAAGGGGTTGTCAATCCCTTCACGGTCACTTACGAGAGTGAGAGCTGATAAATATGATAGGATAATATTTTTGGTACTTTTTGTGATAAAGATGCAAAGTAAAATAAAAGCAAAGGAAAAAACAAAGGAAATAACTAAGTATTGGAAGATTAATATGATGAAGATAGACCCGGGGGCCATAGGTTTCACTAGTGGCTTCTCTCAAGAGCATAAGTATTTTTACGGTGGGTGAACGAATTACTGTTGAGCAATTGACAGAATTTAGCATAGTTATGAGAATATCTAGGTATGATCATGTATATAGGCATCACGTCCGAGACAAGTAGACTGACTCCTGCCTGCATCTACTACTACTACTCCACTCATCGACCGCTATCCAGCATGCATCTAGAGTATTAAGTTCATGGAAACAGAGTAACGCCTTAAGCAAGATGACATGATGTAGAGGGATAAATTCATGCAATATGATAAAAATCCCATCTTGTTATCCTCGATGGCAACAATACAATATGTGCCTTGCTGCCCCTACTGTCACTGGGAAAGAACACCACAAGATTGAACCCAAAGCTAAGCACTTCTCCCATTGCAAGAAAGATCAATCTAGTAGGCCAACCAAACTGATAATTCAAAGAGACTTGCAAAGATAACCAATCATACATAAAAGAATTCAGAGAAGATTCAAATGTTGCTCATAGATAAACTTGATCATAAACCCACAATTCATCGGTCTCAACAAACACACCGCAAAAAGAAGATTACATCGAATAGATCTCCACAAGAGAGGGGGAGAACATTGTATTGAGATCCAAAAAGAGAGAAGAAGACATCTAGCTAATAACTATGGAGCCGAAGGTCTAAGGTAAACTACTCACACTTCATCGGAGAGGCTATGGTGTTGATGCAGAAGCCCGCCGTGATGGATGCCCCCTCCGACGGAGCTCCGGAACAGGCCCCAAGATGGGATCTCGTGGATACAGAAAGTTACGGTGGTGGAATTAGGGTTTTGGCTCCGTATCTAATCGTTTGGGGGTACGTAGGTATATATAGGAGGAAGAAGTACGTTGGTGGAGCAACAGGGGGCCCACGAGGGTGGAGGGTGCGCCTGGGGGGTAGGCGCGCCCCACTACCTCGTGGCCTCCCTCTTGGTTGCTTGACGTAGGGTCCAAGTCTCCTGGGTCTTGTTCGGTGAGAAAATCATGTTCCAGAAGGTTTCATTCCGTTTGGACTCCGTTTGATATTCCTTTTCTTCGAAACCCTAAAATAGGCAAAAAAACATCAATTCTTGGCTGGGCCTCCGGTTAATAGGTTAGTCCCAAAAATAATATAAAAGTGGATAATAAAGCCCAATAATGTCCAAAACGGTGGATAATATAGCATGGAGCAATCAAAAATTATAGATACGTTGGAGACATATCAAACGATGACATTCTCGCTGGCATCACTACCCAGCAGGAGCTGGTCAATGGCTTGATGAAGCTGCTCAAGATCAGCGATGCTTCGGTTGACAAGGCGATCGGCCTCGTCAAGCAACTCATGGGTGACAATGCGAAGCTCCTCAAGTTGCTTGCCGAGAAGGAGGAGGAGGCCGCCGACTGGAAGATGCTGCATGAGCAGAGCAGTGCCTCGGAGATGACGCTGAAAGCGGTCATCGAGGAACTAATGGGTGGCTTGAGGAAGCTCTGGATCAAGCGCGAGCATGAGGTGGAGGAATCTGTGGCTGCTTTCAAGCAAAGTCGTGAGGAATTGAAGAAGGAGGTGGAGGATTTTGTCGCCCGGTGATCCATCGACAAGTAGAGACAGTAGCGACCCAGATCGCTGTCTGCAATTTCCTTCTTCTCTTGCCCCTGTGTCTTCCGGGATTTGCCGCATGTGGCATTTCAAATTATCCGGAATATGTAAGATAATTATTATCTGCGCCATTGTAAATTTGTCTTCATATTATCCGTTGCCATTTTATTTATAGTTGTATTATCCGTTGCCCTGTGTGGCAAATTAAATTTGGGTGGAACACCAGTTGAAAACATGAACAAAGCAAATGATGCCATGGGATCACAAGCAAACACCCTCCGTCCAGGTGCTTTAATTAACCCATTAATGAAGAAGTTGTGAGCGAGGCGGGTGACGGCTGGTGCGTGGAGGTCAAAGATCTTGCTTCCCGGTGAGCATGGGCGGCCTTGCTGCTCGCACGTGTCCCGTCGAGCCTGCGAGGTGGACAGGATGCATGCGTCCCGTCGAGCCTGCGCGGTGGACTGCTCGCACACGTGCCGTCGAGCCTGCACGGCGGACTTCTCGCGCTCATCCCATCTAATCAAATAGCTGCACGCACGCCATCGAGTATGGTTAAATTTCGACACAGTTAATATAATACAACCGCTTGCGATATTAACGTGTCAGTTTTTTGTTTCAAAACGGACTTCGTTGGCTACTAATGTGTGCGCCTCTTCTCGAACTGGATGATTTTTTTACCACGGCATATATGTGCCATGTCATGAAACCATGCCAAGTTTCATGTTTTTTGGGTGAGTTTTTGATTTACTGGGATTTAAAAACAAAGATTCTCAATTTTTCAGGACGACGACAAGTTTGTCGTTCATTTACATTCCTTAAATGAGACCTAAACATGCACCCAATGACACATGTATGATTTCCCACCCATTTTGCCCCACTAGAGCAAGTGCTTGTAGTTCAAATTTGAATTATGGACTACATTAAATGCGTAGAAAACTTAGTAATTAGTAATATATATATACAATGGCCAAACGAACCGTAAACAGTTTCAAATTTTAGCCCTACACTCCTGTTATTCTATGTTGCCTGTGGAAAACAAAGTTAAAGGCGAAAAGAGGCAGTGATTATCATTTCGCCCACAAGAGGGGCATGTTTCCCTACCGGAACCACGAGGGTTGCGACAGGATCCGGTTTGTAAGAGGCTTGTAATATAGCTTCGCCCAAATTGGACAATTATATGTACCATGTAGTGACACCATGCCAAGTTTCATGATTTCCTAGTGAGTTTTGGATTTATATAGATTTGAAAACCAAGATTCGCAATGTTTGTGGCCAAGCCAGGACGGCGAGATGGTTGAATTTGTTCCGATTCATTTCATGGGACCTAAACATGCACCCCAACAAACATATACATTTTTTCTAGCCATTTCAGTGAACTGGAGCATGTATTTGTATTTCGGATTTGAATTATGGACATTAAATTGCCTAGAAAACTCAATTAATGAATAAAAAAGGTCAAACGAACCCTGAATAATTGCAAGTTCAGCGTGAATCTCTCATTGTTCCATGTCGCGTGTAGAAGAAAATACAAGGCTAGAAGAGGGAGTGATTATCGTTCGGCCCACAAGAGGACACGTTTCCCTATCAAAACCACGAGGGTTCTTGCGATAGGCTCCGGTTTGTAAGAGGTTTGTAATAAAGCTTGGCCCAAATTGGCAATGTTTTTACCACAACATATATGTGCCATAACGTGACACATGCCACCTTTGATGACGTTCTGGTGAGTTTTGGATTTATGGGGACTAAAAAACTGAGATTCAAAATGTTTGAGGATGAGCCAGGACACCGGTGCGGTTGTAATTCGTTCCCATTCCTGGCATGGGACCTAAACATGCACCCAAGGACACATGTATAATTTTTCTAGCCATTTTGGTGAACTGGAGCATGTATTTGTAGTTCATATTTGAATTATGGACATTAAATGCCTAGGAAACTCAATTAGTGTATATATAAAAAAGGCCAAACAAACCATGAATAAGTTTAAGTTTCGGCACGGATATCATTTCGTTCCATGTTCCCCATGGAAGAAAATACAAGGTGAAAAGAGGCAGTGATTACGTTTCGCCCACAAGGGGAACACATTTCCCTATCGGAACCATGAGGCTTCTTTGAGAGAACCGCCGGTTTTTGTAAGAGGTTTCTAATAAAGCTTGGCCCAAATTGGACAATGTTTTTACCACGACATATATGTGCCATGACATGACACCATGCCACCTTTGATGACTTTCTGGTGACTTTAGGATTTACGGGGATTTAAAACCGAGATTCCAAATGTTTGAGGACGAGCCAGGACGCGGGTACGGTTGTAATTCGTTCCCATTCCTGGCATGGGACCTAAACATGCACCCAAGGACACATGTATAAATTTTCGAGCCATTTTAGTGAACTGGAGCATGTATTTGAAGTTCATATTTGAATTATGGACATTAAATGCGCAGGAAACTCAATTAGTGTATAAAAAGGCCAAATGAACCCTAAATAAGTTTAAATCTTAGCACGGATATCCTATCGTTCCGTGTTGCCCGTAGAAGAAAATAAAAGGTAAAAAGAGGCAGTGATTACGTTTCGCCCACAAGGGGGACACGTTTCCCTATCGGAACCACGAGGCATCTTTGAGAGAAGTTCCGGTTTGTAAGAGGCTTGTAATAAAACATCCGCCACAATGGACGAAAAAAATTCCTCGACATATAAGTGCCATGTCATGACACCATGCCAGGTTTCACAATGTTCGGCTTAGTTTTGGATTTACGGGGATTTAAAAACCGAGATTCTTCTCACGAAATGTTTTGAAATAGCACATGGTTCACTCACGAAAGCCGACATTCAATGAAAACTTCGTGGAAACCATATTTTAAAGTTTCATAAAAATCTGAAAAAAATGTCGGATGTTAAGAAGGTGATGTTTTATTGTGACACAAAATTTCAAGTTGAAAAGCAATATGAGATGTGGGCTATGAAAAAGACAAATTCAGCCCTGAATAGTGACATTACTATTCGGCACTATTCAACGCTGGTTTTGTCTTTTTAATAGCTCACATCTTGTAATGTGTTTCAACTTGAAATTTTGTGTGGCAATAAAACATCATCCTCTTAACATCCCGCATTTTTATCATTTCTTTTGAAACTTCAAAACATCTTTTTCTCGTGGTTTCCAATGAATGTTGGTTTCCGTATGATATTCTCCCCCTACTGCGCGCGCGATCTGGGTCGTGCGTTCTGATTGGCCATAACCCAAACCCCACGGATCATATGTGTGTACCGTTGGGTGCTCCCAGATCGAACGGCAACCCTGAGCCCTTTCGATAGCACATGCAGTACATGGGTAAGCACTATGCACATGCGTCGTGCTAGGTCATGCTTTCTTCTCCACTAGGTTTCCAAAATAGGCTACCATTTCTTGCCACTCCTCTCATCGGTTTCCCGCCTCTTCTCCCATCGTTTTCCAGCTACAAGTGTCAGTGCTCATTGAAGGTTCGAGTCATATATGCATGATGTAGATGTTCGTTTAATTCTTATAGCTCATCTTATCCAAAATCAATTAGTATTATAAAAAAAACTATTTTACGATTCATTGAATTGTGCATTGTAAATGTAAAAACAAAAAGTGACAATTCATTTAGAAAAAAAAAGTTTGGGCAATTAAGATATGGAAGATTCTAGAGAAGAAAGGAGAAGTGCTTGTGTTTTGAGGTTTGTGCATTATGCTTAAGTTCAACCATGGTGTCTTCTAGATTGTACGTGTGGCAGAATCTGGTGGAATGTAGATGGTATGCAATTGGCAGTAGTGCTCAGATTTTTCCATCTCTTTACCATCGGATTGGCTTCATCCAACGACCAACTTTCAAAGTTATTCGCACACTATATAGGTGTGTAGATATAGATGTATAGATATATATAGATGTGTCCCATGCTAGACCAAATAACGTTTCAACGCATGCATGGGATGACCCCCCCCCCCCCCCCCCCCCCCGCCGTCCCGAAGATGGGAAACTGACATCGTACGTATTGAACCAGGCTTGGAGTCGGCTACAGTGTTCGTTTTTTAATGTAGTTGGTGGCCCATCGAAGTTGTGCATTTGGGATTTAAACACATCACACACCATCGTACCCATACATATTTCTGGCCGCATGTAGTGTATACGGGGTCTTCTGATGGACAACATCTCCCTTATGCGGTTTTTTGTGATGACACACATATCTTTGGGCTCCCCAAGTGAATATATATCATCCCTTTGACCGATAATGAGGGGTATGTAATGGCCATGAATGGATTCCTCCTAGTTCGTGTTAGGGATGGTCATCATCACATGTCACTCAACCAAAACTCGAGCTCATGCGTTGTCAGGATTCCCTCCCACATGCTTGGATTGCTGGGTTCGACCTACATCAAACCCTGTGTATCTCGTCCTTAACTACCTCACCTTCATGGTTGTTGTCTGTATCGAGAGGTAGGCAACACATCTAAATTAAACATTATTCTATATTGAAAATAGACATCACCCCTTCCCAACGTACATCATTTTGGTCCGCATGCAAGAGGTGCTGGTTTTGTGGTCCCTCTCGTGCAATTTTAATGATGGTTCAATCTATTGGCCCAAGCAGTTTATTGATAACAACAACTGTCGTTTGACCAAACGATAGATTCATTGGTCCGTCTTATGGTAGGTCATGGCGACATGCATGCATTACGTGCATCCGCCCCGCTGACACGAAGTGGGAACTGGTGGGCCAAGCACACATATATATAGGACAACACTATTCTAATCCCACGATTAGAGTAGTTATTTGGATCACATCCAGCCCTATAAGGGCCCAACTGCTCCCTCCCGAACTTCCTGAACTTGCAGATAAAAAAAAGCAATGCCCCACGCCCACCACTTCCCCTCCCTGATCCAGCGCCTACCCCCCGCCCCCCCCCCCCCCCGGGGGGGGGGGGGGCAACCGCCGCCGCCCCTGGCTCCGGCGCACGGCCACCCCGGCCCCCACGGCTATCCTCCGCCGCCGGCGAGCCCCCACGGCTGTCCTTCGCCACGGCCACCATGCACCTTCGCCAGCCGCCGCGCTCCAGCCACCTTCTCCGACCGACGCAGCCTTCCACCATCTTCCACGGCCACCGCGCCTCCCCAGGACCTCCACCCGCCGCCGCCGCAGTTCCCCATCGCCTCTGTCCACTGCCGCTGCCGTGGATCCCCGTCTTCACCGCGGCGCCCCAACACCACCACCCGAGCAACCGCTACGGTCCTGGATCCCGCATGCCGTCACGGGCTGTGGATCCATTACACCACCTCCGAGCCATGGATCCCGCTCAGTTTAACTTCTCTAGATCCACTAGCCCCGATGGGTAGCGCGTGGGAGGTGGTGCTGCTCCAACGAGCTACTCCGTCCACGGGCAAGGTGCGTCGATGGCTACCTCTTCCCTCTTGCTCCCTCCAACCCCGAGCATGATGTCTCCATGCTCCACTCGCCGGCGACCACCATCCCAGGTGTAGACTGGGCACTACCTGCAGATGGAGGATATGTCGACCTGCAGCTAGAGGAGGCCCCGACCTGCAGCAGGCCGTGCGCGCCACTCGACGCCCAGGATGTCCAAGTTCTTGCCACTCACGTCGTTTAACTCTGTCGTGCTCCTCATGAATGACCCTGCTCACGAACCCCCTGAGACCCCCCTCATTTTGCAGGAGCTTCCCACTCTGAAACAAACTCTACACTATGAAAACCCGCTCTGGTTGTGCTAATTAGTATTATTAAACTATAATTGTCTTGTAAAGTGGAAAATGCTCATGCCCCTTGGACGTTGGCCATGGGATTTTTTATGTTGTGTTCCTCCCGTCCGTCCTTGATTCGAAATGTGTTCTGAACACTTATGTCAGAACAAAAACTGTTGTGTTCCTCCTATCCGTCCTTGATTCAAAATGTGTTGTGAACACAGACTTGATTTTGTAGTCATGTGGTATGCGGCCTCCTCACGTGAACCAAGATGTTCAGATTTTGGTTTTGAAACATACAAGCATGTTGGCGAGAGACGAAAGTACGAAGAAGTCCAAAAAATGATGTACACCTATTATTTTTCTCTGCCAATAAGTGTGTGTGCTAGTGTGTTTTCTCTCTCAACAAGTGTGTGCTCTAGTGCACATATTGATTGAGAACTAGAAAAGCCATACGTTACTAATAATTTAGAAGCTCAACGACTTCTGCCTAGAATGTTCAAAAGACACTGTTTTGGGAGAACACATCTTGCCTAGAAGATGCACCTTGAATAAAAATCATTCGTCAGAGATACAATTTATTTTGTTGTGGTCGCTCACTCATGTTTCTAGAAAAAGACTAGAGGTTCACATTTAAAAGATGAAAAAGTTTAATGTTTGTTACAAAACCCAACGATGGTCAAATTAAAAAAACAAAGCATCTTAAAACAATTTTATAAAAAGGGATTTTTTGCATTTTAAAAAACCTAGAAGGTCAAATTTTGAAAACCGAGTGGATTGATGTTTATTAAAAAACAAATATTTTCTTCGCTGCTAAAAGAAATAAAACTAGGAAGTCCAGGTTTAGAAAAAGGAGCAGTTTAATGCTTATACGAGATTTGGATTTTCCTTATTATTAAATAATGAAAACAAGAAGTTCAAAAGTGAAAACAGAAGAAGTTCAATTTTAAAAAATAGAGTAGTTCAAAACTTATAAAAAGGGATTTTCACCATATCTAAATAGAAAAAGAAAATCTAGAAGTTCAAATTTAAATAAGGGACCGGTTCACATATTTATTACAAAACTAGGATTATTACGTTAGTAAAAGAAAAAACCAAGAAGTCCAAATTACAAATATAGATCAGTCCGATATTTATAAAAAAAATTGATTTTCCTTCTTACTTAAGACTAAAATCAAGAAGTTTCAACTTGAAAATAAGGAAGTAGTCCGATGTATATATGGAAAACTCAAATTCTTTCTGTTTCTAACAAAAATAAAAGTATGAAGTTCAATATTAAAAAAATTGTTTGATGCTTATGTGAAAACATATTTTTCCTAATAATAATACTAAGAAGTTCAAATTAAAATAACAGAGACTCTGAAGATTATAAAAAACTCAAATTTTTCCCGTTACTAAAGAATAAAAACGAAGAAGTTCAAACTGAAAAAAGAACAACTAAAAAAGTTTATAGATAGATTTTCCCCATTTCTAAAAAAGCTAGAGTTCAAAGGAAAATAAGAAAGTGGTCGATGTTTATTTAAAAACGAGGACTGTGCATTATTAAAATACTCAAATATCCTTTAATATTAAAGAATCCACCATGAAGTCCAATTTTTTTGTTGCTAGAAGTTCAAGTCGTCGGTCGGAGAAAGTTCAAAAATTGTTGTGAGAGAGGTTCAACAAAAAAACGTGACAGAAGTTCAAGGGGAAAACAGCGGGAAGTTCAAGTACTACACGGAATGCGTTTCATATAAGAATATAAGAATGGAAAACAAAAAGCTTAGAAGGTTTGTTGCAAGAAGTTCATGTGCTCCTTCCGGTGAAGTTCAAGATCTCTAGTGCGAGACGTTCAACCTTCAATTACAAGTAAAAAAACAGGCAAAAAAGACGTTGTTTTTGCCATTTTTGAACTGTTCTCAATCGATAAAAAATTGTAACGTTTGTCTACATGAAAAATATGCCCCTATTCATAAGCTTTCGAACGGTATATTATATGCTATACTCCGATGAATGGTTTAAAAGTTTTATGTATACCGTTAAAAACACATTTTTATGCATTCAAAAAAATATTTTGAACCATCGCAAGTATGAAAAACTGATCAACACGGAAAATTTGCATGTTTTGAGCAGCTTTCCATCGGTATATCATTTGCTCAATTCCAGTAAGTGGTTTGGGAGTTACGGGGAAAAAAACAACACGTCAAAAAACAGAGTGAAGTTCAAACAGACATGCCGGAGAAGTTCAACTACTTGACACAGTGCATTTCCATTCGCGATGAAAATAGAAATCATGATCTCATCATTTTCTAATTTACTTCGAAATGGCAGGAATGTCATTTGTGTAAGTTCAAGTCCTCGGTCGGAGAAAGTAAAAAAATTATTGTGTGAGAGGTTTGTCAAAGAGAATATCATTTGTGTAACATTGACGAAATGGATGAGAAAATTACAAACGAAAATACGTCACAGAAGTTCAACATGAAAACAACAGGAAGTTCGACTACTATAGTGAATGAATTTGAGATGAAATTTTTTTAAATCGTCGCGAGTATGAAAAACGATCAACACAGGAAAGTTGCGTGTCTACATCAGCTTTCCACCGGTATATTATTTGCTCAATTCCGGTGAGTGGATGGAGATCTACTAGCAGTGGATGGAGATCTACGAGCAAAAAACACGTGAAAAATGGAGTGAATTTCAGGTAGACATGCCGAGAAGTTCAAGTTCTTCACACGGTGCATTTTTGAAGAATTCGTTTCGCGATAAAGGCAGAATGCATGATCTCGCTGTTTTTGAAATTACTTTAAAACGGTTAGGGATCAGAGAAAACCATCAACATGAAAAAGTTTCGCATTTTCTGTAGCTTTTCAGCGGTATATTATTTGCCCCATTTCGATAAAGTTTGTAGAAATTACGGAAAAATATGTTTTTAGCCATTTTCAAAATTGACTTAAAACAGTAAGGAATTGAGAGAAACAATATATACAAAAAAGTTTCGCATTTCCTCATGCTTTCCAATGCTGTATCGTTTTTCGCATTTGGACGTACGGTCAAAATGTGAGCTTGAAAATACAAACTCGATGGAACTTGTACCGTTTTCTAAATTACTTTTAAACCGTTCAATATTAGAAAAAACTTTCAACATGAAAAAGTAGCGCATTTTCACAAGCTTTCCAACGCCATATTATTTGCCTCAATTGGATTAGCCTTTTAGAAATTACATTGAAAATACAAACTCGGCTGTTCGGTTTGCGAAATTTATGATTTTCCAAATTCAGGGAATTAGAGAAAACTTTCAACATGTCGAAGGTGCGGTTTTGAAGCAACTTTCCAACGCCATACTATTTACGTTATTTCGATAAACGTTTTAGAAATGCGATCGAAAATACGATTCATGTTTTTGTACGAAGAAAAAAAGGTTTTCAAAACTGCTCTTAAACCGCTTATATTTTGCCAAAAATTTAACTTGGGTCATGATACTGGTGCCCATAGCTTTCCAACGGTATATCCCAAGCCCCATTTGGACACCTTTAACTAAAGTTCAACCTAGTACTCGGGGAAGGTCAAGCGCGTTACTCGAGAAGTTCATGTTGTGATCAGAATATTATTCCGATCCCGTGATCAGAATAGTGTTTATGTGTGTGTGTGTGTGTGTGTGTGTGTGTGTGTATCCAAGGGTGCTTTCGAGTTTACGAGGCAGGTGCCACCAAAGTTATGCATTGTGTATTTAAAGTTTTAAAAATCCCCAATATTCCTACATATATTTGGCCACTTCCAGGTGGTTCCTGACTTCCGGCCCCTCTCATCAATCTTCGACGACGCGCCCAACCATGGGCCCGCACGGTCAAAGTTGTGCATTGGAATTTTGAACATCATAGACCACCCTTTTCACTCATATATATTTGGGCCACATGCTGGTGTGGCTGTCTTCTGACCATCTCTAACGTTATTTTTTGCTGCAAAGACTCTGATGATGCTCAACAGACATGGGTATAATATCTTAACCATGTGCGATACAAGTGCGCTGTGAATCACCACGCATGGGCAAGCGCGAGCAAAGGTGAAGGTATTGGCTCAACCGTGTGCGATGCAAGTGCGCTGTAAAATCACCACGACCGCGCAAGCGCGAGCAAAGGGTGGAGGTACTGGCTCAACTGTGTGCGATCTAAGTGCGCTGTAAAACCACCACCTGTGCAAGCTAAAGGCGGGTAAGTTTATTTGGAAATTAGGATGAACCATGTGTGATAGACCAGCTAGCTAGAAATATAAAAACAAACTACCCGCCTTGAGCGTTGCAAAAATCGGCGGTTCCGCGCCACTTTTCCTTATTATCATACATTTTTTTGCGTGGATCCTTATTATCATACATGCATATTGTTATTGGACCGTGCGCTATCTTGGGCACTCCCGCACCGCATCAATTCCTTTACCCAAATTTTAGTAGCCGCCATACTTCAACCGTCGCCCACGCTCCTCCAACACCGACCTTATAGTAAAATTGCAGTAGCCGAGGCATTTGAACCGTCGCCCTCCCTCATCCACCACCATCAATTTTTAGTAGCCACAGCGTATCCTCAAACACCAACCCCCCCTCCATAGTACCCCACCCGCCCCTCCCCCCTCGAACCCTAGCTCGCGGCCGCCGTCGCCGCCGCCGCCAACCCCTGCCGGTCTGCCCGGTCCTCCTAGCTTAGGTAATAAAGTCCAGGTTACCCAGCAATTCCCATACCGTCGCCCCACTCCCTAGAGTTTTTAGATGATGCCTGCGGTGTCCCTCCCCGTCAGATCCACATCCCCTGCTCCAGAATGTCGCCTAAGCTCGACCACGTATCCCGGCGAGCCCGACGAGTGTTCGACCAAGAAGAGGTTTATCATGGCCTCCCCGGCGGGCGTTGGCGAGGTGGTCATTGTTCACCCCAACATGTCGATCTCGGAGCAACACGCCATCGTGGAGGCCGGCGAAGACGTTGACTATGTTGCCATGCCGAGGGCTCCATGTCAGTGGGCTAGCGTATTACTGTATCTCGGGAAAGCTGGCTATGACATCAAGCTCATCCACAGCGACGGCTTCACGCGGGCCATGTCACAGGTTAAGTGGTCCATCCCCAACCCCTCTGGTTGAACCACCATCGATCTCTTCGACGTCCCTGCCGCTGATCTCCTCCGCCAAGCGGTCAAGGATTTGCGAGCTTTATATGCCATCGAGCCCATTTTGTCATTTCTAAAGGACATGTTCTACGGGGGGCAGCTTGGGATCCTCAATTGCCAAGTTAGATCTCATCAACCATGACCACGTCCACGAGGAGGGCACCCACAAAGGTTCTTCCAAGGTGAAACAACCCATCTATGACATAAGAGAGTGCACCATGGGTCTGTGCTCTTCCAACTGGAAGGATCCCGTTAATGAAATGTGAGGCAATATTATGTCAGCAAATCTTACCTTTTCTAGCTTGCCAACCCGTACCCTTTGTTGTAGTAGCATTTGCCATGCGGTGCTTTAACTATGTTGTGTTTAATTATTTCGTTTATGCAAAAATGTATTGTTTAATAGGGCTATGTGATGTTTAAGTATGAATTGTCCACTTCAGTTTCACGAATGGCTATATTTGGTTGTTTATAGTGAGTAGATGCGTTGTTTATCTGTATTTGGTTGTTAGGTTGGTTGGAGTGAGCATTTTTCCAGTTACCGAGCAGATGCCTTGTTTATATGTGTTTGGTTCTTTGTTTGGTTGTAGTGAGCATTTGTCCAGTTATCAAGAAGATGTCTTGTTTATCTGTATTTGGTTGTTAGGTTGTTTTTTTAGCATTTGTCCAGTTATCAAGCAGATGCCATGTTTATATGTATTTGGTCGTTAGGTTGCTTTTTTAGCATTTGTCTAGTTATCAAGAAAATGCCTTGTTTATCTTTATCTGCTTGTTAGGTTGGTTGTAGTGAGCATTTGTCCAGTTTTCAAGCATATGCCCTGTTTATCTGTATTTTCTTATTAGGTTGGTTGCAGTGAGACTCTGTCTAGTTTTCAATGGCTATATTTGGTTGTTATATTGGTCATTTATGCCTTGTTTATTTCAGTCATTCGCAATTTGTTGTTCATTATGTGCAAGTCGGAACGGTGCCGCTCGACTACATCAATACCAATTTGAACGGCTATATTTGGTTCCAGTTATTCCCGGTGTAGTTAACACATGCCCTTTATTTCAGTTTTACACATTTATCCAGTGTGATGTTTAAGCATTACCTACGTTCTATTCATTTTGAACAATACCAGTTTGAATTGCAATATTTGATGGCTGTTAAGCCTGCTATCGGTAACATTGCCTTCCATTCTATATCTGCTTTAACATCATGCTAAAACCAACACATTCAATCTATCATTTGGAGATGATGTTGTTTACCTTTGCTATATTTGTTTGATGTTAAGGTTGTTGTACTTATCATGTCTTTCCACTAATGCAGGACAACAACGGGAGTGGCCACCATTTTCCGCCGAGGTTCGCTTCATCCCTCGGCTTGTACTCCCCCCGTCGTTCCATAATGTAGTGCATATAGATCCAGGCCTGGACACTTGTTAGATTCTAATATTGACTTGTTGCTTGTAGGTACATATGCCCTTGGCAAGGATCCACGCATCAACCCCTTTAGCGTATGGGGCAATGAGATATCCATGAACAAGCATCAAGTGAGGAAACTGATAAGGATTATTATCAAAAAGATACGAATGGCGGCAAGCAAATTATTTGTTTATGCTCTATCCAACACATCAGTGAGTTATAAGATGGTAACTACAAACTCTACAGCCTTCTCTTTTTACTGCCCATAATGAGTTGTTAGACAATAATGTCTGAATTTTTTTCGTTCCCAGTGGTTCCCGAAGCAGTTCACTCGAGATTACCTCGCAAAGTACATGATAGGTGGACATGTAATGAAGGTTAAAGTATTTAATCCAGACTACAATGAGCATCGAGAAGTCGTAATGAAGATAGTGAAGGATGGATGGGCGGCCATCACAAGGGGTTGGCCTAGAGTCGTGCCCGCATTACGCATGGAGGAGGGCACAATATGGGCATTCTGCTTCACCTGCTCCAGCAACCAGAATGTCTTTCACCTCTCTCTTTACAGTCGTTACTACAACTGTGGTTCATCATTCTCTACTTGGTGCTTTTGTAGTTCTTCAGTATATGTACCTGTGCATCGAGTTATGCATTCGTGGTTGAACCTATATTAGTAATAAACATGGTTGGATAGGAAATAAGTGATTGCCTACTTTCAGATTCAAAACATGTGATTTTTAAATTAGGGATTACACTGCATAGGGTTTGCGAAAGAGAAACATCTGTGATAGACGTAGAGATCAGAAACGTTTCAAGGATCCACTACGTGTGCGATCAACCTCCACTGCACACACGGCATCCTCTTGAAAACTGTTTGCATTAGGCCACCTTGCGCAAACGTTTATGACATAAAAACTGTGTGTGATGGACAACCTTTGCGACATAGTTTCTTCTATGAACCGTGTGTGATGCATTCAATAACGCAGACGATAAGATTGTTAATATCGTGTGCAACCACTATAAAAAAAGACACATCCGTGACATTTTGGGCCGAACGAAAGTTTTTTCTGTCATACTTATGACACTTCTATGAGGATAGTTGTGAAAAAACCCGGTATCATCATAGATGTGGTGGCGTCATACTTTTGTGACAAAAATTCATGACAAAAAATGGGCTTTTCGTCCTGGGCTGGCCGGAGACGCAGCTACATGACATTCTTTGGGCCGGCCATGACGGAAAAAACCGTGGTAGAAGTGAGGGCGAGGAAAATATCAGGGAGTTGCCGATTACGGTGGGTGGTCAGGAGCCGAGCAATGCGCGTTTCTCTCATACGTACATGCATGTGTGCGAGGCGTTGGGCTCTACCTAAACCCGAGCGAGGCGTTGCGCTCTAACTGAACTCGAGCGATTGCATTGCAGGCTACGCATTACTGAACCCGAGTGATTGATCGATCCCTTGCTGTTAACTGAACCCGAGTGTGATTCCTTCACTGCTACTGCTAACTAAAGCCGATCGATGCTGCCTCTGATGAATAGTGAGCATTGTTGCGGGGGTTCGGATGAACAGTTCCCGCTGGGGGGTTGGATGAACAGGACCCCATGGTAGTAGAGGCCATTGCCCCTAGACGAACAGTACCCTGATCGATCGAGCCAGTGGATGAACAGGACCCCGTGGAGGCCTGGATGGACAGGACCCCATGGAGGGCTGGATGAACAAGACCCCGTGGAGGGCTTGATGAATAGTAGCCGGTGGAGGTTTGTATGAACAGTAGCCCATGGAGGGGTGGTTGAACAGGACCCCATGGAGAGGGCTGGTTGAACAGTAGCTGTGGAGGAGCGCGCGGTGGAGGCTGGATGAACAGGAGCCCGTGGATGAACAGTTGATGACCCACAAGTATAGGGGATCTATCGTAGTCCTTTCGATAAGTAAGAGTGTCAAACCCAACGAGGAGCAGAAGGAAATGATAAGCGGTTTTCAGCAAGGTATTCTCTGCAAGCACTGAAATTATAATTAATAGATAGTTTTGTGATAAGATAATTGGTAACGAGCAACAAGTAACAATAGTAAATAAAGTGCAACAAGGTGGCCCAATCCTTTTTGTAGCAAAGGACAAGCCTGGACAAATTCTTATATAGAGAAAAGCGCTCCCGAGGACACATGGGAATTATCGTCAAGCTAGGTTTCATCACGATCATATGATTCGCGTTCGGTACTTTGATAATTTGGTATGTGGGTGGACTGGTGCTTGAGTGTTGTCCTTACTTGGACAAGCATCCCACTTATGATTAACCTCTATTGCAAGCATCCGTAGCTACAACAAAAGTATTAAGGTAAACCTAACCATAGCATGAAACATGTGGATCCAAATCAGCCCCTTACGAAGCAACACATAAACTAGGGTTTAAGCTTCTATCACTCTAGCAAACCATCATCTACTTATTACTTCCCAATGCCTTCCACTAGGCCCAAATAATGGTGAAGTGTCATGTAGTCGACGTTCACATAACACCACTAGAGGAGAGACGACATACATCTCATCGAAATATCGAACGAATGCCAAATTCACATGACTACTAATAGCAAGACTTCTCCCATGTCCTCAGGAACAAACATAACTACTCATAGAGAATATTCATGTTCATAATCAGAGGGGTATTAATATGCATATAGGATATGAACATATGATCTTCTACCAAATAAACTAACTAGCATCAACTACAAGGAGTAATTAACACTACTAGCAACCCACAGGTACCAATCCCAGACTTAGAGACAATAATTGGATACAAGAGATGAACTAGGGTTTGAGAGGAGATGGTGCTGGTGAAGATGTTGATGGAGGTTGACCCCCTCCCGATGAGAGGATCATTGGTGATGGCGATGGCGATGATTTCCCCCTCCCGGAGGGAAGTGTCCCCAGCAGAACAGCTCCGTCGGAGCCCTAGACTGATTCTGCCAAGGTTCCGCCTTGTGGCGGCGGAGTCTCGTCCGGAAAGATGGCTTATCATTTTTTCCTCATCGAAAGACTCCATATAGCAGAAGATGGGCATCGGAGGGCCACCAGGGGACCCACGAGGCAGGGGGCGCGCCCAGGGGGTAGGGCGCGCCCCCCACCTGGGCAGGGTGTGGCCCCCCTCTGGAACTTCTTGCGCTCATTATTTTTTTATATATTCTGAAAATGCCTTCGGTGAAGTTTCAGGACTTTTGGAGCTGTGCAGAATAGGTCTCTATTATTTGCTCCTTTTCCAGCCTAGAATTCCAGCTGCCGGCATTCTCCCTCTTTATGTAAACCTTGTAAAATAAGAGAGAATAGGCATAAGTATTGTGACATAACGTGTAATAACAGCCCATAATGCAGTAAATATCGATATAAAAGCATGATGCAAAATGGACGTATCAACTCCCCCAAGCTTAGACCTCGCTTGTCCTCAAGCGAAAGCCGAAATCAAAAAATATGTCCACATGTTTAGAGATAGAGGTGTCGATAAAAATAAAATATGGACATGAGGGCATCATGATCATTCTTAGAACAGCAACTTATATAATTCTTGTCATATGATCTCTTATGCTAGAGTAACAATTCAATCACAATTTCAAGTATGAATCATAAACTTCATTGAGAACTAACAAACTATAATCTCAGTCATTGGAGCAATTGCAATTTATCATAACATTGGAAAGAGTCAATATATAAGAGATTTTCAGCAAGTCCACAGACTCAACTATCATATAGTCTTTCACAATTGCTAACACTCACGCAATACTTATGGTATGGTGTTTTAATTGGACACAGAGAAAGATAGGGGCGTATAGTTTTGCCTCCCAATGTTTTACCTCAAGGGTAATGTCAACAATAATAGTCCATGAAAACTCACATCCAATTAACCATATATACCAAGATCTTTCCAACATGTTTTGCTTGCCAAAAGATAAAATTTAAAAAGGAAGGGTGAAGATCACCATGATTCTTATGCAAGGTAGGAGATAAAAGTAAAAGATAGGCCCTTCGCAGAGGGAAGTAGAGGTTGTCATGCACTTTTATGGTTGGATGCACAAAATCTTAATGCGAAAGAACATCACTTTATATTGCCACTTGTGATATGGACCTTTATTATGCAGTCCGTCACTTTTATTTCTTCCATATCACACGATCGTATAAAAGCTTATTTTCTCCCACACTAATAAGTCATACATATTTAGAGAGCAATTTTTATTGCCTGCACCGATGACCACTTACTTGGATGACCTTACTCAATCCATAGGTAGGTATGGTGGTCTCTCATGGCAAAATTGGTTTAAGGGTGTTTGGAAGCACAAGTAGTATCTCTACTTGGTGCGAAGAATTTGGCTAGCATGAGAGGGAAAGGCAAGCTCAATCATGTTGGATGATCCATGACAATATAATTTATCTCAGATGTAAGAAAACATAACCCATTACGTTGTCTTCCTTGTCCAACATCAACTCTTTCGCATGTCATATTTTTAATGACTGCTCACAATCATAAAAGATATCCAAGATTGTAACATCCCAAAAATTCTAAATATTGGATTGTTATATTATATATATATATATATATATATATATATATGATTGTTTGTTTGATTGTTGTGTGACTGATTGTGTCGTGGCATTTGGAAATTTCAGAGGCATTTGAATTTTATTTGAATTTGGATTCAACTTGGCAGTCGAAATTTATTTCAAATACCCGTGACAAATACTGGTTTAAAAGTATGAGAGGAGCTAACATGACACTCCCAAAAAGTTTTTGAATTCAAATTTGAGTTTATTTGGAATTTATAAAAAAATTGTTATTTTGTTTGGATTTTTCCTCTGGAAAAATGTGCTCGGTTATAGGATTTATTTTTCTAGGAATTTTGATATATATATATATGTCCTATATAAAATCTATATTATATTTTCTCTATATTTATTTTTTTGTCTTACTTCAAAAAAAAGGGCAACGCCCAGCCAGCGCACGAGCACTTTAGCATCATGCTTTAGGCCACGCACCAGCTTCTTTGTCAAAAAAAGGGAAGAAACAAGGCCCAGCCCAGCAAGCAGCTAGGCCAGCGCCCATCACACGAGCGCCGCACGCACGAGGCCGAGGAGGCCAGCGCCCACGCTCTCCCGATCCCCAGCGCGTCGGCCACCCGAACCTCTGCCCATTCCCCACGGTCGCTGCCTGAAGGGCCCTGCCTCTTCTTTCTTCTCCCCATGAACCCAACAATACAGAAACCTACACGTACATGTACCCAACGCCGCCGCCACGTCCGATCCTCTTGGAAACCCTATCTCCAGGCTTCCCCTCGCCCAAGGAAGATGTCCTATAAATAGCCCCGACCCTCCTCTTCCGATTCCCCTTGAAATCTCTCGCCACGTGCACCCCTATAGCTCGTACTCGTCGTTCCAATCTGGCCGAAGACGCCACAGTTCATCGTCATTTTCCTACTCCGGTGAGCCATCCAGAGTTTTCTTCTTTTGTTTTTTGACGACTCTCAATCTCTAGTTTCGTTTTGACAAGGTCTTGCATCCCCTATCCATCTACAAGGTCATACCAAACTTGTTGTCTTCGCTGGAGCAGCGAGTTTCGTCACCTCGCCCCGCAGCCGTCCGACGTTCCCAAGTTACTCCGTCGCCACCTCCGGAACCGCGACTCATCACCGCATCTACTCGACACCTCCGCCGCTGCCCCCGACCACCGGAACCGCCGGAGCCGAGTCGCCCCATCGCCCCAACGTACGTTGATTCTTCTTTGTACTTATGAGCTCTGTCGTTCAGTTAAGAAAAAAAATTTGTTTTGGTTTTTTTATATTGACCGGTTTTATTTAGACCGGTTTGTTTGGTAAATCGGTTTTCTTCGGTTTGATCGAACCGGTCCGCTGTTTTTTTATTAAGAGCGGACTAGAGTTTTAGTTATCTTATAGTCGAGCATTGTATAGATTCGGATCGCACACTTCCCTGGCCCAATAGGAGCCCGACTTGTAGCTAGTGCCCGATGTGTTTTTTTCGTTTTGTTTCAAGAAAACGGAATAGTTCTGATTTTAGATTGCTTATAACTTTTATGTTTTAGATCCAATTTGAGTGATTCCAATTGCTCTAGTTTTGTAATTTTGTCTAGTTTCTATATAAAATAGTTTCGGCCATGTTTTAGTTTTAAAAAATGTTTTTATGAGATTTATCCAGATTAGTATTTCTGCTATAAAATGAGGTAGAATTAATATTTTCAGGGGATTCTTTTTGCCACTGCTTTGTTTTGACCTTGCCTAGCAGTAGGATTTATTTGGGTATTTATAGATTTCATTAAAATTAGTTTTAATCGAAAACAATTCTGTTTTACTTTATGTCACTTTATTTATGTTTTCTGTTGTTTTAATTACTCTAAAAATTATTTTCACCTCTGTTATATTTTATTTCAGATTTGTTTCTGTAGTACTAGAGGGTGAACTTTCATTTACAGAAAAATAAAATGTTTTATTTCTTTTTCTTACTAGTTTTGTTTTAAGCATAATCAGAGTTTTATTTTAGCTTTTTATGTGTTTCCTTTTGCTAGTAAAACTTTATGAAAATACTTTATGTTAACTTAGTTGATTTAAATTGTAACATCCCAAATTTTCAATTTCGAATGTTATACACTAGATCATCTTTGCATATCATATTTTATTTGCATTTTGGGTTTATCCTAGAAATTCTACGCAACTCAAGGACGTTCGGAGAGAGTTGGCGATTTCGTTATTTTCATATTTGAGATTTCTCAAATTTGGAAAATAGGATCATTTGATTTTATTTATTTTTATCTTCAATTATTTCTATTATCCAAATATGAGAGAGGGAATAAAATGACTTTCCCAAAATAAATAAATATTGAGGATTTAATAAAAAAATCAAATTAAATTTTATTTTGGTTTTATTTGCTATTTTATTTGAATTTAAGAAAAATGCGCGTTTTTAAAAATTGCATTTAGGCCCCAAATAAATGGTCATCCTGTGTGGCTTGATTTTAGAAGTTGGAGAAAATTTATTTCGGGATTTTTGGAGTCCATTTAGTATTTCTTTTGTTTTTTTCTGAGCGTAATTTTTTTTAAAGTCTGAACCGACCTCCGGGCCGTGTTTGGCCCGGACTCCTAGGGGGGGGGGGCTTTATATAGCGCGCCACCAGGGCCGAAGCAGCCCAAGCCGCCGCCCCAAACCCTAGCCCGAGCCGCCCGCCGCCGCCAGCCGCCGCGCCGCACTGCCGCCCACCGTCGCCGCGCCGCCGCCGACAAGGTCGAATCCGCCGCCGCCGCCCCTGGTTTTTTAGAAAACCATTGGTTATCACCGGTTAATTTTAGGGTTTTTTAGTTTCGTTTTTTAGATAGATCGGTTTTTTTCTCGGTTTAGTTATTTAGCGAGCGTTCGCTCGTTTGTTCGTTTTAACGAACGCGTTCATTGTTTAGATCCAGATAACGAACATTCGTTCGTTAATCTGTTCGTCATTTTTTTCTTTTTCTCGGATTTATTCCGCGATTCTTCTGATCGCGATTTCTGATCCGATGTTTGTTCTAGTATAACTTTTTGCTCGTTTATCGGAATCAGATGATTCAAGCGCCTGGAGTTTTGTCTCGAAACCCTCTTTCCGTTTAACCAACTCAAACAAGTTTTTGCCTCCATAAAATTTGAACTAGATCCAGATTGGTAAACGAAGTTTGTATCATTTACCGTTTGTCTTTTGTTGCTTTGTTCGATTTGATTCTTTTTGCCAACAAGAGTTCTTAAGTTGAACTTTCTTGTTAGATCTCTTATTTGAGTTTTACCTGTGCATTAGTTGAGTACTTATTGTATGCTTGTTTGTTTGCGATAGAGTACCTGGAGTGCACCGCTTGCTACTTCGAATCACTAGGTTTTGTCGATCATCAACAAGGTAAGTAATACTTTGGTCATACTTCCTATTACCCAGTTTTTATTGCATTAGATCAATCCTCACACATTGCATGATTAGGATCTAATTAAATTGAGGGTCTGGGAAGTAAATCAGGTAGTACTGTAACGCCCCGAGACCGAAGTGCCACGTGTCTTCCAGTTATTCGCTGTTGTTGCCTTATCATTGCTTGCGTGTCATGCATCTCATATCATCTGATCATGTGCATTGCATTTGCATACATGTTCGTTTCATGCATCCGAGCATTTTCCTCGTTGTCTGTTTTGCAATCTGGCGCTCCTATGTCACCCGGTGTCCCTTTCTACCTCTTTTCGTGTGCGGGTGTTAAACGTTCTCGGATTGGACCGAGACTTGTCATGCGGCCTCGGTTTACTACCGGTAGACCGCCTATCAATTTTCGTGCCATTTGGACTTCGTTTAATACTCCAACGATTAACCGATGGACCGAAAAGGCCTCGTGCGTATTGTAGCCCAACACCCTTCCAATTTGGCCCAAAACCCACCTAAACCCTCTCCATCATCTAGAGTGTTCGATCACGACCGCGTGGCCGAAAACCGCACCTCATTTGGACTCTCCTAGCTCCTTCTACCTCTAAATATGTGTGTCCCTCCAAATTTCCAACTCCCTCCGTGCCGCCGGACATGTCCGCTCGCCGTGGATGCGTCCATCCCGCCGCCACTTCACTCCGACAAATGAGGCGCCGCCACATCACCCCGCACCGCCGCCTCAGCCAACCCTGTGCCGCCACCTGTCGTGCCCCAGCTCCCTCCGCCGCCGCGGCCTGCGAGACCCAGATCGCACCCGCGCGAGCCAATCTCGCCGCCGCCGACCGAGGCCCCTTCCTCACCGCGCCTATCGCCGCCCACCGGCGTCACTGGACGTAATCTTCACCGGCGCAGACCCACCGGACTTCTGCCGGCCACCGCCATGCCCTCGCCGCTGTTCCCCGCGGATCCGCGCCGCCTCGTCGATCCGGACCTCGCTGGAAAATGCGCCCGCGCGCCTGTTGCCTGCCGCCCGTCTCCTCGCAGCGCCACCATGCGCCGGCTACCGCGCCCTCTCGCCGGCATCGCCCCGCTGCCTCGGCCTCCGTGCCCCGCCTCCACGTCGCTGCACCGGCGCCACCCTGTCGTCGCACGGCCCCGGATCTGGCCGGAATGGGTCCAGAGCGACCGGATCCGGCCGTCCCCGCATCTGCCGGCGTTGACCCCTCACCAGCTCGTCGCCCAGCGTCGCCGGTCTCGTGCCGGAGCCGCTGCTCCCTGCCTCTCCGATCCAGGCGGGATCAGGAGGAGAACGACGAGCCCCTCCGTTCATGGGCCCCATCGCCAGGCCCGCATCCGGCCCGTTAGGCCAGCCTGCCTCTCTCCGCGCCTGGGCAAACGCCTAGGGTGAGCCTCTCCTATTCCGTGCCTGGGTGACGAATAGTTATCCAAACGCTCACTTTTCGGTCCTGTTTTTTTCACCATGTCCCAGATCCTGTTAATTAGTTTGCTATCTTCATCATCTCATAACTCATCACCCATTGCACCGATTCGTGCGTGTAGCATATCAAAATGTTCGTCTCGACGAGTACATCACTTCATCTCACTGCATCAATTTCATTTGAGCTCATCTTGATGCCCGAAATGCTGTTGGAAGAGGGCTATGTGAGGAATTTGCCCGATCTGTTTCAGCAAATGGAATTTTGTCATTTTGCCATGTTTAATGTGTGCATGCTATGATCCTGAGCTCTACATGTGTTTTGTTATATGCCATGCCATCTTTACAGAGGTGCTTGCCATGTATTTTTGTGATATTTGTGGTGACTAGCACAAGCTTGCAAAGTAGCGTAATCGGTAATGCTGATTTCAGGGACTTCGAATTTCACTAAGTCCTTGACCTGTCTTTATTTTTATGCCATATGTTCATGTTTTTTCCTAGTGATCCGTGCCTCTTTTGAGGATGATCAGTAAGGATGTTTTGTTAACATTGTGGTGCGCTATCCATCCATGTCTTTGTTTGCATTTATGGAGCACCCTAGCTTGAGTCAATCGAGATCTACTTTTGCTATAAAATGATCCTGGCAGATTGTTGACATGTTTAGCGATTTTGCCGAGGATGTTGCTATTGATGCGTGCATTCTATGTTGTTGTTCTTGCCATGTCTAGCTTCTATACCATGTATTCTTGATTGGTGTATGCTTAGTTTGTCATGCCATGCACTGTAGTGAGTGTATCGAGCTCGTAAACATGCCTACTTGTTAACTGATTTGCATGCTCCAGTTTTTCACTAAGTCCGAATCTGTTTATGTTTTTGCCATGTTCACATACTTGCTATTGTGTTTTCTGATCCCTTTTGGCTCAAGGTCACTAAGGGACTTTTGTTAAGTGCTTTGAGTAGCTTCATACCATGCCTTGTTTTGCCATGTTAAGTTCCTGTAGCATATAGTTTTCATGCTCTAAAGTTTGCTTCTTGATGATAAATTCCAGACTTGTGTTAATTTCACCAAGTCTGAAACCTGTTATCATTTGCACTTTTGTCATGCTTGTTTGAACCTGTTAATGGATCAATTAGCCGTAGCTCAGTGTTCATCTTTTGTCAAGTATCATGAGTGGATCCCTCCCATATATTTTTTTGTCATGTTTAAGGGTTGTAGCATATTTATCTTGATGCATTTAGTTGGTCACTTGCCATTTCCAAACCGTGCATCCAATTTCGGTGATCTTTATATCGATTTCAACCGAAATCACCTCACCTTTCCAGTGGCACTCTTGGATTTCCATGTTGAGTCCAGGTTCAATCATTCCTTTCCAAATCATGCATATGCATCACATACCGCATCCCGCATATCGTACCATGTTCATGTGTTGGTTTGTTTACTATGTTGTGTGCTTCTTTTCGGTGTTGCTTCTTCGGGTTGGTTCCGTTTACTTCGCGTTTGTGAGGACCCGTTCGACTACGTCCGTTTGTCTTCTTCATGGACTTTTTCGTCTTCCTTGCAGGATTTCAGGCAAGATGACCATACCCTCGAAATCACTTCTATCTCCGCTTGCTAGTTGCTCGCTCTTCTGCTATGCCTATACTGCGATACCTACCACTTGCTTATCATGCCTCCCATATTGTTGAACCAAGCCTCTAACCCACCTTGTCCTATCAAACCATTGTTTGGCTATGTTACCGCTTTGCTCAGCCCCTCTTATAGCGTTGTTAGTTGCAGGTGAAGATGAAGTTTGTTCCTTGTTGGAACATGGAAATGTTGTTCCTTGTTGGAACATGTTTACTTGTTGGCATATCACAATATCTCTTATTTAATTAATGCATCTATATACTTGGTAAAGGGTGGAAGGCTCGGCCTTGTGCCTAGTGTTTTGTTCCACTATTGCCGCCCTAGTTTACGTCATATCGGTGTTATGTTCCTGAATTTTGCGTTCCTTACGCGGTTGGGTTATAATGGGAACCCCTTAACAGTTCACCTTGAATAAAACTCCTCCAGCAATGCCCAACATTGGTTTTACCATTCACCACCTAGCCTTTTCTTTCCCTTGGGTTCTGCAGACTCAAGGGTCATCTTTATTTAAACCCCCCGGGCCAGTGCTGCTCTGAGTGCTGGTCCGACCGAGTAGACTGCGGGGCCACCTCGGGGCAACTTGAGGGTTGGTTTTACTCGTAGGATGTCTCATCTGAGTGTGCCCTGAGAACGAGATATGTGCAGCTCCTATCGGGATTTGTCGGCATATTCGGGCGGTGTTGCTGGACTTGTTTTCTCATTGTCGAGGATGTCTTGTAACTTGGATGCCGAGCCTGATCGGATTGTCTTGGGAGAAGGAATATCCTTCGTTGACCGTGAGGGCTTGTGATGGGCTAAGTTGGGACTCCCCTGCAGGGATTTGAACTTTTGAAGGCCGTGCCCGTGGTTATGGGCAGATGGGAATTTGTTAATGTCCGGTTGTAGAAAACCTGAAGTTGACCTTAATTAAAATGCATCAACCGCGTGTGTAACCGTGATGGTCTCTTTCCGGTAGTGTCCAGGAAGTGAACACGGTGTTGGAGCAATGCTTGACGTAGGTTGTTCTAGGATCACTTCCTGATCATAGTTGTTCGGCCTTGCTTTTGCCTTCTCTTCTCGCTCTCATTTGCGTATGTTAGCCACCATATATGCTAGTCGCTTGCTGCAGCTCCACCTCATACCTTTTACCTTACCTATAAGCTTAAATAGTCTTGATCACGAGGGTGTGAGATTGCTGAGTCCCCGTGACTCATAGATACTTCCAAAACCAGTTTGCAGGTGCCGAAGTTACCGAGCAGGTGACGCAACCAAGCTCAAGGAGGAGCCCGATGAAGATCTTGTCCTTTGTGTTGTTTCGTTCTAGTTGATCAGTAGTGGAGCCCAGTTGGGGTCAATCGGGGATCTGTGTAGCTTTTGGGGTAGTCTTCTTTTATTTTGGCTCCGTAGTTGGGCCTTGATTGTAACTGGTTGATATAATACTTTATTCATGTAATTGCGTGAAGTGGCGGTTGTAAGCCAACTATGTATCTCTTTCCCTTATGTATTACATGGGTTGTGTGAAGATTACCTCACTTGCGACATTGCTTTCAATGCGGTTATGCCTCTAAGTCGTGCTTCGACACGTGGGAGATATAGCCGCATCGAGGGCGTTACAAGTTGGTATCAGAGACTTCCCCGACCTTAGGAGCCCCCTGCTTGATCGAATCGCTGGCGTTATTGAGTCTAGAAATGTTTTGAGTCATTTAGGAATTATATATATCGGAGAGTAGGATTCTTTTTACTCCTCAGTCCCTTTGTCGCTCTGGTGAGGCACCCTGACATAGAGTTTTGACTCTTCTCTTCTCAAATTTCACTAAAAACATTTATGATCACGCGGGTATCTTGGAATCGTTCCGATGGTTTTGTGACGAGAACATTGTTCTTGGTGCCTCCTGACCTTTAGGGGTTGTGGCAGTGTCCCTGGAAGTTGAGCTCCGAGGTGTTGTCGTCACAATTTTATCGTTGCAATTCTGGAATACCTGAGTTTAGTTTCGCCGACATCGAAAATCTCTTTTATGCAGTTGTTGGTGAGATAACCTCGACGCCACCCAGTACTGGGGCGGGAGTTCGGGAGTATTGCCATAACTCATATAATGGATGCTTTTCGAAGGTTGAGGTAAACGATTTACGAAGGTTTCTTGGTTATGTGTTGAAGGATGGATACAGCTGGATGCAGGATTTGCTAGTTTTGGGTGAGATATTATGCTTCCCCTGTATCCCCAACACCTGATTGCATAACCAGAAAATTTTGGGAGTTTATAAGTGGGAATTCAAGTAGCTCTTAGGATATCTTTCCGACGGATATATGATATGAAATTGGGGTTCGACGTCTAGTGGTCCGCCTATCCACGGTTGGTTTTACAGTGGTCTCGTTGTGTCTTAAAGAGTCCTTGGCTATGCCGACTCGGAGACGCTTCGTATGTCATGTGCACTGCCTTGTACATGATGGTGCTATACGATCGAGCCCGTGTAGGCCCCACCACGAAAACTTCGGACGAAATCTCTATCATATGTTTGTTCCGGCTTATTCTGCAAGCCAAAACTTTGTTTTGTTTTGAGTTGTGGTATTCGAGTTGCTTCGAAGTCAAAAGTTGATTCCATCCCTTGTCTAAGTGGTGTTCTCATGTTCCTATGTGAATACTAATCCTTCTTGGTTGTCGAGTTTGTCATTTCAATTTCTTTTCAACCGGCGTGTTTCTCTTCAAGAGGATCCGTTCATTTTCAACATCCGCATGATTCAATCTGAGCTTTCTCAATGTTGTTCGTTTCATCCATCCCAAGTTGCCGTTGTTTTTCCCACCCACCCAGCCTTTTTCTTCAAGGACTCAGATTTCTTAATCAAATATCCATTTTATTCTTGTGAA
Source organism: Triticum monococcum (assembly GCA_034509565.1). Taxonomy (NCBI): domain Eukaryota; kingdom Viridiplantae; phylum Streptophyta; class Magnoliopsida; order Poales; family Poaceae; genus Triticum; species Triticum monococcum. The sequence goes on along the minus strand of CM067843.1, from coordinate 254,824,508 downwards.
GACTCTTCATTCTTGTCTTTGAATGTTCTTATCTGGTGATTCTCATGAAGATTCTAATGGAGCTTCAAGTTCATCATTATTCGTTCCTTTTTCTTCTCCGGTGGATTCTATTCAAGCTTTTGGTGTTTATTAATCATTCACCTCTCGCTATTCTATTGTCCCAGAGTGCTCAAGATATCTCAGAAGGCTCGTCTTTTCCTTCAAGAACCGTTCAAACCTATTCCGAGGTTGTTATCTCATTCAAGCCATTTTATTCAACCGGTGCTATCTATCTCTCTTCAAATCTTTTCAACGATGTTCCTTTTGAGTGGGCCCTAACCCACAGGTCTTTTCCCAGGATCTTACCTGACTCTTCTTATTTTTCCGGAGCTTCTCAAATTCTTTTCTAAAGTTTCACGTAAGAATGAGTTATCATCAGTCAAATGCTCTTCTCCAAGTTCGGTTAAATTCTTTTCATCATGGGATCAACCTGTCTATTCTTCATTCCGGGGTGCCTCTACAATTATTGTTGGTGTTTCTCGTAGTAATTCTCAGATTTTGAAGACCGAAGAAGAATTTTCTCTCAATCTTGCTCCATTCTCTTCAAGATTCATGGTTGTAGCTCAAGGCCATCCTCTCATAATTGTTTTGATTTTGAGAATTCCTCTCACCTATCTGGAGTCCATCAATTCAGGTTTATTCATTCTCAGCTTTCAGTTACCATTCTCTAAATTTTACAGGTGCATCGATCAAATATCCTCTAATTAGTGCATGATCTCTTCGTCCTCTCATATATAAATTCTCTCAAGTATCCTCGTTCATTTGATATTTCTAACTGGTGTTCCTTTATCTTCCTTTCGGTCATTTTAATTCTTACGGTGGTTCATACAAGATTCCTCTTCTTTCGTTATCATATGAATTCATTCGTTGTTTCGATTCCACCGGTGTTTCGTTTAAGGCATTCTCAAGTTGGCACGATATCTATCTTAATCCTTTCTACGAGAATAAGTAGTATGTCAAATCCGTTGCTTGTCATCAATTTAAATTGGTGAGGGATATGCATAACATAATTCTTATTTTTGTTCATCCAAGTGATTAATTCCTTATTCCGGAGGTTCATCAAAATTCTTGAATTCTTTTGTTTATCTATTCTTCCAGAGTTCCAAGTTTCTTCCACATTATCTCGTCGCGAAGATCCATATATATCATCGAAAGCCTTCACCTTGCGTTTTCAATTTCTCCTTCCTTTCGTTTGATCATCCTTTTGTTACCGAAGTTCTTCATGGAGGATCTACATGATGGTTCATCAAGGATTTAATTCCTTTCCAAAGTGTTCATCGGGATTCTTTTCAAAGGAGCTCATGCATTCTTCATCTTGCAATCCGGAGTGCTATTCTTTCACGCATATCTTTTGAGGTGGTGTTATGTATTTCTTGATAATTTCCCTTCGTGCTCCGTGTTTCACAAGTTATCGAAATGACATTTATTAAATCCATCAATCTCGTCATTGGAGTCATCTGGGGTTATATTTCACCTAAAGCTTTCGCTAAGGATTGTGGCTATTTATGGTGCTCTTAAATAATCCAAGTTCTTCTTTTATCCTCCCGGTGAATTTGTCTCTCGTCTCCTTCTTGATATCAAGCCAATCTATTGTTTCGTTAGTGGCAGAATTTCACCTCATAATTTTGGGATGTCTTCCATAAGCCCACATCAAGCGTATTATTTTCGTTGTTGGTGTTCCAACAACTCCGTTCGACTTTCCTCCTGAGGATGCCTTTTCAAGCTCATTTGTGGCAGAAGTTGGCTTTTTCAACGCCATTCTTTTATTACAATGATCTAACTTCTATTCTTTTCTTCCGGAGGCATTGTGATGTTGATCGCTTCAACCCATCATCTCGTTTTGTCAAAGATCATGTTCTTTTCATGCCTATCCATTTAACCGGAGTATTGTGCCCTTTTGCTCAAGTTCTTTTCGCCTTATCAAGTCTTGCATTTCTTTTCAACCGGAGTATTGTCCGAATTTATTCTTCTTCGTTCCTCTTTTCTGACGGAGTGTTTTCAACTTCATTTATCTCCGTTGTTTTCTTTTCTCGAAATGGTCTAACCTTTTCAAGGTTCTTTGGTCTCACTCATTTGTCAAAGGAAGTAACTTAGTTTTACCTCTTCTCTCTCTCTCTTCCGTTTTCCCTCCGGTGCCATTCTAGATCTCGGGACGAGATCCTCTCGTAGTGGTGGAGTGTTGTAACGCCCCGAGACTGACGTGCCATGTGTCTTCCTCTTATTCGCTGTTGTTGCCTTGTCATTGCTTGCATGTCAGGCATCTCATATCATGTCATCATGTGAATTGCATTTGCATACATGTTCGTCTCATGCATCCGAGCATTTTCCCCGTTGTCCGTTTTGCAATCTGGCGCTCCTATGTCACCCGGTGTCCCTTTCTACCTCTTTTCGTGTGCGGGTGTTAAACATTCTCGGATTGGACCGAGACTTGTCATGCGGCCTTGGTTTACTACCGGTAGACCGCCTGTCAATTTTCGTGCCATTTGGACTTCGTTTGATACTCCAACGGTTAACCGAGGGACCAGAAAAGCCTCGTGCGTGTTGCAGCCCAACACCCTTCCAATTTGGCCCAAAACCCACCTAAACCCTCTCCATCATCTAGAGCGTTCGATCATGATTGCGTGGCCGAAAACCGCACCTCATCTGGACTCTCCTAGCTCCTTCTAACTATAAATATGTGTATCCCTCTGAATTTCTCGTGCAGGCAAACCCTAGATCTAACTCCCTCCCCGCCGCTGGACATGTCCGCTCGCCGGCGGACGCGTCCATCCCGCCGCCACCTCACTCCAGCGAATGAGGCACCGGCACGTCACCCTGCACCGCCGCCTCAGCCAACCCTGTGCCGCCACCTGTCGCGCCCCAGGTCCCTCCGCCGCCGCGGCCCGCGGGACATAGATCGAGCCCGCGCGAGCCCATCTCGCCGCCGCCGATCGAGGCCCCTACCTCACCGCGCCTGCAGGACACGGCCGTGAGCGCCGCGCCTACCGCCACCCACCGGCATCGCCGGACGTCATCTTCGCCGGCACAGCCCCACCGGACTACCGCCGGCCGCCGCCATGCCCCTCGCCGCCGTTCCTCGCAGATCCGCGCCGCCTCGTCGATCCGGACCTCGCCAGAAAACGCGCCCACGCGCCTGTTGCCTATCGCCCGTCTCCTCGCAGCACCGCCATGCACCGGCCACCGCACCCTCTCGCCAGCGTCGCCCCGCCGCCTCGGCCGCCGTGCCCTACCTCCACCTCGCTGCACAGGCGCCACCCCGTCATCGCCCGGCCCCGGATCTAGCCGGAATGGGTCCGGAGCGACCGGATCCGGTCGTCCCCGCATCTCCTGGCGCCATCCCCTCGCCGGCTCGTTGCCCAGCCTCGCCGGCATCGCGCCGGAGCCGCTGCTCCCTGCCTCTCCGACCTAGGCGAGATCGGGAGGAGAACGACGAGCCCCTCCGTTCATGGGCCCCATTGCCAGGCCCGCATCCGGCCCGTCAGGCCAGCCTGCCTCTCTCCACGTATGGGCCGACGCCCAGGGTGAGCCTCTCCTATTCCGTGCCTGGGCGACGAATATTTATCCAACGCTCACTTTTTGGTCTTGTTTTTTCACCAAGTCCTAGATCCTGTTAATTAGTTTGCTATCTTCATCATGTCATAACTCATCACCCATTGCTCCGATTCGTGCATGTAGCATATCAAAATGTTCGAATCGACGAGTACATCATTTCATCTCATTGCATCATTATCATTTGAGCTCATCTTGATGCCCGAAATGCTGTTGGAAGAGGGCTATGTGAGGAATTTGCCCGATCTATTTCAACAAATGGCATTTTGTCATTTTTGCCATGTTTAATGTGTGCATGGTATGATCCTGAGCTCTACATGTGTTTTGTTATATGCCATGCCATCTTTCCAGAGGTGCTTGCCATTTTTTTGTGATATTTGTGGTGACTAGCACAAGCTTGCAGAGTAGCGTAATCGGTAATGCTGATTTCAGGGACTTCGAATTTCACTAAGTCCTTGACCTGTCTTTATTTTTATGCCATATGTTCATGTTTTTTCCTAGTGATCCATGCCTCTTTTGAGGATGATCAGTAAGGATGTTTTGTTAACATTGTGGTGTGCTATCCATCCATGTATTTTATTGCATTTATGGAGCACCCTAGCTTGAGTCAATCGAGCTCTAGTTTTGCTACAAAATGATCCTGGCAGATTGTTGACATGTTTAGCGATTTTGCCGAGGATGTTGCTATTGATCCGTGCATGCTATGCTGTTGTTCTTGCCATGTCTAGCTTCTATGCCATGTCTTCTTGATAGGTGTATGCTTAGTTTGTCATGCCATGCTCTGTAGTGAGTGTATCGAGCTCGTAAACATGCCTACTTGTTAACTGATTTGCATGCTCCTATTTTTCACTAAGTCTGAATCTGTTTATGTTTTTGCCATGTTCACATACTTGCTATTGTATTTTCTGATCCCTTTTGGCTCAAGGTCACTAAGGGACTTTTGTTAAGTGCTTTTAGTAGCTTCGTGCTAGGCCATTCTTTGCCATGTCAAGTTCCTGTAGCATGTAGTTTTCATGCTCTAAAATTTGCTTCCTGATGATAAATTCTAGACTTGTGTTAATTTCACTAAGTCTGAAACCTGTTATCATTTGCACTTTTGCCATGCCTGTTTGAACCTGTTAATGGATGAATTAGCCATAGCTCAGTGTTCATCTTTTGTCAAGTATCATGAGTGGATCCCTGCCATGTATTTTGTTGTCATTTTCGAGTGCTGTAGCATATTTATCCTGATGCATTTAGTTGGTCACTTGCCGATTATTGCAGACCGGTGCCATATTTGTTTTGCTTGCCATTTCCAAACCATGCATCCTATTTCGGTGATCTTTATATCGATTTCAACCGAAATCACCTCACCTTTCCAGTGGCACTCTTGGATTTCCATGTTGAGGCCAGGTTCAATCATTCCTTTCCAAAGCATGCATATGCATCACATACCGCATCCCGCATATCATACCATATTCATGTGTTGGTTTGTTTACTATGTTGTGTGCTTCTTTCCGGTGTTGCTTCTTCGGGTTGGTTCTGTTTACGTTCCATTTGTGAGGATCTGTTCCACTACGTCCGTTTGTCTTCTTCATGGACTCGCTCGTCTTCCTTGCGGGATTTCAGGCAAGATGACGATAACCTCGAAATCACTTCTATCTTTGCTTGCTAGTTGCTCGCTCTTTTGCTATGCCTATGCTGTGATACCTACCACTTGCTTATCATACCTCCCATATTGTTAAACCAAGCCTCTAACCCACCTTGTCCTAGCAAACCGTTGTTTGGTTATGTTACCGCTTTGCTCAGCCCCTCTTATGGCGTTGTTAGTTGCAGGTGAAGATGAAGTTTGTTCCTTGTTGGAGCATGGAGATGTTGTTCCTCTTCGGAACATGTTTACTTGTTGGGATATCACAATATCTCTTATTTAATTAATGCATCTATATACTTGGTAAAGGGTGGAAGGCTCGGCCTTGTGCCTGGTGTTTTGTTCCACTCTTGTCGCCCTAGTTTCCGTCATATCGGTGTTATGTTCCCGGATTTTGCGTTCCTTACGCGGTTGGGTTATAATGGGAACCCCCTTGACAGTTCGCCATGAATAAAACTCCTCCAGCAATGCCCAACATTGGTTTTACCATTCGCCACCTAGCCTTTTCTTTCCCTTGGGTTCTGCAGACTCAAGGGTCATCTTTATTTAAACCCCCCAGGCCAGTGCTCCTCTGAGTGTTGGTCCGACCGAGTAGACTGCGGGGCCACCTCAGGGCAACTTGAGGGTTGGTTTTACTCGTCGGATGTCTCATCTAAGTTTGCCCTGAGAACGAGATATGTGCAGCTCCTATCGCGATTTGTCGGCACATTCGGGCGGTGTTGCTGGACTTGTTTTAACATTGTCGAGGATGTCTTGTAACCTGGATGCCGAGCCTGATCGGATTGTCTTGGGAGAAGGAATATCCTTCATTGACCGTGAGAGCTTGTGATGGGCTAAGTGGGACTCCCCTGTAGGGATTTGAACTTTCGAAAGCCGTGCCCGCGGTTATGGGCAGATGGGAATTTGTTAATGTCCGGTTGTAGAAAACCTGAAGTTGACCTTAATTAAAATGCGTCAACTGCGTGTGTAACCGTGATGGTCTCTCTCCGGCGGAGTCTGGGAAGTGAACACGGTGTTGGAGTAATGCTTGACGTAGGTTGTTCTAGGATCACTTCTTGATCATAATTGTTCTGCCGTGCTTTTGCCTTCTCTTCTCGCTCTCATTTGCGTATGTTAGCCACCATATATGCTAGTCGCTTGCTGCAGCTCCACCTCATACCTTTTATTTTTGTTTTTTTAGTTTCGTTTTTTAGATAGATTGGTTTTTTTCTCGGTTTAGTTATTTAGTGAGCGTTCGTTCGTTTTACAGAATGCGTTCATCATATAGATCCAGATAACGAATGTTCGTTCGTTAATCTGTTCGTCGTTTTTTCTTTTTTTCGGATTTATTCCGCGATTTTTCTGATCGTGATTTCTGATCTGATGTTCGTTCTAGTATAACTTTTCGCTCGTTTATCGGAATCAGGCGATTCAAGCGCCTGGAGTTTCGTTTCAAAACCATCTTTCCGTTTAAGCAATTCAAACAAGTTTTTGCCTATGTGAAATTTGAACTAGATCCAGATTAGTAAATGAATCTTGTTTATTTTGCCGTTTGTCTTTCGTTGCTTCATTCGATTTGATTCTTTTGCCAACCGGAGTTCTTAAGTTGAACTTTCCGGTTAGATGTATTATTTGAGTTTTACCTGTGCATTAGTTGAGTACTTATTGTATGCTTGTTTGTTTATGATAGAGTACTCGGAGTGCGCCGCTTGCTACTTCGAATCGCTAGGTTTTGCGGACCATCAGCAAGGCAAGTAACACTTTGATCATACTTCCTATTACCCAGTTTTTATTGCATTAGATCAATCCTCACACATTGCATGCTTAGGATCTAATTAAATTGAGGGTCTGGGAAGTAGATGAGGTAGTACCTATTACCTGTTATTATCAAACCTTTGGGGGTTACTTCTACCTTTGCTTATTATGCCATGCTATGCTAGTAGACGTGGATTGGGTGAGTGTATCCATGACAGATGTGAATTTGTTAAATTAAAGGTTTATCTAAGGTGGCAACTTAAATACACATCTGGGTGGATTGAGGCACCTGGGTATTCCAGCGATTGCCTGTTTTTCTTTTGGACCGCCACCCAGGCTCAAAGGGATCATGAGATTTTTCATACTAGAAACTTCTGTGTGCATCCACAAGCTACTATGGGCTCTAGCATAGTTGACTAAGTTGTGCGAACTCTTACAGTGGTAGACTAGCAGATGTAGGGGAAATTAGGTGTAACGGTCTACCCGATCGTAAGGTGCTAGCGCTTCTGAAAAACTATGTCTCGGTCATCCATTTCTCAAACATCTTGTAGTGCGAGAATCCCAACGGAGGAGATCGAGTCTTGTGGGGAAAAGTGCGCAAACCTCTGCAGTGTGTATAAACTAATCAAGGTTTGCCGTGTCCCCAGTTATGGACCTCTTGAGTATCTAGTACTTGGATTATCATGTGAATCTCATCATGTTATTCTAATTAATCTTGTTGGGTTTTAATGATGATGTTTAATTGGGATTGAGAGGGTGTCGACACTCTCAATGTTTAACAACCACCATGATAGTTAAATAAAATATATTCCTTTGAAGTAGGGAAAAATTGGCTCTACGCAAAATTGTAAGCATAGAGCTTTCCACCAGCCAAAAATGCATGTAGTATAGCCTTATTATTTCATTCCTCTCTATGTGTTACATTGCCAGCATATTCCATGTGCTGACCCGTTTCGGGCTACAATGTTCATGTTGCAGACTTTTCAGATGACGAGTAAGGTGCCTTTAGGTCGTGGTTCTATACTCAGTGATGCCATTGGAGTTGATGGACTCACTTATCTTCCAAGCCTTCCGCTATTATCATTATTAGATGGCCTTAAGCCATATTTAATGTAATAATTTCTCTTTTGAGACACTCATTGTAATAAGTGTGTGATTGCTACTCTGTTATAAATCCTTCAAGTACTGTGTGGTGTCAGCATTACTGATCCAGGGATGACACCGGAGCACAGAGATTGGACCGTTTGAGGTCTGGTCGCTACATAAATTTTATTTTCTGTTGAAATTATTAGTTTAGTATTTTCTTGGTTAAGTTTGCTTAGCACAAAACTATCTTTGTAGTTAAGGCAAAAGGTTTTGCTAGAAGGTTCTTTATAGTTTTCCCCTATTAGTTCTTTCGATCTGCTATTTGTTTTGTATTGGGTTTTCTTATTGAGTTTTCTTTTGATTGTTAGATTTGCTTGCTAGAATGCTTGCTTATGTGAATGTCATGTTTGTTATAATAGATTTCATCGGAGAGTTGTGTATAGTCCTATCAAGTTATTTTCGAGAGCGTTATTATCTTCATCAATTTACCAGGCAAGTTCACTTTGACCATGTTTTCCATACCTATGTGTTATTTGCATGTAGTAGCACCCTTTCAACAATCCCTCCAATAGTGTTATTGAATCTTGTAGTTGAGTAGAATGCATGAGGTAGAAACCAATCTCCCTGTTACCAAACCCGGGATGTTATATAGTTTCAATGCTATGCTATAGTAGACTGGGTTTGGGATGAGTGCATGAGAGTGGCGTGAAGAAAGGAGGACTCTACGTCAATGGCGACAACTTCACGATGGCACCTGCAAGGACTGCATCTTCAGGACTCCAAGGCCTCAAGATTTCGAGACTCGAGACAAGAATTCAATACACACTACTGGGTGAAGGACGGTTGACGGGCACCTTGGAGAAACCATTGGTTGGCTGGGATGCATGGAGAAGCGCCCTGACATCTTGCAGAAAGCTTCACCCAGACTCAAAGAGACGGAGGAATACTTCATGCCCGGAAGCTTACCTGTGCAACCGCAAGTCACTATGGGCTCTAGCTTGGTTGAACTTAGTTGTGACTCTGGCTGGGACGGTACTAGCAGATCTAGAACTACGGTAGGATTGGATGAGCACCGGACAGTGGTCAGAGGAACTCTTCGGAAGACCATGTTTCGGTCATCTTGTTCTCAAACACCCTGAAGTGCGAGAATGTAAAGAGAGGGATCGAATCTTGCGGGTAAATTGTACAAACCATTGCAGAGGGTTAAAAACCTAATCGATTAGCCGTGTCCCCGGTTACGGACAATTTGAGCCTCTGGACTTGGATCTATCTCAGAACTCTCAACACCGGACTGATAACATAATTGTGGGCAACTTATGATGATTTAGGCTATGAGACATCGGTTGGCGGAACCATGTCATGATATAAAAGTCCGTAGTACAAACTCTAGTTAATTCCTTTGATGTAGGGAAAAGAAAACCAGCTTTTATGCAAACAAAACTCAGATACAGAACCACAAAGCCATATTGCATATAGTATAATTTATCAACTGTTTTCTTACAGTGATCTTGTCGGTACATTCAATGTACTGACCTACACGGCTGCAACGTCTCATGTTGCAGATATGTTTCTTCCGACGAGTAAGAGTTATAAGGTATATGTACAGGGTTACAGTCTACACTCAACTTGCCGATGGTGTTGATGGGACTCCACACCCGTTGATTGTATCCGCTAAGACTTATAAGGTATAGATATCAGTTTTACGTTATTTTATACAAGTGATTGCACTTTGATATATACATTGATGTACTGTGTGTGCCAGCATACTGATCCAGGGATGGCACATATACACAGAGGCTTGACCGTCTGAGGTCGGGTCGCTACAGATATGGTATCAGAGCACATGTTGACTGTAGGACGTGACCCTAGAAACCGGAAAGCCCCTAGCACAGGAAATCTCTAAAACTTTATTTTCAAAAGAATCTATTACTTCTCATCTTTACTGATTTTATCAAATATCCTCTCTTACCTCAAATAGTTAGAATATACCCCTTTCCATGTTGACCACACGGAGGATCAACTAAAGCCGCTCCAAGAAGGATAAGATATCGGACAACCAATGACCAGTTTAGAGTAAAGAGGATTTCACCATGCATTAGAAGAGTTGAAGCTACAACAATTGAAGACTCCGAAGACTTGAAGAATCTGAAGAATTATTTGACCGTTAGAGGACCAAACCCCTTGTTATACACCTACGTTAGATGCGGCGATTTGTGAGCTGTCATTTGTTTGATGTCTTTCCGACAGCCACAAACGAAAAACCATTTCTTCAAAATTATTGCTTGTATTGTGTGTATCTCCCCACCTCTCTCTTATCTCAACCTAAAACCCTTGGACCCAGTAGATGATGAATGAAGTTGGGCTGGTATTCTCTGGACCAAAAACATAGCCGGAGGCAGAGCTATGGATTCAGAACATGGAGAATCACTTCGGGAGCAATTTGGTTTCAAGGAAGAATGAAGTATCGTACGCTCTTCAGTACTTTGAAGGAAGTGCTGCAACATGGTGGAAGATGCATCAAGCCATACAGGGATGGAATGGAGCAAAGACTTGGGAAGAATTCAAGAAGACTCTGACAAGATCTCGTCTTATCCGGAAGCATCATGATACACCAAGAAATAAACCCTGTGCCTGCAAGATGTGTGGAGAAATAGGACACACCAAGGAGGAACACAAGGATGGATGCTCTCATTGTGAGGAGAAACACCCAGAGGAATGCCCAACTAGTCAGGTGACTTGTTGCTTGTGTGAAGGAACTGAAGGAAATATGCCCTAGAGGCAATAATAAAGTCATTATCTATTTCCTTATTTCATGATAAATGTTTATTATTCATGCTAGAATTGTATTAACTGGAAACATGATACATGTGTGAATATATAGATAAACAGAGTGTCACTAGTATGCCTCCACTTGACTAGCTCGTTGACCAAAGATGGTTATGTTTCCTAGCCATAGACATGTGTTGTCATTTGATTAACGGGATCACATCATTAGGAGAATGATGTGATTGACTCGACCCATTCCGTTAGCTTAGCACTTGATCGTTTAGTTTGTTGCTATTGCTTTTTTCATGACTTATACATGTTCCTATGACTATGAGATTATGCAACTCCCGTTTACCGAAGGAACACTTTGTGTGGTACCAAACGTCACAACGTAACTGGGTGATTATAAAGGTGCTCTACAGGTGTCTCCAAAGGTACTTGTTGGGTTGGCGTATTTCGAGATTAGGATTTGTCACTCCGATTGTCGGAGAGGTATCTCTGGGCCCTCTCGGTAATGCACATCACTTAAGCCTTGCAAGCATTGCAACTAATGAGTTAGTTGCAGGATGATGTATTACGGAATGAGTAAAGAGGCTTGCCGGTAACGAGATTGAACTAGGTATTGAGATACCGATGATCGAATCTCGGGCAAGTAACATACCGATGACAAAGGGAACAACGTATGTTGTTATGCGGTCTGACCGATAAATATCTTCGTAGAATATGTGGGAGCCAATATGAGCATCCAGGTTCTGCTATTGGTTATTGACCGGAGACGTGTCTCGGTCATGTCTACATAGTTCTCGAACCCGTAGGGTCCGCACACTTAAAGTTTCGATGACAGTTATATTATGAGTTTTGATGTACCGAAGGAGTTCGGAGTCCCGGATGATATCGGGGACATGACGAGGAGTCTCGAAATGGTTGAGACGTAAAGATCGATATATTGGACGACTATATTCAGACATCGGAAAGGTTCCGAGTGATTCGGGTATTTTCGGAAGTACCGGGGAGTTACGGGAATTAGTATTGGGCCTTAATGGGCCATACGGGAAAGGAGAGAAAGGCCTCAAAGGGTGGCCGCACCCCTCCCCATGGGCTGGTCCGAATTGGACTAGGGAGGGGGGCCCTTCCTTCCTTCTCCTTTTCCCTTCCCTTTCCTTCTCTCCTACTCTTACTACTTGGAAGGGATCCTAGTTCTACTAGGAAAGGGGGAATCCTACTCCCGGTGGGAGTAGGACTCCCCTAGGGCGCGCCATAGAGAGGGTCGGCCCCTCCCCTCCTCCACTCCTTTATATACGTGGCTAGGGGGCACCCCATAGACACAACAATTGATCTCTTGATCTCTTAGCCGTGTGCGGTGCCCCCCTCCACCATAATCCACCTCGATCGTATCGTAGCGGTGCTTAGGCGAAGCCCTGTGTCGCTAGAACATCATCATCGTCACCACGCCGTCGTGCTGACGAAACTCTCCCTCAACACTCGGCTGGATCGGATTTCGAGGGACGTCATCGAGTTGAACGTGTGCAGAACTCAGAGGTGCCGTGTGTTCGGTACTTGATCGGACGGATCATGAAGACGTATGACTACATCAACCGCGTTGTGCTAATGCTTCCGCTTTAGGTCTACGAGGGTACGTGGACACACTCTCCCCTCTTGTTGCTATCCATCACCATGATCTTGCATGTGCGTAGCAAATTTTTGAAATTACTACGTTGCCCAACAGTGGCATCCGAGCCAGGCTTTATGCGTAGATGTCATATGCACGAGTAGAACACAAGTGAGTTGTGGGCGATATAAGTCATACTTCTTACCAGCATGTCTCACTTTGGTTCGGCGATATTGTTGGATGAAGCGGCCTGGACCGATATTACGCGTACGCTTACACGAGACTGGTTCTACCGACGTGCTTTGCACACAGGTGGCTGGCGGGTGTCAGTTTCTCCAACTTTAGTTGAACCAAGTGTGGCTACGCCCGGTCCTTGCGAAGGTTAAAACAGCACCAACTTGACAAACTATCATTGTGGTTTTGATGCGTAGGTAAGAACGGTTCTTGCTAAGCCTGTAGCAGCCACGTAAAATTTGCAACAACAAAGTAGAGGACGTCTAACTTGTTTTTGCAGGGCATGTTGTGATGTGATATGGTCAAGACGTGATGAGATATAAGTTGTTGTATAAGATGATCATGTTTTGTTGAAGTTATCGGCAACTGCAGAAGCCTTATGGTTGTCTCTTTATTGCATGAGATGCAAGCGCCAAATAATTGCTTTACTTTATCGCTATGCGGTAGCAGTAGTTGCAATAGCAATAGTTGGCAAGACGACCATGTGACGACACATTGATATAGATCAAGATGATGGAGATCATGGTGTCATGCCGGTGACGATGGAAATCATGACGATGCTTTGAAGATGGAGATCAAAGGCACAAGATGATGATGGCCATATCATGTCACATATTTTGATTGCATATGATGTTTATCTTTTATACATCTTATTTTGCTTAGTTCGATGGTAGCTTTATAAGATGATCTCTCACTAATTATCAAGGTACAAGTGTTCTCCCTGAGTATGCACCGTTGCGAAAGTTCTTCGTGCTGAGACACCACGTGATGATCGGGTGTGATAGGCTCTACGTTCAAATACAACGGGTGCAAAACAGTTGCACCCGCAGAATACTCAGGTTAAACTTGACAAGCCTAGCATATAACAAATATGGCCTCGGAACACTAAGAACGAAAGGTCGAGCGTGAATCATATAGTAGATATGATCAACATAGTGATGTTCACCATTGAAACTACTCCATCTCACGTGATGATCGGACATGGTTTAGTTGATATGGATCACGTGATCACATAGAGGATTAGAGGGATGTCTATCTAAGTGGGAGTTCTTAAGTAATATGATTAAATTGAACTTTAATTTATCATGAACTTAGTCCTGGTAGTATTAGCATATCTATGTTGTAGATCAATAGCTTGCGTTTAGCTCCCCTGTTTTATTTTTGATATGTTCCTAGAGAAAACTAAGTTGAAAGATGTTAGTAGCAATGATGCGGATTGGATCCGTTATCTGAGGTTTATCCTCATTGCTGCATAGAAGAATTATGTCTTTGATGCACCGCTAGGTGACAAACTTATTGCAGGAGCAGATGCAGATGTTATGAACATTTGGCTAGCTCAATATGATGACTACTTGATAGTTTAGTGCACCATGCTTAAACGGCTTAGAATCGGGACTTCAAAGACGTTTTGAACGTCATGGACCATATGAGATATTCCAGGAGTTGAAGTTAATATTTCAAGCAAATACCCGAGTTGAGAGATATGAAGTCTCCAATATCGGTGTACTAGAGTAGGGGTACCCTAGTATCCCGAACTTGTGCACGGGCAGTCGCAGCATCCCACGGCAAGACTTGCCGGGTGACCGCCAAGGTCCTCCGTGGTTCCTTTGGAGCCATTCAAGAACAAAGTATCCATGCCAAGGAGACAAGACCCCGGCAAGAGGAGCTTGCCGGGAAGGCCAACCAAGGCATCTCAAGGAACTTGCCGCGACGCGCCACGCGTCCCGGCAAGGCTCGATGAGCGACAAGCTCCCGGACGCGACAAGACAACAACCGCGGCAAGGCGCTTGCCGCGGCAAGCCACCACTCTGTACCCGCGCTCCAGCACATCCACCAACATGTCGCTCTGGGACCCTTCTAGGCGTACGTGGCGGGAGGCTCTGCAGCCAGCGGTGGCAAGCGGCGCTGACAAGATTGCCATCGTGGCGAGCGGTGGCGTCCCTGACGGTCCCTTTTGCACTATTGGGGCGACGCAGACGGGCATTTAATGCCCTTGTCCCCTGCCGTCAGGGTTAGGTATGATACACTATAGCAGTTAGTTGTACCAACCGCAACACCTTTCCATTTTTACCCTTGTCTACGTTGCCACCTGTCGGTGACCCCTTGAGCATATAAAAGGTGGCCCATGCGCAATGTAGAGAGGAGGTCGGTCGAAGAGAACACTTATTCTCGGTCTCGTTAGCTGCTGGCATGTACTGTAGCAGTCAGCGCTCCCGAGCAAGAACTCAATACAAACCACAAAGCAGGAGTAGGGTTTTAGGCATCCGTGCGGCCCGAACCTGGGTAAACTGATCGTGTGTTTCGCCTCGATCTGCTCCTCGTGCGATCTCCGCCCCCCCCCCCCCCCCCCCCCCCCGCCGAACCGAAAGCGGCTCGGTCTGCCGGTCCCATAGGTGCTCGTGGATTAGTTCCCCGACATCTTTGGCGCGCCAGGTAGGGGGTGCGTCGAGGTTGTGTGAACCTGATCCGGCGTTCACACGAGCTAAATCTTCATCGTCTTCATCGACATGCCGCCGAAGAAGAAGGCTTCGGAGGCGGCTGCTCCGTCCGCGCCAAACCCACCATCGCCGGAGCAAACGGCTGGTGGGGTAGACGCCAGCGGAAGAACGGGCGTCGACGAGGGAGCTCACGGTGCTGCCAGGTCCAAGGACAAGGCTGCGCTGCCCATCAGCGGCGCAGTCGGCTCCCACAATGACCGGGCGCACTCCAAGACCTCGGCGTCCGTACATGCACCGCGCCCATCCCAGGTGGCGCGGGACCGGCAGCATCATAGTACTCACGGTACCATACGTTTGCTGGACCAAGATCGAGCTGGTGGATCTCAGAGTGCTCAAGACCAGCATGCACGCCAACATGCTGGCACAAGCGGGGCACGGTCGCCTGGACGAGATACTGCTCCTTCTAACATAGTTAGAAGTCCGAGCATATCCCGCTCGTCACACCGTTCGCCGCCGCCACCCGTCACTTCAGCAGAAGCTTTGGCGCGAGCTCAACTGCTCCTAGACTACCCTCCAGCGCCAGACAAGATCGACGACTGGAGGGCCACCATTCAGAGTCTCATCGGCTTCGCCAACGGCGACAATCCACGGCAGCCGAGTACATCGCAGCCGCGGCAAGTCAGCCAGGCACGAGCCGGTGGCGACAAGACCGGTGGGGGTGCAACCACCGTGCACTCTCCGCCCCGAAGGCCAAGATCGCCGACTCGCCGGATCCACCACGACAGCGACTCCACCGCGTCATCAGATCCACGAGCTCGTCGCGATCAGCGCCAAGTTCTTCACGAACGACAGCAAGAAGACGCTCGTACTCGCATCGAGCGTCGAAGAGAAGTGCGGCGTCAATCAGACCAGCGCCCTGGGCCCTCTGTCGACATGCATGCGCCAGGGGAACCAGGCGACTTGCCATACGCGGTAGGTTGCCCTACGTTTACTCGTGAGCTGCGGCAAGTCCAGTGGCCCAGCAAGAAGAATTTCAAGCCAGACGTACCAGAGAAGTACGACGGCAAGTCGCATCCGTCAGAGTTCCTCAGCATCTACACCATCGCGGTGCAAGCTGTCGGGGGGCGGGACGACAAGATCCTTGCCAACTACTTCCCACTGGTGCTCAAGCCCAACGTCAGGTCCTGGCTCATGCATTTGCCGGACAACTCGATATCCTCCTGGGCAGACCTATGCCATCAGTTTATCGGCGCCTTTACAGGCGGCCACAAACCTCATGGCCAAGAGAGTGACCTTCACCTGCTCGCCCAGAAGGAAGGAGAGCCCCTGCGCAAGTACATTCAGAGATTCAGCCGTGTACAGCACAACATCCCAGATGTCCACCCTGCCGTGGTCATCAGCGCGTTCCATCAGAACATGCATAACCGCAGGATGCGGGAGGAGATGGCGATGTGCAAGATCAGAGACGTCAGTGAGCTGTATGCCCTGGCCGACAAGTTTGCACGTGCTGAGGAAGGGAGGAAACTCCCCGGAGAGAATACAGGAGCAGGAGGATCTGACAGCGAGGATGCTGCCCCGGCAAAGAAAAACCGCCGGCGGAACAACAGGAAGAAGAAAGGCAAGGATGTGCTAGTCGTTGAGCAGTCCAGCATCGAAGGTGGCGCCAAGAAAGCCAAAGCTGGTAGCTCTGGCAAAGAGATTGCCGCATGCACCAACTTCCAGGCTGTGGCGGTCGCCGACAAGCAGGACGGCACCGACAAGCAATACTACAAGATCCACCGCACCAAGGGACATGACCTCTAGAGCTGCAAGAAGGTCGAGCAGCTTGTCCAGCAGCAAAAGGCTGAATACGAGCGACACGACAAGGAGAGGGCCCAAGGAGGCGCTGGAGAATCCGGCAAGAAGCGCGCCGGCAGGGGAGGATGCCATGGCAAGGCCAAGCAGCGGCAAGGAGACAGACCTCCCCGCGGCCGCGACAAGGATGAAGATGACGACAACAACGAAGACATGGATGATGTCGAGACCAGTGAGAAGGAGTTCCAGAAAGGCACAGAGGTCTTGTGCATTGACGGCGGTGCTTCTCTGCATACTTCGCACCGCCAACTCAAGCAGTGGGTGCGGGAAGTCAATGCGGCGGAACCACCTGTCGAGTCACGCAAGCTTCTGAAATGGTCCAGCACGCCTATCATCTTTGATATTGAGGACCACCCTGATCGCACAACTGTGGTCGGGTGCTTGCCGATGTTGGTTTCACCAACTATCCGCAACCTCAAGGTCACTAAGATGCTAGTTGACGGCGGGGCCGGCTTGAACCTGATCTCCTCCGCTGTACTGCAGAAACTCCAGATCCCTGACAGCGAGCTTGAAGAGACCGGCACATTCCAAGGAATCAACCCGGGAAGGAGCAAGATGAAGGGGAAGGTCACGTTGCCAGTAACATTTGGCAGCGAGTTGAACTTCAGGACTGAGAGGGTCACTTTTGACGTTGCCGATTTTCCTTTGCCTTACAATGGGATACTCGGCCGTCCAGCACTCGCCAAGTTCATGGCAGCCTCTCACTACGCATACAACATGCTGAAGATGCTAGGCCCGATAAGCGTCATCTCTGTCCCTGGCGACAAGAAGGATGCTCTTATCTGTGCCGACAAGATCTACCGGGAAGCGGCAGCCGCAACAGATCGCAAGTCACCTGCCGTTGAAGCTCCCGGGGGGAAGAAGAAGACCAAGTCCGGCAAGAGTTCTAATGCCCTCTCCGGCAAGCGCACCTCTTCGGAGTGCTGCGCTACCGTCGAGGACGCACCATCGAGCTCCACCGGCAAGTGTAAGAAGACAATGGCAGCTCCGCCAGAGACCAAGAAGGTGTCCGCCAAGGAGAACGGCACTGGTGGTACCTTCACCATCAGTGCCACTCTTGACCGTAAATAGGAAAGCGCGCTCATTGCTTTCCTGCGGGCGAACGTCGACGTGTTTGCATGGCAACCGTCTGACATCCCCGGTGTTCCCAGGAAAGTAATTGAGCACCATCTTGCCGTTTGTCCTCATGCACGGCCCGTCAAGCAGAAGGTCAGGAAGCAAGCAGAGGAGCGCCAAGAATTCATCGCAGAAGAGATCAAGAAATTGGAAGCAGCAGGCCTTGTCAGAGGAGTGCTCCATCCCACGTGGTTGGCCAATCCTGTAGTCGTGCGCAAGGCAAACGGGAAATGGAGGCTTTTCATCGACTTTACCGATGTTAATAAAGCTTGTCCCCAAGACACATTTCCCTTGCCGCGCATTGACCAAATTGTTGACTCCATGGCCGGATGTGGCTTGCTTTCATTTCTTGATGCATACTCAGGATACCATCAAATCTTCATGGCAGAAGAGGATGAGGAGAAGACCGCATTCATCACTCCATGTGGCACGTACCGTTTCATACGGATGCCTTTCGGTTTAAAAAATGCTGGTTCAACATTTGCAAGGGTAGTCCACGTCGCTCTTGACCCACAAATACACAGAAATGTGGAAGCCTACATGGATGACATAGTGGTCAAGAGCAAGGACAAGGCAACCCTGATTCAAGATTTAGACGAGACCTTTGCAAATCTGCGCAAGATCAACCTCAAGCTCAACCCTGAGAAGTGTGTGTTCGGAGTCCCCTCCAGCAAGCTTCTCGGGTTCTTCGTGTCTCAGCGGGGAATTGAAGCTAATCCCGACAAGATCAAGGCCATTGAGCAGATTGAAGCACCAAAGTGCGTCAAGGATGTACGAAGACTTGCCGGTTGCGTGGCTGCTCTCAGCAGGTTTATCTCTAGGTTTGCTGAGCGCGCCCTGCCGTTTTTCAAAATATTGAAAAAGGCAGGTCCAATGAAATGGACTCCGGAAGCGGAGGCTGCGCTGTAGGACTTGAAGAGATACCTGTCCTCCACTCCAACACTTGTCGCACCTAAGCCACAAGAGAAGTTGCTGCTGTATATAGCGTCAACCAATCAAGTGGTTAGTGCTGCGTTAGTAGCAGAGAGGGAGGCAGATGATGAGCCAGCAACCACGGCAGGCGCATCCATCGACAAGCAGGGGGCTTCCCCGACAAGCTCCGGTCCCAACAAAGATGGATCTGCGCAGGTGCGCGAGGAGATACAAAAGAGAATGGTACAGCGCCCAATTTACTTTGTCAGTTCCCTTCTGCAGGGGGCTAGGTCAAGGTACTCTGGTGTGCAGAAATTGCTTTTCGTCCTTCTCATGGCCTCGAGAAAGCTGCGCCATTACTTCCAAGCACATGAGATCACAGTTGTCACTCGTTTTCCGCTGAAGAGGATACTACAGAATCCGGAAGCAACATGCAGAGTTGTTGGGTGGGCACTGGAACTGTCAAGCTTTGGCCTCAAGTTTGAGAGTACTTCAGCTATCCAAAGCAGAGCATTGGCAGAATTCATAGCAGAGTGGACGCCAACACCAGATGAAGAAATTCCAGAAACGAGCATCCCCGTCAAGGAAGCAAGCAAAGAGTGGCTGATGTACTTTGATGGTGCCTTCTCGCTGCAAGGCGCCGGCGCTGGCGTGCTGCTTGTCGCACCCACCGGAGAGCACCTCAAGTACGTAGTCCAGATGCACTTTCCCAAGGAGCAAGCAACAAACAATACTGCAGAGTATGAAGGCTTGCTTGCCGGTCTCAGGATCGCGGCAGACCTTGGGATCAAGAAGCTCATTGTCAGGGGTGACTCGCAGCTTGTCGTCCGCCAAGTGAACAAGAGTTATCAGAGTCCGTTGATGGAAGCCTATGTCGACGAAGTGAGAAAGCTAGAAGAGCACTTTGACGGCCTACAGATGGAGCATGTTCCAAGAGCTCAGAACAACATTGCCGATGGCCTATCAAAGTGCGCCGCACTTAAGTTACCTGTGGAACCAGGGATCTTTGTGCTCAAGCTGACTCAACCATCCGTGACGCCATCAACTGGACAGAGCAAGAAGAGGAAGTTGATCTCTGGTGACTATTTTCTGGCAGAGCTTCCCGAAGCCGCCGCCAAGAAGGTCCCCAAGATCAACACCAAGAGTGCTGAGGAGCAGTCTGCTCCGGCAAGCCCTAGGGTTTGTTCCGTTGAAGCACAGGCTCCCGACAAGTTTTGCTCCGGCAAGCTTGCCGGGGAACGACAAGCTCCGGCCGAGCCGCAGGTTCTCGCCGTAGAAGCGGATGTTCCCGCAGCAGCAGATGTGCCTTTAGTCCTTGTTGTCGAGCCACAAGCTCCAACATGGGCACAGCAGATTGTTCGTTTCCTCTAGACAGGAGAACTTCCTGAAGAGCAAGAAGAAGCGGAAAGAGTAGCCCGGCAGTCAAGTATGTACCAGTTTGTCGACAACACACTGTACAGAAGAAGACTCAACGGTGTGAAATTGAAGTGTATTCACCGGGAAGATGGACAAAAGCTGTTGGCAGAGATACATGGAGGCATATGTGGTCACCACATTGGCGCAAGAGCACTTGCCGGCAAAGCATTCAGGCAAGGTTTCTTTTGGCCGACAGCCCTCCAGGATGCAACTGCACAAGTGACGAAGTGTGAAGCGTGCCAGTTCCATTCCAAGCAGATACACCAGCCAGCTCAAGCTCTCTAGACGATCCCTTTATCCTGGCCATTTTCGGTCTGGGGGCTCGACATCCTCGGCCCCTTTCCCCGAGCAGTCGGGGCTTTGAGTACTTGTATGTTGCAATCGACAAGTTCACAAAGTGGCCAGAAGTGGAAGCAGTGAGGAAGGTGACAGCATAGTCAGCAGTCAAGTTCTTCAGGTCGATTGTTTGCCGCTTCGGGATCCCTAACAGGATAATCACCGACAACGGTACGCAATTCACGAGCCGCACCTTCATGCAATACGTCCAAGATCTTGGCGCCAAGGTCTGCTTCGCTTCTGTTGCTCACCCGAGAAGCAACGGTCAAGCGGAGAGGGCAAATGCTGAAGTGCTGCATGGGCTCAAGACCAGGACTTTCGACAGGCTACACAAGTGCGGAAGAAACTGGATTGAGGAGCTGCCGGTGGTTCTTTGGTCGATCAGGACGATGCCAAATTGAGCCACTGGCCAGACACCTTTCGCTCTAGTCTATGGAGCAGAGGCAGTTCTCCCCACGGAACTCGTATACGGGTCACCTCGAGTGCTCGCTTATGATGAGCTTGAGCAAGAGCAGCTGCGACAAGATGATGCGCTGCTCCTTGAGGAAGACCGTCTTCAGGCTGCTGTACGAGCTGCTCGCTACCAGCAAGCTTTGCGCCGCTACCATAGCCGCAAAGTAAACGCCAGAAGTCTCGAGGAAGGCGACCTTGTTCTTCGGCGTGTTCAGTCCACCAAGAATTCCAACAAGTTGACGCTGAAGTGGGAAGGCCCTTTACCGGGTGAAACGAGTCACTAGGCTTGGCGCTGTCCGCCTTGAGACCGAAGATGGCATTCCGGTGAGCAACTCCTGGAACATTGAGCATCTTCATAAGTTTTACCCGTAAGGCGCGGTTGTCGGAACCCGTTACGGCAACCACCTTTTGTACAAGTCTTGCCGCTGTTGCATGTAATCCTTTGTACAAAGCCGGGCGCAGACCCCGTGCATAAAGCTCATGTGCTTCGCACATCTTGTCAATTTCATGCTTTCTATTTTTTGCATGTGTTATCTGACACTTTGTGCAGCACCTACCCCCGGTAAGCAACAACGAGCCATAAGGCTCCATGTCTTTATTTTCCCCTCTTTCTTTTTTCTCAAGGAAAGGAAGGTTCCCTCGCCCACAAGTTTGCCGGGGGGGGGGAAGGAGAAGATAATAGTATGGACCAGGCATCGTTCAAAAAAGTTTTGCCTTACCGGGAAGCAAACGACAGAAAAGCTAAGTTGCCAAAGTTTGAGCAATCAGATTTTTCGAATTTTTAAGTTATCTTCCTTGAACGACCGTACTTTGTATGGAAAACCTGTGCGCGGAGGAACCAACTCGTAGCTAGTTGTGCCCTTACGTTGTTTCGAGTCCGCTCAACAACTTAAGTGAGCTGCGACTAGTTGCGACAAGGTTTGTTGTCGGTAGCGGCACCGCCAGCAGGCTGCTGACGTCCCGCACTCAGCGCTCGCGGCTAAGGTGCCTGCGCCGGCAAGTTCCCTAAAAGCGTAGGGCAAAAACATACAAAGGAAGGAATCAAGTAAAGGAAATAACGTTGCAATCATTACCCAGAATAGAGTTATATTACGAAGTAACTTGTCACGGCTCTAACAGATTGTTCTCATAACATGACCAGCAGCGACAAGAAAAGAAGAAAACGGGCGGCCTAGTCTACGCGATCGCCCTCAATCCTCTTGATCCCGCTCACCTTGTCCACAATGGGTGCGACAAGGGTCTTGAGCGCCTCCAGATCAGCGTCCGGCGGCAGGGTCTTGAGGACGTTGGTGAGGTTGAGGCCCGGGTTGCGGAAGGCCACCTTCACCAACACCTTTTGAAGAGCTCCCGCGCAGATCTTGCGCGACTCGTCGGCCAGCTGCTTTGGGATCCTCACCCCGAGTCGCTGGAGGGCCGTCGCCACACCTTTGAAGAACAAAGTGAGCTTGGCACTAGGATGGAGGTTCTTGTCGGAGGGATACCCGAGATCCTCCATCCCCAGCTGCCCCAGCTCCCTGTCAATGTCTGCGGCAACATTCACGAGACCCTCTGTCCAGTGCGCCACATTCTCCCTAAAAGTGTTCAGGCGGCAGCAGCACTCGCCACCAGCGCCTTGTCGGCCTTGACCTCCTCCTTCAAGGCCGCCTCCTGCTCCCTGGCGCCGTCCAGCGTCTTGGTCAAAGTGGTCAGCTTCAACTCAAGATCTGCATTGGAGTCCTTGGCGGCACTAAGCTCCTTGCCCTTCTCGGCGAGACGAGCCTGCAGCTCCGAGTGGCTGTGGGCGTCCTTCTCCCGCTCACGCTTGAGCGCGGCAAGCTCTTCACCGCTCGCCTTGAGATCGGCCTCCAGCTGCACCACCTTTGTCTCTAGCTCCTTCTTGGTGGCCTCGGCAGCTGCGGCAACATCCTCTGCTTCCTTGAGGGCTCCGCCGAGTGTTCGCTCACGCGCGGCAAGCTCCTCCTCGTGGCAGTCAAGGTTGACCTTCCGCTGCGCCAGCTCGCCCTCCTGTGCAGACAGCTTTTCAGTGGCAAGCCGCTGTTGCTCTTCGACTTCAGCCTTGTCGAGGAGGAAGGCCTTCTGCTCCTCGGCGAGTTGCGCCCGCTCCTCTGCCAGGGACCGGAGAGCTTCCTGGTTGAGACCCCGGAGCTCTTCCGCGCGCTTTTCAATGTCCACTCCCGCCTTCGCGACAAGCGCCTCGCGGGATTCCAGCTTGGCTTGCCGGGCACGGTAGAGCGACACCAGCTTCCGCAGCAGTCGCTCCTCCTTAGGCTCGCTGCTGCTACTCGGCGCGTCAACCAGCGCCAGCCCGGCGGAGGCAAGCACCTCTCCGTCGAAGCTCTCTCCTTCGACCGGCGCCCTGGAGCTTGACACCCAGGGGAGGTTGATGAAGACGCCATCGCCGGCCTTCAAGTAGATGCCTGGTCGGTGTAGCGCCTGGCACTCCTGCGGCCTTAGGGCCATCAGTGCGATCGCCAGACCCCCCGCCTGCTTCTGGGGCGGCAGCTTTGGCAGCCTCTGCGTCGGCGGGATCGTCAGCGCTGGCTGCTTCTTTGGTGGCAGCGGCGTTGTCGGCGGCAACTTCGGTCTCCATCGGCTCCACAGCAGATGGGTCTGATGGCCGGAAAAAGGAGAAGTGTCAAGCAAATATCCAAAAAAGAAGATCAAAAGAAGAAGAACCCAAGGGAAGTTTTGAAGCGAGAGGATTACCTGTACCGGGTTCTGCAGTCGTGGTCTCCGCCGCCGGGGGGCCGCTGGTGCTGTCCCTTGCCGGAGAACTCTCCCTTGCCGGAGAACTCTCCCTTGCCGGAGAACTCTCCCTTGGCATTTCGGGGGCAGCCTTCGGGCGCTCTTGGTGGGGCTGCTCTGCTCCTACACAATCCATGTGCGCCCAACAGCGGAAAGCGAACCATATACTTACGCTGGGGGCTGCTCTGGAGAACAGTTGCCGGGTCCGGCAAGGTTGTCTCGGACGCACCCCCTGCTGTCGCGGTGGGTTCGTCCTCGATGATAATCACCGGGACCTTGGCTCTCTTCGCTACTCTTTGGGCCAGAGTCCTAAGAAGGAGTAAGTTCAGAGTAAAGCAAATGAGATACAAGACAAAACAGCAAGAATTGAAGAACTACAAGTACAACAAGAGCATCTTACTCTTCTTCTTCCTCGTCGGAGCTGAACGCGGAGAAGTCGAAGTCTGGCTCACGTCCGGCGCGAGGAGGCGGAGGAGTAGGTTCCCTTGGCCGCTTGGCGGGAATAGTGGCGGTGGTCTGAGACGACCCCGCTCCGGCTGCCACCGCGTCGTGAGAAGCGGCAGGAGCTGAAGCAGTGGTCCGGGTGGACCCCGCTCCAGTTGCCGCAGCAGCGTGAGGTGCTCCCGCAGCAATAGTGCTTGCCGTAGTGGAGCGTGTCGCGCGGCGTGGCGACTATCGACTCGCCCGCCGCCTTGCTACGTCCCCGGCCTTGCGGAGACGCCTTCTTGGTGGAGCTGGGGGCTCTGCTTGCGGCGAGCTGTCTGATGATGAGGAGGAAGAGGAGTTGATCTCCAACGAGCCGCTCGTATCCTCGGCGGGCTCGCTCGACTCGGCGTCACGCCCGGCAAGCTCTTTCTTGCCGGCAAGCTCCTCTCGCTCGGCACGGCTTGCCGCCTCTACTGCCTCCGCCTCCTCCACGGTGAATCCAAACTCACCCGCGGCTGCGGCTGCCGCCGCCTCTTCCAACCTGGTGGCGATGCGTTTCATCTCCACATCAGTGGTGTCGCGAGTGAGGCCTTTCTTTTTGTCGGAGCGGACCGACACTTCTACCAAGCCGTCAAAGAACTCCTGCACGACGTCGTCTGCAGGCTCTTGCCAAGTTGGGACAATTCCATGCGAATCGAACAGCGGCATCATTGCACGGATGCGGTCGAGCGCGGAGTTGTTGCACAGCGGAACGACACCCTTTGGCAACCTGAACACTTCGGGATGCTCAGGGTCATACTTGAACAGCTCCTGGAGCATCGCGTGAAGCTCCAGAACAGTGAAGTTGTAGTTGAGGCCCGGACGCAGCCTCATGATATCCGCCGCATTCTTGAATTCCCAGGCGGGCCTCCTCCGTTCCTGCAGGGGGGCAATGCGGCGGCGAAGAAAATCTGCGCCAACGGTGCCTACAGTAAGCCCGGCAAGCCTGAGGCATTGGATCCGGGTGACGGCAATCTTCAGCCTATCATCTTCCGGGGCCACGTTGCTCCAATCGCTGCCGCGTGCCGCTGGGGCTTGGCGCCGGGCGGTAAACGGCTGCGGGTTCTCCTCGACAATCCAGCACCAGTCTGCTCTCCATTCCTCCCACTTGCCACGGAATTCTCCCTCCAGATAAGCGTCCTTCTTGCCGGCCCTCGAGATCCAGGCGATTCCGCCGGATAAAGGCTCTCCTCTCTCTACTCGGGGCATAAAGAAGTGGCGGAAAAGGGCTACATTTGGATAGACTCCGACAAAGTTTTCGCAGAGGTGTGCGAAAACCGCCATGGTCAGAACAGCATTGGGGGTGAAGTCAAGGAGGCGGAACCCGTAGGTGTTCGTGATATCGCAGAAGAACTCAGAGAAAGGCGGGCAGAGCCCGCAGTAGAAGAACACGGAGAAGAAAGGATATCCATTTGAAGCCATTTTCCAAGCGGCGGCTGGAAGTACCTTCGTGCACGGATGCGCTCGCGTCTCCGTCGACTAGAAGAGGTAGTAATACTCCCTCAGCTCCCTCGCGACGAGCTTGGGGGGGGGGGGAGATTGCCCGCTCCTTTCGCAGCGCCGCAAGCCGCTGCGCCTCGGTCGACTTCACAACCTTCCCCTTGTCGGCTTTCGGAGCCATGGCGGAAGTGGTGGAGGAGGTCGACGGCGTTGGTGGTGCTGGTGGCGATGGGGGGCAGGGCGCTGCTCTCTTTCAGCTTTGGGAAGACGGGGGGCGGCGGAGGTTTCCTAGATTGGAATGGCAACCGGCGAATGGGCGAACTACTCCTGTTTCCCCTGCTTATAAAGAGGGAGGGGGCGGACGTTCCGCCTTTCCGAATAAAGAAACCACCCACGATCTCTCCCACGACGCCGCATTCAACGCGTGTCGTTCGGGTAGGGCGGGGTGGATACAGGGAGAGATACGGCGTAACCCAGGCCGCGCGTGCCCGTGCCCAAAGCGGCAAGTTCCTTGAGATGCCTTGGTTGGCCTTCCCGGCAAGCTCCTCTTGCCAGGGTCTTGTCTCCTTGGCTTGGATACTTTGTTCTTGAATGGCTCCAAAGGAACCACGGAGGACCTTGGCGGTCACCCGGCAAGTCTTGCCGCGGGATGCTGCGACTGCCCGTGCACAAGTTCGGGATACTAGGGTACCCCTACTCTAGTACACCGATAGGAGCCCCCGGGCCTGGGCCATACATCCAACAAGTTCTATAGCTAAAAGATGGAGGAGAATAGCTCAAGCAGTGGGCATGTGCTCAGACTTTCTGGGTACTACAATCGCTTGAATCAAGTGGGAGTTAATCTTCCAGATAAAATAGTGATTGACAGAATTCTCTAGTCACCATCACCAAGTTAGTAGAACTTCGTGATGAACTATGATATGCAAGCGATAACGGAAACAATTCCCAAGCTCTTCGTAATGTTGAAATCGACGAAGGTAGAAATCAAGAAAAATATCAAGTGTTGATGGTAGACAAGACCACTAG
The DNA here is from genome assembly GCA_034509565.1 of Triticum monococcum. Taxonomy (NCBI): domain Eukaryota; kingdom Viridiplantae; phylum Streptophyta; class Magnoliopsida; order Poales; family Poaceae; genus Triticum; species Triticum monococcum. The sequence goes on along the minus strand of CM067843.1, from coordinate 254,797,663 downwards.
TTTAGGGCAAAGGGAAGAAGGGGAACTTCAAGAAGAACAGCAAGCAAGTTGTTGCTCAAGTGAAGAAGCCCAAGTCTGGTCCTAATCCTGAGACTAAGTGCTTCTACTACAAAGGGACTGGTCACTGGAAGCGGAACTGCCCCAAGTATTTGGCAGATAAGAAGGATGGCAAAGTGAACAAAGGTATATTTGATATACAGATTATTCATGTGTATTTTACTAGTGTTGGTAGCAACCCCTCGGTATTTGATACTGGTTCAGTTGCTAAGAGTAGTAACTCGAAACGGGAATTGCAGAATGAACATAGACTAGTTAAGGGTGAAGTGACGATGTGTGTTGGAAGTGGTTCCAAGATTGATATGATCATCATCGTACACTCCCTATACTTTTGGGATTAGTGTTGAACCTAAATAAGTGTTATTTGGTGTTTGCGTGGAGCATGAATATGATTTGATCATGTTTATTGCAATACGGTTATTCATTTAAGTAAGAGAATAAATTGTTGTTCTGTTTACATGAATAAAACCTTATATGGTTACACACCCAATGAAAATGGTTCGTTGGATCTCGATCGTAATAATGATAGTGCAACTTATTTGTGGCACTACCGTTTAGGTCATATTGGTGTAAAGAGCATGAAGAAAATCCATGCTGATGGGCTTTTGGAATCACTTGATTATGAATCAGTTGATGCTTGTGAACCATGCCTCATGGGAAAGATGACTAAGACTCCGTTCTCCGGAACAATGGAGCGAGCAAAAGATTTTATGGAAATCATACATATTGATGTATGTGGTCCGATGAATATTGAGGCTCGCGGCATGTATCATTATTTTATGATCTTCACAGATGATTTGAGTAGATATGAGTATATCTACTTGATGAAACACAAGTCTGAAACATTTGAAAAGTTCAAAGAATTTCAGAGTGAAGTGGAGAATCATCGTAACAAAAAAATAAAAGTTTCTACGGTATTATCACAGAAGTACAATATTTGAGTTATGAGTTTGGCCTTCAGTTAAAAACAATGTGAAATAGTTTCACTACTCACGCCACCTGGAACACCACAGTGTAATGGTGTGTCCGAACGTCATAACCGTACTTTATTAGATATGGTGCGATCTATGATGTCTCTTACCGATCTACCACTATCGTTTTGCGTTTATGCATTAGAGACAGCTGCATTCACGTTAAATAGGGCACCATCTAAATCCGTTGAGACGACACCGTATGAACTATGGTTTGGCAAGAAACCTAAGCTGTCGTTTCTTAAAGTTTGAGGTTGCAATGCTTATGTGAAAAAGTTTCAACCTGATAAGCTCAAACCCAAATCGGAGAAGTGCGTCTTCATAGGATACCCAAAAGAAAATGTTGGGTACACCTTCTATCACAGATCCAAAGGCAAGATATTCGTTGCTTTGAATGGATCCTTTCTAGAGAAGGGGTTTCTCTCGAAAGAAGTGAGTGGGAGGAAAGTAGAACTTGATGAGGTAACTGTACCTGCTCCCTTATTGGAAAATAGTTCATCACAAGAATCTGTTCCTGTGACTAGTACACCAATTAGTGAGGAAGCTAATGATGATGATCATGTAACTTCAGATCAAGTTACTACCGAACCTCGTAGGTAAACCAGAGTGAGATCCGCACCAGAGTGGTATGGTAATCCTATTCTCGAGGTCATGTTACTTGACCATGACGAACCTACGAACTATGAGGAAGCAATGATGAGCCCAGATTCCGCGAAATGGCTTGAGGCCATGAAATCTGAGATGGGGCCCATGTATGAGAACAAAGTGTGGACTTTGGTTGACTTTCCCGATGAACGGAAAGCCATAGAAAATAAATGGATCTTCAAGAGGAAGACGGACGCTGATAGTAGTGTTACTATCTACAAAGCTAGAATTGTCGCAAAAAGTTTTCGACAAGTTCAAGGTGTTGACTACGATGAGTGTTTCTCACTCGTATCTATGCTTAAGCCTGTCCGAATCATGTTAGCAATTGCCGCATTTTATGAAATCTGGCAAATGGATAAACAAAGCTGCAGTCCTTAATGGATTTATTAAAGAAGAGTTGTATATGATGCAATCAGAAGGTTTTGTCGATCCTAAAGGTGTTAACAAAATGTGCAAGCTCCAGCGATCCATCTATGGACTGGTGCAAGCATCTCAGAGTTGGAATTTACGCTTTGATAAGTTGATCAAAGCATATAGTTTTATACAGACTTGCGGCGAAGCCTGTATTTACAAGAAACTGAGTGGGAGAACTACAACATTTCTGATAAGTATATGTGAATGACATATTGTTGATCAGAAATAATGTAGAATTATTCTGCAAAGCATAAAGGAGTGTTTGAAAGGAGTTTTTCAAAGAAAGACCTCGGTGAAGCTGCTTACATATTGAGCATCAAGATCTATAGAGATAGATCAAGACGCTTGATAAGTTTTTCAATGAGTACATACCTTGACAAGATTTTGAAGTAGTTCAAAATGGAACAGTCAAAGAAAGAGTTCTTGCCTATGTTACAAGGTGTGAAATTGAGTAAGACTCAAAGCCCAACAACGGCAGAAAATAGAGAGAGAATGAAAGTCATTCCCTATGCCTTTGCCATTGGTTCTATAAAGTATGCCATGCTGTGTACCAGATCTCTTGTATACCCTACACTAATTTTGGCAAGGGAGTACAATAGTGATCTAGGAGTAGATCACTGGACAACGGTCAAAATTATCCTTAGTGGAATAAGGATATGTTTCTCAATTATGGACGTGACAAAAAGGTTCATCGTAAAAGGTTACGTCGATGCAAGTTTTGACACTAATCTAGATGACTCTAAGTCTCAATCTAGATACATATTGATAGTGGGAGCAATTAGCTAGAGGAGCTCCGTGTAGAGCATTGTAGACATAGAATTTTGCAAAATACATACGGATCTGAATTTGGAAGACCCGTTGACAAAATTTCTCTCACAAGCAAAACATGAACACTCTTTGGGTGTTAATAACATAGCAATGTGAACTAGATTATTGACTCCAGTAAACCCTTTGGGTGTTAGTCACATGGAGATGTGAACTAAACACATAAAGATGTGAACTATTGGTGTTAAATCACAAGGTGATGTGAACTAGATTATTAACTCTAGTGCAAGTGGGAGACTGAAGGAAATATGCCCTAGAGGCAATAATAAAGTTATTATTTATTTCCTTATTTCATGATAAATGTTTATTATTCAAGCTAGAATTGTATTAACCGGAAACATGATACATGTGTGAATATATAGACAAACAGAGTGTCACTAGTATGCCTCTACTTGACTAGCTCGTTGATCAAAGATGGTTATGTTTCCTAGCCATAGACATGTGTTGTCATTTGATTAACGGGATCACATTGTTAGGAGAATGATGTGATTGACTCGACCCATTCCGTTAGCTTAGCACTTGATCGTTTAGTTTGTTGCTATTGCTTTCTTCATGACTTATACATGTTCCTATGACTATGAGATTATGCAACTCCCGTTTACCGGAGGAACACTTTGTGTGGTACCAAACGTCACAACGTAACTGGGTGATTATAAAGGTGCTCTACAGGTGTCTCCAAAGGTACTTGTTGGGTTGGCGTATTTCGAGATTAGGATTTGTCACTCCGATTGTCGGAGAGGTATCTCTGGGCCCTCTCGGTAATGCACATCACTTAAGCCTTGCAAGCATTGCAACTAATGAGTTAGTTGCAGGATGATGTATTATGGAATGAGAAAAGAGACTTGCCGGTAACGAGATTGAACTAGGTATTGAGATACCGATGATCGAATCTCGGGCAAGTAACATACCGATGACAAAGGGAACAACGTATGTTGTTATGCGGTCTGACCGATAAAGATCTTCATAGAATATGTGAGAGCCAATATGAGCATCCAGGTTCCGCTATTGGTTATTGACCGGAGACGTGTCTCGGTCATGTCTACATAGTTCTCAAACCCGTAGGGTCCGCACGCTTAAAGTTTCGATGACAGTTATATTATGAGTTTATGACTTTTGATGTACCGAAGGAGTTCGGAGTCCCGGATGAGATCGGGGACATGACGTGGAGTCTCGAAATGGTCGAGACATAAAAATCGATATATTGGACGACTATATTCGGACATTGGAAAGGTTCCGAGTGATTCGGGTATTTTCGGGAGTACCGGGGAGTTACGGGAATTCGTATTGGGCCTTAATGGGCCATACGGGAAAGGAGAGAAAGGCCTCAAAGGGTGGCCGGACCCCTCCCCATGGGCTGGTCCGGATTGGACTAGGGAGGGGGGCGCCCCCTTCCTTCCTTCTCCTTTTCCCTTCCCTTTCCTTCTTTCCTACTCCTACTACTTGGAAGGGATCCTAGTTCTACTAGGAAAGGGGGAATCCTACTCCCGGTGGGAGTAGGACTCCCCTAGGGTGCGCCATAGAGAGGGCCGGCCCCTCCCCTCCTCCACTCCTTTATATACGTGGCCAGGGGCACCCCATAGACACAACAATTGATCTCTTGATCTCTTAGCCGTGTGCGGTGCCCCCCTCCACCATAATCCACCTCGATCATATCGTAGCGGTGCTTAGGCGAAGCCCTGCGTTAGTAGAATATCATCATCGTCACCACGCCGTCGTGCTGACGAAACTCTCCCTCAACACTCGGCTAGATCGGAGTTCGAGGGACGTCGTCGAGTTGAACGTGTGCAGAACTCGGAGGTGCCGTGCGTTCGGTACTTGATCGGTCGGATCGTGAAGACGTACGACTACATCAACCGCATTGTGCTAATGCTTCCGCTTTCGATCTACGAGGGTACGTGGACACACTCTCCCCTCTCATTGCTATGCATCACCATGATCTTGCATGTGCGTAGGAAATTTTTGAAATTACTACGTTCCCCAACAGGAACCACCCACTACCCAGCTCAGTGTCACATTTACCTCATGGTGCAACATACTATTCAGAAGCAGGAAGAAGGAATGAAAGAAGTCCTCCGAGAAGTTATGATAGAACCTATGATTAAGGAAAGTGTTGAAGACCCTGTTGGAGAAATCCTCAATAGATTTTACTCCAATGCATGTTATTCATGTGGAGAAGGACATTTTTCACAGTATTGCACCCAGGAAAGAAAAGAGTATCTAGGATACTTCCCGACAGAAGCAGTGGAGTTTGATCCACAGGGAATAGAACGTTTGATTAGAACAAATAAAACCAGGAAGAGAAAACAAAGACACCCTCAGAACAACCCAATTTCTGCAAAGAGGGACAAGAGTCATATTACCTGTTTTGAATGTAAGGACGTCGGGCATTATGCCAATGATTGTCTCGAAAGGAAGCAAGGAACTCAAGGAGCAGGCACCATCACCAAGAAGCCTCGAGACATGTCGGAAGTTATTATTTTTCGCTGCAAGGAAGCAAGACATTTTGTCAGGGATTGTACAAATCATGAGAAAGCTGCAGCTGAGTAGTGGAGATGTGGATATCAGTAATAAGGGTAGTATGGAAAACACTTTTCATGAGAATGTGGTATGTAATAGATTACTCAGAGATTGTAATAATTCATGACTCAATAAAGTTGATATGTCATATGTTGAAAGGCTTTGAGGAGTTGTTATGTTTTATCTTGGAAATTAATATTCTGGGTGAACATGGAAGAAAATGAGTTGTGGTGCATAAACCGGATGTTGGAAATTGAGTTTGAAGTTCTGTTTGGATGATATGAGTGTGTACCCAAGGAGATATGTACCTTATTCTAAGCACCATTTTTGTTTTACAACTGCAGATGGCGACCCTTTATGAGTCTTTCCTTAAGGGCCCGGAAACGATCATGACCCTGACAAGTGATCATGATTACCCGAAGATCATGAAGGACATGATGAAGCATATTCACCTTGAAGGAGATGCAGTCTACAAAGGCTACCCCTTCATGCAAAAGGGAGTGGAACTTTGGTATGTGGAGGTACACCTCCACCGTATGAAAGGAGTTTGCCCAACGACAATGGGGTAGTACTTTTTCATCTCACGTGTACCACAGGCAACTTGCTTTGACGCTGTTTGTGAAGCAGCCATGGAAGCCATACGTCAGATCGGAGAAATACTTGAAGCAAGACTCCGTTATACTCAGGAATACCTAAGAGAAGTGCATGCAGAGATGATGGAGATGGCTCAAGGCCACTAGGATGAAACAGAAGATTGAATATTTCAAGGCGCATGTCGCACAATTCCAGTGGGACTGAAGAGTCCTCAAGGAGGAAAAAAATGAATAAAGTTGGAAGTAATGCATGACCATACCAAACCATGTGGGTGGCAGCATTTGTAATAAAGTACTTTTTGGAATTTGGATTTATGAGAAATGGTTAAGGATGTAGTAAAAGATTTGATATGAAAATAATATGATCTATGAAAAACTAGTGCATTTTTTTGGTGTGGTAGTACTCCGTGAAGCCACGGGATCAATGAAGAAAGACATGTGTTATTCATGACGGTCCATAGAAGGGAGCTGGACCAAATAAGTTGGAGTTTTGTATGATCGTCACCACAAGGTTATGAAGGAAAAAAGTACTATTGGATTTAAAGGAGATGTAATGTTGGAATATGGAATGATAATCCTCGGAAGGATGAGTTAAAATTGTACAAGAGTTGAAGTGGGCCATAACCCATAGGCCCAGGAGTTAATAAGAAGCAAGCACACTCTTGCTGAGGGAAGATATTTTGGAAGAAAACTCTGGGTTAATCAGCCGACATTTTTAGGAGGATACGAAAACCCGAGAGTTGTGAAGAAATGTTAGATGTCTTGTTCAGCTTGCAGAAACAATGGAGTTATTCGAACTCAGTTCGTCGACAAAAGAATTCTGCAATGCTTGTGAGTATGCCCAAGTGTTAGAATACGTGATTCGATGTATGCATATGTAGTAATGGTTCAAGTACGGGATGGATTGGCCCCCATACCGGAGACTTCTATCATAAACTATCATATGTTGATGGAAAATCAGAGAGCCTTGAAAACCCTAGAAGAGTGTCAACACGATAAGCCAAAAACATAGAATGGTAGGATGATTGATCCATGTACCAGGCACCCGTTGCCAATCGTAAGATATATGGTGAGATTCAACCAACCCCATTTTTCTGCAGGAGAAACCATACATGGTTGACCACCATGAGAATTTCGAGAGTTATTTAGTATTGGCGACAGACCGGTCAGCTAAGAAGACCCAGTCTCAGAAGAACGTCATCGGGATGAAAGGACACGTGTTTGAGGAAATGGTTATGCCCCGACCGGAAGAGCACTAGTGAAAGAGTTATTCTGGGGAATATGAGAAGACTGATACCGTCAACCCAAAAGAATGAGCACATGAGTTTTGGACGGGACCATAACCCATGCTTTTAAGTGTGGTAGCACACTAGACCAGTCCAATCAATGGCATTGCTAGAAGACCCCCCAAACCCTAACCTTTTCTTGCTAGCCTTTTCGAATCTCGAGGACGAGATTCATTTTAAGTGTGGTAGGTTTGTAACATCCCAAAAATTCTAAATTTTGGATTGTTATATTATATATATATATATGATTGTTCGTTTGATTGTTGTGTGACTGATTGTGTCGTGGCATTTGGAAATTTTAGAGGCATTTGAATTTTATTTGAATTTGGATTCAACTTGGCATTAGAAATTTATTTCAAATACCCATGACAAATACTTGTTTAAAAGTATGAGAGGAGCTAACATGACACTCCCAAAAAGTTAGGAGAAAATTAATGCCAACAGTTTTTGAATTCAGATTTGAGTTTATTTGGAATTTATAAAAAAAAAAATTTTTGTTTGGATTTTTCCTCTGGAAAAATGTGCTCGGTGATAGGATTTATTTTTCTGGGAATTTTGATATATATATATATGTCCTATATAAAATTTATATTATATTTTCTCTATATTTAGTTTTTTGTCCTATTTCAAAAAAAAGGGCAACGCCCAGCCATCGCACGAGCGCTTTAGCATCGTGCTTTAGGCCACGCACCAGCTTCTTTGTCAAAAAAAAGGGAAGAAACAAGGCCCAGGCCAGCGCCCAGCACACGAACGTCGCACGCACGAGGCCGAGGAGGCCAGCGCCCGCGCTCGCCCGATCCCCAGCGCGTCGGCCGCCCGAACCTCTCCCCATTCCCCACGGTCGCTGCCTGAAGGGCCCTACCTCTTCTTTCTTCTCCCCATGAACCCAACAATACAGAAACCTACACGTGCACGTACCCAACGCTGCCGCCACGTCCAATCCTCTTGGAAACCCTATCTCCAGGCTTCTCATTGCGCAAGGAAGATGTCCTATAAATAGCCCCGACCCTCCTCTTCCGATTCACCTTGAAATCTCTCGCCACGTCCACCCCTATAGCTCGTACTCGTCGTTCCAATCTAGCCAAAGACGCTGCAGTTCATCATCATTTTCCCACTCCGGTGAGCCATCCAGAGTCTTCTTCTTTTGTGTTTCGATGACTCTCAATCTCTAGTTTCGTTTTGACAAGGTCTAGCATCCCCTCTCCATCTACAGAGGCCATACCATACTCGTTGTCTCCTCCGGAGCACCCGGATCACCGAGTTTCGTCACCTCGCCCCGCAGCCGTCCGACGTTCCCAAGTTACTCTGTCGCCACCTCCAGAACCGCGACTCATCACCGCGTCTACTCGACACCTCCGCCGCTGCCCTCGACCACCGGAACCTCCGGAGCCGAGTCGCCCCATCGCCCCAACGTACGTTGATTCTTCTCTGTACTTATGAGCTCTGTCGTTCAGTTAAGAAAAAAATTGTTTTGGTTTTTTTTATATTGACCGGTTTTATTTAGATCGGTTTGTTTGGTAGATCGGTTTTCTTCGGTTAGATCGAACCGGTCCGCTATTTTTTTATTAAGAGCGGACTAGAGTTTTAGTTATCTTACAGCCGAGCACTGTATAGATTCGGATCGCACACTTCCCTGGCCCAATAGGAGCCCGACTTGTAGCTACTGCCCGATCTGTTTTTTTCGTTTCGTTTAAAAAAACAGAATAGTTCTGATTTTAGATTGCTTATAACTTTTATGTTTTAGATCCAATTTGAGTGATTCCAATTGACCTAGCTTCGTAATTTTGTCTAGTTTCTGCACAAAATAGTTTCGGCCATGTTTTATTTTTTTAAAAATTGTTTTTATGAGATTTATTTAGATTAGTATTTCTGCTATAAAATGAGGTAGAATTAATATTTTCAGGTGATTCTTTTTGCCACTGCTTTGTTTTGACCTTGCCTAGCAGTAGGATTTATTTGGATATTTATAGATTTCATTAAAATTAGTTTTACTCGAAAACAACTCTATTTTACTTTATGTCACTTTATTTATGTTTTCTGTTGTTTTAATTACTCTAAAAATTATTTTCACCTCTGTTATATTATATTTCATATTTTTTCTATATTACTAGAGGTAGAGGGTCATTTACAGAAAAATAAAATGTTTTATTTCTTTTTCTTACTAGTTTTGTTTTAAGCATAATTAGAGTTTTATTTTAGCTTTTTATGTGTTTCCTTTTGCTAGTAAAACTTTATGAAAATACTTTATGTTAACTTAGTTGATTTAAATTTTATTTTCTGTTGAAATTATTAGTTTAGTATTTTCTTTGTTAAGTTTTGCTTAGGACAAAACTATCTTTGTAGTTAAGGCAAAAGGTTTTCCTAGTAGGTTCTTTATAGTTTTCCCCTATTAGTTCTTTCGATGTGCTATTTGTTTGGTATTGGGTTTTCTTATTGAGTTTTCTTTTGATTGTTAGATTTTCTTGCTAGAATGCTTGCTTATGTGAATGTCATGTTTGTTATTATAAATTTCATCAGAGAGTTGCGTATAGTCCTATCAAGTTATTTTTGAGAGCGTTGTTATCTTCATCAATTTACCAGGCAAGTTCACTTTGACCATGTTTTCCATACCTATGTTTATTTGCATGTAGTAGCACCCTTTCAACAATCCCTCTAGTAGTGTTATTGAATCTTGTAGTTGAGTAGAATGCATGAGGTAGAAACCCATCTCTCTGTTACCAAACCCGGGACGTTATATAGTTTTAATGCTATACTATAGTATACGGGGTTTGGTATGAGTGCATGAGAGTGGCGTGAAGAAGGAGGACTCTATGTCAATGGCGACAACTTCATGATGGCACCGGCATGGAACAAGGCCTCAAGATTTCGAGACTCGAGACAAGAATTCAATACACACTACTCGATGAAGGACGGTTGACGGGAACCCTGGAGAAACCAGTGGTTGGTCGGGATGCATGGAGAAGCGCCATGAGATCTTGCGGAAAGCTTCACCCAGACTCAAAGAGACAGAGGAATACTTCATGCCCGGAAGCTTACCTGTGCAACCGCAAGTCACTATGGGCTCTGGCTTGGTTGACCTTAGTTGTGACTCTGGCTGGGACGGTGCTAGCAGATGTAGACCTACGGTAGGATTAGATGAGCACCGTACAGTGGTCAGAGGAACTCTTCGGAACACCATGTTTCGGTCATCTTCTTCTTAAACACCCTGAAGTGCGAGAATGTAAAGAGAGGGATCGAATCTTGCGGGTAAAGTGTACAAACCTCTGCACAAGGTTAAAAATCTAATCGATTAGCCGTGTCCCCGGCTACGGACAATTTGAGCCTCTGGACATGGATCTATCTCAGAACTCTCAACACCGGACTGATAACATAATTGTGGGCAACTTATGATGATTTGGGCTATGAGACATCGGTTGGCGGAACCATGTCATGATAGAAAACTCCATAGTACAGACTCCAGTTAATTCCTTTGATGTAGGGAAAATAAAACCAGCTTTTATGCAAACAAAACTCAGATACAAAACCACAAAGCCATATTGCATATAGTATAGTTTATCAACTGTTTTTTTACAGTGATCTTGCCGGTACATTCAATGTACTGACCTACACGGCTGCAACGTCTCATGTCGCTGATATGTTTCTTCCAACGAGTAAGAGTACGGTACAGGGTTACGGTCTACACTCAACTTGCCGATGGCGTTGATGGGACTCCACACCCGTTGATTGTTTCCGCTGAGACTTATAAGGTATATATATATATCAGTTTTACGTTATTTTATACATGTGATTGCACTTTGATATATACATTGATGTACTGTGTGTGCCAGCATACTGATCCAGGGATGGCACAGATACAAAGAGGCTTGACCGTCTGAGGTCGGGTCGCTACAAAGATAGTATATTTATATGTGAAGTCCTCTCTTTCTTTATTACTTCCTATTAATTGCAACGATGACCAAAACTATGTTTGTCAACTCTCAACAACTTTTATTCATCATACTGTTTCTATGTGAGCTCATTACACTCCATAAGATCCATATGATCTATTTTCTTTCTCTTTTCTTCTATTCACTTAAGATCATGGCAAAATAATCAAGCCCTTGACTCAACACTAATCTTTATTATATAGCTCACGGACTCGATTACATAGAAGGATCATAAAGCAAAACTAACAACTAGATCATACTAAAAACTTTATACTACTAGATCAAGATATTACCAAAAGGATCGAACTAAGAAAAACAGTAACAATAAAAGTGATGGTGATACGATACCAGGGCACTCCCCCCAATCTTTGCAGTTGCCAAGGGGAGTTCCCATACCCTTGTGATTATGTCTCATTTGTTAGTGAAGAAGTTGATGGTTTGGTTGATGGCATGGGCTTGTCGTCCTTCTTCCAAGGCATATAGGCTCACCATCATAGAAGGATGACCGAGTCTCTTGAAACCTCAAATCTACAGCCAAACTCATCCTCTTGAATCTATATTCATACTCACAGTTTTGATTTTGCAGGTCATAGATCTAGGCTTGGAGGTGCTTGATTTTCTCATGAAGCTTGAAGATGGCCTCCCTAATGTCCTTGACGTCCAGCTTGTGGTTGTTGGTGAACTGTGTGATCATAACGTGATTGGAATCGAATCCACGCTCCACCATCTCCTGACACTTGAAAACTTCTTACTCCAATGCCTCGAGCCTTGCCTCCGTGCTTCCGGTCTTCCTTGGTCCCTCAAGATCGCGGATGTGCAACAACCCCTCACACATCTCAATGGTTTGAGGGTGTTGCAGCACTTCCGCGAGGTAGGGGTTGATGAGCTTCTCGAAGAACTCGTCCTTGTGGGCACTGGAAGACGACATGATGACCTGGATCTGTTAGAAAAACAGCTCGAAACAAAGACAGCAAATTTTTGCGTGATACGGTGGTCAAAACCTTCGGGAGGTCATATAATGAATTTTAACCGACAAAAATACGTGTGGTGTAAGAAAATGGAGTCCAGAGAGCGCACGAGGTGCCCACGAGGTAGGGGGCGCACCTAGAGGGTAGGGCGCGCCCTCCACCCTCGTGGAGCCCTCATGTCCTTCCCGGACTGCTTCTTATTTTTCTAATTTTCTAAATATTCCAAAACGGAAGAAAATTGCCATTATAACTGTTTTGCAGGCGGTTTACTTACCGTACCACATACCTATTCCTTTTCGGACTCTGAAACGTTCCGGAAAGTGTCCCTTATGTATTCCTTCGGGGTTACGGTTTGAATAACATTGATTTCAACATTTATAGGATTACCTGAGATATAATGTTTAATTCTTTGATCGTTCACCACCTTCGGATTTGTGCCTTCGAAGTTGTTGATTTTTATGGCACCGGAACGTTAGACCTCCTCGATAACGTAAGGACCTTCGCATTTAGAGAGAAGTTTTCCTGCAAAAAATCTTAAGCGAGAGTTGTATAGCAATACAAAATCACCTACATTAAACTCACGCTTTTGTATTCTTTTGTCATGCCATCTTTTAACTTTTTCTTTAAACAATTTGGCATTCTCATAGGCTTGGGTTCTCCATTCATCAAATGAGCTAATGTCAAATAACCTCTTCTCATCGGCAAGTTTGAAATCATAGTTGAGCTCTTTAATATCCCAATAAGCTTTATGTTCTAGTTCGAGAGGTAAGTGACATGCTTTTCCATAAACCATTTTATACGGAGACATACCCATAGGATTTTTATATGCAGTTCTATAGGCCCATAATACATCATCAAGTTTCTTGGACCAATTTTTGTAGATCTATTGACAGTCTTTTGCAAAAATTAATTTGAGTTCTCTATTACTCAATTCTACTTGACCTCTAGACTGTGGGTGATAAGGAGATGCAATTCTATGATTAACATCATACTTAGCAAGCATTTTACGGAAATCACCATGAATAAAATGTGAACCACCATCAGTCATTAAATATCTAGGGACTCCAAACCTTGGAAAAATAACTTCTTTAAGCATCTTAATAGAGTTGTTATGATCATCACTACTAGTTGGAATAGCTTCTACCCACTTAGTAACGTAATCAACAGCAATTAAAATATGTGTATATCCATTAGAGGCAGGAAAAGGTCCCACATAATAAAAGCCCCAAACATCAAATGGTTCAATAACAAGTGAATAATTCATAGGCATTTCTTGACGTCTACTAATATTACCAATTCTTTGACATTCATCACAAGACAAGACAAACTTATGGGCATCCTTGAAGAGAGTAGGCCAATAAAAACCGGATTGCAATACCTTGTGTGTAGTTCTATCTCTAGATTGGTGTCCTCCATAAGCCTCGGAGTGACACTTGCGTAGGATTTGTTCCTGTTCATGCTCAGGTACACAACGTCTAATAACACCATCTACTCCTTGTTTATAAAGATGTGGGTCATCCCAAAAGTTATGTCTCAAATCATAGAAGAACTTTTTGTTTTGCTGGTATGTGAAACTAGGTGGTATAAATTTAGCAACAATGTAATTAGCATAATTAGCATACCATGGAGCAGTGTGAGAAGCATTTATGACGTTTAATTGTTCATCATGAAAGCTATCATTAATAGGTAGTGGGTCATCAAGAACATTTTCTAACCTATACAAGTTGTCTGCAACGGGGTTCTCAGCTCCCTTTCTATCAATAATATGCAAATCAAATTATTGTACCAAGAGAACCCATCTAATAAGTCTAGGTTTAGCATATTTCTTTTCCATAAGGTATTTAATAGCAGCATGATCCATGTGAATAGTTACTTTAGAATCAACAATATATGGTCTAAACTTATCACAAGCAAATACAACTGCTAAGAATTCTTTTTCAGTAGTATCATAATTTATCTAGAGTCTTACTAGAATATTGAATAACATTTAATTTCTTATCAACTCTTTGCCCTAGAATAGCACCTACAGCATAATCACTAGCATCACACATAATTTCAAAAGGTAAATTCCAATCAGGTGGCTGAACAATCGGTGCAGAGATCAATGCTTTCTTAAGTATTTCAAATGGTTCTAAATTAGTCAGAGGCCGAGAAATTTTTGAGAAGTCCTTAATGAACCTCCTATAAAAACCGGCATGACCAAGGAAACTTCTTATACCTTTGATGTCCTTGGGACACGACATCTTTTCAATAGCATCAACCTTAGCTTTATCAACTTCAATAACTCTTTCAGAAACTTTATGCCCCAAGACAATACCTTCATTAACCATAAAGTGACACTTCTCCCAATTCAAGACAAGGTTAGTTTCTTCACATCTCTACAAAACTCGACCAAAGTTGCTTAAGCAATCATCAAAAGAGGATCCATAGACGGAGAAATTGTCCACGAAAACCTCACAAATCTTTTCACAAAAGTCAGAGAATATAGCCATCATGCATCTTTGGAAGGTGGCAGGCGCATTACATAGACCAAATGGCATACGTCTATAAGCAAAAGTACCGAATGGGCAAGTAAAAGTGGTGTTAGATTGATCATCAGCTGACACAGGTATTTCAGAGAAACCAGACTAACCATCTAGAAAGAAAAAATGTGTATGTTTGGATAATCTTTCTAGCATTTGATCAATAAAAGGTAAGGGGTAATGATCTTTTTTACTGGCCTTATTTAATTTGCGGAAATCAATTACCATCCTATAACCTGTAATAATTCTTTGCGGAATCAATTCATCTTTATCATTAGGAACAACAGTAATACCTCCCTTTTTAGGGACACAATGGACTGGACTTACGCGCTGATTATCAGCAACGGGATAAATTATACCTGCCTCAAGGAGCTTTAGTATTTCCTTTCTTACCACTTCTTTCATCTTAGGATTCAGCCGTCGTTGGTGATCATGAACTAGTTTGGCATCTTTCTCCAAATTTATTTTGTGTTGACATAGTGTGATACTAATGCCCTTAAGATCATCGAGAGTATATCCAATAGCAACACGGTGCTTCTTCAGAGTTTTCAATAGTCTCTCTTCTTCATGCTCTGAAAGGTTAGCACTAATAATAACAGGATATATCTTTTTCTCATCAACATAAGCATATTTAAGAGTATCAGGTAACGGTTTGAGCTCAAACACGGGATCACCCTTGGGTGGAGGAGGATACCCTAGGATTTCAATAGGCAAATTGTGTTTCAGGATGGGTTCTTGTTTAAAAAATACTTCATCTATTTCCCTTCTTTCATTCCTAAACATATCATTTTCATGGTCTAGCAAATATTGTTCTAAAGGATCACTACGAGGCATGGCAATAGAAGCAAGACCAATAATTTCATCGTTACTAGGCAATTCCTCTTCACGGTGTTGTCTACGAAATTTAGAGAAATTAAATTCATGAGACATATCACCTAAACCAATAGTAACAACATCCTTTTTACAAGAAGGGTCTACCAAAAATAATGGGACAAAAGCTATCTTGTGGGGAGCCAAGAACAAGAAAATCAGCAGGATATTTAGTTTTCCCACACAAGACTTCAACATCTCTAACAATTCCCATTGGTGAAATAGTATCTCTATTGGCAAGTTTAATTGTGACATCAATATCTTCTAACTCAGCGGGTGCAATGTCATGCATAATTTGTTTGTATAAGTCAAAAGGTATTGCACTAGCACTAGCACCCATATCACATAAGCCATGATAACAATGATCTCCTATTTTAACAGAAATAACAGGCGTGTCTACCACAGGTCTATGTTTATCTTTAGCACAAGGTTTGGAAATTCTAGAGATTTCATTACAGAAAAGAATAACATGCCCATCAATATTATCAGCCAAGAGATCTTTAACAATAGCAATATTAGGTTCAACTTTAATTTGCTCAGGAGGTGTATAAGTTCTAATATTGCCTTTACGAACCACAGTTGAAGCTTTAGCATGATCCTTTATCCTAACAGGGAAAGGTGGTTTCTGAACATAAGAAGTAGGAACAATAGGATCATTATAAGTGATAGTCTTTTCTTCAACTTTAGTAGGTGCAGCTACTTTTACTTCTATGGGAGGATGATATTTAAACCACTTCTCCTTAGGGAGATCGATATGAGAAGCAAAAGATTCACAGAAAGAGGCTACTATCTCAGAGTCAAGTCCATATTTAGTGCTAACTTTATGGAAAACATCAGTATCCATAAAAGATTTAACACAATCATACTTAGGTGTCATACCTAACTCATTACCTTCGTCGAGATCCCAGTCTTCAAAGTTGCGTTTAATTCTTTCTAATAAATCCCATTTGAATTCAACAGTCTTCATCATAAAAGATCCAACACAAGAAGTATCGAGCATGGTGCGATTGTTATCAGAAAGCCGAGCATAAATTTTTTGAATAATCGTTTCTCTTGAGAGCTCATGATTGGGGCATGAATATAACATTGATTTAAGCCTCCTCCAAGCCTAAGCAATGCTTTCTCCTTCGCGAGGCCATAAATTATATATATAATTACGATCATAATGAACAAGATGCATAGGATAAAACTTCTGATGAAATTCCAATTTCAATCGTTTGTAGTTCCATGACCCCGTATCATCACATAGCCTATACCATGTCAATGCATCTCCCTTCAAAAATAAAGGGAAGACCTTCTTCTTAATAACATCTCCGGCACACCTGCAAGCTTAAATAATCCACAAACTTTATCCACATATATTAGGTGCTCAACAGGATGCTTTGTTCCATCTCCTGCAAAAGGATTAGCTAGCAGTTTTTCTAACATACCCGAAGGAATTTCAAAGCAGACATTTTCATTTTCAGTAGGTTCAGTAGGTTGAGGAGCAACTCTTTGCTCTACTGGTCTGGGTGAAGATACCCCGAACAAGCCCCTCAGAGGATTACTTTCCATAGTAACAAGTGACAGTAAATTTCAGCACACTATATAAATTTTTCCTTGCCAAATTCCACCGACCAAAGGCACTTCACTCCCCGGCAACGGCGACAGAAAATAGTCTTGATGACCCACAAGTATAGGGGATTTATCGTAGTACTTTCGATAAGTAAGAGTGTCGAACCCAACGAGGAGCAGAAGGAAATGATAAGTGGTTTTCAGCAAGGTATTCTCTGCAAGCACGGAAATTATAGGTAACAGATAGTTTTGTCATAAGATAATTGGTAACGAGCAATAAGTAACAAAAGTAAATAAAGTTCAGCAAGGTGGCCCAATCCTTTTTGTAGCAAAGGACAAGCCTGGACAAATTCTTATATAGAGAAAAGCGCTCCCGAGGACACATGGGAATTATCGTCAAGCTGGGTTTCATCACGATCATATGATTCGCGTTCGGTACTTTGATAATTTGGCATGTGGGTGGACCGGTGCTTGGGTGTTGTCCTGACTTGGACAAGCATCCCACTTATGATTAACCTCTATTGCAAGCATCCGCAACTACAACAAAAGTATTAAGGTAAACCTAACCATAGCATGAAACATGTGGATCCAAATCAGCCCCTTACGAAGCAACGCATAAACTAGGGTTTAAGCTTCTGTCACTCTAGCAACCCATCATCTACTTATTACTTCCCAATGCCTTCCTCTAGGCCCAAATAATTGTGAAGTGTCATGTAGTCGACATTCACATAACACCACTAGAGGAGAGACAACATACATCTCATCAAAATATCTAACAAATGCCAAATTCACATGACTACTAATAGCAAGACTTCTCCCATGTCCTCAGGAACAAATGTAACTACTCACAAAGCATATTCATGTTCATAATCAGAGGGGTATTAATATGCATATAGGATCTGAACATATGATCTTCCACCAAATAAACCAACTAGCATCAACTACAAGGAGTAATTAACACTACTAGCAACCCACAGGTACCAATCCCAGACTTAGAGACAAGAATTGGATACAAGAGATGAACTAGGGTTTGAGAGGAGATGGTGCTGGTGAAGATGTTAATGGAGATTGACCCCCTCCCAATGAGAGGATCGTTGGTGATGACGATGGTGATGATTTCCCCCTCCCGGAGGGAAGTGTCCCCGACAGAACAGCTCCGTCGTAGCCCTAGATTGATTCCGCCAAGGTTCCGCCTCGTGGCGGCGGAGTCTCATCCGGAAAGATGGCTTATCATTTTTTTTCCTCATTGAAAGACTCCATATAGAAGAAGATGGGCATCGGAGGGCCACCAGGGGACCCACGAGGTAGGGGGCGCCCCCCCCACCCTCGTGGGTAGGGTGTGGCCCCTCTCTGGAACTTCTTGCGCTCATTATTTTTTATATATTCTAAAAATTCCTTCCATGAAGTTTCAAGACTTTTGGAGCTGTGCAGAATAGGTCTCTAATATTTTCTCCTTTTCCAGCCCAGAATCCTAGCTGCCGGCATTCTCCCTCAATATGTAAACCTTGTAAAATAAGACAGAATAGGCATAAGTATTGTGACATAATGTGTAATAATAGCCCATAATGCAATAAATATCGATATAGAAGCATGATGCAAAATGGACGTATCAACTCGTAGGTGGAGGCTGGAGGAGGTCGACGGTGGATGAACAGTATCCCATGGAAGCTGGAGGAGGTCGACGGTGGAGATGAACAATATCCCGTGGAGTCCTGTTTTGCGGTACGCCACACCCCTCCCGATGAACAAGACCCCCGTTTCGACCGTAGCGCTCCAACACAAGTCCGTTTCCTCTGTTTTGTGGTACGCCACACCCCTCCTGATCAATAGGACCCCATTTCCACCGTAGGAGGTCCGTTTCCTCCGTTTTGCGATACGCCAGACCCCTCCCGATGAACAGGATCCCATTTCGACCGTGGCCGATCAAACGCAAGGTTGTTTCTTCCGTTCTGCGGTATGCCAAGCCTCGTTTCCATCGGCTGTTCCGTCGAAGCCGGTTGGCTCCCAATGAACACGACAACGCATTCTGTTCCGACCCAGCCATTTGGCTACCCATGAACACGACGACGACGCATTTTCTCCTTTCCGACCCGTCCATGTACACGAGCCCTGGCCGTACATATGCACGAGTAGGAGTTCAAGACCCCGCCCGTATGTACGTACGTGGCCGTATTTACTTTCTTGCACCCTGCCCACTGTACGTACGTGTAGATGCTACATGTGCGCCTCTACTATGACACGTGCCCTTCCTTGCACGACCACGATTCATCGCTACATCCTGCAGAAAGATTGATCGTACGTACGTACATGTTCACGACCAGAATGACAATGCTACATGGGTCCCGACTGTCAAAAACTTCCTTGCATGCGAAGATGTAACTGGTGGGTCCCAGTAGTTAGAGGGGAAACGTTTTTTTCGTGAACTACGGTGGACCGTCCGGCGGGTCCTTGCTATCAGGTGGAGGAATCATTATTTTACGCGTAATGAGGAGGCACTTCCTTGCTGTGGCCGTGGACCCAGCTGTCAGCCTCTCCACATACAGTACTTTTCAGATGGAAGTAGTTCCTTGACCACATTGACCATGCCGCGTCGAGAGCACCAGGGCGGTGGACGAAGGAGAGGCCTAGGAAGGGGATGATGCCGAGCCGGGGAAGACGCGGAAGTGGAAGCCCACGCGGAGAGGAGTACGAGGGTTCACTGGTTCGGCTGTGGTGTGAGGCTGCCGTCGCCGTAGTGCCTGGCCAGCGGTGGCAATAGTAGGGGGGCGGTGAGGCCTCCGCGGCAGCATAGCCGGCCATGGGAGGTAGAAGTAGGCGGCACGACCAGCGCTGCTCTAGGCGGCTGGAGCAAGAAGACCGAAGGTTGAAGAAGCACGACGGCCATTGGATGGACAGCGTACGGTCATTGGAGCTAGAATCGTTCATATTGACTAAGTTGAGAAAGCCCTCCATCCCCGTCAACTTAGTATGCCCACAAGTAAGCCTCCGACTATGCTGGGTCCTAGCTAGCAGGGGAAGTATTCATTTTTTTGTGCGCAATAAGGAGGCACTTCCTTGCGTGCGAAGATATAGCTAGTGGGTCCGAGCTGTCATCGGGGGGAACGTATTTTTCGCGAAATACAGAGGCCCTTCTGGTGGGTCCCAGATGTTAGGTGGAGGAATCATTATTTTGCGCGTAATAAGGAGGAATTTCCTTGTGTGCGGCCGTGGACCCAGCTGTCAGCCTCTCCACGTACAGTCCACTTCCGATGGATGTCGTTTGTTGACCACATTGACCACGCCGCGCCGAGAGCACTAGGGCGGTGGACGACGGTGAGGCCTACGAAGGGAACGACACAGAGCCGGGGAAGACATGGCAGTGGCTGCCCACACGGTGGGGAGTACGAGGGTTGGCTGGTTCGGCTGCCGTCGTCGAAGAATAACAGCAGGTGTGGGTGAGCAGAGGGATGGCTAGGCCAGCAATGGGAGTACGGTGGGGCGGTGAGGCCTGCGCAGCAGCACAGCCGGCCGCGGGAGGAGGGAGCAGGTAGTCCCACTAACACTTGTTTGAGTGGATGGAGCAGGAAGAGCAGAGATTGAAGAAGCACGATGGCCGTTGGATGGACAACCAATAGTCACTTCTTGTTCGTCAACCTTTTTTTAGGAAAGCCTCAAATCTATGGGAAACAGCATACAGCCCATCTTCCATTATTTCTAATAATTTACAACCCATTTGCTAATTCTTAAGGTTTTTTTGGAGCACATATTGTTTTTGTTAGCATTACAGCCCATATTGTGGCCACGATTAAAAAATTGTACGAAATTTTGCATATTTCGGGGCGGTCCGAACTATTTTTAATCCCGAAATTTCGAGTCACATTCAAACTGATTTTAAAAATAAATGTATATCAATATAAAATCCAACAAATTGTCCACGCATAAAAATCAATGCAATTTAAAAGCTCGAAATAAAAAAAAGAAATTTGAAACTAATTGCCGGTTTGATGTGTTTTAAAAATGTACAACCCATTTCTCATTACTAATTGGCCATTTTCTTGGACAGCCGAATGAAGCTCTCCTCGTCTTGAAAGTTTGTAGCCCAACAGGCCTGACAAAGCGACTTACTTGACAAATCACAAAAGAACTAGGCTAGCATTTTCAGAAAGAACAAAAAAACTACTAGGTTGGTCTGTGGTAAACATAAAAGAAAATGCTGTCTAGACATGCCAGAGTGCCCTGCACAGTCCAGTTGAAACCCTCCTTCCGTCTCAAAAACAAATTAGATAAATGCCACTCCAATTATGGCGATTCATAAAAATGCCACTGCAATTTTCAAACTTTGAAAAATGCCACTGCAATTTGCAAACTTTGAAAAACACCACTCCAGACTTCGAAAAATGCCACTGGAAATGGCATGAAATGGCATTTTTCAAAGTTTGGAGATTGCAGTGGCATTTCTCGGAATCACCAGATTTGGAGTGGCATTTATCAAATTAACCCAAAACAAAAATAACTGGGCGAGCTGCTGGGTCCCTGATGACAGCCGCTCATTGTGCAATTCTCTCGTTTATTGACTACGTTGACAATGGCATGGGACCTAGATGTCAAAAATCCATTAGGAGGAGCCATTTTTTATTGGCTTGAAATAAGGAGCCACTTGATTGCGTACTGTCATGACCTTGGTGGGTCCCCGTTGTCATCCTATCCATGTACAATCATCTCCTATTTGTGTACGCGTCAGCCTGGTTGGCCCACAAGTTAGCCATTAAAAAAATAACAGCCCATTCCATATGTTCAAACGGAAAGTTCAACATTCAGAGCAAAGTAACAGGTCTGATCGAGATATAGAGTACCGAACTTCCACGTTGATAACCATCATAGCCAAGTTAGCTCTCTACTCCCACTAACACTCTAGTAGTGTACAAGTACTAACTTACTCTTAGCTAACTAGACGATGCCGGCCGCCATCTATCGTACACGCTAAACGCCGGCACCGGCGTCCTCCGCCTCGCCTCGGACTTGCCAGAGGTGTGATAGGGGCCCTTGCTCACGCGCATTGGCCCTTTCCATGCCGGTGTGGTCCACCGAAGCTTCAGCTTCTAAGTGGGAAACCCACTTGACGAGCTTGTAGTAAAATTCAGCGTCGCGAACGCGTGCGTGCCCGACAGCCTCCAGGGCTATTTGCCGAGCGCCGGCCTCCACGTAGTCGGCCTAGTTGCGGGCGCTCTGCTCGCGACTCAGAGCATCGATGCGCTACTGCTCCATGTCCCGCTAGCGGCGCAAATCGGTGATACGCTGCTCCTCCGCAAGGCGGTCGCGCTCTAACAACTCCTCATACTCTGCATTTCCATCTAAAGACCGATAGAATGCCTCCTCCCTCTGTCTGCCTTCCGGTGAAAAACCAAACACCAGTTCCGGTGATGACCTCCTCCGGCGTCGCCTCTCGTGGATGGACAGGGGCATAGCGGACATCGTGAGAGCAAGGATAAGTGGCGAGCGACGTCGGGCCGGTGGGGACTTATGAGGATAGGGAGAGTTGGGTGATGGTGCCACTTGAGATGCCCCGGAAACAGTAATTATAGGCGGAAGGTAGGCGAACCAGCGTGTCGTGGGAAACATGACGGTCATCATGGTCATCGGAATTCAATGCATAAGCAGGCATGGCTTAGCACGCCAGCTTGCCGTGGAAACTAGAAAAACTGAAATTATGACTGTGTCACCCCGTCCCATCAGTGGTGCATCCTGTATGTGCTGGGTCGCACACCGGCATGAAGGTCAAACAAGTGCACTCGAATCATCCAGATGAGGTACTCCCTCCTTTTCACAAATGATTCCACCACTCATATACCTTGGTTGGTGAGATTTTTGAATTAAGCCCTCCAAACCGAAAAGGAGGTAGTATGTGCGTCATCTGCTATTTATTCGTGTAGGATCGAGTAGGTTGTTTTTTGAATCGATCCCTACAAACCGGAAAGGAGGTAGTACGTGTGTGATCCGCTATTTATCCGTGTAGGATCGAGTAGGTCAGATAGTGTACGTGTTAGGATCGAGTAGGTCGGATGGTGTACGTGTAGGATCGCATTAGCTGATGAACATTCACTGGGAGATAAGGCATTTGCGAACGTTTTTGTTGGCAGTTTCTTCAGATTCGCGTGGCATTTTCTTCAGAGCAGCTTGTCAGTTTCTTTAGAGGTAGGCATTTTTATTCAAAAAACTGCCACTTCGGATCTTGTGTTGCAACTAAAACTGCCAGGAGCGCATTAGTAGGCTAGCCAGTGATCGATCAGTAACTTGTAAACACTGAGCGAACAGAAATAAGGAACTGTTAGTAACTTGTAAACACTAAGAACACAGAAATAAGGATCATGTTGTGCACAGTAGTAAGAGCCGATCCGTTCGAAATGTTCACACGAGACTCACAGGCCTAGCATTGTAATATGTTCACATTAGCAGCCAAAATTCAAAACCAACTAGTACGATTCCCATACGTAAGATCAACATGTTAATGCATCTCAATGATTCACAGGTCATATACAAATATGTAGCTCCAAAAGCAAAGATCTAGAAAAGACATATGTTCTTCCTACTAACATGGATGCTTCTCTTGGCCAACATTCAGTACAGACTGAAAGACAAATTTGTTTGTGAAGTCTACAATTCCTCTTGCAAATGTAAGTGGTTTCACCAACAGTTGGAACCATGGGAATGAACCACACATGATGGAGGAACATCCACTGCAATATGATTTGGTCTTCTCTCGATCACACGACGAGACTATTTTCGGAATACAAACTTTTAACTGAGGCAAAATGATGCCCATTGTATAATCATACCAAAGCAATGAAGCACCTAGTGTTGGCCAATAAATAGTATAGTACTACTTCTCTGCAGTCCATGAAGTGACTATCAAATCTTTCTGTGTCTATTTTCAAATGGCACTGCATGCAGTGACTATACTATTCTCTTGTGCATTTCAACCAAAATTGCGGTCACTTTGTTTGCCAAATAGCAACGGGCAGACATCTCTATCTGCACAAATATCAAGCAGTTAGTAAACATATACTCCACCTTGTATTTTTGGTTTAAACACATCTCTTCCGCTTAGCATGTGTCATGTTTTGCACTGGACAATTTGATACAGTCATGTTTTCCCCTAGACAATTTCATACTGAATTGATTTGCTAGTTCAGAGCAGAAATATAGCGCATATTCTTCATCAGACCAAGGATATCCATGTTCGCAGTGCTGGAAGAGGTGAAATCGATACAACCGAAATTGAGCATCCAATCATTGAATCATGTCCCGCACCTCCAATGTAGGTCCACCCTGCCAATAAATTCACATGCAAACCACTAGTATTACTATCTAATGAAAGTACAAAAAGAGTAGCAAGATAGTAGAAAACCATGTACCTTCATAATGAACAGCTCATAGTGCCACCAATTGGATATAAAGGTTTGGAAGAAAACATGCTCCTAATGTTGAACCATTTGGACTTTTTGTGCACTTCCACTAAAATCGAGCATCCCTGTTTGCATAGATATTGAAAGTGCGATTACTATAAAAGTGGCACTAGTTGAAGCATAGACTCACAAATATAATCATTCCAATTTCTTAATGGGAAAAGGTAGCAAGACTGTTTCTAACCACCTCTTTGAAGGAATAAATAAGGCAACAATGGCTGATATCAGGAAGGAATATATAGTTCTTTCTGAAAGAATGATCGATTCTTGACCTTTCCTCTTCTTTTAAGCATATTTTGTGCAGTTCAACTAAAATAAAATGCCATCACCGCCTTGACAATTCAGTGACACTGTACAAAAGGAAATGACTTAACATTACATCATGATGTTAGGTATGTAGTCAACATGCATTAGAGACAAACATATAGACCTCCTTCGATAACATAATGAACATTAATTTTAACAAAGTTGTGACTAGCTTTACCGGGATAATTTGAGTGAACTCTACACCCTCCATTCCTTAATATAAGACATTTTCGCAGTTCAATTTAAAGTACCCAAAACGTCTAGTATTTAGAAAAACATGTAGTAGTTTTCTTGAGCACATATCTGGGAAAGCTTGCCACACTTTTTTTATGTTCATACGCTAATGCAACACCATACGAATAGTATAAATATACACTAATCCAGTGGCTAGTGCAACACTAGAGTAGTTATTTTATTACAGGGTACAGTAAATGGTTTTACTGAACATATTTCAATTAACTCTAGCACTAGAAGATTTCTACAAGAATTAACAATACAAAATGTAAAGGTAACAAGTTTCAACATTGGTATACTAGCTGTGCATGAGTATTAAACCAAATACAAAAGCCTAAAGGTAACTAGCATTATTAACTAATGACAGTATAAACAAATTGCAAACCATTTACCTTCAGGGTAAATATCATTTTGAACTCGAGGGGTTGTACAAATTGCTATCCCAATCTTGATAATCGGTCAAACATAAAAACTTGATCGAATGAATCTAGAGAACAGCCGGAAGAGGAGGTGCCCACTCTTGACCTTTCCTCTTGACACTGTACAAAAAAAATTGACTTATCTCATGAAACTGAGGTATGTAATCTATAAGCATTAATAGTGAAAAAAATCTGAAGGTAGTAACAAGATTCATTGTTGGTATACTGGTTGTGCAATAGCATTAGAATGCCTTAGCTGAAAAATCTTTAATACATCCACAATCAATAGCTAACCCTGAAATAATCCAGTGACATTAAATGGCATTACTTAAATTTATCGGTGGCATTAGACTGAGTGCGGCATTAGTTAAATGTGGCATCACTTTAGCAGTAACATTGCTTGACTTGACTGTTGGCTTTATACTCACAGCAAAAAAGTGGCAATAAGAGCATGGGAGGCCCATTCGGACAATGGGCGCACCAGTACGATGTACCTCCACGGACGCATAGAGTGGTGAGGGAGGTATGGTTGCCCAGAGCAACAAATATCCAGGCAGCATATGTGGATTACGTCCCATTTTTGTTCTCTTTAGCCACCTTTTTCCTATGTGAGAACAACAAACTGATCGACCTGGTCATTCTCTATTGCATTGTCATGTCTTTCTACCCTTCTTCAACCAAGAGACACGAGACTCGTTCCTTAGCTACTGATTTTCCCCTTTTCAACCTAGATGCGGGTTCGATGCCTACTCTCTTTGAGAGTACAGTCTCCCTTCCTTTCCTTATTCAACCCAGACGTGGATTAGTCTGCATGAAGTAGGGTTTCTTTTAATAGTGCAAATTAAGGTTTTCGTATGCGTGACTAGTAGAGAAGAGGATAGCAAATTGGGAAGATGGTGGAGTGCAAAAAGATCCACATGTAGTGACGTGGCAGATGGGGCAATAGAACAAGGGTATGGTTCGAAAAGAGGTAGCATACCTGAGGGTCGGCGGGAAGTGGCTTCGCTCGTGGTCGTCATCCTCCACACACACTACGGCATCGAGCTTGGGGACGGAGGCCATCCCGTGCGGGCGCTAGGTCTGAGAGGACGGCCTTGTCGTCAGTGCATGACCTCGCTCGCCGATGAGGAGAGCGTCAATGGTGCACATCCTTTTCTTCCCCGGCGGACCTGTGATCACCAGTGAGGAGGGAGAGAGAGGCCGTCTTTTTTAGATCTAGAGAGAAGGTGATAGTGTGAGGAGCAGGTGGGCAGCCCTTAGCAAGAAAGCACTTAAGCTCCAGCCTATATATCTTTTTTATACTACTAGTACTAAAGGTGGAGTAGTTGTAGAGTAGTTTATATTTTCTCTGCATATAGTACCAGTTAGTCATGCTTCAAAACTGAAGGCACGCCATTAAAAAATAAAGTCAAGAAATAATGCGGCACTTTAGGCCAATGCGGCCAGATCGCATTTTGCACGAGAAATGACACACCATGTTTCGTTGACATGTGGTCCTATTCCAACATGTCAGTGAGATGATGGTGAGTCCTTTTGTACAATTTCTGAATGGACGTCTATGTAGGTCGGGGCGCCTCTTCGTGTACCATGGCAACTGTCCACCACCTCTTCTCCTTCCCCTCTCGATTTGGAACTGCTATCGCACGCTCTTCCTTCCTCCTCCATTTGCCTTCACCCTTCCTTCTGCCATTGTACGATCATCTTCTCCATGGAGGGAACAAGCCAGAGACAACCCCATTATTCTTGCCCCGATCTGAAATATGACGTGGTGGAGGAACTCATTGATCGGTGTGACATCATCACCTCGGCTAGCATGGCAGGTTCGTCCAAGACCATTGTCGACTCAACTAATAACATCATTACAAGGAACCCAAGGGTCTGGGAGCGGTTTGATCTCCCTTATCTTCTTTGCTATAAGCCTGTTCGCATGGGCCTGAACGACGGAGGCCTCGCCTTGTGCATGTTGATGCCGCTTGATAACAATACGTGTGATGTCAAGATGCCATCACTTAAGGGTAAGGCCTGGGCTGGCGCAAATGGAGATTGGGTTGTTTATATTGGGTACAATTGCGAGTGGGAACTTGTGAATGTGTACACTCGTCAGCAGATTCCACCTCCAAAAATCTCAGAGTGCCCTGAGGTTGAGCACACAAATGATCTACGTACGTTCAAATACGTTCATGGTGGCTGTCGTCTACGGAAGATAGCAATTTGTCGAGTTCCCAACCGCTCTTGGAATTATGAGAACTATGAAGTTGTTGCTATCTTCGACAAGCTTGTTGCCGTCTTTACTGATTCCACGGATCGTCCATGGATATTGCTCAAAAATCAGTTTCTGTACATGGATGAGTACTGTGATGCAATTGAACGAGGCTATTGTGTTTGCTTCCACCACTCGTGGCACAATTTTTGCATGGGATCCTCGTAGTTTTGGTACATTTGTCTTCCACCGTAATTATAATTGTTTCATCCACATGCATGCGGGTTTGCAAGTTTCTCTTTACTAATTAACCTTCTTGTGTTTCCAAGGTCCTGTGAACATTCCACCACCTATACTTGAAATTTTTTATAACCAAGGGGGAGATGATGATGGTGATGATCACGAGCATGGGGACAAGCAGAACTTATATACTCAGTGGCGCCTGGCAACTAATTCTGATGGATCACCTCTTCTTGTTTGTATACAGTGCAATGAGATTGTTACTACTAAGGGAGCACGTGTTGTCTCCCATGGTCGCCCTCTCCGGACCTATTCCAACACCCGTTGCAGGGTATTCGAGATGGATACTAGTTTGCTAGCGCCAACACCTTCTCCCTGGTACACTATTGATAGTCTTGGAGAAAACTCGCTCTTCCTAGGACTAAACTATCCAATGATGGTGAAAGGCGATCCAGCCACTGTTGACACAACGTTACTACCATTTATAAGAAGCAACTATATCTATACCTCGGACATTGCGGTGGTTCCCTACCCTGGTCCTGATATATGCCGCTTCAGCCTGGATGATCAGTCATGCGTTGCTCTCGATATGGACAATAGCTGGCCCTTCTCAGAGCACCTCTGGTTCAAAGCAAGCATTTCCAACGCTGAGGATTGGTTGTGTTGTGTAGGATCGAAAGTATGTCTAGAGGGGGGGGGGGTGATTAGACTACTTGACCAAATAAAAACTTAACCTTTTCCCAATTTTAGTTCTTGGTAGTTTTTAGCTATCTTAGGACAAGTCAAGCAATCATTACACAATTCAAGCAAGCATGCAAAGAGTGTATTGGCAGCGGAAAGTAAAGCATACAACTTGCAAGAATATAAAGGGAAGGGTTTGGAGAATTCAAACGCTATTGGAGACACGGATGTTTTTCCCGTGGTTCGGATAGGTGGTGCTATCCTACATCCACGTTGATGGAGACTTCAACCCACGAAGGGTAACGGTTGCGCGAGTCCACGGAGGGCTCCACCCACGAAGGGTCCACGAAGAAGCAACCTTGTCTATTCCACCATGGCCATCGCCCACGAAGGACTTGCCTCACTAGCGGTAGATCTTCACGAAGTAGGCGATCTCCTTGCCCTTACAAACTCCTTGGTTCAACTCCACAATCTTGTCGGAGGCTCCCAAGTGACACCTGGCCAATCTAGGAGACACCACTGTCCAAGAAGTAACAAATGGCGTGTTGATGATGAACTCCTTGCTCTTGTGCTTCAAATGATAGTCTCCCCAACACTCAACTCTCTCTCATATGATTTGGATCTGGTGGAAAGAAGATTTGAGTGGAAAGCAACTTGGGAAAGGCTAGAGATCAAGATTCATATGGTTTGAATGGAATATCTTGGTCTCAACACATGAGTAGGTGGTTCTCTCTCAGAACATACGAGTTGGAATGGTGTATGTGTTCTGATGGCTCTCTCCACGAGTGAAGAGGAGGTGGAGGGGTATTTATAGCCTCCACACAAAATCCAACCATTACACGCAATTTACCAATCTTGGTGGGACCGAATCAGAAAACTCAGTTGGACCGAAATAGTAAACCTAGTGACCGTTAGGAATTTCGGTGGGACTGACATGCAACTCGGTAGGACCGATTCGGTTAGGGTTTGGGCATAACGTAATCTCGGTGAGAGTGATTGCACAAACTCGGTGAGACCGAGTTTGGCAATAAGCTAACCAAAGAGTTGGTCAGGCAAACTTGGTGGGAACGACTTGCTCTTTCGGTGAGACCGAAAAGTTACAAGAAGGAAACATAGAGTTTACCTTGCATTCTCGGTGGGACCGATTCGCTCTTTCGGTGAGACCGAAAAGTTACGAAAGGGAAACAGAGAGTTTGCAAGCCCATCTCGGTGAGACCGAGATCCTTATCAGTAGGACCGAATTGCTAGGGTTTGGCAGTGGCAAATGACAAGTGAAACTCGGTGGCGCCGGATTGGAAGAATCGGTATGACCGAGTTTGGCTTAGGGTTTAGGTCATTTGTGGATGTGGGAAAGTAGCTGAGTATTTTGGAGCATATCATTAAACACATAGAGCAAGAGGCTCATTAAGCAACACCTCATCCCTCCTTGACAGTATTGGCTTTTCTAAAGACTCAATGTGATCTTGGATCACTAAAACATAAAATGAAGAGTCTTGAACTTTTGAGCTTGAGCCAATTCTTTGTCCTTAGCATTTTGAGGGTTCCACTTTCACATCCATGTCATGCCAATCATTGAGCTTTCCTGAAATAATCATCTTGAAATAGCATTAGCTCAATGAGCTATATGTTGATATGAATTACCAAAACCACCTAGGGATAGTTGCACTTTCAATCTCCCCCTTTTTGGTAATTGATGACAACATATAGATCAAAGCTTCGACAAATGATAATAAGCATGAAATATATCGTCGCTTTGAGAAGTATGTGACAAATAAGAGCTCCCCCTAAATTTGTGCATATTTAAAATTTGCTTTGGACTGCAAATGCACAAGGAGTTAGAATCATGGGTTTCTCTTCCATGTCACATACATCTTGGTGGAGCGCTCAAAAATGATAAGATTGAAATACATGCACTCATCACCAAGAATAGTGAATGATCACAAACGATAGATAGAATGATAATATTTAAGCAAGCATTAAGCAAACATTAAGTGTAGCTTATGATCAAACACATGATCATCGATGTCTCACAAACAAAAGGACATAGTATCTCACACACAAGCAAACAAAGTTCGAAAAACCACCAAATAAAACAAGAGAGAATAAAAGCAACACTCTCTCTCGAAGCCTATGATCTATACATTTTCACCCCCTTTGGCAACAAGTTACCAAAAAGTTCCTAGAAAATGCATAGTGCTAAGTCGACGCTCAGGCTTGATCTTCAGGTGGTGGTGGAGTCCGAAGCACTCCAAGGACGAAGCCTTCGGTAGACGTGGTCGGAGTCGAGGCTGAAGTGGATGCTGGAGCTGGTGGAACTGAAGCTGTGGCTGGCGCAGACGTTGTAGCTCTGGTGTCAGCAACTGGCAGTGCAGATGACCTCGGACCTCGTGGCACCCTCGTGGTCCTGCCTCTCCTCTCATTCATGTCCTCCTGGAGCTGCTCCACGGCGGTCTGTATCTCTGTCACCTTGATGTCCATGTCATAGAACCTCTGTTCCATGATCCTCTCTAGGCTTGCCTGGTTCTGAGTCAAGG
The DNA here is from genome assembly GCA_034509565.1 of Triticum monococcum. Taxonomy (NCBI): domain Eukaryota; kingdom Viridiplantae; phylum Streptophyta; class Magnoliopsida; order Poales; family Poaceae; genus Triticum; species Triticum monococcum. The sequence continues at coordinate 254,766,459 of CM067843.1, read as the reverse complement.
TGGCAAGTCCTTGCTCAATACGCAGGGTGGACGCAATCTGGTAACCAAGCTGCTCTTGTTTGGTTTTCAGGAAGTAATCAGATGCCTCCGCTTGAGTAGGCATCCTGGCAGCTTTCTCCTTCTTCGCCTTCTCCTTCTGAGCTTGTGCATGGACAGATGATGGCTCATTCTCAGTCATGACCACTTGGTTATCCTCGAAATCTGGACGGATGGGAAGATGTTCCTTATCCAAGAGGTATATGCCCATGCCAATCTTGGAGTTGATGAGCTCCTGAATCTGTGGGGCATATCCACAGCTCCTCTTCTGGTCTGCTGCTGTCCTCTTGATTGTTTCCACTATGAGACTCATGACTTTGAATTTTTGAGGCACGTCAAAAACATGAAGCAAATTGATCGCGTGACCTCTGATCATCTTGTGATCTCCAGACTTGGGCAGAAGAGTGTGCCGAAGGATCCAATTGATCGTAGGCAATCCTGACAGAAGATAGTGCACTGATCCAAACTTGAACGTGTCAAGTGCTTCATTCGGAATCTCCTTGTACATGTTGGACATGGTGTTGTGGTCCATCTTCTTCTTGGCATAAATGTCCAAGTCATCTGCTTGCTCCTTTGGGGCATTGATCAACTTCGCCCATTCCTCAACAGTGGATTGGTACCTTGTACCCTCTGACATCCAAGTGATCCTGCCATCCGGATAAAAGTGTGCTGTGGAGTAGAATTGCATGATTAGCTCCTCGTTCCACTTTGTGAGCTTCTGCCCAACAAAGTCTGCCACTCCACACGCACTAGAGCTGTCATATACTCCAGGGTAGTGTTCCTCATTCTCCTTCATGTAGGTCCAATCGACCCATCTCATGTCACACACAATTGGCTTCTTGTCAAGCAAAACAGTCTCATAGAAATCCTGCTGCTCCTTGGTATGAAACCTGTAGTCCACTGCAGTCCTTCTCCTAGAAGCATACGGATCTGCTTCTCTCCACTTCCTTAGCCCTGAATCTCTCCCGAGCTTCATATCCTCAGCCACAGGATGAGCATCGTTGTGGTCTGGGATCTTGGGCTTGAGCTTCCTAAGGACATGCTCTTCTTCTTCTTCCTCTGCAACTTCAGGCACTGGGGCCTTGTTCTTCTCAGTGGCTGGGATGCTTTTGGTGTTTCTCTTTGGTGCACTCTTTGGCTTAGATGCAGTCTTGGGTGCTTCCTTGGGCTTGGATGCAGCTGTCCTTGGCTTAGGGTTTAGGTCATTTGTGGATGTGGGAAAGTAGCTGAGGATTTTGGAGCATATCATTAAGCACATAGAGCAAGAGGCTCATTAAGCAACACCTCATCCCTCCTTGATAGTATTGGCTTTTCCTAAAGACTCAATGTGATCTTGGATCACTAAAACATAAAATGAAGAGTCTTGAACTTTTGAGCTTGAGCCAATTCTTTGTCCTTAGCATTTTGAGGGTTCCACTTTGACATCCATGCCATGCCAATCATTCAGCTTTCCTGAAATAATCATCTTGAAATAGCATTAGCTCAATGAGCTATATGTTGTTATGAATTACCAAAACCACCTAGGGATAGTTGCACTTTCATGTTGAAGTTAATTTCATTGCTTATTCTTTGTTGTGTGATGAAAACTTCAGTATTTACTAGAATGTTTTGTTGGAAATAATCTATAATCCAACATGAATCCTTGTTGTCGTTGTGTGTTGATGACTTGTTGTATGTAATGAATGGTACATTTGCAAATGCATGTCATAGACTCAATTTATGAATGGTTTTCGAGTCACTTATTGGAGTGTGAGTACCATAGTAGTATAGCCAGCATCTAGATAGTATATGAAGTTGCCGCATCACATAGAGCCAACCTAATATTGGAGTACGCTAGCCCTCCACCGGCGCGCCACTTCAAATGGCGGACGAAGTGAGAGGTCGCGTCACCTTGTGTCCAGATCTGAGATGCCACGTGTACCAGATGAATGACTGCAAGTTCGACCACTATGACGCTAGGTGCGAGCCGAGGAACACTATTGGAGAGACCCCCCTCATAATTTTCCTACATTGGTCGTTTGATTCATAGGATAGAATGTTATAGGATTTTTTTCCCAATGTAATCATGTTTTAATTAGCAATCTAGCGTCCACTCTAACTTCTGTTTCACTTCCTTTGTTCCTATGAAGAGAGTACTTGCTCTAAATGATATGCCGCTACAAGAGCCGCATATATTAATTAACCATGCTCTAAAAAGGAGGACCAACTTTGGCTATAGTAGTACTATACTAGGTTAGTAGGTGACCTTGCGCTTGGCTCTTCTCCTCTTCCGGAAGTCGAACAATAATGATGGTACTACAGTAGTACTTCTGGCAATCTGACACCAAATGAACCGCTGAACATCCACGGCTTGTAAGCAAAAGTTTCTCCTCGTGCTGCGAGCCACCGCGCACGCGTTGGCGAGGGAGAAGGCGTAGTAAGCAAGCTTCTCGTGGTTATGCGAGTTGACGGGACACATCAAAGTTATTTATTAGTACTCTCTTTAAAAAGGGCCGACTATGTTCATGGCTACCATCCTGTGCTCTGTCATTGAGTACGTGCACTATTCACGTGCCATCGAGGAGAAAAAATATTGCGTAGTACTAGGTGCCATCGAAGTGCACGACTCACTTACGCATTGCATATCTCCATTTTCTTGCATGACACGCCACCTTGATGCTAGATGTCTCGCGTGTCATGGAGGCATATAGTATGATTTTTAAATGGAGGCATATAGATGTCCCGCGTGTTGGCAAAAGGATGAACAAAGCTCATGTCTTAAACAAAAGAGTGGAAGAACATAGATTCCCAATGACCGAGAAGGAGAAAAAAACCTCGCGGTGGAGAGTCTGCGATAGAAAATCAACTAAATCTCTCCATGCTCCTATACCATTCTATAGTATGAGAATAACTTTGAACGTAAGCCATTGATTGACTCTATCCAATGGTCATAGTTGGAAAATCCAAACAAAACCAAGCATTGGATCAACACTTTTAGCACTTAGATTGTTGCCGCATGCCCACCTAGCCCACCTATATATCCGCTCACGTGTGATGACCACAGGAGCTATCCACTCAGATTGTATGTTAAAAAATAAAGGTTGATAACTAATGCGGCACCTCGGGCCAACGCGGCCAGATCGCATTTTGCATGAGAAATTACACACCATCTTTCGTTGACATGTGGTTCCGTTCCAACATGTCAGTGAGACGACGGCGAGTCCTTTTGTACAATTTCCAAACAGACGTGTAGGCCGGGGCGCCTCTTCGTGTACCGTGGCAAACTGGCAACCATCCACCGACTCTTCGCCTTTCCCTCTCAATTTGGAACTGCTGTCGCACGCTCTTCCTCCCTCCTCCATTTGCCTTCACCCTTCCTTCTGCCATTGTTCGATCGTCTTCTCCATGGAGGGAACATGCCGGAAACGACCCTGTTGTTCTTGCCCCAATCTAAAAGATGACGTGGTAGAGGAACTCATTGATTGGTGCGATGTCATCACCTCGGCTAGCATGGCAGGTTCGTTCAAGACCATTCTCGACTCAACTAATAACATAATTACAAGGAACCGAAGGGTTCAGGAGCGGTTTGCTCTCCCCTATCTTCCTCGTCGTGACCCTGCTGACTGGCGCGGGGAGGTGGGAAGCCTCATCTTGTGCAAGTTGATGCCGCTTGATAACGATACGTCTGATGTTAATAAGCCATCGCTTGAGGGCAAGGCTTGGGCAGGCGCAAATGGAGATTGGGTTGTTTATATTGGGTACAACTGCGAGTGGGAACTTGTGAATGTGTACACTCGTCACCGGGTTCCACTTCCAAAAATCTCAGACTGCCCAGAGGTTGAGCACACCGGTATTCTACGCACATTCAAATACAATCATGGTGACTGTCTTCTATGGAAGATAGCAATTTTTTGAGTTCCCAACCGCTCTTGGCATTACAAGAACTATGGAGTTGTTGCTATCTTTGACAAGCTTGCTGCCGTCCTTCGTGGTTCGACTGGATGGATATTGCTCAAAAACCAGTTTCTATACACGGATGTGTATGGGATCCTCGTAGTTTCAGTACGTTTGTCTTCCACCGTAATTATAATTGTTTCATCCACATGCATGCGGGTTAGAAACTTTCCCTTTACTAATTAACCTTCTTCTTCTTGTGTTTCCAAGGTCCTGTGAACATTCCACCACCTATACTTGAAAAAAAATTATAACCAAGGGGGAGATGACGATTGTGATGATCACGAGCATCAGGACGAGGAGGGCCCATATACTCAGTGGCGCCTGGCAACTAATTCCGATGGATCACCCCTTCTTGTCTGTATACAGCCCACTGCTGATGTTACTACTAAGGAAGCAATTGTTGCCTCCCATCATCGCACTCTCCGGACCTATTCCAACACCCGTTGCATGGTATTCGGGATGGATACTAGTGTGGTAGCGCCAACACCTTCTCCCTGGTACAGTATTGATAATCTTGGAGAAAACTCGCTCTTCCTTGGACAAAACTATCCAATGATGGTGAAAGGCAATCCAACTATTGTTGACACAACGTTACTACCATTTATGAGAAGCAACTGTATCTATACCTCGGACATGGTAGTGGTTCCCTACCCTGGTCGTGATATAGTAGGTCATTTCAGCCTGGATGATCAGTCCTGCGTTGGTCTCGAGATTGATAGTACCTGGCCCTTCCCAGAGAATCTCTTGTGGTTCAAAGCAAGCGTTTCCAACACCGAGGATTGGTTGAGTTTAAGCTCATTTCATTGCTTGTTATTTGTTGTGTGATGAAAACTTTAGTATTTTTAATGTATCCTCATTGTCGTTGTGGGTTGATGACCTGTTGTATGTAATAAAATGATATGCCTGTGGTAAACTTACTAAATTTATGAATGGCTTTCGAGTCGCTTCTCTGAGTGGGTGCTGTGATGAGGCAAAAAGTATATTTTCTGAATACATAATTGTACGTGCATTGCAATAGGTTATCAGATGAGGCCAATCAACAATAGTAGAATATTTGTACTAGTTTCACATGATGCACTATCTCTATGTCTATGTATGTAATACAACAAGTTTTAAACATGAGACCAGCCACCCACCCTCACAAAGAACACTTTTTAACCTAGCACACACTCCAGGAAAGTTGGCCATAGTGTGTGGTGGGGCATATGTTAATATGTTTGCTGTACGTAACCAGCACCTCGAATCCTCGATACTACTAGTACTATATAGTAGGGTGGCATGGGCCAGAACAAGCATTCACGTCCAGGAGTACGTCACACGCCACCAGCATGACTTCCATCTGACACCATGTTTCCTGGAGTCTGTGCTACAACTATCTCTTCAACCTCGTTGTTTCTCTAACTCAGCCATCGCGCGGGAGGCGAGGTGGGGGTTTGCCGATAGTTGGTTTTGTAATGCCCCGAGACCAATGTGCCAGGTGTCCTCTAGTTTTTCACTGTTGTTGCCTTGTCATTGCTTGTGTGTCATGCATGTCATATCATGTAATAATGTGCATTTCATTTGCATACGTGTTCGTCTCATGCATCCGAGCATTTTCCCCGTTGTCCATTTTGCAATCCGGCGCTCCTATGTCATCCGGTGTCCCTTTCTACCTATTTTCGTGTGTGGGTGTTAAACGTTTTCGGATTGGACCGAGACTTGTCATGCGGCCTTGGTTTACTACCGGTAGACCGCCTGTCAAGTTTCCTGCCATTTGGACTTCGTTTAATACTCCAACGGTTAACCGAGGGACCAAAAAGGCATCGTGTGTGTTGAGCCCAACACCCCTCCAAAGTGGCCCAACACCCACCTAAACCTCCTCCATCATCTCGATCATTCGATCATGATCGCGTGGCTGAAAACCGCACCTCATTTGGACTCTCCTAGCTCCCTCTACCTATAAATATGTGGCTCTCCCCGAATTTTCGCGCAATCTAACCCTAACCCCTTCTTCCTCCGCGCGCCGGACAACGTCCGCCGGCGCCGGACGTGTCCGACTTGCATCGTGCCACCTCCTCCCCCCCCACCAGTGGCATCCCGCCATGTGGCGCCCTTTGCCTGCCGCCGCCGAGGCCCGTTCGTCCCGAACTGGGCCCCCGAGCCCATCGCGCCGCCCGGGAGCGCCCACGCAGCCGCCTGTCGTCCTCCTCGCCGCAGAGCCGCCGCCTTCTTCCCGCCAGCGAGCTCCGCCACTCGCCGTCTCTGGCCGCCGCATCGGCGGACTCGAGCCGGAGCCCATCGCCGCGCCGCCCGCTCTGCCCAGAGTTGCCCGACGCCACCAATGCCGAGCACCGGCGCCGCCCCGCGAGGCCCCGGCCTCCCCGCGCCCAAGCTCCACCGGCCGCCGCCATCATCGTCAATTCCGGCGAGAGTGCCGCCGCCTCGAAATCCATGTGATCTGGATCTGAGATCTAGATCCCCTCTCGGTTGACTTTTTCTCCCCGAAACCCTAGCATTTTTGCATTCTTCCACATGCCATAACTTCCTCATTGTAGCTCCGATTCGCGCGTGTAGCATATCAAAATGTTCGTCTCGACGAGTACATCATTTCATCTCATTGCATCATTTTCAGTTGAGCTCATCTTGATGCCCGAAATGCTGTTGGAAGAGGGCTATGTGATGAATTTGTCAGATCTATTTCAGCAAATAGCCTTTTGTCATTTTTGCCATGATTAATGTGTGCATGTTATGATCCTGAGCTCTACATGTGTTTTGTAGTATGCCATGTTATCTTTACAGTGGTGCTTGCCATGTATTTTTGTGATCTTTGTGGTGACTAGCACAAGCATGCAAATTAGCTTACTCGATGATACTGATTTCAGGGACTTAGAATTTCACCAAGTCCTTGCCTTGTCATTATTTTTATGCCATATGTTCATGTTGTTTCCTAGTGATCCGTGCCTCTTTTGAGGATGATCAGTAAGGATGTTTTGTTAATATTGTGGTGCTCTATCCATCCATGTCTTTTTTTGCATTTATGGAGCACCCTAGCTTGAGTCAATCGAGCTCTACTTTTGCTATAAAATAATCCTGGCAGATTGTTGACATGTTTAGCGATTTTGCCGAGGATGTTGCTATTGATCCGTGAATGCTATGTTGTTGTTCTTGCCATGTCTAGCTTCTATGCTATATATTCTTGATGGGTGTATGCTTAGTTTGTCATTCCATGCTCTGTAGTGAGTGCATCGAGCTCGTAAACATGCCTACTCGTTGACTGATTTGCATGCTTCGTTTTTTCACTAAGTCTGAATCTGTTTATGTTTTTGCCATGTTCACATGCTTGCAATTGTATTTTCCGATCCCTTTTGACTCAAGGTCACTAAGGGACTTTTGTTATGTGCTTAGAGTAGCTTCGTTCCATGCCTTGCCTTGCCATGTTATGTTCCTTTAGCATGTAGTTTTCATGCTCTAATGATTTCTTCCTGATGATAAATTCCTGACATGTTGTTAATTTCACTAAGTCTGAAACCTGTTATCTTTTGCACTTTTGCCATGCTTGTTTGAACCTGCTATTGAGCGAATTAGCCATAGCTCATTGTTCATCTTTTGTCAACCATCTTGAGTGGATCCCTGCCATGTATTTTGTTTCCATGTTTGGGTGCAGTAGCTTATTTATCTTGATGCATTTAGAAGGCCACTTGCTGGTTATCGTAGACCGGTGCCATATTTGTTTTGCTTGCCATTTCCAAACCGTGCATCCGATTCCGGTGATCTTTATATCGATTTCAACCGAAATCACCTCACCTTTCCAGTGGCACTCTTGAAATTCCAAGTTGAGTCCAGGTTCAATCATTCCTTTCCAAATCATGCTTATGCACCCATACCGCATCCCGCATATCATACCATGTTCGTGTGTTGGTTGTTTACTATGTTGTGTGCTTCTTTCGGTGTTGCTTCTTCGGGTTGGTTCCGATAACGTCGTGTTTGTGAGGACCCGTTTGACTACGTCCGTTTATCTTCTTCATGGACTCGTTCTTCTTCCTTGCGGGATTTCAGGCAAGATGACCATACCCTTAAAATCACTTCTATCTTTGCTTGCTAGTTGCTCGCTCTTTTGCTATGCCTTTGCCGCGATACCTACCACTTGCTTATCATGCCTCCTATATTGTTTATCCAAGCCTCTAACCCACCTTGTCCTAGCAAACCGTTGTTTGGCTATGTTACCGCTTTGCTCAGCCCCTCTTATAGCGTTGCTAGTTGCAGGTGAAGATTGGAGTTTGTTCCTTGTTGGAACATGGATATTTTGTTGGGATATCACAATATATCTTATTTAATTAATGCACCTATATACCTGGTAAAGGGTGGAAGGCTCGGCCTTATGCCTGGTGTTTTGTTCCACTCTTGCCGCCCTAGTTTCCGGCTTATCAGTGTTATGTTCCCGGATTTTGCGTTCCTTACATGGTTGGGTTATAATGGGAACCCCTTGACAGTTCGCCTTGAATAAAACTCCTCCAGAAATGCCCAACATTGGTTTTACCATTCGCCACCTAGCCTTTTCTTTCCCTTGGGTTCTACAGACTCAAGGGTCATCATTATTGAACCCCCCCCCCCGGGCCAGTACTCCTCTGAGTGTTGGTCCAAACTAGAGCCCTGTGCAGCGCCCCCTCGGGGAAACTCGAGGTTTGGTTTTAGTTGTATGGAGCGCTCATCTGAGTGTGCCCTGAGAACGAGATATGTGCAGCTCCTATCAGGAGTTGTCAGCACATTCGGGCGGTGTTACTGGACTTGTTTTACCATTGTCGAGGATGTCTTGTAACCGGGATGCCGAGTCTGATCGGATTGTCTTGGGAGAAGGAATATCCTTCGTTGACCATGAGAGCTTGTGATGGGCTAAGTTGGGACACCCCTGCAGGGATTTGAACTTTCGAAAGCCATGCCCGCGGTTATGGGCAGATGGGAATTTGTTAATGTCCGGTTGTAGAAAACCTGAAGTTGAACTTAATTAAAATGCATCAACCGCGTGTGTAACCATGATGGTCTCTTTCCGGCGGAGTCCGGAAAGTGAACACGGTGTTGGAGTAATGCTTGACGTAGGTTGTTCTAGGATCACTTCTTGATCATAGTTTCTCGACCGTGCTTTGCCTTCTCTTCTCGCTCTCATTTGCGTATGTTAGCAACCATATATGCTAGTCGCTTGCTGCAGCTCCACATCATACCTTTTACCTTACCCATAAGCTTAAATAGTCTTGATCACGAGGGTGTGAGATTGCTGAGTCCCCGTGACTCACAGATACTTCCAAAACCAGCTTGCAGGTGCCGTTGAACTGTGCAGGTGACGCAACCAAGCTCATGGAGGAGCTCGACGAATATCGTGTTCGTTATGTTGTTCCGTTTCCAGTTGATCAGTAGTGGAGCCCAGTTGGGACGATCGGGGATCTGTGTAGCATTTGGGGTAGTCTTCTTTCATTTTGGGTTCCGTAGTCAGACCTTGTGTGTATCTGGTTGATGTAATGCTTTATTCATGTAATTGTGTGAAGTGGTGATTGTAAGCCAACTATGTAACTCTTTCCCTTATGAATTACATGGGTTGTGTGAAGATTACCTCACTTGCGACATTGCTTTCAATGCGGCTATGCCTCTAAGTCATGCTTCGACACGTGGGAGATATAGCCGCATCGAGGGTGTTACAGGTTTCCTCAACTGCAGTCCCACTTGTAAGGCCAACTCCAATGCACGACCCCAAACGGACCTCCATTTTGCCCGGATTCTGTCCGTTTGGGTAGGGCAATGGGGTCGTGTCCGGGCCATTTCTCGGATGCGGTGGCCGTGCGCCCAACGCGCGGACGCATCCCGGACGCATACATTTTTCTTCGCAAACACATATCTTTTTTTCATCATTGATTTTTGGTACATGGAATTACATCACCAAAATTTGACTAGAAAAGCAAGACCAAAGAAAACAAGAACCACAAGAATACATTTTAGAAGATATCCAACTTCCATAACTGCTCCTGTAAGTTGGATTAGTGCCTTATCGATGCATTCATTGTTGATCTACGGAGGCTCGATCTTGCGTGCTTCTTTCTTCTTTGAGTGTAAAGAAGTAGACGTTGCTTCCCCGCATCTAGTCTCATGTCTAGCCTCTATTCTATCAACAAGTGCAATAGTCTCATCTCTAGCCTCTATGCTAGGTAAAAGTGCTACAACATCTTCTAAATTGTGCTCTATCAATATATCGATGTACTCTTCTTCCCAATACCAAAACTTGCATCCATTCTACACAATAAAATTTTAAGTTAGCACAACAAGTCTAATCCAAGAGCACAACCGAAGCTAAAGTAGCACATACCCCATCGGTTGAGAACCTGATGAACACCCATCCGGGATGTTCCGGCGTTGTAGACACACGACGCAATACCTTCTTTGGGCAGTCATCGCACGTAATGAGTGGCAACGTTGCACCAATGAGCTTTCGGGCTAGCACCAACCCCGGCCGACCGCCATTCATGTATTTGCCGGCGAACCACCGACAGTGTAGATCTAAGCAGCTCGAGGAGGAGTAAGTACCTACATACGGCCTTGCAGCCTTGTTGGGGCTTTTCGGCCCGGTGCCCGGCCAGTCCATGGCGTGGCGCGGCCTCCCACAACCGGGTGAGCTCAAGCCCGACCGGATCCGCTCCAAATCCGGCCGCCGGGTGTGCAAAACACGTAGCCGTCTTTGGGTAGCTCCGGGGCATCGAGGAAAAGGGGGCTGAGCGGCGCGCGTCTGAGATGCACACGCTGGAGTTGGCCTAGCAACGTGGCGGACCAACCATGTGGGGGTGCCAAGTGGCTTCAATCGTGTGGGGGACGGAAGCCATCCCGTGCGGGCAATAGGTCTAACAGGACGGCCTTGTCATCAGTGTGTGACTTCTGTGGCAACCGTCCGCTCCCCACTAGCCTCTTCATTGACATGTGGTCCCATTCCCACATATCAGTGAGAGGACGGATAGTCCTTTTGTACCATTTCCGAACGGATGTCTGATAAGTCTCCGTCGTATTTATGTTTCCAAACACTTTTGTCCTTGTTTTGGACTCTAACTTGCATGATTTGAATGGAACTAACCCGGAGTGACATTGTTTTCAATAGAATTGCCATGGTGTTATTTATGTGCAGAAACAAAAGTTCTCGGAATGACCTGAAACTCCGTGGAGATCATTTTTGGAAATAATAAAAAATACTGGCAAAGAATCAAGGACAGGGGGCCCACACCCTAGCCACGAGGGTGGGGGCGGGCCTGCCCCCCTGGGGAGAAAAAATAAAAGATAAGGATTCATCGCGTTTTACGATATAGAGCCGCTGCCAAGCCCTAAACTCTCTCGAGAGGGCTGATCTGGAGTCCGTTCGAGGCTCCGGAGAGAGTAATCCGTTGCCGTCATCATCATCAACCATCCTCCATCACCAAGTTCATGATGCTCACTGCCGTGTGTGAGTAATTCCATTGTAGGCTTGCTGGCCAGTGATGGGTTGGATGCGATTTATCATGTAATCGAGTTAGTTTTGTTAGGGTTTGATCCCTAGTATCCACTATGTTCTGAGATTGATGTTGCTATGACTTTGCTATGCTTAATGCTTGTCACTAGGGCCCGAGTGCCATGATTTCAGATCTGAACCTATTATGTTTTCATGAATATATGTGAGTTCTTGATCCTATCTTGCAATTCTATAGTCACCTACTATGTCTTATGATCCGGCAACCCCGGAGTGACAATAATCAGGACCACTCCCGGTGATGACCATAGTTTGAGGAGTTCATGTATTCACCATGTCTTAATGCTTTGGTCTGGTACTCTATTAAAAGGTGGCCTTAATATCCCTTAGTTTCCTCTAGGACCCCGCTACCACGGGAGGGTAGGACAAAAGATGTCATGCAAGTTCTTTTCCATAAGCACGTATGACTATATTCGGAATACATGCCTACATTACATTGATGAATTGGAGCTAGTTCTGTGTCACCCTATGTTATGACTGTTACATGATGAACCGCATCCGGCATAATTCTCCATCACCGATCCAATGCCTACGAGCTTTCCATATATTGTTCTTCGCTTATTTACTTTTCCATTGCTATTGTTATCATCACTATAAAACACCAAAAATATTACTTTTGCTACCGTTACCTTTTACAACCGTTACCACTACTATCATATTACTTTGGTACTAGACACTTTGCTGCAGATATTAAGTTATCCAGGTGTGGTTGAATTGACAACTTAGCTGCTAATACTTGAGAATATTATTTGGCTCCCCTTGTGTCGAATCAATACATTTGGGTTGAATACTCTACCCTCGAAAACTGTTGCGATCCCCTATACTTGTGGGTTATCAAGACTATCTTCTGGTGCCGTTGCCGGGGAGCATAGCTCTATTCTTTGAGTCACTTGGGATTTATATCTGCTGGTCACTATGAAGAACTTGAAAGACATGAAAACAAAAATTTATCCCTCAACTACGAGGGGAGGTAAGAAACTGCCATCTAGCTCTGCACTTGATTCACCTTTTGTTTTGAGTAAGCTTGTGACACCTAAACCTGATTCTGCTATTAATTCTGATATGTCGCATATTATTGATGATGCCACTTCTGCTATGCATGATACTTATGATGAAACTACTTCTATGCTTGATACTACTGTGCCACTTGGTGAATTTCTTGATGAACAACTTGCTAGGGCTAGAGAGAATGAAATTATTGAAAATGATAATATTGTTGAAAGTGATGATGAAGGCTCTCCGAATAAATATGAATTGCCTGTTGTGCCCGAGGGCTATGTTATGGATGAAGAAACTAAAAGAGACTTTCTTGCATGCAATGATAGACGTGATCTTAAGAAATTATTAGCTAAGATTAAACAAAAAACTCTGAATGCTAGAATGAAATTTGATCCTGCTTATGCTACTTCACCTCTTTTTGTTACTGACAAGGATTATGAGTTCTCTATTGATCCTGACATAACTACTTTGGTTGAATCTGATCCTTTTTATGGCCATGAATCTAAAACTGTTGTGGCACATCTTACTAAATTAAATGATATGGCCACCCTGTTCACTAATGATGAGAGAACTCACTACTTTTATATCCTTAAAATATTTCCATTCTCATTAAAGGGTGATGCTAAGATATGGTTTAATTCTCTTGATCCTGGTTGTGTGCGTAGTCCCCAGGATATGATTTATTACTTCTCTACTAAATATTTCCCTGCTCATAAGAAACAAGCTGCTTTAAGGGATATACATAATTTTGTGCAAATTGAAGAAGAGAGTCTCCCAGAAGCTTGGGGGAGGCTTCTCCAATTACTTAATGCTTTGCCTGATCATCCTCTTAAGAAAAATGAAATACTTGATATCTTTTTATAATGGACTAACCGATGCTTCCAGAGACCACCTAGATACTTGTGCTGGTTCTGTTTTCAGGGAAAGAACACTGGATGAAGCTGAAATTCTATTGAATAATATGTTGACAAATGAAAATAATTGGACACTTCCTGAGACAACTCCTGAGCCTATTCCTAAACCAACCCCGAAGAAAAGAGGTGTTCTATTTCTCAGTCCCGAAGATATGCAAGAGGCAAAGAAATCCATGAGAGAAAAGGTTATTAAAGCCGAAGATGTTAAGAATTTACCTCCTATTGAAGAAATACATGGTCTTAATTTACCGCCTATTGAAGAAATATATGGTTTTAATCCATCACCTATTGAAGAAACACATGGTCTTGATAACCCGACACAGGTAGTAAAGGTAAATTTTCTCTATAGATATGATAAAGCTGAAATCCCTCCTACTAAGTTTGCTAGCCAATGTTTGGATGAGTTTGATAACTTTATGGTTAAGCAAGAAGACTTCAATCCTTATTTTGGTAGAGAATTGAAACAAAATGCTTATATGATTGAACACTTGGGTGATTATATGTCTAGATTTAAAGGTAAACTTAAACTCATTAGTAAACAAGCTTCTATGGTTACCACTCAAGTAGAACAAGTACTTAAAGCTCAGAATGATTTGCTCACTGAATTAAATGGTAAAAAAATGATAATGTTGTTAGAGTTATGACTAGAGGTGGTAAAATGACCCAGGAACCTTTGTATCCTGAGGGCCATCCTAAGAGAATTGAGCAAGATTCTCAAAGAAATGATATTGATGCACCTAGTCATTCCAAGAGGAAGAAAAAGAAAAATGATAGGACTTTGCATGCTTCTAGTGAACCTGTTATTGACACCCCTTAGAATCCTAATGATATCTCTATTTCTGATGCTGAAACACAATCTGGTAATGAGCATGAACCTAGTGATAATGTTAATAATGATGTTCATGTTGATGCTCAACCTAGTAATGATAATGATGTAGAAATTGAACCTGCTATTGATCTTGATAACCCACAATCAAAGAATCAATGTTATGATAAAAGATACTTTGTTGCTGGGAAGCACAGTAAGGCAGGAGAGCCTTGGGTTCAGAAACCCATGCCTTTTCCTCCTAAGCCATCCCAGAAAAAGGATGATGAGGATTTTGAGCGCTTTGCTGAAATGATTAGACCTATCTTTTTGCGTATGCGTTTCACTGATATTCTTAAAATGAATCCTTATGCTAAGTACATGAAAGATATTGTTACTAATAAGAGAAAGATACCAGAAGCTGAAATTTCCACCATGCTTGCAAATTATACTTTTAAGGGTGGAATACCTAAGAAACTAGGAGATCCAGGAGTACCAACTATACCATGCTCCATTAAAGGAAACTATGTTAAAACTGCTTTATGTGATCTTGGAGCCGATGTTAGTGTTATGCTTCTCTCTTTATATCAAAGACTTGATTTGAATAAGTTGACACCTACTGAAATATCTTTGCAAATGGCTGATAAATCGACTACTATACCTGTCGGTATTTGTGAGGATGTGCATGTTGTGGTTGCAAATGTTACTATTTTAACAGACTTTGTTATTCTTGATATTCCGAAGGACGATAGTATGTCTATTATTCTTGGAAGGCCCTTTTTGATACAGCAGGGGCTGTTATTGATGGCACCAAAGGCAATGTCACTTTTCATGTTAATGGTAATGAGCATACGGTACACTTTCCGAGGAAACAACCTCAAGTCCAAAGTATCAATTCTATTGGAAAAATTCCATCGATTATTTTCTGAGGTTTCGAATTTCCTCTTCCTACTGTCAAGAAGAAATATGATATTCTTATTATTGGGCATGTGCATATCCCCGTTGAGGTAACATAGTGCCATTCGAAATTTCTCCGGTTTCATGTTACTCGAAACGAGTTTGTTAACAAGACTTGATCAACCTTGTTAGTGGATTCCTTTTGATGAGCATGAGATGGATGAAGTTAGAAAGCACAACCTTCTATACCCTCCTTTTACTCTCTGTTATTTAGTTGAAATAAAGTAAAAATAGTATTTTTATGTCTGTTTTCTAGTTTATCCATGCAATATAAAAATACCCTGAAAATAAAAGTTCTCCAAATGCCTTGAAATTTAAATATGATTTTTTCTGGAATATTTGAGAATATCTAGCACTGAGAACACAGCAGGGGGAGCAAGCACCTGGCCATGAGGGTCCAGGGCACGCCCACCCCCCTGGGCGCACCCCATGCCTCGTGGGCCCACGATGGCTCCCCTCCACTTATTCCTGCACCCACACACTTCTTCTTCCTTCCAAAAAAATCACCATCCAGCTCAAGCACGACTTCTAGCTCATTTTGCTGTGATTTTCGATCTCCTTGCTCAAAGCACCTCTTAGAAAACTGCTTTGGGGGATTGTTCCTTGGTATGTGACTCCTCAATTGGTCCAATTAGTTTTTGTTCTAGTGCTTTATTCATTGCAAATTTGTGCTGCCTAGGTGACCATGTTCTTGAGCTTGCACATCAAATTTATATGGTTCCAAGTAGTTCTAATGCATGATATATGCTCTAGGCACTTGTAGGAGTAGTTGCTATCAATATTGTTGAGTTTGGTTTACTTTTATTTAAAGTTACTAAAAATTTCAGAAATTTTTCAAAGGAAAAAAATATGCTTAGGAAAATGTACCAAGGTGGTTCTTCAAGGAAGTAAGGACCCAGGCTTGCAATTCGTGATGCTGATGATGAACCACCAAGGGACACCCTAGTGCGGCCTTGTGAATGACCTTCAGAGGACTTCGTGGATCAAGCAGGAATTAAGGAAGAATTTAACGCATATTTGCGTAACGCTGATCTTGTGAGCTTCGAGGCAGAAAAGTATCGTCAATACCAGTATCTCACTAGTTCCTTTGTGAGGAGGTTTGAATTTTCATCTTCACGCAATTCTCAAACTATCCTGTTCGATCTCTATGAAAATTCTTATACTATGGACTTAGAGGATTTTACCACTGCATGCAAAATTCCACAATGGGGTAGTGCTAGTGAACCTCGCAAATCTGAATTTAGAGATTTTCTTGCTAGTATAACTGTGTGGGAATCTAGAGATATAGCACAAGCTACCATAGGGAGCATTCATTTTCCTGCTATACATTAATTTGCTCTCTTCATAGGTAGGTGCATAAATGGTAAAGATGAAGTATGTCATATGTGTGTCCCTGACCATAGTATTCTTAGGAGTGCTGTGTTAGGAGATAAATCTTATAATTTGGGAGCCATTGTTTCACGTAGGTTGCATCATAATAGATTTAATGGAGATTTCTTTGATGGAATTTATGCAACCTATATAGCTAATTTTCTTGGTATAACCATACGTGAGGATGATATTGAGTTGCCTCCTGCTTATTTGGATTATGAGGCTATGGTTCGTCATCATTTTGTTGAGAGGAACGATTAGTTCCTCTAGTACCAACTAATCTTTAACAGACGATGCACCTATCACATCGCTCTCCCTGCTTCTACTTTCTTTGACTTTCAGGCAAAGGGGAGATATTTTATAACCAGAGAGGAGGCGGAAGAATATAAGAGGAGAGCTGAGATAGCTCGCCTCCAAGCTGCAGCCCACGATGCAATGACTGCTGCATCTCAGTACGACCCCAACTACAACTTTGGATATCCGCCAGGCCATCCATGGCAATAGACCAAGTTAGGCCAAAATCCTAAGCTTGGGGGAGTACGTATTTCCCACTGACATTACATTTATGTTCACACACTCATTGCTAGATGTCGGTGCTCATACTTTTCCATTGTAATATCCATGTTAGTTTATTTCTTTTTTATGCTTTCTTCTTGTGTGTTTGATTTCCATGCTTGTAGTAGTAATTAAAAACAAAACCCAAAAAGATTTCCTGTTCTTCTTTTGCTTGTTGGGAGCTTTCGCGTGTAAATAGTTTTATTTCTTTTCTTCTCTTTGGTGGTCGATAGGAGAAGACCATGATTAAATTGTTGAAGTGACTCCTATATGCATTATTGTTGATTTAACCAAGAGTCCATATTGCCTTGTCTTCTACTGTTTATTGAATGCTTGCAGATTCCATCTTAGTCCAATGCACATGCACTGTTATTATTATTCACATCATCCGATCATGCAAGTGAAAGGCAGTTATGACGATATATGATGGACTGATTGAGATGGGAGAAGCTGGTATGAACTCGACCTCTCTTGTTTTTGTAAATATGATTAGTTCATCGTTCCTGATTCAGCCTATAATTAATAAACATGTTTGCAATGACAATTAGAGATTATAGTTGCTTATGCCATGCTTAATTAGCTAGGAGCTTATAATGGTTTACCTTGCGTGCCAACATCCTATTAAAATGGTTGTGATGTGGTATGATAGGGTGGTATCCTCTTTTGAACGATTCGAGTGGCTTGACTTGGCACATGTTCACGCATGTAGTTGAAATAAAATCAACAAAGCCTCTACGATAATGTTCATGGTGCATTATATCCTACTCATGCTTGCATTCGGTGTTGATTAATTTTAATGCATGGTCAGGACTGTTGTCGCTCTCTAGCTGGTCGCTTCCCATTCTTTTTCTAGCCTTCACCTGTACTAAGCGGGAATACTGCTTGTGCATCCAATCCCATAAACCCCAAAGTTATTCCATGTGAGTCCACTATACCTTCCTATATGCGGTATCTACCTGCCGTTCCAAGTAATTTTGTATGTGCCAAACTCTAAACCTTCAAATAAACATTCTGTTTTGTATGCTCGAATAGCTCATGTATCAACTACGGTTGTCTGTATCTTCCATGTTAGGCGGGTTATTCTCAAGGGGAGTGGACTCCGCTCCTCACTCACGAGAAAATGGCTGGTCACCGGGATGCCCAGTCCCCATGCTTTATGCAAATCAAATCAGAATAATTGCAAAGAAAACTCCCCCGGGACTGTTGTTAGTTGGCGAGGCACTCGTTGTTTCAAGCAAGCCGTGGATTGATGCTTGTTGGTGGAGGGGGAGTATAAACTTTACCATTCTGTTTGGGAACCACCTATAATGTGTGTAGCATGGAAGATATCTCCATCTCTTGGTTGTTATGTTGACAATGAAAGTATACCACTCAAAATATTATTCATCTCTATTTCAAAATCGAGCTCTGGCACCTCTACAAATCCCTGCTTCCCTCTGCGAAGGGCCTATCTATTTACTTTTATGTTGAGTCATCACCCTCTTATTAAAAAGCACCAGTTGGAGAGCATCGTTGACAAACTGGATCTCTTTCACCATGAATTACAATGTCTAGTCGGTCCTTGATCTTTAAAGGTGCTCTGCATTTATGTTTTGCGGTCTCAGAAAGGGCTAGCGAGATACCATCTTGTTATATCATATTATGATTGTTTTGAGAAAGTGTTGTCACCCGAGATTTATTATTATTGCTCGCTAGTTGATTATGCCATTGATATGAGTAAACATGAGACCTAAGTGTCATTCTGAATGTGGTTAGTTCATAATCTTTGCTGAAAACTTGAATGTTGGCTTTACATGTTTACAACAACAAGAGCAAACAGAGTTTGTAAAAGTTTTTCTTTATCACTTTCAGTTTGTCAACTGAATTGCTTGAGGACAAGCAAAGGTTTAAGCTTGGGGGACTTGATATGTCTCCATCGTATCTATTTTTCCAAACACTTTTGCCCTTGTTTTGGACTCTAACTTGCATGATTTGAATGGAACTAACCCGGACTGACGTTGTTTTCAGCAAAATTGCCATGGTGTTATTTATGTGCAGAAACAAAAGTTCTCGGATTGACCTGAAACTCCACGGAGATCATTTTTGGAAATAATAAAAAATACTTGCAAAGAATCAAGGCCAGGGGGCCCACACCCTAGCCACGAGTGTGGGGGGCGGGCCTGCCCCCTGGGCGTGCCCCCTTCCTCATGGCCCCCCTGGAGCTCCACTGACCTCAACTCCAACTCCAAATATTTGTGTTTAGGGAGACAAAAATAAAGGAGAAGGATTCATCGCGTTTTACGATACGGAGCCGCCGCCAAGCCCTAAACTCTCTCGGGATGGCTGATCTGGACTCCATTCAGGGCTCCGGAGAGGGGAATCCGTTGCCGTCGTCATCATCAACCATCCTCCATCACCAATTTCATGATGTTCACTACCATGCGCGACTAATTCCATCATAGGCTTGCTGGACGGTGATGGGTTGGCTGAGATTTATCATGTAATTGAGTTAGTTTTGTTAGGGTTTGATCCCTAGTATCCAGTATGTTCTGAGATTGATGTTGCTATGACTTTGCTATGCTTAATGCTTGTCACTAGGGCCCGAGTGCCATGATTTCAGATCCGAACCTATTATGTTTTCATGAATATATGTGAGTTCTTGATCCTATCTTGCAAGTCTATAGTCACCTACTATGTGTTATGATCGGGCAACCCCGAAGTGACAATAATCGGGACCACTCCCGGTGATGACCATAGTTTGAGGAGTTCATGTATTCACCATGTGTTAATGCTTTGGTCCGGTACTCTATTAAAAGGAGGCCTTAATATCCCTTAGTTTCCACTAGGACCCCGCTGCCACGGCAGGGTAGGACAAAAGATGTCATGCAAGTTCTTTTCCATAAGGACGTATGACTATATTCGGAATACATGCCTACATTACATTGATGAATTGGAGCTAGTTCTGTGTTACCCTATGTTGTGACTGTTACATGATGAACCACATCCGGCATAATTCTCCATCACCGATCCAATGCCTATGATCTTTCCATATATTGTTCTTCGCTTATTTACTTTTCCGTTGCTATTGTTATCATCACTATAAAACACCAAAAAAAATTACTTTTGCCACCGTTACCACTACTATCATATTACTTTGCTACTAAACACTTTGCTGCAGATATTAAGTTATCCAGGTGTGGTTGAATTGACAACTCAACTGATAATACTTGAGAATATTCTTCGGCTCCCCTTCTGTCGAATCAATAGATTTGGGTTGAATACTCTACCCTCGAAAACTGTTGCGATCCCCTATACTTGTGGGTTATCAATGTCTATGTAGGCCGGGGCGCCTCTTCGTGTACCGTTGCAACCGTCCACCAACTCTTCGCCTTTCCCTCTCGATTTGGAACTACTATCGCACGCTCTTCCTCCCTCCTCCATTTGCCTTCACCCTTCCTTCTGCCATTGTTCGATCGTCTTCTCCATGGAGGGAACAGACCGAAAACGACACCATTATTCTTTCCCGGAACTGAATGATGATGTGGTGGAGGAACTCATTGATCGGCACGATGTCATCACCTCAGCTAGCATGGCAGGTTCGTTCAAGACCATTCTCGACTCAACAAATAACATCATTACAATGAACCCAAGGGTCCAGGAGCGGTTTGATCTCCCCTATCTTCTTCACCGTGACCCTGCTCACTAGCGCGCAGACGACGGAGGCCTCTCCTTGTGCAAGTTGGTGTCGCTTGATAATGACACGTATGATGTTAAGATGCCATCGCTTGAGGGTAAGGCTTGGGCAGGTGCAAATGGAGATTGGATTGTTTATATTGGGTCCAACTGCGAGTGGGAACTTGTGAATGTGTACACTCGTCACCGGGTTGCACTTCCAAAAATCTCAGACTGCCCAGAGGTTGAGCACACCGGTTATGACCGTACTTTCAACTACGGTCATGGTGACTGTCGTCTACAGAAGATAGCAATTTGTCAAGTTCCCGACCGCTCTTGGGATTTAATGGAATATGTAGTTGTTGCTATTTTCGACAATCTTGTTGCCTTCCTTCATAGTTCGACTAGATGGAAGTTGCTTAAAAATCAGTTTCTATACAAGGATGAGTACTGTGATGCAATTCAATACGAGGGTCTTGTGTTTGTTGCCATCACTCGTGGCACTATTTTTGCATGGAATCCTAATGCTTTTGGTACGTTTTTCTTCCACTATAATTATAATTGTTTCATCCACATGCATGCGGGTTAGCTAGATTCCCTTTACTAATTAACCTTCTTGTGTTTCCAAGGTCCTATGAACATTCCACCACCTATACTTGAAATTTTTTATAACCAAGGGGGAGATGATGATGCTGATGATCACGAGCATGAGGACCCATATAGGAGTACTCAGTGGTGCCTGGCAACTTATTCCGATGGATCACCTCTTCTTGTCTATATATAGGGCACCGCTGATCTGACTATTGAAGGAGGTGTTGTCTCCCATGGTCGCACTCTCCGGACCTATTCCAACATCCGTTGTAGGGTATTCGGGATGGGTACTATTGTGCTAGTGCCAACACCTTCTCCCTGGTTTAGTATTGATACTCTTAGAGGAAACTCGCTCTTCCTTGGACAAAACTATCCAATCATGGTGAAAGGTGATCCAGCTGCTGTTGACACAACATTACTACCATTTATGAGAAGCAATTGTATCTATACCTCGGACATTGCTATGCTTCCCTACCATGGCTATCACAATAGGGATTATGAAATAGGCCGCTTCAGCCTGGATGATCAGTCCTGCGTTGGTCTCGAGATTGACAGTAGCTGGCCCTTCCGAGGCAAACTCTTCTGGTTCAAAGCAAGCATTTCCAACGTCGAGGAGTGGTTGAGATGAAGTTCATTTCGTTGCTTGTTATTTGTTGTGTGATGAAAACTTTAGTATTTACTAGAATGTTTTGTTGGAACTAATCTATAATCCAACATGTATCCTCATTGTCGTTGTGTGTTGATGACTTGTTGTATGTAATGAATGGTAAATTTGCATATGCATGTCATAAACTCAATTTATAAATGGTTTTCGACTCACTTCTTGGCATGTTAGTGCCGTAGTAGTATAGCTAGCATACATAGTAGTATGAAGTTGCCACATCACATAGAGCCAACCAATAGTTAGGTGTCGCACGAAGGCCGGGAAATATGGTGATAGCGTGACTGCATGAGGTGGGCTTGTATGAAGTATGATGTACGCACGGGGCTTGCTGTGTTTCTTACTCCTCCAGTCTGCCTCCTTGTGCCGACATGTGGGACATCCAGCATCCAGGTCGTGTCATGCAAGAAAATGGAGTGCTAGTTGAAGCCACGTGATGTGCATCTTGGGTTAAACTATAAATAGAATCTTACTACTCTTGAGTAACTCCAAAAGCGGCCACCAAAGATCTTTATTGGATTTGTTTTTCATCACCAGCACGTCGAGGTGAAAGATGTGCAGGTTTAGTGGGTCCTCTTGCATTTTCACTGACATGTGGGACCGCATGTGAGTAAACAAATGATGGGATCCACGTGTCTGCTGGCTGGCTGGGAAGAGAGATAGAGGAGGGCTGAGCACGGACTCCGGGAAATTTGTTGTACGTAACAAGCACCTCTATATAGGCTCGATATAGTCGGGTGGCATGGGCCATAACTAGCATTCACATCTAGCAGTACGACACATAACACCCACACGAGTCCCATCCGACACCAATTTTCTTGGAGTGCGTGCTACAACCATCTCTTCTCCCTCCCGTTTTCTCAGCCATCACGCGCTGGGCGGGGTGGGGGTTTGTCGATAGTCGGTTTGATCAACTGCGCTCCCACCTGTAAGTGAAAATGCAACACAGCATGCATTCCCCATTGAGCGGCGTGCCGGACCAACCGTGTGTGCAGCAGGGTGCGACGCAAACATGACAAGCTTTTCCTTTTGAACTTATAACTTGTAAAATTTGGTTCTGCTCCATGGCGCGAACGATAGATAGAAATAACGATTTTCCCTAGAGTAATGAGAAGTTAGGTTCTGACGCGGTTCATGCATGGAGTACGTAAAAAAAATTATGAAGTTGATGCGAAAGGTAAGATAATTACTAGTAGTACCATATACTACTACATGGATTTGACGAAAAGATTATGATACATATGGATCCATCAACGACATCCTCATGCCCTAGTGCGCCGGGTCACCAACCGACGTGTGAGGAGGAGCGGCGTTGGCGGCGAGCTCAACGTGCTTCTGAACAATGCCGTCCAAGGTTGCCTTGCGGGTGAAGAAGGCCAGCGACCTATCGTCCTCCTCCGGCATGTAGTAGTCCTTGTGGACGATTTGCGCATAGACGTGGGTGATTATGTCGACGGTATCTTGCTGTGCCAGGCGCTGCGCAGCGAGCGCGGCCTCGAGGTGGACATTCTACGACGCGACGGCGGGCAGTCGCAGGGCCACTAGTGCATCGAAGAGGTTGTCACTATAGAGGCCGTTGAGGGTGGCGGGCATCACAGAGCCTGGGCGCGTGGGCTGGAGGCGTACGCCAAGGTCGTCTGCGAGCTTCTTGATGACGGTGAACTTGTCGAGGAAGCCGACGAGGACCTTGTCGAACAAGGAGAAGAAGCTGTCGTCCAAGAGGCCTCTCACCCTGGCGGCCTCAAGCACGACCTGGAGATGTTCCTCGGTGCCGGGCCGTAGGCCGGCATCGTGAACCATCTGGCGTAGCCGGCTGATGCTCGGCCCTTGGTTAGGGTGCGATTGGAGTGATCACTCTTGCCCTTGGTTAGGGTGCGTAGGTGCGTAGGATTTCGTAGATTGGACTGGCGGGGAGCCTTTATATGAGAAGTGCAGACTGCGTTGAATTCACATGCGTGTTGGCCATCTACTCCTCGGCCCTCTACTGCACCTGCCTTTGGCTGTATGACAGGCGGGCCAGCCACCTGTTGGGCCCACGTGTCATACAACCAAAGGCAAGTGCAATAAGTCAATGAAGTTGTGTCCCCCTCCGTGCCGGTGTAGTATAGTCATCTCATCAGACCTCTAGTTGGGGCCAAACGAGAGAACTTTGATGTTACTGGTTTATTAGCCCCCTTTGTATTTTGCGCCAAGTTTTGACCTTTGATTTAACTAATAAAATGTTAATGCATGTAACCAAAAATGTTGTGTAATCAAAAAAAAACTTAGGCACGGTACATTAACTCCCTCCTCATTTCTTATTTCTAGACATATCAACCAATGAGAGATGTGGGCCGTGCATGCTTTCAATGACTTGAGACTACCAAACATGACATGAAGTGGTTAGTTCATTGAATGTAATCCTATTAATTAGCAAAAAGACATTAAGTTCTCTCGCCGATAGGAATAAAACAATACACCATGTATTTATTTACAGAGGGAGTAGTACATTTTTTGTGACATGCATTACTAGATATTACTAGTCAAATACTAAATCCAGATGGACGTGGTACTACTACTAAATCCAGACGGTGGTGCTAGTACTAGTAGTAGTACTACCAATGTACTAGTCGCACTGTACTACCCGTTGGTCAAATTATTACGTGCTGCTCCTCACAGTGAAGTGACAAGACCCTGCGCTGGAGATGACACCGGAGTCTAGGCGCCGTGTTCGGCATACCATAGTCAGCCTCACCGTCTATAGTCACTATCATCATGGCTGTAGATCTAGCCTACTTATAACTAGCCGTGTTCGACATAATTTCCCGTGCGTAGATGCCCGTGCATTGCACGGAACACCAAGATTGGGGGTGGACGGCGCCGGCAGCGGCCATCACGCCAGATTTTTCCATGGCCTTCTAGATGTGGTGGATAGGAGATACGGATGATTGTGAGAGACAAGGAGTTGTTTGTAAATAGGGAACAAGTGGGGGCATCTTTTTGCAAAACTGGAGAAGTTTGGTTTGTATGCATCAGATCTAGATTCGACGGCTATTGTTGGAAGATGGCAGGCACAACATCATCACCAACTCATGACCTCTATGATTCGCATGATTTTGAAAACGTAGGAATAGGAAACGGCAATATTACAAGTTTCAAACTGACATTACAAATGTTAGGAGTAATGCTGCACCTACGAAGAGGGAATTACTAGGAAGTTTACGTAAGAACTTTTGTTACTTTAGGTGGATGCAGCATTATCGAACACACTAAAATCCACCGCCCTGACAAGTCACTAATGGGCAAATAAATTTTCGAGTCTCTAGCCACTTGATGTTTCGAAAACAAATTCACCTTCTGCGGAGACTTTGTCATTTAGGCTTAGACGCTTGCGGTGATCAGCATGCCATTCATTGTTGTGCTAGAGAACGCCAAACCTCATTACCTTGAGCACACTTGCCTCCAGAACAAAGAACCTGGCCAATTTAATCTTAGATGTGTTGCCTCGGTAGTCGATCAAATCAATTTCTGTAAGATGGAGATCAAGGCAGTCGCTGAGATTGTTATAGTGCAGCACATTTTTCACTTTCGGGTCTTTTTTTATCTGCAAAAGAAGAGAACATATTAGAGCAGCTGGCTTTATAAGATTGTTGTGTCATCAATAGGTACCAATATCATTCGCTCATATGATAGGGTTGGCTGTCTAGTGATATTTTTTCACTCTCTCTCTCTATCTTTCTCTTTCCTCTCATTTACCTAGGAGCACGTGAAGAGCTTGGGCATTTGTCGCCTTCCACTATGTGGCCGATGCCATATTTCTCAAAAGTAGGCCACATAATAAGCATCGATGTCAAATCAAAAGATTTTGGCACTGCTCTCGCAACGTAAGAGAGTTGGCACCGCTTTACATACATACCCACATGTATAAACAAATCAATCAAACCAACTACACCAGCCTCTCACTCTCCCAAACAAGTGTTTTTATTGCCTCAGTCCTCTCTCTCTCTCTCCCACACAAGTGTTTTTTCATTGCGTGAGTTAATTTGGCACCGGCGCAAAGTAGGTGATCCAGATTGGGGCACCAGGTGAGCAATGGAGGGGCATCGATGCCAAATGCATCACAAGTGAATTTGGCACATCTTTTGGCCTACATAGTGGAGGGCCGTTATAGCCCACTTTTGTACTACCTGATATTTAGTGTAAAATTTTTACCATAGATTTACCTAAGAAAATGCCAATACATGTCACCAAAAATTATACCATTTTAAATTATGTTCAAATACTAATCCAACAATATAATTTTTAGTGACATGCATTAACATTTTGTCAGTTAAATCTATGGTCAAATTTTGATACTACAAAATAGGAAGAGTAAACCAGGACAGAGGTAGTACTTGCTCTTAAGGTAACTGAGGGAGTCCTGGATTAGGGGGTATCCGGACAGCCGGACTATAACCTTTGGTCGGACTGTTGTACTATGAAGATACAAGATTGAAGACTTCGTCCCGTGTCCGGATGAGACTCTCCCTGGTGTGGAAGGCAAGCTTGGCAATACGAATATGTAGATCTCCTTCCTTGTAACCGACTCTATGTAACCCTAGCCCCCTCCGGTGTCTATATAAAACGGAGGGTTTAGTCCAAGGACACAATCACAACAATCATACCATAGGCTAGCTTCTAGGGTTTAGCCTCTCTGATCTCGTGGTAGATCTACTCTTGTACTACCCATATCATCAATATTAATCAAGCAGGAGTAGGGTTTTACCTCCATCGAGAGGGCCCGAACCTGGGTAAAAACATCGTGTCCCTTGTCTCCTGTTACCATCCGCCTAGACGCACAGTTCGGGACCCCCTACATGAGATCCGCCAGTTTTGACACTGACATTGGTGCTTTCATTGAGAGTTCCACTATACCGTCGCCAGAAGGAAGGATGTCTCATCTCGTCTTTAAAGATGGTACTACTGTTGGGGGAGTTTTGGTTGTCGACCAAACTCCCCGGCTAGGCGGTTTCATCATGACCGCCTGTTCGGCCACCGCGCCGACGATGACTTCTCGGGTCATCGAAAACAGCCTCCACGTCAAATCGGCACTCGCCGAACAGATGGATCCAATGGAGCTCGCTTCCTTAAACGAGCTCCTGGATCTCATCGCCGCCTTGGGAGTCGCTACGGACTATGATCGGATTGGGCTTAAACCCGATCAAAGGGAGATTAACTCTCCACCGGTCACCCATCATATTGCAGTGGTGGAGGAACAATGCGGCGACCTTTCCTCTATCTTGAGGACCAACTATGTCCGGATTCCCGAGCTCTCCGAGCCGGATGCCCGTTCGCGGGAGGACAACATCCAATCCCTGAACTTAGAGTCAGGCAGCGGGCCAGGATTATCAGGTAACACCCCAGAACCGGAACTTCCAAAATTGGAAACTCCTCGGCCCCTGGATCCCAGATCGGGTAAGGGTTCGGATTCAATTCCACCCACCCACCCAAACATAAGCGATCTTCCCCACATCAGGCAAGAGCCCCAGGAAACAGTACATCACTACTGGACCAGATTCCTCCTTGCGATGAACAAGGTTAAGGACTGTCGTGAGGTAGACACAATCCTATTTTTCTGCAATAATTGCATCGACAAGGGAATCCTTAACACCATAAATCATCGTGAGATAACATGCTTTGCTGACTTGGCGTCCATAGTACGAAAGTACTATGTGATGGAAAGTGCCTGGAAAACCGAAACAAACTTTTGGGATAATCCGGCCCTGACTACAAACCCAGTCCGAAATAAAAGGGTGCATTATCACAATACACCCGGGTCAACTACCAAAAAGCAAAAAACCTCTACAGGGCATGGAACCGTACTGGAGGGATGGCTCAACGGACCCTGCAAAATTCATAATACAGAAGGCGCCACACCAACACATAGCCTTAGAGCATGTTGGATACTCCGGCAGGTAGCCAAAAGTGGCGAGGATCTTCTCATCCTAGAGGCCACAGAGCACCATCCCAAGGATAACAATACGGTATTATTAGTCTTTGAGACCTTCGTATCAAATAATAGGTGAAAGAGAACGCTCCACAGCCTTGCCGAAATCTACCATGTGGCAACAATAAATCCATGGAGTGACACGGCTATTACCTTCAATGCAAGTGATGAACCTAAGTTCCGAACAGCCCGAGCACCAACTGCATTGGTCCTCAGTCCAATCGTGGACGGCTGTCGACTCACCAAGGTGCTCATGGACGGCGGCAGCGGATAAAACCTCATCTATGAGGAAACCCTTCAAAAAATTGAAATAGACTGGAACCGCATCGAGCGAAGCAGCACAATCTTTAGAGGAATAATCCCCGGTAGAGAAGCGCGATGTACAGGCAAAATCACACTAGATGTGGTGTTCGGCATGCCGGAGAATTACAGGTCCGAAGAGATTACGTTCCAAGTGGCCCCGTTCAATAGCGGATACCATGCCCTTCTAGGGCGGGAGGCGTTTGCAATCTTCCAAGCCATACACCATTACGGGTACATGAAGCTCAAAATGCCCGGGCCCAACGGAATCATCACTCTCACTAGCGACCCGGACACAACACTCCGCGCCGAAAACAAGACAGCCGCATTGGCCCTCGAGGCACTATCCGAAGCCCTCGCGGCCGAGGAACTGACTGTGCTGCGCTCCACGGTGGATAGGGACGACGTGATACTTGATAAGAGATCCAAGTCTACCTCCTTTAAACTAGCGGATGAAATAGTCAAAATCCAAGTCCATCCAACGAACCCTACAAAAACAGCCACTATCGGAGCACGGTTAAGCCCCGCCATGGACGCCACACTACGAGATTTCCTGCATGAGAATTGGGACATATTCGCATGGCATCCCTCAGATATGCCAGGAATCCCACGCAGGCTGGCCGAGCACAGCCTCAATATCCTAAAAGGATTCAAGCTGGTCAAGCAGGCTCTTCGGCGTTTCTCTGAACCTAAGAGACAAGCTATGGGAGAGGAACTAGCCAAGTTATTGGAGGCCGGATTCATTAGAGAAATAAAACACCCAGACTGGCTAGCAAACCTGGTGATGGTACCAAAGAAGGATAAATCCTGGCGCCTGTGTGTCGATTTCAAGGACCTCAACAAGGTCTGCCCAAAGGATCCCTTCCCCCTCCCCCGCATCGATCAAATTATCGATGCTACCGCAGTACACGACTCATTTTGATGCATACTCCGGCTACCACCAAATTAAGATGGCAGAGCCCGACCAAGCCGCAACGGCATTCATCACACCATACGGCCCCTTCTGGTTCAACACAATGCCCTTTGGGCTCGAAAACGCCGACGCAACATATCAGCGCATGATTCAGACATGTCTGGCAAACCATATCGGCAAAACAGTGGAGGCATACATAGATGATGTGGTCGTCAAAACCAAGCATGTCGACTCTCTAGTAGACGACTTGAGACTCACATTCGATAACCTCCGAACATCTGACATCAAGCTCAACCTGGAAAAATGCGTTTTCGGCGTGCCTGCCGGAAAGCTCTTGGGCTCCATTGTATCCGGCAGAGGAATTGGAGCAAATCCAGCCAAGATCCGAGCTCTTCATAGTAGGATATCCCAACAGACCTCAAAAAAATCCAGAAATTAACCGGTTGCGTGGCGGCTCTAAGCCGCTTTATCTCCCGCCTGGGAGAAAAGGCATTACCCCTTTATCAACTCCTACGGCGCACCGAACACTTCGAGTGGACGGATGCCGCCACAGCTGGATTAGAAGAAATAAAAGCCATATTAGCAACCAACCCAGTCCTGGCCGCGCCAAACATTGGCGAACCAATGCTGTTATACATTGCGGCAACCCATCAAGTTGTGAGCGCAGTGCTCGTCGTCGAACAAGAAATGGAAGGACATAAATTTCCCCTTCAACAGCCGGTCTATTAGGTATCCAATGTCCTTACTCCATGCAAGTCACGGTACCCGCATTATCAAAAGATAGCATACGCGGTATTCATGGCATCCCGGAAACTGCGACACTACTTTCAAGAGTGTTTGATAATAGTAGCCTCGGAAGTGCCACTTAATGATATTATAAACAACCGCGACGCCACGAGCTAGATTGACAAATGGGCCTTTGAGCTCCTCCCGTTCGACATAACTTACAAGCCACGGTGAGCCATTAAGTCGCAAGTACTGGCCGACTTTGTTGCCGAATGGACGGAAGCCGAACTCCCTAAAGAGTATGGCGCGTATTCCAACTGGATCATGCACTTCGACGGCTCCAAAATGTTGGCTGGTCTGGGGGCTGGCGTAGTTTTGACGTCACCAACCGGAGATACAGTTCAATACATACTCCAGATAATTTATACGGACTCCAACAACGCAGCCGAATATGAGGCCCTTTTACATGGTCTCCGGATGGCAGTATCCATGGGCATTCAACGCCTAGAGGTGCGGGGGGATTCGAACCTTGCAATATCCCAAATAAACGGAGACTTTGATGCCAAGGATCCGAAAATGGTGTCCTATCGCAACGCCGTCCTAAAAATGTCAGCTCTGTTCGAGGGGCTTGAATTTGACCATGTAGCCCGGGAAAACAATCAGGTGGCAGATGTCCTCGCACGCATCGGTGCAAAACGCGATGTAGTCCCCCCCAACATCGTTTTGGAGAGGCTGTTCAAGCCATCCGTGGTATGGGAAGGGGAACCCAACAATAACAGCCCGGATCCAACCGCAATGCCCGATACTGAACACTCTGACATAATCGGAGGCTCTGCCACCAAAATAACATCTTCATCCCACGTTATAATGGTCGTCACCGCCCCGTGGACAGAACCATTCCTAGCCTACCTAACTAGGCAGGAACTCCCCGAGGACCAAAATGAGGCACGCTGCATAGTGCGGCGATCTAAAGCCTATAAGGTCCATGAGGGAGAGCTTTATAAGAAAAGCACCACCGGAGTCCTTCAAAGGTGCATCTCTGAAGAGGAAGGGCGGTAGCTTGTGGCTGAAATTCATGCCGGACTCGGAGGCCACCAAGCTGCAGCCTGGGCCCTTGTAAGCAAGGCCTTCCGTACAGGTTTTTATCGGCCGACGGCCCGGGTAGACGCTCAGGACTTAGTCCAATGCTGCGTTAGTTGCTAGCTTTTTGCAAACCAAAGCCATAAGCCACCCACCGCCCTCCAAACAATCCCCATTACCTGGCCGTTCGCGGTCTGGGGGCTCGACTTGGTTGGACCCTTTAAAGGGGGAACCCACAAGAGGAAATACTTGCTGGTCATGGTGGATAAATTCACCAAATGGATAGAAGCCAAACCTGTTAAAACGGCCGACTCCGGACCGGTGATAGACTTTATATCCGGGGTTGTACACCATTATGGTGTCCCCCACAGCATCATCACAGATAACGACACGAACTTCACGGCTGATGAGGTAAAACTCTAGTGCAAAAACATGGGCATCAAGCTCGATTATGCTTCCGTCTATCACCCACAAACTAACGGTCAAGTCGAGCGAGCAAATGGTCTTATCATGAGCGTCATCAAACCCAGACTAGTGTGGTCCCTTAAGGAATCTAACATGCACTGGGTAGAGGAACTCGACTCCCTACTCTGGGGGCTGTGGACCACACCGAATCGCACTACTAGATACACACAATTCTTTATGGTATACGGCGCAGAGGCGGTTCTGCCCTGCGACATAATTCATGACTCACCCTGAGTGTGCATGTACGAAGAAAGAGAAGCCGAGCTTGATCGGCAGGACAGTTTGGACGCGCTGGAGGAGGAGCGTGACATGGCAAAAGCCCGTTCCACATTCTATCAATAGCAGGCTCGAAGATACCAAATCGGAGAAGTACGGGCCAAAACCTATAACGTTGGCGAGTTAGTTCTACGCCTGCAGGAGAAGAAAAAGGACAAACTCAAGCCCAAATGGGAGGGTCCCTTCATTATTGACCAAGTTATGACTGGTGGAGCGTACCATCTGCAGGATGCATCGGATAATCGACTTGAGCCGAACCCATGGAACGCAGCCAGACTCCGAAGATTCTACACCTAGCGCCGGACTCTGTGTTCGTCTCCTTCCTTTGTCCACTTTTTACTATCTGTCTTTTATTTCTCTCCTTCTCCCCTTCTTTTCTCTCACAGCCTTTAAGGACCAATTTGTGCCTTATTTGCGCAAAATGGACGTGCTATCCGTGCTAATTATACCTAGGGGCTTCTCTCACAGAAGCTTATTTATCTATACGGGCTTCATGCCCAGCACATGTGTCATTCTTCCGCATGTACCTTTTTTCACCATTATATGCATCGATACGACTTAAGTTTTGGCCAAGCTGGGTTGCCTGGCTCTTGTATTTATGCCCTACGTTCCCGTTAATTCGACTAGGGCATAAGGGGAGCACCTCTATGATTGTTACTGCCGGGTCAGCCGGATGTGTACCTCAGACTGGGTGAAGCCGAAAGCTAGCGTTCTTAAGGGAATATTCGGTCGGTGAACAAAAGATGATTTTTTACTTATTTCTATATGTGCCCCCAGATGCTCTTTTCCGCGTCTCTTTTCGCAGTCCGGACACGCACTTTAGGGCATGCGAACCCAGGGAAAGGAACCCCTAACGGAACTATTCTCCCTGGAAGATGTTTCTTACTAACCATGTAATATAACATAACTAGTTGGGCACTTGTCTGTTCAAGCACTAATGACCCCTACGCCTGGTTTCCATGCATGCACCGGTTCTTGCATAACCGAGAGGGTATTCGGATACACTCCGGACTATCGGGTCCCGAGGTTGAAGCGGAAAGGTCCGCCATGACAAATGATCTACAATCCGGCTAGAAAGCATTATACATGTCAATTTAATTACATAGTCAATTTGACTAGTTAAATTCCTCTTCTATACCATCCAACAAGCTGTCTAGTCTACAGTCCTGTTGGGAATACTTTGTGGCCAATTCTACTTGTCCGTACACTAAGCTCACGGGGATCTCTTTCCCATCGGGCCCCACAGGTCCAACCTCGGCCGTGTGCTTTGGGTCAGCCTTGGTATACCGTGTCTTCACCATGGCCTAGGCTTCCCTGGCACCTTGACGGCAGGCCGATATCTTCCACAATCGGAAGCGCCGCCGTGCTCCCTTAAGCTTCTCCGCAAGCTCTCCAAGACCTTCAGGAAGGGAGTCTGATGGCCATAAGGCCTGGGAAACACCTCGCATCACCTACCGAACTCTTTCATGCAGTTGCGACAGCTCTGGTAGAAGATCACCCGCAGACCCGGGCATCTCATCCGCGGGACTCCCCGTCAGCATACCTATAGACATAACTCTGTTAGCAGGCCTCTTCGCCGAACTCTTTTTAACAAGTTCGTTCAAGCACTTACCGAAAATGCCGCGTCGAAGCTGCTGATTCTCCTTCACGGAGTCCGACAGTTGGGCACGAACGTCCTCCAGTTCCACGCCCAGCTGGGTGTTGGCATCCTGGAGATTATTTTTCTCCTGCCTAACCCTCGTAAGCACGCTCTCGTCGGCCTTTAGCCGGCGTAAGAGATGTTGCTCATCCAGATTTCCTGCGGCGTCATCTGCAATATTTGTTGTCAGAGGTGGACATATGCCGCACTCTATACGGTATCTATCATTTTACATATGTGTTACCAGAGGGGGTCTTCTTGGACATCTCTTCGGTGGCCAGTGCGGCCTGAAGTTGGGCCTTACACTCTTCAAGCTCATGGGACAATTGGGTATTCTTTTCTGTAAGAACCTGCATAACCAATGATCCTTAAATCAGTTATTCTAACTGTTTCAAGTCTTAGGGCTACTACTATATATGATCATCAAATTCTCGCACCCGTATATCCTTTACATATTGGTCCGTGGCTCTGGCTAGACCATTTTGAGCAGCACAGAGGCACACGTCTCCCAAGTTGAAGGCGTCAAATGCCTCGTGGGAGAAACAAGCATCACGGAGAACGGCTCGGCGACGCCTGTGGTTCATGGCACTCTCCACCTCGGAATTTGTGGCGGACATTCTGTCCGCATCCTTTGTCGGAGGAGCATCTGGCGTGCGCCTCGTATTCGCTCCCGCTTCCGGGTCCGGCCTTGGAGCCTGACTGGTGGAGGCATGATTGGAGACCTCTCCGGATATAGCCTGGCGAGCATTCTTCTTCCTAAGAAAGCACGATCATTAATATGCCTTTAAAAATGATACCATGGAGTGAGGTGGCGCGCCATACCGCTGCGCCGGTGTCTCAGTCCGGACTGCATTTCTTTTCGGCCTACCCGGCCTCGCAGCCCCTTGCTGGCTAGTCGCCGCGGGCTCGGCATGACGTCCCGAGGGCCTCCCCTGTAAAACACCGTTGGTATACGGTAAGCAAAGTGCACAATGATGAATCCTTTTCAAAATGTTGGGACTTTGGTCTCAGTTACCTGCGAAGCAGGGAGCAGCCCAGGGTTATCGGCCGTAATGGCCACCAAAGCCTCATCGCTGCTTAATTGGTAAAACACCCTATCAATTAGTTCCACAGATATGTCCGGATCCTCTTGGGAGGCCGGGTCGTGGGATCGCTCCGGATCCTCTGGTTGTGGAGGTGGGCTGTTGATCTCCCTTACAGCCTTACGCAGCTCCTGCGTTGAAATCGCAAGGTAAAATACTTAACTATGGGAATATGGGAACGGATGGACATGAAAGGTGTTTACTTACCCAGCTCGAAGGATTATACATAGAAAATCTGCCCTGTGGATTGACGCTAAGGGATTCCTCCTCTTCTCCCTTGTACAAATCGGACAAGATTTTTGCTAGGGCAGCGGTCGAGTTCGTCCCCTTGCGGCCGCAGCGGGTGGCGTCATCCTCCTCGTTGAAATCCCACATGGGGTGGCCTCTATATTGAAGCGGCTGCACCCCCCGCATAATGCACATTGCCATGACCTCGATCATGATCAGTCTGGATTGAGCCAACAATTTAATCTGGCTCATCAGGTAAAGGACGTCTTCGTCATCTCCTTCCTGGGGGCTCTGTGGGCGCCAGCTCAGGCGTTTCTTCAAAGGAGCATTATCGAACTCAGGAAGGCCAATCCAAATAGGATCCGGAAGGGGGACGTCTTCTATATAAAACCACTCTGAAGGCCAGTCTTCGGATGCCTTCTTCGGGGTTTCGGATAGATATACGGTCCCCGCGATGCGCCATACTTCCGCTCCGCACACTTGATATATTGACCCCCTCTAAGAACGGGGCACAAGGCAGAACAACTTCTTCCACAGTGCGAAATGAGCCTCGCAACCCAAAAACAGCTCGCAAAGGGCTACGTAGCCCGCGATGTAGTATGAATGCAGGGGTAAGGCTGTGCAACTGGAGGCCATAGAACTCTAGGAGCCCCCGGAGAACTGATGAATTGGAAATCTGAGTCCTCTTATCAAATAGGGGACGAGGCATACCCGCTCTCCCTTAGAGGGATTGGGAAAGCTCTCTGCTTGCTCTCCGCCATTGTAGGTGGCGAGCCCGGCTCGAACCAGGACCATATACGCTCGGGGGAGAAATCCCTGGGTCTGAAGCTTCACCAGTTGGCTCTGCGGGACGGAACACCTCTCCCAATCTCCAAGCTTGGGGCTGGGGGAATGAGAGGAGGAGCTGCGTCGATCGGCCATGATGGAATGGATTTCTTTCGGGTGCGCTCCGATGAATGCTCACTAAGGGAGGATGGTGTGCTCGGTAACTATCCTGTCGATGGAGAAGTGAGACGCGGGCTAGGCCATCGTCCTCCCACATTCATTGAAGATGGTGGCCAGAGCCAAGCTGACCTTGCCCAAGCCCTCGGCGGGGGCCGCCAACAGCGGCGGGCAAGGCGGAGACACAGGTTTCTTCCCTCTTCCCTTCTTCGTCGGGGCCATGGTGATAGGAAGGGGGGGAGGATTCGAGATTGATTTGAAAACAGAAACTAGGGTTCGTGCGGAGGAAGGACAGGGAGTGCTCGAGAGATAAAAAGGGAACGGCTGTGTATGACTACGGGTCCGTCTAGCATGGCGCAAAATAAGGAGGGCATGGGGGAATAGTGCCGCCCACGTCCAATCAACTGCCGCATGGCGCCTAAGGCCACAGGCTGTTAGGGCTCGCGGTGCTTTGCTCTTGCCCTTCCGCCTCCCTGCACGGCCAAGTCCGGGCGCGCCTTGGGCCCGGGGGTTACTGTCGGCATTCTGGGAACGGGGTTCCCCAGACTTGCCTGCCTGCGGCCTGCGGCGTGGCTCAAAAGGGGGCCCAGCGCGGCCCATCTTCACCAACACAAACTCAAGACCCTCGCGAGGGGCCAAGCCTCGCGGGGCGGACGATGCGGAGCTTCCTCAGGCATGGCCTCGTCAGGCTGGCTCACGAGGAGGCGGAGAGATCAAGGCGGGGTACTTCGCGAGGTGCCCGTGACACAAGCCATGACGATTCAGGGTGCCAGGCGGGCGCTAGCCCGCGCAACATCCTCTTTTCCTCTTTGGTGCAAAGGGGGCAAGCGCAGCCACGGAGTACCGAAGCATTAGGCAAAGGTTGCCATTTCGGTGCAGCAAGACCAAGACCAGGAGGACTACGAGACGAGGTCACCGTGGAGCCCAAGACGGCGTCATCACCAAAGCTTTGCGCAGGCGAAGACTACTTTTGTCAGGATAGCTGATACTTGCTATCCCCTTTCAAATTAGCCCGCCATTGTTGGCTCCCTTCCCGCTCGATATTTGGGAAGAGGACCAGGGCCTCTATAAATAGGACCAGCCACCCATAGAGCAAGGGGGTTGGGAGGTAGAAAGAAAGAGGCTCGTTAGAAAGGTTGGAAGCAGAGAGAGAGAGAGAAAGGTGACTGAACTCCTCCCAGCAGTTCATCGCCTCAGCCAAGAACAGACCCTCGCGAGGCTGTTCTTCCTTGTACTGTTCATCATCATCAGCCCAAGAGGCAATCCACCACACCACACACTGGAGTAGGGTTTTACACCACAACGGTGGCCCGAACCAGTATAAACCCTGTGTCTCTTGTGTTGTTCTTTTGATAGCTTAGATCCTTGCGTGGCGGAGGGGTGCAGGTAGGTAGGAGGCGAAATCTCCGCGCGCACCCCAGTGTTCAAACCTCAAGGGTCTGCCAGAACCCGAAATCCGACATTTGGCGCGCCAGGTAGGGGTGCGCCGGAATTCGTCTTCCACCGCTTCGTGCCCCGCCGCGTCATCATCACCATGCCCGGCGACCAGGAGGGAAACCTAGATCCGTGGGTGGCGTGGCCCGCCCGTGCAGAGCCGCTAGCCTCGGGCGACCCTGTGCCCTAGGCAGCTCGCGGTCCGCAGGGCACTGCGGGCCGCGGGCGACGCGGACAGGCTTCGACGGCTCTCACACCACGGCAGGCGCGGTCAGCAGCAAGGGCCTCCAACCACGCCACGACCACGACACCGTACACCCGCCGGGAGCAGGCGAACTCGAGGGCCGCGCTCACGGTGGCCCGAGAGCTTCTGCAGTGCAGACTGCTGGAGGGCGGCCACGACGTGCTGCTAGAGCGAGTAGCAGAGCTCCTGGGCTTCACCGCCTCGGGGGCTCACCCCTTCTCCACCCAGCTCCCATCTCAAGCCCAGGGCGACCCGCGCGGGGGCTCCGCGCGCGCCCGCGGGCTCCAAGGCTATTCCGACGCCAGCGAAGCTGTCAGCGCTAGACCGGCGGTGGCGCTGCCCCCCCCCCCCAGTCCGCGAAGAAGGACTCAACGCGACCCGTGGCCCCAGTGGGCGGCCGCGCTGCCACCCCACGGTGGGCGCGTCAGGCAGGACCGCGTGGCATGCGGGGCATTATGGCGTGGCATTCAGGATGACGGCGCCGGAGGAATACGTGCCCCTCATGATGGACCAAGGACACCCTCACGAGAACGGACAAGGCTTGCTCCTCAGCCCAAGCTGGGGGGGACGAGGCACTAGAAGCTGAGCCTTTCCAGGAGCCCCGGGACGGTCCCACTGGCCACGCTGGAGGCAACGATTATCGGGTACCGCTAATTCTTCAGGAGTAGGTATACACTAACCATGGATCGCAGGAGGTGCAGGTCGCCGCAACGAGCAGCTGCCCCGCTCCGACAGTCTCCTACCCCTCGGGAGGAGGGCGCAGGGGGCTGCAGGAGAGGGGCCGAGATCCGACATCACCACCGCGGCGTTCGGAGCAAGCTGTTCTCAGGAGGTAGGCCCTCTGCAGGGGAGGTGCCTCAGGGCCTGCCCCTGGCGGAGGACCCTTGGTCGTCGGGGGAACCGCTGGCGACCGCTCTACCCCATCGGGCGGCGTCCTGGTTTCCGGTCGTTGCTGATGGCACTAGAGTGTGGCGCAAGGCGGGGCCCTCATCTGGTGATATGAAGCAAGGCCAGTACCTGTGAAGAAGGCCCAGTGCCTGTGAAGCTCGCCGCCCTGTGACACTCTCACATAATAATGAGTGGGGCTGTACACGCCCCGGAGTCTGAGGGGTGCCGGCCTCAGGCCCTGGGTCTCCCTCCCACGCCCAGTGGCAGCACTTAGCTCCGCGCTGGTGAGAAGACGTCCAAGACTAGACTAGGTGCCGGACGTGGCCTTTTGTTTTCTTTCGTTGCTCTCCCCTTTGGTTGTTGCTTTCCCCCGCTGGATTCAAGTGGGATTCGAATTTGAGATTTGCGTGTGTTCGGGGAAGGGGTGCTTAGTCTCGTTCGAGCAATTTGTTGCGTTTCAGTTACCACTTCGCCTCAGCTGCCTCCCCTCGTGAGCCCCTCGCGAGCCGGGTCAGGCCTAGCTTGCGCGCAGCCCAGACTGCCGCCGCCGCGTCCTCTCAGGAGCACGTTTTACTGCAGATCCAAAGGATTCAATCAGGAAACACTCAGGGCACCACAGCCTCCTGCGGGCTGCCCCAGGGCCAGCACGGGACAAAGGTAAACTAGCCGACCAGCGCATCGCTTAAGCCAACCACTTGGCGCGGGCGCAAGGGCAACGTAGCTCCTACTGATATGATAAACACAAGTTTTACATGAGGGGATCCCCCTCCAAAATGCTCTCACAGCTATTAGGACAAAACGTGAGTTCTATTCATGCAGGGTAAGTAGGAACGATGCACAATCAGTCGGATGAATCTCCCAATGCGTCCTCAGGAGCACCACCGGGGCCGTTGCTGGCATCGCTGAACTCGCCATCGCTGTCCCCGTTGCCACCAGCGGCGTCAGGGCCGCCCATCACGCCGCCCTCGTCGGCCGCCACGATCGCGTCGTCATTGTCCGAGGCGAAGGCCCTAATAAGAGCCTCCACATTGTCTTCCACCCAGTGCGCCAGCTCGCCTCTGACGGCCTGGGGGACTGGGGCGATGGCGGCGTCAAAATCAAAGTGGGGATCCGTGCTCCGGAGGTGGCTGAAGACGCGAGAAAAGGCGCGCCTAAGCAGGGCGCGGCTCCTCTCCTCCACCAACCTGTCAGCCCTGATCGATCACGCCTCCAGCTGCGTCACCACATCAGTGAAGAACTGAAGATTGCCCGCATAGTTGACTGCGTTTGGCTCACCAACGGCCTCCTCGCAGATGTTGCCCAAGGCCGCGTTGGCTCTCTCCCGGAGCGTGGAGAGCATAGGGCCGTGCTCATGCTCCAGGAGCCGCCGCTGACGTATCTCGTCTGCATTCTGGCGCGCGACGGCCTCAGCCTCCTCCACCCACTGGCGAAGAAGGAGCACCTCGGCCTGGGAGGTGGTTAACTCACCTTGCGCCACCTCTAGGGCGGCCCGGGAAGCATCGGCCTGCCGCGTCGCCTCCTCCAACTTGGCCCTCAAGGCGGCAGTCCTGCCTTCAACTTCGGCCCGGATCAACCCCAGCTTCTCTTCGAACTCGTGCTCGAGGTTCAAATGCGCCATCGCCACTCGACGTCCGACCTCCTCCAGGACGCGGGCTTCCTGTGCAGCAACATCATCCTCCGCCTGCGTAACCAAGCACACCCTCGTCTCCAGACGCTCGTACTCACGGGAACGTTCGGCGGCTTCCAACGTCAGCGCCTCCTCACGCTTCTGGAGCTCCGCCGAGTCACCGGAGGCCACCTTCATCGACGCAAGGGCTGCCTCGCGTAGCTCCACCTGCTCCTCCAGCGAGTGGCACCAGGCTAGGAGCTCCCAAGCCCGCTCCTCCGCAGCCGTTCGCCGCCGGTCAGCTTCCCGAGCCTCCTTAGCGGCCCGAGACTGGGCCTCCCGAGAGGCCACCAACAACGCCTTGGCCTCTACTTCATCAAGGTCGCGCTGACAGCGCGCAAGGGCGATGGCGCCCTCCAGTTCGCGCCTTTCTGCAGCTAGGCGCAGGCCCTCGGCCTCAAGGCGCGCGTCTTCATCAGCAAGCTCCTCGCCAAGCAAGCTGACTGCATTAGTCGCCCTTCGCAGGAATCCTTGGCGGAGAGCGCGACGCTCCCGAGCGCGCTCGAGCACGTCTTCTACACCATCGTCTGCCCCAAGAAAGCGCCGGGGGCTGCGAGTCAGCACACCCCCTCCAGGCTGGGGGCTGGGGGCTGGCACCCTCGCGACGGCCGGGCACGCCACGTCAGAAGCCCGGCCTAGGGTCAGCCCGACCTCAGGAGAAGAGCCCAGGAGGCGCCTCAGCCAATCCCAGTCCACGACCAGGCGAGAAGCCCATGGCAGGCTGGCTATGCCATGAGAAGGCCTGCGAAGGAGGATCGCAAGGTGCGTGGAGCCACGATACGCCTTGGGATGGTTCGCCTCTTCAATCGCCCTCACCACAAGGGCTCCGCTGCTCGGAGTGCTCGAGGACGGTGGAGGGGGCGAAGCCAAAGGGGACGGCCCCTCAGCCGTCTCAGCAAGCTCGGCTGGAAGAGGCCGGCGAAGCAAGGGTCAGTACAAGTAACAGAAAGATCGGGAGCTGGGAAAGGAGAAGGCTTACTCATCAGTGGCGAAGTACTTCCTCCGCTTCAACAAGCGACAAGGGTAATCGTCGCCCAGGGCGTCAGTTTTCTTCCGGAGAGCCCCAAAGTCCACGCGGAACCGGCCCAAGAGTTGGGCGCATGGATCAACCTTCAACGAAGACGGAGCATCAAGGCGATCTGCGGCAGGAGCGCGTGCCTGATGTGCGGTGCCGATCGCCCCCCAAGAGAAGCACCTGGAGCCTCAGGGGCCCCAGTCGCAGCCACTGAGGGCAGCTGCTTGTGACCCTCAGCCTCGGCGGCACGGGCCCCAAGAGCTGCTTCCTCATGAGCCTCGCTCGGTGCTGTCACCGCGCCGGGAGCCTCCTCGGCCTCTGGCGCCTCGTACCTCTCTGCTCCGCCACTCGAGGATGAGTCGCCTTGGCCGATTGGAAGGGCAGTCACCACCACTAGGTTCTCGCAAGGCCCCTGAAGGCCGGCGGGGCGCAGCCCCCACTCATCAAAGACCGGCATCTGCTTCACAAAGTTGACCCTGCTCTGGCAAAGGTACAGCAAGGCCCCTCCCTACCGGACGCTGCCGGGGTTGGGGTCCCCAGCCAGAGTCAAGAGCGCCGTCTTCAGCACCTCAGGAGCCAGGTCCTCCTCCTGGAGCCTCATACTATCCTCGCGCCCACGGAAAGCCCACATACGGCGAGAGTGGCGTTGAAGAGGAGCAAAGCGGCATAGCAGGAACTCCTTCACCAGCTTTGGCGCTGTCACGCCAAGCGACCTCAAGAGCGCGAAGCGGCGCCAGACGAAGATGAGCCGGGGGCTCTCGAGCGTCTCCTGGCCCCAGCCCGAATTGGGGACAGCAGGCGAGGTCCGCTCCGATAGCAGGGGGCTGGGCACCCCTGCGTCCACATACAGCCACCGCTCGCGGAACCCAACCGCGGGCAGGGGGAGCTTGAAGTCAATCCTAGAGGCCGCAGTCTCGGACGCGGCAACGAAGCTCATGCACGCCCAGCATTGCGTAGGGTCGACAAGATGCAGCAAAAATAAGTGGTGCGGCAAGGCAACCGAAGGAGGGATGCCCACCATGGCTTCGCAAACAAAGGCGAAGACCGAAAGGAGGGTGATAGATTCAGGACTCAGATGCATCATGTGGATCTGACGGTGGGAGAGCACGGCATTGAAGAAATCAGAAAAGGGGGGAACCAGACCCGCCCATAAGGGCGTCGGCCAAATATGGGACCTCGGTAACTATCCTGTCGATGGAGAAGTGGGACGCGGGCCAGGCCGTCGTCCTCCCGCATTCATTGAAGATGGTGGCCAGAGCCAAGATGACCTTGCCCAAGCCCTCGGCGGGGGCCGCCAACGGCGGCGGGCAAGGCGGAGACATAGGTTTCTTCCCTCTTCCCTTCTTCGTCGGGGCCATGGCAATAGGAAGGAGGGAGGATTCGAGATTGAATTGAAAACAGAAACCAGGGTTCGAGCGGAGGAAGGACAGGGAGCACTCGAGCGATAAAAAGGGAACGGCTGTGTACGACTACGGGTCCGCCTAGCATGGCGCAAAATACGGAGTGCGTGGGGGAATAGTGCTGCCCACGTCCAATCAACTGCCGCGCAGCGCCTAAGGCCGCAGGCTGTTAGGGCCCGCGGCGCTTCGCTCTGGCCCTTCCGCCTCCCTGCACAGCCAAGTCCGGGCACGCCTTGGGCCCGGGAGCTACTGTCGGTGTTCTGGGAACGGGGGTCCCCAGACTTGCCTGCCTCCGGCCTGCGGCGTGGCTCAAAAGGGGGCCCAGCGTGGCCCATCTTCACCAACACAAACTCAAGACCCTCGCGAGGGGCCAAGCCTCGCGGGGCGGACGACGCGGAGCTTCCTCAGGCACGGCCTCGTCAGGCTGGCTCACGAGGAGGCGGAGAGATCAAGGCGGGGTACTTTGCGAGGTGCCTGTGACGCAAGCTGTGACGATTCAGGGCGCCAGGCGGGCGCTAGCCCGCGCAACGTCCTCTTTTCCTCTTTGGTGCAAAGGGGGAAAGCGCAGCTGCAGAGTACCGAGGCATCAGGCAAAGGTTGCCATTTCGGTGCAACGAGACCAAGACCAGGAGGACTACGAGACGGAGGTCACCGTGGAGCCCAAGACGGCGTCATCACCGGAGCCTTGCGTAGGCGAAGACTACTTTTGTCAGGATAGCTGATACTTGTTGTCCCCTTTCAAATTAGCCCGCCATTGTTGGCTCCCTTCCCGCTCGATATTTGGGAAGAGGACCAGGGCCTCTATAAATAGGACCAGCCACCCACAAAGCAAGGGGGTTGGGAGGTAGAAAGAAAGAGGCTCGTTAGAAAGGTTGGAAGCAGAGAGAGAGAGAGAGAGAGAGAGGTGACCAAACTCCTCCCAGCAGTTCATCGCCTCAGCCAAGAATAGACCCTCGCGAGGCTGTTCTTCCTTGTACTGTTCATCATCATCAGCCCAAGAGGCAATCCACCACACCACACACTGGAGTATGGTATTACACCACAACGGTGGCCCAAACCAGTATAAACCCTATGTCTCTTGTGTTGTTCTTTCGATAGCTTAGATCCTTGCGTGGCGGAGGGGTGCAGGTAGGTAGGAGGAGAAATCTCCGTGCGCACCCTAGTGTTCGAACCTCAAGGGTCTGTCGGAACCCGAAATCCGACAATAGGCTAGCATCTAGGGTTTAGCCTCTCTGATCTCGTGGTAGATCTACTCTTGTACTACCCATATCATCAATATTAATCAAGCAGGAGTAGGGTTTTACCTCCATCGAGAGGGCCCGAACCTGGGTAAAAACATTGTGTCCCTTGTCTCCTGTTACCATCCGTCTAGACGCACAGTTCAGGACCCGCTACCCGAGATCCGCCGATTTTGACACCGACAGTAACCATAAAGTTACTAGTCTAAGTTACTTTCCACTATGACTAGGCTAGGCTACTATAGTAGTACAACAAAAAAATGATGCAGGTGATCACGTGAGAAAAAATAATAAAAACATTTCTTTCGGTGCAGTGCGTAGATGCAATTTTGAACACTACACTTGTCATCGTAGTTTGGGGAAATTATGAAAAAATTGAGCTACGTTGTGATTACCGTTTACTAATAGGAAAGAAGTTTCACCTCGATGAGTAGCTTCCCCGTGCACGGAAAGCATGTAAGGAATCCAGCAACTTGATCCAGATTGGGGCCGATAGATTTTATTGCCAAGATCTTCACTGTGCGCATAAACTGGGTCAAGCTTGTGGGAATCATTTTCTGGAAGACGGTCGTAAATACATCAAGAAGAATTTTAAAACTGTGAATTTCAAGAAAACAGAGAAGAAGATGAGTGATGTACCTGAACAATTACGGATCCAATAAAGAGTTCGGAGACTGCGGTTTCAAAGCTGAGCTCCTCGAGCTGATCTAGGGCGGGGAACCACTCGTCGAACTTGGCTTGGACCTTTCAGTTGGTACTGAACATGTGGATGTCAAGGCGTCTGGCTGGCCCAGGGTGCGATGAAAGGATCTTGGAGACTGCGGCCATGCGTTTGCAATCCCAATCGCAGAGGGGGTTGCTGACGGTGAGGTTGAGGGGGATGTGGCGCCAGAGGGGGCGCCACCGCCGGGAGAGCAGGTCATTCCGCATGGCAGATTTGGTGGGGAGGAGGCCGATGAGGATGAGCAGCATGTCATTGGGGAGGCTGCTGATGAAGTCCAGGCTCGCCGGATGCATTTTTGGCTCGAGCCACCTCAGCTTGTTGGCTGGCTCGCCATCCATCTCAACCGGCGGCAACGCCGGTGTACACGTGTGCTGGTCTGCGTTGTGTGCTGGCCTGCTGGGTGTGCTCGAGTGCGTCCTTCTGTGCATGCCACCGTGTAGTGGTGAATTGTGTTCGAGTGCGTCCTTCACACGGAAGAAGTGTGTCCTCAATGTGCCCTCAATTTACTAGCGTACGGGGTGCTACCCCGAGTTGTTTCAACTTTGTTTACTTCACCGCGTGTCAGATGGGCCTCTAGTTTACTTATTTTCACCCACTGCCACATGGGCCAGCACACGAAGAT
The DNA here is from genome assembly GCA_034509565.1 of Triticum monococcum. Lineage (NCBI taxonomy): Eukaryota > Viridiplantae > Streptophyta > Magnoliopsida > Poales > Poaceae > Triticum > Triticum monococcum. The sequence continues at coordinate 254,721,626 of CM067843.1, read as the reverse complement.
AGAGAACACGAGCTGACAAGGCAGCATGTGGACTGGTTGACCGGTCAACTAAACAATATACGGAGCTATACGCTGACATGGTGAGCGTATAATCCGTCGGTATAGAGAGTTCGAGTGAGAGGGGAGGCACGTGACAGATAGCAGAGACAGAGACAAAGAGCTAGTCCCTCCGTTCGATAATGTAGTGCCAACATTTTTAAAGTCAAACTTTTGAGACTTTGACCAAATTTATAAAGAAATTACTTATATCTACAATACCAAAGATAAATGATAGTATGAAGTAAGTACATGTTGTGATGAATCTAATGATCGTTCTAGATGTAAATGTTTTTCTCCACATATACCTGGTCAAACTTTTCTGAGGTTTGACTTTTCAAAACGTCCATATGCTTATGGACGTGAGAGAGTTCCTAACTAGAGAGAGAGAGAGTGAGTGTGTGTGTGTGTGTGAAATAGAAAGAGCGAGTGAAAAAAGTGTGTGTGCGTGTGTGAAAGAGACATTACCACACATGATAAAAGTAGAGAAAAGGTGTGTTTGTATTATGCAAACATATCACACATGCGTTGTAACACCCATGATGCGGCTATATCTCCCACATGTCGGGGCACGACTAAGAGGCATACCTGCATGGTAGGCATGTCGCAAGAGGGGTAATATTTACACATCCCATGTACTGAATAACAAAGGGATAAAGTGTTGGCTTACACTCGCCACTTCACACAATACATAAATATATCATACATCATCTAAGGTGCAATCAAAGGTCCGAGTACGAAACCAAAATAAAGAAAGACCACCCCAAATGCTAGATCCCCGATCATCGCAACTAGGCTCCACTACTGATCAACAGGAAACGAAACAAAACAACGATCAAGATCTTCATCAAGCTCCCACTTGAGCTCGGTTGTGTCACCTACACTGGTATCATCGGCACCTGCAACTGTTTGGAAGTATCTGTGAGCCACAAGGACTCAGCAATCTCACACCCACGAGATCAAGACTATTTAAGCTTATTGGTAGGAAAGGGTAGTGAGGTGGAGCTGCAGCAAGCACTAAGCATATATGGTGGCTAACATACGCAAATAAGAGTGAGAAGAGAAGCAACGCAACGGTCGTGAACTAGAAGTGATCAAGAAGTGATCCTGAAACTACTTACGTTCAAGCATAACACAAGAATCATGTTCACTTCTCGGACTCCGTCGGAAAGAGACCATCACGGCTACACACGTGGTTGATGCATTTTAATTTAGTTAAGTGTCAAGTTCTCTACAACCGGACATTAACAAATTCCCATCTGCCCATAACCGCGGGCACAGCTTTCGAAAGTTCAAACCCTGCAAGGTGTCACAACTTAGCCCATCACAAGCTCTCACGGTCAACGAAGGATATTCCTTCTCCCGGGAAGACCCGATCAGTCTCGGAATCCCGGTTACAAGACATTTCGACAATGGTAAAACAAGACCAGCAAGACCGCCCGATGTGTCGACATCCCGATAGGAGCTGCACATATCTCGTTCTCACGGCAACACCGGATGAGACAAGCTACGAGTAAAACCAGACCTCGAGTTTCCCCGAGCTGGCCCCGCAGGCGGCTCGGTTCGGACCAACACTGGCCCGGGGGGGGGGGTTAAAATAAAGATGACCTCGGGTTGGCCGACCCAAGGGAAGGGCGGTAGGCTGTTAGGCAAATGTAAAACCAAGGTTGGGCCTTGCTGGAGGAGTTGTATTCAAAGCGAACTGTCAAGGGGTTCCCATAACACCCAACCGCGTAAGGAACGCAAAATCAAGGAACACAACACCGATATGACGGAAACAAGGAAGGCAAGAGTGGAACAAAACACCAGGCATAAGGCCGAGCCTTCCACCCTTTACCAAGTATATAGATGCATTAATTAAATAAGATATATTGTGATATCCCAACATATCCATGTTCCAACAAGGAACCAGCTTCAACTTCACCTGCAGCTAGCAACGCTATAAGAGGGGCTGAGCAAAGCGGTAACATAGCCAAACAACAGTTGCTAGGACGGTGGGTTAGAGGCCTGGCATGGCAATATGGGAGGCATGATATAACAAGTGGTAGGTAGCGCAGCATGGCAATAGAGCAAACAACTAGCAAGCAAAGATAGAAGTGATTTCGAGTGTATGGTCATCTTGCCTGAAATCCCGCAAGGAAGATGAACGAGTCCATGAAGAAGACAAACGGACGTAGTCGACCGGATCCTCACAAACGCGATGTTAATGGAACTAACCCGAAGAAGCAACAGCGGAAAGAAGCAAACAACATAGTAAACAACCATCACCTAAGCATGGCATGATGCACAACCAAGTATGATGCATGACCGGTTTAAAGAGGCATGGCATGGAAAAATGCACAAAACAATCCTACAAATTAAGTGGAGCTCAATATGCAACTCCGTTGCATATTGATGAAACACCACATGACTTATTTAGTTCTCTCTTAGTTATGTACTCAAAAATATTAAATGTTGTTAAACATGGCAAAAGGGTGAAGCCTAAGTAAAATACACAGTTAGGCATTTCAGATGAGGCTGGAAACAACAACAAAAACAATTCCGGTATATCCTCATGTGCATTAGCAATTGAATGCAACAACAATTTTAAACATTCTTGGTGTTATTATCATGATGCGTATGACATGTTCAAGTTTATGCAATTTTTATGAAAATGTTGATAAGAGCATTATGAAGCATTTGTCACCGTGGTGGAAAGAAAGGGTGCCATGGTGACGATAACAAAAATGGTGCCATGGCAACGTTCCGGTTCCGGTAACTCGATTGAGATGCCGGTGAAAAAGATGGGGCGGGAGTGAGTTGAGCAAGATGGTGGGGTGCTCCCGACTACCGGGTTCCCACGGGTTAGTGGCATGGAAACGAGTGACAATATGGACACGGTGCAAAAAAGGGTGCATCTCATCCAACATGCATTCATTCGTTCACGGGCGTCGTCTCGGGGTTATACCTTCGTAGTGTGCGTTTTTGCGATGTTTCGAGGTCGTAGTGGAAGTAGAGGTTCACAAGTCAAAGAGGAAGTAGTCGTTCATGTTCGAGGAGCGGTAGTGGTACACGGTCGTCATCTAACTTGGCATCACATCACATAGTCGTACACATTCCCTAGATGTTGATGTCATCGGTGTCGTGGTAATTGGGGTCTTCGGACTTGCCGGTCCCGTTCTTGCGACGGTAGTCGTTCACGTTCGTTCGGAGAGGTACTTGATGACTCCAACGTCTTCGGGGCAACGGTAGTGGTACACACGAAGGTAGTCGAACTTGATGGATCCGAGGGCTCCGGGCGTCGTGGTTCTTGTCGGTCCGGGTCTTGAGACATACTAGGCATCGGTGGCCTTCGAGGAACTCGGCGTGAACAAAACGTAGCAGAACAAGGTCCCGGTTGCGATCGTGCGGACGTTCTGTGAAGAGGAACTTGCCAGTCGAATCCAAATTGAAGCAAGACCAAGGAGGCCTCGGGTGGGCAGCAGCATGATACATCTCCGTCGTATCTATAATTTTTTATTGTTCCATGCCAATATTCTACAACTTTTATATACTTTTGGCAACTTTTTATACTATTTTTGGGGACTAACATATTGATCCAGTGCCCAGTGCCAGTTCCTGTTTGTTGCATGTTTTTTGTTTCGCAGAATATCCATATCAAACGGAGTCCAAACGGGATAAAAACAAACGAAGATTTTTTTTGAATATATATGATTTTTGGGAAGAAAAATCCACGCGAGACGATGCCCGAGGGGGGCACGAGGTAGGGGGGCGCGCCCCTGACCCTTGTGGCCACCCCTTAAGGCGGTTGATGCCCTTCTTTTGCTGCAAGAAATCTAATATACGGATAGAGATCTTGTTAAAATTTCAGCCCAATCGGAGTTACGGATCTCCGGGAATATAAGAAACGATGAAAGGGAAGAATCTCAAAATGCAGAAACAGAGAGAGACAGAGAGATAGATCCAGTCTCGGAGGGGCTCTCGCCCCTCCCATGCCATGGAGGCCAAGGACCAGAGGGGAAACCCTTCACCCATCTATGGAGGAGGTCAAGGAAGAAGAAGACGAAGGGCCCCCCTCTCCCCTTCTCTTCCGGTGGCGCCGGAACGCTGCCGTGGCCATCATCATCACCGCAATCTTCACCAACAACTTCACCATTGTCATCACCAACTCTTCCCCCCTCTATGCAGCGGTGTAACCTCTCTCTTACCCGCTGTAATATCTATTTAAACATGGTGCTCAACACTCTATATTATTTCCCAATGATGTATGGCTATCCTATGATGTTTGAGTAGATCCGTTTTGTCCTATGGGCTATTTGATGATCATGATTGGTTTGAGTTGCATGCTTTATTATTGGTGATGTCCTATGGTGCTCTCCATGTCGCGCAAGCGTGAGGGATCCCCGTTGTACGGTGTTGCAATACGTTCAGGATTCGCTTATAGTGGGTTGCGTGTAACAGCCCCAAAATTGGGTTATCAGTTTTTGTGCTGTTATTCCTTCCTGGCACTCATCTTCAAAATTTTCTCCTGAGTTTGCTGGATGACTCTGAGAAATTTTGTCATTTCCAACCTTCCAAAACCTTGTTCATGTCTGTTTCAGTGGGCAAGCCCTCATTTGCATCATCTCAAACCCTAGATTCCAAATTTTGGAATTTGGATAGGTCCTTTGTGCTTACAAAGGATCCATCATTTTCCCTGATCTGTTGATCCTCCCAATTGCTCCCAGATATCACCCTATCTTTCTGAACCTTGGATATGCAAAAATATTGCCAAGCCCCATGCAATATTTTTGAATTATGGTTTATTCCTTTTCTTGCCTTTCCGAGGAATAAAATCCAAAGGCATAGTTAGCCATCTCCTAAATTCATGAGAATTGGTGGAGTTGATACTTGTGCCTAATCCAAGCTCTAGCAAATATATTGCCTATAATTAAAAAAGGAAAAAAATGCCTTTTCCTATTTAATGCCAATATTGCATTTATGCCACTTTCCAAAGGAACTCCAAATGGGATGAAACTTTTCCATCCTCTCAAGTGTCTAAATCATTGGCCTCCACCCAATTTCAGTTCATTTAATTGAACTATGTGAGTACAGGAGCAATTCTTGGTTTCTGTCCAATTTTTCAGTTTGTGAAGCAAGTGCATTTTATCTTGATCCATTATGGCTGAAAATATTCCCAGGGCTTCTCATATCCATATAACTTATCTCCACAAGATTTTGGCTCATTTCATCTAGCCAATTGCCCTGAGGATTTTTTTGAAGTTTTTGGGCAGAAATAATAGCTGTGAAGGAAGTACCATTTTGGCAAGTCCATTTGGCATGAAATTTTTACAGCATCATTATTCATCCAAATCATCAGGCTTTGCCAAGTCTTAGCCCAATACAACAATCCTAGTGAGTGCTCCTTCATGATTTAATTTCTGGGTCAGATTTAGCAGTTGTACAGCAACTATGCTAAATACTTGACCAAATGACCTCAAAATTACCAGGACCGTAGTACTTTCTACCCTAAGTCTCCCGGACAACAAATTTACCTTTTACCCTATCTGGTTTAATCTCTGGAGTGTGGTATAGTTTGCAGCAACAAACTTGTGGAGCTTCTTTTACTCAGCTCAGTATGTCTCTGCGTGTTTACTTACCGTAGTAACACTCTAGTTACGAAGTACTACGCGGTAGACATGAGCTGGCCTCAGTAAAATCTCCAGAGCGTGCCTTGACCGTGGTGCCCACGATGGCAGCCAGCCAAAACGGTGGTCTAGCCACTGTTCCAGGCGGCACCGCTGCTCCGATCTTCTCTGGTCTCGCCATTAATGCCCAATAGTTCCCCCTCGCCGTCCTCTTCCCTCTGGACCCCACTCCTCCTCCGTCTGGTTCCTCACCGATGCAACCCTCCGTGTGCCCACGGACATACAGTAGCGTCTTGGCTCGGTTCGTCGCTGTCGCCTTCATCCCTGTGCTCCCTTGGCTCCTCTACACCGTGAGTCTGCCCGCTGCTCCTCCCCGTTGTCTACCCTAGGAGCTCGCGAGCGTGGGCACGCGTCCGCGGAGACGCCAGCTCGCCTCCTCCTCCCTCGGCCTATATAAGGCCACCCAAGCCTCCCCCGAGCATCTCATCGTCATCCACACACTCCACTAGCCCTCCCCAGCCTCTCACCAGAGCCCGAGAGCCTCTCCCCGCTTCCAATCGCCGCCTTGGCCGCCGATGGCCTTTGCTCGAATTCGAGCGAGCCAAGCATCCCCTCCCTCTCTCTCCACCACCACAGCTATCCACTCCCCAGCGCATCTCTCCCTTACCTCAGTTCATCGGCGAATCCACCATGGCCTCGGCTCCATCTTCACCGACGCCGGCCGTCCTCTGCGGTGAACACAGCTGCCGTTTCCGAGCTCCACATTGTCTACAATCCCTGGAGTCGCCTCTGCCTCGTTCCGCTGCACCTGTGGATAGGTCGGGCGCCGCCTGCGGTGGCCGGTAGCGCCAGCAGGCCTTGTCAGGGCCGGCTCTGTCGTGGCCAGGCGCGGGTGAGAGGAAGGAGACGACGGCCCCAACCCCCACCCTGCCAGCTGGCCGGTGGACCCGTCGGTCCCACCCGTCAGTCGCATGCCACGCTGACCCAGCGCGTCCGCTGACGTGGATAAGTGGAGGTCTATTCCCGTGAATACGTCTCTCGCACACGAAAGCGTACTCTGGTCTTCTTCGGACCGAAAGGCGTTTTCCTTTCTGGAAAACATATTTTCGGAGAAGGCGCTTTCTGTTTTTCTCACTCAGGGGCCAGTTTGTGATGATTTCTTTATAGATAGGTCGATGGCAGAAAAACACTCATAACTTTTTATTGCAACTCCAAATGAGGTGATTCCAAAGCCCACTTCTTCGTTTCGTCGAGCCCGTTCCGTTAGTGTCATTTTCATAATGTTTGCACATTCCGAAAATGACAATTTTGCCCTTGCACGTAAATAGCCCCTCCGAGAGAGAACTGTTTCCGGCAAATCTTTCCGCGATCGTTCCGGACTTCTTCCCGGAATATTCATCGACCCCCAGGCAAGCCAACCACTTATCATGAGACCCGAACTTGCATGTTGACTTTGCTTGCACCTTGTGTGTGTGTAGTTGCAGTTGGTTCTTATCGTTTTCGTTTGTAGTTATTCCATTATGCCTATCATGCATGCTTATGTTTTCTTGATATCTTTGCCATGCTAATTAGAATGTATTTATTATTAATAATGTCATGTCACTACTCCACTTTATTTGCATGTCATCGTTATAAAATGTTATGAGGATTGTAATGCACCGTTGATATGCTATTACTTGGCATTGTCATGTTCTTTATGCTATAATTGCGCACTTGAGAAGTTCAATATTTTGTTCATGCATTTGTATGGTTCATGCTCATTGTTGCATTCATGTTCATGATGATGGAGTAGGAGATAAAATTACTTAATAATAACAAACCTCCTCCGTCATCGATGGGATCGAGTCATAGTGCCACCAAATCAAACTTTTTCAGTGCAGCCACATTTGCCTTTGTGGGAAGGCCTTAATGCGAGCAATTGTCGTGCCTCTCGCCGGTGCCTCCAACGAGGGAAGGTTATGGGCGCGCGCTACCTTGATCAGGTAGGCGGACATAACCTTGTGTGCCCATGTTTGAGATTTTTGGTACCGGGTCCCCGTGAGGGATTTGGCCACGATGATGGTCGGTGTGTCTTTGAAAGACACGGGGCCACCCAGGACTAGCCCAGTTGGGAAGTGGGTCGGAGTGGCCGGGAGAGTGTCATGGCAGTAGGTCGGTTTCGTCGGAATGCCGTTGGTCCACCCGAATGGGAGTGCGAGGCCATGGGTTCCGCGGTGTGGGTATAGTGTGCTACCTGTGCAGAGTGTATATGAAGACTATCGATAGCAATACAGTTTGTAGTAGGTCCCACTATCAGGTCTTGGCCGAAATGGAGGATAAACCTAAAATAATTAAGTTGGTATATAAATATGTGATAACAAGAACATGGTGACTTGGACTATGAGATAGTCGTGAGAAGTCACGACGATGTTTTGGTGGTGATCGCCGAAAGGATCATGGTTTGAGGCCAAGTGTTGTTCGCGGTGGGGATCGCCGTAAGGATCTCGAGTTACTCTGGTCAAGACCACGATGGTGGTTTGGTGGTGATTTCCATAAGGATCGCGAGTTATTATGGTCAAGACCACGATGGTGCTTTGGTGGTGATCGCCATAAGGATCACGAGTTATTCTGGTCAAGACCACGATGGTGGTTTGGTTGTGCTCGCCAGAAAAATCGTGTTCGGTTGCGAGGCAACCCGTTGGTAACTGAGTCCGAGGGACTCGGTGCACAAGTTTGGTTGCATTACATGAGTAATATGTTGCATTTAAAAACCAAGGCAGAGCAGAAGATGATTGCATACAGTTTACATGCCATGTCCGCATTGAAGATGATCAGTAGTTTATTTTCAGCATAATTTCATGTTGCCATGCCATGCTTGGATTAATTATACCATGATTGAGATGATATGCCATGTTTTGCTATTGCCTTGTTAGAAGAAATGATTTGTTATGCCATTTCAATGCCATGTTAGTAGATGCTATGATGATGTTCATGCTTAGTTGATATTTTTTATCATGCCATGTTTAGTAATTGACATGAGATAGGTTGTTGCAAGCACGTGGTTCTTGCCTTGTCTTCTGTTTGTTTGGATGCTATATAATTGGTTGTCTTGCAAGTACATTCAATGTACTGACCTGGCGTGTTATGCCAGTTTTGTAGGTCATACCCGAGTTGTTCACTTGATCCGTCATGCTAGGCCGTAACCTTGCCAGTCCTGTGAGTTGTGGAGCCCAGCCAGAGTTGTTATGCTGCCAAATCAAGACTTCTGCCGCCATTTTTAATAGACTTTTGCTGCCATTTAAATAGCCATAGGGCTATGCCAGAGGATTGTATTCATCAATGATATAAGCTTATGCACATGTATTTGATGAATATTATTGTACCTAGAATGTTGTATTATGGACCTGTCGTGCGTCAGGTGTTATCCTGGGCTGACGTGCGAAGGCCCCTTGCTCCATGCAGATCGGGTTTGCCACAGGGCATGGTATCAGAGCAGCCAGGCTGGCATAGGTTATCCTAGTCTTCGATCACCGCTACCATTAAACCGTAATTACCCTAAGGGATTTGACTCATCTGTGGCATCCGGCATGGCCACTGTTAATCCACATGTGGCGCAGTCAGGACCGACACGTCCTCTCCCCGCTGTCCCCGCCTAGTTGTCCGTGGAGCAAGTAGCAACCACATCCTTTCTGGTCGGCCGCACTGCTTGCCCTTCGCCATTAAGGGAAAGCGCCCACACCATACGAGCATGTCCCGCATAGCTGCCTATAAAAGCCCCCTCTCCGCTAGCCGTATCGCTCACTCCTCATTCAGCCATGTCCCTGCAAAGAAGCCTAGCTAGTAACACTCCAGTCATGGCTAGCACCCTCAAAACTACTAAGTTCCACAGCCGCACCAGCGCCATCAACCATGCTGGATTTCCACCCCTTCATGCTGAGATGCTCACCCAAGCCTTTGGCTATGATGCTAGCCCCGACTATCTGGTGTTCCAGTCAACACCCATTCCTCACCTTCATCGCTATGATGCAAGGGTGCACATCAGCCCCGGCCCCGCAGCAGATGGCCAGCCATTGGTTTTTCAGGGTAGAGCCATGCCTACCACTGATTTGGCCATTCAGGCCGCTGCTGTGGAGGCAATGCTATAACTCCGAACCAAGTTCCCGCAAGTAGCAGATCGAAGGGAGTTTTGTTTCTTCCCCATTGCTGCAGCGTCAGGGATTCAACCATCCCCCTCTATCCAAGGGAATGACCCCGCAATCACTCACCTGGTGCAGTATATCACTGCCTAGGGAATGATGATTTCAAGGATGCTTGCCAAATTCAGAACCTTGGACAACGATGAGGTGCGAGTTGTCAAGGAAGCTTATCGTGAGGCTCGTAAGTTCGCATCTGAAGTGGTTCACCCAACGCTACCCGAGGCAGTGCTACCCTCTCAGCCGGTGTTGTTTCCTCGGCCAAACATCATCACCCTCGATAAGACTCTTTTCCGGATCCACCAGCAACATATGGTTGGATCAATTTCAGCCACACCCCGAATGGCCGAACCCCAACCCATAGTGCTATCGGACGGTCAAGATGGAGATTGGCTCAGTCTTCGTCCTCCCAGAGAGCCCCAGCAAAGCAAGCCCCCAGGTTGATCTCAGCCGCGCAACCAGTTGTTTCTGCAAGTAGGTCAGTGTGTCAGCTCATTCCCAATATGAGGATAGAACCATGTATCCCAAAGTAAGTAGTTTCGTTTTGCGCGTAGAGCGCTCGTGCTTGGTTGTATGCTTGCACTGTTGTAACTCATATGATGTGTTTTCTTGCTTTTGGATTGTTGTGTTGGTTTGTCTCTCTGTCAAACAGAGATGTTTGATAGGGTTGGCAATGTGAATTAGCAAGATTTTAATCAATAGAGCACATACACTAAAAACAAGATTGACTCATCCCGAGTATTTAATAAAATGCGCGCTGGTTTAGGTATATATATACCAGGATTATATATATACCCACTAGCATTAAAACGCCTTAGAATGATTTGTCTGCTGTGTTTTTCATTGCATGTTTTTTTTCTCTGTCTGTTTGTTAGTTTAGATTAATGCATAATACACGCATACCCGGTTCACCCACGAGTACCTTTGGGCAGTACTCGGGGGAATGCAAAGTCACATATCCCAATCTATCTGTGCATAGCCCGTGTTTCAGATTTTCCAATCCAGAACCCCGCAGAGGCATTTCCTCCTGGAAATTCCTCGTCTCTAATTCTTTTTTCTGATTTCATTTCTGGGGGACACACTACCCACTTTATTTCATTCCAACCAGTACAACTACCCCGATACAGATTTCAACTCCGATCCTACCTCGACACCTACTTTTCGTGGAGCAATCCGCAAAATTTTTCCCGTAACCCAGTATGCTTCCAAAGCTGGCGCAACCACCTCTCCTGCATCTGGACCTCACCCCCACCATCCTCTGTGCCTTGCATGGTGCAGGCAACTCGCCACCCCGCTCCACCGCCGCCCGCGATTTCTCCGCCAGTGCAAAGCGACGGAGGATCAAGCGTGGCGGAGGACCACGCAGCGCACCATCTTCTCCCGCATCTCGAGCACCCGCACCCAGCTGCACGTTCTCCCGAGCCCGATCATTCTTGATGAGTATCAGCAAGAGGATCGACGAGCCGATGAGCGTTCCCAACAGCTACGCGAGGAATAACCGCAGCACCGCAAGAACATTTCTTCGCCGAAGGAGCTCGGCTCGATCTCGTCCAAGACAAATAGGTAGTAGAGCGGCATTGTGTTGGTGTGTGGGGGGAGAGCCGCGCTGTCATTTTTATAGACCAACCCCGGTGTACGGTGAGCGAGGTCTAGGAGAACCGCTCGTCGCCCGATCACCGGCGTCCAGGAGGCGAATCCACGAGCAGTGCCGACAAGGTGCTGGCCCGTGACGTGAGTGCTCGCCGCACCGGCGCCGTGCATGCCACGCACTACGGCACTAGGGTCCTCATCGCCCTAGGAGCTAGATGCGTGCTGCGCTACGCCGCACGCGGAGCAGTGACGAAGAAGAAGCAACAAGCTGGAGGTAGAAGGAGGCTGCCAGTGGGCCCTGGGCCCATGGCCCAAGTGTCAGCAGGTGAAACCACTGTTCATTGGGTGCATCCAGTATTTTTCGGGAGTCTGATCTCGAGTGCCCCTAGCGGTGGATATATCCAGGTTTTCCATATCCCTCCTCGGGTGTACCAATTACCGGTGCCCCAACTCGTTTGAATTTGACCAAAGGGTTAAAAATTAACCCAGAGATTTTTCCCCAGAATGGTTATTCTTTCACTTGTGTTGTAACCCTAGCAATCTCGAGGACGAGATTCTTTTTAAGGGGGGAAGAGTTGTAAAAGCCCCAAAATTGGGTTATTAATTTTTGTGCTGGTATTCCTTCCTGGCACTCATCTTCAAATTTTTCTCCTGAGTTTGCTGGATGACTCTGAGAAATTTTGTCATTTCCAACCTTTCAAAACCTTGTTCATGTCTTTTTCAGTGGGCAAGCCCTCATTTGCATCATCTCAAACCCTAGATTCCAAATTTTGGAATTTGGATAGGTCCTTTATGCTTACAAAGGAGCCATCATTTTCCATGATCTGTTGATCCTCCCAATTTTCCCTAGAGATCACCCTATCTTTCTGAACCTTGGATATGCAAAAATATTGCCAGGTCCCATGCAGTATTTTTGAATTATGGTTTGTTCCTTTTCCTGCCTTTCTAAGGAATAAAATCCAAAGGCATAGTTAGCCATCTCCTAAATTCATGAGAATTTATGGTGTTGATACTTATGCCTAATCCAAGCTCTGGCAAATATATTGGCTATAATTAAAAAAGGAAAAATTGCCTTTTCCTATTTAATGCCAACATTGCATTTCTGCCACTTTCCAAAGGAAATACTATTTTTATTGCTGTAAAAATTTCCACATAAATTGTGGAGCTTTTCCTTGCTATATATTAACTAGTTCCATCCTAATCTCATGTTCCTCAGTTGAAAATTTTGGCACATGATCTAATGCAAGTTTCTGCCTTCTTTGAATTTTGCAAAGGAAGTTCTTTGTTCCAAACTCTAATTGAGCTATAATTTTTCAGGGTGATTAACATTACTAAATAGCCCTTGAATTCCAAATATGAGCTCAATCCCCTCATCCTAGCTCCCTGTGCATTTTTCAAAGTCTCTGACCAGAATGTAACTTTGTGAAGGAAGTACCTTCATAGAGTTTTGAAATGGGATGAAACTTTTCCATCCTCTCAAGTGTCTCAAATCATTGGCCTCCACCCAATTTCAGTTTATTTCATTGAACTATGTGAGCAAAGGAGCAATTCTTGGTTCTGTCCAATTTTTCAGTTTGTGAAGCAAGTGCATTTTATCTTGCTCCATTATGGATGAAAATATTCCGAGGGCTTCTCATATCCACATAACTTATCTCCACACGATTTTGTCTCATTTCATCTCGCCAATTGCCCTGAGGATTTTTCTGAAGTTTTTGTGCAGAAATGATAGGTGTGAAGGAAGTACCATTTTGGCAAGTGCATTTGGTATGAAATTTTTATAGCATCATTATTCATCCAAATCATCAGGCTTTGCCAAGTCTTAGCCCAATCCAACACTCGTACTGAGTGCTCCTTCATGATTTAATTTTTGGGTCAGATTTAGCAGTTGTACAGCAACTATGCTAAATACTTTACCAAATGACCTCAAAATTACCAGGACCATAGTCCTTTCTACCCTAAGCCCCCCAGACAACAAATTTACCTTTTACCCTCTATGGTTTAATTTTTTGAGTGTGGTAAAGTTTGAAGCAGAAAACTTGTGGAGCTTATTTTACTCAGCTCAGTTTGTCTCTGCCCGTTTATTTACCGTAGTAACACTCTAGTTACGAAGTACTATGCGATAGACATGAGCTTGCCTCAGTAAAATCTCTAGAGCGTGTCTTGACCATGGTGACCATGAGGGCATCCATCCAAAACGGTGGTCTAGCCACTGTTCGAGGCAGCATCGTTGCTCCAACCGTCTCTGGTCTCTCCATTAATGCCCAATAGTTCCCCCTCACCATCCTCTTCCCTCTGGACCCCTCTCCCCCTCCATCCGGTTCCTCACCGATGCAAGTCGCCGCGTGCCCACGGACGTAGAGTGGCGTCTTGGCTTGGTTCATCGCCGTCGCCTTCCTCCCTATGCTCCCTTGGCTCCTCTACCCCGTGAGTCTGCCCGCTGCTCCTCCTCGTCATCTACCCCAGGAGCTCGTGAGCGTGGGCACGCGTCCGCGGCGCCGGACACGCGTCCGCGGAGACGCCAGCTTTCCTCCTCCTCCCTCGGCCTATATAAGGCCACCCGAGCATCTCATCATCATCCTCACACCCCACTAGCCCTCCCCAGCCTCTCACCAGAGCCCGAGAGCCTCTTCCCGCTTCGAATAGCCACCTTGGCCGCCGATGGCCTCTGCTCGAATTCGAGCGAGCCAAGCATCCCCTCCCTCTTTCTCCACCTCCACAGCTTCACCCACTCCCCAGCGCATCTCTCCCTTACCTCAGTTCGTCGGCGGATCCACCATGGCCTCGGCTCCATCTTCATCGACGCCGGTCGTCCGCTGTGGCGAACGCAGCTGCCGTTTCCGAGCTCCCCATTGTCTACATTCCCCGGAGTCGCCTCCACCTCGGTCCCCTGCACACGTGGATAGGTCGGGCGCCGCCTGCGGTGGCCGGTACCGCCGGCAGGCCTCGTCGGGGCCGGCTCTGCCGTGGCCAGGCACGGGTGAGAGGAAGGAGGCGACGGCCCCAACCCCCTCCATGCCAGCTGGCCGGTGGACCCCGCGGTCCCACCCGTCAGCCGCACGCCACGCTGACCCAGCGTGTCCGCTGACGTGAATAAGTGGAGGCGTAATCCAGTGAATACGTCTCCCGCACACGAAAGCGTACTCTGGTCTTCTTCGGACCGAAAGGCATTTTCCTTTCTGGAAAACGTATCATGGGAGAAGGCACTTTCTGTTTTTCTCACTCAGGGGCATGTTGGTGATGATTTCTTTACAGATAGATCCCTGGTAGAAAAACACTCATAACTTTTTGCTCGCAACTCCAAATGAGGTGATTCCAAAGCCCATGTCTTCGTTTCGTCGAGGCCGTTCCATTGGTGTCATTTTCATAATGTTTGCACATTCTGAAAATGAACATTTTGCCCTTGCACATAAACAGACCCTCCGAGAGAGAACTGTTTCCAGCAAATCTTTCCGCGATCGTTCTGCACTTCTTCCTGGAGTATTCATCGACCCCCAGGCAAGCCAACCTCTTATCATGAGCCCTGAACTTACATGTTTACTTTGCTTGCACCTTATGTGTGTAGTTGCAGTTGGTTCTTATCGTTTTCGTTTGCAGTTATTCCATTATGCTTATCATGCATGCTTATGTTTTCTTGATATCTTTGCCATGCTAATTAGAATGTATTTATTATTAATAATGTCATGTCACTACTCTACTTTATTTGCATGTCATTGTTATAAAATGTTATGAGGATTGTAATGCACCATTGATATGCTATTACTTGGCATTGTCATGTTCTTTATGCTATAGTTGCGCACTTCAGAAATTCAATATTTTGTTCATGCATTTGTATGCTTCATGCTCATTGTTGCATTCATGTTCATGATGATGGAGAAGGAAATAAAATGACTTAATAATAACAAACCTCGTCCGTCATCGATGGGATCGAGTCATAGTGCCACCAAATCGAACTTTTTCAGTGCAGCCACATTTGCCTTTGTGGGAAGGCCTTAATGCGAGCTATTGTCATGCCTCTCGCCGCTGCCTCCAACGAGGGAAGGTTATGGGCGCGCGCTACCCTGATCAGGTAGGCGGATATAACCTTCTGTGCCTATGTTTGAGATTTTTGGTACCGGGTCCCCGTGAGGGACGTTTTGGCCACGACGGTGGTTGGTGTGTCTTTGGTAGACCCGGGGCCACCCAGGACTAGCCCAGTTGGGAAGTGGGTCAGAGTGGCCGGGAGAGTGTCATGGTAGTAGGTCGGTTTCATCAGAATGTCGTTGGTCCACCCGAGTGGGAGTGCGAGGTCATGGGTTCCGTGGTGTGGGTCCAGTGTGCTACCTCTGCAGAGTGTATATGAAGTCTATCGATAGCTACACAGTTCATAGTAGGTCCCACTATCAGGTGTTCGTCGAAATGGAGGATAAACCTGAAATAATTAAGTTGGTATATAAATATGTGATAACAAGAATATGGTGACTTGGACTATGAGATAGTCGTGAGCAGTCACGATGATGTTTTGGTGCTGATCGTCGAAAGGATCACGGTTTGAGGCCAAGTGTTGGTCCTGGTGGTGATCGCTGTAAGGATCACGAGTTACTATGGTCAAGACCATGATGGTGGTTTGGTGGTGATCGCCGTAAGGATCATGAGTTATTCTGGTCAAGACCACGATGGTGGTTTGGTGGTGATCGACGTAAGGATCACGAGTTATTCTGGTCAACAGCACGATGGTGGTTTGGTTGTCATCCTGGAAAGATCGCGTTCGGTTGCGAGGCAACCATTGGTAACTGAGTCCGAGGGACTCAGTGCACAAGTTTGGTTGCATTACATGAGTAATATGTTGCATTTAAAAACCAAGGAAGAGCAGAAGATGATTGCATATTGTTAACATGCCTTGTCTGCATTGAATATGATCGGTAGTTTATTTTCAGCATAATTTCATGATGCCATGCCATGCTTGGATTAATTATACCATGATTGAGATGATATGCCATGTTTTCATATTGCCTTGTGAGAAGAAATGATTTGTTATGCCATTTCAATGCCATGTTAGTAGATGCTATGATGCTGTTCATGCTTAGTTGATATTTTTTTATCATGCCATGTTAGTAGATGCTATGATGCTGTTCATGCTTAGTTGATATTTTTTATCATGCCATGTTTAGTAATTGATATGAGATAGGTTGTTGCAAGCACGTGGTTCTTGCCTTGTCTTCTGCTTGTTTGGATGCTATATACTTGGTTGTATTGCAAGTACATTCAATGTACTGACCTGGTGTGTCATGCTAGTTTTGTAGGTCATACCCGAGTTGTTCGCTTGATCCGTCGTGCTAGGCCGTAACCTTGCCAGTCATGTGAGTTGTGGAGCCCAGCCAGAGTTGTTATGCTGCCAAATCAAGACTTCCGCTGCCATTTTTAATAGACTTCCGCTACCATTTAAGTAGCCATAGGGCTATGCCAGAGGATTGTATTCATCAATGATGTAAGCTTATGCACATGTATTTGATGAATATTATTGTACCTGGAATGCTGTATTACGGACCTGTCGTGCGTCAGGTGTTATCCTGGCCTGACGTGCGAAGGCCCCCTGCTCCATGCGGATCGGGGTGCCACATTGCGTGAGTGACTGAAACACAAACCCGAGTAAGGGGGTTATTGCATATGGGATAAAGAGGACTTGATGCTTTAATGCTATGGTTGGGTTTTACCTTAATGATCTTTAGGAGTTGCGGATGCTTGCTAGAGTTCCAATCATAAGTGCATATGATCCAAGTAGAGAAAGTATGTTAGCTTATGCATGTCCCTCAAATAAAATTGCAATGATTACCGGTCTAGTTATCGATTGCCTAGGGACAAATAACTTTCTCGTAACAAAAACCTCTTTACTAAAACTAAGTTAGTTGTGCCTTTACCTAAACAGCCCCTACTTTTTATTTACGTAATCTTTATTATCTTGCAAACCAATCCAACAACAACTACAAAGTACTTCTAGTTTCATACTCGTTCTAGGTAAAGTGAACAGCAAGCGTGCGTAGAGTTGTATCGGTGGTCGATAGAACTTGAGGGAATATTTGTTCTGCCTTTAGCTCCTCGTTGAGTTCAACACTCTTACTTATCGAAAACTGTTGCGATCCCCTGTACTTGTGGGTTATCAAGACCTTTTTCTGCCGCCGTTGCCGGGGAGCAATAGCATGGGGTGAATATTCTCGTGTGTGCTTGTTTGCTTTATCACTAATTAATTTTATTTTATGTTCTTAGTTGTTCTTTATTTTATTTATGGATATGGAACACGAAATACCAAAAAAATTAGGTGTACTTGCTACTCATGGAGATGAGGAACCTCCTAAAACCCTCGATGCTCATTATGTGAAAGATATTATGTACTACTTTGATAATCTGAGAAAACCCCATTCAATTATGTAATGGGAGTAACGTTGGATCAACATGAATACTTTAGGGATTACCGCTTGACACAAAAAGGGAAACTATTATGGGATCAAATTCATATATTGAAGTGGTATGCTAGGCAACTATGCTTGAGTTACGATTATACTTGTTGCTCTAGGATGAAGTCTCCACACCTTCCCATTTCATGCAAATTTAATGATAATAAAACCTTAGCTTCTTATGCTAATGGTATATATGATTACTATGATGTGGAGCAAATAGAAGAATCTGTTGCTTTTATGGGTGCTTATAAAATTGAATCTATGTTTAAAGAGTTTGAAGATTTGATGATGCTGCTTATAGACCTGAAAGCTCTCCTCAAATATTGCTATGAGAATTATGAACACAATTCCGATATTAATGCACTCATTGAGAAAGTCTCCGCTGTCCAAGAAGATACTAATATTTTGCAGGAATCTATGGAAGAAGAAATTGATGAAACTGTGAGCTCATTGGATGAAAAGGATCAGGAGGAGAGCGAAGAACAAAAGTAGGAAGAGCGGATTAGCTACCCGTGCCCACCTTATAATGAGAGCAACTCTTCGACTCATACATTGTTTAATTTCCCTTCGTGCTTACCGAATGATGATTGCTATGACCCCGTTGACTCTTTTGAAATATCCCTTTTTGATGATGCTTGCTATGCTTGTGGCCAAGATGCCAATATGAATTATGCTTATGGAGATGAACTTGCTATAGTTTCTTATGTTAAACATGAAATTGTTGCTATTGCACTCACACATGATAGTCCTATTATCTTTTTGAATTCTCCAAACTACACTATATCAGAGAAGTTTGCACTTATTAAGGATTACATTGATGGGTTGCCTTTTACCTTTGCACATGATGATTTTGATAGATATAATATGCATGTGCTTGCTGCTCCTACTTGCAATTATTATGAGAGAGGAACTATATCTCCACCTCTCTATGTTTCCCACATGATAAAATTGCAAGAAACTGTTTATACTATGCATTAGCCTTTACTTTGTGTGCATGAATTGTTATTTTATGACATGCCGATGCATAGGAAGAGAGTTAGACTTCTTTGTTGCATGATATATGTTACTTTGTTCTCACTACTAAATTATAAATCATTGTTAATTAAAATTGGCTTTGACATACCTTGGGATCCGAGTGGATTCACTACTTGAGCACTATATGCCTAGCTTAATGGCTTTAAAGAAAGCTGCCAGGGAGACAACCCGGAAGTTTTCGGGAGTCTTTTAATTCTGTTGAGTGCTTTCATATAGTTTTAAAATAACAAAAATAAAGAGGGGAACTCAAAACTTTTTCAAAAAGGAAAGTGAAAGTGAGAAAGACAAGCATTGTTGAAGTGGGAGAGCTCCTTGAACTTTGTTCATGCTCACGGCAACTTTGTGAATCTTGATTCCAGAAACTTTTCAACAAAAATAATTATTCCCTTGTACAATTCCATTGTATTATAAAAATAATGTGCCAAGGTTTGCCTTTAGGATGTTTACATTTGCCTGATGGTTTGTACGGTGCAGAACAGAAACTTTGGCTGTAGTGCACGATTTTACATTTTTATCTGGAATGTCAACTGGTTCTTATTCTTTTTGAGCTGTCTTTCTATACAAATTTTTTATTTTTTCTAATTTTGGCAGAATTTTACAAGTACCAGAAGTATGGTGAATGTTCAGATTGTTACAGACTGTTCTGTTTTAGACAGATTCTGTTTTTGATGCATAGTTTACTTGTTTTGATGAAACTAACGATTTATATCAGTGGATTAAGCCATGGGAAAGTTATATTACAGTAGACACAATGCAAAAACAAAATATGAATTGGTTTGCAACAGTACTTAGAATAGTGATTTGCTTTATTATACTAACGGATCTTAACGAGTTTTCTGTTGAAGTTTTGTGTGCATGAAGTGTTCGATGATCGAGAAGGTCTCGATGGGAGAAGAAGGAAGAGAGGCAAGATCTCAAGCTTGGGGATCCCCGAGGTACCCCAAGTAAATATTCAAGGAGGATCAAGCATCTAAGCTTGGGGATGCCCCAGAAGGCATCCCCTCTTTCTTCAACAAGTATCGGTATGTTTTCGGATTCGTTTCGTACATGCGATATGTGCAATCTTGGAGCGTCTTTTGCATTTAGTTTTCATCTTTCTACTATGCACCATGCTGGTATGAGATAGTCCTTGGTTGATTTATATAATGCTCTTTGCACTTCACTTATATCTTTTGATTATGGCTTTATAGAATGCTTCATGTGCTTCACTTATATCATTTGAAGTTTGGATTGCTTGTTTCTCTTCACTTAGAAAACCGCCATTTGTAGACAGCTCTTTTGCTTCACTTGTATTTGTTAGAGCGTGGGCATATCTTTTGTAGAAAGAATTAAACTCTCTTGCTTCACTTATATCTATTTAGAGAGATGACATGAATTGGTCATTCACATGGTTAGTCATAAAATCCTACATAAAACTTGTAGATCACTGAATATGATATGTTTGATTCCTTGCAATAGTTTTGCGATATAAAGATGGTGATATTAGAGTCATGCTAGTGGGTAGTTGTGGATTTGTAGAAATACTTGTGTTGAGGTTTGTGATTCCCGTAGCATGCACGTATGGTGAACCCTTATGTAACGAAGTCGGAGCATGAGGTATTTATTGATTGTCTTCCTTATGAGTGGCGGTCGGGGACGAGCGATGGTCTTTTCCTACCAATCTATCCCCCTAGGGGCATGCGTAGTAGTACTTTGCTTCAAGGGCTAATAAACTTTTGCAATAAGTATGTGAGTTCTTTATGACTAATGTTGAGTCCATGGATTATACACACTCTCACCCTTCCATCATTGCTAGCCTCTCTAGTATCGCACAACTTTCACCGGTACCATAAACCCACCATCTACCTTCCTCAAAACTAAGGATGACAATTTTACCCATGGGTACAGGTACCCGCGGATACCGTAGCCACATGTGCAGGGTATGGGCACAATTTTATACCCATGGGTTGTACCCATACCCTGCCCGTTAAGTCATGGGTAGGGCATGGGTATAGTCTTGTACCCATGGATACACCCATACCCTACCCATTTATACTGACATGTTACATATTTGGCGGATGTTATTTGGTGAAGTGTGTCATGATCATTTGACTCAATGTTAAAGTTGTCAATTTGAATTGAGATAGTTGTCTTGTACTCCCTCCGTCCGAAAAAACTTGTCAGCAAAATGAACAAAAAGGGGTGTATCTAGAACTAAAATACATCTAGATACATCCCCTTTTATTCATTTTGATGACAACTATTTCCGGACGGAGGGAGTACTCTTCTATCAGTTATTGAGTTGAGATATTTTTTTGTCAAATTTGCTATGGATGAATGTAAAATAGTGATAACTTGTGTACTGTTTGATTTACCGGTTGGGTACCCAATGAGTAGGGGTACCCGTGGGGTATGGGTACGGGTAAAGTTTCGTACCCATGGGTACGACTATGGGCAGAATTTTGTATCCATTGACTACACGGGTACGGGTATGGTATTGCTCTACCCGCCCCATACCCTACCCATTGCCATCCTTACTCAAAACAGCCACCATACCTACCTATCATGGCATTTCCATAGCCATTCCGAGATATATTTCCATGCAACTTCCATCATCATCATCATCATATACATGACTTGAGCATTCATTGTCATATTGCTTTGCATGATCGTAAGACAGCTAGCATGATGTTTTCATGGCTTGTCCGTTTTTTGATGTCATTGTTACGCTAGATCATTGCACATCCCGGTACACCGCCGGAGGCATTCATATAGAGTCATATCTTTGTTCTAGTATCGAGTTGTAATATTGAGTTGTAAGTAAATAAAAGTGTGATGATCATCATTATTAGAGCATTGCCCCAGTGAGGAAAGGATGATGGAGACTATGATTCCCCCACAAGTCGGGATGAGACTCCGGACGAAAAAAAAGAAAAAAAGAGAAAGGCCAAAAAAAGAGAAGGCCAATCTATATATATATATATATATATAATGAGAGAAAAGAGAGAAGGGGCAATGTTACTATCCTTTTACCACACTTGTGCTTCAAAGTAGCACCATGTTCTTCATATAGAGAGTCTCTCGAGTTATCACTTTCATATACTAGTGGGAATTTTCATTATAGAACTTGGCTTGTATATTCCGATGATGGGCTTCCTCAAATGCCCAAGGTCTTCATGAGCAAGCAAGTTGGATGCACACCCACTTAGTTTCAGTTTGAGCTTTCATATACTTATAGCTCTAGTGCATCCGTTACATGGCAATCCCTACTCACTCACATTGATATCTATTGATGGATATCTAGTTGATGTGAGATTATCTTCTCCTTTTTGTCTTCTCCACAACCACCATTCTATTCCACCTATAGTGCTATATCCATGGCTCACGCCCATGTATTGCGTGAGGGTTGAAAATGCTGAAGCGTGTTAAAAAGTATGAACAAATTGCTCGGCTTGTCATCGGGGTTGTGCATGATGTGAATATTTTGTGTGGTGAAGATGGAGCATAGCTAGACTATATGATTTTGTAGGTATACCTTTCTTTGGCCTTGTTATTTCGAAAAGACATGATTGCTTTATTAGTGGGCTTGAAGTATTATTGTTTTTATGTCAAATGATAGACTATTGCTTTGAATCACTTGTATCTTAATATTCATGCCATGATTAGATATGTGATCAAGATTATGCTAGGTAGCATTCCACATTAAAAATTATCTTTTTATCATTTACCTACTTGAGGACGAGGAGGAATTAAGCTTGGGGATGCTGATACGTGTAACGCCCCACATGTAACCTTCCCCAATTGTACTCCGACTCATGCCGTTTCCGGCATTAAGTTATATTTAATTCTCGGGTTCGGGTCTTTGTCTCCGTGTGTTGTTTTGTTTTTCGTGCATCTCATATCATGTCGTCACATGCATTGCATTCGCATACATGCTCATCTCATGCATTCGAGCATTTTCCCCGTTGTCCGTTTTGCATTCCGGCGCTTCGTTCTCCTGCGGTGGCCATTTCTAGCTTTCTTTCATGTGTGGGGATTAAACATTTCCGGACTGGGCCGAGACTTGCCATGCGGCCTTGGTTTACTACCGGTAGACCGCCTGTCAAGTTTCGGGTCATTTGGACTTCGTTTGATACTCCAACGGTTAACCGAGGGACCGAAAAGGCCTCGTGTGTGTGCAGCCCAACACCTCTCCAATTTGGCCCAAAACCCACCAAACTCAGCTCCATCGTCTCGGTCGTTCGATCACGATCGTGTGGGCGAAAACCGCACCTCATTTGGACTCTCCTAGCTCCCTCTAGGTCTATAAATAGACCCCCCGAAATTCGGATCTCTTCCCCTCTCGAAACCCTAAAATCCCTCCGCGGCGCGCTGGACATTGTCCGCCCGCGCCGGACAAAACCGCCGCCGCCCCCGCGCCCAATCAGAGCGCGCCGCGTGGCACTCCGCCGCCCACCGCCGCCGAGGCCCACTCGGGCCCGTCCTCGGCCCTCCCGGCCCACGGGAACGCGCCCCGCCGCCCGAGACCTCCGCCGCCGCCTACCTCTACTCCGGTGGCCGGAGCCACGCCGCGCCGCCGCGGGCTCGCCAGAGCCCTCGTCACCGACCCCTACCCCGGCCGCCGCAAGCCACCGCCTCCCCGCCGCGGCCCGGCCTCGCCCGCGCCCTCGTCGGGGCTCACCGGCCCCGCCGTCGCAGGTGGCCTCCCGGCCGGAGGTCCTCCCCGCCCCTCGTTGCCGGAGCCAGAGCCGGCCGCCGTGCCATCGCCGGGCTTCGGCCTGCTACAGTGCCGCCGCCCACGAGCTACAGTGCCTGCGTCTGGATCTGGATCTGAAAACCCTAACTCGGTTGACTTTTTCCCTCTCCCGTTAACTTTTCTTGCTACTTTGACCGCTCATATCTCCTCTTCCGTAGCTCCGTTTTGGGCGTACGATATGTCAAAATCTTCGTATCGATGAGTGCATCATTTCATTCCATTGCATCATTTGCATTTTAGGTCATCTTGTTGCCCAAAATGCTGTTGGAAGGAGGCATGTTGAGTTAAATTGCAGATCCGTTAGTTCAACATGCACTTTTGTCATTTTTGCCATATTTAATCCGTGCATGATATGCCTGTGCCCCTTTGGCATGAATTATTAAGCATGTTGTCTTCTTTCTAGAGGTGCCTTCCATGTATTTTTAGGATGTGTGTGTTGTCTTGTGCAAGCTTGCGAAGAGGGCTACCTGAGATTATTGATTTCAGGGACTGTGAAAATCACAGTCTGAGCCGTTTTAGTTCACGGTGCTATATGTCCGGCTTGTTTCCTAGTGATCCGTGCCTCTTTTGAGGATGATCAGTAAGAGTAATTTGTTATGCTTGTTGTGCTTAATCCATCCATGCCTTTGCTTGTTATGTTGGAGCACCCTAGGTTGACTCAATCGAGCTCAACTTTTGGATAGTTGCTGTTTTGGGCAGATCGTGAACTCTTTTGCGATTTTGCCGGAGCGATTGCTAGTGATCCATGCATGCTATGCCATTGTTCTTGCCATGTCTAGCTAGCATTTTGTGCCTTCTTTATGGATATATGCTTTCCTTGCCATGACCTTCAGCGTAGTGAGAGCATCGAGCTCGTTTACATGCCTCCGTGAGATATATTCCAGCATGTCCCAGTTTTCACAAAGTCTAAAAACTGATTGTGTTTCATCGATGTTCGTGTGCTCGGTAGAGTATTTTGTGAACCCTTTTGGCCCCAGGTCATTTTGGGTGTTTTGTTAAGCTTGTTTAGTAGCTCCATGCCATGCTCTTTCTTTCCATGTTCAGGTTTTCCCTCATGTTGTTTTGCTGCTCCGAAGAGGGCATCGTGGTCTGAAATTGCAGACTAGCGTGAATTTCGCGAAGTCTGAAATCTGTTTTGCTTATTCAGTTTTGCCATGCTTGTTTGAAGCCCTTAATGGATGAATTTGCCTATGCCTCAGTCATGATGATTTGTTAAGCTTGATGAGTACATCACTGCCATGCAATTTGTTTTCATGTTGGGTGGCCGTAGCATGTTCATTTTGTTGCATTTAGGAGCCTACTTGCTGTAAATCGCAGATCGGTTCGTTTAGTAAATCGCTTGCCATTTCTTAACCATAGCTCCGATTGCCATGATCTTTATATCGTTTTCAGGGGATTTCTTCCCCTCTATCCAGTGGCACACTTGGTTTTCCATGTTGGGGCCAGGTTCATGCATTTCCTGTTACATGTTGCTTTTTGCATCCCGCATCGCATCCCGCATAGCATATCATCTTTGCATATTATTGCTTGCCCTTGCACGTGGTTGATTGTATCCTTGTTGCTTGTTTGTGTTGTTGGGTAGAGCCGGGAGACGAGTTCGCTAACGAGGAGCCCGTTGAGTTTGCTTTTGAGGATCCAGTCAATTCTGACAACTGTGCAGGCAAGATGATCACACCCTTGAAATCACTACTATCTTTGCTATGCTAGTATGCTCGCTCTTTTGCTTTGCCAATGCTACGATGCCTACCACTTGCTTGTCAGCCTCCCAATTGCCATGATTGAGCCTCTAACCCACCTTTCTCCTAGCAAACCATTGATTGGCTATGTTACCGCTTCGCTCAGCCCTTCTTATAGCGTTGTTAGTTGCAGGTGAAGATTGGAGCCGTTCCTTGTTGGAACACTTATTTACTCGTTGGGATATCACCATATTGCTATGTTATCTTTACTCATCTATATACTTGGTAAAGGGTGGAAGGCTCGGCCTCTCACCTAGTGTTTTGTTCCACTCTTGCCGCCCTAGTTTCCGTCATATCGGTGTTATGTTCCCGGATTGTTGCGTCCCTTACGCGGTTGGGCTATAATGGGAACCCCTTGATAGTTCGCCTTGATTAAAGATTTTCCAGCAATGCCCAACATTGGTTTTACCATTTGCCACCTACCCTTTTCTTTCCCTTGGGTTTCCGGAGCCCGAGGGTCATCTTTATTTTAGCCCCCCATGGGCCAGTGCTCCTCTGAGTGTTGGTCCGAACCAGGCAGCCTGCGGGGCAACCTCGGGGAAACTCGAGGGTTGGTTTTACTCGTAGCTTGACCTATCCGAGCGTGCCCTGAGAAAGAGATATGTGTAGCTCCTATCGGGATTTGTCGGCACATTCGGGCGGTGTTGCTGGACTAGTTTTGACCTGTCGAATCATCTTGTTGTACCGGGATACCGAGTCTGATCGGTGGGTCCTGGGTGGAGGTCTATTCCTTTGTTGACCGTGAGAGCTTGTTATGGGCTTAGTTGGGACCCCCCTGCAGGGATTGATCTTTCGAAAGCCGTGCCCGCGGTTATGGGCAGATGGGAATTTGTTAATGTCCGGTTGTAGATAACTTGAACTTAATTAATTAAAATGAATCAACTGCGTGTGTTGCCGTGATGGCCTCTTCTCGACGGAGTCCGGGAAGTGGACACGGCTTTGGAGTTATGTTTGCGTAGTCTGCTCTATGTAGTTTCCACTCGTGCTTTGCCTTCTCTTCTCGCTCTCCTTTGCGAATAAGTTAGCCACCATATATGCTAGTCGCTTGCTGCAGCTCCACTCACATTACCCCTTTCCTACCTAATAAGCTTAAATAGTCTTGATCGCGAGGGTGCGAGATTGCTGAGTCCTTTGTGGCTCACAGATTGCTACTTCACCAGATGCAGGGACCGATGATACTCCTCCGGATGGCGCGCTCGAGCTGAAGTGGGAGTACGACAAGGACTCTCAGCGATACTATGTTTCTTTTCCTGATGATCAGTAGTGGTGCCTATTCGGGGTTCGATCCAGGGTTTTTAGTCGCTTGTTGGGGGGTCTTTTCTATTTTGGCGCCGTAGCCGGGCCATGAGTGTCTTTCATGATGGATGTTATTTATGTACTTTGATGTGACGTGGCGAGTGTAAGCCAACTATTATTATTATTCCCCCTTTATATTATTATGTACATGGGTTGTGTGAAGATTGCCTCACTTGCGACATATGCCTTCAATGCGATTATGCCTCTAAGTCGTGCCTCGACACGTGGGAGATATAGTCGCATCGAGGGTGTTACAAGTTGGTAATCAGAGCCTTCCCCGACCTTAGGAGCCCCATTGCTTGATCGTTTTTAGCAGCCGAGTTGTGTCTAGAAAATTTTTTTGAGTCCTTAGATATTATATATCGGAGAGCTTAGGAATTCTTTTTACTTCCCAGTCTCCTCATCGCTCTGGTAAGGCATCCTGACGTAGAGTTTTGACTCTTCTCTTCCCAAATTTCACTAATTTTTTTTAAGGATCACGCGAGTATCTTAGTTTTGTTCCGATGGCTTATGATGAGAATACTGTCTTGGTGCCTCCTGTCAAGGGTTTAGTGGAAGTGTCCCGGGGAGTTGAGCTCTGAGGTGTTGTCATCATAATTCTATCGTTGCAATTCTGGCATACTTGAGATATGTGCGCGACATCGAAAATCTCCTTTGTGCAGTTCGTTGGTGAGATAACCTCGACGCCACCCAGTACTGGGGCGGGAGTTCGGGAGTATCGCCATAACTTGTATAACGGATGCTTTTCGAAGGTTGAGATAGATGGTTTCCGAAGGTTTCTTGGTTATGTGTTGAAGGATGGATGTAGCTGGATGTAGGATTTGTTAGCTTGGGTGAGATATTATGCTTCCCCTGTATCCTCAACACCTGATTGCATAACCGGAAAGTTTCGGGAATTTCATAGGTGGGAATTCAAGTAGCCTTAGGATATCTTTCCAACAGATGTGTGATATGAAATTGGGGGTTCGACGTCTAGTGGTTCGCCTATTCACGGTCGATTTTACAGTGGCCTCGTTGTGTCTTAAAGAGTCCTTGGCTATGCTGACTCGGGGACGCTTCGTATGTCATGTGCACTGCCTTGTACATGATGGTGCTGTACGGTCGAGCCCGTGTAGGTCCTACCACGAACACTTTGGACGAAATTTCTATCATGTGTTTGTTCCGGCTTATTCCGCAAACCAACCCTTGTTTTTATTTCGAGTTGTGGTATTCGTTCTTCTTCGACGTCATATGTTGATTCCATCCCTTGTTGATGTACCTCTTCTACCTGATTCTTCGTGGCTTCGCAATTTAGGAATATGTGACCACTTCAAGAGAAGTGCATTCGTCCATTTTGTTCGGATGTGAAGACTTTATGTTGCAATTTTCATTCCGTTGGATTCACCTTCTATATTTCTCTATTTGTGTGCTAATGGTGGTCAACCTCTTCAGGATGGCTCCCGCTAAGAGCACCAGTCAGAACCAGAATCAAGATCCTCCGCCACCTCCGCCTCCTCCGGAAGCATGGCAGGCTGTGATGGCTGCTACTAATGCAAATACTCAGCTGATCATGCAAATCATCCAAGAGCGGAATCAAAGCAGTCAAGCGAATCAAGGCAACAACCAGAACCAGTTTGCAACTCTGAATCAGTTCCTCGCAAATGGTCCAAAGACGTTCAGCAACTGCGTTGAGGCTACCGATGCTGATGATTGGTTAGTCGATCTGGGCAAGCATTTTGAATGTAGCAACGTCAGACCTAAAGATTTCGTCAAGTTCGCATCTTTCCAGCTCAAGGATCAGGCCGCAGACTGGTTTCAGTAGTACCGGGATTCCAGAGGTGGACGTTTGATCACTTGGGATGATTTCCGTCGTGATTTCCGCGCTCATCACATTCCTCAAAGTGTGACTGAAAACAAACGTGAAGAATTCCGCAATCTGAAGCAAGGCTCTTTGTCTGTCTATGACTACAACAAGTTGTTCCAGAAGCTCGCCCGTTTTGCCAAGCAGGATGTTCCTGATGAGAAGAGCATGATCTATCAGTTCAGGGGTGGTCTTCGTGAAGAAATTCAGCTCGCTCTTGTCCTCTTCGAGCCGCTGAGATACGATGAGTTCTACAACATGGCACTGAAGCAAGAGGCTGCTCAGCTCAGGTGTGATGCTTCCAGGAAGCGAGTCAGAGACACTACGTCTTCGTCCTCTACTCAAGTGGCCAAGCAGCAGAAGTATTGGCTTCCTCCTCCTCCGTTCCGTCAGCCGTATCAGCATAAGAGCAAAGGTGGCAGTGGTTCGTCCCACCCACCCAACCCAGGATTTTAGAACAAGACTTCGTCTCAAGCTCCAAGATCAAGTGCTCCGTACCACCGTCCGCTCTCAGAGGTCACGTGCAACAAGTGCCAACAGAAGGGTCACTACGCCAACAAGTGTTTCAACCAGAGGCGTCTTCCTCCTCCTCCTCCTGTCAGATCGGCAAGTACAGCTGTGGTCAAGCATAATCCCAAGCACGCCAAGGTCAATATGGTGAATGCAGCTCAAGCAGAGGATTCGTCAGATGTGATCATGGGTAACCTTCCTGTTAATGATATTCCTGCAAGAGTTCTTTTTGATTCAGGTGCATCGCATTGTTTCATGTCTAAGCCATTTTTTACCAAGCACGAGTTCGTTTCTTCGCATTTGGGTAAGCAAATGGATATTGTTTCTCCTGGCAAACGATTGAGTGCAAGTTTGGAGGTGCCAGATGTCTCTATCACGTTGGGCGATTTCAAGTTCTTGGCTTCTCCAATGGTTCTTGGCAATTCTGATATCGACCTCATTCTTGGGATGGACTGGCTCTCTAAACATAAAGCTCAGCTGGATTGTGCAGCCAAGCAGATTCAACTGACTCATTCGTCTGAGGAAGTAATTGTCTTTGCTGCTCGGGATAATACCATCCGGTTGTTCTCTCTCAATGAGAAGGGTGAATTGGATGCTATTTCGCAGATTCCGGTTGTTTGTGAGTATCAAGATGTCTTCCCTGAAGAACTCCCAGGCATGCCTCCAAACCGGCCCATTGAATTCGTTATTGAACTTGAGCCCGGTACGGAACCGGTGTGCAAACGGCCTTACAAGCTCGGCCCGGAAGAGTTGAAGGAGTTGAAGAAACAGCTCGATGTGCAAGAAAGAATGGGTCTCATTCGGCCTAGTACTTCTCCGTGGGGTTGTGGCGTTCTTTTTGTGAAGAAGAAGGATGGAACGGACCGACTTTGTGTTGATTACCGTCCATTGAACAAGAAGACCATCAAGAACAAATATCCACTTCCCAACATTAATGAGCTATTCGAACAACTCAAGGGTGCCCAAGTATTCTCCAAGCTTGATATCCGTATGGGTTATCATCAAATTCGCATTCGTGAACAAGATATTCCAAAGACGGCGTTTAGAACAAGCTATGGGTCATATGAATACACAGTTATGTCTTTTGGCCTCGCTAATGCTCCTCCGACGTTCTCTCGCATGATGAACTTCATCTTCAACCCCTACACCAACGACTTTGTTTTGGTCTATCTCGATGATATCCTGGTTTTCTCGAAGAACAAGGAAGATCACGCCAAACACTTGCGTTTGGTTCTTGACAAGCTAAGGGAACATCAATTCTACGCCAAGTTCTCCAAGTGTGAGTTTTGGCTCGATGAAGTTCTTTATCTTGGTCATATTATCTTTGCCAAGGGCATTTCCGTGGATCCTGAGAAGGTGTCGGCAATTGTTAATTGGGAACCTCCTCAGAATGTGAAGCAACTCCGTAGCTTCCTCGGTCTTGCAAGCTATTGCCGATGATTCGTTGAAAACTTCTCCAAGATCGCGAAGCCTCTCTCAAATCTTCTTCACAAGCACGTCAAGTACGTCTGGTCTCCGGAGTGTGATGTTGCTTTCAACGCTTTGAAAGAGAAATTGATCACTGCTCCAGTTCTAACTCCGCCTGATGAAACCAAGCCGTACGAGGTCTTTTGTGATGCCTCTCTCCAAGGTCTCGGTGCAGTACTGATGCAAGAGAAGAAAGTTGTTGCCTATACCTCTCGCCAGTTGAAACCAAATGAGAAGAACTACCCCACTCATGATCTTGAGTTGGCGGTAGTTGTGCACGCATTGTTGACTTGGAGACATCTTCTCTTGGGAAGGAAAGTGGACATTTTCACTGATCACAAGAGTCTCAAGTACATCTTCACTCAGCCTAATCTCAACCTTAGACAGACTCGATGGGTCGAAATGATTCAAGAGTACAATCCGAGTATCGAGTATACTCCAGGCAAGCCTAATGTGATTGCTGACGCTTTGAGCAGAAAAGCATATTGCAACAGTCTGATTCTCAAGCCTTATCAACCCGAGCTTTGTGAAGCTTTCCGCAAACTTAACCTGCAAGTTGTTCCTCAAGGTTTCCTTGCCAACCTTCAAGTTTCTCCTACCTTGGAAGACCAGATTCGCCAAGCCCAGCTTCTTGATGCTATGGTGAAAAAGGTGAAGATTGGAATTGCAAAGAGTCAGTCCAAGTACAAGTGCTACCGACTTGATGACAAGGACACTCTCTTCTTCGAGGATCGAATTGTTGTGCCCAAAGGTGAACTTCGTAAAGTGATCATGAATGAGGCTCACAACTCTCTCCTCTCCATCCACCCTGGGAGCACGAAGATGTATCAAGACCTGAAGCAAACTTATTGGTGGACTCGAATGAAGCGCGAGATCGCTCAATTCGTGAATGAATGTGATGTCTGCAGAAGAGTGAAAGCAGAACACCAAAGGCCAGCAGGTCTCCTCCAACCTCTCACCATTCCAGAATGGAAGTTTGACCACATTGAAATGGACTTCGTGACCGGGTTTCCTAAGTCCAAGCGTGGCAATGATGCTATATTCGTTGTCATCGACAAGCTGACCAAAGTGGCTCATTTCTTGCCTATCAAAGAGTCAATCACTGCAGCTCAATTGGCGGAGCTCTACACCTCTCGCATTGTCTCTCTGCACGGTATTCCTCAAGTGATATCTTCAGACCGTGGCAGCATCTTTACCTCCAAGTTCTGGGATTCTTTTCAGAAGGCCATGGGCACCAACATTCGCTTCAGCACTGCTTTCCACCCTCAAACAAGCGGTCAAGTCGAGCGTGTCAAACAGATTCTTGAAGATACGCTCAGGGCTTGTGTTATCTCCTTCGGCATGAAGTGGGAGGATTGCCTTCCTTATGCTGAATTCTCGTACAACAACAGTTTCCTAGCAAGTTTCGGCAAGGCCCCGTTTGAAATTCTTTATGGTAGGAAGTGCCGTACACCTCTCAACTGGTCTGAAACCGGTGAACGTCAGCTGCTGGGTAATGACCTGATCACAGAGGCAGAAGAAATGTGCAAGGTCATTCGTGATAACCTCAAAGCAGCCCAATCTCGTCAGAAGAGCTATTACGACAGCAAGCACCGTGATTTGGCCTTCGAGATCGGAGATCATGTCTACCTCCGCGTCTCTCCTATGAAAGGGACTCGTCGCTTCGGTATCAAAGGGAAGCTTGCCCCCAGATACGTCGGGCCTTTCAAGATCGTCAGCAAGAGAGGCGACCTCGCCTATCAACTCGAGCTTCCTGCAACCTTTGCCAATGTTCATGATGTGTTCCACGTCTCGCAACTCCGAAAGTGCTTCAAGACGCCTGAGCGCACCGTCAACTTCGAGGACATTGAGCTCCAAGAAGATCTCTCCTACCGTGAGCACCTAGTTGCAATCCTTGAAGAGACTGAACACAAAACTCGCAACAAGGCAATCAAGTTTCTCAGAGTCAAGTGGTCACACCATTCCGACCGTGAAGCTACCTAGGAACGCGAGGATCACCTCCGTTCTGAGTACCCGGAGTTCTTTCAGTCCTAGATCTCGGGACGAGATCTTTTCGTAGTGGTGGAGTGTTGTAACGCCCCACATGTAACCTTCCCCAATTGTACTCCGACTCATGCCATTTCCGGCATTAAGTTATATTTAATTCTTGGGTTCGGGTCTTTGTCTCCGTGTGTTGTTTTGTTTTTCGTGCATCTCATATCATGTCGTCACGTGCATTGCATTCGCATACATGTTCATCTCATGCATTCGAGCATTTTCCCCGTTGTCCGTTTTGCATTCCGGCGCTTCGTTCTCCTCCGGTGGCCATTTCTAGCTTTCTTTTGTGTGTGGGGATTGAACATTTCTGGACTGGGCCGAGACTTTCCATGCGGCCTTGGTTTACTACCGGTAGACCGCCTATCAAGTTTCGGGTCATTTGGACTTCGTTTGATACTCCAACGGTTAACCGAGGGACCGAAAAGGCCTCGTGTGTGTGCAGCCCAACACCCCTCCAATTTGGCCCAAAACCCACCAAACTCAGCTCCATCGTCTCGGTCGTTCGATCACGATCGTGTGGGCGAAAACCGCACCTCATTTGGACTCTCCTAGCTCCCTCTAGGTCTATAAATAGACCCCCCGAAATTCGGATCTCTTCCCCTCTCGAAACCCTAAATTCCCTCCGCGGAGCGCCGGACAAAACCGCCGCCGCCCACGCGCCCAATCAGAGCGCGCCGCGTGGCACTCCGCCGCCCACCGCCGCCGAGGCCCGCTCGGGCCCGTCCCCGGCCCTCCCGGCCAACGGGAACGCGCCCCGCCGCCCGAGACCTTTGCCGCCGCCTCCCACTACTCCGGTGGCCGGAGCCACGCCGCGCCGCTGCGGGCTCACCGGAGCCCTCGTCGCCGACCCCTGCCCCGGCCGCCGCAAGCCACCGCCTCCCCGCCGCGGCCCGGCCTCGCCCGCGCCCTCGTCGGGGCTCACCGGCCCCGCCGTCGCCGGTGGCCTCCCGGCCGGAGGTCCTCCCCGCCCCTCGTCGCCGGAGCCGGAGCCGGCCACCGCGCCATCGCCGGGCTTCGGCCTGCTACAGTGCCGCCGCCCACGAGCTACAGTGCCTGCGTCTGGATCTGGATCTGAAAACCCTAACTCGGTTGACTTTTTCCCTCTCCCGTTAACTTTTCTTGCGACTTTGACCGCTCATATCTCCTCTTCCGTAGCTCCGTTTTGGGCGTATGATATGTCAAAATCTTCGTCTCGACGAGTACATCATTCTATTCCATTGCATCATTTGCATTTGAGGTCACCTTGTTGCCCAAAATGCTGTTGGAAGGAGGCATGTTGAGTTAAATTGCAGATCCGTTAGTTCAACATGCACTTTTGTCATTTTTGCCATATTTAATCCGTGCATGATATGCCTGTGCCCCTTTGGGATGAATTGTTAAGCATGTTGTCTTATTTCCAGAGGTGCCTTCCATGTATTTTTAGGATGTGTGTGTTGTCTTGTGCAAGCTTGCGAAAAGGGCTAGCTGAGATTATCGATTTCAGGGACTTTGTGAAAATCACTAAGTCTGAGCCGTTTTAGTTCACGATGCTATATGTCCGGCTTGTTTCCTAGTGATCCGTGCCTCTTTTGAGGATGATCAGTAAGAGCGATTTGTTATTCTTGTTGTGCTTAATCCATCCATGCCTTTAATTGTTATGTTCGAGCACCCTAGGTTGACTCAATCGAGCTCAACTTTTGGATAGTTGCTGTTTTGGGCAGATCGTGAACTCTTTTGCGATTTTGCCGGAGTGATTGGTAGTGATCCATGCATGCTATGCCATTGTTCTTGCCATGTCTAGCTAGAATTTTGTGCCTTATTTATGGATATATGCTTTCCTTGTCATGACTTACACCATAGTGAGAGCATCGAGCTCGTTTACACGCCTCGGTGAGATATATTTCAGCATGTCCCAGTTTTCACTAAGTCTAAAAACTGATTGTGTTTCATCGATGTTCGTGTGCTCGGTAGAGTATTTTGTGAACCCTTTTGGCCCTAGGTCATTTTGGGTGTTTTGTTAAGCTTGTTGAGTAGCTCCATGTCATGCTCTTTCTTGCCATGTTCAGGTTTTCCCTCATGTTGTTTTGTTGCTCCGAAGAGGGCATCGTGGTCTGAAATTGCAGACTAGCGTTAATTTCGCTAAGTCTGAAATCTGTTTTGCCTATTCAGTTTTGCCATGCTTGTTTGAAGCCCTTAATGGATGAATTTGCCTATGCCTCAGTCATGATGATTTGTTAAGCTTGATGAGTAAATCACTGCCATGCAATTTGTTTTCATGTTGGGTGGCCGTAGCATGTTCATTTTGTTGCATTTAGGAGCCTACTTGCTGTAAATCGCAGATCGGTTCGTTTAGTAAATCGCTTGCCATTTCTTAACCGTAGCTCCGATTGCCATGATCTTTATATTGTTTTCAGGGGATTTCTTCCCCTCTATCCAGCGGCACACTTGGTTTTCCAAGTTGAGGCCAGGTTCATGCATTTCCTGTTACATGTTGCTTTTTGCATCCCGCATCGCATCCCGCATAGCATATCATCTTTGCATATTATTGCTTGCTCTTGCACGTGGTTGATTGTATCCTTGTTGCTTGTTTGTGTTGTTGGGTAGAGCCAGGAGACGAGTTCGCTAACGAGGAGCCCGTTGAGTTTGCTTTTGAGGATCCAGTCAATTCTGACAACTGTGCAGGCAAGATGATCACACCCTTGAAATCACTACTATCTTTGCTATGCTAGTATGCTCGCTCTTTTGCTTTGCCAATGCTACGATGCCTACCACTTGCTTGTCAGCCTCCCAATTGCCATGATTGAGCCTCTAACCCACCTTTCTCCTAGCAAACCATTGATTGGCTATGTTACCGCTTTGCTCAGCCCTTCTTATAGCGTTGTTAGTTGCAGGTGAAGATTGGAGCCGTTCCTTGTTGGAACACTTATTTACTTGTTGGGATATCACCATATTGCTATGTTATCTTTACTCATCTATATACTTGGTAAAGGGTGGAAGGCTCGGCCTCTCGCCTAGTATTTTGTTCCACTCTTGCCGCCCTAGTTTCCGTCATATCGGTGTTATGTTCCCGGATTGTTGCATCCCTTACGCGGTTGGGCTATAATGGGAACCCCTTGATAGTTCGCCTTGATTAAAGCTTTTCCAGCAATGCCCAACATTGGTTTTACCATTTTCCACCTACCCTTTTCTTTCCCTTGGGTTTCCGGAGCCCGAGGGCCATCTTTATTTTAGCCCCCCACGGGCCAGTGCTCCTCTGAGTGTTGGTCCGAACCAGGCAGCCTGCGGGGCCACCTCGGGGAAACTCGAGGGTTGGTTTTGCTCGTAGCTTGACCTATCCGAGCGTGCCCTTAGAAAGAGATATGTGCAGCTCCTATCGGGATTTGTCGGCACATTCGGGCGGTGTTGCTGGACTAGTTTTGACCTGTCGAATCATCTTGTTGTACCGGGATACCGAGTCTGATCGGTGGGTCCTGGGTGGAGGTCTATTCCTTCGTTGACCGTGAGAGCTTGTTATGGGCTAAGTTGGGACCCCCCTGCAGGGATTGATCTTTCGAAAGCCGTGCCCGCGGTTATGGGCAGATGGGAATTTGTTAATGTCTGGTTGTAGATAACTTGAACTTAATTAATTAAAATGAATCAACTGCGTGTGTTGCCGTGATGGCCTCTTCTCGGCGGAGTCCGGGAAGTGGACACGGCGTTGGAGTTATGTTTGCGTAGTCTGCTCTATGTAGTTTCCGCTCGTGCTTTGCCTTCTCTTCTCGCTCTCCTTTGCGAATAAGTTAGCCACCATATATGCTAGTCGCTTGCTGCAGCTCCACTCACATTACCCCTTTCCTACCTAATAAGCTTAAATAGTCTTGATCGCGAGGGTGCGAGATTGCTGAGTCCTTTGTGGCTCACAGATTGCTACTTCACCAGATGCAGGGACCGATGATACTCCTCCGGATGGCGCGCTCGAGCTGAAGTGGGAGTACGACGAGGACTCTCAGCGATACTATGTTTCTTTTCCTGATGATCGGTAGTGGTGCCTATTCGGGGTTCGATCCAGGGTTTTTAGTCGCTTGTCGGGGGGTCTTTTCTATTTTGGCGCCGTAGCCGGGCCATGAGTGTCTTTCATGATGGATGTTATTTATGTACTTTGATGTGACGGGGCGAGTGTAAGCCAACTATTATTATTATTCCCCCTTTATATTATTATGTACATGGGTTGTGTGAAGATTGCCTCACTTGCGACATATGCCTTCAATGCGATTATGCCTCTAAGTCGTGCCTCGACACGTGGGAGATATAGTCGCATCGAGGGTGTTACAATACGTCTCCGTCGTATCTATAATTTTTGATTGTTCCATGCCAATATTCTACAACTTTCATATACTTTTGGCAACTTCTTATACTATTTTTGGGGACTAACATATTGATCCAGTGCCCAGTGCCAGTTCCTGTTTGTTGCATGTTTTTTGTTTCGCAGAATATCCATATCAAACGGAGTCCAAACGGGATAAAAATTGATGGAGATTTTTTTTGGAATATATATGAATTTTGGGAAGAAAAATCCACGCGAGACGATGACAGAGGGGGCCACATGGCAGGGGCGCGCGCCCCTAACCCTCATGGCCACCCCGTAAGGCGGTTGATGCCCTTCTTTCGCCGCAAGAAAGCTAATATTTGGATAGAGATCGTGCTAAAATTTCATTCGGAGATACAGATCTCCGGGAATATAAGAAACGGTGCAAGGGAAGAATCTCAGAACGCAGAAACAGAGAGAGACAGAGAGACAGGTCCAATCTCGAAGGGGCTCTCGCCCCTCCCATGCCATGGAGGCCAATGACCAGAGGGGAAACCCTTATCCCATCTAGGGAGGAGTTCAAGGAAGAAGAAGACGAAGGGCCCCCCTCTCCCCTTCTCTTCCGGTGGCGCCGGAACGCTGTCGTGGCCATCATCATCACCGCAATCTTCACGAACAACTTCACCATCATCATCACCAACTCTTCCCCCCTCTATGCAGCGGTGTAACCTCTCTCTTACCCGCCGTAATCTCTATTTAAACATGGTGCTCAACGCTATATATTATTTCCCAATGATGTATGGCTATCCTATGATGTTTGAGTAGATCTGTTTTGTTCTATGGGCTATTTGATGATCGTGATTGGTTTGAGTTGCATGTTTTATTATTGGTGCTCTCCGTGTTGTGCAAGCATGAGGGATCCCCATTGTAGGGTGTTGCAATACGTTCATGATTCGCTTATAGTGGGTTGCGTGAGTGACTGAAACACAAACCCGAGTAAGGGGGTTGTTGCGTATGTGATAAAGAGGACTTGATGCTTTAATGCTATGGTTGGGTTTTACCTTAATGATCTTTAGTAGTTGCGGATGCTTGCTAGAGTTCAAATCATAAGTGCATATGATCCAAGTAGATAAAGTATGTTAGCTTATGCCTCTCCCTCAAATAAATTGCAATAATGATTTCAAGTCTAGTTATCAATTGCCTAGGGACAAATAAATTTCTCGTAACAAGAAGCTCTTTACTAAAACTAAGTTAGTTGTTTCTTTACCTAAACAGCCCCTACTTTTTGGGATAATTAGATTTATGCCCCTAGTTGTGTCCCACTCGTCTATTTTACCCCTAATTCCCAAAAGTCACCGATTCTGTCCAAGTCACGTTGCTCTTCTTATGCTTTTGCCCTTTGACCGTTTGACCGTCAGTTTGAAAAATTCATAACTAATTAATACTAAATCAGAAAAATGAAAATAAGATACCAAAATGTTCGGAAAAACATCACCTATATGTGAGTGTCATTTTCATTCACGAAAAAAGTGTTGGAAGGTGCCCATCCGAGTTTTAGCTCTTATGCTACCACCATGAATAGTAAAATCTAAAAAAGTTCAAAAATTCAAAAGAAAATTTGGTGGCAAAGAATGACAAATGTTTTAAGTTCCTGCCAAGTTTCATCAGGGAATAACATTCGTGGGTGCCGCGGCAAAAAAAACAACCAGCACTCCAAAATAGATTTTTTTTGCCACGTTCGACTTCCACGAATGCCATTCCCTGATGAAACTTGGCAAGCACTTAGAACATTTGTCATTCTTTGCCGTCCTATTTTTTTGAATTTTTTTGAATTTTTTTAGATTTTACTATTCATGGTGGTATCAAAAGAGCTAAAACTCGGATGGGCACCTTCCAACAATTTTTACATGAATGAAAATGACACTCACATATAGGTGATGTTTTTCCAAACATTTTGGTGTCTTATTTGCATTTTTCTGATTTAGTATGAATTAGTTATGAATTTTTCAAGCTGACGGTCAAACGGTCAAAGGGCAAAAGCATAAGAAGAGCAAAGTGACTTGGACAGAACCGGTGACTTTTGGGAATTAGGGGTAAAACATACGAGTGGGACACAACTAGGGGCATAAATCTAATTATCCCCTACTTTTTATTTACGTAATCTTTATTATCTTGCAAACCTATCCAACAACACCTAGAAAGTACTTCTAGTTTCATACTTATTCTAGGTAAAGCGTACATCAAGCGCGCGTAGAGTTGTATCGGTGGTTGATAGAACTTGAAGGAATAATTGTTCTGCCTTTAGCTCCTCGTTGGGTTCGACACTCTTACTTATCGAAAATTGTTGTGATCCCCTATACTTGTGGGTTATCATAGCAAGGCAGGCTATAGCACACGTCTGTGGCCCACAGAGAGGTCGAGCAAGACGTTGAGGAGGGCAGCAGAGGCGACGGACGGAGCAGAGGGGCCAAGGCCATGGTGCAAGGAGGAGAAGCAGGGCCAGGGGCGTGTCGGGGCGGGAGCTCCTGGTCGCAGCGGCGCGGCGCCGGATTATGGGCTCGCCGGCCGGAGCGGCACGCGGCCATGGAGGATAGGGAGGACGCGGTGGGACGGCGGCCAAGCGACGAGGAGGAGGCAAAGGGGCCTCGCTGCAGGTCGAGGTCACCGGCGGCGTTGTGCGGTGGCGCTCGGCGTCCCTGGTGATGCGGCGCTGGAGATGAACCCTAGAAGGAGAAGGGGTGGGCGGAGCTCGACGGGGCGACGTGCGGGCGCCGGACCACGGGCTTCGGGAGCGAGGAGGCGCCATGGAGGAAGTAGGCCGACTGAGAGGAGAGCTAGCAGGGCGGCCCTCGCCAGAGTCGAGGCCGAAGGAACGGGTCGAGGGGATCCTCCCCTGGCGACGGAGCTGACGAGGAGGTCCTGGCATGGCTGCGGTCGAAGACGATAGCTGAAAGTCGAGGTCGCCAGCTTGGGCCTCCATGGTGGTGCGGTGCAAGGAAGGAGAGGCCGGGGCGTCCGGCGTGACTCCGTATTGCATGAGGAAAAGAGCGAGAGGAGGGAGAGAAGGGGCGCGTCGGGGTCCCATGGGTGGCGGCGCGAGGGAGATGGGGATATATATAATGTAACGATAAAATTGGGACGACAACACCTCGGAGCTCAACTCCCCGGGACACTACAACAACCCCTAAATGTCGGGAGGCACCAATAACAATGTTCTCATCACAAAATCATCGGAACGATTCCAAGATACCCGCGTGATCCTAAAAAAAATCGTGAAATTTGAGGAGAGAAGAGTCAAAACTTCTACGTCAGGAGGCCTCACCAAAGCGACAAAGGGACTGAGAGTAAAAAGAATCCTACTCTCCGATATATATAATCCTAAGACTCAAAACATTTTCTTCTAGACTCAACAATGTCAGCAATTCGATCAAGCAGGGGGCTCCTAAGTCGGGGCTGGCTCTGATTATCAACTTGTAATACCCACGATGCGACTATATCTCCCATGTGTCGGGGCACGACTTAGAGGCATAGCCGCATGGTAGGCATGTCGCAAGAGGGGTAATCTTTACACATCCCATGTACTGAATAAGAAAGGGATAAAGTGTTTGCTTACACTCGCCACTTCACACAATACATAAATATATCATACATCATTCAAGGTACAATCAAAGGTCCGACTACGAAACCAAAATAAAGAAAGACCACCCCAAATGCTAAATCCTCGGTCGTCCCAACTGGGCTCCACTACTGATCAACAGGAAACGAAACAAAACAACGATCAAGATCTTCATCAAGCTCCCACTTGAGCACGGTTGCGTCACCTGCACTGGTATCATCGGCACCTGCAACTGTTTGGAAGTATCTGTGAGCCACAAGGACTCAGCAATCTCACACCCGCGAGATCAAGACTATTTAAGCTTATGGGTAGGAAAGGGTAGTGAGGTGGAGCTGCAGCAAGCACTAAGCATATATGGTGGCTAACATACGCAAATAAGAGCGAGAAGAGGAGCAACCCAACAGTCGTGAACTAGAAGTGATCCTGAAACTACTTACGTTCAAGCATAACACAAGAACCGTGTTCATTTCCCGGACTCCGCGGGAAAGAGACCATCACGGCTACACACGCGGTTGATGCATTTTAATTAAGTTAAGTGTCAAGTTCTCTACAACCAGACATTAACAAATTCCCATCTGCCCATAACCGCGGGAACGGCTTTCGAAAGTTCAAACCCTGCAGGGGTGTCCCAACTTCGCCCATCACAAGATCTCACAGTCAACGAAGTATATTCCTTCTCCCGGGAAGACCCGATCAGTCTCGGAATCCCAGTTACAAGACATTTCGATAATGGTAAAACAAGACCAGCAAGACCGCCTGATGCACCGACATCCCAATAGGAGCTACACATATCTCGTTCTCAGGGAAACACCGGATGAGACAAGCTACGAGTAAAACCAGACCTCGAGTTTCCCCGAGGTGGCCCCGCAGGCGGCTCGGTTCGGACCAACACTTAGACATGCACTGTCCCGCTAGGGGGGGTGGGGTTAAAATAAAGATGACCCTCGGGTTGGCCGACCCAAGGGAAGGGTAGTAGGTTGTTAGGCAAATGTAAAACCAAGGTTGGGCCTTGCTGGAGGAGTTTTATTCAAAGCGAACTGTCAAGGGGTTCCCATAACACCCAACCACGTAAGGAGCGCAAAATCAAGGAACATAACACCGGTATGACGGACACTAGGGCGGCAAGAGTGGAACAAAACACCAGGCATAAGGCCGAGCCTTCCACCCTTTACCAAGTACATATATGCATTAATTAAATAAGATATATTGTGATATCCCAACATATCCATATTCCAACAAGGAACCAGCTTCAACTTCACCAGTAACTAGCAACTCTATAAGAGGGGCTGAGCAATGTAGTAACATAGCCACACAACGGTTTGC
This sequence comes from Triticum monococcum, assembly GCA_034509565.1. Classification (NCBI taxonomy): domain Eukaryota; kingdom Viridiplantae; phylum Streptophyta; class Magnoliopsida; order Poales; family Poaceae; genus Triticum; species Triticum monococcum. The sequence goes on along the minus strand of CM067843.1, from coordinate 254,679,932 downwards.
TAGCACGGTGGGTTGGAGGCTTGACATGGCAATATGGGAGGCATGATATAACAGGTGGTAGGTAGCGCGGCATGGCAATAGAGCGGATAACTAGCAAGCAAAGATAGAAGTGATTTCGAGGGTACGGTCATCTTGCCTGAAATCCCGCAAGGAAGAAGAACGAGTCCATGAAGAAGACAAACGGACGTAGTCGACCGGATCCTCACAAATGCGACATTAATGGAACTAACCCGAAGAAGCAACACCGGAAAGAAGCAAACAACATAGTAAACAACCATCACCTATGCATGGCATGATGCACAACCAAGTATGATGCATGACTGGTTTAAAGAGGCATGACATGGCAAAATGCACAAAACAATCCTACAAATTAAGTGGAGCTCAATATGCAACTCTGTTGCATATTGACGAAACACCATGTGACTTATTTAGTTCTCTCTTGGTTATGTACTCAACAATATTAAATGTTGCTAAACATGGCAAAAGGGTGAAGCATAAGTAAAATACACAGTTAGGCATTTTAAATGAGGCCGGAAACAACAACAACAACAACAACAATTCCGTTATATCCTAATGTGCATTAGCAATTTAATGCAACAACAATTTTAAACATTCTTGGTGTTATTATCATGATGCGGATGACATGTTCTAGTTTATGCAATTTTTATGAAAATGTTGATAAGAGCACTATGAAGCATTTGTCACCGTGGTGGAAAGAAAGGGTGCCACGGCGACGATAACAAAAATGGTGCCACGGCAACGTTCTGGTTCTGGTAACTCGATTGAGATGCCGGTGAAAATGATGGGGCGTGAGCGAGTTAAGCAAGATGGTGGGGTGCTCCCGACTACCGGGTTCCCACGGGTTAGTGGCATGGAAACGAGTGACAATATGAACACGGTGTAGAGAAAGGGTGCATCTCATCCAACATGCATTCATTCGTTCACGGGCGTTGTCTCGGGGTTATACCTTCGTAGCGTGCGGTTTTGCGACGTTTCGAGGTCGTAGTGGAAGTAGAGGTTCACAAGTCGAAGAGGAAGTAGTCGTTCATATTCGAGGAGCGGTAGTGGTACACGGTCGTCATCTAACTTGGCGTCACATCGCGTAGTCGTACACATTCCGTAGATGTTCATGTCATTAGTGTCGTGGTACTTGGGGTCTTCGGACTTGCCGGTCCCGTTCTTGCGACGGTAGTTGTTCACATTCATTCGGAGAGGTACTTGATGACTCCAACGTCTTCAGGGCGACGATAGTGGTACACATGAAGGTAGTCGAACTTGATGGATCCGAGGGCTCCGGGCGTCGTGGTACTTGTCGGTCCGGGTCTTGAGACATACTAGGCATCGGTGGTCTTCGAGGAGCTCGGTGTGACCAAAACGTAGCAGAACAAGGTCCCGGTTGCGGTTGTGTTGGTCAAACTTTGTGATGTTTGACTTTTCAATAAATCTATATGCTACGGACCGAAGAGAGTGCCTAAGTCGAGAGAGATCAAGTGCACGTGAAGGAGAATGGGTGAGTGTGCAAAAATAGTATGTGTGTGAAAGGGAAATGGACAACAAATGATAAATTAGAGAGAGTGTGTTTTTTTCGTTTCTTATGCATGTACATCCATGACAATTTTATGACAGAATCAGGATAGTCGTACTTGTGCTGTTGTAGAAGTGTTCCATGACATTACCAAAATTATCATCACGGAAGTGTCCACTTCCATGACGATAAATCGTGCGTCACAGAAGTGCTTTCGTCAAGGGTGACCTACACGTGGCATGCACCATAACGGAACGCCGTTAAGCTATCAGGTCCGGTTTTGGATCCGATAACCCGTTAACAGCCCTGACCAATGGGGATTTTCCACGTGTAAAATCATCATTGGCTGGAGGAAACACGTGTCGGCTCACCGTTGGCACATAGGTCATCCACTCATTGGACCCAAAGTGCCTATGATACGTCGACACGTGGCACAGCCCAACAGAGGCCCATTCCTGTGAAAAGGCCGGCCCGTTTGACTTGGTCGAAAGGTGGCGGGCCGGCCTACGGCAAGCCTATTAATGGCATGTTCACATATAGCCCATTTATAGCCCACTAACCAGGGCCCGTTTACGACCTATCCGAATTAGGCCCAGTAGCGTCATCTGGGCTGTCCAATATAATTCCATCCCGTTTTAACTTCTGGCCCATGTATGGCCCATGACATCTTTCGGCCCATATGAGGCCCTTAGTAACCCTCGGCCCATTAACGGCCCGTGGTAAAACTGGCCCGTAATGAATAGTGTATCACTTTATACCCATTAACGGCCCATTATTCCGTTGGGCCGTTTCCAGCCCATGTTATCTTTCGGCCTTCTCAGGGCCCATTTATTCTTGGGCTCATTTCCATCATTCGTTTACTTTGGGCCCATTACTGCCATTTTCTACTTGTGGGCCAAATTCTGCCCGTGGTTACAATCGGCCTGTTTGTGGCCCGTTAATACGTTGGGCCGTTTTCATAGCGTCATCAAATACGGCCGATTAATGACGACCTATTATGGTCGGCCCATGAACGGACAATTTCAACTCTAGCCCATTTACGGCCATAATGTGGTTTGTTATTGGTCCATGTTTGGCCAACCGATCATACAAACCGTAGAAGGCCCATTGATGATACGGCCCGTAGAAGGCCCATTGTGTCTACGGCCCGTATAAGGCCCATTGTTTTTATGCCCCGTAGAAGGCCCATTATTTCTACGGCCCTTAGAAGGCCCATTGTTTCTATGGCCCATAGGAGGCCCATGTTAACTACAGTAAATATGTAGCCCATGGTTAATGTGGCCTAGTTTTTTAAAATAGGTTATTGCGGCCACTAGCAAACCGCGAAAAAAGAACTGCACTAACTACAATAAAACAAATAAAAAAGTCAATAAGGAAATAAATAAGCAAGCAACTTACACTAGGCTATCACGGCTATTACACATATTACATCCACTGGGCATCAAAGTTCGCCACCAGTGCAAATATAGGGAACAAAGCAGCATATAAACGCCTTAGCAAAACAAGTCCATAACTGAAACCACTTCAGAAGAGCTCAAGAAACAATATCCTAGGTACCCATAATGCTGGCAAGATGCTTAGAAAGCTTATTAACTTTCTCTTGTTTGGCGCCTAAATCCTCCAACACTTGTTGTTGCACCAGAAAGTATGTATCTGAATTCTGCAGAGACTTCCTCAGTCCTTCGGCTTCTTGTCGCATAACATTTGATCTATGTCTTTCAATTTGAAGTTGAGACTCAAGAAGCCGAACTGATTCAGGCAGCGAGTTCGAAGAGCTGGTGCCAGCAGTAGTAGCCAATAACTCGAACACTACATCAAGACCGGACTTTGGGGTTGTCTCACTGTGTCTTCAATATAGTTTTTATCAGCTTTCTTGGAGACCAACAGGGATGTCTCACTATCTTGAACCTTATCTGCATTACTTCCTTTACCATTGCATAACGGGGTACACTTCTCCGATAATTTATCCGCGTTCTAAAAGAGAAACAAACAAACACATCACAGGTTTACAATGTAGTATATGAAACTCATTGTGGTAAACCAGTTCAGTAGTAAGGTGGACATGATAACAACATGAAACAAACATATATCTATGTAGTATGGTCACTGTATGGTCTATATTATTCTAGTTTATGTTGCCCAATCAAGATAGATACAGTTCGAATCGTATCTACTTAAGACAAAGCAGCATAGACAGAATATAAGTGTGGGAAACTACACATCAATAACAACACTTGTAATGTGCATGGCATGAGAACATAACTATTTATTCAATTGAAACTGAAATCAACATAGAGCAACTTACAACAGCAAACATGTTAAAGAAAAAGGTTTAAAACATACCTATTGCGCCATTGGAGTTTCAATTGCATCCTTCAAATTTGAAATTAGTTGGTATGAGTAAATATAGTGATGCAAGAGCAAAGTAGTATGAACCATAGCTACGGAGCCTGACCTAAGAACAATTCTTCTTCTGCTTTAAGCGTTGACTTGGGGTTCGTTGTGGTGGTCCTCGTGCTTTGGGCACTGCAGTTGCCTTACTAACTACTCGTGTTTGGGTGCTCTGTGGTGGAGACGGTGTTGTGTCAACGGGAACTGGGTTACTATCTACTGGGGTTGGGGTTAGAAGGGGTGTAGCTGGTTCTCTGTCCAACTGGGCAGGGGTACAATCTGCGTGAGTCTGGGTTATGTGTGGTGGGGCCAGTTCTTGGGCAAGTACAACCGTGGTTCTATCTCCATCGACAGGTAGCACGATCTTTTCTAAAGACCGTGTTTTACTCCCACAAAAACTGCCATCACCCCTCCAATTGAAATGGCTGATAAACAAGAAAAGTAATTGAATATATAGACATTGTAAGATAAACAGGTGCAATGGATAGTAGGGAAGAAAATAGGGCATGAAATAATTCACATTTATGTTGTCTAACCAAACAGAATAGAAGGACATAATTTCACATATATGATGGCTAATTAAACAGGATAGCATGACACAATTTCACATGTATGATGGCTAACTAAACAGGATGGAATGACATACTTCAAAATATGATGACTATGTAAACAGGATGACATGATATAACTATACAATGTGTCTATTAAAGTGGTTGGCATGCCATAAATCACAAACATGTCGTCGATGGTAATATGATGGCATGATATAATTCACGGATAGAATGGCATAATTCAAAATATGATAACTATGTGAAGAGGATGAGATGATATAACTATATTATGTCTTTAGAAAATGGGTTGGCATGCCATAATTCAGATACATGCTATCTATGTAAACACCATGGCATGATATAGTTCAAATATATGATTTATATACTAAGGAAGTGAGCAGAGGGCAATCACATATATGATGTGTTAGCTAAGGAGATGGCATTCAATATCATGTATATGATGTAAAAACTAAGCATTGCAATACAACATATGCATGATATGAGTAATATAACCCTGCCAAGTTTGAGCATACACCTCAGGGGGATAATAGGACTGGTCATCTGCCTCTGAATCCTCCTCTGAAGAGCTATCTATAACCAGCAAGATATCTGCTTCAGCAGGCAACATTATCTGCTCTAAAGACCCTGTTTCACTCCAGATTTCTCCATCACCAATTCAAATGGCTGATGCACAGGAAGAGCAGTTGAATATACAAACATTGTCGACAAAAGCAATGAGAAATACAAAAAAGGACGGCATGATATAATTCACATATATGACGCTTGGCTAAACATCATGGCATTGCATAATTCACATATATAATGCATTGCAACAAGATAGCATTGCATAATTGACATATATAATGTCTTGCAACAAGATGGCATTGCATAATTCACATATATGGTAATTAGACACTAAACAGGTGGCATTCACACAAAGAATGTCTAAACTAAGCAAATGACATAGCAATGCAAGATACCATACGCATGATATGAGCAACATAACCCTGCCAAGTTAGAGCATGCACCTCGGGGGGAAATAGGACTGATCATCTGTCTCTGAATCCTCCTCTGAGGAGCTATCTATAACCAGCAAGACATGCGCTTCGTCAGATAGCATTGTCTGCTCTGAAGACCTTGTTTCCACTCCAGATTTTTCCATGACCGTGCTGGATGGCTGATGCACAGGAAGAGTAATTGAATGTACTAAAATTGTTGACAAATTGAACACGTAATAAAAAATGATGTCATCATATAATTCACATATAAGATGACTGGCTAACTAGGGTGGCATTGCAAAATTCACATATATGATGCCTGGCTAAACAAGATGGCATTGCATGATTCACATATACAATAAAGAAACTAAATAGATGGTATTGACACAAAGCATGTCTAAACTAAGAAGTTGACATCTTTGATGTATATAGTAAGCAATGCAAGGCACCATATGCATGATATTACCAACATCAGCATGCCAAGTTAGAGCGAAGACCTCATGGGGTAAATAGGAGTGGTCTTCTACTTATGAATCCCACTGAGAACAGTTATGTTCCTCTTGATTATGATCCGAAATGGGTGGAGGGGGGCTGCCTTTGCGCGCACCATGGAGCGACATCTGCATGAAATTTTATTGCCGTGCAAGGCTCGTCTATTTTGCTCTACATGTTCAGTTCCATTGTGTACAATAACTTACATGCATAGGAATAAAATATAGTGAGATTATGTAAGGAGTGCATGCACAAATCTAGAGTGATGGTAGCAAACCGTGGATAGACCATAAACCAATGATAGCAGGCAGATAATAGCTTTAGTTAAAAATACAGACAATGGCTCCTTTAATGTTTGTTTGCACCCAACATGAAACTCATAGTAGACACCCGAGATTAACCAGATAGTAGATAGATAATACTGATTGCTGCCCCAATATGTACCCCACAACCATTTAAAAACTCAAGTTTCAGCATAAGTTTGGACCTGACTCGGAGTCTAATAGGTGAACATGACGATAAAGTAGCATGTCATCATATTAAGCGATGCATAATGTAAGCAGACATGAAAGAGTGTGACCTCTCTTGCAGACACGTGTAGTCCTCAAGGTCATATGCTCAGTTGATGATGGTAGTGCAGTTGTCGTGGCTGCCGGCAGTGGGGAAGAAGATCTGAGGCAGAGAAAGACAGTCTGGAGAGCGGATCCCTGCTTTGGTGAACCCTTCCGTCGTTGGAGCAGCAGAGCTGGGGTGGAGCACAGCACCACAGGAGCAGGACAAACCATACAAGGTTTTCTTTGACACATATATGTAACAGAAGTAATTGTGTAAGGGCTTGTTTGAATTTGAGGATTCTAACAATGCAGGGATAGGAAATAGATAGGAATATGATAGCAATGCACGTGCGAAACAGAGAATTTAAAAACACATGATTTGTGCCAATCTGGGTGTTTGGTTCACAAGAATTGGAAGTTCACATGATGCAAAGAAGCATGGTGAGATTAAGTCAAACCACAAGAAAATGTACGGTTATAATGCTATTATGCTACTATCTCTTAGTCTTGTGCTTCATGAATAGGAATTTGAAAAGGAGGACAAGTGGAAATTAAAATTCCTACGGTTTTTCTTTCAAGGAGACACTAAAGGAACAAACCCTACAGTTTTCCTTTGCTCCATTCCTTTGCACCAAATTCATGAAAAGTAGTACCATAGGAAACTTTCCAATTCCTATGTTTTTCATTCACTTTTCCTTTCAAGCACTGGCGATTCTAGTAGGCAGGCTTGAGCAAGGAAAAGCCTACAGTAAAAAATGTTTTTGTGCTACTTCTATTACTTTGAACCCAGGCCACTGCCCTACTAGCTCAACTCCCAGGGCCATCGAGAAATGCACAGCTCAAACGCGCAGAGATAAATAATGATGGCGTTCAAGAGAGTCCATCACGGATAGCTAAGTTGCCTGGTACCTCACTGCTTGTCATATAGTAGGATAAAATAATCCTATTTCTGGTTACTCCATGTGCTCAGTGGACAATATGTACAACATGTAGAGTAAAAAAGATATGCAACAAGTGTACAACCTCTTTGGCTAAGCCATGTCGATATCATCATGATTGGGTTGGCCGGTGAGGATGCTCTGGCTGACTTGGCTGTCGGAGGAGGGGAAGAAGATCTTAGGCGTCTGGAGATGGAGCCTGAGGTATTGCTCCGCTGTAATGGAGGGTTTCGTCATTGGAGAAGCTCCGGTGAGTTGTACGACGCCAAGGCTGAAGCAGGACAAGAGAGACAACATTAACCTCAGTGGAATTCTAATAGCATATCGAATAGATGACACAAAATACATAACCACAAAGTGCTAGATGTAAAATACATCAGCCGCTCATCTCTGAACTTAACTGTCGAAACTAAATTTAACTGTTGGAACTGAACTTGACTGTCAAAACTAAATTTTGTTGTTGAAACTGAATTTTACTTTTGAAACTAAATGCACTAGAGGTGAGGCTACACGTCAGTCGACTGACTTTTTCATCTCTGGTCAGTCGATTTTGCAGCCATTGGATACAAAATCAAGGGCCTGCAGTTCATCTTCAACCTCCACCCCCTAAGCCGCCAGTCACCACCGGCCAAATAGCCGCCCGCGGCCGGCGGTGCGCCGCCCCCCCCCCCCCACCCCGACAACACTCCCCACCACCGGTCCGCCGCCGCCCCGGCCATCCCTCTAGGCCACCTGTGCCGAGCTTTTTCTCTAGCGATCCCAACGCCACCACCCCACCACCGTCGGCAACCACCGCCCCCACCCTGAAACCTAAGATAGATAGTGGGGGTGCCTCTCCGGCGAGCGCCGCTCCCCGCTGTGGCTGGTTCTTCCTTAACTCTGGCGAGGCCCCCTCGAAAATCGACTGACCCAGAAGTCGATTCAGAATCGGAGCAGCATCGCAAGCAAGAGCAAGAGCGAGAGCAGCAGTGCGAGCAAGAGCAAGAGCAAGAGTAGACAAGGCAGGGGACCGAGAGCAAGAGCAGAGCGGCAGCGCGAGCGAGAGCTAAGCAGCAGCAACTCCTACTGATGTGGACATCGCTGCCGAGGGAGCGACGCTGTAGAGGAAGTGGCTGGCGACGCCGCCGTGGATGGAGCCGCGCAGCTTTGGCTCGGGACCGAGCGCCGGCAGCACCGTGAGATCGAATCAAGAAGAAAATGCGGTGATTAGTGTACAACCTCTTTTGTGGCACCGATTAGGCCGCAGCTTCATCCGAGGAAATAGTGATGATGATGCTCCTTCGGTGGTGTAGGTGAAGACGGCGGTGCGGGAATGGAGGTGGCGCGAAAGACGAGGGGAACGTCGGGGCAGCTCCTTGGGGTGGAGGACGGGGTGGCTGAATCGGCGGGACGACCAGATCGATGACGGATCCTCATCCGGTACGGTGGATGAGGGAAGTCGAGGTTTTGCTATCGACGACGTCGTCGGGGAAGAGGCTCCAGCTGGGTTGTGGACGAAGGAGGGTGTGGGGCTTCGCGGGTTTTCCCGGCCTCGGTGTATGAATGGGTGGGCGGATGGGATGGGAGTGGGGAACCATGGCTTAGGGACGCGCTTGTCCGAAATGTGGGGTAAGTTACGAAAGTACCCCCACCAATTTGAGGCGGTTCTTTCGGTTCAGGGGTATCACGGGCATTTTGGGTGTCGGGATTTCACAGGAGGTGGGAGTTTTCGCGCACGTTGTAATTTTGGAATAGCAAGGTGCGGGTTGAGATGGAGCGAGTTGTCAGAGCACAACGAGACAAAGATTGATCTTAAATTTTTCGGGGTAACAAGGCGCAGCTTGAAGAGGCGGGAGTTTCGCAGCACGATAGACAAAGACGCTAGTTTGAAATTTTGGCATAACAAGGTGCGGCTTGAAATTTTGGGAGAACAATCTTAAGGTGTACCCCAAAAAATACAATTTAGACTAGTATGATACACTACGTACAATGTGTTTGACATGCACAACACACACAGACACCATTTAGACTAGTAAGGTACACGTGCATCGCACGCATGAGATTTGGCAACCAAATTATGAATAAATACCACATTATAGCATGTAAGCTTTGAGTCATATATGCATGATGTAGATGTTCGTTTAATTCTTATAGTTCATTTCATTCAAAATCATCTAGTTTTTATAAGAAAGCTAATCTATTTTAAGATTCATGGAATTGTGCATTGTAAGGCATAAAGTAAAAATAAATCATGTAGAAAAACATTTGGGTAATTATGATATGGAAGATTCTAGAACAAAGAAGAAGTGCTTGTGTTTTGAGGTTTGTGCATTATGCTCAAGTTCAACCATAGACTCTTCTAGATTGTACATGTGGCAAAATCTGGTGGAATCTAGATGATGTCCAACGACCAGTAGTGCTCAAATTTGCCAGCTCTGCACCATCGGATTGGCCTCATCCAACGACCATCTTTCAAAGTTAAAGTTATCCACACACTATATAAAAAATATAAAATATAATATATATAGGGGTATAGATATAGATATGTGATGCGAAATCCACCCATCATCTCCAATTAGAATAGTGTGTCCATGCACGGATGCAATGTGGCCAAACGATGTCTGCCATCGGTATCTCAAATTCAAACCAGTCTGACCTTGTTCAATGTGTATACATTACAACATGCTCGTTTCCAAACCACATCGCGAAGACCTCCATTATATTCATGCATGCATGGGTTTCAAACATCATGATCTCTTATTCAAATATTTGAATTCAACTTTACATTGATTATGACCTCACCTAGTATTTTATACCCACACATTGGTCTTCTCTTTATAATTGTACCACTAACTTTCTCTTGTATATGCATGCACACACACTACCAGTCGGCATTATCCATCGCACACATGCAATCTTTTTCTTCGGGTCAGTCTCCCATGAAGGCACACACACACACACACGCAAATTGAGTGGACGTGAGGGCGGAAGAAAGACATTACTACTCCATTGCGCGCGTGCGAGTAGTTAAATCATGGGTTGCTAGTAGTACTTCCATTGGTCTACTTCGTATTTTGTGCCAATTTTTGACAGTAACATAATATTTACGCATCTGAGTAGTATAGTCTACTTGAAATTTATGTTCCACTAAAATCATCGGGAGCCGTTTCGGGCCTCGAAACCAAAACCCATCAATTTATCTTTACCTTGTTCCCATCACATTCGAAAGTACTAGTGCTACAATTAAGTGCAAGCCTGCTCACACCTACTAGTAGATACCAAACCTGAACGTGTTCCCACTATGCAGGTATTAGTACTAGTGCTAGTACTTAGGTTATAAAAAGGGGAACTACCTAACCGAAAATTACTCTACCTTTCCTCCTCATAAGTGCTTCTTCTTCATCCGTCTTGCCATGTCCAGTGCGCAAAGCTCTAGGTCGAGAACTACTCGTAACAAGGGAGCGGCAACCAAGGCTGCGGAAAAAAAGAGGACACGCCGCCACACAGAGACCTTGAAAGATCTCTCACGGGCTGGAGATGGCTCCCAGGAGCGCCCTAGCTGTGGAGGCGAACATGCTGAGCTGGTGGCGCTGGAGTCGTTATCCCTCGACGACATGCCCGATCAGCTCAATAAGCACCTCAATAAGTAGAAGGAGTTCATCCATGGCTTGGTGGAGCTGCTGAATGAGAGCCTCAACGACATGCCCGATGAGCTCAATAAGCAGGGGGAGTTGACCGCCGGCTTGGTGATGCTGCTAAAGAAGAGCATTGCCTCGGAGAAGAAGGTGACCAGCAAAATCCTGCAACTTCAGGAGGACAAGGCGAAGCTCTTCCACGAGCTCGACCTGCTGAAGGAGAAGAACGCCGGCTGGAACAAGTTGCATGAGAGTAGTAGTTCCTCGATGAAGCTGCTGCAGGCCCTCGTCATGGAACAGAAGGAGGAGTTGGCGACACTCCGCATTGAGCACCCAACTGCTCTCAAGGTATGTAATGCAGTCATGGAACAGATGATGAAGGCTCGCATCGAGAAATCCCGCATCGTGGACAGAATGAAGAAGATGGCGGAGGAGACGCACAAGGAGATGGAGGTTGTGGAGGCGATGAAGAAGCAGTTACGACTCCGCAACGAATTAGATCATTTGGGGTGATAATCTTCCTTAATCTTTTGCTCGTGTGTTTCTTCTTTTGCTTCGGGTGTTTCACCGCACGTGTCATGTTCTCTACGAGGCATGAATAGAACAATGCTAACAATGAGATGACTAGCAAATTAGATCATTTTTATCGCCATTTGGCACTGGGCTGCCGTGTTTCGTGCTCCTCCGTCGTAGTACTACTCCAATGGAAAACTTGAGTATACCGATGGTTCTTTGCTCCACCTCAGGTCGTTGGCACATTTATACGAGCAGTCAAATCAGAAGGCCCCACCTTCCAGCAATAATGAGCCATCAAATCACAAAGGCCCTCGCCTCTCGTGAAAAGGACCAAGCTAGACTGCCCCACCCTCTAGCCTTTTAAAAAATGTATACATTTGTACAGTAGTAGTATCGATGGATTGCACCATGGAGCAAAGCTAACAAGATGAAATTAAAGAAAAAAGGTGGTACATATAGAGAGCGCTCGTCGCCAAATTATGCATATACTATATGACACTACCCACTATGAAGGTACTATTAACATAGACTAGTCACTAGTCTATTTTACTCTCCACTATGACCAGCCAAAGTCGAGGCGCGGATACCAACGAGGGCCTGGTTGTGTCTATACTTGGACAACTGAAAGTGCAACTATCCCTAGGTGGTTTTGGTAATTCCTAACAACATATAGCTCATTGAGCTAATGCTATTTCAAGATAAATATTTCAGGAAAGCTCAATGATTGGGATGGCATAGATTAGAAAGTGGACCCCTCAAAATGCTAAGGACAAAATATTGGCTCAAGCTCAAAGAACAAGACCCTACATTTTACTTTTAGTGATCCAAGATCACATTGAGTCCATAGCAAAAGCCAATACTATTAAAAGGGGGTGAGGTGTTGCTTAATGAGTTACTTGCTCAAAATGCTTAGTGACATGCTCCAAAAACACTCAACTACTTTCTCATACCCACATATGTCCCAAACCAAAAGTCAAACTCGGCCCCACCGAAATATTATATCCGGCGCCACCGAGTTCACTTGACATAGCCACTGCCACAAACCCTAGTCACTTCGGTCTCACCGATAGGGATCTCGTTCTCACCGAGATGGGATTGCAACCTCTCTGTTTCCCTTCGTAACATTTTGGTCCAACCGAGATGGGCGATCGGTCCCACCGAGATTGCAATGCAAACTCTCTGTTTCCCCTTCGTAACGTTTCGGTCTAACTGAAATGAGCGAATCAGTCCCACCGAGTTTGCCTGACCAACTCTCTGTTTGTCTATTACCAAAATCATTCCCATCGAGTTTGCCTGACCAACTCTCTGTTTGTCTATTACCAAAATCGGTCCCATCGTGTTTGTGTAATCAGTCTCACCGAGATTACGTTATGCCCTAAGCCTAATGGAATCGGTCCCAACGAGTTGACATGTCGGTCCCACCGAAAATCCTAACGTTCACATTTTGAACTAAATCAGTCTGACTGAGTTCTATAATTCGGTCCCACCGAGTTTGGTGATTTCTGTGTGACGGTTAGATTTTGTGTGGAGGCTATATATACTCCTCCACCCACTCTTCATTCATGGAGAGAGACATCAGAATATGCCTACACTTCCAAAATACATTTTCTGAGAGAGAACCACCTACACTTGTGTTTAGATTAAGATATTCCATTCCAACCACATAAATCTGGATCTCTTGCCTTCCCCAAGTTGCTTTCCACTCAAATCATCTTTCTACCAAATCCAATCCTATGAGAGAGAGTTGAGTGTTGGGGAGACTATCATTTGAAGCACAAGAGGAAGGAGTTCATCATCAACACACCATCTATTACCTTTTGGAGAGTGGTGTCTCCTAGATTGGTTAGGTGTCACTTGGGAGCCTCCGTCAAGATAGTGGAGTTAACCAAGGAGTTTGTACGGGCAAGGAGATTGCCTACTTCGTGAAGATCTACCCTAGTGAGGCAAGTCCTTCATGGGCGATGGCCATGGTGGGATAGACAAGGTTGCTTCTTCGTGGACCCTTCGTGGGTGGAGCCCTCCATGGACTCGCGCAACCGTTACCCTTCGTGGGTTGAAGTCTCCATCAACGTGGATGTACGATAGCACCACCTATCGAAACCATGCCAAAAATCTCCATGTTTACATTGTGTTTGCTCCCTCCAAACTCCTCCCTTTACCATCATATGCAATTGTTTTACATTCCACTGCTATACTCTTAGAATTGCATGTGTAGGTTGATTACTTGAATTGTGTTAAATTGCTAAAATCTGCCAAGACTTAAAATTGGGAAAAGGCTAGATTTTTATTTTGTCAAGTAGTCTAATCACCCCCCCCCCTCTAGACATACTTTCGATCCTACAAGTGGTATCAGAGCTTTGGTCTCCATTTTCCTTGATTTTGATAGCTTTTGGTGATCATAGCCTTGGTTTCACAACCTAGGAGAGTATGGCATCTAGCAAGGTAAATTACACCGTAGAGGTCCTTACTTTGATGGTACTAATTTTGCTGGTTGGAAGCATAAGATGAAAATGCATATTCCTGGACATAACCCCGCCGTTTGGGCCATTGTGTGTATTGACTTGCAAGGTGAATTCTTTGATGGGAGAGAACCGAACCATGAAGCTACCGCAGAAGAGTCGAAGATGCTGCAACACAATGCTCAGGCTTGTGATATTCTCTTCAACGGATTGTGCCCCGAAGAATTCAACAAAATCAGTCGTCTTGAGAAAGCAAAGGAAATTAAGGATACTTTGATTGATATGCACAAAGGTACCGACTCCGCAAGGAATCCAAATTGGATGTGCTTCAAAGTCAACTTGACACGTTCAAAATGAAGGATGGTGAAGGTGTCGCTGAAATGTACTCTAGGCTTGCTCTCATCACAAATGAGATTGCCGGCTTAGGAAGTGAAGAGATGACCGATGGATTCATCATCAAGAAGATCCTAAGAGCCTTGGATGGAAAATATGATACCGTGTGCAAATTGATCCAAATGATGCCCAATTACAAAGATCTCAAGCCAACGAAAGTCATTGGAAGAATTGTTGCTCATGAGATGTCACTCAAGGATAAGGAAGAGCTTCACAACAAGTCAAGTGGTGCTTACAAAGCTTCATGTGATGCTCCCACATCATCAAGTGAGAAAGAAACTTTCAACAAAGAATTGAGCCTAATGGTGAAGAACTTCAACAAGTTTTACAAGAGTAGAAGCATGGAAAGAAGTTCCAAGTGAAGGTCCTACAATGACAAAAGATCTTCTAGTCATGAGCGCAATTGCTATAATTGTGGAAGACCCGGACACTATTCCAATGAGTGTACGGCTCCCTACAAAAGAAGAGAAGTAGAAGAGAAGAATCACCACCAAAAGAGAGAAGGAGTAGAGATGACTGTTATGAACGAAGAACATCACGGAGAAGCAAGGATTCGGAAAGGAAGGACAAGTCATCAAAGAGCTACACAAAACAAAGACATCAAGCTCAAGTTGGTGAATGGGTATCGAGCTCCGACTCCGACAATCACTCCGAAAGAAGTTATCACTCCGACTCCGAATATACTCAAGATGAAGGTGTTGCCGGTCTAGCACTTTGTCAACCAACTCCTACAACATATTTGACTCACCAAATGAAGAAATTGGAAGATGCTTCATGGCTTAAGGTCCAAAGGTAACACACCCCGAGTATGTTGATTTTAATAGTGATGAAGATGATTTGCTAGGGGATTATGATTTACTTGTTGACAACTCTAGTTATGAAAACTATGATGAACTTGCTATTAATCATGATAATCAAGATAAAACGAATGACGATGATAATAAGGAGATTGGGCGTCTAACTAAAGAACTAAACACTCTTAAGTTAGCTCATGAAACTACCTTGGAAGATCATCGAGAACTTTTAAAGACTCATGAGAAGTTACGCTTCGAAAAGCTCAACCTTGAGCAAGAGCATGAGTTCTTAAAAGCGCTCAATGACGATCTTCACAAGAAAAGTTCTTCTTACATTGCAAGTGTTTACTCTTATCTACTTACATGCCACAAGTTAAATCTAGCAACAATAACAAGAAGGATTCTTCCTCTAGTAGTAACAACAATCATGCTAAATCCAATGTTGTTGCTTCTAGTAGTTCTCTTGATTCCACTAATGATTCTCTTAGCCAAGTTACACTTGAGCAAGAAAACAGCTTATTGAAGGGAATTATAGAGAAAGGTGTTTACAAGAGTCTCGCCGGAAGTAAGCAATTTGAGGAAATTATATGCAAGCAAGGAAGACAACGAAAGAATCAACGTATTGGTTTTGAACGAAAGTTCAATGCCAATGGAGTTGAGTGGGAAGAAGATCAATACCCCAAGACGAAGTTTGTTCCTCAACAAGAGAAGTATGATCCTACTTCTTTCCAAGGAACACCAGCTCAAGATGATCTTCCACCACAAGACCACAAGTTAAAAGGCAAGGACAAGCTTCAAGAGGACATTGATGCATTTGAAGAAGCACCTAAGGCCTTGGTCAAGTGGGTTCCCAAGACTACATCAAGTTCCACTTCATCAAGTATGACTACAACTCCAAGGATTCCCATCAAGATGGTGTGGATGCCTAAGAAGAAGAACTAGAGAGTTCTTGAGGGTGACTCCGCCAACATACTTCACTCTTATCATCTTGGCAAGGACAAGTGCAAACAACTTCCATATCTTGCACTAGTTCAAGGAGTCAGAAACCCTCTTGTTGGTAAGACAAGGGACAAGGTAACCTAATGCATTCATGGACATCATCTCATGTGAATATCACTCTATGTCTATGGATATCCTTGTTTGTTCCTTGTGGGACTAACCCGTGTAGGTATTGAAAGTGCAACACACTCTAATGGATTGCTCCAAATGATCTACATCAACATTGAGCATCTACATCTTCAACACTTACATGAAGTCATCATCGACAAAACCCAAGGTTAGTTCATCCCTCTTAGGGGGCGTATCACATCTAGGGGGAGCTTTACTCTAATCAATTGAGCTAAAGCAACCCTATGATGTGAGCACAAGAATGCTTTACGTAAAAGTGGTAACCCCACTTGTGCTTAAACGATGAGTATGACCTATGATCAAATGTTCTCGTTTGAGTCCTAAGTCAATATACTCATATATAGATGACCTAGTCATCACCAAATTGCTTGATAGATGCTAGAGTTATTGTGCATGCTTTGTCACATATATCATTTGTCATTTTATTGTGTGACCATGTTGGATGCATATTTTACTCATTCGAGGACATCCATTTGTTGCTTTGATTGTTTGGCTTTTTCTCTTTTGCCAAATGGATGGACAAGAATGCCTAAGAACTCCCTCTAGCTATCTATGCCTTTCTCGTCCCAAACTCTATTCATGCTACATCACAAAGTTTGATCAAGTTAGATTTGAACCACTCTGTATGAGGAGCACTTGGAGTCCCTGATTCATCATAAACTTAAACTTCCAAAACCTCTTTGTGTATTTTGGTATGACCGAGTCATCCATTTCGGTCACACCGAGATCACTAAGTTGATCTCGGTTTTCAATCTCGGTGCAACCGATTTGAACTTTTCGGTCACACCAAGTTGCAGTAATTGCTTGTGATTCTGCATCTCAGTGCCACCAAGTTGTTCCACTCGGTCACACTGACAGGGTCGGGATATATAAACCCACATGTGAGTTTTTGGAAATTTCTTCAAAACCTCTCAGCCCGCGTGTATCCTGCTCTACCGCCTGGGGTCTCCGGATCATGTTGTCGCCGCCAGCGACCTCCCGCCGCTGGTTTCCATCGCCGTCAATGGAATTCTGCCCCTCCGTTGTTGCCGTAGCGAACTCCGCCAAACTAGGGTACGAGTTCGATCCTTTGTGCTATTCTTTTAACTCCGATTCATAGCACATTACTTTGCCATGATCATGACCACGTATGCAAACACTCTATCCATTGAAAACTTTCTTTAGATTATATTAGATTAGATTTGAAAATTTATGGTTAGGTCTCCGCAGGACTCATCTCGGACCGACCGAATTGTAGAAATCGGTCACACCGATTTGGCTTAGGCCATAGCACATGCATTTTCGGTCTGACCAAAAATTGCAAATTGGTGTGACCGAGTTCGATTCTTTGTGAAACCCTAGCAGTCTCGGTGCCACCGAACTATGACTAGGTCTAACCGAGTTCACTTGTTTAGGTTCCAAAATCTGCTTCGGTATCACTGAGTTTACAAATTGGTAGCTCCGAAATGCTTTCTGTGGAGAACTAAAACTAAGTTTTTAAGTCATCTGTTTTGACAAAAACTCTGCACTTTGTTATGCTCATCAACTCTACCTCATCTATATCTATTCACAAGGTCTGCTATCAGTAAGTTTGCAGAGATGTCTGATCAAAGCGACAGCCAGAACATGTCTGAAGAACAAGTGCAATTGAGTGACGGCACTAGTCCCTCTAGCACTTCTGATGAGGGCAGCGGGAGCACACCAAATAACTTGCCCAAAGCAGCCACCAGGTCAAGGAAGAACAAAACCTCAGATTCTGAAGATGAGGACTATGTGGCTGTTGAGGAGGAAGTCTGCTCCAAGAAGAAGGTGCTGAAGAAGCAATATGGCACAGCTGCAACAACTAAGCCTAGCTTGCACGAGAAGGCCCCTGCCAAGAGGGTGCCAACCTTAAAAGTTAGAGCCTCAACTCCTGAAACCTCCAAGCCAACTGAAGAGGTTGTTGGAGAAGGAAAGAAGAGAAAGGAAAGGGTCAAGAAGACCACTGCCAGAGTGCTTGGTAGATCCTCCATTATGAGAGATCCAGAAGAAGAGGAAGAGGAAGAGGATGCTGCTCCAGCTCCCAAGTCTCGGAAGCTTATGGGAGATTGTAACGCCCTCGATGCGGCTATATGTCCCTCGTGTCGAAGCACGACTTAGAGGCATAACCGCATTGAAAGCAATGTCGCAAGTGAGGTAATCTTCACAACAACCCATGTAATACAATAAGGGAAAAGGATACATAGTTGGCTTACACTCGCCACGTCACAAAAATGCATAAATAACATTACATCCATCCCAATACACTCAAGGTCCGACTACGGAACCAAAATGAAGATAAACCCCAAATGCAACATAGCCCCGATCGCCCCAACTGGGCACCACTACTGATCATCTGGGAAAGACACGTAGTATCGTCCTGAGTCCTCATTGAACTGCCACCTGAGCTCAGTTGAATCACCAGGAGCGGTATCATCGGTCCCTGCATCTGGTTTTGGAAGTAATCTGTGAGTCACGGGAACTCAGCAATCTCACACCCTCACGATCAAGACTATTTAAGCTTATAGGAAGGGTAAAGGTATGATGTGGAGCTGCAGCAAGCGACTGGCATATATGGTGGCTAACATATGCAAATGAGAGCGAGAAGAGAAGGAAAAGGCACGGTCGAACAACTATGATCAAGAAGTGATCCTAGAATAACCTACATCAAGCATTACTCCAACACCGTGTTCAGTTCTCGGACTCTGCCGAGAAGAGACCATCACGGTTACACACGCGGATTGATGCGTTTTAATTAAGTTAAGTTTTAGGTTATCTACAACCGGACATTAACAAATTCCCATCTGTCCATAACCGCGGGCACGACTTTCGAAGGTTCAAATCCCTACAGGGGTGTCCCAACTTAGCCCATCACAAGCTCTCACAGTCATTGAAGGATATTCCTTCTCCCAAGACAATCCGATCAGACTCGGCATCCCAGTTATAAGACATCTCGACAGTGGTAAAACAAGTCCAGCAACACCGCCCGAATGTGCCGACAAATCCCGATAGGAGCTACACATATCTCGTTCTCAGGGCACACCCAGATGAGACTAGCTACGAGTAAAACCAACCTTCAAGTTTCCCTGAGGTGGCCCCATAGGCAGCTCAGTTTGGACCAACACTCAGAGAAGCACTAGCCCGGGGGGTTCAAATAAAGATGACCCTCGGTCTCCGGAAACCCAAGGGAAAAACAGGCTAGGTGGCGAATGGTAAAACCAATGTTGGGCACTGCTGGAGGAGTTTTATTCATGGCGAACTGTCAAGGGGTTCCCATTATAACCCAACCATGTAAGGAACGCAAAATCCGGGAACATAACACCGATATGATGGAAACTAGGGCGGCAAGAGTGGAACAAAACACCAGGCATAAGGCCGAGGCTTCCACCCTTTACCAAGTATATAGGTGCATTAAGATAATCAAGATAATATGGTGATATCCCAACAATAAACATGTTCCAACAAGGAACAATCTCCAATCTTCATCTGCAACTAGCCACGCTATAAGAGGGGCTGAGCAAAGTGGTAACATAGCCAAATAAAGGTTTGCTAGGATAAGGTGGGTTAGAGGTTTGACATGGAAAAGTGGGAGGCACGATAAGAAAGTGGTAGGTATCATAGCATAGGCATAGCAAAAGAGCGAGCATCTAGCAAGCAAACATAGAAGTGATTTCGAGGGTATGGTCATCTTGCCTGCAAAGTTCTCTGAGTCGACTTGATCCTCGTAAGCGTACTCAACAGGCTCCTCGACCACGTACTTGTCTCCTGACTCTACCCAAGCAAGGACAACAAGCAAAAAGGAACACAATCAACCACGTGCAATGCTCAAGCAACATGATGCAAAACATGGTATGATATGCGAGATGCGATATGTGATGCATATGCAAGATTTGGAAAGGAATGATTGAACCTGGCCTCAACATGGAAATCCAAGAGTGCCACTTTAAAGGTGAGGTGATTTCAGTTGAAATCGATATAAAGATCACCGGAATCGGATGCACGTTTGGAAATGGCAAGCAAAACAAATATGGCACCGGTCTGCGATAAACAGCAAGTAGCCTTCTAAATGCATCAAGATAAATGAGCTACTGCACCCAAACATGGCAACAAAATACATGGCAGGGATCCACTCATGATGTTTGACAAAAGATGAACACTGAGCTACGGCTAGTTCACTCAATAGCAAGCTCAAACAAGCATGGCAAAAGTGCAAAAGATAACAGGTTTCAGACTTCGTGAAATTAACAGCATGTCAGGAATTTAACATCAGGAGGCAATGTTTAGGGCACGATAACTACATGCTACAGTATCATATCATGGAAAAGCAAGGCATGGCATGAAGCTACTCAAAGCATACAACAAAAGTCCCTTAGTGACCATGAGCTAAAAGGGATCAGAAAATACAATAGCAAGCATGTGAACATACCAAAAACATAAACAGATTCAGACATAATGAAAAACTAGAGCATTACAAAACAGATAATGACTAGGCATGTTTACGAGCTCGATGCACTCACTACGAGGCATTTCTTGACAAACTAAGCATACACCAAGCAAATAGACGTCGCATAGAAGCTATACGTGGCAAGAACAACAACATAGCATGCACGGATCAACTAAAAAAAGCTCGGCAAAATCGCTAAACATGTTAACAATCTGCCAGGAACATTTTATAGAAAAAATAGAGCTCGATTGACTCAAGCTAGGGTGCTCCATAATTGCAAACAAAGACATGGATCGATAGAGCACAACATTATCTACAAAACATCCTTAGTGATCATGCTCAAAAGAGGCACGGATCACTAGGAAACACCATGAACATATGGCATAAAAATAATGACAGGGCAAGGACTTAGTGAAATTCTAAGTCCCTAAAATCTGCATCATTGAGTAAGCTACTTTGCATACTTGTGCTATTCACCACAAAGATCACAAAAATACATGGCATACACTCCTGTAAAGATGGCATGGCATTCTTCAAAACACATGTAGAGCTCAGGATCATAGCATGCACACATTAATCATGGCAAAAATGACAAAAGTGCATTTGCTGAAACAGATCTGAAACTATCATCACATAGCCCTCTTCCAACTGCATTTCGGGTATCAAGATGAGCTCAAATGAGAATGATGCAATGAGATGAAATGATGTACTCATCGAGACGAAAATTTTGATATGCTACATGCACGAATCGGAGCCATGGTGAGGAAGTTATGGTGTGTCAAAGTATGCATAAAACTAGGGTTTCGGGGGAAAGTCAACCGAGATGTTTTTAGATCGGAGATCCAGATCGGGAGGTACTGTAGCAGCGCACATCGCTCGAGGTTCACCGGAGTAGTGGAAGAAGCTCGCCGGCCGAGGATGAGGTCGCGGGGGGCGGAGGAAGGACGGAGCGACGTTGGCGGTGGTCGGCGCGGTCACCGGCGCCGGCTGGTGGCGCGGGCTCACCGGAGTGGTCGGTGGCGCGGTGTGCTGCGGCGAGGAGGCGGCGGTGCTGGTGATGGTCAGGCGGCGGGGCGCGCCGGCGAACATCGGTGGCCGGCGGGTCAGGAGCCACGGCACAGGCGCTCTCCTCGGGTGGCGGCGGCGACGTTTGGGCCCCGCGGGCCCGATCCGGGCCGCGCGGGCCGGCGGCGGGGCTGAGGAGAGAGATGGCGGCAGTGGGACAGGTGACGGCCTCCTATTGGCGGCAGCGATGTGTCCGGCCGGTGCTGGACATGTCTGGTGGCGGTGGGGTAGATTCTAGGGTTAGGGGGGAGAGGAGACCCGGGATTGAAATGGAGGGGTCTATTTATAGAAGTAGAGGGAGCTTGGAAGCTCCAAATGAGGTGCGTTTGTGGCCACGTGATCGTGATTGAACGATCTAGATGATGGATGAGTTTTAGGTGGGTTTTGGGCCACTTTGGAGGGGTGTTGGGCTGCAACACACACGAGGCCGTTTTGGTCCCTCGGTTAACTGTTGGAGTATCAAACGAAGTCCAAATGGCACGAAACTTGACACACGGTCTACCAGTAGTAGACCAAGACCGCATGACAAGTCTCGGTCCAATCCGAAAACGTTTAACCCCCACACATGAAAAGAGGTAGAAAGGGACACCGGAGGACATAGGAGCGCCAGAATGCAAAACGGACAACGGCGAAAATGCTCGAATGCATGAGACGAACATGTATGCAAATGCAATGCACATGATGACATGATATGAGATGCATGACAAAGACAAAACACACAAAGACAAAAAGCCGACAATGATGAAATAGAATAACTTAGTTCCGGAAACAGCAAGAGTTGAAATACAATATAAGGTAGGTTACATCCGGGGTGTTACAACCAGAGCTTTGTGAGCCTTTCCACAAACTCAATCTGCAAGTTGTTCCTCATGGTTTCCTCACCAACCTCCAAGTCTCTCCTACTTTGGAAAATCAGATTCGCGAGGCTCAACTTCTTGATGGTATGGTGAAGAAGGTGAAGATTGGGATTGCCAAGAGTCAACCCAAGTACAAGTGCTATCATCTTGATGAAAAGGATACTCTATTCTTCGAGGATCGCATTGTTGTGCCTAAAGGTGACCTTCATAAAGTCATTATGAACGAGGCTCACAATTCACTCCTCTCTATACACCCTGGAAGTACAAAGATGTACCAGGACCTCAAGCAGTCGTATTGGTGGACTCGAATGAAGCGTGAGATTGCTCAGTTCGTGAATGAATGTGATGTCTGCAGAAGAGTGAAAGCAGAACACCAACGGCAGCTGGTCTCCTCCAACCTCTTGCCATTCCAGAATGGAAGTTTGACCACATTGAGATGGACTTCGTGACTGGATTTCCAAAGTCCAAGCGTGGCAATGATGATATCTTCGTTGTCATCGAAAAACTCACTAAAGTGGCGCACTTTCTTCCTATCAAATAATCTATCACAGCAGCTCAGTTGGCAGAGCTATATACCTCCAGGATTGTCTCTCTGCACGGCATTCCGCAGTTGATATCTTCTGATCGTGGGAGCATCTTCACCTCCAAGTTCTGGGATTCTTTTCAGAAGGCCATGGGCACCAACATTCGCTTCAGCACATCTTTTCATCCTCAAACTTGGCCAAGTCAAGCGAGTAAATCAGATTCTTGAAGATATGCTCAGGGCTTGTGTCATCTCTTTCGGTATGAAGTGGGAAGATTGTCTTCCATATGCCGAGTTCTCCTACAACAACAGCTTCCAGGCGAGTTCGGGCAAGACCCCTTTCGAAATTCTCTATGGCAGGAACTGTCGTACTCCTCTTAACTGGTCAGAGACTGGTGAGCGTCAACTTCTTGGCAATGACTTGATCATAGAGGCAGAAGAGATGTGCAAAGTCATTCATGATAATCTCAAAGCCGCGCAATCGCGCCAGAAGAGCTACTATGATAGCAAGCATTGTGACTTGGCTTTAAAGATCGGAGACCATGTCTACCTCCGTGTCTCTCCAATGAAAGGTACTCGTCGCTTCGGTATCAGTGGGAAGCTTGCCCCTAGATACGTGGGTCCTTTCAAGATCGTCAGCAAAAGAGGCGATCTCGCCTATCAACTTGAGTTTCCCTCCAACTTTGCAAACGTGCACGACATGTTTCATGTCTCTCAACTCCGCAAGTGTTTCAAGACTCCTGACCGCACCATCAACTTCGAAGACATTGATCTCCAAGAAGACCTGTCTTATCGTGAGCACCCCGTTGCTATTCTTGAAGAAACTGAGCGCAAGACTCGCAACAAGTCTATCAAATTCCTCAAAGTCAAGTGGTCACATCATTCCGACCGTGAAGCCACCTAGGAACGCGAGGATCACCTCTGTTCTGAGTACCCGGAGTTTTTCTAGTCCTAGATCTTGAGACAAGATCCTTTCGTAGTGGTGGAGTGTTGTAACACCCCGGATGTAACCTACCTTATATTGTATTTCAACTCTTGCCGTTTCCGTCACTAAGTTATTCTATTTCATCATTGTCGGGTTTTTGTCTCCGTTTGTGTTGTCTTTGTCATCCATCTCATATCATGTCATCATGTGCATTGCATTTGCATATGTGTTCGTCTCATGCATTCGAGCATTTTCGCCGTTGTCCGTTTTGTATTCCGGCGCTCCTATGTCCTCTGGTGTCCCTTTCTACCTCTTTTCGTGTGTGGGGGTTAAATATTTTCGGATTGGACCGAGACTTGTCATGCGGCTCTTGTTTACTACCGGTAGACCGCGTGTCAAGTTTCGTGCCATTTGTACTTCGTTTGATACTCCAACGGTTAACCGAGGGACCAAAAAGGCCTCGTGTGTGTTGCAGCCCAACACCCCTCCAAAGTGGCCCAAAACCCACCTAAAACTCATCCATCATCTAGATCGTTCAATCACGATCATGTGGCCACAAACCACACCTCATTTGGAGCTTCCTAGCTCTCTCTACTTCTATAAATAGACCCCTCCATTTCAATCCCGGGTCTCCTCTCCTCCCCTAACCCTAGAATCTACCCCGCTGCCACCGGACATGTCCCGCACCGGCCAGACACATCGCCGCCGCCAATAGGAGGCCGCCACCTGTCCCACTGCCTCCATCTCTCTCCTCAGCCCCTCCACCGGCCCGCGCGGCCCGGATCAGGCCTGCGGGGCCCAAATGTCGCCGCCGCCACCCGAGGAGAGCGCCCGTGCCGCGGCTCCTGACCCGCCGGCCACCGATGTTCGCCGGCGCACCCCGCCGCCACCGACCATCGCCAGCGCCACCGCCTCCTCACCACAGCATGCCGCGCCACCGACCACTCCGGCGAGCCCGCACCACCATCCGGCGCCGGCGACCGCGCCGACCACCGCCGACGCTGCCCCGTCCTTCCTCCGGCCCCGGCGACCTCATCCCCGGCCGGCGAGCTTCTTCCACTAATCCGACGACCCCCTTCTCCGACGAACCTCGGGCGACGTGTGCTGCTACAGTACCTCCCGATCTGGATCTCAGATCTAAAAACATCTCGGTTGACTTTCCCCCGAAACCCTAGTTTTATGCATACTTTGACGCATCATAACTTCCTCACCGTGGCTCCGATTCGTGCATGTAGCATATCAAAATGTTCTACTCGACGAGTACATCATTTCATCTCATTGCATCATTCTCATTTGAGCTCATTTTGATACCCAAAATGCAGTTGTAAGAGGGCTATGTGATGATAGTTTCAGATCTGTTTCAGCAAATGCACTTTTGTCATTTTTGCCATGATTAATGTGTGCATGCTATGATCCTGAGCTCTACATGTGTTTTGAAGAATGTCACGCCATCTTTACAGGGGTGTATGCCATGTATTTTTGTGATCTTTGTGGTGACTAGCACAAGCATGCAAAGTAGCTTACTCAATGATGCAGATTTCAGGGACTTAGAATTTCACTAAGTCCTTGCCCTGTCATTATTTTTATGCCATATGTTCATGTTGTTTCCTAGTGATCCGTGCCTCTTTTGAGCATGATCACTAAGGATGTTTTGTAGATAATGTTGTGCTCTATCGATCCATGTATTTGTTTGCAATTATGGAGCACCCTAGCTTGAGTCAATCGAGCTCTACTTTTGCTATAAAATGTTCCTGGCAGATTGTTAACATGTTTAGCGATTTTGCCGAGGTTTTTTTCAGTTGATCCGTGCATGCTATGTTGTTGTTCTTGCCACGTATAGCTTCTATGGGACGTCTATTTGCTGGGTGTATGCTTAGTTTGTCATGAAATGCCTCGTAGTGAGTGCATCGAGCTCGTAAACATGCCTAGTCGTTATCTGTTTATGTTTTTGGTATGTTCACATGCTTGCAATTGTATTTTTTGATCCCTTTTAGCTCATGGTCACTAAGGGACTTTTGTTGTATGCTTTGAGTAGCTTCATGCCATGCCTTGCTTTTCCATGATATGATCATGTAGAATGTAGTTATCGTGCCCCAAACATTGCCTCCTGATGTTAAATTCCTGACATGCTGTTAATTTCGCTAAGTCTGAAACCTGTTATCTTTTGCACTTTTGCCATGCTTGTTTGAGCATGCTATTGAGTGAACTAGCCGTAGCTCAGTGTTCATCTTTTGTCAAGCATCATGAGTGGATCCCTGCCATTTATTTTGTTGCCATGTTTGGGTGTAGTAGCTTATTTATCTTGATGCATTTAGAAGGCTACTTGCTGTTTATCGCAGACCGGTGCCATATTTGTTTTGCTTGCCATTTCCAAACCGTGCATCCGATTCCGGTGATCTTTATATCGATTTCAACTGAAATCACCTCACCTTTCCAGTGGCACTCTTGGATTTCCAAGTTGAGGCAAGGTTCAATCATTCCTTTCCAAATCTTGCATATGCATCACATATCGCATCCCGCATATCATACCATGTTTTGCATCATGTTGCTTGAGCATTGCACGTGGTTGATTGTGTTCCTTTTTTCTTGTTGTTCTTTATTGGGTAGAGCCGGGACACGAGTACGTGGTCGAGGAGCCCGTTGAGTATGCTTACGAGGATCAAGTCGACTCAGAGAACTTTGCAGGCAAGATGACCATACCCTCGAAATCACTTCTATCTTTGCTTGCTAGATGCTCGCTCTTTTGCTATGCCTATGCTACGATACCTACCATTTTCTTGTCATGACTCCCACTTTTCCATGTCAAACCTCTAACCCACCTTGTCCTAGCAAATCGTTGTTTGGCTATGTTACCGCTTTGCTCAGCCCCTCTTATAGCGTTGCTAGTTGCAGATGAAGATTGGAGATCGTTCCTTGTTGGAACATGTTTATTGTTGGGATATCACCATATTATCTTGATTATCTTAATGCACCTATATACTTGGTAAAGGGTGGAAGGCTCGGCCTTATGCCTGGTGTTTTGTTCCACTCTTGCCGCCCTAGTTTCCGTCATATTGGTGTTATGTTCCTGGATTTTGCGTTCCTTACACGGTTGGGTTATAATGGGAACCCCTTAACAGTTCACCTTGAATAAAACTCCTCCAGCAATGCCCAACATTGGTTTTACCATTCGCCACCTAGCCTCTTTTTCCCTTGGGTTTCCGGAGCCCGAGGGTCATCTTTATTTTAACCCCCCGGGCCAGTGCTTCTTTGAGTGTTGGTCCAAACTGAGCTGCCTGCGGGGCCACCTCGAGGAAACTTGAAGGTTGGTTTTACTCGTACCTAGTCTCATGTGAGTGTGCCCTCAGAACAAGATATGTGCAGCTCCTATCGGGATTTGTCGGCACATTCAGGCGGTGTTGCTGGACTTGTTTTACCATTGTCGAGATGTCTTGTAACCGGGATGCCGAGTCTGATCGAATTGTCTTGGGAGAAGGAATATCCTTCAATGACCATGAGAGCTTGTGATGGGCTAAGTTGGGACACCCCTACAGGGATTTGAACTTTCAAAAGCCATGCCCGCGGTTATGGGCAGATGGGAATTTGTTAATGTCCGGTTGTAGATAACCTGAAACTTAACTTAATTAAAATGCATCAATCCGCGTGTGTAACCGTGATGGTCTCTTCTCGGCGGAGTCCGGGAAGTGAACACGGTGTTGGAGTAATGCTTGACGTAGGTTATTCTAGGATCACTTCTTGATCATAGTTGTTCGACCGTGCCTTTTCCTTCTCTTATCGCTCTCATTTGCGTATGTTAGCCACCATATATGCTAGTCGCTTGCTGCAGCTCCACATCATACCTTTACCCTTCCTATAAGCTTAAATAGTCTTGATCGCGAGGGTGTGAGATTGCTGAGTCCCTGTGACTCACAGATTACTTCCAAAACTAGATGCAGGGACCGATGATACCGCTCCTGGTGATTCAACTGAGCTCAGGTGGCAGCTCAATGAGGACTCAGGACGATACTACGTGTCTTTCCCAGATGATCAGTAGTGGTGCCCAGTTGGGGCGATCGGGGACTATGTTGCATTTGGGGTTTATCTTCATTTTGGTTCCGTAGTCGTACCTTGAGTGTATTGGGATGAATGTAATGTTATTTATGCATTTTTGTGACGTGGCGAGTGTAAGCCAACTATGTATCCTTTTCCCTTATTGTATTACATGGGTTGTTGTGAATATTACCTCACTTGCAACATTGCTTTCAATGCGGTTATGCCTCTAAGTCGTGCTTCGACACGTGGGAGATATAGCCGCATCGAGGGCGTTATAGAGATGATATCAAATTAGGGGCTACCGCTTCAAAGCCCAAATCTGCTCCCAAGGCTGCTACTCAGAAGCGTTCTACACCCAAGAGGAACACCAGAAGTATACCTGCTGAAGAAAAGAACAAGGCCCTAGTGCCTCAAGCTGAAGAACAAGAAGATGATTCACTTGTTTTGAGGAAGTTGAAGCCCAAAATTCCTTCCCATAATGATGCTCATCCAGTCGCTGAGTACATGCACATCAGGAAAGATGCATGACTGAGATTGTGGAGAGAGTCTGATCCCTATGCTATTAGGAGGAGGACTACACTTGACTACATGTTTCATACAAAGGAACAACAAGACTTCTATGAAACTATTTTGCTTGACAAGAAGCCCATTGTTTGTGACATGAGATGGGTTGATTGGGAATACATCCAGGAGAATGAAGATCACTTCCCAGGAGTTTATGACAGCTTCAAGGCATGTGGAGTAGATGAATTTGTTGGACAGAAGCTCATCAAATGGAATGATAAGCTGATCATGCAGTTTTACTCCACTCCTCATTTCTATCCAGATGGGAGGATAGTCTGGATGTCTGAGGGTACTAGGTACCAATCCACTATTGAAGAATGGGCCAATCTAATCAATGCCCCAGAGGAACATGAGGATGACTTGGATGTGTATGCCAAGAAGAAGAAATACCACAACTCCATGGCAAACATGTACAAAGAGATGCCTGATAAAGCTTTGGAGACTCACAAGCTTGGATCTATACATTTCTTATTGTCTGGTCTGCCTACCATCAACTGGATCTTAAGGCACACATTTCTACCCAAGTCAGGAGATCACAAGATGATCAGAGGACACTCCATCAACATGCTACAAATCTTTGATGTCCCTCAGAAGTTCAAGGTCATGAGTCTGATTATAGAGAAAATCAAGAGGACTACTACTGACCAAAAGAGAAGTTGTGGGTATGCTCCACACATTCAGAGCTCATCAACTCCAAGATGGGCACAGGAACATACTTGCTGGACAAGGAGCATCTACCCTTATATCCTGAATTTTAAGACAACACAATAGTGATGAATGCGGAGGAACCATCATTATCTCAAGCACAGGAGAAGAGAGCCAAAGCAAAGGCTGAGAAAGCTGCAAGGATGCCAAGTGCAGAAGAAGCATCTCAAGTTTTCCTCAAGTCAAAACAAGATCAATTAGGCTATCTGATTCAAGCTACACTGAGGATTGAGAAGGGCTTGACCACCCTGACTCAAAATCAGGAGAACCTGGAGAGGATTGTTGAGACAAAATTCTATGATCTTGACCTCAAGGTAACAGGGATACAGACTGTAGTTGAGCAGCTTCAGGAGGAAGCAGAAGAGAGGAGAAGGAAGGCTACTACTAATGCTTTTTAGCGTGTGCCACGAGGTCCGAGGTCTGCTACAGTGCCAGTTTCAGATGCTAGAGCTACATTGTTAGCACCAGCAGCTACAGCTCCAGTGCCACCTCTAGCACCCACTCCACCAGCTCCAACTACATCAACAGATGCCTTCGTCCTTGGAGTTCTCTCTACACCACCTCCCGAAGACCAAGCTTGAGAGACACGTAGCACTATGCATTTTCAAACTTTTTGGTAACTTGTTGCCAAAGGGGGAGAAATACGTATAGATCATAGGCTTCGAGAGAGTGTTTTGCTTCTTTGCCTTTGGTTGACCATTTTATTCTGTGAGATACTTTATGTCCTTGTGTGAGATACCTATTTGATCATGTGGTTGATCATTTGCTACCTTAATGCTTGGTTGGATGATACTATCTTTTATATCTCATATATGATCATTCACTTGCTCGGTGATGAGTGCATGCTTTTAATTTCTATCATTTTGAGCGCTCCACCAAGATGTATTTGACATGGAAGAGTAACGCATGGTCCTAATCGATTGTGCATTTGCATTCAAAATCAAATCTTAAATAATGCACAAATTAAGGGGAATCTCTTGCTTATCACATACTTCTCAAAGCGATGATGTTTTTCAATCTTATGATCATTTGTCGAAGCTTTGACCTATATGTTGTCATCAATTACCAAAAAGGGGGAGATTGAAAGTGCAACTATCCCTGGGTGGTTTTCGTAATTCCTAACAACATATAGCTCATTGAGCTAATGCTATTTCAAGATAAATATTTTAGGAAACCTCAATGATTAGCATGGCATGGATTAGAAAGTGGACCCCTCAAAATGCTAAGGACAAAAGATTGGCTCAAACTCAAAGCACAAGACTCTACATTTTACTTTTAGTGATCCAAGATCACATTGAGTCCATAGGAAAAGCCAATATGATTAAAAGGGGGGAGAGGTGTTGCTTAATGAGTTACTTGCTCAAAATGCTTAGTGATATGCTCCAAAAACCCTCAACTACTTTCTCATATCCACATATGTCCCAAACCAAAAGTCAAACTCAGCCCCACCGAAATCTTCTATCCGACGCCACCGAGTTCACTTGACATAGCCACTGCCACAAACCCTAGTCACTTTGGTCTCACTGATAGGGATCTCGGCCTCACCGAGATGGGATTGCAACCTCTCTATTTCCCTTTGTAACGTTTCGGTCCAACCGAGATGAGTGAACGGTCCCACCGAGATTGCAATGCAAACTCTCTGTTTCCCCTTGGTAACGTTTCGGTCTAACCGAAATGAGAGAATCGGTCCCATCGAGTTTGCCTGACGAACTCTCTGTTCATCTATTACCAAAATCAGTCCCACCAAGTTTGTGTAATCGGTCTCACCAAGATTACATTATGCCCTAACCCTGATGGAATCGGTCCCACCGAGTTGACATGTCGGTCCCACCGACAATCCTAACGTTCACATTTTGAACTAAATCGGTCTGACCGAGTTCTATAATTCGGTCCCATCGAGTTTGGTGATTTGTGTGTAACGGTTAGATTTTGTGTGGAGGCTATATATACTCCTCCAGCCACTCTTCATTCATGAAGAGAGCCATCAGAACATGCCTACACTTCCAAAATACATTTTCTCATCTATTACCAAAATCAGTCCCACCAAGTTTGTGTAATCGGTCTCACCAAGATTACATTATGCCCTAACCCTAATGGAATCGGTCCCACCGAGTTGACATGTCGGTCCCACCGACAATCCTAACGTTCACATTTTGAACTAAATCGGTCTGACCGAGTTCTATAATTCGGTCCCATCGAGTTTGGTGATTTGTGTGTAACGGTTAGATTTTGTGTGGAGGCTATATATACTCCTCCAGCCACTCTTCATTCATGAAGAGAGCCATCAGAACATGCCTACACTTCCAAAATACATTTTCTGAGAGAGAACCACCTACACTTATGTTGAGGTCAAGATATTCCATTTCAACCACATAAATCTTTATCTCTAGCCTTCCCCAAGTTTCTTTCCACTCAAATCATCTTTCTAACAAATCCAATCCTATGAGAGAGAGAGTTGAGTGTTGGGGAGACTATCTTCTGAAGCATAAGAGCAAGGAGTTCATCATCAACACACCATCTATTACCTTTTGGAGAGTGGTGTCTCCTAGATTGGTTAGGTGTCACTTGGGAGCCTCCGTCAAGATTGTGGAGTTGAACCAAGGAGTTTGTACGGGAAGGAGATCGCCTACTTCATGAAGATCTACCCTAGTGAGGCAAGTCCTTCGTGGGCGATGGCCATGGTGCGATAGACAAGGTTGCTTCTTCGTGGACCCTTCATGGGTGGAGCCCTCCGTGGACTCATGCAACCGTTACCCTTCGTGGGTTGAAGTCTCCATCAACGTGGATGTACTATAGCACCACCTATCGGTACCATGCCAAAAATCTCCGTGTCTACATTGTGTTTGCTCCCTCCAAACTCCTCCCTTTACCTTCATATGCAATTGTTTTACATTCTGCTACTATAGTCTTAGAATTGCATGTGTAGGTTGATTACTTGAATTGTGCTAAATTGCTAAAATCTGCCAAGACATAAAATTGGGAAAAGGCTAGATTTTTATTTGCTCAAGTAGTCTAATCACCCCCCTCTAGACATACTTTCGATCCTACGACAACTCACCCGATTGCATGCGCACCACGCAGACGAAGCTTGTTCGTGTTGGTGTCGTGTGCGGCCCACACATTAACCAAAACCTCACGCCTCCATCTTAGCCTCGGTGTTTTAAACTTCTCAATCTCAAGGCCAAGGAGCAACGTGAAACCTATGATAGAGCCAATCGGATGGTTGAGAACACTACAATTTGTAGCTACAGATGCGTGTGTGAGAGAGGACAAGTGCGTGTGTGTACCTCTTCTTAGAGTACAAGTGTATGTGGGTGGCATCGACGTAGGGAGCATTGATGGTGCGTGTGAGAAGTCCCAAGAGATAGGTGTAATGCGTTTGAAAAAAAGACTAGTCTATAGCTCGCCACGAGGCTATTCCTGTCGAATGCCAAGCATAAGATATCTATCCGACAGTGCCAGTTTTTGCACATACACAGCAGTAGAAAAAGAACTTGTACCATGGCATATGCTACACCACAGCCGAGAAAACGTGCCGACATTACGCCATCCGAGAATAGTGCCGCACTTCGAAATTAGAACAATCAATAAATTACTACTACTACTACCATGCTATATTTAATTGCAAACCTGTTCACACCGATCACAACCTAAACGGTTTCCCACTTAGGAGCGTATTAGTAGTACTCGGTTATAAATACTACTATGCTAAGATGACTGCACATTCCTCCTCAACTCCTCATCCACAAAAAACAATCAAGTCAATCAAGCCATGGCCAGTGTGAGTTCTGGGTCAAGAGATTTCCACCAGGGAGAGGTGAGCATGGAAGATGAAGCACGAGAGATGTCCCGCCTTGCCGCAAAAGTAGCCGACATGTCCAGCCACGCAGAAGTAGCAGCACAGAGGTCCCTCCGCGCCGCCGAAGTAGCACGGAGGTCCTACCGCGCCGTCGATGTAGCAGACTGGTTCGGCCACGCCGTGGAAGCAGCAGAGATGTCCCGCCATGCCGCTGAAGTGGCACGGAGGTCCCGCCATACCGCGGCTGCCTGGGAAAATTTCTCGCGGGCAGGCAAGGACTCTTACAGGCGCATGCATGCGATGGTCCATAGGCAGATGGATCAGATCTCCGGCTGGGCGAGGTTGTAGGACGAGGCTACCGGTGTCATTCGGCAACTACGGGAGGGAAATGCGAAGCTCCAGGGAGAGTGCGACCTGCTAAGGGCGAAGATTGCCGGAAGGGCGAAATAGGAGGAGGAGACCGCTGCCTTGTTGCAGAGGACGGGCATCATCATCAAGATACTTATGGACGAGAATGCCATGCTTCGCATCGAGTGCCACAAGCTAGTGGAGGAATCCATGGATGCTGCCAAGCAGCATATAAAGGACGTGAAACTGATGAAAGAGACCGTCGTCGGCCGCGAGAACTAGTCTCCGCCACCTACAGTGCATAAAGAAAGTAGAGATCAGCGAGGCAGATCGTTGTATGTGTCTTCCTTCTTCTTTTGCCCTTGTGTATTTCGGGCATAGCCGCATGTGGCTTTTTAAATTATCTTTCTAATTATGTTAGACAATTATTATCCTTTCTCGTCGTCCTTATATATATTCATCAGTCTTGCTATAAGTCGCAGTAGATGCTATATAGGTCCATCGGATCTTACATCAAGATCCGTGCAAAAAAATTCAGATTTTCTTTTTTCTCTCTTAAATCTCAGTCGAGTGAGACATTGCCACGCCATTAAACAGAGGCTCAGGCGCCATTAATGGAGACCTTGGGAGAGAGGTGGACGGGAGATGGAGGTCAAAGGGCTCTCCTCCCCATAAGCACATGCAGGCGTCTGATCGCACGCCTCCCGTACTCAAATAGCTACCCTGCACGGCGCCTCCTAGCTAATAAAAAAGGGGACGCGTGGCAGAACATAAATGGTAAATAGAACGCCCACAGTTTCAGTAATACTTGTGTTTCCGATTGTAACGTGACAGCACTTGTTCCAAAATTACTTGGCTGATTGTTAATGTGTGCGCCTTGGCAAATCGGATAGCAAAATTACCACAGCATGTTGGTTCCATGTCATGACACCAAGCCAAGTTTCATGATTTTCATGCGTGTTTCGGATTTATAGGAATTTAAAAACCATGTTTCTCAATGTTTCCAGCCGAGCTTTGAATTTCATTTCCATTTCTGGCATGGGACCTAGAAATTTACCTGAGGACACACATGTGATTTTTCAACCAGCTTTGGTGCACTAGAGCATGTACTTGTATTTAAAATTTGCATTATGCACACAAAGGTGACACGTTCCCTCTCAAAACCATGAGCCTTCTTGAGAGAAGCTTCGGTTTGCAAGAAACTTATACCAAAACTTGTTCCTGTTTTGCAAAATTTTTTACCACAGCATGGTCGTACGATGACATGACACCATGCCAAGTTTCATGGTCTTTAGGCGTGTTTTGGATTTACATGAATTTTAAAACCAAGCTTCTCAATGTTCTCGGGCGAACCACGATGCCCAGATGTTTGAATTTCATTCCCATTTCTTGCATGGGACCTAGAAATTCACCCGAGGACACACATGTGATTTTTCCATCAACTTTGGTGCACAGGAGCATGTGCTTGTAGTTCAAATTTGAATTATGCACATTAAATGACCAAAAACTCAATTAATGTATAAAAAGGCCAAACGAACCCGGAATAATTCCAAAATTTAACAGGGCACTCATATAGTTCTATGTTGCCTCTGTAAAGAAAATCTGGGGGAGGCAGCGTATATTGTTTCGCACACAAATGTACAAAGAAATTAGCATGCCTATTTAATTCTTGGGTTCTTATTATTTATGACACTAGTTGTGTATCACTACTCAGTTTTGCCATTAGAAGTTACAACTACTCAAAAAATGCCATCGATCCATGAGATACCTGCTCAAAAATGCAATTACATATCTAAAAAATGCCATCATTAAGTTAGATGATTCCTCAGAAATGCCATTAGACATTGTTATTTTCATGTCAAACCCGTTGACCATGTTACATGACAAAAATAAGCCGATTCTCACAATGATAAGTTAATCCAGCACAACACACCCCTCAAATAAAACTAAGCACCCTGGAATTCTTTGACAAAACTAAGCACCCTGAAATTCTTTGACAACTAAACTACTGTCTATATGATGTCGGCCATATATATTATACGTATATAATGTGAAGAAACAAGTGGTAGTACTATACCAACTAAATGATGAAATGTACAAAATATAACGAGAAGAAACATAACATAGTTCTACTGGGGGCTCAGCACAACACACCCCTCAAATAAAACTAACAACACCAGAAATTAAACTAAGCAACTAATCTGGTAGACACTGCATTAGAACCACCATGAGCAACGACACTGCCGCCTTACTCGGAGTCCTCGTCCACGTCCTCGACTTTGTCCTTGTCCCTCTTCCTCTTGGGTGATACTTCTTTGCTTGAACCGCACACTTGGCTCTTGCTCTTCATCCAACCCTTGTAGATATTGAAACAAAGGAAGCCATCCATTACAGCATAGTGGATGTGGTCTATATCTAGTACAGTCCACTGCCATGCACGATGAAACGTGTGCGGAGATTTCTTGAGTTCACCATACGAAGGATGAACCATGGCTCCTGCCAGGGTCAGCATTGAAGGCTGATCAAGGGAGGGCACCATCCCTTCCTTCTGGAGGTCGAAGGGGTCGCCTACAACGAGGCCTATCCGACCCAGGATTTCCTGGTGTTCCTAAAGTCTACAATAACAAATTTGACTCGGCCGCCCTTGAGGAACTTCTTAAATTCCTCGCACTCAACGTCCGCATGGCATATGTGGTAGACCAAGCATAAGTCATGCACGCAAACCTGAATTTGACTAGGAGGAACCGCCCCGCCTACCACGCGGCAAAAGCCCCGCCGTCGACTTTTGAATAGTACAGTATACTAATTTTGTATCCATGGATTGCGCCATGGAGCAAAGCCTCAAGAAAACGGCAGTCCACATGTACAACACGTCCGTCGTGTTCGCGTCGCACCCCAGATGGTCATTCGGTCTGGTATGCTACTCTTTGAATGGAACGCGCGTCATCTTGCGTTAGCACACACATGTGGGACCGCAATTGAGAACCAACCATAGGCACACTTCCCGGCCCCGCAAGTCGGGTGAGTTAATAGAAGAGAGAGACGAGCGATATTACTACTAGAGAAGTGTTGTAGGAGTACATATGTTGGTACCTGGACGTTCCCTGCAAGAGACGGAAGATCAGTTCGTCCATGCATGTGACCAGACTCCAGCAGACACGCCTGGATTGGCTATCGTCTACATATCGTGAAGGCTGTGTTGTACAGGGCTGTAGTTCTGGTGAGAAATCTAAAAAAAGGTTTCTTGTCATCTCACAAAATTAGGTGTCATGTGCTTCGGATCACGTAAGGGTTAAACAACGACAACTGAGTTGGGCTAGTCATTGGGGGCACATGCACGAAGACTACTCGGTTGCCATCTAGGTCAAGCCAACTATGTTAATTAGGACATCTATCGATGGACCCCTTTTCTACGAGTTTATCTTTAATTAAGCTTTGATCCTTGTCTAGTTTGTCCGTCAGGATTCATCTTGTCTCCTTTGGGCAGTGAGGTTATGATTTCTTGTCATGTGGCATTTTTTCGTGTTATATGTTATAATCTGGTGCTTCAGATCAAACTGACGATAACTGCGCCTCCGGGGCACGTGCATGAAGACTTCTCGACAGTCATTGCCGACGTCAAGCTGGCTCTGGCAGGGGCCTCCGTGCTTGCTTGCTAGTGTTGCTCTCTTCACACTATCTCATCCTCTCCAGATCTAAACACGACAGCGGTGGCCACACACACACACTCTCTCTCTCTACTCACCGCTGGTCATAGGATCCAGCCGGATCCTCT
Source organism: Triticum monococcum (assembly GCA_034509565.1). NCBI lineage: Eukaryota > Viridiplantae > Streptophyta > Magnoliopsida > Poales > Poaceae > Triticum > Triticum monococcum. The sequence goes on along the minus strand of CM067843.1, from coordinate 254,642,545 downwards.
CCGTCGGGGAAGGTGAGAAGGTGCAACGTTCACGCGGTCGTCCTCGGTGACGGCTCTTACCCACTGCCAGCACGTCCGATCAATGTGCCTTGCCGTTCTCTCCCAAGCATCGCTGGCGAGGGAGGGCCTCCCACCCCTTCTTCCTCGTTGCCATAGTGTGGACGGATCCGGCCCCCCACCGCCCACCTAGCGACAACCCGGCGTCCCTCAGGTATAACTTCCTTAGAAACCGGCCTTGCTCTACTTCCCAAGCTCCTGACGTCGCTACATTTGTATCTTTTACAATTTCTCGGGCCGCCCTCGTAGATAGGATCAATCGGCTGTTCGAAAACCACCTAATTTTTTACTGTTAAGAGGTAAAACTAGTTCATGCACTCGAATCTAGTACTACTTGGTTCAAACAAGGAAGAAAGGGGGCGGGGTGGGGGAAGATTTGTTACCTGAATCTAGGACTTGGTCAAAAGAGGAAATAATGGGGGCAAAAAGTAGCAGAGACTGGCTATCCAACTGGTCTCTAGGTCTAATTGGGAAATAAAGGGAACGGAGTACAAACTCAATATAAACCCGACCTATTGGTTGAAAAAGGAAACAAAGTGAGGACTGGGGGACAAGTCAACAGAGTAAGTCCAGCACTAGATTTGCTAGCCTCACACAGTATAAGGTGGCTATATACCGAACAAAAATGGGACCAACCCAGATATCCTCTTCTGATGTTTGTTGCCCCTAGCCGCTCTTCTGTAATGCCACTGGTAAAATGTAGCAGTCGCACTTTTAAAAGTAAGGACATGTTAAAACAATGTTGTTTTCAATGTAATGCCTCCAGTAATATGAATCAATGGCACTTTTTTCATGTCTTGCTATACTTCCCATTAAGATAAGTTGCTTCTTTTTGTTAGAGATGCAACTGTCCTGGTCCGCCTACTCTCCCGTGCCCAAATACTGACTCTGTAGCAGTTGTTAATGTAATGTTGCTGGTAAATTGAAGCAATGGCACCATTAAAGTAATGCCGTATTTAATGGTTTTCATTGTTAATCTAATGCCCACACTAATATCTAGCAATGCTGCTAGAAATTGCTACTGTCCTTGTATGATTTCCATTCAGAAAGGAACATGCTTTTTCTCATTTGATGCATGTTTCATCACTTGTTAGTCACCCTCCTTTCCACCTTTTTTGTGCAAACAGAGATATACATTTTAGGCCTGATCTTAGTTGAACTGCACAAATGATATCCGAATTATAGTTGAACATTCAAAGAGCTTCACGACCAACCTTGATGTTGCTCAATTTATTGCAACTAATGAAGAAGAAGCTCTGTGGGTTTCATTTTCTGATGGAAATGGAATCGGGGCTGGAGCCCTTTTCTTAAAAAAAAGAAGCTGCTAGCTCATGGGACATTGCTTCATTTTAGGTGAACTATAGCAAAAGGTCCCATGAATTGAATCATCCATGTTGGTGACTGGTGTCATCCCTTCTATGATGGCATTGACTGCAGATATGGTTCCCATCACGAGGTATGTTCCTTTTTGGTCTGACCGTTTGCCAAAGATCCTGCATGTTGATCCTGCTCTTGTGCTACTGTTTTGGCACTGCCATGATAAAAGCAGTAATGTTATTATGTTGCACCTTAATCTAGTGGCACTATTAATTTGAGGCAATGTTTTGGCATCATTAGTGCCACTGTTTTTTATATATCGAAAGAGGGCGTTCCCTATGATTTCATTAAAGAAACCCAACGATAGAGAACCATTATCCGACAATATCTCAGTGTAAACGGGTAGTCATGCAACTACTACTAGAACGGACTGAGTACTAGCAGGAGACAAGTTTGCCACATAAGCTAGGCAGGTAAGGGGACGCAATACCAGCTCGGCCAAGTTTGGATTACAACCCGAATGCTACCACAAAAGCATTAGGGGGAAGATAGGGACCGAAAGAGCCAACTTCAGCATCACAGTCTAAGCACCCCGGCCTTCATCCTTGCGACGCACGGTACACCTCGTTTGCCACCTGCTCGACCCTAGTGTCAATGATAAAATGAAGTAATAATACGGTTAAAATGGAGCGAGTGTCCTCTCTATCATTTCATTTCCAATGTACATAAAGAAAGTGCTTCTCTTTGTTAATGTATGTTTCATCAAGTAGTCCCATTGTTAATGTTTAAGTGTTTCTGCAAACTGGGGTGCTTAATTTTAGTTGGTCTACACAAAAATGGAGATTTGAATGTCTCAAGGACCCTCCTTGTACTACTGATGTTCATCACTAGCAGATGATGTATCGGGGAGACTTGGGAAGATTTCCAGTATGAGGTGTGGTGTACCGTATGAGGCATCGCAGGGCCCATCTCGCCCTCGCAACATGGCATACTATGATACTATCACAATACTTTCTTCTATTTATTTTATGTGTTTCATCAACTAGTGCCACTATAATGTAATCATGCTTTTTCATTATCTGTGCAAACAGGGTTATTTAGCTGCATTTTGGTGGAACTGCACAAATGTGCGGATGGAACCGACATTTATGCAGAGTGCGAGGTGTGCCAAGTAAAAATTACTGACACCAACCATGCTCCATGCACGCATTGGCATCTAGCACCACCAGTGGGATGTGTGGCGCTCTCTGTGGACGGATCTTTCTCGGCAGCAAATCCCCTAACCAAATACTAGTAGCTTATCTTGGCTGTTTTGTAGGGAGTACTCTTTTCTGAAAGAAGCACCAATCTATTTTTCTTTATTCGTACAGAGTGCCACAACTTTGACCCAAAGGTCCAGAGCTATTTAAGGGTGATTGGCGTAGCACTCGAAGACTGATTGTAAGCATGATTTTCATTAGCTGTCACACTGATTGTAAGCATGAGCGGGTGGAAGATTAGGTTAGTGCGAAGCTTACCTTAAACCCTACCGCCGTCATTGAAATGAGGCGAGCGTCGAGGGAACCGTGGAGAATGGCGGGGAAGCGACTTCGCGCCATCCGGCCTCCTCTTGCGGTGGGAGAACGATTACTCCTGTGGCTCCGGCTGGCTCTGCACCCTCACGAATGGCACACCATACTCGATCGATTTGTTATCCTCTGGGTGCTGGACCTTCGACCTATACGCCCACCACCTCCGCCTGACTTTCGCCTTGAGCGAATCTGTCTGCTCCATCGCCCAGAGGAGATACTCGAAGGACTGCGGCATGACTGCCGCCGAGGAGTACATGTACATCGCCGCCCTTATCGCCGCCGTCTCGCTCTTTCGCATACATTGCCACATGGCCCTCACCGTCGTCGAAATGTCCCACTCATTGTCAAACAAAGTAAGGATGTCCATGTGACACCCCAAAATTTTGACCTTGTTTTAATAAATTAAAATTTTGCCAGGAAATTAAAACTTTTATTCTCTGGGCTCCCTTTTGATTTTTTGAAACATTTCCTTTCTTATTATCATGGAGTTGTTCCCTAAAGTGAAAACCTTTCAAATATGTTATTGGACTTGTTTAACCTCTCAAGAAAAACTCTTCTTTTATTAGTAGAACTAATTACATAATTAATTTGCTTGATCTTTATTTTCTTGAAAAATGGTTTTTCAAGGTTATATGGCCATATTTGAACTACAACCATTTGATAAATTCACTTAAAATTCCAACCAAAATTTGGAGTTGTCATGTGATATTTTTAAATCACTTGTATACAAAAATATATTTTATTCATGAGATATTTTGAGCTCTACGCCCAATTCTCTTCTCTGGTCCAGAGTGCAATTTTGCACTACAACTCATTTAAATATTTCCTTCTAGCCTCCACCAAAATTATGGGATGTCAGTGGTAGCATGCAATTCAACTTCATGCAAAAACCTAGTGTTGTTCTTTGAAAATTTTGAGTGAATCAACCTCTTTTCCAGTCTGGTCCAGCCTTGTGATTTCTACTGCAACCCTATTTATTTTTGCTCCAGTAACCTTGTGCCTTCTCCTACTTGTAGACAGCCCTACCAAACCCCTACGTCCAGGAGCATGCACCCATTTGAATATTTTTGGTTCATAAAATACTGCCATTTATCTCCTGTCCAGAACTGGAGTTTTGCAAAACTTGCACTAAAAAGTTTGTGCTTTTCACAAACTAACCTCACCACTTTCTTATGCATCTAATGAGACCACCATCTAGAGATTTTGGCCCCTCCAAGAAATGCCTAGGTGCCTGTGGCATTTGGTCAGACACCTTAAGTGCATGAACAACTTTGACATTAATTTCTTCATTGCACTGTGAACTTCCACCTCTGATCAAACTAACATGTCCACTAGACTCCCAGTTACTCCTAACCTAGGTCTGCTAAGTGCCAGCCTCACCCAAGCCCCGTGGCATGCATTGGCATTTCGTCGAGCACGTTCCGTGCGTGCTCTGGGCGTGAGCAGAGCACGCGTTTTGCACGTGCCGCGCCCGAGCCAACGTGTCGCGCCCCTGGTTTTACCAACTTCAGAGCCGCGCCACGCACTCCCCTTTTCACTGCATCACGCCAAGCCGCCCCTCGCCACGTCCCCGGCAAGCCAGGAGCTAGCCGCCACGGCCGCCCGACAGCCCCTGCTCATGTCGGCGGCGCCCGAGCCTCTCCCGCTCGCCACCTGCCCCCTGGAGCAGCGCGAGCTCATCCACAAGCGTGTCCGCTAACTCTCGTCGCCGCCACGATGCTCTGCCGCAACGGAGAGGCGGTTCGCCGGTGAACTTATCCCCGGCTGCCGCGGAATCGCCTTGACTCGCCTATTTAAGGAGCCCCGAGCTCCTCCGAGCACTCGGGCAGCCTCACACCGTCCTCCTAGTGCCCCCGTTGTCGTCAATTAAAGAGGAAGGGGCCGTCTTCCCCGACTCCGGCCAGTTCGGCCACCGCCGCCTCCCGGCTCCGTTCGGCACAACCAGAGCCTCCCCGGCCCTCCCAACGCCACCAAACGACTCCACTTCGAATTGCGGAGCCCCCAGCTACTCAAACCCGACCGGGAGCCACCGTAGTTCAAGCGCCCAAAACTCCCGAAGCCACCGGCCGCCGTGAAGCTCGCCGCCGGCGACTCTCTTCATCCCAACCTGACTGGCGACCATCGGGAGGACCGCACGGGAACCGCGGATCCATTTGTCGGCGTTCTGGGAACGGGGGTCCCCAGACTTGCCTGCCTGCGGCCTGCGGCGTGGCTCGAGTGGGGGCCCTACACGGCCCATCTTCATCAAGCACAAGACTCAAGACCCTCGCGGGGGGCCATGCCTCGCGAGGCGGATGACACGGCGCAGCCTCCTCAGGCTGGCTCGCGAGGAGACGGAGATATCAAGGCGGGGTGCCTCGTGAGGTGCCCATGACGCAAGCCATGACGACTCGAGGCACCAGGCGGGTGCCAGCGCGCGCAGCTTCCTTCTTTCCTCTTTGGTGCAAAGGGGACAAGCATATCCGCGGGGTACCGAGGCATCAGGCAAAGGTTGCCACTTCGGTGCAACGAGACCAAGACCAGGAGGACTACGAGACGGAGGTCACCATGGAGCCCAGCCCGGCGTCACTACCAGAGCCTTTGGCAGGCGAAGACTGCTTTTGTCAGGATAGACGTACTCGCTGTCCCCCTTCAAATTACCCCGCCATTGTTGGATCCCTTCCCGCTCAATATTTGGGAAGAGGACCAGGGCCTCTATAAATAGGACTAGCCACCCGCATAGCAAGGGGTTCGGTTCGATCGGTCGGTTCGCAAAGTTAGTTGGTCCGGCTAGCATGTAGAGAGAGATAGAGAGAGAGGTGGCAAAACTCCTCCTAGTAGTTCATCACCCCTGTCAAGAACAGACCCTCGCGAGGCTGTTCTTCCTTGTATTGTTCATCATCACCAGCCCCCAAGAGGCAATCCATCCACCACACACTGGAGTAGGGTATTACACAACAATGGTGGCCCGAACCAGTATAAACCTTGTGTCTCTTGTGTGATTCCCTTAGTAGTTTAGATCTTTGCGAGACGGGGAGGTTGAGTATGTGATTTCCGCGCACAATCTAGTGTTCGAACCTTAAGGGTCTGCCGGAACCCGAAATCCGACACCATCCCCACCCTCGGTGTCTCGAACGGTGCCGCCGTTCGCCGGCGAGCGTCGCCGGAGTTCCGCCTCCGCTCGGGGCAGAGGTAGAGGAGGGAGAGGACTGGTCAAACCTGACCAGTGGGCCCGCTGGACCCACTGTCAGTAACCCACGCGTCGTCCACGCTGGAGTAAGTGGAGGCGTAAAACCCGTAGTACGTTTTCTCTGCCCGAAGGCGTAATCTCTTTTGAACCGTTTTCTTTTTCCTGATTTTATTAAAAACAGATTTTTGACCACAGCTTTGACTGCCTATAACTTTTTAAATACAAATCCAAATGAGTTGATTCTTTTTCCTACCTTCATCAATTTTTGTCTAGTTTATTTTAAGATTTACTTCAAAAAAAATTCAGACAACTTTTTGATACTGTTTTTGAAACTACATATTAATTCAAAAATATTTTTAATAGGATTTTCTGAGAGAGGAGAAAGCTTTCAAAAGTTTTGAAGTACACACTGCCTTTCCACAACTTGAAGGCAAGCATTCTGAACCCCGGAATAATATTTTTGGTGTGTTAGTTGACTCATTTATAACACCATCTCATTTCGGAGAACTCGTTATTTTATGTGGCGATGTGATCATTTGCATGAAGGCATATTAGTGATTTCCTTGCTGTTGGAAATGAATATACTTGTGATGGTAATCATCCTCATGTGCCTTCCATGCATGCCGGAAAGGAATCTGGGAAAGCCTCTGCCTTGGGTAGGCGTGAGCTTATCGCCGGTCTCCGTCGGGACGGTTATGTACGGTATGGCGTGGTAAGGTATATTGAGTGATGATTTTGTTGGTTGAAATATATTTGTTATACATGTCATGCTAGGAATTTATAAACCTCCTGAGTCGACCGTAGACCGAGTCTTGTTCCAGTAACCCCCATACTTGCATTGTACTACCACTTGTCCCTGCCGCAGATAGGGTACGGTTCAGTAAGTCATCAACCCCTTTCATGCACACACCGTATAGAGAGGCCATGGTGGAAGATACCGGTTGTAGCCGGTAGGCAGGCCACCTGGTCCGGGGGCATGGGTGTTTCCGGTTGGGACTGAGAGGGGAGGCCACCCCTTAGAGCGCGTGATATAAATTTGATCCCATGCTATGCGAGGTTGTAGCCTCCCCACTTAGAGTTTTGCTTAACAAGTGTCGTGGGTGATTCCAGACACCGGTGAGTTAAGTTGGTGTGTGCAAGTCAGGTGCGTTTTCAATTAAAAGACCCTAGACTGAATTAGTCCCGATGGACTAAAGGAATCTGTTACTCGTGGGTAAAGAGTACACCCTCTGCAGAGATTAAACCTATTCGAATAGCCGTGTCCATGGTTAAGGATTACAGTCTGGGATGGGTCAAGTGTTGGTCTTAGTGTCGGTCTTCGGAGGAGAAATTGTTAAACCAAACATGGATACCGACTGGTGACTTGTGAGGACCATGATTATTATTTTGTGATGGACTAACCCGTTGCATTATTTGTATTATCGAGTATCCCAGGGATGGTTCTACCTCCTGGATATTCATTGTGATTATTTATTTTATGAGCCCTCTATGTGGTGTCGCTGAGACGCCCGACTGTGGCATTGCTTGTTAATTATTTATTTTATAAGCCCTTTATGTGGTGTCGCTGAGACGCCCGACTGTGGCATTGCTTGTTATTTATTTACTTTATAAGCCCTTTATGTGGTGTCGCACAGATGCCCAACTGCGGCATTTTATTCCCACTCCATTATTGCTTATTCATGTTGCATATAAATAACATGCTTGCATGCATAATAGATGTTTTATTTATGACTGACGATGTGATCATGGAATACTTCAGTGCATGACTATCAATTATATTATCCCAGTGTTCATAATGTTTGCGAGTACATTCAAAGTACTCACTGACTTGTCCCTGGCTATTGTCTTGGCCAGATTTCTGCATGGAGAGGAGCGTTGCTGTGACAGCCCCGGAAACTAAGCAACGGTGATAGCAGCCTCGCGAAGATAGGAGTTGACCTGGTCAGCTATTCCCTTGGGAAATGGAGTCCCATAGACACTGATGACTCACAAACCGCTTCCGCCATCGACCACTAGAAACCAATTGTTTTACTCACAGGCCAGAATGGTCTTGTACTACATATTTTGTATTTTTTGCTTGGAATTTCTTTATCAAGTTGGTGCCTCATCAGCTAACAGTAATCCTCGGGCTGGTGAGCACGACGGCCATTTTCTGGAAATTTAATACCCGGAAAACCCGGTCATGACAGACTTGGTATCAGAGCCAGGCTGACCATTGGCTGACCCTATCTTAGCCAGGGTGAAAAACCTTGGTTAACCAACCCACCAGACCTTAACCAAACCCCAGCCAAGCTTCTCATGCAAGATAGCCACACAGTGACCCGACACATTTTGGCAGTCGGTGCCCAACCTATCAACCTAGCTTGTCGATCACGCACCAGTGACCAGCACCCAAGGCATCTCATTCGCAAGCGTGCAGAAGAAGACTCCGTCCCCTTTTTCCTATAAAAAGGGCACGCTAGTCTCAACCCAGCACAACACAGCCGCTACCCAAACCGAGCCATAATGGCTGGCCCCGTCGTGCACAATGAGACCACAGCAACCAACCTTGGAGGCTTTGTGACCATACTCGCAAACCTCACCCATTGCGCCTATACGCTAGAAGAGCCCCCATAATATGTTGTTTACCAAGGGACCATGAGCGGTGAGAGCCATCAATTCTGGGCCACTATACACATCTACGGTAGGGGTCTAGAGCCCGAGCGCCCCTATAGGTTCACCGGAAGGACAACTTCCTTTGAGCCACAAGCCATCCAACTAGCTACTCGAGAAGCTATAGTTCAACTCCGGCACTTGTCGCCCAGAGTTAACTGTCGCTCGTTCTACTACTACCCTAGACGTGAAGGGTATGGTAGATCACGCCAAGTTGCCAACGGAGATCACGAGACAGATCTTGCATTGTTGCACCTAGTGCGCTATGTAGGTGCACTAGAGGAACTGTTCGATCAAATCACCATTGATCTAATCGCAGCTCGTGGAGAGGTGGTTCGTCGAGCCCCGGCGAGAGAAGAGAATGAGCCCAATGCCGACAACCTAGTCGTGCTGTTTGGACACCCGATCAAGTCCCTGAGGTCTGCCCCAGCCGTCGGCCAAGGTGCTTTGATGACCCCAGAAGTGCTTCGTCGCCTCTTGGGAGCACACTCCAACGGGGTTGTGGCCAACAATCCCCGAGATGGTCATCATCGCCACCCCGAGCCTGCAGCCCCTCAACCCACTCCAGCTAATCCCGACAGTGAGACCCGAAGAGAAGCCTCGACATCCACAAGGCACGCCCGCTTGGATATAAACAAGGTAGACTAAGTCACTCGAGTAGTGTTGAGTCCCAGTGTATCCTCACTTTTTAATCGTGTGACCTTGTAAATAAACGCCGCCTATCGTTGTGCCTCTGTAGCTTTGCATGGATATGCCAGCATGCAGTATAAATTTCTATCCCAGGCACAGATACCCAAAATCACCCCGTCAACCCCCCACAATAACATGTCACATTAGTGGAATGTGTGTATCTATGGCTTGATCCCAACCCGTGGAGCAGAGCTGGAAATTTCATTACCATTCACCACGGTAAAATGACCCAGCTCCAGTGCTATAAAAAGGCCACCGCGTGACCTTGCCAAGCACCCCTCATCTTGTGCACCACCCTCACTGCCATTTCTTGCCATGCCGAGCCCTAGTATTTATCTGAGAACCCCAGATGCAACCCCGGGTAGTTTTGTCAAGATATTGTGGGATTTTACCTGCAGTACCATGGGCGCTACCCAGCCACCCCAGTACGAGCTGTTCAAATCGAGAATCACCCCTTCCACCTCGAGATATTGGGCAGCAGTACACATCCCTCCCGTAAACTCAAACCAAGATCCAACGGAGGTCTCCTTCATGGGGAAATCTATGCCAACCCCACATATGGCAACAGAAGTTGTTGCATACGAAGCGCTTGCTCGCCTTCAATTCGCGGTAACCTATGCCAGCGAACGAGGGTATTATTACTTCCCGAGCCGTGCAACACCCGGAGGAGTAACATCTTTTCCCGGTGGATGAATTGAGAGAGACCCAGTCCTGGCCAACCTTGTCCAGTACGTCATCGCTCAAGAGCGTTTAACCCAACGTGTGATGGGTTATCTCCAGAGCCTCGCGGATTTAAATCCTCAGATCGCCATCGGCAGATCACTAAGGCCCGACCAGGAGAGACACGTTCATCGACTGGTCAATCCACTTCCCCCGATAGAAGAGGAGTGTATCCCAGTACCAGAGACGTTTTCTAGGGACCCCGTCCAGTTACCGTTTCCATTTTAGACGTCGCTGCGGTGTTCATTATTGCAACATTTATTTATGTGTGTGACTTATGCGTGATACCCTGAGTTTGTACGACGAGTCAATTATTTGGCTTCTACTAATGTGTGTAGTTTTTGTTGTGGTTTATGCTCCTTTAAATTAACTGTTTCCCTCGCGAAATCCTGGAGTGAGATTTCTTTTCCCTGAGTTGCTACATCTGCACCTTCTCACGACGTGGATTAATTAATTTCACACAGCACCACGGTAGCAGACTCACAACCATAATCATTCGAACACATACACTATTTGCAAAACTTTGCAACGGTGTTACATCTAACTAGGCACCCCCGAACAACAGTTAGCACTTGGCACACCCCACCTACTCCTCATGATCACCACCACCGCGGAGAGCCAACACCCGAGCAGGAGCATCGTGATGATCATCGAGGATCATCGCGCACAGGAGCACGGAGAGCCCCAGCAGTGTCGCCAGCCCTCCGCATACCAGGATCGCGAACCAATCCGGCATCGCCTCCGCCATTAGAGCCTCGTCTCGAGCTTCTGGAAAGCAGAAATGGACGAAGAAGGAGGAGGAGAAGCGAGGCCAGGTGTAAGGAAGAAGAGAGGGGCACCCCGGCCGTTTTACAGCTCGAGCTCGGTGTACGGTGGGCGAAGTCCACCAACGCTGCTTGTCACCCGATCGCCGATGTTGGGAGACGAATCCGCGAGCAGTGTCGATAGCACGCTGGCCCGCGAGGTGAGTGCACGCTGCCCCGGCAACTAGCACGCCGCGCACTACAGCTGTACGGCCTAGATGCCCTACGCGATAAACGTCGCCGGTGGAGAAAGCGCGGGAAAGCACGCGGGAGAGAGGAAGAAGAAAGAGCCAGAGGAAGAAGAAGAGGCTGACAGTGGGCCCCGGGTCCACCTGTCGGCCAGAGAGAGCACTGTGCTCTCGGGTACGACCAGCATATTTATTAAATTTAGAATATATTCTAAATTTACTGTATCCAACGTAGAAATCTCTCGTCTTTTCCCTAACCATAGATTTTTCCACGCAGCGCCATTATCCACACTGTGGTTTTGCACCACTTATTACCCTCTCACTGTAGCCACATTTTATTGCATATAATTTTTCTCAAAACAGCTTTTAACAAATCTCGAGGACGAGATTTTTCTTAAGGGGGGTAGTGTTGTGACACCCCAAAATTTTGACCTTGTTTTAATAAATTAAAATTTTGCCAGGAAATTAAAACTTTTATTCTCTGGACTCCCTTTTGATTTTTTGAAACATTTCCTTTCTTATTATCATGGAGTTGTTCCCTAAAGTGAAAACCTTTCAAATATGTTATTGGACTTGTTTAACCTCTCAAGAAAAACTCTTCTTTTATTAGTAGAACTAATTACATAATTAATTTGCTTGATCTTTATTTTCTTGAAAAATGGTTTTTCAAGGTTATATGGCCATATTTGAACTACAACCATTTGATAAATTCACTTAAAATTCCAACCAAAATTTGGAGTTGTCATGTGATATTTTTAAATCACTTTTATACAAAAATATATTTTATTCATGAGATATTTTGAGCTCTACACCCAATTCTCTTCTCTGGTCCAGAGTGCAATTTTGCACTACAACTCATTGAAATATTTCCATCTAGCCTCCACAAAAATTATGGGATGTCAGTGGTAGCATGCAACTCATCTTCATGCAAAAACCTAGTGTTGTTCTTTGAAAATTTTGAGTGAATCAACCCCTTTTCCATTCTGGTCCAGCCTTGTGATTTCTACTGCAACCCTATTTATTTTTGCTCCAGTAACCTTGTGCCTTCTCCTACTTATAGACAGCCCTACCAAACCCCTAAGTCCAGGAGCATGCACCCATTTGAATATTTTTGGTTCATAAAATACTGCCATTTATCTCCTGTCCAGAACTGGAGTTTTGCAAAACTTGCACTAACAAGTTTGTGCTTTTCACAAACTAACCTCACCACTTCCTTATGCATCTAATGAGACCACCATCTGGAGATTTTGGCCCCTCCATGAAATGCCTAGGTGCCTGTGGCATTTTGTCAAACACCTTAAGTGCATGAATAGCTTTGACATGAATTTCGTCATTGCACTGTGAACTTGCACCTCTGATCAAACTAACATGTCCACTAGACTCCCAGTTACTCCTAACCTAGGTCTGCTAAGTGCCAGCCTCACCCAAGCCCTGTGGCATGCATTGGCATTTCACCGAGCACGTTCCGTGCGTGCTCTGGGCGCGAGCAGAGCACGCGTTTTGCACGTGCCGCGCCCGAGCCAACGCGTCGCGCCCCTAGTTTTACCCACTTCAGAGCCGCGCCACGCACTCCCCTTCTCACCGCATCACGCCAAGCCGCCCCTCGCCATGTCCGCGGCAAGCCAGGAGCTAGCCGCCACGGCCGCCTGACAGCCCCTGCTCATGTCGGCGGCGCCCGAGCCTCTCCCGCTCGCCACCTGCCCCCTGGAGCAGCGCGAGCTCATCCACAAGCGTGTCCGCTAGCCCTCGTCGCCGCCACGATGCTCTGCCGCAACAGAGAGGCAGTTCACCGGTGAACTTATCCCTGGCCATCGCAGAACCGCCTTGACTCGCCTATTTAAGGAGCCCCGAGCTCCTCCGAGCACTCGGGCAGCCTCACACCGTCCTCCTAGTGCCCCCTTTGCCGTCAATTGAAGAGGAAGGGGCCGTCTTCCCCGACTCTGGCCAGTTCGGCCACCGCCGCCTCCCGGCTCCGTTCGGCACAACTAGAGCCTCCCCGGCCCTCCCAACGCCACCAAACGACTCCACTTCGACTTGCGGAGCCGCCCAGCTACTCAAACCCGACCGGGAGCCACCGTAGTTCAAGCGCCCAAAACTCCCGAAGCCACCGGCTGCCACAAAGCTCGCCGCCGGCGACTCCCTTCATCCCCACCTGACTGGCGACCACCGGGAGGAACGTACGGGAACCGCGGATCCATCCCCACCCTCGGTGTCTCGAACGGCGCCGCCGTTCGCCAGCGAGCGTCGCCGGAGTTCCGCCTCCGCTCGGGGCAGAGGTAGAGGAGGGAGAGAACTGGTCAAACCTGAACAGTGGGCCCGCTGGACCCACTGTCAGTGACCCACGCACCGTCCACGCTAGAGTAAGTGGAGGCGTAAAACCCGTAGTACGTTTTCTCTGCCCGAAGGCGTAGTTTCTTTTGAACCGTTTTCTTTTTCCTGATTTTATTAAAAACAGATTTTTGACCACAACTTTGACTGCCTATAACTTTTTAAATACAACTCCAAATGAGTTGATTCTTTTTCCTACCTTCCTCAAATTTTGTCTAGTTTATGTTAAGATTTACTTCAAAAAAATTCAGACAACTTTTTGGTACTGTTTTTGAAACTACATATTAATTCAAAAATATTTTGAATAGGATTTTTTGAAAGAGGAGAAAGCTTTCAAAAGTTTTGAAGTACACACTGCCTTTCCACAACTTGAAGGCAAGCATTCTGAACCCCGGAATAATATTTTTGGTGTGTTAGTTGACACGTTTATAAAACCATCTCATTTCAGAGAACTCGTTATTTTATGTGGCGATGTGATCATTTGCATGAAGGCATATTAGTGCTTTCCTTGCTGTTGGAAATGAATATACTTGTGATGGTAATCATCCTCATGTGCCTTACATGCATGCCGGAAAGGAATCCGGGAAAGCCTCTGCCTTGGGTAGGCGTGAGCTTATCGCCGGTCTCCGTCGGGACGGTTATGTCCGGTATGGCATGGTAAGGTATATTGAGTTATGATTTTGTTGGTTGAAATATATTTGTTATACATGTAACACAGGGAATTTATAAACCTCCTGAGTCGACCGTAGACCAAGTCTTGTTCCAGTAACCCCCATACTTGCCTTGTACTACCACTTGTCCCTGCCGCAGGTAGGGTACGGTTCAGTAAGTCGTCAACCCCTTTCAAGCACACACCATATAGAGGGGCCATGGTGGAAGATACCGGTTGTAGCCGGTAGGCAGGCCACCTTGGGAGGGGGCATGGGTGTTTCCGGTTGGGACCGAGAGGGGAGGCCACCCCTTAGAGCGCGCGATATAAATTTGATCCAAACTACGCGAGGTTGTAGCCTCCCCACTTAGAGTTTTGCTTAACAAGTGTCGTGGGTGATTCCAGACACCGGTGAGTTAAGCTGGTGTGTGCAAGTCAGGTGTGTTTTCAATTAAAAGACCGTAGACGAAATTAGTCCCGATGGACTAAAGGAATCTGTTACTCATGGGTAAAGAGTACACCCTCTGCAGAGATTAAACCTATTCGAATAGCCATGTCCATGGTTAAGGATTACAGTCTGGGATGGGTCAAGTGTTGGTCTTAGTGTCGGTCTTCGGAGGAGAAATTGTTAAACCAAACTTGGATACCGACTGGTGACTTGTGAGGACCATGATTATTATTTTGTGATGGACTAACCTGTTGCATTATTTGTATTATCGAGTATCCCTGGGATGGTTCTACCTCCTGGATATTCATTGTGATTATTTATTTTATGAGCCCTTTATGTGGTGTCGCTGAGACGCCCGACTGTGGCATTGCTTGTTAATTATTTATTTTATAAGCCCTTTATGTGGTGTCGCTGAGACACCCGACCGTGGCATTGCTTGTTATTTATTTACTTTATAAGCCCTTTATGTGGTGTCGCTGAGACGCCCAACTGTGGCATTGCTTGTTATTTATTTACTTTATAAGCCCTTTATGTGGTGTCGCACACACGCCCGACTGCGGCATTTTATTCCCACTCCATTATTGCTTATTCATGTTGCATATAAATAACATGCTTGCATGCATAATAGATGTTTTATTTATGACTGACGATGTGATCATAGAATACTTCAGTGCATGATTATCAATTATATTATCCCAGTGTTCATAATGTTTGCGAGTACATTCAAAGTACTCACTGGCTTGTCCCTGGCTATTGTCTTGGCCAGATTTCTGCATGGAGAGGAGCGTTGCGGTGAGAGCCCCGGAAACTAAGCAACGGTGATAGCAGCCTCGCGAAGATAGGAGTTGACCTGGTCAGTTGTTCCTGTGGGAAATGGAGTCCCATAGATACTGATGACTCACAAACCGCTTCCGCCATCGACCACTAGAAACCAATTGTTGTACTCACAGGCCAAAATGGTCTTGTACTACATATTTTGTATTTTTTGCTTGGAATTTCTGTATCAAGTTGGTGCCTCATCAGCTAACAGTAATCCTGGGGCTGGTGAGCACGACAGCCATTTTCTGGAAATTTAATACCCGGAAAACCCGGTCGTGACAGTCCATCAACCTGGCTAACTTTGCGTGGCCGCCGCCGGCGATCTGCTTGATTCGCTACTGCATCCTCTCCATAAATGTCCTTCTGTGTGGTCCGATGCTAGCTTTGGAAGATGGGAGGAGAGACGGTGGTCTTGCAATAGAGAAGTGGGAGCGGTGAGACGGTGGTTTTGGAATGGAAATGATGGAGAGGAGAGGAGGTGGTTTTGCCATGGAGAATAGGGAGAGGCGACATGGTGGTTTTGGAATGGAGATGATGGAGAGGAGAGGCGGTGGTTTTGCAATGGAGAAGAGGGGGAGGCGAGATGGTGGTTTTTATATGGAGACGATGGAGAGGAGACTAGGTGGTTTTGCAATGGATAAGAGGGAGAGGAGCGTGCGATAGCGATTTAGGATTGGACGAGAGGGCCAACGCACTGTGACTGGATCAGAATCAAAATCAATTTACCCTTCAATTAAGAAAGCGACCCCACATTAACTAGTCTCCCTTTTATTCTGGGTCATAATTGACCATGATTTTCGCAAATAAAATATTTGTTATACGTTGCAAAAATAATACAATTTGGAGGTACATTCAGATATGAACCAAATACAGTGTGTGGTCAAACTTTGACCCAAAATATGGAAAACAAAAAAATTACTTCCAAGAGCAGTGCTGCTCTTCTGTTCTTCTCTTAAACCACCGCCGCTCCTCTCCTGTTCCAATCTAAATCCTGCATCGCTCCTCTCCTCTTCCATATCAAAACCAACGCCCCTCCTGTGACACCCCCGATTCAATCGTACACTAATCATACACGCAAACGTGTACGATCAAGATCAGGGACTCACTAGAAGATATCACAACACAACTCTACAAATAAAATAAGGTATACAAGCATCATATTACAAGCCAGGGGCCTCGAAGGCTCGAATACAAGAGCTCGATCATAGACGAGTCAGCGGAAGCAACAAATATCTGAGTACAGACATAGGTTAAACAAGTTTGCCTTAAGAAGGCTAGCACAAACTGGGATATAGATCGAAAGAGGCGCAGGCCTCCTGCCTAGGATCCTCCTAAACTACTCCTGGTCGTCGTCAGCGGGCTACATGTAGTAGTAGGCACCTCCAGTGTAGTAGGAGTCGTCGTCGATGGTGGCGTCTGGCTCCTAAGCTCCATCGTCTGGTCGCAGCAATCGGGTATAGAAAGGGAGAAAAGAGGGAGCAAAGCAACCGTGAGTACTCATCCAAAGTACTCGCAAGCAAGGAGCTACACTACATATGTATGCATTGGTATCAAATCGAATAAGGCTATCATATGTGGACTGAACTGCAGAATGCCGGAATAAGAGGGGGATAGCTAGTCCTATCGAAGACTACGCTTCTGGCCAGCTCCATCTTGCAGCATGTAGAAGAGAGCAGAAGGTAAGTCCACCAAGTAGCATCGCATAGCATAATCCTACCCGGCGATCCTCTCCTCGTCGCCCTATTAGGGAGCGATCGCCGGGTTGTATCTGGCACATGGAAGGGTGTGTTTTATTAAGTATCTGGTTCTAGTTGTCATAAGGTCAAGGTACAAGTCCAAGTCGTCCTGTTACCGAAGATCACAGCTATTCGAATAGATTAACTTCCCTATAGGGGTGCACCACATTTCCCAACACGCTCGATCCCCTTTGTCCGGACACACTTTCCTGGGTCATGCCCGGCCTCAAAAGATCAACACGTCGCAACCCTACCTAGGCGCAACAGAGAGGTCAGCATGCCGGTCTAAATCGTATGGTGTAGGGGTCTGGGCCCATCGCCCATTGCACACCTGCACGTTGCGAGGGCGGCCAGAGAGCAGACCTAGCCTCCCTTATACAAGAGTAGGCGTTCCAGTACAACCCGGCGCACGCCGCTCAGTCGCTGACGTCACGAAGACTTTGGCTGATAGCACGACGTCGATTGCCCATAACTGTTCCCTCGTAGTTGGTTAGTGCGTATAGGCCAGTAGCCAGACTCAGATCAAATACCAAGATCTCGTTAAGCGTGTTAAGTATCCGTGAACGCCGACCAGGGCCAGGCCCACCTCTCTCCTAGGTGGTCTCAACCTGCCCTGTCGTTCCGCCTCAAAGTAACAGTCGGGGGCCGTTGGGAACTCAGGCGCACCACTACCTGGATGGAGCCACCTGCCCCTTCAACCCCCACATCAGAATCACCTGCGGGTACTCAACGAGCCGACCCGACTTTAGTCACCACCTGTATAGTATGTATATATGTATAAGTATATACTCATGATCACCTCCCGAGTGATCATGCCCCGATAGTATAGCATGGCAAATAGACAAGAATGCAGGGCCACTGATGATAAACTAGCATCCTATACTAAGCATGTAGGATTGCAGGTAAGGTATCAACAGTTGTAACAACAATGACAGGCTATGCAATGAATAGGATTAACGGAAAGTAGTAACATGCTAAACTACTCTAATGCAAGCAGTAGAGAGAAGAGTAGGCGATATCTGGAGATCAAGGGGGGCTTGCCTGGTTGCTCTGGCAAGAGAGAGGGGTCGGCAACACTGTAGTCGTACTGGGTAGTAGCAGCGTCGGTCTCGGTGTCTAGCGAGAGAAGAGGGGGTAAGAAACAATGAATATTAAGCAAACAGATGCATAGCGATGCATGACACGACAAGTAGCGGTGCTAGGGGTGCCCTAACGCGGTAAGAGGTGGTACCGGTGAAGGGGGGAACATCCGGGAAAATATCCCCGGTGTTTCACGTTTTCGGACAGATGAACCGGAGGGGGAAAGTTGCGTGTTCGCTATGCTAGGGATGCATGGCGAACGAACGGGTTGCGTATCCGGATTCGTCTTGTCGTTATGAGCAACTTTCATGTACAAAGTTTTTCATCCGAGCTACGGTTTATTCTATATTGACTTTAAAAGATTTAAATTTTTAGGATTTATTTAATTATTTAAATCAACATTATCCAGAACAGTGGTTGCTGATGTCAGCATGACTTCAGAAGTTGACCTGGTCCACCTGACATGTGGGTCCCTCCTGTGAGTGACACATTTAATTATCCAGTATTAATTAACATAATCAGAATTAATAAGGGGTGGGCCCCACTGTCATTGACTGATTAATTAGTTAACTAATCATTTAATTAGTTTAGTTAATTTATTAGTTTAATTAATCAAAATTAAATAAGTTAATTAATTCTCTAATTAATTAATTAATTAATTATCAATTTTATTTATTATTTATATTTTTTAAAACATTCTGGGGCAGGGCCCCACTTGTCATTGGCCCTAGGGGGCCAGCGTGGGTCGGGCTAACGGGCACTGCGGCATCGGGCGCAGCCCGAACGGGCGCTGGCCTGTGGGGCAGT
The DNA here is from genome assembly GCA_034509565.1 of Triticum monococcum. NCBI lineage: Eukaryota > Viridiplantae > Streptophyta > Magnoliopsida > Poales > Poaceae > Triticum > Triticum monococcum. Next base: position 254,623,511 of record CM067843.1, on the reverse strand, counting down.
TGGCGGGCGCATGCGCCGGCGAGGCCACGGCGGGGCGGTGCCGTGGCGAAGCGGGCGGCCACCGGAGGAGGACGCCGGGGCCGTGGAGGGGTGCGGCCGGACCGAGCAGTGGGCCGCACGCGGTGGGCGTGGCCGGGTGCGGGGACAGGGCGGAGCAGAGCTCTGGGGCTACGTGGCCGAAGCGGGCAGCGAGCAGAGGTGGCACGCGCGTGGGCACGCTGTGGCAGGAGAGCAGCAGAGGCAGCGACAGCGAGCAGGGAGCGGCGGGCGCTTCCGGACGAAGCGGTGCGCGGTCGGGGAGCGGCCCGACCGCGGTGAGCACGCAAGAGGAGGCCGGGGCGCTGGCATGGGGAGGCGTAGCGGCAGGGGGAAGAGGGAGGTAGGGCGAGGCTCGCAGCGGCAGTGGTGCTGCGGGTGGCGAGCCAAAGGCGACGGCAGCAAAGCGAAGCAGGCCCCGGGCGGTCATGGGTGCGTGACCGTGGGCATGCCCGGTGTGTGGCGGAAGCGAGGCCGCGCGAAACAGAGGTGGCGTGGGCATGGCCTCGATTCGGTGAGCGCACGCTGGGCAGGGGCTGCGGCGAAGGGCGTGGCTGAGCGGCAGCGGGCACGGACGGCGCGTGTGCGACGGAGAGAGGAGGGGAAGCTCACGGGGGCGCGTAGGGACTGGGCAGCGCGGCATGGGGAGGGCGACGGGGACGACGTGGTGGAGAGGAGGCAGGCCGGCGCGGGGCTCCGGCGACGGCGTCGACGAGGAGGACGGCGTCGAGCAGCTCCAGGCGGCGTCCAGATCGAGCGGGGGCGCGTGAGCCCCGATCCGATCTAGATCGAGGGGAGGGGAAGAGCGTGTGGGGGGGAGTGGTGGCGGCTAGAGTTGGACCAGGGGGTCGGGGTGACCTAGTATAGCGCCGGGGTTGCCCGGCCTAGTTGGCCTGATTGGCCCAGAGGCCAGCTGGGCCGTGGCCCAGAGGGGGGGTTCTCCTCTTATTTTAATTTCTGTTTCTGTTTTGTATGCTCTTTTATTTATTTTTTGTTTTCCTAATGCTATACTGACGTTGGGGCCCATGGGTTTGTCAACATAGTTACATTTTTAGGTGCTTCAACATAGTTACTATAGGAGATAAATTCACAACGAAGCCGGGGAGCTGGCTGGTATCATTTATTATCACTAGGGCAACAAGTATCAACTGGGTTTTGGGCTGCCCCGTCTAGGTTTTCTTTTTTAACATGCGCAGCCCACGACCTCAGATGGGAGGTCCATAGGCCTGTTTGTATTTTCCTGAGGGCCGTCATGTATCGACTGGCCTATGGACCTCCCATCCGAGGTTTTATTTTTCCTGAAACATCGGCAACCCAATTTATGTATTTTTTTGAAGAAAACACAGAGGTCTGTTCTATAGAACGCCTGGTCCAACTTATGTTTCCCTTCTAACTATATTATATATATTTAAATTATTTTATATGTTATTATATATTATTGTTATTGTCATCATATATTTAACAGATACTTACATATGTAAGAAAACAATATCCCACATCTTATTAACTTGTAAAAATAATTTCTTAACAATAAAATCCTGCATTTTTTGGCAACGAAAATCCTGGTGATTGTGTACAAAAGCTTGGTAAGATTTAAGGACCAATGTAATAATAAATCACTTATTATATATATATATATATAACAAAAGCTTGGTAAGATTTAAGGCCCTATTTATTTTTTGATAACATTGTTGCGCCCACCCCAACATTATAATTAGAATCAGCCCAACAAAATCGTGTATTTCGAGAAAATGCAAATGGCCTCTAGTTTTTTAGGAAAAACATAAATGGGCCGCATGGACGCTACATTATTTGTTCACCCAGCCCAGCTAATGGACTGTAATTCAAAAAAAGATATCAAATTGACTGTAAATTCTACCCCGTAGAAAAAAGACTGTAAATTCTGAAAAAATGGGTTGAATATGTGCCACATTTTTGGAGGCTGAAATGTGGGCCAATAGGTCAAAGCCAATGCAAGTCGTTGTCAACTTAGTCAATAAATGATTCTGACATCGTTAGCCGTTGGATTTACATCCAACGACTGGCATCCATCTTCAATCTCTCGTCTTCTTCCTCCAGTGCCGCCGGGACCACCTGCTCCCGCCTCCTCCTGCTAGCAGCTCTGCTTAGCACGCTTCGCTGTGAAGCGCTACTCCACCATTGGCCAGGCCATCCCTCCACCCCTCCGCAACTCGAGTTCTTCTCCGCTGACAGCCGAACCACACCGCACCAGAACCAGTTAACCCTCATACACCTCTCTGTCTGCGACTCTACTCCCGCGTCTTCCCATCTCCGGCTCGTTGCTGTCCGGGGCCTCGCCGTCGTCCACCACCTTGGATGCGCTCGGCGCGGAGTGGTCAACGAACGACACCATCGGAAGTAGACTGTGCGTGGAGAGGCTGACATCTCGGTCCACGGCCTCACGCAACCAAATGCCTCCTTATTACGTGCAAAATAATGATTCCTACACCTGACAGCTGTGACCCACCGGAAGGGCCTCTATATTTCGTGAAAAAAAGTTCCCACTACTGAGAGGTCGGACCCACCAGCTATATCTTTGCACGCAAGGAAGTCCCTCCTTATTACGCACAAAAAAATGAATACCCCCTGCTAGCTGGGACCCACAATAGTGGGAGGCTGACTTGTGGGCCAACTAAGTTGACGGGGACAGAGGGCTTTGTCAACTTAGTCAATATGAACGATTCTAGCTCCAGTGACCGTACGATGTCCATCCAACGGCCGTAGTGCTTCTTCAAGCTCTGGTCTTCTTGCTCCAGCCGCCCAAACTAGTGTCAGTCGTGCCTCATGCTCCTGCCTCTCATGGCCGGCTGCAATGCCGTGGAGGCCTCACCGCCCCCTACTACTCCCACCGCTGGCCAGGCCATTCCTCTACTCACCTACACCCCCTGTTATTCTGTGGCGACGGCAGCTTCACACCACAGTGAACCAGTGAACCCTCATACTCCTCTACGCATGGGCATCCACTGCCGCGTCTTCCCCGGCTCCGCGTCATCCTTTTCCTAGGCCTCGTCGTCCTCTCGGCATGGCGTTGTCAACGTGGTCAAGGAACGGCTTCCATCGGACGTGGAATGTACGTGGAGAGGCTGACAGCTGGGTCCACGGCCGTGGCAAGGAAGTGCCTCCTTACTACATGGAAAATAATGATTCCTCCACCTGACAGCAGGGACCCACCGGACGGGCAATCGTATTTCGTGAAAAAACATTTCCCCCTGACTGCTAGGACCTACCAGCGACATCTTCACATGCAAGGAAGTGCGTCCGGGCAAAAAAAGATTCGCCCCCCGAACTGCTGGGACCCACCAGCTACATCTTCGCATGCAAGGAAGTGCCTGACAGTCGGGACCGACCTGGTCGAAGCGTACGTAGCGTTGTCATTCTTGTTGCGAACATGTACGTACATCCTGGTCGATGTAGAGGCGCGCACGTGTCATAGTAGAGGCACGCACGTAGCATGTACACGTACGTACAACGGCCAGTGTGCAAGAAAGAAAATACGGCCACGTACGTACATACGGGCGGGGTCTCGAACGCCTACTCGCGCATACGTACGGCCAGGGCTCTTGTACATGGCTGGGTCGGAATGGAGAAACAGCGTCGTCGTCGCCCGCAAAAAAACAACATCGTCATCGTCGTGTTCATGGGGAGGCAACGGAATGCGCCGCGTTCATCGGGAGGCAACGGAACACGTGGGAGCCAACCAGCTAGGACGGAACAGCCAATGGAAACGAGGCATGGCGTAACGCAGAACGGAGGAAACGGCCTTGTGTTCGACCGACCACGTTTGAAACGGGATCCTATTCGTCGGGAGGGGTCTGGCGTACCGCAAAACGGAGGACACGGGCCTCCTATGGTCGAAACGGGGACCTGTTGATCGCGAGGGGTGTGGCTTACCGCAAAATGGAGGAAACGGACTTGTGTTGCAGCGCTACGGTCGAAACAGGGGTCCTGTTCATCGGGAGGGGTGTGGCGTACCACAAAACGGGACTCCACGGGATATTGTTCATCTCCACCGTCCACCCCCTCCAGCCTCCACGGGCTACTGTTCATCCACCGTCGACCTCCTCCAGCCTCCACCTGTGACTGTTCATCCACGGGCTCTTGTTCATCCAGCCTCCACTGCGCGCTACTCCACCGGCTACTGTTCAACCAGCTCTCTCCACGGGCTCCTATTCAACCACCCCTCCACGGGCTACTGTTCATCCAGCCCTCCACCGTCTACTGTTCATCCAGCCCTCCACGAGGTGGTCCTCTTCATCCAGCCCTCCATGGGGTCCTATTCATCCAGCCCCAACCGGCTCGATCGATCGGGGTCCTGTTCATCCAGAGGCAACACCATGGGGTCCTATTCATCCACCCCCACCGGGAACTGTTCATCCAAACCCCCCCCCCCAGCAATGCTCACTGTTCATCCAGAGGCAGCATCGATCGACTTTAGTTTGTAGGAGTAGCGAAGGAATCGCTCGATCGGGTTCAGTTAACAGCCGTCGGTCAATCGCTCGGGTTTAGTAACGCGTAGCCTGCAGTGCAATCGCTCGGGTTCAGTAGGCGAACACCTCACTCGGGTTCTGTTAGAGCCCAATGCCTTGCACCCATGCGTGTGCGTGTATGAGAGAAACATGCAAACCTTCGTGCATCGCTCAGCCTCGACCACCCACCGTAACCGGGAACACCCCAATATTTTCCTCGCCCTCGCTTCGACCATGGTTTTTTCTGTCATGGACAACCCAAAGAATATCATGCAGCTGCGTCTCTGGCCTGCCTAGGATGAAAAGCTCATTTTCTGTCATGATTTTTTGTCATAGAAGTAGGAGCCTACCACATCTATGATGATACTGGGTTTTGTCACAATTATCGTCATAGAGGTGTCATAAGTATGACAGAAAAAAATTCGTTAGGCCCAAAGTGTCACGGGTGTGTCTTTTTTTGTAGTGTCATGAGGCCTATCTTGCTAAGAAGCTCTATGGACCGAGCTATGGCAGATCATGAGCTCTGAAGGCCAAGGAAGTGTCTGAATCTGAACATGAGGATTCTAGTAGCAGCCTTGGTGATCCTGAAGAACTGAGCCAGGAGCTAGAAATGCTCACAAGGAAATTCCAGAAGTTCTAGACGTGGTCGTTTTGGAAAATCCTCAAGAAGTGATGAGTTAAGATCAGATTCCTCATCTCGTGATTATAAGAAGAGACTTTGCCACAAATGCAAGAAACCCGGTCACTACATTCAAGATTGTCCTTAGTGGGAAAAGGAATCAAAGAAGAAGAAGTACAAGGACTACTGTTCTAATGATTCAAAGAGGAATAAGAAGAAGAAATATTCAAAGTCCTCTTTATCAACACTTTCAAGGTCTTCATCTCACAATAAGAGCAGCTCCAAGAAGGCTCGGGCATTCATTGGCAAGGAAATGGACTCTGACGCTGAATCTAAGGAAAATGAGGAAGAGGAGGCATCTGAGGAGTCAGAATCTGGTGTGGCGAGTCTAGCCCTTGCTGCTGCGTTCGTCAGCAAATCCATCTTCAACTCTGAGGAAAATGACCTCCCCAACACTGCTAACGACGGTGATGTTGACTACGCTCCCACCTATTTCTTCATGGCAAAAGGTGCAAAGGTACTCAAATATCCCTCCTCTGAATCAAGTGAGGATGGATCTGATGAAAACCTCAAGCCTAGATATTCTAAACTTGCTAAGATTTCTGTGAAAGAACAAAAGGCTCTTGAAAAGGTTCAAAATATGCTAGATAAAAGCAATGATATGTTGGGTGAAGAAATGAATCACACCAAAACTTTGACAGAAAATCTTCAGAGACTTCAGACCAAGTTTGATAATCTTCAGAGTCATCATAACACTCTCTTATCTGATCATGAGAAGCTTTATTATGAATTTCTTCAAAGAAAGCAAGACCTTGAGCAGCTAAGGGGGAGTTATGAAGATATTCAGAATTAGGAGCGTGATTCATTACTTGCTCAACAAATCAGCGCTGCTCAAGAAGAATTTAATCCTCCATGTTTGAAGTGCATTGAACATGAATCTGCTAATTCTTCACCTAAAAGTTCAAATGCTTCGATTGCTGCAATATCTTCAACTGTCTCTGCTGTCATTAATTCCTCATCTGAGGACGCTGCTAGTATCACTGACCATGCAGGGCTGAAGGAATTGTATGTGACAGGCATGTACAAAAGCCTCAAAGGCCATCAGGCACTTTGTGATGTGCTTAAAAGGCAGATCCTCAACATGAACCCTAAGAAAGAGGGTATTGCCTTTGAGAGGAAACTTAATGCTGATGGGACCTACTGGAAGCCTGAGCAGTATCCCAAAACCTCATGGGTTGCTGCAAAGGTACCTTCAATGGGTCCATCTACTTTATCAGGCTTTACATGTGAATCTTCATATTCTTCTGATGAGTCATTTGACTCCAGCTATAAGTTGTTCAAAAAATCATAATGGTGAAGTATTTGCTAGATATGTTGGCACTAACTGCAGGAACGGTCCTCCTATGAAGAAAATCTGGGTTCCCAAAAGGTGCCTTGAAAGTCTTCAGGTGAATGTCATCATGACACCACCTGTGAAGAATAGGAACCCTAGATCAAATTCTTCATATGGACCAAAGTCTTCATATGGATCCAAGTCCTCATAAGGACCTCATTCCTCATATGGATCAAAGTCCTCATATGAGCATCATCGTGCTAACACTTTTGCTTCGCAGGAAAAGACTAAGGGTAATGAATATGCGTAGTATTCCTCAAATTATTATGTTCATAAGTCCTCGAAGAATTTCTCTATTTATTCATATGCTTACCCTAACCCCTCTTATGTGAAACGAAGTGGATTCTCTTCAATGCCACCTTTCTCTTATGGAGCTCGCAGAATGATGAACTCTTTGCCACCCCTCCAGATGTGGGTGGTGAAGAAAAAGAACTAATCTCTTTTGCAGGGTCAGGTCTCCAGACGAACCTAAACGTCTGAAGAATTTGCTGGAGACCTAAAAATGCTTGAAAGGACGCAACCTAATCATGAAGAAATGAATGTTCATTTATCACGTCCTCATACTGCTTTACGTGTTCTCTTACCTAATGAAATTGATCTGATGAAATTGATGTCATATTCTTCACTACTGAAGTATATGAGTTTGTAAGATGCACTAATTCATCTGCAGGATGATCAACCCAAAGCCACTGAGTGGTCCTCGATAGTGGACGTCCAAATCACATGACTGGTGGTAGGAGCTTATTGATGGACACTGCTTTATCTCCATCGCATCTGAAGCATATCACCTACGCCGACAAAGGCAAAAGCAAGGTATTGGGTCTAGGTAAGGTTGCAATCTCAAAGGATCAACGCATGGACAAAGTGTGGCACCCCGACTCAGAGAAACCGGAACGCCCCGTAGTCCAGCCCAGTGATCGAGGAGAAGTCTTCTGGAATACGACACCGCTTAGCATAGAACAAATCAGCTTTCTATTATTACACGAATATGAATACAAGGTCTCCGATATTACAATGAATAACATCGGCACGACGACACTACACCGACCACGGTTGCTCTATGCAAGCAGCAGAACAACACGATGCAGTGGAAGAACTCTACCAGCAAAACAATGACGATGGTGGTTAACTCCACTCCACGGGGACTCTAGCTGGAACGCTTATCCTAGCTCACAACAAGGGATCCACAACAAAGAAACAATCAAATCTGGCATGACTTGCAAGCTGTCACGACACAGCAGGTCAGTACTGTCGGATTTTGGGTTCCGGCAAAACCCTTGAGGTTCGAACACTAGGGTGCACATGAAGATCTCCCCCTCTCAAGATCACACACTCAACGGTCTCACAGCCTAGCTTGACAAACCCAAAGAACACGAGACACAAGATTTATATTTGTTCGGGCCACCCTTATGGTGTAATACCCTACTCCAGTGTGGTGTGGTGGATTGCCTCTTGGGCTGACGATGAACAGTTACAAGGGAAGAACAACCCTACTCCAGTGTGGAAGGGATCCCACAACGGCCAAATTCGAAGGGAGACAACTAGTACAAGTTATCATGACAAAAGTAGTCTTCATCTACCAAAGGCTCTGGTGGTGACGTCGTCTTGGGCTCCACGGTGGCCTCCGTCCCGCCGTGCTATTGGTCTTGGTCTTGCTGCACCAGTATGGAAACCTTTGCCTAATGCCTTGGAACTCCTTGCCTGCGCTTGCTTCCTTAGCACCAAAGAGGAAACAAGGACACTTTGCTCGCTGGCGCCCACCTGGTCTTGATCGTCATGGCTTACGTCATTGGAACCTCGCGAGGTTCGTCTGGCCTTGATCTCTCCGCCCCTCGTGAGCCAGCCTGGTGAGGCCGCCCCTGAGGAGGTCTTGCATCATCCGCCTCACGAGGCTTGGCCCCTCGCGAGGGTCTTGGGTGTTTGCTGGTGAAGATGGGTCATACAGGGCCGCTGAAGGAGCCACGCTGTGGGCCGCAGGCAGGCAAGTCTAGGGACACCCGTTCCCAGAACGTCGACAGTAGCCCTCGGGCCCAAGGCGCGCTTGGGCTTGGCTTCGAGGCGAAGCCAAAGGGAAAATGTGGAGCGTCGCGGGCCCCAACAGCCTGCAGCCTTGGTCGATGCGTGGCAACTGATTGGACGTGGGCGTCTCCGCTTCCCCATGCAGCCTTGGCAACTACTTGACTTGACGAATCCTTGCTGCATGCGGGAAAAAGATCATTATTACCATAGATCGTGGAGGCTGGTGGTTGGCCTTCCCTTGGCTATAAATGGGAGGTGGGGCGGAGCCCCCATCACCCGTCTCTCCTCTACCTCTCCCGCTTCTTCTTCTTCCTTGCTCCACCTCCGGCAGCGACGCCCATGGCGCTTGTGAAGAGGCTCTTAGCCGTGGAGAAGGGGAAAGCTCGCTAGGAGGGGCCTGGCTCACCGCTGCCCAAGAGGGGGCACGGTCGCCCCCGCAAGCACACTGCGACCCCCGCCACGGCCCCTTGCAGCCGCGGTGGCGCCTGTTCGCGTGGTGGCAGCCACCGAGGTCGTGGTAGCCCCATTGATGAGGTGAGGCGTGTCGTGGTTGCGTGGCCTCACCGGCCGCGCTTCCATTCGGCGGTGGTGATGCCAGAGTTCATCGTGTGGTCAGAGAACCCGGCTGGCATCGAGATTCAGCTCCCGAGGTTCTTCGTCGGCGAACTGCCATCCACAGGTCCAACCGGTCTCTGGCTGTAGGTGCACGGTTGCTGCAGCAGGGCTTCGTGGGTCGCGGTGGAGATCTCCGCCGTGGGCAACGCGGTCCTGGCCCGCGCCTGGCAGACGTTCTCCCGCGCGTGCGGGGTGGGCAGGCGGTGCGCCCTCCACTTCAAGTACGACAGCGATGTGACCCTCTTTGTGAGGGTGTTCAGGAAAGATGGTCGCCGTGTCGGGTGCTGCCCCAAGGACAATGACGGTGATGAGGTGCTCGGCCTTGGTGATGGTCGTGACGAGGAGGGAGACGGGCTCGGCCATGTCTCGTCCAGCTATGGCAACTCTTCTTCTGGTGGCTGCTCCAATAGCGGCAGCTACGACCAGCCGCCACGCTACCGCGCCCGCTTCAAAGGTGGCAGCGGGTCGGCTCATCACCGCGCTCCGGTGAAGCACGAGGAGGGGTCCAGCTGAGCTTAGGAGAGCACCGCGAGCCCGTCCTCGCGACCTACCGCAGGAGCACGTCCCGCCTTTGTTTCATTCTTCCTTTCCTTCCTGCATTAGAGAAAGACAAGTATGGGGCCCCGTGGGGGCATGCAACAAACTATGATTTTCGGGTTGTTATGCTATGTTTATCATTCATGTGTTGTGTTGCAACGTTATGATCTATGTGTGCGCGTAGGATGACTTAGCTCGATGTGCTTGAAGTAGATACCTCTTCGCCAGACGCACGTTTCTCCGTACCTGACAAGGAGGAACTACGAAAATTTGCTAGGAGATCCGTACCCGGTGAGGAGGAACTACGAAAATTTGCTAGGAGATCCGTACCTGGTCCACGTCGTTGCAGCCTTCTAGCTAGCGCATGTCACCTGCGCATGGCCACGACCTAACACCTCCTATCGCGGTACCCGAGGGGCACAGATCGAGGGGGTGTGCCAGCTTGCGCCTCGAATGAGCGTGCCTCGTGAAAAACAAACAAAACGCTTACGAGGTCTCGAGGGGCACCTGTCCATCCCCCTCGCGAGGGACACGAGAGAGGGTACAGGTGAAACGAAGTACCAAAGGCAGAAACAGGGGCAGAATCAAAGGAACAAGATCAGCAAGTGACACCAGAAAGCAAATTTCAATTAAAGAGGGGCAGACCAACTGCAGAAAGCAAATGAAAAGCCGCATCCGGCACCTAGTCTAGTCTTCTTGTCTTCTCACTAGCGCGGAGCTAAGTGCTGCCACTAGTCGTGGGAGGCAGCCCTCAAGGCCCGAGGGCGGAACTCCTGAGACTCCAGGGCGTGTATAGCACCACTCATTATTACGTGAGAGTGTCATGAGCGGAGATTCTTCACAAGCATTGGGCCTTGCTTCACAGGCACCGGGCCTTGCTTCATGGGTAGAACTTCCTGAGGTGCTGGATGTTCTAGGCATTCTGTATGGGGACCCCATCCTGCGTCTCCAGGCGCGCGACGCCAGGCCTGGAGATGTGGGCGACCCGAAACGGGCCCTCCCACATGGGCGAGAGCTTGTGCAGCCCTTCCCTGGAGAGCACCCGCCTCAGGACCAGGTCACTCACCTCGAGCGTCCTGGAGCGGACGCTACGGCAGTGGTACCGCCGCAGCGCCTGTTGGTACCTCGCAGCTCTGAGCGAGGCTTCACAGCGACGTTCCTCCCCCAGCACAAGATCCATCCCCCGCATGGCATCCTGCCGTGTTTCATCAAATGCCAGGACCCGCGCAGAGCGATGCTTGACCTCGTCTGGGAGAACCACTTCTGCTCCGTAGACGAGGAAGAACGTGGTTTCGCCTGTCGGCCTGGTGGCGGTGGTGCGGATGGACCACAGCATGGACTAGAGCTCGTCGTGCCAGCCCTTGCCGCAGGCCTTGAGCTTCTTCTTGAAGGTCCTAGTCTTGAGACCCCTCAGGACTTCCGCGTTGGCGCATTCGGCTTGGTCATTGCTCCAGGGGTGTGCCACGGAGGCGTAGCAGATCTGCGTCGCAAGGTTACCACAATATGTTTTGAAGAGATTGCTAGTGAAATATGAACTGCCGTCGGTGATGATGCGATTAGGGACCCCAAACTGGCTCACAATGCCCTTGATGAACTTGACAGCTGACCTGGCTGGGATGGTGCGGACAGCTTCCACTTCCGCCCACTTGGTGAACTTGTCGATGGCGACGTAGAGGTAGCGGTAATCTCCAGGCACTCAAGGGAATGGACCCAGGATATCCAGCCCCCAGACCATGAACGGCTATGAGAGAGGGATAGTTTGGAGGCCCTGAGCCGGCTGCTGGATCTGCTTGGCGTCGAATTGGCAAGCCTCGCAGGACTTCACCAGCTCCGCCGCGTTGTTGAGCGCTGTGGGCCAGTAGAACCCGATACAGAAAGCCTTGCCGACCAAGGTGCGCGACGACGAGTGGTGTCCGCAATCTGCGCCATGTATGTCAACCAGCAACTCCTTCCCCTATTCCCTGGAAATGAATCATAGAGAAACATCATTTGTCCGCTTCCTGTATAGCTCACCGTCCTGAATGCAGTACGCCGTAGCCTGCCAGGCCACACGTTTCATGTCTTCCACCTTCTCCGGCAGCATGCCTTGTGTCAGGTATGCCTTAAACTCTTCGATACAGCACCCCTCCTGAGGCTCGAGTGCTAAGAGGATGCATGCTCCCGAGGTCGGGCCGTAGGCAGGGGCTCTCGAGGCTAGTGGCTGAGGGAGGTCCTCCTGAGGCGGCGCTGGCGCCGCAGGCTAAGGTGCTGCTGAAGGCTTGAAGAGCAATTCCTCATAGACACCAGGTTCTTGGGGCAGCTTCTTGGATGCTCTTCTGGCGATGTCATCGGCCTCTTGGTTGGTGCCACGTGGCACATGCTGCAGCTCCAGGCCCAGGAACTGCTTCTCCATTTTGCGTACCTCCGCGAGATATGCTTCCATGTGCTCATTCTTTGGCTCGTACACCTTGTTGGTGAAGTTGACGAGGAGCTGCAAGTCTCCCTTGACGGTGAGGCGCTTCACTCCCAGGGACGCCGCCGCCTTGAGGCCAGCGATGAGGCCTTCATACTCTGCGATGTTGTTGGAGACCTTCTCGCCCTGCTGTAAGCAGAGCTGCATGGTGTAGTACAGTTTGTCCTGAGTGGGTGAGATGAGTACGGCTCCAGCCCCCGCGCCCTAGCGTGCGAACACGCCATTGAAGTACATGACCCAGCCGTCTGGCGCTTTATTCCCTGGTGAGAGGGATCGGTACTCGCCTGCTTCGATATCCGGTGTATCTGTCCATTCCACCACAAAATTGGCGAGCGCTGCGCCCTTGATGACCCTGGTTGTGCTGAACTCCACGTCAAGCGCTTGCAGCTCGATGTTCCATTCGGCGACCCTCCCTGCAGCATTGGGGCTCCTGAGCACTCTCTCTAATGGGTAGGCTGAGACGACCTTGATGGGGTGACCCTGGAAGTAGTCGCGCAACTTACGCAAGGCCACCAAGAGCATGAGCAAGACCTTCTGAAGCATGGGGTATCGCGCCCTTGCATCTCGCAGCACTGTGCTGACGAAGTATACTGGGTGCTCGACAAGGGTGGGAGAGCTGACGGAGTTTTGGGCTCCCGGGGACTGAGGTGTTTCCTGTGGATCTCCAGCTCCTATGGCTTTACAACTAGACAATCCAGCCGCCACCTCGGGAACATCATCTTGGTGTTGTTCAGCATTATCCGGCTTGGTGGCTTCATTTGGCGAGCCCTTGACTTGGGGCTCCTCTCTGAGGGCCACCAGTGCCGCGCTAGCGGAATGTGGTGTGGCAGACAGGTAGAGTACCAAGGGCTCGCGAGGATGAGGCGCCACCATCACTAGCGGTCTGGTCAAGTATCTCTTGAGGTCTTGAAATGCTAGGTCGGCCTTGGGGGTCCACTTGAACGGACCCTTCTTCTTCATCAGCTTGAAGAATGGCAAGGCGCCCCCCCCCAACTTGGAGATGAAGCGCCCAGTGAAGTCACGCAGCCTGCAAGCTTCTACATCTCTCTGAGGATTTGTGGTGTCACATGTCTTTGATTGCCTTGACCTTCTACGGTTGGCCTTGATCCCTCTGTGGGATACGAGCAAGCCCAGCAGCTTGCCGGAAGGGACACCAAACACGCACTTCTCCGGATTGAGCAGCAGTTCCACCTGGCGCAGGCTCGCGAAGGTCTCCCCCACGTCCTGAATCAAAGTTTTTGCCTCCCGAGATTTCACCACAATGTCGTCGACGTAGGCCTCAGCGATCCTCCCGAGCTGCCACCCCAAGGCGATGTGCATCGGCCGCTAGAAGGTTGCGCCTGCGTTGCGCAGTCCAAATGGCATGCAAGTGTAGCAGTATACCCCGCATGGGGTTAAGAAAAGCTGTCTTTTCCACATCTTCCACTGCCATCTTGATTTGGTGGTATCCTGAGAACGCATCCAGGAAGCACAGCACGTCAATGCGCGGCAGCGGAAACGAGTCCTGAGGACAGGCCTTGTTGAGGTTGGTGAAGTCGACACACATGCGTTCCTTTCCTCCTTTGTTCGGCACAACGACCGGATTTGCCAGCTCTCCGGGTACCGGACCTCGCGAATGACACCTGCTGCCTCCAGCTTGCAGATTTCCTGAATGATGAAAGACTGCTTCTCCATGGATTGTCTCCTTGCTTTCTGCTTCATAGGACGCACGTTGGGGCACACCCTCAGATGATGTTCAATTACTCCTCTCGGGACCCCAACTAGCTGCTTGGGCTCCCAGGCGAATACTTCCATGTTCGCTCGCAGGATGTCCACCAAGTCCTTCTCTTGAGCGAGGGCAAGGTTGGCGCCTATGATAAAGGTAGCGCTAGAGACCCCGTCCACGTCAACCGGTATCTGCTTCGTCTTGACCTGACCTTGGGTGAACATCTGCTTCTTCTTGGTCGGCGCACCCCCCTTGGCCCTGGGCGTGGCCTTGTTGGCCGGGAAAGCTGCCGCCGTGGCCCTGAAGGCTAGCTTGAGGGCCGCCACGGCTTCCTTGGTGTCCCCGGCCACAGTAAGGACACCATTGCTTCCTGGCATCTTCATGAGGTTGTAGGCAGGATGGGTCGCCGCCATAAACTGGCCAGCGCCGGGTACCCGAGGATGGCGTTATATGGCAAACCGATGTGGGCGATGTCGAAGTCGATTAGCTCGGTGCGGTAGTTTTCACGCGTGCCGAAAGTCACGGGGAGACGGATTTGCCCTAGGGGCTTCGAGGAGCCGCTGCCGACTCCGAAGAAGGACCGGCTGGGGTGGAGCCGCTCGAGCGGTATGTGAAGAAGACTAAAGGCCTCCACAGAGAGCACGGTGAGGCCGGCGCCGCCGTCGATGAGGGTCTTGGTGATGGCTACACTTCAGATGGTCGGCGTGCAAAGCATTGGAAGCACGCTTGAGCCGATGGTGTTGACTGGGTGATCTTCTAAGTCGAAGATCAAGTCGGCCTTGGGCGCCGCCCACCCCGGGGGAGCCCCCTGCCGCGTGGAGGTGGCGCTGATCTGGCGAAAGAACAGCTTGATGTGACGGTCCGTGGGTGGCGCTTGCGAGCCACCGAGGAGAGCCGCGACGACCGGGGGCGCTGGTCCCCTGAAGCGCGCGATGAAGAGGTCGCGCAGCTCCTCCCAAGAGGCCGCGGAAGATTCTGGCAAATGGAGGAGCCAGGCGCGCGACACACCAGCGAGGGACATCGGGAACCAATTGGTCATGATCTTGTCATCTCCCCCGGCCTCCAGGACAGCCTCGTACGCCAGCAGAAAGGCCGCCGGATCCGCTGCGCCATCATAACGGGGCGGCATCTCCGGCCTGAACTTGTGTGGCCACTGCACCCGCCACAAGGCGTGGTGAAGGCCCAGAGCCCCCCGGCGCCGCGGAGGGCGCCTGTCGATCCAGTGGGGGAAGAGGCAGCATCCATGAGAGACAGTCAGAGAGGCGAGGCCGTCGAGGGGCGAAGCTTCGGTGCACCCCTACCTGGCGCCCCAAATGTCATATTTCGGGTTTCGGCAAAACCCTTGAGGTTCGAACACTGGGGTGCGCATGAATATCTCCCCCCCTCTCAAGCTCGCACACTCAACGATCTCATGGCCTAGCTTGACGATGTAAGTGCATCTAGTGCCCCTTAGTGATTTTGGTGTATTGAATACTTATAGGCTAAGGGACTGATGCGTTGTGAGTGTACACAGGTCTATAATACTTAGTGATTTTGGTATATTTATGTCTTATCATGTCGGGCTGCTCCCTAGGCTATAAATAGCCGCCACCTACAACCACTAGCTGGTTGGTTGCTCCGAGAGAAACTGACACTTGTCAATTGAGAGCATCCTATCCTTCGAGGACTTTGAGTGAAAATCATCAAGTGAGGAAAACCCAAACCCAAACACCTACAAACCCAAAGTGATTGAGCATCACTGAAGAGATTGATCCTGCGTGGATCCGACGCTTGTTACCTTTGAAGACTGTGCATCTTCCAGACGGTTAGGCGTCGTGGTCTAGAGCATCCAAGAGGAAATTGTGGATCACCGAGTGACCGAGTCTGTGATGGTTTGGAAGTCACCTGAAGACTTACCACGAGTAATTGGGCGAGGTTTGTGTGACATTAGCTCAAGGGGAATATGGTGAGGACTAAGTGTCCTGAGCTGCGTGTTCAGGACTGGGTGTCCTCAGGTTTAAATACCTAGCCGCCCTAAGCAGACATACAACTATCATAGCAGTTGGAACTGGTCTACCAAATCATTGTCTTCACCAAGCTACCTGGTTCCATTTCCTCAACCCTTCCAGATCCTCATTTCTGTGTTGTGTGCTTGTTCATATCTATTTGAATACTTTGACTGAAGACTTCCTCTATTTCCTCAGTTCAATTTCTTCAGCATGTTTGTCTTATCCTGTGTTTACGCTTTCTGTAGTCTGTGCTTGTTTTCTTTTCATCATGAAGACCATGCTCATGCACTGTTATGTTTACTTCTGAGTACTTATTCCGCTGCAAGTAGTTCTTCACTCAGTAATTTCCTCACCCTGAAATTCCTCAGTGAAGAATTCATAAAAAATTGCCTATTCACCCCCCTCTAGTCGATATAACGCACTTTCAATTGGTATCAGAGCAAGGTACTCCCTTGTTCTGTGTGATTTTGGTTTAACCACCTGGAGTTTTAGTTATGTTGAGCGCAGGTATGATCAAGGTTTCTGCTGGGTGTCCCACCTTCGACGGGATGGACTACCCCTACTGGAAGTATAAGATGCGCATGCATCTTGAGGCAATTGATAACAATCTCTGGTACATTGTGGAGAATGGTGTTCCCTCTGTCACTCCCACCATCAACGCTGCTGATGTGAAGAGATTCAAGCAACTCGACTCTCAAGCGAAGAATATCATATGTGGCCATCTGAGCAAAGGGAAGTATGGCAGAGTGAGTGCTTTGGAGAAAACTAAGCTTATCTGGGACAGGCTGTCCAAGGTCAATGAGGGAGTCTCAACACATCATGACTCTCGAGTTGACGTTCTTCGAAATCTCTTCAACCGCTTCAAAAGACTCGACAATGAGAATGTTCAGCAAACCTTCGATCGCCTCACTGACATCTCAAATGAGCTTTAAGCACTTGGTGCCGCTAATATCACCGACCATGAGGTGGTGAAAAATTGCTGAGATCGCATGATTCCTCATTTGATACCTTGGCATTGATGATGCAAGAACATGGAGACTATAAGTCACCTGATCCTGCTGATATCCTTGAGAGACTAAACACTCATGAGTTCCAGCTTGCTGAGAAGAGAGATCTCTATGGACCAAGTTATGGTAGATCACGGGCTATGAAGGCCAAGGCAGTATCCGAATCTGATGGTGAAGATTCTGATAGCAGCCTTGGTGACCCTGAAGAACTGAGCCAAGTGCTAGCAATGCTCGTGAGGAAGTTCCAAAAGTTCTCAAGACGTGTTCGTTTTGGCAAATCCTCAAGAGGTGGTGACTTGAGATCAGATTCCTCATCCCATGATTACAAGAAGAGACTCTGCCATAAATGCAAAAAACCTGGACACTACATTGAAGATTGTCCTCAGTGGGAAAAGGAATCGAAGAAGAACAAGTACAGGGATTACAGTTTTGATGATTCAAAGAAGAAGAAGAAATCTTCAAAGTCCTCGTCATCAAGACCCTAAAGGTCCTCATCTCACAAGAAGAGCAGCTCCAAGAAGGCTCAAGCATTCATTAGCAAGGAAATGGACTTTGAGGCTGAATCTAAGGAAAATGAGGAAGAGGAGGAATCTGAGGAGTCAGATTCTGGCGTGGCGAGCCTAGCGCTCGCAACTGCGTTCGTCAACAAGTCTATTTTCAACTCTGATGAAATGGACCTCCCCAACACTACTGATGACGACGACGAGGACTACGCTCCCACCTATTGCTTCATGGCAAAAGTCTCAAAGGTACTCAAATGTCCCTCCTCTCAATGTAGTGAGGATGAATCTGATGAAAACCTCAAACCTAGCTATTCTAAACTTGCTAAGATTGCTGTGAAACTGCAAAAGGCTCTTGAAAAGGTTCAAAATATGCTAGATAAAAGCGATGATATGTTGGGCGAGGAAATGGATCGCACTAAAATCTTGACTGAAAATCTCCAGAGACTTCAGTCCAAGTTTGACAATCTTCAAGGTCATCATAACACTCTCCTATCTGATCATGAGAAGCTTTCTTATGAATTTCTTCAAAGAAAGCAAGATCTTGAGCAGTTAAGAGTGAGTTATGAAGATCTTCAGAAGGAGCGTGACTCATTACTTGCTCAACAGATCAGCGCTACTCAGCATGAATTTGTTCCTCCATGTTTGAAGTGCATTGAATGTGAAACTGCTAATTCTTCACCTGAATGCTCAAATACTTCCATTGCTGCAAATTCCTCAACTGCCTGTGCTATCACTAATTCCTCATCTGAGGACATTGCTAGTATCACTGATGATGCAGGGATGAAGGAATTGTATATGACTGGCATGTACAAAACACTCAAAGGGCAACAGGCTCTTTTTGATGTGCTTAAAAAGCAGATCCTCAACAGGAGCCCTGGTAAAGAGGGTATTGCCTTTGAGAGGAAACTCAATGCTGATGGGACCTACTGGAAACCTGAGCAGTATCCCAAAACCTCATGGGTTGCTGCAAAGGGACCTTCAGTGGATCCATCTACTTTATCTGGCTTTACATGTGAATCCTCATATTGTTCTGATGAGTCATTTGACTCCAACTATAAACTGTTCAAAAATCAGAACAGTGAATTATTTGCTAGATATGTTGGCACTAACTACAAGAACGGTCCTCGTATGAAGAAAATGTGGGTTCCCAAAAGGTGCCTTGAAAATCTTCAGGTGAATGTCATCATGACACCGCCTGTGAAGAATAGGAACCCCAGATCAAATTCTTCATATGGATCCAAGTCCTCATACATACCAAACTTCTCACATGGATCAACTTCCTCAAAAGGATCAAAGTCCTCATACGAACATCATCGTGCTAATCCATCTGTTTTGCAGGGAAGAACTAAGGATTATGGATATGTGCATTATTCTTCAAATCATTATGTTCATAAGTCCTCGAAGAATTTCTCTACTTACTCTTATGCTTACCCTAACCCCTCTTATGTGAAACGAACTGGATTGGCATCTATGCGACCCTTCTCTTATGGAGCTCGCAGAATGATGAACTCTTTGCCACCCCTTAAGATGTGAGTGGTGAAGAAAAAGAACTAATCTCTTATGCAGGGTCAGGTCTCCAGACGAACTTAATCATCTGAAGAATTTGCTGGAGACCTGAATTTGCTTGAAACGACGCAAGCTAATCATGAAGAAATGAATTCTCATTTCTCACGTCCTCATACTGCTTTATCTATTCTATTGCTAGATGAAATTGATACCATATTCTTCACTGATGAAGTATATGAGTTTGTAAGTTGCACTAATTCATCTGCAGGATGATGAACCCAAATCCACTGAGTGGGTCCTCGATAGTGGATGTACGAATCACATGACTCGTGACAGGAGCCTATTGATGGACTCGGCTCTATCTCCATCACACCTGAAGCATATCACCTACGCTAACAAAGGCAAAATCAAGGTATTGGGTCTATGTAAGGTTGCAATCTCAAAGGATCGACACATTGACAAAGTCATGCTTGTCGAGTCCTTAGGGCTCAACCTCATGTCTGTCTCAATGCTTTGTGATCTTGATATGGCTGTTGTCTTTGGCAAGTATCGTTGTGTTGTGATCATGGAAGCTGACAATTCCAAAGTCTTTGAAGGCTTTAGGAGAGGATATTCATATATTGTTGATTTCTCTACAGGAACACAACTTGCTACATGTCTACTTGCAAAAGCTTCAGAAGGCTGGCTATGGCATCGACGACTTGGTCATGCTGGCATGAGGAATCTGCTCACGCTCGCGAAGAAGAAGCATGTCATTGGCATTGAAAATGTCAAATTCCTCAAGGATCACTTATGCGGAGCCTGTGAAGCTGGAAAGATGACCAAGGCCAAGCATCCAGCAAAGACTGTCATGACTACTACTCGACCATTTGAATTACTTCACATGGATCTCTTTGGCCCTACTCACTATGCCACATTTACTAATGTTGCATCTTTATATGGCTTTGTCATTGTTGATGACTATTCTCGATATACATGGGTCCATATTATCACTTACAAAACTGAAGTGCAGGAAGTCTTCAAACGATTTTCCTCAAGGCCTTCAACCAGCTTTGGTGTGAAGATCAAGCACATCAGAAGTGAAAATGGAACTGAGTTCAAGAACACTGGCCTTCATGACTATCTTGATGAACTTGGTATTACTCATGAGTTATCTGCTCCTTATACTCCTCAGCAAAATGTTGTCGTGGAGCGGAATAACAGGACTTGTTGAGATGGCCCGCACTATGCTTGATGAGTATAAGATGCCTCCTCGCTTCTGGCTTGAGGCAATTGATACTGCGTGCCACATCACCAATAGGGTATATCTTCACAAATTCTTCAAGAAGACAGCATATGAACTTCTCACTTACAAGAAACACAATGTGAGTTATTTCAAAGTCTTCGGTGCTAAATGTTGGATTAGAGATCCTCATCATAGTTCTAAATTTGCACCAAAAGCACATGAAGGTTTTATGCTCGGTTATGGTAAGGACTCGCACACCTACAGAGTCTTCAACACCTGTCATCACAAGGTTGTTGAAACTGTAGATGTGCGGTTCGATGAGACTAATGGCTCTCCAAGAGAGCACCTACCTCCTTTGACAGATGAAATACCTCCTGAGCAATCTATTAAGTTCAAGGCTACTGAGGATGTCATTCCTACTGAAGAATCTGCTGAAGAAGTCATTCCAGAACATGAAGAACGGCATGCTGATGCACCTGAAGAAAATGGTGCTGAAGAAAATTGTCACAACCCTAGCTTTGGCCTTTTCTTGTCATTGCATATGCATCCATGCATCATCTTAAATTCAAGGAAATTGAATTGAGGGAATTCTCAAGCCTCATAAATCCTTTAAAAATGATCAACATTAAAATATTTCAAATGAGCCCAACAAAATGTTCCTGCTAATCTCTGAAAATATTGGCAAGAGCTATAACTCAAACCAATATTTTTGGAATCACAGAAATAATTATTCTTGGGCCTTTGAATTAACTCACTAGCTTTTTGAATTGGGTTTATATTTACTATAAAATAGATATAAGCTCAATAATTTTGAAAGTTTGCATGTGGCTCTGAACTAGTTTCCTAAGTCCACATAATAATTTTCAGAAGCATAAAAATTGGTGTGTTTGAAAACCAAACTCAAAACAAACTTCAAAAAACAAATAGAAAACAGAAACAAACAGAATAAAAGAGAGAGAGGAAAGCTAACCTGGCGCTTACCTGCAGCACAGAGGCCCTACACTGTGCAGCCCAGGAGCAGGCCCAACCCACACCGCTGCCAGTCGTCTCCCACCTCATGGTAGAAGGACGTGAGGCGTGTGTTCGCCGCACGCCGACACGCGTCCATGCCACCTCCTGCCTTACTGCCTGCGTCCCCGACGCCCTGGACGCCTCCAACTCTGCCACGCAGACCCCCTGGCCCCTCTCTCACTCTCCCTGTGTCCATCCCCCTCCTCCGCTCTCTCTGCGCAGAACCACCGAACGCCACCATCGCCGCCGGTCGCCGCTGTCGCGGCCACAGCCATCTCCTCACCCCTCTGCCGTGTCCACCAGCACCGCCGTTAGGCTCCGCCTCCCCAAGCCGAAGGAACCGAGCCTGGACGCCCTGCATCACCTCCACGCCATCGTCTTCAACCTCGGGTTGACCGACATCGCCGTCGCCCGTATGTCGCCGTCAGGCCGCCCCCGAGCACACCGTCTCCTTCATCCGAACTGCCATGAGCCCCTACTTCCTTCCCTTCTCTCCCATGCTCTTTTCCTCTACATAGCCGCTGCTTTGTCGATGACCGAATCGCGTCGCCGCCTGAGCCCCTCGCCGCCATGGCCACAGTGACTGTAGCCCCCAACCGAGCACACCCACGTGCTCACCACACCTCGCAGAGGCCGTAGGTGATACGCCCGCATCACCATGCCCACTACAGCTTCGAACCCGACCTCGCCGGAACTCCGGCCGCCGCGGGTGACCTCGCCGCGTTCGTCACCGGCCACCCCAGCTCCCGTCGTCTGCTCCATCAGCTGTGCGCGAGCAACAGCTCTTCGTAGAGCCTCCCCACGCCCAAAACCATCGTCTGTGGGCGATTTCCGAAGCCCTCCGCCGTCTCTGGCCTCGCCGGCGACGAGCCGCGGGTCAACTCCGGTGGGGTTGACCCCGTTTGACTGGGGTTTGACCCCCCTTGAGTCTATGACATGTGGGCCTAGGCCTACTGACACTTTTAGTTAAGTTAGTTTAACCACTAACTAGCTCTGTTAACCACTGGGTCGCTGACTAGTGGGCCCCACTGGTCAGGTTTGACCCGGACCGCTTCATTAACCGCTGACTTCAGCATGATGTCATACTGACGCAGTAAATCATTTACTAGATTTTGTTTAATTCTAACTAACCAGAAAATCAAGAAAATGTTTTCAACTTCCAAAAATCATAGAAATTCAACCGTAGCTCAGAATGAAATAATTTATATATGAAAAATGATCATAAAAATATGAAGAATCTGCTTATGCCATGATCATGCATGTTGGAAGAAGTTAACCTCACTGAATACGACAAATGATGATTAGGGCAATTTATGAAATAACATTTGGAGTTGGAATTTGATCTTGTTTGAGTTCCACTTCAATTAACTTGGCTAGATATTGCATTAGGTGAATTCAGTACCTTAACATGTCATGTCATTCACGTGAATGCGCATTGCATTGATAGTGTTCCTTCTATGCTAGTCTGTGATTGTTTCTCCTTAGTAGACGTATGTTCCGACAATGAGTCCGATGACACCGATGAAGAGCTATACTATCTTCAGAAGTGCCAGGCAAGCAAAACCCCCTTGTTCATTCTGACACAATCCCACTATCTCGCTCCTGCTCTCTTTTACTGCATTAGGACAACAATGATTCAACTATTACATGCTGCGGTTCTTGAACCCCTTTCCTCTACATGACCGGTCATTGCCACAGTAAATAGATGAAACCCACTAGCATGAGTAGGAGTTGTTTGAGCCCTGATGTGCCTACTCATTCATGCTTGTTGTCATGCCTGCTACTTCTTAGAGTCGAGTCAGGTCTGATTCATCGGGAATGAATTGGAACATGGTGAACATGTCCTACCGTTGAGATCTAAGTGTGTGAACATGATTTGGTAAAGGTAGCGGTGAGAGGCCATGTAGGAGTACATGGTGGGTTGTCTCATTGCAGTCGTCCTCAGGAACTGAGTTCTGTGTTTGTGATCCATGAACAGTTACTACCACACATTGGGTTCCGGTAACTCGGCCCCTCTCGGCTTATTAATCAACTCGATCTCTGTCTAGGAGTTGCAACTAGTTTCTGGTGTTTGTAGGTAGTGTTAGTAGTCTACCAAGTGGCACCCGGTACAGGTGGGCTTGGGACAGACTAGGCACAGTGGCACAGTGTACCAAGTGGCACCTCGATGGTGGGCTTGGGAACCCTGCACACATCGTTTGGGGCCGTGAGCGACACCCCGGCCGGATCTCCTTGCAGATGGAACATGAATAGGCGATAAACCTGGACGAGAGACTTGTGTGGTTAGTCAAGTTGTGACCGACTCCCTCGCCAGGCTTCCGCTTGAAGGTTGCCGAGGTACACGACATGTACATGGTGGTAAGTGGCTAGAGCATGTGTGAAGAAGTACACCCCTGCTGGGTTATCATTATCTATTCGAATAGCCGGATTCCTTGGATATGGAAACCTGGACCCCTTGCATTGTTCATAGACAACTGAAAGTGAATACTCTAAAATGCGCAAGATAAGCGTGAGTGCTATGGATGGCATTGTCATAGGGAGACGGGAGTGGATCCATAGTGGAGTATTGATATGGTCAATATGTGGACTCATGTGCGCCACCTCAAAAGAGTTACTTGCAATCGTAGTTCAGGATAGCCACCGAGTCAAAGCTGGCTTGCTGCAGTCAAATTCCACCACCCCTTTGTTGATACCGATGCATATGTAGATAGTTCTGATGTAAGTCTTGCTGGGTACATTTGTACTCACGTTTTCTTATTTTATGTTTTGCAGAGAGACTTCAGTCTCGCTAGTAGTTCCACGTGGACTTCGACTTTTAGCTTGATACCTCAGCTATGATTTTGTGCCCTCGGCAGGATCTGATAGATAGTCAGGCTTCTCAACCTTTTCCATTTGTAGATGTCTGTACTCAGACATGTTAAGCTTCTGCATGTGCTTTGACTTGTATGCTCTGAATTTTGGGTCATGAGACCCATGTTTGTATTATCTGGCTCTTCGGAGCCTAATGAATAAATACTCTGAGTCGTAGAGTCTTGTTGTGATGCCATGTTGTATTGCACATATTGAGCATATTGTGTGTATGATTGAAATGCTTGGTATTTGTAAGATCCGACAACCTAGTTGTTTATCCTTGGTAGCCTCTCTTATGGGGAAATGTAGTCTTGTGCTTCCATGAGCCATAGTAGTCCGCTACAGCCCGGTTCATCGGAGTCCTGCTAGCCCGGCACTACTGCTCCGGAACACTTGACTGGCCGGCATGTGATTCACTTTGTTCCTGTGTCTATCCCTTCCGGAAAATGCCACGCGGTGACATCCGGAGTCCTGCCTAGCCTGCTACAGCCCGGTTCACCGGAGTCCTGTTAGCCCAGTGCTACAGCCCGGATTCGCACGCTGCTGACCGACATGCTCGATGTTGATTCATGTATGCATGTCCCCGTAAGTTAGTGCCACTTCGGGTTCATGACTAGTCATGTCGGCCCGGGTTCTCTGTCATATGGATGCTAGTGACACTATCATATATGTGAGCCAAAAGGCGCAAACGGTCCCGGGCCATGGTAAGGTGACAACCGTGGGAATACCGTGCGTGAGGCCGGAAAGTGATATGAGGTGTTACCGGCTAGATCGATGTGACTTGGAATCGGGGTCCTGACAGCTTTGGTATTAGAGCCTGACTGCCTGTAGGATTACCAAGCCAAGCTGGTCGAAGTCGTGTCTAGAAATGCTTTAGTTATATAAGGGAATTGATTATGGATGGGAATGTAAGGCTCTTTTTACTCCTTATCCTCATTACCTTCTGATTTTAGTCATCTTATCTTTCCGATGAGGTTAAGAACTAGGCTTCTCTTATATCTCTCAGGATGACGTGTTACTAAACCGTAGTTGCCTAGGATTGTTGGTTTCAAGCCTTAGTTCAGTTCCTACTACTTCCATATGTTCATAGATGGCCTCAGAACCTTGATATTGTGATGTTGAGTGGTTATGCCACCATTTTGCAGGATGTCTCAAATCATTTTGAGCATTTATATCCGTTATGCTGTCCGAGTCATCCCAGGTTTCTAAATAGCCTGATGGATCTGCAAATCCCTTCCTCCCGTTCCTGATGTCCTTTTGGGCCAGATTAGGCACACTAATCGGTGAGTTGAGGTACTCTATTGCCTCATCATAAATGTTGGAGTTGTTATTTTGACACTAGGGTATCTTAGAGTTAGTAATCTAGCCATGTTTGGTGTTCCCAGCGTGATGATTCTGGCCACCATTCTCGAAAGCATCTCGTGATGTTATTTAGTTAGTAGGTATTTTATTTTTGGGTCCTTGGACCCAAGATTCACTCTACTTACCTCATGTTGATAGTGTTTGCTTGTTCCTTTAAGATATTAGTAATCTTTGCGCACAACAAAAAAATACACTTCCGTGATGATACATGTTTGTCACAGTAGGTCGCTTTTTGTCATGCATGTACATCCATGACAAATTTATGACAGAATCAAGATAGTCATACATGTGCTGTCGTAGAAGTGTTCCATGACATTACCAAAATTATCATCACGGAAGTGTCCACTTCCATGATGATATATTGCGCGTCACAGAAGTGCTTTCGTCAAGGGTGATCGACACATGGCATCCACCGTAACGGAACACCGTTAAGCTATCGGGTAGGGTTTTGGATCCGATAACCCGTTAACAGCCCCGGCCAATGGGAAATTTCCACGTGTAAAATTCTTATTGGCCAGACAAAACACGTGTCAGCTCGTTAGTGGGTCAGATAGGCGCCTATGATACGTCAACACGTGGCACGGCCCAACAGAGGCCCATTCCTGTGAAAAGGCCGGCCCGTTTGACTTGGTCAAAAGGTGGCGGGCCGGCCCATGGAAAGCCTGTTAATGGCCTGTTCGCATATAGCCCATTTACAACCCGCTAACCCAAGGCCCGTTACGCCCTATCCGAATTAGGCCCAGTAGCGTCATCTGGGCCATCCAATATGATTCCAGCCCGTTTTCACTTCTGGACCATGTATGGCCCATGACGTCTTTCCGCCCATACGAGGCCCTATGTAACTCTTGGCCTATTAACGGCCCATGGTGAAACTGGCCCGTAATGAATAGTGTATCACTTTACACCCATTAACGGCTCGTGGTGAAACTGACCCGTAATGAACAATGTATCACTTTATACCCATTAACGACCCATTATTCCATTGGGCCGTTTCCAGCCCATGTTATCTTTCGGCTTTCTCAGAGCCCATTTATTCTTGGGCTCATTTCCAGCATTCCTTTACTTACGGCCCGTTATTGTCATTTTCTGCTTGTGGGCCAAATTCAGCCCGTGGTTACAGTCGGCCCGTTTGTGGTCTGTTAATACGTTGGGCCGTTTTCATAGCGTCATCAAATACGACGTATTAACGATGGCCCGTTACGGTCGGCCCATGAACGGATGATTCCAACTCTAGCCCGTTTATGGCCATAATGCGGCATGTTATTGGCCCGTGTTTGGCCAATCGATCATACGGCCCGTATAAGGCCCATTGATGATACGGCCCATAGAAGGCCCATTGTTTCTATGGCCCGTAGAAGGCCTACTATTTCTATGCCCCGTAGAAGGCCCACTGTTTCTACGGCCCGTAGGAGGCCCAGTGCCACTATAGTAAATATTAGCCCATGGTTATTGTTGCCTAGTTATAAAAAATAGGTTACTGCAGCCACTAGTTAACTGCGGAAAAAGAACTGCAATGACTACAAGCAAACAAATAAACAAGACAACAAGGAAATAAATAAGGAAGCAACTAACGCTAGGCTATCACGGCTATTACACATATTACATCCACTTGGCATCAAAGTTCGCCACCAGTGCAAATATAGGGAACAAAGTAGCATATCATATACACTGGCCATCAAAATTGGCCACCAGTGCAAATAAACGCGGCAGCAAAACATCAGCATAACTGAAACAACTTCCGAAGAGCTCAAGAAACGTTATCCTGGGTATCCACCATGCTGGCAATAAGCTTAGCAAGCGGATTAGCTTTTTCCTGTTTGGCGCTAAAATCCTCCAAGGCTTGCTGTTGCACCAATAAGTATGCATCTGAATGCTCCAGGGACTTTCGGAGTCCTTCCGCTTCTTGTTGCAACACAGTTGATCGATATCTTTTAGCTTGTAGTTGAGACTCAAGAAACCGAACTGATTCAGACAGTGAGTTTGAATAGCTTGTGCAAGCGGTAGTGGCCAGTAACTCCAACACTAAACCAAGACAGGATGTGTCACTATCCTGAACCTTATTTGCATTACTTCCTTTACTGTTTCTTAATAAGGCACTCTTCCCCAATATTCTATCAGCATTCTAAAAGAAGAAACAAGCAGACACATAACAAGTTTAGCATGTACTAGTATATGAAACTCATTTCGGTGAACCAGTTCATTAGTAAGGTGGACATGATTAAACTACCAAGTCTTCTATTGCCAAGTACTGGTACATAATAAAAGAAGTACTAGTACATAATAAAAGCATCAAACAAACATGTATCTATGTCCTATGGTAGCAATGGAATCTTAAATTAGAACAGTTGTTCTTCAGGTTTAGGCACTTGTTCTACATGAGCATAGTACAGTAAGACGCAAGAATATAATACTTAAAATAGAAAATGAGCTCATAGACCTTACCACACTCTTGGTTCGGGACCAGTACAGAACAAGGCGTTCCCAGTCATCGTCCAGTAAATGTGTCTCAGGAGAACGTAAGGGAATTTGATGAGTTTCTTTGCCGGTGAAGTACGTTTTCTTTAGGTAATTCCGATACTGCCACCAAGCATTCTTGAAGATAACAGAGGTATTAGCACAGGTTACCTCATCCTGAGTTTCCAAATCGGTCCTTCTCTATAGAGAAAAATGGGAAAATTTGATGTATTATAACCATCATGGAGGTAGGATGTATGCGACGAAGCAAAGTAATTGCCATGAATAACATTACTTACACATAACTCCTGGACAAACACCTGCAACTGGCATTTTCCTTCATCTTCAGTATAATATTTCCAAGATGGGAAGATACGCACATACGATGTAACAACATCAAATGTGATAGATGCTAAACTATGACTAGCTGGTTGTGCTTCCTCCACAAGAATAGGCGTACTAACTGGTGGAGTTGGGGTTCACCATGATAGTGCTGGCCCTTTGGGAACTGGAGCTGCCTTACTAACTGCTCTTGTTTGGGAGCTCTGTGGTGGAGATGGTGTTGTGTCAACATGAACTGGGTTACTATCGGCTGGGGTTGGGGTTAGATTAGGTGAAGCTGGTTCTCTGTCCATCGTAGTAGGGGTACAATCTGCGAGAGTTTGGGTTATGTGTGGTAGGGCTGGTTCTTGTGCCGGGGTGCTATCTCCACCAAGAGGTAGCACTGTTTTATTTGAAGACCGTGTTTTTAGTCCGCTAGATACTGGGATCACCCGCTCCAATTCAAATGGCTGATAAATAGGAAACATAGTTGAATGTACAGACATTGTATGAGAGACAGATGCAATAGATAGTGTGGAAAAAAGAGGGCATGAAATAGTTGACATGTATATTGTTTAACTAAAACGGATAGCATGACATAATTTCACATATATGATGTCTATCTAAACTGGATAGCATAGCATAACATAATTCAAAGATATGATGAATAACTTAACAGGATCGCATGACATAATTCACCTACATGTTATCTAAGTAATCAGGATCGCATCATTTAATTCACATATGTGATTTATATGCTAAACAGAGGGCATTCGATATGATGTCTAAAGTAAGAACATGGTGTTGAATATTGTGTATATGATGTCTAAACTATGCAATGCAAGACACCGTATGCATGATATGAGCAGTATAACCATGCCAAGTTAGAGCATACACCTCAGTGGGGGAATAGGACTGGTCATCTATCTCTGAATCCATCTCTGGGGAGCTATCGGGACCCAACAAAAGATCTGCTTCGACAGGTAGCACTGTCTTCTCTGAAGGCCTTGTTTTCACTCCAGATTTTTCCATCTCCCACCCAAATGGCCGATTCACAGCAAGAGTAGTTTAATGTACAAACATTGTCGACAAATGGAAATGTAATGAAGAAAAGGATGGGCAAGATATCATTCAAATATATGATGCCTGGTTAAACAGGATGGCATTGCACATTTCACATGTATTATGGCTGGCTAAAAGCCATGAGACTACATAATTCCCATATATGATATAGAAACTAAACAGGTGGCATTACAGAACATGTCTAAACTAAGCAGATGACATATATGATGTCAAAAGTAGGTAATGCAAGTCAACATATGCATGATATGACTAACATCATCATGCCAAGGTAGAGCAAACACCTTGGGGGGTAAATAGGAGTGGTTAGCGGTGTCCGAATCCGCCTCAGAACAGATATCTTCCTCTGGATTACAATTTGGAGAGGGGTGGGGAGGGTTCGACATTGAACCAACCATGGAGCGATGTCTGCATGACATTTTATTGCCGCACAAAACTCTTCTCTTTTTCTCTACATGTTCAGCATGACTGTGTACAATATCTGACATGCATACGAAAAAAATATGGTGAGATTATGTAAGGAGAGCATGCAGAAATTTAGAGTGACGGTAACAACCAGTGGATTGATGTTTTTTTGTTGAACCAAAATAGCCCTAATGGATCGACATGATTGTATAGTAATAAGTGATGCAACAAGTGTACAACCTATTTATCGTAGCCGTGTCGACCTCGGCATCATTGGGTTGGTCGCCGAAGCAGTTGAGGTAGAGGTGGCTGTCGGAGGTGTGGAGGAAGATCTGAGGAATCTGTAGACGGCGTCCAGGGCACTGCTCTGTTGTGACGGATCGTTCTATCATTGGAGCAGCTCCGGTGATCCGTAAGACGTCAAGGCTGAAGCAGCACAAGACAGATATCGTCAATCTCAAGTGGGATTCTAATAGCATCTCCAATAGATGATGTAAAATTAACATCACCAAAAACCACCTGACTACAACAGATGAGGTAAAAACTGTTGACTCTGAACTTAACTGTCGAAACTGAAATTTACTATGGAATCTAAATGCTACTGTCGAAACTGAATGCAATGGTAGCAGAGAGGCACTTGACATGTAGTTTAGGGAGGGCCTGCAGTTCATCTTCATCCTGCACCCCCCTGAGCTGCCAGCCACCACCGCCGACGCACCGGCCCCAGCGCCGCCTCGCTACCCCAAAACAACTCGCCACCGCCGCCCCGGCCAGCCCTCTAGGCCCCCCACCCCCACCCTGAACCCTAAGATAGATAGTGGGGTACCTCTCCGGCGAGCCCCCGTCCCTGCTGCGGGTGGTTCTTCCTTAACTCCGGCGAGCCCCCCAACCCCTGAAAATCGACTGACCCAAAAGTCGATTCAGTCGACTGAAGTGTGGCTTAATCGAAGCAGAGCAACATCACGAGCAAGGGGGAGAGCAGCAGCAGCAGCTGGGCGAGCGAGCGAGAGCCAGAGCAGCAACAACAGATCCGGCTGGTATGGACGCCGCCGCCGTGGAGATGTCGCCCGCGGCACCGGCTTCAAGGTAGCCGCTCCATGGGGGTGCGGCATGGAGCACCGTCGGCACCGGGAGGTTGAGTTAAGGAGAAGGTGCGATGTGATGAGTGTACAACCTCTTTGGTGGCGCCGAGTAGGCCTCGGCTTCGTCCGAGGAGTCGGTGAGGATGCTGCGGTTCCGGTGGAGCAGGTTAAGGCGACGCTGTGGGGATGGAGCAGCCGCGATAGACGAGGCGATCATCATAGAGGACGGGGCGGCTGAACCGGCGGGACGGCGAGATGGACGACATATCCTCATCCGGGGAGGTGGACGAGGGACGTCGAGCTGTTGCGGTGGACGACATCGTCGGGGAAGAGGCTCCTGCTGGGCAGCGGTGACATGGCGGACGGAGGATGGTGGGGTTTCATGGCTGGAGCGGAGAGGTTATGGCGGCCTAGGATTTCGAATGGTGAAAGGGGGGCGATGGGAGGGGGTGAAGCATGACTTAGGAACACGCTTGTCCAAAATGTAGGGTGTGTTACAAAAGTACCCCCCACCAATTTGAACTAGCGGCCCTTTCAGCTCAGGGTTAGAAGGGGGATTTCACGTGTCGGGATTTGGCAGCTGGAGGGAGTTTTCGTGCACGTTGTAATTTCGGGATAGCAAGGCGCGGGTTGTGAAGGCGCCAGTTTTGGGAGCACGATATCTGAAATTTCGGGATATAACAAGATGCGGGTTGAATTTTAGGGACAAGCCTAACATGTAGTAATATTGTACTTGTATGTACCAAATCAATTTGCACTTCCCTCAACCAAAAAGAAAACGAAAAAATAAAATTATTCACACCACACAAAGAGAGAGTCTTCCATTTTACTATACAAATGCTATTCAAAGCTACTCCCTCCTTCCATTTATATAGAGCCTAATGCATTTTTCGATGCTAACTTTGACCAAATATTAGAGCCATGATATATGACACGCAACTTACACAAAGCACACCGTTAAATTCGTCTGTGAAAGGTTCTTTCAATGATATAATTTTCACATTGTGCATGTCATGTACTATTAATCTTGTCAATAGTCAAAGGCGGTCTTAAAAAGCTAATTACGCCCTATATAGATGGAAGGAGGGAGTATGAATCCATGTTATGTCCGATTAAATTTTTCGCTTGCTGTATAATGCATGTAACCTACTCATACCAACATTTTAGTGCATTCCAAATGTCTATACTACCACTGCAATTCGAACTAAATTTGAATTTGTTTCTCTATTTCAATAAGAATCTACAATCATGATTGTTGCCAACTTCGACCATCATAGTTTCCTTGCTATCCGGCAAATATAAATCAGACGGCCTATAAAGCAGGATGGCAGGCACACCATCATAACAACTCCGTTTTTTTATAAGAGTAGAGATAAAATATATTAAATGTAGTATACCATGTTCATAACCACACCATGTGTATCACCGTTGTATATATTCACACATCCGTCGGTTTGAAACACTATGATAAATTCTTCAAATATCCGAATTCGCTTTTTATAATGAAGTATATATGATCTCTATTCATCTTTTACACCCACACAACCCTCTTATCTTTGTAGCTAGCGCTAACTTTCTCTTGTGCATGCACACGCCCGCATCCCTCTCACCCTCCCTCGACATTCTCTAGCTCCATCGCGCAAATTCGTCTTTTCACTTTAGGTCATTCATCCACGGTGTGTGTAGGACCCGCAACTCCTTATTTACGGCACACATCGATCAATATGCCTCTCTAGCCAGGTGTGCCTAGCACAAACACAAGCTTCCCCTCTTCTCTTGTCACCGTCCATGCCTCACTCCCACCACTCTTTTCATCGTTCTCGTACTCGCAGACTCCTCCCCCTCGATATAGTATGCCTCTTGTACCACCTCCTACATGCATCCCTCTCTCTCTATCCTTCTCCTCGTGCCTCATTTGCTTCTAACACACACATGCATGTATACCGATCGATCTCCCAACATATACCTAGATCGACTTTAACTACCCCCCCCCCCATCGATCGACGTACCTCACAAGTTATGTCTCTCCTTTCTATTACAAAGGGCGATTGATCTTCCTATGTAGTTACGTCTGCTTACCACAGCCACATCGTCCCCCCTCATGATTCATGCATGCCTCCTGACCCGTCTCTCACACGCACGTGCACAGACAACAAGCAGCCATCTCCTCTCTTATTGATATTGCGGGCGTGCCCTCCATTTGTCTAGCAATCCTATCCCACCATTTGTTAGAAGCAACTCCACTACCACCCCCTCCAACACTCTAGCTCTGTCTCTCTCCCAACCTTATTCATCTCCTGCACATATGCATGGATGGCGATCGATCTCCCTTAATACATGAGGCAGATCAATTTCCTTAATACATGAGGTAGGCCTCTCTCCTCCTCCACACATATACCAGCCATTGTACCTCTATAGTTAATTGGGCCTCCCTCTTCCCCCACCACACACCGATAGTCGAGCGCTGCAGGTAGGTATCCATGCCACAGAGACAAACTGCACATGTCCCATCTCACGTTCCAGTAGGCCAGCCACTCTATATCTGTGATGTGGGCACACACAAATTCGATGGCACTCTTTATCGATCGCGCGCACACACACACACATCATCCCTCTCTTCGATTCTATGGACACCTCAAGCCGATGATACCTCCACTCTCTTCTCGTGGATCGCCCCTCTATATATATGTTATATCCAGGACTCTATTTCACACACATTGCATATGTTAAATTTTTTGATTGACCCCCCCCCACAAAAAAACTCTCAAGAACCCACACACTATATCTCTCTAGGATTGTATCTCTCTCACACAACCCCACGTAAGTGGTGTACGTATACAAGAAGAGAATAGGTACGCCGTGCACGTACTCACGCTTCGTGCCCAGCCACACCCGCGCGGGTACACGATGGATCTCATTTCTCCATAGAAGTTGAATTTGTTTTTGAAACATCAAGTGGCCAGAGAGTCGAAAACCTATTTGCCCATGAGTGACTTGTCAGGGCGGTGGATTTTAGTTTGTACGATAATGCTACATCCACCTAAAGTAACGAAAGTTCTTACGTAAACTTCCTAGTAATTCCCTCTTCGTAGGTGCAGCATTACTCCTAACATTTGTAATATCAGTTTGAAACTTGTAATATTTCCATGTCCTATTCCTGCATTTTCAAAATCCTGTGAATCAAACAGGTCCTGAGTTGGTGATGATGTTGTGCCTCCCATCTTTCACCAATAGCCATCGGATCTAGATCTAACACATACAAACCAAGCTTCTCCATTTTTGCAAAAAGATGCCCGCACTTGTTCCGTATTTACAAACAACTCCTTGTCTCTCACAATCTAGGAGTAGAAGGCCGTGGCAAAATCTGGCACGATGGCCGCTGCCGGAGCTGTCCACCCCCAATCTTGGTGTTCCGTGCAATTCACGGGCATCTACGCACGGGAAATTATGTCGAACAGGGCTAGTTGTAAGCAGGCTAGCTCTACAGCCATGATGATAGTGACTGGAGACGGTGAGGCTGACTATGGTATGCCGAACACGGCGCCTATACTCAGGTGTCATCTCCGGCACATGGTCTTGTCACTTCACTGTGAGGAGTAGCACGTAATAATTTGGCCAACGGGTAGTACAGTGCTAGTACTCCTACTACTACATTGGTAGTACTACTACTAGTACTAGTAGCACCACCGTCTGGATTTAGGAGTACTACCATGTTCATCGGCACCGAGGAACGTCTCCAGGTAGTATTGCTTGAGGCCGCCAGGGCGAGGGGTCGGTTGGACGACAGCTTCTTCTCCTTGTTCGACGAGGTCCTCGTCGGTTTCCTCGACAAGTTCACCATCGTCTCAATGATGCCCGCCACCCTCAACGGTCTCTATGGTAACAACCTCTTCGACGCACCGGTGGCCCTGCGACTGCCCACCGTCGCACCGGAGAATGTCCACCTCGAGGTCGCGCTCGCCGCGCAGCGCCTGGCGCAGCAAGACACCATCAACATAATCACCCACGTCTACGCGCAAATCGTCCACAAGGACTACAACATGCAAGAGGATGACGATAGGATGCTGGCCTTCTTGGAGCGCAGGGCAACCTTGGACAGCACTGTTCAGAAGCACGTTGAGCTTGCCACCAACGCCGCTGCTCCTCACACGTCGGTAGGTGACTCGGCGCACTAGGGCGTGAGGATGTCGTTGAACGTTGGTGGATCCGTATGTATTTTTATCTTTCCGTCAAATCCATGTAGTAGTATATGATACTACAGTAATTATCTTACCTTTCGCATCAACTTCATAATTTTCGTACGTACTCCATGCATGAACGGCGCCAGAACCAAACTTCTCATTACTCTAGGCAAAATCGTTGTTTTCTACCTATCGGTCGCGCCATGGAGCAGAACCAAATTTTACAAGTTACGAGTTCAAAAGGAAAAGCCTGCCGTGTTCACATCGCACCCCCACACGGTTGGTCTGGCACGCCGCTCAAGCGGGAATGCGTGCGGTGTTGCATTTTCACTTACAAGTGGGACCGCAGTTGAGCAAACCGACTATCGGCAAACCCCCACCCCGCCCACTGCATGATGGCTGAGAAAATAGGAGGGAGAAGAGATGGCTGTAGCACGGACTCCAAGAAAATTGGTGTCGGATGGGACTCGTGTGGGTGGCGTGTGCGGTACTGCTAGACGTGAATGCTACTGAGTTATGGCCCATGCCACCCCACTATATCGAGCCTATATCGAGGTACGTAGAACAAATTTCCTGCAGTCCGTGCTCAGCCCTCCTCTATCTCTCTTCTCAGCCAGCCAACGGAAGCACGGAGCCCATCGTCTGTTTGCTCACATGCGGCCCCACATGTCAGTGAAAACGCAAGAGGACCCACTGAACCTGCACATCTTTCACCTCGACGTGCTGGTGATGAAAAACAAATCCAATAAAGATCTTCGGTGGCCGCTTTTGGAGTTACTCAAGAGTAGTAAGATTCTATTTACAGTTTAACCCAAGATGCACATCTCGTGGCTTCAACTACCACTCTATTTTCTTTCATGACACTACCTAGATGCTGGATGTCCCACGTGTCGGCAAAAGGAGGAAGAACCCGACCAAATCTTTGGTTCTGCTCTCGGATGAGATTAGTGCACTTGTTGATACTCCTACTAGAATAGAGGCTAGACATGAGACTAGATGCGAGGAAGCAACATCTACTTCTTTACACTCGAAGAAGAAAGAAGCACGCAAGATCGAGCCTCCGCAGATCAACAACGAATGCATCGAGAAGGCACTAATCCAACTTATAGCAGTAGTAAAATGTATTCTTGTGGTTCTTGTTTTCTTTGGTCTTGCTTTTCTAGTCAAAATTATCATTGGAGTTCATGCAAAACAGAGGTCCGTTTGGGGTCGTGCGTTGGAGTTGGCCTTACAAGTGGGACCGCAGTTAAGGAAACCGACAATAGGCAAACCCCCACCTCACCCGCCGTGCGATGGCTGAAGTTAGAGAAACGACGAGGTTGAAGAGATTGCTCTAGCACGGACTCCAAGAAATAATATGGTGTCAGATGGATGTCGTGGTGGTGGCGTGTGCCATACTCCTGGACGTGAATGCTTGTTCTGGCCCATGCCACCCTACTACTCCTACTACTTACTCCTACTAGTATATAGTATACTAGTATTGAGGATTCGAGGTGCTGGTTACGTACAACGAACACATTAACATATGGCTCCAGTAAAAACACCGGCCCGACGCGCGAAGCATGTGAAGCTAGTAGAACAAATTTGGAGAAGCGACTCGAAAGCCATTCATAAATTTAGTAAGTTTATCACATGCATATCATTTTATTACATACAACAGGTCATCAACCCACATCGACAATGAGGATACATTATAAATAATAAAGTTTTCATCACACCGGCATGGTCAATGTGGTCAACGACCAAATTCCATCGGAAGAATACTGTACATGGAGAGGCTGACAGTTGGGTCCACGGCAGCCGCAAGGAAGTGCCTCCTTCTTATGTGGAAAATAATTATTCCTCCACATGACAATAGGGACCCACCGGACGGGCCACCATATTTCGTGAAAAAATGTTCCCCCCGCTGTCAGCTCGGACCCACCGGAAGTGCCTCCTTATTACGCACAAAAAAATGAATACTCCCCCGGCTAGCTGGGACCCACCTTGCTGGGAGGCTGACTTGTGGGCCTACTAAGTTGACGGGACGAAGGGCTTTGTCACCTTAGTCAATATGAACGATTCTAGCTCCAGTGACCGTACGATGTCCATCCAACGGCCGTCGTGCTTCTTCAACCTCTGTTCTTCTTGCTCCAGCTGCCCAAAGCAGCGTCGGTCGTGCCGCATGCTCCTACCTCCCATGGCCGGCTGTGCTGCTGCAGAAGCCTCACCGCCCGCTACTATTCCCACCGCTGGCCAGGCCCTACGGCGACGGCAACCTCACACCGCAGCCGAACCAGTGAACCATTGTAGTCCTCTCCGCGTGGGCTTCCACCGCCGCGTCGTCCCCTTCCTAGCCCTCGCCGTCGTCCACCGCCGTGGTGCTCTCCGCGCGGCGTGGTCAACGTGGTCAAGGAATGACTTCCATCGGAAGAGTACTGTACATGGAGAGGCTGACAGCTGGGTCCACGGCCACAACCCAGTTTTTTTGTGATTTGCCAAGTAAGTCGCTTTGTCAGGCCTGTTGGGCTGCAAATCTTTCAAGACGAGGAGAGCTTTCATTCGGCTGGCCGAGAAAATGGCCCATCGGTAATGAGAAATGGGTTGTACATTTTTAAAACACATCAAACCGGCAATTAGTTTCAAATATCTTTTTTTTCATTTCAAGATTTTAACTTAGATTAATTTTTATGGGTGGAGAATTTGTTGGATTTTATATTGATATACATTTATTTTTAAAATAAGTTTGAATGTGAGTCGAAATTTTGGAATTAAAAACAGTTCAGACCGGACCGAAATATGAAAAATTTCATATAATTTTTTAACCGTTGCCACAATATGTGTTGTAATGCTAACAAAAAGAATATGGGCTCCAAAAAAACCTTAAGAATTAGCAAATGGGTTGTAAATTATTAGAAATAATGGCAGATGGGCTGTACGATGTTTTCCACAGATTTGATGCTTTCCTGAAAAAAGGTTGATGCACAAGCACTGACTGTTGGATGTCCATCCAACGGCCGTCATGCTTCTTCAATCTCTGCTCTTCCTGCTCCAGCCGCTCAAACAAGCACCGGCGGGACTGCCTGCTCCCTCCTCCTCGCGGCCGGCTGTGCTGCCGCGCAGGCCTCACCGCCCGACCGTACTCCCATCGCTGGCCTAGCCATCCCTCTACTCACCCACACCTGCTGTTATTCTCCGGCAATGGCAGATGAACCAGTAAGCCCTCGTACAGTCATACTCCCCTCCGCATGGGAAACAACTGACGAGTCTTCCCTCCCTCCGTGTCATCCCCTTCCTAGGCCT
Source organism: Triticum monococcum (assembly GCA_034509565.1). Lineage (NCBI taxonomy): Eukaryota > Viridiplantae > Streptophyta > Magnoliopsida > Poales > Poaceae > Triticum > Triticum monococcum. The sequence goes on along the minus strand of CM067843.1, from coordinate 254,585,391 downwards.
CGCCATCGTCCACCGCCTTGGTGCTCTCGGCGCGACGTGGTCAACGTGGTCAAGGAACGACTTCCATCGGACATGGACTGTACGTGGAGAGGCTGACAGCTAGGTCCACGGCCGCAGCAAGGAAGTGCCTCCTTATTACACGGAAAATAATGATTCCTCCACCTGACAGCTGGGACCCACTAGACAGGCCACTGTATTTCGAGAAAAAAAAGTTTCCCCCTGTCTGCTGGGACCCACCAGCTACATCTTCGCATGCAAGGAAGTGCGTCCGGGCAAAAAAAGATTCACCCCCTGACTGCTGGGACCCACCAGCTACATCTTCGCAGGCAAGGAAGTGCCTGAAAGTCGCGACCCACCTGGTCAAAGCGTATGTAGCATTGTCATTCTGGTCGCGAATGTGTACGTACATACTGGTCGATGTAGAGGCGCACATGTGTCGTAGTAGAGGCGCGCACGTGTCTTAGTAGAGGCGCACATGTAGCATGTATACGTACGTGCAACGGCCAGGGTGCGAGAAAGTAAATATGGCCACATATGTGTACATATGGGCGGGGTCTCAAACGCCTACTCGCGCATACGTACAGCGAGGGCTCGTGTACATGGCAGGGTCGGAACGGTGAAACAACATTGTCATCATGTTCATGGGGAGGCAACGGAATGCGTCATGTTCATGGGGAGGCAACGGAATGCTCGTGTTCATCAGGAGCCAGTGGAACGCGTTGGAGCCAACCGGCTAGGTCGGAACAGAATGCGCGGTCGTGTTCATCGGGAGGGCTTGGATGGAACAGGCGATGGAAACGAGGCCTAGCATACCGCACAACGAAGGAAACGGGCCTCCTACGTTCGGAACGGGGTCCTGTTGATCGGGAGGGGTCTGGCGTACCGCAAATTGGAGGAAACGGACCTCCTATGGTTGAAACGGGGGTCCTGTTCATCGGGAGGGGTGTGGTGTACCGCAAAACGGAGGAAGCGGACTTGTGTTGGAGCGCTACGGTCGAAACGGGGGTCCTGTTCATCGGGAGGGGTGTGGCATACCGCAAAACGGGACTCCACGGGATACTGTTCATCTCCACCGTCGACCCCCTCCACCCTCCACGAGCTACTATTCATCCACAATCGACCTCCTCCAGCATCCACCTGCGACTGTTCGTCCATGGGCTCTTGTTCATCCAGCCTCCACCGCGCGCTACTCCACCGGCTACTGTTCAACCAGCCCTCTCCACGGGCTCCTGTTCAACCACCCCTCCACGGGCTACTGTTCATCCTGCCCTCCACCGTCTACTGTTCATCCTACCCTCCACGGGGTGGTCCTGTTCATCTAGCCCTCCACGGGGTCCTGTTCATCCAGCCCCAACCGGCTCAATCAATCGGGGTCCTGTTCATCCAGAGGCAACACCACGGGGTCCTGTTCATCCACCCCCACCGGGAACTATTCATCCACCCCCCCCCCCCCCCCGCAACGCTCACTGTTTATCCAGAGGCAGCATCGATCGGCTCCAGTTAGCAGCAGTAGCGAAGGAATCGCTCGATCGGGTTCAGTTAACAGCCATCGATCGATCGCTCGGGTTCAGTAACGCGTAGCCTGCAATGCAATCCCTCGGGTTCAGTTAGAGCCCAACGCCTCGCTCGAGGTCAGTTAGAGCCAACACCTCGCACACACGCGCGTACGTGTACGAGAGAAACGCGCATCGCTCCGCCCCAGATCTCCACCGTATCCAGGAACTCCCCGAAATTTTCCTCTCCCTCGCTTCTACCACGGTTTTTTCCGTCATGGACGACCCAAAGAATGTCATGCAACTGCGTCTCCGGCCCGCCTAGGATGAAAAGCCCATTTTCTGTCATGATTTTTTATCATAGAAGTAGGAGCCCACCACATCTATGATGATACTAGGGTTTGTCACAATTATCATCATAGAAGTGTCATATGTATGACAGAAGAAAAATCGTTCGGCCCAAAATGTCACGGATGTGTCTTTTTTTTGTAGTGGCGATAGTCCTCGAGATTCGTGGTATATCATTCTTCCAATACCACGAACCATTATGGCAGAAGCTCATTGAGCCAATGATCACAACAATAGTGCTCTTGATGAGTTCTCCGTTATATTATGAATCTGCTAGTTCTACCTTTCTACATGGGTTATCCGGAAGAAATATGTTGAACTCATTTGACATGCTAATCTATGCACCCACAACTCAGAAAATCGTATGTTCCTTGAGTTGTCCCTCTTTAGTTATTTTCTGACCCTCGTCTATCAATTGATAGTCAAGAGTATGTGTGCATTCGTGTTCATCAATGCCTTATTATTCTTGTGGTCCGTCAAGCCGTTCTGGTTCAGAATGACTAGGAGAAACGAACTCCAGTACCTCATCCATATCCAGGATTGGGTCAAAGTAGTTGTATTCCACAGATCAAAATGCCAATCCAGTTTTTGTTCTGTTCTACCTTGGGGTATTACCATCTTTATATCCAGAATGTCATGGGAATTGCACCACCTCTTATGAATTCTTAACGCTGTGATACTTCTCGCCATTGTTATTCATTCCTTGGTCCCGTGTTGTTGTAACCAAAATGCCGACAAGTGAATTGTGATGTGTGAAATCAATACTCCGAGAAACTCGTTGCTTTGTAGTAAATGGACAATATTCTCATTCCTAGAGTGTTGATTATTAAATCATCATCCTAACATTGATCGTGCTACCTAGTCCTTATTTCTAGTGCACTTTTCGATCAATGAGTTAGGATAGTGCCAATCCTTGCTTATTTGATCATATCGTCTTGCCCTGAAAAGCAAGATTGTTCTCAAACTTAATAACATATCAGTGGGTTGTGATTTTCCAAATATCTTCTTGGAAGTATCACCAGGTTGCCACCTGACCGCTATGTTGAGTTTGTGATCAAGTTGGTTTTTTGTAACCACACCTTCTCCAAGAATCTGAGTTGGATACCCTGAACTGGTTGGTTAAGCTGAACAATAACTTGGAGAGTTGAAAGATGAAAGATTTATCTGACTTAGTTCATTTTAGGGGATATCTTATAGGTGTGTTGAAGAAAGATGGTATTTTCATCGATTGACCCTCGTGATCAGTTAATGGACCTATCATCTTATCCAATCTTTGATTCGAGTATGGGGTATCCTCAAATCAAATCAGAACCAACAGTATTCGTAATGTTGTCTTACTCGTGGTTGTTTCCTCGAGCATACATCATTATATCTTTTGGGTCTGACCAATGCTATAACCTTGTTCACATAGTTGTGGAATTCCATCTTCATGGAAATCTCGATGATTGTTGTTGAGCTCATCATCAACATTTCATATTGTCCATGATTCTTGTTGAACATCTAAGTTAGTGTTGGAAACTTTTGTAAGCATTTCTTCATCTCCCGTTCATGAAGTATAAGTTTTGGTGAAAGAAGTGACTTTCTCCAAGTTCAAGTGCATTAGGTGTAAGTTGCCGCCATGAATTTGAGAAAGGTTTGTTTTGTTTCCTCTGGAATCATCCAAAATCAGTCATGCATACGTGCGAAGTATTCTATGGTTTGGTTGATTAATTACCTCCACTCGATATGTATTAGCTAGCACACCAAGCCACTGATTGATTTGTTCAAGGAGAAGAAGTTCCTTCCTAGGAGCTAATCCGGACTTGTGTAAGGACTTCGATATCCTCGATGATGGTTCCTCACCTGAACTTTGGTAGTGTTTTATGGTAAGACTACTTTGTGGTCATGCTTGTCTTGGACAACATGTTCACATGTGTGTAGCAGAACCAGCTCATGTTTTGGAGCTTGCTATCGTAGTTCATCTCCCGAGAGTCTCGCAACGTTATCTCGTCGACTTGTGTTGCAACCTTTCTTTTCTAGACATGTTGGCTGAAAAAAATCCTGTTACCAGCCAGATCTGTATCTCAGGCGAATATGATGGCTGGAACATTTCCAAGATCTATGATGTAGGTCCCGACGAGGTTGATGTTCTGGCCGACACACCTAGTTGGAAGATCTATTATGGTAGTATCTTGAATGAGCAATTCGACCATCTTCTCCATGAGGATCTGGTATGACTTATTCCACAAGTTGTTCCTTATGGATTTTTGTGCTCCTGAAGTCTGACCTTTACTTGATGGCCATGTTGATGCTTTTAAGCATTGACCGTGGTACCTAGAACATCAAGGAGAACATTAGAAGCGGAGTGCTAAATGTCTCTCGGTCGATCATCCAGATTTGCTTCTTTGGCATTGCTAAGGAATAACCTGAGAAAGTGATGTCCTCCTTGCATCTGCATCCTCCGTCACCGTTCATCATGGTAGTATGATGTGTTGCCAGGATCCTCGGCACGGATGTTGGTAAACCCTTGATGAATACGGAAATGCTCAAGTTCTTGAGAGCACGCTCAGTCACTGGGTTATATCCTCGGTATCAATTGGAATGTGCCTTCCGTTGCCGAGTTGTCCTATAACTCTAGTTTCCTCTCTAAACTGAGTATGCCATTCTTTCGAATTCATTCAAACGATCAATTGTGATTTTCCTTAGGCTGCTATAGAGAGTTTCAATGATCTCTGTATCAAAAGTAATTCTTTTTGCCACTTAAGGGAATAATTCTACGAGTCACCTTCCCCAAGGTGTCCCGTTATGGAATCATGGCAATTATCTCCTCACTACCTTGAAAACCATGCACTATCCTACTCCAGCATGGAATTGTCGCCTACCAATTGGAACCTTTGTCATATGTTTCTCATCCATCATCTCTGATGTGTGTTTTTCGTCTTAGCTCAAGGGATGTCTCTACGTTGTCGGTGTTCTGGGAACGGGGGTCCCCAGACTTGCCTGCGTGCGGCCTGCGGTGTGGCTCGAATGGGAGCCCAACATGGCCCATCTTCATCAAGCACAAGACTCAAGACCCTTGTGAGGGGCCAAGCCTCGCGAGGCGGATGACACGGCGCATCCTCAGGCGCAGCCTCCTCAGGCTGGCTCGCGAGGAGGCGGATATATCAAGGCGGGGTGTCTCGTGAGGCGCCCGTGACGCAAGCCATGACAATCGAGGGCGCCAGGCGGGCGCCAGCGCGCGCAGCGTCCTTCTTTCCTCTTTGGTGAAAAGGGGGCAAGCGCAGCCGCGGAGTACCGAGGCATCAGGCAAAGTTTGCAATTTCGGTGCAACAAGACCAGGACCAAGCGGACTACGAGACGGAGGTCACCATGGAGTCCAGCACGGCGTCACCGCAGAGTCTTTCGCAGGCGAAGACCACCTTTAGTCAGGATAAGAGTACTTGCTGTCCCCCCTCAAATTAGCCCGCCATTGTTGGCTCCCTTCCCGCTCAATATTTGGGAAGAGGACCAGGGCCCCTATAAATAGGACCGCCACCCACGTAGCAAAGGGTTCGGTTTTCATGAGAAGACACACAGAGTAGGGGGTTCGATCAGTTGGTAGGTCAGGATCCGGTTTTGAGAGAGAGAGAGAGAGGTGACTGAACTCCTCCCAGCAGTTCATCACCCCAGCCAAGAACAGACCCTCGCGAGGCTGTTCTTCCTTGTATTGTTCATCATCACCAGCCCCAGGAGGCAATCCACCAACCACACACTGGAGTAGGGTATTACACCACGACGGTGGCCCGAACCAGTATAAACCTTGTGTCTCTCGTGCAGTTCTTTTAGTAGTTTAGTTCTTTGTGGGACGGGGAGGTAGGAGGGCGTGATCTCCGCGCGCACTCCAGTGTTCAAACCTTAAGGGTCTGCCGGAACCCGTGATCCAACAGGCGCTTCAGGGGCATCCTCATACACTGACAGCTTTGAGGACTAAGAGTGACATAGAGGATGCAAGCAGAGAGAGAGGATTGTGTGTGCGTAGCAAGGATGGGGGGTGCGGCCGCTCGGGCGCACCATTAATATGGATTAGTGGGAGTTGGGGAGAGAGGCGGGCGGCGGTCAAACCGATGGCTCAATCAGATCGCCATGACGGAGCGTCTCTGGCCCTCGCAAGTGGGGCTCTGCGGGGGTCCACCCCACAGCTATGTTCGCATGCCTTACAGCCTACCGAGCATGACTGCGGCGTACCAGCGCCTCATGAGGGGCATCATGGAGGCTCAGGAAGACAGGCGTTCTGCGGCCCTGGCGGAGATGAAGACAGCTCGTGAGGAGCCACCAGTGCCTCCAGAGCCTCCCGAGGCCCCGGGGCCTGGGGGCTCGTGAGGATCGGCTTCCGCAGCCTACCGAGTCTGCTGTACAACGCCACTACGCCGATGACATCCTCAGGTGACATCTTTCAAGTTCTGTTCTCAGCTGGGAGCACCCTCCCAGGTTTGCATCACTCCCAGGCCGCGTGGGTCCGTCCCCGCGGCATGTATCTGTATTTACCTTTCCGTCGTTAGTTTTCCTTGTTGGGGGCGCCCCTCGGGCTGCATCATCCCCAAGCCGCTCGGGCCAGACCTAGCGGCGTGTATCTCCCTAGCGTTTATTTCCAACTATGCATTGCCTATCACGCTTAACTGCATGGTGCCCATCCGCGGCATCCTTTCTTCCCATGTCGGCCACTTGCACGTTAAAGGTGGGTGCCTGAGCATCGCGACTCAGGGCTCTTACTGGCTCTCCAGCCCTCACCCTCTGGCCTTGTCCATGGCATCGCAACCTGGCATACTAGCGACGGCTGAGACAAGCTCGAGGGCCGGGACCCGAGGACGTAGAGTACCGGCATCTAACCAAATTTTGCAGGGACACATCTCAAGATACGGCCCAGTGCCAGGTGCAACCCGCCTAGGGGTAGGGCCTCGTGAGTCCCGCACTGGCTCATGGGTGCCCAGATACACCTCACCCACTCCAACCAGCGAGCTCTTGAACGAATAACGATCGACTAATGGCTGCCAAGGCAACCCCATCTTCTTTCTGTGATGAACCTGCAGGATCCTTGGAGGGGACTGTGCTAGCCAAGGCCCTCACAAGGTTCCCTTCATCCTCGCCCGTGCAAACCGCTTGCATGTTAAAGGGGGGTGCCTGAGCATCGCGACTTAGGGCTCCTACTGGCTCTCCAGCCCTCATCCTCTGGCCTTGTCCACGGCATCGCGACCTGGCATACCTACGACGGCTGAGACAAGCTCGAGGGCCAGGACCCGAGGACGTAGAGCAGAAAGGGGAGCAGAGGCGAGGGAGAAGGGGCTCGCGAGGACCTTGCCGAGCGATTCCGCTCCCACCGACGCGCGAACCCGATGGCGCACCAGGAATGATCCCCGACTCTCGAGATAAGTCACCTCCCACAGCGCTGGCTACCGTGGCACTACCCCCGCACCTAAGGCAATTATGTACTAGCGATGTTGCTTCCCTTTCTCACCAAGCAACGGCTGCTTGGGCGCCAAAGGAGACCTCCTGAGCATCGCGAATCAGGGGCTCTTACCGGACCCCGGGTCACTCACCTCCTGGCCTTGACCACGGCATCGTGACCTGGCATACCAGCGACGGCTGACGCCGCCTTGGGACTGGGACCTGTCGGCATAGAGCACCAAGCCCTCGCGAGGTTCGAAAGGGAGAACTAAGCTATGACGGAATCAGCAACTCACACAAATCCATAGCAAAGGTCATGTATTAATAAACGGGACTACAGACACCTTACAGGCCCCCGTGGGGCGCATTTTGATTCCTCGCAGGGAACGGATCCTAAGGAGTGCTAACTACACGGGCTCCAGCAGAAGATGCCATCATCAACAGTGGGCCGTCAGGCACCAGCGCCAACCACATCCAAATCAGGGTCCGTGACGGCCTGACGAGCCCGCCCTGCTCCGGGAGCGGCACTGGCTCGGGGGCTCGTAGCTGTTATCGCTCGTCTCCGGAGTCGCGAAGATTTCGGTGGAGTTGCTGGACCCCCCGGCGCCTTCGCCAAGGGAGCGGTCGACGGGCCTAGCCCTCACCAGGGCAAGGTCCTGGCCACCTCTCCCGTGGCAACACTCCAGCCGGCGCCCGATCACGTCGAAGACCTTGAAGAACATCACCGCAGCGCCGTCGTACTCCAGGTGGACCGTGAAGACGCCCCTCTCCGTGCAGACCCGGGCGATTTCTCTCCAGCCACGGGACAAGTAGACCTCGCCTGGGCCAGCGACCACGACCTCGGCCTCGGTCGCGAGGGCGCTGCAGCCGGCGTGCTGCAGCCAGAGCTCCAGAGGCCCTCCAGGAGGGACGACGGAGGCGAAGAAGGGAGGCAGACGGATCCAGGATTGAAGAGGAACGATGACGTGGAGCACGAACTCGTGGGAGGAGCCCTCGGCGTGGACTCTGGGAGGAACAACCCACGCCTACGACGGCGCCGGCTACGGAGATCAGCATCGACACCCTCGGGGCCCTCGGCGGGGGCGTACGGAGGAAGCGGGAACCCCGGCGGAGCCCACTCGCACCGGGGCCTCGGCTCCACCTGCCGGTCTTCCTCGCCCCGGCTGCAAAGGGCGAGCCGCTTCTGCGGCGGGAGCGGGTCTGGCCCCTCTTGAGGAGCCTTTCCCTTCTCCGCTGCGGAGAACCGGCGGATCGGAGCCATCACGCCAAGACGGAGCAAGGATCGGGAAGAAGGAGAAGCAAGGTGAGATGGACTGGAAGGGCATGCGGCGTACAGTACTTATAGCCGGCGAAGGCCAACCGCCGGCCTCCACGATCGCAGGTAATCATGACACGATTTGCATGCAGGGACTTGTCCACCTTGCGCGGTCACCAAGGCATCGTGGGGAAGTGGAGTCGCCCATGTCCAATCAACTGCCACGCGGCGCCCAAGGCCGCAGGCTATTAGGGCCCGCGGCGCTTCGCCCTTGCCCTTTCGCCTCTCGGCACGGCCAAGCCCATGCGCACCACGGGCCCAGGGGCTACTGTCGGCGTTCTGGGAATGGGGGTCCCCAGACTTGCCTACCTGCGGCCTACGGCGTGGCTCGAATGGGGGCCCAACATGGCCCATCTTCATCAAGCACAAGACTCAAGACCCTCGCGAGGGGCCAAGCCTCGCGAGGTGGACGACACGGCGCATCCTCAAGCGCAGCCTCCTCAGGCTGGCTTGCGAGGAGGCGGAGACATCAAGGCGGGGTGTCTCTTGAGGCGCCCGTGACGCAAGCCATGACGATCGAGGGCGCCAGGTGGGCGCCAGCGCGCACAGCGTCCTTCTTTCCTCTTTGGTGCAAAGGGGGCAAGCGCAGCCACGGAGTACTGAGGCATCAGGCAAAGGTTGCCATTTTGGTGCAACAAGACCAGGACCAAGCGGACTACGAGACGGAGGTCATCATGGAGCCCAGCACGGTGTCACCGCAGAGTCTTTCGAAGGCGAAGACCACCTTTTGTCAGGATAAGAGTACTTGCTGTCCCCCTTAAAATTAGCCTGCCATTGTTGGCTCCCTTCCCGCTCAATATTTGGGAAGAGGACCAGGGCCCCTATAAATAGGACTGGCCACCCACATAGCAAAGGGTTCGGTTTTCATGAGAAGACACACAGAGTAGGGGGTTCGATCAGTTGGTAGGTCAGGATCTGGTTTTGAGAGAGAGAGAGAGAGAGAGAGAGAGAGAGAGGTGACTGAACTCCTCCCAGCAGTTCATCACCCCAGCCAAGAACAGACCCTCGCGAGGCTGTTCTTCCTTGTATTGTTCTTCATCATCTGCCCCAAGAGGCGATCCATCCACCACACACTGGAGTAGGGTATTACACCACAATGGTGGCCCGAACTACTATAAATCTTGTGTCTCTCGTGTGATTCCTTTAGTAGTTTAGATCTTTGTGAGGCGGGGAGGTTGAAGGCATGATTTCCGCACGCACCCCAGTGTTCGAACCTTAAGGGTCTGCCGGAACCCGAAATCCGACATACGTCTCCTTCCGTGAGTTGATCTTGTGTTCATTAAGATCGATGATACATTCTTGTGAGGTTGTCTTGCTCTCTTGTCTCCATATTGGATGAAGATCTCGAAAGCAAAGACGACAATGACAACATGAAGTAGTGTTTCAACATATTCGAGAAGGGCAGTTGGATCATGAAGATCATGTTATTAGCTTTGTTTCCCCTATGTCTTCTTACCTCACGTCTTGAATCTCGGGACAAGATTCTTGTTTAGTTGGGGTGAGTTGTCACAACCCTAGCTTTGGCCTTTTCTTGTCATTGCATATGCATCCATGCATCATCTTAAATTCAAGGAAATTGAATTGAGGGAATTCTCAAGCCTCAGAAATCCTTTAAAAATGATCAACATTAAATTATTTCAAATGAGCCCAACAAAATGTTCCTGCTAATCTCTGAAAATATTGGCAAGAGCTATAACTCAAACCAATATTTTTGGAATCATAGAAATAATTATTCTTGGGCCTTTGAATTAACTCACTAGCTATTTGAATTGGGTTTATATTTACTATAAAATAGATATAAGCCCAATAATTTTGAAAGTTTGCATGTCGCTCTGAACTAGTTTCCTAAGTCCACATAATAATTTTCAGAAGCATAAAAATTGGTTTGTTTGAAAACCAAACTCAAAACGAAATTCAAAAAAAAATAGAAAACAGAAACAAACTGAATAAAAGAGAGAGAGGAAAGCTTACCTGGCGCTTACCTACAGCCCAGAGGTCCAGCACTGTGCAGCCCAGGAGCTGTCCCAACCCATCACCGCTTCTAGTCGTCTCCCACACTACAAAAAAAAGACACATCCGTGACATTTTGGGCCGAACAAAAAATTTTCTGTCATACATATGACACTTCTATGACGATAATTGTGACAAAACCCGGTATCATCATAGATGTGGTGGGCTCCTAATTCTGTGACAAAAAATCATGGCAGAAAATGGGCTTTTCGTCCTCGGCGGGCCGGAGACGCAGCTGCATGACATTCTTTGGGCCGTCCATGGCGTAAAAAACCGTGGTAGAAGCGAGGGCGAGGAAAATTCCGGGGAGTTCCCGATGACGGTGGGAGGTAGGGGGCCGAGCGATGCGCGCTTCTCTCGTACACATACGCGCGTGTGTGCGAGGTATTGGCTCTAACTGAACCCGAGCGAGGCGTTGGGCTCTAACTGAACCCGAGCGATTGCACTGTAGGCTACGCGTTACTGAACCCGAGTGATGGATCGATGGCTGTTAACTGAACCTGATCGAGTGATTCCTTCGCTACTCCTGCTAACTGAAGTCGATCGATGCTGCCTCTGGATGAACAGTGAGTGTTGCGGGGGGGGGGGGGGTGGATGAACAGTTCCCGGTGGGGGTGGATGAACAGGACCCTGTGGTGTTGTCTCTGGATGAACAGGACCCTGATCGATCGAGCCGGTTGGGGCTGGATGAACAGGACCCCGTGGAGCGCTGGATGAACAGGACCACCCCGTGGAGGGCAGGATGAACAGTAGACGGTGGAGGTCAGGATGAACAGTAGCCCGTGGAGGGGTGGTTGAAGAGGGGCCCGTGGAGAGGGCTGGTTGAATAGTAGCCGGTGGAGTAGCACGCGGTGGAGGCTGGATGAATAGGAGCCCGTGGATGAACAGTCGCAGGTGGAGGCTGGAGGAGGTCGACGGTGGATGAGCAGTAGCTCGTGGAGGCTGGAGGGCGCCGACGGTGGAGATGAACAGTATCCCGTGGAGTCCCGTTTTGCGGTAAGCCACACCCCTCCCAATGAACAGGACCCCCGTTTCGACCGTAGTGCTCCGGCACAAGTCTGTTTCATCCGTTTTGCGGTACGCCACACCCCTCCCGATCAACATGACCCCCGTTTCGACCGTAGGAGGTCCGTTTCCTCCGTTTTGCGGTATGCCAGACCCGTCCCGATGAACATGATCCCGTTTCGAACGTGGCCAGTCGAACACAAGGTTGTTTCCTCCGTTTTGCGGTACGTCAGGCCTCGTTTCCATCGCCTGTTCCGTCCAAGCCCTCCCGATGAACACGACCACGCATTTCGTTCCGACCCAGTCGGTTGGCTCCCACGCGTTCCGTTGCCTCCCCATGAACACAACGCATTTCGTTGCCTCCCCATGAACACAACGACGGCGCTGTTTCTCCGTTCCGACCCAGCATTGTACATGAGCCCTGGCCGTACGTATGCGAGAGTAGGTGTTCGAGAACCCACCCGTATGTACACATACATGGCCGTATTTTCTTTCTTGCACCATGGCCGCTATACATATGTGTACATGCTACGTGCGCGCCTCTAATACGACACGTGCACGCCTCTACATCCACCAGTACATATGTACGTACACGTTCGCGACCAGAATGACAACGCTACGTACGCTTCGACCAGGTGGGTCCCGACTGTCAGGCACTTCCTTGTGTACGAAGATGTAGATGGTGGGTCCCAGCAATCAGGGGCAAATGTCTATTTCGCAAAATACGGTGGCCCGTCCGGTGGATCCCCGCTGTCAGGTGGAGGAATAATTATTTTGCACGTAATAAGGAGGCACTTCCTTGCTGCGGCCGAGGACCCAGCTGTCAGCCTCTCCACGTACAGTCCACGTCCAATGGAAGTCGTTCCTTGACCACGTTGACCACGCCGCACCGAGAGCACCAGGGCGGTGGATGACGGCGAGGCCTAGGAAGGGGACAACGCGGAGCCAGGGAAGACGCGGCAGTGGATGCCCACGTGTAGAGGAGTACGAGTGTTCACTGGTTTGCTGCGTGTGAGGCTGTCGTTGCCGCAGAATAACAGGGGGTGTGGGTGAGTAGAGGGATGGCCTGGCCAGCGGTGGGAGTAGTAGGGGGCGGTGAGGCCTCCGCCGCATTGTAGCCGGCCACGGGAGGCAAGAGCACGAGGCACGATCGGCGCTGGTTTGGGCTGCTGGAGCAAGAAGACCAGAGGTTGAAGAAGCACTACGGTCGTTGGATGGACATCGTACGGTCACTGGAGCTAGAATCGTGCATATTGACTAAGTTGACAAAGCCCCCTGTCCCCGTCAACTTAGTAGGCCCACAAGTCAACCTCCCACCAAGGTGGGTCCCAACTAGCAGGGGGTATTCATTTTTTGTGCATAATAAGGAGGCACTTCCGGTGGGTCCGAGCTGACAGCAGGGGGAACGTTTTTTTTTGCAAAATACGGTGGCCCGTCGGGTGGGTCCCAGTAGTCAGGGGCAAATGTTTTTTTCACGATATACTGGTGGGCGTCTGGTGGGTCCCTGCTGTCAGGTGGAGGAATAATTATTTTCCGCATAATAAGGAGGCACTTCCTTGCGGCTGCCGTGGGCCTAGCTGTCAGCCTCTCCACGTATAGTATTCTTCCGATGGAATTCGGTCGTTGACCACATTGACCATGCCGCGCCGACAGCACCACGGCGGTGGACGACGGCGAGGCGTAGGAACGGGACAGCGCGGAGCCGGGGAAGACGCGGAGTGGATGCCCACGCGGAGAGGACTACGAGGGTTCACTGGTTCGGCTGCGCTGTCGTCGCCGCAGAATAATAGGGGGTGTGGGTGAGTGGAGTGGAGGGATGGTCTGGCCAGCAGTGGGAGTAGTATGGGGGTGGTGAGGCCTCCGCGGCAGCACAGCCGGCCATGGGAGGCAGGAGCAGGCGGCACGACTGGCGCTGCTTTGGGCGGCTGGAGCAAGAAGACCAGAGGTTAAAGAAGCACTACGGCCTTTGGATGGACATCGTACGGTCACTAGAGCTAGAATCGTGCATATTGACTAAGTTGACAAAGCCCTCCGTCCCTGTCAACTTAGTAGGCCCACAAGTCAGCCTCCCACCAAGGTGGGTCCCAGCTAGTAGGCGGGTATTCATTTTTTTGTGCGTAATAAGGAGGCACTTCCGAAGGGTCCGAGCTGACAGCAGGGGGAACATTTTTTTCGTGAAATACGGTGGCCCGTCCGGTGGGTCCCAGTAGTCAGGAGCAAATGTTATTTTCGCGATATACTGGTGGGCGTCCGGTGGGTCCCTGCTGTAAGTTGGAGGAATAATTATTTTCCGCATAATAAGGAGGCACTTCCTTGCGGCTGCTGTGGACCCAGCTGTCAGCCTCTCCACGTAAAGTATTCTTCCGATGGAATTCGGTCGTTGACCACATTGGCCACGCCGCGCCGACAGCACCACGGCGGTGGATGACGACGAGGTCTAGGAAGGGGACGACGCGGAGCCGGGGAAGACGCGGCAGTGGATGCCCACACGGAGAGGAGTACGAGTGTTCACTGGTTCGGCTGCGCTGCCGTCGCCGCAGAATAACAAGGGGTGTGGGTGAATGGAGTGGAGGGATGGCCTGGCCAGTGGTGGGGGTAGTGTGGGGGCGGTGAGGCCTCCGCGGCAGCACAGCCGACCACGGGAGGCAGGAGCAGACGGCACGACCGGCGCTCCTTTGGGCGGCTGGAGCAAGAAGACCAGAGGTTGAAGAAGCACTACGGCCGTTGGATGGACATCGTACGGTCAGTCGAGCTAGAATCATGCATGTTGACTAAGTTGACAAAGCCTTTCGTCCCCGTCAACTTAGTAGGCCCGCTATACTGGGTCCCAGCTAGCAGGGGGAGTATTCATTTTTTTGTGCGTAATAAGGAGGCACTTACTTGCGTGCGAAGATATAGTTGGTGGGTCTGAGCTGTCAGCGGCGGTAACGTTTTTTTTCGTGAAATACAGAGGCCCTTTTGGTGGGTCCCAGATGACAGGTGGAGGAAATCATTATTTTGCGCATAATAAGGAGGCATTTCCTTGTGTGCGGCCGTGGACCCAGCTGTCAGCCTCTCAACGTACAGTCCACTTCAGATGCATGTCGCTCGTTGACCATGCTGACCACGCCACGCCGAGAGCACCAGGGCGGTGGACGACGGCGAGGCCTAGGAAGGGAATGACACGGAGGTAGGGAAGACTCGGCCGTTGTTTTTGTTTCCCACGCGGAGGGGAGTACGACTGTATGAGGGTTTACTGGTTCGTCTGCCGTCGCCGGAGAATAACAGCAGGTGTGGGTGAGTAAAGGGATGGCTAGGCCAGCGATGGTAGTACGGTGGGGTGGTGAGGCCTGTGCGGCAGCATAGCTGGCCGCGGGGAGGAGGGAGCAGGCAGTCCCGCCAGCGCTTGTTTGAGCGGCTGGAGCAGGAAGAGCAGAGATTGAAGAAGCACGACGGTCGTTGGATGGACATCCAACAGTATACATGCCATCTGTGGAAAGCCTCAAATCTATGGAAAACAGCATACAACCCATCTGCCATTATTTCAAATAATTTACAGCCCATTTGCTAATTCATATGGGTTTTTTGGAGCCCATATTCTTTATGTTAGCATTACAGCCCATATTGTGGCCACGGTTAAAAAATTATACGAAATTTTGCATATGTCGGTGCGGTCTGAACTGTTTTTAATCCCGAAATTTCGAGTAACATTCAGACTGATTTTAAAAATAAATGTATATCAATATAAAATCCAATAAATTGTCCACGCATAAAAATCAATGCAATTTGAAATCTCGAAATGAAAAAAAAAGATATTTGAAAATAATTGCTGGTTTGATGTGTTTTAAAAATGTACATCCCATTTCTCATTACTGATAGGCCATTTTCTCGGCCAGCCGAATGAAGCTCTCCTCGTCTTGAAAGATTTGCAGCCCAACAAGCCTGATAAAGCGACTTAATTGACAAATCACAAAAGAACTGGGCTAGCCATTTTAAGAAAGAAAAAAAACTACTGGGCTGGTCTGTGGTAAACATAAAAGAAAAGGCTGTCTAGACAGGCCAGAGTGTCCCGCACAGCCCAGTTGACACCCTGCTTCCGTCTCAAAAACAAATTAGATAAATTCCACTCCAATTATGGAGATTCATAAAAATGCCACTACAATTTCCAAAGTTTGAAAAATGCCACTGAATTTTTGCAAACTTTGAAAAACGCCAGTGCAGTTTGCAAATTTTGAAAAACGCCACTCCAGACTTCGAAAAATGCCACTAGAAATGGCATGAAATGGCATTTTTCAAAGTTTGGAAATTCCAGTGGCATTTCTCGGATACACCAGATTTGGAGTGGCATGTATAAAATTAACCAAAAACAAAAATAACTGGGCGAGCTGCGGGTCCCTAGTGTCAGCCGCTCGTTGTGCAATTCTCTCGTTTATTGACTACGTTGACAATGGTATGGGACCCAGATGTCAGAAATCCACTAGGAGGAGCCATTTTTATTGGCTTAAAATAAGGAGGCACTTGCTTGCGTACTTCCATGACCTTGGCGGGTCCCTGCTGTCATCCTCTCCGTGTACAATCATCTCCTGATTGTGTACGCGTCTAATTGCTAGGCCCACAAGTCAGCCTCTAAACCGTGGAGGACAAATACAACCCATTTAAAAAAATAACAGCCCATTCCATATGTTCAAACGGAAAGTTCAACATTCAGAGCAAAGTAACAGGTCTGATCCACATATAGAGTACTGAACTTCCACGTTGACAACCATCATAGCCAAGTTAACTATCTACTCCCACTAACACTCTAGTAGCGTACAAGTACTAACTTACTCTTAGCTAACTAGACGATGCCGGCCGCCATCTGCTGTCCATGCTAAACACCGGCACCGGCGTCCTCCGCCTCGCCTTGGACTTGCCAGAGGTGCGATAGGGCGCGTTGCTCGTGCTCGTTGGCCCTTTCCATGCCGGCGTGGTCCACCGAAGCTTCAGCTTCCAAGCGGGAAACCCACTTGACGAGTTGGTAGTAAAAATCAGCGTCGCGAATGCGTGCGTGCCTGATAGCCTCTAGGGCTATTTGCTGGGCGCCGGCCTCCACGTAGTCACCCCAGTTGCGGCCGCTCTGCTCGCGACTCAGAACGTCGATGCTCTGCTGCTCCATGTCCCGCTGGTGGCGCAAATCAGCGATATGCTGCTCCTCCGCCAGGCGCTCGTGCTCCAACAACTCCTGCTCCTCCGCCATGCGGTCGCGCTCCAACAACTCCTCGATCTCCGCATTGCCATCTAAAGACAGATAGAATGCCTCCTCCCTCCGTCTACCTTCCGGTGAAATCCCGAACACTAGTTCCAGCGGTGACGGCCTCCGGCTTCGCCTACCGCGGAAGGGCGGGGGCATGGCGGACGTGGCGAGCGACGTCGGGCCGGTAGGGGCTTATGAGGATATGGCGAGTTGGGTCATGGTGGCACCTGAGAAGGCCGGGAAACAGTACTTATAGGCGGAAGGTAGCACGACGGTCATCAGAATTCAATGAATAATTCCTTAGCGTGCCAGCTTGCCGTGGAAAACTAGAGAAACTGAAATTATGGTTGTGGCGTCCCGTCCCGTCTGGGTCACACGCCGGCATGGTGGTCAAACAAGTGCACTCGGATCTAAATGGGAAAAGGTAGCAAGACTGTTTGTAACCACCTGTTTGAAGGAATAAATAAAGCAACAGTGGCTGATGTCAGGAAGGCATACATAGTTTTATCTGGAAAAGTGAGCCATTCCTAACCTTTCCTCTTCTTTTAAGCAAATTTTGTGCAGTTCTACTAAAATAAAATGCCATCACCACCTTGACAATTGAGTGACACTGTACAAAAGGAAATGACTTAACATTACATCATGATGTCAGGTATGTAGTCGACAGGCATTAGAGACAAACATACAAACCTCCTCAAGAGAACAGCCGGAGGAGGTGCCCACTCTTAACCTTTCCTCTTGTCTTCATAATTGTCTGTGCAGTTTAACCAAAATAAAATGACATCGGCGCCTTGGCATTTTGGTGACACTGTACAAAAAAATAACTTATCTCATGAAAGTGAGGTATGTAATCTATAATCATTAACAGTGCAAAAATCTGAAGGTAGTAACAAGTTTCATCATTGGTATACTGGTTGTGCAACAGCATTAGAATGCCTTAGCTGAAAAATCTTTAATACATCAACAATCAACAGCTAACCCTGAAATAATCCAGTGACATTAAATGTCATTGCTTAAATTTATGGGAGGCATTAGACTAAGAGCAGCATTAGTTAAATGTGGCATCACTTTAGTAGTAGCATTGCTTGACTTGACTGCTGGCGTTATACTAACAGCAAAAAAAGTGGCAATAAAAGCATGGGAGGCCCATTCGGACAGTGGGCGCACCAGTACGATGTACCTCCACGGACGCAGAGGGGTGAGGGAGGTATGGTTGCCCAGAGCAACAAATATCTAGGCAGCATATGTGGATTACGTCCCATTTTTGTTCTCTTTAGCCACCTTTTTCCTATGCGAGGACAACAAACCGATCGACCTAGTCATTCTCTATTGCGTTGTCATGCCTTGCTACCCTTCTTCAACCAAGAGACATGAGACTCATTCCTTAGCTACTGATTTTCCCCTTTTCAACCTAGATGCGGGTTCGATGCCTATTGTCTTGGACAGTACAGTCTCCCTTCCTTTCCTTATTCAACCCAGACATGGATTAGTCTGCATGAAGTAGGGCTTCCTTTAGTAGTGCAAATTATGGTTTTCGTCTGTGTGGCCAGTAGAGCAGAGGATAGCAAATTGGGAAGATGGTGGAGTGGAAAAAGATCCACATGCAACGACATGACAGATGGGGCAATAAAACAAGGTTATGGTTCAAAACGAGGAAGCATACCTGAGGGTCGGCGGGAAGTGGCTTCGCTCGTGGTCATCATCCTCCGCACACACTACGGCAACAAGCTTGGAGACGGAGGCCATCCCGCGCGGGCGCTAGGTCTAAGAGGACGGCCTTGTCGTCAGTGCGTGACCTCGCTCGCCAACAACGAGTGCGTCAACACTGCACGTCCTTTTCTTCCCCGACGGATCTGTGACCACCGGTGAGGAGGGTGAGAGGGGCTGTCTTTTTTAGATCTGGAGAGAGGGTGGTAGTGTGAGAAGCAAGTGGGTAGACCTTAGCAAGAAAGCGCTCAAGCTCCAGCCCATATATCTTTTTTATACTACTAGTACTGGAGGTGGAGTAGTGGTAGAGTAGTTTATATTTTCTCTGCATACACTACTAGTTAATCGTGCTTCAAAACGGATTGGCATGCCATTAAAAAAATAAAGGTCGATAACTAATGCGGCACCTTAGGCCAATGCGGCCAGATCGCATTTTGCACGAGAAATTACACACCATTTTTCGTTGACATGTGGTCCCGTTCCAACATATCAGTGAGACGACGGCGAGTAGTAGGAGTATTTTGGAACGGACGTGTAGGCCGGGGCGCCTCTTCGTGAATTGTGGCAAACTCGCAACCGTCCATCGACTCTTTGCCTTTCCCTCTCGATTTGGAACTGCTGTCGCACGCTCTTCCTCTCCCTCCTCCATTTTCCTTCAGCACTTCACCCTTTCTTCTGCCATTGTTCGATCATTTTCTCCATGGAGGGAATAGGCCGGAAATGACCACGTTATTCTTGCCCTGATCTAAAAGATGACATGGTGGTGGAACTCATTGATCGGTGCGACGTCATCACCTCGGCTAGCATGGCAGGTTCGTTCAAGCACATTCTCGATCGACTCAACTAATAACATCATTACAAAGAACCCAAGAGTCAAGGAGCAGTTTGATCTCCCCTACCTTCTTCGCCGTGACCCTGATGACTGGCGCTGGCACGACGGAGGCCTTGCCCTATGCCAGTTGATGCCGCTTGATAATGATACGTATGATGTTAAGATGCCATCGCTTGAGGGCAAGGCCTGGGCGGGCGCAAATGGAGATTGGGTTGTTTACATTGGGTCCAACTGCGAGTGGGAACTTGTGAATGTGTACACCCGTGACCGGGTTCCACTTCCAAAAATCTCAGCAGACTGCCTAGAGGTTGAGCACACCGGTATTGTACGCATGTTCAAATACGATCATGGTGACTGTCTTCTACGGAAGATAGCAATTTGTCGAGTTCCCAGCCACTCTTGGAATTACAACAACTATCAAGTTGTTGCTATCTTCGACAAGCTTGTTGCCATCCTTCGCGGTTCAACTCGATGGATATTGCTCAAAAATCAGTTTCTGTACACGGATGAGTACTGTGATGCAATTCAATACGAGGGTTGTCGGTGTCAAAACTGGCGGATCTCGGGTAGGGGGTCCTGAACTGTGCGTCTAGGCCGGATGGTAACAGGAGGCAGGGAACACGATGTTTTACCCAGGTTCGAGCCCTCTTGATGGAGGTAAAACCCTACGTCCTGCTTGATTAATATTGATGATATGGGTAGTACAAGAGTAGATCTACCACGAGATCAAGGAGGCTAAACCCTAGAAGCTAGCCTATGGTATGATTGTTGTATATGGAGTTGTCGTCCTACGGGCTACAACCCGCCGGTTTATATAGACACCGGATAGGGTTAGGGTTACATAGAGTCGGTTACAATGGTAGGAGATCTTGAATATCCGCATCGTCAAGCTTGCCTTCCACGCCAAGGAAAGTCCCATCTAGACACGGGACGAAGTATTCAATCTTGTATCTTCATAGTCCAGGAGTCCGGCTAAAGATATAGTCCGGCTACCCGAACACCCCCTAATCCAGGACTCCCTCAATAGCCCCCGAACCAGGCTTCAATGACGATAAGTCCGGCGCGCAGATTGTTCGGCATTGCAAGGCGGGTTCTTCTCCAAATCCTGTGTACCTGTAGGAATAATCTCCGATTTTTGTAATGTAATGCTCCTTGGCTTCCACGCCCAATAATGGCCGTCTTCCACATGTCAAACGAATGCGAAAAGCCGGGGCGTTTTTACATCCACACCCCTAGCCATAAACGAGCCGCCTATTTAATGGGATGGGGATTCAGGTCCAAACCACATCTTCTCCTCTCCGCGAGTTATCATCAGAGCGCTTCCATCAAAGGTCCATTACAACATGTCCAGTCGTCGCAGCTCCTCCCCTCGCCCCTCCGGTCCCAAACCCAGGGACGGGAGAGTTGCACCATCCCGCATAGCGAGTTAGTGTCGCTTCAGGCCAAGGGATTTCTCCCCCAGGCATACATGGACCCGGTCCGAGCCGGTCTCGCCACCTACAATGGCGGAACACAAGCGGAGAGCACCCCCAATCCTTCTAAAGGAGAGCGGGTGTGCCTCGTCCCCTATCTAGTAAGGGGACTGGGATTTCCAATTCACCCATTTCTCCGCGGGCTTCTGGAGTTCTACGGCCTCCAGCTGCACAATCTCACGCCCGCCTCCGTATTACATATCGCGGGTTTCGTCGCCCTTTGCGAGCTATTTTTAGGTGTTGAGGCTCATTTCGTGCTGTGGAAGAGGTTATTCTGCCCAGTGCCCCGTTCTCAAGAGGGTTCTATCTACCAAGTGGGCAGAGCCGAAGTATGGTGCATCGCCGGGACCAGATACCTATCCGGAACCCCGAAGAAGGCGTCCGAGGACTGGCCTTCAGAACGGTTTTACATAGATGACGTCCTGCTACCAGACCCTATCCGGGTCGGTCTCCCTGAGTTCAATAGTGCCCATTGAAGAAATGCTTGAGCTGGCGTCCACGGAGCTCTCAGAGAGAAAGCGACAGAGACGTCCTTTACCTGATGGGCTGGATAAGACTGTTGGCTCATTCCGGACTAACCATGATTGGAGTCATGGCCGCATGCATTATGCGGGGGGTGCAGCCGCTTCAATATAGAGGCCACCCCATGTGGGATTTCAACGGGGAGGATGACGCCACCCGTTACGGTCGTAAGGTGCCGGCCTCAGCCGCCGCCTTAGTAAAGATCTTATCCTCTTCGTACAAGGGAGAAAAGGAGGAATTCCTCCGCGTTAACCCGCGGGCCGGATTCAGTATGTACGATCCTCCAAGTTGGGTAAGTGAACAATTGCGCTTGCCCGTTTGTTTTATACTCCCACGGTTAGATAGGTAGTCTAACAACTTCAATGCAGGAACTGCAAAAGGAGGTAAAGGACATGAACAGCCGCCCTCCACAGCCCGATGACCCAGAACGGTCCCTCAATCCGGACTCCGAAGAGGATCCGGACATATCGGTGGAGCTTATCGACGGGGTGTTCCATCAGCTAAGCAAGGACAATACCTTGGTAGCCATTACGGCGGATTACCCAGGGTTAATCCCGGCCTCCCAGATGACAGAAACCGGAGTCCCATTCCCTTGAAAGAGATTCCACTCTCACGTATTCTGGTGTTTCTGACGACAACCGTGTTTTGCAGGGGAGATTTCCGAGGCAGGAGGCCGAACCTGCGGTGGCTAGCCAACGAGGGGCCGCAGGGCCCCGTGGGGCAAAAAGGAATGTAGTCCGGACTGAGATGCCGGCGCAACGGTATAGCGCACCCTCTCTTTCCCTGGAGTTATTCTGTCAGGGCATATTAACATTCGTGCTATCTTCAGAATGAAGAGACCTCGCCGGACTACATCCAGAGAGGTTGCCAATCGCGCCTCCACCAGCCAGGCTCCAACGTCTGGGCAGGAAGCGGAGGCGAGCACGAGGCACGCACCGGACGCTCCTCCGACAGAGGATGCGGATAGGCTGTCTGCCACAAATTCTGAAGTGGAGAGTGCCATGAACCACAAGTGTTGCTGGATAGTTCTACGCGACGCTTGTTTCCCCCAAGAGGCTTTAGATGCCTTTAATTCGGGCGATGCGTACCTCCGTGCCGCTCAAAATGGTTTAGCCAGAGCCATGGAGCAGTATGTAAAAGACATACGGGTAAGAAAATTTTGGTCAAATATATATATGCCAGTAGCCCCCGAGACTTGAAGCAGTTAGAGCAACTGATTTAAGGATCACTTAATATGCAGGTTCTTATAGAGAAGAATACCGTACTATCCCAGGAGCTGGAAAAGTGCAAGGCCCAAATAGAGGCCGCACTAGCTGTAGTAGGGGAGCCCCAAGAGACCCCCTTAGGTATGATACACTTTGAAAGACTAGTATTGTGCGGTGTGGGTGCAAATCTGAGAAATCATATTGTAGATGGCGTCGGACTCGATCTGAAAAAGCAACAACTCTTACGCCGGCTAAAGGCCGGTGAGAGTACGTTGACAAAGGTGAGGCGAGAGAAGAATGATCTTCAAGATGCCAACACCAAGCTGGACATCGAACTTAAAGATGTTCATGGCCAGCTGTCGGACTCCACGAAGGAGAATCAGCGGCTTCGACGTGGCATATTTAGTAAGTTCTTGAACGAACTTTGAAAAGAGAGTTCGGCGAGGAAGTCCACTAATAGAGTAATGTCTGTAGGTATGCTCACAGGTCGTCCTGCAGAGGAGATGCCCGGTTCTACGGGTGACCTTCTTCCCGAACTCTTGAAACTGCACGAGCGAATCCGGCAGGCGATGCGAGGCGTTGCCCCAGCATTATGGCCTGCCCACTCCGTGCCCGAGGGCCTTGGAGAGCTTGCGGAGAAGCTGAAGGGAGCTCGGTGGCGCTTCCGGTTGTGGAAGATATCGGCCTGCCGACAAGGCGCTAGGGAGGCCTGAGCCATGGTGAAGACCCGTTTTAGGAAGTCTGACCCAAACCATATGCCGAGGTCGGACCGGTGGGGCCTGACGGGAAGGAGATCCCTGTAAGCTTAGTATACGGCCAAGTAGAGTTGGCCGCGAAGTATTCCCAGCAGGACTATAAATTAGACAGCCTGTTAGATGGTATAGAAGAGGAATACAATCAGTCAGAATGACTGTGTAATTTTGAATTGACATGTGTAATGCCTTCTAGCCGGATTGTAGATCGTTTGTCCTTGCCGACCTTTTCGCTTCAACCTCGGGACCTGACAGTCCGGAGTGTGTCCGAATACCCTAGCGGTTATATAAGAACCGGGGTATGCGTGGAGACCAGGCGTAGGGGTCATCAGTGCTTTATCAGACAAGTGCCCAACTAGTTATGTTATATTACATGGTTAGTAAGAAACATCTTCCAGAGAGAATAGTTCCGTTAAGGGTTCCTTTCGCTGGGAGGCATGCCCTCAGGTGCATGTCCGGACTGCGTGAAAAGACGCAGAAAAAAAAGCATCTGGGGGCACGTAAAATGAGTAAAAAGATCGTCTTTTATTTCACCGACCGAATATTCCCTTAAGAACGCTAGTTTTCGGCTTCACCCAGTCTGAGGTACACGTCCGGCTGACCCGGCAGTAACAATCACAGAGGTGCTCCCTTTACCGCCTAGCCGAACAATCGGGAACGTAGGGGTAAGCACAGGAGCCAGGCAACCCAGCTTGGCCAAAACTTAAGTCATATCGATGCATATAATGGTGAAGAAAAAGGTACATGCGGAAGTTTGACGCATGTGTTGGGCGTGAAGCCCGTATAAATAAGCTTCTGTTAAAGAAGCCCCCAGGTTTAATGAGCACGAGTGGCGCGTCACTAGATGAGCCTTTAAGGGCTATAAAAGAAAAAATGGGAAGGAGAGAAATGTAAGACAGAAAAATGCAAAAAAGAATGGACAGAGGAAGGAGATGGACACAGAGTCCGGCGCTAGGCATAGAATCTTCGGAGACGGGTGGCGTTCCACGGGTTTGGTTCGAGTCGGTTGTTCGACGCATCTCGCAGGCGGTATGCCCCACCAGTCAGGACTTGGTCGATTATGAATGGACCTTCCCACTTGGGCTTGAGTTTGTCCTTTTTCTTATCTGGCAGGCGTAGAACTAGTTCGCCAACATTATAATTTTTGGCCCGTACTTCTCTGCTTTGATATCTTCGGGCCTGCTATTGATAAAATGCGGAACGGGCTTTTGCCACGTCACGCTCCTCCTCCAAGGCGTCCAAGTTGTCCTGCCGATCGAGCTCGGCTTCTCTTTCTTCGTACATGCGCACTCTAGGTGAGTCATGAATTATGTCATAGGGCAGAACTGCTTCTGCGTCGTACACCATAAAAATTTGTGTGTATCCGGTGGTGCGATTTGGCGTGGTCCGCAGCCCCCATAGCACGGAGTCGAGCTCCTCTACCCAGTGCGTGTTAGATTGCTTGAGGGACCGCACCAGTCTGGGTTTAATGCCGCTCATGATAAGACCATTTGCATGTTCAACCTAGCCGTTGGTTTGTGGGTGATAGACGAAAGCATAATCGAGCTTGATGCCCATGTTTTTGCACCAGAGTTTTACCTCGTTGGTGGTAAAGTTTGTACCGTTGCCGGTTATGATGCCGTGGGGGACGCCATAACGGTGTACAACCCCGGATATGAAGTCAGGTCCGGATTCGGCCATTTTAACAGGCTTGGCTTCTATCCATTTGGTGAACTTATCCACCATGACTAGTAAGTATTTTTTCCTATGGGTCCCACCTTTGAGGGGTCCGACCATGTCAAGCCCCCAGACCGCAAAAGGCCAGGCGATGGGTATAGTTTGGAGTGCGGTGGGTGGCATATGGCTTTGGTTGGCAAAAAGTTGGCAACCAGCGCATCATTGGACTAGGTCCTGAGCGTCTGCCCCGGCCGTCGGCCAATAAAAGCATGTACGGAAAGCCTTGCTAACAAGGGACCAAGCAGCGGCGTGGTGACCACTGAGTCCGGCATGAATTTCAGCCAGAAGGTTCCGCCCTTCCTCTTCGGAGATGCACCTTTGAAGGACTCCGGTAGTGCTTTTCTTATAAAGCTCTCCCTCGTGGACTCTATAGGCTTTAGATTGCCGCACTATGCAACGAGCCTCGTTTTGGTCCTCTGGGAGTTCCTGCCTAGTAAGGTAGGCTAGGAATGGTTCTGTCCACGGGGCGATAACCGCCATTATTACGTGGGCTGAAGGTGTAATTTCGTTGGCAGAGCCTCTAATTGTGTCAAATTGTTCGGCGTCGAGTGGTGCGGCTGGGTTCGAGCTGTTATTTGTGGTTTCCCCCTCCCATGCTATGGATGGCTTGAACAATCTTTCCAAAAAGATGTTGGGGGGACTGCATCGCATTTTGCTCCGATGCGTGCTAGGACGTCCGCCGCTTGATTGTTTTCTCGGGCTATATGGTGAAACTCCAGCCCTTCGAACCGAGCTGACATTTTTAGGACGGCGTTGCGGTAAGCTGCCATTTTTGGGTCCTTGGTGTCGAAGTCTCCATTTATTTGGGATATCGCGAGGTTTGAATCCCCGCGTACCTCTAGGCGCGGGATACCCATGGATACTGCTATCCG
Source organism: Triticum monococcum (assembly GCA_034509565.1). Classification (NCBI taxonomy): domain Eukaryota; kingdom Viridiplantae; phylum Streptophyta; class Magnoliopsida; order Poales; family Poaceae; genus Triticum; species Triticum monococcum. The sequence continues at coordinate 254,559,530 of CM067843.1, read as the reverse complement.
GAGGCCATGTAGGAGGGCCTCATATTCGGCTGCATTGTTGGAATCCGTGTACATGATCTAGAGCACATATTGGACTGTGTCTCCTGGGGGGACGTCAGGACGACGCCGGCCCCCAGTCCGGCCAACATTTTGGAGCCGTCGAAATGCAAAATCCATTTTGAATATGTGCCATACTCTTTAGGGAGCTCGGCCTCCGTCCATTCTGCGACGAAGTCGGCCAAAACTTGCGATTTAATGGCTCGCCGTGGCTTATAGGTTATATCGAACGGGAGAAGCTCAATGGCCCATTTTGCAATCTGGCTCGTTGCATCGCGGTTGTTGATAATATCGTTGAGTGGCACTTCCGAGGCTACTATTATGGAACACTCTTGAAAGTAGTGTCGTAACTTCCGGGATGCCATGAATACTACGTATGCAATCTTTTGATAATGCGGGTACTGTGATTTGCATGGAGTGAGGACAGTGGGCATGTAGTTGTCAGGACCCCGATTCTAAGCCACATCGATCTAGCCGGTAACATCTCATATCACTTTGCGGCCTCACGCACGGTATCCCACGGGTGTTGCCTTACCATGGCCGGGACCGTTTGCGCCTTTTGGCTCGCGTATATGACAATGTCGCTAGCATCCATATGACCGAGAACCCGGGCCGACATGGCTAGTCGTGAACCCAAAGCGGCACAGACCTATGGAGACAGGCATACATGAATCACAACGAACATGTCGGTCATCAACGAGTGATTCCGGGCTGTAGCACTGGGCTAACAGGACTCCGGGGGATCCCGGGCTGTAGCAGGCTAGACAGGACTCCGGAGATCACCGCGTGACATTTCCCCGAAGGGACAGACATAGGGACGAAGTGAAACACATGCCGGCCAGTCAAGTGTCCTGAACAGTAGTGCTGGGCTAGCAGGACTCCGGTGAACCGGGCTGTAGCGGACTACTATGGCATCGAGGAGCACTAGACTACATTTCCCCATAAGAAAGGCTGCGAAGGACAAACAACTAGATTGTCGGATCCCACTCATACCAAGCATTTCAATCATACATACAATATGCTCGATATGAGTACATACAACATGGCATCACAACAAAACTCTACAACTCAAGTACTTTATTTAAAGGCTCCAGGGAGCCATACATAACATATCCATACAGGTAGGGGTCACATGACCCGACACTCAAGTCATACAGTCATACAAGCACATGCGGAAGCAACTAGTCTGAGTACAGACTCTAGAAAGAAAGAAGGCTTCTCGAAGCCTGTCTATCTACATAGGGCCCTCCATGGCCTGGATCACCACCTGGGTGGCTAGTCACTCGTCGACGTCAAGGTCTACGTAAAACCCATCGGAGGGGGCAGTGTTGTCGTCTGAAAACAATAAATAAGCAAACATGAGTACAAAGGTACTCAGCAAGTCTTACATCAGAACCTACTGTACATGCTCATTCTCAAGAAGGTGGTGGGGTTTATGCAGCAAGCCAGCTTTGACTCTTGGCTAAGCTATCCTACGGAATCTTTTAGCAAAATAGTTTTCGCACACGAGTCCACTACTCACCATCACAATACTCCACCGTGGATCCTCCCTCGTATCCTGCGAGGGGGCCATCCTCGGTACTCACACTTATCTTGAGTCTTTTAGTAGTATCCATTAACTTGTCTATGAACTGTATATGCAATCAAGTAGTCCTTTACCGCGGACACGGCTATTCGAATAGTTTCATACCCTGCAGGGGTGTACTTCGTCACACATGTTTCCACCACTTAGCGTCTGCACACGAAATGTGCTCGGCAGACTTCAAGCGAAAACCGACGTGGGTGTAGAACATGACCTGACTAACCTCACAAGTCTCTAGTCCAGGGTCATCGCCTATTCAGGTTCCATCCGCAAGGAAATCCGGCCGGGGTGTCCTCAATGGCCCTGAACGATGTGAACAGGGTTCCCGAGACACCAAACGGGTGACTCGGTGTCAGGACCCCGATTCTAAGCCACATCGATCTAGCCGGTAACACCTCATATCACTTTGCGGCCTCACGCACGGTATCCCACGGGTGTCGCCTTACCATGGCCCGGGACCGTTTGCGCCTTTTGGCTCACGTATATGACAATGTCGCTAGCATCCATATGACCGAGAACCCGGGCCGACATGGCTAGTCGTGAACCCAAAGCGGCACAGACCTATGGAGACAGGCATACATGAATCACAACGAACATGTCGGTCATCAACGAGTGATTCCGGGCTGTAGCACTGGGCTAGCAGGACTCCGGGGAATCCCGGGCTGTAGCAGGCTAGACAGGACTCCGAAGATCACCGCGTGACATTTCCCCGAAGGGACAGACATAGGGACGAAGTGAAACACATGCCGGCCAGTCAAGCGTCCTGAACAGTAGTGCTGGGCTAGCAGGACTCCGGTGAACCGGGCTGTAGCGGACTACTATGGCTCGAGGAGCACTAGACTACATTTCCCCATAAGAAAGGCTGCGAAGGGCAAACAACTAGATTGTCGGATCCCACTCATACCAAGCATTTCAAACATACATACAATATGCTCGATATGGGTACATACAACATGGCATCACAACAAAACTCTACAACTCAAGTACTTTATTTAAAGGCTCCAGGGAGCCATACTTAACATATCCATACAGGTAGGGGTCACATGACCCGACACTCAAGTCATACAGTCATACAAGCACATGCGGAAGCAACTAGTCTGAGTACAGACTCTAGAAAGAAGAAGGCTTCTCGAAGCCTGTCTATCTACATAGGGCCCTCCATTGCCTGGATCACCACCTGGGTGTCTAGTCACTCGTCGACGTCAAGATCTACGTAAAACCCATCGGAGGGGGCAGTGTTGTCGTCTGAAAACAATAGATAAGCAAACATGAGTACAAAAGTACTCAGCAAGTCTTACATCAGAACCTACTGTACATGCTCATTCTCAAGAAGGTGGTGGGGTTTATGCAGCAAGCCAGCTTTGACTCTTGGCTAAGCTATCCTACGGAATCTTTTAGCAAAATAGTTTTCGCACACGAGTCCACTACTCACCATCACAATACTCCACCGAGGATCCTCCCTCGTATCCTGTGAGGGGGCCATCCTCGGTACTCACACTTATCTTGAGTCTTTTAGTAGTATCCATTAACTTGTCTATGAACTGTATATGTAATCAAGTAGTCCTTTACCGCGGACGCGGCTATTCGAATAGTTTCATACCCTGCAGGGGTGTACTTCGTCACACATGTTTCCACCACTTAGCGTCTGCACACGAAATGTGCTCGGCAGACTTCAAGCGAAAACCGACGTGGGTGTAGACCACGACCTGACTAACCTCACAAGTCTCTAGTCCAGGGTCATCGCCTATTCAGGTTCCATCCGCAAGGAAATCCGGCCGGGGTGTCCTCAACGGCCCCGAACAATGTGAACAGGGTTCCCGAGACACCAAACGGGTGACTCGGTACACCGTGCCACGGTGTATCTACCGCAACATAGCCCACCCCTAGGGTCAGCGCTACGCACGGCCGCCAACACATATCCTACAAACACCAGAAACTAGTTGCAACTCCTGGACTGAGGCGAGAGGGGTCGGTAAGTCGAGCGGGGTCATATTTCAGGGCCCAATGTGTGGTAGTAGCTGAATCTTAATTCACGCATACAGAACTCAGTTCTTAGGGACGGCTTCAATGAAACAACCCACCATGTACTCCTACATGGCCTCTCATCGATACCTTTACCAAAACATGTTCAACACATCCCACATAATACTGGCACAAGCATTTCACTCTAGCCCATTACCTAGATGAACCAGACCTGACACAACTCTAAGCATAGCAGGCATAGCAAGGTAGGAATCACAAAACATGGCTCAATCAACTCCTACACATGCTAGTGGGTTTCATCTAGCTACTGTGGCAATGACAGGTCATGCAGAGGATAAGGGTTCAACTACCGTAGCACACAGCAGTTTGAATCGTGTTGTCTTAATGCAGTAAACAAGAGCAGGAGCGGGAACATGGGTTGTATCGGAATGATCAATGGTTGCTTGCCTGATGGAGTGGTGACGGGATACTGCCCTTCAGTTGGATACTCGTGAATATCCTCGGAGGCAGAACCTACCACGAAGAACACAACTGAGCACAATCAACACATGACGATATGCAACAATATGATGCATGCTATGACATGGCAATATGGATGTGTCTTGAGCTAATGCAACTAGCTATAATTTAAATGGAGTTGGTTTGAGTGCAAGATTCAAATTCCTACCCCATATATGATTATTTAAATGCCCTTTATTTGTTTTGTCCAAAACAGGGGACAAACATTGTTCAAACATGCATGAAAATGGTACAGATGGATTCCTTGAATTTTTCTGATAATTTTACATATATAATTTGTCTCATTTGGAGTTATGGTTGAATTTCTATGAATTTTTGAAGTTTGAACTATTTTCTAGAATTTCCTGAGTTATTTTAATTCTAGAAAAGATATATTGCGTCAGCATGACAACAGCATTGCGTCAGCAGGTCAAAGGCGGCTGTCCCAGTCAAACCTGACGTGTGGGGGCCACTGGTCAGTGTAACAGGGCAGGGAGAGAGGCTGACTAGTGGGTCCCACCTGTCAGGGTCATTAGTTAATTAAACTAACTAATTTTGGTTAGGAACTAATCTGGATAATTAGCAAAGGGGGGGCCCACTTGTCATTGACTCAGGGGAGTCAACTGGGCCCACCCAGTCCACGTCAGTGGTCAAACTCGCCAGCGTTTAGCCGCCGGCGAGGCCAGACGCGGCGGCGTGCTGCGGGATTTGCCCACAGGGCTCCGTTTGCCACACGGAGAGCAGCTACGGGCAGCTGGTGCTCGCCTGCATCCAGCCGTGGTGATGGCTTGGCCGGGGAGTGGCCGGAGCATCGCCGGCGATGAGGTTAGGCGGAGACCGAAGCTCGGGCCAGCTCGTGCGCGTGGCTGCAGTGGCCTAGGCGATGTGGCGCTAGCACCTACAGCCTCTACGCGGCGCGAGGAGTGTGACGGACACAAGCCCGTGACCAAATGGTCACCGGAGCAACGCCGGCGACGTGGTCAGGCGGCGGCGCGTTCGGGCACAAGAGATGCGGCGTCTACGGTGTTCCAGGGGTGAAACAGAAAGCACGGGGAGGTTCAACAGCTCACAGAGAAGCCGCAGGGAGGGTCAGCGTGCTCGGGGAAGGCTCGGTGCGGTCGGAACGGCGACGGTGATCTGGGCGGCCCGAGGTTGAAGACGAGCTCGGTGGAGTCGTTTGCGGGCCTCCGGCGGGGCGTAGCTTGGTGGAGCGATCGAGGAGGAAGTGGCGGAGCTTCAGGACACGGTGGAGCAGCGCGGGGACGGCGGTGGACACGACTACACCGGCGGAACGACGACGACTGCGTCGGCCATGGCTAAGGGGAGCGAGGGAGTGAGGCAGGGGGCGAGTGAGCATGTCCAGGGGGTCGAGGCGGCGACGTGGAGCCTGTCTAGGCCAGCAGGGCGGCGAGGGGAGGACGCAGGGCGGCAGCCAGCTGCGTGGCGCGCACGGGTGCCGCCGTCGAGCACCTGCCTGCCTGCCTGGCCGAGCCAAGCTGCTCGCTGGCGCGGTGGCTGGGCTGGGCCGGCAGGTGGGCCTGGTGGGCGGCGCCAGGTAAGGCCCAGGTGGGCTTCTCCCTCTCCTCTTTTTTTTTATTATGTTTTCTATTTTCTATTTCTGTTATTCTGTTTTGATTTAGTTTAAATACTAAATCATTTTATAAAATCCTGAAAATATTTATGGACACTTTCTGAATTATTTCAGTGGCCCAAAAATAATTCCAACATTATTTGAGCATTTGAATTATTTAATAGTATTTAAATGCCCAAATTCAAATATTTGTGAATTAAGTCAATGCCCCTTTTGTTGACCTAAAAATATATGCACCATTTTTCCCAAGGGTTCTAACCCAAGGCAAGGAGGGTGAACATATCTGAAGGGCATTTCAGGTTCATTGAGTTTATTTTTAGTAAACCCTAGTTGATTTCAGGGGGGGGGGGGTGCTGGGGGTTTTGCTTTCCCCATTTCCATTTCTGATGAAAGTAGACATGATGCACACTCTAATGCATAACCTAGCTAGGGTGTGACAACTCACCCCCACTCAATAGAATCTCGTCCCGAGATTTAGGATCATCTGGGAAGAAGGCGGGGTACTCGAGTCGAAGACGATCCTCCCTTTCCCAAGTGGCTTCTTCCTCGGAATGGTGTGACCATTGAACCTTGAGAAACTTGATATTATGACGTCGAGTGGTACGCTCGGCTTGATCAAGGATACGAACGGGGTATTCCCGATAAGAAAGGTTATCTTGTAAATCAAGCATTTCGTGGTCCACTCCACGGATAGGATCCGCGAAGCAACGCCTGAGTTGCGAAACGTGGAAGACATCGTGAACTCTGGAAAGATGCGGAGGTAGTTCCAATTGGTAGGCAACTTCTCCTCGTTTGGCAATAATGCGAAAGGATCCAATGTAACGAGGAGCCAATTTGCCTTTGATACCGAAGCGATGGGTTCCTTTTAACGGGGTAACCCGAAGGTAAGCTTTCTCGTCAATTTCAAATGTCATAGGCTTATGCTTACGATCATATTGACTCTTTTGTCGAGATTGGGCCGTTTTCAATTTCTCACGAATAACGCGAACCTGCTCTTCTGCTTCCTGAATCATATCCGGGCCAAAGAGTTGTTTTTCCCCGGTTTCTGACCAGTTAAGAGGCGTTCGACATTTTCGTCCGTAGAGAACTTCGAAGGGAGCCTTGCCCAAACTGGCTTGATAGCTATTGTTATAGGCAAACTCCGCGAATGGAAGGCATTTCTCCCAACTCATTCCGAACGAGATAACAGAAGCTCGGAGCATATCCTCCAGAATTTGATTCACTCGCTCTACTTGACCACTTGATTGAGGATGGAAGGCGGTGCTAAAGGAGAGATGAGTTCCCATAGCATTTTGGAAACTTTCCCAAAATCGAGAGGTGAAGAGACTTCCACGGTCTGAGTTAATTTCCAATGGGACACCATGAAGAGACACTATTCGGGAGATGTATAAGTCAGCTAGCTGGCTAGCGGTGATACTCTCTCGAACAGGTAGAAAATGGGCTACTTTGGAAAGACGGTCGATCACGACGAAGATGGCATTATTTCCCCTCTTGGTCCTGGGAAACCCAGTGATGAAATCCATACTGATTTTGTCCCATTTCCATTCAGGAATAGCCAAAGGTTGAAGGGTGCCAGCAGGCCGTTGATGCTCTGCTTTAACCCGACGACAAACGTCGCAATTAGCAATGTATTGAGCAATTTCCCTCTTCATCCTAGTCCACCAAAACCTCTGGCGTAGGTCTTGATACATTTTAGTACTACCGGGATGAATGGTGAGAGGGGATTCATGAGCTTCCTTAAGGATCATCTGGTGTAGATGTTGGTTCTTGGGAACCACCAGGCGGTTCTCAAAGAAGACAGCACCTTGCTCATCCCTGGAAAAACATTTAGCTACTCCGCTAGCAATGTTTTCCTTAATCCGGGATATGCCCTTATCACGCTTTTGGGCAGCTATGATTTGATCCATAAGGGTAGGTTTCGCCACCAGGGTGGATAGGAATCCTTGAGGAACAATGTGAAGATTAAGCTTGCGAAATTCCTCATGGAGAAGTGGTTGACTCTGTTGTAACATCAGGTTGTTACAATAGGACTTACGACTTAATGCATCGGCCATGACATTGGCTTTGCCAGGGGTGTAAGTTATTCCTAAGTCGTAATCCGAGATCAGCTCGACCCAACGTCTTTGCTTGAGATTCAAATCTGGTTGGGTGAAGATATATTTCAAGCTTTGGTGATCGGTGAAGATCTCGCAACGATTACCGAGAAGGTAATGTCGCCAGGTTTTGAGTGCATGGACTACAGCTGCAAGCTCTAGATCATGTGTGGGATAATTTTCCTCATGTGGGTGTAATTGCCGTGAGGCATAGGCAATTACCTGACGATCCTGCATGAGTATGCAACCTAGTCCTTGTCGCGAGGCGTCGCAATAGATAATAAAGTCCTTGGAGAAATCTGGTGGTACCAGTACGGGAGCAGATGTCAGGCGTCTTTTCAGTTCCTGAAAACTGAACTCGCACTGTGGAGTCCACTCGAACTTTTTATCTTTCTTGAGGAGTTCAGTTAGAGGTTTAGCAACCTTGGAGAAATTCTCGACGAAGCGGCGGCAATAGCTCGCTAGGCCAAGGAAACTCCGAACTTGCTTGACCGAAACAGGTGGAGTCCAATCAAGGACGGCTTGAACTCGCTCGGGATTGACAGCAATACCCTTACCAGAGATTACATGGCCTAGATAGGTCACTTCTGACAACCAAAATTCACACTTGGAGAATTTGGCATAAAGGCGATGCTCTCGAAGTTTCATCAATACCAGCCTTAGATGTTCGGCATGTTCCTCTTCATTTTTGGAGTAGATGAGTATGTCATCGAGGTATACTACGACGAATTTGTCCAAGTACTCCATGAAAACCGAGTTCATTAACCGGGAGAAAGTGGCCGGGGCATTCGTTAAACCGAAGGACATGACGGTGTACTCGTATTGGCCATAACGAGTGACAAAAGCCGTTTTGGGAATGTCCCCGTTTCTGATTTTGATTTGATGGTAGCCCAACCTCAAATCCATCTTGGAGAAGACTGAGGATCCAGCGAGCTGATCGTACAGGTCGTTGATCCTGGGAAGCGGGTATTTGTTCTTGATGGTGACCAGATTGACAGGTCGGTAATCCACAACCATTCGATCCGTTCCATCCTTCTTCTTGACGAAGAGGACGGGGCAAGCCCAAGGAGAGGAGCTAGGACGGATGAACCCTTTGTTCAAGGACTCATCGAGTTGGTTCTTAAGCTCGGCTAGTTCTAAGGGTGCCATCTTGTAGGGTCTTCTAGCAATTGGAACGGTTCCTGGAACAAGGTCTATCACAAACTCGACATCCCGGTCAGGTGGAACACCTGGCAGTTCTTCCGGAAACACATCCGGGAAGTCTCGGACTACCGGAACGTCCTCAAGGTCTGGAAGAGGGTTGGCATTGAGAGAGTAAAGTTGGCGCTTGGCCACTCGAGTTAAGACATTAACTGTCTTGCCCGAGGGATGAGTAAGTTGAACGGTTCTAGTGGCACAATCGATCTTGGCGCAATGAGCCGACATCCAGTCCATACCCAAGATGATGTTTATGTCGGAGGACTTGAGAGCTATTAAAGATGCAAGGAAGACAAGCCTATCGACAAGAATTTCGTTCCCATGGCTTACCCTAGAGGTTTGCCATTTGGAACCCGGAGTTTGAATTACCATGGAAGTGGGCATGTCACAGAATGTCGTGTTATGCAACCGAGCATAATTCTCAGATATGAAGGAATGAGATGCTCCAGTATCGAAAAGAACAGATGCCGGATGGCAGTTAACAAGGAGCGTACCAAGGACGACGTTGGGATCCTCATGAGCCTCTTCGGCTGAGACGTAGTTGACATGGCCACGTGCAGTAGTGGCCGGCTTGGCGTAGAAAGTCTTTCCCGCGGGCTTACCACGGCCAACGGACTTTCCAGCTTGATTGGGGTTGTTCTGGGGACACTCTCGACTATAGTGACCCGGTTCTCCACACTTGAAGCATGTTACCACAGTGGGGCGTGGAGCAACACTAGCAGCGGGGCCACCATAGGGCTTGGATGGTGCAATTTGCTGGTTGGGACGAGGCACCTCGAAGGATGGCCTCGGGGTGAATCTGGGTGGCAGTGCGGTGCTTGGAATCCACACCCGTCGCTTCTGAGCTCCAGAGCCGGATGAAGACCCAAAATCACGAGAATGCTTGCGTGAAGCGTCATAATCAGTCTGGCCTGTCTCAGCACTGATAGCTTTATTGACCAACTTCTGGAAGGATGTGCACTCGTGCAGACGGAGATCGCGACGAAGCTCAGGGTTAAGTCCCTTACGGAACCTTGCCTGCTTCTTGGCGTCAGTAGAAACCTCTTCAGGAGCATAGCGTGCCAGGTTCCCAAATTCTCGGCCATATGCATCCACAGTCAGCCTTCCTTGGGTGAAGTTGCAGAACTCCTCCCTCTTGCGATCCATGAGACCTTCCGGAATGTGATGCTCACGGAAAGCCTCGCTGAACTCAGCCCAGGTAGTGATTTGGCCGACCGGGCGCATAGCTTCGTAGTTTTCCCACCAATGGCTAGCGGGGCCCTCAAGATGATAAGCAGCATAGGTAACCTTGTCGGCTTCAGCTACGTTGGCAGAACGTAGCTTGTGGGTGATGCTGCGAAGCCAATCATCCGCGTCGAGGGGCTCGACGGAATGGTTAAACTTTGGTGGGTACAGCTTGATGAAGTCGTTGATTGACACCAAGGCATTTCGTGGGTGGCGTGCAGTGTTCTGCTCAATCCGCTCCAGCAGGCGGTTGGTTTCACGCTTGTTCCTTTCCGCCTCCAGCATCACTTCGGCTAGGGAAGGCGGGTGAGGCAAATTTTCACCTCTAGCTGCATTGGCTTCCCCCTGCTCCGAGGCAGCAGGGTTTCCGCGGGTGTTGACCATCCTAGGAGGGAAAACAAGACAACGGTTTAGACAAGGATGGCTCAAACTTAACAGGGAAGTGCAGAATGTAAAGGATAACGCGGAATGCAGAGATGCTCATTCGTATGCCATGGTAATATAAAACTGCCATATATACACCAACGGTCATACTCGTCATACATAGTTTAGTACAAGCCCATGCTACAGTACAACTATGAAGGTAGACGTTACATCTCATCGGAGGCATTCCGAGTCCCTATACATTATTTGTCTACACCTCCGGAATCGATTACACACCAAGTCGTATTCCACAAGTCACACAGGACAGTGGAGATACAACTACTACAATACTAGTGGTACCACTACTAACTCAGATAGCTCCGTAGTAGTCCTCATAGAAGTCACCTCCATAGCCTGGAAGTTCAACGTGATCATCCGGAAACAGACGGTCCTGAGGAGCCTATGGACCGTAGGGGCTAGGATAAGGTCTTGGACCAACAAACGGTGGCCTGCGGGGACCAAGGGGTGGGGTGATGCCTCCCACATCACGCCAATCCACCATGTCTGGCAGAGCTGCTCTCACAGGATACAGATCCCTGGTATCCATACATCCAGCTTGCACCGCGGGTGCAAACCGAGTCAATGTGGCCCAATGATCGGCACGGGTATTGAAGAGCTCCAGCCTCAAGGCCCGATTCTCTCGGTCCTTATCTTCGAGCATCTCAGCGGTGGTACGAGTTAATGAGTCCTCCTGAGTGGAGTCAGCATAGATAGCCTGAAGATACCCCTGCGCTCCCGGAAGTGAAGCTGGCATGTAACGGAAGTCAGTGTTCCGAAGCAGGCCAGTCCGAACTCGCAAGATGGTCATCATGGAATAGGCAGCATCCTGCACAGCCATCTCAATGGTAACTCCGAGTCCATAGGAACAGTGAAGGGGCTCGGTAGATCCAGGATCGGAAGGAAATATCCTGACGGTGCATAAATACTGGCTTTGATTAAAGTCGCGGAACTGCTCTTCAACAGTGTATTCGGGATACCAACGGTATCCTGTCTCGATCATGACCCAGACCAACATAGCAGTATGACCGGGCACGTCGAGGCACCTGGTCAGGCGAACCACTTGAATTTGGGACTGGTTGGCCATCTGAAAGCACAGCCACAAGACAAAGACATCAGAATTCCTAGGGAAAATTGGGCAGCATAACGGCTGTAAATGCTCAGAAAAAGATTTGAGACATCCACAACAGTTCACAATACCGCTCAACAGCATCATATCAAGGTTCTGATTCAAATAGCCACATACTAAAATAGTAGAAACTGGACTGAAACTCGTAGCAAAAATCCTATGAGCTACTACGGATTAGTAACACGTGAACCTGATAGAAGAAGAGAGCCTAGTCCTTAACCCACGTTGAATGAGAAGAGAATGACTAAGATCAGAAGCATAGGGTAAAGGAATAAAAAGAACCTTACGTTCCCTCCCACAATCAATTCCCTTACATATAACTAAAGCATTTCTAGACTCGACATCGACCAGTTTGGCTGAACGAACCTACAGGCAGTCCGGCTCTGATACCAACGCTGTCAGGACCCCGATTCTAAGCCACATCGATCTAGCCGGTAACACCTCATATCACTTTGCGGCCTCACGCACGGTATCCCACGGGTGTCGCCTTACCATGGCCCGGGACCGTTTGCGCCTTTTGGCTCACGTATATGACAATGTCGCTAGCATCCATATGACCGAGAACCCGGGCCGACATGGCTAGTCGTGAACCCAAAGCGGCACAGACCTATGGAGACAGGCATACATGAATCACAACGAACATGTCGGTCATCAACGAGTGATTCCGGGCTGTAGCACTGGGCTAGCAGGACTCCGGGGAATCCCGGGCTGTAGCAGGCTAGACAGGACTCCGAAGATCACCGCGTGACATTTCCCCGAAGGGACAGACATAGGGACGAACTGAAACACATGCCGGCCAGTCAAGCGTCCTGAACAGTAGTGCTGGGCTAGCAGGACTCCGGTGAACCGGGCTGTAGCGGACTACTATGGCTCAAGGAGCACTAGACTACATTTCCCCATAAGAAAGGCTGCGAAGGGCAAACAACTAGATTGTCGGATCCCACTCATACCAAGCATTTCAAACATACATACAATATGCTCGATATGGGTACATACAACATGGCATCACAACAAAACTCTACAACTCAAGTACTTTATTTAAAGGCTCCAGGGAGCCATACTTAACATATCCATACAGGTAGGGGTCACATGACCCGACACTCAAGTCATACAGTCATACAAGCACATGCGGAAGCAACTAGTCTGAGTACAGACTCTAGAAAGAAGAAGGCTTCTCGAAGCCTGTCTATCTACATAGGGCCCTCCATGGCCTGGATCACCACCTGGGTGTCTAGTCACTCGTCGACGTCAAGATCTACGTAAAACCCATCGGAGGGGGCAGTGTTGTCGTCTGAAAACAATAGATAAGCAAACATGAGTACAAAAGTACTCAGCAAGTCTTACATCAGAACCTACTGTACATGCTCATTCTCAAGAAGGTGGTGGGGTTTATGCAGCAAGCCAGCTTTGACTCTTGGCTAAGCTATCCTACGGAATCTTTTAGCAAAATAGTTTTCGCACACGAGTCCACTACTCACCATCACAATACTCCACCGAGGATCCTCCCTCGTATCCTGTGAGGGGGCCATCCTCGGTACTCACACTTATCTTGAGTCTTTTAGTAGTATCCATTAACTTGTCTATGAACTGTATATGTAATCAAGTAGTCCTTTACCGCGTACGCGGCTATTCGAATAGTTTCATACCCTGCAGGGGTGTACTTCGTCACACATGTTTCCACCACTTAGCGTCTGCACACGAAATGTGCTCGGCAGACTTCAAGCGAAAACCGACGTGGGTGTAGACCACGACCTGACTAACCTCACAAGTCTCTAGTCCAGGGTCATCGCCTATTCAGGTTCCATCCGCAAGGAAATCCGGCCGGGGTGTCCTCAACGGCCCCGAACGATGTGAACAGGGTTCCCGAGACACCAAACGGGTGACTCGGTACACCGTGCCACGGTGTATCTACCGCAACATAGCCCACCCCTAGGGTCAGCGCTACGCACGGCCGCCAACACATATCCTACAAACACCAGAAACTAGTTGCAACTCCTGGACTGAGGCGAGAGGGGTCGGTAAGTCGAGCGGGGTCATATTTCAGGGCCCAATGTGTGGTAGTAGCTGAATCTTAATTCACGCATACAGAACTCAGTTCTTAGGGACGGCTTCAATGAAACAACCCACCATGTACTCCTACATGGCCTCTCATCGATACCTTTACCAAAACATGTTCAACACATCCCACATAATACTGGCACAAGCATTTCACTCTAGCCCGTTACCCAGATGAACCAGACCTGACACAACTCTAAGCATAGCAGGCATAGCAAGGTAGGAATCACAAAACATGGCTCAATCAACTCCTACACATGCTAGTGGGTTTCATCTAGCTACTGTGGCAATGACAGGTCATGCAGAGGATAAGGGTTCAACTACCGTAGCACACAGCAGTTTGAATCGTGTTGTCTTAATGCAGTAAACAAGAGCAGGAGCGGGAACATGGGTTGTATCGGAATGATCAATGGTTGCTTGCCTGATGGAGTGGTGACGGGATACTGCCCTTCAGTTGGATACTCGTGAATATCCTCGGAGGCAGAAACTACCACGAAGAACACAACCGAGCACAATCAACACATGATGATATGCAACAATATGATGCATGCTATGACATGGCAATATGGATGTGTCTTGAGCTAATGCAACTAGCTATAATTTAAATGGAGTTGGTTTGAGTGCAAGATTCAAATTCCAACCCCATATATGATTATTTAAATGCCCTTTATTTGTTTTGTCCAAAACAGGGGACAAACATTGTTCAAACATGCATGAAAATGGTACAGATGGATTCCTTGAATTTTTCTGATAATTTTACATATATAATTTGTCTCATTTGGAGTTATGGTTGAATTTCTATGAATTTTTGAAGTTTGAACTATTTTCTGGAATTTCCTGAGTTATTTTAATTCCAGAAAAGATATATTGCGTCAGCATGACAACAGCATTGCGTCAGCAGGTCAAAGGCGGCTGTCCCAGTCAAACCTGACGTGTGGGGGCCACTGGTCAGTGTAACAGGGCAGGGAGAGAGGCTGACTAGTGGGTCCCACCTGTCAGGGTCATTAGTTAATTAAACTAACTAATTTTGGTTAGGAACTAATCTGGATAATTAGCAGAGGGGGGGCCCACTTGTCATTGACTCAGGGGAGTCAACTGGGCCCACCCAGTCCACGTCAGTGGTCAAACTCGCCGGCGTTTAGCCGCCGGCGAGGCCAGACGCGGCGGCGTGCTGCGGGATTTGCCCACAGGGCTCCGTTTGCCACACGGAGAGCAGCTACGGGCAGCTGGTGCTCGCCCGCATCCAGCCGTGGTGATGGCTTGGCCGGGGAGTGGCCGGAGCATCGCCGGCGATGAGGTTAGGCGGAGACCGAAGCTCGGGCCAGCTCGTGCGCGTGGCTGCAGTGGCCTAGGCGATGTGGCGCTAGCACCTACAGCCTCTACGCGGCGCGAGGAGTGTGACGGACACAAGCCCGTGACCAAATGGTCACCGGAGCAACGCCGGCGACGTGGTCAGGCGGCGGCGCGTTCGGGCACAAGAGATGCGGCGTCTACGGTGTTCCAGGGGTGAAACAGAAAGCACGGGGAGGTTCAACAGCTCACAGAGAAGCCGCAGGGAGGGTCAGCGTGCTCGGGGAAGGCTCGGTGCGGTCGGAACGGCGACGGTGATCTGGGCGGCCCGAGGTTGAAGACGAGCTCGGTGGAGTCGTTTGCGGGCCTCCGGCGGGGCGTAGCTTGGTGGAGCGATCGAGGAGGAAGTGGCGGAGCTTCAGGACACGGTGGAGCAGCGCGGGGACGGCGGTGGACACGACTACGCCGGCAGAACGACGACGACTGCGTCGGCCATGGCTAAGGGGAGCGAGGGAGTGAGGCAGGGGGCGAGTGAGCATGTCCAGGGGGTCGAGGCGGCGACGTGGAGCCTGTCTAGGCCAGCAGGGCGGCGAGGGGAGGACGCAGGGCGGCAGCCAGCTGCGTGGCGCGCGCGGGTGCCGCCGTCGAGCACCTGCCTGCCTGCCTGGCCGAGCCAAGCTGCTCGCTGGCGCGGTGGCTGGGCTGGGCCGGCAGGTGGGCCTGGTGGGCGGCGCCAGGTAAGACCGAGGTGGGCTTCTCCCTCTCCTCTTTTTTTTATTATGTTTTCTATTTTCTATTTCTGTTATTCTGTTTTGATTTAGTTTAAATACTAAATCATTTTATAAAATCCTGAAAATATTTATGGACACTTTCTGAATTATTTCAGTGGCCCAAAAATAATTCCAACATTATTTGAGCATTTGAATTATTTAATAGTATTTAAATGCCCAAATTCAAATATTTGTGAATTAAGTCAATGCCCCTTTTGTTGACCTAAAAATATATGCACCATTTTTCCCAAGGGTTCTAACCCAAGGCAAGGAGGGTGAACATATCTGAAGGGCATTTCAGGTTCATTGAGTTTATTTTTAGTAAACCCTAGTTGATTTCAGGGGGGGGGTGCTGGGGGTTTTGCTTTCCCCATTTCCATTTCTGAAGAAAGTAGACATGATGCACACTCTAATGCATAACCTAGCTAGGGTGTGACACTCGGTACACCGTGCCACGGTGTATCTACCGCAACATAGCCCACGCCTAGGGTCAGCGCTACGCACGGCCGCCAACACATATCCTACAAACACCAGAAACTAGTTGCAACTCCTGGACTGAGGCGAGGGGGGTCGGTAAGTCGAGCGGGGTCATATTTCAGGGCCCAATGTGTGGTAGTAGCTGAATCTTAATTCACGCATACAGAACTCAGTTCCTAGGGACGGCTTCAATGAAACAACCCACCATGTACTCCTACATGGCCTCTCATCGATACCTTTACCAAAACATGTTCAACACATCCCACATATTACTGGCACAAGCATTTCACTCTAGCCCATCCCCAGATGAACCAGACCTGACACAAACTCTAAGCATAGCAGGCATAGCAAGGTAGGAATCATAAAACATGGCTCAATCAACTCCTACACATGCTAGTGGGTTTCATCTAGTTACTGTGGCAATGACAGGTCATGCAGAGGATAAGGGTTCAACTACCGTAGCATACAACAGTTTGAATCGTGTTGTCTTAATGCAGTAAACAAGAGCAGGAGCGAGAACATGGGTTGTATCGGAATGATCAATGGTTGCTTGCCTGATGGAGTGGTAACGGGATACTGCCCTTCAGTTGGATACTCGTGAATATCCTCGGAGGCAGAACCTACCCCGAAGAACACAACCGAGCACAATCAACACATGACGATATGCAACAATATGATGCATGCTATGACATGGCAATATGGATGTGTCTTGAGCTAATGCAACTAGCTATGATTTAAATGAAGTTGGTTTGAGTACAAGATTCAAATTCCAACCCCATATATGATTATTTAAATGCCCTTTATTTGTTTTGTCCAAAACAGAGGACAAACATTGTTCAAACATGCATGAAAATGGTACAGATGGATTCCTTGAATTTTTCTGATAATTTTTCATATATAATTTGTCTCATTTGGAGTTATGGTTGAATTTCTATGAATTTTTGAAGTTTTGGGTATTTTCTGAAATTTCCTGAATTATTTTTTAACTAGAAAATGATTTACTGCGTCAGCTTGACGTCAGCTGGTCAACTGAGCTGCCTCCAGGTCAAACCTGACCAGTGGGACCCACTGGTCAGTGACTAATTAACTAACTAAAATTAATTAGAGCCTGGGCCCGCATGTCAGTGTCTATTTAACGTAATTAAGTTAATTAGGACTAACTAAATCTAACACTAATTAAAAAGGGGCCTGGCCCACACGTCAGTCAGTCAGGGGGCGTCAAACCCCTGGCCAGCAGGGTCAAACCTGCCGGCGACTTGACGCCGGCGAGGCCAGACACGGCGAAACGGCTCGGGTTTCGCCTAGAGGGCACCATTTGATGCGCGGTTTCCTCCTACGGGTTCCTGGGAGTGAGGCGCATCCAGAGAGACAAGCAGCAGCAGCTGGGGTGGCCGGAGCTGATGGCGGCGAGCTCTTTGGCGGCCACCGGAGTTCGGTTGCGCGCGGGATCGCGGCTGCAGCGAGCAAACACGCAAAATAAAGCGCGGGCAAGGCACTACGCGATGCAGAGGTGTCGTTTGGCACGTTGGCGCGACCAAATGGGCATCGGAGCGACACCGGCGACGAGCCCGAGCGGCGTTGAGCTCGGTCAGTAGGGAGTCGGCAGTTTGAGCTTGAAATAATGACGGGGAGGAGGGGTATTCGGAGCAGGAGCTCACTGGGGTCACGTAGAGCAGCTCGGTGGGCTCGGGGACGGTCCGGAGCCGACGAATTTGACGGAGATGGCCGGCGGTCCCGAGGTTGAAGAAGACGACGCCGAGGACGAAGCAAGGCTTCTCGGCTCGCTTGGCTCGGTGCAGAAGGCGTAGGCGACAGTGGCGGAGCTTCCACGCAACACGGGAAGGCGAGAGGGGGTCGGGGAGTGTGGTGGCAGCAAACGGCAGCGACGGCGCGTTCGGGTGGTCGCGCGGGAGAGAACCAGGGGAGGAGGGAGAGCGAGGGAGAGGGATATGAGGGGGCCAGGGGGTGCGTGGCGTCCATAGCGACGTCCAGGCGTCGAGGGGGGCGGCCGAAGCAGGAGGTGGCCGTCGGTGGCCGCACGCGTGCCGGCGCACCGCGGGCACACGCCCGGCGTCCTCCTGGCAGCAGCTGGAAGAAGACAAGGAGGAGGTGGGCTGGGCCAACAGTGCTGGGCCACAGCTGGGCCGCCAGGTAAGTCCAGGTGAGCCTCTGTCTCTCTCTCTAATTCATTTTATTTTCTATTTTTGTTATTCTGTTTTGATTTAGTTTAAATACTAAATCATTTTATAAAATCCTGAAAATATTTATGGGCACTTTCTAAAATATTTCAGTGGCCCAAAAATAGTTCCAACATTATTTGTGCATTTGAATTATTTAATAGTATTTTAAATGCCCAAATTCAAATATTTATGAATTAAGTCAATGCCCCTTTTGTTGACCTAAAATTATATGCACCATTTTTCCCAAGGGTTCTAACCCAAGGCAAAGAGGGTGAACATATTTGAAGGGCATTTCAGGTTCATTGAATTTATTTTTAGTAAACCCTAGTTGATTTCAGGGGGGGGGTGCTGGGGGTTCTGCTTTCCCCATTTCAATTTTCTGATGAATGTAAACATGATGCACACTCTAATGCATAACCTAGCTAGGGTGTGACAACTCACCCCCACTCAATAGAATCTCGTCCCGAGATTTAGGATCATCTGGGAAGAAGGCGGGGTACTCAAGTCGAAGACGATCCTCCCTTTCCCAAGTGGCTTCTTCCTCGGAATGGTGTGACCATTGAACCTTGAGAAACTTGATATTATGACGTCGAGTGGTACGCTCGGCTTGATCAAGGATACGAACGGGGTATTCCCGATAAGAGAGGTTATCTTGTAAATCAAGCGTTTTGTGGTCCACTCCACGGATAGGATCCGCGAAGCAACGCCTGAGTTGCGAAACGTGGAAGACGTCGTGAACTCTGGAAAGATGCGGAGGTAGTTCCAATTGGTAGGCAACTTCTCCTCGTTTGGCAAGAATGCGAAAGGGTCCAATGTAACGAGGAGCCAATTTGCCTTTGATACCGAACCGATGGGTTCCCTTTAATGGGGTAACCCGAAGGTAAGCTTTCTCATCAATTTCAAATGTCATAGGCTTATGCTTACGATCATATTGACTCTTTTGGCGAGATTGGGCCGTTTTCAATTTCTCACGAATAACGCGAACCTGCTCTTCTGCTTCCTGAATCATATCTGGGCCAAAGAGTTGTCTTTCCCCGGTTTCTGACCAGTTAAGAGGCGTTCGACATTTTCGTCCATAGAGAACTTCGAAGGGAGCCTTGCCCAAACTAGCTTGATAGCTATTGTTATAAGCAAACTCCGCGAACGGAAGGCATTTCTCCCAACTCATTCCAAACGAGATAACAGAAGCTCGGAGCATATCTTCCAGAATTTGATTTACTCGCTCTACTTGACCACTTGATTGAGGATGGAAGGCGGTGCTAAAGGAGAGATGAGTTCCCATAGCATTTTGGAAACTTTCCCAAAATCGAGAGGTGAAGAGACTTCCACGGTCTGAGTTAATTTCCAATGAGACACCATGAAGAGACACTATTCGGGAGATGTATAGGTCAGCTAGCTGGCTAGCGGTGATACTCTCACGAACAGGTAGAAAATGGGCTACTTTGGAAAGACGGTCGATCACGATGAAGATGGCATTATTTCCCCTCTTGGTCCTGGGAAACCCAGTGATGAAGTCCATACTGATTTTGTCCCATTTCCATTCAGGAATAGCCAAAGGTTGAAGGGTGCCAGCAGGCCGTTGATGCTCTGCTTTAACACGACGACAAACATCGCAATTAGCAATGTATTGAGCAATTTCTCTCTTCATCCTAGTCCACCAAAACCTCTGGCGTAGGTCTTGATACATTTTGGTACTACCGGGATGAATGGTGAGAGGGGATTCATGAGCTTCCTTAAGGATCATCTGGCGTAGATGTTGGTTCTTGGGAACCACCAGGCGGTTCTCAAAGAAGACAACACCTTGCTCATCCATGGAAAAACATTTAGCTACTCCGCTAGCAATGTTTTCCTTAATCCGGGATATGCCCTTATCACGCTTTTGGGCAGCTATGATTTGATCCATAAGGGTAGGTTTCGCCACCAGAGTAGATAGGAATCCACGAGGAACAATGTGAAGATTAAGCTTGCGAAATTCCTCATGGAGAAGTGGTTGACTTTGTTGTAACAGCAGGTTGTTACAGTAGGACTTACGACTTAGTGCATCGGCCATGACATTGGCCTTGCCAGGGGTGTAAGTTATTCCTAAGTCATAATCCGAGATCAACTCGACCCAACGTCTTTGCCTGAGATTCAAATCTGGTTGGGTGAAGATATATTTCAAGCTTTGGTGATCGGTGAATATCTCGCAACGATTACCGGAAGGTAATGTCGCCAGGTTTTGAGTGCATGGACTACAGCTGCAAGCTCTAGATCATGTGTGGGATAATTTTCCTCATGTGGGTGTAATTGCCGTGAAGCATAGGCAATTACCTGACGATCTTGCATGAGTATGCAACCTAGTCCTTGTCGCGAGGCGTCGCAATAGATAATAAAGTCCTTGGAGAAATCTGGTGGTACCAGTACGGGAGCAGATGTCAGGCGTCTTTTCAGTTCCTGAAAACTGAACTCGCACTGCGGAGTCCACTCGAACCTTTAATCTTTCTTGAGGAGTTCAGTTAGAGGTTTAGCAACCTTGGAGAAATTCTCGACGAAGCGGCGGCAATAGCTCGCTAGGCCAAGGAAACTCCGAACTTGCTTGACCGTTTCAGGTGGAGTCCAATCAAGGACGGCTTGAACTCGCTCGGGATTGACAGCAATACCCTTACCAGAGATTACATGGCCTAGATAGGTCACTTCTGACAACCAAAATTCACACTTGGAGAATTTGGCATAAAGGCGATGCTCTCGAAGTTTCATCAATACCAGCCTTAGATGTTCGGCATGTTCCTCTTCATTCTTGGAGTAGATGAGTATGTCATCGAGGTATACTACGACGAATTTGTCCAAGTAATCCATGAAAACCGAGTTCATTAACCGGGAGAAAGTGGCCGGGGCATTGGTTAAACCGAAGGACATGACGGTGTACTCGTATTGGCCATAACGAGTAACAAAAGCCGTTTTGGGAATGTCCCCGTTTCTGATTTTGATTTGATGGTAGCCCAACCTCAAATCCATCTTGGAGAAGACTGAGGATCCAGCGAGCTGATCATACAGGTCGTTGATCCTGGGAAGCGGGTATTTGTTCTTGATGGTGACCAGATTGACAGGTCGGTAATCCACAACCATTCGATCCGTTCCATCCTTCTTCTTGACGAAGAGGACGGGGCAAGCCCAAGGAGAGGAGCTAGGACGGATGAACCCTTTGTTCAAGGACTCATCGAGTTGGTTCTTAAGCTCGGCTAGTTCTAAGGGTGCCATCTTGTAGGGTCTTCTAGCAATTGGAACGGTTCCTGGAACAAGGTCTATCACAAACTCGACATCCCGGTCAGGTGGAACACCTGGCAGTTCTTCCGGAAACACATCCGGGAAGTCTCGGACCACCGGAACGTCCTCAAGGTCTGGAAGAGGGTTGGCATTGAGAGAGTAAAGTTGGCGCTTGGCCACTCGAGTTAAGACATTAACTGTCTTGCCCGAGGGATGAGTAAGTTGAACGGTTCTAGTGGCACAATCGATCTTGGCATAATGAGCCGACATCCAGTCCATACCCAAGATGATGTTTATGTCGGAGGACCTGAGAGCTATTAAAGATGCGAGGAAAACAAGCCTATCGACAAGAATTTCGTTCCCATGGCTTACCCTAGAAGTTTGCCATTTGGAACCCGGAGTTTGAATTACCATGGAAGTGGGCATGTCACAGAATGTCGTGTTATGCAACCGAGCATAATTCTCGGATATGAATGAATGAGATGCTCCAGTATCGAAAAGAACAGATGCCGGATGGAAGTTAACAAGGAGCGTACCAAGGACGACGTTGGGATCCTCATGAGCCTCTTCGGCTAAGACGTAGTTGACATGGCCACGTGCAGTAGTGGCCGGCTTGGCGTAGAAAGTCTTTCCCGCGGGCTTACCACGGCCAACGGACTTTCCAGCTTGATTGGGGTTGTTCTAGGGACACTCTTGACTATAGTGACCCGGTTCTCCACACTTGAAGCATGTTACCACAGTGGGGCGTGGAGCAACATTAGCAGCGGGGCCACCATAGGGCTTGGGCGGTGCAAATTGCTGGTTGGGACGAGGCGCCTCAAAGGATGGCCTCGGGGTGAATCTGGGTGGCAGTGCGGTGCTTGGAATCCACACCCGGCGCTTCTGAGCTCCAGAGCCAGATGAAGACCCAAAATCACGAGAGTGCTTGCGTGAAGCGTCATAATCAGTCTGGCCTGTCTCAGCACTGATAGCTTTATTGACCAGCTTCTGGAAGGATGTGCACTCGTGCAGACGGAGATCGCGGCGAAGCTCAGGGCTAAGTCCCTTACGGAACCTTGCCTGCTTCTTGGCGTCAGTAGAAACCTCTTCAGGAGCATAGCGTGCCAGGTTCCCAAATTCTCGGCTATATGCATCCACAGTCAGCCTTCCTTGGGTGAAGTTGCAGAACTCCTCCCTCTTGCGATCCATAAGACCTTCCGGAATGTGATGCTCACGGAAAGCCTCGCTGAACTCAGCCCAGGTAGTGATTTGGCCGACCGGACGCATAGCTTCGTCATTTTCCCACCAATGGCTAGCGGGGCCCTCAAGATGATAAGCAGCATAGGTAACCTTGTCGGCTTCAGCTACGTTGGCAGAACGTAGCTTGTGGGTGATGCTGCGAAGCCAATCATCCGCGTCGAGGGGCTCGACGGAATGGTTAAACTTTGGTGGGTACAGCTTGACAAAGTCGTTGATTGACACCAAGTCATTTCGTGGGTGGCGTGCAGTGTTCTGCTCAATCCGCTCCAGCAGGCGGTTGGTCTCACGCTTGTTCCTTTCCGCCTCCAGCATCACTTCGGCCAGGGAAGGCGGGTGAGGCAAATTTTCACCTCTAGCTGCATTGGCTTCCCCCTGCTCCAGGGCAGCAGGGTTTCCGCGGGTGTTGACCATCCTAGGAGGAAACAAGACAACGGTTTAGACAAGGATGACTCAAACTTAACAGGGAAGTGCAGAATGTAAAGGATAACACGGAATGCAGAGATGCTCATTCGTATGCCATGGTAATATAAAACTGCCATATATACACCAATGGTCATACACGTCATACATAGTTTAGTACAAGCCCATGCTACAGTACAACTATGAAAGTAGACGTTACATCTCATCAGAGGCATTCCGAGTCCCTATACATTATTTGTCTACACCTCCGGAATCGATTACACACCAAGTCGTATTCCACAAGTCACACAGGACAGTGGAGATACAACTACTACAATACTAGTGGTACTACTACTAACTCAGATAGCTCCGTAGTAGTCCTCATAGAAGTCACCTCCATAGCCTGGAAGTTCAACGTGATCATCCGGAAACAGACGGTCCTGAGGAGCCTGTGGACCATAGGGGCTAGGATAAGGTCTTGGACCAACAAACGGTGGCCTGCGGGGACCAAGGGGTGGGTGATGCCTCCCACATCACGCCAATCCACCATGTCTGGCAGAGCTGCTCTCACAGGATACAGATCCCTGGTATCCATACATCCCGCTTGCACCACGGGTGCAAACCGAGTCAATGTGGCCCAATGATCAGCACGGGTATTAAAGAGCTCCAGCCTCAAGGCCCGATTCTCTCGGTCCTTATCTTCGAGCATCTCAGCGGTGGTACGAGTTAATGAGTCCTCCTGAGTGGAGTCAGCATAGATAGCCTGAAGATACCCCTGCGCTCCCGGAAGTGAAGCTGGCATGTAACGGAAGTCAGTGTTCCGAAGCAGGCCAGTCCGGACTCGCAAGATGGTCATCATGGAATAGGCAGCATCCTGCACAGCCATCTCAATGGTAACTCCGAGTCCATAGGAACAGTGAAGGGGCTCGGTAGATCTAGGATAGGAAGGAAATATCCTGACGGTGCATAAATACTGGCTTTGATTAAAGTCGCGGAACTGCTCTTCAACAGTGTATTCGGGATACCAACGGTATCCTGTCTCGATCATGACCCGGACCAACATAGCAGTATGACCGGGCATGTCGAGGCACCTGGTCAGGCGAACCACTTGATTTTGAGACTGATTGGCCATCTGAAAGCACAACCACAAGACAAAGACATCAGAATTCCTAGGGAAAATTGGGCAGCATAACGGCTGTAAATGCTCAGAAAAAGATTTGAGACATCCTCAACAGTTCACAATACCGCTCAACAGCATCATATCAAGGTTCTGATTCAAATAGCAACGTACTAAAATAGTAGAAACTTGCCTGGAACTCGTAGCAATAATCCTATGAACTACTACGGATTAGTAACGCGTGAACCTGATAGAAGAAGAGAGCCTAGTCCTTAACCCACGTTGAATGAGAAGAGAATGACTCAGATCAGAAGCATAGGGTAAAGGAGTAAAAGAACCTTACGTTCCCTCCCACAATCAATTCCCTTACATATAACTAAAGCATTTCTAGACTCGACATCGACCAGTTTGGCTGAACGAACCTACAGGCAGTCCGGCTCTGATACCAACGCTGTCAGGACCCCGATTCTAAGCCACATTGATCTAGCCGGTAACACCTCATATCACTTTGCGGCCTCACGCACGGTATCCCACGGGTGTTGCCTTACCATGGCCGGGACCGTTTGCGCCTTTTGGCTCGCGTATATGACAATGTCGCTAGCATCCATATGACCGAGAACCCGGGCCGACATGGCTAGTCGTGAACCCAAAGCGGCACAGACCTATGGAGACAGGCATACATGAATCACAACGAACATGTCGGTCATCAACGAGTGATTCCGGGCTGTAGCACTGGGCTAACAGGACTCCGGGGGATCCCGGGCTGTAGCAGGCTAGACAGGACTCCGGAGATCACCGCGTGACATTTCCCCGAAGGGACAGACATAGGGACGAAGTGAAACACATGCCGGCCAGTCAAGTGTCCTGAACAGTAGTGCTGGGCTAGCAGGACTCCGGTGAACCGGGCTGTAGCGGACTACTATGGCATCGAGGAGCACTAGACTACATTTCCCCATAAGAAAGGCTACGAAGGACAAACAACTAGATTGTCGGATCCCACTCATACCAAGCATTTCAATCATACATACAATATGCTCGATATGAGTACATACAACATGGCATCACAACAAAACTCTACAACTCAAGTACTTTATTTAAAGGCTCCAGGGAGCCATACATAACATATCCATACAGGTAGGGGTCACATGACCCGACACTCAAGTCATACAGTCATACAAGCACATGCGGAAGCAACTAGTCTGAGTACAGACTCTAGAAAGAAAGAAGGCTTCTCGAAGCCTGTCTATCTACATAGGGCCCTCCATGGCCTGGATCACCACCTGGGTGGCTAGTCACTCGTCGACATCAAGGTCTACGTAAAACCCATCGGAGGGGGCAGTGTTGTCGTCTGAAAACAATAAATAAGCAAACATGAGTACAAAGGTACTCAGCAAGTCTTACATCAGAACCTACTGTACATGCTCATTCTCAAGAAGGTGGTGGGGTTTATGCAGCAAGCCAGCTTTGACTCTTGGCTAAGCTATCCTACGGAATCTTTTAGCAAAATAGTTTTCGCACACGAGTCCACTACTCACCATCACAATACTCCACCGTGGATCCTCCCTCGTATCCTGCGAGGGGGCCATCCTCGGTACTCACACTTATCTTGAGTCTTTTAGTAGTATCCATTAACTTGTCTATGAACTGTATATGCAATCAAGTAGTCCTTTACCGCGGACACGGCTATTCGAATAGTTTCATACCCTGCAGGGGTGTACTTCGTCACACATGTTTCCACCACTTAGCGTCTGCACACGAAATGTGCTCGGCAGACTTCAAGCGAAAACCGACGTGGGTGTAGACCACGACCTGACTAACCTCACAAGTCTCTAGTCCAGGGTCATCGCCTATTCAGGTTCCATCCGCAAGGAAATCCGGCCGGGGTGTCCTCAACGGCCCTGAACGATGTGAACAGGGTTCCCGAGACACCAAACGGGTGACTCGGTACACCGTGCCACGGTGTATCTACCGCAACATAGCCCACCCCTAGGGTCAGCGCTACGCACGGCCGCCAACACATATCCTACAAACACCAGAAACTAGTTGCAACTCCTGGACTGAGGCGAGGGGGGTCGGTAAGTCGAGCGGGGTCATATTTCAGGGCCCAATGTGTGGTAGTAGCTGAATCTTAATTCACGCATACAGAACTCAGTTCCTCGGGACGGCTTCAATGAAACAACCCACCATGTACTCCTACATGGCCTCTCATCGATACCTTTACCAAAACATGTTCAACACATCCCACATATTACTGGCACAAGCATTTCACTCTAGCCCATCCCCCAGATGAACCAGACCTGACACAAACTCTAAGCATAGCAGGCATAGCAAGGTAGGAATCACAAAACATGGCTCAATCAACTCCTACACATGCTAGTGGGTTTCATCTAGTTACTGTGGCAATGACAGGTCATGCAGAGGATAAGGGTTCAACTACCGTAGCATACAGCAGTTTGAATCGTGTTGTCTTAATGCAGTAAACAAGAGCAGGAGCGAGAACATGGGTTGTATCGGAATGATCAATGGTTGCTTGCCTGATGGAGTGGTAACGGGATACTGCCCTTCAGTTGGATACTCGTGAATATCCTCGGAGGCAGAACCTACCCCGAAGAACACAACCGAGCACAATCAACACATGACGATATGCAACAATATGATGCATGCTATGACATGGCAATATGGATGTGTCTTGAGCTAATGCAACTAGCTATGATTTAAATGAAGTTGGTTTGAGTACAAGATTCAAATTCCAACCCCATATATGATTATTTAAATGCCCTTTATTTTTTTTGTCCAAAACAGAGGACAAACATTGTTCAAACATGCATGAAAATGGTACAGATGGATTCCTTGAATTTTTCTGATAATTATTCATATATAATTTGTCTCATTTGGAGTTATGGTTGAATTTCTATGAATTTTTGAAGTTTTGGGTATTTTCTGAAATTTCCTGAATTATTTTTTAACTAGAAAATGATTTACTACGTCAGCTTGACGTCAGGGTGACGTCAGCTGGTCAACTGAGCTGCCTCCAGGTCAAACCTGACCAGTGGGACCCACTGGTCAGTGACTAATTAACTAACTAAAATTAATTAGAGCCTGGGCCCGCATGTCAGTGTCTATCTAACGTAATTAAGTTAATTAGGACTAACTAAATCTAACACTAATTAAAAAGGGGCCTGGCGAGGCCAGACACGGCGGAACGGCTCGGGTTTCGCCTACAGGCCACCATTTGATGCGCGGTTTCCTCCTACGGGTTCCTAGGAGTGAGGCGCATCCAGAGAGACAAGCGGCAGCAGCTGGGGTGGCCAGAGCTGACGGCGGCGAGCTCTTTGGCGGCCGCCAGAGTTCGGTTGCGCGCGGGATCGCGGCTGCAGCGAGCAAACACGCAAAATAAAGCGCGGGCAAGGCACTACGCGATGCAGAGGTGTCGTTTGGCACGTTGGCGCGACCAAATGGGCATCGAAGCGACGCCGGCGACGAGCCCGAGCGGCGTTGAGCTCGGTCAGTAGGGAGTCGGCAGTTTGAGCTTGAAATAATGGCGGGGAGGAGGGGGATTCGGAGCAGGCGCTCACTGGGGTCACGTAGAGCAGCTCGGTGGGCTCGGGGACGGTCCGGAGCCGACGAATTTGACGGAGATGGCCGGCGGTCCCGAGGTTGAAGAAGACGACGCCGAGGACGAAGCAAGGCTTCTCGGCTCGCTTGGCTCGGTGCAGAAGGCGTAGGCGACAGTGGCGGAGCTTCCACGCAACACGGGAAGGCGAGAGGGGGTCGGGGAGCGCGGTGGCAGCGAACGGCGGCGACGGCGCGTTCGGGTGGTCGCGCGGGAGAGAACCAGGGGAGGAGGGAGAGCGAGGGAGAGGGATATGAGGGGGCCAGGGGGTGTGTGGCGTCCATAGCGACGTCCAGGCGTCGACGGGGGGGGGGGGCGGCCGAGGCAGGAGGTGGCCGTCGGTGGCCGCGCGCGTGCCGGCGCACCGCGGGCACACGTCCGGCGTCCTCCTGGCAGCAGCTGGAAGAAGACAAGGAGGAGGTGGGCTGGGCCAACAGTGCTGGGCCACAGCTGGGCCGCCAGGTAAGTCCAGGTGAGCCTCTGTCTCTCTCTCTAATTCATTTTATTTTCTATTTTTGTTATTCTGTTTTGATTTAGTTTAAATACTAAATCATTTTATAAAATCCTGAAAATATTTATGGGCACTTTCTGAAATATTTCAGTGGCCCAAAAATAGTTCCAACATTATTTGAGCATTTGAATTATTTAATAGTATTTTAAATGCCCAAATTCAAATATTTATGAATTAAGTCAATGCCCCTTTTGTTGACCTAAAATTATATGCACCATTTTTCCCAAGTGTTCTAACCCAAGGCAAAGAGGGTGAACATATTTGAAGGGCATTTCAGGTTCATTGAATTTATTTTTAGTAAACCCTAGTTGATTTCAGGGGGGGTGCTGGGGGTTCTGCTTTCCCCATTTCAATTTTCTGATGAATGTAAACATGATGCACACTCTAATGCATAACCTAGCTAGGGTGTGACAGTAGTAGACCGGCCTTTGAAGGGGGAATTTGTGTCCGTCCATTTCCCGCTCGACAACGAGCACTGCACTGACAACTTGGTGTGTTGCTGCAATGTACAATAACATTGGTTCGCCGGTGTTTGGCGCAGCCAGGAATGGGTTTGTTGCCAATATGGCTTTTATTTCATCAAGTCCGGTCGTGGCAGCATCCGTCCACTCGTAGTGTTCGGTGCGCCGAAGGAGGTGATAGAGGGGTAGTGCCTTTTCTCCCAAGCGGGAGATGAAGCGGCTTAAAGCCGCCACGCATCCGGTTAATTTTTTTATTTGTTTAAGGTCCTTTGGGACATCCAATTGTGACAAAGCTCGGATCTTGGCTGGATTTGCTTCAATTCCTCTATTGGATACAATGAAGCCCAAGAGCTTTCCGGCTGGAACGCCGAAGACGCATTTTTCCGGGTTGAGCTTGATGTCATATTTTCGGAGGTTATCGAATGTAAGCCTCAAGTCGTCTACTAGAGATTCGACATGACTTGATTTGATGACCACATCGTCCACATACGCCTCCACTGTTTTGCCGATCTGGTTTGCCAGACATGTCTGGATCATGCGCTGATATGTTGCGCCGGCATTTTTTAGCCCGAAGGGCATTGTGTTGAAGCAGAATGGGTCGTATGGTGTGATGAATGCTGTTGCAGCTTGGTCTGATTCTGCCATCTTGATTTGATGGTAACCGGAGTATGCGTCGAGGAAACACAATGAATCGTGTCCTACGGTGGCATCGATAATTTGATCGATACGGGGGAGGGGGAATGGATCCGTTGGGCAAGCCTTGTTAAGGTCTTTAAAATCGACACACAGGCGCCATGATTTGTCCTTCTTTGGTACCATCACCAGGTTTGCTAGCCAGTCCGGATGTTTTATGTCTCTGATGAATCCGGCCTCCAATAGCTTGGCTAGCTCCTCTCCCATATCCTGCCGCTTGGGTTCAGAAAAACGCCGAAGGGCTTGTTTGACAGGTTTAAATCCTTTTAGGATATTTAAGCTGTGTTTGGCCAGCCTGCGTGGGATCCCTGGCATGTCTGAAGGGTGCCAGGCGAAGATGTCCCAGTTCTCTCGTAGGAACTCTCGCAGTGCGGTGTCTGCATCAGGGTTCAGTCGTGCCTCGATGGAAGCTGTTTTATTGGGGTCCGTTGGATGGACCTGGAATTTGACTATTTCGTCAGCTGGCTTGAAGGTTGTGGATTTGGATCTCTTGTCGAGTATCACATCATCCCTGTTAACCGTGGAGCGCAGCGCAGTCAGTTCCTCAGCCGCTAAGGCTTCGGATAGTGCCTCAAGGGCTAATGCGACCGTCTTGTTTTCAGTGCGGAGTGCTATGTCCGGATCACTAGCTAGAGTGATAATTCCATTCGGCCCGGGCATCTTAAGCTTCATGTACCCGTAATGGGGTATTGCTTGGAAGATTGTGAATGCTTCTCGCCCTAGTAAAGCGTGATATCCACTCTTAAACAGGGCCACCTGAAACGTGACTTCTTCGGACCTGTAATTATTTGGCGTGCTGAACACCACATCTAGTGTGATTTTTCCTGTGCAGCGCGCTTCCCGACTGGGGATTATTCCTCTAAAGGTTGTGCTGCTTCACTCGACGTGGTTCCAGTCTATTTCCATTTTTTGAAGGGTTTCCTCATAAATGAGGTTCAGTCCGCTGCCTCCATCCATGAGCACCTTGGCGAGGCGAAAGCTGTCCACTATGGGACTGAGGACCAATGCGGCTGGTGCTCGGGCTGTTCGAAATCTAGGTTCGTCACTTGCGTTGAAGGTAATGGCAGTGTCACTCCATGGATTTATTGTTGCAACTTGATAGACTTCGGCGAGGCTGCGGAGTGTTCTTTTTCGCACATTGTTTGATGTGAAAGTCTCGAAGACTGTGAGAACGGTACTGGTGTCCTTGGGCTGGCTTTCTGCGGCCTCCGAAATTAAGAGGTCCTCGCCGATTTTGGCCACCTGTCGGAGTATCCAACATGCTCTAAGGCTGTGAGTTGGTGTGGCGTCCTCTGTATTGTGAATTCTACAGGGTCCATCAAGCCATCTTTCTAGTACGGTTCCATGCCCTGTAGAGGGTTTTATCTTTTTGGTGTTTATCCCGGGTGTCCTATGATGATGCACCCTCTTAGTTCGGACGGGATTACTATTCAAGTCCGGATTATCCCAAAATTGTATTTCGGTTTTCTAGGCGCTTCCCATCGCACAGTATTTTTGTAGTATGGACGCCAAGTCAGCGAAGCATGTAATAGCACGACGACTTACGGCGTTAAGGATTCCCTCGTCCGTGCAATTACTACAGAAAATTGAGATGGCGTCTCCCTCACGGCAATCCTTTATCCTGTTCATAACCAGGTGGAATCTGGCCCAGTAATGATGTACTGTTTCCTCGGGCCTCTGCCTGATTTGGGAGAGATCGCTTATGATCGGGTGGGCGGGTGTCGTTGAATCTGAAACCTCACCCAATCCAAGATTCGGAGGCCATAGAGTTTCCGAACTCTGAAGTTCGGATTCTTGGATGTTGTCCAATGAATCTGGCCCGTTGCCTGATCCTAAGCTCAGGTCTTGAGTTACATCCTCCCCTTCGTAGGTATCTGGCTTGGAGGGTCAGGAATTCGGACGTAGCTAGTCCATAAAATAGATGAAGGGTCGCCGCATTGCGCCTCTACCACGGCAACATGGTGGGTGACTTGGGGAGAGTTAATTTCTCTTAGATCGGGTTTAAGCCCAACCTGGTCATAATCTGTAGCGACCCCCAGGGCGGCGATGCGATCCAAGAGCTCATTTACGAAAGAGAGCTCCATTGGATCTAGGTGCTCGACAAGCTCCGAGCTGACGTGTAGGTTGCTTTTGATGACCCGAGAGGTCACCGTCGGCGCAACAGCCGAACAGGCGGTCATGAGCAAACCACCTAGCCGGAGAGTTTGGCCGACAGCCAAGGCTCCCTTAGCAACGGCGCCGTCTTTAAAGATGGGAGGAGGCATCCTTCCTGATTGCGACGGCATAGAGGAACTCTCAATGAAAGCACCAATGTCGGTGTCAAAACCGGCGGATCTTGGGTAGGGGGTCCCGAACTGTGCGTCTAGGCCGAATGGTAACAGGAGGCAGGGAACACGATGTTTTACCCAGGTTCAGGCCGTCTTGATGGAGGTAAAACCCTACGTCCTGCTTGATTAATATTGATGATATGGGTAGTACATGAGTAGATCTACCACGAGATCAAGGAGGCTAAACCCTAGAAGCTAGCCTATGGTATGATTGTTGTATATGGTGTTGCCGTCCTACGGGCTACAACCCGCCGGTTTATATAGACACCGGATAGGGTTAGGGTTACATAGAGTCGGTTACAATGGTAGGAGATCTTGAATATCCGCATCGCCAAGCTTGCCTTCCACGCCAAGGAAAGTCCCATCCAGACACTGGACGAAGTCTTCAATCTTGTATCTTCATAGTCCAGGAGTCCGGCTGAAGGTATAGTCCGGCTACCCGAACACCCCCCAATCCAGGACTCCCTCAAGGGTCTTGTGTTTGCTGCCACCACTCGTGGCACTGTTTTTGCATGGGATGCTCGTAGTTTCGGTACGTTTGTCTTCCACCGTAATTATAATTGTTTCATCCACATGCATGCGGGTTAGCAAGTTTCCCTTTACTAAGTAACCTTCTTCTTGTGTTTCCAAGGTCCTGTGAACATCCCACCACCTATACTTGAAAATTTTTATAACCAAGGGGGATATGACGATGGTGATGATCACGAGCATGAGGACGAGCAGAACCCATATACTCAGTGGCGCCTGGCAACTAATTCCGATGGATCACCTCTTCTTGTGTGTATACAACACAGTGATGATGTTACTACTAAGGAAGCAGGTGTAGTCTCCCATGGTCACACTCTCCGGACCGATTCCAACACCCGATGCATGGTATTCGAGATGGATACTATTGTGCTAGCGCCAACTCCTTCTCCCTGGTACAGAATTGATAGTGTTGGAGAAAACTCGCTCTTCCTTGGACAAAACTATCCGATGATGGTGAAAGGCGATCCAACTGCTGTTGACACAACGTTAACAGTACCATTTATGAGAAGCAACTGTGTCTATACCTCGGACATTTGGGTGGTTCCCTACCCTGGTACTGATATAGTAGGCTGCTTCAGCCTGGATGATCAATCCTGCATTGGTTTCCACATCGACAATCGATGGCCCGTCCCAGAGAATCACTTGTGGTTCAAAGCAAGCGTTTCCAACACCGAGGAATGGTTGAGTTAAAGTTCATTTCATTGCTTGTTATTTGTTGTGTGGTGAAAACTTTAGTATTTATAATGTATCCTCGTTGTCGATGTGGGTTGATGACCTGTTGTATGTAATAAAATGATATGCGTGTGATAAACTTACTAAATTTATGAATGGCTTTCGAGTCGCTTCTCTAAATTTGTACTAGCTTCACATGCTTCACGCGTAGAGCGGGTTTTTTTACTATAGCCATATGTTAATGTGTTCGTTGTACGTAACCAGCACCTCGAATCCTCGATACTAGTACTATATAGTAGGAGTAAGTAGTAGGAGTAGTAGGGTGGCATGGGCCAGAACAAGCATTCACGTCCAGGAGTACAGCACACGCCACCACCACGACATCCATCTGACACCATATTATTTCTTGGAGTCTGTGCTGGAGCAATCTCTTCAACCTCCTCGTTTCTCTAACTTCAGCCATCGCGCGGCGGGTGAGATGGGGGTTTGCCGATAATTTTGACTGCGGTCCCAACACACGACCCCAAACGCACCTCCGTTTTGCACGAACTCCAATGATAATTTTGACTAGAAAAGCAAGGCCAAAGAAAACAAGAACCACAAGAATACATTTTACTACTCCTGTAAGTTAGATTGGTGCCTTCTCGATGCATTCATTGTTGATATGCGGAGGCTCGATCTTGCGTCTGTGCTAGCTAAAAGTGATAGAACATCTACTAAATTGCGCTCTATCAATATATGGATGTACTCTTCTTCCCAATACAAAAACTTGCATCCATTCTACTCCCTCCATTGCACAATACATGCCTTCTATTTGTCAAAATATATATGTATCTAGACATGTCTTATTATATAGGTACCTCCATTTTTGGACAAATGGAAGTCAAGTATTTTGGAACAGAGGGAGTACACAATAAAAAATTTAAGTTAGCACAACTAGTCTAATCCGAGAGTAGAACTGAAGATTTGGTCGGGTTCTTCCTGCTTTTGCCGACACGTGGGACATTCCGCATCCAGGTCGTGTCATGAAAGAAAATAGAGTGGTAGTTGAAGCCACGAGATGTGCATCTTGGGTTAAACTGTAAATAGAATCTTACTACTCTTGAGTAACTCCAAAAGCGGCCACCGAAGATCTTTATTGGATTTGTTTTTCATCACCAGAATGTCGAGGTGAAGGATGTGCAGGTTCAGTGGGTCCTCTTGCGTTTTCACTGACATGTGGGGCCGCATGTGAGCAAACAGACGATCGGCTCCGTGCGTCCGCTGGCTGGCTGAGAAGAGAGATAGATGAGGGCTGAGCACGGACTGCAGGAAATTTGTTCTACGTACCTCGATATAGGCTCGATATAGTGGGGTGGCATGGGCCATAACTAGCATTCACGTCTAGCAGTACGGCACACGCCACCCACACGAGTCCCATCCGACACCAATTTTCATGGAGTCCGTGCTACAGCCATCTCTTCTCCCTCCTGTTTTCTCAGCCATCGCGCGGTGGGTAGGGTGGGGGTATGCCGATAGTCTGTTTGCTCAACTGCGGTCCCACTTGTAAGTGAAAATGCAACACCGCACGCATTCCTGCTTGAGCGGCATGCCAGACCAACCATGTGGGGGTGCGAGTCGAACACGGCAGGCTTTTCCTTTTGAACTCGTAACTTGTAAATTTTGGTTCTGCTCCATGGCGCGACCGATAGATAGAAAATAATGATTTTGCCTAGAGTAATGAGAAGTTTGGTTCTGGCGCCATTCATGCATGGAGTACGTAAGAAAATTATGAAGTTGATGCGAAAGGTAAGATAATTACTGTAGTATCATATACTACTACATGGATTTGATGAAAAGATAAAAATACATATAGATCCATCAACGTTCAACGACATCCTCACGCCCTAGTGCACCGTGTCACCAACCGACGTGTGAGGAGCAGCGGCGTTGGCGGCAAGCTCAACGTGCTTCTGAAAAGTGCCGTCCAAGGTTTCCCTGCGCTCCAAGAACGCCAGCGTCCTATCGTCCTCCTCTTGCATGTAGTAGTCCTTGTGGACGATTTGCGTGTAGACGTGGGTGATTATGTCGATGGTGTCTTGCTGCACCAGGCGCTGCGCAGCGAGCACGACCTCGAGGTGGACATTCTCCGATGCGACGGCAGGCAGTCGCAGGGCCACCAGTGCATCGAAGTGGTTGTTACCATAGTGGCCATTGAGGGTGGCGGGCATCGCAGAGCCTGGGCGCGTCGGCTGGAGGCTTACGTCAAAGTCGTCCGCAAGCTTCTTGACGACAGTGAACTTGTCAAGGAAACCGAGGAGGACCTCGTCGAACAAGGAGACGAAGTTGTCGTCCAAACGGCCCCTCGCCCTGGCGGCCTCAAGCAATACTACCTGGAGACGTTCCTCGGTGCCGGGCCGCAGGCCGGTGTCGTGGACCATCTGGCACAGTCGGCTGATGTTCGCGCTCATCGCCTCCATGGGTCTAGCGTAGCTTCTAGTCAACTGATCTTGCGATTCGAGTGATCACTCAGCCCTTGGTTAGCGTGCGTAGGTGCGTAGGATTTCGTACTACTCCTCGGCCCTCTACTGCACCTGCCTTTGGCTGTATGATATGTGGGCCAGCCACCCCCTGGGGCCACGTGTCATTCACCCAAAGGCAGTTGCCATAAGTCAATGAAGCTGCGTCCCCTTCCGTGCCGGTGCAGTATAGTCATCTCACCGGACCTCTAGTTGGGGCCAAACAAGATAAGTTTGATGTTTACTAGTTTATTGGTCCCCTTTTCATTTTGCGCCAAGTTTTGACCTTTTATTTAACTAATAAAATGTTAATGCACGTAAACAAAAATGTTGTGTAAGTCACCTTACGAAAACCAAATAATCCCAAAATACTTAGGCACGGTGCATTAACTCCCTCCTTGTTTCTTATTTCGTGACATATCAACCAATGAGAGATGTGGGCCGTGCATGCTTTCAATGACTTGAGACTACCAAACATGACATGCAGTGTTTAGTTCATTGCATGTAATCCTATTAGTGTGAAAGTGCAACTATCCCTAGGTGGTTTTGTTAATTCATAACAACATATAGTTCATTGAGCTAATAATATTTCAAGATGATTATTTCAAGAAAGATCAATGATTGGCATGGCATGGATATGAAAGTGGAACCCACAAAATGCTAAGGACAAAGAATTGGCTCAAGCTCAAAAGTTCAAGACTCTTCATTTTATATTTTAGTGATCCAAGATCACATTGAGTCTTTAGGAAAAGCCAATACTATCAAGGAGGGATGAGGTGTTGCTTAATGAGCCTCTTGCTTTATGTGCTTGGTGATATGCTCCAAAATCCTCAACCACTTCTCCATAGCCACAAATGACCTAAACACTAAGCCAAACTCGGTCATACCGATTCTTTCAATCCGGTGCCACCGAGTTTCACTTGTCTTTTGCCACTACCAAACCCTAGCAATTCGGTCCTACCGATAAGGATCTCGGTCTCACCGAGATGGGCTTGCAAACTCTCTGTTTCCCTTTCGTAACTTTTCGGTCTCACCGAAAGAGCGAATCGGTCCCACCAAGAATGCAAAGTAAACTCTATGTTTCCGTCTTGTAACTTTTCGGTCTCACCGAAAGAGCGAGTCGGTCCCACCGAGTTTGCTTGACCAACTCTCTGGTTAGCTTATTGCCAAACTCGGTCTCACCGAGTTTGTGCAATCGGTCTCACCGAGATTACGTTATGCCCAAACCCTAACCGAATCGGTCCTACCGAGTTGCATGTTAGTCCCACCGAAATTCCTAACGGTCACTAGGTTTACTATTTCGGTCCGACCGAGTTTTCTGATTCGGTCCCACCGAGATTGATAAATTGTGTTTAACGGTTCGATTTTGTGTGGAGGCTATAAATACCCCTCCACCTCCTCTTCACTCGTGGAGAGAGCAATCAGAACACATACACCATTCCAACTCATATGTTTTGAGAGAGAACCACCTACTCATGTGTTGAGACCAAGATATTCCATTCAAACCATATGAATGTTGATCTCTAGACTTCCCCAAGTTGCTTTCCACTCAAATCTTCTTTCCACCATATCCAAATCCTATGAAAGAGAGTTGAGTGTTGGGGAGACTATCATTTGAAGCACAAGAGCAAGGAGTTCATCATCAACACACCATTTGTTACTTCTTGGAGAGTGGTGTCTCCTAGATTGGCTAGGTGTCACTTGGGAGCCTCCGACAAGATTGTGGAGTTGAACCAAGGAGTTTGTAAGGGCAAGGAGATCGCCTACTTCGTGAAGATCTACCGCTAGTGAGGCAAGTCCTTCGTGGGCGATGGCCATGGTGGGATAGACAAGGTTGCTTCTTCGTGGACCCTTCGTGGGTGGAGCCCTCCATGGACTCGCGCAACCGTTACCCTTCGTGGGTTGAAGTCTCCATCAACGTGGATGTAGGATAGCACCACCTATCCGAACCACGGGAAAACATCCGTGTCTCCAATAGCGTTTGAATTCTCCAAACCCTTCCCTTTATATTCTTGCAAGTTGCATGCTTTATTTTTCGCTGCCAATATACTCTTTGCATGCTTGCTTGAATTGTGTAATGACTGCTTGACTTGTCCTAAGATAGCTAAAAACTGCCAAGAACTAAAATTGGGAAAAGGTGAAGTTTTTACTTGGTCAAGTAGTCTAATCACCCCCCCCCCCCCTCTAGACATACTTTTGATCCTACAAGTGGTATCAGAGCCTTGGTCTCCATTTGCCTTGATCTCCATAGCTTTTGGTGGTCATAGCCTTGGTTTCACAACCTAGGAGAGTATGGCGTCTAGCGAGGGAAATTATCACCGTAGAGGTCCTTACTTTGATGGTACTAATTTTGCTAGTTGGAAGCATAAAATGAAAACGCATATTCCTGGACATAACCCCGCCGTATGGGCTATTATTTGTGTTGGCTTGCAAGGTGAGTTCTTTGATGGGAGGGAACCAAACCGTGAAGCTACCGCGGATGAGTTGAAGATGTTGCAATACAATGCTCAAGCTTGTGATATTCTCTTCAACGGACTGTGCCCCGAAGAATTCAACAAAATCAGCCGCCTTGAGAATGCAAAGGAAATTTGGGACACTTTGATTGATATGCACGAAGGTACCGACTCCATCAAGGAATCCAAGTTGGATGTGCTCCAAAGTCAAGTTGACAAGTTCAAGATGAAGGATGGTGAAGGTGTCACTGAAATGTACTCTAGGCTTGCTCTCATCACAAATGAGATTGCCGGCTTAGGAAGTGAAGAGATGACCGATAGATTCATCATCAAGAACATCCTAAGAGCCTTGGATGGGAAATATGATACCGTGTGCACTTTGATTCAAATGATGCCCAATTACAAAGATCTCAAGCCAACGGAAGTGATTGGAAGGATTGTTGCTCATGAGATGTCACTCAAGGATAAAGAGGAACTTCACAACAAATCAAGTGGTGCCTACAAAGCCTCATGTGAAGTCCCCTCATCATCAAGTGAGAAACAAACCTTCAATGAAGAATTGAGCTTAATGGTGAAGAACTTCAACAAGTTCTACAAGAGTAGAAGCAAAGATAGAAGCTTCAAGTCAAGGTCATACAATGACAAAAGATCTTCTAGTCGAGAGCGAAACTGCTATAATTGTGGAAGACCCGGACACTATTCCAATGAGTGTACGGCTCCCTACAAGAGAAGAGAAGATTCTCCAAAAAGAAGAAGCAAGAAATCACCACCAAGAGAGAGAAGGAGTAGAGATGATCGTTATGAACGGAGATACTCACCGAGAAGCAAGGATTCGGAAAGGAAGGAAAAATCATCAAGGAGCTATACAAAACGAAGACATCAAGCTCATGTTGGTGAATGGGTATCCGGCTCCGACTCCAACAGCCACTCCGAGAGAAGTTATCACTCCGACTCCGAAGATACTCAAGATGAAGGTGTTGCCGGTCTAGCACTTGTGTCAACCAACTCCTACGACATATTTGACTCACCAAATGAAGGAATTGGAAGATGCTTCATGGCCAAAGGTCCTAAGGTAACACACCCAGAGTATGTTGATTTTAATAGTGATGAAGATGACTTGTTAGGTGATGATGACTTGCTTGTTGAGAACTCTAGTGATGAGTACTATGATGAAACATCAATTAATCATGCTAAAAGGAATGACAATGATAAGGAGAAGATTGAGGCTCTAACTAAAGAACTAAACACTCTTAAGTTAGCTCATGAAACTATCTTCGAAGATCATCGAGAACTTTTAAGAGCTCATGAGAAATTACGCTTTGAAAAGCTCAATCTTGAGCAAGAGCATGAGTTCTTAAAAGCAATCAATGATGATCTCCGCAAGAAAAGTTCTTCTTACATTGCCAAGCGTTTACTATTATCCACTTACATGCCTCAAGTCAAGTCTAGTAACAAGAACAAGAAAGATTCTTCCTCTAGTAGTAACAATGATCATGCTAAATCCAATATTGTTGCTTCTAGTAGTTCTCTTGATTCCACTAATGATTCTCTTAGCCAAGTTACACTTGAGTAAGAAAATAGCTTATTGAAAGGGATTATAGAGAAAGGAGTATACAAAAGCCTTGCCAGGAGTAAGAAATTCGAGGAAATTGTGCGCAAGCAAGGAATGCACCGGAAGAATCAAGGTGTTGGTTTTGAACGAAAGTTCAATGCCAATGGAGTTGAATGGGAAGAAGATCAATACCCCAAGACAAAGTTTTTTCCTCAACAAGAGAAGTATGACACCTCTTTCAAGGGGATACAAGCTCAAGATGATCTTCCACCACAAGACTACAAGCAAAAAGGCAAGGACAAGCTTCAAGAGGAGATTGATGCATTTGAAGAAGCTCCTAAGACCTTAGTCAAGTGGATTCCCAAGACCACGTCAAGTTCCACTTCATCAAGTACGACTACAACTCCAAGGATTCCCATCAAGATGGTGTGGATCCAAAAGAAAAAGAACTAGAGAGTTCTTGAGGGTGACTCCGCCAACATATTTCACTCTCATCATTTTGGCAAGAACAAGTGCAATCAGCTTCCACATCATGCACTAGTTCAAGGAGTCACAAACCCTCTTGTTGGTAAGACAAGGGACAAGGTAACCTAAAGTTTTCATGGACATCATCTTGTGTATGCATCACTCTATGTCTATGGATATCCTTGTTTGTTCGTTGTGGGACTAACCCATGTAGGTATTGAAAGTGCAATTCACTCAAATGGATAGCTCCAAGTGATCTACATCAACATTGAGCATCCACATCTTCAAAATCTACATGAAGTCATCATCGACAAAACCCAAGGTTAGTTCATCCCTCTTAAGGGGGATATCACATCTAGGGGGAGCTTTACTCTAAGACTTGAGCTAAAGCAACTCTAAAGATGTGAATACAACAATGCTTTATGTAAAAGTGGTAACCCCACTTGAGCTTAAACGATGACTATGACCTACGGTCAAGTGTTCTCACTTGACTCCTAAGTCAATATACTCATATATAGATGACCTAGTCATCGCAAATTGCTTGATAGATGCTAGCATTGTTTGTGCATGCTTTGCCACATATTTCATTTGCCATCTTATTGTGTGAACATGTTGGTTGCATATTTTACTCATTCGAGGACATCCACTTGTTGTTTTGATTGTTTGGCTTTATCTTCTTTTGCCAAGTGGATGGACAAGAATGCCTAAGAACCTCCTCTAGATATCTATGCTTTTCTCGTCTCAAACTCTATTCATGCTGCATCACAAAACTTGATCAAGTCAGATTCGAACCACTCTGTGTGAGGAGCGCTCGGAGTCCCCGATTCGTCATAGACTTAAACTTCCAAAACCTCTTTGTGATTCTCGGTCTAACTGATACCATACTTTCGGTCCTACCAAGATCATTAAGTTGATCTAGGTTTTCGATCTCGGTGCAACCGATTTGAACCACTCAGTCACACCGAGTTGCAATAACTGTATACAGTTTTGCATCTCGGTGCCACCGAGTTGTTCCACTCGGTCACACCGACAGGGTCGGGCTATATATAGTGACGGGCAGAATTTTGGAAATTTCTCCGAAACCTCTTCGCCCGCGCATAGCTCGCTCTGCCTTCTGGGTCTCCGGATCGTCCTCCTCGCCGCCAGCAGCCTCCAGTCGCTGGTCTCCGTCGCCGTCAACGGGAATTCTGCCCCGCCGTTGCCGCCGTAGAGAGTCTCCGCCGAACTAGGGTATGGACTCGATCTTTGTGCTATTCTCCAATCCGATTCCTAGCACATTGTGATCATCATGATTCTTGCCACGTTTTATAAACTCCTATCCAGTCAATGAACTCGTAGATTAAGTTTAATTCGAAAATTTTAGGGTTAGGTTTCCGCCGAAACCATCTCGGACCCACCGAGTTGAAAAACTCGGTCCCACCAATTTGGCTTATGCCATTGCACAAGTAAAACTCGGTCTGACCGAGAATTACTTATCAGTGTGACCGATTTTGGAACTCTGTGAAACCCTAGCAGTCTCGGTGCCACCGAACTGTGACTCGGTCTGACCGAGTTCACTAGTTCTGGTGCCAAAACTGCTTCGGTGTCACCGAGTTTGAAAATCGGTAGATCCGAGATGATTTCAGTGGGAAACTAAAACTAAGTTTTTGAATTATTCTTTTGCAAAAATCTCTGCATTTTGTGATGCTCATCCACTCTATCTCATCTATAATCTATTCACAGGGTCAGCAGTCAAAATTTGCATCATGTCAGACCAGAGTGACAGCCAGAATTTGTCAGAGCAGCAAGTGCAGTTGAGTGAGGTCACTAGCCCCTCAAGTTCCTCAGATGATGGCAGGAGGAGCACACCCAGCAGCCTGCCTAAAGCTGCCACTAGACAAAGGAAGAAGAGAACTTCTGATTCTGAAGATGAAGACTATGTGGCAGAGGAAGAGGCCACATCAAAGAGAGTTGAGCCAGCTCAAGGCACAAAGCCAGGCCTGAAAATCAAAAGGCCAGCAGGCAGGCAGCCCATGTCAAAGGCTAGAGCTTCAACTATGAAGCCTGCTCCCATTGAGCCCGTTGCTGCTGAGGGCAAAAAGAGGAAAGAAAGAGTGAAGAAGACTATAGCCAGAGTGCTTGGGAAGGCCTCCATCATGGAAGATGAGGAGGAAGAAGAAGAGGTTGCTGCACTAGCACCCAAGGCAGCCAAACTTATGGGAGATGCCATAAGGTCAGGGACAACTGCATCCAAGCCCAAGGAAGCACCCAAGGCTACATCTAAGCCTAAGAGTGCACCAAAGAGAAACACAAGAAGCATCCCAGCCACTGAGAAGAACAAGGCCCCGGTGCCTGAAGTTGCAGAGGAAGAAGAAGAACATGTCCTTAGGAAGCTCAAGCCCAAGATCCCAGACCACAACGATGCTCATCCTGTGGCTGAGGATATGAAGCTCAGGAGAGATTCAGGGCTGAGGAAGTGGAGAGAAGCAGATCCGTATGCTTCTAGGAGAAGGACTGCAGTGGACTACAGGTTTCATACCAAGGAGCAGCAGGATTTCTATGAGACAGTTTTGCTTGACAAGAAGCCAATTGTATGTGACATGAGGTGGGTCAACTGGACCTACATGAAGGAAAATGAGGAACACTACCCTGGAGTATATGACAGCTTTAGTGCATGTGGAGTGGAAGACTTTGTTGGGAAGAAGCTCACAAAGTGGAACGAGGAGCTTATCATGCAATTCTACTCCACAGCACACTTCTACCCGGATGGCAGGATCACTTGGATGTCAGAGGGTACAAGGTATCAATCAACTGTTGAGGAATGGGCGAAGTTGATCAATGCCCAGAGGAGCAAGCAAATGACTTGGACATTTATGCCAAGAAAAAGATGGACCACAACTCTATGTCCAACATGTACAAGGAGATTCTTAATGAAGCACTTGACACATTCAAGTTTGGCTCAGTGCACTATCTTCTGTCAGGACTGCCCACTATCAACTGGATTCTAAGGCACACCCTGTTGCCCAAGTCTGGAGA
Organism: Triticum monococcum; assembly: GCA_034509565.1. Lineage (NCBI taxonomy): Eukaryota > Viridiplantae > Streptophyta > Magnoliopsida > Poales > Poaceae > Triticum > Triticum monococcum. The sequence goes on along the minus strand of CM067843.1, from coordinate 254,516,219 downwards.
TCACAAGATGATCAGAGGTCACGCGATCAATTTGCTTCATGTCTTTGACGTGCCTCAAAAATTCAGTCATGAGTCTAATAGTGGAAACAATCAAGAGGACAGCAGCAGACCAGAAGAGGAGCTGTGCATATGCCCCATAGATTCAGGAGCTCATCAACTCCAAGATGGGCACAGGCATATACCTCTTGGATAAGGAACACCTGCCCATCCGTCCAGATTTTGAAGATAACCAAGTGGTCATGACTGAGAATGAGCCATCATCTGCCCATGCACAAGCTCAGAAGGAGAAGGCGAAGAAGGAGAAAGCTGCCAGGATGCCTACTCAAGCGGAGGCATCTGATTACTTCTTGAAAACCAAACAAGAGCAGCTTGGTTACCTGATTGCGTCCACCCTGCGGATTGAGCAAGGACTTACCACCCTGACTCAGAACCAGGCAAGCCTAGAGAGGATCATGGAACAGAGGTTCTATGACTTGGACATCAAGGTGACAGAGATACAGACTGCTATGGAGCAGCTCCAGGAGGACATGAATGAGAGGAGAGGCAGGACCACGACTGATGCTTTTGCCAGGGTGCCACGAGGTCCGAGGTCGTCTGCACTGCCAGTTGCTGAAACCAGAGCTACAACGTCTGCGCCAGCCACAGCCTCAGTTCCACCAGCTCCAGCATCCACTTCAGCCTCAACTCCGACCACGTCTACCGAAGGCTTCGTCCTTGGAGTGCTCCGGACTCCACCACCACCTGAAGATCAAGCCTGAGCGTCGATTTAGCACTATGCATTTTCTAGGAACTTTTTGGTAACTTGTTGCCAAAGGGGGAGAAAATGTATAGATCATAGGCTTTGAGAGAGAGTGTTGCTTTTATTCTCTCTTGTTTTATTTGGTGGCTTTTCGAACTTTGTTTGCTTGTGTGTGAGATACTACGTCCTTATGTTTGTGAGACATCGATGATCATGTGTTTGATCATAAGCTACACTTAATGTTTGCTTAATGGTTGCTTAAATATTATCAGTCTATCTATCTTATGTGATCACTCACTATTCTTGGTGATGAGTGCTCAATCTTATCATTTTTGAGCGCTCCACCAAGATGTATGTGACATGGAAGAGTAACCCATGACTCTAACTCCTTGTGCATTTGCAGTCCAAAGAAAATTTTAAATATGCACAAATTTAGGGGGATCTCTTATTTGTCACATACTTCTCAAAGCGACGATATATTTCATGCTTATTATCATTTGTCGAAGCTTTGATCTATATGTTGTCATCAATTACCAAAAAGGGGGAGATTGAAAGTGCAACTATCCCTAGGTGGTTTTGGTAATTCATAACAACATATAGTTCACTGAGCTAATGATATTTCAAGATGATTATTTCAAGAAAGCTCAATGATTGGCATGGCATGGATATGAAAGTGGAACCCTCAAAATGCTAAGGACAAAGAATTGGCTCAAGCTCAAAAGTTCAAGACTCTTCATTTTATATTTTAGTGATCCAAGATCACATTGAGTCTTTAGGAAAAGCCAATACTATCAAGGAGGGATGAGGTGTTGCTTAATGAGCCTCTTGCTTTATGTGCTTGGTGATATGCTCCAAAATCCTCAACCACTTCTCCATAGCCACAAATGACCTAAACACTAAGCCAAACTCGGTCATACCGATTCTTTCAATCCGGCGCCACCGAGTTTCACTTGTCATTTGCCACTGCCAAACCCTAGCAATTCGGTCCTACCGATAAGGATCTCGGTCTCACCGAGATGGGCTTGCAAACTCTCTGTTTCCCTTTCGTAACTTTTCGGTCTCACCGAAAGAGCGAATCGGTCCCACCGAGAATGCAAAGTAAACTATATGTTTCCTTCTTGTAACTTTTCGGTCTCACCGAAAGAGCAAGTTGGTCCCACCGAGTTTGCTTGACCAACTCTCTGGTTAGCTTATTGCCAAACTCGGTCTCACCGAGTTTGTGCAATCGGTCTCACCGAGATTACATTATGCCCAAACCCTAACCGAATCGGTCCTACCGAGTTGCATGTTAGTCCCACCGAAATTCCTAATGGTCACTAGGTTTACTATTTCAGTCCGACCGAGTTTTCTGATTCGGTCCCACCAAGATTGATAAATTGTGTGTAACGGTTGGATTTAGTGTGGAGGATACAAATACCCCTCCACCTCCTCTTCACTCATGGAGAGAGCAATCAGAACACATACACCATTCCAACTCATATGTTCTGAGAGAGAACCACCTACTCATGTGTTGAGACCAAGATATTCCATTCAAACCATATGAATCTTGATCTCTATCCTTCCCCAAGTTGCTTTCCACTCAAATCTTCTTTCCACCAGATACAAATCCTATGAAAGAGAGTTGAGTGTTGGGGAGACTATCATTTGAAGCACAAGAGCAAGGAGTTCATCATCAACACACCATTTGTTACTTCTTGGAGAGTGGTGTCTCCTAGATTGGCTAGGTGTCACTTGGGAGCCTCCGACAAGATTGTGGAGTTGAACCAAGGAGTTTGTAAGGGCAAGGAGATCGCCTACTTCGTGAAGATCTACCGCTAGTGAGGCAAGTCCTTCGTGGGCGATGGCCATGGTGGGATAGACAAGGTTGCTTCTTCGTGGACCCTTCATGGGTGGAGCCCTCCGTGGACTCGCACAACCGTTACCCTTCGTGGGTTGAAGTCTCCATCAACGTGGATGTAGGATAGCACCACCTATCCGAACCACGGGAAAAACATCCGTGTCTCCAATAGCGTTTGAATTCTCCAAACCCTTCCCTTTATATTCTTGCAAGTTGCATGCTTTACTTTCCGCTGCCAATATACTCTTTGCATGCTTGCTTGAATTGTGTAATGATTGCTTGACTTGTCCTAAGATATCTAAAAACTGCCAAGGACTAAAATTGGGAAAAGGTTAAGTTTTTATTTGGTCAAGTAGTCTAATCACCCCCCTCTAGACATACTTTCGATCCTACATAGTGCTCTAGTTAGGAGTAGTAAAAAAACATTAAGTTCTCTCGCCGATAGGAATAAAACACCATGTATTTATTTACAGAGGGAGTAGTACATTTTTTGTGACATGCATTACTAGATATTGCTAGTCAAATACTGAAATCGAGATGGACGTGGTAGTACTCCTAAATCCAGACGGTGGTGCTACTAGTACTAGTAGTAGTACTACCAATGTAGTAGTAGAAGTACTAGCATTGTACTACCCGTTTGTCAAATTATTACATGTTGCTCCTCACAGTGAAGTGACAAGACCCTGCGCCGGAGATGACACCTGAGTATAGGCGCCGTGTTCGGCATACCATAGTCAGCCTCACTGTCTGTAGTCACTATCATCATGGCTGTAGAGCTAGCCCTGTTCGACATAATTTCCCGTGCGTAGATGCCCGTGCATTGCACAGAACACCAAGATTGGGGGTGGACGGCTCCGGCAGCGGCCATCGCACCAGATTTTTCCACGGCCTTCTATTCCTAGATGTGGTGGGGAGTATCGGATTCACGAGTTCCGACAGGCCCTTAAGGTTCAAACACTGGGGTGTGCGCGGAGATCACGCCCTCTACCTCCCCGTCTCACAAAGATCTAAACTGCTAAAGGAACTGCATGAGAGACACAAGATTTATACTGGTTCGGGCCACCGTTGTGGTGTAATACCCTACTCCAGTGTGTGGTGGATGGATTGCCTCTTGGGGCTGATGATGATGAGCAATACAAGGAAGAAAAGCATCACAAGGGTCTGTTCTTGGCTGGGGCGACGAATTACTAGGAGGAGTTCAGTCACCTTCTCTCTCTCTCTCTCTCTCTTACTTACTTACTCTCTCTGCTTGCTAGCCGGATCCACACGCCCCACCGAACCCCTTGCTACATGGGAGGCCGTCCCTATTTATAGGGGCCCTGGTGCTCTTCCCAAATATCGAGCGGGAAGGGAGCCAACAATGGTGGGCTAATTTGAAGGGGGATAGCAAGTACTCTTATCCTGACTAAAGTTGGTCTTCGCCTGCGAAAGACTCTGCGGTGACGCCGTGCTAGGCTCCATGGTGACCTCCGTCTCGTAGTCCGCTTGGTCTTGGTCTCGTTGCACCGAAATGGAAACCTTTGCCTGATGCCTCGGTACTCCGCGGCTGCGCTTGCCCCCTTTGCACCAAAGAGGAAAGAAGGACACTACGCGCGCTGGCGCCCGCCTGGCACCCTCGATCATCATGGCTTGCGTCATGGGCACCTCGCGAGGTACCCCGCCTTGATATCTTCGTCTCCTCGCGAGCTAGCCTGAGGAGGTTGCGCCTGAGGATGCGTCGTGTCGTCCGCCTCACGAGGCTTGGCCCCTCGCGAGGGTCTTGAGTCTTGTGCTGATGAAGATGGGCCATGTTGGGCCCCCATTTGAGCCACGCCGCAAGCCGCAGGCAGGCAAGTCTGGGGACCCCCGTTCCCAGAACACCGACAGTAGCCCCCGGGCCCAAGGCGCGCATGGGCTTGGCCGTGCCGAGAGGCGAAAGGGCAAGGGCAAAGCGCCGCGGGCCCTAAGAGCCTGCAGCCTTGGGCGCCGCGTGGCGGTTGATGGGACGTGGGTGCTTCAGCAACCACGCAGGTTGGTAAAGGAGCGGCATCTGCCCAGACATCGCCCTTTGCTCTCTCCGGTCACTGCTCAGATCCCCTTTCTTGCGCCTTCCCTTTCTTCCTCCAAACTTCAGATCTACTCCAGCTGCGCGACCTAGGAAGCCATGGCGCCTCGCCAGCCTCCGGCCAAAGCTTGGTATTCCCCTGCTCTGGACCTTCCGAATGTGTCCAAGGCGAGCCTTGCTCGGTTGAGCCGGATGGCGATGGCGCAGGGCATCAACGGGACGGAGGTGTTCAAGACCGGCTCCGCCATCCCCGAGGGCCGTGGGAGCACCTTTTATCCTCTCTTCGTAAGCTCCATTGCTGCGGGCCTGGTGCCTCCCTTCTCTGAGCTCTTCTTCTCCGTCCTCCGCCATTATGACTTGCAGGCTCTGCATCTCCACCCCAACTCTGTCCTCCTTCTGGCGATCTTCGCATACTACTGCGAGGCCCACGTAGGGGTGCAGCCTTCGGTGGCCCTGCTGCGCCACTACTTCTCCCTCCGGGTCTCCGGCAGCTCTCTTTCTGCGTGTGCGGGCTTCGTCGCGTATGGCAGCACCATTTCCATCTCGAGTCCCAGGAAGAGGATTGAGGGCTTCAGGAGCAAGTGGGTCTTGGCAGATGCCGGGCGCATCCACCCTTCGTGATGACTGGAATCGGGTGATGAAGTCCATGCCTGTTTTTAACGGGGACGGGCTCGTGCCCGCGGTGGCTTCTGAAGGACCGGTGGATGTGCCCTCCGGCAACTCCAGCGATGAGGAGGAGGAAGAGGAGCAGGGAGAGAGGCCCGACTATGGGGCGACTGATGGAGAGTCGAGGGCTCCCCTCTCCCGGTGCGTGTCCCGCACTCTCCGCCTTTCGCCGAGCGATGATGTTGATGATGACGATGACGTTCTGGGTAGCGGGAGCTCGCCCGCGATCCCATAGAAGGACAGGACCGGGCTGATCTCCAACGGGTCCGTCCTGACTCCGGGGCGAACCGTGGACGCCCCTTCTGCTTCTGAGGTCGACCCCTCCAGCCGGCTCTCAGGCTTCAAGTATGGCTGAAGGCAGCCCGAGCTCACCGGCGAAGACCCGTAAGTGTTTATCCTTGATCTTTTGTTTCTCGTTCCGCCGACGAGGCTTGATGATTGCTTCTCTTGAACAGGCTGGCGCCTGCGGCGAAGAAGCCGAAGGGAGCCCCCGAAGTCCCATCTGCGGCGACGCCTTCGCCTGCAGGGGAGGGAGATCGTGATGCGCGGGCCTCTCCTGCCCATGCATCCTTGCGAGGCTTGGCTGAGTTGGCTGGGGCGAGCTCAGCCCCCATGGCTCGAACGGCTCCCGAGGCGCCCCCGTCTGGCGCCGCTGCTACAGCTGTGGAGGCGCAGCGGACTCCGCCTCAGGACACTACGGCCTCGCCGCCGCTACTTTCTCCTCCCATTCCACTGACCGTTGCTTCCCCGGCTCGTCCGGTTGTCTTGGGGCCCACCAACATTTCTTCGCCTCCTTCTTCCATCTTGGAGCGTGCCGTCGCCGAACTGGACCGGCTGCGGCTGGATCTTCTCGGCGCCGACCCTCGCCTGGTGGTCGGGCGCCTGGTACTGGCTTCGGGGTGGATTTGCTCTGATGCTTCGATTCGGGCGGCGTTGGTTCAGGCCTCAACGGCCTGTGACGGAGAGAGGGAGGCCACCCTCAAGGCGAAGGCTGCTCGTGATGCAGCCCTGGGGGAAGTGGTCGAAGTCCGCAATCGTTGCAAGGCGTTGGAGGACGAGCTGTAAGGCCTGCGGGGCCAACTTGCGAATGAGGTCCGCCTGCGCCAAGAGCTGGAGAAGGGGGCGAAGGCGCGCGAGGCGGCGCTCGAGGACCGGGAGGCCAAGCTCAAGAAGTGCCACGACCACCTAGGCGCGTTGAAGAAGGAGCTGGAGGTGACGAAGGTCGAGCTGGACGCTAAGGCCCGGGTTCTTGCCGAGGATCGCGTGGCCTTCGCGGACATGGAGAAAGAGGCCCGTGCTTCGCTGAATATGCTTTACGAGAGCGGCCTGGACAACCCGCTAGCCGGTGACGGGGACGGCCCCGCCAAGCTGCTTCCCTTCCTGGTTAAGGCCCCTGGGAATGTCGCCCTTGGCATCGGCTCCGCGGCCGAGGCCGAGGCGCGCATCTTGTCTTCTGCTGCACTGACACGGGTCTTCGCCCACATCTACCTTCGTGATCCCAACGTCGACCTCGATGGCCTGCTGGAACCGGTGAGCGGCGAGGGCGGTGCCGCCGCTGTCGAAGCCGTGAAGGGGCGCGCGGAGGCGCTGCTGGGGAAGTTCTGGGCCTTCAGCACCAAGCCAAAGCAAGGCGCTGCCGGCCCTGCCGCTCCATGAGGCGAAGCCACTCCACACAGCTTCACCGCCGACAAGTGGCTTCGTCCCATCCCTGTTCTTCTTTCAATTCCTGCACATGCATCACGCCTCGGGGAGGCATTTAAACTTGCATTTGGTATTGAGATGACAGTATGGACTGTAATATTTGCTTTTAAATTCCTTGAGTTTTATGCTTTTTCTTCCCTACTTGCTTGTGTTCTGCGCCAGCAGAGCTCGGCCCCGCGCGTGCCTCACCCAGCATTAGCCCCGACCGGAAACCAGGACGGGACCAAAGGAGTGAGGGGTTACGTGACAAGTTAGGCTCCTGAGTCGCGATGCTCAGGAGTCCCCCTTAGCATGCGAACAACAAGTAGGGAGGCGCGATGTAGGTGTATCTTCTGTTCTACGTCTGCAGAGCCCGACTTCGCGCGTACCTCACCCAGCATAGCCTTTCGGAACTAAGGAGTGAGGGGCTACGGAGCCAGTTAGGCTCCTGAGTCGCGATGCTCAGGAGTCCCCCTTGACGCGCAAACAATGGGTGATGAGGTGCGATGTAAGCGGGGCTACCGTTCTACGTCTGCAGAGCCCGGCCCTGCGCGTACCTCACCCAGCATAGCCTTTCGGAACTAAGGAGTGAGGGGCTACGGGACCAGTTAGGCCCCTGAGTCACGATGCTCAGGGGTCCCCCTTGACGCGCAAACGGCCTTCATACCTTGGCTCCGCTCGGGGAGAGACGCGCGGCAAACCAGGCCCGAGAGGCCTGGCTGGGCGGCGTACGTCTAGGTGTGACCCAGTCGTAGCCCCCGTGCCTAGCCCCCTCGCGCGGCACTCCCGAGGGGAGGCGTTGCGACGAGGCCAGCCACTGAGCTCTGGGCTCCCTGAGGTTAATGCGGCCCGAAGGCCACCCCCAGTTGTTTATCACCAGCACAGAGCATAGCGCTTCCGTATGTGTACGGGCATAGCCGCTCCTCGGCAGTGTCGTCAGCCAGCGCGGAGCATGGTGCTTCCACTGGTACGTGGGAGGGGGCTCCCCTCCGGGTGGAGCCCCCGGGGCGTGTACAGCCCCGCCCTGACACGTGGCCTGCATGGTAGGGCTAGGTGAGGTGTATCTGGGCACCCGTGAGCGAGCGTGGGACTCACGAGGCCCTACCTCTAGGCGGGTTGCGCCTGGCACTGGGCCGTATCTTGAGATGTGTCCTGGCAAAATTTGGTTAGATGCCAGTACTCTACGTCCTCGGGTCCCGGCCCTCAAGCTTCTCTCAGCCATCGCTGGTATGCCAGGTCGCTATGCCGTGGACAAGGCCAGAGGGTGAGGGCTGGAGAGCCAGTAAGAGCCCTGAGTCGCGATGCTCAGGCACCCCCCCTTTAACGTGCAAGTGGCCGACATGGAGAAGAAAAGATGCCGCGGACAGGCACCATGCAGTTAAGCGTGATAGGCAATGCATAGTTGGAAATAAACGCGAGGGAGATACACGACGCTGGGTCTGGCCCGAGCGGCTTGGGGATGATGCAGCCCGAGGGGCGCCCCCAACAAGGCAAACTAATGACCGAAAGATAAAAGGGGATACATGCCGCAGGGACGGACCCACGCGGCCTGGGAGTGATGCAACCCTGGGAGGGCGCCCCCAGCTGGGAATGGAACTTGAAAGATGTCAGCTGAGGATGTCATCGGCGTAGTGGCGTTGGTGCAGCAGACTTGATGGGCTGCAGAGCAACCTCTCATGTTCCTTGACTCCTGTAGTTCTTGAATGGCCTTGTTAACGAACTCCTGCTGGTCTAACCTTCCTTGCCTGGCTCCTTCTCGGGGGAAACATGTTGCGAAGCACGCTTCCACATGGTGCCCAAGCGCCTCCCTCATGACCCTGGCTAGGTCGGTGGCCCTCCAGGTGAGAGCCCCCGAGCCCTGCCTGAGGAGGGCGCCGGGCGCTCTTTCCTATGCGATGGATGGGGGGTCCCCCTAGGCAGACACGGCCCCTAAGGGGCCTGCCTCCTGAGGGGCCGAGCCTGACGATGCCTTCTTCTTCTTGGGGGTGGTCTCAGGAAGCCTCCTGCTTCCGCGATCTGGGTCTTCTAGCGACGCGGCCTGATAGGCCCGCTCCAGGGAACACACTGCATCCTTCTCTTCACAGGGCACTGTGATGACGCCGCCACTTCCTGGCATCTTGAGGACGTTGTAGCCGTGGTAAGTCACGGCCATGAACTTGGCCAGCGCTAGGTACCCGAGGATGGCGTTGTACGGCAGGCGGATGTCGGCGACGTCGAAGTCGATGAGCTCGGTGCGGTAGTTGCTGCGAGCCCCGAAGGTGACAGGGAGGCGGACCTGCCTGATCGGGACTGTGGAACCGTCGGTGATCCCGGAGAAATGCCTGGTCGGCTGAAGCTGGTCATAGGGCACTTGGAGGTTGTTGAATGTTTCCACGGACAGGAAATTGAGCCCTGCCCCTCCGTCGATGAGGGTCTTGGTGACCAGCACGTTGCTGATGACTGGGGAGCAAAGCATCGGGAGGACTCCTGCCGTGGCCGCGCACTTGAGCTGGTCTGCTGAGCTGAACGTGATGGGGCACGCCGACCACCTGAGGGGGCGCGTCGCTTCGGGCTTGGGGAGAACTGCATTCACTTCGCGTGCGAACTGCTTGAAGATGCGTTGAGAGGCTGGGGCTTGAGCTCCGCCCAGGATGCAGGCGATTGCGCGCGGCTCTTGGATGACCCCAGCCCCCTCGTCTTGATGGCGGTCTTCGTTCCTCCTTGGCTGAGGCGGTAGCGGAGGTAGGCCTGCATTGCCATGAGGGCGATCCTCACGAGGCTAATCCCTCCAGTCTCCCTCGCGAGGCAGGTCCCGCCAGCGGTCCTCGCGAGGTTGGTCGCGCCACCCCTGGCATGGGTCGCGATCTTCCCAGCGTCCTGGGTTTCTTCCTCCTCCTCAGCCGTAGCCCCGGTCAGCACAGTCAGGGCGACGGCCGATCCTTCCTTCTCGCACGGCGCGGAGTTCTTGACATTCGTTGGTGTTGTGGGTGTGGAGGTCGTGGTACACACAGTACCGGCTGCCCCTGGAGGATTCGGGCAGATCCTTGCCCCGCTTGGTGTCTAGTTCTGCGGCGAGTACGGCAGCCCCCTTGCGCTTCACATCCTTGGCCTTGGGCTTCTTATCTTCTGGGTCCGCGGCAGGCAGCTCGAGGAGAGAGAGACGTCCCTCCTCAGCCCTGGCGCACTTGTTCGCCAAGTTGAACAGCTCCAGGGAGGTGCAGAGGTCTTCGTGCATCGCCAGCTCCTCCTTCATCTTGACATCGCGCACACCGTCGGAGAAGGCCGAGATGATGGCCTCCTCGGACACCTTGGGGATCTTGAGGCGCGCGCTGTTGAAGCGCTGGATGTATTTTTGCAGGGTCTCTCCGGGTTGTTGCTTTATGCGGCGCATGTCGCTCATGGCGGATGGCCGGTCGCGAGTACCTTGGAAGTTGGCGATGAAGCAGGCGCGCATCTAGTCCCAGGAGGAGATCGTGCCTGGAGCCAGATTCAGGAGCCAGGTTGGAGCTCCTTCCTTGAGCGCCATGGGGAACCAGTTCGCCATGACCTTTTCATCCCCGCTGGCAGCCTCGATGCCCATCTCATAGAGCTGGAGGAACTCTGCGGGATCAGTCGTGCCGTCATAACGAGGAGGCAGGTCAGGCTTGAACTTGCCGGGCCACGCGACGCTACGCAGCTCGGTGGTGTAGGCGCGGCAGCCCGCGGTGGCCACGAAAGGCTTCGGTTGGTGGAGAGCTTGGTCTTGAGGGTCCCCACGCGCTACAGCTAGGAGTTGGGCGGGGTCTTGGCACGCCGGAGCTGGAGCAGGGTCGTGGCGTGCCGGAGCAGGGAGCGCCCTGGCAGCCCCTTGCGGGCGAGGGACTTCTTGGCAGCTCCGTTCTTGTTGCGCTGGCGCCTGACGGAGCGGGTTCCGCCTAGGGGCCAAGCGCCTTGGAGCCATGGCATCTTCTTGGTGGGGAAGCGGCTGGTGCGCCTCTGGAGCTTCGTTGCCCGCGCGGGGCGGAGTGTGGCGCAGAGGAACGGATGGCGCGGAAGAGCCCCCTGCGGCGCGGACAAGCTCGGCGACGCAGTCGAGCCACTCTTCATAGACTTCGTCGACGGGGTGGTAGCGCAGGAGCTCGTTTGCCGCGAGGAGCGCAGCTCGAGCCTCCAAGGGTGCACGGAGCGCGTGGGACGAAGAACCGGCTGGTGCGAGTGATGGAGTAGCAGTGCGGCCGTCTTGGCGCACGGACGGATGCTGAGACAACGCTTGCTGCTCGCCCCCCGCCGGGCCGGTGGCGGCGTTGACGGCGGGCGACGGGGAACGACGAGGACGCCCACCGACAGAGGCCGTCCGGGCGACGCGAGAAGCGATGGCGGCCCGGCGCTCGGCGTGGGCCCGACAAGCATCGGACATGGATGCGACGGTCGGAGGAGAACGGAGTGGCGGAGGACAGATTCCGGCGCACCCCTACCTAGCGCGCCAAATGTCGGATTCACGGGTTCCGGCAGACCCTTAAGGTTCGAACACTGGGGTGCGCGCGGAGATCACGCCCTCTACCTCCCCGTCTCACAAAGATCTAAACTGCTAAAGGAACTGCATGAGAGACACGTGATTTATACTGGTTCGGGCCACCTTTGTGGTGTAATACCCTACTCCAGTGTGTGGTGGATGGATTGCCTCTTGGGGCTGATGACGATGAGCAATACAAGGAAGAATAGCCTCGCGAGGGTCTGTTCTTGGATGGGGCGACGAACTACTGGGAGGAGTTCAGTCACCTTCTCTCTCTCTCTCTCTCTCTGCTTGCTAGCCGGATCCACACGCCCCACCGAACCCCTTTCTACGTGGGTGGCCGTCCCTATTTATAGGGGCCCTGGTCCTCTTCCCAAATATCGAGCGGGAAGGGAGCCAACAATGGCGGGCTAATTTGAAGGGGGACATCAAGTACTCTTATCCTGACTAAAGTTGGTCTTCACCTGCGAAAGACTCTGCGGTGACGTCGTGCTGGGCTCCATGGTGACCTTCGTCTCGTAGTCCGCTTGATCCCGGTCTCGTTGCACCGAAATGGCAACCTTTGCCTGATGCCTCGTTACTCCGCAGCTGCGCTTGCCCCCTTTGCACCAAAGAGGAAAGAAGGACGCTGCGCGCGCTGGCGCCTGCCTGGCACCCTCGATCGTCATGGCTTGCGTCATGGGCACCTTGCGAGGTACCCCGCCTTGATATCTCCATCTCCTCGTGAGCCAGCCTGAGGAGGCCGCGCCTGAGGATGCGCTATGTCGCCCGCCTCACGAGGCTTGGCCCATCGCGAGGGTCTTGAGTCTTGTGCTGATGAAGATGGGCCATGTTGGGCCCCCATTTGAGCCATGCCACAGGCCGCAGGCAGGCAAGTCTGGGGACCCCCGTTCCCAGAACACCGATAGGGAGGAGATGAGGCTGATTGTGAGAGACAAGGAGTTGTTTGTAAATAGGGAACAAGTGCGGGCATCTTTTTGCAAAAATGGAGAAGCTTGGTTTGTATACGTCAGATCTAGATCCGACGGCTATTGGTGAAAGATGGGAGGCACAACATCATCACCAACTTAGGACCTGTTTGATTCGCAGGATTTTGAAAACGTAGGAATAGGACACAGCAATATTACAAGTTTCAAACTGATATTACAAATGTTAGGAGTAATGCTGCACCTACGAAGAGGGAATTACTAGGAAGTTTACGTAAGAACTTTTGTTACTTTAGGTGGATGTGGCATTATCGTACAAACTAAAATCCACCGCCCTGACAAGTCACTAATGGGCAAATAAGTTTTCGAGTCTCTGGCCACTTGATGTTTCAAAAACAAATTCAGCTTCTGTGGATACTTTGTCATTTAGGCTTAGACGCTTGCGGTGATCAGCACGCCATTCATTGTTGTGCCAGAGAACGCCAAACCTCATTACCTTGAGCACACTTGGCTCCAGAACAAAGAACCTGGCCAATTTAATCTCAGATGTGCTGCCTCGGTATTCGATCAAATCAATTTCTATAAGATGGAGATCAAGGCATTCAATGAGATTGTTATAGTGTAGCACATTTTTCACTTTCGGGTCTTTTTTTATATGCAAAAGAAGAGAACATATTAGAGCAGCTGGCTGCATAAGATTGTCGTGTGATCAAGAGGTACCAATATCATTCGCTCATACGATAGGGTTGGCTGGCTAGTGATATTTTTTCACTCACTCTCTTTCTCTCTTTATCTCTCTCTGTCTCTCTCTTTCTATTTCCTCTCATTTAACTAGGAGCACGTGAAGAGCTTGGGCATTTGTTGCTTTCCACTATGTGGCCGTGATGTCTACTACACAACCTTCTTCTTGCAGACGTTGTTGGGCCTCCAAGTGCAGAGGTTTGTAGGACAGTAGCAAATTTCCCTCAAGTGGATGACCTAAGGTTTATCAATCCGTAGGAGGCGTAGGATGAAGATGGTCTCTCTCAAGCAACCCTGCAACCAAATAACAAAGAGTCTCTTGTGTCCCCAACACACCCAATACAATGGTAAATTGTATAGGTGCACTAGTTCGACGAAGAGATGGTGATACAAGTGGTATATGGATGATAGATAAAGGTATTTGTAATCTGAAATTATAAAAACAGCAAGGTAACTAATGACAAAAGTGAGCGTAAATGGTATTGCAATGCGTTGAAACAAGGCCTAGGGTTCATACTTTCGCTAGTGTAAGTTCCCTCAACAATAATAACATAATTGGATCACATAACTATCCCTCAACATGCAACAAAGAGTCACTCCAAAGTCACTAATAGCGGAGAACGAACGAAGAGATTATGGTAGGGTATGAAACCACCTCAAAGTTATTCTTTCCAATCAATCCGTTGGGCTATTCCTATAAGTGTCACAAACAGCCCTAGAGTTCATACTAGAATAACACCTTAAGACACAAATCAACCAAAACTCTAATGTCACCTAGATACTCCAATGTCACCTCAAGTATCCGTGGGTATGATTACACGATATGCATCGCACAATCTCAGATTCATCTAATCAACCAACACATAGGACCTCAAAGGGTGCCCCAAAGTTTCTACCAGAGAATCACGGCGAAAACATGTGCCAACCCCTATGCATAGGTTCATGGGCGGAACCCGCAAGTTGATCACCAAAACATACATCAAGTGAATCATGTGATATCCCATTGTCACCACAGATATCCACGGCAAGACATACATCAAGTGTTCTCAAATCTTTAAAGACTCAATCTGATAAGATTACTTCAAAGGGGAAACTCGATTCATTACAAGAGAGAAGAGGGGGAGGAGAAACATAAGATCCAACTATAATAGCAAAGCTCGCGATACATCAAGATCGTGCCAAATCAAGAACACGAGAGAGAGAGAGAGATCAAACACATAGCTACTGGTACATACCCTCAGCCCCGAGGGAGAACTACTCCCTCCTCGTCATGGAGAGCACCGGGATGATGAAGATGGCCACCGGAGAGGGATTGCCCCTCCGGCACGGTGCCGGAACGGGTCTAGATTGGCTTTCAGTGGCTACAGAGGCCATAAACATTCAAAACAGTAGATAATATAGCATGGAGCAATCAAAAATTATAGATACGTTGGAGACGTATCAGCATCCCCAAGCTTAATTTCTGCTCGTCCTCGAGTAGGTAAATGATAAAAGAAAGAATTTTTGATGTGGAATGCTCGTTGGCATAATTTCAATGTAATTCTTTTTAATTGTGGTATGAATATTCAGATCCATAAGATTCAAGACAAAAGTTTAATATTGACATAAAATAATAATACTTCAAGCATACTAACCAAGCAATTATGTCTTCTCAAAATAACATGGCCAAAGAAAGTTCATCCCTACAAAATCATATAGTTTAGTCATGCTCCATTTTCGTCACACAAGAATGCTCTCATCATGCACAACCCTGATGACAAGTCAAGCAATTGGTTCATACTTTAGTAATCTCAAACCTATAAACTTTCATGCAATACATGAGCGCGAGCCATGGACATAGCACTATGGGTGGAATAGAATATAATGAGGGGGTTATGTGGAGAAGACAAAAAAAGGAGAAAGTCTCACATCAACGAGGCTAATCAATGGGCTATGGAGATGCCGACCGATTGATGTTAATGCAAGGAGTAGGGATTGCCATGCAACGGATGCACTAGAGGACCTACGGCACTTGAGGATTGCCATGCAACGGATTGCTATAAATGTATGAAAGCTCAACAAAAGAAACTAAGTGGGTGTGCATCCAACTTGCTTGCTCACGGAGACCTACGGCACTTGAGGAGGCCCATTGTTGGAATATACAAGCCAAGTTCCATAATTAAAATTCCCACTAGTATATGAAAGTGATAACTCAAGAGACTCTCTATATGAAGAACACGGTGCTACTTTGAAGCAAAAGTGTGGAAAAAAGGATAGTAGCATTGCCCCTTCTTATTTATTTTCTCTTTTTTGGGCCTTCTTTTTTTTCTTTGTCCTTTTTTGGGGACAATGCTCTATTGAATGATGATCATCACACTTTTATTTATTTACAACTCAATGATTACAACTCGATACTAGAACAAAGTATGACTCTATAAGAATGCCTCCGGCGGTGTACCAGGATATGCAATGATGCATGAGTGACATGTATGAAAGAATTCTGAACGGTGGCTTTGCCACAAATACGATGTCAACTACATGATCATGCAAAGAAATATGACAATGATGAAGCGTGTCATAATAACGGAACGGTGGAAAGTTGCATGGCAATATATCTCGGAATGGCTATGGAAATGCCATAATAGGTAGGTATGGTGGCTGTTTTGAGGAAGATATAAGGAGGTTTATGTGTGACAAAGCGTATCATATCACGAGGTTTGCATGCACCAGCGAAGTTTGCACCAACTCTCAATGTGAGAAAGGGCAATGCACAGTACCGAAGAAGCTAGCAAGGATGGAAGGGTGAGAGTGCGTATAATCCATGGACTCAACATTAGTCATAAAGAACTCACATACTTATTGAAAAAAAGCTACAAGTCATCAAAAACCTCGGCACTACGCTCATGCTCCTAGGGGGTAGATTGGTAGGAAAAAACCATCGCTCGTCCCCAACCGCCACTCATAAGGAGGACAATCAAATAACACCTCATGTTTCAAATTTGTTACGCAACATTTATCATACGTGCATGCTACGGCACTTGCAAACTTTAACACAAGCATTTCTCAATTTCACAACTACTCAACTGGCACGACTTTGATATTATTACCTCCATATCTCAAAACAATCATCAAGCATTCAAACTTCTCTTAGTATTCAACACACTCATAAGAAAGTTTTTACTATTCTTGAATACCTAGAATATTAGGATTTTAAGAAAATTACCATGCTATTTAAGACTCTCAAAATAATATAAGTGAAGCATGAGACTCATCTATTTCTATAAAATAAAACTACCACCATGCTCTAAAAGATATAAGTGAAGCACTAGAGCAAATGACAAACTACTCCGAAAGATATAAGTGAAGATCAATGAGTAGTCGAATAATTATGCAACTATGTGAAGACTCTCTAACATTTAATAATTTCAGATCTTGGTATTCTATTCAAACAGCAATCAAAGTAAAATAAAATGACATTCTTAGAATAGCAAACATCATGTGAAGAAGCAAAAACTTAGGATCAACCGAAACTAACCGATAATTGTTGAAGAAGAAAGGTGGGATGCCAACCGGGGCATCCCCAAGCTTAGATGCTTGAGACTTCTTGAAATATTATCTTGGGGTGCCTTGGGCATCCCCAAGCTTGAGCTTTTGTGTCTCCTTAATTCCTCTCATATCAAGGTCTCCCTAAATCTCAGAAGCTTCATCCACACAAACCTCAACAAAGACTCGTGAGATAAGTTAGTATAAACCATTGCAAAAACGTTATCATACTATACTGTAGAAAATCACTAAAATTATTATTCAACATTTCATACTAAAGTCCTCTTCATATTTAATAGTCCTATCCTCAAATAGAAACATTAAAAAAGCAAACATATGCAAACAATGCAAACATAACAGCAATCTGCCTAAACAGGATAGTCTGTAAAGAATGAAGCAATATCCATACTTCCCTAGCTCCAACAATTATGAAATAAAATTCCCACTATAGTAAATTTGTAAGATCTTAATATGCAAAAGGTTTAAACATTTTATCACATTCTGACTTTTCTAGGGAATTATTGCAACTGCGGTAAACTTTCTGTTTTCAAACAGCAACATGTATACTTGTAACATAGGCATAGTAAAGGCTACCAATGCCACTTTTATTGAAATAAAATATGCAAAACATTGTTCTAAATAACATAATGCAAATCCTAACGAAATAAATTTATGCTCCAAGCAAAACACATATCATGTGGTGAATAAAAATATAGCTCCAAGTAAAGTTACCGATGAACGAAGACGAAAGAGGGGATGCCTTCCGGGGCATCCCCAAGCTTAGGCTCTTGGCTATCCTTCAATATTACCTTGGGGTGCCTTGGGAATCCCCAAGCTTAGGCTCTTGTCACTTCTTATTCCATAGTCCATCGAATCCTTACCCAAAACTTGAAAAGTTCACAACACAAAACTTAAAGTAGAAAACTCGTGAGCTCCATTAGTGAAAGAAAACAAAACACCACCTGAAAGTACTGTAGTGAACTCATTATTTATATATATTGGTGTTATATATACTGTATTCCAACTTCTCTATGATTTATAAACTATTTTACTAGCCATAGATTCATCAAAATAAGCAAACAACACACGAAAAACAGAATCTGTCAAAAACAGAACAGTCTGTAGTAATCTGGTGCTAGCGCAAGATCTGGAACCCCAACAATTCTAAAATAAATTGCTGGACCTGAGTAATTTATCTATTAATCATATGCAAAAAGAATTAACTAAATAGCACTCTCCAAATAAAAATGGCAGCAATTCTCGTGAGCGCTAAAGTTTCTGTTTTTGACAGCATGATCAACAAGACTTTCCCCAAGTCTTCCCAACGGTTCTACTTGGCACAAACACTAATTAAACACAAAAAACACAACCAAAACAGAGGCTAAATAATTTATTTATTACTAAACAGGAGTAAAAAGCAAGGAACTAAAATAAAATTGGGTTGCCTCCCAACAAGCGCTATCGTTGAACGCCCCTAGCTAGGCATGATGATTTCAATGATGCTCACATAAAAAGATAAGAATTGAAATATAAAGAGAGCATCATGAAGAATATGACTAGCACATTTAAGCCTAACATACTTCCTGTGCATAGGGATTTTGTGAGAAAACAACTTGTGGGAACAAGAATCAACTTGCATAGGAAGGTAAAAGAAGCATAACTTCAAAACTTTAAGCACATAGAGAGGAAACTTGATATTATTTCAATTCCTACAAGCATATATTACTCCGTCATAATAATTTTCAGTAGCATCACGAATGAATTCAACAATATAACCAGCACATAAACCATTCTTTTCATGATCTACAAGCATAGGAATTTTATTACTCTCCACATAAGCAAAATTCTTCTCATGAATAATAGTGGGAGCAAACTCAACAAAATAACTATCATGTGATTGAGAATTAAGATCAAGATGACAAGTTTCATAGTAATCATTATTCTTTAGAGCATATGTGTCATCACAATAATCATCATAGATAGGAGGCATGCTTTCATCATAATAAATTTAGTCATCAAAACTTGGGGGACAAAAAATATCATCTTTATCAAACATAGCTTCCCCAAGCTTGTGGCTTTGCATATCATTAGCATCATGGATATTCAAGGAATTCATACTAACAACATTGCAATCATGCTCATCATTCAAATATTTAGTGCCAAACATTCTTATGCATTCTTCTTCTAGCACTTGAGCACAATTATCGGAATCCTTATTTTCCTAATAGATATTAAAAAGATGAAGCATATGAGGTAACCTTAATTCCATTTTTTTGTAATTTTTTTTATAAACTAAACTAGTGATAAAACAAGAAACTAAAAGACTCGATTGCAAGATCTCAAGATATACCTTCAAGCACTCAGCTCCCCGGCAACGGCGCCAGAAAAGAGCTTGATGTATACTACACAACCTTCTTCTTGTAGACATTGTTGGGCCTCCAAGTGCAGAGGCTTGTAGGACAGTAGCAAATTTCCCTCAAGTGGATGACCTAAGATTTATCAATCCGTAGGAGGCGTAGGATGAAGATGGTCTCTCTCAAGCAACCCTGCAACCAAATAACAAAGAGTCTCTTGTGTCCCCAACAAACCCAATACAATGGTAAATTCTATAGGTGCACTAGTTCGGCGAAGAGATGGTGATACAAGTGGTATATGGATGGTAGATAAAGGTATTTGTAATCTGAAATTATAAAAACAGCAAGGTAACTAATGATAAAAGTGAGCGTAAACAGTATTGCAATGCGTTGAAACAAGGCCTGGGGTTCATACTTTCGCTAGTGTAAGTTCCCTCAACAATAATAACATAATTGGATCACATAACTATCCCTCAACATCCAACAAAGAGTCACTCCAAAGTCACTAATAACGGAGAACGAACGAAGAGATTATGGTAGGGTACGAAACCACCTCAAAGTTATTCTATCCAATCAATCCGTTGGGCTATTCCTATAAGTGTCACAAACAGCCCTAGAGTTTGTACTAGAATAACACCTTAAGACACAAATCAACCAAAACCCTAATGTCACCTAGATACTCCAATGTCACCTCAAGTATCCGTGGGTATGATTATACGATATGCATCACACAATCTCAGATTCATCTATTCAACCAACACATAGGACCTCAAAGAGTGCCCCAAAGTTTCTACCGGAGAATCACGACGAAAACATGTGCCAACCCCTATGCATAGGTTCATGGGCGGAACCCGCAAGTTGATCACCAAAATATACATCAAGTGAATCACGTGATATCCCATTGTCACCACAGATATCCACGGCAAAACATACATCAAGTGTTCTCAAATCTTTAAAGACTCAATCCGATAAGATTACTTCAAAGGGGAAACTCGATTCATTAGAAAAGAGAAGAGGGGGAGGAGAAACATAAGATCCAACTATAATAGCAAAGCTCGCGATACATCAAGATCGTGCCAAATCAAGAACACGAGAGAGAGAGAGAGAGAGATCAAACACATAGCTATTGGTACATACCCTCAGCCCCGAGGGAGAACTACTCCCTCCTCGTCATGGCGAGCACCGGGATGATGAAGATGGCCACCGGAGAGGGATTGCCCCCTCCGGCAGGGTGCCGGGACGGGTCTAGATTGGCTTTCGGTGGCTACAGAGGCTTCTGGCGGTGGAACTCCCGATCTATTGCGTTCTCGGATGTTTTTAGGGTATATGGAGATATATAGGCGGAAGAAGTACGTCAGGGGGGCCACGAGGGGCTCACAAGGGTGGAGGGTGCACCAAGGGGGGTGGGCGCGCCCCCTGCCTTGTGACCTCCTCGCAGATCCCCCGACGTGCACTCCAAGTCTTCTGGGCTTCTTTCCTTCCAAAAATGAGTTTCGTGAAGTTTCAGGTCAATTGGACTCTGTTTGATTTTCCTTTTCTTCGAAACCCTAAAACAGGGTAAAAACAGAAACTGCCACTGGGCTCTGGCTTAATAGGTTAGTCCCAAAAATGATATAAAAGTGTATAATAAAGCCCATAAACATTCAAAACAGTAGATAATATAGCATGGAGCAATCAAAAATTATAGATACGTTGGAGACGTATCAGCTTCCCCAAGCTTAATTCATGATCGTCCTCGAGTAGGTAAATGATAAAAGAAAGAATTTTTGATGTGGAATGCTAGTTGGCATAGTTTCAATGTAATTCTTCTTAATTGTGGTATGAATATTCAGATCCATAAGATTCAAGACAAAAGTTTAATATTGACATAAAAATAATAATACTTCAAGCATACTAACTAAGCAATTATGTCTTCTCAAAATAACATGGCCAAAGAAAGTTCATCCCTACAAAATCATATAGTTTAGTCATGCTCCATTTTCGTCACACAAGAATGCTCTCATCATGCACAACACCGATGACAAGTGAAGCAATTGGTTCATACTTTAGTAATCTCAAACCTATAAACTTTCATGCAATACATGAGCGCAAGCCATGGACATAGCACTATGGGTGGAATAGAATATAATGAGGGGGTTATGTGGAGAAGACAAAAAAGGAGAAAGTCTCACATCAACGAGGCTAATCAATGGGCCATGGAGATGCCCACCGATTGATGTTAATGCAAGGAGTAGGGATTGTCATGCAACGGATGCACTAGAGCTATAATGTCGGGGGTTGCTGGTCCCTCGCACACCTATGGGGATCGGCGGGCCGAGCCCCTTTCGGTTCGGCAGGGGGCGGTGGATGCACAAAGAGCAGATCAAGGTGAACGCACGAGCGAGATGATTGGTTTACCCAAGTTCAGGCCGCACGGATGCGTAAAACCCTACTCCTGCTTTGGTGGTTGTATTGAGTTCTTGCTCAGGAGCGGCGAGTGCTACAGTACACTCAAGCGGCTGGCGAGACCGAGCGTGAGAATGGCTATCCTCCCCCTCTCTATTGCGCATGCGCCTCCTTTTATATGCCTAAGGGGTCACCGACACGTGGCAACAGAGGTGAGGGTAAAAACGTAAAAGGGGTGGTAGTTGGCGCCACCGCCTACTACAGTCGTATCCTACCTAACCCTGACGGCAGGAGACAAAGGCATTAAATGCCTGTCTGTGTCGCCTAGACGGGGCGGAAAGGGACCGTCATGGGCGCCACCGTTTGCCACGATGGCTCCTTGTCAGCGCTTGCTTGCCACCGCATGCCCCCGGCTGCACAGCCTCCCGCCACGTACGCCAGGAATGGTCCCAGGGCGACACGTTGGTTGGTGAGCTAGAGCGCGGGTTGCGGGGTAGTAGCTTGCCGCGGCAAGCGCCTTGCCGCGGATGTTGCCTTGTCGCGTTCGGGAGCTTGTCGCTCACCGGGTCTTGCCGGGGCGCGTGGTGCGCCGCAGCGAGCTTCTTGAGATACTTTGGTTGGTCTTCCCGGCAAGCTCCTCTTGCCGGGGTCTCGTCTCCTTCCCGGCAAGCTCCTCTTCCCGGGGTCTTATCTCCTTCCCGGCAAGCTCCTCTTGCCGGGGTCTTGTCTCCTTCCCGGCAAGCTCCTCTTGCCAGGGTCTTGGATACTTTGTTCTTGAATGGCCCCAAAGGAGCCACGGAGGGTCTTGCCGGTCGCCCGGCAAGCCTTGCCGCGGGTCGCTGCGACTGCCCGTGCACAAGTTCGGGATACTAAGGTACCCCTACTTTAGTATACCGACAGGAGCCCCCGGGCCTGGGCCATACACGGTGCCGAGTGCTATTGGGCCAGGCCCAAAACAGTGCACGGGCATGCGCGGCCTAGGGCACGCCATAACTCACTCCGCATCCACCGCGCCCTCCCCAAGCGGCACGCGTCAAGAGCGGCATCGTGGGAGAGATCATGGGCGGTGTGCGCGGGGCTGCGCCCCCACGCGCATGCGTCACGTCGCGGTAAAAGGGGACGGTTTGCGGGCGTGGAGGCGTGGTGGGCGGAATCGTGGGTAGTTGTTTATTCGTGACGGCGAAACGTCCGCCCCCTCCCCTCCCTCTTTATAAGCAGAGGAAACAGGGGTACGGCGCCATCTGCCCGTTGCTGCTTCCAATCTCAAAACTTCCGCCACTCCCCGTCTTCTCAGAGCAACAAGAGAGCAGTGCCCTGCTCCCCCATTACCACCAGCGCCACGACCACCGTCGGCCTCCTCCACCACCTTCGCCATGGCTCCGAAGGGCGACAAGGGGAAGGAAGTGAAGTCGACCGAGGCGCAGCGGCTCGCGGCGATGCGGAGGGAGCGATCCATCTTCCCCTCTAAGCTCGGCGCGAAGGCGTTGCGGGAGCGGTATTACCTGTTCTGGTCGGCGGAGACGCGAGCTCACCCGCGGACCAGGGTGCTCCCGGCTGCAGCCCACGAGACGGCTCCGGACGGGTACCCTTTCTTTGCTGTGTTCTTGCTTTGTTTCTCACTTGCCTTCCTCTGCATCTCTTCCTTTTCAGGACTCTGGCGCAGAGAGCGGCAAAGAGGGCCAGGGTGCCAGTGATCGTCATCGAGGATGAACCCACTGCATCAACAGGGGACGTGCCTAAGACGAACTTATCGGACCCGGCGGCTGATCTCCAGAGCAGCCCCCAGCATAAGTGTTTTGTTTACTTCCCGCTGTTGGGCACGCACAAAGATCCTTACCGTGCTGATACTTGTTTGTTGACTTGTGCAGGAGTAGAGCAGCCTTACCGGGAGAGCCTGGAGACTGCCCCGGAAGCGCCGAGGGGACGGCAAGGGAAGGGACTCCGGCAAGGGAGGAGCCCCCGGCGAGGGAGGAGACTCCGGCAAGGGAGGAGCCCCCGGCACGGCAAGGATCTCCGGCATGGGACCGCGCCAGCGATCCCCTGGCGACGGAGACCATAGCGGCAGGCCCTGGCATAGGTAACTTCCTTGCTTCCAAACTCCCCTTGGCCCCTTCGGCTTCTTGATCTTCCTCTTGGATTTTGCTCGAATTTTGCTTGAATCTTCTCCCCTCTTCCGGCCATCAGATTCATCTACTGCAGAGCCGATGGAGACGGAGGCCGCCGCCGAGCGAGCAGCCGGCGCCGGCGAAGAGGCCACCAGGGCTGCCGCCGTGGAGGTGAGTGAGGAGTCTGGCGGTCGTACTGACGACCCGGAGGCCACAGGAGCGCCAGGCGCTGCTCCGACCACTGACTCCTCCGCCGCTGCCACTGCGGCAGGCTCCGAAGAGCCCCAGCCCGGCATCTACCTGAAGGCCGGCGAGAACATCTTCATCAGCCTCCCCTGGGCGTCAAGCTCCAGGGTGCCGATCGAGGGGGAGACGCTGGACGGAGAGGTGCTTGCCTATGCCGGGCTGAAGCTGGTTGACGCGCCAAGTAGCAGCAGCGGCGATCCTGAAGAGGAGCGCCTGCTGCGGAAGTTAGTGGCGCTCTACCGCGCCCGGCAGGCCAAGCTGGAGTCCAGCGAAGCACTCGTGGCGAAGGCTGGCGCCGATATCGAGAAGCGCAGAAGAGCTCCGACGCGCCCATCAGGAAGCTCTCCGCTCCCTGGCGAAGGAGCGGGAGCAACTTGCCGAAGCGCAGTAGGCCTTCCTCCTCGAGAAGGCCGACGTCGAGGAGCGCCAGTGGCTTGCCGCGGAGAAGCTGTCTTCGCAGGAGGGTAACTTGACGCAGCGGAAGGTCAACCTCGACAGCCACGAGGAGGAACTTGCCGCGCGCGAGCGGGCAGTTGGCGGAGCCGTCAAGCAGGCCGAAGACGCCGCCGCAGCTGCCGAGGCCACCAAGGCTGAGCTGGAGCTGAAGGTGACGCAGCTGGAGGCGGACCTCAAGGCGAGCAGCGACGAGCTTGCCGCACTCAAGCTTGAGCGTGAGAGGGACGCCAACAGCTATTCGGAGCTGCAGGCCCTCCTCACTGAGAGAGGCAAGGAGCTGGACGCCGCCAAGGCTTCAAATGCTGATCTTGAAGTGAAGCTGGCGGCTCTGACCGAATCTCTGGACGGCGCCAAGTGGCAGGAGGCGGCCCTGAAGGAGGAGGTCAAGGCCGGCAAGGTGCTGCTGGCGAAGGCCGCCGCCGCCCGGAAGACTTTGTCAGAGGACGTGGAGCACTGGACGGAGGGTCTGGTGGACGTCGCCGCCGACGTCGACAAGGAGCTGGCGTAGTTGGGGATGGTGGATCTCGGGTACTCCTCCGACGAGAACCACCAACCCAGCGCCAAGCTCACTCTGTTCTTCAAAGGCATGGCGACGGTGCTCCAGCAAATCCGGGAGCAATTCCCAAAGCAGCTTGCCGACGAGTCGTGCAAGATCTGCGCGGGAGCTCTCCAGAAGGTGCTGATGAAGGTGGCCTTCCGCAACCCAGGCCTCCGCCTCAACAATGTCCTCCGAAGCCTGCCGCCGGATGCTGATCTGGAGGAGCTCAAGGCCCTTGTCGCACCTATCGTGGACAAGGTGAGCGGAATCAGGAGGGTCGAAGGCGACCGTGTAGACTAGGCCATTTATCTTCTTCTTTCCTTGTCGCTGTCAATCATGTTACGAAAAATAGTCTGTTGGAGCTGCGACAAGTTATTCTGTAATATACTTCTATCTTGGATAGTAATTGCTATGTTATTTCCTTTACTTGACTCTTTCCCTTGTATGCTTTTACCCTACGCTTTTAGGGAACTTGTCAGCGTAGGCTCCTCTGCCGTGAGCGCTGAGTGCGGAATGTCAGCAGCCCGCTGGCAGTGCCGCAGCTGGCAGAAACCTCGTCGCCGAGCTAGTTGCGGCTCGCTTAAGTTGTTAAGCGGACTCGAAACAACAATAAGGGCGCAACTTAGCTACGAGTTGGTTGGTGCCCGCGCCGACAAGAAACCTTGTCGCAGCTAGCGGCGGCTCGCTTAAGTTGTTGAGCGGGGCTCGAAACAACAGTAAGGGCGCGGCTAACCACAAGTTGGTTCCTCCGCGCACAGGTTTTCCATACAAGGGACGATTGCAAGAAGGAAGATAACTCTATAAATTTAATTGCTATGTTATTTCCTTTACTTGACTCCTTCCTTTGTATGGTTTTACCCTGCGCATATAGGGAACTTGCCGGCGTGGGCACGCTTGCCGCGAGTGCTGAGTGCGGAATGTCAGCGATCTGCGGGCGGTGCTGCGGCCGACAAGAAACCTTGTCGCGGAGCTAGTTGCAGCTCACTTAAGTTGTTGAGCGGACTCGAAATAACAGTAAGGGCGCAACCAGCTACGAGTCGGCTCCTCCGCGCCCAGGTTTCCCATAGAAAGCAGGGGCGTTCAAGGAAAATAACTTAAAAACTTAAAGGAAGTCTGATTGCTCAAACTTTGGCACTTATCTTTCTCTGTTGTTTGCTTTCCCGGGGGTATGTGCTGAGCACATAATCTTTCTGCACGGGGTCTGCGCCCGGCTTTGTACAAAGGATTACATGCAACAGCGGCAAGACTTCTCCAAATGGGTGGTTGCCGGACAGGGTCTGACAACTGCGCCTCACGGGCAAAGCTTGCAAAGATGCACAATATTCCAGGAGTTGCTCACTGGTACGCCATCTTCGGTCCCAAGGCGGACAGCGCCAAGCCTAGTGACTCGCTTCACCAGGTAAGGGCCTTCCCACTTCGGTGTCAACTTGTTGGAAATCTTGGCGGACTGATCGCGCCAAAGATAACAAGGTCGCCTTCCTCGAAACTTTTGGCGTTAACTTTGCGGCTATGATAGCGGCGCAAAGCTTGCTGGTAGCGAGCGGCTCGCACAGCAGCCTAAAGATGATCTTCCTCAAGGAGCAGCGTGTCAGCTTGCCGCAGCCGCTCTAGCTCAAGCTCATCATAAGCGAGCACTCGAGGTGACCTGTATATGAGTTCCGTGGGGATAACTGCCTTTGCTCCATAGGCTAGAGCGAAGGGTGTCTGGCCGGTGGCTCGATTTGGCGTCATTCTGATCGTCCAAAGAACCACCGGCAGCTCCGCGCCAAAGCCTCCGCCGGAGAGGCGGGCTGCGGCGGCGAACGGTGTGAGGAACGAGATATGCTCGGACTTCTAACTGCATTAGAAGGAGCAACATCTCGTCCAAGCGACCGCGCCACGCTCGCGCTAGCATGTCGGCGCGCATGCTGAACTTGGGCACTCCGGGCTCCGCCATCTTGATCTTGGCCCAGCAGACGTATGGTACCATGGGTACCATGACGCTGCTGGTCCCGCGCCTCCTGGGACGGGCGCGGTGCGTGTACGGACGCCGAGGTCTTGGAGTGCGCGCGGTCGTTGTGGGAGGCGACCGCGCCGCCGACGTGCGGCGCAGCCTGGTCCTTGGACCTGGCAGCGCCACGAGTCTCCCCGTCGGCGCCCGCTCTTCCGCCGGCGCCTGCTCCACCAGCCGTCCGCTCTAGCGATGGCGGGCTTGGCGCAGACGGAGCGGCTACCTTCGAAGCCTTCTTCTTCGACGGCATGTTGATGAAGACAATGAAGATTCGGCTCGCGCGAACGCCGGATCAGGTTCGCACAACCTCGACGCGCCCCTACCTGGCGCGCCAAAGATGTCGGGGGTTGCTGGTCCCTCGCACACCTATGGGGATCGGCGGGCCGAGCCCCTTTCAGTTCGGCAGGGGGCAGTGGATGCACAAAGAGCAGATCGAGGCGAACGGACGAGCGAGACGATCGGTTTACCCAGGTTCGGGCTGCACGGATGCGTAAAACCCTACTCCTGCTTTGGTGGTTGTATTGAGTTCTTGCTCGGGAGTGGCGAGTGCTACAGTACACTCAAGCGGCTGGCGAGACCGAGCGTGAGAATGGCTGTCTTCCCCCTCTCTGTTGCGCATGGGCCTCCTTTTATATGTCTAAGGGGTCACCGACACGTGGCAACAGAGGTGAGGGTAAAAATGTAAAAGGGGTGGTAGTCGGCGCCACCGCCTGCTACAGTCGTATCCTACCTAACCCAGACGGCAGGAGACAAAGGCATTAAATGCATGTCTGTGTCGCCTAGACGGGGCGGAAAGGGACCGTCAGGGGCGCCACCGTTTGCCACGATGGCTCCTTGTCAGCGCTTGCTTGCCACCGCATGCCCCCGGCTGCACAGCCTCCCGCCACGTACGCCAGGAATGGTCCCAGGGTGACACGTTGGTGGGTGAGCTGGAGCGCGGGCTGCGGGGTAGTAGCTTGCCACGGCAAGCGCCTTGCCGCGGATGTTGCCTTGTCGCGTCCGGGAGCTCCTCTTGCTGGGGTCTCGTCTCCTTCCCGGCAAGCTCCTCTTGCCGGGGTCTTGTCTCCTTCCCGGCAAGCTCCTCTTGCCGGGAACTTGGATACTTTGTTCTTGAATGGCCCCAAAGGAGCCACGGAGGGTCTTGGCGGTCGCCCGGCAAGCCTTGCCGCGGGTCCCTGCGACTGCCCGTGCACAAGTTCGGGATACTAAGGTACCCCTACTTTAGTACACCGACACTTGAGGAGGCCCATTGTTGGAATATACAAGCCAAGTTCTATAATGAAAATTCCCACTAGTATATGAAAGTGATAACTCAAGAGACTCTCTATATGAAGAACATGGTGCTACTTTGAAGCACATGTGTGGAAAAAAGATAGTAGCATTGCCCCTTTTTATTTATTTTCTCTTTTTGGGCCTTCTTTTTTTGCTTTGGCCTTTTTTTGGGGACAATGCTCTATTGAATGATGATCATCACACTTTTATTTATTTACAACTCAATGATTACAACTCGATACTAGAACAAAGTATGACTCTATATGAATGCCTTTGGCGGTGTACTGGGATGTGCAATGATGCATGAGTGACATGTATGAAAGAATTATGAACGGTAGCTTTGCCACAAATACGATGTCAACTACCTGATCATGCAATGAAATATGTCAATGATGAAGCGTGTCATAATAACGGAATGGTGGAAAGTTGCATGGCAATATATCTCGGAATGGCTATGGAAATGCCATAATAGGTAGGTATGGTGGCTGTTTTGAGGAAGATATAAGGAGGTTTATGTGTGATAGAGCGTATCATATCACGGGGTTTGCATGCACCAGCGAAGTTTGCACCAACTCTCAATGTGAGAAAGGGCAATGCACGGTACTGAAGAGGCTAGCAAGGATGGAAGGGTGAGAGTGCGTATAATCCATGGACTCAACATTAGTCATAAAGAACTTACATACTTATTGAAAAAATCTACAAGTCATCAAAAGACTTGGCACTACGCACATGCTCCTAGGGGGTAGATTGGTAGGAAAAAACCATCGCTCGTCCCCGACCGCCACTCATAAGGAGGACAATCAAATAACACCTCATGTTTAAAATTTGTTACACAAAATTTACCATACGTGCATGCTACGGGACTTGCAAACTTCAACACAAGCATTTCTCAATTTCACAACTACTCATCTAGCACGACTTTGATATTATTACCTCCATATCTCAAAACAATCATCAAGCATTCAAACTTCTCTTAGTATTCAACACACTCATAAGAAAGTTTTTATTATTCTTGAATACCTAGAATATTAGGATTTTAAGAAATTACCATGCTATTTAAGACTCTCAAAATAATATAAGTGAAGCATGAGTGTTCATCTATTTCTATAAAATAAAACTACCACCATGCTCTAAAAGATATAAGTGAAGCACTAGAGCAAATGACAAACTACTCCGAAAGATATAAGTGAAGATCAATGAGTAGTCGAATAATTATGCAACTATGTGAAGACTCTCTAACATTTAATAATTTCAGATCTTGGTATTCTATTCAAACAGAAATCAAAGCAAAATAAAATGACATTCTTAGAATAGCAAACATCATGTGAAGAAGCAAAAACTTAGGATCAACCGAAACTAACCGATAATTGTTGAAGAAGAAAGGTGAGATGCCAACCGGGGCATCCCTAAGCTTAGATGCTTGAGACTTCTTGAAATATTATCTTGGGGTGCCTTGGGCATCCCCAAGCTTGATCTTTTGTGTCTCCTTAATTCCTCTCATATCAAGGTCTCCCTAAATCTCAAAAGCTTCATCCACACAAAACTCAACAAAGACTCGTGAGATAAGTTAGTATAAACCATTGCAAAAACATTATCATACTCTACTGTAGCAAATCACTAAAATTATTATTAAAAATTTCATTCTAAAGTCCTCCTCATATTTAATAGTCCTATCCTCAAGTAGAAACATTAAAGAAGCAAACATATGCAAACAATGCAAACATAACAGCAATCTGCCTAAACAGGATATTCTGTAAAGAATGCAGCAACATCCATACTTCCATAGCTCCAAAAATTATGAAAGAAAATTCCCACTATATTAAATTTATCAGAGCTTAATATGCAAAAGGTTTCAACATTTTATCACATTCTGACTTTTCTAGGAAATTATTGCAACAGCGGTAAACTTTCTATTTTCAAACAGCAACATGTATACTTGTAACATAGGCATAGTAAAGGCTACCAATGCCACTTTTATTGAAATAAAAGATGCAAAACATTGTTCTGAATAAAATAAATCAAATCCTAACAAAATAAATTGACGCACCAAGCAAAACACATATCATGTGGTGAATAAAAATATAGCTCCAAGTAAAGTTACCGATGAACGAAGACGAAAGAGGGGATGCCTTCCGGGCATCCCCAAGCTTAGGCTCTTGTCTATCCTTGAATATTACCTTGGGGTGCCTTGGGAATCCCCAAGCTTAGGCTCTTGCCACTTCTTATTCCATAGTCCATCAAATCCTTACCCAAAACTTGAGAACTTCACAACACAAAACTTAAAGTAGAAAACTCATGAGCTCCGTTAGTGAAAGAAAACAAAACACCACTTGAAAGTACTGTAGTGAACTCATTCTTTATTTATATTGGTGTTATATATACTGTATTCCAACTTCTCTATGGTTTATAAACCATTTTACTAGCCATAGATTCATCAAAATAAGCAAACAACACACGAAAAACAGAATCTGTCAAAAACAGAACAGTTTGTAGTAATCTGGATCTAGCGCAAGATCTGGAACCCCAACAATTCCAAAATAAATTGCCGGACCTGAGTAATTTATATATTAATCATATGCTAAAAGAATTAACTAAATATCACTCTCCCAATAAAAATGGCAGCAATTCTCGGGAGCGCTAAAGTTTCTGTTTTTGATAGCATGATCAACAAGACTTTCCCCAAGTCTTCTGAACGGTTCTACTTGGCACAAACACTAATTAAACACAAAAAACACAACCAAAACAGAGGATAAATAGTTTATTTATTACTAAACAGGAGCAAAAAGCAAGGAACTAAAATAAAATTGGGTTGCCTCCCAACAAGCGCTATCGTTGAACGCCCCTAGCTAGGCATGATGATTTCAATGATGCTCACATAAAAAGATAAGAATTGAAATATAAAGAGAGGATTATGAAGAATATGACTAGCACATTTAAGCCTAACATACTTCCTATGCATAGGGATTTTGTGAGCAAACAACTTGTGGGAACAAGAATCAACTTGCATAGGAAGGTAAAACAAGCATAACTTCAAAACTTTAAGCACATAGAGAGGAAACTTGCTATTATTTCAATTCCTACAAGCATATATTACTCCCTCATAATAATTTTCAGTAGCATCATGAATGAATTCAACAATATAAACAGCACCTAAACCATTCTTTTCATGATCTACAAGCATAGAAATTTTATTACTCTCCACATAAGCAAAATTCTTCTCATGAATAATAGTGGGAGCAAACTCAACAAAATAACTATCATGTGATTGAGAATTAAAATCAAGATGACAAGTTTCATAGTAATCATTATTGTTTAGAGCATATGTGTCATCACAATAATCATCATAGATAGGAGGCATGCTTTCATCATAATAAATTTAGTCATCAAAACTTGGGGGACAAAAAATATCATCTTTATCAAACATAGCTTCCCCAAGCTTGTGGCTTTGCATATCATTAGCATCATGGATATTCAAGGAATTCATACTAACAACATTGCAATCATGCTCATCATTCAAATATTTAGTGCCAAACATTCTTATGCATTCTTCTTCTAGCACTTGAGGACAATTATCGGAATCCTCATTTTCATAATAGATATTAAAAAGATGAAGCATATGAGGTAACCTTAATTCCATTTTTTTGTAATTTTATTTTATAAACTAAACTAGTGATAAAACAAGAAACTAAAAGACTTGATTGCAAGATCTCAAGATATACCTTCAAGCACTCACCTCCCCGGCAACGGCGCCAGAAAAGAGCTTGATGTATACTACACAACCTTCTTCTTGTAGACGTTGTTGGGCCTCCAAGTGCAGAGGCTTGTAGGACAGTAGCAAATTTCCCTAAAGTGGATGACCTAAGATTTATCAATCCGTAGGAGGCGTAGGATGAAGATGGTCTCTCTCAAGCAACCAGGCAACCAAATAACAAAGAGTCTCTTGTGTCCCCAACACACCCAATACAATGGTAAATTGTATAGGTGCACTAGTTCGGCGAAGAGATGGTGATACAAGTGGTATATGGATGGTAGATAAAGGTATTTGTAATCTGAAATTATAAAAACAGCAAGGTAACTAATGATTAAAGTGAGCATAAACAGTATTGCAATGCGTTGAAACAAGGCCTAGGGTTCATACTTTCGCTAGTGTAAGTTCCCTCAACAATAATAACATAATTGGATCACATAACTATCCCTCAACATGCAACAAAGAGTCACTCCAAAGTCACTAATAGCGGAGAACGAACGAAGAGATTATGGTAGGGTATGAAACCACCTCAAAGTTATTCTGTCCAATCAATCTGTTGGGCTATTCCTATAAGTGTCACAAACAGTCCTAGAGTTGTACTAGAATAACACCTTAAGACACAAATCAACCAAAACCCTAATGTCACCTAGATACTCCAATGTCACCTCAAGTATCCGTGGGTATGATTATACGATATGCATCACACAATCTCAGATTCATCTATTCAACCAACACATAGGACCTCAAAGAGTGCCCCAAAGTTTCTACCGGAGAATCACGACGAACACATGTGCCAACCCCTATGCATAGGTTCATGGGCGGAACCCGCAAGTTGATCACCAAAACGTACATCAAGTGAATCACATGATATCCCATTGTCACCACAGATATCCAGGGCAAGACATACATCAAGTGTTCTCAAATCTTTAAAGACTCAATTCGATAAGATTACTTCAAAGGGGAAACTCGATTCATTACAAGAGAGAAGAGGAGGAGGAGAAACATAAGATCCAACTATAATAGCAAAGCTCGCGATACATCAAGATCGTGCCAAATCAAGAACACGAGAGAGAGAGAGAGAGATCAAACACATAGCTACTGGTACATACCCTCAGCCCCGAGGGAGAACTACTCCCTCCTCGTCATGGAGAGCACCGGGATGATGAAGATGGCCACCGGAGAGGGATTGCCCCCTCCGGCAGGGTGCCGGGACGGGTCTAGATTGGCTTTCGGTGGCTACAGAGGCTTCTGGCGGTGGAACTCCCGATCTATTGTGTTCTCGGATGTTTTTAGGGTATATGGAGATATACAGGCGGAAGAAGTACGTCAGGGGGGCCACGAGGGGCTCACAAGGGTGGAGGGCGCACCAAGGGGGGTGGGCGCCCCCCCTGCCTTGTGACCTCCTCGCAGATCCCCCGATGTGCACTCCAAGTCTTCTGGGCTTCTTTCCTTCCAAAAATGAGTTCCGTGAAGTTTCAGGTCAATTGGACTCTGTTTGATTTTCCTTTTCTTGGAAACCGTAAAACAGGGTAAAAACAGAAACTGCCACTAGGCTCTGGGTTAATAGGTTAGTCCCAAAAATGATATAAAAGTGTATAATAAAGCCCATAAACATTCAAAACAGTAGATAATATAGCATGGAGCAATCAAAAATTATAGATACGTTGGAGACGTATCAGCTTCCCCAAGCTTAATTCCTGCTCATCCTCGAGTAGGTAAATGATAAAAGAAAGAATTTTTGATGTGGAATGCTAGTTGGCATAATTTCAATGTAATTCTTCTTAATTGTGGTATGAATATTCAGATCCATAAGATTCAAGACAAAAGTTTAATATTGACATAAAAATAATAATACTTCAAGCATACTAACTAAGCAATTATGTCTTCCCAAAATAACATGGCCAAAGAAAGTTCATCCCTACAAAATCATATAGTTTAGTCATGCTCCATTTTCGTCACACAAGAATGCTCTCATCATGCACAACCCCGATGACAAGTCAAGCAATTGGTTCATACTTTAGTAATCTCAAACCTATAAACTTTCATGCAATACATGAGCGCGAGCCATGGACATAGCACTATGGGTGGAATAGAATATAGTGAGGGGGTTATGTGGAGAAGACAAAAAAGGAGAAAGTCTCACATCAACGAGGCTAATCAATGGGCTATGGAGATGCCCACCGATTGATGTTAATGCAAGGAGTAGGGATTGGCATGCAACGGATGCACTAGAGCTATAAATGTATGAAATCTCAACAAAAGAAACTATGTGGGTGTGCATCCAACTTGCTTGCTCACGAAGACCTAGGGTACTTGAGGAGGCCCATTGTTGGAATATACAAGCCAAGTTCTATAATGAAAATTCCCACTAGTATATGAAAGTGATAACTCAAGAGACTCTCTATATGAAGAACATGGTGCTACTTTGAAGCACAAGTGTGGAAAAAAGGATAGTAGCATTGCCCCTTTTTATTTATTTTCTCTTTTTGGGCCTTCTTTTTTTTCTTTGGCCTTTTTTTGGGGACAATGCTCTATTGAATGATGATCATCACACTTTTATTTATTTACAACTCAATGATTACAACTCGATACTAGAACAAAGTATGACTCTACATGAATGCCTCCGGTGGTGTACCGGGATGTGCAATGATGCATGAGTGACATGTATGAAAGAATTATGAACGGTGGCTTTGCCAAAAATATGATGTCAACTACATGATCATGCAAAGAAATATGACAATGATGAAGCGTGTCATAATAACAGAACGGTGGAAACTTGCATGGCAATATATCTTGGAATGGCTATGGAAATGCCATAATAGGTAGGTATGGTGGCTGTTTTGAGGAAGATATAAGGAGGTTTATGTGTGACAGAGCGTATCATATCATGGGGTTTGCATGCACCAGCGAAGTTTGCACCAACTCTCAATGTGAGAAAGGGCAATGCACGGTACCGAAGAGGCTAGCAAGGATGGAAGGGTGAGAGTGCGTATAATCCATGGACTCAACATTAGTCATAAAGAACTCACATACTTATTGAAGAAATCTACAAGTCATCAAAAACCTCGGCACTACGCGCATGCTCCCAGGGGGATATATTGGTAGGAAAAAACCATCGCTCGTCCCCGACCGCCACTCATAAGGAGGACAATCAAATAACACCTTATGTTTCAAAATTGTTCACAACATTTACCATACGTGCATGCTATGGGACTTGCAAACATCAACACAAGCATTTATCAATTTCACAACTACTCAACTAGCACGACTTTGATATTATTACCTCCATATCTCAAAACAATCATCAAGCATTCAAACTTCTCTTAGTATTCAACACACTCATAAGAAAGTTTTTACTATTCTTGAATACCTAGCATATTAGGATTTTAAGCAAATTGCCATGCTATTTAAGACTCTCAAAATAATATAAGTGAAGCACGAGAGTTCATCTATTTCTGTAAAATAAAACTACCACCAAGCTCTAAAAGATATAAGTGAAGCACTAGAGCAAATGACAAACTACTCCGAAAGATATAAGTGAAGATCAATCAGTAGTCGAATAATTATGCAACTATGTGAAGACTCTGTAACATTTAATAATTTAAGATC
This sequence comes from Triticum monococcum, assembly GCA_034509565.1. Lineage (NCBI taxonomy): Eukaryota > Viridiplantae > Streptophyta > Magnoliopsida > Poales > Poaceae > Triticum > Triticum monococcum. The sequence goes on along the minus strand of CM067843.1, from coordinate 254,480,890 downwards.
TTGGTATTCTATGCAAACATCAAGTGTCGGGTGGTAGGATCGACATATGCCAACGGGTGGCTTATCATTGTGGGGGCCAAAAGAACGTCGCCGGTGCCTGGAAACGGGATGAGGCGTAGGCATGCACGCCGGCGAATCTTACCCAGCTTCAGGGCTCTCCGGGGAGATAACACCCCTACTGCTGCTCTGCGGGGGCTCCGCATGGTTACTAAGTTCACAGGTGGCTACAATGCTCCTTGAGCTGTTTTGGGTGGAAGGAGGAGCAAGGGCTTAGCTCAGCTTGCTTCTTCTCCTTGTACGCGTCTAAGTCTAGAGAGAGAGTCCAACCCTTTGCATGGGTGCACCGGGGGGTTTATATAGGCCTACCCCCCGGGGGTACAATGGTAATCCGACTGGGCACTGGGCCCAGCTGTCTGTGGCTATGTTCGCCGGCTTCTCCGCCGGCTTCTGGGGCCCGCCGGCTGGTGGGTCCCGCCGACTGCCGGCTCCTGGGTCGACAGGCCGGCCCCACGGGCCAGGGCCTGGTCGGCGGCTGGTTACTGTTGCTCCGTGTTAGTTGGCGCAGGCTTGGTCGGGGTAAGCGTGGCTACAGCAACGCCACCCTGGCGGGCGATTACTGTAGCCCCGCCGCACCTTGTCTCCTTAGTGGGCATCTCCTTCGAGGAAGGCGGCAGGCCGGCTACGCCAAGCCGGCCCTCTGTCTTGCCGGCTTGAGAGGGGGTGTGGCGGCCTTCGGCATCTCTCTGCCCGAAGGGGCCCACCGCCTCGGGGGCCACGCTGGTGGCCCGTCATGGACGGCGTCAAAGCCACCGTGGCTACAGTGCCGCGCCGGGCGGGCCGCGGCTGCCCGCACGACGCGCTGTACCAGGCGTGCTCCGGGTTTTGGGGGTGGCAGGCTCCACTGTAGCCACGCCCCGCTTCATCATCACAGAGTGGGCGCGTACATCGCGGGTACGGCGTTGACTGCTTTATCGGAGCCGTCCCAGCGGTAGCCGGCCGTGCCATAGCCGGCCTTGCCGCAGCCGGCCATGTCGTAGCCGGCCCTCCATAGTTTTCTTTGCGGGGGTAAAAAGGAGCGGGCCGCCCCCCAAGCCGGCCAGGAAGTTAGCCGGCTAGGGGGGAGCCGGCCTAAGTCTTGAGTCTTCTTATGAGCCGGACGGGCTCATAATTTTTTCTGAGGGGCCAGGGGAAGCCGGCTGGGCTACCCATGGCTATTTACCCCGACAGTAGTCCCCGAAGGCGGGCGAGCTTCACGGCGGATGGAAGGACGGGAAGCTAGGCCGGCTTCATACCGTGAGGAGCCGACTGCGTCGTTGCAGCCGGCTTCAGAACGCTTTTCTTTATTAGGGCGACCGTGGTTGACCCACGGGCCGGCCGCGGGCCCCACGACGAGCCACGTGGCGGGGAAATCCTGCCGTCGCACGCGCGCGACGGGACGCCGCCGCAGGCCCGGGCCCGCCACTCCCTGGCCTCGGCCCGGGCGCAGATCTTCTGTGGCCCGAGGGGGCTGCTCGCCTCCCCGCGGCCGTTACCCCGCGTCATCAAGGCGCGTAATTAACGCGAGCGTGGGGGAGATGGGCACGATTGATCCCCACGATCCCCCACGCCGCGCCTCCTCGTCTCCGGCGCATGCGCCTACAAGTAGGAGGGGAGGGGGAGAGGCACGGGCCTGTTCGCTCCCCCGCTCCCCATCCCCCCTGCTCTTCTTCTTCCCGCTCTTCTTCTTGCTCGACGCAGCTTCGCGCCGTAGCCCTCCCACGTCGCCATGTCGCTGGCCTTGTCGAGCTCGTGGGACGGGTCCAACGTCCATGACGAGCACATCGAGTTCCTTCGCCAGACCCGGCGTCTGCCCTCCGCCGACCTCGTGCAGGTGCGCCTAGCGCCCGTGAAGGAGGTCTCGCCGGCGCCGGAGGAAGGCGAGCGCGTCGTCTTCCGCGCGCACTTCCTCCGGGGCTTCGGCTTTCCGGCGAGCAGTTTCATGCGATCGTTCCTCGAGTTCTACAATCTTCAACCGCATCACGTCACGCCCAACGCGGTGCTCCAACTCTCGGCCTTCGTCATGCTCTGCGAAGGGTACTTGGGGGTGCTGCCGACGCTGGAGCTCTGGGCCGAACTGTTCCAGAACAAACTCGGCACCGTCTCCGCCGGCGTGCCGGCTCCCTGCGGCGCCTTCATCGCGATGAAGAGGGCCAGCGACGACAACCCCTTCCCCCACATTCCTCTGATCCAGTCGGTCAAGCTGTGGCAAAAGTCTTACTTCTACGTCAAGAACGTCGCCCGGCACGGCGACTACGTCAACCTGCCGGCTTACGTAGCCGGCCCGCCGACTGGGAAGCGGCGGACCTGGGGCTACCGGTCGAAGTCCCTTTCTCCAGCGGGGAACGCTTCCATCTCCCGGCTTTGGGTGATGATCCAATCGGAGGGTCTGCTTGCGTCCGACTTGGTAACCGCCTTCGTCGAGCGCCGGATCTTGCCTCTCCAAAGCCGGCCGCACCTGATGTGCCAGATGAGCGGCCGGTTCGATCCCAGCCGGCTGAGCACCTGGGAGATGCCGCAAGCCGAGGTGGCTCTGATGGCGAACTACGTCGCCAACTTGAAGCTCACCGACGAGTGGCAGTTCGGCAAGGTGCCGTACTCCCGCGCCCAGCCTCCGCCTGTGGTAAGCCTTTCCCCTCGCCGTCTGCCGGCTTGGGATAGCCGGCCTCTGACCAGGCGACCCCTTTTCTCTTTTCCTTTATCAGAATCCTCTCCTCCCGCTGCCGGCCGGGGCAGCCGGAGTCGACCGCGAGTACGCCCCGGATCGCACGGAGGATGACCCTGACGACCCGGATCTCTCCGCCGTCGCCATGGAGGACGCCGCCACGGGGGGTGCCGTCGAGCTTGGCGGCACCGGGCTCTCGGCCAGCTTCGACGACTGGCCGGACGACTTCGAAGCCGGAGAACTCCCTCGCTGCCAGTCGGCACCCGACTGCCGCGGCGCGAGCTCGTCCGCCATGCCGACTGCCGGCGGCGGGAAGGGAAAACGCCGGGCCGCGCTCCCGCTCTTCGGGAGCCGGCCGAAGAAACCGAAGGCTTCCGCCGCGGCCACGAAGCGCGAGGAGGCGGCGGCGAAGGCAGCCCGCTTTCGGAAGGCGGTGAAGAAACCCCCGTCAGTTTCCGCGTAAGTCTAGTGGCCGCCTGCATGCTTGTTATTCTGAAGTTTTCTTTCCTTGAATGTTTTCTGATTTCCTGAGCAGGGCGCCGCTCTCCCTCGAGAGGGGCCCAGCCGGCTCCGTGGTCGGGCCGAGTGCCGCCTCTTCAAGGTCCCGCCGAGTGGACCCCCGTGCCGAACTTGACGCAGCCACGCAGCGCAACGCACGCGAGGCACGCCGGGAGATGGAGGCGGCCGAGCGGGCGACGGCGGAGCGAGAGGCCGCCGAAACGGCGCCAGGGCGGGCGAGCGCGGCGGCTGAGGCTCCATCGGAGCGGGCGGCCGTGGAGGCGGAGGTGGAAAGCGTGCGCAGCCAGACTCCGCTGCTCGCCATCCCCCTCCAGACCTTGGATCCGGACGTCCCTCTGCCCACGGCGGAGGAGATTATTCCCGAGCAGCCGCCGGTGCAGAGGGGCGAGGCCGTCGAGGGATCCGCCGAGAGGACGCCGCCGGCAGCGCTAGCTGGAGCAGGCGAAGGCGGCCGATCGTCGGCGGTGCCGGAGGAGCCGGCCCGGGCCACACCCGAGGCCGGAGCCGGCCTCGAGATCGAGCCGGCGGCGGACCGGCCCGCCGGAGGGGGCACGGCCCCGCCGGACACGCGCCGAGCCGCGGGAGCCGAGCGGACGGCGGATGCCCTGGAGGCGGCCAGCTCCGCCACGTCCGGGTGGACTCCCAGCGGAGGGAGCGGCGAGCTGAACGTCGCGGCCCAAGGGGTTCGGAGCCGGTTGCAGGCGCAGGCCGGCCTCCTGAGGCAATTCACTCAGGAGTTTCTGTCGACGCGGTCTGCAATCCGGGTAAGTCTTCGCTCCTTGACCGCTCTGGTCCTTTGAGTTTTTTCCGTGGGGGCGCGCTGGCGCACCCACTGGGTGTAGTCCCCGAGATCCGGGCCGACTGCAGCTCAGTCGGGTCGGATCTTACTAGACGACTATGCTGACTGTTTTTTCTGATCTTCAGGATTATCACAACTCTCGCGCGGCCGCCTTCAACTCCCAGGCTCGGGAGCTAAGCCGGAGGACCGAGGACCTCGCCAGCAGCCGGCGTAAGTGTCTTGTCGTGGTTAACTTCTCGTGGGGGCGCGACAGCGCACCCACTGGGTGTAGTCCCCGAGATCCGGGCCGACTGCAGTGCAGTCGGGTCGGATCTTTCTTGACGACTTTCCCTTTGCTGATTTTTCTCTTTATTTTTTGCTCGAGCAGAGGCCAACGCCGACTTGCGGAGGGAACTTGGCGTGGTGCAGGCCGCTCTTCGTGCCAAGGACGCCGAGTACGCTGATCTGGCTCAAGAGCGCGACCGCCTGGCAACGAAACTGGCCGACCAGGAGAGGAGCCACAAGGCGGCCCTGCAAAAAGCGCAGGACGACGAGGCTACCCTGAGGGTGGAGTTCGGGGCCAGGGAGGCGAGCTGGGCCGAGACACGGCGGGCACTGGAAGAAGGCTTCGGCCGGGTCGAGGATCATATTGACGGTAGGCTGTCTTCCTCGCTCTTCTTCCAATCGCCGGCTGCCTATGGTTTTGTTTTGACTTGTGTTTGCTGTCTTGCGCAGAGTACTTCCCCGGCCAGTCTATCCTAGCCGCCCAAGCCATCGAAGCCTACCGCGAGGAGCGTCGTCAAGCCGGGGTCGTGATTCCGCCGGATGCGAACCGAACATTGTCGGAGCAGCTTATCGCCATCCAGGCGCGGCTGCAGCCGGCCCACCGGTTGCTCCGTCGACTCCAGCACGCCGGGGCGACGATGCTGGCCGCGCTCTGGCCCGGCTAGGCAATTCCCCGGACCCCAAGCCGGACGCCCGACTGGCTCGAGGTCGCAGTCGGCCGCTTCGAGGCCTGGAAGGCGTCCGCGGCCCGTCTTGGAGCCGGGCGCGCGCTGGAGTTCGTCCGCGCGTGGTACCCAGAGCTGAGCCTGGACCAGCTGAGGACGTGGCGGTCGGAAGCCGACGCCGAACTGGAGGAGGTGCGGCCGGCGATCGCGCAGCGCGCCTCGATGATCGCCGAGTGCACCGACACCAGCGTCTTCGCGCCGGAGCTTAACGACGATGGCGCCACCCAGCCGGAGGAATGGTTCGGGCTGAACCCAGCGGACGGCAAAGACTCGGCGGAAGAGATCGCCTCTAGCGACGAGGGCGAAGACGACGAGGAGGAGGACAGCGAAGACGCCGAGCCGACTGGTGGGGCGGCCGACCGTCCCCCAGCCGACCGTGCCTCTAGCAACGAGCCGCGCAGGAGCGCGCCCTCTGCCGGAGGCGATGATCAAGCCGAGGTTCGTCAGTCGGCCGCTCCTTCAGCCGGCGCGACTACCTCCGCCGCCTAATCCAGCTCGTCTGCGGCCCTGCCGGCTTGAGCTGCCTTTCGTTTCGTCCCTGTCTTTCTTTTTGGACAAGTTTAAGTTTCTGCAATTCCACCCACTGGGTGTATATCGAACAATGCTGAATGTCGACCTCTCTAGAGGTTTTTTGTGTAATATATTAATATATGCATGTGTTGGCGTTCATCCAAGTGTACTTTTTGTCCTTAGGCTCTTTCCTTTGCCGCCTTCCCTCTTTGGGAAGGCAAGTACTTGAGTTTTCTTGGATTTGAAGTAGACTGGATGTAAGCCGGCCGGCCGGCTACTCTGGTAATCGGTCGGCGGGCGGCAGCAAGCCGGCCTTTGCTATATATGCGAGCATGTTTGGTCCCTAGCCGTTTTTCATGTGCGCACCCTTTCCGGCTGGTGGCTCCTGCCAGTCGGGCAGTCGGTTCTTCGAGCTGCGATTTCGGCAAGAGCCAAGCCTGGGTGTCGGCGCATTACTTGTCTGACTGCGGGTAGGGCTCTGAATATAACTCTAGCCGGCCAGTCCCCGGGCCGACTCGTCAGACCCGGTACCGGACGGAATAAATGAAGAGGTAAAATCATGCGGATGATAACTTTCATTCATAAGGTAAAGGGTGGCAGTCCCCGAGTCTTTCTCGGGGAGCCTACTGTTCATACTAAATACAAAAGTGGGCATAACACATACTGCGTTTTAACTGTAAAACTTCCGAAGGAGATTTGCGTTCCATGGTCGCTCCGACTCCTTGCCGGAGTCGTCTCTCTTGCGTGCCTTCGGCTTCTGCGCGTCGATGAGGTAGTAGGCGTCGTTGCCCAAGGCTCTGCTGATGATGAAGGGGCCTTCCCAGGGGGCTGCGAGCTTGTGCTGGCCGGCTGTTCGCTGGATCAGCCGGAGCACAAGGTCGCCCTCCAGGAAGGGTCTTGGGCGGACCCTCCGGCTATGGTAGCGGCGCAGACCCTGCTGGTAGATGGCGGACCGGCTGAGGGCTAACAGCCGGGCCTCTTCCAGCAGGTCGACGCCGTCTTCTCGTGCTTCTTTGGCTTCCGCTTCCGTGTACATGGTTACCCGAGGTGAGTCGAACTCGATGTCTGTTGGGATGACCGCCTCGGCACCATATACAAGGAAGAAGGGAGTGAAGCCGGTTGATCTGTTCGGAGTAGTGCGCAGACTCCATAGGACAGCCGGCAGCTCATCGAGCCAGCAGCCGGCTGAACGCTCCAGGGGTACGACCAGTCGAGGCTTGATGCCGGACAGAATGAGGCCGTTTGCTCGCTCCACTTGGCCGTTTGACTGTGGGTGGGCGACTGACGCAAGGTCCAGCCGGATACCTTGCGCAGCGCAGAACCGTGCCAGGGCACCTTTGGCAAAATTCGTGTCGTTGTCGGTGATGATGCTGTGCGGTACGCCGTACCGGGTTGTTATATCTGCAATGAACGTCACTGCAGTCGGCCCATTTAGCTTCTTGATCGGCTTCGCCTCGATCCACTTGGTGAATTTGTCAACGGCGACGAGCAAATGAGTCATGCCGCCGCGCGCCGTCTTAAATGGGCCCACCATATCCAACCCCCAGACGGCGAAGGGCCAGGTGATGGGAATGGTCTTGAGTGCCGAAGCCGGCATGTGTTGCTGCGAGCTGAAAAGCTGGCAGCCTTTGCAGTGTTTGACTAGCTCTTTGGCGTCGTCCAAAGCAGTCGGCCAGAAGAAACCGTGGCGAAAAGCTTTGGCGACCAGTGACCTTGATGCGGCGTGATGGCCGCATTCTCCTTGGTGTATATCCCTGAGGATCGCGATGCCCTTCTCCTGCTCGACACATCGCTGCAAGACTCCGGTGGCACTGCGCTTGACAAGCTCTCTGTTGACGATGGTGTATGCTCCAGCCCGGCGCTGGACTTGTCTTGCTTCGTTTTTGTCAGCCGGCAGGTCATGGTTCACCAGAAAGTTGCGGATGGCTTGGGCCCATGATGGGGCGATGACCTCCTCGGCCACCAATGTGGTCAGAGCCACCAGGGTGGGTGGGTTGGGTAGTGCAGCGCTGGAGTCGGCCGCCGCTTCCTGTGCTGAAGAAGTCCCCGGGCCGGCCACTGCAGCCCCCGGGCCGGCTGCTGCAGTCCCCGGGCCGGGTGCGGCAGTTCCTGAGCCGAATATTGAAGTCCCCGGGCCGGCTGCTTGATTCTTCGAGCCGGACCCGGCCCCCTCGGGATTAGGCGGCACGAAAATGGAATCGGACTCCGGAGACGGCCTGATTGAAGGCTTGAGGAGGCGGTGCAGGGCGACGCCGGCTGGTATTGCTTGCCGCGTGGATCCTATTCGAGCCAGGGCGTCCGCCGGCTCGTTGTCGGCCCGCGGCACGTGAAGGAACTCACATCCGTCGAAGTATCCGCTGATTTGCTGTACCAGGAAACGGTAGCTCGCCATGTTTGCGTCCTTGGCGTCCCAATCGCCAGAAGACTGCTGCACCACCAAATACGAGTCGCCATAGCACAGGATCCGGCGAATACCAAGCTCCTTGGCCAGCCGGAGCCCGTGTATGAGTGCCTCGTACTCGGCGACGTTGTTGGAGGCGGCGAAGTGGATCTGCAGCGTGTATTTGAGCTTGTCGCCCTTTGGAGAAGTCAGGACGACACCGGCTCCCAAGCCGGTGCGCATCTTTGATCCGTCAAAGTGCATGCGCCAATGGGTGGAGTCGGGCGCCGGCGGTAAGTACTGGGTCTCGGCCCAGTCGACGAGGAAGTCGGCCAACGCTTGCGTCTTGATGGCGGTGCGGGGTTGGTAGAAGATGGTGTAGGGGGCCAGCTCGATGGCCCATTTGGCCACCCGGCCGGATGCGTCCCGGCTGCCTATGATGTCGGCAAGCGGGGCAGTGCATACGACCGTGATGGGGTGCTCTTGAAAGTACGGCTTCAGCTTCTTGGCGGCTAAGTACACGCCGTAGCACATCTTCTGATAGTGCGGGTAATTTTGTTTTGAGGTGGACAGCACCTCGCTCAGGTAATAGACCGGTCTCTGCACCGGCTGGGCGCGGCCTTCTTCGGGGCATTCGACCACAATGACGGTGCTGACCACCCGGCTGGTGGCGGCAATATATAGGAGCATGGGCTCCTTCTCAGTCGGTGCCGCCAAGACAGGCGGCGTGGACAGCATTTTCTTCAGCTCGTGGAAAGCTTGGTCGGCCTGGTCGTTCCACTCGAAGTGAGTGCTCTTCTTCATGAGGCGGTAGAGGGGGAGAGCCTTTTCTCCGAGCTGCCTGATGAAGCGGTTAAGGGAGGCCAGGCACCCCGTGAACTTCTGGATCTCTCTGAGCTTGGTTGGGACCGCCATCCTCTCGATGGCTTTGATCTTCACAGGGTTGCACTCTATGCCGCGTTCAGAGACCAGGAAGCCTAGGAGCTGGCCGGCTGGCACTCCGAACACACATTTCTCTGGGTTGAGCTTGATTCGGAACCGGCGCAGGTTCTCGAATGTTTCCTTCAAGTCTTCCAGCAGGGTGCCACGCTTCTCCGTCTTCACCACAACATCATCCACGTAAACGTGGGCGTTCTCGCCGAGCTGCGTGAGGAGGCACTTCTGCATGCAACGCTGAAACGTGGCGCCGGCATTCCTTAGGCCGAACGTCATGGTCAGGTAGCAGAAGGCCCCAAACGGCGTGATGAAGGCGGTTTTCAGCTGGTCATCCGGGTTCAGCTTGATCTGGTGGTATCCCGAGTAGGCGTCCAAAAAGCTCAACAGCTCGCATCCGGCTGTGGAGTCTATTACTTGATCGATCCTGGGCAGGGCGAAGGGATCCTTTGGGCAGGCTTTGTTGAGGCTCGTGTAATCTATACACATGCGCCACTTGTTATTCTTCTTCAGCACGAGAACTGGGTTCGCGAGCCATTCGGGGAAGAAAACTTCCATGATGAAGCCGGCTGCAAGGAGCCGGGCTATCTCCTCCCCTACGATCCTTCTCTTCTCTTCTGACAGTCGGCGGAGGGGCTGTTTGACTGGTTTGGCATCCTCCCGCACGTGCAATTTGTGCTCGGCGAAATCCTTCGGAACACCCGGCATGTCTTTGGGGGACCATGCAAAGATATCCCGATTCTCACGGAGGAAATCGGCGAGCTCGCCTTCCTATTTGCTATCTAGGCTCGCCCCAATGACGGCGAACCTCTCGGGGTGCTCGGGGTCGAGCTGTATCTTCTTGGTCTCCTTGGCCGGCTGGAAAGATCCTTGGGCATCATACTCCTTGGAGTCGGCGGGTTGGTTTAACTGCTTGCTGGCCAGGGCCACGACCCGATCCAGCGTCTTCCTCTCGGCCGCGATCACAAGGGATTCGGCCAGCCGGCTGCTGGCCACGGCGCAGTCGGCGGACTTCTTGTAGTCGCCGGCGATGGTGATGACGCCCTTAGAGCTTGGTATCTTCATCTTGAGGTAAGCATAGTGGGGGACCGCCATGAACTTGGCCAAGGCGGGTCGGCCAAGCAAGGCATGATAAGGGCTATCCAGGTCCACCACCTCGAACCAGATTGCTTCTCGGCGAAAATGATCCTTGCCCCCAAAGAGTACATCGATCTTGAGCTTGCCGACGGGGGCGCAGGACAGTCCGGGCACGATGCCGTGGAACACCGTTCGAGTCAGCGCAAGTTGTTTGGCCTTGACGCCCAGCTTCTCCATGGTGTCGTGGTACAGGATGTTGATGCTGCTTCCGCCGTCGATCAGCACGCGGGAGAAGCGTGCGGCGCGCGTATCAGTAGCGAGGGTGGCCTCCAGGACCAATGCGTAGGACCCGGGGGAGGGCATCACCTCCGGGTGGTCGGCCCGGCTCCAGCTAATGGGTTTCTCCGACCAGTGCATGTGGCCGGCTGGGCTGGTAGCGGCCATGTTGACCTCCTGTTGCTCTCGGCGCCTGCTGCGCCGGTCTTCGGGCTGGCTCGTGAAGATGACATAAGACGCTTGCTCGTCGGGGAACTCGTCCTGCACGGCGTCGACCGCGGGCCGGGCGGCTTTGGGCGGCGGAGCCGGCGGCGGCGGGCCGGCAGACGGAGTCGGTGTGAGCCCTTCGCCCTTCGAGATTCGGGCGAGCCAGTTGCATTTGCGGGTCGTGTGGTTGGACAGCTTCGCGCCGCTATGGAATTTGCACGGGGCATCAAGGGTTTGCTCGTAGGAGAAGGCCGGCTGCCAAGCCGGCCGGCCACCCTTTGGCTTCTTGGGCGCAGGCCGCCCTTCAGGCGACGCATCTTCGACCGTGGCCACCTGCCGGCTGGCGGGAGGCGGCACGGGGCCCTTGCGTTTTTGATCGTTCTGGTGTTGGCGTCGGCCGCCGTCTCCAGCCGGCGCTTTGGGTGCCGGATTGAGTACCTTTCCGGATGCGTCCACCCGGAGCTCGGTCTTCATCGAGGAGTCGGCGGTGGCGTACTTTTCGGTGATGTTTAGGAGCTCGTCGAGGGTAGTCGGCTCATCGCAGAGAAGCTTGTGCTTGAGGAGGGTGCCCTCTCGGCACCCGGCGGTGAAGTATTCGATGGCTTGCACCTCGTGCACCCCCTCACAGGAGTTGCGGAGCTCGGCCCAGCGCGTCAGGTAGTCGCGAGTGGACTCGGCTGGGCCCTGTACACACAGGGAGAGCTGTCTGGGCTTGGGGGCCCGCTTGTAGGTGCTGGTGAAGTTGCGGACGAAGGCTTCAGTGAAGTCTACCCAGCCGTTGATGCTGAGCGGCTTAAGGCTGTTAAGCCACGTCCGCGCCGTGCCCTGCAGCATGAGGGGCACGTATTTTACGGCAACGCGCCGGTTGCCATTGGCGATGCTGACGGCCGTGGAGTAGTCGGTCAGCCAGTCTTCCGGCTTCACCGAGCCGTTGTACTTAGGCGTGTCTCTTGGGAGCGAGAACCCTTTGGGGAAGGGCTCGTCGCGGATGCGGGGGCCGAAGCAAGGTGGACCGACATCATCCTCTTCTTCCAGCGCCAGAGATCGGGCCAGACGGTCGATCCGGTGGCGGGCGTCGTTTTCGCCGATTCCCTCCCGGCGACCAAGCCGGCCGCTGAGAGTCGGGTGAGCCACGGGAGGCGGGGTAGGATATCTTTCTCTACGGGTTCGAGGCGGAGGCGGGGTGCCCCGCCATTCCATGGCTCGGGGGCGGCCGTCCGCGTCTCGCTCGATGGAGACTTGGGTCCGGCTTCGGCTGGGAGCCGGCTCTTTCTCGCGCCGCGCGCGGGTGTAGCTGGTAGTCGGCGACCGGGAGGTCGCGCCGTGTTCGCGGCGCGGGGGCGGGCTCCCCGCGCAGGCGTCGGCCTATGCGGCCGCATCGATCAGCTGCTGGATGCGCCGCGTCATATGGGGGAGATCTTCGGCTTCCAAGCCGTCTAGCTCGTCGACGGCCGCCTGGGCGGCGCGCAGGTTCTCGAGCGGGGTGGCATAGACCGGGCGATCCACGCCGAGCGTGTCGGCGATGACGGCGCCGCGTTGCCTGACGGCGCCGGCCCGGCTAGGTCCAGCCGGAGCCGGCGTGCCGAAGGCGGCGCGATCAGCTTCGCGCTGGTAGGCCTCGGTGAGGCGTCTTACGGAGGCCAGCCGCCGGCCCTCCGCGAGGAGAGCGAGGCGGCGTGCCTCCAGAACTTCGTCGCTGGCGTCAGCCGGAAGGGGGACGGACAAGTCTTGGGCTGCCGCGCGTGGGGAGTCGCGGGCGCCCTCGTCGGTCGGGCCGTCGAGGCCGATAACCATCACCTCGGTGGCGTCAGAATCGCGATCGCCAGCCGGAGGGAGCGGGTCATAGTAGACCGTGACGTTGGTGGGGAAGGTGTCGTAGGATACCGCGTCGGAATCGACGGGCATCGTGTCGGTGGAGCCAACCGACTCCAAGTCTGCAGCGGGCTCGCCGGAGACGTGGAGCTGGCTGAGGAGGTTGGCGAGGTGACATGCGCCCGCATTGGCGGCGAGCTCGTCGGAGAGGCGGGCATTGTCGAAGAGGCTGGCGAGGCCGCTAGCCGCGCAGACGTCGGCGACGCCGTGCAGCGCGTCGCGGCATGCGCCATCGGGCGAGCCAGGCTGGCTGCGCCCGCGAGGGAGGAAAAGGGTTCCCGTCCAGAACAAGTCTCCGGACGACGGTGCACCTGGCCCCACGGTGGGCGCCAAATGTCGGGTGGTAGGATCGACATATGCCAACGGGTGGCTTATCATTGCGGGGGCCAAAAGAACGTCGCCGGTGCCTGGAAACGGGATGAGGCGTAGGCATGCACGCCGGCGAATCTTACCCAGCTTCAGGGCTCTCCGGGGAGATAACACCCCTACTGCTGCTCTGCGGGGGCTCCGCATGGTTACTAAGTTCACAGGTGGCTACAATGCTCCTTGAGCTGTTTTGGGTGGAAGGAGGAGCAAGGGCTTAGCTCAGCTTGCTTCTTCTCCTTGTACGCGTCTAAGTCTAGAGAGAGAGTCCAACCCTTTGCATGGGTGCACCGGGGGGTTTATATAGGCCTACCCCCCGGGGGTACAATGGTAATCCGACTGGGCACTGGGCCCAGCTGTCTGTGGCTATGTTCGCCGGCTTCTCCGCCGGCTTCTGGGGCCCGCCGGCTGGTGGGTCCCGCCGACTGCCGGCTCCTGGGTCGACAGGCCGGCCCCACGGGCCAGGGCCTGGTCGGCGGCTGGTTACTGTTGCTCCGTGTTAGTTGGCGCAGGCTTGGTCGGGGTAAGCGTGGCTACAGCAACGCCGCCCTGGCGGGCGATTACTGTAGCCCCGCCGCACCTTGTCTCCTTAGTGGGCGTCTCCTTCGAGGAAGGCGGCAGGCCGGCTACGCCAAGCCGGCCCTCTGTCTTGCCGGCTTGAGAGGGGGTGTGGCGGCCTTCGGCATCTCTCTGCCCGAAGGGGCCCACCGCCTCGGGGGCCACGCTGGTGGCCCGTCATGGACGGCGTCAAAGCCACCGTGGCTACAGTGCCGCGCCGGGCGGGCCGCGGCTGCCCGCACGACGCGCTGTACCAGGCGTGCTCCGGGTTTTGGGGGTGGCAGGCTCCACTGTAGCCACGCCCCGCTTCATCATCACAGAGTGGGCGCGTACATCGCGGGTACGGCGTTGACTGCTTTATCGGAGCCGTCCCAGCGGTAGCCGGCCGTGCCATAGCCGGCCTTGCCGCAGCCGGCCATGTCGTAGCCATCCCTCCATAGTTTTCTTTGCGGGGGTAAAAAGGAGCGGGCCGCCCCCCAAGCCGGCCAGGAAGTTAGCCGGCTAGGGGGGAGCCGGCCTAAGTCTTGAGTCTTCTTATGAGCCGGACGGGCTCATAATTTTTTCTGAGGGGCCAGGGGAAGCCGGCTGGGCTACCCGTGGCTATTTACCCCGACATCAAGCAAAGCAAAAGAAAATGACATTTTAAGAATAGCAAACATCATGTGAAGAAGCAAAAACTTAGGATCAACCGAAACTAACCGATAATTGTTGAAGAAAAAGGTGGGATGCCATCCGGGGCATCCCCAAGCTTAGATGCTTGAGACTTATTGAAATATTATCTTGGAGTGCCTTGGGCATCCCCAAGCTTGAGCTTTTGTGTCTCCTTAATTCCTCTCATATCAAGGTCTCCCTAAATCTCAAAAGCTTCATCCACACAAAACTCAACAAAGACTCGTGAGATAAGTTAGTATAAACCATTGTAAAAACCTTATCATACTCTACTGTAGAAAATCACTAAAATTATTATTCAACATTTCATACTAAAGGCCTCTGCATATTTAGTAGTCCTATCCACAAATAGAAACATTAAAGAAGCAAACATATGCAAACAATGCAAACATAACAGCAATCTGCCTAAACAGGATATTCTGTAAAAAATGCAGCAACATCCATACTTCCCTAGCTCCAAAAATTATGAGACAAAATTCCCACTGTAGTAAATTTATCAGAGATTAATATTCAAAAGGTTTCAACATTTTATCACATTCTTACTTTTCTAGGGAATTATTGCAACAGCGGTAAATTTCTGTTTTCAAACAGCAAGATGTATACTTGTAACATAGGCATAGTAAAGGCTATCAATGCCACTTTTATTGAAATAAAAGATGCAAAACATTGTTCTAAATAACATCAAGCAAATCCTAACAAAATAAATTAACGCTCCAAGTAAAACACATATCATGTGGTGAATAAAAATATAGCTCCAAGTAAAGTTACCGATGAACGAAGACGAAAGAGGGGATGCCTTCCGGGGCATCCCCAAGCTTAGGATCTTGGTTATACTTGAATATTACCTTGGGGTGCCTTGGGAATCCCCAAGCTTAGGCTCTTGCCACTCCTTATTCCATAGTCCATCGAATCCTTACCCAAAACTTGAAAACTTCACAACACAAAACTTAAAGTAGAAAACTCGTGAGCTCCGTTAGCGAAAGAAAACAAAACACCACTTGAAAGTACTGTAGTAAACTCATTATTTATTTATATTGGTGTTATATCTACTCTATTCCAACTTCTATATGGTTTATAAACTATTTTACTAGCCATAGATTCATCAAAATAAGCAAACAACACACGAAAAACAGAATCTGTCAAAAACAGAACAGTCTGTAGTAATCTGAAGCTAGCGCAAGATCTGGAACCCCAAAAATACCAAAATAAATATATGTACCTGAGTAATTTATCTATTAATCATATTCAAAAATAATTAACTAAATAGAGCTCCCCAAATAAAAATGGCAGCAATTCTCGTGAGCGCTAAAGTTTCTGTTTTTGACAGCATGATCAACAAGACTTTCCCCAAGTCTTGCCAACGGTTCTACTTGGCACAAACACTAATTAAACACAAAAAACACAACAAAAACAGAGGCTAAATAATTTATTTATTACTAAACAGGAGAAAAAAGCAAGGAACTAAAATAAAATTGGATTGCCTCCTAACAAGCGCTATCGTTTAACGCCCCTAGCTAGGCATGATGATTTCAATGATGCTCACATAAAAGATAAGAATTGAAATATAAAGAGAGCATCATGAAGAATATGACTAGCACATTTAAGCCTAACATACTTCCTATGCATAGGGATTTTGTGAGAAAACAACTTGTGGGAACATGAATCAACTTGCATAGGAAGGTAAAACAAGCATAACTTCAAAACTTGATATTATTGCAATTCCTACAAGCATATATTCCTCCCTCATAATAATTTTCAGTAGCATCATGAATGAATTCTACAATATAACCAACACCTAAAGCATTATTTTCATGATCTACAAGCATAGAAATTTTATTACTCTCCACATAAGCAAAATTCTTCTCATGAATAACAGTGGGAGCAAACTCAACAAAATAACTATCATGTGATTGAGAATTAAGATCAAGATGACAAGTTTCATAGTAATCATTATTCTTTAGAGCATACGTGTCATCACAATAATCATCATAGATAGGAGGCATGCTTTCATCATAATAAATTTGCTCATCAAAACTTGGGGGACAAAAATTATCATCTTTATCAAACATAGCTTCCCCAAGCTTGTCGCTTTGCATATCATTAGCATCCTGGATATTCAAGGAATTCACACTAACAACATTGCAATCATGCTCATCATTCAAATATTTAGTGCCAAACATTCTAATGCGTTCTTCTTATAGCACTTGAGCACAATTATCGGAATCCTTATTTTCATAATAGATATTAAAAAGATGAAGCATATGAGGTAACCTTAATTCCATTTTTTTGTAATTTTCTTTTATAAACTAAACTAGTGATAAAACAAGAAACTAAAAGACTCGATTGCAAGATCTCAAGATATACCTTCAAGCACTCACCTCCCCGGCAACGGCGCAGAAAAGAGCTTGATGTATACTACACAACCTTCTTCTTGTAGACGTTGTTGGGCCTCCAAGTGCAGATGTTTGTAGGACAGTAGCAAATTTCCCTCAAGTGGATGACGTAAGGTTAATCAATCCGTAGGAGGCATAGGATCAAGATGGTCTCTCTCAAGCAACCCTGCAGCCAAATAACAAAGAGTCTCTTGTGTCCCCAACACACCCAATACAATGGTAAATTGTATAGGTGCACTAGTTCGGCGAAGAGATGGTGATACAAGTGGTATATGGATGGTAGATAAAGGTATTTGTAATCTGAAATTATAAAAACAGCAAGGTAACTAATGATAAAAGTGAGCGTAAACGGTATTGCAATGCGTTGAAACAAGGCCTAGGGTTCATACTTTCACTAGTGTAAGTTCCCTCAACAATAATAACATAACTGGATCACATAACTATCCCTCAACATGCAACAAAGAGTCACTCCAAAGTCACTAATAGTGGAGAACAAACGAAGAGATTATGGTAGGGTACGAAACCACCTCAAAGTTATTCTTTCCAATCAATCCGTTGGGCTATTCCTATAAGTGTCACAAACAGCCCTAGAGTTCGTACGAGAATAACACCTTAAGACACAAATCAACCAAAACCCTAATGTCACCTAGATACTCCAATGTCACCTCAAGTATCCGTGGGTATGATTATAAGATATGCATCACACAATCTCAGATTCATCTATTCAACCAACACATAGGACCTCAAAGAGTGCCCCAAAGTTTCTACCGGAGAATCACGACGAAAACATGTGCCAACCCCTATGCATAGGTTCATGGGCGGAACCCGCAAGTTGATCACCAAAACATACATCAAGTGAATCACGTGATATCCCATTGTCACCACAGATATCCAAGGCAAGACATACATCAAGTGTTCTCAAATCTTTAAAGACTCAATCCGATAAGATTACTTCAAAGGGGAAACTCAATTCATTACAAGAGAGAAGAGGGGGAGGAAAAACATAAGATCCAACTATAATAGCAAAGCTCGTGATACATCGAGATCGTGCCAAATCAAGAACACAAGAGAGAGAGAGAGAGATCAAACACATAGCTACTGGTACATACCCTTAGCCCCGAGGGAGAACTACTCCCTCCTCGTCATGGAGAGCACCGGGATGATGAAGATGGCCACCGGAGAGGGATTGCTCCCTCCGGCAGGGTGCCGGAACGGGTCTAGATTGGCTTTCGGTGGCTACGGAGGCTTCTGGCAGCGGAACTCCCGATCTATTGTGTTCTCGGATGTTTTTAGGGTATATGGAGATATATAGGCGGAAGAAGTACGTCAGGGGGGCCACGAGGGGCTCACGAGGGTGGAGGGCGCGCCCCCCTGCCTCATGACCTCCTCGCAGATCCCCCGACGTGCACTCCAAGTCTTCTGGGCTTCTTTCCTTCCAAATATGAGTTCCGTGAAGTTTCAGGTCAATTGGACTCTGTTTGATTTTCCTTTTCTTTGAAACCCTAAAACAGGGTAAAAACAGAAACTGGCACTGGGCTCTGGGTTAATAGGTTAGTCCCAAAAATGATATAAAAGTGTATAATGAAGCCCATAAACATTCAAAACAGTAGATAATATAGCATGGAGCAATCAAAAAATATAGATATGTTGGAGACGTATCAGGCCGATGCCATATTTCGCAAATGTATGCCACATAAAATGCATCGATGTCAAATCAAAATATTTTGGCACCGCTCTCGCGATGTGAGAGAGTTGGCACTGCTGTGCACACAGACCCACATGTATAAACAAATCAATCAAACCAACTACACCAGCCTCTCACTCTCCTAAACAAGTGTTTTTTATTGCCTCAGTCCTCTCTCTCTCTCTGCCACGCAGTGTTTTTTCATTGCGTGAGTTAATTTGGCACCGGAGTAAAGTTGGTGATCCAGATTGGGACACCAAGTGAGCAATGGAGGGGCATCGATGCCAAATGCATCACAAGTGAATTTGGAACATGTTTTGGCCTACATAGCCAACTTTTGTAATACTACCTCGTATTTAGTATAAAGTTTTGACCATAGATTTACCTAAGAAAATGCCAATGCATGTCACTAAAAATTACACCATTTGAAATTATGTTCAAATACGAATCCAACGATATGGTTCTTAGTGACATGCATTAACATTTTGTAAGTTAAATCTATGGTCAAATTTTGATACTACAAAATTGGAAGAGTAAACCTGGACGGAGGTAGTACTTGCTCTTAGGGTAACCATAGAGTTACTGGAGTAGTCTAAGTTACTTTCCATTATGACTAGCCTAGGCTACTATAGTAGTACAGCATAAAAATGATGCAGGTGATCACATGAGAAAAAATAATAAAAACATTTCTTTCGGTGCAGTGCGTAGATGCAGTTTTGAACACTACACTTGTCATCGTAATTTGGTTTCAACTTACTAGCGTGCGGGGTGCTACCCCGAGTGGTTTCAACTTTGTTTACTTCACTGCGTGTCAGATGGACCTCTAGTTTACTTATTTTCACCCACTGCCACATGGGCCAGCACATGAAGATACAGAACACGAGCTGACAAGGCAGCATGTGGATTGGTTAACCGGTCAACTAAACAATATACAGAGCTATACACTGACACAGTGAGTGTATAATCCGTCGGTATAGAGAGTTCGAGTGAGAGGGGAGGCCCGTGAGAGATATCAGAGAGAGAGAGAGAGAAAGAGCTACTCCCTCCGTTTGATAATGTAGTTCCAACATTTTTTAAGTCAAACTTTTGAAACTTTGACCAAGTTTATAAATAAATTACTTATATCTACAATACCAAAGATAAATGATAGTATGAAGTAAGTACATGTTGTGATGAATCTAATGATCGTTCCAGATGTAAATGTTTTTCTCCACATATACCTGGTTAAACGTTTCTGAGGTTTGACTTTTCAAAACATCCATATGCTTGTGGACGTGACAGAGTCCCTAACAAGAGAGAGAGAGAGAGAGAGAGAGAGAGAGTGAGTGAGTGAGTGAAAAAGTGTGTGTGCGTGTGTGAAAGAGACATGGACAACACACGATAAAAGTAGAGAAAAAGCATGAGTGTCTTATGCAAACATATCACACATGCATCTTCGACAATGGAGGCAAGGTGAGGAGATAGTGTCTGGTTGCTTGGAACCGAGAGAGCAAGACCCCTAGCACGTGGCCAAGAGGGGTCTGACAAACAAGGGAGAGAGGTCGAGAGAGACGTACGGAGAAAATGCAGACATGGGGAGGAGAGAGTGTATGTTTGTCATAGAGAGATCCCCTGGAGATCGTGATGGGACTACATGGGTGGGAGATCGAGTGACAAGGTGTGTGTGCGATAGAAGATGCCCCGAGAGATATTGAGATAGACGTATGGATGGAAGGAGACAATACATGTGGTCCTGATGGCTAGTAAGAGATAATCATACTTAGGGGGGGGGGGAGTGCTTGCGCCTATGATGGATTGAGGGATTATGGTACTTAGGGGGGTGCGTGTCACATGAAGATAGAACAAGGGCGGAGAGTGTTGGATGGGTCTATATGTATAGCGCGAGTGAGACATGTGTATGTGTGAACCAGGGAGATATAAGGCCAGTTTGGCTTGCATCCTGAGCGTCTTTTGCCCGGCCTAGGGTTGTGGCTGGAATTCATGCACGCTTGTTTGGTTGCTACCCTGTGAAAAAGAAAGCCCGCCTGGCCTGGGTTCCCTTGCACTTTAATTAGCCTGGCTGAACTCCAGACACTGCAAGTAGCCTGGCCCAGGCGACCGATTTCGAACGCCTGGTCGTGCCTGGTCGTGTGGCCATGAGGCTAACAACAACATGGATGGATACTAGCATTAAATAACTGATGCATGGATTGATTGATGGGACGTTGATGATTTGCCTGGCCCAAGCATGAACCAAACGCTTCGGCACCACACACGCCTGGCCAGGCAGAAATATTTTACATCTCACGTCCACACCAGGCAGTACCGGCCATCAAGGCATCAGGGTCAGGTCACGAACCAAACTTACCAAAAAAGTTTGAGAGAGATTGAGGAGCCCCGATAAGGCTGAGTGGTGCATCAGATAGCTGAGAAGGGGAAAGAGATATTCCATCCGCTCGATAATGCAGTGCATGTAAATTTTTTAGAAGTCAAACTTTGGAAAATTTGATTAGGTTTACGCAACTGTTATTTATATCTACAATACCAAAGATACATCATACAAAACGACATCTCATGGTGAATCTAATGGTATATGTTTGCCGTACTAGATGTAATTCTTTTTCTCCACGTACATGGTCAAACTTTGTGATGTTTGACTTTTCAATAAATCTATATGCTATGGACCGAGGAGAGTGCCTCAGTCGAGACCGATCAAGTGCGTGTGAAGGAGAATGAGCAAGTGTGCAAAAAGAGTATGTGTGTGAAAGATAAAGTGACAACAAATGATAGATTAGAGAGAGTGTGTGTTTTTTCATTTCTTATGCAAACATATCACGCATGCATCTCCAAGATGGAAAAGCGAGGCGAGGAGATACACGAAGATAGCTAGTGTGTGATTGTTTGCAACGGAGAGAGACACCCCTGTAGCACATGTCCAATAGAGGTGTGGCCAACAAGGAACAAAGGTCGAAAGGGACACATGGATGGCATGGACGCATGGGGAGGGAGAGAGGGTGTGTTTGTGATAGAGAGATACCGTCGAGATCTATATGGGTGGGAGATTGAGGGAGTGTGTGCACGATAGAAAGATGCCCTGAGAGAAATCGAGATAGACCATGCACATGTTTGTGATGGAGACTAAGATTAGCTAGTCATATACATATAGGGGGGACTGCGTGTGCCTACAATTGAGTGAGAGACCATCATACTTGGCTAGCTGGGCATGAGATTGTGTGTGTGCGCGTGTGAGATGGAGAGAGAACGAGGGGGAGAGATAGAGTTTTAGATGGGCCAGTCAAGTGCGAGTGAGATATGCATGTGTATGTGTGACCCAGGTGGATGGAGAGTTTGAGAGAGGGGGGAAGAGCTCCGAGGCGACATAGTGGTGCGTGAGAGAGTTACAGGCAAAGAGCCAAGGAATCTGTGTGCATATGGTGAGTGCACCCAAGATATCTAGCTTGGACTAGCTAGAGTATCATACATAGTGTGCAAGAGAGACCTATAGATGGTGTATATATGCATGCAAACTAGAAAGACCCCCCCACACACACAAAGAGAGAGAGAGAGATGGAGAGAAAGGGAGAGGGACGAACAAGGTTTTTGTGTCGGATGCGTGCGACAAAATTGAAGATTGTCGGCGCGAGAGAGAGAGAGAGATAGAGAGAGAGAGAGAGAGAGAGAGAGAGAGAATAGGAGTCCGGGAGAAGGGGAGGTCGCGTTTTATGCATCAAAGACTGATATAAACCATGTTTCGATATAAACTTGCATTCAAATATTTAAATTGGAGAACATGTTGTCTGCAATCCACACATGAACGGATATATGCGTATATCAAACAAGTTCATTAATTTAACTTTCAACATGTTCATGGAGTACTATAATACTGTACAACATGCCACTCGATTGAGGTGTTCAATTTTGGATTTAGTTCACTATTTTGACCTACTAAACGAGCTATTTCATTGAATCGAGATATTTCATTTTGGGTTTGATTCGCGTTTTTGAGTGGATCAACTATTTGTCATATAGTAAATCGCTAGCAACGAGCATGTAAAAACACATTACTCCCGAGCATCATCTCTCCATCTAAAAAAGAAGTGGCAAGCTAATATTTCAAAATTTGACCCGAATCAACTTGGTAAGGTAGACGTGGATGCTCGTTCTCCCAAAATTTGAATGAACCGTTAATCATCCTCTCTGCTCGGTGGAATTCGCCCGAGCAAATAAATGGGAGACGTGAAATTACCGTCCTATGTGGGACACACATCAATTGGCCCGTTGTACATCGAGGGTAGGTTCGTAACTTCATCCAAGCGCGCCTTCTACTCGGCCGAAA
Organism: Triticum monococcum; assembly: GCA_034509565.1. Classification (NCBI taxonomy): domain Eukaryota; kingdom Viridiplantae; phylum Streptophyta; class Magnoliopsida; order Poales; family Poaceae; genus Triticum; species Triticum monococcum. The sequence continues at coordinate 254,458,645 of CM067843.1, read as the reverse complement.
TGACATGTGCCGAATATTTCATAAACCATGGTCGGCAAAACACGCTCTCCTCACACGAAATAGCTCACGCCCACTATTTCGAAACACGCTCTCCTCGCCCGAAATCGCTCGCGCCCACTATAGTTCAAAACACGCCCTCCTCACCTGAAATCGCTCCCGCCCAGAGAAGCAAAGTTACTCTACTATCCCGACCCTCAGTACACAGACCCAAGCCGAGAAGCCTATAGGCAAGGGTAGAACTGTAACTCCCCCTCACATTTCAGACAAATGTGTCTGTAAGACATAGTTCCACTCCCCTCCCAATTTCCCCCGCCCGCCCCCATTCATACATCGTGGGCGCCAAATCACCTTCTCCCCGGGAAGCTCCCTTCTCCTGAGCCGCGAAACCTCAGCCCCACCTCCATGGCGCCCCACCGCACCAATTTCACAGCCGCCCTCCTCCCTAATGCCGGAGATGCTGTCCATTTGCTATCATGCATTGGGCCATGTGCCTCTTACTTTGTGCTGCTGGTGCTGCCTCGACGACGGCCGCGTGTACCATATCGGAGCCGATTCACCCCTGCCGTTGTTCACGGTGCTGGAGCGGCTCCAACTTCGGATCCGTCCAGAGTCCTGGCGCTGCTTCGGCGTAGCTGTCGACTGTCATGACATCATTCTTTCCCTGCCGCCGGTCGCCACCGCAACCGCGCCGGCCTCACCGACTCAGCAGTTGGACCTGCCTACTTCACCGTGCCGCCAGATAGGCCGCACCCTCATCTCAAATCACTTTATTTAGGCGTTAGTTGTCTGAATTTTTATTCTGGGCCAATTGATTTGCAATGGGAAGCAGCACCTCTCGAGGCGACGGAGCTCCTAGGCTGCCGGTTGGCCGGTGTCTAACGCAAGGGTGCGGGGCCGCAAGTTCGCTGCGGAAGCAGCGCTTAGATGGCTATCTTTTAGAGTTGCGTGGGTTGAAGGTACTGCCGCCGCCGGATCTGGATGACGGGGGGTCTTTGTGGATTGGCCCGGGGGCGGCGCAACCACGGTAGTGCGGTGGGGCGGGGAGCGGGGTTTTGGTCGGGGCCACGGACGGCGGAGGCAGGCTGCTCTGCCGTTGGTCGCTGGCTCTTCGGGGAAGATTCTGAGTAGTGTCAACTGGGAGGCACAAGACGGCCAGCCATCCGGCGTAGATTGGACAGTACCAAAATAAAATAAAATCGTGTGACCCCAATTTAGTCTTCAGTCAATAGACGTGTGACCACTCTCGTACCTTGCTATTGATCTCTTAGTGTATTTCTTCAGATCAAAGAGATATGTCGTTCTTAACATTATGCGCTATCTGCAGCTTCAGACACACCGTCTTCCGACTCACCGCAGCTGCTCCAACAAGGGAAGCATACACCAGAAGGGAGCTATAGTCCCCACTCAATAGTTCCCTGCATCGAATGCGCGTGCCCGACATGCACATCCACAACAACTGCAGGGCCATCGACAAGTCAGCACATGATGCTCACTCCTATGAATGGCAGCCAGATAGGTTGTACCCTCATCTTACTTGTGTGCAACATTTATGGCTTTGTTATTCATCTAAGCATGGAAAATAGATCATCACATTTCACTGTATATTCATGCTGATCTCTTACGGGTCTTGTTCAGGAGTTAATGTTGTTCCATAGTTCAGCTAAGATACTTGTTCTTTAGGTAACACTGTTCCATAGTTATCATCCATCAGCAAATGCTATCCCACAGGCTGGTGATTATAGTATTATACCACTTCTAGTATTTCCAATGTTGTTCTTTAATACTTTTGTGTGCCATCTAGTTAATCTCGAGTACAAACGATACATATTATGTAGCTTTCATCTATGTTCTCCCTTTAGTTTATGAGACCTGTTGCTGCGAGTTAACCCCAGTCCTACTATTTATGCCGTCTCCTACAGGCACTCATTACATAAATCTAACTACTAGTTGTCTTCCATGCATGTCAGATATAATTGCACACACTGATATATCCACAAGAACGTCACAGAGCAATGTAAAGGCCAATAAACTTGATGTCAATGATACCCAATATGATGGAACATGTAAAGGCAGTTCTTCAGAAGACTTGCAGAAAGATGATGAATCCTCTTCACCCCACAAGGTCCTTGCTCTAACTTGGCCTATGATATGGATACAACATGCATATAATGTCCTGGAGTGTATCTACTCTGTTGCAACGCCATGTGCTTAGCATGCTGATCATGCATGTAAATATGTCATGCCTTCCTGTTTTTCAGTACCTATTCCATTCATGATAACATGTTTTCAAATTCAAGTACTATCATTCTACTCTATCACAATGCCATCTGTTTAATTTGGACATCATGCTTCTGAATATCTTATGCATTGTTATTCATCAATGTCGGTGTACAAAAAGAGGGGTACACTTTTTTGTACCCCTATAACTGTGCACGAACAGTCTGAGCCACGGGCACCACCACACCAAGCAAGGCAAGGGAGGTGAGCCAGGGTAAGACCGAAGCTCAAGGGAACTAGGACGATGCCAAGGCCAAGACCACGAAGAGCAAAAGGGACGAAGGGGACTCCGCCGGCAAGATCCTTGCCGGGAGACAGCTTTGGCAACCCCGGCAAGACCCTTGCTGCGGCGACTCGCCCCACGCCTACAGAGCAAATTACCCTTGAGTCCACTGCCCCCAAGGGGCAAGGATTTGGGAGACATCCCCGTGGTGGCATGCAGATCTTTGTGAAGACATTCGAGATCGGATACGCACTAAGAAGTCGACGACCTTTGGCGAGATACCAGCCAGGGAAAACCATGAGACCCCTGGCAAGCACCTTGTCGGGGATTATAGCAGGCACCTCGGCAAGACCCTTGCCGGGGCCCCGGCAAGGCCCTTGACGAGGACATCCGTAGGGCCACCATCAAGCCCACGCCGACTAAACCTCCACCACCGTACGCATGCGGCTGCCGACCCAACCAGCTGGGCAGGCACCTACGTGGCGGCATGCAGATCTTCGTGAAAACCCTCTACTACGCCACCTCAGCTGTCTGCCTACCTACATGGCATCACAAGCATCGCTGGCCAGGGCGCGTGTCGACACAAGAAGGAGCGGCGACGGACGAGACAAGTTTCTCCCCCATCCCCGATAAAGAAAGGACACCTAAGCAAGACGCATTCAATGCGCCTTGTCATGTAATGCGAGGGATAACCTCGCATCATTGTACCCTTTCCACCTCCTGCGTGCCACTGTGGCAACCCCTTTTTCTATAAAAGGAGGCCCGAGGCGACCAGACGGAGGATTCGGCTTTTTTGGAGCTCCTAATGCCCCAGAGCTAGCTCAAGAAGAGGTATATACATCCACCAAAGAAGGAGTAGGGTTTTACGCATCCTCGCACCCCGAACCTGGATAAACAAACTATGTACTATCTGTTTGATCCGCTCTTCTCATGACCCCGTGCCCCGCTAACCGTAGTAGGGATTCTTGTGATCCCATAGGTGTTGTTCCCACCGACATCTTTGGCGTGCCAGGTAGGGGGCACAGTTGTGAGAATCGGCTTTAGCAGTTAGTTTAACGCTTCTTCATCATCATGGCGCCCAAGAAGAAGACGACGGTGGCGGTTGGCCAGTCGGAAGCCGGACAGCCCGTCCCGACACGGGCGAGCAGCGAACCGGTCGCAGAAAGGACACGAGGCGCTGCTCGCGAACACCAACACCATCCCAGCAGCCGGAGTTTGGGAAGCGGCGATGTTTGTGCGCCTGGTAATGGGCCACACATCGCCAAATCCAAAGGCGGAGCCAGGCCCTCCGCGGGTGGAGCGGGGCCTTCCAAGGTCATCGCCGCCCCATCTGAAGGTGACACAAGGGCCTCCAAGACTCCCACGCAGGCGCCAACAGCGCGCTCCTCCCAGGCAGCGTGCGACAAATGGCGTAATCACGCCGAAGATCCCGGGCGTCGCCGCGGGAAGAGCCCCGAGCGCCACTCCCGGGATGTAGAAGACCTGCTCGCACGCCGAAGCGCTGGTGAAAATGGCATGCGACCGCGTGGTCGTGATAGAGCTCCTTCTAACGTGGTCAGAAGTCGAAGCGCGTCGCAATCCGTGCAGGTTCCGCTGCCATCGACGCCAGCAGAGGCCCTGGCCCGCGCGCAGTTGCTCCTCGACTTTCCTGCCACTACGGGGAAACTCGACGAATGGAGAGCCACTATCTGAAGCCTTGTTGCGGTGGCCAACAAAGACGAACCAAGTCCGGTGGGGCCCCCGGGTCGACGCTCCGATGGAGTCCCGCGCACCAGTGGCAGAAAAGCCGTCGGCGCCGCGACCACATTGCATTCACCTCTTCCCCATCCGGTACCATGGACGTCGGCTCGTCGCGACGTCACGGGCGACGACATCTCCATAGCGTCGTCTGACCCACGGACCCACTGTGACCTGCGCCAAGTTCTTCGGGAACAAGCCCATGAAGACGCTCGAACCACTATCGAGCGCCGGTGCAGAGCGCGCCACCAGTAAGATAGGCGAGCAGGGCTTACTGCGAACCACCTGGCCCCGGAGAGCCCTGGAGGCCTACCTTACGAGGTAGGCTGTCCGGCTTTTACCCATGAGCTGCGGCAGTTCCAGTGGCCCACTCGCCGCACCTTCAAACCTGACGTTGGCGAGAAGTACAACGGCAAGACCCACCCGTCTGAGTTCCTCAGCATCTACACCATCGCGATGCAAGCTGCCGGAGCCCGCGACGATAAGGTGCTTGCGAATTACTTTCCATTGGCTCTTAAACCCAACGCCATGTCGTGGTTGATGCACTTGCCGGTAGACTCTATTTCCTCCTGGTCGGATTTGTGCCATGAGTTTGTGGGCGCCTTTACTGGAGGTCACCAAGCCCATGGCCAAGCAAGCGACCTGCACGTCATTCCCTAGAAGGGAGGCGAGAGTCTGCGCAAGTATATACAGAGGTTCAGCCGAGTACAATACAACATCCCTGATGTTCACCCTGCCACCATCATCAGCGCGTTCCATCAGAACATGTGTAACCGCAAGATGCGCGAAGAGCTGGCAATGAACAAGGTGAAAGATGTGGCAGAACTCTATGTTCTTGCTGATAGATGTGCCCGAGCTGAAGAGGGAAGGAAGTACCCCAGCGAAGATGCCGACGTGGAAACCGACTCCTCAGATGAGGATACTGCTGCCCCGGCGAAGAAAGGTCGACGCCGCAACAGGAAGCGCAAAGGTAAAGCCATGCTTGCCGTCGTGGGATTTGACGACGCCGGCTCCGCCAAGAAAACCAAGGCAGATGACCCCGGCAAGGAAATTGCCAGATGTGTCGCCTGCCGGGCCTTGGCCGCTGCTGAGAAGCTAGGAAACTCCGACAAGCAATACTGCAAGATCCATCGCACCAAAGGCCATGATCTCCAGAACTGCCGACAGGTTGAGCTCCTTGCTGAGAAGCAGAGGGCTGAATATGAGAGGCGGGACAAGGAGAAAGGCCAGGATGGTGCTGAGGGGTCCGGCAAGAAGCGTGACGGCCAGAAGGGCCATCGCGGCAAAGATAAACAGCAGGTGAGGCCCGCGCGGGGCCGTGACAAAAAGCCAGAAGACGATGAGTCTGGTGACCAAGAATTTCATAAAGCTATGGAGGCCATGTGCGTCGATGGCGGCGCCTCGCTGCATACCTCTCACCGCTAGCTTAAACAGTGGGCGCATGAGATTACAGCGGCAGAGCCGTCGTTTGATGCCCAAAGGCCGCTGAAGTGGTCCAACACACCTATCATTTTTGACACTAAGGATCACCCTGATCGCACTACTGTAGTCGGGTGCTTGCCATTGTTGGTTTCACTTGCCATTGTTGGTTTCACCAACAATACGCAACCTCAAGGTGACAAATATGCTAGTCGATGGCGGGGCCGGTCTAAACTTAATCTCGCCTGCCGTGATCGAGAAACTGCAGATTCCTGATGAAGACCTCGAAGAACCGAGCACGTTTCAGGGGGTCAACCCTGGAAGAAGTCAACCAAAGGGAAAGGTCACGTTGCCCGTGACTTTTGGGAGTGATCTGAACTACAGGACAGAAAGGATTGTGTTCGACGTTGCCAAGATCCCCTTGCCTTAGAACGGGATCCTTGGCCGCCCAGCGTTGGCCAAGTTCATGGCGGCGTCACATTATGCCTACAACACCCTGAAGATGCCGGGGCCTGTGAGGATCATCACCACCCCATCAGACAAGAAGGATGCGCTAATTTGCGCTGACCAACTCTACCAACAAGCAGTTGCAGCAGCCGCCACTGCTAAGGCGCTTGCTCCTGCCGCTGGAGCCCCAGGAAGGAAAAAGAAGAAGACCGGTGAGACCTCAGGAACCCACTCCGGCAAGCGCACCTCTTCGAAGTGTAGCGCTCCCATCGAGGACGTGCCAGAGAGCTCCACTGACAGAAACAAGAAGTCCAGGTCCACACCGCCGGGAACCAAGAAGGTTTCTGTCAAGGAGGACGGCACAGGAGGGGCTTTTACCATAAGCTCCGCCCTTGACGACAAATAGGAAGACGCGCTCGTCACCTTCCTGCGGGCGAATGTCAATGTGTTTGCATGGCAAGCATCCGACATCCCCGGCGTTCCTAGGGAGGTGATTGAGCACCACCTTGTTGTTTGTCCTCATGCGCGGCCCGTCAAGCAGAAGGTAAAAAAGCAAGCCTTGGAACAACAAGAGTTCATCACAGAGGAGATCCGGAAACTGGAAGCAGCAGGTTTGGTAAGAGGAGTGCTCCATCCAATGTGGTTGGCCAATCCAGTGGTAGTGCGCAAGGCAAATGGGAAGTGGAGGCTGTGTATTGATTACACAGATATCAATAAGGCTTGTCCCAAAGACCCCTTCCCGTTGCCGCGCATCGACCAGATTGTTGACTCCATGGCTGGGTGTGATCTGTTTTCATTCCTTGATGCCTACTCCGGCTACCACGAGATCTTCATGACAAGAGAAGACGAAGAGAAAACGGCATTCATCACCCCATGTGGTACGTATTGTTTCATACGGATGCCTTTCGGGTTGAAGAGTGCTGGTTCAACGTTTGCAAGGGCGGTCCAGATTGGTTTTGAACCCCAGCTCCATAGAAATATGGAAGCTTATATGGATGATATAGTGGTCAAAACCAAGAACATGGCAACCCTCATACCGGATTTACAAGAAACATTTTCAAACCTACGCAAGATAAATCTCAAGCTGAACCCTGAGAAGTGCGTCTTCGGCGTCCCGTCCGGCAAGCTTCTCGGGTTCTTTGTGTCGCAGCGCGGGATAGTGGCCAATCCAGACAAGATCAAAGCTATAGAGCAGATTGAAGCACCCAAGCGAGTTAAGGATGTGCGTCGGCTTGCTGGTTGCGTTGCCGCCATGAGCAGGATCATTTCCAAGTCCGCCGAGCGCGCCCTTCCCTTTTTCAAGATTTTGAAAAAGGCGGGCCCGATGGAGTGGACACCAGAAGCCGAAGCAGCATTGCAAGATTTGAAGAGGTACCTCTCCTCCGCGCCAATACTAGTTGCACATAGGCCATGGGAACCATTGTTGCTATACTTGGCGGCAACGAACCAGGTGGTCAGCACTGCACTAGTGGCGCAGAGAGAAATTGATGACGAGGTAATGGCAGCGACAAAGCCCGATGCCATCGATGCAGAGACAACACAGCCAGTTGGAGTGCCGCCGAAGAAGAAAATGATGCAGCACCCGGTCTACTTTGTTAGTTCCCTCATGCAGGGGGCTAGATCAAGGTACTCCGGTGTGCAGAAACTGCTCTTCGGCCTTCTTATGGCCTCGAGGAAGCTGCGTCACTACTTCCAGGCGCACGAAATCACTGTCGTCACTCGCCTCCCTCTGCAACGGATATTGCACAATCCAGACGCAACGGGAAGAATCGTAGAGTCGGCACTAGAACTGTCCAGCTTTGGCCTCAAGTTTGAGAGTACCTCGACGATTCAAAGCCGAGTCCTAGCGGAGTTCATTGCATAATGGACCGCGACGCCTGACGAAGAAGCCCAAGAGACTGCTCTCCCCGGCAATGAGGCAAGTTGCGACTGGATCATGTACTTTGATGGAGCTTTCTCCTTACAGGGCGCCGGGGCTGGTGTACTACTTGTCGCGCCCACCGGAGAGCACCTCAAGTATGTGATCCAGATGCACTTCCCCGGGGAGGTGTCAACAAACAATACGGCTGAGTATGAAGGGCTGCTTGCCGGTCTTAGGATCGTGGCAGACCTCGGAATCAAGAAACTCGTCGTCAGAGGCGACTCGCAACTTGTCGTCAAGAAAGTCAACAAGGATTACCAGAGCCCGTTGATGAAGGCCTACATCGATGAAGTGAGAAAGCTGGAGGAGCATTTTGACGGTATACAGGCAGAATACGTTCCCCGGGCGGAGAATGACATCGCCGATTACCTGTCAAAACGCGCTGCCCTCAAGCTACTTGTGGAACCAGGTACCTTTGTGCTTCGGCTAACTCAGCCATCCATTGATCCATCAACAGAGCAGAACAAGAGGAGAAAATCAGGGCCCGGCAAGTACTTTCCCACCGAGCTCCCCGAAGCCGACGACAAGGATGTTGCCAGAGACACTGAGCCCGCCATAGGACGGCTAGCTCTGACGGAGCATCAAGCTCTTGCTGTGGAGACAGTCGCTCCTATAGCGGAGGAAATGCCTTTAGTACTCGCCGTCGAGCTCCAGGCTTCAGCATGGGCACAGCATACCGTTCGATTCCTCCAAACAGGGGAACTTCCTGAGGAGTAGGAAGAAGCGGAAAAACTAGCCCGTCGCTCTACTATGTACCAGTTCGTCGATGACGTCCTATACAGAAAGAGGTCGAATGGTGTGAAATTGAAGTGTATCCCTCGAGAGGAAGGACTGGGGCTGTTGGCGGAGATACATGGAGGCATATGTGGATCCCACATAGGGTCGAGGGCCCTTGCTGGCAAAGCGTTTCGGCAAGGCTTCTTCTGGCCCACCGCCCTCCAGGATGCAACGACACTAGTCACCAGGTGTGAAGCGTGTCAGTTCCATTCAAAGAAGCTTCATCAGCCAGCTTAGGCCCATCAAATCATTCCTCTCTCCTGTCCTTTCTTGGTCTGGGGGCTCGACATACTGGGCCCTTTCCCCCGCGCTGTTGGCGGCTTTGAGTACTTGTACGTTGCAATCGACAAGTTCACAAAGTGGCCAGAAGTGGAAGCAGTGAGGAAGGTCACATCACAGTCAGCCGTCAAGTTCTTCAAAGGACTGGTGTGCCGTTTTGGTGTACCCAATAGGGTGATCACCGACAACGGCAAGCAGTTCACAAGCCACACCTTCATGCAATATATTCAAGACCTCGGCAGCAAGGTCTGTTTCACTTCCGTTGCTCACCCATGAAGCAATGGTCAAGCTGAGAGGGCAAATGCTGAAGTACTGCGAGGCCTGAGGACAAAGACCTTTGACAGACTGCACAAGAGTGGAAGACGCTGGATTGATGAATTGTCGGCGGTTCTTTGGTCAATCAGAACGACACCAAATCGAGCCACCGGCCAGACACCCTTTGCCCTGGTATACGGGGCAGAACAGTTCTCCCCACGGAACTCATATATGGGTCACCTCGAGTACTCGCTTATAACGAGCTTGAGCAAGAGCAATTGCGGCAAGATGACGCAACGCTCCTTGAGGAAGATCGTCTTCGGGCGGCTGTGAGAGCAGCGCGCTACCAGCAAGCCTTGCGCCGCTACCATAGCTGCAAGGTTCATGCCCGAAGCTTTGAGGAAGGCGACCTTGTTCTTCGGCGCGTTCAATCGGCCAAGAATTCCAACAAGTTGACGCCAAAGTGGGAAGGCCCTTATCGGGTAATACGAGTCACCAGGCCCGGCGCAGTCCGCCTGGAGACCAAAGATGCCATTCCGGTGAGTAATTCCTGGAACATTGAGCATCTTCGCAAGTTTTACCCGTGAGGCGCGGCTTGCCGGGCCCCTCGGCAAGCCACCTTTTGTACGAGCCTTGCCGATGACGCATGTAACCCTTTGTACAAAGCCAGGCGCAGACCCTGAGCATAAATAAATGAAGCGTCGGCGCCCTAAGTTATAGCATGCATGCTAGGTCGAGTCTCGTTCTTGGTTAGGGTTGATAGTGCTTAGCGGAGACTAACCCCTAGCTTAGAGGTCGAGTGTGCGTCTCTTTGTCTTTCTTTTGTCTTCTTTGGTTCATGGGACACACATATATCCTAGCCGAACCACTTGGGGAGAAAAAAGGAACATACCAACATCTAGGCCCCGGCAAGCCAGTATTGCCGGGGGCTGCAAGAGCAAAGATTCACCCACGGCAAACCAGTGTTGCCGGGGGCTGCAGCTTCAGATAAGTTCTTCATCCCTTATCATGCATTCCATTATGGACTCAGGTATGTGAAACATCGTTTTTCCTTAAGCTACCATGCTCCCCTAACTCTAGGCCCTAGGGCTCGTTCCTGGGACCAAGTTTGGTTGTAGTCGCGGCAGTGAAAGGATGAAACAAGGAGCCTGAACCCGCCTCATCCCTGCCTCCGCCAAAGGCGTGAGAAATGTCGAGCGAAGTGGGGAGACGGCAAGGCCTGTTGCCGGGCGAGAAAATGTTTATCTTAGAGATATCAAGGATTTACTCCTTGTCGTGGGTTCCACCCGCAAACAAATGACCTGGCAAGCATCCCTTTTTCATTAAAAACATTCCACTCAGGTACAGTCCGTAGGGAATGAAAAACATGAATGAAGGGATTACAAGTTTTAAATTCAACAAAGGCCCGAAGGCTTACAAACTAAAAAGAGATAAGGTGCCCGTAATCCCTTTCTTGTCCCTCTCCTCAAGAGGTAGGTCAAGGAGGCGAGAAGGGAAAAAGGAGCACCTAGGCGAGCTACGGGTGGCAGAAGACGCAGAGAGAACATCTTGGTGGCCGTCCAAAGGCTGAATGGTGATGGTGGCACCGGAAGCAGAGCTCGAAGACGAGGCGGCAGGACGTCAGCACGCGTCGAAGGCATCGGTGCCCGCGTACTCCGACTTGACGGCCTTGCCGCCCGCCCTCTTCTTCTTCCGCAGCCTCCCAACGCCAGCCGCCCAAGGAGACGACCCCGAGAAGTTCAAGGAGCCGGCGACACGGATGATGGGGTAGCCGGTGCCGCACGGAGTGGCAGCCGACACCTAGTCGGACCCGTCATCCTGCCGCCTACCGCCCTCGTCGTCGCTGCCGCTGTGCTCCTCGTCACTCCCGCCCGAGGAGGAGTCTTCGCTATCAGAAGAGCTCTCCACGCAGCACCTTGTACGAGTCCCAAAGTGCCCGAAGACCTTGACAAAGAGAAGGCCACCCTCCATCAGCTTAAAATGGAGAGTGAGCCCCTCCGTCAAGCTGTGGATATGAGCAAACGTCTTCCATCCCCGACGAAGATACATCACGTGAGGAGCGGGGAAGTCGACGCGGACCCGCGTGCCACTGATCCCGCATCCCCTCATGTGCAGCCGCAATGACTCCGGCGGATCCAGCTCCATCTCCCGCGCAAATGAAGTTGGGAGACGAAGGCGACGACGCGACGGCCGGCGCAGCCTGACGAAGAACTCACAAGGGTCATCCCCAACATGGCCCTCCAGTGGATGAGGAGCTGCGGGCGGAGGCGAGGCCGGCGCGCCACCCCGTCCTCCTCTTCCCCGAGCGCCCCGGCCTCGCCCACGGCCTCGCCCCCTCCCCCTTCCCCTTGCGGCCGGCCCTGTCACCGCAAGCACAGGAGAAGGAAGGACGCGTTGTCGAGCGGCGACCCTCGCCGCCACCGTTGAAGGACCGTGATTTCCTCTCTCCAAGACGAATGGAAGAGAGGAGCAGAAGCTTAAGGAGGAAGGAGATGGAAGAATGCGGGACGCCATCCCCGCCTCCCGCTCTTTATAAAGGAACGGGGTTGGGAGTCGGCCTCCCCGCTCGGCCAATCAAAACACGGAAGGCGCAGGGAGCCAGGACCGACCCGAGGCCCCAACCAGCGACGGCCCGGTTTCCCGCCTCCGCCATTTGCCACCCCAAGCGCATAGGATGAACATGGCGGACGTGCAGGACTGAGGGGATGGGTGAGGCGACCTCTCCCCACCCCGTGATCATGGGGAGTGGAAGCCTTGAGGACCGCGCCTCGGCCCCATTCAGTAAATGGGCCGTGCCTCCACGCCTCCCTCCGTTTATGGGGAAGACACGAACCGCCCCTTTACTACGACATGACGCATGCGTGTAGAGACCAACCCCACGCATGCCGCCCATGTCACACGCACCTCCCCACGCTGCGCCGTGCGTGGGAGTCATGGGAAGCGCAACGCGCGAAAAATCTTACGGCGGTAAAAAACCGCCCCGCCTGCCCGCGCACCGTTTTTGGGCCTAGCCCAACAACGCGTTGCGCTTATGTGTGGCCCAGGCCCGGGGGCTCCTGTCGGTGTACAAAAACAGAGGTACACTATTTTGTACCCGTATAACTGTGCACGGACAGTCTGAGCCACGGGCACCACCACACCAAGCAAGGCAAGGGAGGTGAGCCAGGGTAAGACCAAAGCTCAAGGGAACTAGGACGACGCCAAGGCCAAGAACACGAAGAGCAAAAGGGACGAAGCGGACTCCCCCGGCATGATCCTTGCCGGGAGACAGCTTTGGCAACCCCGGCAAGGCCCTTGCCACGACGACTCGCCCCACCCCTACGGAGCAAATTACCCTTGAGTCCACTGCCCCCAAGGGGCAAGGATTCGGGAGACATCCCCGTGGAGGCATGCGGATCTTTGTGAAGACATTCAAGATCGGATACGCACTAAGAAGATGACAACCTTTGGCGAGATACCAGCCAGGGAAGACCACTAGACCCCCGGCAAGCGCCTTGCCGGGGATGACAGCAGGCGCCTCGGCAAGACCCTTGCCGGGGCCCCGGCAAGGCCCTTGCCGAGGACATCCGTAGGGCCACCATCAGGCCCACGCCGACTAAACCTCCACTGTCGGCGTTCTGGGAACGGGGGTCCCCAGACTTGCCTGCCTCCGCCCTGCGGCGTGGCTCAAATGGGGGCCCAACATGGCCCATCTTCATCAGCACAAGACTCAAGACCCTCGCGAGGCAGACGACACGGCGCATCCTCAGGCGCAGCATCCTCAGGCTGACTTGCGAGGAGACGGAGATATCAAGGCGGGGTACCTCGCGAGGTGCCCATGACGCAAGCCATGACGATCGAGGGTGCCAGGCGGACGCCAGCGCGCGCAGCGTCCTTCTTTCCTCTTTGGTGCAAAGGGGGCAAGCGCAGCCGCGGAGTACCGAGGCATCAGGCAAAGGTTGCCATTTCGATGCAACGAGACCAGGACCAAGCGGACTATGAGATGGAGGTCACCATGGAGCCCAGCACGGCGTCACCGCAGAGTCTTTCACAGGCGAAGACCAACTTTAGTCAGGATAAGAGTACTTGCTGTCCCCCTTCAAATTAGCCCGCCATTGTTGGCTCCCTTCCCGCTCGATATTTGGGGAGAGGACCAGGGCCCCTATAAATAGGGACGGCCACCCACGTAGCAAGGGGTTCGGTTCGACGTGTGGATCTGGCTAGCAAGCAGAGAGAGTAAGTAAGAGAGAGAGAGAGAGAAGGTGACTGAACTCCTCCTAGTAGTTCGTCGCCCCAGCGAAGAACAGACCCTCGCGAGGCTGTTCTTCCTTGTATTGCTCATCATCATCAGCCCCAAGAGGCAATCCATCCACCACACACTGGAGTAGGGTATTACACCACAACGGTGGCCCGAACTAGTATAAATCTTGTGTCTCTCATGCAATTCCTTTAGTAGTTTAGATCTTTGTGAGACGGGGAGGTAGAGGGCGTGATCTCCGCACGCACCCCAGTGTTCGAACCTTAAGGGTCTGCCGGAACCCGTGAATCTGACATTTGGCGCGCCAGGTAGGGGTGCGCCGGAATCTGTCTTCCACCGCTCCGCTCCGCCTCCCGTCGAATCGTCATCACCATGTCCGGCGACCAGGCGGGTAACCAAGGTCCATGGGCGGCGTGGCCCACCTGCGCGGAGCCGCCCGCCTCGGGCGGCCCCGCGCCCCAAGCAGCTCGCGGCCAGCAGGGCGCCACGGGCCATAGGCGACGCGGACAGGCTTCCGCAACCCTCACACCGTGGCAAGGGCCTCCAATCACGCCGCAACCACGACGCCGTACACCCGCCGAGAGCAGGCGAATTCAAGGGCCGCACTCACGGTGGCCCGGGAGATGCTGCGGTGCAGACTGCTGGAGGGCGGCCACGACGTGCTGCTGGAGCGGGTGGCAGAGCTCCTGGGCTTCGCTACCTCGGGGGCTCACCCCTTCTCCACCCAGCTCCCATCTCAAGCCCAGGGCGGCCCGCGCGGGGGCTCCGCGCGCGCCTGTGAACTCGAAGGCTACACCGACCCCAGCGAGGCTGTCCGCACCGGACCGGAGGCGGCGCTGCCTCTGCCCCCGGCCCGCGAAGGAGAAGGACTCGACGCGACCCGCGGCCCCGGAGGGCTGCCGCGCTGCCACCCCGCAGTAGGCACGGCAGGCGGGACCGCGTGGCATGCGGGGCATCACGGCGTGGCATTCGGGATGACGGCGACGGAGGAATACGTGCCCCTCATGCTGGACCAAGGACACCCTTGCGAGAGCAGGCAAGGCTCGCTCCTCGGCCCAAGCTGGGGGGACGAGGCAGTGGAAGCTGAGCCCTTCCAGGAGCCCATGGACGAACCCGCTGGCCACGCTGGAGGCAACGACTATCGGGCACCGCTAACTCTTCAGGGGTAGGTATATGCTAACCATGGATCGCAGGAGGTGCAGGTCGCCGCGGCAAGTAGCTGCCCCGCTCCCACAGTCTCCTACCCCTCGGGAGGAGGGCACAGGGGGCTGCGGGAGAGGGGTCGAGATCCTACATCACCACTGCGGCGTTCGGAGCAAGGCGTTCTCAGGAGGTAGGCCCTCTGCTGGGGAGGTGCCTTAGGGCCTGCCCCTGGCAGAGGACCCGTGGTCGTCGGGGGAACCGCTGGCGACCGCTCTACCCCATCGGGCGGCGTCCTGGGTTCCGGTTGTTGCTGATGGCACTAGAGTGTGGCGCAAGGCGGGGCCCTCGTCTGGCGATATGAAGCAAGGCCAGTACCTGTGAAGAAGGCCCAGTGCCTGTGAAGCTCGCCGCCCCGTGACACTCTCACGTAATAATGAGTGGGGCTGTACATGCCCCAGAGTCTCAGGGGTGCCGGCCTCAGGCCCCGGGACTCCCTCCCATGCCGAGTGGACAGCACTTAGCTCCGCGCTGGTGAGAAGACGTCCAAGACTAGATTAGGTGCCGGACGCGGCTTTTTGTCTGCTTTTCGTTGCCTTTCCCTTTGGCTGTAGCTTTCCCCCGCTGGATTTAAGTTGAATTCGAACTTGAGATTTGCGTGTGTTCGGGGAAGGGGTGCTTATTCTCGCTCGAGCCATTTCTCGCGTTCTGGTTACCGCTTTGTCACAACTGCCTCCCCTCACGAGCCCCTCGCAAGTCGGAACAGGCCAGGCTCGTGCGCAACCCAGACTGCCGCTGTTGCTCCCCCCTCGGGAGGATTTTTCGGGTGCCTGCGGAGGTTGTCCTGTTTAGAAAGGCCCAGAGCCTGTGAATCAAGGCGAGTGCCTGTGAAGCCCTCGCGCTAAGGAAAAGGCCCAGAGCCTATGAAGCAAGGCGAGTGCCTGTGAAGCCCTCGCGCTAAGGAAAAGGCCCAGAGCCTGTGAAGCAAGGCGAGTGCCTGTGAAGCCCTCGCGCTAAGGAAAAGGCCCAGAGCCTGTGAAGCAAGGCGAGTGCCTGTGAAGCCCTCGCGCTAAGGAAAAGGCCCAGAGCCTCTGAAGCAAGGCGAGTGCCTGTGAAGCCCTCGCGCTCAGGAGAAGGCCCAGAGCCTGTGAAGAAGGCCAACACCTGTGAAGTTTTTCACCAGCAACGATCCCACATCCTGAGGACCCAACTAGAGAGCACCCAAGGCGTCGCGCCCTCCTACAGGCCGCCTCGGGGCCAGCGTGGGGCAAAGGTAAACCAGCCCACCGTCAGGCACGTGCGCAATTTGACTACTACTGATACGCTGGACACAAGTTTTTATATGAGGGGCTTCCCCTCCCAAAATGCTCTCACGACCGTCAGGCCAAACACCTGAGTTCTATTCATGCAGGGTAAAAGACAGGAGAAGTACATGGTCAGTCTGACAAATCCCCCAACGCATCCTCGGGGGCGCCTCCCGAGCTGTCGCTAGCATCAATGAATCCGCCCTCGTCGTCTGCGCCACCACCAGCGGCGTGGGGGCCATCCAACACGCTGCCTTCGTCGGCAGCCACGACCATGTCGTCGTCATCCGAAGTGAAGTCTCGGACGAGAGCATGCACATTGTTCTCCACCCAATCTGCCAGGTCGCCTCGGACGGCCTGGGGAACTGGGGCGATGGCGGCGTCAAAGTCAAAGTGGGGATCCATGTTCCGGAGATGGCTGAAGACGCGGGAAAAGGCGTGCCCGAGCAGGGCGCGGCTCCTCTCCTCCACCAACCTGTCGGCCCTGACCGACCGAGCCTCCAGCTGCGTTACCACGGAAGTGAAGAATTGCAGGTTGCCGGCATAGTTAATCGTGTGTGGCTCGCTGATGGCTGCCTCGCAGATGTTGCCCAAGGCTGCGTTAGCCCTCACCCTGAGCGTGGTGAGCATGGGGCCATGCGCGTGCTCCAGGACCCACAGCTGGCGTATTTCGTCGGCATTCTGGCACTCAACGGCCTCGACCTCCTCCATCCGCTAGCGAAGACGGAGCACCTCGGCCTAGGAGGCTGCCAGCTCCTTTTGCGCTGCCTCGAGGGCGGCCCGGGAGGCGTCGACCAGCCGCGTCACCTCATCGTTTTGGGCCCTCAGGGCTACGGTTCTGCCCTCGGCTTCGACCCGGATCATCCCCAGCTTCCCCTCGAACTCTCGCTCGAGGCCTTGGTGCGCCGTCGCCACCCGACGACAAACCTCCTCCAGGACACGCGCTTCCCGCGCGATGACATCGTCTTCCGCCTGCGTCACTAGGCGCTCCCTCGTCTCCAGCCGCTCGTACTCGCGAGTGCGTTCATCGGCTTCCAGCGTCAACGCTTCTTCGCGCCACTGGAGCTCGGCTGGGTCACCGGAGGCCACCCACATCGACGCAAGGGCGAGCTCACGCAGCTCCGCTTGCTCCTCCAGTGAGTGGCACCGGGCCAGGAGCTCGCAAGCCCGCTCCTCCGCTGCCTCTCGCCATCGGTCAGCTCTCCGGGCCTCCTCGGCGGCCTGGGATCGGGCCACTCGAGAGGCCTCCAGCGTCGCCTTCGCCTCTTCGTCATCAAGATCCCGCTGACGGCGCGCGAGGGTGATGGCGGCCTCCAGCTCGCGCCTCCCTGCAGCCAGGCGCAGGCCCTCGGCCTCCAGGCGTGCGTCTTCGTCGGCGAGCTCCTCTCCAAGCAAGTTCACCGCGTCGGTCGCTCTTCGAAGGAACCCTTGGCGGCGGGCGCGCGACGCTCCCAGGCGCGCTCAAGCACATCTTCCACACCATCATCCGCCCAAGCAAGCACCCGGGGCCGCGAATCATTGTTCCTCCTCCGGGCAGGGGGCTGGGGGCTGGCGCCCTCGCGATGGCTAGGCACGTTGCGCCGGAAGCCCGACCTAGAGCCAGCCCGTCTCCAGATGAGGGGCGCAGGAGGCGCCTCAACCAGTCGCGGTCCCCGACCAGACGAGAAGCCCATGGCAAGCTGGCTATTCCCCGAGAGGACCCGCGAAGGAAAATCGCGGGGAATGACGGGCCGCGGTGCACCTTGGGATGGTCCGCCCCTTCATACGCCCGCACCACCAGGGCAGAGCTGCTCGGAGCATTTGAAGACAGTAGAGGGGACGAAGCTAAGGGAGGCGGCACCTCGGCGACTTCCACGAGCTAAGTCGAGAGGGGCCTGCAGAACAAGGATCAGCGGATGCAGCAAGGGATCAGGAGCCAGAGAGAATGAGGACTTACTCGTCAGTGGCGAAGTACTTCCTACGCTTCAGCGCGCGACAAGGGAAGCCATCACCTAGGGCCTCCCTCTTCCTCCTGAGGGCCTCAAAGTCCACGCGGAAGCGGCCCAAGAGAAGAGCGCAAGGATCATCATGCCGCGAGGACGGAGCCTCAGAGCGGTCCGCATCAGGGGCGCCTGCCTGGCACCTGCCTTCCATTGCCTCGCCAGAAGACGCGACTGGGGCCTCCAAGGCCTCATCCCCGGGTGCCGGGAGCGGCTGCTTGCCACCTTCAGCCGCAGCGGCACGGGCCTCAGGAGCTGTCCCCTCGCGAGCGCCACCCGACGCTGCCACCTCATCAGGGGCACCCTCAGCCTCTGGCGCCCCCTGCCTCCCTGCTCCGCCACTTGAGGAGGAGCCGCCTTGGCCGGTTGGAAGGGCAGTCACCACCATCGGGTTCTCGCGAGGTCCCTGGAGGCCGGCCGGGCGCAGTCCCCACTCATCGAAGACGGGCATCTGCTTCACGAAGTCGGCCCTGCTCTGGCAGAGATACAACAAGGCCCCTCCCTGCCGGACGTTGCCGGGGTTGAGGTCACCGGCTAAGGTCAAGAGCGTCGACTTCAGCACCGCTGGAGCCAGGTCCTCCTCCTGGAGCCTCATGTTATCCTCCCGCCCACGGAAAGCCCACATCCGGCGAGAGTGGCGCTGCAGGGGAGCGACGCGGCACAACAGGAACTCCTTCACCACTTTGGGTGCTGTCACGCCAAGCTTCCTCAGGAGCGTGAAGTGGCTCCAGACAAAGACGAGCCGGGGGCTCTTGAGCGTCTCCTGGCCCCAACCCGAATTGGGGACAGCAAGCGAGGTCGGCTCCGATAGCAGGGGGCTGGGTACCCCTGCGTCCACGTACAACCACCGCTCGCGGAACCCAACCGCGGGCTGGGGGAGTTTGAAGTCCATCCCAGAGGCCTCGGTCGCAGGCTCGGCAGCAAAGCTCACGCATGCCCAACGTTGGGAAGGGTCAACAAGACGCAGTGAGAAGAAGTGGCGCAGCAAGGCAACCGAAGGAGGGATGCCCACCATGGCTTCGCAAACGAAGGCGAAGACCGAAAGAAGGGTGATGGACTCAGGACTTAGATGCATCAAGTTGATCTGATAATGGGAGAGCACGGCATTGAAGAAATTGGAGAAGGGGGAACCAGACCCGCCCACAAGGCGTCGGTGAAACATGGAACCTCGGTTGCTATCCTGTTGATGGAGAAGTGGGACGCGGGCCAAGCCGTCGTCCTCCCGCACTCGTTGAAGACGGAGGCCAGGGCCAAGCTGTCCCTACCCAGGCACTGTTAGTTGAGTACGGTCGACTGGCCGACGGCGGGGGCCACCGTCGGCGGCACACAAAACGGAGGCGTGGATTTCTCCCCTCTCTCCTTCCTCGTCGGAGTCATGGCGATGAGAAGGAGGGGGAAGATTTGAGATTGGATTGGAGGCGGGAGCCGGCATGCGAAGGAAGGAAGAACAGGGGACGCTCGAGCAACAAGAAGGGGAGCGGCTGTGTGCAACCACAAGTCCGCCTGACAGGGCGCAGAATAAGGGGGCATGGGGGGAACAGTGCCGCCCTCGTCCCATCAACCACCACGCGGCGCCCAAGGCCGCAGGCTGTTAGGGCCCGCGGCGCTTCACCCTTGCCATTTCGCCTCTCGGCACGGCCAAGCCCATGCGCGCCTTGGGCCCGGGGGCTACTGTTGGCGTTCTGGGAACGGGGGTCCCCAGACTTGCCTGCCTGCGGCCTGCGGCATGGCTCAAATGGGGGCCCAACATGGCCCATCTTCATCAGCACAAGACTCAAGACCCTCGCGAGGGGCCAAGCCTCGCGAGGCGGACGACACGGCGCATCCTCAAGCGCAGCCTCCTCAGGCTGGCTCGCGAGGAGACAGAGATATCAAGGTGCGGTACCTCGCGAGGTGCCCATGACGCAAGCCATGACGATCGAGGGTGCCAGGCAAGCGCCAGCGCGCGCATCGTCCTTCTTTCGTCTTTGGTGCAAAGGGGGCAAGCGCAGCCGCGGAGTACCGAGGCATCAGGAAAAGGTTGCCATTTCGGTGCAACGAGACCAGGACCAAGCGGACTACAGACGGAGGTCACCATGGAGCCCAGCACGGCGTCACCGAAGAGTCTTTCGCAGGCGAAGACCAACTTTAGTCAGGATAAGAGTACTTGCTGTCCCCCTTCAAATTAGCCCACCATTGTTGGCTCCCTTCCCGCTCGATATTTGGGAAGAGGACGAGGGCCCCTATAAATAGGGACGGCCACCCACGTAGCCAGGGGTTCGGTTCGGTGTGTGGATCCGGCTAGCAAGCAGAGAGAGTAAGTAAGAGAGAGAGAGAGAGAGAGAGAGAGAGAGAGAGGAGGTGACTGAACTCCTCCCAGTAGTTCGTCGCCCCAGCCAAGAACAGACCCTCGCGAGGCTGTTCTTCCTTGTATTGCTCATCATCATCAGCCCCAAGAGGCAATCCATCCACCACACACTGGAGTAGGGTATTACACCACAACGGTGGCCCGAACCAGTATAAATCTTGTGTCTCTCATGCAGTTCCTTTAGTAGTTTAGATCTTTGTGAGACGGGGAGGTAGAGGGCGTGATCTCCGCGCGCACCCCAGTGTTCGAAGCTTAAGGGTCTGCCGGAACCCGTGAATCCGACATCCACCACCGTACGCATGCGGCTGCTGACCCAACCAGCTAGGCAGGCACCTACATGGCGGCATGCAGATCTTCGTGAAAACCCTCCACTGCGCCACCTCAGGTGCCTGCCTACCTACATGGCATCACAGGCATCACTGGCCAGGGCGCGTGTCGACACAAGAAGGAGCGGCGACGGACGAGACAGGTTTCTCCCCCGTCCCCGATAAAGCAAGGACACCTAAGCAAGACGCATTAAATGCGCCTTGTCATGTAATGTGAGGGATAACCTCGCATCACTGTACCCTTTCCACCTCCTACGTGCCACTATGGCAACCCCTTTTTCTATAAAAGGAGGCCCGAGGCAACCAGGAGGAGGATTCGGCTCTTTTGGAGCTGCTAATGCCCCAGAGCTAGCTCAAGAACAAGAATATACATCCACCAAAGCAGGAGAAGGGTTTTACGCACCCCACTAACCATAGTAGGGATTCTTGTGATCCCATAGGTGTCGTTCCCACCGACAATCAGTATGTACATCCGCTCTTCTCACGACCCCGCACCCCACTAACCATAGTAGGGATTCTTGTGATCCCATAGGTGTCGTTCCCACCGACAATCAGTATGTACTTCATCTATCTACCATACCATGTTTTTTTACATTGAAGTGTTGTTCTAGTGCTCTGTTGCAATGCCATCTTATTTTCCAAATCATACATGTGTATGTTTCCTTAGTTATTTCTGTATGTATTCCGCTAGCATACAGTTTTACATTCAACTAGTGTTTTTTTGTTGTGTTGTCCTGTCGTATCCCTAGCTCTAACACCATACTCCCTCCGTCCGGATTACATGTTGCCGAAATGGATAAAAAAGGATGTATCTAGAACTGAAATACGCCTAGACCCATCCATTTTTTCCGGATGGAGGGAATACATGTCAATATGTCATGCCTTTCTATTCTTCAGTACCTATTCCATCTCTCTGCTGCTGCATGTTTTATAATTAAAGCACCATTCTTCTATACAAGGCATGCAAGGGGAAGACGACTATGTTAGAATCTGAAGGGTTACAAACAAGGCCTTTGCAAAAGATCCAAACGCCAGGAGATAATAAACCAACTCCAGTTTTTATACTGCTCCAGCACAGAGAAACCCAACTCCTACTGATAATAAGCAGATTCCAGTGGCCAAAGAACTAGTCCGCACCAGTCCAGCAAAAATATGTCAACTCAATTCTAAGAAGCGTGTGCATATCCTTGCATCATGAAATTTTATAGCATGCTGATCATATTTTCTACATGTTTCTTACCCATCTCTCTTTTAGAAAATAAGCTTAACAGATAGAAGATTTTCTGCAATGGTATCGTTTATGAGGAAAGATTCTTGCAGGAATTCTCTGTGCTCCAATGTAGATGTAAGTACCTGTTGTATATCACTATATTTTTACATCATCATGCATTTTGTTAATCGGCGTGAATCCAACCTTTATCTGATCAAAATTTAGTTGTAGCAAAATGTATGATTAAAGGCCACAATGTTGATTTTTGCAAGGAAACTGCCTGGTAGTTTTGCATCCTGAGTTGCATGAGTGTACTATCTCATATTAGTGGGTTTGAATACTTTGGTTCTGCAGTGGGTTTTTCAGTGTTTTTTTACTGTGTTGTCCTATCGTATCCCTAGCTCTTACATCATACTCCCTCCGTCCGGATTAAATGTCGCAGAAATGGATAAAACTGGATGTATCTAGAACTGAAATACGCCTAGACCCATCCATTTATTTCCGGACGGAGTGAATACATGTAAATATGTCATGCCTTTCTATTCTTTAGTACCTATTCCATCTCTGTTGTAGCATGTTTTATAACTGAATCACCATTCTTCTATATAAGGCATGCAAGGGGAAGACGGCTATGTTAGAATCTGAAGGGTTACAAACCATGTCTTTGCAAAAGATCCAAATGCCAGGAGATAATAAACCAAATCCATTTTTCATAGATACTGCTCCAGCACAGAGAAACCCAACTCCCACTGATAATAAGCACATTCGAGTGGCCAAAGAGCTAGTCCGCTCCAGTCCAGCAAAAGAATGTCAACTCCATTCTAAGAAGCGTGTGGGTATCCTTGCATCATGAAATTTTATAGCATTCTGATCAGATTTTCTACATGTTTCTTACTCGTCTCTCTTTTAGAAAATAAGGTTAAACGATACAAGACTTCCTCCATTGGGATCGTATTCGAGGAAAATATCTTGCCGGAATTCTCTGTGCTCCAGTGCTGATGTAAGTACCTGCTGTATATCACTATATTTTTACATCAGCATGTATTTTGTTAATCGGCGTGAATACAACCTTTATCTGATTTAAAATTAGTTGTAGCAAAATGCTAAAGGCGCCAATGTTGATTTTTGTAAGGAAAACTTCCTGGTAGTTTTGCGTACTGAGCTGCATGAATGTGCTATCTCATATCACGCACATTACTGAATTGTAGTGCTTCTCTGGTTGCCCATTCATTCATTGTGTCAATGTTGCTTTCGTATTACCTTACGTGGCTGATGATAGCTGTGCCATATTGTGTTAATTTGGTGTAGGCTAGTTGCCCAATTGTTCGTTGTGTCAATGATGCTTTCCTATTATCTGACTTGGCCAATGATAGCAATGCTAGTGTGTTAATTTTGTGCAGGCTGCTGAAGATAAGAAGACAAACTCTGAAAACAGCAAGGCAACCCCATTGTTTCTTTCCAGTAAATCTAGGCCAGGTAATATGGCAATAACTCATGATTAATCCGTTTGGTTCCCGTCCTAATTTATGTTATGATGCAGTGGTCAAGACACTCTCCACTATCAATAATACAAGCTGTCGGCGTTCTGGGAACGGGGGTCCCCAGACTTGCATGCTTGCGGCCTGCAGTGTGGCTCAAGTGGGGGCCCAGCGCGGCCCATCTTCATCAATTCAAGCTCAAGACCCTCGCGAGGGGCCAAGCCTCGTGGGGTAGACGACTGGAAGCTTCCTCAGAGGTAGCCTCATCAGGCAGGCTCACGAGGAGGCGGAGAGATCAAGGCAAGGATACCTCACGAGGAGCCCGTGACGCAAGCCATGACGATCGAGACCAGGTGGGCGCTGGCCTGCGTAGTGTCCTTGTTTCCCCTTTGGTGCAAAGTGGGCAAGCACAGGCCAAGGCACCGGGCAAAGGTTACCATTCCGGTGCAACGAGACCAAGACCAGTAGAGCGGCAGGACGGAGGTCACCATGGAGCCCAAGACGGCGTCATCACCAGTGCTTTTAGCAGCCGAAGACCACCTTTGGTAAGGATAACTTGTACTAGATGTTCCCCTTCAAAATGGCCAATTGTTGGCGCCCTTCCCGCTCATTATTTTGGGAAAGGCCCAGGGCCTCTATAAATAGAGCTAGCCATCACAAGCAGAGGGACACCCAGAGAGAGAGAGAAACCCCGGAAGGACATCGAGAGAGAGGGACATCTAGAAATCTAATAGAACCCTAGCAGAGAGAGAAAGAGGCAACTGAACTCACCCCAGCAGTTCATTACGCTAGCTCAAGAACACCTCTCGTGAGGCTGTTCTTCCCTTGTACTGTTCACCATCAGCCTCCGAGGCAATCCACCACACCACACACTGGAGTAGGGTATTACACCACAACGGTGGCCCAAACCAGTATAAACCTTGTGTCCCTTGTGTTGTTCATTGTTTTCCAGCTCAAATCACGCAAGGAGATTGGACGTAGATTGGTAGGGGAGAGATCTCCGCGTGCACCCCAGTGTTCGAACCTCAAGGGTCTGCCAGAACCCGAAATTCGATATTTGGTGTGCTAGGTAGGGGTGCGCCGGAATCCTTCCTCCTCCGCATCGCATTCCATCGCCTCGCCGTTCAGATGTCAAGTGACCCGTCTGCCAACGCCGACCGCTAGGCAGCATGGCCCGCCCACGCCGTGTCACCAGCTCAGAGCGACCTCAACCTTGCACCTCAGGCAGCCTGCGCTCCGTAGGGCACTACGGGGCGCGGGCGACGTGGCCAGACGCCGCCTGCCCTCACACCACGGCAGGTGTGGGCCGCAGCAAGGGCCTCAAACCACGCCGTGGCCATGGCGTTGTACACCCGATAGGAGCAAGCAAACTCCAGGGCCGCGCTCACGGTGGCCCGAGAGCTGCTACGGTGTCGGCTGCTGGAGGGCCGCCGCGACGTATTGCTGGAGTGAGTCGCCGAGCTCCTGGACGCCACCGCCTTAGGGACACCTCCTTTCTGCGTCTGGCTGCCACCCCAGACCCAAGGCGGGCCGTATGGCGGCGTCATGCGCGTGCATGCAGCTTCCGGCGGATTCCAGGGCCCATTCAGCGTCAACACCCCCGCCGGCACCGGGCGACAAGTCACGCCGGCCTCTTCTCAAGCCAGTGAAGGGGTGCCCGCCATGGCCTTCAGCTTCGGTGGACCGCCGCGCCATCACCCCCAAGACAGTGCTCCAAGCGAGGCAGCGTGGCATGCGGGGCGCTACAGCAAGGCGCACGGGGCGGTGGACCAGGGGTGCGCACTGGAAGAAGATCATGGCTCATTCCCCGGGCCAGGCTGGGGCGAGGAGACGCCAGGAGCTGAGCTCTTTCAGGAAACACAAGAGAGCCTTGACGGCCGCACCGGCGGAGGCAATTATCGGGTACCACTCATCCCTCAGGAGCAAGCTTATGCTAACCATGGGTCGCAGGAGATACAGGTCGCCACAACAGGTGGCTGCCCCAATTCTGCAGCCTCATACCCCTCAGGAGGAGGGCGCAGGGGGCTGCAGGAGAGGGGCCAAGATTCGGGTTCGTCACCGAGGCGGTCGAAGCAAGGCGTTCTCAGGAGATAGGCCCCCTGTCGGGGAGGTGCCCCAAGGCCTGCCCCCGGTAGGGGACCCGTGGTCGTCGGGGGAACCGCCGGCGACCACTCTGCCCTATTGGCGTCGTCTTGGTTTCCGGTCGCCGTCAATGGCGGCAGAGTGAGGCGCAAGGCGGGGCCCTCGTCTGGTGATATGAAGCAAGGCCGGTACCTGTGAATAAGACCCAGTGCCTATGAATCTCGCCGCCCGTGACACTCTCACGTAATAAAGAGTGGGATTGTACACGCCCTAGAGTCTCTAGAGAGCCGCCCTCGGGCCCCGGGGGCTCCCGCCCACGCCCAGTGGCAGCACTTAGCTCCGTGCTGGTGAGAAGACGTCGAAGACTAGACTAGGTGCCGGACGCCGCCTTTTGCTTTTACCTTTCCTTGTTGACAAGTTCTTTGATTTGGATTTAAGTTGGATTTGAGCTCGATGCTTGCGTGTGTTTGGGGGAAGGGGTGTTTAGTCTCGTTCGAGCAATCTCTCGCATCCTGGTTTCGGCTTTGCGTCCAAAGTTAGCATCGGCTGCCCCCCTCGCGAGCCCCTCGCGAGCCGGGCCGGGCCTGGCACATTTACAACCAGGACCGCTGTTACCACACCCTTTCCAGAGGTTTTCGTCGCGGAATCTACAAGTTAATCAGAAGACACCCGAGGTGCAGCGACCCCCGCAGGCCCGCTCGGGACTCATCAGGGTCGGAAGGTACACAAGTCAGCTGACCCATCACCGGGCCAACGGCTAAGTTCACACGCAACATTATGCTTACCAGGGTACTAATTGCAAAACCTTTACATGAGGGGCTTCCCCTCCCAAAATGCTCTTACATCCTTCATGGCCAAGCCCGAACCTTCTTCGTGCAGGTTAAATAGTAGTGACATGCGGTCAGTCGGACATATCACTCACCGCGTCTTCTTGGGCATCCTTGGAGGCATCACTGGCGTTGTCGACATTGCCGCCGCCACCAGCATCTCCACCAGCGCCAGGCTCGTCCACAACGCCACCTTCATTGGCACCCACGACCACGCCGTCATCATCAGACGCAAAGGCCCTGACGAGGGCGTCCACATTGTCCTCCACCCACCGCGCCAGGTCGCCCCGGACGGCAATGGGCACGGGTGCGATGGTAGTGTCGAAGTCGAAGTGGGGGTCCTTGTCCTGTAGATGGCTGAAGACGGGGGAGAAGGCACGCCCGAGCAAGGCTCGACTCCTCTCTTCGACAAGCCAACGGGACCTCTCGGATTGGTTCTCCAGAAGCGTCACCACATCGGTGAAAAATTAGAGGTTGTCGGCGTAGTTGACCTCGTGCGGCTCCTTAGCGGCAGCCTCGCAGATATATCCGAAAGCTGTGTTGGCCCTCTCTCAGAGCGTTTGAAGCATGGGGGCATGCACATGCTCCAGAACCAGCCGCCGACGGATCTTGTCCTCATTCCGCTTCGCGATGGCCTCGGCATCATCAACCCTCTGTTGGAGAAGAAGCTGCTTGGATCGGGAAGAGCACAGCTCTGCCTGCGCCGCGCTGAGGGCGGCTACGGAGGAGTAAACACGCCGTGTCATTTTGGTCAGTTTGGCCCTGAGGGGTGCGGTCCTGCCCTCAGCCTCGGCCTTGATCAGCCCCAACCATGTCTTGTATTCGCGCTCGAAGGCCGAGCAAGCTTCCGCCACGCGACGATCGACTTCTTCCTGGGCCCGGGCTTCTCGTGCGACAACGTCATCCTCCGCCCAGGCCACCAGGCGCTCCCTCGTCTCCAACCGCTCAAGGTCAAGGTTACGCTCGGCGGCCTCCAGCTTCAGCGCCTCCTCGCGATTCAGAAGCTCCGCCTGGTCAACAGAGGCCACCCCCATCGACTTAAGGGCCGCCAGGCGCAGTTCCACTTGCTGCTCCAGGGAGTTGCTCCAGGCTTGGAGCTCCCGTGCGCTCTCCTCCGCATCCTTGCGCCATCGGTCTGCCTCCCGAGCCTCCTCAACGGCCTGGGAGTAGGCCTCCTGCGAAGCTGCCAGTGACGCTTCAGCCTTTGCATTTTCGAGATCACGTTGGTGACGCGCGAGGGCGATGGCTACCTTTAGTTTGCGCCTCTCCTCAGCAAGGCGCAAGCCTTCGGCCTCGAGGCGCGCATCCTCGTCAGCAAGCTCTGCCTCGATCAGGCTCACCGCATCTGCCGCCCTCCGGAGGAACTCTTCACGAAGGGCGTGTTGCTCCCGGACGCGCCTGAGCACGTCATCCGCATCACCCTCTTCCACCGGAGCATGCGGAGGGCCCCGAGGCGGCAAGCCCCCTCCCGGTGTGGAGCTGGGGGCTGGCGCCCTAGCCATTGCCGAATGGACCTCTCTGGGAATCCGGCCTGGCATCGGTCCACCCACAGAGGAGGAGCCAAAGACAGACTTCAGCCATTCACCATCTATGATCAGAGGAGGAACGCGGGGCAAGCCGGATGTGCTCCAGGAGGACTCATGAAGAAAGGACAGCGGGCACACAGGCTCGAGGTGGACTATGGAACGGACCACTCCACCAACTGGTCTGGCAGCAGGGGTATCGCTCGAGCTCGACGAGCCTAGGGCCAGCGGAGAAGGCGAAGCTTGGGGCGATGGCTCCCGGGCTGGCTCAGCGGGTTCCGCAGGGCAGGGCCTGAAAGGGCCATGATCAGTCGCAGGGATAGCAAAGTTAACGAGCAAGGAAAGAAGAAGACTTACTCGTCCATGGCAAAGTACATCCTACGCTTCAACAAACGACAAGGGCGGTCGTTGCCACCCAAGGTCTCCTTCCTCTTGCAGAGGGCCTCGAAGTCTACATGGAACCGACCTAAGCGCTCAGCGCAGGGGTCGGCCTTAGGTGCGGAAGAAGCGACAAGATGATGAACGTTGGAAGAGTGAGCCTGGAGGGCGCCGTCAGGCGTCGCCTCGCGAGGAACGGCTGGGGGCTCGGAAGCCCCGGCCTCAGGAACCATACGCCGCGACTCCGCACCTGTCGCCGCTCCAGGGCGGGCCTCGGGAGACGCCGCCTTCGAGTCTTCTCGCGGCATCAGCACCTCGACATCGGGCACCTCAAGTCTCACCGGTTCTCGTCTCCCCGCCCTGTCGCCCGAGGAAGGACCGCTGTGGGCGCCAAGAGAAGCAACCACGGCGGCTGGGTTCTCACGGGGCCCCATGAAGCCAGCCGGGCGCAGTCCCCACTCGTCGAAGCCGGGCATCTGCCTCACAAAATCGGCCCTGCCGGAGCAAAGATACAAGAGGACACCATTACTCCGAAGGCTGCCTGGGGAAGGATCGCTAGTCAAGACCCTGAGCATCGTCCGCAGCACTTCAGGCGCCAGGTCCTCCTCCTGAAGCCGCATGCGGTCTCTATGCCCCGCAAAGAGCCACATCTGGCGAGAGTGGCGCTGAAGAGGAGCAATGCGACATTGGATGAACTCCTTCACCACCTTGGGCACTATCACATTGAGCGCCCTCAAACTCTGGAAGCGGCGCCAGGCGAAGGCAAGCCAGGGGCTCGCGAGCACCTCATGATCCCAACACGCATGGGGAATAGCAGGCAAGGTCGGGTGGGAGAGCAGAGGATTGGGCACTCCGACATCCACGTACAGCCACCGCTCTCTGAACCTGGCCTCAGGAGAAGGAAGGCTGAAGTCGATCCCTGAAGCGGCCGTCTCTGGTATGGCGAAGAAGCTCATGCACCCTGAGCACTAAGTGGGGTCGCTCAGGCGCAAGGAAAAGAAGTGGCGCAGCAAGGCAACGAAGGGAGGAATGCCTATCATCGCCTCGCAAAAAAAAGCGAAGAAAGCCAGAAGGGTAATGTACTCCGGCCCGAGGTGCATCATACGGATCTAATAATGGGAGAGCACTGCGTTGAAGAAGGTGGAAAAGGGGGGAACCAGACCCGCCCATAGTGCATCGGCGAAGAATCGGACCTCCGTGATGATCCTATCAAGGGAGGCATGGGACGCAGGCCAGGCCGTGGTCCTGCCGCACTCGTTGAAGATAGTTGCAAGGGCGGAGCGGACCTTGTCCAAAGCTTCTGGATTGAGTATGATCGACAGGGCGATGGCGGGGGTCGCCGCTGGAGGTGTGCGGGGCGAAGGCACAGGCTTCTTTCCCCTTCCTTTCTTCGTCGGTGCCATAGCGGTGAAGAGGAGGAAGAACTCGAGCCGGATTGGCGGCGGAGGCTGGAGCTCAAAGAAGAAGGAAAGGTCCGCTTAGCCGGGCGCGTAACAAGGCGACGTGGGTGCCCCTTCAAAATGGCCAATTGTTGGTGCCCTTCCCGCTCATTATTTGGGGAGAGGCCCAGGGCCTCTATAAATAGAGCTAGCCATCACAAGCAAAGGGACACCCAGAGAGAGAGAGAGAGAGACACCCCGGAAGGACATCAAGAGAGAGGGACATCTAGAAATCTGTCGGATTTCGGGTTCCGGCAGACCCTTAAGGTTCGAACACTGGGGTGCACGCGGAAATCACGTCCTCAACCTCCCCGTCTCACAAAGATCTAAACTACTAAAGGAATCACACAAGAGACACAAGATTTATACTGGTTCGGGCCACCATTGTGGTGTAATACCCTACTCCAGTGTGTGGTGGATGGATTGCCTCTTGGGGCTGATGATGATGAACAACACAAGGAAGAACAGCCTCGCGAGGGTTTGTTCTTGGCTGGGGCAATGAACTGCTAGGAGGAGTTCAGTCGCCCTTCTCTCTCTCTCTCTCTCTCTCTCTCTCTGATTTTTGATCCTGACCTACCAACTGATCCCCCGCTCACCGATCGAACCCCTTGCTACGTGGGTGGCCATCCCTATTTATAGAGGCCCTGGTCCTCTTCCCAAATATTGAGCGGGAAGGGAGCCAACAATGGCGGGCTAATTTGAAGGGGGACAACGAGTACATCTATCCTGACTAAAGGTGGTCTTCGCCTGCGAAAGACTCTGCGGTGATGCCGTGCTGGGCTCCATGGTGACCTTCGTCTCGTAGTCCGCTTGGTCCTGGTCTCGTTGCACCGAAATGGCAACCTTTGCCTAATGCCTCGGTACTCCGCAGCTGCGCTTGCCCCCTTTGCACCAAAGAGGAAAGGAGGACGCTGCGCGCACTGGCGCCCGCCTAGCGCCCTCGATCGTCATGGCTTGCATCACGGGCGCCTCACAAGATACCCCGCCTTGATATCTCCATCTCCTCGCGAGCCAGCCTCAGGAGGCTGTGCTTGAGGATGCGCCGTGTCGTCCGCCTCGCGAGGCTTGGCCCCTCGCGTGGGTCTTGAGTCTTGTGCTTGATGAAGATGGGCCATGTTGGGCCCCCATTCGATCCACGCCGCAGGCCGCAGGCAGGCAAGTCTGGGGACCCCCGTTCCCAGAACGCCGACAAAATCTGATAGAACCCTAGCAGAGAGAGAAAGAGGCGACTAAACTCACCCAGCAGTTCATCGCACCAGCTCAAGAACACCTCTCGCGAGGCTGTTCTTCCCTTGTACTGTTCACCATCAGCCTCCGAGGCAATCCACCACACCAGACACTTGAGTAGGGTATTACACCACAACGGCGGCCCGAACCAGTATAAACCTTGTGTCCCTTGTGTTGTTTGTTGTTTTCCAGCTCAAATGACGCGAGGAGATTGGATGTAGATTGGTAGGGGAGAGATCTCCGCGCGCACCCTAGTGTTCGAACCTCAAGGGTCTGTCGGAACCCGAAATCCGACACAAGCCTGCCAAAATCGCCATCTGAATCTGTTCAATATCCTCTGTCTCGAATGCAACAGAATAAATGTATGTTTGTGGACCTATTAATGGCTGAAGCAATGATGGAAATGGTGGATGAATCAGAGGTGCAGAGTCGTGCGACACAACAACTGATCAGTGTTTTCAAAGAAAGTGTGGCAAAGCAACAAGAACTTGCCCACATGCTTATGGGCGTCATTTGTGCTGAGGTTGCAGATTGTGACGTTGTAGATGGTTAGGTTCTGCTCATTTATTTGCACTAGCATCAATCTTTGATTGCCAAGTGGATGTAATTTCCTGTAATATATTCTGGATATGCAATGTTATTCCCTGTATGCCGTACCTTTGCTCGTCGTAATGGGCTCAAATTATCTAATTTGGCCTAAAGACATGAATGAACTTTATTGGGCCCATTAAGTTAATGGGCCGTTACTAGGCCGAAAGTTAATGGTCGGCCCTCTTACCTCCCGGGTCGTTAACAGGCCGACATTGAAGCGGGCAACAAGTGGCCCTAATTTATTTCACAGGCTGTTAACAGGTCGTGACTAAGTTTGGGCTACATATGGCCCAACTATACTGTAGGCCTTTAGCAGGCCAAAAGAGACAATGGTTTGTATTGGACCATGAAGAGCATGGGCCACTAAGGGGCCGAAAGTCAGGTCGTATTGTAAACGGCCCAACTGTGTTGTGGGCCTTTAGTAGGCGGAAAGAGAAACCGGGCTGGTATTGGACCATGAAGGGCATGGGCCGTTAAGAGGCCAAAACTAAGGTCCGACTACAAATGGCCCAACTCATTTATGGTCCGTTAACAGGCCGAAAGGCACACATGGCTGGGAATTGGCCCAACACTTAAATGGGTCACTAAAAGGCCGAAAATCAGGTTCGAGTACAATTGGCCCAACTGATTTATGGGCCGTCAATAGGCTGAAAGTGACACCGGGCTAGAAATGGGCCCAACACTTAAATGCGCCGCTAAAAGGCCGAAACTCAGGTCCGACTACAAATGGCCCATCAGATTTATGGGCCGTCAACAGGCTGAAATGCACACCGGGCCGGAAATTAGCCCAACATTTAAATGGGTCGCTAAAAGGCCGAAAGATGTACATCCTGAAAATTGGCCCATCCACTAAATGGACCATTAACGGGCCGAAATCTCATCGGGCCAATATTGAGCCCAAATATATAGCGGGCTGTTAACAAGCTTGACTGACGATGGTCTGCAATGGTGTGAAATCTTTAACGGGCCGAATTGGCACACCTCGTATGGGTCGTGGGCTTAAATGGACTTGACACAAGTAGGCCTTATATGGGCCGTCCTGTTAATTTTTATTGGGCCGGCCTTTTTCACCGAAATGGGCCACTGTTGGGCCATGCCATGTGTCGACCTATCATAGGCGCCTCCTGTCCAATGAGTGGATGACATCTGTCCCAACGATGAGCCGACACGTGTTTCCTCTAGCCAATGATGATTTTACACGTGGAAATCCCCATTGGTCAGGGCTGTTAACGGGTTATCGGATCCAAAACCCGACCCGATAACTTAACGACATTCCGTTACGATGGATGCCACGTGTCGGTCACCCTTGACGAAAGCACTTCTGTGACGCGCGATTTATCGTCATGGAAGTGGACACTTCCGTGATGATACTTTTGGTAATGTCATGGAACACTTCTACGACAGCACAGGTATGACTATCTTGATTCTGTCATAAATTTGTCATGGATGTACATGCATGACAAAAAACGTGACCTACTGTGACAAACACGTATCATCACGGAAGTGTATTTTTTTTGTAGTGCCACCTCACGCCAGAAGGACGCGAGGCGTGTGTTCGCCGCACGCCGGCACGCGCCCGTGCCACCTCCTGCATGACTGCCTGCGTCCCCGACGCCCTGGGCGCCTCCAACGCTACCACGCAGACCCCTGGCCCCTCTCTCACTCTCCCCGTGTCCATCCCCCTCCTCCACTCTCTCTGCGCAGCACCACCGAACGCCACCATCGCCGCCGCTCGCCGCTGCCGCGGCCACAGCCATCTCCTCACCCCTCTGTTGCGTCCACCAACACCTCCATTGAGCTCGACCTCCCCAAGCCGAAGGAACCGAGCCCGGACGCCCTGCATCACCTCCATGCCATCGTCTTCAACCTCGGGTTGACCGAGATCGCCGTCGCCCGTACGTCGCCGTCAGGCCACCCCCGAGCTCACTGTCTCCTTCATCCGAACTGTCGTGAGCCCCTGCCTCTTTCCCCTCTCTCTCGTGCTCTTTTCGTCGACATAGCCGCTACTTCGCCGACGATCGAATCGCGCCGCTACCTGAGCCCCTCGCCGCCGTGGCCACAGTCACCGTAGCCCCCAACCGAGCACACCCACGTGCTCACCGCACCTCGCAGAGGCCGTAGGTGCTACGCCCGCATCGCCACGCACATTGCAGCTTCGAACCCGAGCTCGCCCGAACTCCGGCCGCCGCGGATGACCTCGTCGCGGTCGTCTCCGGGCACCCAGCTCCTGACGTCTGCTCCATCAGCTGCGCGCGAGCAGTAGCTCTTCGTAGAGACTCTCCACACCCAAAACCATTGCCTGTGGGCGATTTCCGAAGCCCTCCGCCGTCTCTGGCCTCGCCGGCGACGAACTGCGGGTCAACTCCGGTTGGGTTGACCCCGTTTGACTAGGGTTTGACCCCCCTGAGTCTATGACATGTGGGCCTAGGCCTGCTGACACTTTTAGTTAAGTCAGTTTAACCACTAACTAGCTTTGTTAACCACTGGGTCGCTGACCAGTGGGCCCCACTGGTCAGGTTTGACCCGGACCGCTTCGTTGACCGCTGACGTCGGCGTGATGTCATGCTGACGCAGTAAATCATTTACTGGATTTTGTTTAATTCTAAATAACCAGAAAATCCATAAAATGTTTTGAACTTCCAAAAATCATACAAATTCAACCGTAGCTCAGAATGAAATAAGTTATATATGAAAAATGATCAGAAAAATATGAAGAATCTATTTATGCCATGATCATGCACGTTGGAACAAGTTATCCTCACTAAATAGGACAAATGATGATTAGGGCAATTTATGAAATAACATTTGGAGTTGGAATTTGATCTTGTTTGAGTTCCACTTCAATTAACTTGGCTAGATATTGCATTAGGTGAATTCAGTACCTTAACATGACATGTCATTCATGTGAATGTGCATTGCATTGATTGTGTTCCTTATTTGCTAGTCGGTGATTGTTCCCCCTCAGTAGACGTATGTTCCGACGATGACTCTGATGACACCGATGAAGAGCTATACTATCTTCAGAAGTGCCAGGTAAGCAAAACCCCCTTGTTCATTCCAACACAATCCCACTCTCTCGCACCTGCTCTCTTTTACTACATTAGGACAACAACGATTCAACTATTACATGCTGCAGTAGTTGAACCCCTTTCCTTTGCATGACCTGTCATTGCCACAGTAAATAGATGAAACCCACTAGCATGAATAGGAGTCGTTTGAGCCCTGATGTGCCTACTCATTCATGCTTGTTGTCATGCCTGCAACTGCTTAGAGTTGGGTCGGGTCTGATTCATCGGGAATGAATTGGAACGTGGTGAACATGTCCTACCGTTGAGAGCTAAGTGTGTGAACACGATTTGGTAAAGGTAGCGGTGAGAGGCCATGTAGGAGTACATGGTGGGTTTGAAGGAAATATGCCCTAGAGGCAATAATAAAGTTATTATTTATTTCCTTATATCATGATAAATGTTTATTATTCATGCTAGAATTGTATTAACCGGAAACATAATACATGTGTGAATACATAGACCAACACAGTGTCACTAGTATGCCTCTACTTGACTAGCTCGTTAATCAAAGATGGTTATGTTTCCTAACCATGAACAAAGAGTTGTTATTTGATTAACGAAGTCACATCATTAGTTGAATGATCTGATTGACATGACCCATTCCATTAGCTTAGCACCCGATCGTTTAGTATGTTGCTATTGCTTTTCTTCATGACTTATACATGTTCCTATGACTATGAGATTATGCAACTTCCGTTTGCCGGAGGAACACTTTGGGTACTACCAAACGTCACAACGTAACTGGGTGATTATAAAGGAGTACTACAGGTGGCTGCAAAGGTAGATGTTGGGTTGGCGTATTTCAAGATTAGGATTTGTCACTCCGATTGTCGGAGAGGTATCTTTGGGCCCTCTCGGTAATACACATCACTTAAGCCTTGCAAGCATTGCAACTAATGAGTTAGTTGCGGAATGATGTATTACGGAACGAGTAAAGAGACTTGCCGGTAACGAGATTGAACTAGGTATTGGATACCAATGATCTAGTCTCGGGCAAGTAACATACCGATGACAAAGGGAACAACGTATGTTGTTATGCGGTCTGACCGATAAAGATCTTCGTAGAATATGTAGGAGCCAATATGGGCATCCAGGTCCCGCTATTGGTTATTGATCGGAGATGTGTCTCGGTCATGTCTACATTGTTCTCGAACCGTAGGGTCCGCACGCTTAACGTTACGATGACAGTTATTATGAGTTTATGCATTTTGATGTACTGAAGGTTGTTGAGAGTCCCGGATGTGATCACGGACATGACGAGGAGTCTCGAAATGGTCGAGACGTAAAGATTGATATATTGGAAGCCTATGTTTGGACATCGGAAGTGTTCCGGGTGTTCGGGATTTTACTGGAATACCGGGAGGGTTACCGGAACACCCCGGGAGGCAAATGGGCCTATTGGGCCTTAGTGGAAAAGTGAAAGGGGCTGCCATAGAGGGCTGCGCACCTCCCCCCTTTCCCTAGTCCTATTAGGACTAGGGAAGGTGGCCGTCCACCCCTTCTCTCTTTCCCCCTTGAGGATTCCTATTAGGAATAGGATTGGGGGGGGGGGGAGTCCTACTCCCGGTGGGAGTAGGACTCCTCCTGCGCCCCTCTCCATTGGCCGGCCGAACCCCTCCCCCTTGCTCCTTTATATACGGGGCAGGGGGCACCTCTTGACACAATTGATCATTGTTGATCGTCCCTTAGCCGTGTGCGGTGCCCCCTTCCACCAAATTCCACCTCGATCATACCGTTGTAGTGCTTAGGCGAAGCCCTGCGTCGGTAGTACATCAAGATCGTCACCACGCCGTCGTGCTGACGGAACTCTTCCTCGACGCTTTGCTGGATCGGAGCCCGAGGATCGTCATCGAGCTGAACGTGTGCTAAGAACTCGGAGGTGCCGGAGTAACGGTGCTTGGATCGGTCGGATCGGGAAGACGTGCGACTACTTCCTCTACGTTGTGTGATCGCTTCCGCAGTCGGTCTGCGTTGGTACGTAGACAACACTCTCCCCTCTCGTTGCTATGCATCACCATGATCTTGCGTGTGCGTAGGAATTTTTTTGAAATTACTACGTTCCCCAACAGTGGCATCCGAGCCTAGGTTTTTATGGTTTGATGTTATTTGCACGAGTAGAACACAAGTGAGTTGTGGGCGATACAAGTCATACTGCCTACCAGCATGTCATACTTTGGTTTGGCGGTATTGTTGGACGAGATGATCCGGACCAACCTTACGCGTACTCTTACGCGAGACCGGTTCCCTCGACGTGCTTTGCACATAGATGGCTTGCGGAAGACTGTCTCTCCAACTTTAGTTGAACCAAGTGTGGCTACGCCCGGTCCTTGAGAAGGTTAAAACGGAGTCTATTTGACGAACTATCGTTGTGGTTTTGATGCATAGGTGAGATAAGTTCTTACTTAAGCCCGTAGCAGCCACGTAAAACATGCAACAACAAAGTAGAGGACGTCTAACTTGTTTTTGCAGGGCATGTTGTGATGTGATATGGTCAAGGCATGATGCTGATTTTATTGTATGAGATGATCATGTTTTGTAACCGAGTTATCGGCAACTGGCAGGAGCCATATGGTTGTCGCTTTATTGTATGCAATGCAATCGCGATGTAATGCTTTACTTTATTACTAAGCGGTAGTGATAGTCGTGGAAGCATAAGATTGGCGAGACGACAACGATGCTACGATGGAGATCAAGGTGTCGCGCCGGTGAGGATGGTGATCATGACGGTGCTTCGGAGATGGAGATTACAAAGCACAAGATGATGATGGCCATATCATATCACTTATATTGATTGCATGTGATGTTTATCTTTTTATGCATCTTATCTTGCTTTGATTGACGGTAGCATTATAAGATGATCTCTCACTAAATTATCAAGAAGTGTTCTCCCTGAGTATGCACCGTTGCAAAAGTTCTTCGTGCTGAGACACCACGTGATGATCGGGTGTGATAGGCTCTACGTTCAAATACAACGGGTGCAAAACAGTTGCACACGCGGAATACTCAGGTTATACTTGACGAGCCAAGCATATACAGATATGGCCTCGGAACACGGAGACCGAAAGGTCAAGCGTGAATCATATAGTAGATATGATCAACATAATGATGTTCACCATTGAAAACTACTCCATCTCACGTGATGATCGGTTATGGTTTAGTTGATTTGGATCACGTGATCACTTAGAGGATTAGAGGGATGTCTATCTAAGTGGGAGTTCTTAAGTAATTTGATTAACTGAACTTAAACTTATCATGAACTTAGTACCTGATAGTATCTTGCTTGTTTATGTTGATTGTAGATAGATGGCTCGTGCTGTTGCTCCGTTGAATTTTAATGCGTTCCTTGAGAAAGCAAAGTTGAAAGATGATGGTAGCAATTACACGGACTGGGTCCGTAACTTGAGGATTATCCTCATTGCTGCACAGAAGAATTACGTCCTGGAAGCACCGCTGAGTGCCAGGCCTGCTGCTAGAGCAACACCAGAAGTTATGAACGTCTGGCAGAGCAAAGCTGATGACTACTCAATAGTTCAGTGTGCCATGCTTTACGGCTTAGAACCGGGACTTCAACGACGTTTTGAACGTCATGGAGCATATGAGATGTTCCAGGAGTTGAAGTTAATATTTCAAGCAAATGCCCGGATTGAGAGATATGAAGTCTCCAATAAGTTCTATAGCTGCAAGATGGAGGAGAACAGTTCTGTCAGTGAGCATATACTCAAAATGTCTGGGTATAATAATCACTTGATTCAATTGGGAGTTACACTTCCGGATGATTGCGTCATTGACAGAATTCTCCAATCACTGCCACCAAGCTACAAGAGCTTTGTGATGAACTATAATATGCAAGGGATGAACAAGACTATTCCCGAGCTCTTCGCAATGCTGAAAGCTCCGGAGGTAGAAATCAAGAAGGAGCATCAAGTGTTGATGGTTAACAAAACCACTAGTTTCAAGAAAAGGGGCAAAGGGAAGAAGAAGGGAAACTTCAAGAAGAACGGCAAGCAAGTTGCTGCTCAAGAGAAGAAACCCAAGTCTGGACCTAAGCCTGAAACTGAGTGCTTCTACTGCAAGCAGACTGGTCACTGGAAGCGGAACTGCCCCAAGTATTTGGCGGATAAGAAGGATGGCAAAGTGAACAAAGGTATATGTGATATACATGTTATTGATGTGTACCTTACTAATGCTCGCAGTAGCACCTGGGTATTTGATACTGGTTCCGTTGCTAATATTTGCAACTCGAAACAGGGACTACAGAATAAGCGGACACTAGCAAAGGACGAGGTGACGATGCGCGTGGGAAACGGTTCCAAAGTCGATGTGATCGCGGTCGGCACGCTACCTCTACATCTACCTTCGGGATTAATATTAGACCTAAATAATTGTTATTTGGTGCCAGCGTTGAGCATGAACATTATATCTGGATCTTGTTTGATGCGAGACGGTTATTCATTTAAATCAGAGAATAATGGTTGTTCTATTTATATGAGTAATATCTTTTATGGTCATGCACCTTTAAAAAGTGGTCTATTTTTGATGAATCTCGATAGTAGTGATACACATATTCATAATGTTGAAGCCAAAAGATGCAGAGTTGATAATGATAGTGCAACTTATTTGTGGCACTGCCGTTTAGGTCATATCGGTGTAAAGCGCATGAAGAAACTCCATACTGATGGGCTTTTGGAACCACTTGATTATGAATCACTTGGTACTTGCGAACCATGCCTCATGGGCAAGATGACTAAAACACCGTTCTCCGGTACTATGGAGAGAGCAACAGATTTGTTGGAAATCATACATACCGATGTATGTGGTCCGATGAATATTGAGGCTCGTGGTGGATATCGTTATTTTCTCACTTTCACAGATGATTTAAGTAGATATGGGTATATCTACTTAATGAAACACAAATCTAAAACGTTTGAAAAGTTCAAAGAATTTCAGAGTGAAGTTGAAAATCATCGTAACAAGAAAATAAGGTTTCTACGATCTGATCGTGGAGGAGAATATTTGAGTTACGAGTTTGGTGTACATTTGAAAAATTGTGGAATAGTTTCGCAACTCACGCCACCCGGAACACCACAGCGTAATGGTGTGTCCGAACATCGTAATCATACTTTACTAGATATGGTGCGATCTATGATGTCTCTTACTGATTTACCGCTATCGTTTTTGGGGTTATGCTTTAGAGACGGCCGCATTCACGTTAAATAGGGCAACATCAAAATCCGTTGAGACGACGCCTTATGAACTGTGGTTTGGCAAGAAACCAAAGTTGTCGTTTCTTAAAGTTTGGGGTTGCGATGCTTATGTGAAAAAGCTTCAACCTGATAAGCTCGAACCCAAATCGGAGAAATGTGTCTTCATAGGATATCCAAAGGAAACTATTGGATACACCTTCTATCACAGATCTGAAGGCAAGACTTTTTTTGCTAAATTTGGAAACTTTCTTGAGAAGGAGTTTCTCTCGAAAGAAGTGAGTGGGAGGAAAGTAGAACTTGACGAGGTAACTGTACCTGCTCCTTTATTGCGAAATAGTACATCACAGAAAATTGTTTCTGCGAGACCTACACCAATAAGAGAGGAAGCTAATGATGATGATCATGAAACTTTAGATCAAGATACTACTGAACCTCGTAGATCAACCAGAGTAAGGTCCGCACCAGAGTGGTACGGTAATCCTGTTCTGGAGGTCATGCTACTAGATCATGATGAACCTACGAACTATGAAGAAGCGATGGTGAGCCCAGATTCCACAAAGTGGCTTGAAGCCATGAAATCTGAGATGGGATCCATGTATGAGAACAAAGTATGGACTTTGGTTGACTTGCCCGATGATCGACAAGCAATTGAGAATAAATGGATCTTTAAGAAGAAGACTGACGCTGATGGTAATGTTACTGTCTACAAAGCTCGACTTGTCGCAAAAGGTTTTCGACAAGTTCAAGGAGTTGACTACGATGAGACTTTCTCACCCGTAGCGATGCTTAAGTCTGTCAGAATCATGTTAGCAATTGCCGCATTTTATGATTATGAAATTTGGCAAATGGATGTCAAAACTGCATTCCTGAATGGATTTCTGGAAGAAGAGTTGTATATGATGCAACCGGAAGGTTTTGTCGATCCAAAGGGAGCTGACAAAGTGTGCAAACTCCAGCGATCCATTTATGGACTGGTGCAAGCATCTCGGAGTTGGAATAAACGCTTTGATAGTGTGATCAAAGCATTTGGTTTTATACAGACTTTTGGAGAAGCCTGTATTTACAAGAAAGTGAGTGGGAGCTCTGTAGCATTTCTGATATTATATGTGGATGACATATTGCTGATTGGAAATGATATAGAATTTCTGGATAGCATAAAGGGATACTTGAATAAAAGTTTTTCAATGAAAGACTTCGGTGAAGCTGCTTACATATTAGGCATAAAGATCTATAGAGATAGATCAAGACGCTTAATTGGACTTTCACAAAGCACATACCTTGACAAGATTTTGAAGAAGTTCAAAATGGATCAAGCAAAGAAAGGGTTCTTGCCTGTGTTACAAGGTGTAAAGTTGAGTCAGACTCAATGCCCGACCACTGCAGAACATAGAGAGAAAATGAAAGATGTTCCCTATGCTTCAGCCATAGGCTCTATCATGTATGCAATGCTGTGTACCAGACCTGATGTGTGCCTTGCTATAAGTATAGCAGGGAGGTACCAAAGTAATCTAGGAGTGGATCACTGGACAGCGGTCAAGAACATCCTGAAATACCTGAAAAGGACTAAGGATATGTTTCTCGTATATGGAGGTGACAAAGAGCTCACCATAAGAGGTTACATTGATGCAAGCTTTGACACTGATCCGGACGATTCTAAATCGCAAACCGGATACGTGTTTACATTAAACGGTGGAGCTGGCAGCTGGTGCAGTTCTAAACAAAGCGTCGTAGCGGGATCTACATGTGAAGCGGAGTACATAGCTGCTTCGGAAGCAGCGAACGAAGGAGTCTGGATGAAGGAGTTCATATCCGATCTAGGTGTCATACCTAGTGCATCGGGTCCAATGAAAATCTTTTGTGACAATACAGGTGCAATTGCTTTGGCAAAGGAATCCAGATTTCACAAAAGGACCAAACACATCAAGAGACGCTTCAATTCCATCCGGGATTTAGTCCAGGTGGGAGACATAGAGATTTGCAAGATACATACGGATCTGAATGTTGCAGACCCGTTGACTAAGCCTCTTCCACGAGCAAAACATGATCAGCACCAAGGCTCCATGGGTGTTAGAATCATTACTGTATAATCTAGATTATTGACTCTAGTGCAAGTGGGAGACTGAAGGAAATATGCCCTAGAGGCAATAATAAAGTTATTATTTATTTCCTTATATCATGATAAATGTTTATTATTCATGCTAGGATTGTATTAACCGGAAACATAATACATGTGTGAATACATAGACCAACACAGTGTCACTAGTATGCCTCTACTTGACTAGCTCGTTAATCAAAGATGGTTATGTTTCCTAACCATGAACAAAGAGTTGTTATTTGATTAACGAAGTCACATCATTAGTTGAATGATCTGATTGACATGACCCATTCCATTAGCTTAGCACCCGATCGTTTAGTATGTTGCTATTGCTTTTCTTCATGACTTATACATGTTCCTATGACTATGAGATTATGCAACTCCCGTTTGCCGGAGGAACACTTTGGGTACTACCAAACGTCACAACGTAACTGGGTGATTATAAAGGAGTACTACAGGTGGCTCCAAAGGTAGATGTTGGGTTGGCGTATTTCAAGATTAGGATTCGTCACTCCGATTGTCGGAGAGGTATCTCTGGGCCCTCTCGGTAATACACATCACTTAAGCCTTGCAAGCATTGCAACTAATGAGTTAGTTGCGGAATGATGTATTACGGAACGAGTAAAGAGACTTGCCGGTAACGAGATTGAACTAGGTATTGGATACCGACGATTGAGTCTCGGGCAAGTAACATACCGATGACAAAGGGAACAACGTATGTTGTTATGCGATTTGACCGATAAAGATCTTCGTAGAATATGTAGGAGCCAATATGGGCATCCAGGTCCCGCTATTGGTTATTGACCGGAGATGTGT
Source organism: Triticum monococcum (assembly GCA_034509565.1). NCBI lineage: Eukaryota > Viridiplantae > Streptophyta > Magnoliopsida > Poales > Poaceae > Triticum > Triticum monococcum. The sequence continues at coordinate 254,416,039 of CM067843.1, read as the reverse complement.
CTCGGTCATGTCTACATTGTTCTCGAACCGTAGGGTCCGCACGCTTAACGTTACGATGACAGTTATTATGAGTTTATGCATTTTGATGTACCGAAGGTTGTTCGGAGTCCCGGATGTGATCACGGACATGACGAGGAGTCTCTAAATGGTCGAGACGTAAAGATTGATATATTGGAAGCCTATGTTTGGACATCGGAAGTGTTCCGGGTGAAATCGGGATTTTACCGGAATACCGGGAGGGTTACCGGAACCCCCCGGGAGGCAAATGGGCCTATTGGGCCTTAGTGGAAAAGTGAAAGGGGCTGCCATAGAGGGCTGCGCACCTCCCCCCTTTCCCTAGTCCTATTAGGACTAGGGAAGGTGGCCGGCCACCCCTTCTCTCTTCCCCCCTTGAGGATTCCTATTAGGAATAGGATTGGGGGGGAGTCCTACTCCCGGTGGGAGTAGGACTCCTCCTGCGCCCCTCTCCCTTGGCCGGCCGAACCCCTCCCCCTTGCTCCTTTATATACGGGGGCAGGGGGCACCTCTTAACACAATTGATCATTGTTGATTGTCCCTTAGCCGTGTGCGGTGCCCCCTGCCACCAAATTCCACCTTGATCATACCGTTGTAGTGCTTAGGCGAAGCCCTGCGTTGGTAGTACATCAAGATCGTCACCACACCGTCGTGCTGACGGAACTCTTCCTCGACGCTTTGCTGGATCGGAGCCCGAGAATCGTCATCGAGCTGAACGTGTGCGAAGAACTCGGAGGTGCCGGAGTAACGGTGCTTGGATCGGTCGAATTGGGAAGACGTACGACTACTTCCTCTACGTTGTGTGATCGCTTCCGCAGTCGGTCTGCGTTGGTACGTAGACAACACTCTCCCCTCTCGTTGCTATGCATCACCATGATCTTGCGTGTGCGTAGGAAATTTTTTGAAATTACTACGTTCCCCAACAGGGTTGTCTCATTGCAACTGTCCTCAGGAACTGAGTTCTGTGTTTGTGATCCATGAATAGTTACTACCACACATTGGGTTCCGGTAACTCGGCCCCTCTCAGCTTATTAATCAACTCGATCTCTGTCCAGGAGTTGCAACTAGTTTCTGGTGTTTGTAGGTAGTGTTAGTAGTCTACCAAGTGGCACCCGGTATAGGTGGGCTTGGGACAGACTAGGCACAGTGGCCCGGTGTACCAAGTGGCACCCGGATGGTGGGCTTGGGAACCCTGCACAGATCATTTGGGGCCGTGAGCGACACCCCGGCCGGATCTCCTTGCGGATGGAACCTAAATAGGCGATAAACCTGGACGAGAGACTTGTGTGGTTAGTCAGGTCGTAGCCGACTCCCTCGCCAGGCTTCCGCTTGAAGGTTGCCGAGGTACACGACGTGTACATGGTGGTAAGTGGCGAGAGCGTGTGTGAAGAAGTACACCCCTGCAGGGTTATCATTATCTATTCGAATAGCCGGATTCCTCGAATATGGAAACTTGGACCCTGTAACACCCTCGAGGCGACTATATCTCCCACGTGTCGAGGCACGACTTAGAGGCATAATCGCATTGAAGGCATAAGTCGCAAGTGAGGCAATCTTCACACAACCCGTGTACATATAAATATAAAGGGGGAAATAATAATAATAGTTGGCTTACACTCGCCACGTCACATCAAGGTACATAAATAGCATCCACCATACAAACACTCATGGCCCGACTACGGCGCCAAATAGAAAAGACCCCCAACATGCGACTAATCCCTGAATCGAACCCCGAGCAGGCACCAGTACTGATCATCAGGAAAAGAAACATAGTATCGCTGAGAGTCCTCGTCGTACTCCCACTTCAGCTTGAACGCGCCATCAGGAGGAGTATCATCGGTCCCTGCATCTGGTGTAATAGTAATCTGTGAGCCACGAGGACTCAACAATCTCGCACCCTCGCGATCAAGACTATTTAAGCTTAATAGGTAAGGAAGGGGTAATGTGAGTGGAGCTGCAGCAAGCGACTAGCATATATGGTGGCTAACTTATTCGCAAAAGAGAGCGAGAAGAGAAGGCAAGGCATGAGTGGAAACTAAATAGGGCCGACTACGCAAACATAACTCCAACGCCATGTCCACTTCCCGGGCTCCACCGAGAAGAGGCCATCACGGCAACACACACAGTTGATTCATTTTAATTAATTAAGTTCAAGTTATCTACAACCGGACATTAAAAAATTCCCATCTGCCCATAACCGCGGGCACGGCTTTCGAAAGATCAATCCCTGCAGGGGGGGTCCCAACTTAGCCCATAACAAGCTCTCACGGTCAACGAAGGAATAGACCTCCACCCAGGACCCACCGATCAGACTCGGTATCCCGGTACAACAAGATGATTCGACAGGTCAAAACTAGTCTAGCAACACCGCCCGAATGCGCCGACAAATCCCGATAGGAGCTGCACATATCTCTTTCTCAGGGCACACTCAGATGAGCCAGACGTTGGGTAGGCCAGCCCAGGGTTGCCCCTGGTAGCCCCGGACATCGCTCGGTGGGACCAACACTCAGAGGAGCACTGGCCCGTGGGGGCTAAAATAAAGATGACCCTCGGGCTCCGGAAACCCAAGGGAAAGAAAAGGGGTAGGTGGCAAATGGTAAAACCAATGTTGGGCATTGCTGGAAAAGCTTTAATCAAGGCGAACTATCAAGGGGTTCCCATTATAGCCCAACCGCGTAAGGGACGCAACAATCCGGGAACATAACACCGATATGACGGAAACTAGGGCGGCAAGAGTGGAACAAAACACTAGGCGAGAGGCCGAGCCTTCCACCCTTTACCAAGTATATAGATGAATAAAGATAACATAGCAATATAATGATATCCCAACAAGTAAATAAAGGTTCCAACAAGGAACGGCCCCAATCTTCACCTGCAACTAGCAACGCTATAAGAAGGGGCTTGAGCAAAGCGGTAACATAGCCAATCAACGGTTTGCTAGGACAAAGGTGGGTTAGAGGCTCAATCATGACAATTGGGAGGCTGACAAGCAAGTGGTAGGCATCGTAGCATTGGCAAAGCAAAAGAGCGAGCAAACTAGCATAGCAAAGATAGTAGTGATTTCAAGGGTGTGATCATCTTGCCTGCACAGCTGTCAGAGTTGACTGGATCCTCAAAAGCAAACTCAACGGGCTCCTCGTTAGTGAACTCGTCTCCCGGCTCTACCCAACAACACAAACAAGCAACAAGGATACAATCAACCACGTGCAAGGGCAAGCAATAAGACGCAAAGAAGATATGCTATGCGGGATGCAAGAATGCAACATGTAACAGGAAATGCATGAACCTGGCCTCAACATGGAAATCCAAGTGTGCCACTAGATAGAGGGGAATAAATCCCCTGAAAACGATATAAAGATCATGGAATTCGGAGCTACGGTTTAGAAATGGCGAGCGTTTTACTAAACGAACCGATCTGCGATTTACAGCAACATGCCTCCTAAATGCAACAAACTGAACATGCTAGAGCCACCCAACATGAAAACAAATTGCATGGCAGTGATGTACTCATCAAACTTAACAAATCATCATGACTGAGGCATAGGCAAATTCATCCATTAAGGGCTTCAAACGAGCATGGCAAAACTGAATAAGCAAAAACAGATTTCAGACTTAGCGAAATTAACGCTAGTCTGAAATTTCAGACCACGATGCTCTCTTCGGAGCAGCAAAACAACATGAAAGAAAACCTGAACATGGCAAGTAAGAGCATGGCATGGAGCTACTCAACAAGCTTAACAAAACACCCAAAATGACCTGGTGCCAAAAGGGTTCACAAAATACTCTACCGAGCACACGAACATCGATGAAACACAATCAGTTTTCAGACTTAGTGAAAACTGGGACATGCTGAAATAATAACTCACAGAGGCATATAAACGAGCTCGATGCTCTCACTACGGTGCAAGTCATGGCAAGGCAGGCATATATCCATTAAGAAAGCACAAAATGTAGCTATACATGGCAAGAACAATGGCATAGCATGCATGGATCACTCGCAATCACTCCGGCAAAATCGCAAAAGAGTTCACGATCTGCCCAGAACAGCAACTATCCAAAAGTTGAGCTCGATTGAGTCAACCTAGGGTGCTCCAACATAACAAGTAAAGACATGGATGGATTAAGAACAACAAGCATTACAAATCACTCTTACTGATCACCCTCAAAAGAGGCACGGATCACTAGGAAACAAGCCGGACATATAGCATCGTGAACTAAAACGGCTCAGACTTAGTGAAAATTACTAAGTCCCTGAAATCTGTAATCTCAGGTAGCCCTCTTCGCAAGCTTGCACAAGACAACACACAGATCCTAAAAATACATGGAAGGCACCTCTGGAAAGAAGACAACATGCTTAACAATTCATCCCAAAGGGGCACAGGCATATCATGCACGGATTAAATATGGCAAAAATGACAAAAGTGCATGTTGGACTAACGGATCTGCAATTTAACTCAACATGCCTCCTTCCAACAGCATTTTGGGAACCAAGATAACCTCAAATGCAAATGATGCAATGGAATGAAATGATGTACTCGTCGAGTCGAAGAATTTGACATATCATACGCCCAAAACGGAGCTACGGATGCGGAGATATGAGCGGTCAAAGTAGGAAGAAAAATATTAAACGGGGGAGGAAAAGTCAACCTAGTCTGAAAATCAGATCTAGGGTTTACTATAGCGTGGCGGCGGGCACTGTAGCTGCGCGGGCTCCGGCGATGGTGGCCGGCTCCGGCGAGCCGAGGGCGAGGCGGGGCGAGGCGGGGAGGAGGAAGCCGGCGCGGTGGGGCGCGGTGCCCGGCGCGGGGGAGCGCGGGGCCGCCGGCGAGGGGCGCGGTGGCGCCGGGCGGCGTTGGGGTGGCGTGCCGGCGATGTCCCGGCGAGGTTGCGGCGGCGCGCGGCAACTCCGGCGAGCGCCGCAGCGGGGCGAGGCGCCGGCCTCGGGGAAGAAGCAGCGGGCGCGGGCGGCGGCGGTCTGGCCCGCTCGGGCGGCGCGGGGGCCCGATCCGGGCGTCGGGCCCGGCGGCGGGAGGCGGCGATGTGGTCCGCGGGCCTGCCACGTGGCGGCATCTGGGTGGCTGCGGGCGTCGGCGGACGTCGTCCGGCCAGGGGCGGACACGTCCGTCGGCCCAGATCTCGTTTTTTTTATAAAATTAGGGTTTCGAGGTGGGAGACGGGATTCGAAAATGGAGGGGTTATAAATAGGCATAGAGGGAGCTAGGAGAGTCCAAATGAGGTGCGGTTTTCGCCCACACGATCGTGATCGAACGACCGAGACGATGGAGCTGAGTTTGGTGGGTTTTGGGCCAAATTGGAGGGGTGTTGGGCTGCACACACACGAGGCCTTTTCGGTCCCTCGGTTAACCGTTGGAGTATCAAACGAAGTCCAAATGACCCGAAACTTGACAGGCGGTCTACCGGTAGTAAACCAAGGCCGCATGGAAAGTCTCGGCCCAATCCGGAAATGTTTAATCCCCACACACGAAAGAAAGCTAGAAATGGCCACCGGAGGAGAACGAAGCGCCGGAATGCAAAACGGACAACGGGGAAAATGCTCGAATGCATGAGACGAACATGTATGCGAATGCAATGCACGTGACGACATGAGATGAGATGCACGAAAAATGAAAACAACACACGGAGGCAAAAACCCGAACCCGAGAATTAAATATAACTTAATGCCGGAAACGGCAAGAGTCGGAGTACATTTGGGGAAGGTTACATGTGGGGCGTTACAACACTCCACCACTACGAAAAGATCTCGTCCCGAGATCTAGGACTGAAAGAACTCCGGGTACTCAGAACGGAGGTGATCCTCGCGTTCCCAGGTAGCTTCACGGTCGGAATGGTGTGACCACTTTACTTTGAGAAACTTGATTGACTTGTTGCGAGTTTTGCGTTCAGTCTCTTCAAGGATTGCAACTGGGTGCTCACGGTAGGAGAGGTCTTCTTGGAGTTCAATGTCCTCGAAGTTGACGGTGCGCTCAGGCGTCTTGAAGCACTTTCGGAGTTGCGAGACGTGGAACACATCATGAACATTGGCAAAGGTTGCAAGAAGCTCGAGTTGATAGGCGAGGTCGCCTCTCTTGCTGACGATCTTGAAAGGCCCGACGTATCTTGGGGCAAGCTTCCCTTTGATACCGAAGCGACGAGTCCCTTTCATAGGAGAGACGCGGAGGTAGACATGATCTCCAATCTCGAAGGCCAAATCACGGTGCTTGCTGTCGTAGTAGCTCTTCTGACGAGACTGGGCTGCTTTGAGGTTATCACGAATGACCTTGCACATTTCTTCTGCCTCTGTGATCAGGTCATTACCCAGCAGCTGACGTTCACCGGTTTCAGACCAGTTGAGAGGTGTACGGCACTTCCTACCATACAGAATTTCAAACGGGGCCTTGCCGGAGCTTGCTTGGAAACTGTTGTTGTACGAGAATTCAGCATAAGGAAGGCAATCCTCCCACTTCATGCCGAAGGAGATAACACAAGCTCTAAGCATATCTTCAAGAATCTGGTTGACACGCTCGACTTGACCGCTTGTTTGAGGATGGAAAGCAGTGCTGAAACGAATACTGGTGCCCATGGCCTTCTGAAAAGAATCCCAAAACTTGGAGGTAAAGATGCTGCCACGGTCTGAAGATAACACTTGAGGAATACCGTGCAGAGATACAATGCGAGAGGTGTAGAGCTCCGCCAATTGAGCTGCAGTGATTGACACTTTGATAGGCAAGAAATGAGCCACTTTGGTTAGCTTGTCGATGACAACGAATATAGCATCATTGCCACGCTTGGACTTAGGAAACCCAGTCACGAAGTCCATTTCAATGTGGTCAAACTTCCATTCTGGAATGGCGAGAGGTTGGAGGAGACCTGCTGGCCTTTGGTGTTCTGCTTTCACTCTTCTGTATACATCACATTCATTCACGAATTGAGCGATCTCGCGCTTCATTCGAGTCCACCAATAAGTTTGCTTCAGGTCTTGATACATCTTCGTGCTCCCCGGGTGGATGGAGAGGAGAGAGTTGTGAGCCTCATTCATGATCACTTTACGAAGTTCACCTTTGGGCACAACAATTCGATCCTCGAAGAAGAGAGCGTCCTTGTCATCAAGTCGGTAGCACTTGTACTTGGACTGACTCTTTGCAATACCAATCTTCACCTTTTTCACCATAGCATCAAGAAGCTGGGCTTGGCGAATCTGGTCTTCCAAGGTAGGAGAAACTTGAAGGTTGGCGAGGAAACCTTGAGGAACAACTTGCAGATTAAGTTTGCGGAAGGCTTCACAAAGCTCGGGTTGATAAGGCTTGAGAATCAGACTGTTGCAATATGCTTTTCTGCTCAAAGCGTCAGCAATCACATTAGCCTTGCCTGGAGTATACTCGATACTCGGATTGTACTCTTGAATCATTTCGACCCATCGAGTCTGCCTGAGGTTGAGATTAGGCTGAGTGAAGATGTACTTGAGACTCTTGTGATTAGTGAAAATGTCCACTTTCCTTCCCAAGAGAAGATGTCTCCAAGTCAACAATGCGAGCACAACTGCCGCCAACTCAAGATCATGAGTGGGGTAGTTCTTCTCATTTGGCTTCAACTGGCGAGAGGTATAAGCAACAACTTTCTTTTCTTGCATCAGTACTGCACCGAGACCTTGGAGAGAGGCATCACAAAAGACCTCGTACGGCTTGGTTTCATCAGGTGGAGTTAGAACTGGAGCAGTGATCAATTTCTCTTTCAAAGCGTTGAAAGCAACATCACACTCCGGAGACCAAACGTACTTGACATGCTTCTGAAGAAGATTTGAGAGAGGCTTCACGATCTTGGAGAAGTTTTCAACGAATCTTCGGCAATAACTTGCAAGACCGAGGAAGCTACGGAGTTGCTTCACATTCTGAGGAGGTTCCTAATTAACGATTGCAGACACCTTCTCAGGATCCACGGAAATGCCCTTGGCAGAGATAATATGACCAAGATAAAGAACTTCATCGAGCCAAAACTCACACTTGGAGAACTTGGCATAGAATTGATGTTCCCTTAGCTTGTCAAGAACCAAACGCAAGTGTTTGGCATGATCTTCCTTGTTCTTCGAGAAAACCAGGATATCATCGAGATAGACCAAAACAAAGTCGTTGGTGTAGGGGTTGAAGATGAAGTTCATCATGCGAGAGAACGTCGGAGGAGCATTGGCGAGGCCAAAAGACATAACAGTGTATTCATAAGACCCATAGCTTGTTCTGAACGCCGTCTTTGGAATATCTTGTTCACGAATGCGAATTTGATGATAACCCATACGGAGATCAAGCTTGGAGAATACTTGGGCACCCTTGAGTTGTTTGAATAGCTCATTAATGTTGGGAAGTGGATACTTGTTCTTGATGGTCTTCTTGTTCAATGGACGGTAATCAACACAAAGTCGGTCCGTTCCATCCTTCTTCTTCACAAAAAGAACACCACAACCCCACGGAGAAGTACTAGGCCGAATGAGACCCATCCTTTCTTGCACATCGAGCTGTTTCTTCAACTCCTTCAACTCTTCGGGGCCGAGCTTGTAAGGCCGTTTGCACACCGGTTCCGTACCGGGCTCAAGTTCAATAACGAATTCAACTGGCCGGTTTGGAGGCATGCCTGGGAGTTCTTCAGGGAAGACATCTTGGTACTCACAAACAACCGGAATCTGCGAAATAGCATCCAATTCACCCTTTTCATTGAGAGAGAACAACTGGATGGTATTATCCCGAGCAGCAAAGACAATGACATCTTCAGAGGAATGAGTCAGTTGAATCTGCTTGGCTGCGCAATCAAGGTGAGCTTTGTGTTTAGAGAGCCAGTCCATCCCAAGAATGAGGTCGATATCAGAATTACCAAGAACCACCGGAGAAGAGAGAAACTTGTGATCCCCCAACGTGATAGAAATATCCGGAACAATAGCGCTTGCACTCATGAATTTTCCCGGAGAAACAACAGACAACTGCCTAGGCAAATCTTGCAAGGGCAACTCATGCTTAGAAACAAAAGGTCTCGAGATGAAACAATGCGAAGCACCCGTGTCAAAAAGAACTTTTGCAGGAATATCATTAACAGGAAGGTTACCCATGATCACATCTGACGAATCCTCTGCCTGAGCTGCGTTCATCAAGTTGACCTTGGCGGACTTGGGGTTATGCTTGACCACAGCTGTACTTGCCGGTCTGACAGGAGGAGGAGGAGGAAGACGCCTCTGGTTGAAACACTTGTTGGCGTAGTGACCCTTCTGTTGGCACTTGTTGCACGTGACCTCTGAGAGCGGACGGTGGTACGGAGCACTCGATCTTGGAGCTTGAGACGAAGTCTTGTTCTGAAAGCCTGGGTTGGGTGGGTGGGAAGAACCACTGCCACCTTTGCTCTTCTACTGATACGGCTGACGGAACGGAGGAGGAGGAAGCCAATACTTCTGCTGCTTGGCCACTTGAGTAGAGGACGAAGACGAAGTACCTCTGACTCGCTTCCTGGAAGCATCACACCTGAGCTGAGCAGCCTCTTGCTTCAGTGCCATGTTGTAGAACTCATCGTATCTCAGCGGCTCGAAGAGGACAAGAGCGAGCTGAATTTCTTCACGAAGACCACCCCTAAACTTATAGATCATGCTCTTCTCATCAGGAACATCCTGCTTGGCAAAACGGGCGAGCTTCTGGAACAACTTGTTGTAGTCATAGACAGACAAAGAGCCTTGCTTCAGATTGCGGAATTCTTCACGTTTGCTTTCAGTCACACTTTGAGGAATGTGATGAGCGCGGAAATCACGACGGAAATCATCCCAAGTGATCAAACGTCCACCTCTGGAATCCCGGTACTGCTGAAACCACTCTGCGGCCTGATCCTTGAGCTGGAAAGACGCGAACTTGACGAAATCTTCAGGTCTGACGTTGCTACATTCAAAATGCTTGCCCAGATCGACTAACCAATCATCAGCATCGGTAGCCTCAACGCAGTTACTGAACGTCTTTGGACCATTTGCGAGGAACTGATTCAGAGTTGCAAACTGGTTCTGGTTGCTACCTTGACTCGCTTGACTGCTTTGATTCCGCTCTTGGATGATTTGCATGATCAGCTGAGTATTTGCATTAGAAGCAGTCATCACAGCCTGCCATGCTTCCGGAGGAGGCGGAGGTGGCGGAGGATCTTGATTCTGGTTCTGACTGGTGCTCTTAGCGGGAGCCATCCTGAAGAGGTTGACCACCATTAGCACACAATTAGAGAAATATAGAAGGTGAATCCAACGGAATGGAAATTGCAACATAAAGTCTTCACATCCGAACAAAATGAACGAATGCACTTCTCTTGAAGTGGTCACATATTCCTAAATTGCGAAGCCACGAAGAATCAAGTAGAAGAGGTACATCAACGAGGGATGGAATCAATATATGACGTCAAAGAAGAACGAATACCACAACTCGAAATAAAACCAAGGGTTGGCTTGCGGAATAAGCCGGAACAAACACATGATAGAAATTTCGTCCGAAGTGTTCGTGGTAGGACCTACACGGGCTCGACCGTACAGCACCATCATGTACAAGGCAGTGCACATGACATACGAAGCGTCCCCGAGTCAGCATAGCCAAGGACTCTTTAAGACACAACGAGGCCACTGTAAAATCGACCGTGAATAGGCGAACCACTAGACGTCGAACCCCAATTTCATATCACACATCTGTTGGAAAGATATCCTAAGGCTACTTGAATTCCCACCTATGAAATTCCCGAAACTTTCTGGTTATGCAATTAGGTGTTGAGGATACAGGGGAAGCATAATATCTCACCCAAGCTAGCAAATCCTACATCCAGCTGCATCCATCCTTCAACATATAACCAAGAAACCTTCGGAAACCATCTATCTCAACCTTCGAAAAGCATCCGTTATACAAGTTATGGCGATACTCCCGAACTCCCGCCCCAGTACTGGGTGGCGTCGAGGTTATCTCACCAACGAACTGCATAAAAGAGATTTTCGATGTCGCGCACATATCTCGAGTATACCATAATTGCAACGATAGAATTATGATGACAACACCTCAGAGCTCAACTCCCCGGGACACTTCCACTAAACCCCTGACAGGAGGCACCAAGACAGTATTCTCATCATAAGCCATCGGAACAAAACTAAGATACTCGCGTGATCCTAAAAAAATTTTTAGTGAAATTTGAGAAGAGAAGAGTCAAAACTCTACGTCAGGATGCCTTACCAGAGCGATGAGGAGACTGGGAAGTAAAAAGAATTCCTAAGCTCTTCGATATATAATTCCTAAGGACTCAAAACATTTTTCTAGACACAACTCGGCTGCTAGAAACGATCAAGCAATGGGGCTCCTAAGGTCGGGGAAGGCTCTGATACCAACTTGTAACACCCTCGATGCGACTATATCTCCCACGTGTTGAGGCACGACTTAGAGGCATAATCGCATTGAAGGCATAAGTCGCAAGTGAGGCAATCTTCACACAACCCGTGTACATATAAATATAAAGGGGGAAATAATAATAATAGTTGGCTTACACTTGCCACGTCACATCAAGGTACATAAATAGCATCCATCATACAAACACTCATGGCCCGACTACGGCGCCAAATAGAAAAGACCCCCAACATGCGACTAATCCCTGAATCGAACCCCGAGCAGGCACCACTACTGATCAGCAGGAAAAGAAACATAGTATCGCTGAGAGTCCTCGTCGTACTCCCACTTCAGCTCGAACGCGCCATCCGGAGGAGTATCATCGGTCCCTGCATCTAGTGTAATAGTAATCTGTGAGCCACAAGGACTCAGCAATCTCGCACCCTCGCGATCAAGACTATTTAAGCTTAATAGGTAAGGAAGGGGTAATGTGAGTGGAGCTGCAGCAAGCGACTAGCATATATGGTGGCTAACTTATTCGCAAAAGAGAGCGAGAAGAGAAGGCAAGGCACGAGCGGAAACTAAATAGGGCCGACTACGCAAACATAACTCCAATGCCATGTCCACTTCCCGGGCTCCGCCGAGAAGAGGCCATCACGGCAACACACACAGTTGATTCATTTTAATTAATTAAGTTCAAGTTATCTACAACCGGACATTAACAAATTCCCATCTGCCCATAACCGCGGGCACGGCTTTCGAAAGATCAATCCCTGCAGGGGGGTCCCAACTTAGCCCATAACAAGCTCTCACAGTCAACGAAGGAATAGACCTCCACCCAGGACCCACCGATCAGACTCGGTATCCCGGTACAACAAGATGATTCAACAGGTCAAAACTAGTCCAGCAACACCGCCCGAATGCGCCGACAAATCCCGATAGGAGCTGCACATATCTCTTTCTCAGGGCACACTCAGATGAGCCAGACGTCGGGTAGGCCAGCCCAGGGTTGCCCCTGGTAGCCCCGGACATCGCTCGGTGGGACCAACACTCAGAGGAGCACTGGCCCGTGGGGGCTAAAATAAAGATGACCCTCGGGCTCCGGAAACCCAAGGGAAAGAAAAGGGGTAGGTGGAAAATGGTAAAACCAATGTTGGGCATTGCTGGAAAAGCTTTAATCAAGGCGAACTATCAAGGGGTTCCCATTATAGCCCAACCGCGTAAGGGACGCAACAATCCGGGAACATAACACCGATATGACGGAAACTAGGGCGGCAAGAGTGGAACAAAACACTAGGCGAGAGGCCGAGCCTTCCACCCTTTACCAAGTATATAGATGAATAAAGATAACATAGCAATATAATGATATCCCAACAAGTAAATAAAGGTTCCAACAAGGAACGGCCCCAATCTTCACCTGCAACTAGCAACGCTATAAGAAGGGGCTTGAGCAAAGCGGTAACATAGCCAATCAACGGTTTGCTAGGACAAAGGTGGGTTAGAGGCTCAATCATGGCAATTGGGAGGCTGACAAGCAAGTGGTAGGCATCGTAGCATTGGCAAAGCAAAAGAGCGAGCAAACTAGCATAGCAAAGATAGTAGTGATTTCAAGGGTGTGATCATCTTGCCTGCACAGCTGTCAGAGTTGACTGGATCCTCAAAAGCAAACTCAACGGGCTCCTCGTTAGTGAACTCGTCTCCCGGCTCTACCCAACAACACAAACAAGCAACAAGGATACAATCAACCACGTGCAAGGGCAAGCAATAAGACGCAAAGAAGATATGTTATGCGGGATGCGATGCGGGATGCAAGAATGCAACATGTAACAGGAAATGCATGAACCTGGCCTCAACATGGAAATCCAAGTGTGCCACTAGATAGAGGGGAAGAAATCCCCTGAAAACGATATAAAGATCATGGAATTCGGAGCTACGGTTTAGAAATGGCGAGCGTTTTACTAAACGAACCGATCTGCGATTTACAGCAACATGCCTCCTAAATGCAACAAACTGAACATGCTAGAGCCACCCAACATGAAAACAAATTGCATGGCAGTGATGTACTCATCAAACTTAACAAATCATCATGACTGAGGCATAGGCAAATTCATCCATTAAGGGCTTCAAACGAGCATGGCAAAACTGAATAAGCAAAAACAGATTTCAGACTTAGCGAAATTAACGCTAGTCTGAAATTTCAGACCACGATGCTCTCTTCGGAGCAGCAAAACAACATGAAGGAAAACCTGAACATGGCAAGTAAGAGCATTGCATGGAGCTACTCAACAAGCTTAACAAAACACTCAAAATGACCTGGGGCCAAAAGGGTTCACAAAATACTCTACCGAGCACACGAACATCGATGAAACACAATCAGTTTTCAGACTTAGTGAAAACTGGGACATGCTGAAATAATAACTCACGGAGGCATATAAACGAGCTCGATGCTCTCACTACGGTGCAAGTCATGGCAAGGCAGGCATATATCCATTAAGAAGGCACAAAATTCTAGCTAGACATGGCAAGAACAATGGCATAGCATGCATGGATCACTAGCAATCACTCCGGCAAAATCGCAAAAGAGTTCACGATCTGCCCAGAACAGCAACTATCCAAAAGTTGAGCTCGATTGAGTCAACCTAGGGTGCTCCAACATAACAAGTAAAGACATGGATGGATTAAGCACAACTAGCATAACAAATCACTCTTACTGATCATCCTCAAAAGAGGCACGGATCACTAGGAAACAAGCCGGACATATGGCATCGTGAACTAAAATGGCTCAGACTTAGTGAAAATTACCAAGTCCCTGAAATCTGGAATCTCAGGTAGCCCTCTTCGCAAGCTTGCACAAGACAACACACACATCCTAAAAATACATGGAAGGCACCTCTGGAAAGAAGACAACATGCTTAACAATTCATCCCAAAGGGGCACAGGCATATCATGCACGGATTAAATATGGCAAAAATGACAAAAGTGCATGTTGGACTAACGGATCTGCAATTTAACTCAACATGCCTCCTTCCAACAGCATTTTGGGCACCAAGATAACCTCAAATGCAAATGATGCAATGGAATGAAATGATGTACTCGTCGAGACGAAGAATCTGACATATCATACGCCCAAAATGGAGCTACGGATGCGGAGATATGAGCGGTCAAAGTAGCAAGAAAAATATTAAACGGGGGAGGAAAAGTCAACCTAGTCTGAAAATCAGATCTAGGGTTTACTGTAGCGTTGCGGCGGGCACTGTAGCTGCGCGGGCTCCGGCGATGGTGGCCGGCTCCTGTGAGCCGAGGGCGAGGCGGGGCGAGGCGGGGAGGAGGAAGCCGGCGCGGTGGGGCGCGGTGCCCGGCGCGGGGGAGCGCGGGGCCGCCGGCGAGGGGCGCGGTGGCGCCGGGCGGCGTTGGGGTGGCGTGCCGGCGATGTCCCGGCGAGGTTGCGGCGGCGCGCAGCAACTCCGGCGAGCGCCGCAGCGGGGCGAGGCGCCGGCCTCGGGGAAGAAGCAGCGGGCGCGGGCGGCGGCGGTCTGGCCCGCTCGGGCGACGCGGGGGCCCGATCCGGGCCTCGGGCCCGGCGGCGGGAGGCGGCGATGTGGTCCGCGGGCCTGCCACGTGGCGGCGTCTGGGTGGCTGCGGGCGTCGGCGGACGTCGTCCGGCCGGGGTCGGACACGTCCGTCGACGCAGATCTCGTTTTTTTTATAAAATTAGGGTTTCGAGGTGGGAGACGGGATCCGAAAATGGAGGGGGTATAAATAGGCATAGAGGGAGCTAGGAGAGTCCAAATGAGGTGCGGTTTTCGCCCACACGATCGTGATCGAACGACCGAGACGATGGAGCTGAGTTTGGTGGGTTTTGGGCCAAATTGGAGGGGTGTTGGGCTGCACACACACGAGGCCTTTTCGGTCCCTCGGTTAACCGTTGGAGTATCAAACGAAGTCCAAATGACCCGAAACTTGACAGGCGGTCTACCGGTAGTAAACCAAGGCCGCATGGAAAGTCTCGGCCCAATCTGGAAATGTTTAATCCCCACACACGAAAGAAACCTAGAAATGGCCACCGGAGGAGAACGAAGCGCCGGAATGCAAAACGGACAACGGGGAAAATGCTCGAATGCATGAGATGAACATGTATGCGAATGCAATGCACATGACGACATGAGATGAGATGCACGAAAAATGAAAACAACACACGGAGGCAAAAACCCAAACCCGAGAATTAAATATAAATTAATGCCGGAAACGGCAAGAGTCGGAGTACATTTGGGGAAGGTTACATGTGGGGCGTTACAGACCCCTTGCATAGTTCATAGACAAGTGAAAGTGAATACTCTAAAATCCACAAGATAAGCGTGAGTGCTATGGATGGCATTCTCATAGGGAGACGGGAGCGGATCCATAGTAGAGTATTGATATGGTGAATATGTGGACTCGTGTGCGCCACCTCAAAAGAGTTACTTGCAATCGTATTTCAGGATAGCCACCGAGTCAAAGCTGGCTTGCTGCAGTCAAACTCCACCACCCCTTTGTTGATACCGATGCATATGTAGATAGTTCTAATGTAAGTCTTGCTGGGTACATTTGTACTCATGTTTGCTTATTTTATGTTTTGAAGAGAGACTTCAGTCTCCCTAGTAGTTCCACGTGGACTTCGACGTTTAGCTTGATACCTCAGCTACGATCATGTGCCCTCGGCAAGATCTGGTAGATAGTCAGGCTTCTCAGCCTTTTCCATTTGTAGATGTCTGTACTCAAACATGTTAAGCTTCCGCATGTGCTTTGACTTGTATGCTCTAAATGTTGGGTCATGAGACCCATGTTTGTATTATCTGGCTCTTAGGAGCCTAATGAATAAATACTCTGAGTCGTAGAGTCTTGTTGTGATGCCATGTTGTATTGCACATATTGAGCATATTGTGTGTATGATTGAAATGCTTGGTATGTGTGGGATCCAACAACCTAGTTGTTTATCCTTGGTAGCCTCTCTTATGGGGAAATGTAGTCTTGTGCTTCCATGAGCCATAGTAGTCCTCTACAGCCCAGTTCATCGTAGTCCTGCTAGCCCAGCACTACTGCTCCGGAACACTTGACTGGCCAGCATGTGATTCACTTCGTTCATGTGTCTGTCCCTTCGGGGAAATGTCACGCGGTGACATCCGGAGTCCTGCCTAGCCTGCTACAACCAGGTTCACGGGAGTCCTGTTAGCCCAGTGCTATAGCCCGGATTCGCACGCTGCTGACCGACATGCTCGATGTTGATTCATGTATGCCTGTCCCCGTAAGTTAGTGCCACTTTGTGTTCATGACTAGTCATGTCGGCCCGGGTTCTCTGTCATATGGATGCTAGCGACACTATCATATATGTGAGCCAAAAGGCACACACGGTCTCGGGCCATGGTAAGGCGACACCCGTGGGAATACCGTGCGTGAGGCCGCAAAGTGATATGAGGTGTTACCAGCTGGATCGATGTGACTTGGAATCGGGGTCCTGACAAAAATATTGATCAAATTCCTCAACGACAACCCACTCACCCTCGCATTGCAAATGAAGTGCAAATAGAGAAAATCATCAGCAACATCAACATTCCAGGTCCTCTCACACGCTCAAGAGCTTCACATTTATCTAACTTTTGTGGGCACTTTGCTTTCGTCTCTATCACAGAACCCACTAAGGTCGATGAAGCATTTCTGGAGCCTGAGTGGAGTCAAGCTATGCAAGAGGAATTACATCAATTCGAGCTCAACAACGTCAGGGAACTGGTCAAACGTCCAGATCCTCGCAAGCACAATATCATCGGCACAAAGTGGATCTACCGCAACAAGCAAGATGAAAATGGCCTTGTGGTGAGGAATAAGGCACGACTTGTAGCTCAAGGCTACACACAGGTTGAAGGAATTGATTTCGATGAAACTTTTCCACCTGTTGCTAGACTTGAAGCTATCGCATATTACTTGCTTATGCTAACCATCATGATATCATCGTATATCAAATGGATGTGAAAAGTGCATTCCTCAATGGTAAGCTTGAGGAAGAAGTATATGTTGATCAACCCCCAGGTTTTGAAGATCCAAAGCATCATGACAAAGTCTTCAGACTCAATAAAGCCCTCTATGGCCTCAAGCAGGCCCCACAGACGTGGTGTGATACTTTGAAGGAATTCCTCATGAACAAATGCTTCAAACCCGGATCACTTGACCCAACTCTTTTCACTAAATCTTATGATGGTGAATTGTTTGTGTGCCAAATATATGTTGATGATATTATCTTTCGCTGTACTGACCAACATTATATTGATGAATTTGGTTATATGATGAGGGAGGAATATGAAATGTCTATGATGGGAGAATTGAAATTCTTCTTAGGTCTTCAAATTCGTCAACAACGCAATGGCATATTCATATCTCAGGGGAAATACCTCAAGGATGTACTGAGGAAATTCGGCATGCAAGATTGCAAAGGAGTATATCCCTATGCCCAATAATGGTCATCTATGCACTGATGAAAATGGTATTGACTTCGATCAAAAGGTATACCGCTCAATGATTGGTTCTTTATTGTACTAATGTGCATCTAGGCCAGATATTATGCTTAGTGTTTGCATGTGTGCCCGATTTCAAGCTACACTAAAGGAATCACACCATAAGGATGTGAAGCATATTCTTCGATATCTAGCTCACACACCAACACTTGGATTGTGGTACCCCAAGGGCTCGGCTTTTGATCTCATTGGATTTTCTGACTCTGACTATGCTAGTGATTGTGTTGACCACAAGTCAACATCTGGCACATGCCATTTCCTCGGACGATCCTTGGTCTGTTGGTCCTCGAAGAAACAGAACTGCGTATCACTGTCTACTGCTGAAGCTGAGTACATTGATGCTGGTTCTTGTTGTACTCAACTATTATGGATGAAGCAAACTCTCAAGGACTACGGCGTCAATGTGAAGAATGTGCCACTCTACTATGACAGTGAGAGTGCCATCAAGATTGCTCATAACCCAGTTCAGCACTCGAAGACAAAGCACATTCAGATTCGTCATCATTTTCTTCGTGATCATGTGTTGAAGGGCGACATCTCTATTGAGCATCTCAAGACTGAAGAACAACTAGCCGATATCTTCACTAAGCCCTTGGATGAGAAGAGATTTAGCAAGTTGAAAAGGACACTCATCCTAACACTTATGCAAAATTGATGACTTAGATGTGCAACACATGAAGACACGTTTTTCTTCAATCAATGAAGAGTAACACTCTAAGTGTGAAGAAATTAACAAAAATTTTGATTCTCAGAACCCTACGACAATTGTACACGGTGTCTGGAATCATCATTCTTATACGGTGGGTCATGCCACCACAAAATGTTGAAAATCTTCAATTGAGTTTTTCCTCAGTTCTTTGAAACTCCACAGTTGTTTTTCAACTTGCATTATCTTCACCATTTCCGTCGGTTTTTCTTCATTGGCTATATATATATATATCCCTAATAATAAAGCACAGATTGAGTCTCCGGGTTCACCGTCGCGCACTTTTTACAAAAGAGACCCCGTAGTTTCTGATATTAAACCCGCACTCCTTTTTTAAAGTTGTTAATCTGAAAAATGTTTCGTTAAAACAACCAAACCTCCGCCTCCTCCCCTGCTCTCCCATCGTCCGCAGAAGCCCACCCAAGTCCTCGCTCGCTCGCTGAGATCCATGGCGGCCGCGGTGGCTGGGAGAGGACGCGCACCGCTGTCCATCGTGCGGGCCAGCAACCGCTGCCGCTGCCAGCAGCAGGAGGCGCGGGTGGAGATCCCCTTGTGGGGCCGGTGCCGGCCGAGGAAGGCCCCGGCAGCGCCGCCGAACGAGAAGCCCGCGGCCGATGACGATGGTAGCGAGGGCGTCGCCAGCCCGGACACCACTCTCGCCTTCCCCGAGGACGACGAGGCGGCAGCGACGGACGATGAGGCCAAGGCCGGCGCACAAGACAAGGTGAGCCGCCGAGCCATGAGATCTGCGCCCGCCCGCCTCCCTCCGCCAATTTGACCCGCTTTGATTTTGATTTCTTGCTGCTCCTTGACGTGTTCGTCCTTCCCTCCGCCTCCGCTCAGTGGCCGAGGTGGAGCTATAGGCCACCGAGGTTGCCTATGTCGTGGGATGAGGAGGAGGATGGCGAATGGGAACCACCGAAGATTGACAACCCCAACTCCCCAAGTGTGAAGAGGCAGCTGGTTGTGGTGAATTTAAGAGGCCGATGAAGCAGAATCCTTCCTACAAAGGCAAGTGGCATGCGCCCCTGATTGACAACCCCAGCTACAAGGGAATCTGGAAGCCCCAAGATATCCCCAACCTTGAGTACTTTGAGCTTGACAAGCCTGACTTTGATCCAATTGCTGCTATTGGAATTGAGATCTGGACAATGCATGATGGCATTGTTTATGGCAATATTCTTTTTGCCGATGATTAGAAGGTAGCCACCTTTATCCTGGAGAAGACATGGAAGCCCAAGTTTGATGTTGAAAAGGAAAAAAGCAGATGGCTCAGTGGATCATCAAGCCTCCCACTTGGCAAGGTGCAGCGGCCCTCTTCTTGTTTTCTCTTTCCCAAGAGCACATCATGGATTATCAGCAGGATTGAGCCGATGATCTAGATCGAGCAGGTCAAAGGAACTTGCCAGCAACACTCCTCTTTGATCTGGTATGTCATTCATCTCGGGTGATTTCTACCCTAGAAAATAACATGGAACATCAAAAACTGCATTTTGAAAAGGTTACTACAAACTTGATTTTATTGATCCTGCATTTATGAAAATTTATGAATAGGACAATCGTTCGTGTTTTCTTCCAGATGTTCTAATGTATAAAACGATGCCATGATAGTTGGCATTCATGCTTCAAGTATGAGATCAGCTCAACCATCTCCAATAGTCTTCTTTCTTGCTATCCAGGACTTAAAAGAGCAGAAAATCTTTGGACAAGGGGTGGATGGGGGTACATGGTTTGGTCCCCTGTGCAGAATAAAACAGTTTTATGATACATAGGCTACAATTTTCAGAACTGAAACACAGGTAGGTTCCAGTTGTGATTCCGATGTACAACTTCGATTAGTATTTATTCCCACCGGCTGTATATACTGCCTATGAAATTTGTGGAATTTTGATCAAATTTGTAATGCATGGCCTGTTAGCTTATTCTCTGTTATCTATCTTTTTCATCTGTTATCCCAGCTAAAATAATTCTGCTGTTTGTATTTGATTGAAAAATATCATGAGCTTACGAGTTGATTTCACATATTTATTTGACAAGCCCGGTTGTATTTGGCAACCTCTGGCTTAATTTTCAGTTTGACATGCCTATTGTTTAGTATGTCTGATATCCCACGCAATTTGTACAAGAACCAAAGGATTATTGTAGTCTGCATGTGTGCATCCTCTGTAACTATCAGTCTATTATGATAACTGACAATAAATTATGATGGCATCCAAGGATTTGTACCCTGACTATAATGCTTTGCCATCACCTTAGATTATGAGTTTGATATTTTAGGAAGCGTGTTACTTAGAACAACTTATTAAGGTTATCTGAAAACATAGATTACACAAAACCTGAGTTTTTGGATAGACAAGAGCAAGTTGATTATGATGTTATCTTTTCTACATAGCATGGATGCCCTGCACTGTCCCCACCAGGATTGCTCTGCCTTGCCCTGCCCGATCGACGCCGGCTACGTCGCTACACTCCCCACGGCCAAGTAAGCGCCTAGGCCAAGTAACAAGTTATCACATCTTCGTGATCCAGTTAAATGTGCCAATGGACAAGTACGTACCATCCTACAGATATTGTTGTCATTGTTCTTCTGTTGTCAGTATGACAAAAAAAGAATTCATCCAGTCCAGGCCCTCCTCCTTAGTGCACGATGGTAATGTGTGTGTGTTGTGGTCAGCTTGCAGTGGCAGATAGTTCACAGTTCCAACTCCAGTGTTAACTCTGTTGTTCTCTTACTAATACTTCCATAAGATAAGATTGTAAACTAAATCTGCTGTTGTGTCATATTATTATCATTTGATTACTAATTAAACTAATAGTAAGATATTTTATACCCTTTTGTAGATGGTGCAGACTTTGCAGGTGTTCATAGAAATGATGTGCTATTCAAGGGGTTTGGGAGCACTAATAAAGAATCTCTTGCTGAACTTTTTGTACCACTAATGATTAAAGTGAGTTCTTTATAGTTTGATTCAATTTATTGTAGGAGGATATCTGGTGCAAAAGCACAAATTGGTGCAGCCATGCTTTTTTGTCGATGAATTTAATTTGACAATGTTCCTATATAGTTCCAGTTATAAATGTAGCCTTAGCTCCTTGCAGCAAACATCTCCACGTAAAGTTAACTCCACCATGTGTTCAACCTCTAAACTCACCTAACACCGCCTGTAATGGGATGACCTTGTTCATTTGAGCGATGACTTTGTTGTCATTTGCCCTTCAGATCATTTTCCTCTGATATAGTGATTAATTAAGTAACTTTGTTCTTCAATATGATGATCCTCTTTCCTCAGAACATGATTAAGCCACGTGATTCCATCATGTAGTGTATAGCTTGTCCTAGCTCAACTTACAGTTGTTATTTAGCTCCTCCATTTTCTAACAATGTGCACATGGCTATGTTTGGGAACCTTGGAAACAAAATGCAATTGCGATATTTGGGATTGAAAGCAAAAAAAAGGTGGGAAGATGTCCCGTAATAACAAGGAAAGAGGGATTCCGGGAAAAAAGTGGGAAGCCACACGTCCCGTAATAAGAAGAAAGTGTCCTAATAAGGAAGAATGGAGAGAAAAAAGAAGGAAAGGAGGGATTCCGGGAATTGATAATAAAGAAGGAAAGGGAGAGATTTCTGGGATTGATATTAAAGAAATAAACCAGCTAGAAATCAATCAAAAGTCTCCCCCTCAAAAAAATTTCATCCTCTTCCCTAGCTATAATCCCATGAACGAAGTTTTACCCTGTCCATAACTCAAGAGAAAATTATATTAGAATTATTTATTTATTGTTTATAATCACCGGGAAAAATTATGTTAGAAAATACTATGCCTAAGTCATAATAAAGAAATTATTTATTATTGTTCATGTACAATAAATTTTTGAGAATTATAATGAAAAATATAGTACCGTTAAAAATAGGTGCTTGATTGTTGGGCACGAATAGTGCTATGCTACACAGTCCCTAAACCTAGCCAACATTGCTTCATGAAAATTCGTGTTACCTCCGTAGTGAAGCAAAAAACATTGTACTAAAATGGACTTTACTATTTACGGTATAATGCGATATGTTTTGGGCATCACTAAGCAACTCCAACAAAGGCATGAAAAGGTACTCACAACCAGGTAGATATCTCTATGATTTAAATTCCACACACCTTTAGTACACTTCTGAAATGCGCTTATATTTTTCTGCAGTACATATTTTTATGGCAGGATGGAGGATTTCAAAGAGTTTGTTCATGTCATCATGCCTGGCGGTGTGCCATGGAATGAGAGGGGGTCTTGAGCAATTGGGTTAGGAAAGTGTGGTTTTTTTCACCCGATGCAACGCACGGGCATTTGTGCTAGTATATATATATATATATATATATATATGAGTTTGTGTCCTCTACATCATTCACTTATAGCTATTTGTTCATATTGTCTTTTCTGCTAAGTGAATGTGATCGGACCCTTCCCCCTCTATGCTACACTCAACCCAATCTATTCACAAATTCTTCATGTGCGTTCGATTTGAAACTCGTTCAAAATCTTCACTGTGTCCTTGTCAGCTGAAGAATTTGCGAACGGAAATTTTAACTTATCCTATCTAAATTTTCGGCTTTGCCACTCAAACCATTCCACATCCCACGACGACACTTATCTATTCACCCATGATCCCACAGGATCTCCACTTCTCAGTACGTGGGTGACACATGTCAAGCGAATGAGAAGGGTCAGGGGCACGTTCGTCCAATTTCTTTGGGCGAACAGTTTTTTCACCGTGGCTATAAATACCCCTTCCCTTCCTCACTTCACTTTTACTCCGCTCGTTCTCACTCCAGCTCAAGCTTCTCAAACCCGCGCCGCCGCTACTTCATCCTTGCCGGTGAGGAAGAGATTCACTGCCTCGACCTCGTCGCCATCGTACTCGCGCCGGCTGCGGGTTTCTTCACTCCGCTGCCACCGTAGCTGTCTTCCTCTGCCGAGTTAGGGCGTGGAAGATTTGAACTGACAAACTTCACATCTACACCTCTCAGTTCGTCGTGTTCTTCATCCAGGGTAATTAAAAGTTACTTTTACTACCGTCCTTGATTCGACAAATTTCTACAAAATCTTCAAAGGTGTTTATTCTTCAAATTCGTCGCACACTGAACACCTCACATATCATCTGTTCTGGATTCATTTCTCTAAGCTATATTTTTCTTCAAGATTCCTCAATTGTGTGGATTTTCGATCTATACAACTCTAGAACCTAAGACAAAGAACGCTTAGTGAAATTCTTCAAGACTCATCTGGTCAAATTTCTCAAACTTGTTCTTTTTGAAAAACCTCTGAGAACGCATATGACCTCTCCATATTCCTCGCAACTATACTCTGTTCACATGTACTCATGTCAGCTGCTGAATCACTAGGTTCTCATCAGCTTAACTCATTTGCAGCGTTCCTCGAAGAGAAGTTGCATACATCATCAGAGAATTCCATTGTTCAAATTCCTCATCTGAAGAAAATGGCTGATGGAAAGAAACCACAGAAAGGATGAAAGAGGCATGAGGTCAACACAGCGTTTGAAATCCCTGATGCTATTTATGTTGGGTACTGCACACCCCTTAGGAGGACAAAAATCAGCGCAAGGTGCACATTCAAAAGATTGAGAGGAGATGGGCAAGAGAGTGGAGGGAGTACAGGTATGTTACTCCCAAATACATGAAGAAATTCGCTCTCAATCCTCCATGCCCAAGACCTCCATTGGCACCTGGCCAAGAAGCAGATCCCACCAGCCTCAAGCGCGGTGAGGATTATCCTGATGAATGGGCCAAGCGCCAGGCCAAGCTAGCCAAAGTAGCTAAGGAAGCGGTGAGGAAATTTAATGAAGATTCTGCTGCTACTGCTACTGCTGAGGCCTCTGCAAGCAAGCCAAAGAAGGCCATGCCAAAGAAGCCGGCTCACAAGCCAAGTGCTTCACCCTCAATGCCCTCACGGCCAAGTTCCTGAGCAATGCCCTCACGGCCAGACTCTTCAAAGCCCTCATGGCCGACTCCTCATGCTGCTCCCAAGTCCTCAGCTCCTCCGCCAAAGTCCTCAGCTGCTCCGACCAAATCCTCAGCACCTGCGCATCTCGCCACGTGCCAAAGAATGACATGCATCTCTATTGCCTCAGGAGCTTCTGCTAGTTCCTCAGTTGCACCAAATTCCTCAACAGGCCCCTATCTACTGAAGAAAAAGGCCACTGCTGGACGAGGTTCTCGCCCAAGTCCTCACAAGAAGCAAGTCACCTTCCAAGTGCCGTCCGATAAAGATGAAGCTGATGATGATGAACTTGCAGAAATCATCAGAGATAGGCAAGTCAGGGCTGCTAGAACCAGGGGCACAAGTGTGCCTCTGCTTTTGGATCCAAAATTGATCCTTGAGTACATTGATCTATGGCACAAGGACCCCAATACTCCTATGCCTGATTTCAAGCTGACTCCTGGCCAAAGTCATATGTTGACTCACTTCATTCAGGAAGAAAAATGGAAGTTTGAGAAGGCCAGGCAAATCAAGAAAGCATAGTAAAAGAAGGAGTGTTTCCTGAAGAAGAGCATTATCTCTATGACAACTGAAGAACTTTTCACAATGCAATCAGAGATCAAGAAACTCAATGATGAATTTGACGCATACCGTGTTGACTGGCTTGGAGCCAAAGTCAGGTTTGTGAAATTGATTGAAAAGTGCACTTCCACTGTTGCAGCCCCAACGCAACAAGAAATTCCTCAGGCTGAAGCATCTGCTCAGCCTACTGAAGAAAATGCCAGCACCAGTAATGACACTCAGGCTGCTGAAGAAAATGCTAATTCTAGGGATGATGACTGCATTCTAGCCACTGAAGAAACGACCAGGGCAACCACTTGTGTTGTGCCTGAAGAAAGTGAAGACGTTAGGGCAACTGCATCAGTTGCGCCTGAAGAAATTCAACCAAATTCCTCTGGTCCTCCTGCACCTACACCAACTCCGATCCTTCCATCTGCATCAGATGTGAAGAAGACCAAGGCTGCAGAGCGTGCAGCAGTGAAGAAAAGGAAGGCATCAACTTCATCAGATTCTTTAGCCCGGAAGAAGATGAAGCCATTGACTAGCTCATTTGACAAACCAATTGATGCTGTTGCTATCTCAACCATGCCATCAAAGGACCTTGTTCCTTTTGATGAAGACTATGTGATTCCAAGTGAATCCGGTGAAGAGAATCCTTCTGCTGCTTCATCAGAGCACTTGGATGAAGAAATTGAATTGTATGAAAACCCTTCAACCCCAATTATCTCATAGCCCATGCCTCAGTTCACTGCTGAAGAGGACGGCGTTGAAGAAATGGATGAAGAAGTCGATGTGGACATTGGATGCACCACACCAGTGCTGAATGATGACTTTTGGGAAAGTCAGCACCCCATGTAACATCCCAAATTTTCAATTTGGAATGTTATACATTAGACCATCATTGCATATCATAATTTATTTGCTTTTGTTTTTGATCCTAGAAATTCCATGCAACTCAAGGACCCACGGAGAGAGTTGGGGATTTCGTTATTTTCATATTTGAGTTTTCTCAAATTTTGCGAATAGGATCATTTGATTTTAATTATTTTATCATCAATTATTTCTATTACAAAAATATGAGAGAGGGAATAAAATGACTTTCCCAAAATAAAGAAATATTGAGGATTTAATAATAAAATCAAATAAGATTTTATTTCGGAGTTTTTCGGTATTTTATGTGAATTTAGGAAAAATGTGCCTTTTCCAAAATTGCATTTAGACCCCAAATAAATGTTCACCTTGTGCAGCTTGATTTTAGAAGCCCGGGAAAATTTATTTCGGGATTTTTGGAGTCTGTTTAGTATTTCTTTTATTTGTTTTTCTGCGCGGAATAATAAAAAAACGCGAACCGACTTTGGGCCGTACCCGAGCGGGACTCCGCCCGGGGGCAGCCTTTATAAGCCGCCCGACCCGAGCCGCCAGCCCACCACGCCCGAAACCCTAATCAGCCGCCGCCGGAGCCGCCGCCGCCGGACCCGCCGCCCGAGGTCAACCTTGTTTTCGCCGCCCGTTTTTTTTAAAGAGAAAAAACGTCGCGGTTTTTATTTTTGTAAGTTTCGGTTTTTTAAATAGATCGGTTTTTCCAGTTTATTTATTTAGCGAACGTTCGTCTGTTCATTCGTTCTAGCGAACGTTCATTGTTTTTCTTTTTCTCGGATTAAATCCGCGATTTTCTGATCGCGATTCCTGAGCCGATTTTCGTTTTAGTATAACTTTTCGCTCGTTTATCGGAATCGGGCGATTCAAGCGCCTGGAGTTTCGTATCGAAACCCTCTATCCGTTTAACCAACTTAAACAAGTTTTTTCCACTGTAAAAATTGCCCTATATCCAGAATAGTAAACGAAGCTTGTTTCTTTTGCCGTTTGACTTTCGTTGCTTCGTTTGAATTGATTCTTTTTGCAAACTGGAGTTCTTAAGTTGAACCTTCTGGTTAGATCTCTTATTTGAGTTTTACCCGTGCATTAGATGAATACTTATTGTATGCTTATTTGTTTGTCTGCGATAGAATACCCAGAGTGCGCCGCCTGTTACTTCGAATCTCTAGGTTTCACGGATCATCAGCAAGGCAAGTAACACTTTGATCATACCTCCTACTACCCAGTTTTATTGCATTAGATCAATCCTCAAACATTGCATGATTAGGAGCTAATTAAATTGTGGGATGGGAAGTAGTTGAGGTAGTACCTATTTCCTGTTATGTTATCAAACCTTTGGGAGTTACTTCTACATTTGCTTACTATTATTGCTATGCTATGCTAGTAGACATGGATTGGGTGAGTGAAATCCATGATAGATGTGAGTTTGTTAATTAATGGTTTATCTAAGGTGGAAACTTAAATACACATCTGGGTGGATTGAGGTACCTGGGTACTCTAGGATTGCCTGTTTTTCTTTATGGACCGCCACCCAGGCCCAAAGGGATCATGAGATTTTTCATACTAGAAACTTCCGTGTGCAGCCACAAGCTATTATGGGCTCTAGCATAGTTGATTAAGTCGTGCGAACTCTTACAGGGTAGACTAGCAGATGTAGGGGAAAGTAGGTGTAACGGTCTACCCATCGTAAGGTGCTAGCGCTTCTGAAAGACTATGTCTCGGTCATCCGTTTCTCAAACACCATGTAGTGCGAGAAACCAAACGGAGGCGATCGAGTCTTGTGGGGAAAAGTGTGCAAACCTCTGCAGAGTGTATAAACTAATCATGGTCAGCCGTGTCCCCGGTTATGGACAGCTTGAGTATCTAGTACTTGGATTATCATGTGAATCTCAACATGTTACTCTCTAGTTTAATTTTGTTGGGTTTTGTTAAATGATGATGCTTAATTGGGATTGAGAATGTTGTCAACCATTCTCAATGTTTAACAACTACCATGATAGTTAAACAAAATTTATTCCTTTGCAGTAGGGAAAAAGTGGCTTTACGCAAAACTGTAACAATAGAGCTTTCCACCAGCCAAATATGCATATAGTATAGCTGTTTCATTCCATTACTCTCTATGTGTTACCTTGCCAGCATATTCCATGTGCTGACCCGTTTCGGGCTGCAACGTTAATGTTGCAGACTTTTCAGACGATGATTAAGGAGTTTTTAGGTCGTGGTTCTATACTCAGTGATGCCGTTGGAGTTGATGGACTCACTTATCTTCCAAGCCTTCCGCTGTTATAGTTATTAGATGGCCTTAAGCCATATTTATTGTAATAAGTTCTCTATTGAGACACTTGATGTAATAAGTGTGTGATTGCTACTCTGTTATAAATCCTCCGAATACTGTGTGGTGTCAGCATTACTGATCCAGGGATGACACCTGAGCATAGAGATCAGACTGTTTGAGGTCTGGTCGCTACACCCCAATTCTCCTTTGTTCATTCCTCTGCAACAAATTCCTTAGTCCCCAGTGACTACTGAAGTTCAAATGGGATCGGAAGAACCTCGTGCAACTCTGTCCATCCATGAAGAAATTCCAGCCACTAGTGCTGATGAAAATGTAAATGAAGAATTGAAGTCCCAGGCTGCCACTGAAGAAATTCCTATAATTCCTCAGCCTGTGGAACCTGAGATCGAGATCCCTAAGGTTGTGATGCAATTGACTGACACTCCTCACCCCAAGACAAAGGATACCTTCTCAAAGAAACAAAAATTCAAGGCTGATGACTTCTTTGGCAAGCATGTATTCTTCATTGACTACAACCCTTATGACTCTGCTCGTCTAAGGAGCAAGCGTTTCTGGACTACAAGCCAGGCCAACTTCTATTCTTCACTACTTTTCAACAAGGACAAAATCTTCTACCATGAGCATATTCCTCATGTGGACATGGAATCATTTCCTTGTTTCTCTCCTGTGCTCGGTGTGCTTCATGACGCACGCCTCCTCAACTTTTGCTCTGACATTGTTGATTGGAATGAAGAGCTCATTCTTCAGTTCTATGCGACACTGCACATCACCGGTGATCCTGAAGACATCAACACCTGGGTCTTGGACTGGATGACCGATAATACTCATTATAAGGCACCGGCCTATGAATTGCTTCACGCCCTGCCCATCAGTCCAACCAGTGAAGGAGCTCGCTGCCTGTACCAAGAACCTAAACTCACTGCTCATTACATGCAAGTGTTAATGAAGCCTCTGAAGCCCGATCAAGCCCCAAGGACCAAATTCCTCGTAAAGGACTTACTCTATGTGCCCAGAACAGTCTATCGCATTCTGACGAGGACAATGAGTCTCATCAAAGGCCACGACTCATCTGATGAGGAAATTGTTGGCATCATGAAGAATCTGCTATTCAATATCATTCATAGCATTCCTATCAATTATTACGATTTATTCTTGAGGACTCTGGCAAATGTTGCACTCTCTCCGTTTGATTTGAAGCCTTATGCTCCTTGGATTATGAGATTCCTTAGAACAAGGTCTTCACTCAACTATAAGGCTGATTTTTAGAATCACCTCAGCTACCAGCCCCCGATTGAAGTCCTCAAGCAGACTTATACCTCAGCTGATGAAAAGGGCAATGCAGCTCTAGTCATTGATGAAGGCATTCATCCATTGGAAGGTCAGTTTCGCAAAGCTGCATCTTACTCCACCAATGATGACTCTGCCACTCATGATTCTACTGCCAATGCACCCAAGTCTACTCCTCAAGCCACAGCTCCACGTGTGATGATTGACCATGAGCTGCTTCTTAGTCTTCACTAGAAGGTGGATCGAAACCATAAATGGGTTAAGCATCAGTTTGGTTCTATTCTTCACAACATGACTGCTACTCATAATGTAGTGAAGAAAAAACATTACTACCTCCATGAAGTTTTCAGTCGCACCTGGGCTGTCCTATCACATCTGTATGGTGAAGAAGATCTGAAGAAAATGGGTCTCAAGGAAGATTTCAACTAGTCTGCACCTCCACCGAAGAAATTCAAGAAGGTCAAGGTTCCTTCTTTGGTGACCAGCTCATATTCTTCATCGCGTGAAACCGACGAGTATGAAGACTTGGACGACACTGTGACAGACCCTACAAGGACAAACGACCCCAACAACGCTGGCGCTCCTCCATCAACTTGATATTCTTCAGGGGCGTTAGTCCTCATTTTCAACCCTTTTGGTCATTAGATGACAAAGAAGGAGAAATTTGAGTTAATCTTCAAGAGGGTCTACCTATATGGGCATTTATTTCTAAGTTACAACTCTCGTTCTATTGAAGACTTTGCTGGATCGAGTTCTAATCTTAAACTCTATGTTGGCCTGATTCTTTTGTTGTATTTTTCTGCATGCTTATTCCTCATTAATGTTAATGCACGCATGCTGAATTACATTAGTCACCATATTTCATCATGCATTTCAAAATCTTCATATTATATGTTAAATGCATGTATGAATTACAAGATATAGGGGGAGATCTCCATGATACTACTCTTCAAAGTGTGCATTGCTTCAAAAGCAAATTACTCACTATGCACATCTTCGGGGGGAGTTCTTATATATCTTGCAATCAAATTCCTCAATTCCAGTATTTACACTTCATATGTTTATCCCCGTTGAAAACTTAACCTATATTGTCATCAATCACCAAAAAGGGGGAGATTGTAAGTGCATCTAGTGCCCCTTAGTGATTTTGGTGTATTGAAGACTTATAGGTTAAGGGACTGATGCGTTTGTGAGTGTACACAGGTCTATAAGTCTATGAGGTGTTTGATATTTACAGTGAAAGTTGACCCCTAAAAATGAAGTTCTTCGACTAAAGACTTTGGATTTCTGAAGACTTTTTGAAGACTTTGAAAGTGAAGAAATTGGTGTGACCTTGAAGACTTGGTATTCATTCGAGGAACATGGAGCTTGAAGACTTTTGTTTTCGTAGTTTCATTTTCTCTTTCTTGAGTCATAGGAAACACCGTACTGTTAAAGGGGGTCGAGGAAATACTATGGAAAAATTTCCATGTGATGCTCAACTCAAAATCCTACACCTACCAATCCCTTCGAGTGAAGCCATTGGAAATCTCATATAGTTCAGTCATATTCTTCAATGATAGAGACGAAGTTCTTCTGCTCTCTGAGTAATTTGTTCTGACTGGGGAGTTAGGAATTCGTCAATGCGGATTGCCTACACCGTGAGGAACATGATAGCCCTGAGGAATTTGATACTCAAAATCCGCCCGTTGTTGTGCTATGCGCCAGCTGTCCCAAAATATCTACCCACCTAACGGTCATATCATTGAAGGGAATTTATGTCTTATCATGTCGGGCTGCTCCCTAGGCCATAAATAGCCGCCCCCTAGAACCACTAGCTGGTTGGCTGCTCCGAGAGAAACTGACACTTGTCATTTGAGAGCATCCCATCCTCCGAGGACTTTGAGTGAAAATCATCAAGTGAGGAAAACCCAAACCCAAACACATACAAACCCAAAGTGATTGAGCATCACTAAAGAGATTGATCCTATGTGGATCTGACGCTTGTTACCTTTGAAGACTATGCATCTTCCAGACGGTTAGGCGTCATCGTCTAGAGCATCCAAGAGGAATTTGTGGATCGCTAAGTGACCGAGTTTGTGAAGGTTTGGAAGTCACCTGAAGACTTACCATGAGTGATTGGGCGAGGTCTATGTGACCTTATCTCAAGGGGAATACGGTGAGGACTAAGTGTCCTGAGCTGCATGTTCAGGACTGGGTGTCCGCGACTGTTTGTCCTCAGGTTTAAATACTTAGCTGCCCTAACCAGACGTACAACTGTCACAGCAGTTGGAACTGGTCTACCAAATCATTGTCTCCACCAAGCTACCTGGTTCCATTTCCTCAACCCTTCCATTTCCTCATTTCTGTGTTGTGTGCTTGTTCATATCTGTTTGAAGACTTTGACTGAAGACTTTCTCTATTTCCTCAGTTCAATTTCTTCAGCCTGTTTGTCTTATCATATGTTTACACTTTATGTACTCTGTGCTTGTTTTCTTTTCATCATGAAGACCATGCTCATGCACTATTATGTTTACTTCTGAGTACTTATTCCGCTGCAAGTAGTTCTTCACTCAGGAATTTCCTCACCCTAAAATTCCTCAGTGAAGAATTCATAAAAATCGCCTATTCACCCCCCTCTAGTCGATATAACGCACTTCTAGACAAACCCAAAGAACACGAGACACAAGATGTATACTGGTTCGATCCACCATTGTGGTGTAATAACCTACTCTAATGTGGTGTGGTGGATTTCCTCTTGGGATGAGGATGAACAGTTACAAGGGAAGAACAGCCTCCTAAGAAGAGGTGTTCTTGTGCTTGGTGAGCTTGTGTGTTCGAGGATGATCTCGATCCTCCCCGGTATGGTGGTGGCTAGTCCTATTTATGGAGGCCCTGGTCCTCTTCCCAAATATTGAGTGGGAAGGGATCCCACAATGGCCAAATTTGAAGGCAGACAACTAGTACAATTTATCCTAACAAAAGTAGTCTTCGCCTGCCAAAGGTTCTGGTGGTGACGCCGTCTTGGGCTCCACGATGACCTCCGTCCTGCCATCCTGCTGGTCTTGGTCTTGTTGCACCGATATGGAAACCTTTGCCTGATGCCTTGGAACTCCTCGCATGCGCTTGCCTCCATAGCACCAAAGAGGAAACAAGGACACTGTGCTCGCTGGCGCCCGCCTGGTCTTGATCGTCATGGCTTACGACATTGGAACCTCACGAGTTTCGCCTTGCCTTGATCTCTTCGCCCCTCGCGAGCCAGCTTGGTGAGGCCGCCCCTGAGGAGATCTTGCGTCATCCGCCTCGCAAGGCTTGGCCCCTCGCGAGGGTCTTGGGTGTTTGCTGGAGAAGATGGGCCATACGGGGCCGCTGGAGGAGCCACGCTACGGGGCGCAGGCTGGCAAGTCTGGGGACCCCCGTTCCCAGAACACTGACAAGTACATTGAATGTACTTGCAAGCTCACAATAACCAAAAGCATTCAAGACAAACAACAACATGGCAATTACAGGTTAAGCAGGAATTCATCATGAGATCATCAGAATAACATGACATGAATCACATGAACATGATACAACTAGAATGGCATGAACATATAAATCTGACGATACTAGCATGCAACATGATGACACTATATGCACCATTTATTCTGCTCGGATTACTTTGTAACCAACACATGCATCACTTACCAACCTCGGACATCACACGATCATCCCAGGATCAAATCATGCTTGGTATAAACAATGCCATAGTAATCATACATGACCATAAGGAGCTTGACCTTCACCCGCGATTCTCGCACAACATCACAAGTATCCATCAACTCGGTATCCTCGATACCACGGTGATCATCTCATGATCACGAACGGAACCACTCTTGGTTCAACGGGTTACTTCATAACCAAACAGTGATCATTCACGGATCACATAACCAACTTATCTCATCGTCGAACCAGGGTTGTTATTAAGCACATTATTATTATTAGTGTTGACCCATAGTGTGACTGACAGAAACTGGGCCCTTATCCGCGGGCACGGCTATTGATAGATTTAATACACACTCTGCAACGGTTAGTACACTGTACCCACACCACGGAACCCATGACCTCGCACTCCCACTCGGGTGGACCAATGGCATTCCGACAAAACCGTCCTACTGCCATGACACTCTCCCGGCCACTCCGACCAACTCCCCTTTGGGCTAAGTCATGGGTGGCCTCGTGCCTACCAAAGGCACCAACGGCCACCGTCGAGGCGAAACATAAACGGTCCCAAATGGGGGCAATGGATCCATACTCAACAACAGGCACACAAGGATTATGCCGTCCTACCTGATCAGGGTAGCGCCCGCGCATAACCTTCCCTCATTGGAGGCACCGGCGAGAGGCATGACAATAGACCCAGTTAGGAACTTCCCATTAGGCAATCGTGGTTGCACTGGTCAGCTCAATATGGTGGCACCATGACTCAACCAACAGTTGTTCAAGTTCAATTTAATCCGGTTAAATTTGAATGCAATATGTTGAGCCATGATAAAATGACATGGCGCAAATATAATGCATGAGCATGATAAAAACATAAACATGATGGTACAACATAACTATCCACCATATCAACAATGAATCATATCCAACTGAGCATGGCATAATGACGAGCATGAATATCACAAGTACAACACTACTCATAACATGATTATTATCATCAACAATAAATACCATGCAAGAACACATCAATAACATAACGAAGTAAACACTTAACTAACTAACAGCAGAGGAACAAAGCATATTAACGGTTCTCGGTAACCAACGTTAGTCATGCACCGAAGAACATGACCAAACCAACATGTACTACCATCAAGCATGACAATATGGAAGTAATACTGGCAGGTAGAACATGATATCAGAGTGCAAGAAACATAGCATGATGGTAACCACCGGCCCATAAGCATAGCCGAAATAACGACAGCAATAGCAAAACAAACATATAGTTATTAAAGATTCAAGTTGAACACCAATGCTACTACATGGCTATCATGCAAATGGTGGTTGTGGCTTGCCTGGGGTGGAAGAAATCACCAGGAGAAAGTGAGAGGAGCTCGTTGAACAAATCACCGGCAAACATTCTCTCTCGGAGGGGCTGATTAAGCACAAGGGAAATATGGTCATTTTCACAGTCTCAAACCATAGTGAAAATGAAACCAACAGAACAGGCTCAACAAGACGAAGATGTGAGCGTTGGATTCACCTCATTCGGAGTCTCGAGCAAAAAGTTATAGCCCGACGAAGTTTAGGGACCAATATGTAAAAATAACTCTACAAACAGGCCCTTGAGCTGAAAAAGAGAAAGCGCATTTAGAGAAATACGCCTTCAGAGCGGGGAAAATGCATTTTGAGCTGAAAGAGAAGGAAAGTGCGCTTTCCATATGGGAAGACGTATTCAGAAGAATACGCCTCCACTTATCCAGCGTGGCAAGGCGGGACCGGGCGGCTGTGAGACTTACAGGCGAGGTCCACTTTATCCTCTCTCTCTCTCTCCCCCCGTCTGCTTCTTCCACCTCCCGATGGGCGAAACAGAGGAGTCTGGGGCGGGACAGAGGAGCGGCCGGCGCAGGTCTCCGGTGACTCCGGCCACCTTAGACCAAGGGGAAGGCACCTGCGGGACAGGGACGGAGCATCGCGTCCGTTCAGAGGCTGCACACACACCGGGGAGAAGCAGGGCACGAGGTGACCGCGGTGGCCGAGAGCAACGGTGGTGGCCAAAGTTTGGGATGAGCAGCCACAGCAGCTCCGGAGAGAAACTGAGGGAAGGGGAGGGCGCATCAGAGTCTGGGTGAGCTCCTGGAGGTGGAAAGAAGAGGAGGGGAGGCCGAAGTTGAGTCAATTTAGGTGGTGGCTGGCGGCGAGGCTTCGGCCATGGGCGGGCAGGGAGAGCTTCTCGAGCTCGTTTGAGACGCTGGGGAGGGGTAGTGGAGCGAGGGAGACCAAGCTGTTGGTGACCTCGAGGGGCTTCCTTATATAGGTGGGGCGAGGGAGACCAAGCTGGTCACCGCCGCATGAGCTCGGCCAACACTCTGGCGACGCTCAGCGATCACGAGTGGGTGTGGGAAGGCGACGAGGGAGGTTCGGATGAGCTACAGATACGCACATGGCAAGAGGGGTCGAGGGCGCAGAGGAGAAACGGCCATGACACCATTAGTGCTCGGTCGGCCACAGTGCGCCCGTGGGCGCGCGGCGACGAGCACTGACGGAGGGGCTTACGGAGAGGGAGATGGCTCCAGGAGGACGGCGACGATGTGGTAAAACTGTTAGACACGCTCAAGAACGCGAAGACGACGAGAGGGAGAGGGGCCGGGGCTAGAAGACGCCCTGGACGCGGCCAACGCCAGCAGAGCATGCGCGTTGTGTGCCAAAGCTCGTGATCACCACGTCCACTGGTGCACACAGTGCTACATAGCCGGCCAAACAATGTATGGGGGTTTGTCCTTCCTGGGGAGGTTGCAACTGTGGTGGTAGTTCGGTGAAAAACGCTCTGGTTAAATGGTAATTAACCTCTGAAGTTTACTTCAATAAACTTGAACGTGTATTGGTGATTTAGAGGGACTTGGTTGGGTCCAAAAGTTTGTCTGGGCTGATTAGATTAGGAAGGACTATAATCTTGGTAAGTTTGAGAAGAATTAGACCAAGGATTAATACACTTGCTTTGCAACTGATCCAAATGGTCCAGAAACTAGATCAAGATGTTTCACTCACATGGATAAGTCACTTGAGCTGAAATTTGGCAAGGCTTAGGGATTGGGACGTAGTAAGATGCCGTAAAAATTTCATACCAATTGGATTCACCAAAATGGTACTTCCTTCACAGCTATTCTCTCTGTCCAGAAACTTGCAAAAATTCCAGAGGAATATTTGCTTGATGAATTATTCCTAAATTTCGTGGAGAGAGGTCTTATGGCAAATTTTCAGGAAAAATGAAGTAATATAAAATGTACTTGCTTCACAATCTGAAAATATTGCCAGAATCAAAGATTTGGTCCTGTGCTCACATAGATGATTGGATAAGGTTGCCAATTGGAGGGGGTGTGCTAATATGAGTACATGAAGGAGTGTGCAAAATTGCAACGCATTTGGATAACCCTAGCTAGCACTTCCTTCACAAAGCCTTCTGTCTGGCAGAAACTTTGAAAAATTACCGAGGAAGTTTGGCTAGGCAAATAAAGTTGAATTTTGGCACAGGTCAATTATTTGGACAGGAAAAGGTGTCCAAAAAGTTTGGGGTCAAATTGGCAAATATAAATAGCACTTGCTTCACAATGTGCCATTTAGGACAGAATAGGAAATGAATTTATTGAGCATGATGAGAAACATGGCTAACGAAATATTTTGCCATATTTGAGGAAGATATGACCCAAAAAATTTATGAGAATTATTTGGGAATTTTTGGATAGACATAAATATAGGTTGCTTCACAACCTAGGGCAGATAGCGTTATTCCTTTAATAGAAAAAAGGAATATTCCTGAAAAAAAAAAGAAATTAGGGTTTGGTCATGGAGTTAAGTGAGATGATCTTGGCAAGGTTTTGAGAAGGATGAGCCACTTGGGAGGGGGAATGAGGATGATTTCCCAAGTGGCAAGGCCACAAAACCACTCCAAAAAGAAAAACACAGCAAAAACCAAATATATTAAAACGAAAAGAAAAGGGCCAAAATCCAGGCTGTTACACAAAGTCATGCTTGTCGAGTCCTTAGGGTTCAACCTCATGTCTGTCTCAATGCTTTCTGATCTTGATATGGTTGTTGTCTTTGGCAAGTATCATTGTGTTGTGATCATGGAAGCTGACAATTCCAAAGTCTTCGAAGGCTTTAGGAGAGGAGATTTTTATATTGTTGATTTCTCTACAGGACAACAACCTGCTACATGTCTACTTGGAAAAGCTTTAGAAGGCTGGCTATGGCATCGACGACTTGGTCATGCTGGCATGAGGAACTTGCACACGCTCGTGAAGAAGAAGCATGTCATTGGCATCGAGGGTGTCAAATTCCTCAAGGACCATCTGTGTGGAGCTTGTGAAGCTGGGAAGATGACCAAGGCCAAGCATCCCTCAAAGACCATCATGACTAACACTCGTCCATTTGAATTGCTTCACATGGATATCTTTGGCCCTACTCATTATGCCACATTTACTAATACTGCATCTTTATATGGCTTTGTCATTGTTGATGACTACTCTCGTTATATATGGGTGCATATCATCACTTACAAAACTGAAGTGCAGGAAGTCTTCAAACAATTTTCCTCGAGGGCTTCAACCAATTTTGGTGTGAAGATCAAGCACATCAGAAGTGACAATGGAGCTGAGTTCAAGAATACTGGTCTTGATGATTATCTTGATGAACTTGGTATTACTCATGAGTTATCTGCTCCTTATACTCCTCAGCAGAATGGCGTCGTGGCGCGCAAGAACATGACTCTTGTTGAGATGGCTCGCACTATGCTTGATGAGTACAAGATGCCTCCTCGCTTCTGGCCCGAGGCAATTGATATTGTGTGCCACATCATCAACAGAGTATATCTTCACAAATTCTTCAGAAATACCTCCTATGAACTCCTCATGGACAAGAAACCCAATGTGAGTTATTTCAAAGTCTTCGGTGCTAAATGTTGGATTAGAGATCCTCATCAAAATTCTAAATTTGCACGGAAAGCACATGATGGTTTTATGCTTGGTTATGGAAAGGACTCACACACCTACAGAGTCTTCAACACCTATCACCACAGGGTTGTTGAAACTGTAGATGTGCGATTAGATGAGACTAATAGCTCGCAAAGAGAACACCTGCCTCTTGTGCTAGATGAAATACCACCCGAGGAATCCATTAAGTTCAAGGCTATTGAGGATGTCATTCCTGCCGAAGAATCTACTGAAGAAGTCATTCCAGAATGTGAAGAACATCATGCTGGAGCACCTGAAGAAAACGACTCTGAAGAAAATGCTGAGCAAATTCCTCATCGTCAACCAGCACATCCTCGCGTTGCTAATGAAGTGCAAATTGAAAGAATCATCAATGACATCAAAGCACCAGGTCCTCTCACACGCTCAAAAGCTTCACATTTGTCTAACTTTTGTGGGCACTTTGCTTTTGTCTCTATCACAGAGCCCACTAAGGTAGATGAAGCATTTCTGGAGCCTGATTGGATTCAAGCTATGCAAGAAGAATTACATTAGTTCGAGCTCAACAATGTGTGGGAACTTGTCAAGCGACCAGACCCTCACAAGCATAATATCATCGGCACCAAATGGATCTACCGCAACAAGCAAGATGAAAATGGCCTTGTGGTGAGGAATAAGGCATGGCTTGTAGCTGAAGGCTACACACAGGTTGAAGGAATTGATTTCAATGAAACTTTTGCACATGTTGCTAGACTTGAGGCTATTCGCATATTACTTTCTTATGCCAACCATCATAATATCATCTTATATGAAATGGATGTCAAAAGTGCATTCCTCAATGGTAAGCTTGAGGAAGAAGTATATGTTGCTCAACCCCCAGGTTTTGAGGATCCAAAGCATCCTGACAAAGTCTTCAGACTCAATAAGGCCCTCTATGTCCTCAAGTAGGCCCCTCAGGTGTGGTATGATACTTGGAAGGAATTCCTCATGAAGAAAGGCTTTTAAACCTGGTTCACTTGACCCAACTGTTTTCACCAAAGCTTATGATGTTGAATTATTCATAAGCCAAATATATGTTGATGATATCATCTTTGGTTGTACTGACCAATGTTGGAGTCATGAATTTGCCTACATGATGAGTGAAGAATATAAAATGTCTCTGATGGGAGAATTGAAATTCTTATTAGGTCTTCAGATTCGTCAACAACGAAACGACATCTTCATATCTCAGGAGATAAACCTCAAGGATGTGTTGAGGAAATTCAGCATGCAAGATTGCAAAGGCGTCAAAATCCATATGCCCACAAATGGCCATCTATGCACTGATGAAAATGGTATTGACTTCGATCAAATGGTATACCGCTCCATGATTGGCTCTTTATTGTATTTATGTGCATCTAGGCCAGATATTATGCTTAGCGTTTGCATGTGTGCCTGCATTCAAGCTACACTGAAGGAATCACACCATAAGTCTGTGAAGCATATTCTTCGATATCTAGCTCACACTCCAACACTTGGATTATGGTATCCCAAGGGCTCGACATTTGATCTCATTGGATATTCAGACTCTGACTATGCTGGTGATCGTGTGGACCGCAAGTCAACATCAGGCACATGCCATTTCCTCAGACGATCCTTGGTCTGTTAGTCCTCAAAGAAACAGAACTGCGTATCGCTCTCTACTTCTGAAGCTGAGTACATTGCTGCTGGTTCATGCTGTGCTCAATTGCTATGGATGAAGCAAACTCTCAAGGACTACAACATCAATATGAAGAATGTGCCACTCTATGGTGACAATGAGAGTGCTATCAAGATTCCTCATAACTCAGTTCAGCACTCGAAGACAAAGCACATTCAGATTCGTCATCATTTTGTTCATGATCATTTGTTGAAGGGCAACATCTCTATTGAGCACGTGAAGACTGAAGAACAGCTAGCCGATATCTTCACAAAGCCCTTGGATGAGAAGAGATTTAGCAAGTTGCGGTGTGAGCTAAATATCTTAGAATCTTTGAATGTCCTTTGAAGAGGACACACATCCTAACACTTATGCAAAATTAATGACTTAGATGTGCAACACACGAAGTAACATTTTTCTTCAATCGATGAAGACTAACCCTCTAAGTGTGAAGAAATTCTTAAAGTTTCCTTTTCTGCTCTGTGAATGTGATCGGACCCTTCCCCCTCTATGTTATACTCAACCCAGTCTATTCACAAATTCTGCATGTGCCTTCCATTTGAAACCCGTTCAAAATCTTCACTGTGTCCTTGTCAGCTGAAGAATTTGCAAACGAAACATTAAAACTTTCTTATCTAAATTTTTGGCTTTTTACCACCTAAATCATTCCACATCCCACAATAAGACTTATCTATTCACCCACGATCTCACACGATCGCCACCGCTCTGTACATGGGTGAAGCGCTGAAGCTCCAGCCTATATATCTTTTTAATACTACTAGTACTAAACGTGGAGTAGTGGTAGAGTAGTTTATATTTTCTCTGCATATAGTACCAGTTAGTCGTGCTTCAAAACTGAAGGCACGCCATTAAAAAAATAAAGTCGAGAAATAATGCGGCACTTCAGGCCAATGCGGCCATATAGCATTTTGCACGAGAAATGACACACCATGTTTCATTGACATGTGGTCCCGTTCCAACATGTCAGTGAGACGACGGTGAGGCCTTTTGTACAATTTCTGAATGGACGTCTATGTAGGCCAGGGCGCCTCTTCGTGTACCATGGCAACTGTCCACCACCTCTTCTCCTTCCCCTCTCGATTTGGAACTGCTGTCGCACGCTCTTCCTTCCTCCTCCATTTTCCTTCACCCTTCCTTGTGCCATTGTACGATCATCTTCTCCATGGAGGGAACAAGCTAGAAATGACCCCATTATTCTTGCCCCGATCTAAAAGATGGCATGGTGGAGGAACTCATTGATCGGTGTGACGTCATCACCTCGGCTAGCATGGCAGGTTCGTTCAAGGCAATTCTCGACTCAACTAATAACATTATTACAAGGAACCCAATGGTCCGAGAGCGGTTTGATCTCCCTTATCTTCTTTGCTATAAGCCTCTTCGTATGCGCGCGGACAATGGAGGCCTCGCCTTGTGCAAGTTGATGCCACTTGATAACAATACGTGTGAAGTCAAGATGCCATCGCTTAAGGGTAAGGCCTGGGCTGGCGCAAATGGAGATTGGGTTGTTTATATTGGGTACAATTGCGAGTGGGAACTTGTGAATGTGTACACTCGTTAGCGGATTCCACCTCCAAAAATCTCAGAGTGCCCTGAGGTTGAGCACACAGATGATCTACATACGTTCAAATACGTTCATGGTGGCTGTCATCTATGGAAGATAGCAATTTTTCGAGTTCCCAACCGCTCTTGGAATTACGAGAACTATGAAGTTGTTGCTATCTTCGACAAGCTTGTTGCCGTCGTTACTGATTCCACGGTTCGTCCGTGGATATTGCTCAAAAATTAGTTTCTGTACATGGATGAGTACTATGGTGCAATTGAATACGAGGATATTGTGTTTGCTGCCACCACTCGTGGCTCTATTTTTGCATGGGATCCTCGTAGTTTTGGTACGTTTGTCTTCCATCGTAAATATAATTGTTTCATCCACATGCATGCGGGTTTGCAAGTTTCTCTTTACTAATTAACCTTCTTGTGTTTCCAAGGTCCTGTGAACATTCCACCACCTATACTTGAAATTTTTTATAACCAAGGGGAAAATGACGATGGTGATGATCACGAGCATGAGAACGAGCAGAACTTACATACTCAGTGGCGCCTGGCAACTAATTATGATGGATCACCTCTTCTTGTTAGTATACAGTGCAATGAGATTGTTACAACTGAGGGAGCACGTGTTGTCTCCCATGGTCGCCCTCTCCGGACCTATTCCAACACCTGTTGCAGGGTATTCGGGATGGATACTAGTGTGCCAGCGCCAACACCTTCTCCCTGGTACAATATTGATAGTCTTGGAGAAAACTCGCTCTTCCTTGGACCAAACTATCCAATGATGGTGAAAGGCGATACAGTTGATGTTGACACAACATTACTACCATTTATAAGAAGCAACTGTATCTATACCTCCGACATTGCGGTGGTTCCCTACCCCGGTCCTGATACATGCCGCTTCAGCCTGGATGATCAGTCATGCGTTGCTCTCGATATTGACAATAGTTGGCCCTTCCCAGAGCACCTATGGTTTAAAGCAAGCGTTTCCAACGCTGAGGATTGGTTTAGTTGAAGTTCATTTCATTTCTTGTTATTTGCTGTGTGATGAAAACTTCAGTATTTACTAGAATGTTTTGTTGGAAATAATCTATAATCCAACATGTATCCTCGTTGTCGTTGTGTGTTGATGACTTGTTGTATGTAATGAATGGTACATTTGCAAATGCATGTCATATACTCAATTTATGAATGGTTTTCGAGTCACTTCTTGGAGTGTGAGTACCGTACTAGTATAGCCAGCATCTGGTTAGTATATGAAGTTGCCACATCACATAGAGCCAACCTAATATTGGAGTATGCTAGCCCTCCACCGGTGCACCGCTTCAAATGGCGGACGAACGGAGAGGTCGCGTCACCTTGTGTCCAGATTTGAGATGCCACGTGTACCAGATGAATGACTCCAAGTTGAACCACCGTGATGCCAGGTGTGTGCCGAGGAACACTGTCGGAGAGACCCCCTCATAATTTTCCTACATTGATCGTTTGATTCATAGGATAGAATGCTATAGGATTTTTTCCCTATGTAATCATGCTTTAATTGGCAATCTAGCATCCACTCCAACTTTTGTTTCACTTCCTTTGTTCCTACAAAGAGAGTACTTGCTCTAAATGATATGCCGCTACAAGAGCCGCCTATATTAATTAACCACGCTCTAAAAAGGTGGACCAGCTTTGGCTATAGTAGTACAGTACTTGGTTAGTTGGTGACCTTGCGCTTGGATCTTCTCCTCTTCCGGAAGTCGAACAATAATGATGGTACTACAGTAGTACTTCTGGCAATCTGACACCAAATGAACAGCTGCACGTCCACCGCTTGTAAGCAAAAGTTTCTCCTCGTGCTACGAGCCACCGCGCACGCGTTGGCGAGGGAGAAGGCGTAGTAAGCAAGCTTCTCGTCGTTATGCGAGTTGACGGGACACATCAAAGTTATTTATTAGTACGGTCTTTAAAAAGGGCCGACCATGTCCATGGCTACCATCCCGTGCTCTGTCATTGAGTACGTGCACTATTCATGTGCCATCGAGGAGAAAAAATATGCGTAGTACTAGGTGCCATCAAAGTGCACGACTCACTTACGGATCGCATATCTCCATTTTCTTGCATGACACGCCACCTTGATGCTAGATGTCCCGCGTGTCATGGAGGCATATAGTATGATTTTTAAATGGAGGCATATAGATGTCCTGCTGTCGGCAAAAGGATGAACAAAGCTCATGTCTTAAACGAAAGAGTGGAAGCACATAGATTCCCGACGACCGAGAAGGAGCAACA
Source organism: Triticum monococcum (assembly GCA_034509565.1). Taxonomy (NCBI): domain Eukaryota; kingdom Viridiplantae; phylum Streptophyta; class Magnoliopsida; order Poales; family Poaceae; genus Triticum; species Triticum monococcum. The sequence goes on along the minus strand of CM067843.1, from coordinate 254,372,248 downwards.
AACCTCGCGGTGGAGCGTCTGCACTCATAATATTTTATATTATTCAGCGATATAAAATCAACTAAGTCTCTCCATGTTCCTATACCATTCTATAGTATGAGAATAACTTTGAACGTAAGCCATTGATTCACTCTATCCAATGGTCATAGTTGGAAAATCCAAACAAAACCAAGCATTGGATCAACTCTTTTAGCACTTAGATTGTTGCCGCCTACCCACCTAGCCCACCTATTTATCCGCTCACGTGTGATGACCACATGAGCTATCCACTCAGATTGTATGTTAAAAAATAAAGGTCGATAACTAATGCGGCACCTCGGGCCAACGCGGCCAGATCGCATTTTGCATGAGAAATTACACACCAAGTTCCGTTGACATGTGGTCCTATTCCCACACGTCAATGAGACGATGGCGGGTCCTTTTGTACAATTTCCAAACGAGCGTGTAGGACGGGGAGCCTCTTCGTGTACCATGCCAAACTGGCAACCTTCCACCGAATCTTCGCCTTTCCATCTCGATTTGGAACTGCTGTCGCACGCTCTTCCTCCCTCCTCCATTTGCCTTCACCCTTTCTTCTGCCATTGTTCGATCGTCTTCTCCATGGAGGGAACGGGCCAGAAACGACTCTGTTATTCTTGCCCCGATTTGAAAGATGAAGTCGTAGAGGAACTCATTGATCGGTGCGACGTCATCACCTCGGCTAGCATGGCAGGTTCGTTCAAGACCATTCTCGACACAACCAATAACATCATTACAAGGAACCCAAGGGTCCAAGAGCGGTTTGATCTCCCCTATCTTCCTCGCCGTTACCTTGCTGACTGGCGCGGGGACGAGGGAAGCCTCGCCTTGTGCAAGTGGATGCCGCTTGATAATGATACATCTGATGTTAAGAAGCCACTGCTTGAGGGCATGGCATGGGCAGGCGCAAATGGAGATTGGGTTGTTTATATTGGGTACAACTATGAGTGGGAACTTGTGAATGTGTACACTCGTCACCGGGTTCCACTTCCAAAAATCTCAGATTGCCCAGAGGTTGAGCACACCGGTATTCTACGCACGTTCAAATATGATCATGGTGACTGTCTTCTATGGAAGATAGCAATTTGTTGAGTTCCCAGCCGCTCTAGGCATTACAAGAGCTACAGAGTTGTTGCTATCTTCGACAAGCTTGTTGCCGTCCTTCGTGGTTCGACTGGATGGATATTGCTCAAAAGTCAGTTTCTATACACAGATGTGTATGGGATCCTCATAGTTTTGGTAAGTTTGTATTCCACCGTAATTATAATTGTTTCATCCACATGCATGCGGGTTAGCAAGTTTCCCTTTACTAATTAACCTTCTTCTTGTGTTTCCAAGGTCCTGTGAACATTCCACCACCTATACTTGAAAAAAATTATAACCAAGGGGGAGATGACGATGCGGATGATCACGAGCATGAGGACGAGGAGGGCCCATATACTTAGTGGCGCCTGGCAACTAATTCCGATGGATCACCCCTTCTTGTCTGTATACAGCCCACGCACTGCTGATGTTACTACTATGGAAGCAGGAGTTGTCTCCCACCGTCGCACTCTCCGGACCAATTCCAACACCCGTTGCATGGTATTCGGGATGGATACTAGTGTGGTAGCACCAACACCTTCTCCTTGGTACAGTATTGATAGTCTTGGAGAAAACTCGCTCTTCCTTGGTAAAACTATCCAATGATGGTGAAAGGCAATCCAATTGCTATTGACACAACATTACTACCATTTATGAGAAGCAAATGTATCTATACCTCGGACATGGCGGTGGTTCCCTACCCTGGTTGTGATATAGTAGGCCGCTTCAGCCTGGATGATCAGTCCTGCGTTGGTGTTGAGATTGACAATAGCTGGCCCTTCCCAGAGAATCACTTGTGGTTCAAAGAAAGCGTTTCCAACACCGAGGATTGGTTGAGTTGACGTTCATTTAATTGCTTGTTATTTGTTGTGTGATGAAAACTTTAGTATTTATAATGTATCCTCGTTGTCATTGTGGGTTGATGACCTGTTGTATGTAATAAAATGATATGCCTGTGATAAACTTACTAAATTTATGAATGGCTTTCGAGTCGCTTCTCTCAGTGGGAGCTGCGATGAAGGAAAAATATATTTTCCGAATACATAATTGTACGTGCATTGCAATAGGTTAGCGGATGAGGCCAATCAACAATAGTACACTATTTGTACTAGCTTCACATGATGCACTATCTCTACGTCTATGTATGTAATACAACAAGTTTTAAACTTGAGACCAGCCACCCACCCTCACAAAGAACACATTTTAACCTAGCACAGACTCTAGGAAATTTGGCCACAGTGTGAGGTGGGCCATATGTTAATATGTTCGCTATATGTAACCAGCACCTTGAATCTATCGGATTTCGGGTTCCGGCAGACCCTTAAGGTTCGAACACTGGGGTGCGTGCAGAGATTACGTCTTCTACCTCCCCGTCTCGCAAAGATCTAGACTACTGAAAGAACTGCACAAGAGACACAAGGTTTATACTGGTTCAGGCCACCATTGTGGTTTAATACCATACTCCAGTGTGTGGTGGGTGGATTGCCTCTTGGGGCTGATGATGATGAACAATACAAGGAAGAACAACCTCGCGAGGGTCTGTTCTTGGCTGGGGCGATGAACTGCTGGGAGGAGTTCAGCCACCTTTCTCTTTCTCTCTCTCTAACCGCCTCCTGCTTACTCTTTTTCCCAACCCCCTTGCTCTGTGGGCGGCTGGTCCTATTTATAGAGGCCCTGGTCCTCTTCCCAAATATCGAGCGGGAAGGGAGCCAAAAATGGCGGGCTAATTTGAAGGGGGACAGCAAGTATCAACTATCCTGACAAAAGCAGTCTTCCCTGCGCAAAGCTCTGGTGATGACGCCGTCTTGGGCTCCACTGTGACCTCCATCTCGTAGTCCTCCTGGTCTTGGTCTTGTTGCACCGAAATGGCAACCTTTGCCTGATGCCTCAGTACTCCGCGGCTGCGCTTGCCCCCTTTGCACCAAAGAGGAAAGGAGGACGCTGCACGGGCTGGCACCCGCCTGGCGCCCTGAGTCGTCATGGCTTGCGTCACGGGCACCTCGCGAGGTACCCCGCCTGGATCTCTCCGCCTCCTCGCGAGCCAGCCTGACGAGGCCGTGCCTGAGGAAGCTCCATGTCGTCCGCCCCGCGAGGCTTGGCCCCTCGCGAGGGTCTTGAGTCTTGTGTTGATGAAGATGGGCCGTGTTGGGCCCCCTTTGAGCCACGCCGCAGGCCGCAGGCACGCAAGTCTGGGGACCCCCGTTCCCAGAACACCAACAGTAGCCCCCGGGCCCAAGGCACGCTCGGACTTGGCCGTGCCGAGAGGCGAGAGGGCAAGGGCGAAGCGCCGCGAGCCCTAACAGCCTGCGGCCTTGGGCGCCGCGTGGCGGTTGATGGGACGTGGGCGTCTCCGTTTCCCCATGACGCCTTGGTGATCGTGCGAGTTGGACAAGTCCCTGCACGCAAATCGTGTCATGATTACCTGTGATCGTGGAGGCCAGCGGTTGGCCTTCGCCGGCTATAAGTATGGGCCGGCGCGCGCCCTTCCAGTTCATCCCCCCTTGCTTCTCCTTTTTCTTCATGGCCCCGTCAAGGAGGTTCTCGGCCACTGAGAAGGGGAAGGCTTGCCGGGTTGAGCCCGCCTCTCCCCCACCCAAGCGTGGCAGAGGGCGCCCTCGCAAGCATCCTGTGGCCACCATGGTGGCTCCCCGCGGTCGTGGAGGTGATCTTCAGCACGGCGACGGGCGGATTGCTGCAGCCGGGGGGCGCGCTCCGGCTGCGTGTCCCCCCAGGCCGCGCGTTCGTGCTTCTCAAGTGCTGCCGGAGTTCGTCGTGTGGTCGGCGGAGCCGGCTAGCACCCGGCTCCCGCTTCCTCGCTTCCTCCTTGGCGAGCTCCCGGCCGGCGCCCCGTGCGGCCTCTGGCTCCAGGCCGACGGCTACTGCAGCCGGGCCTCATGGGTCTCCCTGGAGGTCTCCGCGGCGAGGAGCCTGTCCCTGGCCCGCGGTTGGCAGACGTTTGCCCGTGCGCGTGGCCTGAGCTGTCGGTGCACCCTACACTTCAAGTTCGACGGCGACGCCACCCTCTACGTGAGGGTGTTTGGGGAAGATGGTCGCCGCGCAGGGTGTTGCCCCGAGGGTGACGACCGCGGCCAGGAAGCCAGCTCCAGTGATGATGGAGGGAGCAGCGCTCGCGCGGCTGGCGGCGTTCGGGGTTCCTCAAGCTTCTCCGGTTCTTCTTCAGGCGGCGACTCCTCCAGCGGTGGCCGCGATCAGCCTCCACGCCATCGTATTTTCTTGGGGGGTGGCAACGTGTCCGCACGCCGCCACGCCCTGGTGAAGCGCGAGAGGGGGTCCACCTGAGCCCCGGAGGCAGCTCGGGCCTTCCCCGCGGGCCGGTGTGAGGCAAGCCGCGCCGGATTTGTTCTCCCTTTTCCCTTTTTCCTGCGTAACAAAGACAATTGTGCAGAGCCCCGCGGGTGCGTGTTTGGGTTATTGCTGTTAATCATCGTTTTGCTTTCGTTAGCGTTCCTTCCGGCTATGTGCCCGAGCATGGATAGTTCCCGACCCCGGCCGTGGGGGGGGGCGACTGACCCAGGCCCTTTGTTTGTGTCGCGGTGCCCGTGGGGCACGGACTGGAGGGGTGCTCCTGTAAGGGGCCAAGGTCGCGAACTCTTTGAATGACTAGGATAGGAACGCTCGTGAGGGCGCTCAGCTGCCCCCCTCGCGAGGCCTTGCGCAAGAGAAATCGAGGCAGGAGAGTGAAAAGCCGAAGAACCGCAAGCCAAAGACGGCAACAACTTCAATAAAACTTCAAATGAGAAGGAACAAGCCAATTGCGGAAAGCAAATGAAAAGCCGCGTCCAGCACCTAATCTAGTCTTCGACGTCTTCTCACCAGCACGGAGCTAAGTGCTGCCACTGGGCGTGGGAGGGAGCCCCACGGCCTGAGGCCGGCGCTCCTGAGACTCCGGGGCGTGTACAGCCCCAACTCATTATTACGTGAGAGTGTCACGGGCGGCGAGCTTCACAGGCATTGGCCTTCTTCACAGGCTCTGGGCCTTTTCCAAAATGCGATAGCTTCACAGGCGCTCGCCTTGCTTCACAGGCTCTGGGCCTTTTCCAAAACGCGATAGCTTCACATGCGCTCGCCTTGCTTCACAGGCTCTGGGCCTTTTCCAAAACGCGATAGCTTCACAAGCACTCGCCTTGCTTCACAGGCTCTGGGCCTTTTCGAAAACACAATAGCTTCACAGGCTCTGGGCCTTTTCCAAAATGCGATAGCTTCATAGGTACTCGCCTTGCTTCACAGGCTCTGGGCCTTTTCAGGGGTAGAACCTCTGGAGGTGCTGGATGTTCCATGCATTCTGGACCGGCACTCCCTCCTGAGTCTCCAAGCGCGCGGAGCCGGGCCTGGAAACATGAACAACCTTGAACGGGCCCTCCCACATGGGAGAGAGCTTGTGCAGTCCCTCCCTGGAGAGAACCCGCCTGAGCACGAGGTCTCCTACCTCAAGAGTCCTGGGATGGATGTTGCGGCAGTGATATCGCCGCAGCACTTGCTGGTACCTTGCCGCTCGCAGCGCGGCTTCTCGGTGACGTTCCTCCCCCAGCACGAGGTCCATCCCCCGCATTGCGTCCTGCTGCGCCTTGTCGAACGCCAGGACCCACGCGGAGCGACGTCTGACCTCATGAGGGAGGACCGCTTCCGCTCCATAGACCGGGAAGAATGGGGTCTCTCCAGTCGGTTTGGTCGCGGTGGTGCGGATGGACCACAGCACGAACTGAAGCTCATCGTACCAACCTCTTCCATAGGCCTCCAGCTTCTTCTTGAACGTCCTGTTCTTGAGGCCCCGCAGGACCTCCGCGTTCGCTCGCTCGGCCTGGCCGTTGCTTCGGGGGTGCGCCACTGAGGCATAACATATCTGCGTTCCAAGGTTAGCACAATATGTTTTGAAGAGGTTACTGGTGAACTGTGAACCGTTGTCCGTGATGATGCGATTCGGCACCCCAAACCGGCTTACGATGCCCTTGATGAACTTGACCACGGAACCCGCGGGAATGGTGCGGGCAGCCTCTACTTCAGCCCACTTGGTGAATTTGTCCACGTCAACATAGAGGTAGCGGTAGCCCCTGGCGCCCGAGGAAACAGGCCCAAGATGTCTAGCCCCCAGACTGCGAATGGACACGAAAGGGGGATAGTCTGCAAGCCATCTGCTGGCTGATGGATCTGCTTGGCGTGGAACTAGCAGGCTTCACAAGCTTTCACTAGTTCCACAGCGTCATTGAGCGCAGTGGGCCAATAAAACCCACTGCAGAACGCCTTGCCGACGAGGGTCCGCGATGATGAATGATGTCTGCAGTCTCCGCCGTGTATATCTTCCAGTAGTTCCTTCCCTTGCTCCCTAGAGATGCAGCGCAGGGATACATCATTTGGTCGCTTCCGGTAGAGCTCTGCATCTCTGATGCAGTATGCCGTGGCCTGGCATGCCAGTCGCTTTGCTTCCTCCTCCTTCTCCGGCAAGGTCCCTTGCGCTAAGTAGCTCCGGAGCTTCGTGATCTAGCATCCCTCCTGAGGTTCCATCGTCAGGAGCAGGCGCGCTCCTGAGGCCGGGCCACAGGTCGGAGCTCCTGAGGCAGGTGGTTGGGGGAGCTCCTCCCAGGGCTGAGCCGTGTTTGATAATGACGGCAGAGCTGAGGGCTTGACGCGCGTTTGGCGATATCGTCGGCCTCCTGATTGGTGCCACGGGGCACATGCTACAATTCCAACCCCCAGAATTGCTTCTCCATCCTGCGGACTTCCGCAAGGTAGGCTTCTATGTGCTCATCCTTCGGCTCGTACACCTTGTTGGAAAAATTGACAAGGAGGTACGAATCGCCCTTGATGGTGAGGCATTTCACTCGCAGGGCGGCCGCGGCCTTCAAGCCTGCTATTAAACCTTCATACTCCGCTATGTTGTTGGAGACCTTTTCGCCTTGCTGGAAACAGAGTTGCACGGCGTAATAGAGCTTGTCCTGTGTGGGCGATATAAGCACCGCCCAGCTCCAGCGACATGCCTGGAGAACGCCCCATCGAAGTACATGACCCAGCCTTCTAGCGCCTCGCTTCCCGTGGATAGGGACCGATCCTCATCGGCCTTGAGGCGTGGCGCCTCCGTCCACTCTAGCACAAAATCCGCCAACACTGCTCCCTTGATGACCCTGGTCGTGCTGAATTCGAGCTGAAACGCTTGCAGTTCTATGTTCCACTCAGCGACCCTTCCAGCTGAATTAGGGCTCCTGAGCACTCTCTCCGGGGGGTATGACGAGACGACCTTGATGGGGTGACCCTGAAAATAGTGCCGCAGCTTGCGCGAAGCCACCAGTAGCGCGAGGAGGAGTTTCTGAGGCATGGGGTACCGTGCTCTTGCATCCCGCAGCACTGTGCTGACGAAGTACACTAGGTGCTCGACGAGGCGGAGCGCGTCAGTGCTGGTGGATCCTTCCGGAGACCGTGGCGCCTCTTGAGGCAATGAGGCCTCCTGAGACTGGCCATCTGGAAGAGGGGCCTCTTCCGCCTCTGGTGCGCCCCTCTGCGGCGGCTGATCCTCCTCTGCCGCGGTGGTGGTTTCTGTAGGCCTTCCTTGTCCCTGTTCTGCCTTGTCCCGGGCTGCTGCCGTGGTTTTGATTCGGTGCTCCTCTCTGACTGCCACCAAGGCTGCGCTGGCGGAGTAGGGAGTGCTAGCGAGGTAAAGCACTAGGGGCTCCTGAGGGCGTGGTGCCACCTTGACCGGTGGGCTGGTCAGGTATCTCTTGAGATCCTGGAACGCCCTGAGTCGTCATGGCTTGCGTCACGGGCACCTCGCGAGGTACCCCGCCTTGATCTCTCCGCCTCCTCACGAGCCAGCCTGACGAGGCCGTGCCTAAGGAAGCTCCGTGTCGTCCGCCCCGCGAGGCTTGGCCCCTCGCGAGGGTCTTGAGTCTTGTGTTGATGAAGATGGGCCGTGCTGGGCCCCCTTTGAGCCACGCCGCAGGCCGCAGGCAGGCAAGTCTGGGGACCCCCGTTCCCAGAACGCCGACAGAATCCTCGATAGTACTAGTACTATATAGTAGGGTGGCATGGGCCAGAACAAGCATTCACATCCATGAGTACGACACACGCCACCAGCACGACTTCCATCTGACACCATATTTCTTGGAGTCTGTGCTACAGCTATCTCTTCAACCTCGTTGTTTCTCTAACTCAGCCATCGCGCGGCGGGCGAGGTGGGGGTTTGCCGATAGTCGATTTCCTCAACTGCGGTCCCACTTGTAAGGCCGACTCCAATGCACGACCCCAAACGAACCTCCGTTTGCCCGTATTCTATCCGTTTGGGTAGGGCAATGTGGTCGTGTCCGGGCCATTTCTTGGATACGGTAGCCATGCGCCCAACGCGCGGACGCATCCCGGCCGCATACATTTTTCTTCACAAACACATATCTTTTTTTTCATCATTGATTTTTGGTACATGGAAATACATCAACCAAATTTGACTAGAAAAGCAAGACCAAAGAAAACAAGAACCACAATAATACATTTTAGAAGATATCCAACTTCCATAACTGCTCCTGTAAGTTGGATTAGTGCCTTCTCGATGCATTCATTGTTGATCTATGGAGGCTCGATCTTCCGTGCTTCTTTCTTCTTCGAGTGTAAAGAACTAGACGCTGCTTCCTCGCATCTAGTCTCATGTCTAGCCTCTATTCTATCAAGAAGTGCACTAGTCTCATCTCTAGCCTCTATGCTAGCTAAAAGTGCTACAACATCTACTAAATCGCGCTCTATCAATATATCGATGTACTCTTCTTCCCAATACCAAAACTTGCATTCATTCTACACAATAAAATTTTAAGTTAGCACAACAAGTCTAATCTGAGAGAACGACCGAAGCTAAAGTAGCACATACCCCAGCGGTTGAGCACCTGATGAACACCCATCCGGGATGTTCCGACGTTGTAGACATGCGGCGCAATACCTTCTTTGGGCAGTCATCGCACGTAATGAGTGGCAACGGTGCGTCGGTGAGCTTTTGGGCCAGTACCAAGCCCGGCCGACCGCCATTCATGTATCTACCGACAGACCGCCGATAGTGTAGATCGAAGTGGCTAGAGGAGGAGTCAGTACCTGCATGCGGCCTTGCGGCCTAGATGGGGCCTTCCGGCCCGGTGCCCGGCCAGTCCATGGCGTGGCGCGGCCTCCCACAACCGGGTGAGCTCAAGCCCGACCGGATCCGCTCCAAATCTGGCCGCCGGGTGCGCAAAACACATCACCATGGTAGGGCAGCTCCAGGGCATCGAGGGAAAGGGGGCTGATCGAGCGCATCCGAGCTGCACACGCTGGAGTTGGCCTAGCGGCATGGCGGGCCAACCGTGTGGGGGTGCCAAGTGGCTTCGCTCCTGTGGGGGACATAAGCCATCCCGCACGGGTGCTAGGTCTGACAGGACGGCCTTGTTGTCAGTGTGTGACCTCTGCGGCAAGCGTCCGCTCCCCGCTAGCCTCTTCGTTGACATGTGGTCCCATTCCCACATGTCAGTGAGAGGACGGATAGTGCATTTGTACAATTTCTGAACGGATGTCTATGTAGGCCGGGGCGCCTCTTTGTATACCGTAGCAACCGTCCACCGACTCTTCGCCTTTCCCTCTCGATTTGGAACAGCTGTCACACGCTCTTCCTCCCTCCTCCATTTGCCTTCACCCTTCCTTCTGACATTGTTCGATCGTCTTCTCCATGGAGGGAACAGACCGGAAACGACCCCGTTATTCTTTCCCCGAACTAAATGATGATGTGGTGGAGGAACTCATTGATCGGTGCGACATCATCACCTCAGTTAGCATGGAAGGTTCGTTCAAGACCATTCTCGACTCAACTAATAACATCATTACAATGAACCCAAGGGTCCAGGAGCGGTTTGATCTCCCCTATCTTCTTCACCGTGACCCTGCTCACTGGTGCGCGGATGACGGAGGCCTCACCTTGTGCAAGTTGGTGCCGCTTGATAATGATACATGTGATGTTAAGATGCCATCATTTGATGGTAAGGCTTGGGAAGGCGCAAATGGAGATTGGGTTGTTTATATTGGGTCCAATCGCGAGTGGGAACTTGTGAATGTGTACACTCGTCACCTGGTTCCACTTCCAAAAATCTCAAACTGCCCAGAGGTTGAGCACACTGGTTATGACCGTACTTTCAACTACGGTCATGGTAACTGTCATCTACAGAAGATAGCAATTTGTCAAGTTCCTAACCTCTCTTGGGATTTAATGGAATATGTAGTTGTTGCTATCTTTGACGAGCTTGGTGCCTTCCTTCATAGTTCGACTGGATGGATGTTGCTCAAAAATTAGTTTCTATACAAGGATGAGTACTATGATGCAACTCAATACGAGGGTCTTGTGTTTGTTGCCACCACTCATGGCATTGTTTTTGCAGGGAATCCTGATGCTTTCGGTACATTTGTCTTCCACCATAATTATAATTGGTTCATCCACATGCATGCGGGTTAGCTAGTTTCGCTTTACTAATTAACCTTATGTTTCCAAGGTCCTATGAACATTCCACCACCTATACTTGAAAATTTTTATAACCAAGGGGGAGATGCTGATGCTGATGATCACGAGCATGAGGACCCATATAGGAGTACTCAGTGGTGCCTAGCAACGTATTCCGATGGATCACCTCTTCTTGTCTGTATACAGGGCACCACTGATCTGACTATTGAAGTAGGTGTTGTCTCGCATGGTCGCACTCTCCGGACCTATTCCAACATCCATTGCAGGGTATTCGGGATGGATACTATTGTGCTAGCGCCAACACCTTCTCCCTGGTTTAGTATTGATACTCTTAGAGGAAACTCGCTCTTCCTTGGACAAAACTATCCAATCATGGTGAAAGGTGATCCAGCTGCTGTTGACACAACATTACTACCATTTATGAGAAGCAATTGTACCTATACCTCAGACATTGCTATGCTTCCCTACCGTGGCTATCACAATAGGGATTATGAAATAGGCCACTTCAGCCTGGATGATCAGTCCTGCATTGGTCTCGAGATTGACAGTAGGTGGCCCTTCTGAGACAAACTATTCTGGTTCAAAGCAAGCGTTTCCAACATCGAGGAGTGGTTGAGCTGAAGTTCATTTCGTTGCTTGTTATTTGTTGTGTGATGAAAACTTTAGTATTTACTAGAATGTTTTGTTGGAACTAATCTATAATCCAACATGTATCCTCGTTGTCGTTGTGTGTTGATGACTTGTTGTATGTAATGAATGGTACATTTGCATATGCATGTCATGAACTCAATTTATAAATGGTTTTCGACTCACTTCTTGGCGTGTTAGTGACGTAGTAGTATAGCCAGCATCCCTAGTAGTATGAAGTTGCCACATCACATAGAGCCAACCAATAGTTAGTTATCGCACGGAGGCCAAGAAATATGGTGATAGCATGACTGCGTGAGGTGGGCTTGTACGTAGTATGCTGTACGCACAGGGCTTGCCATGTTTCCTACTCCTCCGGTCTGCCTCCTTTTGCCGACACGTGGGACATCCAGCATCCAGGTTGTGTCATGCAAGAAAATGGAGTGCTAGTTGAAGCCACATGATGTGCATCTTGGGTTAAACTGTAAATAGAATCTTACTACTCTTGAGTAACTCCAAAAGCGGCCACCAAAGATCTTTATTGGATTTGTTTTTCATCAGTAGCACGTCGAGGTGAAAGATGTGCAGGTTCAGTGGGTCCTCTTGCGTTTTCACTAACATGTGGGACCGCATGTGAGCAAACAGAGAGATAGAGGAGGGCTGAGCACGGACTCCAGGAAATTTGTTGTACGTAACCAACACCTCAATATAGTGGGGTGGCATGGGCCATAACTAGCATTCACGTCTAGTAGTACGGCACACGCCACCCACACGAGTCCCATCCGACACCAATTTTCTTTGAGTCCATGCTACAACCATCTCTTCTCCCTCCTATTTTCTCAGCCATCATGCGCTGGGCAGGGTGGGGGTTTGCCGATAGTCGGTTTGCTCAACTGCGGTCTCACTTGTAAGTGAAAATGCAACACCGCACGCATTCCCCCTTGAGCGGCGTGCCGGACCAACCGTGTGGGCAGCGGGGTGCGACGCGAACACAGCAAGCTTTTCCTTTTGAACTTGTAACTTGTGAAATTTGGTTCTGCTCCATGGCGCGAATGATAAATAGAAATAATGATTTTCCCTAGAGTAATCAGAAGTTAGGTTTTGGCGCGGTTCGTGCATGGAGTACGTAAAAAAATTATGAAGTTGATGCAAAAGGTAAGATAATTACTAGTAGTACCATATACTACTACATGGATTTGACGGAAAGATAAAGATACATATGGATCCATCAACGACATCCTCATGCCCTAGTGCGCTGGCTCACCAACCGATGTGTGAGGAGCAGCGGCGTTGGCGGTGAGCTCAACGTGCTTCTGAGCAATGCCGTCCATGGTTCCCTTGCGGGTCAAGAAGGCCAGCGACCTATCGTCCTCCTCAGGCACGTAGTATTCCTTGTGGACGATTTGCGCGTAGACGTGGGTGATTTTGTCGACGATGTCTTGCTGCGCCAGGCGCTGCGCAGCGAGCACGGCCTCGAGGTGGACATTCTATGACGCGATGGCGAGCAGTCACAGGGCCACTAGTGCATCAAAGAGGTTGTCACCATAGAGGCCGTTGAGGGTGGCGAGCATCACAGAGCCTGGGCGCGTGGACTGGAGGTGTATGTCAAGGTCGTCCGCGGGCTTCTTGACGATGGTGAACTTGTCAAGGAAGCCGACGAAGACCTTGTCGAACAAGGAGACGAAGCTGTCGTCCAAGCTGCCTCTCACCCTGGCGGCCTCAAGCACGACCTGGAGATGTTCCTCGGTGCCGGGCCCCAGGCCGGCGTCGTGGACCATCTTGCACAGTCGGCTAATACTCATGCTCATCGCCTCCATGGGTCTAGCTTCTAGTCAACTGATCTTGCGATTGGAGTGATCACTCTTGCCCTTGGTTAGGGTCTGTAGGTGCATAGGATTTCGTAGATTGGACTGGCAGGGAGCCTTTATATGAGAAGTGTAGACTGCATTGAATTCACATGCGCGTTGGCCATCTACTCCTCGGCCCTCTACTGCACCTGCCTTTGGTTGTATGACAGGCGGGCCAGCCACATGTTGGGCCCACGTGTCATACAACCAAAGGCAGGTGCAGTAAGTCAATGAAGCTGTGTCCCCCTCCGTGCCGGTGCAGTATAGTCATCTCATCGGACCTCTAGTTGGGGCCAAACGAGAGAACTTCGATGTTTACTGGTTTATTGGTCCCCATTGTATTTTGCGCCAAGTTTTGACCTTTGATTTAACTAATAAAATGTTAATGCATATAACAAAAAATGTTGTGTAATCCCAAAACACTTAGGCACGGTACATTAACTCCCTCCTCATTTCTTATTTTGTGACATATCAACCAATGAGAGATGTGGGCCCTGCATGCTTTCAATGACTTGAGACTACCAAACATGACATGAAGTGGTTAGTTCATTGCATGTAATCCTATTAATTAGCAAAAAGACATTAAGTTCTCTCGCCGATAGGAATAAAACAATACACAATGTATTTATTTACAGAGGGAGTAGTACATTTTTTGTGACATGCATTACTAGATATTGCTAGTCAAATACTAAATCCAGATGGATGTGGTAGTACTACTAAATCCAGATGGTGGTGCTAGTACTAGTAGTAGTACTACTTATGTACTAGTCGCACTGTACTACCCGTTGGTCAAATTATTACGTGCTGCTCCTCACAGTGAAGTGACAAGACCCTGCGCTGGAGATGACACCTCAGTCTAGGCGCCGTGTTAGGCATACCATAGTCAGCCTCACTGTCTGTAGTCACTATCATCATGGCTGTAGAGCTAGCCGGCTTACAACTAGCCGTGTTCGACATAATTTCCCGTGCGTAGATGCCCATGTTTTGCACGGAACACCAAGATTGGGGGTGGACGGCCCGGCAGCAGCCAAAGCGCCAGATTTTTCCATGGCCTTCTAGATGTGGTGGGGAGGAGATAAGGCTGATTGTGAGAGACAAGGAGTTGTTTGTAAATAGGGAACAAGTGTGGGCATCTTTTTGCAAAACTGGAGAAGTTTGGTTTGTATGCGTGAGATCTAGATCCGAAGGCTATTGGTGAAACATGGCAGGCACAACATCATCACCAACTCAGGACCTCTTTGATTCGCAGGATTTTGAAAATGTAGGAATAGGACACGACAATATTACAAGTTTCAAACTGATATTACAAATGTTAGGAGTAATGCTGCACCTACGAAGAGGGAATTACTATGAAGTTTACGTAAGAACTTTCGTTACTTTAGGTGGATGCAGCATTATCGTACAAACTAAAATCCACCGCCCTGACAAGTCACTAATGGGCAAATAAATTTTCGAGTCTCTAGCCACTTGATGTTTCAGAAACAAATTCAGCTTCTGCGGAGACTTTGTCATTTAGGCTTAGACGCTTGTGGTGATCAGCACGCCATTCATTGTTGTGCCAGAGAATGCCACACCTCATTACCTTGAGCACACTTGCCTCCAGAACAAAGAACCTGGCCAATTTAATCTTAGATGTGCTGCCTCGGTAGTCAATCAAATCAATTTCTGTAAGATGGAGATCAAGGCATTCGATGAGATTGTTATAGTGCAGCACATTTTTCACTTCTGTCTTTCTTTATCTGCAAAAGAAGAGAACATATTAGAGCAGCTGGCTGTATAAGATTGCAGTGTCATCAAGAGGTACCAATATCATTCGCTCATACGATAGGGTTGGCTGGCTAGTGATATTTTTTCACTCTCTCTCTTTCTCTTTCCTCTTATTTACCTAGGAGCACGTGAAGAGCTTGGGCATTTGTTGACTTCCTCTATGTGGCCGATGCCATATTTCTCAAAAGTATGCCACATAATAAGCATCGATGTCAAATCAAAAGATTAGGGCACCGCTCTCGTGATGTAAGAGAGTTGGCACCGCTGTGCATACAGACCCACATGTATAAACAAATCAATCAAACCAACTACACTAGCCTCTCACTCTCCCAAACAAGTGTTTTTTATTGCCTTAGTCCTCTCTCTCTCCCACACAAGTGTTTTTTCATTGCGTGAGTTAATTTGGCACCGGAGCAAAGTAGGTGATCCAGATTGGGGCACCAGGTGAGCAATGGAGGGGCATCGATGCCAAATGCATCACAAGTGAATTTGGCACGTGTTTCGGCCTACATAGTGGAGGGCCGTTATAGCCCACTTTTGTACTACCTCGTATTTAGTGTAAAAAAATTGACCATAGATTTACCTAAGAAAATGCCAATGCATGTCACCAAAAATTATACCATTTGAAATTATGTTCAAATACGAATCCAAGGATATAATTTTTAGTGACATGCACTAACATTTTGTCAGTTAAATCTATGGTCAAATTTTGATACTACAAAATAGGAAGAGTAAACCAGGACAGAAGTAGTACTTGCTCTTAGGGTAACCATAAAGTTACTAGTCTAAGTTACTTTCCACTATGACTAGCCTAGGCTACTATAGTAGTACAACAACAAAATGATGCAGGTGATCACGTGACAAAAAAATAATAAAAACATTTCTTTCGGTGCAGTGCGTAGATGCAATTTTGAACACTACACTTGTCATCGTAATTTGGGAAAATTACAAAAAAATTGAGCTACATTGTGATTACCGTTTACTAATAGGAAAGAAGTTTCACCTCGATGAGTAGCTTCTCCGTGCACGGAAATCATGTAAGGAATCCAACAACTTGATCCAGATTGGGGCCGATAGATTTTATTGCCAAGATCTTCACTGTGCGCATAGACTAGGTCAAGCTTGTGGGAATCATTTTCTGGAAGACGGTCGTAAATACATCAAGAAGAAATTTAAAACTGTGAATTTCAAGAAGACGGAGAAGAAGATGAGTGATGTACATGAACGATTACGGATCCAATAAAGAGTTCGGAGACTGCGGCTTCAAAGCTAAGCTCGTCGAGCTGATCTAGGGCGGGGGATAAGAACCACTCATCGAACTTGGCTTGGACCTTGCAGTTGGTACTGAACATGTGGATGTCAAGGCGTCTGGCTGGCCTAGGGTGCGATGAAAGGCTCTTGGAGAATGCGGCCATGCGTTTGCAATCCCCATCATAGAGGGAGTTGTCGACGGTGAGGTTGAGGGGGACGCGGCGCTAGAGGGGGCGCCACCGCCGGGAGAGCAGGGTGATCTGCATGGCAGATTTGGTGGGGAGTAGGTCGATGATGATGAACAGCATGTCGTCGGGGACGCTGCTGATGAAGTCAAGGCTCGCCGGATGCGGTTTTGGCTCAAGCCACCTCCGCTTATTGGCTTCCTCGCCGTCGATCTCAACCGGCGGCGATGCCGGTGTACACGTGTGCTGGTCTGTGTTGTGTGCTGGCCTGCTGGGTTTGCTCGAGTGCGTCCTTCTGTGCATGCCGCCGTGCCGTGGTGAATTGTGCATGGGTGCATCCTTCACACGGAAGAAGTGTGTCCTCATTGCGCCCTCAATTTACTAGCGTACGGGGTGCTACCCCGAGTGGTTTCAACTTTGTTTACTTCACCGCGTGTCAAATGGGCCTCTAGTTTACTTATTTTCACCCACTCCCACATGGGCCAGCACACGAAGATAGAGAACATGAGCTAATAAGGTAGCATGTGGACTAGTTGACCGGTCAAGTAAACAATATACGGAGCTATACGCTGACATGGTGAGCGTATAATCCGTCGGTATAGAGATTTCGAGTGAGAGGGGAGGCCCGTGAGAGATAGCAGAGAGAGAAAGAGCTACTCCTTCCGTTTGATAATGTAGTGCCAACATTTTTTTAAAGTCAAACTTTTCAAGCTTTGACCAAGTTTATAAAGAAATTACTTATATCTACAATAGGAAAGATAAATGATAGTATGAAGTAAGTACATGTTGTGATGAATCTAATGATCGTTCCAGATGTAAATCTTTTTCTCCACATATACATGGTCAAACTTTTCTGAGGTTTGACTTTTCAAAACATCCATATGCTTATGGACGTGAGAGAGTTCCTAACTAGAGAGAGAGTGAGAGAGTGTGTGTGTGAAATAGAAAGAGCGACTGAAAAAGTGTGTGTGCATGTGTGAAAGAGACATTGACAACACATGATAAAAGTAGAAAAGGCATGTGTGTCTTATGCAAACATACCACACATGCATCTTCGACAACGGAAGCAAGGTGAGGAGATAGTGTGTGGTTGTTTGAAACCGAGAGAGAAAGACCCCTAGCACATGGCCAACAGGGGTCTGACAAGCAAGGGAGAGAGGTCGAGAGAGATGTACGGAGAAAATGCAGACATGGGGAGGAGAGAGTGTATGCTTGTCATAGAGAGATCCCCTGCAGATCGTGATGGGACTACATGGGTGGGAGATCGAGTGACAAGGTGTGCGTGATAGAAGATACCCCGAGAGATATTGATATAGATGTATGGATGGAAGGATACAATACGTGTGTTCCTGATGGCTAGTGAGAGATAATCATACTTAGGGGGGAGTGCGTGCGCCTATGATGGAGTGAGGGATTATGGTACTTAGGGGGGTGCGTGTCACATAGAGAGAGAACAAGGGCGGAAAGTGTTGGATGGGTCTATACGTAGCTCGAGCGAGATATGTGTATGTGTGAACTAGGGAGATATAAAGTTGGAGAGAGATAGAGGAGCCCCAATAAGGCTGAGTGGTGCGTCAGATAGCTGAGAGGGGGAAAGAGATATTCCATCCACTCGATAATGCAGTGCATGTAAATTTTTTTAGAAGTCGAACTTTGGAAACATTGATCAGGTTTCGCAAATGTTATTTATATCTACAATACCAAAGATACATCATATGAAACTACATCTCATGATGAATCTAATGGTATATGTTTGCCGTTCTAGATGTAAATGTTTTTCTCCACGTACATGGTCAAACTTTGTGATGTTTAACTTTTCAATAAATCTATATGCTATGGACCGAAGAGACACTGCCTAAGTCGAGATAGATAAAGTGCGTGTGAAGGATAATGGTGAGTGTGCAAAAAGAGTATGTGTGTGAAAGAGAAAGGAACAACAAATGATATATTAGAGAGAGAGTGTGTTTTTTCGTTTCTTATGCAAACATATCACGCATGCATCTCCGAGATAGAAAAGCGAGGTGAGGAGACACACGAAGATAGCTAGTGCGTGATTGTTTGCAACGGAGAGAGACACCCCTATAGCACATGTCCAATAGAGGTCTGGCCAACAAGGAACATAGGTCGAGAGGGACACATGGAGAACATGGACGCATGGGGAGGGAGAGAGGGTGTGTTTGTGATAGATAGATCCCCTCGAGATCGTGAGGGGACTTATATGGGTGGGAGATCGAGGGAGGTGCGTGCGAGATAGAAAGATGCCCCGAGAGAAATCGAGATAGACCATGCACATGTTTGTGATGGAGACTAAGATTAGCTAGTCATATACATATAGGGGGGACTGCGTGTGCCTACATTTGAGTGACAGACCATCATACTTGGCTAGCCATGAGATTGTGTGTGTGTGCGTGTGAGATGGAGAGAGAATGAGGGAGAGAGATAAATTTTTAGATGGGTCTATCGAGTGCGAGTGAGATATGCATGTGTATGTGTGACCCAGGTAGATGAAGAGTTTGAGAGAGAGAGGGAAGAGCTCCGAGATGACAGAGTGGTGCGTGAGAGAGTTACGGGCAACGAGCCAAGGAATTTGTGTGCATACGATGAGTGCACCCAAGATATTTAGCTTGGACTAGAGAATCATACATAGTGTGAGAGAGAGACCAATAGATGAAGTATGTATGCATGCGAACTAGAAGGACCCCCCCCCCCACACACACACACACAGAGAGGGAGAGAGAGAGAGAGAGAGAGAGAGAGACGGAGAGAGAGGGAGATGGACCAACAAAGTTTGTGTGATGGATGCGTGCGACAAATTTGAAGATTGTCGGAGAGAGAGGGAGAGAGAGAGAGAGAGAGAGAAATAGAGAGAGAGAGCATGAGTCCAGGAGAGGGGGAGGTCGCATTTTATGCATCAAAGACTGATATAAACCATGTTTCGATATAAACTTGCATTCAAATATTTAAATTGGAGAACATGTTGTCTGCAATCCACACATGTATGGAGATATGCGTATATCAAACAAGTTCATTAATTTGAGTCTCAACATGTTCATGGAATACTATAATATTGTACAACATGCTACTCGATTGAGGTTTTTAATTTTGGATTTAGTTCACTATTTTGACCTGGTGAACGAGCTATTTCATTGAATCGAGATATTTCATTTTGGGTTTGATTCCCGTTTTTGAGTGGGTCAACTATTTGTCATATAGTAAATCGCTAGCAATGAGCATGTAAAAACACATTACTCCCGAGCATCATCTCTCCATCTAAAAAAGAAGTGGCAAGCTAATATTTCAAAATTTGATTCGAATCGACTTGGTAAGGTAGGCGTGGATGCTCGTTCTCCCAAAATTTGAAAAAACTATTAAACACCCTCTGCTCAGTGGAATTTGGCAGAGCAATTAAATGGGAGACGCGAAATTACCGGCCTATGTGTGACACACATCAGTTGGCCCATTGTACATCGAGGGTAGGTTCATAACTTCATCCAAGCACGCCTTCTCCTCGGCCGAAATGACATGTTCCGAATAGTTCATAAACCATGGTCGGAAAAACACCCTCTCCTCGCCCGAAATAGCTCGCGCCCACTATTTCAAAACACGCTCTCCTCGGCCGAAATCGCTCGCGCCCAGTATATTTCAAAACACACCCTCCTCGCCCGAAATCTCTCACGCCCACTATTTGGGAGAAGCAAAGTTACTCTACTATCCCCGACCCTCAGTACACAGACCCAAGCCGAGAAGCCTAAAGGATAGGGTAGAACTGTAACCCCCCCCCCCCCACACACACACATTTCAGACAAATGCGTCTGTAAGACATGGTTCCCCCTCCCAATTACGCATTCATACCTCGTGGGTGCCAAATCACCTTCTCCCCGAAAGCTCCCTTCTCCCGAGCCGCGAAACCTCAGCCCCTCCTCCATGGCGTCCCCACCGCACCAAATTCACAGCCGCCCACCTCTTTAATCCCGGAGATGCTGGCCATTTGCCGTCATGCACTTGGCCGTGTGCCTCTTACTCCGTGCTGCCGGAGCTGCCTCGACGACGGCCCCGTGAACCGTACAGGAGCCAATTCACCCCGCCGTTGTTCACGGTGCCAGAGCAGATCCAACTTCGGACCCGTACAGAGCCCCCGCGCTGTTTCCCCATAGCCATTGACCATCGCGACATCTCTACTTCCCTGCCGCCGGTAGCCACTGCAACCGCGCTGGCCTCACCGACTAGGCAGCTGGAGCGTCCTACTTCACCGGGCCGCCAGATAGGCCACAACCTCATCTCAAATCACTTTATTTAGGTGTTAGTTGTCTGAATTTTTATTCTGGGCCAATCGATTCCCAATGGGAGCAGCACCCCTCGAGCCGGTGGAGCTCCTAGGCTGCCGGTTGGCTGGTGTCTAACATAAGGGTGCCGGGGCGCATGTTCGCCGCGGAAGCAACGCTTAGATGGCTATCTTAGAGTTGCGTGGGTTGAAGTTACTGCCTCAGCCGGATCTGGATGACGGCGAGTTTTTGTGGATTGGCCCGGGGGCGGCACAACCACGGTAGTGCGGTGGGGTGGGGAGCAGGGTTTGGGTCGGGGCCAAGGATGGCGGAGGCAGGCTGCTCTACCAGTGGTTGCTGGCTCTTCGGGGAAGATTCCGAATAGTGTCAGTCATGAGGCACAAGACGGCCATCAAGCCATCCGGCGTAGATCGGTCAGTACCAAAATAAAATAAAATGGTGTGACTCCAATTTAGTCTTCAGTCAACAAACGTGTGACCACTCTCGTACCTTGTTGTTGATCTTTTAGGGTGTTTCTTCAGATCAGAGAGATGTGTCATTCTTAACATTATGTGTTTTTTGCATCTTCAGCCACACCGTTTTTCGACTCACCGCAGCTGCTCCAACAAGGGAAGCATGCACGTGTATAGTCCCCACTCAACAGTTCCCTGCATCGAATGTGCATGCCCGACATGGACAGCCACAACAACTGCAGGGCCATCAACAAGTCAGCACATGATGCTCACTCCTATGGATGGCGGCCAGATAGGTTGTACCCTCATCTTACCGGTGTGCAACATTTATGGCTTTGTTATTCATCTAAGCATTGAAAATAGATTATCACATTTCACTGTATATTCGTGCTGATCTCTTACGGGTCTTGTTCAGGAGTTAACATTGTCCCATAGTTTAGCTAAGAGACTTGTTGTTTAGGTAACGTTGTTCCATAGTTATCATCCATTAGCCAATGCTATCCCATAGGCTGGTGATTATAGTATTATACCACTTCTAGTATAACCTATGTTGTTCCTTAATACTTTTATGTGCCATCTAGTTAATCTCGAGTACAAATGATACATATTCTGTAGCTTTCATCTGTGTTATCCCTTTAGTTTTTGAGACCTATTGCTGCTAGTTAACCCCAGTCCTACTATTTATGCCGTCTCCTACAGGCACTCATTACATAAATCTAACTACTAGTTATCTTCCATGCATGTCAGATATAATTGCACACACTGATTTATCCACAAGAACCTCACGGAGCAATGTAACGGACAACAAACTTGACGTCAATGATACCCAATATGATGGAACGTGTAAAGGCAGTTCATCACAAGACTTGCAGAAATATGATGAATCCTATTCACCCCATAAGGTCCTTGCTCTAACTTGGCCCTTGATATGGGTACAACATGCATATAATGTCCTGGAGTGCATCTACTCTTTTGCAATGCCTTGTGCTTTGCCCGCTGATCATGCATGTAAATATGGCATGCTTTCCTATTTTTCAGTACCTATTCCATCAATGGTAACATGTTTTCAAATTCAAGTACTATCATTCTACTCTATCGCAATGCCATCTACTTAGTTTGGACATCACGCTTCTCAATATCATATGCATTGTTATTCATCAGTATGTACTTCATCTGTCTAGCATACCATGTTATTTTTTTACATTGAACTGTTGTTCTAGTGGTCTCTTGCAATTCCATCTTAGTTTCCCAATCATACACGCATATGTTGCCTTAGTGTTTTTCTGTAATGTATTCCGCTAGCATACAATTTTACATTCAAGTAGTGTTTTTTACACTGTTGTCCTGTCGTATCCCTAGCTCTTACATCATACTCCCTCTGTCTGGATTACATGTCGCAGAAATGGATAAAACTAGATGTATCTAGAACTGAAATACACCTAGACCCATCCATTTATTTCCGGATGGAGGGAATACATGTCAATATGGCATGCCTTTCTATTCCTCGGTACTTATTCCATCTTTGTTGTAGCATGTTTTATAATTGAAGCAGCATTCTTCTATATAAGGCATGCAAGGGGAAGACGGCTATGTTAGAATCTGAAGGGTTAGAAACCAGGTCTTTGCAAAAGATCCAAACGCCAGGAGATAGTAAACCAACTCCGATTTTCATAGATACTTCTCCAACACAAAGAAACCCAACTCCCACTGATAATAAGCAGATTCGAGTGGCCAAAGAACTAGTTCGCTCCAGTCCAGCAAAAATATGTCAACTCCATTCTAAGAAGCATGTGCATATCCTTGCATCATGAAATTATATAACATTCTGACCATATTTTCTACATGTTTCTTACCCATCTCTCTTTTAGAAAATAAGCTTAAAGGCTAGAAGACTTTCTGTATTGGGATCGTATTCGAGGAAAGTACCTTGCGGGAATTCTCTATGCTCCAATGCTGATGTAAGTACCAGCTGTATATCAGTATATTTTTACATCAGCATGTATTTTGTTAATCGGTATGAATCCAACCTTTATCTAATCTAAATTCAGTTGCAGAAAAATGTTAAAGGCGATAATGTTGATTTTTGTAAGGAAAACTGCATGGTAGTTTTGCATACTGAGCTGCATGAGTGTACTATCTGATATCATGCACATTACTGAATTGTAGTGCTGCTCTGGTTGCCCATTCATTCATTCATTCATTCATTCATTGTGTCAATGTAGCTTCCGTATTACCTTACCTGGCTGATGATAGATGTGCCATATTGGGTTAATTTGGTGTAGGCTGGTGTGGTCTGGTTGCCCAAACATTCGTTGTGTCAATGTTGCTTTCCTATTATCTGACCTGGCCAATGATGGCAATGCTAGTGTGTTAATTTGGTGCAGGCTGCTGAAGATAAGAAGACAAACTCTGAGAATAGCAAGGCAACCCCATTGTTTCTTTCCACTAAATCTACGCTAGGTAATATGGCAATATCTCATGATTAATCTATTCGGTTCCCCTCCTAATTTATGTTATGATGCAGTGGTCGAGACACTCTCCACTATCAATAATACAAGCCTGCCAAAATCGCCATCTGAATCTATTCAGTTTCCTCTATCTCGAATGCAACGGAAAAAATGTATGTTTGTGAACCAATTAATGGCTGAAGCAATGATGGAAATGGTGGAGGAATCAAAGTTGCACATTCGTGTGAACAACAACTGATCAATGTTTTTAGAGACAGTGTAGCAAAGCAGCAAGAACTTGCCCACATGCTTATGGGCGTCATCCGCGCTGAGGTTGCAGATTGTGACATTGTAGATCATTAGGTTCTGCTCATTTATTTGCACTGGCATCAATCTTTGATTGCCAAGTGGATGTAATTTCCTATAATATATGCCGGATGTGCAACGTTTTTCCCTGTATGTCGTACCTTTGCTTGATCGGTTTTGGTCGTCTGCATAATTGCTTGTCGTAATGGGCTCAAATTATCTAATTGGGCCTAAAGACATGTATGAACTTTAGTGGTCCCATTAAGTTAATGGGCCGTTACCAGGCCGAATGTTAATGGTCGGCCCTCTTACCTCCTGGGTCGTTAACAGGACGACATCGAAGCAGGCAATAGTTGGGCCCATTTGGTTTCACGGGCCGTTAACAGGCCGTTACTAAGGTCGGGCTACATATGGCCCAACTATAGTGTGGGCCTTTAGCAGGTCGAAAGAGACAGCGGGCTCGTACTGGACCATGAAGAGCATGGGCCGGTAAGAGGCCGAAAGTGAGGTCGTACTGTAAATGGCCCAACTATGTTGTGGGCCTTTAGCAGGCTGAAAGAGAAATCGGGCTGGTATTGGACCATGGAGAGCATGGGCCATTAAAAGGCCAAAACTCAGGTCCGACTACAAATGGCCCAAATCATTTATGGGCCGTCAATAGGCTAAAAGACACACCGGCCGGGAATTGGCCCAACACTTAAATGGGTCGCTAAAAGGCCAGAACTAGGTCTGACTACAAATGGCCCAACTCATTTATGGGCCGTCAATAGGCTGAAAGACAGACCGGGCAGGAAATTGGCCCAACACATAAATGGGTCACTAAATGGCCGAAAGATGTACATCCTAAAAATTGGTCCATCCCTTGAATGGGTCGTTGATAGGCCAAAATCACATCAGGCCGATATTGCGCCCAAATATATAGCAGGCTGTTAACGGGCTCGAACTAATGATGGGTTGCAATGCTGTCAAATCTTTAACGGGTTGTTGATGTGCCGAATTGGCACATCTCGTATGGGCCGTGGGCTTAAATGGACCTGACACAAGTAGGCCTTATATGGGTCGGCCTGCTATTTTTTATTGGGCCGGCCTTTTCACTGGAATGGGCCACTATTGGGCCGTCCACATGTCAACCTATCATAGGCGCCCCCTATCCAATGAATGGATGACATTTGTCCCAATGGTGAGCTAACACGTATTTCCTCCGGCCAATGAGAATTTTGCACATGGAAAATCCTCATTGGTCGGGCTGTTAGCGGGTTATCGGATCCAAAACCGGACCCGATAGCTTAAGTTGTTCCGTTACGGTGGATGCCACGTGTCGGTCACTCTTGACGAAAGCACTTCCATGATGCGTGATTTATCGTCATGGAAGTGGACACTTCCATGATGATAATTTTGGTAATTTCATGGAACTCTTCTACGGCAGCACAGGTATGGCTATCTTGATTCTGTCATAAAATTGTCATGGATGTACATGCATGACAAAAAACGTGACCTACTGTGACAAACACGTATCATCATGGAAGTGTATTTTTTTGTACTGAATGGCAACGCTTTCACAAATGATTTAACGAGAAATATTGTGTGTGATGTACCTGTGAACGGACACGGTTTCCTTGGAGCGACTGTGTGGGATGTACATACGAATGGAAAGCTTTAGCGGGGACTGACTATGTGGGATGTACTTGCGACTGGCAACAATTTCGCTTGTATAATTGTATTTTTAGCTCTACTGTACATATTTCCATATTTGAGCACTCGCCGGTCGCACACAAACTCATTTTGCCGAGCGTCTGTGCCAGGAGGGCCATATCCCTGACGGTGTCTAGGTCGTGTGGGAAGGACCCCCTATCACCGTCACTCACTAGGCGACGGTTCCAAATGCCATCACGGAAAGGGGTTTAAAACCATTTGTATAGCACCGAGGCGTACCAGTGTGTAGACATGACGAAGACACATCTCCGGTCAATAACCAATAGCGGAACCTGGATTCTCATATTGGCTCCAACATATTCTACGAATATCTTTATTGGTCAAACCGCATAACAACATACATTGTTCCCTTTGTCATCGGTATGCTACTTGCCCGAGATTCGATCGTCGGTGTCATCATACCTAATTCAATCTCGTTACCGCCATGTCTCTTTACTCGTTCCCTAATGCATCATCCTGTAACTAACTCATTAGTCACATTGCTTGCAAGGCTCATAGTGATGTGCATTACCGAGAGGGCCCAAACATACTTCTTCGATACACGGAGTAACAAATCCTAATCTCGATCTATGCCAACTCAACAAACACCATCGGAGACACCTATAGAGCATCTTTATAATCACCCAGTTACGTTGTGACGTTTGATAGCACACAAGGTGTTCCTCCGGAAATCGGGAGTTGCATAATCTCATAGTCAGAGAAACATGTATAAGTCATGAAGAAAGCAATAGCAATAAAACTAAACAATCATTTATGCTAAGCTAACAGATGGGTGTAAGTGCATCTAGTGCCCCTTAGTGATTTTGGTGTATTGAAGACTTATAGGTTAAGGGACTAATGTATTTGTGAGTGTACACAGGTCCATAAGTCTATGAGGAGTTTGATATTTACAGAGAAAGTTGACCCCTAAAAATGAATGTCTTCAGCTGAAGACTTTGGTTTTCTGAAGACTCTGAAAGTGAAGAAATTGGTGTGATCCTGAAGACTTGGTATTTATGCGAGGAACATGAAGTGTGAAGACTTTTGTTTTCATAGTTTCATTTTCTCCGTCTTGAGTCATAGGAAACACCGTACTATTAAAGAGGGTCGAGGTAAAACTAAGAAAAAGTTTTCAGGTGATGCCCATCTCAAAATCCTACACCTACCAATCCCTTCTAGTGAAGCCATTGGAAATCTCATACAGTTCAATCAATTTCTTCAGTGACAGAGACGAAGATCTTCTGGTCTCTGAGGAATTTGTTCTGACTGAGGAGTTAGGAATTCGCCAGTGCAGATTGCCTACAAGTGAGGAACATGATAGCCCTTAGGAATTTGAACCTTAAATTTCCGACCGTTGCTATGCTATGCACCAGCTGTCCCAAAATATCTATCGACCTAACGGTCATATCATTGAAGGGCATTTATGTCTTATCATGTCAGACTGCTCCCTAGGCTATAAATAGCCGCCCCCTACAACCACTAGCTGGTTGGATGCTCCGCGAGAAACTGACACTTGTAATTGAGAGCACCCCATCCTCCAAGGACTTTGAGCGAAAATCATCAAGTGAGGAAAAACCCAAAACCTCAAACCCAACAGCTACAAACCCAAAGTGATTGAGCATCACTGAAGACATTGTTCCTATGTGGAACCGACGCTTGTTACCTTTGAGGACTGTGCATCCTCCAGATGGTGAGGCGTCAAGGTGTAGAGCATCCAAGAGGAAAATGTGGATAGCTGAGTGACCGAGTCTGTGAAGGTTTGGAAGTTGCCTGCAGACTTACCACGAGTGATTGGACAAGGTCTGTGTGACCTTAGTTCAAGGAGAATAGGGTGAGGACTGTGTGTGGGTTTGAATACCTAGCCGCTCCAACCAGACGTACAACTTTCACAACAGTTGGAACTGGTCTACCCAATCATTCTCTTCACCAAGCTAACTGTTCTATTTCCTCAACCATTTCATTTCCTCATTATGTGTTTGTTGTACCTGATCGTTACTGTTTGAAGACTTTGACTGAAGACTTTCTCAATTTCCTGAGCTCAATTTCTTTAGTTAGTTTGTCTCCAGCCTGCTTATCCTGTGTTTACGCTTTCTATACTCTGTGCGTGTTTTTCATTTTATCATGATGACTGTGCTACTACTCCATTATTGTCTGCACCTGAGTACTTATTCCGCTACAAGTAGTTCTTCGCTTAGGAATTTCCTCACCCTGAAATTCCTCAGTGAAGAATTCATAAAAATCACCTATTCACCCCCCTCTAGTCGACTTAACGCACTTTCAATTGGTATCAAAACAAGGTACTCCCTTGTTCTGTGTGATTTTGGTTTAACCGCGTGGAGTTTTAGTTATGTCGACTTCAGGTATGATCAATGTCTCTGCTAGGTGTCCTACCTTCAATGGGACGGACTACCCCTACTGGAAGAACAAGATGCAAATGCATCTTGAGGCAATTGACAACGATCTCTGGTATGTTGTGGAAAATGGTGTTCCCTCTGTCACTCCTACCATCAACGCTGCTATCGTGAAGAGATTCAAGCAACTCGACTCTCAAGCGAAGAACATCATATGTGGCCATTTGATCAAAGGCCAGTATGGTAGAGTGAGTGCTTTGGAGACAGCAAAGCTTATCTAGGATAGGTTGTCCAAGGTCAATGAAGGAGTCTCAACACAGCGTGACTCTTGAGTTGACGTTCTTTGCTATCTCTTCAACCGCTTCAAAAGACTCGACAATGAAGATGTTCAACAAACCTTCGATCGCCTCACTGACATTTCAAATGAGCTTCAAGTACTTGGTGCCTCTGACATCATCGACCACAAGGTGGTGAAGAAATTGCTTTGATTGCTTGATTCCTCATTTGACACCCTTGCACTAATGATACAAGAACGTGGAGACTACAAGTCACTTGATCCCGCTGATATCCTCGAGAGGCTAAACACTCACACTACAAAAAAATACTCTTCCATGATGATACATGTTTGTCACAGTAGGTCACGTTTTCTGTCATGCATGTACATCCATGACAATTTTATGACAGAATCAAGATAGTCATACCTGTGCTATCATAGAAGTGTTCCATGACATTACCAAAATTATCATCACGGAAGTGTCCACTTCCATGACGATAAATCGCGCGTCACAGAAGTGCTTTCGTCAAGGGTGGCTGACACATGGCATCCACCGTAACAGAACGCCGTTAAGCTATTGGGTCCAGTTTTGGATCCAATAACCCGTTAACAGCCCCGGCCAATGGGGATTTTCCACGTGTAAAATCATCATTGGCTGGAGGAAACACGTGTCGGCTCACCATTGGGACAGATGTCATCCACTCATTGGACCCAAAGTCCCTATGATACGTCGACACGTGGAACGGCCCAACAGAGGCCCATTCCTGTGAAAAGGCCGACCCATTTGACTTGGTCAAAAGGTGGCGGGCTGGCCTATGGCAAGCCTGTTAACGGCATGTTCGCATATAGCTCATTTACAGCCCGCTAACCCAGGGCCCGTGTACGGCCTATCCGAATTAGGCCCAGTAGCGTCATCTGGGTTGTCCAATATAATTCCAGCCCGTTTTAAGTTCCGGCCCATGTATGGCCCATGACATCTTTCGGCCCATATGAGGCCCTTAGTAACCCTCGACTTATTAACTGCCCGTGGTAAAACTAGCCTGTAATGAACAATGTATCACTTTATACCCATTAACGGCCCATTATTCTATTGGGACATTTCCAGCCCATGTTATCTTTCGGCCTTCTCAGGGCCCATTTATTCTTGGGCTCATTTCCAACATTCGTTTACTTTTGGCCCATTACTTTCATTTTTTGCTTGTGGGCCAAATTCAGCCTGTGGTTACAATCGGCCCATTTGTGGCCCGTTAATATGTTGGGCCGTTTTCACAGCGTCATCAAATACGGCCGATTAATGACAGCCCGTTATTGTCGGCCCATGAACGGACGATTTCAACTCTAGCCCATTTACGGCCATAATGTGGTCTATTATTGGCCCATATTTGGCCAACCGATCATACGGCCCATAGAAGGCCCATTGATGATACGGCCCATAGAAGGCCCATTGTGTCTATGGCTCATATAAGCCCATTGTTTCTACGCCCCGTAGAAGGCCCACTATTTCTACGGCTCATAGAAGGCCCATTGTTTCTAGGCCTGTAGGAGGCCCATGTTAACTACAGTAAATATGTAGCCCATGGTTAATGTGGCCTAGTTTCAAAAAATAGGTTATTGCGGCCACTAGCAAACCGCGCAAAAAGAACTGCACTTACTACAAGAAAACAAATAAAAAAGACAATAATGAAATAAATAAGAAAGCAACTTATGCTAGGCTATCACGGCTATTACACATATTACATCCACTGGGCATCAAAGTTCGCCACCAGTGCAAATATAGGGAACAAAGCAGCATGTAAACGACGCAGCAAAACAAGTCCAGAACTAAAACCACTTTAGAAGAGCTCAAGAAACAATATCCTGGGTACCCATAATGCTGGCAAGATGCTTAGAAAGCTTATTAACTTTCTCTTGTTTGGCGCTTAAATCCTCCAGCACTTGCTGTTGCACCAGAAAGTATGCATCTAAATTCTGTAGGGTCTTCCTCAGTCCTTCGGCTTCCTGTCACATAACATCTGATCGATGTCTTTCAACTTGAAGTTGATACTCAAGAAGCTGAACTGATTCAGGCAGCAAGTTCAAAGAGCTGGTGCCAGCAGGAGTAGCCAGTAACTCGAACACTACATCAAGACAGGACTTTGGGGTTGTCTCAGTGTCTTCAATATAGTTTTCATCAGCTTTCTTGGAGACCAACATGGATGTCTCACTATCTTGAACCTTATCTGCATTACTTCCTTTACCATTGCATAACGAGGTACTCTTCTCCAATATTTTATCCGTGTTATAAAAGAGAAACAAACAAACACATCACAGGTTTACAATGTAGTATATGAAACTCATTTTGGTAAACCAGTTCAGTAGTAAGATGGATAGGATAACAACATGAAACAAACATATATCTATGTAGTATGGTAACTGTATGGTCTATAACGTTCTAGTTTATGTTGCCAAATCAAGATAGATACAGTTTGAATCATATCTACTTAAGACAAAGCAGCATAGACAGAATATAAGTGTGGGAAACTACACAGCAATAAAAACACTTGTAATGTGCAAGGCATGAGAACATAACTGTTTGTTCAATTGAAACTAAAATCAACATAGAGCAAGTTACATTAGCAAACACATTAAAGAAACGGGTTTAAAACATACCTGTTGCACCATTGGAGTTTCAGTTACATCCTTCAAAATTGAAATTAGTTGGTGTGAGTAAATACAGTGATGCAAGAGCAAAGTAGTATGAACCATAGCTACGGAGCCTGAACTTAGAACCATTCTTCTTCTCCTTTATGCATTGACTTGGGGTTCGGAGTGGTGGTCCTCGTGCTTTGGGCACTATAGTTGCCTTACTAACTACTCGTGTTTGGGTGCTCTATGGTGGAGACGGTGTTGTGTCAACGGGAACTGGGTTACTATCTACTGGGGTTGGGGTTAGAAGGGGTGTAGCTGGTTCTCTGTCCAACTGGGTAGGGGTACAATCTGCGTGAGTCTGGGTTATGTGTGGTGGGGCTGGTTCTTGGGCAAGTACAACCGTGGTTCTATCTCCATCGACAGGTAGCACGATCTTTTCTGAAGACCATGTTTTTACTCCCACAGATACTGCCATCACCCCCTCCAATTGAAATGGCTGATAAACAAGAAAAGTAATTGAATATACAGACATTGTAAGATAGACAGGTGCAATGGATAGTAGGGAAGAAGACAGGGCATGAAATAATTCACATTTATGTTGTCTAACCAAACAGAATAGCAGGACATAATTTCACATATATGATGGCTAATTAAAAGGATAGCATCACACAATTTCACATGTATGATGGCTAAATAAACAAGATGGAATGACATACTTAAAAATATGATGACTATGTAAACAGGATGACATGATATTACTATACGATGTGTCTATTAAAGTGGTTGACATGCCATAAATCATAAACATGCCGATGATGGAAACATCATGGCATGATATAATTCACGGATAGAATGACATAATTTAAAATATGATGACTATGTGAACAGGATGAGATGATGTAACTATATTATGTCTTTAGAAAATGGGTTGTGTTGGGAATATTACTACTGGACGTAAACCGGCCAGGAGTAGCCGGGTTAACTCTATGAAGATTAGAAGCCCATGAAGACGTGAGGATGGTGGCGCTTTACGAAGGCCCAAGGCCCAAAGGCGGGATAAGGCCTGTAGATGTAAACCGACTTTCTTGTGTAACTTGCATTGTAAGATAGGAAGGATAGAGACTGAGTTGGACACATTGATGATCTGGCCTTGGGACTCTGTAAACCGATGGGCGACGACCTATGTATATAAAGAGACGACCCGGCGGAGGTATAGGGACAACACACCACGACAACTCGAGAGCCAGGCAAAGCGGATTCGCCAGTGGTCATCGAAACCCCAACAATTCCATCACAACTAGATGTAGGCTTTTACCTTCATCATAAGGGGCCGAACTAGTATGAAACTCTCGTGTCCCTTGTCCGGTTTAACCCCTTTAATCTAACCCATAGCGATGGCTCCACGACTAAGTCCTTTCATGAGGACATCTGCCGTGACAAAACCACGACAGGTTGGCATGCCATAATTCAGATCATGCTGTCTACGTAAACATCATGGAATGATATAATTCAAATATAGGATTTATATACTACGGAAGTGAGCAGAGGGCAATCACATATATGATGTGTCAACTAAGGAGATGTCATTCAATATCATATATATGATGTAAAAACTAAGTATTGCAATACAACATATGCATGATATGAGAAATATAACCCTGCCAAGTTTGAGCATACACCTCAGGGGGATTATAGGACTGGTCATCTGCCTCTGAATCCTCTTCTGAAGAGCTATCTGTAACCAGCAAGATATCTACTTCAGCAGGTAGCATTGTCTGCTTTGAAGACCTTGTTTTCACTCCAGATTTCTGCATCAGCAATGCAAATGGTTGATGCATAGGAAGAGCAGTTGAATATACAAACATTGCCGACAAAAGCAATGAGAAATACAAAAAAAGGATGACATGATATAATTCACATATATGACGCTTGGCTAAACAGCATGGCATTGCATAATTCACATATATAATGACTTGCAACAAGATAGCATTGCATAATTCACATATATAATGTCTTGCAACAAGATGGCATTGCATAATTCACATATATGGTAATTAGACACTAAAAAGGTGGCATTCACACAAAGCATGTCTAAACTAAGCAAATGACATAGCAATGCAAGATACCATACGCACGATATGAGCAACATAACCCTGCCAAGTTAGAGCATGCACCTCGGGGGGAAATATGACTGGTCATCTATCTCTGAATCCTCCTCTGAGGAGCTATCTGTAACCAGCAAGACATGCGCTTCGTCAGATAGCATTGTCTGCTCTAAAGACTTTGTTTCCACTCCAGATTTTTCCATGACCGTGCCGAATGGCTGATGCACAGGAAGAGTAATTGAATGTACTAAAATTGTTGAAAATTTAACACGTAATAAAAAATGATGTCATGATATAATTCACATATAAAATGACTGGCTAACCAAGGTGGCATTGCAAAATTCACATATATGATGCCTGGCTAAACAAGATGGCATTGCATGATTCACATATACGGTAAAGAACCTAATAGATGGCATTGACACAAAGCATGTCTAAACTAAGTAGATGACATCTTTGATGTATACAGTAAGCAATGCAAGGCACCATATGCATGATATTACCAACATCAGCATGCCAAGTTAGAGCGAAGACATCATGGGGTAAATAGGAGTGGTCTTCTACTTCTGAATCCCCCTGAGAACAGTCATCTTCCTCTTGATTACGATCCAAAATGGGTGGAGGGGGACTGCCTTTGCGCCCACCATGGAGTGACGTCTGCATGAAATTTTATTGCCACGCAAGGCTCGTCTCTTTTGCTCTACATGTTCGGTTCCATTGTGTACAATAACTGACATGCATAGGAATAAAACATTGTGAGATTGTGTAAGGAGTGCATGCACAAATACAGAGTGATGGTAGCAAACTGTGGATAGACCCAAAACCAATGATAGCAGGCAAATAATAGCTTTAGTTCAAAAATACAGATAATGGCTCCTTTAATGTTTGTTTGCAACCAACATGAAACTCATAGTAGACACCCGAGATTAACCAGATAGTAGATAGATAGTACTGATTGCTGCCCCAATATGTACCCCACAACCATTTAAAAACTCAAGTTTCCGCATAAGTTTGGACCTGACTCGGAGTCTAATAGGTGAACACGATGATAAAGTAGCATGTCATCATATTAAGCGATGCATAACGTAAGCAGACACGGAAGAGTGCGACCTCTTGTGGACACGTGTAGTCCTCAAGGTCATCTGCTCAGTTGATGATGGTAATACAATTGTCGTGGCTGTCGGCAGCGGGGAAGAAGATCTGAGGCGGCGAAAGACAGTCTGGAGAGCGGATCCCTACTGTGGTGAACCCTTCCGTTGTTGGAGCAGCTAAGCTGGGGTGGAACACAACACCGCAGGAGCAGGACAAACCACACAAGGTTTTCTTTGACACATATCTGTAACAGAAGTAATTGTGTAAGGGCTTGTTTGAATTTGAGGATTCTAACAATGCAGGGATAGGAAATAGACAGGAATAGGATAGGAATGCATGTGCAAAACAGAGAATTTAAAAACACAGATTTATGCGAATCTGGGTGTTTGGTTCACTAGAATTGGAAGATCACATGATGAAAAGAAGCATGGTGAGATTAAGTCAAACCACAAGAAAATGTACGTTTATAATGCTATTATGCTACTATCTCTTAGTCTTGTGCTTCATGAATAGGAATTTGAAAAGGAGGACAAGTGGAAATTAAAATTCCTACGGTTTTTCTTCCAAGGAGACACTAAAGGAACAAGTCCTACAGTTTTCCTTTGCTCCATTCCTTTGCACCAAATTCATGAAAAGTAGTACCATAGGAAACTTTCCAATTCCTATGTTTTTCATTCACTTTTCCTTTCAAGCACTGAAGATTCTAGTAGGCAGGCTTGAGCAAGGAAAAGCCTACACTAAAAAATGTTTTTGTGCTACTTCTATTACTTTGAACCCAGGCCACTGCCCTACTAGCTCAACTCCCAGGGCCATCGACAAATGCACAGCTCAAACATGCAGAGATAAATAATGATGGCGTTCAAGAGAGTCCATCATGGATAGCTAAGTTGCCTAGTACCTCACTACTTGTCATATAGTAGGATAAAATAATAGTATTTCCTGTTACTCCGTGTGCTCAGTGGACAATATATATAACATGTAGAGTAAAAAAGATATGCAACAAGTGTACAACCTCTTTGGCGAAGCCATGTCGATTTCAGCGTGATTGGGTTGGCCGGTGAGGATGCTCTGGCTGACTTGGCTGTCGGAGGAGGGGAAGAAGATCTTAGGCGTCTAGAGATGGAGCCTGAGGTACTGCTCCGCTGTGATGGAGGGTTTCGTCGTTGGAGCAGCTCTGGTGAATTGTACGACGCCGAGGCTTAAGCAGGACAAGAGAGACAATGTTAACCTGAGTGGAATTCTAATAGCATCTCCAATAGATGACGTAAAATACATAACCACAAAGTGCTAGATGTAAAATACATTAGCCGCTCATATCTTAACTTAACTGTTGAAACTAAATTTAATTGTTGAAACTGAACTTGACTGTCAAAACTGAATTTTGCTGTCGAAACTGAATTTTACTATCGGAACTGAACATAATAGAGGTGAGGCTACACGTCAGTCGACTGACTTTTTCATCTCTGGTCAGTCGATTTTGCAGCTGTTGGATATGAAATCAAGGGCCCGCAGTTCATCTTCAACCTCCACCCCCCTGAGCCGCCAGCCACCACCGGCCAAACAACCGCCCGCGGCCGGCGGTGCGCCGCCCTGCCCGCCCCGAAAACACTCCCCACCATGGGTCTGCCGCTACCCCGACCATCCCTTTAGCCCACCCCACCCCCCCCCCCGTGCCGAGCTCTTTCTCCAGCGATCCCCACGCCACCACACCACCACCGTCGGCGACCACCGCCCCCACCCTGAGCCCTAAGATAGATAGTGGGGTACCTCTCCGGCGAGCCCCCTCCCTGCTGCGGCTGCTTCTTCCTTAACTCCGGCGAGCCCCCCCCCACCCCCTAAAAATCGACTGACCCAAAAGTCGATTCAGTCAACT
Source organism: Triticum monococcum (assembly GCA_034509565.1). Classification (NCBI taxonomy): domain Eukaryota; kingdom Viridiplantae; phylum Streptophyta; class Magnoliopsida; order Poales; family Poaceae; genus Triticum; species Triticum monococcum. The sequence continues at coordinate 254,336,501 of CM067843.1, read as the reverse complement.
GAAGTGTAGCTAAATCGGAGCAGCATCGCAATTAAGAGCAAGAGCGAGAGCAGTAGCGCGACCAAGAGCAAGAGCAGACAAGGCATGGTACCAAGAGCAAGAGCAGAGCAACAACTCCTACTGATGTGGACAACGCCACTGAGGGAGTGACGCCATGGTGGAAGTGGCCAGTGACGCTGCCGTGGATGGAGCCGCGCCGTGTCGGCTCGGGACCGAGCGCCGGCAGCACCATGAGATCAAATCAAGAAGAAAATGCGGCGATTAGTGTACAACCTCTTTGGTGGTGCCGATTAGGCTGCAGCTTCATCCGAGGAAACGGTGATGATGATGCTCTTTCAGTGGTGCAGGTGAATATGGTGGTGTGGGAATGGAGGTGGCGCGAAAGACGAGGGGAACGTCGGGGCAGCTCCTTGGAGGTGGAGGACGGGGTGGCTGAACCGGCGGGATGACTAGATCGACGACAGATCCTCATCCGATACGGTGGATGAGGGACATCTGTCGGCGTTCTGGGAACGGGGGTCCCCAGACGTGCCTGCCAGCGGCTTGCGGCGTGGCTCAAAGGAGGCCCAGCATGGCCCATCTTCATCAACACAAGACTCAAGACCCTCGCGAGGGGCCAAGCCTCGCGGGGCGGACGACACGGCGCAGCCTCCTCAGGCTGGCTCGCGAGGAGGCGGAGAAATCAAGGCGGGGTACCTCGCGAGGTGCCCATGACGCAAGCCATGACGATCGAGGGTGCCAGGCGGGCGCCAGCGCGCGCAGCGTCCTTCTTTCCTCTTTGGTGCAAAGGGGGCAAGCGCAGCCGCGGAGTACTGAGGCATCAGGCAAAGGTTGCCATTTCGGTGCAACAAGACCAAGACCAGGCGGACTACGAGACGGAGGTCACCATGGACCCCAGCACGGCGTCACCGCAGAGCCTTTCGCAGGCGAAGACCAACTTTAGTCAGGATAAGTGTACTTGCTGTACCCCTTCAAATTAGCCCGCCATTGTTGGCGCCCTTCCCGCTCAATATTTGGGGAGAGGCCCAGGGCCTTTGCCTATATATAGGACCAGCCACTCACATAGAGAGGGGTTCGGTTCGGTCGGTTGGGTAAGTCCGGCTGGCAAGCAGGGAGAGTGAGTGAGAAAGAGAGAAGGGTGACTGAACTCCTCCTAGCAGTTCATCGCCCCAGCCAAGAACAGACCCTTGCGAGGCTGTTCTTCCTTGTATTGTTCATCATCACCAGCCCCATGAGGCAATCCACCAACCACACACTGGAGTAGGGTATTACACCACAATGGTGGCCCGAACCAGTATAAACCTTGTGTCTCTCATGCAGTTCTTTTAGTAGTTTAGATATTTGTGAGACGGGGAGGTAGAAGGCGTGATCTCCGCGCGCACCCCAGTGTTCGAACCTTAAGGGTCTGCCGGAACCAGTGAATCCGACATTTGGCGCGCCAGGTAGGGGGTGCGCCGGAATCTGTGTTCCACCACTCCGCTCTCCTACGACCGCCGCATCCATGTATGGCGCCAGTCGAGCTCGTGTCGCCCCGGCGGCCCTCGCCGGTGGGCGTTCTCTTTGTCCCCCGTCGCCCGCCATCAACACCACCACCGGCCCGGCGGGGAACGAGCGGCAAGCACCCCCCCAGCATCTGCCTACGCGGCGGAGTAGCTACACCGCAACATCGATGCCTCCGGTCGTTGCGGCCCTCCTGGGCGGCTCACAAGCGCCGCCCACGAGTCGCAACGTCAAGCCTTTTGCCCGCCGGGTTATAGCCGTTTCCGCACGGCAGGGGGCTCCCCCGGACCGGGCGGCGCGCGAGGCCGATCTGACCTTCAGCTCAGAGGACCACCCCACCAACCTGGTCGGCTCGGGCGCGCTCCCCCTGTTGTGCACCCCCACCATCTGCCAGGTGGTCGTCACCATAACTCTCGTTGACGGCGACGCGGGCCTCAGCGTGCTTTTGGTCGAGACTTTCAACCTCCTCTGCATACCCCGGGAGCGGTTGCGACCCAGCCGATCTTTCTCGGGCGTCGGGGGCGGATCATCCGACTCCCTGGGAGAGATCCGGCTCCCGGTAACCTTCGGCACCTACGACAACTTCCGCACGGAGATGGTCGACTTCGACATCGCCCCCATCGGCCTCCCTTACAACGCCATCCTCGGTTACCCGGCGCTGGCTCAGTTCATGGCCGCCACGCACTCGGCGTCTAACCTCATGAAGATGCCCGGGAGCAGCGGCACCCTCGCCGTGCACGGGGACACCGGGGACGCCCTGCGAGTACTCAAGCTCGCCTTCAAGACGGCGGCGTCGGCACGGCCCGTCAATGCGGAGACCCCTGATCCCAAGGGGGCTGCGCCCGCCAAGAAGAAGCAGTTGTTCACCCAGGACAAGGCAGAAACCAAGCGGATACCCGTCGACGAGGACGGGTCCTCCAGTGCCACTTTCACCATAGGCGCCAACCTTGAGCCTGAGCAGGAGGAGGCCTTGGTCAAGTTCTTGCACGCGAATAAGAAGGTATTTGCTTGGGAGCCCGATTAGCTGGCGGGGTTCCCCAGGAGTGTCATCGAGCATCACCTCAACGTGTGCCCAAATGTGCGCCCCGTGAAGTAGAAGGCCAGGCGGTAGTCCGTGGAGAAGCAGGCCTTCATTGTCCAAGAGACCCGCAAGCTAGAAGCCGCTGGGGTCATTCGCGAGGTCCGATACTAGGATTGGTTGGCCAACCTTATCGTTGTGCCCAAGAAAGGGGGGAAGGAACGCATGTGTGTCGACTTCACCAACCTCAACAAAGCATGCCTGCAAGATCCGTTTCCGCTCCCCCACATCGACCAGATCGTCGATTCCACTGCGGAGTGCGACCTGCTATGCTTCCTGGACGCCTTCTCCGGGTATCACTAGATCAAGATGGCGGTAGAAGACGTTGAGAAGACCGCCTTCTTAACCCCATGCGGGGTATACTGCTATACGTGCATGCCGTTCGGACTGCGTAACGCAGGGGCAACCTTTTAGCGGCTGATGCACATCACCTTGGGCCCGCAACTTGGAAAGAATGTCGAAGCCTACGTTGATGACATTGTAGTAAAATCTCGGGAGGCCAAGACCCTGATACAAGACCTGGAGGAGACCTTCGCGAGCCTCGACGCAGTAAACCTGTGGCTCAACCCGGAGAAATGTGTGTTTGGCGTCCCCTCGGGCAAGCTTTTGGGATTCCTCGTGTCCCATCGTGGCATCGAGGCCAACCCCGAGAAGGTCAAGGCGGTTGAGGACATGAGTCCGCCAAAGACCCTCAGAGAAATGCAGAAGCTCACTGGGCGCGTGACCGCGCTAGGGCGCTTCATCTCCAAATTAGGGGAGCGAGCGCTGCCTTTCTTTCAGCTGATGAAGAAAAAGGGGCCCTTTGAATGGACTGGAGAGGCAGATAAGGCGTTTCAAGATCTCAAGAGGTACCTGACCAGTCCCCTAGTCATGGTGGCTCCGCGCCCTCAAGAGCCCTTGATGCTTTACCTTGCTGCCACTCCCTACTCCGCAAGCGCAGCCCTAGTGGCAGTTAGGGAGGAATGCCAAGTCAAGACCGCAGCGGCAGCCCGAGGCAAGACAAAACAGGAACAAGGAAAGCCTGCAGAAGCCGCAACAGCAGTTGAGGAGGGTCAGCTGTCAAAGAATGCACCAGAGGCAGGCAAGGCCGCACGCCCGGATGGCCCACCTCCCGAGGCCACGTCATCTCGCGAGGCGCCCTTTCCTCCCGAGGGCTCCGCGACCCCAGATACTCTCAGCCTTGTTGAGCATCTCGTCTACTTTGTTAGCACAGTGTTATGGGACGCGAGGGCATGGTACCCAATGCCTCAAAAGCTCCTCCTCGCACTGCTGGTAGCCTCACGCAAGCTGTGTCACTACTTCCAGGCTCATCCCATCAAGGTCGTCTCATCGTACCCCCTGGAGAGAGTGCTCAGGAGCCCTAACTCAGCCGGAAGGGTCGCCGAGTGGAACATGGAGCTGCACGCGTTTCAGCTCGAGTTCAGCACAACCAGGGTCATCAAAGGAGCAGCATTGGCGGATTTCATAGCGGAATAGGTGGAGGCACCAGGCCTCAGGGACAACGAGGATCGGTCCCTCTCTCCAGGGAGTGAGGCGCCGGAAGGCTGGGTCATGTACTTCGATGGGGCGTTCTCCAGACACGGCGCGGGGGCTGGTGCGGTGCTGATATCGCACACTCAGGATAAGCTCTACTATGTCATGTAGCTCTGTTTCCAGCAAGGTGAAAAGGTCTCCAACAACATTGCAGAATATGAGGGACTGATAGCTGGGTTGAAGGCCGCCGTAGCCCTGGGAGTGAAACGCCTCACCGTCAAGGGCGACTCGCAGCTCCTAGTCAACTTCTCCAACAAGGTGTACGAGCCGAAGGACGAGCATATGGAGGCCTACCTAGCGGAGGTCCCCAGGATGGAAAAGCAGTTCTGGGGGCTGGAGCTGAAGCACATGCCCCGTGGCACCAATCAGGAAGCTGACGACATAGCCGGACGGGCATCCAGGCGGTTGCCGCAGGAACCCGGCGTCTTTGAAGAGGGGCTCTTCAAACCCTCAGCACAGCCGACGTTATCAAACACCGCTCAGTCTCGAGAGGAGCTCCCCCAGCCGCCAGCCTCGGGAGCCCCGGTCTGTGGGCCGACCTCAGGAGCATGCCTGCTCCTGACGATGGAACCTCAGGAGGAGTGCTGGTTCGCAGAACTCCGGTGTTATTTAATGCAAGGGGCCCTGCCAGAAAAGGAAGAGGAAGAGGAAGCGGAGCATGTGGCGCGGTAGGCCACGGCATACTGCATCAGAGATGAAGAACTATACCGGAAGCGACCAAATGGTGTATCTCTGCGCTGCATCTCCAGGGAGCAAGGAAAGGAAATACTGGAGGACATACACGGCGGAGACTGTGGACACCACTCATCATCACGGACTCTCGTCGGTAAGGCATTCCGTAGCGGGTTCTATTGGCCCACCGCGCTCAATGACGCGATCGAATTGATAAAGGCTTGTGAGGCCTGCCAGTTTCATTCAAAGCAGATCCATCAACTGACGGGGGGCCTGCAGACAATACCCATCCCGTGGCCATTCGCAGTTTGGGGGTTGGATATTCTGGGCCCGTTCCCTCGGGCGCCAGGGGGCTACCGTTACCTCTCCATCGCCATTGACAAGTTCACCAAGTGGGCAGAAGTGGAGGCTGTCCGTACCATCCCCGCTGGCTCCGCGGTTAAGTTCATCAGGGGTATCGTGAGCCGGTTCGGGGTGCCGAATCGCATCATCACAGAAAACGGTTCACAGTTCACCAGTAATCTCTTCAAAACATATTGTGCTAACCTTGGGACGCAGATATGCTACGCTTCGGTGGCACACCCGCGAAGAAATGGGCAGGCCGAATGAGCCAACGCGGAGGTCCTGAGAGGCCTCAAGACCAGGACATTCAAGAAGAAGCTGGAGGCCTGCAGCAGAGGCTGGTACGACGAGCTCCAGCCCGTGTTGTGGTCCATCCGCACAACCGCAACCAAACCAACTGGGGAGACCCCGTTCTTCCTGGTCTATGGAGCCGAAGCAGTCCTTCCTCACGAGGTCAGGCATCGCTCCGCGCGGGTCCTGGCGTTCGACGAGGTGCAGCAGGACGCCATGCGGGGGATGGACCTCGTACTAGGGGAGGGACGCCGCCGGGAAGCCGCGCTGCCAGCGGCAAGGTACCAACAGGCGCTACGACGATATCACTGCCGCAACATCCGCCCCAGGACCCTCGAGGTAGGAGACCTCGTACTCAGGCAGGTTCTCTCCAGGGAGGGGCTGCACAAGCTCTCTCCCATGTGGGAGGGCCCATTCAAGGTTGTTCATGTTTCCAGGCCAGGCTCCGTGCGCTTGGAGACTCAAGAGGGGGAGCCGATCCAGAACGCATGGAACATCTAGCACCTCCGGAGGTTCTACCCCTAAAAGGCCCAGAGCCTGTGAAGCAAGGCGAGTGCCTGTGAAGACCTTCCCTTTTTGGAAAAGGCCCAGAGCCTGTGAAGCAAGGCGAGTGCCTGTGAAGACCTTTCCTTTTTGGAAAAGGCCCAGAGCCTGTGAAGCAAGGCGAGTGCCTGTGAAGACTATCCCTTTTTGGAAAAGGCCAAGAGCCTGTGAAGCAAGGCGAGTGCCTGTGAAGACCTTCCCTTTTTGGAAAAGGCCCAGAGCCTGTGAAGCAAGGCAAGTGCCTGTGAAGACTATCCCTTTTTGGAAAAGGCCCAGAGCCTGTGAAGCAAGGCGAGTGCCTGTGAAGCTATCGCGTTTTGGAAAAGGCCCGGAGCCTATGAAGCAAGGCCAATGCCTGTGAAGCTCGCTGCCCCGTGACACTCTCACGTAATAATAAGTGGGGCTGTACACGCCCCAGAGTCTCATGAGCGCCGGCCTCAGGCCCTGGGGCTCCCTCCCATGCCCAGTGGCAGCACTTAGCTCCGCGCTGGTGAGAAGACGTCGAAGACTAGATTAGGTGCCGGACGCGGCTTTTTCATTTGCTTTCCGCAGTTGACGTGTTTACTTGCATTTGAAGTCTTATTGAAGTTGTCGCTGTTGTTGATTTGTGGTTCGTCGATTTTCGCTCCTCGCTTTGGTTTCTCTCATAAACGACCTCGCGAGGGATGGTACTCAAACGTCCTCGCGAGCGTTTCTGCTCTAGCCGCTGGAAGGTTTCATGGCCCGGGCACGTTACAGGAGCACCCCTCTAGTCCGTGCCCCTCGGGCACCGCGACGCGCACACATGGCCTGGGTCGGTCGCCCCCCCGGCAGGGGTCAAAGACTATCTACGCACAGGCATGTAGTTAAGAGGCGCAAAAATAAGATCAAGGTAATGGCTAAAACGACAATAATTCCCAACACGACAATAATTCACTGGGGCACGACGGCGGGCGGACGAGCCATCACCTCCCAAGCAAGCTCGACGGCGCGGGGGTTGACTGCGGCCACTGCTGGAGGAGTCGCTTGAGGAAGAGCTGAAGAAGCTCGGGGAGTCTCGAGCGCCGCCATCCGCGCGGGCACTATCTCCTCCATCACCATCGGGGCGGGGCCCCCGGCCACGGTTGTCGTCCTCAGGGCAACACCCCGCACAGCGACCATCTTCCCCAAACACCCTCACACAAAGGGTGGCGTCGCCGTCAAACCTGAAGTGCAGGGTGCACCGGCGCCCCAGGCCGCGAGCGCGGGCGAACGCCTGCCAGCCACGAGTTAAGGCCAGGCCCCCGTTGGCGGAGACCTCTAGCGCGGCCCACGAGGACCTGCTGCAGCAGCCCTCCGCCTAGAGCCAGAGGCCACCAGGAGCACCGGCCGGGAGTGCACCAACGTGGAAGCGAGGGAGTTGGAGCCGGGCGCTAGTCGGCTCCGCCGACCAAACGACGAACTCCGGCAGCACATGCGCAGTGCGAAAGCGCGGCCTGGGGGAGCGCGCAACCTAGGCGCGTCCCTCAGCCACAGCGGCTCGCCCGCCGCCGCGCTGGGAGCCGCCACCATGACCACGAGACGCTACCGGGGCGGCCACCGGATGCTTCCGAGGGCGCCCACGACCGCGCTTGGGCGGGGGAGAGGCAGGATCGACCTGGAGGGCCTTCCCCTTCTCCGCAGCCGAGTACCTCCTTGATGGAGCCATCACACCAAGGCGGAGCAAGAATTGAGGCAAAGGAGAAAACAAGAAGAGATGGACTGGAAGGGCACGCGCCGTCCGTACTTATAGCCGGCGAAGGCCAACCGCCGGCCTCCACGATCACAGGTAATTATGACACGATCTGCATGCAGGGACCTGTCCAACTCGTGCGATCACCGAGGCGTCATGGGGAAGTGGAGATGCCCACGTCCCATCAACCGCCACGTGGCGCCCAAGGCCGCAGGCTGTTAGGGCCCGCGGCACTTCGCCCTTGCCCTTTCGCCTCTCGGCACGGCCAAGTCCATGCGCGCCTTGGGCCCGGGGGCTACTGTCGGCGTTCTGGGAACGGGGGTCCCCAGACTTGCCTGCCTACGGCCTGCGGCGTGGCTCAAAGGAGGCCCAGCATGGCCCATCTTCATCAACACAAGACTCAAGACCCTCGCGAGGGGCCAAGCCTCGCGGGGCGGACGACACGGCGCATCCTCAGGCGCAGCCTCCTCAGGCTGGCTCGCAAGGAGGCGGAGAAATCAACGCGGGGTACCTCGCGAGGTGCCCATGACGCAAGCCATGACGATCGAGGGTGCCAGGCGGGCGCCAGCGCGCGCAGCGTCCTTCTTTCCTCTTTGGTGCAAAGGGGGCAGGCGCAGCCGCGGAGTATCGAGGCATCAGGCAAAGGTTGCCATTTCGGTGCAACGAGACCAAGACCAGGCGGACTACGAGATGGAGGTCACCATGGAGCCCAGCATGACGTCACTGCAGAGCCTTTCGCAGGCGAAGACCAACTTTAGTCAGGATAAGTGTACTTGCTGTTCCCCTTCAAATTAGCCCGCCATTGTTGGCGCCCTTCCCGCTCAATATTTGGGGAGAGGCCCAGGGCCTTTGCCTATAAATAGGACCAGCCACTCACATAGAGAGGGGTTCGGTTCGGTTGGTTGGGTAAGTCCGGCTGGCAAGCAGGGACAGTGAGTGAGAGAGAGAGAAGGGTGACTGAACTCCTCCTAGCAGTTCATCGCCCCAGCCAAGAACAGACCCTCGCGAGGCTGTTCTTCCTTGTATTGTTCATCATCACCAGCCCCATGAGGCAATCCACCAACCACACACTGGAGTAGGGTATTACACCACAACGGTGGCCCGAACCAGTATAAACCTTGTGTCTCTCGTGCAGTTCTTTTAGTAGTTTAGATCTTTGTGAGACGGGGAGGTAGAAGGCGTGATCTCCGCGCGCACCCCAGTGTTCGAACCTTAAGGGTCTGTTGAAACCCGTGAATCCGACAACGTCGAGGTGTTGCTATGGATGACGTCATCGGGGAAGAGGCTCTAGCTGGGTGGCGGACGGAGGAGGGTGTGGGGCTTCGTGGGTTTTCTCGGCCTTGGTGTATGAATGGGTGGGCGGATGGGATGGGTGTGGGGAACAATGGCTTAGGGACGCGCTTGTCCGAAATGTGGGGTAAGTTACGAAAGTACCCCCACTGATTTGAGGCGGTTCTTTCGGTTCAGGGGTATCACAGGCATTTCGCATGTCAGGATTTCACAGGAGGTGGGAGTTTCCGTGCGCGTTGTAATTTTGGAATAGCAAGGCGCATGTTGAGATGGAGGGAGTTGTCGGAGCACAACGAGACAAAGATTGATCTTAAATATTTCGGGGTAGAAAGGCACAGGTTCAAGATGCGGGAGTTTCGCAGCACGATAGACAGAGACGCTAGCTTGAAATTTCAGCATAACAAGGCGCGGCTTGAAATTTTGGGAGAACAAGCTTAACGTGTACCCCAAAAAAAGACAATTTAGACTAGTATGATATACTACGTACAATGTGTTTGACATGCACAACACACACACGGACACCATTTAGACTAGTAAGGTACACGTGCATTGCACGCATGAGATTTGGCAACTAAATTATGAATGAATACCACATTATAGCATGTAAGCTTTGAGTCATATATACATGATTTAGATGTTCGTTTAATTCTTATAGTTCATTTCATTCAAAATCATCTTGTTTTTATAAGAAAGCTAATCTATTTTAAGATTCTTGAACAAAGAAGAAGTGCTTGTGTTTTGAGGTTTGTGGATTATTCTTAAGTTCAACCATAGAGTCTTCTAGATTATACATGTGGCAAAATCTGGGGGAATCTAGATGATATCCAACGGCCAGTAGTGCTTGTCGTGGTTCTAACTCTGACAGTGATGTAGGGGAGTATGTATGGAGAGGCTAGATCTCAGCTATGGAGAAGTTGTAAACACACCAGGATGTACGAGTTCAGGCCCTTCGCGGAGGAAGTAACAGCCCTACGTCTCGATGCCCGGAGGCGGTCGATTGGATTATGTGTGTATGAATTCCAGGGGTGCGAACCCTTGTTACTCAGTAAGGGGGTGGCTTATATAGAGTTCGCCATACCCCTCCAGCCCTTAGTAATGCAGGGTTAAAATACATTTAAGACTGGGCGTTACTGGTAACGTCCCTAATAAAGTGCTATGATGACCATAAAGACTATTTAATTGCCGACCGTTTGCTTGCGGAGTGAGTTTGGATCTCCCGTCAGTCGAGTGGTTGGCTTCGTGGTCGACTGATAGTCTCCTGGTCGAGTGGTTTGACTCCGTCGAGTGGGATGCCTTCAAGTCTATTGAAAGGTGACTTCTTCTAGGGATGTCCTTGGGCAGGGCTCTCAGGACAGGTCCATGCCCCTGCCCTAGGTACATAGCTTCATCATTAGCCCCCGAATGGATCGAGGTTCAAGTGGTGAAGGAGTTGGGGGTCCTTCCGTCCGGTCCTTAGCGTTATATGAATGTCTCGTACTGGATCAATCGTCACGGATGACGTTGTTGACTTCTTTCGGTCACCTTGATCCATTCTTGGTCTCTCGTCGAGTGAATTTCCTTACTTGTGAAATACCGAGTGCCGGCGCGAACGGGATCTTCTGTTTGATGGGTTGTTCCGCAGCCCGCGGATTTCGCGTGATTTGAATTTCGGGAAGCGAGCGGGACGGGGGCGGACGCAATAATTGGATGGGATAGGATGGAAACTCCTCGATCCCCGCGCCACCTTTTTCGCCATGTACCGCGCGCGCCTGTTGAGGGATTTGACGGGATCGCCTGGGCCTACCGGTCAGCCACTCGGGAGCGGCTCCTTATAAGTTGCCGGCTCGGGGCTTCCCAACAGTGTGCTCTCGCTTTTCCTCCTCTGACCGCAAGGTCTTCCGCTACCTCCGTTCTCACCCTATCGCCGTAGGTCCGCTCGAGCCTCGCCGATGACGATGGTGAAGGACAAGACGTCGGCTTTGGAGCTCGCGAAGAAGGCGGCGGTGCAGGGGAAGGGGAAGAGGTCCACTGGGGGCGGATCTTCCTCGAGGACTGCTCTGCCCAGGGATTGGATCCAGGGCGACTGGATGCCATCGGTGATTCGGCAGGAAGATCTTGACGACATGGTCGAGGAGGGAGTCATTCCCCATGAAGCTGCGCGTCTCCCGGGGAGAGAAGTCGAACCCCAACCTCGTGATGGTGAGTGCGTCCTCCTCGCCACCCATATCTATCGCGGATTTTCTCTGCCTCCTCATCCTTTTTTCCGGAGCTTTTTGAACTTCTTCGAAGCGCAGCTCCACCATTTCACTCCCAATTCCATCGTGTATCTTGCGGCTTTCGTTTCCTTGTGCGAAAGTTTCTTGGGTTGCCGCCCTCATTGGGGACTCTTTAAACACATCTTCACTTACCGTTCCCAATTGGTAAAAAAAAGCCAAGTCGAGTGACGAACGGACGCAAGTGATCCAGCTATGCGGGGGCCTGGCGATCCAGATGAGGGAAAAGTTCTTTTCCGTCTATCACTTTTCCCGAGTCGGTCCGTGGTTGGCAGTCGACCTGGTTTTATTGCCAAGACCAGGTGACCCCAGCGCAGTCGACTGGTCTTCCCCCTTTCTCTCTGGACCGAGCTAAAAAACCCGCTTCTCTGAAAGTGGTGCCGGAGGAAAAGGCGCAAGTCAAGGTGCTGGTTGGTCGAGTGGTTCAGCTTGTCCGAGAGGGCGTGACGGGCATGGACTTGCTGGAGGTCTTTCTTCGGAGGCGCATCCAACCGCTTCAGGCTTGTGACCACCCTATGTGGCTGTACTCGGGTCTCGATGACACCACTCGGATTCACCCAGAGGAGGTCACTGACGAGATGCTGGAAGGGTGGCTGTCGAGCATCACAGGGAACAAAGACAACCCCCGAGGAGCCTGGAGGGTTCCCCCGCTTGACAATACATACGATGTGGACCAGGTCTGTCCTTGTGTTCCCGACTGAGATCTTGCTTTTTTATTTGCTCTCTTTGAATCGGTCGACTGACTTTCGACTCGTCTGCTGTTCTCCAGGCAACTACAGTGATGTACTCGTCACCCAATGGAGCACAGGAGCAGGCCGAAGAAGGGGAGGCGAGCGGAGGCGAAAGCGGAGACGAACAGGGGGAGTGGGAATCTGACGGAGAAGGAGAGGGAGATGACGACATCGACTCCAGCAAGGAGGAGGAGGAGGAAGCTGAACCTCCCCGCTCGGAAAGGCGATCCAAGCTTACGCACGACCCTGCGCGAGAATGTGGTAAGGCGACTGCTCCTGTTGGGCAGTCGTCGAAGCGCCCTCGGACCTCTTCTCCAGCGCCGATTGAAAAAGTTCCCAAGCACCCCCATGCGGCGCCGTCCAAGCCACCCAAGGCTCTGCCCAAGATGAAGATGACTGTCCCCACCATTTCTGGGCAACGTTAAAACTTGTTCTCGTTTGTCGACCGTGGACGGATCCTTGGTCGATCCACTGAGCCGACTGACTGTCTTTCAAAATTTGCAGTGCTGCTACTTCTGAGATCTCCGCCAAGGAAGTCGATCAAGAGATGGAAGATGCTGTTACTTCCAACCTGGTATGATTACTTATGTTCTTCCTTGAATCGACTGACGATCTCTTATAACTCTGGTCGATTGAATTTTTCCCGTAGCTCCTCCTCATGTTATTAACCTTCCTGACGACGAAGACGATGCGCCGCTGAGAGTGAGGCGGAACAGGAAAACGTCGGCCGGCGAGACCCCACAATCCACTTCGGCGCCTGAGGCCGTAGCTCGAGACGGTGGCGATACCACCCGAGCTTCTGTGACTTTTGCCGATCCTCTGACGAGGGTGCGGCCCTCGACGTCGACCGTAAATCTCCTTCGCTCTTCGCCACACACCACGTCCCTGAGGACCAAGTGGGTGCAGCTAAGGAAGCTATACGCCAGGCGGGCATCATGATGGAGCAGGTCAAGGTGGTTCGAGAAGCCAGCCAAGCAGCTTATGACGCGAGTTCAGCTCTTCAGAGTAACGTCTAGGTCAGTTGATTCACTGCTTGTTCTGTTAGGGTATGCTATCTGAAGAATCTCTTTTCCGAAGATCTTTGAATCTGTACACCCACTGGGTGTTTCTGTGAAGTTTTTTTGGTCGAGTGGGGGCACGCTGAGTGCACCCACTGGGTGTAGTCCCCGAGACTACGGTGGACTGCTGGCAGTCGACTGTAGTCTTTATATTGTGTTGCTGTAGTTTTGCTTCTTCATCCGGTCTGGCCAGGCCATGTCGAATGAAACTGTATCCGGTCGACTGCGGGCAGTCAATTTTTTTTTCAAAACCAGTGGGGGCACGCTGAGTGCACCCACTGGGTGTAGTCCCTGAGACTACTGTTGAATGTTTTTGATTCAGCTGTAGTCTTAGAAACGCCATCATTGTCTCTTGGTTACTCGGAAGCAACTTATCTTGGACCTCTGTCGACTGATTTTTGCAGAAATCTTGTGAACTTGTGGCTCTCTACACTGAGTTGGAGAACAAACAGATCCAGGTCAACCTTGACTTGAAGCTCGCTCAACAGAACCTGCAGAAGGCGCGAGACGAAGCAAAAGGTATGGCTGGTGAGGTTTCTCATTCTTGAAGAGTGACTTTCCTTTCTTGCCCGTTCTTGATGTTGAGTTCACTCGACGTTCTGTAGACAAACTGGAGGAAGCTCTGAAGAAGAAGGATCAAGATCTTGGCGAAGCACAGAAGGAGGCTTTGAGCAAAACGAAGCTTGCAGAAGAGAAACTGGCTTCGGTCGGAACTCTTGAACAGGAGAATTCCATACTGAAAACTGCTCTCAAGACAGCTAATCAAGAGGTCAGCCGAGTGAAGAATGACAAGATTGTTCTACACGACCAGGCGGGTGAGCTGGTGGGGAAGGTAAACGATCTGGAGGTTTATCTTGGTGGACTCGCCAAGAAGCTGTTCATCATGCTCGAAGGTAATTACTTCGATCTAGCCGTCTTGCAGTTACCAAGCCTGCGTAAGGCCACTGTCTTACTCTTGAATCGTGTTTGCAGAATTCTGCCAGTGCTTCGAAGAGGAAACCAGTCGAGTGGAGCCAGGCTTGGATCCCGCCAATTCTCTCGTGAAGGACGAGGCTGCTATGAACGTGCTCCGACTGGAGTCTCGTGTTACCAATGTTGTTGAATATCTTGCTCGGCTGAAGGTTGCAATGTCGCGGATCGACACATCACTCTGGCCTGGAACGACGCTTCAGAACGACCTTGAGTCCCTGATGGTTCGACTGACTGAAGTCCCGGGTCGAGTGGCGGAATGGAAGAAATCTTCTGCTAGATGTGGTGCTGATGTTGCTTTGTCCCTGGTCCGCGTCCACTGCAAGGAAGCGCGAGAAGAGAAGCTGGCCGCCATCCAAGTTGCCAATACCAGGAAGCACAGCTTTCAAGACTTCTTGGAGACTTTCATCGCTGCTGCCACTCGTATTGCAGACGGGATCGACTTGGACGAGTTCGTCGCCCCTTCCAGTCCTCCGCTTGAGGAATGAAAAACTTTTATGCTTCACTTTAAATTTGCCTTGGAATGCCGAGTGGATTTTGTAACCGTTAAACTCTGTCGAGCCGAGGGCTCGAGTACTTTGATCTGAGGTCTGGGACCTTTAGGCCTTATCTGAACTTGATTTTTCGTTGAATATCTTCATGGATTGATCCGTCGAGTGGAACTTGATCTTCACTCGGAATAACCTTGTATTTGTGGTGTAACTCCGAAGGAGAAGGTAGCAGCCGATTTGCGCCTCGTCGTCCTTGCGGATTGGGTTGTGTTCCGAACTTAGGCGAGCGCTGGGCCGCAGCTAAGCCTCCGAGTGGGAGGTTTGCTCTCCACTCGGTAGGATTTTTTCGAACTTAGGCGAGCACTGGGCCGCAGCTGAGCCCCCGAGTGGGAGGTTTGCTCTCCACTCGGTAGGATTTTTACGAACTTAGGCGAGCACTGGGCCACAGCTAAGCCCCCGAGTGGGAGGTTTTCTCTCCACTCGGTAGGATTTTTAAACACTTAGGCGAGCACTGGGCTGCAGCTAAGCCCCCGAGTGGGAGGTTTGCTCTCCACTCGGTAGGATTTTTAAACACTTAGGCGAGCACTGGGCTGCAGCTAAGCCCCCGAGTGGGAGGTTTGCTCTCCGCTCGGTAGGATTTTTAAACACTTAGGCGAGCACCGGGCTGCAGCTAAGCCCCCGAGTGGGAGGTTTGCTCTTCGCTCGGTAGGATTTTTAAGCACTTAGGCGAGCACTGGGCTGCAGCTAAGCCCCCGAGTGGGAGGTTTGCTCTCCACTCGGTAGGGTTTTTAAACACTTAGGCGAGCACTGGGCTGCAGCTAAGCCCCCGAGTGGGAGGTTTGCTCTCCACTTGGTAGCGTTTTTAAACACTTAGGCGAGCACTGGGCTGCAGCTAAGCCCCTGAGTGGGAGGTTTGCTCTCCACTCGGTAGGATTTTTTAAACGCTTAGGCGAGCACTGGGCTGCAGCTAAGCCCCCGAGTGGGAGGTTTGCTCTCCACTCGGTAGGGTTTTTAAACCCTTAGGCGAGCACTGGGCTGCAGCTAAGCCCCCGAGTGGGAGGTTTGCTCTCCACTCGGCAGAGTTTTTAAACACTTAGGCGAGCACTGGGCTGCAGCTAAGCCCCCGAGTGGGAGGTTTTCTCTCCACTCGGTAGGACTTTTTAAACGCTTGGGCGAGCACTGGGCTGCAGCTAAGCCCCCGAGTGGGAGGTTTCCTCTCCACTCGGTAGGATTTTTTAAACACTTAGGCGACCACTGGGCTGCAGCTAAGCCCCCGAGTGGGAGGTTTGCTCTCCACTCGGTAGGATTTTTGAACACTTAGGCGAGGACTGGGCTGCAGCTAAGCCCCTGAGTGGGAGGTTTGCTCTCCACTCGGCAGGATTTTTTTACAAACTTAGGCGAAACAGATTCGCAGCTAAGTCACCCACTGGGGGATTTCGTACGGAAACAAAAGTGACAGGGATTATTGGAACACTCTTGTCTTTGATAAAAATGAATTGCAGAAGTTTTTCTTATTACATCTTATCCGAGAGAGAACTCAAGTGTAAAAGGGGCGGAGCAGTTCCGCATTCCAAGCTCGCGGCTCGTCGATCTGGCGATCAACATTGTAGAGGTGATACGCTCCATTGTGGAGGACTCTGGTGATGATGAAGGGGCCTTCCCATGTAGGAGCAAGCTTGTGTGGTTTCTGTTGATCCACTCGGAGGACCAAATCTCCTTGTTGGAAGGCTCGACTCTTCACATTCCTAGCATGGAATCGACATAAGTCTTGTTGATAAATGGTCGATCTGATCATGGCCATTTCCTCTCTTCTTCTAAGAGGTCGACTACGTCTTGCCGAGCTTGTTCTGCTTCATCTTCGGTATAAAGTTCGATGTGGGGTGCGTTGTGAAGAAGATCACTCGGCAGAACTGCTTCGGCTCCATAAACCAGAAAGAATGGAGTTCTTCCAGTCGACCGATTCGAGGTGGTCCTCAATCCCCACAGAACTGACGGAAGCTCGTCGACCCAAGCACCTGCTGCGTGCTTGAGATCACGCATCAATCGAGGCTTTAGTCCTTTGAGAATTAGACCATTTGCCCTTTCAGCTTGTCCATTCGACTGGGGATGGGCGACCGATGTGTAGTCCACTCGTGTGCCTTGTGAGGCGCAAAAAGCTCTGAATTTGTCCGAATCAAAGTTTGATCCATTGTCAGTGATGATGCTATGCGGGACTCCATATCTGAATGTTAACTCCCTGATGAAACTGATAGCAGTGCAGGCGTCAAGATTCTTGATAGGTTTAGCTTCGATCCATTTGGTAAACTTGTCGACTGCCACAAGCACATGAGTGAAGCCGCTCCTGCCTGTACTCAACGGGCCAACCATGTCCAGTCCCCAAACAGCGAAGGGCCAGACGAGTGGAATGGTCTTCAGGGCTGATGCAGGCTCGTGTGACATGTTGGAGTAGAACTGGCACCCTCCACACTTGTCGACTATCTCCTTTGCCATTTCATTTGCTCTTGGCCAGTAAAATCCCGCTCGATATGCTTTAGCCACAATGGTCCGAGAAGACGCATGGTGACCACAGGTCCCCGAGTGGATATCATCAAGGATTATCTGACCTTCTTCCGGTGTTATGCACTTCTGACCGATTCCAGTCGCGCTTTCTCTATACAACTGTCAATTTATGACTGTGAAGGCCTTGGATCGACGGACGATCTGTCGAGCATCTTCCTCGTCCTCCGGGAGTTCTTTCCTTATGATATACGCGATGTACGGTATCGTCTAGTCGGGAGTGATTGCCAAGACTTCCATGATTAGGTCGACCACAACAGGAACTTCGACTTCAGTCGGATCTGTGGCACTTTTCGGCTGCGGGGCTTCTTCTGTAAAAGGATCTTCTTGGACTGACGGTGAGTGGATGTGCTCCAGGAACACGTTGCTGGGAATGGCTTCTCTCTTGGAGCCTATCTTTGCCAAATCGTCAGCCGCTTGATTTTTCAGTCGGGGGATGTGATGAAGCTCTAACCCCTCGAATTTCTTTTCTAACTTTCTCACTGCATTGCAATAACCAGTCATTGCCGGACTTCTGACGTCCCACTCCTTCATCACCTGATTGACCACCAAATCTGAGTCGCCATAGACCATGAGGCGATGTTCGCCGAGTGAAATGGCCATGCGCAACCCATACAAAAGTGCTTCATATTCTGCTTCATTATTGGAGGAATCAAAGTGAATCTGGAGAACGTATCTGAGCTTATCTCCTCGGGGGTTGACTAATACTACCCCAGCACCGGAACCATTTAGCATCTTAGATCCATCGAAGAACATGGTCCAGTGCTCCGAGTGAATTTGAGTCGGAAGTTGCTGCTCAATCCACTCGGCGACGAAATCTGCGATTGCTTGGGATTTGATAGCCTTCTTTGCTTCAAACTTGATATCCAGGGGAAGGAGTTCAATCGCCCACTTTGCCACTCGACCAGTCGCATCTCTATTGTGTAGAATCTCTGACAGTGGGGCGTCGCTGACGTCTGTAATGGAGTGGTCAGAAAAGTAATGAGCAACCTTCTTCGTGGTCATATAAATCCCATATACAAGCTTCTGGTAATGAGGATATCTTTGTTTTGAAGGGGTCAAAACTTCAGACACATAATATACTGGGCGCTGAACTCTGAAGGCCTTTCCTTCTTCTTCCCGCTCGACCGTAAGTACTATACTAACAACTTGTCCCGTGGCCGCAATGTAAAGCAGCAGAGGCTCTTTACTGATTGGGGCAGCAAGCACCGGCTGGGTGGAGAGCAGAGCTTTGAGCTCTGCAAATGCTGCATCAGCTTCTGGAGTCCACTCGAACTTGTCCGACTTCTTCATTAGTCTGTAAAGAGGCAACGCCTTTTCACCGAGATGAGAAATGAATCGACTTAGAGCGGCCAAGCAACCTGTAAGCTTCTGGACATCGTGCACACGCACAGGACGCTTCATCCGGAGTATGGCACCGACTTTTTCAGGATTGGCGTCGATTCCCCGTTCGGAAACGAGAAAACCGAGTAACTTTCCGCCTGGAACTCCGAATGTGCACTTTGATGGATTGAGCTTGATATCATACCTCCTGAGGTTTGCAAAGGTTTCAGCAAGGTCAGTCCGCAGGTCGGAACCTTTCCGTGACTTAACCACAATATCATCCATGTATGCCTCCGCATTCCTACTGATTTGGGTGAGTAAACACTTCTGAATCATCCTCATGAACGTGGCTCCAGCATTCTTGAGGCCGAATGGCATGGTGACATAACAGAAGCATCTGAATGGAGTGATGAAAGCTGTTTTGATCTCGTCGGGTCCATACGGACGGATCTGATGGTACCCGTAATAGGCGTCTAGAAAAGACAATCGCTCGCACCCCACGGTCGATTCGACTATTTGGTCGATGCGAGGGAGACGAAAAAGATCATTCGGGCAGGCCCGATTGATATGTTTAAAATCAATGCACATGCGAAGTGACTTGTCCTTCTTGGGGACCATGACAACATTGGCGAGCCACTCGAAGTGGTAAATCTCTCGGATGAACTCCGCTGCTAAGAGCCGAGCCACCTCCTCGCCAATAGCTTTCCTCTTCTGGACGGTGGACTGTCGAAGATGTTCTTTCACAGGCTTAAATTTTGGGTCGACTCGTAGACGGTGCTCAGCCAGCCCCCTGGGAACTCCAGGCATGTCAGAAGGCTTCCATGCGAAGATGTCCCAGTTCTCACGGAGGAACTGGATGAGCGCTTCTTCCTATTTGGTGTCGAGCATCGTTGAGATGTCAGTCGGAGCAGCATTTGGATCGGTCGGGTGAATGTGAACTGCCTTCGTTTCACCAGACGACTGAAAAGCTGATTTTGAAGCGGGCTTCTTAGCTCGTAGCAACTCGCTCGGATCTGTAGTCTTCTGATACTCTTGCAGCTCAACCACTGCCATTTGAGCGTCAGCAATCTTTGAGCCTTTCTGAAAACACTCTTCTGCCTTCTTCTAATTGCCTATAACAGTGATCACACCTTTGGGACCAGGCATCTTCAATTTGAGATACACATAACATGGTCGAGCCATGAAGCGTGCGTAAGCTGGCCTGCCCAAAATGGCATGATAAGCACTTTGGAAGTCCACAACCTCGAATGTCAACTTTTCCTTGCGGTAATTCTTTGAATCACCGAAAACCACATCAAGAGCAATTTGGCCAAGTGATTCGGCTTTCTTCCCAGGAATGACTTCGTGGAAGCTCATGTTACTGGTACTGAGCCTGGACATCGGAATGCCCATACCTTTCAATGTTTCTGCATACAGTATGTTCAGGCCACTGCCACCATCCATCAGGACTTTGGTCAGTCGAGTGCCTTCGACAACTGGGTCGACCACCAAAGCTTGCCTCCCAGGGGTGGCAATGTGCGTAGGGTGATCATACTAGTCGAATGTGATGGCAGCCTAAGACCATTTCAGGTAACTGGGTGTTGCCAGAGCAACCATATTCACCTCACAGTTAATGACTTTCAGCCGACTTTTGCTTTTGACATCAGCAAAAATCAACAGGGTGGAATTGACGTGGGGGTATCCATCGTCACTATCTTCTTTGTCCTCAACTCTGTCTGACTCTTTTTCCTTGTCTTTGGACTGCTTGCCCTGAAACTGCTGGATCAGGAGCCGGCATTGTCGAGTGGTATGTTTTGGGTAAATAAGATTACCCTCTTCATCTTTCTTGGTGTGGATGTGACATGGCAGATCCAAAACATCATTTCCATCTTGATCCTTAACTTTCTTGGGGTTCCAGGGCCCCTTGGGTTTTCCCTTGAATTTTCCCTGGGTTATGGCCAGGGCCTCCCCAGGGGCGGCTGGCTCAGCCTTCCGCTTCTGTTTCCGACTGGAATTTCCTCCGGCTTCTTGGCCGACTGCCTTGTTCTTGCCACTCCGGAGGCGATCTTCGTCTTCACCATTAGCGTATTTGGTGGCAATCTCCATCATCCGGTTCAGAGACATCTCTCCAGTTCGACCGAACTTCAGATTCAATTCTCTGTACTTAACGCCTTCTTTAAAGGCACAAACTGCTTGATGATCTGGTACATTCTCGACTATGTGATGCAATGTGATCCACCTCTGGATGTAATCCCTCAGAGTTTCATTCGGTTTCCGCATGCAAGACCGCAATTCTGTAAGGCCTGCAGGTCGCTTGCATGTTCCTTCAAAGGTTGTGACAAACACTCGGGAGAGGTCCTCCCAAGTGTAGATGCTGCTGTGTGCTAACTGGTTCAGCCACGCTCTGGCCAAGCCCTCCAACATGAGAGGCAAATGCTTCATAGCTACCTCATCATTGCCACCGCCAATCTGGACAGCCACTCGGTAATCTTCGAGCCAAGTGTCAGGCTTAGATTCACTGGTGAACTTGCTGACTCCAGTCGCCAACCTGAAGTTGGGAGGAATCACTGCGGCTCTGATGGCTCGACTGAAACACTCTGGCCCTGAAACATGTACCCTGCTGCTGGTAGGTGCATCTCTGTCGTGGCCTTCTTGGTAAGCTCTGTTCCTGTCAACCAGACCCTGAACGAGGATGAATCTCGCATCAAAGCCTGGGTCCCTGGGGTCGACTGGAACCCTCTGCCCAACACTATGAGGGCGTCTGTCATCCCGCTGCCGAGGCGCATATGACCCACTCCTCGGGGGAGGGGTTGGCACTCGACGCCGATCATCACGATCGAATCGGTGATCATACTGCTCATTTCTTCTGTACTGATCATGCCAGTCTCCGCGCCCCTCACGCCTCAGGGGCGATCTTGGGCTGTGAGCCGACTGGACTGTATCCGTTGCAACGGATCGACTATGGATCCTATTCCGCGACTAAGAAGCAGCGGAATTCTGGTTTCCCGTTGCCCGGAGCAACGCTCTGATTTGCAACAAGCCCCTGCCAGCCTCCGACTGGGAGGGCTGAATCGATTCTGCTATACGGGCCGCGGCTGCCAAATTCTGAACTGGGGTTTGATATACCTGCGTAGGCGGGAAGAGTTGACGACGACTGGACTCGGGAGCTCGCTGATGCGCTTGCTCATCGAGTATTCGCTACAGATTCTCCAGTCGAGTGCGCTCGGCCAAGTTAGCCAAGCGCACGTCCTCCAAGGCTCGGGTCTCGGGGGTTTCTCCGATGATAGGAGTGTGGAGTGCATCCATGTTCCGGCGGCGAAGTTTCTCTCGCTGCAATGACGTGAGAGGTTCGGGGAGATACTCATCGTGGGGATGCGACGGGTCGCCTCCGCCCGCGCCTCCATCGGCACGAGGGAAACCGGGAGGACTGTGTGTTCCCTCGACCGCCAGAACCTCAGCCGTTGGGTCGCTGCTGTCGCACTCGGATGCGGTCTCCGCGGAGCCAGTCGACAGGTCAAACAGGCCGTAGAGGGATTCGTCGGGCTTGATTGCCGTGACTTGTGGGGCTGCTGATTGGCGAGCCACAGCATGCCTCACCCACCTCTGAAGTCTCGACCGACAAGAGCGCTTGCGCCAGTGGGAGATAGGGCGGGAAGATGACACGGGAGCCGACCGATACTGGGTCGACGGCTGCCGCAGGAGGACGCCACGAACACATGCATGGAAGTGCGTCGCACCACGGACGGGGAGCGTGTCGGTGTCGAGTGGAGCCTCCTGAAGCCAAGCGGAGTCGTCGGCGATGAAAGTGAGCGCGCCGAGACGGATCTCGCAGCCCTCCACCAAATCTCCGTACGAAAACATGATCAAAGGGATCGGAAAAACCGCAACTTCTCCAACTAGGCTCTAAGATTCCTGCCCCACGGTGGGCGCCAACTGTCGTGGTTCTAACTCGGACAGTGATGTAGGGGGGTATGTATGGAGAGGCTAGATCTCAGCTATGGAGAAGTTGTAAACACACCAGGATGTACGAGTTCAGGCCCTTCGCACAGGAAGTAACAGCCCTACGTCTCGGTGCCCGGAGGCGGTCGATTGGATTATGTGTGTATGAATTCCAGGGGTGCGAACCGTTGTTACTGAGGAAGGGGGTGGCTTATATAGAGTTCGCCATACCCCTCCAGCCCTTAGTAATGCAGGGTTAAAATACATTTAAGACTGGGCGTTACTGGTAACATCCCTAATAAAGTGCTATAATGACCATAAAGACTATTTAATGGCCGACCGTTTGCTTGCGGAGTGACTTTGGATCTCCCGTCAGTCGAGTGGTTGGCTTCGTGGTCGAGTGATAGTCTCTTGGTCGAGTGGTTTGACTCCGTCGAGTGGGATGCCTTCAAGTCGATTGAAAGGTGACTTCTTCTAGGGATGTCCTTGGGTAGGGCTTTTAGGACAGGTCCATGCCCCTGCCCTAGGTACATAGCTTCATCAGTGCTCAAATTTGCCAGCTCTGCACCATCAGATTGTCCTCATCCAACGACCATCTTTCAAAGTTAAAGTTATCCGCACACTATATAAAAAATATAAAATATAATATATATATAGGGGTATAGATATAGAAATGTGATGCGAAAGCCACCCATCATCTCCAATTAGAATAGTGTGTCGATGCACGGATGCAATGTGGCCAAACGATGTCTGCCATCGGTATCTCAAATTCAAACCAGTCTGACCTTGTTCAATGTGTATACATTACAACATGCTCGTTTCCAAACCACACTGCGTAGATTTCCGTTATATTCATGCATGCATGGGTTTCAAACATCATGATCTCTTATTCAAATATTTGAATTCAACTTTACATTGATTATGACCTCACCTAGTCTTTTACACCCACACATTGGTCTTCTCTTTATAATTGTACCACTAACTTTCTCTCATGCATGCATCCACACACACTAGCAGTCGGCATTATCCATCGCACACATGCCATCTTTTTCTTTAGGTCGGTCTCCCATGAAAGCACACACACACATCCCCTCTCCATCATATCGGGCATTCTTTATCTCTCACGTGCATGCGCAACGATCGATGTTCCTTTGTGTGTGTATATGTAGCTAGGTCTTTCATAGTTTTCCACATAAACCGATCAATCTATTTATCTAGTGAGGTCTCACCCTCTCTCCCACGTCCACATCGATCAATATATACCTCTCAATATAGGATTACATATATAGCTAATACACCCACATTAATTATATATCCAACGCCCCCCTCTCATCATCCATGCCTTCCGCTTCATCTCTCAAACGCGCGCACAATGGCGAAGACAGGGGGCAGCAAGGGCCCTGCCCCCCTAACATCAATATATATCGAGGCTAATATGAATGTGATCATTAGACAATTGCTGGTAAAAATGGTTTAAGTTGATGAATTGGCCCTCCTCGTAAAGGATTAGCAATGGTTGGCCCCCTAGCTCATGGGACATTTTCCATGGCTCCGCCACTGCGCGCAATAGCGCACGTTTTCGCCCCCTCTCTCTAAATATCGATCTCACAGTTGTGCACTCCTTCATAGTCTCCCTCCACTCGGCCCCTCAAACCATCTTCTAGCCCCCCACCAGATTTTGCCACATGTACAATCTAGTAGACTCCATGGTTGAACTTAAGCATAATGCACAAATCTCAAAACAACAGTGGTTCTCCTTTGTTCTAGAATCTTCTGTATCATAACTGCCCAAACTTTTTTTCTAGTAGAATTGCCATTATTTGTTTTTACTTTATGCTTTACAGCACACAATTCCATGAATCATAAAATAGATTAAGAACTTCTTTGATTCAAAGGATTCTCAAAGGAATTTTGGAGGATTCTAATCCTTAGGAATTTTTCCTATTGTGGTTGTTTGATTCGTAGGATCGTAAACCATAGGAATTTTACCATATGATTCATTTGCTCTAGATTTCATAGGAAACATCCCGTCCACTCAAACCTCTTTGAAAGAATTCTGCATTTTTTCTATGCACAATCAAACACTCGTACAATCCTGTAGGATTCAAGACGTCATTCCACTCTAATCCCATGTTCTTCCTATTCCCGTGTTTTGGAAATCCTACGAATCAAAGAGGCCCTAGTTTTTTTTATAAAAACTAATTGATTTTGAATGAGATGAACTATAAGAATTAAACGAAGGTCTACATCAGGCATATATAACTCAGAGCTTACATGCTATAGTGTGGTATTTATTCATAATTTGGTTGCAAAATCTGACGCGTGCAATGCGCGTGTACCTTACTAGTACTTCGAGTATGTGCAAAACACAATGGCACGCTACAAAGTGTCTCTCTTACAGTTCATGAAGCCACGTGGCACATGTGGAGGCGTTGTCGCGAATTCCTTGTGTGGATTGATCACAATGACGTGCTGCTGGTTCCAGAAGAATGTACTCGTCCTCCTTGAGCCACACTGGCGGTACATGCACGAAGCGAAGATGTGCACGCACGCCACACACGCACTCATTCCCTCGCCCGCACATGCGGGTACACGGGCGGACGCAATTTTGTACCAAGATCTCTCATGTGATAATTTGACGCGTGTAAACTCCTTCACTTCATTGATGGTCAATTAATACAGCGCATGCAGATTGAGTGGACGTGAAGGCAGAAGAAAGACATTACTACTCCACTGCGCATGCGAGTAGTTAAATCATGGGTTGCTAGTAGTACGTCCATTGGTCTCCTTTGTATTTTGTGCCAATTTCTGACAGTAACATAATATTTACGCATATGAGCAGTGTAGTCTACTTGAAATTTATGTTCCACTAATCTCATCGGGAGTCATTTCGGGACTCGAAACCAAAACCCATCAATTTATCTTTACCTTGTTCCCATCACATTCGAAAGTACTAGTGCTACAATTAAGTGCAAGCCTGCTCACACCTACTAGTACATACCAAACCTGAATGTGTTCCCACTATGCAAGTATTAGTACTAGTGCTAGTACTTAGGTTATAAAAAGGGGAACTACCTAACCGAAAATTACTCTACCTTTCCCCCTCATGAGTGCTTCTTCTTCATCCGTCCTTGCCATGTCCGGTGCGCAGAGCTCTAGGTCGAGAACTACTCGTAACAAGGGAGCGACAACCAAGGTTGCGGAAAAAAAGAGGGCTCGCCGCCACGCAGAGACCTCGAAAGATCTCTCACAGGCTGGCGATGGCACCAGGAGCGCCCTAGCCGCGGAAGCGAACATGCCAAGCTGGCGGCGTTGGAGTCGTTATCCCTCGCCGGCATGCCCGATCAGCTCAATAAGCACCTCAATAAGCAGAAGGAGTTCATCCTCGGCTTGGTGGAGCTGCTGAAGGAGAGCCTCGACGACATGCCCGCTGAGCTCAATAAGCAGGGGGAGTTGACCGCCGACTTGATTATGCTGCTGAAGAAGAGCATTGCCTCAGAGAAGAATGTGACCAGCAAAATCCTGCAACTTCAGGAGGACAAGGCGAAGCTCTGCCACGAGCTCGACCTACTGAAGGAGAAGAACGCCGGCTGGAAGAAGATGCATGAGAGTAGTAGTTCCTCGATGAAGATGTTGTAGGCCCTCGTCATGGAACAGAAGGAGGAGTTGGCGAAGCTCCGCATCAAGCACCCGACTGCTGTCAATGTACATAATGCGGTTGTGGAACAGATGATGAAGGTTCGCGTCGAGAAATCCCGCGTCATGGACAGAATGAAGAAGATGGCGGAGGAGACGCGCTAGGAGAACGAGGTCGTGGAGGCGATGAAGAAGCAGTTACGACTCAACGGCGAATTAGATCATTTGGGGTGATAATCTTCCTTCTTATTTTGCTCATGTGTTTCTTCTTTTGCTTCGGGAGTTTCGCTGCACGTGTCACGTTCTCTACGAGGCATGAATAGAACAATGCTAACAATGAGATGACTAGCAAATTAGATCATTTTTATCGGCATATGGCACTGGGCTGCTGTCGGTGTCAAAACCGGCGGATCTCGGGTAGGGGGTCCCGAACTGTGCATCAAAGGCGGGTGGTAACAGGAGGCAGGGGACACGATGTTTACCCAAGTTCGGGCCCTCTTGATGGAGGTAATACCCTACGTCCTGCTTGATTGTTCTTGATGATATGAGTATTACAAGAGTCGATCTACCACGAGGTCGGAGAGGCTAAACCCTACAAGCTAGCCTATGGTATGATTGTATCTTGTCCTACGGACTAAAACCCTCTGGTTTATATAGACACCGGAGGGGGCTAGGGTTACACAAGGTCGGTTACAAAGGAGGAGATATACATATCCGTATTGCCTAGCTTGCCTTCCACGCCAAGTAAAGTCCCAGCCGAACACGAGACGAAGTCTTCAATCTTGTATCTTCATAGTCCAACAGTCCGGCCAAAGGATATAGTCCGGCTGTTCGGGGACCCCCTACCCGAGATCCGCCGGTTTTGACACCGACAGCTGCCGTGTTTCGTGCTCCTCCGTCATAGTATTGCTCTAGTGGAAAACTTAAGTATACCGCATAGTTCTTTGCTCCTCCTCAGGCCGTCGGCACATTTATATGAGAAGTCAAATCACAAGGCCCGGCCTTCCAGCAGTAATAAGTTGTCAAATCACAAAGGCCCTCGCCTCACGTGAAAAGGACCAAGCTAGACTGCCCCGCCCTCTAGCCTTTTAAAAAATGTATACATTTGTACAGTAGTAGTATCGATAGATTGCACCATGGAGCAATACTAACAAGATGAAATTAAAGAAAAAAGGTGGTACATATAGAGAGCGCTCATCGCCAAATTATGCATATACTATATGACACAACCCACTATGATGGTACTAGTAACATAGACTAGTAACTAGTCTATGTTACTCTCCACTATGACCAGCCAAAGTCGACGCACAAATTCCAATGAGGGCCTGGTTGTGGCTATACTTGGACAACTAAAAGTGCAACTATCCCTGGGTGGTTTTGGTAATTCCTAACAACATATGGCCCATTGAGCTAATGCTTTTTCAAGATAAATATTTCAGGAAAGCTCAGTGATTGGCATGGCATGGATTAGAAAGTGGACCCCTCACAATGCTAAGGACAAAAGATTGTCTCAAGCTCAAACCACAAGACTCTACATTTTACTTTTAGTGATCCAAGATCACATTGAGTCCATAGGAAAAGCCAATACTATTAAAAGGGGGTGAGGTGTTGCTTAATGACTCACTTGCTCAAAATGCTTAGTGATATGCTCCAAAAACACTCAACTACTTTCTCATATCCACATATGTCCCAAACCAAAAGTCAAACTCGGCCCCACCGCAATCTTCTATCCGGCGCCACCGAGTTCACTTGACATAGCCACTGCCACAAACCCTAGTCACTTCGGTCTCACCAATAGGGATCTCGGTCTCACCGAGATGGGATTGCAACCTCTTTGTTTCCCTTCATAATGTTTCGGTCCAACCGAGATGAGCGATCGCTCCCACCGAGATTGCAATGCAAACTCTCTGTTTCCCCTTCGTAACGTTTATGTCTAACCGAAATGAGCGAATTGGTCCCATCGAGTTTGCCTGACCAACTCTCTGTTTGTCTATTACCAAAATCGGTCCCACTGAGTTTGTGTAATCGGTCTCACCGAGATTATGTACGCCCTAACCCTATAGTGGAATAGGTCCCACCGAGTTGACATGTCGGTCCCACCGGAAATCCTAACGTTCACATTTTGAACTAAATCAGTCTGACCGAGTTTTATAATTCGGTCCCACCAAGTTTGGTGATTTGTGTGTAACGGTTAGATTTTGTGTGGAGGCTATATATACTCCGCCACCCACTCTTCATTCATGGAGAGTGCCATCAGAACATGCCTACACTTCCAAAATATATTTTCCGAGAGAGAACCAACTACACTTGTGTTGAGGTCAAGATATTCCATTCCAACCACATAAATCTTGATCTCTAGCCTTCCCCAAGTTGCTTTCAACTCAAATCACCTTTCTACCAAATCCAATCCTATGAGAGAGAGAGAGAGTTGAGTGTTGGGGAGACTATCATTTGAAGCACAAGAGCAAGGAGTTCATCATCAACACACCATCTATTACCTTTTGGAGAGTGGTGTCCCCTAGATTGGTTAGGTGTCACTTGGGAGCCTTCCGTCAAGATTGTGGAGTTGAACCAAGGAGTTTGTATGGGCAAGGAGATTGCCTACTTCGTGAAGATCTACCCTATTGAGGCAAGTCCTTCATGGGTGATGGCCATGGTGGGATAGACAAGGTTGCTTCTTCGTGGACCCTTTGTGGGTGGATCCCTCCATGGACTTGCGCAACTGTTACCCTTCGTGGGTTGAAGTCTCCATCAACGTGATGTACGATAGCACCATCTATCGGAACCACGCCAAAAATCTCCGTGTCTACATTGCGTTTGCTCCCTCCAAACTCCTCCCTTTGCCTTCACATGCAATTGGTTTACATTCTGCTGCTGTACTCTTAGAATTGCATGTGTAGGTTGATTACTTGAATTGTGCTAAATTGCTAAAATCTACCAAGACTTAAAATTGGGAAAAGGCTAGATGTTTATTTGGTTAAGTAGTCTTATCACCCCCCTCTAGACATACTTTCGATCCTACAAGTGGTATCTAAGCTTTGGTCTCCATTTTCCTTGATTTCCAGAGCTTTTGGTGATCATAGCCTTGGTTTCACAACCTTGGAGAGTATGGCATCTAGCGAGGGAAATTACCACTGTAGAGGTCCTTACTTTGATGGTACTAATTTTGCTGGTTGGAAGCATAAGATGAAAATGCATATTCTTAGACATAACCCCACCGTTTGGGCTATTGTGTGTATTGGCTTGCAAGGTGAATTCTTTGATGGGAGAGAACCGAACCCTGAAGCTACCGCGGAAGAGTTGAAGACGCTGCAACACAATGCTCAAGCTTGTGATATTCTCTTCAACAGACAGTGCCCCGAAGAATTCAACAAAATCAGCCGTCTTGAGAATGCAAAGGAAATTTGGGATACTTTGAATGATACGCACGAAGGTACCGACTCCGCCAAGGAATCCAAATTGGATGTGCTTCAAAGTCAACTTGACAAGTTCAAAATGAAGGATGGTGAAGGTGTAGCTGAAATGTACTCTAGGCTTTCTCTCATCACAAATGAGATTGCCGGCTTAGGAAGTGAAGAGATGACCGATAGATTCATCATCAAGAAGATCATAAGAGCCTTGGATGGAAAATATGATACCGTGTGCACATTGATCCAAATGATGCCGAATTACAAAGATCTCAAGCCAACGGAAGTAATTGGAAGAATTGTTGCTCATGAGATGTCACTCAAGGATAAGGAAGAGCTTCACAACAAGTCAAGTGGTGCTTACAAAGACTCATGTGATGCACCCACATCATCAAGTGAGAAACAAACCTTCAACGAAGAATTGAGCCTAATGGTGAAGAACTTCAACAAGTTTTACAGGAGTAGAAGCAAGGAAAGAAGTTCCAAGTCAAGGTCCTACAATGACAAAAGATCTTCTAGTCGCGAGCGCAATTGCTACAATTGTGGAAGACCCGGACACCATTCCAATGAGTGTACGACTCCCTACAAAAAGAAGAGAAGACTCTCCAAAAGAAGAACTAGAAGAGAATAATCACCACCAAGAGAGAGAAGGAGTAGAGATGACCGTTTTGAACGAAGAACATCACGGAGAAGCAAGGATTCGGAAAGGAAGGACAAGTCATCAAAGAGCTACACAAAAAAAGACATCAAGCTCATGTTGGTGAATGGGTATCGAGCTCCGACTCCTACAATCACTCCAAAAGAAGTTATCACTCCGACTCCGAATATACTCAAGATGAAGGTGTTGCCGGTCTAGCACTTGTGTCAACCAACTCCTACGACATATTTCACTAACCAAATGAAGGAATTGGAAGATGCTTCATGGCTAAAGGTCCAAAGGTAACACATCCCGAGTATGTTGATTTAATAGTGATGAAGATGATTTGCTAGGAGATGATGATTTACTTGTTGACAACTCTAGTTATGAAAACTATGATGAACTTGCTATTAATCATGATAATCAAGATAAAATGAATGACGATGATAAGAAGGAGATTGGGCATCTAACTGAAGAACTAAACACTCTTAAGTTAGCTCATGAAACTACCTTGGAAGATCATCGAGAACTTTTAAAGACTCATGAGAAGTTACGCTTCGAAAAGCTCAACCTTGAGCAAGAGCATGAGTTCTTAAAAGCAATCAATGATTATCTTCGCAAGAAAAGTTCTTCTTACATTGCCAAGCATTTACTCTTGTCTACTTACATGCCACAAGTTAAATCTAGCAACAAGAACAAGAAAGATTCTTCCTCTAGTAGTAACAACAATCATGCTAAATCCAATGTTGTTGCTTTTAGTAGTTCTCTTGATTCCACTAATGATTCTCTTAGCCAAGTTACACTTGAGCAAGAAAACAACTTATTGAAGGGAATTATAGAGAAAGGTGTTTATAAGAGTCTCGCTGGAAGTAAGCAATTTGAGGAAATTGTATGCAAGCAAGGAAGACACCGGAAGAATCAAGGTGTTGGTTTTGAACGGAAGTTCAATGCCAATGGAATTGCGTGGGAAGAAGATCAATACCCCAAGATGAAGTTTGTTCCTCAACAAGAGAAGTATGATCCTACTTCTTTCCAAGGAACACAAGCTCAAGATGATCTTCCACCACAAGACCACAAGTTAAAAGGCAAGGACAAGCTTCAAGAGGAGATTGATGCATTTGAAGAAGCACCTAAGGACTTGGTCAAGTGGGTTCCCAAGACTACATCAAGTTCCACTTCATCAAGTATGACAACAACTCCAAGGATTCCCATCAAGATGGTGTGGATCCCTAAGAAGAAGATCTGGAGAGTTCTTGAGGGTGACTCCGCCAACATACTTCACTCTTATCATCTTGGCAAGGACTAGTGCAAACAACTTCCATATCTAGCACTAGTTCAAGGAGTCACAAACCCTCTTGTTGGTAAGACAAGGGATAAGGTAACCTAATGAATTCATGGACATCATCTAATGTGAATATCACTCTATGTCTATGGATATCCTTGTTTGTTCCTTGTGGGACTAACCCATGTTGTCGACGTTCTGGGAACGGGGGTCCCCAGACTTGCCTGCCTGCGGCCTGCGGCGTGGCTCGAATGGGGGCCCAACATAGCCCATCTTCATCAAGCACAAGACTCAAGACCCTCGCGAGGGGCCAAGCCTCGTGAGGCGGATGACACGGCACATCCTCAGGCGCAGCCTCCTTAGGCTGGCTCGCGAGGAGGCAGAGATATCAAGGCGGGGTGTCTCATGAGGCGCCCGTGACGCAGGCCATGACGATCGAGGGTGCCAGGCGGGCACCAGCGCGCACAACGTCCTCCTTTTCTCTTTGGTGCAAAGGGGGCAAGCGCAGCCGCGGAGTACCGAGGCATCAGGCAAAGGTTGCCATTTCGGTGCAACAAGACCAGGACCAAGCGGACTACGAGACGGAGGTCACCATGGAGCCCAGCACGGTGTCACCGTAGAGTCTTTCGCAGGCAAAGACCACCTTTTGTCAGGATAGATGTACTCGCTGTCCCCCTTCAAATTAGCCCGCCATTGTTGGCTCCCTTCCCGCTCAATATTTGGGAAGAGGACCAGGGCCTCTATAAATAGGGACGGCCACCCACATAGCAAGGGGTTCGAGGAGTTGGTTCCTTCGGCTCTCGTAGGGAGGCGCACAGAGTAGAGAGAGAGAGAGAGAGAGAGGTGGCAGAACTCCTCCTAGCAGTTCATCGCCCCAGCCAAGAACAGACCCTCACGAGGCTGTTCTTCCTTGTATTGTTCACCATCACCAGCCCCAAGAGGCAATCCATCCACCACACACTGGAGTAGGGTATTACACCACAATGGTGGCCCGAACCATTTGATTCCTTTAGTAGTTTAGATCCCAGTGAGACGGAGAGGTTGAGGACGTGATTTCCGCGCGCACCCCAATGTTCGAACCTTAAGGGTCTGCCGGAACCCGAAATCCGACATTTGGCGCGCCAGGTAGGGGTGCGCCGGAATTCTTCTCCCACCACTCCGTTCTCCTCCGACCGTCGCATCCATGTCCGACGCTCGTCGGGCCCGCGCCGAGCGCCGGGCCGCCATCGCTCCTCGTGTCGCCCAGACGGCCCCCGTCGGTGGGCATCCTCGTCGTTCCCGTTGCCCGCCGTCAACACCGCCACCGGCTCGGCGAGAAACGAGCTGCAAGCATCACCCCAGCATCCGCCTGCGCGACAGAGTAACTGCGCCGCGACACCAACGCCTCCGGTCGTTGCGGCCCTCCTGGGCGGCTCGCAGGCGCCGCCCACAAGTCGCCACGTCAAGCCTTTCGCCCGCCGGGTTAGCACTACTGCCGCGCGGCAGGGGGCTCCCCCGGACCGGGCAGCGAGTGAGGTCGATCTGACCTTCAGCTCGGAGGACCACCCCACCAACCAGGTCGGCTCAGGCGCGCTCCCCTTGTTGTGCACCCCCACCATCTGCCAGGTGGCCGTCACCCGAACCCTCATCGACGGCGGCGCGGGCCTCAGCGTGCTTTCGGTCGAGACTTTGGACCTCTTCTGCATGCCCCGGGAGCGGCTGCGACCCAGTCGATCCTTCTCGGGCGTCGGGGGCGGATCATCCAACTCCCTGGGACAGATCCGGCTCCCGGTGACCTTCAGCACCTACGACAACTTCCGCACGGAGACGGTCGACTTCGACATCGCCCCCATCAGCCTTCCTTACAACACCATTCTCGGCTACCCGGCACTGGCCCAGTTCCTGGCCGCCACGCACCCGGTGTACAACCTCATGAAGATGCCCGGGAGCAATGGTACCCTCACCGTGCGCGGGGACATCGGGGACGTCTTGCGAGTACTCGAGCTCGCCTTCAAGACAGCGGCGTCGGCACGGCCCGCCAACGCGGAGGCCCCTGAGCCCAAGGGGGCTGCGCCCGCCAAGAAGAAGCAGTTATTCACCTAGGACAAGGCAGAGACCAAGCAGATACCCGTCGACGAGGATGGGTGCTCCAGTGCCACTTTCACCATAGGCGCCAACCTTGAACCTGAGCAGGAGGAGGCCTTGGTCAAGTTCTTGCGCGCACATAAGAAGGTATTTGCTTGGGAGCCCGATCAACTGGCGGGGATCCCCAGGAGTGTCATCGAGCATCACCTCAACGTGTGCCCAAATGTGCACCCCATGAAGCAGAAGGCCATGCGGCAGTCCATGGAGAAGCAGGCCTTCATTGTTCAAGAGACCCGCAAGCTAGAAGCCGCTGGGGTTATTCGCGAGGTCCGATACCCAGATTGTTTGGCCAACCCTGTTGTTGTTCCCAAGAAAGGGGGGAAGGAACGCATGTGTGTCGACTTCACCAACCTTAAAAGGCATGCCCGCAAGATCCGTTTCCGCTCCCCCGCATCGACCAGATCGTCGACTCCACTGCGGAGTGCGACCTACTATGCTTCCTGGACGCCTTCTCCAGGTATCACCAGATCAAAATGGCGGTAGAAGACGTCGAGAAGACCGCCTTCTTGACCCCGTGCGGGGTATACTGCTATACATGCATGCCGTTCGGGCTGCGCAACGCGGGAGCAACCTTTCAGCGGCTGATGCACATCGCATTGGGCCCGCAACTCGGAAAGAATGTCGAGGCCTACGCAGATGACATTGTGGTAAAGTCTCGGGAGGCCAAGACCCTGATACAAGACCTGGAGGAGACCTTCGCGAGCCTCGACACAGTAAACCTGCAGCTCAACCCGGAGAAATGTGTGTTTGGCGTCCCCTCGGGCAAGCTTTTGGGGTTCCTCGTGTCCCATCGTGGCATCGAGGCCAACCCCGAGAAGGTCAAGGCGGTCGAGGACATGAGCCCGCCGAAGACCCTCAGAGAGATGCAGAAGCTTACCGGGCGCGTGAACGCGCTAGGGCGCTTCATCTCCAAATTGGGAGAACGAGCGCTGCCTTTCTTTCAGCTGATGAAGAAGAAGGGGCCCTTTGAATGGACTGAAGAGGCAGATAAGGCGTTTGAAGATCTCAAGAGGTATCTGACCAGTCCCCCAGTCATGGTGGCTCCGCGCCCTCAGGAACCCCTGCTGCTTTACCTCGCCACCACTCCTTACTCCGCTAGCGCAGCCCTGCTGGCGGTTAGGAAGGAGCGCCAGGCCAAGACCGCAGCGGCAGCCCGAGGCAAGGCAAGACGGGAACAAGGAGAGCCTGCGGATGCTGCGATCACAGTGGAAGAGGGGCAGCTGCCGAAGAATGTATCAGAGGCAGGGCAGGCCGCACGCCCAGATGGGCCGCCTCCCGAGGTCACTTCACCTCGCGAGGCGCCCCCACCTCCCGAGGGCGTCGCGACCGCAGATGCTCTCAGCCTAGTTGAGCACCGGGTCTACTTTGTTAGCACAGTGCTACGGGATGCGAGGGCACGGTACCCAATGCCTCAGAAGCTCCTCCTCGCGCTACTGGTGGCCTCGCGCAAGCTGCGTCACTACTTCCAGGCCCATCCCATCAAAGTCGTCTCATCATACCCCCTGGAGAGAGTGCTCCGGAGCCCAAACTCAGCCGGAAGGGTCGCCGAGTGGAACATAGAGCTGCAGGCGTTTCAGCTCGAGTTCAGCACAACCAGGGTCATCAAAGGAGCAGCGTTGGCAGATTTCATAGCAGAATGGGCGGAGGCACCAGGCCTCAGGGACAACGAGGATCGGTCCCTCTCCCCAGGGAGTGAGGCGCCGGAAGGCTGGGTCATGTACTTCGATGGGGCGTTCTCCAAACACGGCGCGGGGGCTGGTGCGTTGTTGATATCACCCACTCAGGATAAGCTCTATTATGCTGTGCAGCTCTGTTTCCAGCAAGGTGAAAAGGTCCCCAACAACATTGGAGAATATGAGGGACTGGTAGCCGGGTTGAAGGCCGCAGTAGCCCTGGGAGTGAAACGCCTCACCGTCAAGGGCGACTCGCAGCTCCTAGTCAACTTCTCCAACAAAGTGTATGAGCCGAAGGACGAGCATATGGTGGCCTACCTAGCGGAGGTCCGCAGGATGGAAAAGCAGTTCTGGGGGCTGGAACTGCAGCATATGCCTCGCGGCACCAATCAGGAGGCCGACGATATCGCCAAGCGCGCGTCCAGGCGGTTACCCCAGGAGCCTGGCGTTTTCGAGGAGCGGCTCTTCAAGCCCTCAGCTTTGCCGTCACTGTCAAACACGGCTCAACCCTTGGAAGAGCTCCCCCAACCACCTGCCTCGGGAGCTCTGACCTGTGGCCCGGCCTCAGGAGCATGCCTGCTCCTGGCGATGGACCCTCAGGAGGGCTGTTGGATCACCGAGCTCCGGAGCTACCTGGCGCAAGGTGTCGGCGTTCTGGGAACGGGGGTCCCCAGACTTGCCTGCCTGCGGCGTGGCTCGAGTGGGGGCCCAACATGGCCCATCTTCATCAAGCACAAGACTCAAGACCCTCGCAAGGGGCCAAGCCTCACGAGGCGGACGACAAGGCGCATCCTCAGGCACAGCCTCCTCAGGCTGGATCGCGAGGAGGCAGAGAGTTCAAGGCAGGGTACCTCGCGAGGTGCCCATGACGCAAGCCATGACGACTCGAGGCACCAGGCGGGTGCCAGTGCGCGCAACGTCCTTCTTTCCTCTTTGGTGCAAAGGGGACAAGCATATCCGCGGAGTACCGAGGCATCAGGCAAAGGTTGCCACTTCGGTGCAACGAGACCAAGACCAGGAGGACTATGAGACGGAGGTCACCATGGAGCCCAGCACGGCGTCATCACCAGAGCCTTTCGCAGGCGAAGACCACCTTTTGTCAGGATAGATGTACTCGATGTCCCCCTTCAAATTAGCCCGCCATTGTTGGCTCCCTTCCCGCTCAATATCTGGGAAGAGGACCAGGGCCCCTATAAATAGGACTAGCCACCAACATAGCAAGGGGTTCGGTTGGTCAGTTGGGATCTGGAAGAGTGGAAGAGAGAAAGAGAGAGATAGAGAGAGGTGGCTGAACTCCCCATAGCAGTTCATCACCCCAGCCAAGAGCAGACCCTCGCGAGGCTGTTCTTCCTTGTATTGTTCATCCTCACCAGCCCCAGGAGGCAATCCACAAACCACACACTGGAGTAGGGTATTACACCACATTGGTGGCCCGAACCAGTATAAATCTTGTGTCTTTCGTGCAGTTCTTTTAGTAGTTTAGATCCCATCGAGACGGAGAGGTTGAAGGCATAATCTCCGTGCGCACCCCAGTGTTCGAACCTTAAGGGTTTGCCGGAACCTGAAATCCGACATTTGGCGCGCCAGGTAGGGGTGCGCCGGAGTTCGTCTTCCACCACTCCGTGCCCCGTCGCGTCTTCATCACCATGCTCGGCGACCAGGAGGGAAACCCCGGCCCGTGGGCTGCGTGGCCCAAATGCGCGGAACCGCTCGCCTCGGGCGACCCCGCGCCCCAGGCAGCTCGCGGTCCGCAGGGCGCTGCCGCCCACGGGCGACGCGGACAGACTTCGACAACTCTTACGCTGCAGCAGGCTCGGTCAGCAGCAAGGGCCTCCAATCACGCCGTGACAACGACACCATACACCCGCCGGGAGCAGGCGAACTCGAGGGCCGCGCTCACAGTGGCCCGGGAGCTGCTGCGGTGCAGGCTGCTGGAGGGCGGCCACGACGTGCTGCTGGAGCGAGTGGCGGAGCTCTTGGGCTTCGCCGCCTCGGGGGCTCACCCCTTCTCCACCCAGCTCCCATCTCAAGCACAGAGCGACCCGCACGAGGGCTCCGCGCGCGCCCGCGGGCTTCAAGGCTACTCCGACGCCAGTGAAGCTGTTAGCACCGGACTGGTGGCGGCGCTGCCCCCGCCCCCGGCCCGTGAAGGAGAAGGACTCGACGCGACCCGTGGCCCCAGAGGGCGGCCGCGTTGCCACCCCGTGGCAGGCATGACAGGTGGGGCCGCATGGCATGCCGGGCGCCACGGCATGGCATACGGGATGACGGCGACGGAAGAGTACGTGCCCCTCATGATGGACCAAGGACACCCTCACGAGGACGGGCAGGGCTCACTCCTCGGCCCCAGCTGGGGGGACGAGATGATGGAGGCTGAGCCCTTCCAGGAGCTCCGGGACGAGCCTGCTGGCCACACTGGAGGCAGTGATCACTGGGCGCCACTAACTCTTCAGGGGCAGGTATACGCTAACCATGCATCGCAGGAGGTGCAGGTCACCGCGGCAAGCGGCTGCCCCGCTCCTACAGTCTCCCACCCCTCGGGAGGAGGGTGTAGGGGGCTGCAGGGGAGGGGCCAGGATCCGACATCACCACCACGGCGTTCGGAGCAAGGCGATCTGAGGAGGTAGGCCCTCTGGTGGGGAGGTGCCTCAGGGCCTGCCCCTGGCAGAGGACCCGTGGTCGTCGGGGGAACCGTTGGCGACCGCTCTACCCCATCGGGCGGCGTCCTGGGTTCCGGTCGTTGCTGATGGCACTAGAGTGTGGCGCAAGGTGGGGCCCTCGTCTGGCGATATGAAGCAAGGCCAGTACCTGTGAAGAAGGCCCAGTGCCTGTGAAGCTCGCCGCCCCGTGACACTCTCACGTAATAATGAGTGGGGCTGTACACGCCCCGGAGTCTCAGGGGTGCCGGCCTCAGGCCCTGGGGCTCCCTCCCATGCCCAGTGGACAGCACTTAGCTCCGCGCTGGTGAGAAGACGTCCAAGACTAGATTAGGTGCCGGACGCGGCCTTTTGTCTGCCTTTTGTTGCCCTTCACTTTGGTTGTAGCTTTTTCTCTCGCTGGATTTAAGTTGGGTTCGAATTTGAGATTTGCGTGTTTTCGGGGAGGGGTGCTTGTTCTTGCTCGAGCTATTTCTCGCGTTCTGGTTGCCGCTTCGTCACAGCTGCCTCCCCTCGCGAGCCCCTCGCGAGTCGG
Organism: Triticum monococcum; assembly: GCA_034509565.1. Taxonomy (NCBI): domain Eukaryota; kingdom Viridiplantae; phylum Streptophyta; class Magnoliopsida; order Poales; family Poaceae; genus Triticum; species Triticum monococcum. The sequence continues at coordinate 254,298,313 of CM067843.1, read as the reverse complement.
GTCAGGACAGGCTCGTGCGCAGCCCAGGCTGCTGCTGTTGCTCCCTCTCGGGAAGATTTTCGGGTGACTGCAGAGGTTGCCCTATTCGGAAAAGGCCCAGAGCCTGTGAAGCTCTCGCGCTCAAGGAAAAGGCCCAGAGCCTGTGAAGCAAGGCGAGTGCCTGTGAAGCTCACGCGCTCGAGGAAAAGGCCCAGAGCCTGTGAAGCAAGGCGAGTGCCTGTGAAGCTCTCGCGCACAAGGAAAAGGCCCAGAGCCTGTGAAGCAAAGCGAGTGCCTGTGAAGCTCTCGCGCACGAGGAAAAGGCCCAGAGCCTGTGAAGCTCTCGCGCTCGAGGAAAAGGCCCAGAGCCTGTGAAGCAAGGCGAGTGCCTGTGGAGCTCGCGCGCTCGAGGAAAAGGCCCAGAGCCTGCGAAGCAAGGCGAGTGCCTGTGAAGTCATCACGCTCGGGAGAAGGCCCAGAGCCTATGGAGAAGGCCAGCGCATGAGGAGTTTCTCATCAGCGATAGCCTCACATCCTGAGGACCCAACTAGAAAGCGCCCAAGGCATCGCGCCCTCCTGCAGGCCGCCTCGGAACCAGCATGGGACAAAGGTAAACCAGCCCACCGGCAGGCACGAGCGCAGTTTGATTACTACTGAGATGATGGACACAGGTTTTTACATGAGGGGCTTCCCCTCCCAAAATGCTCTCACACGCCACCAGGTCAAAAGCCTGAGTTCTATTCATGCAGAGTGAAAAAGACAGGAGCGATACGCGCTCAGTCGAACCAATCCCCCAATGCGTCCCCGGAAGCACCTCCTGAGCCTTCGCCAGAGTCGCCGAGCTCGCCATCGATGCCTGTGTCGCTGCCGACGGCGTCAAGGCCGCTCGCCGCGCCGTCCTCGTCAGCACCCACGACCACGTCGCTGTCATCCAAAGCGAAGGCCCTGACAAGGGCGTCCACATTATCCTCCACCCAGCGCGCCAAGTCGTCTCGGACGGCCTGGGAGACTGGGGAGATGACAGCGTCAAAATCGAAGTGGGGATTCATGTTCTGGAGATGGCTGAAGACACGGGAAAAGGCGCGCTTGAGCAAGGCGCGGCTCCTCTCCTCCACCAACCTGTCGGCCCTGACCGACCGCGCCTCCAGCTACGTCACCACGGCGATGAAGAACTGCAAGTTACCGGCATAATTGATCGTGTGTGGTTCGCTGACGGACTCCTCGCAGATGTTACCCAAGGCCACGTTAGCCCTCTCCCTAAGCGTGGTGAACATGGGGCCATGCGCGTGCTCCAGGAGTCGCCGCTGGCGTATTTCATCGGTGTTCTGGCGCTCAACGGCCTCGGCCTCTTCCATCCGCGGCCAGCTCCATTCGTCGGTGTTCTAGGAACGGGGGTCCCCAGACTTGCCTGCCTGCGGCCTGCGGCGTGGCTCGAGTGGGGGCCCAACATGGCCCATCTTCATCAAGCACAAGACTCAAGACCCTTGCGAGGGGCCAAGCCTCGCAAGCCAGACGACACGGCGCATCCTCAGGCACAGCCTCCTCAGGCTGGCTCGCGAGGAGGCGGAGAGTCCAAGGCGGGGTACCTCGCGAGGTGCCCATGACGCAAGCCCTGATGACTCGAGGCACCAGGCGGGTGCCAGCGCGCGCAGCGTCCTTCTTTCCTCTTTGGTGCAAAGGGGACAAGCATATCCGCGGAGTACCGAGGCATCAGGCAAAGGTTGCCACTTCGGTGCAACGAGACCAAGACCAGGAGGACTACGAGACGGAGGTCACCATGGAGCCCAGCATGGCATCATCACCAGAGCCTTTCGCAGGCGAAGACCACCTTTTGTCAGGATAGATGTACTCGCTGTCCCCCTTCAAATTAGCCCGCCATTGTTGGCTCCCTTCCCGCTCAATATTTGGGAAGAGGACCAGGGCCTCTATAAATAGGACTAGCCACCCACATAGCAAGGGGTTCAGTTGGTCAGTTGGGATCTGGAAGAGAGGAAGAGAGAAAGAGAGAGATAGAGAGAGGTGGCTGAACTCCCCATAGCAGTTCATCACCCTAGCCAAGAGCTGACCCTCGCGAGGCTGTTCTTCCTTGTATTGTTCATCCTCACCAGCCCTAGGAGGCAATCCACAAACCACACACTAGAGTAGGGTATTACACGACATTGGTGACCATAACCAGTATAAATCTTGTGTCTTTTGTGCAGTTCTTTTACTACTTTAGATCCCATCGAGACGGAGAGGTTGAAGGCGTAATCTTCGCGTGCACCCCAGTGTTCGAACCTTAAGGGTCTGCCGGAACCCGAAATCCGACACAAGGGACCTTGTCGGAGAGGGAGGAGGAAGCGGAGCGAGTGGCGCGGCAGGCCACGGCATACTGCATTAGAGATGGAGAGCTCTACCGAAAGCGACCAAATGATGTACTTCTGCGTTGCATCTCCAGGGAACAAGGAAAGGAACTACTGGAGGACATACACGGCAGGGACTGCGGGCACCACTCATCATCACGGACCCTCGTCAGCAAGGCGTTCCGCAGCGGTTTCTATTGGCCCACCGCGCTCAACGACGCAATCGAATTGGTAAAGGCTTGCGAAGCCTGTCAGTTCCACGCCAAGCAGATCCATTAGCCAGCAGGAGGCTTGCAGACCATCCCCCTTTCATGGCCATTCGTGGTCTGGGGGCTGGACTGAAGGAAATATGCCCTAGAGGCAATAATAAAGTTATTATTTATTTCCTTATATCATGATAAATGTTTATTATTCATGCTAGAATTGTATTAACCGGAAACATAATACATGTGTGAATACATAGACAAACAGAGTGTCACTAGTATGCCTCTACTAGACTAGCTCGTTAATCAAAGATGGTTATGTTTCCTAACCATGAACAAAGAGTTGTTATTTGACTAACGAGGTCACATCATTAGTTGAATGATCTGATTGACATGACCCATTCCATTAGCTTAGCACCCGATCGTTTAGTATGTTGCTATTGCTTTCTTCATGACTTATACATGTTCCTATAACTATCAGATTATGCAACTCCCGTTTACCGGAGGAACACTTTGGGTACTACCAAACGTCACAACGTAACTGGGTGATTATAAAGGAGTACTACAGGTGTCTCCAATGGTAGATGTTGGGTTGACGTATTTCGAGATTAGGGTTTGTCACTCCGATTGTCGGAGAGGTATCTCTGGGCCCTCTCGGTAATGCACATCACATAAGCCTTGCAAGCACTGCAACTAATATGTTAGTTGTGAGATGATGTATTACGGAACGAGTAAAGAGACTTGCCGGTAACGAGATTGAACTAGGTATTGGATACCGACGATCGAATCTCGGGCAAGTAACATACCGATGACAAAGGGAACAACGTATGTTGTTATGCGGTCTGACCGATAAAGATCTTCGTAGAATATGTAGGAGCCAATATGGGCATCCAGGTCCCGCTATTGGTTATTGACCGGAGACGTGTCTCGGTCATGTCTACATTGTTCTGGAACCGTAGGGTCCGCACGCTTAACGTTACGATGACAGTTATTATGAGTTTATGCATTTTGATGTACCGAAGGTTGTTCGGAGTCTCGGATGAGATCACGGACATGACGAGGAGTCTCGAAATGGTCGAGACGTAAAGATTGATATATTGGAAGCCTATGTTTGGACATCGGAAGTGTTCCGGGTGAAATCGGGATTTTACCGGATTACCGGGAGGGTTACCGGAACCCCCCGGGAGCCAAATGGGCCAACATGGGCCTTAGTGGAAAGGTGAGAGGGCAGCCCACATAGGGCTGCGCCTCCCCCCCTCTCCCTAGTCCTATTAGGACTAGGAGAGGGGCCGGCCACCTCTCTCTCTCTCCCCTTTGAAGGATTCCTAGTTGGACTAGGATTGGAGGGGGGAGTCCTACTCCCGGTAGGAGTAGGACTCCTCCTGCGCCTCCCTCTATCTGGCCGGCCAGCTCCCCCTCCTCCAACCTTTATATACGGGGGCAGGGGGCACCCCAAGACACACAAGTTGATCCTTGAGATCGTTCCTTAGCCGTGTGCGGTGCCCCCTGCCACCAAATTCCACCTCGATCATACCGTTGTAGTGCTTAGGCGAAGCCCTGCGGCGGTAGTACATCAAGATCGTCACCACGCCGTCGTGCTGACGGAACTCTTCCTCGAAGCTTTGCTGGATCGGAGCCCGAGGAACGTCATCGAGCTGAATGTGTGCTAAGAACTCGGAGGTGCCGGAGTAACGGTGCTTGGATCGGTCGGATCGGGAAGAAGACGTATGACTACTTCCTCTACGTTGTGTGATCGCTTCCGCAGTCGGTCTGCGTTGGTACGTAGACAACACTCTTCCCTCTCGTTGCTGTGCATCACCATGATCTTGCGTGTGCGTAGGAAAATTTTCGAAATTACTACGTTCCCCAACAGTGGCATCCGAGCCTAGGTTTTTATGGTTTGATGTTATATGCACGAGTAGAACACAAGTGAGTTGTGGGCGATACAAGTCATACTGCCTACCAGCATGTCATACTTTGGTTCGGCGGTATTGTTGGACGAGACGTTCCGGACCAACCTTACGCGTACTCTTACGCGAGACCGGTTCCCTCGACGTGCTTTGCACATAGATGGCTTGCGGAAGACTGTCTCTCCAACTTTAGTTGAACCAAGTGTGACTACGCCCGGTCCTTGAGAAGGTTAAAACGGAGTCTATTTGACGAACTATCTTTGTGGTTTTGATGCGTAGGTGAGATGAGTTCTTACTTAAGCCCGTAGCAGCCACGTAAAACTTGCAACAACAAAGTAGAGGACGTCTAACTTGTTTTTGCAGGGCATGTTGTGATGTGATATGGTCAAGGCATGATGCTGATTTTATTGTATGAGATGATCATGTTTTGTAACCGAATTATCGGCAACTGGCAGGAGCCATATGGTTGTCGCTTTATTGTATGCAATGCAATCGCGATGTAATGCTTTACTTTATTGCTAAGCGGTAGTGATAGTCGTGGAAGCATAAGATTGGCGAAGACGACAACGATGCTACGATGGAGATCAAGGTGTCGCACCGGTGACGATGGTGATCATGACCGTGCTTCGGAGATGGAGATCACAAGCACAAGAAGATGATGGCCATATCATATCACTTATATTGATTGCATGTGATGTTTATCCTTTTATGCATCTTATCTTGCTTTGATTGACGGTAGCATTATAAGATGATCTCTCACTAAATTATCAAGAAGTGTTCTCCCTGAGTATGCACCGTTGCAAAAGTTCTTCGTGCTGAGACACCACGTGATGATCGGGTGTGATAGGCTCTACGTTCAAATACAACGGGTGCAAAACAGTTGCACACGCGGAATACTCGGGTTATACTTGACGAGCCAAGCATATACGGATATGGCCTCGGAACACGGAGACCAAAAGGTCGAGCGTGAATCATATAGTAGATATGATCAACATAATGATGTTCACCATTGAAAACTACTCCATCTCACGTGATGATCGGTTATGGTTTAGTTGATTTGGATCACGTGATCACTTAGAGGATTAGAGGGATATCTATCTAAGTAGGAGTTCTTAAGTAATATGATTAATTGAACTTAAATTTATCATGAACTTAGTCCTGGTAGTATTTTGCAAATTATGTTGTAGATCAATTGCTCGCGTTGTTGCTTCCCTGTGTTTATTTTTGATATGTTCCTAGAGAAAATTGTGTTGAAAGATATTAGTAGCAATGATGCGGATTGGATCCGTGATCTGAGGTTTATCCTCATTGCTGCACAGAAGAATTATGTCCTTGATGCACCGCTAGGTGACAGACCTATTGCAGGAGCAGATGCAGACGTTATGAACGTTTGGCTAGCTCAATATGATGACTATTTGATAGTTTAGTGCACCATACTTAACAGCTTAGAATCGGGACTTCAAAGACGTTTTGAACGTCATGGACCATATGAGATGTTCCAGGAGTTGAAGTTAATATTTCAAGCAAATACCCGAGTTGAGAGATATGAAGTCTCCAACAAGTTCTATAGCTAAAAGATGGAGGAGAATCGCTCAACTAGTGAGCATGTACTCAGATTGTCTGGGTACTACAATCGCTTGAATCAAGTGGGAGTTAATCTTCCAGATAAGATAGTGATTGACAGAATTCTCTAGTCACCATCACTAAGTTAGTAGAACTTCGTGATGAACTATAATATGCAAGGGATAACGGAGACAACTCCCAAGCTCTTCGTGATGCTGAAATCAACGAAGGTAGAAATCAAAGAAAAACATCAAGTGTTGATGGTTGACAAGACCACTAGTTTCAAGAAAAAGGGCAAAGGAAAGAAGGGGAACTTCAAGAAGAACGGCAAGCAAGTTGCTGCTCAAGTGAAGAAGCCCAAGTCTGATCCTAAGCCTGAGACTAAGTGCTTCTACTGCAAAGGGACTGGTCACTGGAAGCGGAACTACCCCAAGTGATTGGCGGATAAGAAGGATGGCAAAGTGAACATAAGTATATTTGATGTACATGTTATTGACGTGTACTTTACTAGTGTTTATAGAAAACCCTTAGTATTTGATGCTAGTTCAGTTGCTAAGAGTAGTAACTCGAAACGGGAGTTGCAGAATGAACAGAGACTAGTTAAAGGTGAAGTGACGATGTGTGTTGGAAGTGGTTCCAAGATTGATATGATCATCATCGCACACTCCCTATACTTTCGGGATTAGTGTTGAACCTAAATAAGTGTTATTTGGTTTTTTCGTTGAGCATGAATATGATTTGATCATGTTTATTGCAATACGGTTATTCATTAAAGTCAGAATTGTTGTTCTGTTTACATGAATAAAACCTTCGATGGTCATACACCCAATGAAACAAGTTCGTTGGATCTCGATCGTAGTGATACACATATCCATAATATTGAAACCAAAAAAAACGCAAAGTTAATAATGATAGTGCAACTTATTTGTGGCACTGCCGTTTAGGTCATATTGGTATAAAGCGCATGAAGAAACTCCATGCTGATGGGCTTTCGGAATCACTTGATTATGAATCACTTGATGCTTGCGAACCATGCCTTTTGGGCAAGATGACTAAAACGCCGTTCTCCGGAACAATGGAGCGAGCAACAGATTTGTTGGAAATCATACATACTGATGTATGTGGTCCGATGAATATTGAGGCTCACAACAGGTATCATTATTTTCTGATCTTCACAGATGATTTGAGCAGATATGAGTATATCTACTTGATGAAACATAAGTCTGAAACATTTGAAAAGTTCAAAGAATTTCAGAGTGAAGTGAAAAATCATCGTGACAAGAAAATAAAGTTTCTACGATCTGATCACGGAGACAAATATTTGAGTTACGAGTTTGGTCTTCAGTTAAAAACAATGTGAAATAGTTTCACTACTCACGCCATCTGGAACACCACAATGTAATGGTGTGTCCGGACGTCATAACCGTACTTTATTAAATATGGTGCAATCTATGATGTCTCTTGCCGATTTACCACTATCGTTTTGGGGTTATGCATTAGAGACAGCTGCATTCACGTTAAATAGGGCACCATCTAAATCCGTTGAGACGACACCCTGTGAACTATGGTTTGGCAAGAAACCTAAGCTGTCCTTTCTTAAAATTTGGGGTTGCGATGCTTATATGAAAAAGTTTCATCCTGATAAGCTCAAACTCAAATCGGAGAAATATGTCTTCATAGGATATCCAAAGGAAACTATTGGATACACCTTCTATCACAGATCCGAAGGCAAGACTTTTGTTGCAAAAATTCGGAAACTTTCTGGAGAAGGAGTTTCTCTCGAAAGAAGTGAGTGGGAGGAAAGTAGAACTTGACGAGGTAACTGTACCTGCTCCCTTATTGGAAAATAGTACATCACAGAAAACTGTTTCTGCGACACCTATACCAATTAGTGAGGAAGCTAATGATGATGATCATGAAACTTCAGGGCAAGATACTACTGAACCACGTAGATCAACCAGAGTGAGATCCGCACCAGAGTGGTACGGTAATCCAGTTCTGGAAGTCATGCTACTAGATCATGATGAACCTACGAACTATAAAGAAGCGATGGTGAGCCCAGATTCCGCAAAGTGGCTTGAGGCCATGAAATCTGAGATAGGATCCATGTATGAGAACAAAGTATGGACTTTGGTTGACTTTCCCGATGATCGGCAAGCCATAGAAAATAAATGGATCTTCAAGAGGAAGACGGACACTGATAGTAGTGTTACTATCTACAAAGCTAGAATTGTCGCAAAAGTTTTTTTTGACAAGTTCAAGGTGTTGACTACGATGAGATTTTCTCACTCGTATCTATGCTTAAGTCTGTCAGAATCATGTTAGCAATTGCCGCATTTTATGAAATCTGGCAAATGGATAAACAAAACTGCATTCCTTAATGGATTTGCTAAAGAAGAGTTGTATACGATGCAACTAGAAGGTTTTGTCGATCCTAAAGGTGTTAACTAAATATGCAAGCTCCAGCGATCTATCTGTGGACTGGTGCAAACATCTCGGAGTTGGAATATACGCTTTGATGAGTTGATCAAAGCATATAGTTTTATACAGACTTGCGGTGAAGCCTGTATTTACAAGGAAGTGAGTGGGAGCACTACAGCATTTCTGATAAGCATATGTGAATGACATATTGTTGATCGGAAATAATGTAGAATTATTCTGTAAAGCATAAAGGAGTGTTTGAAAGGAGTTTTTCAAAGAAAGACTTCGGTGAAGCTGCTTACATATTGAGCTTCAAGATCTATAGAGATAGATCAAGACGCTTGATAAGTTCTTTCAATGAGTACATACCTTGACAAAGATTTTGAAGTAGTTCAAAATGGAGCAGTCAAAGAAAGAGTTCTTGCCTGTATTATAAGGTGTGAAGTTGAGTAAAACTCAAAGCCCGACCACGGCAGAAGATAGAAAGAGAATGAAAGTCATTCCCTATGCCTTGGCCATAGGTTCTATAAAGTATGTCATGCTGTATACCAGATCTATTGTATACCCTGCACTGATTTGGCAAGGGAGTACAATAGTGATCTAGGAGTAGATCACTGGACAGCGGTCAGAATTATCCTTAGTGAAATAAGGATATGTTTCTCGATTATGGACGTGATAAAAAGGTTCGTCGTAAAGAGTTACGCCGATGCAAGTTTCGACACTAATCTAGATGACTCTAAGTCTCGGTCTAGATACATATTGAAAGTGGGAGCAATTAGCTAGAGTAGCTCCGTGCAGAGCATTATAGACAAAGAATTTTGCAAAATACTTACGGATCTGAATGTGACAGACCCGTTGACTAAAATTATCTCACAAGCAAAACATGATCACACCTTAGTACTCTTTGGGTATTAATCACATAGAGATGTGAACTAGATTACTGACTCTAGTAAACCCTTTGAGTGTTGGTCACATAACGATGTGAACTATGGGTGTTAATCACATGGTGATGTGAACTATTGCTGCTAAATCACATGGCGATGTGAAACTAGATTATTGACTCTAGTGCAAGTGGGAGACTGAAGGAAATATGCCCTAGAGGCAATAATAAAGTTATTATTTATTTCCTTATATCATGATAAATGTTTATTATTCATGCTAGAATTGTATTAACCGGAAACATAATACATGTGTGAATACATAGACAAACAGAGTGTCACTAGTATGCCTCTACTAGACTAGCTCGTTAATCAAAGATGGTTATGTTTCCTAACCATGAACAAAGAGTTGTTATTTGATTAACGAGGTCACATCATTAGTTGAATGATCTGATTGACATGACCCATTCCATTAGCTTAGCACCCGATCGTTTAGTATGTTGCTATTGCTTTCTTCATGACTTATACATGTTCCTATAACTATGAGATTATGCAACTCCCGTTTACCGGAGGAACACTTTGGGTACTACCAAATGTCACAACGTAACTGGGTGATTATAAAGGAGTACTACAGGTGTCTCCAATGGTAGATGTTGGGTTGACGTATTTCGAGATTAGGGTTTGTCACTCCGATTGTCGGAGAGGTATCTCTGGGCCCTCTCGGTAATGCACATCACATAAGCCTTGCAAGCACTGCAACTAATATGTTAGTTGTGAGATGATGTATTATGGAACGAGTAAAGAGACTTGCCGGTAACGAGATTGAACTAGGTATTGGATACCGACGATCGAATCTCGGGCAAGTAACATACCGATGACAAAGGGAACAACGTATGTTGTTATGCGGTCTGACCGATAAAGATCTTCGTAGAATATGTAGGAGCCAATATGGGCATCCAGGTCCCGCTATTGGTTATTGACCGGAGACGTGTCTCGGTCATGTCTACATTGTTCTGGAACCGTAGGGTCCGCACGCTTAACATTACGATGACAGTTATTATGAGTTTATGCATTTTGATGTACCGAAGGTTGTTCGGAGTCCCGGATGAGATCACGGACATGACGAGGAGTCTCGAAATGGTCGAGACGTAAAGATTGATATATTGGAAGCCTATGTTTGGACATCGGAAGTGTTCCGGGTGAAATCAGGATTTTACCGGATTACCGGGAGGGTTACCGGAACCCCCCGGGAGCCAAATGGGCCAACATGGGCCTTAGTGGAAAGGTGAGAGGGCAGCCCACATAGGGCTGCGCCTCCCCCCCTCTCCCTAGTCCTATTAGGACTAGGAGAGGGGCCGGCCACCTCTCTCTCTCTCTCCCCTTTGAAGGATTCCTAGTTGGACTAGGATTGGAGGGGGGAGTCCTACTCCCGGTAGGAGTAGGACTCCTCCTGCGCCTCCCTCTATCTGGCCGGCCAGCTCCCCCTCCTCCAACCTTTATATACGGGGGCAGGGGGCACCCCAAGACACACAAGTTGATCCTTGAGATCGTTCCTTAGCCGTGTGCGGTGCCCCCTGCCACCAAATTCCACCTCGATCATACCGTTGTAGTGCTTAGGCGAAGCCCTGCGGCGGTAGTACATCAAGATCGTCACCATGCCGTCGTGCTGACGGAACTCTTCCTCGAAGCTTTGCTGGATCGGAGCCCGAGGAACGTCATCGAGCTGAACGTGTGCTAAGAACTCGGAGGTGCCGGAGTAACGGTGCTTGGATCGGTCGGATCGGGAAGAAGACGTACGACTACTTCCTCTACGTTGTGTGATCGCTTCCGCAGTCGGTCTGCGTTGGTACGTAGACAACACTCTTCCCTCTCGTTGTTGTGCATCACCATGATCTTGCGTGTGCGTAGGAAAATTTTCGAAATTACTACGTTCCCCAACATGGACATCCTGGGCCCGTTTCCTCGGGCGCCAGGGGGCTATCGCTACCTCTACGTCGCCGTGGACAAGTTCACCAAGTGGGCTGAAGTGGAGGCCGTCCGCACCATCCCCGCGGGCTCCGCGGTCAAGTTCATCAGGGGCATCATGAGCCGGTTCGGGGTGCCGAATCACATCATCATAGACAACAGTTCGCAGTTCACCAGTAACCTCTTCAAAACATACTGTGCTAACCTTGGAACGCAGATATGCTACGCTTCAGTGGCGCACCCCCGAAGCAACGGCCAGGCCGAGTGAGCCAACGCGGAGGTCCTGAGGGGCCTCAAGACCAGGATGTTCAAGAAGAAGCTAGAGGCCTATGGCCGAGGCTGGTACGACGAGCTTTAGTCCGTGTTGTGGTCCATCCGCACCACCGCGACCAAACCGACTGGAGAAACCCGATTCTTCCTGGTCTACGGAGCGGAGGCAGTCCTCCCTCACGAGGTCAGACGTCGCTCCGCGCGGGTCCTAGCGTTTGACGAGGCGCAGCAGGACGCCATGCGGGGGACATACCTCGTGTTGGGGGAGGAACATCGCCGGGAGGTCGCGCTGCGAGCGACGAGGTATCAGCAAGCGCTGCGACGATACCACTGCCGCAACATCCGCCCCAGGACCCTTGAGGTAGGAGACCTCGTGCTCAGGCGGGTCCTCTCCAGGGAGGGGTTGCACAAGCTCTCTCCCATGTGGGAGGGCCCGTTCAAGGTTGTTCATGTTTCCAGGCCCGGCTCCGCGCGCTTGGAGACTCAGGAGGGAGTGCCGGTCCAGAACGCGTGGAACATCCAGCACCTCCAGAGGTTCTACCCCTAAAAAGGCCCAGACCCTGTGAAGCAAGGCGAGTGCCCGTGATGATCATCGCTTTGGAAAAAGGCCCAGAGCCTGTGAAGCAAGGCGAGTGCCTGTGAAGATCATCGCTTTGGAAAAAGGCCCGGAGCCTGTGAAGCAAGGCGAATGCCTATGAAGATCATCTCTCTTCGAAAAGGCCCAGAGCCTGTGAAGCAAGGCGAGCGCCTGTGAAGCTATCGCTTTGGAAAAAGGCCCGGAGCCTGTGAAGCAAGGCGAGTGCCTGTGAAGATCATCTCTTTTCGCAAAGGCCCAGAGCCTGTGAAGCTATCGCTTTGGAAAAGGCCCGGAGCCTGTGAAGCAAGGCCAATGCCTGTGAAGCTCGCCGCCCCGTGACACTCTCACGTAATAATGAGTGGGGCTGTACACGCCCCGGAGTCTCAGGAGCGTCGGCCTCAGGCCCTGGGGCTCCCTCCCACGCCCAGTGGCAGCACTTAGCTCCGCGCTGGTGAGAAGACGTCGAAGACTAGATTAGGTGCCGGACGCGGCTTTTTCATTTGCTTTCCGCAGTTGATGTGTTTGTTTGCATTTGGAGTCTTATTGAAGTTGTCGCTATTGCTGATTTGTGGTTCGTCGATTTTCGCTCCTTGCTTTGGTTTCTCTCGTAAACAACCTCGCAAGGGATGGTGCAGAGATGTCGTCGCGAGGGTTTCTGCCCTAGCCGCAGGAAGGCTTTCACGACCCTGGCGCATTACAGGAGCACCCCTTCTAGTCTGTGCCCCTCGGGCACCGCGACGTGCATACAGGGCCTGGGTCGGTCACCCCACCCCCCGGCAGGGGTCGAAAACTATCTACGCACAGGCAAGAAATCAAGAGGTGCAAAAAATGAGGTCAAGGTAATAGCTAAAAGGCAATATTTCCCAACACGCCCCAAGGGGGCTCCATACAGTTGTTCTGTCTTACACAGGGAACAAAAGAGAAAGGAAAAAGACGAGCCCGGTGCAGCCCCCCTCACATTGGCCCGCGGAGGCGATGCGGGCTGCCTCAGGGCCTCAGGAGGACTCCCTCTCGCACTTCACCGGGGCACGACGGCGGGTGGACGAACCGCCACCTCCCAAGCAAGCTCAGCGGCGCGGGGGGAGGACTGCTGCCACCGCTGGAGGAGTCGCTTGAGGAAGAGCTGAAGAAGCTTGGGGAGTCGCGGACGCCGCCATCCGCGCGGGCGCTATCTCCTCCATCACCATCGGAGCAGGGCCCGCCGACGCGGCCGTCGTCCTCAGGGCAGCACCCCGCGCGGCGACCATCTTCCCCAAACACCCTCACATAGAGGGTGGCGTCACCGTCGAATCTGAAGTGCAGGGTGCACCGACGCTCTAGGCCGCGAGCGCGGGCGAACACCTGCCAGCCACGAGTGAAGGTCAAGCCCCCGCTGGCGGAGACCTCCAGCGCGACCCACGAGGACCTGCTGCAGCAGCCCTCCCCCTGGAGCCAGAGGCCACCAGGAGCGCCGGCCGGGAGTTCACCAAGGAAGAAGCGAGGGAGCGGGAGCCGGGCACGAGTCGGCTCCGCCGACTAGACGACGAACTCCGGCAGCGCCTGCACAGCGCGAAAGCGCGGCCTGGGAGAACGCGCGACCCAGGCGCGTCCTTCGGCTGCGGCGGCTCACCCGCCGCCGCGCTGGGAGCCGCCCCATGGCCACCAAACGCGGCCGAGGCGGCCACCGGGTGCTTCCGAGGGCGCCCACGACCGCGCTTGGGCGGGGGAGAGGCAGGACCAACCTAGAGGGCCTTCCCCTTCTCTGCAGCCGAGTACCTCCTCGATGGGGCCATCACACCAAGACGGAGTGAGAACTGAAGCGAATGGGAAAGCAAGAAGAGATGGATTGGAAGGGCACGCGTGGTGCCGTACTTATAGCCGGCGAAGGCCAACCGCCGGCCTCCATGATCACAGGTAATCATGACACGATTTGCATGCAGGGACTTGTCCACCTCGCGCGGTCACCAAGGCGTCGTGGGGAAGTGGAGTCGCCCACGTCCAATCAACCGCCACGCGGAGCCCAAGGCCATAGGTTGTTAGGGCCCGCGGCGCTTCGCCCTTGCCCTTTCGCCTCTCGGCACGGCCAAGCCCATGCGCACCTTGGGCCCGGGGGCTACTGTCGGCGTTTTGGGAACGGGGGTCCCCAGACTTGCCTACCTGCGGCGTGCGGCGTGGCTCGAATGGAGGCCCAACATAGCCCATCTTCATCAAGCACAAGACTCAAGACCCTCGCGAGGGGCCAAGCCTCGCGAGGCGGACGACACGGCGCATCCTCAGGCGCAGCCTCCTCAGGCTGGCTCGCGAGGAGGCGGAGATATCAAGGCGGGGTGTCTCATGAGGCGCCCATGACGCAGGCCATGACGATCGAGGGTGCCAGGCGGGCACCAGCGCGCGCAGCGTCCTCCTCTCCTCTTTGGTGCAAAGGGGGAAAGCGCAGCCGCGAAGTATCAAGGCATCAGGCAAAGGTTGCCATTTCGATGCAACAAGACCAGGACCAAGCGGACTACGAGACGGAGGTCACCATGGAGCCTAGCACGGCGTCACCGCAGAGTCTTTCGCAGGCGAAGAGCACCTTTTGTCAGGATAGATGTACTCGCTGTCCCCCTTCAAATTAGCCTGCCATTGTTGGCTCCCTTCCCGCTCAATATTTGGGAAGAGGACCAGGGCCTCTATAAATAGGGACGGCCATCCACATAGCAAGGGGTTCAAGGAGTTGGTTCATTCGGCTCTCGTAGGGAGGCGCACAGAGTAGAGAGAGAGAGAGGTGGCAGAACTCCTCCTAGCAGTTCATCGCCCCAGCCAAGAACAGACCCTTGCGAGGTTGTTCTTCCTTGTATTGTTCACCATCACCAGCCCCAAGAGGCAATCCATCCACCACACACTGGAGTAGGGTATTACACCACAATGGTTGCCCGAACCAGTATAAATCTTGTGTCTCTTGTGTGATTCCCTTAGTAGTTTAGATCCCAGTGAGACGAAGAGGTTGAGGATGTGATTTCCGCGCGCACCCCAGTGTTCGAACCTTAAGGGTCTGCCGGAACCCGAATTCCGACACATGTAGGTATTGAAAGTGCAACTCACTCTAATGGATTGCTCCAAATGATCTAGATCAACATTGAGCATCTGCACTTCAACACTTACATGAAGTCATCATCAACAAAACCCAAGGTTAGTTCATCCCTCTCAGGGGGCATATCACATCTAGGGAGGCTTTACTCTAATCAATTGAGCTAAAGCAACTCTAATGATGTGAGCACAAGAATGCTTTATGTAAAAGTGGAAACCCCACTTGTGCTTAAACAATGAGTATGACTTATGATCAAATGTTCTCATTTCACTCCTAAGTCAATATACTCATATATAGATGACCTAGTCATCACCAAATTGCTTGATAGATGCTAGAGTGATTATGCATGCTTTGTCACATATTTCATTTGTCATTTTATTGTGTGAGCATGTTGGATGCATATTTTACTCATTCGAGGACATCCATTTGTTGCTTTGATTGTTTGGCTTTTTCTCTTTTGCCAAATGGATGGACAAGAATGCCTAAGAACTCCCTCTAGCTACCTATGCCTTTCTCGTCCCAAACTCTATACATGCTACATCACAAAGTTTGATCAATTCAGATTCAAACCACTCTGTGTGAGGAGCACTTAGAGTCCCCAATTCGTCATAGACTTAAACTTCCGAAACCTCTTTGTGTATTTCGGTATGACCGAGTCATCCATTTCGGTCACATTGAGATCACTAAGTTGATCTAGGTTTTCAATCTCGGTACAACCGATTTGAACTTTTTGGTCACACTGAGTTGCAGTAACTGGTTGCGATTCTCCATCTCGGTGCCACCGAGTTGTTCCACTCGGTCACACCGACAGGGTCGGGATATATAAACCCACGGGTGAGATTTTGGAAATTTCTTCGAAACCTCTCAGCCCGCGCGTATCCATCTCTGCCGCCTCGGGTCTCTGGATTGTCTTCTCGCCGCCAGCGACCTCCCGCCACTGGTTTCCATCGTTGTCAACGGAATTATGCCCCTCCGTTGTCATCGGAGCGAACTCCGCCGAACTAGGGTACGAGTTCGATCCTTTGTGCTATTCATTTAACTCTGATTCGTAGCACATTACTTTGCCATGATCATGACCACGTATGCAAACACTCTATCCACTGAAAACTTCCTTTAGATTAGATTTGAAAATTTAGGGTTAGGTCTCCGCCGGATTCATCTCGGACCGACCGAATTGTAGAAATCGGTCTCACCGATTTGGACTAGGCCATACCACATGCATTTTTGGTCTGACCGAAAATTGCAAATCGGTGTGACCGAGTTTGATTCTTTGTGAAACCATAGCAGTCTCGGTGCCACCAAACTGTGACTCGGTCTAACCGAGTTCACTAGTTTAGGTTCCAAAAGTTGCTTCGGTGTCACCGAGTTTAAAATCGGTAGCTCCGAAATGCTTTTTGTGGAGAACTAAAACTATGTTTTAAAGTCATCTGTTTTGCAAAAACTCTGCACTTTGCGATGCTCATCCACTCTACCTCATCTATATCTATTCACAAGATCTGCTATCAGTAAGTTTGCAGAGATGTCTAATCAAAGCGACAACCAGAACAGGTCTGAAGAACAAGTGCAATTGAGTGAGGGCACTAGTCCCTCTAGCACTTCTGATGAGGGCAGCAGGAGCACACCAAGTAACTTGCCCAAAGCAGCCACCAGGTCAAGGAAGAAGAAAACCTCAGATTCTGAAGATGAGGACTATGTGGCTGTTGAGGAGGAAGTCAGTTCCAAGAAGAAGGTGCTGAAGAAGGAATATGGCACAACTGCAACAACTAAGCCTGGCTTGCACTAGAAGGCCCCTACCAAGAGGGTGCCAACCTTAAAGGTTAGATCCTCAACTCCTGAAACCCCAAGCCAACTGAAGAGGCTGTTGGAGAAGGAAAGAAGAGAAAGAAAAGGGTCAAGAAGACCACTACTAGAGTGCTTGGTAGATCCTCCATTATGAGAGATACAGAAGAAGAGGAAGAGGAAGAGGATGCTGCTCCAGCTCCCAAATCTCAGAAGCTTATGGGAGATGCTATCAAATAAGGGGCTACTGCTTCAAAGCCCAAATCTGCTCCCAAGGCTGCTGCTCAGAAGCCTTCTACACCCAAGAGGAACACCAGAAGTATACCTTCTGAAGAAAAGAACAAGGCCCTAGTGCCTCAAGCTGAAGAACAGGAAGATGATTCACTTGTTTTGAGGAAGTTGAGGCCCAAAATTCCTAACCATAATGATGCTCATCCAGTCGCTGAGGACATGCACATCAGGAAAGATGCATGACTGAGATTGTGGAGAGAGTGTGATCCCTATGCTGTTAGGAGGAGGACTGCAGTTGACTACGGGTTTCATACAAAGGAACAACAAGACTTCTATGAAACTATTTTGCTTGATAAGAAGCCCATTGTTTGTGACATGGGATGGGTTGATTTGGAATACATCCAGGAGAATGAAGATCACTTCCCAGGAGTTTATGACAGCTTCAAGGCATGTGGAGTAGATGGATTTGTTGGACAGAAGCTCACCAAATGGAATGATGAGCTGATCATATAGTTTTACTCCACTCCTCATTTCTATCCAGATGGGAGGATAGTGTGGATGTCTGAGGGTACTAGGTACCAATCCACTATTGAAGAATGGGACAAGCTAATCGATGCCCCAGAGGACCATGAGGATGACTTGGATGTGTATGCCAAGAAGAAGAAAGACCACAACTCCATGGCAAACATGTACAAAGAGATCCATGATAAAGCTTTGGAGACTCACAAGCTTGTATCTGTACATTTCCTGTTGTCTGGTCTGCCTACCATCAACTGGATCTTAAGGCACACATTGCTACCCAAGTCAGGAGATCAAAAGATGATCAGAGGACACTCCATCAATATGCTGCAAATCTTTGATGTCCCTCAGAAGTTCAAGGTCATGAGACTGATTGTAGAGACAATCAAGAGGACTGCTACTGACCAAAAGAGAAGTTGTGGGTATGCTCCACACATTCAGGAGCTCATCAACTCCAAGATGGGCACAGGAACATACTTGCTGGACAAGGAGCATCTACCCTTATATCCTGAATTTGAAGACAACACAGTAGTGATGAATGAGGAGGAACCATCATCAGCTCAAGAACAGGAGAAGAGAGCCAAAGCAAAGGCCGAGAAAGCTGCAAGGACGCCAAGTGCAGAAGAAGCATCTCAAGTTTTCCTCAATTCAAAACAAGATCAATTAGGCTATCTGATTCAAGCTACACTGAGGATTGAGAAGGGCTTGGCCACCCTGACTCAAAATCAGGAGAGCCTGGAGAGGAATGTTGAGACAAAATTCTATGATCTTGACCTCAAGGTAACTGAGATACAGACTGCAGTTGAGCAGCTTCAGGAGGAAGCAGGAGAGAGGAGAGGGAAGGCAACTACTGATGCTTTTCAGCGTGTGTCATGAGGTCCGAGGTCTTCTGCAGTGCTAGTTTCAGATGCTAGAGCTGCATTGTCAGCACCAACAGCTACAGCTCTAGTGCCACCTCTAGCACCCACTCCACCAGCTCCAACTACATCGACACATGCCTTCGTCCTTGGAGTTCTCTCTACACCACCTCCCGAAGACCAAGCCTGAGAGACGCGTAGCACTATGCATTTTCAAACTTTTTGGTAACTTGTTGCCAAAGGGGGAGAAATATGTATAGATCATAGGCTTCGAGAGAGTGTTTTGCTTGTTTGCCTTTGGTTGACCATTTTATTGTGTGAGATACTTTATGTACTTGTGTGAGATACCTATTTGATCATGTGGTTGATCATTTTCTACCTTAATGCTTGGTTGGATGATACTATCTTTTATATCTCATATATGATCATTCACTTGCTTGGTGATGAGTGCATGCTTTTAATTTCTATCATTTTGAGCGCTCCATCAAGATGTATGTGACATGGAAGAGTAACCCATGATCCTAATCGATTGTGCATTTGCATTCAAAACCAAATCTTAAATAATGTACAAATTAAGGGGGAGCTCTTGCTTATCACATACTTCTCAAAGCGACGTTGTTTTTCAATCTTATGATCATTT
Source organism: Triticum monococcum (assembly GCA_034509565.1). Lineage (NCBI taxonomy): Eukaryota > Viridiplantae > Streptophyta > Magnoliopsida > Poales > Poaceae > Triticum > Triticum monococcum. The sequence continues at coordinate 254,279,133 of CM067843.1, read as the reverse complement.
GTTGAAGCTTTGATCTATATGTTGTCATCAATTACCAAAAAGGGGGAGACTGAAAGTGCAACTATCCCTGGGTGGTTTTGGTAATTCCTCACAACATATAGCTCATTGAGCTAATGCTATTTCAAGATAAATATTTTAGTAAAGTTCAATGATTGGCATGGCATGGATTAGAAAGTGGACCCCTCAAAATGCTAAGGACAAAAGATTGGCTCAAGCTCAAAGCACAAGACTCTACATTTTACTTTTAGTGATCCAAGATCACATTTAGTCCATAGGAAAAGCCAATACTATTAAAAGGGGGTGAGGTGTTGCTTAATGAGTTACTTGCTCAAAATGCTTAGTGATATGCTCCAAAAACCCTCAACTACTTTCTCATATCCACATATGTCCCAAACCAAAAGTCAAACTCGGCCCCACCAAAATCTTCTATCCGGTGCCATCGAGTTCACTTCACATAGCCACTGCCACAAACCCTAGTCACTTCGGTCTCACTGATAGGGATCTCGGTCTCACCGAGATGGGATTGCAACCTCTCTGTTTCCCTTCGTAACGTTTCGGTCGAACCGAGATGAGTGATTGGTCCCACCGAGATTGCAATGCAAACTCTCTATTTCCCCTTCGTAACGTTTCGATCTAACTGAAATGAGCGAATCGGTCCCACCGAGTTTGCCTGACCAACTCTCTGTTTGTCTATTACCAAAATCGGTCCCACCGAGTTTGTGTAATCGGTCTCACCGAGATTACATTATGCCCTAACCCTAATGGAATCGGTCCCACCGAAAATCCTAACGTTCACATTTTGAACTAAATCGGTCTGACCGAGTTCTATAATTCGGTCCCATCGAGTTTGGTGATTTGCGTGTAACGGTTAGATTTTGTGTGGAGGCTATATATACTCCTCCACCCACTCTTCATTCATGGAGAGCCCCATCAGAACATGCCTACACTTCCAAAATACATTTTTGAGAGAGAATGTAATGCCCTCGATGCGGCTATGTCTCCCACGTGTCGACGCACGACTTAGAGACATAGGCGCATTGAAAGTAATGTCGCAAGTCGGGAATCATTACACAACCCATGTACATATATAATATAAAGGGGAAATAATAGCATAGTTGGCTTACACTCGCCACGTCACATCAAAGTACATAAATAACATCCATCATACAATCACTCATGGCCCGACTACGACGCGAAAACAGAAAAGACCCCCAACAAGCGACTAGGCCCTGAATCTAACCCCGAATAGGCATCCCTATTGATCATCAGGAAAAGACGCATAGTATCGCTGAGAGTCCTCGTCGTACTCCCACTTCAGCTCGAGCGCGCCATCCGGAGAGGTATCATCAGTCCCTGCATCTGGTGTAATAGTAATCTGTGAGCCACAGAGGACTCAGCAATCTCGCACCCTCGCGATCAAGACTATTTAAGCTTAATAGGTAGGAAAGGGGTAATGTAAGTGGAGCTGCGGCAAGCGACTAGCATATATGGTGGCTAACTTATCCGCAAAGGAGAGCGAGAAGAGGAGGCAAAGCACGAGCGGAAAACGAGAGAGCAGCCTACGCAAGCATAACTCCAACGCCGTGTCCACTTCCCGGACTCCGCCGAGAAGAGGCCATCACGGCAACACACTCGGTTGATTCATTTTAATTATTTAAGGTTCAAGTTATCGACAACCGGACATTAACAAATTCCCATCTGCCCATAACCGCGGGCACGGCTTTCGAAAGATCAATCTCTGCAGGGGTGGTCCCAACTTAGCCCATAACAAGCTCTCATGGTCAACGAAGGAATAGACCTCCACCCACGACCCACCGATCAGACTCGGTATCCCGGTACAACAAGATGATTCGACAGGTCAAAACTAGTCCAGCAACACCTCCCGAATGCGCCGACAAATCCTGATAGGAGCTGCACATATCTCTTTCTCAGGGCACACTCAGATTGTCCAAACTTCCGGTAGGCCAGCCCAGAGTTGCCCCTGGTGGCCACCGGCGGCTGACGTTCCGGACCAACACTCAGAGGAGCACTGGCCCGTGGGGGGCTAAAATAAAGATGACCCTCGGGCTCTGGAAACCCAAGGGAAGAAGGGGGTAGGTGGCAAATGGTAAAACCAATGTTGGGCATTGCTGGAAAAGCTTTAATCAAGGCGAACTATCAAGGGGTTCCCATATAGCCCAACCGCGTAAGGGACGCAACAATCCGGGAACATAACACCGATATGATGAAAACTAGGGTGGCAAGAGTGGAACAAAACACTAGGCGAGAGGCCGAGCCTTCCACCCTTTACCAAGTGTATAGATGAATAAAGATAACATAGCAATATAGTGATATCCCAACAAGTAAATAAAGGTTCCAATAAGGAACGGCTCCAATCTTCACCTGCAACTAACAACGCTATAAGAAGGGCTGAGCAAAGCGTAACATAGCCAATCAATGGTTTGCTAGGACAAAGGTGGGTTAGAGGCTCAATCATGGCAATTGGGAGGCTGACAAGCAAGTGGTAGGCATCGTAGCATTGGCAAAGCAAAAGAGCGAGCAAACTAGCATAGCAAAGATAGTAGTGATTTCGAGGGTATGATCATCTTGCCTGCACAGTTGTCAGAGTTGACTGGATCCTCAAAAGCAAACTCAATGGGCTCCTCGTTAGCGAACTTGTCTCCCGGCTCTACCCAACAACACAAACAAGCAACAAGGATACAATCAACCACGTGCAAAGGCAACCAATATTATGCAAAGATGATATGCTATGCGGGATGCGATGCGGGATGCAAAATGCAAGATGTGACAGGAAATGCATGAACTTGGCCTCAACTTGTTAAACCAAGTGTGCCACTGGGTAGAGGGGAAGAAATCCCCTGAAAACGATATAAAGATCATGGCAATCGGAGCTACGGTTTGGAAATGGCAATCGATTTACTAAACGAACCGATCTGCGATTTACAACAAGTAGGCTCCTAAATGCAATGAAATGAACATGCTACAGCCACCAAACATGAAAACAAAATGCATGGCAGTGATGTACTCAAGAAGCTTAACAAATCACCAGGACTGAGGCATAGGCAAATTCATCCATAAGGGCTTCAAACAAGCATGGCAAAACTGAATAAGCCAAACAGATTTCAGACTTAGCGAAATTAACGCTAGTCTGGAATTTCAGACCACGATGCTCTCTTCGGAGCAGCAAAACAACATGAAGCAAAACCTGAACATGGCAAGTAAGAACATGGCATGGAGCTACTCAACAAGCTTAACAAAACACCCAAAATGACCTGGGGTCAAAAGGGTTCACAAAATACTCTACCGAGCACACGGACATCGATGAAACACAATCAGTTTTCAGACTTAGTGAAAACTGGGACATGCTGAAATATAACTCACGGAGGAACGTAAACGAGCTCGATGCTCTCACTACGGTGCAAGTCATGGCAAGGCAAGTATATATCCATAAAGAAGGCTCAAAATTCTATCTAGACATGGCAAGTACAATGGCATAGCATGCATGGATCACTAGCAATAACTCCGGCAAAATCGCAAAAGAGTTCACGATCTGCCCAAAACAACAACTATGCAAAAGTTGAGCTCGATTGAGTCAACCTAGGGTGCTCCAACATAACAAGTAAAGAAATGGATGGATTAAGCACAACAAGCATAAGAAATCACTCTTACTGATCATCCTCAAAAGAGGCACGGATCACTAGGAAACAAGCTGGACATATAGCATCGTGAACTAAAACATCCCAGACTTAGTGATTTTCACTAAGTCCGTGAAATCAATAAACTCAGGTACCCTACTTCGCAAGCTTGCACAAGACAACACACACATCCTAAAAATGCATGGGAGGCACCTCTGTAAAGAAGACAACATGCTTAACAATTCATCCCAAAGGGGCACAGGCATATCATGCACACAATAATCATGGCAAAAATGACAAAAGTCAATGTAGGGCTAACGGATCTGCAATTTAACTCATGATGCCCCCTTCCAACAGCATTTTGGGCACCAAGATGACCTCAAATGCAAATGATGCAATGGCATGAAATGATGTACTCGTCGAGACGAAGATTTTGATATATCATATGCCCAAAACGGAGCCACAGATGCAAAGTTATGGCAGGTCAAACATAGCATAAAAATCTGGAAAACGGGGAGAAAGTCAACCCCGAATAGATCTAGGGTTTACTGTACACCGGGCGCGCGGGCACTGTTCACCGATCCGGCGAGGCGGCGGTTGCCGGCGACAGCGACCTCGGACGGCGGCGAGGGGAGGCGGGCCGGCGCGGGTGCGGCGCGGTGGTGGCCGCCGGCGAGGGCGGCGCGGAAGCCGAGGCGCGGGGGCGGCGCGAAGCTCGGTGGGATGCGGCCGGTGGCGGCCGGCAAGGTCGGGCCGGGCTACTCCGGCGAGCCCGCGGTGGCGCGGTGGTCGGTGGTGGCCGGAGCGGCGAGCGACGCGGCCGGCCTCGGGGAAGAGGAATGCGGGCGGCGGCGGGACGAACCGGGCCGCGGGGGCCGGCTCCGGGCTCCCCGGCCCGCGGCGGCGGCGGCGGGCGCGAGCCACTGAGGAGGCGACACGTGGCGGCGGCGGGGAGGAGCCGGACGTGTCCGTCGGTGCAATCTTCGTCCGGCGCGGCGCGGGGAATAGATCTAGGGTTAGGGGGAGAAGAGACCCGGGATCTCGGGGAAGGGGTCTATTTATAGGCCTAGAGGGAGCTAGGAGAGTCCAAATGAGGTGCGGTTTTCGCCCACACGATCGGGATCGAACGACCGAGACGATGGAGTAGAGTTTGGTGGGTTTTGGGCCAAAATGTAGGGGTGTTGGGCTGCACACACACGAGGCCTTTTCGGTCCCTCGGTTAACCGTTGGAGTATCAAACAAAGTCCAAATGACCCGAAACTTGACAGGCGGTCTACCGGTAGTAAACCAAGGCCGCATGGCAAGTCTCGGTCCAATCCGGAAATGTTTAACCCCCACACACGAAAGAAAGCTAGAAATGGCCACCGAAGGAGAACGAAGCACCGGAATGCAAAACGGACAATGGGGAAAATGCTCGAATGCATGAGATGAACATGTATGCAAATGCAATGCACGTGATGACATGATATGAGATGCACGAAAACCAAAACAACACACGGAGACAAAGACCCGAACCCAAGAATTAAATATAACTTAATGCTGGAAACGGCAAGAGTTGGAGTACAAATTGGGAAAGTCACATATGGGGCGTTACAGAGAACCACCTACACTTGTGTTGAGGTCAGGATATTCCATTCCAACCACATAAATCTTGATCTCTAGACTTCCCCAAGTTGCTTTCAACTCAAATCATCTTTCTACCAAATCCAATCCTATGAGAGAGAGTTGAGTGTTGGGGAGACTATCATTTGAAGCACAAGAGCAAGGAGTTCATCATCAACACACCATCTATTACCTTTTGGAGAGTGGTGTCTCCTAGATTGGTTAGGTGTCACTTGGGAGCCTTCCGTCAAGATTGTGGAGTTAAACCAAGGAGTTTGTACGGGCAAGGAGATCGCCTACTTCGTGAAGATATACCCTAGTGAGGCAAGTCCTTCATGGGTGATGGCCATGGTGGGATAGACAAGGTTGCTTCTTCATGGACCCTTCGTGGGTGGAGCCCTCCGTGGACTCGCGCAACCGTTACCCTTCGTGGGTTGAAGTTTCCATCAACGTGGATGTACGATAGCACCACCTATCAGAACCACACCAAGAATCTCCGTGTCTACATTGTGTTTGCTCCCTCCAAACTCCTCCCTTTACCTTCATATGCAATTGTTTTACATTCCGCTGCTATGCTCTTAGAATTGCATGTGTAGGTTGATTACTTGAATTGTGCTAAATTGCTAAAATCTGCCAAGACTTAAAATTAGGAAAAGGCTAGTGTTTTATTTGGTCAAGTAGTCTAATCACCCCCCTCTAGACATACTTCCGATCCTACAACAACTCACCCGACTACATGCGCACCAGGTAGACGAAGCTCGTTCGTGTTGTTGCTGTGTGCGGCCCGCACATTAACCAAAACCCCGCGCCTCCATCTTAGCCTCGGCGTTTTAAACTTCTCAATCTCAAGGCCAAGGAGCAATGTGAAACCTATGATAGAGCCAATAGGATGGTTGAGAACACTACAATTCGTAGCTACAGATGCGTGTGTGAGAGAGGACGAGTGCGTGTGTGTACCTCTTCTCAGAGTACAAGTGTATGTGGGTGGCATCGACCTAGGGAGCAGTGATGGTGCGTGCGAGAAGTCCCGAGAGATAGGTGTAATGCGTTTGAAAAAAGACTAGTCTATAGCTCGCCACGAGGATATTCCTGTCGAACGCCAAGCGTAAGATATGTATCCAACAGTGCCAGTTTTTGCACGTACAGAGCAGTAGAAAAATAACTAGTACCATGGCATATGCTACACCACCGCCGAGAAAACGTGCCGACGTTACGCCATCCGAGAATACTGCCACACTTCGAAACTAGAACCGTCAATAAATTACTGCTACTACCATGCTATATTTAATTACAAACCTGTTCACACCGATCACAACCTAAATGGTTTCCCACTTAGGAGCGTATTAGTAGTACTCGGTTATAAATACTACTATGCTAAGATGATTGCACATTCCTCCTCAACTCCTCATCCACAAAAAACAATCAAGTCAATCAAGCCATGGCCGGCGTGAGTTCTGGGTCGAGAGATTTCCACCAGGGAGAGGTGAGCATGGAAGAGGAAGCACGAGAGATGTCCCACCTCGCCGCGAAAGCAGCCGACATGTCCAGCTGTGTAGCAGTAGTAGCACAGAGGTCCCGCTACGCTGCCAAAGCAGAACAGAGGTCCTGCCGCGCCGTCGATGTAGCAGACTGGTCCGGCCACGCCGCGGAAGCAGCAGAGATGTCCCGCCGCATCGCTGAAGCAGCACGGAGGTGCCGCCACACTGCGGCGGCCTGAGAAAATTTCTCGCGGGCAGGCCAGGACTCTTACAGGCGCATGCATGCGATGGTCCATAGCCAGATGGATCAGATCTCCGGCTGGGCAAGGTTGCAGGACGAGGCTACCAGCGTCATCTGGCAACTAGGGGAGGGCAATGCGAAGCTCCGGGGCGAGCGCGACCTGTTGAGGGCGAAGATCACCAGAAGGGCGAAGGAGGAGGAGACCGCTACCTTGTTGCAGAGGACGGGCGTCATCATGAAGAAACTTATGGACGAGAATGCCATGCTCCGCATCGAGTGCCATAGGCTGGTGGAGGAATCCATGGATGCTGCCAAGCAGCGTATTAAGCACATGAAACTGATGAAAGAGATCATCGCCCGCCACAAGAACTACTCTCCGCGACCTGCAGTGCATAAAGAAAGTAGAGATCAGCGAGCCAGATCGTTGTATGCGTCTTCCTTATTCTTTTTCCCTTGTGTATTTCGGGCATATCAGCATGTGGCTTTTTTAATAATCTTCCTAATTATGAAATAAAATTATTATCCACTCTCGTCGTCCTTATATATATTCATCGGTCTTGCTATAAGTCGCAACAGATGCTATATAGGTCCGTCGGATCTTACATCAAGATCCGTGCAAAATTTTCTTTTCAGATATTATTTTTTCTCTCTTAAACCTTAGTCGAGTGAGTCATTCCACGCCATTAAACAGAGGCTTGGGCGCAATTAATGGAGACCTTGGGAGATATGTGGACGACAGATGGAGGTCAAAGGGGCTCTCCTCCTGATAAGCACGCGCAGGGGTCTGATCGCACGCCTTCCGTACTCAAATAGCTACCCTGCACGGCGCCTCCTAGCTAATAAAAAAAGGGGACGTGTGGTGGCACGTAAATGGTAAATAGAACGCCCATGGTTTTTCAGTAATACTTGTGTTTCCGATTGTAACGTGATAGCACTTGTTCCAAAATGACTTTGTTGGTTGTTAATGTGTGCGCCTTCGCAAATCGGATAGCAAAATTACTACAACATGTTGGTGCCATGTCATGACACCAAGCCAAGTTTCATGATTTTCATGCGTGTTTCAGATTTATAGGAATTAAAAAACCAAGTTTCTCAATGTTTCCAGTCGAGCCATGACGCCCAGATGTTTGAATTTCATTCCCATTTCCGGCATGGGACCTAGAAATTTACCCGAGGACACACATGTGATTTTTCAACCAGCTTGGGTGCACTGGAGCATGTGCTTGTCAGCGTTCTGGGAACGGGGGTCCCCAGACTTGCCTGCCTGCGGCCCACGGCGTGGCTGGGCTGGCAGGTTCGTATGACCCATCTTCATCGACAAGAAATTCAAGACCCTCGCGAGGGGCCAAGCCTCACGGGGAGGACGACGCAAGACCTCCTCAAGAGTAGCCTCGCCAGGCAGGATCATGAGGGGCAGAGAGATCAAGGCAAGGCAAACCTCGTGAGGCCCCTCGTGACGAGCCATGACGATCGAGACCAGGCGGGCGCCAGCGCGCGCAGCGTCCTTGTTTCCTCTTTGGTGCTAAGGGGGCAAGCGCAGGCGTGGAGAGGCATCAAGCAAAGGTTTCCATATTGGTGCAATGAGACCATGACCAGAAGGACGGCAAGACGGAGGTCACCATGGAGCTCGAGACGGCGTCATCACCAGAGCCTTTTGCAGGCGAAGACCACCTTTTGTCAGGAGAGCTTGTACTACCTGTCGCCTTTAGAATTGGCTGTTGTTGGCTCCCTTCCCGCTGAATATTTGGGGAGAGGACCAAGGCCTATATAAGTAGAACTAGACACCACCATGAAGGGCATCGGACCGACGCCGTCACAAGTCGGCAGCTGATTTCGATCCTCACATACACAAGCTCACAAAACACAAGAACACCTCGACCTTCGGAGGCTGTTCTTCCCCTTGTACTATTCATCATTAGCCCAAGAGGCAATCCACCACCACCACACTGGAGTAGGGTACTACACCACAACGGTGGCCCGAACTAGTATAAATCTTGTGTCTTTCTGTGTTGAGAGTTCGTCCTGTTCGTCTGCGAGATCTTAGAGAGCTAGGGCGTGGATCGATAGGGAGAAAACCTTCACGCGCACCCCAGTGTTCGAACCTCGAGGGTCTGCCGTTGCCCTCGTGCCGCCTCTGATGAGCATGGGCACGAGCGTTGCCCCCCACGACCCCAGCGAGGCGTCGCGTGTGACGCCCCAAGACCAGAGCTTCAGATGCCTTCCAGGGTTTCCGAGATTCGTTGTGTGATTTGTTTCGTCTGTTGCATTCATCTTTGCGTCATGTGCATTGCATCATGTCATCATGCAACCCATTTTAAAACTCAACTAAATAAATTGCATGGATCTTCGGTCCATTTAAACCGAGGGAATTCACATGGTGGTTCTCTTTATAACATATCGTCCCGATGTTAGGGAGCTATTATAAATATTTCCATTCTTTTGGAATTCACCTTAACACACTTGCATATTAATTCCCTTGGCCTTTTCTTCTTCAAGTGTTGACTCTCTAACCTTGCCTTATATCCTTTCGTCATTTTCTGGAGCTCCACCTAAAATTTCAACATTTTTTGTCACTCCAAAAACTTCGTCCTAGTTCAAACCCATTTGAATTAAATTCAAATGAGTTTGAATTCTTATCGTTCGATCTGGCCTTTTCTAATTTTCTCGGAACAAGCATATTTTTGTGAGTTCGGGAAAATTATCCCCATGCTCAAAATCCTTCCCTAACCCTCTCTTTCTTTTCCTCTCTCTAATTTCTTTTCTATTAAAGGAATAAGTTTTTAAAGAGAGAGGGAGGAGAGAGTCCAGGCCATCCTTCCCCCGCAGCCCAACCAGCCCCGCAGGCCCATTGGCACCAAAGCCCACCTAATCCGAACCCTAGCCCAATTCATCCCCTCTCCATCTCTCCCCTGCCGCCGCCAGGAAGCCCGATCCCATCTTCCCTCTCCCCATTGACCCTTCCCCTCACACGCAAGAGCCCTTCGTCCTCCTCCTACGCCACACCTGCAGTCAGAAAAGGAGGGAGAGCTCCAGGCGCCGATCCACTTCTTTCCCTAGATCCCCTCGCTCGTCCTCCTCCAAAGCCCGGCGCCGCTCCTCCTCTGCCATGGCCTTCCTCCTGCTTCTCCTCGGCGCCACCAACCCGCCTCGGCCTCGCCGCCAGCAGCAGCTGCCGCACCATCTCGCCGACGCCGCGCCCGGTTCCTCCACCGCGCCCCGCCTTCGACCTCGGATTCTGCGCCCCATGGCCACGAGCGCCACCAGCAACAGTTTCAGGCGTCCCCGTCACCAAGCCCCTCACCGCCCTTCTGCACCTCGTCTCCGGCCCTGCCCGTCGAAGCCACGCCTCCCGGGGCGCGCAGCTGCGTAGCGCCCTTCGACCAGCGATGCTCCGGCCGCCTTCGCCGGAGTACCACCAGGGAGCCGGGCCCCTGTGCGCCAGCGCCGCGACTTCCTCCTATGCTTGTGAGCCTTGCTTCGCTGCTGCGCCTCCCTGGCCTCGCTGCCTCCGCAGGGCACCAGTAGCACGTCCACTTCGCCGTCCAGTGCGGCTGCTCCTTCGGTCTGTCACATGGTGAAGGAAATGAGCAGCAGCAAGCCCCATCGAGCTCCTACAAAAGCTGTCCGAGTCCTGGGCCAAAACCGCCCAAGTCGTCGCCTCTTTGCACCATGTAGCGTCACCGTGGACGCATGCACCCCAAGATCGGAACCGCAAGCACCAAGTACACCACCCGCAAGACCCGGACTCTGAACGCCAAGTACCACTACAAACCCGAAGAATTCGGATGCATCAAGTCCCTGAGGAGACCCATTTTTCGTCAAGTTTGACTACCCGTATCATCAAGAACCACTACGACCGGAGACCTCGGACCCGCCAAGTACCCCTTCGAGCTATCAATACCGCAAGCGCCAAGTAACACGACGACCCCCGAAGACTTCGAATTCAACAAGTCCGATGAAGCTCTTGTACAACTAGATTGCGGAGTCCGGGACCGGCAAGACCGACGACGCGGAAACGCCAAGTACCCCTACGCGCGAAGACGCCTAAGACCATTTCGGGATTCATCAATTACCGCTACCGATGACTTGAACCCTACGAAAACGTGTTCCACTACCGTCGCCGAGATTGCGAGAACCTCTACCGACGACCTCGGAACGTGTACGACGACCATTGTCGAAGACTCGTACCTCTACTGCTTCCCGAACATGTACCGCTACTTCCACGAGGGTCGTGAACGACTACTTCCTCTATGAACCGATCTGCTTCGTAACGCACGCTTCGAAGGTATAACCACCGAGACGACGCCCGTGAACGAATGTTGTGTGTTGTATAAAATGCTCGCGTTTGCACCGTGCCCGACGTGTTTCTTGCATGTTCCCCGTTGCCATACTGTCGTCTCATGGGACACTTGGTTACCGGGATCACCCCACCATCTTTTGACACGCTTCCGTCACTTTTCCTTTTGCATCGGTATCTCCATGAGCTACCGGAACCGATATGTTGTCGTGGCATCATTTTCGGATTCATCACCGTGGCACCATTTCTTTCCACCACGGTGACAAATGCTTCATAATGCTCTTATCAACAATTTCATTAAAATTGCATAATCTTGAACATGTCCTCCGCATCATGATAATAACATTTAAATGTTTAACTTTGTTGTTGCACCAATTTGCTAAATGCATATGGGGTTTTACCGGAATTGTTGTTGTTGTTGTTGTTGTTGTTGTTGTTTCCGGCCCCATTTAAATTGCTTAGATTGTGTAGTTTACTTTTGCTTCATCTCTTGCCATGTTTAACAACATTTAATATTGTTGGATACCTAAACGGGAGAGAACTAAATAATTGACATGGTGTTTCGTCAATATGCAACTCGTTGCATATTGAGCTCCACTTAACTTGTAGAGTTGTTTGTGCACTTTGCCATGACATGCATATTTAAACCGGACATGCATCATACTTGGTTGTGCATCATGCCATGTTATGTGATGGTTGTTTACTATGTTGTTTGCTTCTTTCTGGGTTGTTTCCCTCGTTAGCTTCGGTTCCATTCCGGAGTTGTGAGGATCCGTTCGACTTCGTCCGTTTGTCTTCTTCATGGACTCGTTCTTCTTCCTTGCAGGATCTCAGGCAAGATGACCATACCCTTGAAATCACTTCTATCTTTGCTTGCTAGTTGCTCACTCTATTGCTATGCCACGATACCTACCACTTGCTATATCATGCCTCCGATATTGCCATGTCAAGCCTCTAACCCACCTTTCCTAGCAAACCGTTGTTTGGCTATGTTACCGCTTTGCTCAGCCCCTCTTATAGCGTTGTTAGTTGCAGGTTGAGATGAAGTTTGTTCCTTGTTGGAACATGATTATTGTTGGGATATCACTATATATATTGTTTACTTTAATGCATCTATATACTTGGTAAAGGGTGGAAGGCTCGTCCTTATGCTTGGTGTTTTGTTCCACTCTTGCCGCCCTAGTTTCTGTCATACGGGTGTTATGTTCCTTGATTTTGCGTTCCTTGCGCGGTTGGGTTATAATGGGAACCCCTTGACAGTTTGCTTTGAATAAAACTCCTCCAGCAAGGCCCAACCTTGGTTTTACCATTTGCCACCTAAACCTTTTTCCCTTGGGTTCTGCAGACTCATTATTTTAATCCCCCAGGCCAGTGCTCCTCTAAGTGTTGGTCCAACCTGTGAGCCTCCGGTGGCCACCAGGGGAAACTCTGGGTTGGCCTACCGGAAGTTTGGACAATCCGGTGTGCCCTGAGAACGAGATATGTGCAGCTCCTATTGGGATTTGACGCCACATTCGGGTGGCTTTGCTGGTCTTGTTTTACCATTGTCGAAATGTCTTGTAACCGGGATTCCAAGCCTGATCGGGTCGTCCTGGGAGAAGGAATATCCTCCGTTGACCGTGAGAGCATGTGATGGGCTAAGTTGGGACACCCCTGCAGGGTTTTGAACTTTCGAAAGCCATGCCCGCGTTTATGGGCAGATGGGAATTTGTTAATATCCGGTTGTAAAAAACTTGACACTTAACTTAATTAAAATGCATAAACCGCGTGTGTAGTTGTGATGGTCTCTTTCCGGCGGAGTCCGGGAAGTGAACACGGTACTTGTGTTATGTTTTGAATGTAGGTAGTTACAGGATCACTTCTTGATCACTTCTAGTTCACGATCGTGCTTTGCTTCTCTTCTCGCTCTCTTTTGCGTAAGTTAGCCACCCTATATGCTTGTTCTTGCTGCACCTCCACCTCACTATCTTTCCTACCCATAAGCTTAAATACTCTTGATCACGAGGGTGTGAGATTGCTGAGTCCCTGTGACTCATAGATTACTTCCAACACCAGTTTGCAGGTACCGATGATACCGTGCAGGTGACGCAACCGAGCTCAAGGGGGAGCTCGATGAAGATCGTGTTCGTTGTGTTGTTTCGTTTCCAGTTGATCAGTAGTGGAGCCCAGTCGGGGCGATCGGGGATCTAGCATTAGGGGTGGTCTTCTTTTATTTTGGGTTTCGTAGCCGGACCTTGATTGTATTCTGGATGATGTAATGCTTTATTCATGTATTGTGTGAAGTGGCGATTGTAAGCCAACTCTGTATCCCTTTCTTATTCAGTACATGGGATGTGTAAAGATTACCCCTCTTGCGACATGCCTACAATGCGGTTATGCCTCTAAGTCGTGCTCCGACACGTGGGAGATATAGCCGCATCGTGGGTGTTACATCGCGTTATGACCCTCAGGATGTCGCGCTGGGTCCGGCGACATGGAGCGTGGGGCACTATGGCGAGATGTTTGGGGTGACAGCCCCGGAAGCCTATGTGCCCTGCATGATGGACCAGGAGCACACGCCGGAGGGCGACCCCGGCTCGTGGGAGGAGCAGGCATTGGGAGCTGAAGCCTTCCAAGAGCTGCTGGAGAGCCCCGCCAACCGTGCCATCGACGACAGATACATGGTACCACTAATCTCTTAGGAGCAAGCTTATGCTTATCATGAGTCATAGATGAACCAGGCTACGGCACCAAATGGTGGCTCCGGCACGGCAATGCCTGCCCCGACAGGGGAAACCGGCTGGGGGCTGCGTGGAAGGGGGCAGGAGCAAGGCCCCTCCCTGAGTCGCGGGGGGCAAGGCAACACTCGGAGGTAGGCCCTCTGCCGGGGTGGCGACCGCGACCCTTCCCCCGGCAGAGGACCCGTGGTCACCGAGGGCGCCGCTGGCATCCCCTCTGCCCTCGCTAGGCCGTCTAGGCTTCCGGTTGACCCAGCGGTGGTAGAGGGTGGCGCAAGGCGGGGCCCTCACCTGGTGATATAAAGCAAGGCCCAGTGTCTGTGAAGATAGCCGCCCGTGACACTCTCACGTAACAATGAGTGGGGCTGTACACGCCCCGGAGTCTCCGGAGAGCCTCCCTCGGGCCTCGGTGGCTCCCTCCCACGCCCAGTGGCAGCACTTGCTCTGTGCTGGTGAGAAGACATCGAAGACTAGACTAGGCGCAGGACGCGGCCATTTGCTTTGGATCTCTTTTCTGTAACCTTGCCTTCTGGATTTGGATTTAAGTTGAAGTCAAGTTTTCATTTGATGCGCGCGGGGGATGCCTTTTCTCGTTTGATTTATTTCTCGCAATCTCGTTCTTGCCTTATCTTGGAGTGCGCGCCAGTCGCTCCCCCCTCGCGGGCCCCTCGCGAGCCGGGCTGAGCGTGAAGCACACGAAGCACACGCGTGTTGAGCTGTGGCGCCCGCTCGCTTGTAATACGACCCTCTTGGGCGCGGCGAGAGATGCATCAGGGGCTCCTCAACAACCTGCAATCCCTCAGGCCAGTTTGGGCTTGCCAAAGCTAAGGTAAAACCATAATGACACCCGTGTCCCGGCGTGCTAAAGCTCACGAAAATGTGAACTCAATTTAGCGCAAAAGGATAAAGGCTGCCATTGTTTACATGAGGGGCTCCCCCTCTCAAAATGCTCTTACAGTCTCCTAGGGCCACGCCCAAGTTTTTACAGGATAAATAACAGGGAATCAGCTGGATACGTCGCTGGCCGCATCCCCCATGTCATCCATAGACGCGCCGCTGGCTTCGCTGTCACCATCGCTGGCATTGCCTCCGCCTTCGCCGGCGTCGATGATGCTGTCATCAACCACGTCGCCTGCATCCGCCGCAACCACAACCCCGTCGTCGTCAGAAGCAAAGGCCGCGACCAGCGCATCCACGTGGTCTTCAACCCACCGTGCCAAGTCGCCCCGGATGGCTTCCGGCACGGGAGCGATAGCTGCATCCAAATCGAAGTCGAGGTCAATGTTCCAGAGGTGGCTGAAGAGGCGGGAGAATGCACGCCCAAGTAGACTGCGACTTCTCTCCTCCACGAGTTGGCGAGCCCTGTTAGACCGGGCTTCCAGGCGCGTCACCATGTTGGTGAAGAAGGTCAGGTGACTGGCGTAGTCACCCGAGTGGGGAGGCGGTGCATTCTCGTCACAAATGAAGCCCAGGGCGGCATTAACCCTGCTCCGGAGACCCTGAAGCATGGGGGCATGCTTGCGCTATAGCGTCCACCGTTGAAGCACTTCCTCCCTATTTTGCCGCATGATGACCTCGGCGTCGTCAACCCGCCTCTAAAGAGAAAGCAGCTCGGCGCGGGCGGAGGCTAAGTCCGCCAGCGCCGCGACCAGGGTGGCGGCCGTGGCCTCCTCGCGCCTCTCCACCTCATCTAACCTGGGCCGGAGAGTGGCGGTCCTGCCCGCTGCCATAGTTCCTGCAAGCTTCAGCTTCAAGGTGCGCTAACCTTCAAGATCCACGCGAACCTCAGCCACCCGGCGGTCGACTTCCTCCTGGACTCGGGCCTCGCGAGCCCCGACGGCATCCTCCGCTTGGGCAACTTGACACTCCCTCATCTCCAGTTGCTCAAGCTCAAGGCTGTGCTCCACGACTTCTAGAGCCAGCGCCTCTTCACGCTTCCGGACCTCATCTTCCTCGGCAGGCGTCCCCCTTAGTGTCGCGAGGGCGGTCTTGCGTGCCTCCACTTGCTGCTCGAGGGACGCACTCCAGGTGTGGAGCTCCCACGCATGCTTCTTAACAGGCTCACGGCGGCGGTCAGCTTCACGAGCCTCCTCCAGAGCTCGGGAGCAGGCTTCATGGAAGGCCGCAAGGGAGGCCTCGGCCTTCGCATTATCCAGCTCACGCTGGTGGCGCCCGAGGTTGATGGCCACCTTCAGCTTGTGCCTCTCCTCCGCCAACCGAATACCCTCGGCCTGCAGGCGTGCGTCGACACCCTCAAGTTCTTCGCCAAGTCGGTCAATCGCACCCATCGCCTCCTGGAAGAGCTCGTGGCAAATGACGCTCTGCCTACGCTCGAACTCAAGCACACGACCCATATCGCCCTCCGCTACAAGGGCTATGTGCGATGACCGGCGCGGAGCGCCTCCTCTCGGCAGGGGGCTGGGGGCTGGCGTGGCCCCTGGCGCTGACCGGCCCTCGCGAGGGGCCCAAACTAAGCAGGTCCCGCTGCTTGAAGAAGACGGGAATAGGGACAATCAGCTACTGACCACGACCAGGGAGGAGCCCTTGGCATGCCTGCTATGCTCCGAGCAAGGCCGCGAAGAAAGGACGACGAAGGTCCAAGCTCGGGGCGCCTTGATGACGGACCGACTCCCTCGACTGACCCCACACCATGTGCGGCGCCCGAGCCTATGGCGCTGGAGCTTGGCAGGTGCGGCGGGACGAGAGGGAGCTGCTTCTCAGGAGGCTTCATGGCCTCGGCAGAAGGGGTCTCGAGGGTACAATTGTCAGGGAAGAAAGGCGGCACACAGAAGATCACCAAGATAAGATACTTACTCGTCAACGGCAATGTACTTTCATCGCTCCAACAGCTTGAAGGTACCGCTACCGCTCGGATATCCTCTCCTCTTGCGGAGCTCCTCGGAGTCCATGTAAAGCCGGCCGAAGCACTGAATGTGGCAGCCAGTGCAGGGAGTAGACGGGGAAGTGCTCAAGAGGACAGCTTCAGGGGTGCCTGGCTGCGCAGAACAGCCGGGCGCCGTCTCGCAACGACCTCCCGAGGCCTCCAGAGTTTCAGCCTCGGGAGCCGCGTGCTGCATCGCCTCAGCTACCGGCGGCCCAGGATCACGAGATCCTGAGTGTCGGTGTCAAAACCGGTGGATCTCGGGTAGGGGGTCCCGAACTGTGCATCTAAGGCGGATGGTAACAGGAGGCAGGGAACACGATGTTTTACCCAGGTTCGGGCTCTCTTGATGGAGGTAAAACCCTATGTCCTGCTTGATTTATTCTTGATGATATGAGTATTATAAGAGTTGATCTACCACAAGATCGGAGAGGCTAAACCCTAGAAGCTAGCCTATGGTATGATTGTAAGTTGTCCTACGGACTAAAACCCTCCGGTTTACATAAACACCAGAGGGGGTAGGGTTACACAAGGTCGGTTACAAAGGAGGAGATATACACATCCGTATTGCCTAGCTTGCCTTCCACGCCAAGTAGAGTCCCATCCGGACATGAGACGAAGTCTTCAATCTTGTATCTTCATAGTCCAATAGTCCGGCCAAAGGATATAATCCGGCTGTCCGGATACCCCCCTAATCCAGGACTCCCTCAGTAGCCCCCGAACCAGGCTTCAATGACGATGTGTCCGGCGCACAGTATTGTCTTCGGCATTGCAAGGCGGGTACTTCTCCATCTTTCGAACGTTTGTAAAGCAGTGTTTGGTCCCATAAATGTTTGGGCCTCTTGGCTTCTGTGCCCAATAAGGGCTTTCTCCCACATGTCGAATGAATACGAGGTGCCAGGTCATTTTTACATTCACCCCCTAGCCAGATAAATAAATCATCTATTAAAGGGATAGGGATCCTTAGATCCGATCCATACCATCCTCCCCTCGCGAGAGTCCATCAGAGCGCGTTCCGGAAAGATCCATTCCAGCATGGCCGACCTCCGCAGCTCCTCCTCCCGCCCCCGAAGCCCTAAGCCCGGTGATTGGGAGAGGTGTTCAGTCCCACACAGTCATTTAGTCGAACTGCAGACTAAGGGATTTCTCCCTCCGGCGTACATGGTGCCCGTTCGAGCCGGGCTTGCCACCTATAATGGCGGGGAGCAAGCGGAGAGCTTTCCATGTCCCTCTATGGGGGAACGGTCTGCCTTGTTCCCTATCTATTAAGGGGACTCGGATTTCCAATTCATCTATTCCTTCGTGGGCTCCTAGATTTCTACGGCCTCCAATTACACAATTTCACCCCGCCTCCATCCTACATATCGCTGGCTATGTGGCTCTCTGCGAGTTGCTCCTGGGCTGCGAGGCTCACTTTGAGCTGTGGAAAAGGCTATTTTGCCTTGTCCTTCGCACACAAAGGGGGTCACTTTATCAAGTGGGCGGAGCCGAAATATGGCGCATCGCCGATACTGGATACCTATCCGGTACTCCGAAGAAGTCACCCGAAGACTGGCCTTCAGAATGGTTTTATATGGAGGACGTTCCCCTTCCGGACCCTGTTCGGCAGGGTCTTCCTGAGTTCAACAATGCTCCTCTGAAGAAACACCGAAGTTGGCGCCCACGGAGCCCCCAGGTGGAAGACAATGGAGAAGTCCTCTATCTAATGAACCGAATTAAAGCACTGGCTCGATCAGGATTGACAGTAATCGAAGTTATGTCGATTTGCATAATGCAGGGAGTGCAACCACTTAAATATCGTGGGCACCCCTTGTGGTGTTATAACGGGGCGGATGACGCCACCCGCTGCGGGCGTAAGGGTCCAGACAATGTTGCTGCTTTAGCGAAAATTCTGTCCGAATTGTTCAAGGGTGAGGAAGAGGAGTTCACCCGCATCAATCCACGGGATGGATTCTCCATGTACAATCCTCCAAGCTGGGTAAGTTATATCTCCCTGCTCCCATTTTTCCCGCATTATTTGTCGTAAGTATTCACCTTGCCACTTTGCGGCAGGAACTGCGAAAAGCCATAAAGGAGGTCAGCAGCGCTTCTCCACAACCAGAGGACCCTGACCGGGCCCTCGACTCCGGACTTGAAGAAGATTCAGTTATATTCGTGGAGCTGATAGACTAGCAGTTCTATCAGTTAAGCTGCGACAATGCCATGGTGGCCATTACGGCCGACTATCCCGGACTGCTCCCTGCATCGCACATAAGAAAACCCAAAAATCCCAACTCCAAAACTAGGATCCCGTTTTAGACACTTCACCCACCATATACACATGGCATTTTTACAGGGAAGGCATTCAGGACGCCCTGCCGAACCCGGGGCAACGCGCCAACAGGAGGCACCGAGGCCGGGTAGGCCAAAAAGGAAGGCGGTCACGACAGAGACGCTGGCGCAAAGGTATAACAAACCCCGCTCCGTGGTTGTCGTCTTTCTCGGAATATAATGACGTCCGTGTTTCTTTAACAGAAAAAACGCTCTTCGGAATATGTCCGACGATGTTACTAATCACGCTTTCACCAGCCGGGCGCCAGGAACGGACATAGAGGCGGAAGCCGATATGGGGCGGGCACCGGATAATCCCCCTACAGAGGATGAAGATAGATTATCCGCTACAAACTCAGAGGTGGAAAGCGCCATGAATCATAGGCGTCGCCGGGCCGTACTCCGTGATGCTTGTTTCTCACCAGAGGCATTTGATGCCTTCAATTCTGGAGAGGCGTACCTCCGAGCTGCTCAAGATGGTCTAGCCAGAGCCACAAATCACTATGTAAAGGATGTACGAGTAAGTAAATCTGACAATTTATATGTATCAGTAGCCCCTGAGACTTGAAACAGTTAGCAGAACTGATTTAAGGATCATCTTTATTGTGCAGGTTCTTACAGAGAAGAATACTAGGCTGTCACAGGAGCTAGAGGAATGCAAGACCCAACTGCGGGCTGCTGTGGCCGCATTGCAGGAACCGAAAAAGTCACCTGCTAGTAACATTTACTTTAAAGAATGATGGTTACCATATAGTGTGCGGCATTGTGACGCCCCCGATTTAATCGTACACTAATCATACACGCAAATGTGTACGATCAAGATCAGGGACTCACGGGAAGATATCACAACACAACTCTACAAATAAAATAAGTCATACAAGCATCATATTACAAGCCAGGGGCCTCGAAGGCTAGAATACAAGAGCTCGATCATAGACGAGTCAGCAGAAGCAACAATATCTGAGTACAGACATAAGTTAAACAAGTCTGCCTTAAGAAGGCTAGCACAAACTGGGATACAGATCGAAAGAGGCGCAGGCCTCCTGCCTGGGATCCTCCTAACTACTCCTGGTCGTCGTCAGCGGGCATCACGTAGTAGTAGGCACCTCCGGTATAGGGGTCGTCGACGATGGTGGCGTCTGGCTCCTGGGCTCCAACATCTGGTCGCGACAACCAGGTAGAAGGGATAGGGGGAAAAGAGGGAGAAAGCAACCGTGAGTACTCATCCAAAGTACTCGCAAGCAAGGAGCTATACTACATATGCATGGGTATCAAATGGAATAAGGGTATCATATGTGGACTGAACTGCAGAAAGCCAGAATAAGAGGGGGATAGCTAGTCCTTTCGAAGACTACGCTTCTGGCAGCCTCCGTCTTGCAGCATGTAGAAGAGAGTAGACTGAAGTCCTCCAAGTAGCATCGTATAGCATAATCCTAACCGATGATCCTCCCCTCATCGCCCTGTGAGAGAGCGATCACCGGTTGTATCTGGCACTTGGAAGGGTGTGTTTTATTAAGTATCCGGTTCTAGTTGTCATAAGGTCAAGGTACAACTCCGGGTCGTCCTTTTACCGAGGGACACGGCTATTCGAATAGATAAACTTCCCTGCAGGGGTGCACCACATACCCCAACACGCTCGATCCCATTTGGCCGGACACACTCTCCTGGGTCATGCCCGGCCTCGGAAGATCAACACGTCGTAGCCCCACCTAGACCAACAGAGAGGTCAGCACGCCGGTCTAAACCTAAGCGCCCAGGGGTCTGGGCCCATCGCCCTTAGCACACCTGCACGTTGCGAGGGCGGCCGGAAGCAGACCTAGCCTAGTGGCGTTCCAGTCCAATCCAGCGCGCGCCGCTCCGTCGCTGACGTCAAGAAGGCTTCGTCTGATACCACAACGCCGGGATACCCATAACTACTCCCACGTAGATGGTTAGTGCGTATAGACCAAATGGCCAGACTCAGATCAAATACCCAGATCTCGTTAAGCGTGTTAAGTATCCGCGAACGCCGACCAGGGCCAGGCCCACCTCTCTCCTAGGTGGTCGGAACCTGCCCTGTCGCTCCGCCTCAAGTAACAGTCGGGGGCCGTCGGGAACCCAGGCCCACCTCTACCGGGATGGAGCCACCTGCCCCTTCAGCCCCCATCTCCGAATAGTACCATATGTAAAGTAACAGTGTAAAGTATATAGCATATGCCCGTGATCACCTCCCGAAGTGATCAGGCCCAGTAGTATAGCATGGCAGACGGACAAGAATGTAGGGCCACTGATGATAAACTAGCATCCTATACTAAGCATTTAGGATTGCAGGTAAGGTATCAACAGTAGTAGCAAGGACATGCTATGCATCAGGATAGGATTAACGGAAAGCAGTAACAAGCTACACTACTCTAATGCAAGCAGTATACAGAAGAGTAGGCGATATCTGGTGATCAAGGGGGGGGGCTTGCCTGATTGCTCTGGCAAGAGAGAGGGGTCGTCAACTCCGTAGTCGTACGGGGTAGCAGCAGCGTCGGTCTCGGTGTCTAGCGAGAGAAGAGGGGGAAGAAACAATAAATATAATGCAAGCATATGCATAGAGATGCATGACATGACAAGTAACAGCGTCAGCGGTGCCCTAACGCGGTAATAGGTGATACCGGGGAAGGGGGATGACATCCGGGAATGTATCCCCGGTGTTTTGCGTTTTCGGGCAGAGGACCGGAGGGGGAAAGTTGCGAGTTTGCTATGCTAGGGATGCGTGACGGACGAACGGGCTGCGTATCCGGATTCGTCTCGTCGTTCTGAGCAACTTTCATGTACAAAGTTTTTCATCCGAGCTACGGTTTATTTTCTATTAATTTTAAAAGATTTAAATCATTTTCAGGATTTAATTAATTAATTTAATACAACATTATCCAGAACAGTGCTTGCTGACATCATCATGACGTCAGCATGACGTCAGCAGTCAACAGAGGTGTTGACTGGTCAACTGACGTGTGGGACCCACTGGTCATTGACTGTTTAGCCTAATTAGGATTTAACTAATCTAATTAACGTTTAATTAACCTAACAAGTTAATTAGATTAATTTAAACAGGATTAATTAACTTAATTAATTTAGTTAATTAATCAATTAATTAATTAAATTCATTTCTATTTTTATTTATTTTTTTCTAATTAATTTCCTAATTCCCTTTTTTTAATGGGGGCGTGGGGCCTCGCTGGCAGTGGCACATCTGGCCACTGGAGCGGGCTAACGGGGCTGTGGGAGCGGGGCTGCCCGTTTGGGCGCCCACCCAGGCCAGTGGAGGCGCCGGGGCGTCGTAGCCGGCGACAAGGTGCGACGGGCGGCAGGCGGGCAGTGGCGAGCGAGGCCACGACGCAAGGCGGGCGCGTGGTCGGGGTCGGACTGGGCAGCGGGCCTATGGCCGGAGACGAGGCCACGGGCGAACGTGCTGAACCGGCGAAGGCCAGCGTGTAGTGGGGCGAGGACGCGGCCGGCAGCCACGGCGAGCGGAGGCGGGCACTAGAAGCGGTGGGGGGGAAAGGCGGAGATGGCCGCGGGGCGAGGCGCGAGCGGCGCGGGCTCGCGCGCGCGTGGCGCGTAGGCGTGGCGAGGCTGGGAGCACGACGGCAGCAGTACGGGGCGGCACCGGCGCGGACGGCCCAGGGAAAGGGGTAGGGGAGATGGGGTCATACCCCCGGTGGAGGGGTTCGGTCGGCGAAGCTCGGGGCGGCCGACGTGGAGGGGACGAGGAGGCGGCAGTCCGGCGAGCTGGCGAAGGTGTCGAGGTCCGGCGACGGTCACGACGAGGTGGCAAAGTTCGGCGACGGCGTGGCGAGGTAGAGGCCTCGGGCGGCCTCTCGCGGTGCGAAGGAGGGGCGAAGAGGCAAGGCGACGACAGCGGGTGGTCGGCGGGGGAGGCCGCGGGGCGTCGGGGGCGAGGTCGCGGCGTCAGGGGGGGTGGCGAGCTCCGGGCGTCGGCGGGCGACGGCGACCTCCTCCGATCCCGATCCAATCGGGAGAGAGGGAGGGAGATATTTTGTGCGGGGGGGGGGGAGGGGGGATTGTGGGGTGTCGGTGGAGTGGGTCTCACCGGGTGGGGGGGGATGAGGAGAGGGAGTGGGCCGGCCTGTAGGTTGGGCCGGGTGGGCCGGTCGGGCGGCCTGGTGGGTTGGCCCAGTGGGGCCATGGCCGAAGGGGGGTTTCTTTTACATATTTTTTTTTGTTCTTTGTTAGTTTTGTTTTTTTTGTTTTTATATTTTCTGTTCTCTTTTTATTTGTAGTTCCTTTTATTTATTTATTTTAGTTTTATAAAAATCACCACTAGTGCCTAAATTTGTGTTTATCAACAAACTACTATGAGATTAATTCTTAACCCATAATAAAATAGTTTTAGCATTTTATAAATTCAATAGGCATTTGTTTAATCGTTTTCACTACTGTTTTTAAATTGTTATAGAGCCTTTAAACATCTTATCAAAGTTTGGTTTCTCCACCATAATTACTTACGATTTATTTGTCACAACCCGAACATTTTAGTTTTGGCGTTTGAAAATTTTTCTAGTTTGACTTTATTTAAAATTTGAATTTGAACGAGTTTTGAATCATCGCGAGATTTTCAGCAGTAATCGTGGTGACGTGGCAACACTAGCAGGGGTTTACTGTAGCTTGATTATCCGGGCGTCACAATTCTCCTCCACTACAAGAAATCTCGTCCCGAGATTTAAGAGGGGAGTAAGGGGGAAAGTTCTTGTTACGATATTCTAACGAATCTTCTCGGTCTTGGATGCTCTTCTCGAAGAGGTCGATCCATAGCATGGATGTCTTCATTTCACTGCTTCAAGTCACCATGATCAATCTGTCATCCTTTCTTCGGGTTCTCCATCGTACTTACGAATAGGTAAGGGGCAGCTTTACAACAATTGAATCTTATAAGGGAAATTCATTCAGGGGGTATCCCAAGAATGATCATAAGAGTATCTCTCGAGTTGAACAATTGAAACACATCGAGAGCAAAGTAAGAAGGTACCATAAGAAGTTTGAAACGGATAGACAATCTTCGTTGCCTGAAACAAGGCAACGGTATAGGTATTGTGTTTAATACCAGAATCGATGATTTCTCGGAAGGTGGCTCGTGAATCACAAACGAGGCCAAGTGCGAGGAATTAAATTTGGAAACCGGGGGTGTATAGGAGGGTCAGGTTTCGATCCTGTGTAACTGTGGGTTATGGGCCCACCATGTGGGTTAAAATAGGGATGGGCGTTGACATCTTGCATGGTCATGATAGCAAGGCATGTCAGAGGATCAGCCTATCAGTTACGTCGGCAACAACATCGGTACCAAGGGCGAGGGACGAAGAGAACCATTTTCCCTGCTCGTTGAACGAGGCGGACCAATAGGCAAAGTTCTCGTCCACCGGTGGTTACCGGGATGCTATCAACAAAGGTAACAGGGTCTTACTGACATAGTTGTACGCTGAGGTGCTTATAAAAGCAGTGACGTATTACTGCTTAGATCATATAAACCTCAAGAAGGTTAAACAGAACAATGGAAAGGAAAATGTGATTCTTAGATTAAACAGAAGAATGGAAAGGAAAATGTGATTAAACACATATTTCAGGGGTATATCCTTCCCAAGGACAAACAAAGCATGATATCCGTGGCAGGATATCATGTAGAAAACCCTTTAAGTAAGGGGAGAGAAATTTCATGACAGTACCCATACAACGGTGTTTGGATAATGGTTAAAGAAAACTTAGCATTGTGCTTTCAATGCTCTTATTGAAAAATCGGAGTACCACAAACATGCTTCAAGAAGCATTGACATGGTATTCGAGCAAAGGTCAGATTTTGGAAACACAAAGGATCCATCAGGAATAGCTTGTGAAATAAGTCTTACAATTTCCTCACGGAAGAATGGCTAAACTTGCTAAAAAGGATACTACAACAATAGGTCCTCCGGCCAGGTGTGCTAGGCCTGACATATCCTTACCGGGTCATATATAAAGACCAACATTATAACTCT
This sequence comes from Triticum monococcum, assembly GCA_034509565.1. Lineage (NCBI taxonomy): Eukaryota > Viridiplantae > Streptophyta > Magnoliopsida > Poales > Poaceae > Triticum > Triticum monococcum. Next base: position 254,253,961 of record CM067843.1, on the reverse strand, counting down.
TGGAAATAAGTTCCAACCCTCATATCTGACCGAGATTCAGATCTGATTGGTGTCACGATACCTCAGACTTAGGATGCCTGAGAAGAAAAGGTGCGGCACAATTTGACGAGATGACATTGTAAGATTCTTGGGAAATGAACTATGGAAGCGAGTTCCGAAACAAGAGTCCATCAGTAAACCAAGGAGAGGATGAGGAGGTGGCTGATAGGCTCAGCAACAAATCATCGCGATTTCCAAAGGATTGATTTCCACAATTATGTGATCAAGGAAATATCATTTGTCGGATCAAATGTCATAATGATGTATGCTCGAGGGAAACATACACAACTGAACAATGATAGAGGGGTGCAACCAGGAATCTGGACTAGGTAGCACGATCAATGTTTGAATGACGACTCAATAATCAATAGACTTAGAATGAAACTGTAGACCAATAACTTCAAGCAATCGGGTTGCTAGAAGTTTAGAATTTATACATCACAGACCATTTATCGGTATTCCGATTAGAAACAACACGGAGACCAAGAAATGAACGCAAAAGGCGAGAGATATTACTATATCAAGAATTCTCAAGAGGTGGTAACATTCCAAGGTAAGGAAGAACAAATGCTGTATAGCAAGGATCTCAAGGTATAACTCAAAACACGAATAAGTTTGTGTTGGAGGGAAGGCAATAAAGTGGCCGATGATAATACAATTCATCGGGGGCAAGGATGGTATTTCTCATCATGAATTCAATTGATATCCAGGAAGACCTCATAAGGTTGATGATCTTCACGGCACATTGGTCGAGAGATTTCAAGATGTAATCAATCAGTGACAACATCAAACCAAAGGAATGATGAAGCGGAAGGTTATTGGAACCATGGGTAGGGCACAAACTTGAAATCAAGCTTGTTGTTCAAGGTGAATTGATATGACGAGGAAGATCGACGTAAGCTTAGCTCATCATCGAAAGTTGTGCTCCGGGATTAAGGACCAGGTAGCACAGTTAAAATTTAGCACGATAATGATATAGCCGAATAGGATAGAAAGGATGTAATCGGGTACAAACTCGTAAGTAAAGAATATTACCAAAAGTTGTTGAACCATAGTGCGGACTCGGTTCAGTTATCGGTTTTTTGAGTACCCGTGAAAAATTTGGAATTAGTGAGAATGTAGTACTTGACGAGGAACTCATAAGAGGTTATGTAGTACTTGATATTATCAAGGTACCATGGTGTAATACTCGACGGAAGATCAAAGTAAAGGTTGGACCGAGGTATTGACCCACATGAGACAAGTGCTTACACTTGCATCGAAAATGGTATTTAAAAGAGAACATGGTCGGAACCACGATTGTAAAAGGCCGGATCCCAGATATAAGATGAACTTATACCAAGGGAACTAATATCATTTACAAGAAGCTTCGATGATAAGTTTCACATCGGGTCCATGGGCATGAACGCAAAGGCTCAAGGTCGACTCCCAATTCTTCCATGCATAACCTTTCATTTTACTTCTCGCTTTTGATGAAGCTGTAGTATAGAAATTTTATCTAGCAAAATACCAGAAGAGTATGACTCGTGAAAACTTTCGAGTTCACACAGTTTAGAGAAGGCATATGTTCAACCCATCAGGGCATCTTAGGAGTATATACCACAAATTTCAAGAATAAATAACACCAGCTCGATAGTAGAGCATGTTTGAGAAAGCAAAGGATACAATTTACCAAAGGTATTATGTATCCGAGGAAAGGCTCACAGACTTATTGAATATGAAGGACGCTGTCGGATAAAATCCAGCAAATGATCTGGTGATCCGCAAGGGATCTGGTGCGAGCATCGGTACTCAACCAGAGGGAGAAACAATGCAAGGATATCAGACTTTAGAAACAACTGACTAATTCAAGGCTCAAATGCAAAGGAATTATCAATTCCAAGACAAGGGATCAGAAGCAATGCTCTGATCAGGGATGGATAAATTGAATAGCCTTAAGGGTACAATCGACAGCAATTTGATTGGTCGAGATCCAGCTCATGTTTTAAAATAACGTCTGAGCCGAAAAGATAATTTAAAAGGATCAACTGATGATTGCGTGCATTCGCACTCAAGTTGAATCAATAGGATCAAAAGACGATGCCTAAGGATACTAACGAATATCGCCAGACATATGGAAAGCATCCATAATGCAAGCAAGCGAGAATTTCAAGAGCAATAGGCTGCTCGGGATTTTCGGAAGATCGAATGATATTTTGAAGTCTTTGGCGGAACACCTGAACAACTGGGAATGAGCGGATACCCGATAAGTGCGAGAATTATCCGTAGGGGTGTATATGTGGATAATGAACTGCAAGGCAGTAGGCACAAAGTATTCTCGGAAAAATAGAGAGAATTTCCGAGGTATCTTGTAATAACAAGATTAACTGGGAATGAACTTATGGACGACAAGTGTATGTATCTTTCCATATGGACTTATCGGTGGTATGGAATTGCAACGGCGAAGGACACAAAGGTCTCGGGGAAACATCGGAGAGTATTGTCAGAATCTTCTGTTGCAGCAGGCGATCATCTGGCCTGAAGGGGCTCTCCGGGAGGAAGTATTTTCGAGAACCTAAAGTTAGATTTTAGCAAAATCACTTAACCCGAATAGAAGAGAGTTCAGAGTCCCAGAGTAAAGGTCGAGGAATAAAAAGATCCTACTACCACCCAAACGGCGACGTGTGCCCGTAAGACACACAACCGTGTTAGTAAAAGTTTTTGCAATGTCTAGACTCGACTTCGGCCAAGAAGTGTGGAAGGGGGATTCCTACAGGCAGTCGGCTCTGATACCAACTTGTGACGCCCCCGATTTAATCGTACACTAATCATACACGCAAATGTGTACGATCAAGATCAGGGACTCACGGGAAGATATCACAACACAACTCTACAAATAAAATAAGTCATACAAGCATCATATTACAAGCCAGGGGCCTCGAAGGCTAGAATACAAGAGCTCGATCATAGACGAGTCAGCAGAAGCAACAATATCTGAGTACAGACATAAGTTAAACAAGTCTGCCTTAAGAAGGCTAGCACAAACTGGGATACAGATCGAAAGAGGCGCAGGCCTCCTGCCTGGGATCCTCCTAACTACTCCTGGTCGTCGTCAGCGGGCATCACGTAGTAGTAGGCACCTCCGGTATAGGGGTCGTCGACGATGGTGGCGTCTGGCTCCTGGGCTCCAACATCTGGTCGCGACAACCAGGTAGAAGGGATAGGGGGAAAAGAGGGAGAAAGCAACCGTGAGTACTCATCCAAAGTACTCGCAAGCAAGGAGCTATACTACATATGCATGGGTATCAAATGGAATAAGGGTATCATATGTGGACTGAACTGCAGAAAGCCAGAATAAGAGGGGGATAGCTAGTCCTTTCGAAGACTACGCTTCTGGCAGCCTCCGTCTTGCAGCATGTAGAAGAGAGTAGACTGAAGTCCTCCAAGTAGCATCGTATAGCATAATCCTAACCGATGATCCTCCCCTCATCGCCCTGTGAGAGAGCGATCACCGGTTGTATCTGGCACTTGGAAGGGTGTGTTTTATTAAGTATCCGGTTCTAGTTGTCATAAGGTCAAGGTACAACTCCGGGTCGTCCATTTACCGAGGGACACGGCTATTCGAATAGATAAACTTCCCTGCAGGGGTGCACCACATACCCCAACACGCTCGATCCCATTTGGCCGGACACACTCTCCTGGGTCATGCCCGGCCTCGGAAGATCAACACGTCGTAGCCCCACCTAGACCAACAGAGAGGTCAGCACGCCGGTCTAAACCTAAGCGCCCAGGGGTCTGGGCCCATCGCCCTTAGCACACCTGCACGTTGCGAGGGCGGCCGGAAGCAGACCTAGCCTAGTGGCGTTCCAGTCCAATCCAGCGCGCGCCGCTCCGTCGCTGACGTCAAGAAGGCTTCGGCTGATACCACAATGCCGGGATACCCATAACTACTCCCACGTAGATGGTTAGTGCGTATAGACCAAATGGCCAGACTCAGATCAAATACCCAGATCTCGTTAAGCGTGTTAAGTATCCGCGAACGCCGACCAGGGCCAGGCCCACCTCTCTCCTAGGTGGTCGGAACCTGCCCTGTCGCTCCGCCTCAAGTAACAGTCGGGGGCCGTCGGGAACCCAGGCCCACCTCTACCGGGATGGAGCCACCTGCCCCTTCAGCCCCCATCTCCGAATAGTACCATATGTAAAGTAACAGTGTAAAGTATATAGCATATGCCCGTGATCACCTCCCGAAGTGATCACGGCCCAGTAGTATAGCATGGCAGACGGACAAGAATGTAGGGCCACTGATGATAAACTAGCATCCTATACTAAGCATTTAGGATTGCAGGTAAGGTATCAACAGTAGTAGCAAGGACATGCTATGCATCAGGATAGGATTAACGGAAAGCAGTAACAAGCTACACTACTCTAATGCAAGCAGTATAGAGAAGAGTAGGCGATATCTGGTGATCAAGGGGGGGGGGGGGCTTGCCTGATTGCTCTGGCAAGAGAGAGGGGTCGTCAACTCCGTAGTCGTACGGGGTAGCAGCAGCGTCGGTCTCGGTGTCTAGCGAGAGAAGAGGGGGAAGAAACAATAAATATAATGCAAGCATATGCATAGAGATGCATGACATGACAAGTAACGGCGTCGGCGGTGCCCTAACGCGGTAATAGGTGATACCGGGGAAGGGGGATGACATCCGGGAATGTATCCCCGGTGTTTTGCGTTTCCGGGCAGAGGACCGGAGGGGCAAAGTTGCGAGTTTGCTATGCTAGGGATGCGTGACGGACGAACGGGCTGCGTATCCGGATTCGTCTCGTCGTTCTGAGCAACTTTCATGTACAAAGTTTTTTCATCCGAGCTACGGTTTATTTTCTATTAATTTTAAAAGATTTAAATCATTTTCAGGATTTAATTAATTAATTTAATACAACATTATCCAGAACAGTGCTTGCTGACATCATCATGACGTCAGCATGACGTCAGCAGTCAACAGAGGTGTTGACTGGTCAACTGACGTGTGGGACCCACTGGTCATTAACTGTTTAGCCTAATTAGGATTTAACTAATCTAATTAACGTTTAATTAACCTAACAAGTTAATTAGATTAATTTAAACAGGATTAATTAACTTAATTAATTTAGTTAATTAATCAATTAATTAATTAAATTCATTTCTATTTTTATTTATTTTTTTCTAATTAATTTCCTAATTCCCTTTTTTTAATGGGGGCGTGGGGCCTCGCTGGCAGTGGCACATCTGGCCACTGGAGCGGGCTAACGGGGCTGTGGGAGCGGGGCTGCCCGTTTGGGCGCCCACCCAGGCCAGTGGAGGCGCCGGGGCGTCATAGCCGGCGACGAGGTGCGACGGGCGGCAGGCGGGCAGTGGCGAGCGAGGCCACGACGCAAGGCGGGCGCGTGGTCGGGGTCGGACTGGGCAGCGGGCCTATGGCCGGAGACGAGGCCACGGGCGAACGTGCTGAACCGGCGAAGGCCAGCGTGTAATGGGGCGAGGACGCGGCCGGCAGCCACGGCGAGCGGAGGCGGGCACTAGAAGCGGTGGGGGGGAAAGGCGGAGATGGCCGCGGGGCGAGGCGCGAGCGGCGCGGGCTCGCGCGCGCGTGGCGCATAGGCGTGGCGAGGCTGGGAGCACGACGGCAGCAGTACGGGGCGGCACCGGCGCGGACGGCCCAGGGAAAGGGGTAGGGGAGATGGGGTCATACCCCCGGTGGAGGGGTTCGGTCGGCGAAGCTCGGGGCGGCCGACGTGGAGGGGACGAGGAGGCGGCAGTCCGGCGAGCTGGCGAAGGTGTCGAGGTCCGGCGACGGTCACGACGAGGTGGCAAAGTTCGGCGACGGCGTGGCGAGGTAGAGGCCTCGGGCGGCCTCTCGCGGTGCGAAGGAGGGGCGAAGAGGCGAGGCGACGACAGCGGGTGGTCGGCGGGGGAGGCCGCGGGGCGTCGGGGGCGAGGTCGCGGCGTCAGGGGGGGTGGCGAGCTCCGGGCGTCGGCGGGCGACGGCGACCTCCTCCGATCCCGATCCAATCGGGAGACAGGGAGGGAGATATTTTGTGCGGAGGGGGAGGGGGGATTGTGGGGTGTCGGTGGAGTGGGTCTCACCGGGTGGGGGGGGGGGGATGAGGAGAGGGAGTGGGCCGGCCTGTAGGTTGGGCCGGGTGGGCCGGTCGGGCGGCCTGGTGGGTTGGCCCAGTGGGTCCATGGCCGAAGGGGGGTTTCTTTTACATATTTTTTTTTGTTCTTTGTTAGTTTTGTTTTTTTTTTGTTTTTATATTTTCTGTTCTCTTTTTATTTGTAGTTCCTTTTATTTATTTATTTTAGTTTTATAAAAATCACCACTAGTGCCTAAATTTGTGTTTATCAACAAACTACTATGAGATTAATTCTTAACCCATAATAAAATAGTTTTAGCATTTTATAAATTCAATAGGCATTTGTTTAATCGTTTTCACTACTGTTTTTAAATTGTTATAGAGCCTTTAAACATCTTATCAAAGTTTGGTTTCTCCACCATAATTACTTACGATTTATTTGTCACAACCCGAACATTTTAGTTTTGGCGTTTGAAAATTTTTCTAGTTTGACTTTATTTAAAATTTGAATTTGAACGAGTTTTGAATCATCGCGAGATTTTCAGCAGTAATCGTGGTGACGTGGCAACACTAGCAGGGGTTTACTGTGGCAACACTAGCCCGTGAACGAATGTTGTGTGTTGTATAAAATGCTCGCGTTTGCACCGTGCCCGACGTGTTTCTTGCATGTTCCCCGTTGCCATACTGTCGTCTCGTGGGACACTTGGTTACCGGGATCACCCCACCATCTTTTGACACGCTTCCGTCACTTTTCCTTTTGCATCGGTATCTCCATGAGCTACCGGAACCGATATGTTGTCGTGGCATCATTTTCGGATTCGTCACCGTGGCACCATTTCTTTCCACCACGGTGACAAATGCTTCATAATGCTCTTATCAACAATTTCATTAAAATTGCATAATCTTGAACATGTCCTCCGCATCATGATAATAACATTTAAATGTTTAACTTTGTTGTTGCACCAATTTGCTAAATGCATATGGGGTTTTACCGGAATTGTTGTTGTTGTTGTTGTTGTTGTTGTTGTTGTTGTTTCCGGCCCCATTTAAATTGCTTAGATTGTGTAGTTTACTTTTGCTTCATCTCTTGCCATGTTTAACAACATTTAATATTGTTGGATACCTAAACGGGAGAGAACTAAATAATTGACATGGTGTTTCGTCAATATGCAACTCGTTGCATATTGAGCTCCACTTAACTTGTAGAGTTGTTTGTGCACTTTGCCATGACATGCATATTTAAACCGGACATGCATCATACTTGGTTGTGCATCATGCCATGTTATGTGATGGTTGTTTACTATGTTGTTTGCTTCTTTCCGGGTTGTTTCCCTCGTTAGCTTCGGTTCCATTCCGGAGTTGTGAGGATCCGTTCGACTTCGTCCGTTTGTCTTCTTCATGGACTCGTTCTTCTTCCTTGCGGGATCTCAGGCAAGATGACCATACCCTTGAAATCACTTCTATCTTTGCTTGCTAGTTGCTCACTCTATTGCTATGCCACGATACCTACCACTTGCTATATCATGCCTCCGATATTGCCATGTCAAGCCTCTAACCCACCTTTCCTAGCAAACCGTTGTTTGGCTATGTTCCCGCTTTGCTCAGCCCCTCTTATAGCGTTGTTAGTTGCAGGTTGAGATGAAGTTTGTTCCTTGTTGGAACATGATTATTGTTGGGATATCACTATATATATTGTTTACTTTAATGCATCTATATACTTGGTAAAGGGTGGAAGGCTCGTCCTTATGCTTGGTGTTTTGTTCCACTCTTGCCGCCCTAGTTTCTGTCATACGGGTGTTATGTTCCTTGATTTTGCGTTCCTTGCGCGGTTGGGTTATAATGGGAACCCCTTGACAGTTTGCTTTGAATAAAACTCCTCCAGCAAGGCCCAACCTTGGTTTTACCATTTGCCACCTAAACCTTTTTCCCTTGGGTTCTGCAGACTCATTATTTTAAACCCCCAGGCCAGTGCTCCTCTAAGTGTTGGTCCAACCTGTGAGCCTCCGGTGGCCACCAGGGGAAACTCTGGGTTGGCCTACCGGAAGTTTGGACAATCCGGTGTGCCCTGAGAACGAGATATGTGCAGCTCCTATTGGGATTTGACGCCACATTCGGGTGGCTTTGCTGGTCTTGTTTTACCATTGTCGAAATGTCTTGTAACCGGGATTCCAAGCCTGATCGGGTCGTCCTGGGAGAAGGAATATCCTCCGTTGACCGTGAGAGCATGTGACGGGCTAAGTTGGGACACCCCTGCAGGGTTTTGAACTTTCGAAAGCCATGCCCGCGTTTATGGGCAGATGGGAATTTGTTAATATCCGGTTGTAAAAAACTTGACACTTAACTTAATTAAAATGCATAAACCGCGTGTGTAGTTGTGATGGTCTCTTTCCGGCGGAGTCCGGGAAGTGAACACGGTACTTGTGTTATGTTTTGAATGTAGGTAGTTTCAGGATCACTTCTTGATCACTTCTAGTTCACGATCGTGCTTTGCTTCTCTTCTCGCTCTCTTTTGCGTAAGTTAGCCACCCTATATGCTTGTTCTTGCTGCACCTCCACCTCACTATCTTTCCTACCCATAAGCTTAAATAGTCTTGATCATGAGGGTGTGAGATTGCTGAGTCCCTGTGACTCATAGATTACTTCCAACACCAGTTTGCAGGTACCGATGATACCGTGCAGGTGACGCAACCGAGCTCAAGGGGGAGCTCGATGAAGATCGTGTTCGTTGTGTTGTTTCGTTTCCAGTTGATCAGTAGTGGAGCCCAGTCGGGGCGATCGGGGATCTAGCATTAGGGGTGGTCTTCTTTTATTTTGGGTTTCGTAGCCGGACCTTGATTGTATTCTGGATGATGTAATGCTTTATTCATGTATTGTGTGAAGTGGCGATTGTAAGCCAACTCTGTATCCCTTTCTTATTCAGTACATGGGATGTGTAAAGATTACCCCTCTTGCGACATGCCTACAATGCGGTTATGCCTCTAAGTCGTGCTCCGACACGTGGGAGATATAGCCGCATCGTGGGTGTTACATCGCGTTATGACCCTCAGGATGTCGCGCTGGGTCCGGCGACATGGAGCGTGGGGCACTATGGCGAGATGTTTGGGGTGACAGCCCCGGAAGCCTATGTGCCCTGCATGATGGACCAGGAGCACACGCCGGAGGGCGACCCCGGCTCGTGGGAGGAGCAGGCATTGGGAGCTGAAGCCTTCCAAGAGCTGCTGGAGAGCCCCGCCAACCGTGCCATCGACGACAGATACATGGTACCACTAATCTCTTAGGAGCAAGCTTATGCTTATCATGAGTCATAGATGAACCAGGCTACGGCACCAAATGGTGGCTCCGGCACGGCAATGCCTGCCCCGATAGGGGAAACCGGCTGGGGGCTGCGTGGAAGGGGGCAGGAGCAAGGCCCCTCCCTGAGTCGCGGGGGGCAAGGCAACACTCGGAGGTAGGCCCTCTGCCGGGGTGGCGACCGCGACCCTTCCCCCGGCAGAGGACCCGTGGTCACCGAGGGCGCCGCTGGCGTCCCCTCTGCCCTCGCTAGGCCGTCTAGGCTTCCGGTTGACCCAGCGGTGGTAGAGGGTGGCGCAAGGCGGGGCCCTCGCCTGGTGATATAAAGCAAGGCCCAGTGTCTGTGAAGATAGCCGCCCGTGACACTCTCACGTAACAATGAGTGGGGCTGTACACGCCCCGGAGTCTCCGGAGAGCCTCCCTCGGGCCTCGGTGGCTCCCTCCCACGCCCAGTGGCAGCACTTGCTCTGTGCTGGTGAGAAGACATCGAAGACTAGACTAGGCGCAGGACGCGGCCATTTGCTTTGGATCTCTTTTCTGTAACCTTGCCTTCTGGATTTGGATTTAAGTTGAAGTCAAGTTTTCATTTGATGCGCGCGGGGGATGCCTTTTCTCGTTTGATTTATTTCTCGCAATCTCGTTCTTGCCTTATCTTGGAGTGCGCGCCAGTCGCTCCCCCCTCGCGGGCCCCTCGCGAGCCGGGCTGAGCGTGAAGCACACGAACCACACGCGTGTCGAGCTGTGGCGCCCGCTCGCTTGTAATACGACCCTCTTGGGCGCGGCGAGAGATGCATCAGGGGCTCCTCAACAACCTGCAATCCCTCAGGCCAGTTTGGGCTTGCCAAAGCTAAGGTAAAACCATAATGACACCCTTGTCCCGGCGTGCTAAAGCTCACGAAAATGTGAACTCAATTTAGCGCAAAAGGATAAAGGCTGCCATTGTTTACATGAGGGGCTCCCCCTCTCAAAATGCTCTTACAGTCTCCTAGGGCCACGCCCAAGTTTTTATAGGATAAATAACAGGGAATCAGCTGGATACGTCGCTGGCCGCATCCCCCATGTCATCCATAGACGCGCCGCTGGCTTCGCTGTCACCATCGCTGGCATTGCCTCCGCCTTCGCCGGCGTCGATGATGCTGTCATCAACCACGTCGCCTGCATCCGCCGCAACCACAACCCCGTCGTCGTCAGAAGCAAAGGCCGCGACCAGCGCATCCACGTGGTCTTCAACCCACCGTGCCAAGTCGCCCCGGATGGCTTCCGGCACGGGAGCGATAGCTGCATCCAAATCGAAGTCGAGGTCAATGTTCCAGAGGTGGCTGAAGAGGCGGGAGAACGCGCGCCCAAGTAGACTGCGACTTCTCTCCTCCACGAGTTGGCGAGCCCTGTTAGACCGGGCTTCCAGGCGCGTCACCATGTTGGTGAAGAAGGTCAGGTGACTGGCGTAGTCACCCGAGTGGGGAGGCGGTGCATTCTCGTCACAAATGAAGCCCAGGGCGGCATTAACCCTGCTCCGGAGACCCTGAAGCATGGGGGCATGCTTGCGCTATAGCGTCCACCGTTGAAGCACTTCCTCCCTATTTTGCCGCATGATGACCTCGGCGTCGTCAACCCGCCTCTAAAGAGAAAGCAGCTCGGCGCGGGCGGAGGCTAAGTCCGCCTGCGCCGCGACCAGGGTGGCGGCCGTGGCCTCCTCGCGCCTCTCCACCTCATCTAACCTGGGCCGGAGAGTGGCGGTCCTGCCCGCTGCCATAGTTCCTGCAAGCTTCAGCTTCAAGGTGCGCTAACCTTCAAGATCCACGCGAACCTCAGCCACCCGGCGGTCGACTTCCTCCTGGACTCGGGCCTCGCGAGCCCCGACGGCATCCTCCGCTTGGGCAACTTGACACTCCCTCATCTCCAGTTGCTCAAGCTCAAGGCTGTGCTCCACGACTTCTAGAGCCAGCGCCTCTTCACGCTTCCGGACCTCATCTTCCTCGGCAGGCGTCCCCCTTAGTGTCGCGAGGGCGGTCTTGCGTGCCTCCACTTGCTGCTCGAGGGACGCACTCCAGGTGTGGAGCTCCCACGCATGCTTCTTAACAGGCTCACGGCGGCGGTCAGCTTCACGAGCCTCCTCCAGAGCTCGGGAGCAGGCTTCATGGAAGGCCGCAAGGGAGGCCTCGGCCTTCGCATTATCCAGCTCACGCTGGTGGCGCCCGAGGTTGATGGCCACCTTCAGCTTGTGCCTCTCCTCCGCCAACCGAATACCCTCGGCCTGCAGGCGTGCGTCGACACCCTCAAGTTCTTCGCCAAGTCGGTCAATCGCACCCATCGCCTCCTGGAAGAGCTCGTGGCAAATGACGCTCTGCCTACGCTCGAACTCAAGCACACGACCCATATCGCCCTCCGCTACAAGGGCTATGTGCGATGACCGGCGCGGAGCGCCTCCTCTCGGCAGGGGGCTGGGGGCTGGCGTGGCCCCTGGCGCTGACCGGCCCTCGCGAGGGGCCCAAACTAAGCAGGTCCCGCTGCTTGAAGAAGACAGGAATAGGGACAATCAGCTACTGACCACGACCAGGGAGGAGCCCTTGGCATGCCTGCTATGCTCCGAGCAAGGCCGCGAAGAAAGGACGACGAAGGTCCAAGCTCGGGGCGCCTTGATGACGGACCGACTCCCTCGACTGACCCCACACCATGTGCGGCGCCCGAGCCTATGGCGCTGGAGCTTGGCAGGTGCGGCGGGACGAGAGGGAGCTGCTTCTCAGGAGGCTTCATGGCCTCGGCAGAAGGGGTCTCGAGGGTACAATTGTCAGGGAAGAAAGGCGGCACACAGAAGATCACCAAGATAAGATACTTACTCGTCAACGGCAATGTACTTTCATCGCTCCAACATCTTGAAGGTACCGCTACCGCTCGGATATCCTCTCCTCTTGCGGAGCTCCTCGGAGTCCATGTAAAGCCGGCCGAAGCACTGAATGTGGCAGCCAGTGCAGGGAGTAGACGGGGAAGTGCTCAAGAGGACAGCTTCAGGGGTGCCTGGCTGCGCAGAACAGCCGGGCGCCGTCTCGCAACGACCTCCCGAGGCCTCCAGAGTTTCAGCCTCGGGAGCCGCGTGCTGCATCGCCTCAGCTACCGGCGGCCCAGGATCACGAGATCCTGAGTGTCGGTGTCAAAACCGGCGGATCTCGGGTAGGGGGTCCCGAACTGTGCATCTAAGGCGGATGGTAACAGGAGGCAGGGAACACGATGTTTTACCCAGGTTCGGGCTCTCTTGATGGAGGTAAAACCCTATGTCCTGCTTGATTTATTCTTGATGATATGAGTATTATAAGAGTTGATCTACCACAAGATCGGAGAGGCTAAACCCTAGAAGCTAGCCTATGGTATGATTGTAAGTTGTCCTACGGACTAAAACCCTCCGGTTTACATAAACACCAGAGGGGGTAGGGTTACACAAGGTCGGTTACAAAGGAGGAGATATACACATCCGTATTGCCTAGCTTGCCTTCCACGCCAAGTAGAGTCCCATCCGGACATGAGACGAAGTCTTCAATCTTGTATCTTCATAGTCCAATAGTCCGGCCAAAGGATATAATCCGGCTGTCCGGATACCCCCCTAATCCAGGACTCCCTCAGTAGCCCCCGAACCAGGCTTCAATGACGATGTGTCCGGCGCACAGTATTGTCTTCGGCATTGCAAGGCGGGTACTTCTCCATCTTTCGAACGTTTGTAAAGCAGTGTTTGGTCCCATAAATGTTTGGGCCTCTTGGCTTCTGTGCCCAATAAGGGCTTTCTCCCACATGTCGAATGAATACGAGGCGCCAGGTCATTTTTACATTCACCCCCTAGCCAGATAAATAAATCATCTATTAAAGGGATAGGGATCCTTAGATCCGATCCATACCATCCTCCCCTCGCGAGAGTCCATCAGAGCGCGTTCCGGAAAGATCCATTCCAGCATGGCCGACCTCCGCAGCTCCTCCTCCCGCCCCCGAAGCCCTAAGCCCGGTGATTGGGAGAGGTGTTCAGTCCCACACAGTCATTTAGTCGAACTGCAGACTAAGGGATTTCTCCCTCCGGCGTACATGGTGCCCGTTCGAGCCGGGCTTGCCACCTATAATGGCGGGGAGCAAGCGGAGAGCTTTCCATGTCCCTCTATGGGGGAACGGTCTGCCTTGTTCCCTATCTATTAAGGGGACTCGGATTTCCAATTCATCTATTCCTTCGTGGGCTCCTAGATTTCTACGGCCTCCAATTACACAATTTCACCCCGCCTCCATCCTACATATCGCTGGCTATGTGGCTCTCTGTGAGTTGCTCCTGGGCTGCGAGGCTCACTTTGAGCTGTGGAAAAGGCTATTTTGCCTTGTCCTTCGCACACAAAGGGGGTCACTTTATCAAGTGGGCGGAGCCGAAATATGGCGCATCGCCGATACTGGATACCTATCCGGTACTCCGAAGAAGTCACCCGAAGACTGGCCTTCAGAATGGTTTTATATGGAGGACGTTCCCCTTCCGGACCCTGTTCGGCAGGGTCTTCCTGAGTTCAACAATGCTCCTCTGAAGAAACACCGAAGTTGGCGCCCACGGAGCCCCCAGGTGGAAGACAATGGAGAAGTGCTCTATCTAATGAACCGAATTAAAGCACTGGCTCGATCAGGATTGACAGTAATCGAAGTTATGTCGATTTGCATAATGCAGGGAGTGCAACCACTTAAATATCGTGGGCACCCCTTGTGGTGTTATAACGGGGCGGATGACGCCACCCGCTGCGGGCGTAAGGGTCCAGACAATGCTGCTGCTTTAGCGAAAATTCTGTCCGAATTGTTCAAGGGTGAGGAAGAGGAGTTCACCCGCATCAATCCACGGGATGGATTCTCCATGTACAATCCTCCAAGCTGGGTAAGTTATATCTCCCTGCTCCCATTTTTCCCGCATTATTTGTCGTAAGTATTCACCTTGCCACTTTGCGGCAGGAACTGCGAAAAGCCATAAAGGAGGTCAGCAGCGCTTCTCCACAACCAGAGGACCCTGACCGGGCCCTCGACTCCGGACTTGAAGAAGATTCAGTTATATTCGTGGAGCTGATAGACTAGTAGTTCTATCAGTTAAGCTGCGACAATGCCATGGTGGCCATTACGGCCGACTATCCCGGACTGCTCCCTGCATCGCACATAAGAAAACCCAAAAATCCCAACTCCAAAACTAGGATCCCGTTTTAGACACTTCACCCACCATATACACATGGCATTTTTACAGGGAAGGCATTCAGGACGCCCTGCCGAACCCGGGGCAACGCGCCAACAGGAGGCACCGAGGCCGGGTAGGCCAAAAAGGAAGGCGGTCACGACAGAGACGCTGGCGCAAAGGTATAACAAACCCCGCTCCATGGTTGTCGTCTTTCTCGGAATATAATGACGTCCGTGTTTCTTTAACAGAAAAAACGCTCTTCGGAATATGTCCGACGATGTTACTAATCACGCTTTCACCAGCCGGGCGCCAGGAACGGACATAGAGGCGGAAGCCGATATGGGGCGGGCACCGGATAATCCCCCTACAGAGGATGAAGATAGATTATCCGCTACAAACTCAGAGGTGGAAAGCGCCATGAATCATAGGCGTCGCCGGGCCGTACTCCGTGATGCTTGTTTCTCACCAGAGGCATTTGATGCCTTCAATTCTGGAGAGGCGTACCTCCGAGCTGCTCAAGATGGTCTAGCCAGAGCCACAAATCACTATGTAAAGGATGTACGAGTAAGTAAATCTGACGATTTATATGTATCAGTAGCCCCTGAGACTTGAAACAGTTAGCAGAACTGATTTAAGGATCATCTTTATTGTGCAGGTTCTTACAGAGAAGAATACTAGGCTGTCACAGGAGCTAGAGGAATGCAAGACCCAACTGCGGGCTGCTGTGGCCGCATTGCAGGAACCGAAAAAGTCACCTGCTAGTAACATTTACTTTAAAGAATGATGGTTACCATATAGTGTGCGGCATGGCTGCAGATCTAACAACAGATGTTGCAGATGAATCCGGAGAAAATCTGGAGTACCAGCATGTTATGCGACAGCTAGAGGCTGGCAAACGCGTGCTGACTGAGGTTAGGCGGGAGAAAAACAATCTCCAAGACGCCAATATTAAGCTGAGCATGGAACTAAAAGACGTTCGGGGCCAGCTTGCAGACTCCGAGAAGAAGAATAAGCGGCTTCGGCGCGGCATTTTCAGTAAGTGCTTGAACGAATCCTTTTCAAGGAGTTCGGCGAAGAAGCAACCTAACAGCGTTATGTCTGTAGGTATGCTGACGGGTCGTCCCGCGGAGGAAATGCCCGGGTCTGCGGGTGATCTTCTATCTGAGCTGTCACATCTGCACGAACAAGTTCGGCAGGTGATGCAGGGTGTTGCCCAGGCCTTGTGCCCATCCGTCTCCCTGCCAGAGGGCGTTGCAGAGCTTACGGAGAAGCTCAAGGGAGCACAGCGGCGCTTCCGATTATGGAAGATATCAGCCTGCCGACAGGGTGCCAGAGAAGCCTGGGCCATGGTGAAGACGCGGTATACCAAGGCAGACCCAAATCACATGGCCGAGGTCGGACCTGTGGGGCCCGACGGAAAAAAGATCCCTGTTAGCTTAGTTTATGGGCAAGTAGAATTAGCCGCAAAGTATTCCCAACAGGATTGTAAGCTAGACTGCCTGTTGGATGGTATAGAAGAGGAATTTAGTCAGTCTGCATGACTATGTAATGAAAGTGACATGTATAATGCCTTCTAGCCGGACTGTAGATCATTTGTCTTTGCGGACCTTTTCGCTTCAACCTCGGGACCCGATAGTCCGGAGTGTATCCGAATACCGACGCACTTATATAAGAACCATGGCATGCGTGGAGACCAGGCGTAGGAGTCATAAGTGCTTGAACACACAAGTGCCAAACTAGTTATGTTATATTACATGGGTAGTAAGAAACATCTTCCAGGGAGAATAGTTCCGTTAAGGGTTCCTTTCCCTAGGTAAGCATGCCCTAAAGTGCATGTCCGGACTGCGATAGGAAACGCAGGAAAAACATCTGTGGGAAGATATGGACAATAAATAAAAATCATCTTTTGTTCAGAGACCGAATATTCCCTTAAGAACGCTAGCTTTCGACTTCACCCAGTCCGAGGTACACGTCCGGCTGACCCGGCAGTAACAATCGCAGAGGTGCTCCCCTTGTGCCCTAGCCGAATTAACCGGAACATAGGGCATAAATACAAGAGCCAGGCAACCCAGCTTGGCCAAAACTTAAGTCATATCGATGCATATAATGGCGAAAAAAGGTACATGCGGAAGCATGACACATGTTCGGGGCCTCAGGCCCAGATAAATAATTAAGCTTCTGTTAAAGAAGCCCCCAGGTATTATGAGAGCGGCTAGCGCATCTATAATGTGCAAGCGAGGCACAAGTTGGCCCTTAAAGGCCTAGAGAAATAATAATAGAAAGGAAGAAAGGAAAACAAGACAGATAATGTACATGCAAAAAATGGACAAAGGGAGGGAACGAACATAGGGTCCGGCGCTAGGCGTAGAATCTTCGGAGCCTGGCCGCGTTCCATGGGTTCGGCTCGAGTCGACTAGTCAATGCATCCCGCAGTCGGTACGCTCCACCGGTCAGAACTTGGTCAATAATGAAGGGACCTTCCCATTTGGGCTCGAGCTTGTTCTTTTTCTTATCCGGCAAGCATAGAACTAGTTCACCAACGTTATAAGTTTTGGCCCGTACTTCTCTGCTCTGGTATCTGTGAGCCTGTTGCTGATAAAATGCGGAACGGGCTTTGGCTACGTCGTGCTCCTCCTCCAGGGTGTCCAGACTGTCCTGCCGATCAAGCTCGGCTTCTCTTTCTTCGTACATGCGCACTCGAGGTCAGTCATGAATTATGTCACAGGGCAATACTGCCTCTGCGCCGTACACCATAAAGAAGGGTGTGTATCCGGTACTACGATTCGGCGTGGTTCGCAGCCCCCCGAGTACGAAGTCGAGCTCCTCTACCCAGTGCGTGTTAGACTCCGTTAAGGAACACACTAATCCGGGTTTAATGCCGCTCATTATAAGACTGTTTGCTCGCTCGACTTGGCCGTTGGTTTGTGGGTGATAGACTGAAGCATAATCGAGCTTGATGCCCATTTTGCTGCACCAGAGTTTTACCTCATCGGCTATGAAGTTTGTGCCGTTATCAGTGATGATGCTGTGGGGACGCCATAACGGTGTACGACCCCAGATATGAAGTCTATCACTGGTCCGGATTTGGCTGTTTTAATAGGCTTGGCCTCTATCCATTTGGTGAATTTATCCACCATGACCAGTAAGTGTTTTTTTTCTTGTGGGTTCCCCCATTAAGGGGTCCAACCATGTCAAGCCCCAGACCGCGAAGGGCCACATAATGGGGATTGTTTGAAGGGCGGTGGGTGGCATGTGGCTTTGATTTGCAAAGAGCTGGCACCGGCGCAACGTTGGACCAAGTCCTGTGCATCTGCCCGGGCCGTTGGCCAATAGAATCCTGTACGGAAGGCCTTGCTTACAAGAGCCCGGGCTGCGGCGTGGTGACCGCCGAGTCCGGCGTGGATTTCTGCTAAAAGGTTTCACCCTTCCTCTTTGGAGATGCATCTTTGAAGGACTCCGGTAGTGCTTTTTTATACAATTCTCCCTCGTGGACCCTGTAGGCCATAGATCGCTGCACTATGCAGCGTGCCTCATTTTGGTCCTCCGGAAGTTCCTGCCTACTTAGGTAGGCCAGGAATGGTTCTGTCCACGGGGCTATAATGGCCATTATTACGTGGGCTGAAGGTGTGATTTCGGTGGCAGGGCCTCCGATTGTGTCAGAGTATTCAGTATTGGGCATTTTGGCCGGGTCCGGACTATGGTTACCGGTGTCCCCTTCCCATACTACGGATGGCTTGAATTGCCTTTCTAGAAAGATGTTGGGGGGATCACATCGTGTTTTGCAGCGATGCGGGCGAGGATATCCGCCGCCTGATTGTTTTCCCGAGCCACATGGTGAAATTCGAGCCCCTCGAACCGAGCTGACATTTTTAGGACGGTGTTTCGGTAGGCCGCCATTTTCGGATCCTTGGCATCAAAGTCTTCATTTATTTGGGATATTTCAAGGTTTGAATCCCCACGCACCTCCAGGCGTTGAATGCCCATGGAGACTGCCATCCGAAGACCATGCAACAGGGCTTCATATCCGGCTGCCTTGTTGGAGTCTATGTACAATATTTGCAGTACGTACTGAACGGTATCTCCGGTTGGGGATGTCAGGACGACGCCAACCCCTAGACTAGCCAGCATTTTAGAACCGTTGAAGTGGATGATCCAGTTGGAGTATGCGTTGTACTCTTTAGGGAGTTCGGCCTCCGTCCATTTGGCGACAAAGTCGGCCAACACTTGCGACTTAATGGCTCATCGAGGTTTGTATGTTATGTCGAACGGGAGGAGCTCAATAGCCCATTTGGCAATCCGGCCCGTAGCGTCGCGGTTGTTTATAATATCATTAAGTGGCACTTCTGAGGCTACTGTAATCGAACACTCTTGAAAGTAGTGTCACAGCTTTCGGGATGCCATGAATACCGCATAGGCTATCTTTTGATAATGTGGGTACCGTGATTTGCATGGAGTGAGGACAGTGGATACATAGTATACCGGTTTTTGAAGAGGGAATTTATGTCCGTCAGCTTCTCGTTCGACGACGAGCACTGCGCTTACAACTTGATGCGTTGCCGCAATGTACAACAACATTGGTTCACTGACGTTTGGCGCGGCCAGGATTGGGTTGGTTGCCAAAATGGCCTTTATTTCTTCCAATCCGGCTATGGCAGCGTCCGTCCACTCAAAGTGTTCGGTGCGCCGGAGGAGGCGATAAAGGGGTAAAGCCTTTTCTCCTAAGCAGGAGATAAAGCGGCTTAGAGCCGCCACGCATCCTGTTAACTTTTGGATTTGTTTGAGGTCTGTTGGGGTAGCCAACTATGACAAAGCTCGGATTTTGGCCGGGTTAGCTTCAATACCTCTACTGGAGACAATGAAACCCAGGAGTTTTTCGGCTGGTACGCCGAAAACGCATTTTTCCGGATTGAGCTTAATGTCGTATGTTCGGAGGTTCTCGAATGTGAGCCTCAAGTCGTCTATCAAAGAGTCGACATGCTTGGTTTTGACGACCACATCGTCTACGTATGCCTCTACTGTTTTGCCGATTTGTTTCTCCAGACATGTCTGAATCATGCGCTGATATGTTGCGCCGGCGTCTTTGAGCCCAAAAGGCATTGTGTTGACACAGAAGGGACCATATGGTGTGATGAATGCCATTGCGGCTTGGTCAGACTCCGCCGTCTTGATTTGGTGGTAACCGAAGTATGCGTCGAGGAAACACAGTGACTCGTGTCCTGCGGTAGCAACGATAATTTGGTCGATGCGGGGGAGGGGGAAGGGATCCTTTGGGCAAGCTTTATTGAGGTCCTTGAAATCGACACAAAGGTGCCAGGATTTATCCTTCTTTGGTACCATCATCAGGTTTGCTAGCCAGTCCGGGTATTTTACATCTCTGATGAATCCGGCCTCCAATAACTTGGCTAGTTCCTCTCCCATGGCCTGTCTCTTAGGTTCGGAGAAACGCCGAAGAGCTTGCTTGACCGGCTTCAATCCCTTTATGATATTGAGGCTATGCTCAGCCAGTATGCGTGGGATTCCTAGCATGTCTGAGGGGTGCCAGGCGAATATGTCCCAATTCTCGCGCAGGAACTCTCGTAGTGCAGCGTCCACGGCGGGTTTTAACTGTGCCCTGATGGAGGCTATTTTTGTAGGGTCTGTTGGGTGGACTTGGAATTTGACTATTTCATCCGCTGGTTTAAAAGAGGTGGACTTGGATCTCTTATCGAGAATCACGTCGTCCCTATCCACTGTGGAGCGTAGCGTGGTTAGCTCCTCGGCTTAGAGGGCTTCGGATAATGCCTCGAGGGCCAGTGCAACTGTTTTGTTTTCGGCTCGGAGTGCTGTGTCCGGATCACTAGCGAGGGTGATGATTCCGTTGGGCCCGGCCATTTTGAGCTTCATGTACCCGTAATGGGGTACAGCTTGGAAGATCGTGAATGCCTCACGTCCTAAAAGGGCGTGGTATCCACTGCTGAACGGGGCCACTTGAAATGTAATTTCTTCGGACCTATAATTCTCTGGCGTACCGAATACCACATCTAGTGTGATTTTCCCAGCGCATCGTGCCTCCCGACTGGGTATGATTCCCCTGAAGGTTGTGCTACTTTGCTTAATGCGGTTCTAGTCTATTTCCATTTTTTGAAGAGTTTCCTCATAGATGAGGTTTAATCTGCTGCGGCCGTCCATGAGTACTTTGGAAAGTCGAAAGCCGTCCACAATTGGACTGAGGACCAGTGCAGCTGGTGCTCGGGCTGTTCGGAATTTAGGTTCGTCACTGGCATTGAAGGTAATAGCCGTGTCACTCCATGGATTTATTGCTGCTATGTGGCAGATTTCGGCCATGCTGCGCAGTGTTCGCTTGCGCCCATTATGTGACGCAAAGGTCTCAAAGACTACTAACACCGTTTTATTATCCACGGGATGGTGCTCTGTGGCATTTGGGATAAGAAGATCGTCACCACTTTTGGCCACCTGCCGGAGTATCCAACATGCTCTAAGGATGTGTGTTGGTATTGTATCTGTTGTACTGTGAATTTTGCAGGGTCCGTTAAGCCATCCCTCCAGTACGGTTCCATGCCCTGTAGAGGGTTTTTGTTTCTTTGCAACTAGCTCGGGCGTCTTATGATAGTGCACCCTTTTACTTCGGACTGGGTGTATATTCAGAGCCAGATTATCCCAAAATTTCGTTTCGGTTTTCCAGGCGCTTTCCATCGCACAGTACTTTCTTACTATTGACGCCAAGTCAGTGAAGCGTGATATGTCACAGCGATTTAAGGCATTAAGGATTCCCTTGTCCATGCAATTATTGCAGAAAAGTGAGACTGCATCTTCCTCGCGACAGTCCTTAACCTTGTTCATCACAAGGAGGAATCTGGCCCAATAATGATGTATTGTTTCATGGGGCTCTTGCCTGATGTGGTAAAGATCGTTTATGTCTGGGTGGGTGGGTGGATTTGAGTCTGAATCCCTACCCGATCTGAGACCCAGGGGCCGAGGAGTTTCCAATCTTGGAAGTTCAGGTTCCGGAGTGTTACCCGATAAATTTGGCCCGCTGCCTGATTCTAGGTTCAGGGCTTGGGTAATGTCCTCCCATAAGCGGGTATCCGGATCGGAGAGCTCAGGAATCCGGACATAGTTAGTCCTCAAAATACAGGAAGAGTTGCCGCATTGTTCCTCCACCACCGCAACGTGATGGGTGACCGGTGGAGAGTTAATCTCCCTTTGATCGGGTTTAAGCCCATTCCGATCATAGTTCTTAGCGACTCCCAAGGTGGCGATGCGATCCAAGAGTTCGTTTAGGGAAGAGAGCTCCATTGGATCCATCTCTCGGCGACTTCCGACCGACGTGGAGGCTGTTTTTGATGACCCGAGAAGTCATCGTCGGTGCAGCGGCCGAACAGGCAGTCATGACAAAACTGCCTAGCCAGAGAGTTTGGCCGACAACCAGAGCTCCCCCGGTGGTGATGTTGCTTTTAACAATGAGACGAGGCATCCTTCCTTACGGCGACGCCACAGAGGAACTCTGAATGAAAGCACCAATGTCGGTGTCAAAACCGGCGGATCTCGGGTAGGGGGTCCTGAACTGTGCGTCTAAGGCGGATGGTAACAGGAGGCAGGGAACACGATGTTTTACCCAGGTTCGGGCCCTCTTAATGGAGGTAAAACCCTACGTCCTGCTTGATTTATTCCTGATGATATGAGTATTACAAGAGTTGATCTACCACGAGATCGGAGAGGCTAAACCCTAGAAGCTAGCATATGGTATGATTGTAAGTTATCCTACGGACTAAAACCCTCCGGTTTATATAGACACCAAAGGGGGTTAGGGTTACACAAGGTCGGTTACAAAGGAGGAGATATACACATCCGTATTGCCTAGCTTGCCTTCCACGCCAAGTAGAGTCCCATCCGGACACAAGACGAAGTCTTCAATCTTGTATCTTCATAGTCCAATAGTCCGTCCAAAAGGATATAATCCGCTGTCCGGAGACCCCCCTAATCCAGGACTGCCTCACTAAGGACGACGCCTCACGAGCCCCAGGCGGCGTCTGCACATCAGCGCTTGAGCCGTCAGCCCCTGGTGGCGCTCGTCCCCCTGCGCCCACATTCGGGACGAGCTCAGCAACAACAACCAAGAGGGGAACCACGCTGGCAGGGTTCTCACGAGACCCCACCAGGCCGTCCGGACGCACCCCTCACTCATCGAAGGAAGGCATGCCAGCAGCGAATTCGGCTTTGTTCCTGCATCGGTACAGTAGACAGTTCCTCCCAGGCAAGTCGTCTGGCAAAGAGACACATGTTAGGACCTTGAGAACTATTTTCCACGCCACAAGGGGGAGCCCGGACTCCTGGAGCCTCATGTGGTCCTGACTGTTGAGTAAGGTCCACATCGGGCGAGAATGGCGTTGAAGCAGAGCAACCCGACACTTGATGAATTCCTTCACCACCATCGGCGCGGTTACACCATGGTCCTTCAACATCCTTAGCCTGAACCAGAGAGGGGCAAGACGGGGGCTCGCGAGCCACTCGTGGCCCCAGCCAGAGTGGGGAACGGCGGGCGCTGAAGGGCTTGGAGCAGAGGGCTGAGCACACCGGCGTTGACGAATACCCACCGTGTCCAAAACTCGCGCGTGGATGGAGGAAGCTCGAAGTCGATCCCCGCGCCAGCCGTTGCGGCCACGTCCTGCAAGCTGACGCACCCCGAGCTCTGCCGGGGATCAGTCAGATGCAGCGAGAAGAAGTGGCGGAGCAGGGCCGCGGAGGGAGAAATGCCCACCATGGCTTCACACACGAAGGCGAAAACACCAAGGAGAGTCAGGGATTGGGGGGTCGAGATGCAGCACATGGATCTGGTAATGTTCGAGCACCGCGTTGAAGAAGGCAGAGAAGGGGGGATCAGGCCTGCCCAGAGGACATCAATGAAGATTGGTACCTCGGTGACTGCCCGAGCAATACGAGTGCAAGATGCAGGCCAAGCCACCATTTCCCCCCACTCGCTGAAACTGGTGGCGAGCATGGGGCGCACCTTGTCCATGGCCTCATCATTGAGCACCAAGGATCGGCTGACTGGAGGCTCGGTGGCTGGAGGCGAACTAGGCGGGGACAGAGGCTTCTTCCCCTTGTCTGCTTGTTTCAGCACCATGGCAACGAAGCAGGAGGAGTGCAGGTCAGATTGGAGAGGAGGAGCAGAGTCTTGAGGAAGCAGAAGGACTGAGGGAGCAAGGCGTGCGCAATGGTGGAATAATTGTGTAGGTTGCGAGGGCCGCATAGCCAGGTGGGTTCAAAGGCAGCGTGGGGAAGCGGAGACGCCCACGTCCAATCAACCGCCACACGTCAACCGAGGTTGTAGGCTTTTGGAGCCCGCAGCGCTATGCACTTGACCCTCTGGCTTCACCTCGAAGCCAAGGCCAAGCGCGCCTTGGGCCCGGGGGCTACTGTCGGTGTTCTGGGAACGGGGGTCCCCAGACTTGTCTGGCTGCAGCCCACGGCGTGGCTAGGCTGGTAGGTTCGTACAGCCCATCTTCATCGACAAGACATTCAAGACCCTCGCGAGGGGCTCCCGGGGCGGACGACGCAAGACCTCCTCAAGAGCGGCCTCGCCGGGCAGGCTCATGAGGGGCGGAGAGATCAAGGCAAGGCAAACCTCGCGAGGCCCCTCGTGACGTGAGCCATGACGATCGAGGCCAGGCGGGCGCCAGCTTGCGCCACGTCCTTGTTTCCTCTTTGGTGCTAAGGGGGCAAGCGCAGGCGCAGAGTACTGAGGCATCAAGCAAAGGTTTCCATATTGGTGCAACGAGACTAAGACCAGAAGGATGGCAAGACGGAGGTCACCATGGAGCCCGAGACGGCGTCATCACCAGAGCCTTTTGCACGCGAAGACCACCATTTGTCAGGATAGCTTATACTAGCTGTCCCCTTTCGAAATGGCCGTTGTTGGCTCCCTTCCTGCTCAATATTTGGGGAGAGGACCAGGGCCTATATAAGTAGAACTAGCCACCACCATGAAGGGCATCGGATCAACACCATCACAAGTCGGCAGCTGATTCCGATCCTCAAACACACAAGCTCACCAAACAGAAGAACACCTCGACCTCCGGAGGCTGTTCTTCCCCTTGTACTATTCATCATTAGCCCAAGTGGCAATCCACCACCACACTGGAGTAGGGTATTACACCACAACGGTGGCCCGAACCAGTATAAATCTTGTGTCTTTCTGTGTTGAGAGTTCGTCGTGTTCGTCTGTGAGATCTTAGAGAGCTAGGGCGTGGATCGATGGGGAGAAAACCTTCGCGCGCACCCCAGTGTTCGAACCTCGAGGGTCTGCCGGAACCCCAGATCTGACAGTACTTGTATTTAACATTTGAATTATGCACACAAAGGTGACACGTTCCCTCTCAGAACCATGAGCCTTCTTGAGAGAAGCTTCAGTTTGCAAGAAACTTATACCAAAATTTGTTCCTATTCTGCAAATTTTTTTACCACAGCATGGTAGTACCATGACATGACACCATGCCAAGTTTCATGATTTTTAGGCATGTTTTGGATTTACATGAATTTTAAAACCAATCTTCTCAATGTTCTCAGTTGAACCACAATGCCCAGATGTTTGAATTTCATTCCCATTTCTTGCATGGGACCTAGAAATTCACCCAAGGACACACATGTGATTTTTCAATCAACTTTGGTGCACATGATCATGTGCTTGTAGTTCAAATTTGAATTATGCACATTAAATGACCAGAAACTCAATTAATGTATAGAAAAGGCCAAACGGACCCAGAATAATTCCAAAATTTAACAGGGCACTCATATAGTTTTATGTTGCTTCTGTAAACAAAATCTGGGGGAGGCAGCGTATATTGTTTCGCACACAGAGGTATAAAGAAATAAAGAAATTAGCATACCTATTTAATTCTTGGGTTCTTATTATTTATGCCACTAGTTGTGTATCACTACTCAATTTTGCCATTATAATTTACAACTACTCAAAAAATGCCATCGATACGTGAGATGCCTGCTCAAAATGCAATTAGATATCTAAAAAATGCCATCGTTAAGTTAGATATTTGCTCAGAAATGCCATTAGACATTGTTACTTTCACGTCAAACCCGTTGACTATGTTACATGTCAAAAATAAGCCGATTCTCACAATGATAAGTTAATGGTGTCCAGCACAACACACCCCTCAAATAAAACTAAGCACCCTGGAATTCTTTGACAAAACTAAGCACCCTGAAATTCTTTGACAACTAAACTACTGTCTATATGATGTTGGCCATATATATTGTACATATATAATGTGAAGAAACGAGTGGTAGTACTATGCCAACTAAAAGATGAAATGTACGAAATATAACGAGAAGAAACATAACATAGTTCTGCTGGGGGCTCAGCACAACACACCCCTCAAATAAAACTAAGCACACCAGAAATTAAACTAAGCAACTAATCCGGTAGACACTGCATTAGAACCACCATGAGCAACGACACTGCCACCTTACTCGGAGTCCTCGTCCACGTCCTCGACTTCGTCCTTGTCCCTCTTCCACTTGGGCGATACTTCTTTGCTTGAATCGCACACTTGGCTCTTTCTCTTCATCCAACCCTTGTAGATATTGAAACAAAGGTACCCATCCATTGTAGCGTAGTGGATGTGGTCTATATCTAGTACAGTCCACTGCCATGCATGATGAAACGTGTGCGGTGGTTTCTTCAGTTCACCGTACGAAGGATGAACCATGGCTCCTGCCAAGGTCAGCATTGATGGCTGATCAAGGGAGGGCACCAGCCCTTCCTTCTGGAGGTCGAAGGGGTCACCTACTATGAGGCCTATTCGACCCAGGATTTCTTGTCGTTCCTAAAGTCTACAGTAACAAATTTGACTCGGCCGCCCTTGAGGAACTTCTTAAATTCCTCATACTCAACGTCGGCATGGCATATGTGGTAGACCAAGAATAAGTCATGCACACAAACCTGGATCACAGCGGGCTTCTTCTTCTCTGCCTCCTTTAGATTCTTCTCGCTTCCCAGGACTATGGTGTACTCAACATCTAGCCCAGCGACCCACTCATCATTTGAGTTTTCGAACATGTGTTTGAAGCGAGCAAGGCATTCTTTCACCATTGCGGAAGAACGGGTGTAGATGACGTCGAACTCATCGCCGGTGATGGTTCTAACCTTGTACTCACCGCCGATCGTGGAGATTTGGGATGCCATGGATTTCGGAGGAGGGTTAGGATTAGTGGAACTGCCGTAATGTGAAAGGACGGGATGACTAGGAGGCTCCTGCCAAGGTCAGCATTGATGGCTGATCAAGGGAGGGCACCAGCCCTTCCTTCTGGAGGTCGAAGGGGTCACCTACTATGAGGCCTATTCGACCCAGGATTTCCTGTCGTTCCTAAAGTCTACAATAACAAATTTGACTCGGCCGCCCTTGAGGAACTTCTTAAATTCCTCATACTCAACGTCGGCATGGCATATGTGGTAGACCAAGAATAAGTCATGCACACAAACCTGGATCACAGCGGGCTTCTTCTTCTCTGCCTCCTTTAGATTCTTCTCGCTTCCCAGGACTATGGTGTACTCAACATCTAGCCCAGCGACCCACTCATCATTTGAGTTTTCAAACATGTGTTTGAAGCGAGCAAGGCATTCTTTCACCATTGCGGAAGAACGGGTGTAGATGACGTCGAACTCATCGCCGGTGATGGTTCTAACCTTGTACTCACCGCCGATCGTGGAGATTTGGGACGCCATGGATTTCGGAGGAGGGTTAGGATTAGTGGAACTGCCGTAATGTGAAAGGACGGGACGACTAGGAGCGGTTTATTTATTGTAAAAATGTCGAGTGGGGGGCGCATGCGAATGGTAGGGTAGTGGCTTGCCTGGTGGATAAATGGATTCATGCACAGTACTATGGGGGCCCAATTAGATGTCCTGTCTACTCGACGCCCAATTAAATGGCTTTCGATGTCATGTCAAGCGTCGGGAAAATTACAGGTGATACGAAGCTTTCCATTCTCCCATGATACGGGCTTCCAAGAGCCCTTGGATCTGAGATCAAATGGTTGCATGGCGTGATTCTAGACCTATGGGTGAATATCCTATCCTGGAGGGTTGTTCTGCAAATTTTTAGCAACTTAGCATGCGACCGTTCGATCTCAGATCCAAGGGCTGCCAGCAGCCCGTATCATGGTCGCGCCTACCACGACCGTCACCTCGCTCGCGCGGTCACACCCTTCGAGATTTAACATGGTGCGTTAGGCTATCTGATGTTGGCATGTCATACATAGTCATCACTTAGTCACTCATACAACAAGGTTAGCTATAAGGTTGGCTATAAGAGTGTTTTTTGTTTACCTCTCTCTATCTTTTTCTTCGTAGTATTTATTGCATTTGCGAAGGAGTGACCTCTTCCAATGAATGGTGCTTAGATGAGGTGCTATGGGCATTAAATGGCTTAGCAACTCAAGTCCCCAATGCATAGGTGCTTAGTTTTTTGTTGCTAAGTTTGCTTCATCTAGGTACATGTGCTTATCACCATTTATTCCTGGGGTCACCAAACTAGTCTCTCTCTTCTTAATTAACTTGCCACATAAGACTTTATGCCTATGTGATAGGCTTAGCACCTGTAGGATCAAGTACAATAGTGGGCTATAAGCCCGCTTTACATGGCATTTTTGCATATGTGGGGGAAAGAGGCAAGGAAAAAGTGGAGGAGTGGGCTCTCAAGCAAGAGCCAGCCTCTACATGGTGGAGCATCGGGAGAGGCACCTATATGGAGGTGGTCAGGAATCGGGAGACGCATGCCGGTCGTAGCGCCGCAATTAAAATGATAATGGCAAGTCAAATCATTGGGCCCCACCTGTCCAGCAGTAACTCACTGTCAAATCACACAATCGTATGTTTGCAGCAGCCTACTCCCTCATCTTCTCGCGTCTCTGTCGAACCGACTAGGCGGAACTGCCCCACCTACCACGTGGGAAAAGCCCCGCCCTCAACTTTTAAATAGTACAATATACTAATTTTGTATCCATGGATTACACCATGCAGCAATGCCTCAAGAAAATGGTGGTACACATGTACGGAGTATATAACACGCCCGTCGCGTTCGCGTCGCACCCCAGACGGTTGGTCGGTCTGGCACGCCGCTCTCCAAATGGAACGCGCGTCATATTGCGTTTGCACACACATGTGGGACCGCAATTGAGAACCGACCATAGGCACACTCCCCGGCCCCGCAAGTCGGGTGAGTTAATAGAAGAGAGAGACGAGCGATAGTACTACTAGAGAAGTGTTGTAGGAGTACACACGTTGGTACCTGGACGATCCCTGCAAGACACGAAAGATCAGTTCGTCCATGCATGTGACCAGACTCCAGTAGACACGACTAGATTGGCTATCGTCTACATATAGATGTCCTAATTTAGGACATCTATCGATGGACCCCTTTTCTACGAGTTTATCTTTAATTTAGCTTTGATCCTCATCTAGTTTGTTCGTCAGGATTCATCTTGCTTCCTTTGGGCAGTGAGGTTATGATTTCTTGTCATGTGGCATTTTTTTCGTGTTATATGTTATAATCTGGTGCTTCAAATCAAAATGATGACAACTGCGCCTCCGGGGCACGTGCATGAAGACTTCTCGACAGTCATTGTCGAGGTCAAGCCGGCTCCGGCCGGTAGACAAACGAAAACTAGTACTCCACTATATAGGAAGGGGCCTCCGCACTTGCTTGCTAGTGTTGCTCTATTCACACTGTCTCGTCCTCTCCAGATCTAAACACGACAGTGGTGGCCACTCTCTCTCTCTATCTCTCTCTCTCTCTCTCTCTCTCTCTCTCTCTCTACTCACCGCTGGTCACAGATCCAGCCGGATCCTCTCCGCCGGGGAAGGTGAGAATGGGCAACGTTCACGCGGTCGTCCTTGGCGATGGCTCTTACCCACTGCCGGCGCGTCCCGGTCAGT
This sequence comes from Triticum monococcum, assembly GCA_034509565.1. Lineage (NCBI taxonomy): Eukaryota > Viridiplantae > Streptophyta > Magnoliopsida > Poales > Poaceae > Triticum > Triticum monococcum. The sequence goes on along the minus strand of CM067843.1, from coordinate 254,224,427 downwards.
GTGCCTTGCCGTTCTCTCCCAAGCATCGCTGGCGAGGGAGGGCCTCCCACCCCTTCTTCCTCGCTGTCGTAGTCTGGGCGAATCCGGCCTCCCGTCGCCCACCTAGCGACATCCTGGCGACCCTCGGGTATAACTTCCTTAGAAACCGGCCTTGCTCTACTTCCCAAGCTCCTGACGTCGCTTCATTTGTATCTTTCACTATTTCTCAGGCCCCCTCGTAGATAGAATCGATCATCTGTTCGAAAACCACCTAATTTTTTACTATTAAGATGTAAAACTAGTTCATGCACTCGAATCTAGTACTACTTGGTTGAAACAAGCAAGAAAGGGGGTGGGGGTGGGGGAAGATTTGTTACCTGAATATAGGACTTGGTCGAAGGAGGAAATAATGGGGGCAAAAAGTAGCAGAGACTGGCTATCCAACTAGTCTCTAGGTCTAATAGGGAAATAAATGGAACGCAGTACAAACTCAATATAAACCCGACCTATTGGTTGGAAAAGGAAAGAAAGTGGGGACTGGGGACAAGTCAACAGAGTAAGTCCAGCACTAGATTTGCTAGCCTCACACAGTATAAGGTGGCTATATACCAAACAAAAATGGGACCAACCTAGATATCCTCTTCTGATGTTCGTTGCCCCGAGCCGCTCTTATGTAATGCCACCGATAAAATGTAGCAGTCGCACTGTTAAAAGTAAGGGCACGTTAAACCAATGTTGTTTTCTGTCGGTGTCCTGGGAACGGGGGTCCCCAGACTTGCCTGCCTGCGGCCCGTTGCATGGCTGAGCCAGCAGGCCGTACGGCCCATCTTCACCAACAAGGCACCCAAGACCCTCGCGAGGGGCCAAGCCTCGCGAGGCGGACGACACGAGACCTCCTCCAGGGCGGCCTAGTCAGGAAGGCTCACGGGGAGCAGAGATATCAAGGTAGGGCGAACCTCACGAGGCTCTCGTGACGTGAGCCATGATGATCGATACCAGGCGGGCACCAGCGTGCGCAGCGTCCTTGTTTCCTCTTTGATGCTAAGGAAACTAGCGCAGACGAGGAGTACCGAGGCATCAGGCAAAGGTTGCCATTCCGGAGCAACAAGACCAAGACCAGAAGGATGGCAAGACGGAGGTCATCGTGGAGCCCAAGACGGCGTCACTACCAGAGCCTTTCGTAGGCGCAGACCACCTTTTGTCAGGGTGGCTTGCACTAGTTGTCCCCCTTCAAATTAACCCGCCGTTGTTGGCTCCCTTCCCGCTCAATATTTGGGAAGAGGACCAGGGCCTCTATAAGTAGGGCTAGCCACCACCATAGAAAGGGACGGAGAGGAGAGAGGATGAGAGGACGACATCTTAGATCATTCTCTCACCCACACAAGTTAGCCAAGCACAAGAACACCTCGACCTCAGGAGGCTGTTCTTCCCCTTGTATTGTTCATCATCAGCCCAAGAGGCAATCCACCACCACCACACTAGAGTAGGGTGTTACACCACAACGGTGGCCTGAACCAGTATAAATCATGTGTCTTTTTGTGTTGCGATTTCGTCCGCGAGATCTTAGCGAGCTAGGGCATAGATCGATAGGAGGGAAAGACTTTGCGCACACCCCAGTGTTCGAACCGTAAGGGTTTGCCGGAACCCCACATCCGACATTTGGCGTGCCAAGTAGGGGTGCGCCGCGGCTTCCCCTTCGCCGATCTGCGTTCCGTCGCCACCGCGCTTCGCCCACATGGCAGGTGCCCTACTGCCGACTCTGACGGTCAGCGTTGACGACGAGGCCAGGGGGCTCCGAGCTCTGGCCCCCGTCCTTTGGCGGGTGCAGTGGCCACCCAAATTCAGGCCGGAGATGCCGCCGTGCTACGACGGCGCGGCGGACCCGTCAGCTTTCCTGCTGGCGTATGAGGAGACCATCCTCGAAGTCGGGGGCGATAACAAGGTCATGGCCAACTGGCTTCCCATGGCCCTCGCTGGCGAGCCACGTGCCTGGCTTCTCAACCTTCCTAGATCCACGGTGGCATATTGGGAGGAGCTCTGCGACCTCTTCACTGCTCTCTACGCGGTGCCGGTGCACCACGCAGTTGCGGCCCTGCTCGGTGGCTCTCATGCACCGCCGTCGGACCGCCACGCCAAGCCGTTCCTCCGCCAGATCGAGGCCACCTCCAGGCACCCGGGGGCTCCGCCGATTTGGGCTATGCCAGAGGCCGACCTTATCTTCAGCTCAAAAGACCACCCCGACTCCACTACCGGCTCCGGAGTGCTTCCGATGCTCTGCACGCCCACCATCTGCAACGTGGCCGTCACCAAGACCATCATCGATGGTGGTGCCGGCCTCAACTTGCTTCCCGTGGAAGCCTTCAGCCTTCTCCACGTGTCACTCGAGTGGCTCGGCATCAGTAAGCCCTTCTTAGGAGTGGGTGGTGGAGCTGCCTACTCCCTGGGACAGATCCACCTCCCTGTCACCTTCGGCACACGCGACAACTAACGCACCGAGCTGGTGGACTTTGACATCGCTCGCATCGGCCTCCCGTACAACGCCATCCTCGGGTACCCGGCTCTCGCTCAGTTCATGGCGACGACTCACCCAGCTTACAACCTCATGAAGATGCCAGGGAGCAAGGGCGTCCTCGCCATCAAGGGGGACACTAAGGAGGCCGTGACGGCCCTCAGGCTCAACTTCAAGACCGCGGCAGCAGCACAACCCGCCGACGCTGGTGCCCCCGTGGCCAGGGAGGCCGTGCCCACCAAGAAGAAGCAGTTGTTCACCCAAGACAAGGCGGAAACCAAGCTAGTACCGGTCAGTGAGGACGGGCCTTCAGGAGCCACCTTTACCATAGGAGCCGGTCTCGACCGGGAACAAGAAGAAGCTCTGGTGAGGTTCTTGCACGCGAACAAGGAAATATTCGTGTGAGAGCCAAATCAGCTGGTAGGGGTCCCAAGGGAGGTGATCCAGCATCATCTAAGGGTATGCCCCAACATCCGCCCCGTGAAGCAACGAGCGAGATGGCAGTCCACTGAGAAGCAGGCCTTCATCGTCCAAGAGACACGCAAGCTGGAAGCGGCAGGTGCCATCCGAGTGATCCGGTACCCCGAATGGCTGGCGAACCGTGTCGTGGTGCCGAAAAAAGGCGGGAAGGACGGATGTGCGTCGACTTCACCAATATTAAAAAAAGCCTGCCCTCAAGACCCGTTCCCACTCCCGCGCATCGACTAGATTGTTGACTCCACCATCGAGTGCGACCTGTTGTGCTTCCTGGATGCGTTCTCAGGGTATCATCAAATCAAGACGGCGGTGGAAGATGTGGAGAAGATGGCCTTCCTGACACCATGTGGGGTATGCTGCTACACCTGCATGCCCTTCGGGCTGCGCAACGCGGGCGCGACCTTTCAGCGGTTGATGCACATCGCTCTGGGTGGCAGCTCGGGAGGAACGCCGAGGCTTACATCGATGACATAGTGGTCAAGTCTTGCGAGGCAAGGACATTGATTCAGGACTTGGAGGAGACCTTCAAGAGCCTGCGCCAAGTGAACTTAAGGCTCAACCCGAAGAAGTGCGTGTTCGGTGTCCCCTCCGGCAAGCTGCTAGGATTCCTTGTATCCCACAGGGGGATCGAGGCGCACCCGGAGAAGGTCAAGGCTATCGAGGACATGAGCCCACCGCGGACCCTCAAAGAGATGCAGAAGCTAGCTGGGCGGGTGACCGCGTTAGGGCGTTTCATCTCCAAAATGGGAGAGCGCGCCTTACCATTCTTCAAGCTCATGAAGAGGAAGGGCCCGTTCGAGTGGAACCCGGAGGCCGACCGGGCCTTCCAAGACCTCAAGAAATACCTTACTAGCCCCCCAGTGATGGTGGCACCACGGCCCCTCGAGCCTCTGGTACTCTACCTTGCTGCCACCCCGTACTCCGCCAGCACGGCGTTGCTGGCGGTTCGAGAGGAGCACCAAGTCAAGGGTGCGCCCCGCCAGGCCAAGGTTGAAGTAGCGCGGGGTCAGGAAGGTGCAGCAAAGGCATCAGCGATGGAAGGTAAAGCTTAGCAGGGCGGCGTCGCAGAAGCTCCTGAGGACACCAGGGTCTCAAGGACCCTTCCACTTCAGGATATGTCCCAATCTCCGCTGGACCCAAGCCTCGACAGCATGCCAGCCCTCATCGAACACCCGGTGTACTTTGTTAGCACCGTACTGCGAGACGCGAGAGCACGCTACCCCATGCCCCAGAAGCTCCTGCTCGCACTCCTGGTGGCGTCACACAAGCTGCGACACTACTTCCAGGGCCACCCCATCAAGGTCGTCTCAGCCTACCCACTAGAAAGGATACTCAAGAGCCCTAACTCAGCCGGAAGGGTCGCAGAGTGGAACATCGAGTTGCAAGCATTCCAGTTGGAGTTCAGCACCACCAGGGTCATCAAGGGGGCCGCAATCGTTGATTTTGTGGAAGAATGGACGGATGCCCCTGTCGGCGTTCTGGGAACGGGGGTCCCCAGACTTGCCTGCCTGCGGCCTGCGGCGTGGCTCAAAAGGGGGGCCCAGCACGGCCCATCTTCACCAACACAAGCCCAAGACCCTCACGAGGGGCCAAGCCTCGTGGGGCGGACGACGCGGGGCTTCCTCAGGCACGGCCTCGTCAGGCTGTCTCACAAGGAGGCGGAGAGATCAGGGCGGGGTACCTCATGAGGTGCCCGTGACGCAAGCCATGACGACTCAGGGCGCCAGGCGGGTGCCAGCCCGTGCGGCGTCCTCCTTTCCTCTTTGGTGCAAAGGGGGCAAGCGCAGCCGCGGAGTACCGAGGCATCAGCCAAAGGTTGCCATTTCGGTGCAACGAGACCAAGACGAGGAGGACTACGAGACGGAGGTCACAGTGGAGCCCAAGATGGCGTCATCACCAGAGCTTTGCGCAGACGAAGACTACTTTTGTCAGGACAGCTGATACTTGCTGTCCCCCTTCAAATTAGCCCGCCATTGTTGGCTCCCTTCCCGCTCGATATTTGGGAAGGGGACCAGGGCCTCTATAAATAGGACCAGCTACCCACATAGCAAGGGGTCGGAGGAGAGTTTTGGCCAAGAAGCAGCCAGAGAGAGAGAGAGAGAGAGAGAGAGAAAGGTGACTGAACTCCTCCCAGCAGTTCACCGTCCCTGCCAAGAACAGACCATCGCGAGGTTGTTCTTCCTTGTATTGTTCATCATCATTAGCCCAAGAGGCAATCCACCACACCACACACTAGAGTAGGGTATTACACCACAACGGTGGCCCGAACCAGTATAAACCCTGTGTCTCTTGTGTTGTTATTTCCATAGTTTAGATCCTAGCATGGCGGAGGGGTGCAGGTAGGTAGGAGGCGAAATCTCCGCGCGCACCCTAGTGTTCGAACCTCAAGGGTCTACCGGAACCCGAAATCTGACATTTGGCGTGCCAGGTAGGGGGTGCGACGGAATTCGTCTTCCACCACCCCGTTCTCCTCCGACCATCACGCTCATGTCTGATGCTTGTCGGGCCCACGCGGAGCGCCGGGCCGCCCTCACTTCCCGCGTCGCCCAGACGGCCCCTGTCGACGGGCGTCCTCGCTGTTCCCTGTCGCCGGCCATCAACACCGCCACCGACCCGGCGGGGGACGAGCAGCAAGCATCGTCCCAGCATCCGTCCGTGCGGTAAGATGGCCGCACCGCAACTCCTTCGCTCACCCCAGCTGGTTCTTCGTCACGCGCGCTCCGCGTGCCCATGGAGCCCCGCAACCTCTCCCCCGCCTATCATGCTACACCAACACCCCCGGTCGTCGCGGCCCTCCTGGGCGGCTTGCAGGTGCCGCCCACAAGTCACCACGTCAAGCCGTTCATCCGGCGGGTCAGTGCCGCTTCCACGTGGCAGGGGGCTCCCCTGGGTCAGGTGGCGCCCGAGACCGGCCTGACCTTCAGCCCGGAAGACCACCCCTCCAACTCGGCCAGCTCGGGTTCGCTCCCCATGCTGTGCACCCCCACCATCTGCCAGGTGGCCGTCACCAGAACTCTCATTGATGGTGGTGCGGGCCTTAGCATGCTCTTAGTCGAGGCCTTCAACCTCCTCTGCATACCCCTGGAATGGCTGCAGCCCAGCCGGCCCTTCTCAGGCGTTGGGGGCGGGTCATCTAGCTCCTTGGGACACATCCGGCTCCCAGTAACCTTCGGCACCTACGACAACTTCCGCATGGAGCTGGTCGACTTCGACATCGCCCCCATCGGCCTCCCCTACAACGCCATCCTAGGCTACCCAGCGCTGGCCCAGTTCATGGCCGCGACGCACCCGGTGTACAACCTCATGAAGATGCCCGGGAGCAGCGGTGTCCTCACCGTGCACGGGGACACCGGGGACGCTCTGCGGGTGCTCAAGCTCGTCTTCAAGACAGCGGCGTCAGCACAACCTGCCGACTTGGAGGCCCCTGAGCCCAAGGGAGCTGCGCCCGCCAAGAAGAAATAGTTGTTTACCCAAGACAAGGCAGAAACCAAGCAGATACCCGTCGATGAGCACGGGTCCACCAACGCCACTTTCACCATAGGCGCCCACCTCAAACCCGAGCAGGAGGAGGCCCTAGTCAGATTCCTGCGCACAAACAAGAAGGTATTCGCTTGGGAGCCAGACCAGTTGGTAGGGATCCCCAGGAGTGTAATGGAGCATCACCTCAACGTGTGCCCCAACGTGCGCCCGGTGAAGCAGAAGGCCAGGTGGCAGTCCACAGAAAAACAGGCCTTCATCGTCCAAGAGACCCACAAATTAGAGGTCACTGGGGTCATTCGCGAGATCCGATACCCAGATTGGTTGGCCAGCCCTGTCGTTGTTCCAAAGAAGGGAGGGATGGAACGCATGCGTGTCGACTTCACCAACCTCAACAAAGCGTGCCCGCAAGATCCATTCCTGCTCCCCCGCATCGACCAGATCATCAATTCCACTGCGGAATGTGACCTGTTATGCTTCCTGGATGCCTTCTTTGGGTATCCCCAGATCAAGATGGCGGTAGAAGACATCATGAAGACAGCCTTCCTAACCCCATGTGGGGTGTAATGCTACACATGCATGCCATTCGGGCTGCGTAACGCAGGGGCGACCTTTCAGCAGCTGATGCACATCACCTTGGGCCTGCAGCTCGGGAAGAATGTTGAAGCTTACGTCGATGACATCGTGGTAAAATCTCGGGAGGCCAAGACCTTGATACAAGACCTGGAGGAAACCTTCGCGAGCCTCAACGGAGTGAACCTACGGCTTAACCCAGAGAAGTGTGTGTTCGGAGTCCCCTCGGGCAAGCTCTTGGGTTTCCTCGTGTCCCACCGAGGCATCGAGGCTAACCCGGAGAAGGTCAAGGCAGTGGAAGACATGAGCCGGCCAAAGACCCTCAAAGAAATGCAGAAGCTCACGGGGCGTGTGACCGCGCTAGGGCGCTTCATCTCCAAGTTGGGGGAGCGAGCGCTACCCTTCTTCCAGCTAATGAAGAAAAAGGGGCACTTTGAGTGGACTGAAGAGGCCGACAAGGCGTTCCAGGATCTCAAGAGATACCTGACCAGTCCACCGGTCATGGTGGCTCCGCGCCCTCAAGAGCCCCTGGTGCTTTACCTCGCCGCCACTCCCTACTCCGCCAGCGCAGCCTTGGTCGCAGTCAGAGAGGAGCGTCGAATCAAAACCGCGGCAGCGGCCCGGGACAAGGCGGAATAGGAATGGGGAAGGCCCGCAGAAACCGCCACAGCGGCTGAGGAGGATCAGCCGCCGCAGAGGGGCGCACCGGAGGTGGAAGAGGCCCCTCTCCCAGATGGCCAGTCTCAGGAGGCCTCATTGCCTCAAGAGGCGCCATGGTCTCCGAAGAGAGCCACCAGCACTGACGTACTGCACCTCGTGGAGCACCCGGTGTACTTCATCAGCACGGTGTTGCGGGATGCAAGGGCATGGTACCCCATGCCTTAGAAACTCCTCCTCGCGCTATTGGTGGCCTCGCGCAAGCTGCGGCACTATTTTCAGGGTCACCCCATCAAGGTCGTCTCGTCATACCCCCTGGAGAGAGTGCTCAGGAGCCCCAATTCAGTTGGGAGGGTCGCTGAGTGGAACATAGAGCTACAAGCGTTTCAGCTCGAATTCAGCACGACCAGAGTCATCAAGGGAGCAGCATTGGCGGATTTTGTGGCAGAATGGACGGAGGCGCCAGGCCTCAAGGCCGACGAGGATTGGTCCCTGTCCCTGGGAAGCGAGGCGCCAAAAGGCTGGGTCATGTACTTCAATGGGGCGTTCTCCAGGCACGGCGCTGGGGCTGGGGCGGTGCTTATATCGCCCACCCAGGACAAGCTCTATTACACCGTGCAGCTCTGTTTCCAGCAAGGTGAAAAGGTCTCCAACAACATAGCGGAGTATGAAGGTTTAATAGCGGGCTTGAAGGCCGCAGCTGCCCTGGGGGTGAAACGCCTCACCATCAAGGGCGATTTGCAGCTCCTTGTTAATTTCTCCAACAAGGTGTACGAGCCGAAGGATGAACACGTGGAAGCCTACCTTGCGGAGGTCCACAGGATGGAGAAGCAGTTCTGGGGGTTGGAGTTGCAGCATGTGCCCCGTGGAACCAATCAAGAAGCCGATGACATCGCCAAACGCGCGTCTAGGCGGTACCTCAGGAGCCTGGCGTTTTCGAGGAGCGGCTCTTCAAGCCTTCAGCCTTACCGTCATTATCAAACACGGCTCAGCCCCGGGAGGAGCTCCCCCAGCCACCTGCCTCAGGAGCTCCGGCCTGTGGCCCGGCCTCGGGAGCACGCCTGCTCCTGACGATGGAACCTCATTAGGGATGTTGGATCACGGAGCTCCGGAGCTACTTAATGCAAGGGACCCTGCCGGAGAAGGAGGAGGAAGCAGAGCGAGTGGCACGCCAGGCCACGGCATACTGCATCAAAGATGGAGAGCTCTACCAGAAGTGACCAAACGATGTATCCCTGCGCTGCATCTCCAGGGAGCAAGGGAAGGAACTACTGGAAGATATACACGGCGGAGACTACGGACATCATTCATCATCACGGACCCTCGTCGGCAAGGCGTTCTGCAGTGGGTTTTATTGGCCCACCGCGCTCAATGACGCCGTCGAACTAGTAAAAGCTTGTGAGGCCTGCCAGTTCCACGCCAAGCAGATCCATCAGCCGGCAGGGGGCTTGTAGACTATCCCCCTTTCATGGCCATTCACAGTCTGGGGGCTGGACATCTTGGGTCCGTTTCCTCGGGCGCCAGGGGGCTACCGCTACCTTTACGTTGCCGTGGACAAGTTCACCAAGTGGGCTGAAGTAGAGGCTTTCCGCACCATTCCTGCGGGTTCCGCGGTCAAGTTCATCAAGGGCATTGTGAGCCAGTTCGCGGTGCCGAATCGCATCATCACGGACAATGGTTCGCAGTTCACTAGTAACCTCTTCAAAACATACTGTGCTAACCTTGGAACGCAGATATGCAACGGCCAGGCAGAGCGAGCCAATGCGGAGGTCCTGAGGGGCCTCAAGACCAGGACATTCAAGAAGAAGCTGGAGGCCTGCGGCAAAGGGTGGTACGACGAGCTTCAGTTCGTGTTGTGGTCCATGCGCACTACCGCGACCAAGCCGACTGGGGAGACCCCGTTCTTACTAGTCTACGGAGCTGAAGCGGTCCTCCCTCACGAGGTCAGACATCGCTCCGCACAGGTCCTGGCGTTCGACGAGGCGCGATAGGACGCCATGCAGGGGATGGACCTCGTGCTGGGGGAGGAACGTCGCCGAGAAGCCACGCTACGAGCGGCGAGGTACCAACAAGCACTACGGCGATATCACTGCCGCATCCTGGTCTATGGAGCGGAAGCAGTCCTCCCTCACGAGGTCAGACGTCGCTCCGCGTGGGTCCTGGCATTCGACGAGGCGCAGCAGGATGCCATGCGGGGGATGGACCTCGTGCTGGGGGAGGAACGTCACCGGGAGGCCGCGCTGCGAGTGGTGAGGTATCAGCAGGCGCTGCGGCGATATCACTGCCGCAACATCCGCCCCAGAACTCTCGAGGTAGGAGACCTCGTGCTCAGGAGGGTCCTCTCCAGGGAGGGGCTGCACAAGCTCTCTCCCATGTGGGAGGGCCCGTTCAAGGTTGTTCATGTTTCCAGGCCCGGCTCAGCGCGCTTGGAGACTCGGGAGGGGTGCCGGTCCAGAACGCATGGAACATCCAGCTCCTCCGGAGGTTCTACCCCTAAAAAGGCCCAGAGCCTGTGAAGCTATTGCGTTTTGGAAAAGGCCCAGAGCCTGTGAAGCAAGGCGAATGCCTATGAAGCTATCACGTTTTGGAAAAGGCCCAGAGCCTGTGAAGCAAGGCGAATGCCTATGAAGCTACTGTGTTTTGGAAAAGGCGCAGAGCCTGTGAAGAAGGCGAATGCCTGTGAAGCTATCGCGTTTTGGAAAAGGCCCAGAGCCTGTGAAGAAGGCAAATGCCTGTGAAGCTATCGCGTTTTGGAAAAGGCCCGGAGCCTGTGAAGAAGGCCAACGCCTGTGAAGCCTGCCGCCCGTGACACTCTCATGTAATAATGAGTTGGGGCTGTACATGCCCCGGAGTCTCAGGAGCGCTGGCCTCAGGCCCTGGGGCTCCCTCCCACGCCCAGTGGCAGCACTTAGCTCCGCGCTGGTGAGAAGACGTCGAAGACTAGACTAGGTGCCGGACGCGGCTTTTCATTTGCTTTCCGCAGTTGGCTTGTTCCTTCTCACTCGAAGTTTTATTGAAGTCGTTGTCGTCTTTGGCTCGTGGTTCTTCGGCTTTTCATTCTCTTGCCTCGGTTTCTCTTGTGCAAGGCCTCGCGAAGGAGGCAGCCGAGCACCCTCGCGAGTGTTCCTATCCTAGTCATTCAAAGGGTTCGCGACCTGGGCCCCTTGCAGGAGCACCCCTCCAGTCCATGCCCCTCGGGCACTGCGACACAAACACAGGGCCTGGGTCGGTCGCCCCCACGGCCAGGGCCGGGAACTATCCACGCGCGGGCATGTAGCCGGAAGGTACGATAAACAAAGCAAAACAATGATTAACAGCAATAACCCGTACACGCCCCCGTGGGGCTCCACACTACTGTCCATTTACGCAGGAAAAAGGAAAAGGAAAGAACAAATCTGGCGCAGCTCGCCTCACACTGGCCCGCAGGGAAGCCCGAGCTACCTACGGAGCTCAGGCGGACTCCCTCTCGCGCTTCACCAGGGCGCGACGGCGGGCGGACGCGCTACCACCTCCCAAGAAGATACGACGGCGCGGAGGCTGACCGCGGCCACCGCTAGAAGAGTCGTCGCCCGAAGAAGAACCGGAGAAGCTTGAGGAACCCTGAGTGCCGCCAGCCACGCGAGCGCTGCCCTCTCCATCACCGCCGGAGCCGGGTTCCCAGACGCGGTCGTCACCCTCGGGGCAACACCCTGCGCGGCGACCATCTTCCCCAAACACCCTCACGTAGAGGGTGGCATCGCCGTCGAACTTCAAGTGTAGGGTGCACCGACGGCCCAGGCCACGCGTGCGGGCAAACGACTGCCAACCGCGTGCCAGGGCCAGGCTCCCGGCTGCGGAGACCTCCAGTGAAACCCATGAGGCCCGGCTGCAGCAGCCGTCGGCCTGAAGCCAGAGGCCGCCCGGGGCGCCGCCCGGGAGCTCGCCAAGGAGGAAGCAAGGAAGTGGAAGCCGGGTGCTAGTCGGCTCCACCGACCACACGACGAACTCCGGCATCACCTCAGCGGCGCGAAAGCGTGGCATAGGGGGATGCGCAGCCGGCGCGCACCCCCCGGTCGCAGCAATCCGCCCGCCACCATGCTGGAAAGCGTCTCCACGGCCGCGGGGAGCTGTCGTGGTGGCCATAGGATGTTTGCAGGGGCGCCCTCGGCCGCGCTTGGGCGGGGGAGAGGCATGCTCAACTTGGCAGGCCTTCCCCTTCTCCGCGACCGAGAACCTCCTCGATGGGGCCATGAAGAAGAAGGAGAAGCAAGGGGAGATGAACTGGACGGGCGCGCGTCGATCGGTACTTATAGCCGCCGAGGGCCAACCGACGGCCCCCACGATCACAGGTAATCATGACCCGTTTTGCATGCAGGGACGTGTCCAATCCGTGCAGTTGCCGAGGCGCCATGGGGAAGTGGAGACGCCCACGTCCAATCAACTGCCATGCAGCGTCCAAGGCCGCAGGCTGTTAGGGCCAGCGGTGCTTCGCTCTTGCCCTTCCGCCTCCCTGCACGGCCAAGTCCGGGCGCGCCTTGGGCCCGGGGGCTACTGTCAGCGTTCTGGGAATGGGGGTCCCCAGACTTGTCTACCTGCGGCCTGTGGCGTGGCTCAAAAGGGGGCCCAGCACGTCCCATCTTCACCAACAGAAGCCCAAGACCCTCGCGAGGGGCCAAGCCTCGCGGGGCGGACGACGCGGAGCTTCCTCAGGCACGGCCTCGTCAGGCTGGCTCACGAGGAGGCGGAGAGATCAGGGCGGGGTACCTCACGAGGTGCCTGTGACGCAAGCCATGACGACTCAGGGCGCTAGGCGGGTGCCAGCCCGCACGGCGTCCTCCTTTCCTATTTGGTGCAAAGGGGGCAAGCGCAGCCGTGGAGTACCGAGGCATCAGGCAAAGGTTGCCATTTCGGTGCAACGAGACCAAGACCAGGAGGACTACGAGACGGAGGTCACTGTCGAGCCCAAGACGGCGTCATCACCAGAGCTTTGCACAGACGAAGTCTACTTTTGTCAGGACAACTGATACTTGTTGTCCCCCTTCAAATTAGCCCGCCATTGTTGGCTCCCTTCCCACTAGATATTTCAGAAGAGGACTAGGGCCTCTATAAATAGGACCAGACACCCACATAGCAAGGGGTTGGAGGAGAGTTTTGGCCGAGAAGCAGCCAGAGAGAGAGAGAGAGAATGGTGATTGAACTCCTCCCAGCAGTTCACCGTCCCCGCCAAGAACAGACCCTCGCGAGGCTATTCTTCCTTGTATTGTTCATCATCATCAGCCCAAGAGGCAATCCACCACACCACACACTGGAGTAGGGTATTACACCACAACGGTGGCCCGAACCAGTATAAACCATGTGTCTCTTGGGTTGTTCTTTCCATAGTTTAGATCCTAGCATGGCGGAGGGGTGTAGGTAGGTAGGAGGCAAAATCTCCGTGCGCACCCCAGTGTTCGAACCTCAAGGGTCTGCCAGAACCCGAAATCCGACAGCCCCAACACTTGAAGAAAGAGAAGACCGTTCCACCTCCTCAGGGAGTGAGGCTCCGGACGGTTGGGTCATGCATTTCTATGGCTCCTTCGCACACCAGGGCGCGGGGGCTGGAGCAGGGCTAATCTCGCCCACCCAGGACAAGCTCTACTATGCCGTGCAACTCTTCTTTCACCACGGCGAGAAGGTCTCCAACAACATCACTATCGGATTCATAGGTTCCGGCAGACCCTTAAGGTTCGAACACTAGGGTGCACGCGGAAATCACGCCCTCTACCTCCCCGTCTCACAAAGATCTAAACTACTAAAGGAACTGCATGAGAGACACAAGATTTATACTGGTTCGGGCCACCGTTGTGGTGTAATACCCTACTCCAGTGTGTGGTGGATGGATTGCCTCTTGTGGCTGATGGTGATGAACACTACAAGGAAGAACAGCCTCGCGTGGGTCTGTTCTTGGCTGGGGTGATGAACTACTGGGAGGGGTTCAGTCACCTTCTCTCTCTCTCTCTCTCTCTCTCTCTCTCTCTCTCTTACTTACTCTCTCTGCTTGCTAGCCGGATCCACACGCCGAACCCTTTGCTACATGGGTGGCCATCCCTATTTATAGGGGCCCTGGTCCTCTTCCCAAATATCGAGCGGGAAGGGAGCCAACAATGGCGGGCTAATTTGAAGGGGGACAGCAAGTACTCTTATCCTGACTAAAGTTGGTCTTCGCCTGCGAAAGACTCTGCGGTGACGCCGTGCTGGGCTCCATGGTGACCTCCGTCTCGTAGTCCGCTTGGTCCTGGTCTCGTTGCACCGAAATGGCAACCTTTGCCTGATGCCTCGGTACTCCGCGGCTGCGCTTGCCCCCTTTGCACAAAAGAGGAAAGAAGGACGCTGCGCGCGCTGGCACCCGCCTGGCACCCTCGATCGTCATGGCTTGCGTCATGGGCACCTCGCGAGGTACCCCGCCTTGATATCTCCGTCTCCTCGCAAGCCAGCCTGAGGAGGCTGCGACTGAGGATGCGCCGTGTCGTCCGCCTCGCGAGGCTTGGCCCCTCGCGAGGGTCTTGAGTCTTGTGTTGATGAAGATGGGCCATGTTGGGCCTCCTTTGAGCCACACCGCAGGCCGCAGCCAGGCAAGTCTGGAGACCCCCGTTCCCAGAACGCCGACAGTAGCCCCCGGGCCCAAGGCGCGCATGGGCTTGGCCGTGCCGAGAGGCGAAAGGGCAAGGGCGAAGCACCGCAGGCCCAAACAGCCTGCGGCCTTGGGTGCCGCGTGGCGGTTGATGGGACGTGGGCGTCTCCACTTCCCCATGACGCCTCGGTGATCGCGCAAGGTGGACAAGTCCCTGCATGCAAATCGTGTCATGATTACCTGTGATCGTGGAGGCCGGCGGTTGGCCTTCGCCGGCTATAAGTACGGTACGGCGCGTGCCCTTCCAGTCCATCTCTCTTTGCTTTCTCCTCTACCCCCAGTTCTTGCTTCGTCTTGGTGTGATGGCTCCATCGAGGAGGTACTCGGCTTCAGAGAAGGGGAAGGCCCTTCAGGGCGGTCCTGCCTCTCCCCCGCTCAAGCGCGGTCGTGGGCGCCCTCGAAAGCACCCGGTGCCCGCCCCGGTAGCGTTTGGCGGTCATGGGGACGGCTCCTAGCGCGGCGGCGAGCGAGCCGCCGTGGCCGAGGGACGTGCCTGGGTTGCACGCTCCCCCAGGCCGCGCTTTCGTGCTGTGCAGGCGCTGCCGGAGTTTGTGGTCTGGTCGGCGGAGCCGACCAGCGCCCGGCTCCCACTCCCTCGCTTCCTCCTTGATGAACTCCCGGCCGGCGCTCCTGGCGGCCTCTGGCTCCAGGCGGAGGGCTGCTGCAGCAGGTCCTCATGGGTCGTGCTGGAGGTCTCCGCCAGCGGGGGCTTGGCCTTAACTCATGGCTGGCAGGCGTTCGCCCGCGCTCGCGGCCTGGAGCACCGGTGCACTCTGCACTTCAGGTTCGATGGCGACGCCACCCTCTATGTGAGGGTGTTTGGGGAAGATGGTCGCCGCGCGGGGTGTTGCCCTGAGGACGACGACCGTGTCTGGGGGCCCCGCTCTGATGGTGATGGAGGAGATAGCGCCCGCGCGGATGGCGGCGTCCGCGACTCCCCAAGCTTCGTCAACTCTTCCTCAAGCGACTCCTCCAGCGGTGGCAGCAGCCCACCCCCGCACCGTCGAGCTTGCTTGGGAGGTGGTGGTTCGTCCGCCCGCTGTCGTGCCCTGGTGAAGCGTGAGAGGGAGTCCGCCTGAGGCCCGGAGGCAGCCCGTGTCGACTCCGCGGGCCCATGTAAGGAGGGCCGCGCCGGGCTCGTCCTTTCCTTTTCCTTTTGTTTCCTGTGTAAGACAAAACAACTGCATGGAGCCCCGCTGGGGCGTGTTGGGAATTATCGCCGTTTTAGCCATTACCTTGATCTTATTTTTGCGCCTCTTAACCACACGCCTGTGCGTAGATAGTTTTTGGCCCCTGCCGGGGGGCGACCGACACAGGCCCTGTGTGCGCGTCGCGGTGCCCGAGGGGCACGGACTAGAGGGGTGCTCTTGTAACGTGCCCGGGTCATGAAACCTTCCAGCGGCTAGAGCAGAAACGCTCGCGAGGGCGTTTGAGTACCACCCCTCGCGAGGTCGTTTGCGAGGGAAACCAAAGCAAGGAGCAAAAATCGACGAACCACAAATCAGCAACAACGATAACTTCAATAAGACTTCAAATGCAAGTGAACACGTCAACTGCGAAAAGCAAATGAAAAAGCCGCGTCCAGCACCTAATCTAGTCTTCGACGTCTTCTCACCAGCGCGGAGCTAAGTGCTGCCACTGGGCGTGGGAGGGAACCCCAAGGCCTGAGGCCGGCGCTCCTGAGACTCCAGGGCGTGTACAGCCCCACTCATTATTACGTGAGAGTGTCACGGGGCGGCGAGCTTCACAGGCATTGGCCTTGCTTCACAGGCTCCGAGCCTTTCCAAAACGCGATTGCTTCACAGGCACTCGCCTTGCTTCACAGGCTCTGGGCCTTTCTGAAACGCAATAGCTTCACAGGCACTCGCCTTGCTTCACAGGCTCTGGGCCTTTCCGAAACGCGATAGCTTCACAGGCACTCGCCTTGCTTCACAGGCTCTGGGCCTTTCCGAAACGCGATAGCTTCACAGGCTCCGGGCCTTTCCAAAACGCGATTGCTTCACAGGCACTCGCCTTGCTTCACAGGCTCCGGGCCTTTCCAAAACGCGATTGCTTCACAGGCACTCGCCTTGCTTCACAGGCTCTGGGCCTTTTCGAAACGCGATAGCTTCACAGGCACTCGCCTTGCTTCACGGGCTCTGGGCCTTTCCGAAACGCGATAGCTTCACAGGCACTCGCCTTGCTTCACAGGCTCTGGGCCTTTTCAGGGGTAGAACCTCCGGAGGTGCTGGATGTTCCATGCATTCTGGACTGGCACTCCCTCCTGAGTCTCCAAGCGCGCGGAGCCGGGCCTGGAAACATGAACAACCTTGAACGGGCCCTCCCACATGGGAGAGAGCTTGTGCAACCCCTCCCTGGAGAGAACCCGCCTGAGCATGAGGTCTCCTACCTTGAGAGTCCTGGGGCGGATGTTGCGGCAGTGATATCGCCGCAGCGCCTGCTGATACCTCACCGCTTGCAGCGCGGCCTCCCGGCGACGTTCCTCCCCCAGCACGAGGTCCATCCCCCGCATGGCATCCTGCTGCGCCTCGTCGAACGCCAGGACCCACGCGGAGCGACGTCTGACCTCGTGAGGGAGGACTGCTTCCGCTCCGTAGACCAGGAAGAATGGGGTCTCCCTAGTCGGTTTGGTCGCGGTGGTGCGGATGGACCACATCACGGACTGCAGCTCGTCGTACCATCCTCTGCCACAGGCCTCCAGCTTCTTCTTGAACGTCCTGGTCTTGAGGCCCCTCAGGACCTCCGCGTTGGCTCGCTCGGCCTGGCCGTTGCTTCGGGGGTGCGCCACTGAGGCATAGCATATCTGCGTTCCAAGGTTAGCACAGTATATTTTGAAGAGGTTACTGGTGAACTGCGAACCATTGTCCGTGATGATGCGATTCGGCACCCCGAACCGGCTTACGATGCCCTTGATGAACTTGACCGCGGAACCCGCAGGGATGGCGCGGACAGCCTCCACTTCAGCCCACTTGGTGAATTTGTCCATGGCAATGTAGAGGTAGCGATAGCCCCCTGGCGCTCGAGGAAACGGGCCCAAAATGTCCAGCCCCCAGACCGCGAATGGCCACGAAAGGGGGATGGTCTGCAAGCCTCCTACTGGCTGATGGATCTGCTTGGCGTGGAACTGGCAGGCTTCGCAAGCCTTTACCAATTCGATTGCATCGTTGAGCGCGGTGGGCCAATAGAAACCGCTACGGAATGCCTTGCCGACGAGGGTCCGTGATGATGAGTGGTGCCCGCAGTCTCCGCCGTGTATGTCCTCCAGTAGTTGCTTTCCTTGTTCCCTAGAGATGCAACGCAGAAGTACATCGTTTGGTCGCTTTCAGTAGAGTTCTCCATCTCTAATGCAGTATGCCGTGGCCTACCGCGCCAATCGCTCCGCTTCCACCTCCCTCTCCGGCAAGGTCCCTTGTGCCAGGTAGCTCCGGAGCTCTGTGGTCCAACAACCTTCCTGAGGTTCCATCGCCAGGAGCAGGCGCGCTCCTGAGGCCGGGCCACAGGTTGGAGCTCCCGAGGCAGGTGGCTAGGGGAGCTCCTCCAAGGGCTGAGCCGTGCTTGACAGTGATGGCAGAGCTGAGGGCTTGAAGAGCCGCTCCTCGAAAACGCCAGGCTCCTGGGGTAACCGCCTGGACGCGCGCTTGGCGATATCGTCGGCTTCCTGATTGGTGCCACGAGGCACATGCTGCAGTTCCAGCCCCCAGAACTGCTTTTCCATCCTGCGGACCTCCGCTAGGTAGGCCTCCATATTCTCGTCCTTCAGCTCGTACACCTTGTTGGAGAAGTTGACTAGGAGCTGCGAGTCGCCCTTGACGGTGAGGCGTTTTATTTCCAGGGCTACTGCGGCCTTCAACCCGGCTATCAGTCCCTCATATTCTGCTATGTTGTTGGAGACCTTTTCAGCTTGTTGGAAACAAAGTTGTACAGCATAGTAGAGCTTATCCAGAGTGGGTGATACCAGCACCGCACCAGCCCCCGCGCCGTGTCTGGAGAGCGGCCCATCAAAGTACATGACCCAGCCTGCCGGCGCCTCGCTCCCCAGAGAGAGGGACCGATCCTCATTGTCCCTGAGGCCTGGCGCCTCCGCCCATTCCGCCACGAAATCCGCCAATGCTGCCCCTTTGATGACCTTGGTTGTGCTGAACTTGAGCTGAAATGCCTGTAGCTCTACATTCCACTCGGCGACCCTTCCGGCTGAGTTAGGGCTCCTGAGCACTCTCTCCAGGGGGTATGATGAGACGACTTTGATGGGATGAGCCTGGAAGTAGTGACGCAGCTTGCGCGAGGCTACCAGTAGCGCGAGGAGGAGCTTCTGAGGCATTGGGTACCGTGCCCTCGTGTCCCGTAACACCGTGCTAACAAAGTAGACCAGGTGCTCAACAAGGCTGAGAGCATCTGCGGTCGCGACGCCCTCGGGAGGTGAGGGCGCCTCATGAGATGAAGTGACCTCGGGAGGCGATCCATCCGGGCGTGCGGCCTCTCCCGCCTCCGGTACATTCTTCGGCAGCTGCCCCTCCTCCACTGCGGTCGTGGCTTCCGCAGGCTCTCCTTGTTCCCGTTTTGCCTTGCCTCGGGTTGCCGCTGCGTTCTTGACCTGGCACTCCTCCCTAACTGCCACCAGGGCTGCGCTGGCGGAGTAAGGAGTGGCGGCGAGGTAAAGCAGCAGGGGCTCCTGAGGGCACGGAGCCACCATGACTGGGGGACTGGTCAGATACCTCTTGAGATCTTGAAATGCCTTATCTGCCTCTTCAGTCCATTCAAAGGGCTCCTTCTTCTTCATCAGCTGAAAGAAAGGTAGCGCTCGCTCTCCCAATTTGGAGATGAAGCGCCCTAGCGCGGTCACGCGCCCAGTAAGCTTCTGCATCTCTCTGAGGGTCTTCGGCGGGCTCATGTCCTCGACCGCCTTGACCTTCTCGGGGTTGGCCTCGATGCCACGATGGGACACGAGGAACCCCAAAAGCTTGCCCGAGGGGACGCCAAACACACATTTCTCTGGGTTGAGCCGCAGGTTTACTGCATCGAGGCTTGCGAAGGTCTCCTCCAGGTCCTGTATCAGGGTCTTGGCCTCCCGAGACTTTACTACAATGTCATCTACGTAGGCCTCGACATTCTTTCTGAGTTGCGGGCCCAAGGCGATGTGCGTCAGCCGCTGAAAGGTTGCTCCCGCATTGCGCAGCCCGAACGGCATGCATGTATAGCAGTATACCCCGCACGGGGTCAAGAAGGCGGTCTTCTCGACGTCTTCTTCCGCCATCTTGATCTGGTGATACCCGGAGAAGGCGTCCAGGAAGCATACCAGGTCGCACTCCGCAGTGGAATCGACGATCTGGCCGATGTGGGGGAGCGGAAACGGATCTTGCGGGCATGCCTTGTTAAGGTTGGTGAAGTCGACACACATGCGCTCCTTCCCCCCTTTCTTGGGCACAACAACAGGGTTGGCCAACCAATCCGGGTATCGGACCTCGCGAATGACCCCAGCGGCTTCTAGCTTGCGGGTCTCTTGAACAATGAACGGCTGCTTTTCCACGGACTGCTGCCTGGCCTTCTGCTTCACGGGGCGCACATTTGGGCACAAGTTGAAGTGATGCTCGATGACACTCCTGGGGATCCCCGCCAGTTGGTCGGGCTCCCAAGCAAATACCTTCTTGTTTGCGCGCAAGAACTTGACCAAGGCCCCCTCCTGCTCAGGCTCAAGGTTGGCGCCTATGGTGAAAGTGGCACTGGAGGACCCGTCCTCGTCGACGGGTATCTGCTTGGTCTCTGCCTTGTCCTGGGTGAACAACTGCTACTTCTTGCGGGCGCAGCCCCCTTGGGCTCAGGGGCCTCCGCGTTGACGGGCCGTGCCGACGCCGCTGTCTTGAAGGCGAGCTCGAGTACTCGCAGGGCGTCCCCGGTGTCCCCATGCACGGTGAGGGTACCGTTGCTCCCAGGCATCTTCATGAGGTTGTAGGTCGGGTGCGTGGCGGCCATGAACTGGGCCAGTGCCGGGTAGCCGAGGA
Source organism: Triticum monococcum (assembly GCA_034509565.1). Lineage (NCBI taxonomy): Eukaryota > Viridiplantae > Streptophyta > Magnoliopsida > Poales > Poaceae > Triticum > Triticum monococcum. Next base: position 254,204,110 of record CM067843.1, on the reverse strand, counting down.
TGGAGTTGTAAGGGAGGCCGACGGGGGCGATGTCGAAGTCGACCCTCTCCGTGCGGAAGTTGCAATAGGTGCCGAAGGTTACCGGGAGCCGGATCTGTCCCAGGGAGTCGGATGATCCGCCTCCGACGCCCGAGAAAGATCGGCTGGGCCGCAGCTGCTCCTGGGGTATGCAGAAGAGGTTGAAAGTCTCGACCGAAAGCACGCTGAGGCCCGCGCCGCCGTCGATGAGGGTTCTGGTGACGGCCACCTGGCAGATGGTGGGGGTACACAACAAGGGGAGCGCGCCTGAGCCGACCGGGTTGGTGGGGTGGTCCTCTGAGCTGAAGGTCAGATCGACCTCACGCGCCGCCCGGTCCGGGGGAGCCCCCTGCCGTGCAGAAGCGGTGCTAACCCGGCGGGCAAAAGGCTTGACGTGGCGGCTTGTGGGTGGCGCCTGCGAGCCGCCCAGGAGGGCCGCAACGACCGGAGGCGTCGGTGCCGCGGTGCAGTTACTCTGTCGCATAGGCGGATGCTGGGGTGGTGCTTGCAGCTCGTTACCCGCCGAGCCAGTGGCAGTGTTGATGGCGGGCGGCGGGGGACGACGACAACGCCCACCAGCGAGGGCCGCCAGGGCGGCGTGAGCCCGACTAGCGCCGCACATGGATGCGGCGGCCGGAGGAGGGCGGACCAGTGGAGGACGGATTCCGGCGCACCCCTACCTGGCACGCCAAATGTCGGATTCACAGGTTCCGGCAGACCCTTAAGGTTCGAACACTGGGGTGCACGCGGAAATCACGCCCTCTACCTCCCCGTCTCACAAAGATCTAAACTACTAAAGGAACTGCATGAGAGACACAAGATTTATACTGGTTTGGCCACCGTTGTGGTGTAATACCCTACTCCAGTGTGTGGTGGATGGATTGCCTCTTGTGGCTGATGGTGATGAACACTACAAGGAAGAACAGCCTCGCGAGGGTCTGTTCTTGGCTGGGGTGATGAACTGCTGGGAGGTGTTCAATCACCTTCTCTCTCTCTCTCTCTCTCTCTCTCTCTCTTACTTACTTACTTACTCTCCCTGCTTGCTAGCCGGATCCACACGCCGAACCCTTTGCTACATGGGTGGCCGTCCCTATTTATAGGGGCCCTGGTCCTCTTCCCAAATATTGAGCGGGAAGGGAGCCAACAATGGCAGGCTAATTTGAAGGGGGACAGCAAGTACTCTTATCCTGACTAAAGTTGGTCTTCGCCTGCGAAAGACTCTGCGGTGATGCCGTGCTGGGCTCCATGGTGACCTTCGTCTCGTAGTCCGCTTGGTCCTGGTCTTGTTGCACCGAAATGGCAACCTTTGCCTGATGCCTCGGTACTCCGCGGCTGCGCTTGCCCCCTTTGCACCAAAGAGGAAAGAAGGATGCTGCACGCGCTGGCGCCCGCCTGGCACCCTCGATCGTCATGGCTTGCGTCATGGGCACCTCGCGAGGTACCCCGCCTTGATATCTCCGTCTCCTCGCGAGCCAGCCTGAGGAGGTTGTGCCTGAGGATGCGCCGTGTCGTCCGCTTCGCGAGGCTTGGCCCCTCGCGAGGGTCTTGAGTCTTGTGTTGATGAAGATGGGCCATGTTGGGCCTCCTTTGAGCCATGCCGCAGGCCGCAGGCAGGCAAGTCTGGGGACCCCCGTTCCCAGAACGCCGACAATCACGGAGTATGAAGGCCTCATAGCTGGCCTAAAGGCTGCAGCGGCCCTAGGGGTGAAGCGCCTCACTGTCAGAGGTGACTCACAACTCCTCGTCAACTTCTCCAACAGGGTGTACGAGCCAAAGGACGAGCATATGGAGGCCCACCTCGCGGAGGTGCGCAAGATGGAGAAGCAGTTCTCAGGCCTGGAGCTGTAGCACGTACCTCGGGGCACCAATAAGGAAGCCGACGACATCGCCTGGAGAGCATCCAAGGGGCAACCGCAGGAGCCGGGCGTCTTTGAGGAGCAGCTCTTCAAGCCATCAGCTGCGCCACCTCTTTGAAGCACGACCCAGCCTCGGGAGGAGATCCCCCAGCCTCCAGCCACGGGAGCCTCGACATGTGGACCGACCTCTAGAGCTCAGCTGCTCTTGGCGCTCGAACCTCAGGAGGAATGCTGGACCAAGGAATTCAAGGAGTACTTAACGCACGGAACGTTGCCGGAAAAGGAAGAGGAGGCGGAGCGCGTGGCCCGGCAACCAACGGCATACTATATCCAAGATGGCGAGTTATATAGGAAACGACCTTACGATGTCACACTATGCTGCATATCCAGTGACCAAGGAAGGGAATTGCTAATTGACATACACGGCGGGGACTGCGGACACCTCTCGTCATCACTGAACCTCGTTGGCAAGGTGTTCCGCAGTGGATTATACTAGCCTACAGCACTCAACGATGCAGCCGAGCTAGTGAAGTCTTGCGAAGCCTGCCAATTCCACACCAAGCAAATCCATCAACCAGCTCAGGGCCTTCAAACTATCCTGCTCACATGGCCATTCAAGGTCTGGGGGGCTGGATATCCTAGGCCCATTCCCTCGGGCGCCGGGGGGCTACCGTTACCTCTATGTCGCCATCGACAAGTTCATCAAGTGGGCGGAAGTGGAAGCCGTCTGTACCATCCCAGCCAGCTCTGCCATCAAGTTCATCAAGGGCCTCATGAGCCGCTTCGGGGTCCCCAACTGCATCATCACAGATAACTGTTCGTAGTTTACTAGCAACCTCTTCAAAACCTACTGTGCTAACCTTGGAACGCAGATCTACTACGCTTCGGTGGCCCACCCCAGGAGCAATGGCCAGGCCGAACGTGCTAACGCGGAGGTCCTGAGGGGCCTCAAGACCAGGACCTTCAAGAAAAAGTTGGAGGTTTGCGGCAGGGGATGGCACGATGATCTCCAGTCCGTATTGTGGTCCATCCAGACCACTGCCACCAAGCCAATGGGAGAGACTCCATTCGTCCTCGTCTACAGAGCCGAAGCGGTCCTCCCTCACGAGGTCAAGCATCGCTCCACATGGGTCCTGGCGTTTGACGAAACGCAGCAGGATGCCACGCGGGGGATGGACCTCGTGTTAGTGGAGGAACATCGCCGCGGAGCTGTGCTGCGGACGGCGAGGTACCAATAAGTACTTCGGCGATACCACTGCCGAAACGTCCGCTCCAGGACACTCGAGATGGGAGACCTAGTCCTGCGGTGGGTCCTCTCCAGGGACGGGCTGCATAAGCTTTCACCAATGTGGGAGGGCCCGTTCAAGGTCGTCCACATCTCCAGGCCTGGCACCGTGCACCTGGAAACATAAGACGGAGTACCAATACAAAACGCCTGGAACATCCAGCACCTCCGGAGGTTTTACCCATAAAGGAAGGCCCAGAGCCTCAGAAGCAATGCCCAGAGCCTGAGAAGCAAGGCCAAGAGCCTGTGAAGAAAGGCCCAGAGCCTGGGAAGCAAGGCCTAGAGCCTGTGAAGCAAGGCCCAGAGCCTGAGAAGAAAGGCCCAGAGCCTGTGAGGAAGGCCCGGTGCCTGTGAAGAATCGCCGCCCGTGACACTCTCATGTAATAATGAGTTGGGGCTGTACACGCCCAGAGTCTCAGGGGTGCCGGCCTCAGGCCCTGGGGCTCCTGCCCATGCCTAGTGGACAGCACTTAGCTCTGCGCTGGTGAGAAGACTTGAAGACTAGATTAGGTGCCGGACGCGGCTTTTCATTTGCTTTTCATATTTGGCTCCCTTTTTCCTTAATCGAAATTTGCGTTTGGCATTCCTTGCTGAGTTGACCCTCTCGCTTCTCTCTGTGTTTTTCCGGCTTGGGTTAGCTCGTGTTCTCTCTCTTGCATGCCTCACGAGGGGGCTGGGCAGGTGCCCTCACGAACATTTTCTCCCTTCTCTGCCTTCTCGCAAGCCGCCCTTGTTCGAGGCCAAAAGCTGGCGTGCCTCTCCTAGTCCGTGCCCCACGGGTACCGCGATACAAGGCGTCGGGCCAGGACCAGGGCGAACGACAAATCTTTTGAATGCACTCCCTAACGAGCTTTCGTAGTTCCCCAGCAGGTGCAGGCCACCAAGGCAAGATGGGCACGAGGAAATGAGCACCTCGTGAGGAATAGGGCGTCCCGGATGTACCAGGTTAAGTTATCTTTGCACGAAATAACGACACAACATGCACGGTGCCACAATCGAGGAACCATAGTTAAATACACGCCCCTAGGGCCCAAACTGGTTACATTCTTGATGCGGGAAAAAGAGTAAAACAAAAGCAGCGTCACAGCAATCTGCGGAGGCAGGCCCCTAGCAGCACCACGAACCTAGCCAGATCCTTCTTTGCACTTCACGAGGGCGCGACGACAGGATGACTCACTGCCGCCTCCAAAGCGGGCGTGGTGGCGCGGCGGCTGGCCATGGCCACTGCTGCTGAAGCTGTCACTGGAGGAAGAGCCACCCTAGCGGGACAAGACGCAGCCGCCCCCGAGGGCAGGCTCGCCCCCATCCTCGTCGCGACCGTTCTCGAGGCCGAGCACCTCCTCGCCATCGTTCGCCTCAGGGCAGCACCCGGCGCGGCAACCATCTTCCCCAAACACCATCACGTAGAGGGTCGATTCGCTGTCGTATTTGAAGTGGAGGGTGCACCGTCGACCCAAGCCGTGCGCGCGGGCGAACGTCTGCCAACCGTGGGCCAGGGCTATGTTGCCCATGGCGGAAGTCGCGACTGCAACCCAAGAGGCCTTGCTGCAGCAACCATCCACCTACAGCCAGAGTCCGCCTAGACCGGAGGCTGGCAGCTCGTTGGCAAAGAAGCGCGGAAGTTGGAGCCAGTTGCCGGCCGGGTTCCCCGACCAGATGACAAACTCCGGTGACACTTCCACCGTGTGGAAGCACGGACGGGGGGGCCACCAGAGCATGCCTCCCCTCATCAGCTGGATCGTTGTGGCTGGGACGACCCACTCCGCGCGCCGTGGCACCACTCCGACAGTGGGCCGCGACAGGGGACGCAGTGTGCTTGCACGGATGGCCACGTTCGCGCTTGGGAGCCGGCGAGCCAAGTCCCTCACGACGAGCCTTTCCCTTCTCGGCGGTAGAGAACTTCCTTTGTGGCGCCATTGGTGGCACAGCGAGCAACAAAGCAAGGGAGAAGAAGCTAGGAGTGGAGCGAGGAAGAAGAAGCAGCAAGCGAGGAAGAGATGGGCGATGTTAGCTCCGCCCCCTCCCCATTTATAGCGAAAGAAGGCCAGCCGGTACCTCCCACGACCGTAGGTAACGATGGTTTCCCTTGCATGTGTCAGGGACTCATCAAGTCGTGTAGTCACCGAGGCAGCGTGGGGAAGCGGAGACGCCCACGGCCAATCAACCGCCACGCTTCAACCAAGGCCGTAGGCTTTGGGGGCCCGCAGTGCTCCGTTCTTGGCCCTTGGTTTGCAGCGAAGCCAAGCCCGAGTGCACCTTGGGCCCGGGGGCTACTGTCGGTGTCCTGGGAACGGGGGTCCCCAGACTTGCCTGCCTGCATCCCATTGCGTGGCTGAGCCAGCAGGCCGGACGGCCCATCTTCACCAACAAGGCACCCAAGACCCTCGCGAGGGGCCAAGCCTCACGAGGCGGACGACACGAGACCACCTCCGGGGCGGCCTAGTCAGGCAGGCTCACGAGGAGCGGAGATATCAAGGCGGGGCGAACCTCACGAGGCTCTCGTGACGTGAGCCATGACGATCGACACCAGGCGGGTGCCAGCGCGCGTAGCGTCCTTGTTTCCTCTTTGATGCTAAGGAAACTAGCGCAGGCGAGGAGTACCGAGGCATCAGGCAAAGGTTGCCATTTTGGTACAACAAGACCAAGACCAGAAGGATAGCAAGACGGAGGTCATCGTGGAGCCCAAGACGACGTCACCACCGGAGCCTTTCGCAGGCGCAGACCACCTTTTGTCAGCGTGGCTTGTACTAGCTGTCCCCATTCAAATTAGCCCATCATAGTTAGCTCCCTTCCTGCTCAATATTTGGGAAGACGACCAGGGCCTCTATAAGTAGGGCTAGCCACCACCATAGAAAGGGACGGAGAGGAGAGAGGATGAGAGGACGGCATCTTAGATCACTCTCTCACCCGCACAAGTTAGCCACACACAAGAACACCTTGATCTCAGGAGGCTGTTCTTCCCCTTGTATTGTTCATCATCATCCTAAGAGGCAATCCACCACCACCACACTGGAGTAGGTTGTTACACCACAACGGTGGCCCGAACCAGTATAAATCCTATGTCTTTCTGTGTTGTGAGTTCGTCGAGTTTGTCTGCGAGATCTTAGCGAGCTAGGGTGTAGATCGATAGGAGGGAAAGACTTCGCGCGCACCCCAGTGTTCGAACCTTAAGAGTTTGCCGGAACCCCACATCCGACATTTTCAATGTAATGCCTCCAGTAATATGAATCAATGGCACTTTTTTCATGTCCTGCTAAATTTCCCATTAAGATAAGTTGCTTCTTTTCGTTAGAGATGCAACTGTCCTGGTCCGCCTACTCTCCCGTGCCCAAATACTGACTCTATAGCAGTTGTTATTGTAATGTTGCTGGTAAAATGAAGCAATGGCACCATTAAAGTAATGTCGTATTTAACGGTTGTCATGGTTAATCCTAATGCCCACACTAATATCTAGCAATGCTGCTAGAAATTGCTCCTGTCCTTGTACAATTGCCATTCAGAAAGGAACATGTTTTTTTCATTTGATGCATGTTTCATCACTTGTTAGTCACCCTCCTTTCCACCTTTTTTGTGCAAACAGAGGTATACATTTCACGCTTGATCTTAGTTGAACTGCACAAATGATATCCAAATTATAGTTGAACATTCCAGGAGCTTCATGACCAACCTGGATGTTGCTCAATTTTATTGCAACTAATGAAGAAGAAGCTCCGTGGGTTTCATTTTCTGATGGAAATGGAACTGGGGTGGAGCCCTTTTCTTAAAACAGAAGAAGAAGAAGCTGCTAGCTCATGGGACATTGCTTCATTTTACGTGAACTGCACCAAAAGGTACCATGAATTGAATCATCCATGTTGGTGACTGGTGTCATCCATTCTACGATGGCATTGACTGCAGATATGGTTCCCATCACGAGGTACGGTCCTTTTTTGTCAGACCGTTTGCCAAAGATCCTGCATGTTGATCCTGCTCTTGTGCTGCTGTTTTGGCACTGCCATGATAAAACAGTAATGTTATTATTTTGCATTTTAATCTAGTGGGACTATTAATTTGAGGCAATGTTTTTGTCGGATGTGGGGTTCCGGCAAACCCTTAAGGTTCGAACACTGGGGTGCGCACGAAGTCTTTTCCTCCCACCGATCTATGCCCTAGCTCGCTAAGATCTCGCGGATGAACTCGATGAACTCGCAACACAGAAAGACACAAGATTTATACTGGTTTGGGCCACCGTTGTGGTGTAATACCCTACTCCAGTGTGGTGGTGGTGGATTGCCTCTTGGGCTGATGATGAACAATACAAGGGGAAGAACAACCTCCTGAGGTTGAGGTGTTCTCGTGCTTGGTGCACTTGTGTGGTTGGGGATGATCTTGATGATCCCCTTACTCTTGTTTGTCCCCCCCCCCCCTTCATGGTGGTGGCTAGCTCTGCTTATATAGGCCCTGGTCCTCTTCCCAAATATTGAGCAGGAAGGGAGCCAACAACGGTGGGCAAATTTGAAGGGGGATAGCTAGTACAAGCTATCCTGAGAAAGGTGGTCTCCGCCTGGGAAAGGCTCTGGTGGTGACGCCGTCTTGGGCTCCACGATGACATCTGTCTTGTCGTCCTTCTCACCTGACGCCTCGGTACTCCTCGCCTGCGCTGGCCTCCTTAGCACCAAAGAGGAAACAAGGACGCTGCGTGCGCTGGCGCCCGCCTGGCGCCTGCCTGGTGTCGATCGTCATGGCTCACGTCACGAGAGCCTCGTGAGGTTTGCCTCGCCTTGATATCTCCGCCCCTCGTGAGCCTGCCCAACTAGGCCACTCCAGAGGAGGTCTTGTGTCGCGCACCTCGTGAGGCTTGGCCCCTCGCGAGGGTCTTGGGTGCCTTGTTGGTGAAGATGGGCCGTACGGCCTGCTGGCTTAGCCACGCCGCGGGCCGTAGGCAGGCAAGTCTGGGGACCCCCGTTCCCAGAACGCCGACAGTAGCCCCCGGGCCCAAGGTGCGCTCGGTCTTGGCTTCACGGCAAAGCCAAGGGTCAAGTACGGAGCACTGCGGGCCCCCAAAAGCATGCGGCCTCGGTTGACGCGTGGCGGTTGATTGGACGTGGGCGTCTCCGCTCCCCCACGCTGCCTCGGCCACTGCACGACTTGACAAGTCCCTGTGACATGCAAGGAAAACCATCGTTACCTGCGGTCGTGAGAGGTGCCGGTTGGCCTTCTCTTGCTATAAACAGGGAGGGGGGCTGAGCCCCCGTTACCCATCTCTTCCTTGCTCGCTTGCTTCTTCCTCCTTGCTCCACTGCTAACATCAATTGCGCATATCAGAAGGTTCTCCGCTGAAGAAAAGGGGAAGGCCCCCCGAGATGACTCGGAGCCACTTCCACTGAAGAAAAGGGCGATCCACCACTGTGACGAAGCGGCGATGCAGGTGGTGACGAGGCCTTGGTGCGAGCGGCCTCCCCCATGGTATCCGCTACCCCTGTATTTCCAAGCCGAGGGCTCAGGAGGGTGGAGCAACAAGCAGCGCCGCCCGCGCCGCGCTTGGGGTTGCCACACCACGGCGACGCGCGCCGTCGCCCTGGAATCCACGCTGCATACTCCTCGTGCGAGCTGGTGCTGTGGGCGCTGATGCCCCCAAGCTCTTGGATCCGCTTCCTGCGGTTCTTCTCCGACATGATGCTGCCGAGGGGGCCTCTCGAGCTCTGGTTGCAGCACGCCGACTGCGGCGCTCCGGTGACTAGAACGGAGATCGAAGCGGTCTCCACCGGCAAGATCTTCATGACTCGTGGCTGGGGCGAGATCGCGCAGGTCTTCGCGAGGGGTGCCCTTGCGATCCACCTTGAGTACGACGACGTATCCACGCTCTTCTTCAAGGTCTTCGATGCCGAGGGCCGCCGCCTAGAGTGCTGCTCCAGAGAGGAGCATGAGGCTGATGCGCGTTCCGCTCGCGGCCACTCCAGCAGCAGCAGCCCTTGGGAGTCCAGCAGCTCTCCTGAGCTTTACGGGACTCCGGAGACGAGCGACGACAGCTATGTGCCCCCGAGCTCTCGCCGTGCTCGGAGTAGTGCCGCCACGTCTAGCCGTCCCCGCCGCTGATCTGGATAGGGTTGACGCCGGCCTCGCGTGGCCCACTGTTGATGATGGCGTCTGCCACAGGAGGGTGTAGATAGTTTCTTTCTTAGTATTAGCTTTCATTCCCTATGAAGAATCATGAAGCGCCCTGTGGGGGCATATAAGGGTCTGTAATGTCATTTGTGCTTATTTTTCCATGTTATGAAGATTTGGTGAACGCGCGTCCTGTTAAGGCTCGGTCCCCCCTTTCTTTCCTCGCGATGGCTTGTTGCTCTATGCCGACATGTCCTGGTCCCCAGGCAAGCTACAGCTATCGCTGGTATGCCAGGTCACGTGCCATGGTCAAGGCCAGGAGGTGTGCGGCCCGAGGTCCAGTAAGAGCCCCTAAGGAGCGATGCTCAGGAGGTCCCCCTTAGCGCTCAAGCAGCCATGATAAGGGAAGAAAGGGAGTTGACGGGCTCGCAACGGGGTTGCGGCCAGGCGTGGGTGACCGTAAGGCTCAGACATTTGATCCGAGGGCGAGACTTATCTTGTGAACTTCGTGGCGATTCCTGACGTTGCGCTAGGGCCGTGCGCCAACTTGTGCAGCATAGCTAGGCCGGCCCATACGGGTTTCCCTCCTCCCATGCTCTCCTTAGCGCTCTACGCCCTCCGGTCCCGGCCCTCGAGTGAGCTCAGCCGCCGCTGGTATGCTAGGTCATGATGCCGTGGTCAAGGCCAGGGGGTGAGGGCGGGAGAGCCAATAAGAGCTCCTAAGTCGCGATGCTCAGGAGCCCCCCTTTTAACGCGCAAGCAAAGTGCACGAGAGGAAAGGAGACTCGCGGTGCCGCCTACTATCCTCCCCGCGGGGTCCCTGTGATCAGGCACAAGAAGAACATGGTTTGCCGTTACTGCCGCCTGCCTGCCGCTGGTTGGTCTGGATGAAGTGAAGGCACTGATGGCCTGGTGAGGTGACGTGCACGGGGCGTGCCGCGAGCCAGAGCTTGACCGCTCAGATTTGTCAACGTGGCAGGGACGGACCCGTGCACCAGCGCCGTGCCTGTGAGGAGGCCCCGTGGGAGGCGATGATCGAGCAGGTCATAACCGTAGGCAGGTTAAGCAGGGAAGGCAAATCAGCTTCGATAAATGCAAGAAGATACATGCCACTGGGTCCGGCCCAAGCGGCTTGGGGATGATGCTGCCCGAGGAGCGCCCCCAGCAAAGTAAGCTAAAGACATGAGCAAAAGGGATACATGCCGCAAGGATGGACCCACGCGGCCTGGGAATAATGCAGCCCGAGGGGCGCTCGTAGCTTAAACGAGCTAGGAAGATGTCAACTGGTTCTGCAGACGAAGCAGAGTTGGTGCAGCTGAAGACGTGCGTCGAAGAAATGACTCCTCGTCATCCACTGGAGCCCTGAGCCTCAGGAGGCTCTGGGGGCTGAGGAGGCTCCCTGAAGACCGTCTCTGTTTCCTCCAGGACGGCGCGGTACCTGGCCTCTTGAGCCACCGGGTCACGCCGCATGTTGCGCTGATAGGCCGACGCCATGCTCGGCAAGCCGAGGGGCATGCGGACGTAGTTGTGTGGCAGGCCCTCACAACGGCCCACACACGAAGGCCAGAAGCACTCCTAAGACGCGGCCCTGTTGAGCTCTGGGACGTCGACGCAGACGCGCTGTCGGATTTTGAGTTTCGGCAGACCCTTGAGGTTCGAACACCGGGGTGCACGCGGAGATCTCTCCCCTACCGATCTACGTCCGATCCTCTCGTGCGAATTAAGATGAAAATGATGAACAACACAAGAGACACGAGGTTTATACTGGTTCGGGCCACCGTTGTGGTGTAATACCCTACTCCAGTGTGTGGTGTGGTGGATTGCCTCTGGTGCTGATGATGGACAGTACAAGGGAAGAACAGCCTCGCGAGGGGTGTTCTTGAGCTGGTGCGGTATGTTCTACTCAGTCTCTACTGGGTTTCTCCCCTCTCTTCCTCTCCTCCCCCCTTTTCCTTTGTGGAGGCTAGCTCAATTTATAGAGGCCCTGGGCCTCTCCCCGAATAATTGAGCGGGAAGGGCGCCAACAATTGGCTATTTTGAAGGGGAACATCTAGTACAAGTTATCCTGACCAAAGGTGGTCTTCGGCTGCCAAAAGCACTGGTGATGACGCCGTCTTGGGCTCCACGGTGACCTTCGTCCGGCCGTCCGGCTGGTCTTGGTCTCGTTGCACCAAAATGGTAACCTTTGACTGATACCTTGGCATGTGCTTGCCCCCTTTGCACCAAAGGGGAAACAAGGACCCTGCGCAGGCCGACGCCCGCCTGGCGCCCGCCTGGCCTTGATCGTCATGGCTTGCGTCATGGGATCCTCGTGAGGTACCCTTGCATTGATATCTCCGCCTCCTCGCGAGCCTGCCTGATGAGGCCGCTCTTGAGGAAGCTTCCTGTCGTCCGCCCCACGAGGCTTGGCCCCTCGCGAGGGTCTTGAGCTTGGGCTGATGAAGATGGGCCGCGCTGGGCCCCCACCTGAGCCACGCCACAGGCCGCAGGCAGGCAAGTCTGGGGACCCCTGTTCCCAGAACACCGACAGTAGCCCCCGGGCCCAAGGCGCGCGCGGGCTTGGCTTAGTAGAGAAGCGAAGGGGCAAGCGCGAAGCGCCGTGGGCCCTAACAGCCTGCGGCCTTGGGCGTCGTGTGGCCGTTGATTGGACGTGGGCGTCTGCACTTCCCACGACGCCTCGGCAACTGCACGACTGACAAAAGGGGGTGCCCGGGCCAGGCTTACTTGCCCTGCTATCGTCCGTCTTGCCCTAGATCCCCTTTCTCGCTTTCCTCCCTCTTGCTCCCGAAATCCTCCAGATCCGTCTCAATCCTTCGCATCCGGCATGCCATGGCGACTCGCAAGTCCCTGGCTGATGCTTGGTACTCGCCGGCCCTGGATTCCCGAATTTGTCGGAGAAGAACCCGTCTGATGATGGTGGCGCAGGGCAGCGAGGGGGCGACTGTGCTCAAGGTCGACTCTGACCAGCCTGAGGGCAAGGGGAGCACCTTCTACCCGTTCTTTGTGAGCGCCATTTTCGCCGGTCTGGTGCCTCCTTTCTCGGAGTTCTTCCATGCCGTTCTGGGCCAATACAACTTGCAGGCCCTGCATCTCCACCCCAACTCTGTCCTTCTCCTGGCGATTTTTGCCTACTATTGTGAGGCTCATGTTGGTGTGAAGCCCTCGGTGGCCTTGCTACGCCACTTCTTCTCCCTCCGGGTTTCTGGCACTCAGGTCTCCGCATGCGCGAGCTTCATTGCATATTCCAGCTCCAACGCCATCTCGAAGCCTGGGAAGAGGATCGAAGGCTACCGAAGCAAGTGGGTCATGATGGATGTCGGGCGCCTCCACCCTCGTCTGGTATTGCCCACGGGGCAACCTAAGTCCGTTGACGCATGGTCCCGCACGAAGCTCGTCGACCCTCGCGCGAAGGTGGTGTTGAGGAGTGAGGGAGTCCTGGATTAAGGGGTGTCCGGATGGCCGGACTATACCTTCAGCCGGACTCCTGGACTATGAAGATACAAGATTGAAGACTTCGTCCCGTGTCCGGAAGGGACTTTCCTTGGCGTGGAAGGCAAGCTTGGCGATACGGATATGTAGATCTCCTACCATTGTAACCGACTTTGTGTAACCCTAACCCTCTCCGGTGTCTATATAAACCAGAGGGTTTTAGTCCATAGGACAACATACAGAACAACAATCATACCATAGGCTAGCTTCTAGGGTTTAGCCCCTCCGATCTCGTGGTAGACCTACTCTTGTACTACCCATATCATCAATATTAATCAAGCAGGACGTAGGGTTTTACCTCCATCAAGAGGGCCCGAACCTGGGTAAAACTTCGTGTCCTTTGCCTCATGTTACCATCCGGCCTAGACGCACAGTTCGGGACCCCCTACCCGAGATCCGCCGGTTTTGACACCGACATTGGTGCTTTCATTGAGAGTTCCTCGGTGTCATCGCCGTTAGGCTTGATGGCTCCTACGATCATCAATAGCGATGCAGTCCAAGGTGAGACCTTCCCCCTCGGACAGATCTTCGTCTTCGGCAGCTTCGCACTGCGGGCCAATTCACTTGGCCATATGGGGCAGATCGAAAGCTATGCCCCTGGTCGTCAGGTCAGATTTGGAAGTTTAGACTACACGGCTGACATCCGCGGGGACTTGATCCTCGACGGAATCGAGCCACTGCCAAGCGCGCCGCACTGTCACGACGAGCATGATCTAGCTCTGCCGCCGAACAGTGCCCTGGAGGCTGCACTCGCATCGGCTTCGACCCTTAATTCGGAGCCAACTGCGCCGATCAAGGATGGGTGGTTGGACGCCGCCTCAGGGGCTGCGATCCCAACGGCGATCGAGCCGAACACCAGCCCCGCACTCCGCGAGACTCGTGACTCCAAGGAGCCGGACTCCTCTCCGGACTCCGAACCCTCCGCGCCCCTGCCGATCAAATCCGATTGGGCGCCGATCATGGAGTTTACTGCCGCGGACATCTTTCAACACTCGCCTTTCGGCGATATTTTGAAGACACTAAAGTCTCTCTCTTTATCAGGAGAGCCCTGGCCGGACTACGGTCAGCAAGGTTGGGATACGGATGATGAAGAAATTCAAAGCCCACCCACCACCCACTTTGTAGCCACTGTCGACAATTTAACCGACATGCTCGACTTCGACTCCGAAGACATCGACGGCATGGACACTGATGCAGGACACGATGAAGAACCAGCGCCTGTTGGGCCCTGGAAAGCCACCTCGTCGTATGACATATACATGGTGGACACCCCAAAAGAAGGAGATGGCGATGGAACAGCGGAGGATGACCCCTCCAAGAAATAGCTTAAGCGCCGGCGTCAGCGGCGCTGCTCAAAATCCCGCCAAAGAAAATACGGTGATTCCAGCACGGGAGATAATAATACTCCGGAGAGTGCCGAAGAAAACCCCCTCTAACAAGATTCAGCACAGGAGGACGGAGAAGCCAGCCCTCATGAGAGAGCGGCAGATAGAGAGGTCGAGGACGATAATTATATGCCTCCCTCCGAAGACGAGGCAAGCCTCGAGGACGACGAATTTGTCGTGCCAGAGGATCCCGTCGAGCAAGAGCGTTTTCAACGCAGAATTATGGTCACAGCAAGAAGCCTCAAGAAAAAACAGCAACAGCTTAGAGCTGATCAAGATTTGCTAGTCGACAGATGGACTGAAGTCCTTGCAACCGAAGAGCATAAACTTGAACGCCCCTCCTAGAGCTACCCAAAGCGCAGGTTCCTACCCCGATTAGAGGAGGAAGCACTTAAACCTACATCACCAGCACTTGATACGGCCGACCGGCCACCTCGTGGCCGCGACAGAGAGGCCTCTTGGCCCTCCACTCAAGACGCACCCCATACCAAGGCACGGGAAAATGCGCCAGACCTACAAGATATGTTGGAGGACAAGGCAAGGCAAACAAGATCGATCTACGGATCGCGTGGGCGCCCCACGACTCGAGACGGTAACCGTCACGCCGGACACAAATCCGGTAGGGCCGAACACAGTAGACAAAGCTCATTGGAGCTACGTCGTGATATAGCCCAGTACAGAGGCGCCGCACACCCACTATGCTTCACAGACGAAGTAATGGATCATCAAATCCCCGAGGGTTTCAAACCCGTAAACATCGAATCATATGATGGCACAATAGATCTTACGGTATGGATCGAGGATTATCTCCTTCATATCCACATGGCCCGCGGCGATGATCTCCACGCCATCAAATACCTCCCACTCAAGCTTAAAGGACCAGCTCGGCATTGGCTTAACAGCTTGCTAGCAGGATCAATCGGTTTGTTGGGAGGACCTGGAAGCCGCATTCCTCGACAATTTCCAGGGCACTTATGTGCGACCACCAGACGTCGATGACCTAAGCCACGTAATTCAGCAGCCAGAGGAATCAGCCAGGCAATTCTGGACACGGTTCCTAACAAAGAAAAATCAAATAGTCGATTGTCCGAATGCAGAGGCCATAGCAGCCTTCAAGCACAATATCCGTGATGAGTGTCTTGCCCAGCACCTTGGACAGGAAAAGCCGAAATCTATGGCAGCACTTACGACACTCATGACCCGCTTTTGCACGGGAGAAGATAGCTGGCTTGCTCGTAGCAACAATATGACCAAGAACCCTGGTAATTCGGATACCAGGGACAGTAGTGGCAGGTCGCATCGCAACAAGCAGAAGCGCCGCATTAACGGCGACAATGCTGAGGATACAGCAGTGAATGCCAGATTCAGAGGCTATAAATCCGGTCAGCGGAAAAAGCCATTCAAAAGAAATCCTAGGGGCCCGTCCAGCTTGGACCGAATACTCGACCGCTTGTGTCAGATACATGGCACCCCCAAAAAGCCGGCCAATCACACCAACAGGGATTGTTGGGTGTTCAAGCAGGCAGGCAAGCTAAATGTCGAAAATAGACACACAGGGCTGCATAGCGATGACGATGAAGAGCCCCGGCCGCCAAACAACAGAGGACAGAAGGGTTTTCCCCCACAAGTGCGGACGGTGAACAAGATATACGCAACCCACATCCCCAAGAGGGAGCGGAAGCGCGCGTTAAGGGACGTATACGCGGTAGAGCCAGTCGCCCCAAATTTCAACCCATGGTCCTCCTGCCCGATCACCTTTGATCGAAGGGACCATCCCACTAGCACCCATCATGGCGGGTTCGCCGCATTGGTTCTAGACCCAATCATTGACGGATTTCATCTCACTAGAGTCCTTATGGACGGCGGCAGCAGCCTGAACCTGCTTTACCAGGATACAGTGCGGAAAATGGGCATAGATCCCCGGTGATTAATCCCACCAAATGACCTTTAAAGGCATAATACCAGGTGTAGAGGCCAGCTGTACAGGCTCGGTCACACTTGAAGTGGTCTTCGGATCTCCGGATAATTTCCGAAGCGAGGAGTTAATCTTCGACATAGTCCCATTCCGCAGTGGCTATCACGCACTGCTCGGGCGAACCGCATTCGCCAAGTTCAATGCGGTACCGCGCTATGCATACCTTAAGCTCAAGATGCCAGGCCCTCGAGGAGTAATTACGATCAATGGAAACACCGAACGCTCTCTTCGAGGAGCACACGGCGGCCCTTGCAGCGGAAGTACAAAGCAGCCTCTCCAGGCAGTTCTCCAGTCCGGCCATTAAACGTCCGGACACCGTCAAGTGCGCCCGGAGTAACCTACAAGAAGACCGCTTGGCACGTTTCGAGCAGGCGTAGCAATGCGGCCCCAACCCCAGCCCTCGCAAAAATGCGACACCAGTACTTCGCGTACATAACTATGCTCTAGAAATACCATGGGTACAGGGGGAGGGGCACCATCACGGCACGCCCGAAACATGGCTTAAACCGCACCAGGGGCTGCCAATTTTTTAATTTTCTCTTACTTTCAGGACTCCACTCTTCGGAAGGCCTGTGCTATAGTTCAATTGCCGCACAAACGATATAAGAACCAGGGAAGCAGACAAGCCATGCCGCATTACGGAACTCCCAGGTGGTCTCTATCACGAGCAGTATACCTGTTTCGCATACCATTCCGTAGCCTGCCCCTGGAACGGACATGTTAAATAGTCCAACCTTTTGCTTATCGCATTATTTGTATCGTTCTGCTTTGATCATAGCCCTTTTTAATAAACAATGCATAGCTTTTGTCTCTCTTTGCATTACTCTTTTTTTCAAATATATGTTCCTTGACAACATGTTGCACCCATACACTTTGGTACGGCCAAAATACGCCAGGGGCTTTAGTACCCCTCAATATGGTGTGAGAAGTCTGAACACTTTAACAAGTGTGGCACCCCGAACTTATAGCATTATATCCATCGGCTCCGAATCATGTCTTGGGTCAATACTTGGGTTTGCCCGGCTCCTATGTTTTGGTGCCTTACGTTCCGCTGTGTCGGCTAAGGTAGCACTAGGAGAACTACTGCGATTGTGCCCCAGTTGAGCTGGGTCGAGCACCTCAGTACGGAAAGCTAAAACTGACCGTCATGATGAAGCGAGAGCTAGTCACTGTTCGAGAGGTTTTTTGAGTCCCTAAAGACTTCTGCCGCTTAGAGCGAGGAGTCGGCTCTGTCCGGCCAAGGCGTGGATAGCGCCCCGAACCCGGTCTTCCGAATACCAGGGGCTTCGCCAAAATTTAGAATTATAGAATTCTATGGCTAAGTGAGAGTGTTCACGCATTATAGTCTGATTTCCTTGTTCGCTGTGCTGAGCGCCTCCCTCGAAGGACCCAAACATGGGAAAAAGAGTGCTCAGGTTTATCCCCGAACACCCCAGCACTAGCGGCACGGGGGCAGAAGCCGACGACTCGCCATCTCTCAGAATTGATAAACAACCACACAGAAGGTAATATTTTAAATTCCAGCAGCATTGCTTAGCGCATATGAACAAGTTTTCAGTGCACAGGACAAAACAAGCGAGTTTTACTCAAAAATTACATCCCTGGAACATTCATCCGCCACAAGGCGGGCACCCTTCAGAACATCCGTATAATAATTCTCGGGCTTGCGATGCTCTTTCCCAGCGGTGGCCCGTCCTTCACAAGCTTCTTAGCATCCAGATTGCCCCAGTGCACCTTAGCACGGGCAAGGGCCCTACGGGCACCTTCAATGCAGACGGAGCGCTTGATGACTTCGAGCCTTGGAAAGGCCCCCACCAGCCGCCGCACCAACCTGAAATAGCTCCCAGGCAGAGCCTCTCTAGGCCACAGCCGAACTATGAGGCCCTTCATGGCCTGTTCGGCCGCCTTGTGGAGCTCGACCAGTTGCTTCAGCTGGTCGCTCAGGGGCATGGGGTGTCCGGCCTCAGCATACTGAGACCGGAACACCTTCTCTGTCGAGCTGCCCTCCTCGGCTCGATAGATACGGCATCATCGGACACGCTATGGGGAAGATCTACGAACGCTCCTGGAGAGCTCCGGATCCGGGGTCTTTTGGGATTCGGCCTTGGCAGACTTGGCATTTTCAATAGCCATCGCGAGCTCGGACGCTCGCGTCTTTGAGTCAAGCTCCAAACTCTCATGTTTTTTCATGAGAACCTGGAGCTCTTGCCGCACCTTGCCAACTTGGGCCTCATACTTCTCCCGCTCGGTGCGCTCCGTGGCCGCCCTCTTCTCGGCCTCGGACATCGCTTGCTTAAGGGTCGCCACCTCAGACATGGCCCCTACAATAGCCACGATAATCCTGTCATTTTTTGCAATTGCACTTTTTATATATATTTAAAATAAGCTATTTCTTACCTTCTTTGCCCTCGAGCTGCATCTTGGCACGCCCGAGCTCTTGCTTGGACTGCTTGAGGTTCTGCTTTAGCGTGTCCACTTCCACAGTCAGTGTGGCGAACGCCAGCAGAGAAGCTTGCATACGCATATTGACTCCTTTTTGTTAGACTGCTGCGAATTTTATTTGATCATCTATTTGGCTTTTCTTCCCGAACGCCAAACAGAGCATTAGGGGCTACTGTCTATGCGGTAATATTATTTACACATTCTTTACTTACTCAAAGCCTGTTAAAAGGCTAGCACAAGCTTCAGTTAGTCCGCTCTTGGCGGACTGAACCTTCTGGACCACTGCACTCATAATGGTGCGGTGCTCCTTGTCAATGGAGGCGCCTTTGAGCACCTCCAACAGATTGTCCGGCGCCTCCGATTGGACGGGGGTCACTGGCACGGTGGGCTTGCTCCTCTTGGAAGGAGGTCGCCCGCCGGACTCTGGAACCCTTGAAGGTTCCGGAGCGGTGTCCGGCCTAGTGCCGGACTTGGAGCCCTGGGGGGTTTTATCCCCTTTACTCCTGGAGTCTGGGAGGTCGCCTTGCGGTGCCTCCAGGACCACCTCCTCCTGGCTTGGAACCTGTTGGGACAATACTTCGGCGTCGTCCGTAGGGCGGGGGGAGGTGGCCGTTGGAAGCGAATTCACATCCGACGAGTCCAGTGAACCGCTCGACGACACGTCGAGCCGGTCTTTTGGTGGGCTGCATAATCATATTCGACATAAGGGAAAGCTGTGCAATAAAGGAATACTATGAATTACTCTAGTATCCGGATACTTACGATTTCGCTAGGGGCTTGGCCCTCAGCGGCCACTCCTCTCCACCGTCGTCGGCGTTGGTGGAGTAGTCCGGAGGAAGGGTTTTCCCCTTGTTGTACCCTTCGGCCTCCCCAGTGAGGGCGGCCTTCCTTTTCTTCTCTCCCCCCGCTAGAGGGGGAGAGGTCTCTTCTTCCTCCTCCTCGTCTTCACGGGAGGAATGCGCCTTGGAGCTGTCGGATGATGAACCCGACACCTCCTGGCGCCGGGCACTTTTTCAAGTCCCCGTGGCCTTCTTCGTGGCCTTCTTCTCCGGCACCACATAGGGTGCCGGAACCAGCAGCTTCGCCAAGCGAGCATCGGCTGGGTCTTCGGGCAAAGGAGCCGGACAGTTGATCTGTCCGGACTTCGCCTGCCAAACCTGTCAAAGGTAAGGGAACTTAGATCCCGTATAGAGTTAAACTATGAAAAAGTAATACCATGTAAAATGTACAAACAACTTACCGCACTAGCGTGACGCTGCACGTTGAATCCGTGATCCTCGGTAGCAGATGCGGGAGCCTCGGCGCCCTTGAAAAGCACCTTCCAGGCATCTTCGTATGTCGTGTCGAAGAGTCTGCTTAGAGTTCGGTGATGCGTCGGGTTGAACTCCCACAGATTGAAGGTCCATTGTTGACACGGGAGGATCCGGCGGATGAGCATGACCTGGACTACGTTGACAAGCTTGAGCTGCTTGTCCACCAGGATTTGGATGCATGTTTGCAGTCCAGTCACCTCTCCTTTGCTGCCCCACGACAGGACCGTCTCTTTCTAGGACGTGAGCCGCGTTGGGGGTCCAGACCGGAACTCGGGGGCTGCGACCCACTCAGGGTCGCGCGGCTCGGTGATGTAAAACCACCCCGATTGCCACCCCTTCAGGGTCTCCACAAAGGAGCCCTCGAGCCATAATACGTTGGGCATCTTGCCCACCATGGCGCCTCCGCACTCCGCCTAGTTGCCGCGCACCACCTTCGGCTTGACATTGAAAGTCTTGAGCCATAGGCCGAAATGGGGGCGGATGCAGAGGAAAGCCTCGCACACGACGATAAACGCCAAGATGTTGAGGATGAAGTTCGAGGACAGATAATGGAAATCCAGGCCATAGTAGAACATGAGTCCCCAGATGAATGGGTGGATAGGAAAGCCCAGTCCGTGGAGGACGTGGGGAAGGAACACTACCCTCTCATGGGGCCTTGGGGTGGGGAGGAGCTGCCCCTCTTCGGGAAGCCTGTACGCGATGTCGTTAGACAAGTATCCGGCCTTCCTCGGTTTTTTTATGTGTCCCTCCATGACGGACGAGACCATCCACTTGCCTCCCGCTCCAGACATGGCTGGAGAAGGTTGAGGTGGGGAGTGCGGACTTGGGCGCTGGAGCTCGAGTGCGCGAGAATGGATAGGCAAAGGAGGAAGAAGGCGTAGGTGAAAAGGTGGATCCTTATCCCCTTATATGGGTGGACGCAACTACGTGTCCGCACCAGCCTGGTAAAACTCGCTTATCCCCAAGCGCCGTAATCAATGGCGCGGTTGGGTTACCCACGCCCGTATTGATGAGAATCCCGGAATAAGGGGACACGATCTTTGCTTCGACGAGACGTGCCAAGGAAACCGCCTCGCATGACACACTGAGGTGGGACAATAAAACGATTCGAATAAAGGCTTGGCCGTGGTGCGATGTCACACTACGGAATACGTCAGCAGATTAGATTTGTGTAAATATTATTCTCTCTATGGCAATATGTGGAAACTTATTTTGCAGAGCCGGACACTATCTTTGTGTTCAAAATCTTCTATGAAGTACTCGGAGGAGGAACCCGCCTTGCAATGTCGAAGACAATCTGCGCGCCGGACTCGTCGTCATTGAAGCCTGGTTCAGGGGCTACTCAGGGAGTCCTGGATTAGGGGGTGTCCGAATGGCCGGACTATACCTTCAGCCGAACTCCTAGACTATGAAGATACAAGATTGAAGACTTCGTCCCGTGTCCGGAAGGGACTTTCCTTGGCGTGGAAGGCAAGCTTGGCGATACGGATATGTAGATCTCCTACCATTGTAACCGACTTTGTGTAACCCTAACCCTCTCCGGTGTATATATAAACCGGAGGGTTTTAGTCCGTAAGACAACATACAGAACAACAATCATACCATAGGCTAGCTTCTAGGGTTTAGCCTCTCCGATCTCGTGGTAGATCTACTCTTGTACTAACCATATCATCAATATTAATCAAGCAGGACGTAGGGTTTTACCTCCATCAAGAGGGCCCAAACCTGGGTAAAACTTCGTGTCCCTTGCCTCCTGTTACCATCCGGCCTAGACGCACAGTTCGGGACCCCCTACCCGAGATCCGCCGGTTTTGACACCGACAAGGACGATGAACGCGGACCTGAGGCCAAGCAACTTGGGGGCGGCAAAGCTGACTGGGGCCACGCTCCTGAGGGAGTTCTTGGAGCACCGGGTGGCTCCGCTTCATGAGCACTCACTCCCACTGTGGAGGCTTGGAGGAGCAGACGCCGCCCTGCGCCTGAGCTCCGAGGCCCTGACCGACGAGGATCTGACTGCGGCCCTCTATTCCTTGGTTGGGGAGACGTGGCGAGCCCGGTGGGCGCCCCCGTCCCCTTGATCCTTTGTGACGACTGGGAGCAGGTGGTGAACGCCATGCCCATCTTCAACGGTGAGGGGCTGGTGCCCGCGGCAGCTCCCGAAGATCTAGCGGTCCTGGCAACGGTGAACTTGTCCTCTGGCAGCTCCAGCGGGGGAAAGGGGGAAGAAGAGGCGGAGGAGGAAGCGTCCGACTCGGAGGAGACTGGCGAGGATTGCGGGGAGTCCTTCCCTCGGCCAGGTCCCAGGCCCTCCGCTCCATGCCGACGACGACGAGGCCAGCGCCAGGCGAGGAAGGGAGGGCTCTTCCTCGGTCACGAGGAAGAGCAGGTCGAGGCTAGTTCCCCCAGGGTCGGCTCTGGTCCCTGGGGGGTCCAAGGCCAGCTCCATCCCTCCTAACGCGCCTTCTTCTTCCGGGCCCCCCAAGGCTGACCCCCGCTGCAGGCTCTCGGGCTTCAAGTTTGGCCGGATGTTGCTTGAGTCCACGGACAACATCCAGTAAGTGCTCAATTCGTGCTCTGCTTGGTTTCTGCCGCTGAGGCTTGACCTTTGCGCTCCTTTACCAGGCCGGCACCTGCTGCCAAGAGGTTGAGAGAGGCTTCTATGGCCCCACTTGGGGCGAATCCGTCTGCCAGGGCGACGCCTTCGGCTGTTGGGGGAGAGGAGTCGAGGCCCGCGCCTCTCTGACCCAACCGCCCTCACGAGGCCAACTGGGGCACCTCGGCAAGGAGTCAGCCCCCGTGGCAGACGCTGCGGCCGTGGTGGCCAAGGCTTAGAGGTCCCTTCCTGCCAAGCCGTGGTCACGCTGCCATCTTCTCTGCCTGCTCCACAGGTTCTTGGCTCTTCTGCTCCCTCAGCCGCAGTCCTGGACCAGGTTTCCAATGAGCTGAGCCAACTGCGGGAGGATCTCCTAAGCATGGACCCTCGTCTGGTGGCTGGGCGCCTGGAGTTGGCCTCTGGCTGGGCCCGTTCTGCTGCTTCCGTCCGAGCGGTGCTGAGCCAGGCCATGTCGTCCTCTGACGAGGAGAAGCGGGCCGCTAACCAAGCCAAGGCCGCTCACGATGCTGCCCTGGGCGACGCTGCAACTGCCCAGGGCCACTGCAAGACGCTTGAGGCCGAGCTGCAAGGCCTGCGCGACGAGCTCGCCAAGAAGGTGCACAGCCGCCAGGAGAAGGAGAAGGAGATGAAGGCTAGGGAGGCCGCCGCCAAGGACCGGGATGCCAAGCTTGATGACCGCCACAGCCGACTGGAGACGCTGGAGCGGTCGCTGAAGGCGGAGAGGACCGAGCTGGACGCCAAGGCGAAGGTCCTGACGGAGGACCGGGTGGCCTTCGCGAAGCTGGAGAAGAAGGCTCGTGGCATACTGAAGACGATGTATGAGAGCAGCCTGGAGGAGCCGTTGGCTGGTGCGGAGGACGGCCTCGCCAAGCTGCTCCCCTTCTTGGTTGATGCGCTTGAGGATGTCGCAGACGGCCTTGGCCCCACGGTCGAGGCCGAGGCGCATGCCCTGTCTTCTCGGTGCTGACGCATGTCCTCAGCCATGTCTACCTGTGCGACCCCAACGTCGACTTCGACAGCCTGCTGGAGCCCGTGAGCGGCGACCGTGCCGCTGCCGCCGCTAAGGCCGTGAGAGGCCGAGCCGAGGTTTTGCTGGGGAAGTTCCGCTCCCCCAGCGTCCTGCCCGGGCGCAGTGCCGCCGGCCTCGTGACCTCGAGAGGCGAAGCCGTCCAGTGTGACTCCACCACCGGTGACGGCGTTACTGGGGAGTGATCCCTTCACGACTTCCATCCTGTTTTATTCCTCCACACGCACCATGCCTCGCGGAGGCGTTTAAACTTGTGTTTGGCGTTGTGGAACCATCTTATGGCTTGTAATATTTGCTTTGAATTTCCTGGAATTTGCATTTTCCTCTCCTACTTGCTTACAGTCTACGTTGGTAGGGCCGAGCCCCGCGTGTACCTCACCCAGCGTTATCCCCGACCGGAAACCATGGACGAGACTAAGGAGTGAGGGGCTACGTGGCAAGTTAGGCTCCTGAGTCGCGATGCCCAGGATTCCCCCTTGACGCGCGAGCAACAAGTAGGGAAGGGGGAGCGAGGAGTGGATTGATCGTTCTACATCGGCAGGGCCCGGTCCCGCGCGTACCTCACCCAGCGTTAGCCCCGACCGGAAATGATGGACGGGACTAAGGAGTGAGGGGCTACGTGGCAAGTTAGGCTCCTGAGTCGCGATGCTCAGGAGTCCCCCTTGACGCTCAAACGGGTTTCGTACCTTGGCTCCACTCCGGGAGTGGCGCGCGACGACCAGGTCCAAGGGACCTGGCTGGGTGGCGTGCGCTCAGGCGAGGCCCGGGCGTAGCCCCCGTGTCCAGCCCCCTCGTGCGGAACTCCTAAGGGGAGGCGTTGTGATGGTGCCGGACACTGAGCTCTGGGCTCCCTGAGGTTGGTATGGTTGTGGGCCGCCCTCAGTTGTTTATCACCAGCGCGGAGCATAGCGCTTCCGTATGTGTACGGGCATAGCCGCTCCTCGGCAGTGTCGTCAGCCAGCGCAGAGCATGGTGCTTCCACTGGTGCGTGGGAGGGGGCTCCCCTTCGGGAGGAGCCCCCGGGACGTGTACAGCCCCGCCCTGACACTTGGCCGGCACGGTAGGGCTAGGAGAGGTGTATCTAGGCACCCATGAGCCAGCGTGGGACTCACGAGGCCCTACCTCGAGGCCGGTTGCGCCTGGCTCTGGGCCTTTATCAATTGGTGTGTTCCTGCAGGGTTGTTAGAAAGCAAATGCTCTACGTCCTCAGGTCCCAGCCCTTGAGCGAGCTCAGCCGCCGCTGGTATGACAGGTCGCGATGCCGTGGGTCAAGGCCAGGGGGTGAGGGCTGGAGAGCTAGTGAGAGCCCATGAGTCGCGATGCTCAGGCGCCCCCCTTTTAACGTGCAAGCGCTTTGCATGACGACAAGCAGTAGGCCATAATTATTGGAATCAGATTAAGCATGAAAGAACGACTTCATCCTAAGGTAAATGCGGGAAACGCAACTGCCGCTGGGTCGGGCCCGAGCGGCGTGGGGATGATGCAGCCCGAGGGGCGCCCCCAACAAGGTAAATAAAGAGAAAAACCAAAATGGATACATGTCGCGGGGATGGACCCACGCGGCCTAGGAATGGTGCAGCCCTGTGGGTGCTCCCAGCTGAAAGTAGAACTCTGAAAGATGTCACCTGGTGCTGTTGAAGATGAAGTGATGCTAAGGAAGTAAGCGATGCGTGGTGAAGACGTCAGCCCTCATGAACCCCCAGGCACAGGGGCCTCGAGAGGCTCCGGTGGCACGTGCAGGTCTTCGGGGACCATCGCCACCTCCGCCAGGACCGCGTGATGCCTGACCTCCTGAGCCTCCAGAATGCTCCTCAACAGGCGCTGATGTGCGGCGACCGTGCTCGGTAGGCCGAAGGGCATGCGAACGTAGCTGTGAGGTGGTCCCCCGCAGCGGCCTACGGCCGAAGGCCATAGGCTCTCCTGGGACGCAGCTCGGTTGAGCCCTGCTGCGTCGACGCAGACGCGCAGTCATCCATCCTCGCCTGGATGTGGGGCCATGGTAGGTAAGCGGCGGCTGCCGCGCATGACTCTGGACTCTTGTAGCTCATGGGTGTTCCTTGCGATGAACTCATGAGGGTTTGGCCTCCTTTGACTTGTACCTTCCTGAGGGAAGCGTGCTTGAAAGCACCCCTCCAAGTGGTGCCCGAGCGCCTCCCCCACGACCTTGGCAAGGTCGGCGGCTCTCCAAGAGAGAGCCCCCGAGCCCTGCCTGAGAAGGGCGTCGGGCACGCCTTCCTATGTGTGAGAGGGTGGCGCTCCCTGATCGGGCGCGAATCCTGACGCGATACCTCCGGAGGTGCCTGCCTCCTTGTGGCTCGGGCCAGCTGAGGTCTTCTTCTTCTTCTTGAGGGTCGCCTCGGGAGGCCTCCCGCTCCCGTGATCTGGGTCTTCGATTGCTGCGGCTTGGAACGCACGCTCAAGCGAGCACACTACGTCCCTTTCTTCACAGTGTACGGTGATGACTCCACCGCTTCCTGGCATCTTGAGGACATTGTAACCATGGTGAGTCCTGCCATAAACTTGGCTAGGGCTGGGTACCCAAGGATGGCGTTGTACGGCAGGCGGATGTGAGCGACGTCTAAGTCGATGAGCTCGGTGTGGTAGTTGTTGCGTTGCCCGAAGGTGACCGGAAGGCGAACCTGCACAATTGGAATAGTGGAACCATCGGTGACTCCTGAGAAAGGCTTGGTCGGCTGAAGCTGGTCGTATGGTACTTGGAGATTGTCGAGCTTCTTGATGGACAGGACATTGAGTCCTGCCCCGCCATCGATGAGGGTCCTAGTGACCTGCACGTTGCTGATGACTGGGGAGCAAAGCATTGGGAGGATTCCGGCCGTTGCCGCACACTTGAGCTGGTCTGCGAAACTGAATGTGATCGCGCACGAAGACCACCTGAGAGGGCGTGTGGCCTCAAGCTTGGGAAGGACTGCATTCACCTCGCGAGCAAACTGCTTGAAGATGCGATGTGAGGCTGGGGCCTGGGTGCCACCCAAGATGCAAGCAATTGCACGCGGCTCTTGGAAGCCCCCAGCCCCATCGTCTTGGTGCTGGTCTTCGTTCCTCCTTGGTGGTGGCGGCAGAGGAGGGAGGCCTGCATTGCCGTGCTGGTGGCCCTCACGAGGCTGGTCCTACCAGCGGTCCTCGCGAGGGCGGTCACGCCATCCCTGGCAAAGGCCACGGTCTTCCCGTCGTCCGCCACCTCTTCCTCCTCCTCGGCCATAGCCCCTGTCGTTGCGCTCTGGGCGTCGGCCGATTCGCCCATCTCGCACAGCTCTGAGCTCTTGACACTCGTTGCTGTTGTGGGTGTGGAGGTCGTGGTACACGCAGTACCGTCCGCCCTTGGATGACTCGGGCTAATCCCTGCCTTGCTTGGTGTCCGGTTACGCTGCTAGCACGACAGCCCCCTTGCGCTTCACGTCTTTGGCCTTGAGCTTCTTTTCTTCCGGGTCGGCTACCGGGAGCTCGAGGAGGGAGAGATGCCCTTCCTCAGCCCTGGCGCACTTTGTCACCAAGTTGAACAGCTCCAGGGATGTGCACAGGTCTTCATGGATTGCTAGCTCTTCCTTCATCTTGACGTCGCGCACACCGTCGGAGAAGGCTGAGATGACGGCTTCTTAAGTTACCTTGGGGATCTTGAGGCGAGAAGTTTTGAAGCGCTAGATGTATTTCTGCAGGGTTTCTCCTGGCTGTTGCTTGATGCGGCGTAGGTCGCTCATGGTCGGGGGCCGGTCGCGAGTGCCCTGGAAGTTGGTGATCAAGCGGGTGCGCATCTCGCTCCAGGAGGAGGGGCCAGGTTCAGGAGCCAAGTGCGGGCACCGTCCTTGAGCGCCATGGGGAACCAATTCGCCATGACCTTTTCGTCTCCGATGGCGGCTACGATGCCTAGCTCATAGAGCTGCAGGAACTCCGCGGGGTCCGCTGTGCCATCATAGCGCAGAGGGAGGTCAGGCTTGAACTTGCCTCGCCATGTGACGCCGCGCAGCTCGGGGGTGAAGGCGAGGCAGCCCGCCGTGGCCACTGGTGCCCTTTGCTGCTGTTGGACTTGTTCTTGCGGGTCACCATGCGCCTCCACTGGGAGCAGCGCGGGGTCTTGTCGTGGAGGCGCTGGGGCATGATCTTGGCGCGCCGGCGCTGGGAGCGCGCGAGCACCTTCCCGGGGACGTCGGATCTCTTGGCAGCTCCCTTCTTGTTGCGCAGGTGCCAGACGAGGAGGGTCCCGCCCTGGGGCTGCGCGTCTTGGAGCCAAGGCACCTTGGGAAGGAGGTGGCGGAGGCGCCTCCTGATCCTCGCCCCCTGCATGGGACGGAGGGTGAGGCAGTGATAGGGACCACAAGGGGGAGCCCCCTGTGGCACTGACGGGCTCGGTGATGCGGGTGAGCCAGTCCTTGTAGAGGTCGTCGACGGGGTGATAGTGCAGGAGCTCCACGCCAAGAGCAGTGAGGCGTGCGCATCCATTAGCGCGTGACGGGCGTGGGACGACGAGCCAGCTGGAGTCAGCGACGGGGTGGCGGTGCGGCCATCCCGCCGCACCGAAGGATGCTGGGATGAGGCCTGCTACTCGTTCCCCGCCGGGCCGGTGGCGGCGTTGGCGGCGGGCGACGGGGAACGACGAGGGGGGCCGCAGACGGGCGTCGTCTGGGCAACGCGAGTGGCGCGAGCATCCCGGCAATCGGCGTGAGCCCGACGAGCGTCAGCCATGGACACAACGGAAGATCACACGCGAACAGCGGAAGAAAGATTCCATCGCACCCCTACCTGGCACGCCAAATGTCGGATTTCGTGTTCTGGCAGACCCTTGAGGTTCGAACACTCGGGTGCGCACGGAGATCTCTCCCCTACCGATCTACGTTCGATCCTCTCGTGTGAACTAAGATGAAAATAATGAACAACACAAGAGACACGAGGTTTATACTGGTTCGGGCCACCGTTGTGGTGTAATACCCTACTCAAGTGTGTGGTGTGGTGGATTGCCTCTAGGGCTGATGATGGACAGTACAAGGGAAGAACAGCCTCGCGAGGGGTGTTCTTGAGCTGGTGCGGTATGTTCTACTTAGTCTCTGCTGGGTTTCTCCCCTCTCTTCCTCTCCTTCTCCCCCCCCCCCTTTCCTTTGTGGAGGCTAGCTCTATTTATAGAGGCCCTGGGGCTCTCCCCGAATAATTGAGCGGGAAGGGCGCCAACAATTGGCCATTTTGAAGGGGAACATCTAGTACAAGTTATCCTGACCAAAGGTGGTCTTCAGCTGCCAAAAGCACTGGTGATGACGTCGTCCTGGGCTCCACGGTGACCTCCATCTGGCCGTCCGGCTGGTTTTGGTCTCGTTGCACCGGAATGGTAACCTTTGCCTGATACCTTGGCATGTGCTTGCCCCCTTTGCACCAAAGGGGAAACAAGGACCCTGCGCAGGCCGGCTCCCGCCTGGCCTAGATCGTCATGGCTTGCATCATGGGATCCTCGCGAGGTACCCTTGCATTGATCCCTCCGCCTCCTCGCGAGCCTGCCTGATGAGGCCGCTCTTGAGGAAGCTTCCTATCGTCTGCCCCGCGAGGCTTGGCTCCTCGCGAGGGTCTTGAGCTTGGGCTGATGAAGATGGGCCGCGCTGGGCCCCCACCTGAGCCACGCCGCAGGCCACAGGCAGGCAAGTCTGGGGACCCCCATTCCCAGAACGCCGACACGCGCAGCTCAGCACCCTCGCCTGGGTGGTGAGCTGCGCCCTATGAGTGGTTATCGCCGCGCAAGGCTCTTGCGTCTTGCAGTTCCTGTGTGGTCTTGGTGATGAACTCCTGAGTGATGGGCACCCCTTGCCCTATGTTCTCCTGGGGAAAACGTGCCACATAGCACGCCTTCAAGTGGTGCCCAAGCGCCTCCCTTGTGAGGTTGGCAAGGCCTGAGGCCTTCTAGAAGAGAGCCCTCGAGCCCTGCCCAAGGAGGGCGCTGGGCGCGCCTTCCTATGTGATGGAGGGAGGCGTCCCTGGGATGGACGCTGATCCTGATGAGGCTCCTGCCACGACGCCATCCTCCTGAGGTCCTGCGCGGTGCAGCTTCTTCTTCTTGGGGATGGCCTCCAGAGGGCCCTCACTTTTGTTGTCGAGGTCGTCGATTGCTGCAGCTTGGAAGGCGCGCTCGAGGGAGCACACCGCATCCCTTTCTTCACACGGGACCGTGATGATCCCGCCGCTTCTAGGCATCTTGAGGACGTTGTAGCCGTGGTGGGTGGCTGCCATGAACTTGGCCAGGGCCGGATACCCGAGGATGGCGTTGTACGGCACGCGGATGTGCGCGACGTCGAACTCGATGAGCTCGGTGTGGTAGTTGTCGCGCGTGCCGAAGGTGATTGTCAGATTTCAGGTTCCGGCAGACCCTTATGGTTCGAACACTGGGGTGGGCGCGGAGATTACGCCTTCTACCTCCCCGTCTTGCAAAGATCTGAACTACTGAAAGAACTGCACAAGAGACACGAGGTTTATACTGGTTCGGGACACCATTGCGGTGTAATACCCTACTCCAGTTTGTTGTGGGTGGATTGCCTCTTTGGGCTGGTGGTGATGAATAATACAAGGAAGAACAGCCTCGCGAGGGTCTGTTCTTGGCTGGGGTGATGAACTGCTAGGAGGAGGTCAGCCACCCTTCTCTTTCTCTCTCTTACTCTTACTAGCCAACCGAACGAACGAACCGAACTCCTTGCTACGTGGGCGGCTGGTCCTATTTATAGAGGCCCTGGTCCTCTTTGCAAATATTGAGCGGGAAGGGAGCCAACAATGGCGGGCTAATTTGAAGGGGGACAACAAGTATCAACTATCCTGACAAAAGCAGTCTTCGCCTGCGCAAAGCTCTGGTGATGACACTGTCTTGGGCTCCACGGTGACCTCCGTCTCGTAGTCCTCCTGGCCTTGGTCTTGTTGCACCGAAATGGCAACCTTTGCCTGATGCCTCGGTACTCCGTGGCTGCGCTTGCCCCCTTTGCACCAAAGAGGAAAGAAGGACGCTGCGCGCGCTGGCACCCGCCTGGCGCCCTGAGTCATCATGGCTTCCGTCACGGGCACCTCGCGAGGTACCCCACCTTGATCTCTCCGCCTCCGCGCGAGCCAGCCTGACAAGGTCGTGCCTGAGGAAGCTCCGTGTTGTCCGCCTCGCGAGGCTTGGCCCCTCGCGAGGGTCTTGAGTCTTGTGCTGATGAAGATGGGCCGCGCTGGGCCTCCTTTGAGCCACGCCGCAGGCTGCAGGCAGGCAAGTCTGGGGACCCCCGTTCCCAGAATGCCGACAGTAGCCCCCGGGCCCAAGGCACGCCCAGACTTGGTCGTGCCGAGAGGCGAAAGGGCAAGGGCGAAGCGCCGCGGGCCCTAAGAGCCTGCGGCCTTGGGCGCCGCATGGCGGTTGATGGGACGTGGGCGTCTCCACTTCCCCATGACGTCTCGGTGATTGCGCGAGTTGGACAAGTCCCTGCATGCAAATTGTGTCATGATTACCTGCGATCGTGGAGGCCGGCGGTTGGCCTTCGCCGGCTATAAGTACGGAACTGCGCGTGCCCTTCCAGTCCATTCCTCCTTGCTTCTCCTTCTCCCCGATCCTTGCTCCGTCCTGCTGTGATGGCTCCGATCCGCCGGTTCTCTGCAGCGCAGAAGGGAAAGGCCCCCCGAGAGGGGCCAGACCCGCTCCCGCCGAAGAAACGGCTCGCCCTTTGCAGCCGGGACGAGGAGGACCGTCAGGTGGTGTCGAGGCCTTGGTGCGAGCGGGCTCCGTCAGGGTTCCCGCTTCCCTTGTACGCCCACGTCGAGGGCCTCAAAGGCGTTGATGCCGATCCCCGCGGTCAGCGCCGTCGTCGGCGCCGTCGGGTCACGAAAGCGTGGGTTGTTCCTCCTGGGGTCCACGCCAAGGGCTCCTCCCAAGAGTTTGTGCTCCATGTCACCATTCCTCTCCAGTCTTGGATCTGTCTGCCTCCCTTCTTCGCCTCCATCATCCCGCCGGGGGAGCCCCTGGAGCTCTGGCTGCAGCACGCCAGCTGCAGCACCCTCGCGACCGAGGCAGAGGTCGTGGTCGCTGCCCCGGGCGAGGTCTACATGTCTCGTGGCTGGAGAGAGATCGCCCGGGTTTGTAGGGTAAGGGGCGTCTTCGCGGTCCACTTGGAGTACGATGGCGCTTCGGCGATGTTCTTCAAGGTCTTCGACACGAACGGGCGCCGGCTGGAGTGTTGCCCCGGGAGAGGTGGCCAGGACCTTGCCCTGGTGAGGGCTAGGCCCGTCGACCGCTCCCTTGGCGGCTCTGCAGGCGACGGAGGCGCCGGAGGGTCCAGCGACTCCGGCGAGATCTTCGCGACTCCGGAGACGAGCGACGACAGCTACGAGCCCCCAAGCCGGCGCCGCTCCCGAAGCAGGGCGGGCTCGTCTGGCTGTCGCCGACTCTGATCTAGATGGGTTGGCGCCGGCGCTTGACGGCCCACTGTTGATGATGGCATCTTTTGCAGGAGCGCATGTAGTTAGCATACCTTAGGATCCGTTCCCTGCGAGGAATCAAAATGTGACCCATGGGCTTGTAAGGTGCTTGTAGTCCCGTTTGTTAATACATAACCTTTGCTGCAGAGCTGTGTGAGTTGTTGATTCCGTCTGAGCTCAGTTCTCCCTTTCGAACCTCGCAAGGGCTTGGTGCTCTGCGCCGACAGGTCCCGGTCCCAAGGCGGCGTCAGCCGTCGCTGGTATGCCAGGTCGCGATGCCGTGGTCAAGGCCAGGACGTGAGCGACCCGAGGTCCGGTAAGAGCCCCTGAGTCGCGATGCTCAGGAGGTCCCCTTTGGCGCCCAAGCAGCCGTCGCTCGGCGAGAAAGGGGAGCGACGTCGCTGACACGGAATTGCATTAGGTGCGGGGGTAGTGCTATGATAGCTGGTGCTTTCGGGCGGTGACTTATCTCGAGAGTCGGGGATTATTCCTGGTGTGTCGTCGGGTCCGCGCGTCGGCAGGAGCGGAATCGCTCGGCGGCGTCCTCGCGTGCCCCTTCTCCCCCGCCTTTGATCCCATTTCTGCTCTACGTCCTCGGGTCCCGGCCCTCGAGTTTGTTTCAGCCGTCGCTGGTATGCCAGGTCGCGATGCCGTGGTCAAGGCCAGAGGGTGAGGGCTGGAGAGCCAGTAGGAGCCCTGAGTCGCGATGCTCAGGCACCCCCCTTTAACGTGCAAGCGGTTCGCGCGGGCAAGAGTGAAAGGAACGCCGCGAGGGCCTTGCCTGGTGCAACTCCCTTAGGGGATCCTGTAAACTCATCATAGAAGGAAGAAAGGTTGCCATGACAACTATCAGTCTGCCGTTAGTTGCTTCCGAGGGGAGGTGTGGCACTGGAGGCTTGACGAGGTGGCGCCATGCGGGGCTGCCGCGGCCAGAGTTCGGCCAATCAGGTATGTCGGCGTTGCAGGGACGGACCCATGCGCAAGCATCGTGCCGTTGTGGGAGCAATTCCGTCAGTTGGCGTCAGTTGAGCAGGCAACTAGATCAAACACGTTAGCCACGAAGGAGGGGATTCATTCAAACAGATGCTGGGAAGGTAGAAGTCACTGGGTCGGGCCCGAGCGATT
The DNA here is from genome assembly GCA_034509565.1 of Triticum monococcum. Taxonomy (NCBI): domain Eukaryota; kingdom Viridiplantae; phylum Streptophyta; class Magnoliopsida; order Poales; family Poaceae; genus Triticum; species Triticum monococcum. The sequence goes on along the minus strand of CM067843.1, from coordinate 254,171,070 downwards.
TGGGGATGATGCAGCCCGAGGGGCGCCCCCGTCAACGCAAGCTAACAACATGAAAGTAAAAGGGATACATACCGCAGGGACGGACCCACGCGGCCTGGGAACGATGCGGCCCTGGGAGGGCGCTCCCAGCTGGAAATGAAACTTGTAAGATGTCACCTGAGGGTGTCGAGGGCGAAGGGGTGTTGGTGCTGCAGACTCGGTAGGCTGCGGAAGCCTATCCTCACGAGCCCCCAGGCCCAGGGGCCTCGGGAGACTCCGGAGGCACTGGTAGCTCTTCGCGAATCATCTCCATCTCCACCAAGGCTGCGGAATGCCTGTCTTCTTGAGCCTCCATGATGCCCCTCATGAGGCGCTGGCGCGTAGCAACCGCACTCGACAAGCCGTAAGGCATGCGAACGTAGCTGCGGGGCGGACCCCCGCAGCGCCCCACTCGCGAGGGCCAGAGGCGCTCCATCATAGCGACTTGGTTGAGCCCTGGTACGTCGATGCAGACGCGCAGCCCACCATCCTCGCCTGGATGGGGAGCCACAGCCGGTAGACGGTGGAAACCTCTCATGATCCTTGATTCCTGTAGTTCCTGAATGGCCTTGTTGACGAACTCCTGCGGGTCTGACCTTCCTTGCCTTGCTCCTTCTTGAGGGAAACGTGCTTCGAAGCACGCCTCCACGTGGTGCCCAAGCGCCTCCCTCGTGACCCTGGCCAGGTCGGTGGCCCTCTAGGGGAGAGCCCCCGAGCCCTGCCTGAGGAGGGCGCCGGGTGCGCTTTCCTATGCGATGGAAGGAGGCTCCCCTTGGGCAGACGCGGGCCCTGAGGGGCCTGCCTCCCGAGGGGCTGGTCTGGACGATGTCTTCTTCTTCTTGGGGGTGGTCTCAAGAAGCCTCCTGCTTCGGTGATCCGAGTCTTCCAGTGACGCGGCCTGAAAGGCTCGCTCCAGGGAACACACTGCATCCCTCTCTTCACAGGGCACCGTGATGACTCCGCCACTTCCTGGCATCTTGAGGATGTTGTAGCCATGGTGAGTCACGGCCATGAACTTGGCCAGCGCTGGGTACCCAAGGATGGCATTGTACGGCAGGCGGATGTGGGCAACATCGAAGTCGATGAGCTCGGTGCGGTAGTTGTCGCGTGCCCCGAACGTGACAGGGAGGCGGACCTGCCCAATCGGGACCGTGGAGCCGTTGGTGACTCCGGAGAAGGGTTTGGTTGGCTGAAGCTAGTCGTAGGGCACTTGGAGATTGTTGAACGTTTCCACGGATAGGACATTGAGCCCTGCCCCTCCATCGATGAGGGTCTTGGTGACCAGTACATTGCTGATGACTGGGGAGCAAAGCATCGGGAGGACTCCAGCTGTGGCCGCGCACTTGAGTTGATCCGCCGAGCTGAATGTGATGGCGCATGCCGACCACCTGAGAGGGTGCATTGCTTCAAGCCTGGGGAGGACTGCGTTCACCTCGCGGGCAAACTGCTTGAAGATGCGTTGGGAGGCTCGGGCTTGAGCTCCGCCCAGGATGCAGGCGATTGCGCGTGGCTCCTGGAAGCCCCCAGCCCCTTCATCCTGGGGGCGGTCCTCGTTCCTCCTTGGCTGAGGCGGCAGTGGAGGGAGGCCTGCGTTGTCCTGCGGGCGATCCTCGCGAGGTTGATCCCTCCAGTCCCCCTCACGAGGCAGGTCTCGCCAGCGATCCTCGCGAGGCTGATCGCGCCACCCTTGGCGGGGGCCGCGATCATCCCAGCATCCTGCGTTTCTTCCTCCCCCTCGGCCGTAGCCCCGATCGGCGCGGCCGGGACGACGGCTGTTCCTTCCTTCTCGCACGGCGCGGAGTTCTTGGCATTCGTTGGTGTTGTGGGTGTGGAGGTTGTGGTACACATAGTACCGGCCGCCCCTGGAGGACTCAGGCAGATCTTTGCCCCGCTTGGTGTCTGGTTCCGCTGCGAGCACGGTAGCCCCCTTGCGCTTCACGTCTTTGGCCTTGGGCTTCTTCTCCTCTGGGTTTGCGGCAGGCAGCTCGAGGAGGGAGAGGCGTCCCTCGTCAGCCCTGGCGCACTTGTTCGCCAAGTTGAACAGCTCCAAGGAGGTGCACAGGTCTTCATGCATCGCCAGCTCCTCCTTCATCTTGACGTCGCGCACACAATCAGAGAAGGCTGAGATGATGGCCTCCTCGGACACCTTGGGGATCTTGAGGCGCGCGCTGTTGAAGCGCTGGATGTACTTTTGCAGGGTCTCTCTGGGTTGTTGCTTGATGTGGCGCATGTCGCTCACGGCGGGCGGCCGGTCGCGGGTACCTTGGAAGTTGGTGATGAAGCGGGTGCGCGTCTGGTCCCAGGAAGAGATCGTGCCTGGAGCCAGATTCAGGAGCCAGGTGCGAGCTCCTTCCTTGAGCGCCATGGGAAACCAGTTCTCCATGACCTTTTCGTCCCCGCTGGCAGCCTCGATGCCCAGCTCATAGAGCTGGAGGAATTCTGCAGGGTCAGTCGTGCCATCGTAACAAGGAGGCAGGTCCGGCTTGAACTTGCCGGGCCACGCGACGCTACGCAGCTCGGTGGTGTAGGCACGGCAGCCTGCGGTGGCCATGAAAGGCCTCGGCTGGTGGAGAGCTTGGTCTTGTGGGTCCCCACGCACTGCAGCTAGGAGCAGCGCGGGGTCTCGGCATGCCGGAGCTGGAGCAGGGTCGCGGCGTGCTGGAGTGGGGAGCGCCCGGGAAACTCCTTGCGGGCGTGGGATTTCTTGGCAGCTTCGTTCTTGCTACGCCGACACCTGACGGAGCGAGTTCCGCCCAAGGGCCACGCGCCTTGGAGCCATGGCGTCTTCTTGGAGAGAGGTGGCTGGTACGCCTCCGGAGCTTCGTTGCCTGCGCGGGGCGGGGTGTGGCGCAGAGGAATGGACGGCGCGGGAGAGCCCCCTGCGGCGCGGACAAGCTCGGCGATGCGGTCGAGCCACTCTTTGTAGATGTCGTCGACGGGGCGGTAGCGCAGGAGCTCGTTTGCCGCGAGGAGCTCAGCTAGAGCCTCCATGGGTGCGCAGAGCGCGCGGGACGAAGAACCAGCTGGTGCGAGCGATGGAGTAGCGGTGCGGCCGTCCTGCCGCATGGACGGATGCTGAGACGACGCTTGCTGCTCGCCCCCCGCCGGGCCGGTGGCGGTGTTGATGGCGGGCGATGGGGAACGACGAAGACGTCCGCCGACGGGCGCCGTCTGGGCGACGCGAGAAGCGATGGCGGCCCGGCGCTCGGCGCGGGCCCGACGAGCGTCGGACATGGATGCGACGGTCGGAGGAGAACAGGGCGGTGGACGACGAATTCCGGCGCACCCCTACCTGGCGCGCCAAATGTCGGATTTCGGGTTCCGGCAGACCCTTAAGGTTCGAACACTGGGATGCGCGCGGAGATTACGCCTTCTACCTCCCCGTCTCGCAAAGATCTAAACTACTGAAAGAACTGCACAAGAGACACGAGGTTTATACTGGTTCGGGCCACCATTGTGGTGTAATACCCTACTTCAGTTTTTTGTGGGTGGATTGCCTCTTGGGGATGGTGGTGATGAATAATACAAGGAAGAACAGCCTCGCGAGGGTCTTTTCTTGGCTGGGGTGATGAACTGCTAGGAGGAGTTCAGCCACCCTTCTCTTTCTCTCTCTTAGTCTTACTAGCCAACCGAACGAACCGAACTCCTTGCTACGTGGGCGGCTGGTCCTATTTATAGAGGCCCTGGTCCTCTTCCCAAATATTGAGCGGGAAGGGAGCCAACAATGGCGGGCTAATTTGAAGGGGGACAGCAAGTATCAACTATCCTGACAAAAGCAGCCTGCGCAAAGCTATGGTGATGACGCCGTCTTGGGTTCCACGGTGACCTCCGTCTCGTAGTCCTCCTGGCCTTGGTCTCATTGCACCGAAATGGCAACCTTTGCCTGATGCCTCGGTACACCGCGGCTGCGCTTGCCCCCTTTGCACCAAAGAGGAAAGAAGGACGATGCGCACGCTGGCACCCGCCTGGCGCCCTGAGTCATCATGGCTTGCTTCACGGGCACCTCGCGAGGTACCCCACCTTGATCTCTCCGCCTCCTCGCGAGCTAGCCTGACGAGGCCGTGCCTGAGGAAGCTCCGTGTTGTCCGCCTCGCGAGGCTTGGCCCCTCGCGAGGGTCTTGAGTCTTGTGCTGATGAAGATGGGCCGTGTTGGGCCTCCTTTGAGCCACGCCGCAGGCCATAGGCAGGCAAGTCTGGGGACCCCCGTTCCCAGAACGCCGACAGTGACAGGCAGGCGGACCTGCCCTATTGGTGTGGTGGAGCCGTCGGTCACTCCTGAGAAAGGTTTGGTAGGCTGGAGCTGCTCATATGGCACTTGGAGGTTGTCGAATGTGTCGATGGATAGGACATTGAGCCCTTCACCGCCATCGATGAGAGTCTTTGTAACCTGCACATTGCTGATGACTGGGGAACACAACATCGGGAGGACACCGGCGGTGGCCGCGCACTTGAGCTGATCTGCCGAGTTGACGCGGCCTCAAACTTGGGAAGCACTGCATTCACCTCGTGAGTGAATTGTTTGAAGATGCGCTGAGAGGCTGGGGCCTAGGCGCTGCCCAAGATCCAGGCGATTTCACGCGGCTCCTGGAAGCCCCCAGCCCCCTTGTCCTGATGATGATCATCGTTCCTTCTTGGTGGCGGCAGCGGGGGAAGACCGGCGTTGCTTTGGGGGCGATCCTCACGAGGCTGGTCCCTCTAGGCCACCTCGCGAGGCTGGCTTTGCCAGCGGTCCTCACGAGGCCTATTGCGCCATTCCTGGCACTGGCCACAGTCGTCCCAGCATCCGCCTCCACATCCTCCTCCACGGCCGTAGCCCCGGTCGCTGCGCTCGGGGCCTCGACCGTGCCGTCCTTCTCGTATGGCTCTATACTCCTGGCAGTCGCTGGTGTTGTGAGTGTTCAGGTTGTGGAAGGCGCAGAATGGTCGGCTCTTCTTGGATGACTCGGGCTGATCTCTGCCCCGTTTGGTGTCGGGCTCCGCTGCTAGCACCGCTGCTTCCTTGCGCTTCACGTCCTGCCTTGGCTTTCTTCTCCTTTGTGCCCGCGGCTGGCAGCTCAAGGAGAGAGAGGCGCCCCTCCTCGGCTCTTGCGCACTTGGTCGCTAGGTTGAACAGCTCTTGAGATGTGTAGAGCTCCTCATGGATAGCGAGCTCTTCCTTCATCTTGACATCACGGACGCCTTCGGAGAACGCGGAGATGATGGCCTCATCCGTGACCATGGGGATCTTGAGGCGGGTGTTGTTGAAGCGTTGGATGTACTTCTGGAGGGTCTCCCCTTGTTATTGCTTGATGCAGCGCAGGTCACCCGCGGCCGGCGGGCGGTCGCGAGTGCCCTGGAAGTTGGTGACGAAGCGGTCATGCATCTCGTCCAAGGAGGAGATCGAGCCCTGCTGCAGGTTCAGGAGCCAGGAGCGGGCCCCGTCCTTGAGAGCCATGGGAAACCAGTTTGCCATGACTTTCTCGTCGCCGTTGGCTGCTTCCATGCTCAGCCCGTAGAGCTGCAGGAACTCCGCGGGGTCGGCGGTGCCGTCATAGCGAGGAGGCAGATCCGGCTTGAACTTTCCTGGCCAGGCGATGCTGCACAGCTCGGGGGTGAAGGCGCGGTAGCCGGCCGTAGTTATTGGGGCCCGCTTCGGAGGTGGAGCTTGGTCTTGATGAGGTCCGCGCGGCGCCACCGCGGGCGGCGCGCAGTCTTGACGAGGCGGCGCGGGGAGCGCGGGTGCAGCTCCTCGCGGGCGAGGGATTTCTTGGCAGCTTCTCTCTTTGCGCGCGGGCACCGGGCATGGCGGATCACACCGCGGGGCCGCGTGCTTTGGTGCCAAGGCTCCGTCTTTGGGCTGGGGTGGTGGTGGCGTGCCTCGGGCCTCGTCGCCCATGGCCGGCTGAGGGTGAGGCAGAGAGACGAATAGCGCCAGGGAGCCCCCTGCGGCACGGACGAGCTCGGTGACGCGGTCGAGCCACTCCTTGTAGAGGTCGTCGACTGGGCGGTAGCGCAGGAGTTCATTTGCGGCAAGGAGTGTGGCCCGTGCCTCCATGGGAGCGTGGCGTGCATGGGACGAAGAACCGGCGGGCCTCAGCGATGGAGTGGTGGTGTAGCCATCCTGCCGTACCAAAGGATGCAGTGAAGATGCTTGCTGCTCGTTCCCTGCCAGGCCGTTGGCAGCGTTGGCGGCGGGGGACGGAGAACGACGAGGTGGCCCACTGATGGGGGCCGTCTGAGCAACGCGAGCGGTGAGGGAAGCCCGACGCTCAGCTCGAGCACGGCGAGCGTCCGCCATGGAGACGATGGAGCGACAGAGCGACGAACTGATTGAAGGGAAGCTTTGGCGCACCCCTACCTAGCACACCAAATGTTGGATGTGGGGTTCCGGTAAACCCTTAAGGTTCGAACACTGGGGTGCGTGCGAAGTCTTTTCCTCCCACCGATCTACGCCCTAGCTCGCTAAGATCTCGCGGACAAACTCGACGAACTCGCAACACAGAAAAACACAAGATTTGTACTGGTTCGGGCCACCGTTGTGGTGTAATACCCTACTCCAGTGTGGTGGTGGTGGATTGTCTCTTGGGCTGATGATGAACAATACAAGGGGAAGAACAGCCTCCTGAGGTTGAGCTGTTCTCGTGCTTGGTGCACTTGTGTGGTTGGGGATGATCTTGATGATCCCCTTACTCTTGTTCGTCCCCCCCCCCCTTCGTGGTGGTGGCTAGCTCTACTTATATAGGCCCTGGTCCTCTTCCCAAATATTGAGCGGGAAGGGAGCCAACAACAGCGGGCAAATTTGAAGGGGGGCAGCAAGTACAAGCTATCCTAACAAAGGTGGTCTCCGCCTGCGAAAGGCTCTGGTGGTGACGCCGTCTTTGGCTCCACGATGACCTCTGTCTTGCCGTCCTTCTGGTCTTGGTCTTGTTGCACTGATATGGCAACCTTTGCCTGACGCCTCGGTACTCGTCGCATGCGCTGGCCTCCTTAGCACCAAAGAGGAAACAAGGACGTTGCGCGCGCTGGCGCCCGCCTGGTGTCGATTGTCATGGCTCATGTCACGAGAGCCTCGTGAGGTTTGCCTCGCCTTGATATCTCCGCCCCTCGTGAGCCTGCCTGACTAGGCCACTCCAGAGGAGGTATTGTGTCTCCCACCTCGTGAGGCTTGGCCCCTCGCAAGGGTCTTGGATGCCTTGTTGATGAAGATGGGTCGTACGGCCTGCTGACTTAGCCATGCCGCGGGCCGCAGGCAGGCAAGTCTGGAGACCCCCGTTCCTAGAACGCTGACAGTTTTGGCATCGCTAGTGCCACTGTTTTTTCTACATATCGAAAGAGGGGGTTCCCTTCGATTTCATTAAAAAACCAACCATAGAGAACCATTATCCGACAACATCTCAGTGTAAACGGGCAATCATGCAACTACTACTAGAACGGGTTGAGTACTAGTAGGAGACAAGTTCGCCACATAAGCTAGGCAGGTAGGGGGACGCAACACTAGCTCAACCAAGTTTGGATTACAACCCGAATGCTACCATAGAAACATTAGGTGGAAGATAGGGACTGAAAGAGCCAGCTTCAGCATCCCAGTCTAAGAACCCCAGCCTTCATCCTTGCGACGCACGGTACACCTCATTTGCCACCTGCTCGACCCTAGTGTCACTGATAAAATGAAGTAATAATACGGTTAAAATAGAGCGAGTGTCCTCTCTATCATTTCATTTCCAATGTACATAAAGAAAGTGCTTCTCTTTGTTAATGTATGTTTCATCAAGTAGTCCCATTGTTAATGTTCAAGCGTTTCTGCAAACTAGGGCGCTTAATTTTAGTTGATCTCCACAAAAATGGAGATTTGAATGTCTCAAGGGCCCTCCTTGTACTACCGATGTACACTGATGTTCATCACTGGCAGAAGGTGTATCGGGGAGACTTGGGACAATTTCTAGTATGAGGCATGGCGTACCATATGAGGCGTCGCAGGGCCCATCTCGCGCTCGCAGCATGGCATACTATGGTACTATCGCAACATTTTATTATATTTATTTTACGTGTTTCATCAACTAGTGCCACTATAATATAATCACGCTTTTTCATTATCTGTGCAAACAGGGTTATTTAGCTGTATTTTGTGGAACTGCACAAATGTACGGATGGAACCGACATATATGCAGAGTGCAAGGTGTGCCAAGTAAAAATTACCGACACCAACCAGGCTCCATGCACGCATTGGCATCCACCACCACCAGTGGGATGTGTGGCGCTCTTTGTGGACGGATCTTTCTCGGCAGCAAATCCTCTAACCAAATACTAGTAGCTTATATTGGTAGTTTTCTAGGTTGTACTCTTTTCTAAAAGAAGCACCAATCTATTTTTCTTTATTTGTACACAGTGTCACAACTTTGACCCAAAGGTCCAGTGCTATTAAAGGGTGATTGGCGTAGTACTCGAAGACTGATTGTAAGCATGATTTTCATTAGTTGTCACACTGATTGTAAGCATGAGCAGGTGGAAAATTAGGTTAGTGTGAAGCTTACCTTAAACCCTACCACCGCCGTTGAAATGAGGCGAGCGTCGAGGGAACCATGGAGAACGGCGGGGAAGCGACGTCGCGCCATCCGGCCTCCTCTTGCGGTGGGAGGACGAATACTCCTGTGGCTCCGGCTGGCTCTGCACCCTCACGAACGGCACACCGTACTCAATTGATTCGTTATCCTCTAGGTGCACGACCTTCGACCTGTAGGCCCACCACCTCCGCCTGACTTTTGCCTCGGGCGAATCTGTCTGCTCCATCGCCCAGAGGAGATACTCGATGAACTCGAAGGACTATGGCGTGACTGCCGCCAAGGAGTACATGTACATCGCCGCCCTTATCGCCGTCGTCTCGCTCTTTCGCATACATTGCCACATGGCCCTCACCGTCCTCGAAATCTCCCAGTCATTGTCAAACAAAGTAAGGATGTCCATCAACCTGGCTAACTTTGCCTGGTCACCGCCGGCGGTCTGCCTGATTCGCTGCTGCATCCTCTCCATAAATGTCCTTCTGAGTGGTCCGGTGCTAGCTTTGGAAGATGGGAGGAGAGACGGTGGTCTTGCAATAGAGAAGAGGGAGAGGTGAGACGGTGGTTTTGGAATGGAAATGATGGAGAGGAGAGGAGGTGGTTTTTCAATGGAGAAGAGGGAGAGGCGACACGGTGGTTTTGGAATGGAGATGATGGAGAGGAGAGGAGGTAGTTTTGCAATGGAGAAGAGGGAGAGGCGAGATGGTGGTTTTTGAATGGAGATGATGGAGAGGAGAGGAGGTGGTTTTGCAATGGAGAAGAGGGAGAGGAGCGTGCGGCAGCGATTTAAGATTGGACGAGAGGGACGACGAGCTGTGACTGGATCGGAATCAAAATCAATTTACCCTTCAATTAAGAAAGCGACCCCACATTAACTAGTCTCCCTTTTATTCTGGGCCATAATTTACCATGATTTTCGCAAGTAAAATATATGTTATACGTTGCGAAAATAATATAATTTGAAGGTACATTCAGATATGAACCAACCGATACAATTTTTGGTGACATGCATTCACATTTTTTTGTTAAATACAGTACGTGGTCAAACTTTGACCCAAAATACACAAAACAAAAATACTTCCAAGACCAGCGCCGCTCTTCGCTCTTCTCCTCTTAAACCACCACCGTTGCTCTCCCGTTCCAATCTAAATCCAACGCCGCTCCTCTCCTCTTCCATTTCAAAACCACTGCCCCTCCCCTCCTGTTCCAATCAAAACCCAGCATCGCTCCTCTCCCGTTCTAATCCAAAACCAGCGCTACTCCTCTCCTCTTCCATTCAAAAACCACCGCCGGCGAGTGAAGGTGCAGTGGAGAAGTAGATCGATGGAGGAGTACAGCTGATACATGAGGATCGCAGATGGCAACCCTGTGAAGCTAGCTAGGATGTTGGAGATACAGTCTTGGTTTGGCAACAAGGACCAACTAGCGGCGACAGCGACATCCATGGCCAAATATCTGCAACAGAGCGAAAAGGCGGTGATACTCCCGGAAGGAGTCGCGTGGGAGTACATAGAGCTGCTCCTCTGGGCCATGGAGCAAACAGATTCACCGAATCCAATCGTGAGGGAGCGGTGGTGGGAGTATCGATCCCAGATGGAGCATCCACCAGAGATTGAAGGATCGAGCATCTACAGGGTGCCATTTGTGAGGGTGTCGTGCAAGAGCGAGCCGGTGGAGTCTTTGTCGACCGAACCCAACTGCAAGAGGAGAAAAATAGTTGGTCCGACTATGCTTCCCCACCATCCTCTCCCTCGTCATTCACATCGCCTCACGGGGCGGCTGTCTGCCGCCGAGGAATAGGAGGGACTGCACCCCAGCCCAATAGTCGAGCAGGTTGTGAATTGTCAGGAGGAGCTTAGGGTTGTCAGTATTTCCAGGTTGTGAATTGTGTTTTGTGTTGTGTATTTTGAGAGTACTTTCACATATGAATGTCTTTTGAATTTCAGATTTGTAGTATTGAGCATATGAAGTATTTTATGAATTCTAGAGATCTATTTTTAGCACTTAAAATGTAGTTACATAGGAGTATAAAAGTGCAGACAATGTGATTCTCAGAGAAGAAACTGCAAGTTTCAGTTACAGATAAGAAACTCCAAGTTCAGTTTCAGATAAGAAACTGCAACTTTCAGAGGCAGGGCATTTATATTAACACTGCCTTTTCAAATAGTGTTAACATCATGTTGGAATTTTTATTCATGGTCGATACTGGAACTACCAGCCAGTTAACATCATGCTGATCAACATTCATGCATAGCACATCTTCACATGATGCACAGTCAAAATGATATGCTATTTTCAAAATGCCCACACAATGTTGAGCCTGCGAAAAACAGAGAAAACGAGGGACGAAGTTTTGGCAAGTGTTGGACCTATTGTGCGTAGATGACAATTGGGACCCACATGTCAATAAAGGCAGAGGCAAAAAATTTGGAGATATTTTCTCTACACAGGTGGAATCGAACCCGGGCGGAACAGTTGTCGGGTAGTGTCACTCGGCCACTAGGCTAGTTCAGTTGTTTCGTTACTAATAAGGCACTTCCTCAGGTGGTCGGATCTCCTCCTGAACCTTTGTGCGCTCGCCACAACGCCATTGTCTGCCATTGTGAACATGCTGAACAAACGAGAGGAATCTAGAGAGGACTGTACATGGAGAGGCGGACAGTCGGGACCCACCAGGTCTATGGCCGTACACAAGCAAGTGCCTCATCAAAAAAAATAGTTCCTCCTAATGCTATACTAACATTGGGGCCCATGGGTTTGACAACATAGTTACAGTTTTTAGGTGCTTCAATGTAGTTATTATAGGAGATAAATTTACAACGAAGCCGGGGAGCTGGCAGGTATCATTTATTATCACTAGGGCAGCAAGTATCAGCTGGGTTTTGGGCTACCCCGTCTAGGCTTTCTTTTTTAACATGCGCAGCCCACGACCTCAGATGGGAGGTCCATAGGCCTGTTTGTATTTTCTTGAGGGCCGTCATGTATTGACCGGCCTATGGACCTCCCATCCGAGGTTTTATTTTTCCTGAAACATCGGCATCCCAATTTATGTATATTTTTTGAAGAAAACGCAGAGGTCTATTCTATTTTTCTATATAAGAATAGGAACGCCTAGTCCAACTTATGTTTCCCTTCTAACCATATTATATATATTTAAATTATTTTATATGTTATTATATATTATTGTTATTGTCATCATATATTTAACAGATACTTACATATGTAAGAAAACAATATCCCACATCTTATTAACTTATAAAAATAATTTCTTAACAATAAAATCCTGGATTTTTTGGCAATGAAAGTCCTGGTGATTGTGTACAAAAGCTTGGTAAGATTTAAGGACCAATGTAATAATAAATCACTTATTAGTTAAATATATATAACAAAATGCTCAGCCCCTATTTATTTTTTGATAACATTGTTGCGCCCACCACAACATTATAATTAGAATCAGCCCGGCGAAATCGTGTATTTCGAGAAAGTGCAAATGGCCTGTAATTTTTTAGGAAAAACATAAATAGGCCGCATGGACGCTACATTATTTGTTCACTCAGCCCAGCTAATGGACTGTAATTCAAAAAAGAGATATCAAATTGACTGTAAATTCTAGCCCGCAAAAAAAGACTGTAAATTCTGAAACATGGGTTGAATACGTGCCACATTTTTGGAGGCTGAAATGTGGGCCAATAGGTCGAAGCCAATGCAAGTCATTGTCAACTTAGTCAACAAATGATTCTGACATTGTTAGCCGTTGGATTTACATCCAACGACCGACATCCATCTTCAATCTCTCGTCTTCTTCCTCCAGCACCGCCGGGACCACCTGCTCCCGCCTCCTGCTGCTAGCAGCTCTGCTTAGCATGCTTCGCTGTGAAGCGCTACTCCACCATTGGCCAGGCCATCCCTCCACCCCTCCACACCTCCGGTTCTTCTCCACCAACTGCCGAACAACACTGCACCAGAACCAGTTAACCCTCGTACACCTCTCCGTCTGCGACTCTACTCCCGCGTCTTCCCATCTCCGGCTCGTTGCTGTCCGGCGCCTTGCCGTCATCCACCACCTTGGATGCGCTCGGCGCGGAGTTGTCAACGTGGTCAATGAACGACACCATCGGAAGTAGACTGTGCGTGGAGAGGCTGATAGCTGCGTCCGCGGCCGCACGCAAGAAAATGCCTCCTTATTACGTGCAAAATAATGATTCCTCCACCTGACAGCTATGTCAGGACCCTGATTCCAAGTCACATCGATCTAGCCGGTAACACCTCATATCACATTGCGGCCTCACGCACGGTATCCCCACGGGTGTCGCATTACCATGGCTCGGGACCGTTTGCGCCATTTGGCTCACGTATATGATAGTGTCACTAACATCCATATGATAGAGAACCTGGGCCGACATGGCTAGTCGTGAACCCAAAGCGGCACAGACCTATGGAGACAGGCATACATGAACCACATGGAGCATGTCGGTCATCAGCGAGTGAATCCGGGCTGTAGCACTGGGCTAACAGGACTCCGGGGAACCCGGGCTGTAGCAGGCTAGGCAGGACTCCGGAAGTCACCGCGTGACATTTCCCCGAAGGGACGGACATAGGAACAAAGTGAAACACATGCCGGCCAGTCAAGTGTCCTGAGTAGTAGTGTTGGGCTAGCAGGACTCCGGTGAATCGGGCTGTCGCGGACTACTATGGCTCAAGGACCACTAGATTACATTTCCCCATAAGAGAGGCTGCCAAGGATAAACAACTATATTGTCGGATCCCACACAGATTGAGCATTTCAATCATACACACAATATGCTCGATATGTGCAAATACAACATGGCATCACAACAAAACTCTACAACTCAAGTACTTTATTTAAAGGCTCCAGAGAGCCATACATAACATGTTCATACAGGTAGGGGTCACATGACCCGACACTCAAGTCATACAAGCACACAAGCACATGCGGAAGCAAATAGTCTGAGTACAGACACTAGAAAGAAAGAAGGCTTCTTGGAGCCTGTCTATCTACATAGCGCCATCCATGGCCAGGATCACCACCTGGGTGGCAAGTCACTCATCGACATCGAGATATACATAAAACCCATCGGAGGGGGCGGTGTTGTCGTCTGAAAACAGTAATTAAGCAAACATGAGTACAAAGGTACTCAGCAAGTCTTACATCAGAAGCTACTATACATGCTCATTCTCAAGAAGGTGGTGGAGTTATTGCAGCAAGCCAGCTTTGACTCTTGGCTAAGCTATCCTACGGGACACCACTAGTCAAATAGTTTTCGCACACGAGTCCACTAATCACCAACACAATACTCCACCGGACATCCTCCCTCGTCATCCTACGAGAGAGCCATCCTCGGTACTCACACTTATCTTGAGGCTTTTAGTAGTATCCACTAACTTGTCTATGAACTGTATAGGCAACCAAGTAGTCCTTTACCACAGACGCGGCTATTCGAATAGATGATGTTAACCCTGCAGGGGTGTACTTCTTCATACACGCTCTCACCACTTACTGCCGTTTACACGACATGTACTCGGCAACCTTCAAGCGGAAGCCCAACGAGGGTGTCGGCGGCCTACCTAAACACTCAAGTCTCTAGTCCAGGTTTATCGCCTATCCAGGTTCCATCTGCAGGGAGTCCGCCGAGGTTTCCACATATGGCCCCGAACGATGTGAACAGGGTTCCCGAGACACCAAACGGGTGACTCGGTACACCGTGCCACGGTGTATCTACCGCATCATAGCCCACCCCTAGGGTCAGCGCTACGCACGGCCGCCAACACATAACCTACAAACACCAGAAACTAATTGAACTCCTGGACAGAGTAGTAGGGTGATTAAGAAGCCGAGAGGGTCCATTGGTTTTGGGCCCAATGTATGGTAGTAGCTGATTCTTAAATCACACATACAGAACTCAGTTCTTAGGGACGGCCTCAATGAAACAACCCACCATGTACTCCTACATGGCCTCTCATCGATACCTTTACCAAATCATGTTCAACACATCCCTCACATTACTGACATAATCATTTCACTCTAGCCCATCACCCAGATGAACCAGACCTGACACAATTCTAAGCATAGCAGGCATAGCAAGGTAGGAAACACATACATGGCTCAATCAACTCCTACACATGCTAGTGGGTTTCATCTAGTTACTATGGCAATGACAGGTCATGCATAGGATAAGGGTTCAACTACCGTAGCACACAGCAGTTTGAAACGTTGTTGTCTTAATGCCGTAAATGAGAGCAGAGGCGAGAACATGGGATTGTATCGATATGATCAATGGGGCTGCTTGCCTGATGGAGTGGTAGTAGGGTACTGCCCTTTAGTTGGATACTCGGAGATATCCTCGGAGGCAGAACCTACCACGAAAGACACGCAGAACATAATCAACACATGACAATATGCAACAATATGATGCATTCTATGACATGGCAAAATGATGTGTCCTGCCTAATGCAATGTGAAACAAGTTGAAATGGGTCCATTTGAATTAAAGATTCAAATGAGGGTTAAAGTTCTTATGCATAATGAGTGTGTTAGCTTGTTTCACCTAAACAGCAAAGTTAAAGTGGTTTGTCATGCATGGATCCATTACAGATGGATAGATTGAATTTTTCTGATCATTTTTCATATATAATTTGTTTGATTTGGAGCTATGGTTCATTTTCTATTATTTTTAGAAGTTTAGGCTATTTTCTGGAATTTCCTATATAAAAATAAATCCAGAAAATGAATAATTGCATCAGCACTGCGTCACTGTGACGTCAGCGAATCAAAGGCGCCAGGGCCAGTCAAACCTGACTGGTGGGCCCCGTCTGTCAGTGTCTCAACTAACTAACATAATTAAGTTAGTACTAACTAACTGTGAGTGGAGCCTGGGCCCACATGTCAGTGACCTAAACTAACTAAAATTAGTTAGCACTAATCCTAAACTAATTAACAGTCCGGCCCCACCTGTCATAGGCTCAGGGGGGAAGTCAACCTGGCCCACCCAGTCAAGTCCACGGGTCAAACCCGCCGGCGTTTAGCCGCCGGCGAGGCCAGACGCGGCGGAGGGGCTCGGGTTTGCATCTCCGACGACCAAATCGACGGCGGAGAGCAGCTACGTGACGCGGGGAGCGAGCCGCATTGAGTGGTGGCAGTGAGTGGAGCTAGGGTGGTCGGAAACATCGCCGGCGACGACCTTGGCGGCCGCCGGAGTTGGGGCGGGGTCGAAACCGAGGCTGCGGGGAACGACGAGGCGCGTGGAAAGTGCTACGGGCTGCTTGGGCTGCGGCGAATGCGATGGCGTGCTCAGAATCGAGCCAGCGTGGCTGTGGCCGCGACGGTGACATGCAGAGGCGGCAGCGCGTGCGGGCGAGCTCGGTGTGGTCGCTGTGGTGCACAAGAAGGCAAGCGG
The DNA here is from genome assembly GCA_034509565.1 of Triticum monococcum. NCBI lineage: Eukaryota > Viridiplantae > Streptophyta > Magnoliopsida > Poales > Poaceae > Triticum > Triticum monococcum. Next base: position 254,155,103 of record CM067843.1, on the reverse strand, counting down.
GGAGGATGGGGAGGTCCAGCAGCTCACGACGGTGACGTAGGAGCAGACGATACGGTCGGGGACGAGCTGATGCGGCGGCGACGGCGATGGTGATCTGCAGCGGTGCTCGGTGGAGTCGAGCTCAAAGAAGATGAAGCAGGGTGTGCGAGCGCTCGAGGCTCGGGCTGCTCGACGGAGAGGACGGTGGCGGAGCTCGTGGACACGGCGGGGCGGTGCGGGGACGACGGTGGACGTGAGAACTACGGTGGCGTGGCTGCGGCAGCGTCAGCCATGGCTTCGGGGGAGCGAGGGAGAGAGCAGGGGGGAGGAATGAGGTGTCCAGGGGGTCGGGGCGGCGCCGCGGAGGCGTTTCGAGGCATCACGCTGGCGCGGGCGATGGCAGGCAGGCAGAGAGGTGGCGTGGCGAGCTCCTGTGCTTGCTGTCGAGCACTTGCTCGCCTTGCTGGCTAGGCGACGCAGCTTCGTGGAGCGGCTGCTGGGCTGGGCCAGCTAGGTGGGCCGGCTGGTGGGCTTCCACGTAAGTCTCTGGTCCTTTTTGTTTTCTCTTTTATTTATTTCCTGCTATGTGTATTGAAATAGAATAAATACTATTTCATTTCCAAAAACTCTGGAAATATTCAGAGGCACATTTGAGAATATTCTCAACTGCCTAAAAATGCTTCCAAGATTATTTGAGCAATTTAAAATATTTATAGCATTTAAAATGCCCAAATTCAAATACTTATGGCTTGTTCAAAAATCCAGAATGGCTCCATAAATTGCAAGACCATTTTTGGGAGAGGTTTTAGTCAAGACCAAAAATGGTGGGCTTTTATGAAGGGCATTTTGGGTTCATTGAAATTCCAATTGTTGGAAATTAGCATTTTCAGGGGGGTGTTGGGGTTGATTAGGCCCCATTTCAAGTTTAAAAGAAATTTAAACATGATGCACATGTTCATCCAATCCTAATGCATGACTAAAAGCAGGGATGTGACAACTCACCCCCACTCAAAAGAATCGTTGTCGGTGTCAAAACCGCTGGATCTCGGGTAGGGGGTCCCGAACTGTGCGTCTAGTTCGGATGGTCAGGAGGCAAGGGACAAGAAGTTTTACCCAGGTTCGGGCCCTCTCGGTGGAGGTAAAACCCTACGTCCTGCTTGATTAATATTGATGATATGGGTAGTACAAGAGTAGATTTACCACGAGATCGGAGAGGCTAAACCCTAGAAGCTAGCCTATGGTATGATTGTTGATGTGTACGTTGTCCTACGGACTAAAACCCTCCGGTTTATATAGACACCGGAGAGGGTTAGGGTTACACAAAGTCGGTTACAATGGTAGGAGATCTTCATATCCGTATCGCCAAGCTTGCCTTCCACGCCAAGGAAAGTCCCTTCCGGACACGGGACGGAGTCTTCAATCTTGTATCTTCATAGTCCAGGAGTCCGGCTGAAGGTATAGTTCGGTTATCCGAACACCCCCTAATCCAGGACTCCCTCAATAGCCCCTGAACCAGGCTTCAATGACGACGAGTCCGGCACGCAGATTGTCTTCGGCATTGCAAGGCGGGTTCCTCCTCCAAGTACTTCATAGAAGATTTTGAACACAAAGATAGTGTCCGGCTCTGTAAAATAACTTTCCACATATTGCCATAGCGAGAATAATATTTACACCAATCTAATCTGCTGACGTATTCTGTAGCGTGACACACCACGGCCAAGCCTTTATCCGAGTCGTTTTATTATCCCACCTCAGCGCATCATGTGAGGCGGTTTCCTTGGCACGTCTTGTTTAAAGCAGGGATCATGTCTCCTTATCCCGGGATTCTCATCAATACGGGCGTGGGTAACCCAACCGCTTCTAGGACTCCTAGACTATAGGCAAGTCCAAACAGACACGGAGAGGACGCTTGATATTCACCCTCTTTATAAAGGGGACAAGGCTTTTATTTTTCCCTCCCGTGCTCAATCGAATCCTTCCCCCACCTCAAGCTCAAACGCTCGAAGTTCAGGTCAGGCGCTCCGAACCTTCAGTCATGTCCAAATCTAGCCTTCAAGGCCGATGGATGCCTTCCTCCGTCACGGAAGAAGACATCAAGAAGTTGAGGGAGGCCAGATATCTGACCGCCGAGATTTTGCATCGGCTGCCTCCTCGAGGGCAGGCCGTCCCCACCCCTGAACCCAACGAGAACGTTGTGTTCGTTTCCCACTTCCTCCGAGGTCTAGGCCTTGCCCTGGATCCTTTTGTCAGGGGTTTGATATTTTACTACGGGCTAGATTTTCATGATCTAGCTCTGGACTCCTTTCTTCATATCACGACATTTATTGTCGTGTGCGAGGCCTTCCTCCGGGTTACCCCTCACTTTGGCCTATGGCTCAAGACCTTTGAAGTGAAGCCGAACATGGTCGAGGGGCAACATGCAGCGTGTGGTGGTGCCTCAATACGCAAGATGACGGGAGCTTCGTGGCCCAAAGGTTCCATCCCAGAGGTGTCTGAATTGTGGCAACAGGAGTGGTTCTACATCACAGCTCCTAGAAGTGCCAAGTGGGCGGCCCCCCTGTTTTCCGCTCGGGCCATCCACCACAGCTGATGTCGTGGATCAGCAGAGGTCTGAGCTGGGGTCCAGTCAAGGACGTGCCTATACTACAAGGCCGCATTCGAGATCTCTTCAATGGAGATTTCAGTTTGGTTGCAGTAATACAGGTTATGCTGGTTCGTCAAGTCCAGCCTTGCAAACGCTGGCCTCTTCGCCTGTGGGAGTTCAATCCCGAGGGACCGCGTGCCATTCAAAATTTTCTCGGCCTGACGCACGAGTAGATGTACAAGTCATTCTTTAGACCTCAGGTGGAGTGTCCGGAAATCACCGAGGACGTGGCCTTAGTAGTAACCGCACCACCGAACAAGTAAGGCATCTTCTGGCCGAACATACTATCTCTACTTTGTTACGAAGTTATTTTTGAGAGTTCGCTTTTTGACCAGGACTGGCTAACAAAGGCGAAGTTGATTCGGTGTTCGGCCCCCCTCCCTGAGGGTTTGGAAAATCCGGTATTGGAAAAGATGCTCCAGACCGCACCTTGCCCGGAGCCCTTGAAGAAAGATACTGTGGAGGATAATGCGGGCGGACGCGGGCCCCCAACGCTGCCCATTCTAGCCAAGGGAGCGAGCGTCTCCATGAGGGAAGGCGACCAGAAGAGGAAAAGGACTACGCCCGGGGATTCGGAAGCCGGAGCTTCCAAACGGGAGAAGAAGTCTCCCACAGAGGGTCCTTCCTTGGGGGGCGCAGTCGCCGCACAAAGTCCGCGGGGGGGATCAATTCTCCCACGAGTCGTAAGTGACCCGAAATACTTTTAATAGCACAGATATGCCATCTTTTTCTTTTGAGAAAATAACCACCGCATATATTTTTGCAGTTCGGGCCTTAGCCCCTCTCAAATGAGCTCATCTTCGAGGGATCTTCTTCCAGAGATGATGGAGAGCGAAACGCCTCCTCCGGACTCCTCCGCTCCAGAAGCGGGCGACCCTGAAGTGTCGTTGTGGAGGGCCTCTCTGAGTCCGGTGAGGCCTGAAGATAATCCCATTGACCCCCGAAGCTCCCAGTGTCCGGCTCCCGAAGAGAGCAGACAAAATAGTCCAGCCCCGTCTAGTGTGTGATCGGATGTTCTAAGGGAGTTGGTGGGGCGAGCGGCCATCTCAGATGAACACCGTGTGATGATGAATACGGTGATGGAGAGAATATCGTCCGCCGAAAGCGGATTGCATGAAGCTTTTATAAGTCTACTGATAGGCTTTGAGGTACGTAAAAGAATGTATGATAATCCTGCACATGCTACGTGTGCCCTGTGTAGATAGTAGCCCCTAAGACTCTGGTTGTCGTCGGAAACGACGACGAACAGAGGATCATATTCCCAGGAAATAAACATACTGCCTTTATGTGCAGGTGATGGAAGCTCCGGTGGCTAGCTGGACTAGCGAGTTTGCCCATTTAGAGCGGCAGTTGGATGCAGGAGACGCCGACATCGAGCTTGTTAACAAAAGGCTTGACGAGGCACAGGGTAAGTGTCAATATCTGGTAAACGTCACATAGGAAGAGCAGCATGATGCTAGTATCTTTAATATGTTGTGACTGCAGATGGAGCTACTACTGTTGAAGCCTTGCGGGCAGAACTTGCCCGAGCCAAGGAACAAGCGAGGTTAGGTAATGCGGCTGCTGTGAAGGCGGCCGAAGAGTTGCAAGCCGAGAAGACCGCGCATGGCGAGACCCGAGACAAGCTGGCCAAGATGGCTATAGAATTAAAAGCCGCCGCCGACCGTTGCCGGGTTCTTGAAAAGGAAAACCAAGCGAAGGCATCGGACCTTGAGAAGGCTGCTGCGACGAAAAAGGATCTCCGCTCTGCTATGAGGGCAAAGAAGGAGGAGCTACGGGAAGCCGGGGATATTGTAGCTGGGAAATCCTTTATGTTGCGGAGGAAATTCGGAGATCCACGGTATGCCCCTCTGGATCGGCTATGGAGTTCGGAGGATGTGTATATGGATTTGGCGGCGAGCGCTGCCGATGCGGCCATGTACTTCCAGGGTCAGACGGACCGTGGAGTAGACCAGCTGTTTTGGAGACAATTCCATTCTCCCGAGCGTCCACTTTCATTGACTAACCAATTAGCCGAATGGGCCGAACTAAATAGGTTGTCCGGACTCTCTATGAGGTCTGTTGTGGATCAGCTATGGCCGGGAAGGTCAAAACTGAACAGCTATTTCAGCTTGGTGCAGCAGGTCCTTGACGTGGTGCCGCGCATTAATGCGATGAGGAGGTCGGCGTGCATAGAGGGCGCACGGATGGCCTTTGCCCGTGTTAAGGCATATTGGGCGGAGATGGATGCTACCAATGTTGCAGCGCGGGATTCGGCTATAGGTCGAAAGGCTGCCGAGCACTACTTTGAAGAAGTTCTTGAGGGTGCCCGTTTGATAGAGACCCAGTGCTCAAAAAATATTATGTTTGAGTGATATGTAATCTCATTGTAAGCGAAATAATTTTATAAATTTTATAAGGCTATTTTTATACTTTTGCCTGAAAGTAATATGATGCCTCCTGGGCGGCCGTTTATGTATACATGTGTATAACCTGAAAGATTGCAGCCGTCGGCTTCAACCCTCACGCATATAATGCGGAGGTGCTCGCAAAAACACGCATTCACACTTAACCCAACGTCTTGGTCCTATTAAGGAGGTGATAGCGGAGCGGGCGAGGCAACCGGACTATAATGCTTTAGCACTTTCACTTAGCCATAGGAGTTTGATAGTGGGGCTGCTAGATAGCCCCTGGTGGCTCCGCACTCTCCCGATCTCGGGGTGCGTACATGCCTAGCCGGGAAACGGCCCTTCGTTAAGGCGGAGGAATTCTAACATTCCCACAGGTCATCGAGTGGTTGACCAGTCTCACGCTATATCATGACAGACAGTTTTCGGCTTTCTCTACTGAGGTGTTCGTCCGGATGAACTAGGGCACAATCGCAGTAGTTCTCCTGGTGCTACCTTAGCCGGCAAGGCGGAACGTAAGGCACCAAAACACAAGAGCCGGGCAAACCCAACTTTTGACCAAAGACAATGATTCGGAGCTGATGCATATAGGGCCAAACTCGCGACACCGAACACTCCCTAAGGTATTCGGTCTTTGTGGTATAAACCGGGCCTAAATAGTGGCCTTTGTAAGAAGCCCCATGTGTCCAGGTACGTGCATTGTTCTCGCGTGGCCACATGCCAAGACGTCAGCATCCTTCTCAACGGTGGATATGTATCAACAAGAGACAGTAAAAAAAGGTTTACGCAGGGTCTTAATCTAAAAAGAATCCTTGGAGCGGGTCCCTGCTGCACGCCTACGCCTGTGTCTCTATTGTGTCGTATCCTAGACGGGTGTAGCACGATGATCGTCTATAAAAGAGAGGAAGTTAAGTGAAAAAGTTGTCGTGCAAAAGGATAGTTTTTAAAGAAACCATGTATAATTCAAGATGATAAGAAATTGCCACTTGTCTGCGCGCGTTGAGCCCCTTGTATTGACAAATAGGGGTGTGACCACTTATTTCCGTATAAATAGCGGAGCCGGACTTGATTAGTTGTATCTGAGGTCTTGACGACCTATTGGATGCTTTCGCTTGTCCGGGCGCCTTTAGTGTGCGGCGGCCGAGGCAGCCTCACTCTCTTCGGCGCGCAGAGATCGCTTGATATTTCCGTGCACTGTAATGATGCCATGTGGACCGGGCACCTTGAGTGTGAGGGAGGCGTAGTGTGGTATTGCATTAAAGCGAGCGAAAGCTTCGCGTCCGATCAGTGCTTGATAGCCACTTTGAAACGGAGCAATGTGGAAAGTTAAATGCTCGCGACGGAAGTTATCGGGGGAGCCGAATGTAACTTGTAGTAGGAGGGAGCCCGTACAACGAGCCCCTGGGCCTGGCGTTACTCCTTTGAAGGTAGTATTGCTATGGCGAATTTGTGTTGGGTGTAACCCCATCCCGCGTATTGTATCCTGATATATTAGGTTTAGGCTACTGCTGTTGTCCATCAAGACCCTTGTGAAGTGATATCCGCCACTTACTGGGTCTAATACCAGGGCAGCCCATCCTGCGTGTCGGATACTTCCTGAGTAATCGCGATGGTCGAAAGTGATCGGTTGAGATGACCAGTGGCAGGACTTCGTGGTGACAGGCACTTGGGTAAACTTTCCTGGGGAGTGCCGCATTGTTTTTCCCTTGATTACGTGTAACACGTTTACTATTTTGACTTCTGGTGGAAATTTCTTTTGTTCCCCCGTGTCTTGCTTGGGGGGCTCGTCCTCGTCTTCACTTGGTGTATCCTCCCCCTTGTGTACAGCGTTGAGCTTGCCAGACTGCTTGAAGACCCAACATTCTCTGTGGGTATGATTAGCAGGTTTACCAGGGGTACTATGAATCTGACATACTTGGTCCAGAATTTTGTTGAGGCTGGATTTGGGGCGGCGCTTGCGTCGCCGCTTTGACTGCTTTTCGAGGGAACAAGCCTTCGGTGCGTCCTTCCGTTCCTCGTCGTCATCTTTTGGTGCGTCCACCATGTATACATCATATGACGAGGTGGCGTTCCAGGGCCCAATAGGTGCCGTTCTTCATCGTCTCCTTCATCAGCGTCCATACCGTCGATGTCTTCGGAGTCGAGGTCGAGCATGTCAGTTAAATCATCGACGGTGGCTACAAAGTGGGTGGTGGGTGGGCTTTGAATTTCTTCATCGTCCGTATCCCAATCTCTCTGACCGTAGTCTGGCCAGGGCTCTCCTGATAAAGAGAGAGACTTTAGTGATTTCATAATATCGCCGAAGGGCGAGTGCTGAAAGATGTCTGCGGTAGTAAACTCCATGATCAGTGCCCAATCGGATTCGATCGGCAGAGGCGCGAATGGTTCGGATTCCGGAGAGGAGTCCGGCTCCTTGGAATCATGAGTTTCGCGGAGTGCAGGGCTGGTGTTCGGCTCAATCGCCGTTAAGATTGCAGCCCTCGAGGTGGCGTCCAACCATCCGTCCTCGATCGGTGCGGTTGGTTCCGAATTAAGGGTCGGAGCCGATGCGGGTGCGGCCTCTAGGGCACTATTCGGCAGCAGAGCTAGATTCGGCAGTGGCTCGAATCCATCGAAGATCAAGTCCCTGCGGATGTCAGCCGTGTAGTTTAAACTTCCAAATCTGACCTGACGGCCAGGGGCGTAGCTTTCGATCTGCTCCAGACGGCCAAGCGAATTGGCCCGCAGTGCGAAGCCGCCGAAGACAAAGATCTGTCCGGGGAGGAAGGTCTCACCCTGGACTGCATCGCTATTGATGATCGTAGGAGCCATCGAGCCTGACGGCGACGACAAAGAGGAACTCTCAATGAAAGCACCAATGTCGGTGTCAAAACCGGCGGATCTCGGGTAGGGGGTCCCGAACTGTGCGTCTAGGCCGGATGGTACAGGAGGCAAGTGACAAGAAGTTTTACCCAGGTTCGGGCCCTCTCGGTGGAGGTAAAACCCTACGTCCTGCTTGATTAATATTGATGATATGGGTGGTACAAGAGTAGATTTACCACGAGATCGGAGAGGCTAAACCCTAGAAGCTAGCCTATGGTATGATTGTTGATGTGTACGTTGTCCTATGGAATAAAACCCTCCGGTTTATATAGACGCCGGAGAGGGTTAGGGTTACACAAAGTCGGTTACAATGGTAGGAGATCTTCATATCCGTATCGCCAAGCTTGGCTTCCACGCCAAGGAAAGTCCCTTCCGGACATGGGACGGAGTCTCCAATCTTGTATCTTCATAGTCCAGGAGTCCGGCTGAAGGTATAGTCCAGTTATCCGAACACCCCCTAATCCAGTACTCCCTCAATCGCGTCCCGAGATTCAGGATCTGTTGGGAAGAAGGTGGGGTACTCGAGTCGAAGACGATCCTCGCATTCCCAAGTGGCTTCCTTTTCGGAATGGTGTGACAATTGAACCTTGAGAAACTTGATGTTATGGCATCGAGTGGTACGCTCGGCTTGATCAAGGATACGAACGGGATATTCCCGATATGAGAGGTTATCTTGTAGATCAAGCATTTCGTGGTCCACTCCACGGATAGGATTCGCGAAGCAACGCCTGAGTTGAGAAACATGGAAGACATCGTGAACTCTGGAAAGATGCGTAGGTAGTTCCAATTGGTAGGCAACTTCTCCTCATTTGGCAAGAATGTGAAAGGGTCCAATGTAACGAGGAGCCAATTTGCCTTTGATACCGAAGCGATGGGTTCCCTTTAACGGAGTAACCTGAAGGTAAGCCTTCTCTCCGACCTCGTAAGAGATGAGCTTATGTTTACGATCATATTGGCTCTTTTGACGAGATTGGGTTGTTTTCAATTTCTCACGAATAACGCGAACCTACTCTTCTGCTTCTTGAATCATATCCGGGCCAAAGAGTTGTCTTTCCCCGGTTTCTGACCAGTTAAGAGGCGTTTGACATTTTCGTCCATAGAGAACTTCGAAAGGAGCTTTGCCCAAGCTAGCTTGATAACTATTGTTATAAGCAAACTCCGCGAATGGAAGGCATTTCTCCCAACCCATTCCGAATGAGATGACAGAAGCTCGGAGCATATCTTCCAGAATTTGATTGACTCGCTCTACTTGACCACTTGATTGAGGATGGAAGGCGGTGCTAAAAGAGAGACGAGTTCCCATAGCATTTTGAAACTTCCCCAAAATCGAGAGGTGAAGAGACTCCCACGGTCTGAGTTAATTTCCAATGGGACACCATGAAGAGACACTATTCGGGAGATGTATAAATCAGCTAGCTGGCTAGCGGTGATACTCTCACGAATAGGTAGGAAATGGGCTACTTTGGAAAGACGGTCGACCACGACGAAGATAGCATTATTCCCTCTCTTAGTCCTGGGAAACCCAGTAATGAAATCCATACTGATTTTATCCCATTTCCACTCAGGAATAGCCAAAGGTTGAAGGGTGCCAGCAGGCCGTTGATGCTCTGCTTTAACAAGATGACAGACGTCACAACTAGCAATGTATTGAGCAATTTCTCTCTTCATCCTAGTCCACCAAAACCTCTGGTGTAGGTCTTGATACATCTTAGTACTACCGGGATGAATGGTGAGAGGGGATTCATGAGCTTCCTTAAGGATCAGCCGCCTCAGGTTTCGTGCCTTGGGAACCACTAGGCGGTTTCCAAAGTATACAACACCTTGATCATCAACGGAGAAACAATTCACGACTCCTTTCTTAATGTTTCTCTTAATACGGGAGATTCCCAGATCTACCTTTTGTGCCTTGATGATCTGATCCATAAGCGTAGGTTTCACCACCAGGGTGGATAGGAATCCTCGAGGAACAATGTGAAGATTAAGCTTACGAAATTCCTCATGGAGAAGTGGTTGACTTTGTTGTAACATCAGGTTGTTACAATAGGATTTACAACTTAGTGCATCAGCCATGACATTAGCTTTGCCCGGGGTGTAAGTTATTCCTAAGTCGTAATCCGAGATCAACTCGACCCAACGTCTTTGCCTGAGATTCAAATCCGGTTGGGTGAAGATATATTTCAAACTTTGGTGATCGGTGAAGATCTTGCAATGATTACCGAGGAGGTAATGTCGCCAAGTTTTAAGTGCATGGACTACAGCTGCAAGCTCTAGATCATGTGTGGGATAATTTTCCTCATGTGGGTGTAATTGCCGTGAAGCATAGGCAATTACCTGACGATCTTGCATGAGTATGCAACCTAGTCCTTGTCGCGAGGCGTCGCAATAGATAATAAAGTCCTTGGAGAAATCTGGTGGTACCAATACGGGAGCAGATGTCAGGCGTCTTTTCAGTTCCTGAAAGCTGAACTCGCACTGTGGGGTCCACTCGAACTTTTTATCTTTTTGAGGAGTTCAGTTAGAGGTTTAGCAACCTTGGAGAAATTCTCGACGAAGTGGCGGCAATAGCTCGCTAAGCCAAGGAAGCTCCGAACTTGCTTGACCGTCTCGGGTGGAGTCCAATCAAGGACGGCTTGAACTCGCTCGGGATTGACAGCAATACCCTTACCAGAGATTACATGGCCTAGATAGGTCACTTCTGGCAACCAAAATTCACACTTGGAGAATTTGGCATAAAGGCGATGCTCTCGAAGTTTCGTCAATACCAGCCTTAGATGTTTGGCATGTTCCTCTTCATTCTTGGAGTAGATGAGTATATCATCGAGGTATACTACGACGAATTTATCCAAATACTCCATGAAGACTAAGTTCATTAACCGAGAGAAAGTGGCTGGGGCATTGGTTAAACCGAAGGACATAACGGTGTACTCGTATTGGCCATAACGAGTAACGAAGGCCGTTTTGGGAATGTCCCCGTTTTTTATTTTGATTTGATGGTAGCCCAACCTCAAATCCATCTTGGAAAAGACTGAGGATCCAGCGAGCTGATCATACAGATTGTTGATCCTGGGAAGCGGATACTTGTTCTTGATAGTGACCAAGTTGACAGGTCGGTAATCTACAACCATCCGATCCGTTCCATCCTTCTTGACGAAGAGGACGGGGCAAGCCCAAGGAGAGGAACTAGGACGGATGAAACCCTTTTTCAAGGACTCATCGAGTTGGTTCTTAAGCTTGGCTAGTTCTAAGGGTGCCATCTTATAGGGTCTCCTAGAAATTGGGACGGTTCCTGGAACAAGGTCTATCACAAACTTGACATCCCTGTCAGGTGGAACACCTGGCAGTTCTTCTGGAAATACATCCGAAAAGTCTCGGACTACCGGAATATCTTCAAGATCTGGAAGGGGGTTGGCATTTAGAGAGTAAAGCTGGCGCTTGGCCACTCGAGTTAAGACATTGACTGTATTGCCCGATGGGTGAGTAAGTTGAACGGTTCTAGTGGCACAATCAATCTTAGCATAATGAGCTGACATCCAGTCCATACCCAAGATGATGTTTATGTCCGAGGACTTGAGAGCTATTAAGGATGCAAGGAAGACAAGTCTATCGACAAGAATTTCATTCCCATGGCTACTCTAGAAGTTTGCCATTTGTGAACCCGGAGTTTGAATTACCATGGAAGTGGGCATGTCACAGAATGTTGTGTTATGCAATCGAGCATAGCTCTCAGATATGAATGAATGAGATGCTCCAGTATTGAAAAGAACAGATGCCGGATGGCAATTAACAAGGAGCGTACCAAGGACGACGTTTGGATCCTCATGAGCCTCCTCAGCTGAGACATAGTTGACATGGCCACGTGCAGTGGTGACCGGCTTGGCGTAGAATGTCTTTCCCGCTGGCTTACCACGGCCAACGGAATTTCCAGACTGATTGGGGTTGTTGTTCTGGGGACACTCTCGACTATAGTGACCCGGCTCTCCACACTTGAAACATGTCACAACATTGGGGCGTGGAGCAGCATTAGCAGCGGGGCCACCATAGGGCTTGGACGGTGCACACTGCTGGTTGGGACGAGGCGCCTCAAAGGATGGCCTCGGAATGAACCTGGGTGGCAGTGTCGTGCTTGGAATCCACACCCGGTGCTTCTGAGATCCCGAGCCGGATGAAGAACCAAAATCACGAGAGTGCTTGCATGAAGCGTCATAGTCAGACTGGCCTGTCTCAGTACTGATGGCTTTATTGACCAACTTCTGAAAGGAGGTGCACTCGTGCAGACGAAGATCGCGGCGAAGCTCAGGGCTAAGTCCCTTGTGGAACCTTTCTTGCTTCTTAGCATCGGTGGATACCTCTTTAGGAGCATATCGTGCCAGATTCCCAAATTCACGACTATATGCATCCACAGTCAGTCTTCCTTGGGTGAAATTGCAGAACTCTTCCCTCTTGCGATCTATGAGACCTTCTGGGATGTGATGCTCACAGAAAGCCTCACTGAATTCAGCCCAAGTAGTGATTTGGCCGACCGGGCGCATAGCTTCAAAGTTTTCCCACCAAAGGCTAGCAGGGCCTTCGAGGTGATAGGCAACATAGGTAACCTTATCAGCTTCGGCTACGTTGGCAGAACGTAGCTTGTGTGTGATGCTGCGGAGCTAGTCATCCACGTCGAGGGGCTCGATGGAATGATTGAACTTTGGTGGGTACAACTTGATGAAATCATTGATTGACACCAAGTCATTTCGCTGATGGCGTGCAGTGTTCTGCTCAATGCGCTCCAGCAAGCGGTTAGTCTCACGCCTGTTTCTTTCCGCCTCCAGCATAACTTCGGCCAGAGAAGGCGGGTGAGGCAGATTTTCACCCCTAGCTGCACTGGCTTCCCCCTGCTCCGGGGCAGCAGGGTTGCTGCGGGTGTTGACCATCCTAGGAGAAAACAAGACAACGGTTTAGATAAGGATGGCACAAACTTAGCAAGGAAGTGCAGGATGTAATGGATAACATGGAATGCTAAGATGTTCATTGCACGACATGGTAATATAGAAACTGCCATATATATATACCATTGGTCATACACACCATACATAGTTTAGTACAAGCCGATGCTAAAGTACAACTACGGTGAAAGACATTACATCTCATCGAAGGCATTCCAAGCTCCTATACATTATTTTTCTACACCTCCGGAGCATGATACACACTAAGTTGTATCCCACGGATCACACAGGACTGTGGAGAATAAAACTATTACAATACTAGTGAAACTACTACTAGCTCAGACGGCTCCGTAGTAATCCTCATAGAAGTTGCCACCAAAGCCTGGAAGTGGAACATGATCATCTAGGAACAGACGGTCCTGCGGAGCCTACGGACCATAGGGACTCGGATGTGGCCTTGGTCCCACAGGTGGTGGCAGACGGGGACCACGAGGAGGGGTGATGCCTCCTACATCGCGCCACTCCATACAATCTGGCAATCCAAACCGTATAGGGTACAGGTCCCTCATGTCCATGTATCCTGCCTGCACCGCAGGTGCAAACCGAGTCAAAGTGGCCCAATGATCAGAACGAGTGTGGAAAAGCTCCATACGCAAGGCCCGATTTTCGCGGTCCTTATCCTCGAGCATCTCGGTAGTGGTGCGGAGTAGTGACTCCTCATGTGAAGAGTCATAGTACAAAGCCTGGTAGTACCCCTGTGCTCCAGGAAGTGAGGCTGGCATGTAACGGAAATCGGTGTTCTGTAGCATGGCAGTCCTGGCTCGAATGATAGTCATCATTGAATAGGCTGCATCCTGCACAGACATCTCAATAGTGACCCCAAGCCCATAGGAACAGTGAAGGGTCTCAGTGGCTCCAGGATAAGAGGGATATATCCTCACGGTACAGAGGTACTGGCTCTGGTTGAAGTCTCTGAACTGCTCCTCAACGGTATATTCCGGATACCACCGATAGCCTGACTCGACCATCACTCGAACCAAGATGGCCGTGCGGCCGGGCACATCGAGGCACCGGGTCAGACGAACCACTTGGTTCTGTGAACGGGTGGCCATCTAAAAGCACAGAATAATGCAAAGGCATTAGAATTTTCTAGGGGAAATCGGACAGCATAACGGCTATAAATGCTCAGAAAAAGATTTGAGACATCCACAACAGTTTGCAATACCACTCAACAACATCATATCAAGGTTCTGACTCAACTGGCAACATACTAAAAGTAGTAGAAACTGAACTGTGGCTGGTAACAACAATCCTATAAGCTACTACAGATTAGTAACACGTGAACCGGATAGAAGAAGAGAGCCTAGTAATGAGAAGAGAATGACTCAGATCAGAGGGCATAAGGTAAAGGAGTAAAAGAGCCTTACGTTCCCTCCCACAATCAATTCCCCTACATATAACTAAAGCACTTCTAGACTCGACATCGACCAGTTTTGCTCAACGAACCTACAGGCAGTCCGGCTCTGATGCCAACGCTGTCAGGACCACGATTCCAAGTCACATCGATCTAGCCGGTAACACCTCATATCACATTGCGGCCTCACGCACGGTATCCCCACGGGTGTCGCCTTACCATGGCCCGGGACCGTTTGCGCCTTTTGGCTCACGTATATGATAGTGTCACTAGCATCCATATGATAGAGAACCCGGGCCGACATGGCTAGTCGTGAACCCAAAGCGGTACAGACCTATGGAAATAGGCATACATGAACCACATAGAGCATGTCGGTCATCAGCGAGTGAATCCGGGTTGTAGCACTGGGCTAACAGGACTCTAGGGAACCCGGGCTGTAGCAGGCTAGGTAGGACTCCGGAAGTCACCGCGTGACATTTCCCCGAAGGGACAGACATAGGAACGAAGTGAAACACATGCCGGCCAGTCAAGTGTCCTGAGCAGTAGTGCTGGGCTAGCAGGACTCCGGTGAACCGGGCTGTAGCGGACTACTATGGCTCAAGGAGCACTAGACTACATTTCCCCATAAGAGAGGCTGCCAAGGATAAACAACTAGATTGTCGGATCCCACACATACCAAGCATTTCAATCATACACACAATATGCTCGATATGTGCAAATACAACATGGCATCACAACAAAACTCTACAACTCAAGTACTTTATTTAAAGGCTCCAGAGAGCCATACATAACACGTTCATACAGTTAGGGGTCACATGACCCGACACTCAAGTCATACAAGCATACAAGCACATGCGGAAGCAAATAGTCTGAGTACAGACACTAGAAAGAAAGAAGGCTTCTCGGAGCCTGTCTAGCTACATAGGGCCCTCCATGGCCAGGATCACCACCTGGGTGGCAAATCACTCATCGACATCGAGATCTACATAAAACCCATCGGAGGGGGTGGTGTTGTCGTCTGAAAATAGTAATTAAGCAAACATGAGTACAAAGGTACTCAGCAAGTCTTACATCAGAACCTACTATACATGCTCATTCTCAAGAAGGTGGTGGAGTTATTGCAGCAAGCCAGCTTTGACTCTTGGCTAAGCTATCCTACAGGACACCACTAGTCAAATAGTTTTCACACACGAGTCCACTAATCACCAACACAATACTCCACCGGAGATCCTCCCTCGTCATCCTACAAGAGAGCCATCCTCGGTACTCACACTTATCTTGAGGCTTTTAGTAGTATCCATTAACTTGTCTATGAACTGTATAGGCAACCAAGTAGTCCTTTACCAAGGACGCGGCCATTCGAATAGATGATGTTAACCCTGCAGGGGTGTACTTCTTCATACACGCTCTCACCACTTACCGCCGTTTACACGACATGTACTCGGCAACCTTCAAGCGAAAGCCCAACGAGGGTGTCGGCCACGGCCTACCTAAACACTCAAGTCTCTAGTCCAGGTTTACCGCCTATCCAGGTTCCATCCGCAGGGAGTCCGGCCAAGGTTTCCACATACGGCCCCGAACGATGTGAATAGGGTTCCCGAGACACCAAACGGGTGACTCGGTACACCGTGCCATGGTGTATCTACCGCATCATAGCCCACCCCTAGGGTCAGCGCTACGCACGTGTCACAGCCCCAGTTCAGCCTTGCTTGACTTTGCTTGCATCCATGCATCATGTTAAATTTCATGAAACTTGAAATGAGGAAATTAAAAGCCTCAGAAATCAATTTAAAAGAAGCGCAAGAACCCTTTAAATTGCATTCATTGTTTTCCAAAATGACTTCATAAATGTTTGATAATTTTGGCAAGGCTTTGAGACCAAACCAAAAATAGTGAACATTTTTGAAGGAATTATTTTGGGACTTTGAAATTAAATCAATAAGTATATGAGTTTTGGATTATATTCATTTTTAAAGAATATAATTCAAAAGGCCCTGGAATTATTTATGTGCCTCTGGAGAAGTCCATAAAGGCAACATAAAAATATTCAGAAGGTTTTGCCCTGTTTTGAATTCATTTTGAATTTTGAATTAGTGGCAAAATGTATAAATAAAAACAAAACAAAACAAAACAAAGATAAAATTAGAAAGGGCAGAACTCACCTGAACTTACCTGAGAAGCCCATCCGTAGCCAGCCCAGAGGCCAGTACAGTGCAGCCCAGCAGCTGGCCCAGCCCACCACCGCTGCCAGTCGTCTCCCACCTCGCGCCAGAAGGACGCGAGGCGTGTGTCCGCCGCACGTCGGCGCACGCCCCGCCACCTCCTGCTTCCCGCCGCTGCCCCAACGCGTCTGGGCGACGCCACGCATCACCCCGCGGCCCCCTCTGCCTCTTCTGTCGTTCTCTGCTCTCTCCTGACCCCTTCCCCCTTCTCTGCTTCCTCTCCCGAGCGGAGCTCGTCGTCGCCGACGCCGTTTGTCATGGCCACCGTGCTCCCCTCGCCTCCCCACGCTGTCCGCGGCCTCTGCCATCATCCGTCGCTCCGCCCCACCCTGTCCCCGAGCGCTGGGACGGCCTACATCGCCGGCTGCCTCGCCTTCTACCTTCTTGGTCGCCGGAAGCCACACGTGCCGATTCGCCGCCGTCCCCGCCTCCCCGAGCTCGTCGTCTACCTCATCCGAACCACCGTGAGCTCCTGCACGTTTTGCCCCTAACCCCGTGGCTTGCCGCTCGCCGTAGCCGTTGTTTCGTAGCTGGCCGTAGCACGTCGCCGCCTGAGCTCGTCGTCGGCGCAGCTCCGGTGACCATTAGGTCACCCCGGCGTGCCTAACCTACTCCCCGCATCGCGTAGCGCTCCGCTAGCCCATCGCCTCGCTCGTTAGCACACCGCAGCGCTAACCCGCACCAGCCCCGAACTCCGGCCACCGCCGTGAGCTTGCCTCCGGCGAGCTTGGGCCACTGATGCCCCTGCCGTCTGCACAGATGGATGCGGGCGAGTCCCAGCTCCGCGTAGATGCCCTCCGCTGGCCATTCGGTCGCCGGAGGAGGAATTCCGAGCCCCTCCGCCGTCTCTGGCCTTGCCGGCGACGAGCGCCGGGTCAACTCCGGCGAGTTTGACCCGGGTCGACCCTGTTTGAATTTCTCCTGAGCCACTGGCATGCGGGCCCCGCTCGGCTAACTAAGTTAGTTAGTGGTAATCCTATTTAGGTTAGTTAGGTTAGTCGCTGACCAGTGGGCCCAATCCAGTTAGTTAGGGCTAACTAACTTGGTTAGTTGACTGGGTCACTGACCAGTGGGTCCCACTGGTCAGGTTTGACCTGGTCGACTCCTTTGACCTGCTAACATCACCCCGACGTCATGCTGACGCAATAAGTCCTTACTAGAATTTAAATAAATCTTAAATGATTTATTTATTTTCAGAAAATACCCAAAACTTCTAAAAATCATAGAAATTAAACCGTAACTCCAAATAAGATAAATTATATATGAAAAGTTATCAGAAAAATTCAAGGAATCCATCTGTACCATTTTCATGCATGTTAGAACAACTTAAGGCCACTGTTTAGGACAAATCACATGAATGGTATTTAAATAACCACATGTGGAGTTTGAATTTGAACTTTGGGTTCAAACCAACTTCATTTAATTGTGTTGCTAGTTGCATTAGCTCAATCAACAACATATTGCCATGTCATTATCATGCATCATGTTGTGCATTGCATTGATTGTGTTCCTTCTCTGTTGCCGGTGGTTGTCCCCTCTCGATAGACGTTGTACCGACGCTATGATCGTTGACACTGATGAAGACCCAATGATATCTTCAGAAGTGCCAGGCAAGCACAACCCCCCTTGTTCATTCTGATACAATCCCACTCTCTCGCTCTTGCTCTCTTTTACTGCATTAGGATGACAACGATCATCTGCTACTTGTTGCGGTAGTTGAACCCCTTATCCTCTGCATGACCTGTCATTGCCACAGTAAATAGATGAAACCCACTAGCATGAGTAGGAGTTGTTTGAGCCCTGATGTGCCTACTCATTCATGCTTGTTTTTCATGCCTGCTACTGCTTAGAGTTGAGTCAGGTCTGATTCATCGGGGATGAATCGGAGGTGTGTAAACATGTCCTACTGTGTGTGAGCTAAGTGTGTGAACACGTTTTGGTAAAGGTAGCGGTGAGAGGCCATGTAGGAGTACATGGTGGGTTGTCTCATTGAAACCGTCCTCAGGAACTGAGTTCTGTGTCTGTGATCCATGAACAGCTACTACCACTCATTGGGATCCTTAATTGACCCTCTCGGCTTCTTAATCACCCTAGTACTCTGTCCAGGAGTTGCAACTAGTTTCTGGTGTTTGTAGGTTATGTGTTGGCGGCCGTGCGTAGCGCTGACCCTAGGGGTGGGCTATGTTGCGGTAGATACACCGTGGCACGGTCTACCGGGCGCCCGTTTGGTGTCTCGGGAACCCTGTTCACATCGTTCGGGGCCGTATGTGGAAACCTCGGCCGGACTCCCTGCGGATGGAACCTGGATAGGCGATAAACCTGGACTAGAGACTTAAGTGTTTAGGTAGGCCGTGGCCGACACCCTCGCCAGGCTTCCGCTTGAAGATTGCCGAGATACATGACGTGTATATGGTGGTAAGTGGTGGGAGCGTGTGTGAAGAAGTACACCCCTGCAAGGTTATCATTATTTATTCGAATAGCCGGATTCCTCGGATATGGAAACTTGGACCCCTTGCATAGTTCATAGACAAGTGAAAGTGGATACTCTAAAACTCGCAAGATAAGTGTGAGTGCTATGGATGGCCTTCTCGTAGGGAGACGGGAGCGGATCCATAGTGGTGTATTGAATGGTGAATATGTGGACTCGTGTGCGCCACCCCAAAAGAGTTGTTTGCAGTCGTAGTTCAGGTTAGCCACCGAGTCAAAGCTGGCTTGCTGCAGTTAAACTCCACCACCCCCCTTGTTGATACCGATGCATATGTAGTTTAGTACTGATGTAAGTCTTGCTGAGTACCTTTGTACTCACGTTTGCTTAATTTATGTTTGGCAGAGAGACTTCAGTCCCGCTAGTAGTTCCGCGTGGACTTCGACGTTTAGCTTGATACCTCAGCTACGATCTTGTGCCCTCGGCAGGATCTGGTAGATAGTCAGGCTTCTTAGCCTTTTTCATTTGTAGATGTCTATTCTTAGACATGTTAAGCTTCCGCATGTGCGTTGACTTGTATGCTATGATTGTTGGGTCATGAGACCCATGTTTGTAATATCTCCCTCCTCGGAGCCTAATGAATAAATACTTGAGTCGTAGAGTCTTGTTGTGATGCCATGTTGTATGTACTCATATCGGGCATATTGTGTGTATGATTGAAATGCTTGGTATGAGTGGGATCCGACAATCTAGTTGTTTATCCCTGGCAGCCTATCATATGGGGAAATGTAGTCTAGTGCTTTCTGAGCGATAGTAGTCCGCTACAGCCCGGTTCACCGGAGTCCTGCTAGCCCAGCACTACTGCTCAGGACACTTGACTGGCCGGCATGTGTTTCACTTCGTTCCTGTGTCTGTCCCTTCGGGGAAATGTCACACGGTGACATCTGGAGTCCTGCCTAGCCTGCTACAGCCCGGGTTACCGGAGTCCTGTTAGCCCAGTGCTACAGCCCGGATTCACACGCTGCTGACCGACATGCTCAAGGTTGATTCATGTATGCCTGTCCCCATGGGTTAGTGCCGCTTTGGGTTCACGACTAGCCATGTCGGCCCGGGTTCTTTGTCTTATGGATGCTAGCGACACTATCATATACGTGAGCCAAAAGGCGCAAACGGTCCCGGGCCAGGTAAGGTGGCACCCGTGGGAATACCGTGCGTGAGGCCACAAAGTGATATGATGTGTTACATGCTAGATCGGTGTGACCTAGGATCGGGGTCCTGATAGCGTTGGTATCAGAGCTTGACTGCCTGTAGGATTACCAAGCCAAACTGGTTGAAGTCGAGTCTAGAAATGCTTTAGTTATGTAAGGGAATTGATTGTGGAAGGGAACGTAAGGCTCTTTTACTCCTTATATCTCATGCCCTCTGATCTGAGCCACCCTCTTCCTTTCTACGGGGATTAAGAACTAGGCCTTCTCATCTATCTATCAGGATGACGAGTTGTTATGTTATCGACTTGTAGGATTGATGTATTCAAGCCTCTGTTCAGTTACTACTACTTCCGTGTGTTCATATTTGGTCTCGGAACCTTGATATTGTGCTTCTAAGTGGTTATGCCACCAATTTGCAGGATGTCTCAAAACTTTTTGAGCATTTACAGCCGTTATGCTGTCCGAGTCATCCCAGGTTTCTAAAAAGTCTGATGCATTTGCAAATCCCTTCTTCTAGTTCCCGATGATCCTTTTGGGCCGGATTAATCACACTAATTGCTGAGTTGAGGTACTCCATTGCCTCAACATATATGTTGGAGTTATTATTATGACCCTAGGTGTCTTAGGGGATCACCTTGTAATCTAGCCATGTTTTGTGTTCCCAGCGTGATGATTCTGGCCACCTTTCTTGAAAGCATCCCGTGATGTTATTTAGTTAGTAGGTATTCTACTCATGGGTTCTTGAACCCGAGATTCACCCTACTTACCTCATGTTGATAGTGTTGCTAGTTCCTTTAGGATATTAGTAGCCTTGCAACAGTCCTCAAGGTCCGTGGTATTTCCTTCTTCCAAATACCATGAACCATTAAGGCGGAAGTTATTTGAACCAAAAGCTCACAATCAGAGTACTTTTGAGGAGTTCTCCATTCATAATTGTGATTCTGCCAGTTCTACCTTTCTGCATGGGTTATCCGGAAGAAATATGTTGAACTTGGTTCGACATACTAATCTATGCATCCACAACTCAGAAAGTTATATGTTCCTTGAGTTGACCCTCCTCAGCTGTATTCTGACCCTAGTCTATCAATTGATAGTCAGGAATAGTTGTGCATTCGTGTTCATCGATGCCTATTATTCTTGTGGTCCGTCAAGCCATCCTATTCCAGAATGACTAGGAGAAACAAACTCCAGTACCTCATCCATTTCTGGGATCGGGTCAAAGTGGTTGTATTCCGCAGATCAAAATGCCAATCCAGCTTTTGTTCTATTCTACCTCGGAGTATTACCCCCTTTATGTCAGGATTGTCATAGGAAATGCAGCATCTCTCATGAATTCTTGACGCAGTGATACTCTCTCCATCATTATTCATTTCTAGGTCTCCGTGTTGTTGCAACCGGAATGTCGACAAGTGAATCGTGGTGTGTGAAATCAATACTCCTAGCAACCCCGTTGCTTGGTAGTTAATGGACAATATTCTCATTCTTAGCGTGTTGGTTATTGAATCATCATTCTAAGATAGATTGTGCTACCTAGTCCTTATTTCCTGGTGCACTCTTCGATCAACGAGCTAGGATTTTGCCAAACCCTTGCCCTATCGATCATATCGTCTTGCCCTGAAAAGCAAGATTGATCTCGAGCTTAGTATCATATCAGTGGTTCGTGATGTTCCGATTATCTTCTCGGAAGTATTACCTGGTTGTCACCTGACCGCTATGTTGAGTTCGTGATCATGTTGGTTTTCCTCCAACCACCCATTCTCCAAGAATCTGTGTTGGATACCCCTGAGCTAGTTGGTTAAGCTTAACAACAACTTGGAGAGTTGGAAGATAAAAGCTTCTCTGACTTAGTTCATGTTAAGGGATATCTTTGTGTTTGTGTGTGTGTTGAAGAAAGATGATATCTTCACCAATTGGTCCTCGTGATCGGTTGTTGGATCTATTATCTTGTCCAAACCTTGATTTGAGTGTGGGCTATCGTCAAATCAAATCAAACCCAACGATGTTCGTAATGTTATCTTACTTGTGATTGTCCCTCGAGCATACACCATTACATCTTTGGTCTGACCAATACTATCACATTGTTCACATAGTGGTGGAAGTCCAGTGATATGGAAATTCCAATAAGTTGCTGTTGAGCCCATCAACGGCATTTTGTCTCCTCCATGATTGTGTTGAACATCCAGCTAGTGTTGGAAACTTTTGTAAGCATTATCTTCATGTCCCGTTCATGAAATACATGTTTGGTGTAAGAAGTGACTTTCTCTAAGTTCATGTGCATTAGGTGCAAGTTGCCGCCGTGAATTCGAGAAAGATTGTTTTTGCTTCCTTTGGAATCGTCCCAAGTCAGTCATGCATGTGCGAAGTACTCTATGGTCTGATAGACTGATCATCTTCATTCCATACGTATCCCTAGCACACCAAGCCACTGATTGACTTGTTCAGGGAGAAGAAGTTCTCCATAAGAGCTAATCATATGACTTATGCAAGGACTTCGATATCCTTGATGATGGTTCCCAACCAGGACTCGGTAGTGTTTCATTGTAAGACCACCATGTGGTCATGCTTGTCTGGGACAGCGTGTTCACATGTGTTTAGCAGCACCAGCTCATGTTTTGGAGCTTACTACCATAGTCCATTTCCTGAGAATCTCGCAATGTCATCTCGTCGATTTGTGTTGCAAACTTTCATTTTGTTTCTAGACTCGATGAGTCTGGAATATCCTGACACCAACCAGATCTGAATCTCAGGCAGATATGATGGTTGGAGCACTTTCCAAGAACTATAATATTGGTCCCTCGGTAACCGGTAAAGTGGATGTCGTGGCCAACACATCCAGTCAAAGACCTATTATTGTAGTATCTTGATTGAGGAAGTTGGCCACCTCCCCATAAGGATTTCTTAGGATTTACTCCAGAAGTTGTTCCTTATGGATCTATTGTATTCCGAAGTCCGACCACTACTTGATGGCTATGTTGATGCTTTAAGGCATGACCGTGGTAACCGGTACATCAAGGAGAACATTAGAAGCGGAGTGCTAAATGTCTCTCGGTCGATCATCCAGATTTCTTTCCCTTGGCCTCGCTAAGGTGAAATCTGAGAAAGTGTTATCTTTCTTTGCATCTGCATCTTCCACCATTATTCATCATGGTAGCATGTTGTGTTGCCAGGATCCTTGACACGGATATTGGTAAAACCTTGATGAATATGGAGATGCTCAAGCTCTTGAGAGCACGCTCAGGCACTAGGTATTGATGTTGTCGTTAACTGGAATGTGCCTCCGTTCTCTCAGTTGTTCGATAGCCATCCAATTGGTGGAATCAC
This sequence comes from Triticum monococcum, assembly GCA_034509565.1. Taxonomy (NCBI): domain Eukaryota; kingdom Viridiplantae; phylum Streptophyta; class Magnoliopsida; order Poales; family Poaceae; genus Triticum; species Triticum monococcum. Next base: position 254,131,716 of record CM067843.1, on the reverse strand, counting down.
CTTTTCCGGTGAACCTTCTCCCCAGTTACTAGAATCATTCCCAACATTTGCATTTTGTTCCCAGCTTACACCTCAGTAGCTGTTGTTCATGATCATCTTCAAAAGTGGACTTACCATGGGTCTCATCCATTTCCGATGATAAGCAAAAATCATCCATTGCGTTGTCTTCAACAAGGTAGTCCACATCATCCATCCTAGTCCGAGTATGTCATTCTTTCGAACTCGTTCAACTGATCGTTTGTGATTGCCTTAGGCTGGTATAAAGAGTTTCAATGATCTCCGAATCAAAAGTAATTCTTTTTTCCGCTTAAGGGAATAATTCCACAAGTCACCTTCCCCGAGATATCACGTTACGAAATCATTGCAAATATTTTCTTGCTACTTTGAAATTCATGCTCCATCTTATCCGAGTATGGACTTGTTGCCTACCTAGTGAACCTTCGCCATCCATTTCACTCCATCCCTCTAGGTGTATGCTTCGTGTCTGAGCTCAAGAGATGTTACTATGTCTCATTCCATGAGTTGATCTTGTGATCATTAAGATGATACTAAATTGCTTGAACACCAGGGAGGTCGATTCTTCTTGAGTTTTCCCTTCTCTCTCGCTGTCATGTTGGTTGGAGTTCTCAGGGCAAGACATCGAGACAAAGATGGTGATCGAACCAACGTTCTTATGAAGTGCAACCTGGATCGTGAAGATTATGTTAGTTTGTGTTTTCCCCTTCACCTTACCCTACGCTTGAATCTCGGGACGAGATTCTTGTTTAGTGGGGGTGAGCTGTCACAGCCCCAGTTCAGCCTTGCTTGACTTTGCTTGCATCCATGCATCATGTTAAATTTCATGAAACTTGAAATGAGGAAATTAAAAGCCTCGGAAATCATTTTAAAAGAAGGGCAAGAACCCTTTAAATTGCATTCATTGTTTTCCAAAATGACTTCATAAATGTTTGATAATTTTCGCAAGGCTTTGAGACCAAACCAAAAATAGTGAACATTTTTGAAGGAATTATTTTGGGACTTTGAAATTAAATCAATAAGTATTTGAGATTTGGATTATATTCATTTTTATAGATTATAATTCAAAAGGCCCTGGAATTATTTATGTGCCTCTGGAAAAGTCCATAAAGGCAACATAAAAATATTCAGAAGGTTTTGCCCTGTTTTGAATTCATTTTGAATTTTGAATTAGTGGCAAAATGTATAAATAAAACAAAACAAAACAGAGATAAAATTAGAAAGGGCAGAACTCACCTGAACTTACCTGAGAGGCCCAGCCGTAGCCAGCCCAGAGGCCAGTACTGTGCAGCCCAGCAGCTGGCCCAGCCCACCACCGCTGCCAGTCGTCTCCCACCTCGCGCCAGAAGGACGCGAGGCGTGTGTCCGCCGCACGCCGACGCATGCCCCGCCACCTCCTGCTTCCCGCCGCTGCCCCGACGCGTCTGGGCGACGCCACGCATCACCCCGCGGCCCCCTCTGCCTCTTCCGTCGCTCTCTGCTCTCTCCTAACCCCTTCCCCCTTCTCTGCTTCCTCTCCCGAGCGGAGCTCGTCGTCGCCGACACCGTTTTCCACGGCCACCATGCTCCCCTTGCCTCCTCACGCTGTCCACGGCCTCTGCCATCATCCGTCGCTCCGCCCCACCCTGTCCCCAAGCACTGGGATGGCCTGCATCACCGGCTGCCTCGCCTTCTACCTTCTAGGTCGCCGGAAGCCACACGCGCCGATTCGCCGCCGTCTCCGCCTCCCCGAGCTCGTCGTCTACCTCATCCGAACCACCGTGAGCTCCTGCACGTTTTGCCCCTAACCCCGTGGCTTCCCGCTCGCCGTAGCCATCGTTTCGTAGCTGGCCGTAGCACACCGCCGCCTGAGCTCGTCGTCGGCGCAGCTCCGGTGACCATTAGGTCACCCCGGCGTGCCTAACCTACTCCCCGCATCGCGTAGCGCTCCGCTAGCCCATCGCCTCGCTCGTTAGCACACCGCAGCGCTAACCCGCAACAGCCACGAACTCCGGCCACCGCCGCGAGCTTGCCTCCGGCGAGCTCGGGCCACCTCAGCCCCTGCCGTCTGCACAGATGGATGCGGGCGAGCCCCAGCTCCGCGTAGATGCCCTCCGCTGGCCATTTGGTCGCCGAAGGAGGAATTCCGAGCCCCTCCGCCGTCTCTGGCCTTGCCGACGACGAGCGCCGGGTCAACTCCGGCGAGTTTGACCCGAGTCGACCCTGTTTGACTTTCTCCTGAGCCACTGGCATGCGGGCCCCGCCCGGCTAACTAAGTTAGTTAGCGCTAATCCTATTTAGGTTAGTTAGGTTAGTCGCTGACCAGTGGGCCCAATCTAGTTAGTTAGGGCTAACTAACTTGGTTAGTTGACTGGGTCACTGACCAGTGGGTCCCACTGGTCAGGTTTGACCTGGTCGACTCCTTTGACCTGCTGATGTCACCCCAACGTCATGCTGACGCAATAAGTCCTTTCTGGAATTTAAATAAATCTTAAATGATTTATTTATTTTCAGAAAATACCCAAAACTTCTAAAAATCATAGAAATTAAACCGTAACTCCAAATAATATAAATTATATATGAAACATTATCAGTAAAATTCAAGGAATCCATCTGTACCATTTTCATGCATGTTAGAACAACTTAAGGCCACTGTTTAGGACAAATCACATGAATGGTATTTAAATAACCACATGTGGAGTTTGAATTTGAACTTTGGGTTCAAGCCAACTTCATTTAATTGTGTTGCTAGTTGCATTAGCTCAACCAACAACATATTGCCATGTCATTATCATGCATCATGTTGTGCATTGCATTGATTGTGTTCCTTCTCTGTTGCCGGTGGTTGTCCCCTCTCGATAGACGTTGTACTGACGCTATGATCGTTGACACTGATGAAGACCCAATGATATCTTTAGAAGTGCCAGGCAAGCACAACCCCCCTTGTTCATTCTGATACAAGCCCACTCTCTCGCTCTTGCTCTCTTTTGCTGCATTAGGACGACAACGATCATCTGCTACTTGTTGCGGTAGTTGAGCCCCTTATCCTCTGCATGACCTGTCATTGCCATAGTAAATAGATGAAACCCACTAGCATGAGTAGGAGTTGTTTGAGCCCTGATGTGCCTACTCATTCATGCTTGTTTTTCATGCCTGCTACTGCTTAGAGTTGAGTCAGGTCTGATTCATCGGGGATGAATCGGAGGTGTGTAAACATGTCCTACTATGTGTGAGCTAAGTGTGTGAACACATTTTGGTAAAGGTAGCGGTGAGAGGCCATGTAGGAGTACATGGTGGGTTGTCTCATTGAAATCGTCCTCAGGAACTGAGTTCTGTGTCTGTGATCCATGAAAAGCTACTACCACTCATTGGGATCCTTAATTGACCCTCTCGGCTTCTTAATCACCTTAGTACTCTGTCCAGGAGTTGCAACTAGTTTCTGGTGTTTGTAGGTTATGTGTTGGCGGCCGTGCGTAGCGCTGACCCTAGGGGTGGGCTATGTTGCGGTAGATACACCATGGCACGGTGTACCGGGCGCCCGTTTGGTGTCTCGGGAACCCTGTTCACATCGTTCGGGGCCGTATGTGGAAACCTCGGCCGGACTCCCTGCGGATGGAACCTGGATAGGCGATAAACCTGGACTAGAGACTTAAGTGTTTAGGTAGGCCGTGGCCGACACCCTCGCCAGGCTTCCGCATGAAGGTTGCCGAGATACATGACGTGTATATGGTGGTAAGTGGTGGGAGCGTGTGTGAAGAAGTACACCCCTGCAGGGTTATCATTATCTATTCGAATAGCCGGATTCCTCGGATATGGAAACTTGGACCCCTTGCATAGTTCATAGACAAGTGAAAGTGGATACTCTAAAACTCGCAAGATAAGTGTGAGTGCTATGGATGGCCTTCTCGTAGGGAGACGGGAGCGGATCCATAGTGGTGTATTGAATGGTGAATATGTGGACTCGTGTGCGCCACCCCAAAAGAGTTGTTTGCAGTCGTAGTTTAGGTTAGCCACCGAGTCAAAGCTGGCTTGCTGCAGTTAAACTCCACCACCCCCCTTGTTGATACCGATGCATATGTAGTTTAGTACTGATGTAAGTCTTGCTGAGTACCTTTGTACTCACGTTTGCTTAATTTATGTTGGCAAAGAGACTTCAGTCCCGCTAGTAGTTCTGCATGGACTTCGACGTTTAGCTTGATACCTCAGCTACGATCTTGTGCCCTCGGCAGGATCTGGTAGATAGTCAGGCTTCTTAGCCTTTTTCATTTGTAGATGTCTGTTCTCAGACATGTTAAGCTTCTGCATGTGCGTTGACTTGTATGCTATGATTGTTGGGTCATGAGACCCATGTTTGTAATATCTCGCTCCTCGGAGCCTAATGAATAAATACTTGAGTCGTAGAGTCTTGTTGTGATGCCATGTTGTATGTACTCATATCGGGCATATTGTGTGTATGATTGAAATGCTTGGTATGAGTGGGATCCGACAATCTAGTTGTTTATCCCTGGCAGCCTATCATATGGGGAAATGTAGTCTAGTGCTTTCTGAGCGATAGTAGTCCGCTACAGCCCGGTTCACCGGAGTCCTACTAGCCCAGCACTACTGCTCAGGACACTTGACTGGCCGGCATGTGTTTCACTTCACTGCTGTGTCTGTCCCTTTGGGGAAATGTCACGCGGTGACATCCGGAGTCCTGCCTAGCCTTCTACAGCCCGGGTTACCGGAGTCCTGTTAGCCCAGTGCTACAGCCCGGATTCACACGCTGCTGACCGACATGCTCGAGGTTGATTCATGTATGCATGTCCCCATGGGTTAGTGCCGCTTTGGGTTCACGACTAGCCATGTCGGCCCGGGTTCTTTGTCTTATGGATGCTAGCGACACTATCATATACGTGAGCCAAAAGGCGCAAACGGTCCCGGGCCAGTAAGGTGGCACCCGTGGGAATACCGTGCATGAGGCCACAAAGTGATATGATGTGTTACATGCTAGATCGGTGCGACCTAGGATCGGGGTCCTGACAGCACGGCCGCCAACACATAACCTACAAACACCAGAAACTAATTGCAACTCCTGGACAGAGTACTAGGGTGATTAAGAAGCCGAGAGGGTCCATTGGTTTCGGGCCCAATGTATGGTAGTAGCTGATTCTTAAATCACACATACAGATCTTAGTTCTTAGGGACGGCCTCAATGAAATGACGCACCATGTACTCCTACATGGCCTCTCATTGATACCTTTACCAAATCATGTTCAACACATCCCTCACATTACCGACATAATCATTTCACTCTAGCCCATCACCCAGATGAACCAGACCTGACACAATTCTAAGCATAGCAGGCATAGCAAGGTAGGAAACACATACATGGCTCAATCAACTCCTACACATGCTAGTGGGTTTCATCTAGTTACTGTGGCAATGACAGGTCATGCAGAGGATAAGGGTTCAACTACCGTAGCACATAGCAGTTTGAAACGTTGTTGTCTTAATGCAGTAAATGAGAGTAGAGGCGAGAACATGGGATTGTATCGATATGATCAATGGGGCTGCTTGCCTGATGGAGTGGTAGTAGGGTACTTCCCTTCAGTTGGATACTCGAAGATATCCTCGGAGGTAGAACCTACCACGAAAGACACACAGAACATAATCAACACATGACAATATGCAACAATATGATGCATGCTATGACATGGCAAAATGATGTGTCCTGCCTAATGCAATGTGAAACAAGTTGAAATGGGTCCATTTGAATCAAAGATTCAAATGAGGGTTAAAGTTCTTATGCATAATGAGTGTGTTAGCTTGTTTCACCTAAACAGCAAAGTTAAAGTGGTTTGTCATGCATGGAACCATTATAGATGGATAGATTGAATTTTTCTGATCATTTTTCATATATAATTTGTTTGATTTGGAGCTATGGTTGATTCTCTATGATTTTTAGAAGTTTAGGCTATTTTCTGGAATTTCCTATATAAAAATAAATCCAGAAAATGATTAATTGCATCAGCACTGCGTCACGGTGACGTCAGCGAGTCAAAGGCGCCAGGGCCAGTCAAACCTGACTGGTGGGCCCCGTCTGTCAGTGTCTCAGCTAACTAATAGAATTAAGTTAGTACTAACTACCTGTCAGTGGGGCCTGGGCCCACATGTCAGTGACCTAAACTAACTAAAATTAGTTAGCACTAATCCTAAACTAATTAACAGTCCGGCCCCACCTGTCATAGGCTCAGGGGGGAAGTCAACCTGGCCCACCCAGTCAAGTCCACGGGTCAAACCCGCCGGCCTTTAGCCACCGGCGAGGCCATACGCGACGGAGGGGCTCGGCTTTGCGTCTCCGGCGACCAAATCGACGGCGGAGAGCAGTTACGTGATGTGGGGAGCGAGCCGCATCGAGTGGTGGCAGTGGGTGGAGCTAGGGTGGTCGGAAACGTCGCCGGCAACGACCTTGGCGGCCGTCGGAGTTCGGGCGAGGTCGAAACCAAGGCTGCGGGGAACGGCGAAGCATTTGGAAAGGTGCTACGGGTTGCTTGGGCTGCGACGAATGCGATGGCGAGCTCGGAATCGAGCCAGCGTGGCTGTGGCCACGACGGCGACGTGCAAAGGAGGCGGCACGTGCGGGCGAGCTCGGTGTGGTCGCTGTGGTGCACAGGAAGGCAAGCGGGGAGGATGGGGAGGTGCAGCAGCTCACGGCAGTGACGTAGGAGCAGATGACGCGGTCGGGGACGAGTTGATGCGGCGCGACGGCGATGGGGATCTGCGGTGGTGCTCGGTTGAGTCGAGCTCGAAGAAGACGAAGCAGGGTGCGCGAGCGCTCGAGGCTCGGGCTGCTCGACGGAGAGGATGGTGGCGGAGCTCGTGGACACGGTGGGGCGGTGCAAGGACAACGGTGGACATGAGAACTACGGTGGCGTGGTTGCGGCAGCGTCGGCCATGGCTCCAGGGGAGCGAGGGAGAGAGCAGGGGGAGGAATGAGGTGTCCTGGGGGTTGGGGCGGCGCCGCAGAGGCGTTTCGAGGCATCGCGCTGGCGCGGGCGATGGCAGGCAGGCAGAGAGGTGGCGTGGCGAGCTCCTGTGCTCGCGTCGAACACCTCCTCGCCTCGCTGGCTAGGCGAAGTAGCTGCGTGGAGCGGCTGCTGGGCCGGGCCAGCTAGGTGGGCCGGCTGGTGGGCTTCCAGGTAAGTCTCTGGTCCTTTTTGGTTTTTCTTTTATTTATTTCCTGCTCTGTGTATTGAAATAGAATAAATACTATTTCATTTCCAAAAACTCTGGAAATATTCACAGGCACATTTGAGAATATTCTCAACTACCTAAAAATGCTTCCAAGATTTTTTGAGCACCTTAAAATATTTATTGCATTTAAAATGCCCAAATTCAAATACTTATGGCTTGTTCAAAAATCCAAAATGGCTCCATAAATTGCAAGATCTTTTTTGGCAGAGGTTTTAGTCAAGACCAAAAATGGTGGCCTTTTATGAAGGGCATTTTGGGTTCGTTGAAATTCCAATTGTTGGAAATTAGCATTTTCAGGGGGGTGTTGGGGTTGATTAGGCCCCATTTCAAGTTTAAAAGAAATTTAAACATGATGCACATGTTCATCCAATCCTAATGCATGACTAAAAACAGGGATGTGACAAGCTGGGACCCACCGGAAGGACCTCTCTATTTCGTGAAAAAAACGCTCCCACCGCTGACAGGTCGGATCCACCAGCTATATCTTCACAGCAAGGAAGTGCCTCCTTATTACGCAAAAAAATGAATACCCCCTGCTAGCTGGGACCCACAATAGTGGGTGTCGGATTCACGGGTTCCGGCAGACCCTTAAGGTTCGAACACTGGGGTGGGCGCGGAGATCACGCCCTCTACCTCCCCGCCTCACAAAGATCTAAACTACTAAAGGAACTGCATGAGAGACACGAGATTTATACTGGTTCGGGCCACCATTGTGGTGTAATACCCTACTCCAGTGTGTGGTGGATGGATTGCCTCTTGGGGCCGATGATGATGAGCAATACAAGGAAGAACAGCCTCGTGAGGGTCTGTTCTTGGCTGGGGCGACGAACTACTGGGAGGAGTTCAGTCACCTTCTCTCTCTTTCTCTCTCTCTCTCTCTCTCTCTCTCTCTCTCTTACTTACTCTCTCTGCTTGCTAGCCGGATCCACACGCCCTACCGAACCCCTTGCTACGTGGGTGGTCGTCCCTATTTATAGGGGCCCTGGTCCTCTTCCCAAATATCGAGCGGGAAGGGAGCCAACAATGGCGGGCTAATTTGAAGGGGGACAGCAAGTACTCTTATCTTGACTAAAGTTGGTCTTCGCCTGTGAAAGACTCTGCGGTGACGCCGTGCTGGGCTCCATGGTGACCTCCATCTCGTAGTCCGCTTGGTCCTAGTCTCGTTGCACCGAAATGGCAACCTTTGCCTGATGCCTCGGTACTCCGTGGCTGCGCTTGCCCCCTTTGCACCAAAGAGGAAAGAAGGACGCTGCGCGCACTGGCGCCCGCCTGGCACCCTTGATCGTCATGGCTTGCGTCATGGGCACCTCGCGAGGTACCCCGCCTTGATATCTCCGTCTCCTCGCGAGCCAGCCTGAGGAGGCTGCGCCTGAGGATGCGCCGTGTCATCCGCCTCGCGAGGCTTGGCCCCTCGCGAGGGTCTTGAGTCTTGTGCTGATGAAGATGGGCCATGTTGGGCCCCCATTCGAGCCACGCCGCAGGCCGCAGGCAGGCAAGTCTGGGGACCCCCATTCCCAGAACGCCGACAGTAGCCCCCAGGCCCAAGGCGCGCATGGGCTTGGCCGTGCCGAGAGGCGAAAGGGCAAGGGCTAAGCGCCGCGGCCCTAACAGCCTGCGGCCTTGGGCGCCGCGTGGCGGTTGATGGGACGTGGGCGGCATTGTTCCCCCCACGCCCCCTTATTCTGCGCCCTCTCAGGCGGACTTGTGGTTGCACACAGCCGCTCCCCTTCTTGTTGCTCGAGCGTCCCCTATTCTTCCTTCCTTCGCACGCCGGCTCCCGCCTCCAATCCAATCTCAAATCTTCCCCCTCCTTCTCATCGCCATGACTCCGACGAGGAAGGAGAGAGGGGAGAAATCCACGCCTCCGTCTTGTGTGCCGCCGACGGTGGCCCCCGCCGTGGGCCAGTCGACCATACTCAACCAAGAGTGCCTGGGCAGGGACAGCTTGGCCCTGGCCTCCGTCTTCAACGAGTGCGGGAGGACGACGGCTTGGCCCGCATCCCACTTCTCCATCAACAGGATAGCAACCGAGGTTCCATGTTTCACCGACGCCTTGTGGGCGGGTCTGGTTCCCCCCTTCTCCGATTTCTTCAATGCCGTGCTCTCCCATTATCAGATCAACTTGATGCATCTAAGTCCTGAGTCCATCACCCTTCTTTCGGTCTTCGCCTTCGTTTGCGAAGCCATGGTGGGCATCCCTCCTTTGGTTGCCTTGCTGTGCCACTTCCTCTCACTGCGTCTTGTCGACCCTTCCCAACGCTGGGCATGCATGAGCTTTGCTGCCGAGCCTGCGACCGAGGCCTCTGGGATTGACTTCAAACTCCCCCAGCCCGCGGTTGGGTTCCGCGAGCGGTGGTTGTACGTGGACGCAGGGGTACCCAGCCTCCTGCTATCGGAGCCGACCTCGCCTGCTGTCCCCAATTCGGGTTGGGGCCAGGAGACGCTCAAGAGCCCCTGGCTCGTCTTTGTCTGGAGCCGCTTCACGCTCCTGAGGAAGCTTGGCGTGATAGCGCCCAAAGTGGTGAAGGAGTTTCTGTTGTGCCGCGTCGCTCCCCTGCAGCGCCACTCTCGCCGGATGTGGGCTTTCCGTGGGCGCGAGGATAACATGAGGCTCCAGGAGGAGGACCTGGCTCCAGCAGTGCTGAAGTCGATGCTCTTGACCTTAGCCGGTGACCTCAACCCCGACAACGTCCGGCGGGGAGGGGCCTTGCTGTATCTCTGCCAGAGCAGGGCCGACTTCGTGAAGCAGATGCCCGTCTTCGATGAGTGGGGACTGCGCCCGGTCGGCCTCCAGGGACCTCGCGAGAACCCGATGGTGGTGACTGCCCTTCCAACCGGCCAAGGCGGCTCCTCCTCAAGTGGCGGAGCAGGGAGGCAGAGGGCGCTTGAGGCCGAGGGTGCCCCTGATGAGGTGGCAGCGCCGGGTGGCGCTCGCGAGGGGACAGCTCCTGAGGCTCGTGCCGCTGCGGCTGAAGGTGGCAAGCAGCCGCTCCCGGCGCCCGGGGCTGAGGCCTTGGAGGCCCCAGTCGCGTCTTCTCGCGAGGCAATGGAAGGCAGGCGCCAGGCAGGCGCCCCTGACGCGGACCGCTCTGAGGCTTCGTCCTCGTGGCAGGATGATCCTTGCGCTCTTCTCTTGGGCCGCTTCCGCGTGGACTTTGAGACCCTCCGGAGGAAGAGGGAGGCCCTAGGTGATGGCTTCCCTTGTTGCGTGCTGAAGCGCAGGAAGTACTTCGCCACTGACGAGTAAGTCCTCTTTCTCTCTGGCTCCTGATCCCCTTGCTGCTTCCGCTGATCCTTGTTCTGCAGGCCCCTCCCAACTGAGCTCGCGGAATTCACCGATGTGCCGTCTCCCTTAGCTTCGTCCCCTCTACTGTCTTCAAATGCCCCGAGCAGCTCTGCCCTGGTGGTGCGGGCGTCTGAAGGGGCGGACCATCCCGAGGTGCACCGTGGCCCGTCATTCCCCGCGATTTTCCTTCGCGGGCCCTCTCGGGGAATAGCCAGCTTGCCGTGGGCTTCTCATCTGGTCGGGGACCGCGACTGGTTGAGGCGCCTCCTGCGCCCCTCATTTGGAGACGGGCTGGCTCTAGGCCGGGCTTCCGGCGCGACGCGCCCGGCCATCGCGAGGGCGCCGGCCCCCAACCCCCTGCCCAGAGGAGGAACAATGATTCGCGGCCCCCGGCGCTTGCTTGGGGCGGATGATGGTGTGGAAGATGTGCTTGAGCGCGCCCAGGAGCGCCGCGCCCGCCGCCAAGGGTTCCTTCGAAGAGCGGCTGATGCGGTGAACTTGCTTGGAGAGGAGCTTGCCGACGAAGACGCGCGCCTGGAGGCCGAGGGCCTGCCCCTGGCTGCAGGGAGGCGCGAGCTGGAGGCCGCCATCGCCCTCGCGCACCGTCAGCGGGATCTTGACGACGAGGAGGCGAAGGCGACGCTGGAGGCCTCTCAAGTGGCCCGATCCCAGGCCGCCGAGGAGGCCCGGAGAGCTGACCGATGGCGAGAGGCAGCGGAGGAGCGGGCTCACGAGCTCCTGGCCCGGTGCCACTCACTGGAGGAGCAAGCGGAGCTGCGTGAGCTGGCCCTTGCGTCGATGCGGGTGGCCTCCGGTGACCCAGCCGAGCTCCAGAGGCGCGAAGAAGCGTTGACACTGGAAGCCGATGAACGCACTCGCGAGTACGAGCGGCTGGAGACGAGGGAGCGCCTAGTGACGTAGGCAGAAGACGATGTCGCCGCGCGGGAAGCGCGTGTCCTGGAGGAGGTTTGTCGTCGGGTGGCGACGGCGCGCCAAGGCCTCGAGCGAGAGTTCAAGGGGAAGCTGGGGATGATCCGGGTCGAAGCCGAGGGCAGAACCGCAGCCCTGAGGGCCCAACGCGATGAGGCGACGGGGCTGGTCAATGCCTCCCGGGCCGCCCTCGAGGCAGCGCAAAAGGAGCTGGCTGCCTCCCAGGCCGAGGTGCTCCGTCTTCGCCAGCGGATGGAGGAGGTCGAGGCCGTTGAGCGCCAGAATGCCGATGAAATACGCCAGCGGCGGGTCCTGGAGCACGCGCACGGCCCCATGCTCACCACGCTCAGGGTGAGGGCTAACGCAGCCTTGGGCAACATCTGCGAGGCAGCCGTCGGCGAGCCGCACACGATTAACTATGCCGGCAACCTGCAATTCTTCACCGTCGTGGTAACGCAGCTGGAGGCTCGGTCGGTCAGGGCCGACAGGTTGGTGGAGGAGAGGAGCCGCGCCCTGCTCGGGCGCGCCTTTTCCCGCGTGTTCAGCCATCTCTGGAACATGGATCCCCCCTTTGACTTTGACGCCGCCATCGCCCCAGTTCCCCAGGCCATCCGAGGCGACCTGGCGGATTGGATGGAGAACAACGTGGATGCTCTCGTCCGAGCCTTCACTTCGGATGACGACGACGTGGTCGTGGCTGCCGACGAAGGCGGCGTGTTGGATGGCCCCGACGTCGCTGGTGGTGGCGCAGACGACGAGGGCGAATTCAGTGATGCCAGCGACAACTCGGGAGGCGCCCCCGAGGATGCGTTGGGGGATTTGTCAGACTGACCATGTACTTCTCCTGTCTTTTACCCTGCATGAATAGAACTCAGGTGTTTGGCCTGACGGTCGTGAGAGCATTTTGGGAGGGGAAGCCCCTCATATAAAAACTTGTGTCCAGCATATCAGTAGTAGTCAAATTGCGCGCGTGCCTGACGGTGGGCTGGTTTACCTTTGCCCCATGCTGGCCCCGAGGCGGCCTGCAGGAGGGCGCGACGCCTTGGGTGCTCTCTAGTTGGGTCCTCAGGATGTGAGATCGTTGCTGGTGAAAAACTTCACAGGCGTTGGCCTTCTTCACAGGCTCTGGGCCTTCTCCTGAGCGCGAGGGCTTCACAGGCACTCGCCTTGCTTCACAGGCTATGGGCCTTTTCCTTAGCGCGAGGGCTTCACAGGCACTCGCCTTGCTTCACAGGCTCTGGGCCTTTTCCTTAGCGCGAGGGCTTCACAGGCACTCGCCTTGCTTCACATGCTCTGGGCATTTTCCTTAGCGCGAGGGCTTCACAGGCACTCGCCTTGCTTCACAGGCTCTGGGCCTTTTCCTTAGCGCGAGGGCTTCACAGGCACTCGCCTTGCTTCACAGGCTCTGGGCCTTTTCCTTAGCGCGAGGGCTTCACAGGCACTCGCCTTGCTTCACAGGCTCTGGGCCTTTCTAAACAGGACAACCTCCGCAGGCACCCGAAAAATCCTCCCGAGGGGGAGCAACAGCGGCAGTCTGGGTTGCGCATGAGCTTGGCCTGATCCGACTCGCGAGGGGACGCAGCTGTGACGAAGCGGTAACCAGAACGCGAGAAATGGCTCGAGCGAGAATAAGCACCCCTTCCCCGAACACACGCAAATCTCAAGTTCGAATTCAACTTAAATCCAGCGGGGGGAAGCAACAGCCAAAGGGAAAGGCAACGAAAAGCAGACAAAAAGCCGCGTCCGGCACCTAATCTAGTCTTGGACGTCTTCTCACCAGCGCGGAGCTAAGTGTTGTCCACTGGGCGTGGGAGGGAGCCCCAGGGCCTGAGGCCGGCACCCCTGAGACTCCGGGGCGTGTACAGCCCCACTCATTATTACGTGAGAGTGTCACGGGGCGGCGAGCTTCACAGGCACTGGGCCTTCTTCACAGGTACTGGCCTTGCTTCATATCGCCAGACGAAGGCCCCGCCTTGCGCCACACTCTAGTGCCATCAGCAACGACCGGAACCCAGGACGCCGCCCGATGGGGTAGAGCGGTCGCCAGTGGTTCCCCCGACAACCACGGGTCCTCTGCCAGGGGCAGGCCCTGAGGCACCTCCCCAGCAGAGGGCCTACCTCCTGAGAACGCCTTGCTCCGAATGCCGCGGTGGTGATGTAGGATCTCGACCCCTCTCCCGTAGCCCCCTGCACCCTCCTCTCGAGGGGTAGGAGACTGTGGGAGCGGGGCAGCTGCTTGCCGCGGCGACCTGCACCTCCTGCGATCCATGGTTAGCATATACCTGCCCCTAAAGAGTTAGCGGTGCCCGATAGTCGTTGCCTCCAGCGTGGCCAGCGGGTTCGTCCATGGGCTCCTGGAAGGGCTCAGCTTCCACTGCCTCGTCCCCCCAGCTTGGGCCGAGGAGCGAGCCTTGCCTGCTCTCGCAAGGGTGTCCTTGGTCCAGTATGAGGGGCACGTATTCCTCCGTCGTCGTCATCCCGAATGCCACGCCGTGATGCCCCGCATGCCATGCGGTCCCGCCTGCCATGCCTACTACGGGGTGGCAGCGCGGCAGTCCTCCGGGGCCGCGGGTCGCGTCGAGTCCTTCTTCTTCGCGGGCCGGGGGCGGAGGCAGCGCCACCGCCGGTCCGGTGCTGACAGCCTCGCTGGCGTCGGTGTAGCCTTGGAGTTCGCGGGCGCGCGTGGAGCCCCCGTGCGGGCCGCCCTGGGCTTGAGATGGGAGCTGGGTGGAGAAGGGGTGAGCCCCCGAGGCGGCGAAGCCCAGGAGCTCCGCCACCCGCTCCAGCAGCACGTCGTGGCCGCCCTCCAGCAGTCTGCACCGCAGCAGCTCCCGGGCCACCGTGAGCGCGGCCCTTGAATTTGCCTGCTCCCGGCGGGTGTACGGCGTCATGGTTGCGGCGTGATTGGAGGCCCTTGCCGCCGACCGCGCTTGCCGCGGTGTGAGGGTTGCGGAAGCCTGTTCGCGTCGCCCGCGGCCCGCGGCGCCCTACGGGCCGCGAGCTGCCTGGGGCGCGGGGCCACCCGAGGCGGGCGGCTCCGCGCAGGTGGGCCACGCCGCCCATGGACCTTGGTTTCCCGCCTGGTCGCCGAACATGGTGATGACGATGCGACGGGAGGCGGAGCGGAGCGGTGGAAGACAGATTCCGGCGCACCCCTACCTGGCGTGCCAAATGTCGGATTCACGGGTTCCGGCAGACCCTTAAGGTTCGAACACTGGGGTGCGCGCGGAGATCACGCCCTCTACCTCCCCGCCTCACAAATATCTAAACTACTAAAGGAACTGCATGAGAGACACAAGATTTATACTGGTTCGGGCCACCGTTGTGGTGTAATACCCTACTCCAGTGTGTGATGGATGGATTGCCTCTTGGGGCTGATGATGATGAGCAATACAAGGAAGAACAGCCTCGTGAGGGTCTGTTCTTGGCTGGGGCGACGAACTACTGGGAGGAGTTCAGTCACTTCTCTCTCTCTCTCTCTCTCTCTCTCTCTCTTACTTACTCTCTCTGCTTGCTAGCCGGATCCACACGCCCAACCGAACCCCTTGCTACGTGGATGGCCGTCCCTATTTATAGGGGCCCTGGTCCTCTTCCCAAATATCGAGTGGGAAGGGAGCCAACAATGGTGGGCTAATTTGAAGGGGGACAACAAGTACTCTTATCCTGACTAAAGTTGGTCTTCGCCTGCGAAAGACTCTGCGGTGACGTCGTGCTGGGCTCCATGGTGACCTCCGTCTCGTAGTCCGCTTGGTCCTGGTCTCGTTGCACCGAAATGGCAACCTTTGCCTGATGCCTCGGTACTCCGCGGCTGCGCTTGCCCCCTTTGCACCAAAGAGGAAAGAAGGACGCTACACGCGCTGGCGCCCGCCTGGCACCCTCGATCGTCATGGCTTGCGTCATGGGCACCTCGCGAGGTACCCCGCCTTGATATCTCCGTCTCCTCGCGAGCCAGCCTGAGGAGGCTGCGCCTGAGGATGCGCCGTGTCGTCCGCCTCGCGAGGCTTGGCCCCTCGTGAGGGTCTTGAGTCTTGTGCTGATGAAGATGGGCCATGTTGGGCCCCCATTCGAGCCACGCCGCAGGCCGCAGGCAGGCAAGTCTGGGGAACCCCGTTCCCAGAACACCGACAGTGGGAGGCTGACTTGTGGGCCAACTAAGTTGACGGGGACAGAGGGCTTTGTCAACTTAGTCAATATGAACGATTCTAGCTCCAGTGACCATACGATGTCCATCCACAGCCGTAGTGCTTCTTCAACCTCTGGTCTTCTTGCTCCAGCCGCCCAAACTAGCGCCGGTCGTGCCTCGTGCTCCTGCCTCCCGTGGTCGGCTGCGATGTCGCGGAGGCCTCACCGCCCCCTACTACTCCCACCGCTGGCCAGGCCATCCCTCTACTGACCCACACCCCCTGTTATTCTGTGGCGACGGCAGCCTCACACCGCAGCGAACCAGTGAACCCTCATACTCCTCTATGCATGGGCATCCACTGCCGCATCTTCCCCGGCTCCGTGTCGTCCCCTTCCTAGGCCTCGCTGTCGTCCATCGCCCTAGTGCTCTCGGCATGGCGTGGTCAACGTGGTCAAGGAACGGCTTCCATCGGACGTGGACTGTACGTGGAGAGGCTGACAGCTGGGTCCATGGCCGCAGCAAGGAAGTGCCTCCTTATTACATGGAAAACAATGATTCCTCCACCTGACAGCAGGGACCCACCGGACGGGCAACCGTATTTCGCAAAAAAATGTTTCCCCCCTGACTGCTGGGACCTACCAGCGACATCTTCGCATGAAAGGAAGTGCGTCCGGGCAAAAAAAGATTCGCCCCCCGGACTGCTGGGACCCACCAGCTACATCTTCGCACGCGAGGAAGTGCCTGACAGTCGGGACCCACCTGGTCGAAGCGTACATAGTGTTGTCATTCTGGTCGTGAACGTGTACATACATACAGGTCGATGTAGAGGCGCGCACGTGTCATAGTAGAGGCGTGCACGTAGCATGTACACGTACGTACAGCGGCCAGTGTGCAAGAAAGAAAATACGGCCACATACGTATATACGGGCGGGGTCTCGAATGCCTACTCGCGCATACGTATGGCCAGGGCTCGTGTACATGGTTGGGTCAGAACGGAGAAACAGCGTCGTCGTCGCCCGCAAAAAAACAACAGCGTCGTCGTCGTGTTCATGGGGAGGCAACGGAATGCGTCGTGTTCATCAACAGGCAGCGGAATGCGTGGGAGCCAACCGGCTTGGACGGAACAGCCGATGGAAACGAGGCCTGGCGTAACGCAGAATGGAGGAAACGGCCTTGTGTTCGACCGGCCACGTTCGAAACGGGATCCTGTTCATCGGGAGGGGTCTGGCATACCGCAAAACGGAGGACACGGGCCTCCTATGGTCGAAACGGGGTCCTGTTGATCGGGAGGGGTGTGGCGTACCGCAAAATGGAGGAAACAGACTTGTGTTGCAGCGCTACGGTCGAAACGGGGATCCTGTTCATTGGGAGGGGTGTGGCGTACCGCAAAACGGGACTCCATGGGATAATGTTCATCTCCACCGTCCACCCCCTCCAGCCTCCACGGGCTACTGTTCATCCATCGTCGACCTCCTCCAGCCTCCACCTGCGACTGTTCACCCACGGGCTCCTGTTCATCCAGCCTCCACCGCGCAATACTCCACCGGCTATTATTCAACCAGCCCTCTCCACGGCCTCCTGTTCAACCACCCCTCCACGAGCTACTGTTCATCCAGCCCTCCATCGTCTACTATTCATTCAGCCCTCCATAGAGTGGTTATGTTCATCCAGCCCTCCACGGGGTCATGTTCATCCAGCCCCAACCGGCTCGATCAATCTGGGTCCTGTTCATCCATAGGCAACACCATGAGGTCCTGTTCATCCACCCCCACCAAGAACTGTTCATTCAAACCCCCCCAGCAACGCTCACTGTTCATCCAGAGGCAACATCGATCGGCTTCGGTTAGCAGGAGTAGCGAAGGAATCGCTCGACCGGGTTCAGTTAACAACAATCGATCGATCGCTCGGGTTCAGTAACACGTAGCCTATAGTGCAATCGCTCGGGTTCAGTAGGCGAACGCCTCGCTCGGGTTCAGTTAGAGCCCAATGCCTCACACCCACGCGCGTGCGTGTACGAGAGAAACACGCAAACCTCCGTGCATCGCTCGGCCCTGACCACCCACCGTAACCGGGAACACCCCGATATTTTCCTCGCCTTCGCTTCTACCACGGCTTTTCCGTCTTGGACGACCCAAAGAATGTCATGCAGCTGCGTCTCCGGCCCGCCCAGGACGAAAAGCCCATTTTCTGTCATGATTTTTTGTCATAGAAGTAGGAGCCCACCACATCTATGATGATACCGGGTTTTTTCACAATTATCGTCATAGAAGTGTCATAAGTATGATAGAAAAAAAATTGTTCGGCCCAAAATGTCACAGATGTGCCTTTTTTGTAGTGTCATGAGTTGCAGCTTGTGAAGAAGAGAGATCTCTATGGACCGATGTCGGTGTCAAAACCGGCGGATCTCGGGTAGGGGGTCCCGAACTGTACGTCTAAGGTGGATGGTAACAGGAGGCGGGGGACACGATGTTTACCCAGGTTCGGGCCCTCTTGATGGAGGTAATACCCTATGTCCTTCTTGATTGTTCTTGATGATATGAGTATTACAAGAGTTGATCTACCACGGATCGTAGAGGCTAAACCCTAGAAGCTAGCCTATGGTATGATTGTATCTTGTCCTACGGACTAAACCCTCCGATTTACATAAACACCAGAGGGGGCTAGGGTTACACAGAGTCGGTTACAAGGGAGGAGATCTACATATCCGTATTGCCTAGCTTGCCTTCCACACCAAGGAGAGTCCCATCCGGGCACGGGACGAAGTCTTCAATCTTGTATCTTCATGGTCCAATAGTCCGGCCAAAGGATATAGTCTGGCTGTCCAGAGATCCCCTAATCCAGGACTCCCTCAACTTCTCAAGACGTGGTCATTTTGGAAAATCCTCAAGAAGTGATGACTTGAGATCAGATTCCTCATCATGTGATTACAAGAAGAGACTTTGCCACAAATGCAAGAAACCCGGTCACTACATTCAAGATTGTCCTCAGTGGGAAAAGGAATCAAAGAAGAAGAAGTACAAGGACTACAGTTCTGATGATTCAAAGAAGAAGAAGAAGAAATCTTCGAAGTCCTCTTCATCAAAACCTTCAAGGTCTTCATCTCACAAGAAGAGAAGCTCCAAGAAGGCTTGGGAATTCATTGGCAAGGAAATGGACTCTGAGGCTGAATCTAAGGAAAATGAGGAAGAGGAGGCATCTGAGGAGTCAGACTCTGGTGTGCGGAGCCTAGCCCTCGCTACTGCGTTCGTCAGCAAATCCATCTTCAACTCTGAGGAAAATGACCTCCCCGACACTGCTGACGATGATGATGTTGACTACGCTCCCACCTATTGCTTCATGGCAAAAGGTGCAAAGGTACTCAAATATCCCTCCTCTGAATCAAGTGAGGATGGATCTGATGAAAATCTCAAGCCTAGCTATTCTAAACTTGCTAAGATTGCTGTGGAACAACAAAAGGCTCTTGAAAAGGTTTAAAATATGCTAGACAAAAGCGATCATATGTTGGGTGAAGAAATGGATCGCACTAAAACTTTGACTGAAAATCTTCACAGACTTCAGACCAAGTTTGATAATCTTTAGAGTCATCATAACACTCTCTTATCTGATCATGAGAAGCTTTCTTATGAATTTCTTCAAAGAAAGCAAGACCTTGAGCAGCTAAGGGGGGGTTATGAAGATATTCAGAATTAGGAGCATGATTCATTACTTGCTCAACAAATCAGCACTACTCGAGAAGAATTTAATCCTCCATGTTTGAAGTGCATTGAACATGAATCTGCTAATTCTTCACCTGAACGTTCAAATTCTTCTATTGCTACAATATCTTCAACTGTCTCTGCTGTCACTAATTCCTCATCTGAGGATGCTGCTAGTATCACTAACCATCCAGGGCTGAAGGAACTGTATGTGACAGGCATGTACAAAAGCCTCAAAGGGCATCAGGCACTTTGTGATGTTCTTAAAAGGTAGATCCTCAACATGAACCCTAGGAAACAGGGTATTGCCTTTGAGAGGAAACTCAATGCTGATGGGACCTACTGGAAGCGTGAGCAGTATCCCAAAACCTCATGGGTTGCTGCAAAGGGACCTTCAGTGGATCCATCTACTTTATCTGGCTTTACATGTGAATCTTCATATTCTTCTGATGAGTCATTTGACTCCAACTATAAGCTGTTCAAAAATCAGAATGGTGAAGTATTTGCTAGATATGTTGGCACTAACTGCAGGAACGGTCCTCCTATGAAGAAAATCTGGGTTCCCAAAAGGTGCCTTGAAAGTCTACAGGTGAATATCATCATGACACCACCTGTGAAGAATAGGAACCCCAGATCAAATTCTTCATATGGATCCACGTCCTCATAAGGACCTCAATCCTCATATGGATCAAAGTCCTCATATGAATATCATCGTGCTAACACTTCTGCTTCGTAGGGAAAGACTAAGGGTTATGAATATGTGCAGTATTCCTCAAATCATTATGTTCATAAGTCCTCAAAGAATTTCTCTGCTTATTCATATGGTTACCCTAACCCCTCTTATGTGAAACGAAGTGGACTGGATTCAATGCCACCTTTCTCTTATGGAGCTCACAGAATGATGAACTCTTTGCCACCCCTCCAGATGTGGGTGGTGAAGAAAAAGAACTAATCTCTTTTGCAGGGTCAGGTATCCAAACGAACCTAAACGTCTGAAGAATTTGCTGGAGACCTGAAAATGCTTGAAAGGACGCAAGCTAATCATGAAGAAATGAATGTTCATTTCTCACGTCCTCATACTGCTTTACGTGTTCTCTTACCTGATGAAATTGATCTGATGAAATTGATTTCATATTCTTCACTGCTGAAGTATATAAGTTCGTAAGATGCACTAATTCATGTGCAGGATGATCAACCCAAAGCCACTGAGTGGGTCCTCGATGGTGGATGTACAAATCACATGACTAGTGACAGGAGCTTATTGATGGACACTGCTTTATCTCCATCGCATCTGAAGCATATCACCTACACTGACAAAGGCAAGAGCAAGGGATTGGGTCTAGGTAAGGTCGCAATCTCAAAGGATCAACACATGGACAAAGTGTTGCACCCCGGCTCAGAGAAACCAGAACGCCCCGTATTCCAGCCCAGAGATCGAGGAGAAGTCTTCTGGAATAAGACACCGCTTAGCATAGAACAAACGGGCTTTCTATTATTACACGAATATGAATACAAGGTCTCCGATATTACAATGAATAACATCGGCACGGCGACACTACTCCGGCCACGGTTGCTCTATGCAAGCAGTAGAACAACACGGTGCAGTGGAAGTACTCTATCAGCGGAACAATGACGATGGTGGTGAACTCCACTCCGCAGGGACTCTGGCTGGAACGCTTATCCTAGCTCGCAACAAGGGATCCACGGCAAACAAACAATCAAATCCGGCATGACCTGCAAGCTGGCATGACACATCAGGTTAGTACTATCTTGAGGTTCGAACACTGGGGTGCACACGAAGATCTCCCCCCTCTCAAGCTCGCACACTCAACGATCTCACGGCCTAGCTTGACGAACCCAAAGAACACGAGACACAAGATTTATATTGGTTCGGGCCACCGTTTGGTGTAATACCCTACTCCAGTGTGGTGTGGTGGGTTGCCTCTTGGGCTGAGGATGAACAGTTACAAGGGAAGAACAGCCTCCTGAGGAGAGGTGTTCTTGTGCTTGGTAAGCTTGTGTGTTCGAGGATGATCTTGATCCTCCCTGGTATGGTGGTGGCTAGTCCTATTTATAGAGGCCCCGGTCCTCTTCCCAAATATTGAGCGGGAATGGATCCCACAACGGCCAAATTCGAAGGGAGAAAACTAGTACAAGTTATCCTGACAAAAGTAGTCTTCGCCTGCCAAAGACTCTGGTGGTGATGCCGTCTTGGGCTCCACGGTGACCTCCGTCCTGCCGTCCTGCTGGTCTTGGTCTTATTGCACCGATATGGAAACCTTTGCCTGATGCCTTGGAACTCCTCACCTGCGCTTGCCTCCTTAGCACCAAAGAGGAAAACAAGGACACTGTGCTCGCTGGCGCCCGCCTGGCACCAGCCTGGTCTTGATCGCCATGGCTTACGTCATTGGAATCTCGCGAGGTTCGCCTTGCCTTGATCTCTCCGCCCCTCGCGAGCCAGCCTGGTGAGGCCGCCCCTGAGTAGGTCTTGCGTCATCCGCCTCGCGAGGCTTGGCCCCTCGCGAAGGTCTTGGGTGTTTGCTAGTGAAGATGGGCCGTACGGGGCCGTTGAAGGAGCCACGCAGTTGGCCGCAGGCAGGCAAGTCTGGGGACACCCGTTCCAAGAACGTCGACAGTAGCCCTCGGGCCCAAGGTGCGCTTGGGCATGGCTTCGAGGCGAAGCCAAAGGACAAGTGCGGAGCGCCGCGGGCCCCAACAGCCTGCGGCCTTGGTCGACGCGTGGCGACTGATTGGACGTGGGCATCTCCGCTTCCCCACGCAGCCTCGGCAACTGCCTGACTTGACGGGTCCTTTCTACATGCGGGAAAAAGATCATTATTACCTTAGATCATGGAGGCTGGCGGTTGGCCTCCCCTTGGCTATAAATGGGAGGTGGGGGCGGAGCCCCCATCACCCGTCTCTCCTCTACCTCTCTCGCTTCTTCTTCTTCCTTGCTCCACCGTTGGCAGCGACGGCCATGGCGCCTGTGAAGAGGCTCTCTGCCGCGGAGAAGGGGAAAGCTCGCCAGGAGGGGCATGGCTCACCGCCGCCCAAGAGGGGGCGCGGTCGCCCCCGCAACCACACTGCGACCCCCGCCACGGCCCCTCGCAGCCGCGTTGATGCCTCTTCGCGTGGTGGTAGCTGCCAAGGTCGCGGTAGCCCCGTTGATAAGGTGAGGCATGTCGTGGTTGCGTGGCCTCCCCGACCGCGCTTCCATTCGGCGAAGGTGATGCTAGAGTTCATCGTGTGGTCGGAGAACCCGGCTGGCACCTGGCTTCAGCTCCCGAGGTTCTTCGTCGGTGAACTGTCGTCCGCAGGTCCAGGCGGTCTCTGGCTGCAGGCGGACGATTGCTGCAGCAGGGCTTCGTGGGTTGCGATGGAGATCTCCGCCGCGGGCAACGCGGTCCTAGCCTGCGGCTGGCAGACGTTGGCCCCCACGCGCGGGCTGGGCAGGCGGTGCGCCCTCCACTTCAAGTATGACGGCGATGCGACCCTCTTTGTGAGGGTGTTTGGGGAAGATGGTCGCCATGTCGGGTGCTGCCCCAAGGACAATGACGGCGATGAGGTGCTCGGCCTTGGCGATGGTCGTGACGAGAAGGGGGGTGGGCCCAGCCATGTCTCGTCCAGCTATGGCGACTCTTCTTCCGGTGGCAGCTCCAGCAGCACCGGCTACGACCAGCCGCCACGCTGTCGCGCCTGCTTCAAAGGTGGCAGCGGGTCGGCTCGTCACCGCACTCCGGTGAAGTGCGAGGAGGGGTCCAGCTGAGCTCAGGAGAGCGCCGCGAGCCCGTCCTCACGACCTGCCGCAGGAGCACATCTCGCTTTTGCTTCGTTCTTCCTTTCCTTCCTGCATTAGAGAAAGACAAGTATGGGGCCCCGTGGGGGCGTGCAACAAATTATGATTTCCGGGTTGTTATGCTGTGTCTATCATTCCTATGATGTGTTGCAACGTTATGATCTACTAGTTGACTCGTTGCGCCAAATGACACACAGACCCGCTAAAGCCATGTTGTCGATGAAAATAGTTTCATTTTGCAAGAACACATTCGATAACCATGCTATATTGAAAATATGTATCACACTGCAAGATCCAAGTTGAAAAAAAAATTGTATAACCCGTTACGCCAAAAAAATTGTATGACATGACCCGTTGCACCAAATGGCAGTTAAAAATATTTGCATTTTTGAGTAACTGTGTTTGAGCAAATAAATACGATAAAACTTAATAAAAGTTTAATTGATTGTATGCTTAAGCTCACATAAAAGGCAAGATGGCAACAACAGAGTACAATTGTATCATGTGCAACAGCAGCAAAAATTAGTTAGCTAATAAATTGTTTGAAGGGAACCAACCATTTCAGAGTAGTTTATCCGACATCTCATTCTCAAATCAACGAAAATACAATTGTGTTTTTTAGGGTGAAAATACAATTGTTTTGATGCAACGACGGTAAGAGAAATGAGTAAACATCAAAGAAACAGAACATTTAAATTGGTTGTTCCTTGAATGAAATCTATTGTTGTATCACCCAGCCTAGTACCAATTCTTGTCGCAACAACAATATCACCCAATCCTCCTTCAAGAGGATACACAAAGGATATCAGGACACCAAATTGTGCGTGCTGTAACCAGGAACCTTAATTTAGCTTAGTTTCTTCTTTAAGACCCAGATGATCAACCTAATAAAACAGCATATCGAACAAATAAAATGACATTAGTCATGCATGCAAG
This sequence comes from Triticum monococcum, assembly GCA_034509565.1. NCBI lineage: Eukaryota > Viridiplantae > Streptophyta > Magnoliopsida > Poales > Poaceae > Triticum > Triticum monococcum. Next base: position 254,107,723 of record CM067843.1, on the reverse strand, counting down.
ACCAAACTGTCTGTCAGAAATCACAGTTAGAAGCATGCAATCCCAATTCACAAGGTGATAATCCTAGCAAATGATCAAAACATCCACAAGAAAAACAAAAATGATATGCTAACAATTCAAAGACATGATGAAGAATATAAATTTTTTAGAAGTAAAGCACCATAGAATTACTTAACAGGCACAACAAAAGGCGAGGATACTAACTTATAAATAAGGCCATCTTTATACAACCTGGCAAAAGCTTAAATTACAGCTTTTGACCTTTTCTCATCCATTGTAAAGCACTGACGCACAAGGCTTCACATTAGGAATTGGAACTATAGACAATACATTGTTTTCACTATTTTTCTTAACTAAGGAAAATAAGAAGTTTATCTCATGGGTCCAATCAAGGGAGGCTCCAAGCCTATGTAATTGATTCAATACAGTACCACCATACTGATCTTTCCATTCTACGACCTGTACAGAAGATGTTAAGAGGATACACCAAGTTTGCAAGGAAATAAGCTCACTATGATTCATGCACCATCACCCATGATAAATTGACACTGCCAATTATGAATTAAAAAAATATACAGGACTCTACATCGTTACAGCTTCTACCACACATTGCCTACAGTGCAAACAAAAGAAAAGACAACCATGCGTTATTTCAACTGGTGTAAGCAAGGCACTTATAATAGAGCAACATCATGGCAGCTCTAGTTATCAGAACAAGGCTAAAGTGTAGCTTAATCATTAGTTAACTCTGCTACTATTTTGGTTGCTGAAAATCACAATAGTAAACTTGTTCCTAACTCTTTTTGTGATTAGTAGTCATGTGCATGACTAGACCATATCTTTCGTTATTGTTGTGCGTCTGCATACATAACATGTTAAACATAGAATAGTCATGCCCTAACATGTTATTCCGGTAAAAAAAATTGCATATCAAATTGGTGATACACATACAAGATCTATGAGCACTATAGTGGAAGCATGATACTCTATATACAGGGAAAATAGAGAATTTAACTGCTTTCCACGCAAAGCGACATGATGGATCTGGGCTTCCCCATGGGCGCTCATGTGTGGGCAACATCTGTACTGTTTAATATGTTTCGCCACTAAATTATGGTCTCATTGATTGAAATGTAGAACACAAATTTTCAAAATATGCATAATTATTACTTTTCGCTTTATTTAATATGAATAACAAGAACTAAAGGACATATTCATGTCATGAAAAGTGAGGAAAGAATACTCAGAACCCTTTTCACCTTTATTTTTCACAATCCTTCTCGTGCACTCATCTTGACACGGCCAATTATCATCCTTTGGATATATTTAAATAGAAAAATGTTTTGATTTCATTCCTTGATCCTCCACTCTGTCTTATCAAGCCACAAGAATTATCCAGAACACAAGATTGTAAATTAAATGTGTAAAAAAATAAAAGCGCGGAATTAGGATATAGAAATAGCGCGACTCTGATTTCCTTCGTTCGCTGCCCCTCTGCTTCGCTTCAGGTCTCCACTCCCGTGTTGTGATGCTACTCTTGCATTCCAATCTAACATTCAGGATTCAGCTAATGTAAACTCATTGCTCTTTGTACAATAGAGAAGTAACATGGGAAAGAAGAAAAACTGGGAATTCACTTGCCCAGTGAAGTGTGCAAAGCCCAACTCTGAATTTTTGGTTGTACCGCGCATCATCATCCATCTCAGATAGTAAGGGCATGTCCTTTAGCAATAAAACATCTACTTAATTTTGACCTGGAAGTAAGAAGATGGATAAGGCACCTCCAAATCATCTAAATCGAAACCTTTCGGTCTTTGCTTTCACCATGTCTGAGTACCTGCATGGTGTGAGCAGATCATTCAATCAGTACAAAAAAAGGAATAATGTTCTAAAAAAGTACACAACAAGGAATAAAGCAGTTCCATCAGTTATCTTGAAACTAAACATACCGTGCGTATAAATCCATCGGATGGTCAATTTTCTCACACCCATTCTCAACAAATCCTGTACATACCAAAAAAAAGTGTCCAATAGGGAGCATATTCAAAAAACCTACAGCTCCTTGAAAGAATGCCCTTCTCCACAGTAACCAAGCAAGCTCATGAATTTTTGGTGATTTAATATAAACAAACATGTGATGTGGAAGTAAAACCATTGGAATATGAAGTGAATAATGTGCATCTACTCAAGTTGTAGGTAATTTTGCGTGCGGTTACTACGTCATCCTTGGTGGGGAGGGGAAGTTGGAGGAGGCTCTCGGATCTCGAGAGGCTTGACATCAGCGGCAATCGTCTGCACAACACGAAAATAAAGATTAAACCTTGGTAACAGAAACAATAGGAGACCTAAAATTATGGACAGAACAAAAAGAGATAAGTTGGGGAGAAATTTAGGTCGCCAGACTGATGAGCTCTTGCATATGCATGATATTACAAATGTGATACCTTTGTGCTGCCTTTAGTTTTGAACCACTCGGAGACCATTCTGATCCATCTAGCAAACATGTTAACATAATTATATGGGCAATGCATTTCTAACCATTGACCAAAGCATCCATGCACTCGGAACTAAAAGCATCTAATTGTTTTGTTCTAAACTATTTTAAAGTCTGCACTTTGTACAGCTGCAACTTGGTGTCATGAACTGAATTAGTGCATTACTTACACAACAGATATCAGATTAAGTAGAATTCGATAGAAATTAGCAGAAGTGGGCAACAAAAATCAGCAGCCCATCACCTTACAATATAGAACATACTTTCACCGACCATCATAGATCATACCGCTAAACAACAAGGCGCATCGGCCGTCCACTTGAATTATTATTCTGCAACAAAACAAAAGCACACATAGAGCACCAATTAGAAGGGATCCTGCACACCAGTAAATGGTCTATATGGCAACAACAACAAAAACCATTTAGCCATTCATCGGGCGGATGGTGTGCATTAGGTTGGGCCTGCTTACATGGTACAGAGGCATTTAGGCTACACAAATCTTGTAGATATGTGTGTGCGGAGAGAGAGAGATCACAAATGCGTAGATGTGTGTGTAGAAAAAGAGATCAGGAGCGGAGGGGAAGCTCACCATGGGGTCTCCCCAAAATCTGCGTGTCATGCCAAGGAAGAGGCATGGAAAAGAAGGTGCGGTGGAGGCATAGGCGCTGCCGCCGCTCACGGCAAAACAGAGGTGAGCCTGGCCTCCTCCCTGGCTGGGTGGCGGCGCCGCCTCCAGGAGGGCCGACCTACTCCTTCACCTAGTCGCCCACCTCCTCTTCCCCTGCCCCTTCACCCCACCACTGGGCTCGCCTAACCCGCGCTCAATCTGGAACCAGCGGTCGATGCGGCCGCATTGACAAAGAAGAGAAGGAACACGAGGTAGAAGGGCTAGCATGGTGGAGGAGGAATAGCAGGCGGAGGCCGTGGCGATGCGAGGAGGGGGTGGAGGAGAGGCGACGGCGAGGCTCCAGGGCGGAGGCCGTGGTGACGCGAGGAGGGGGTGGAGGAGGGGAGCTAGAGGCTGTGGGGATCGAGGGAAAACAGGGCTAGGGTTTGTGTGACGGCTGGTGCGGGAGTGGGACAAGGCGGATTGGCTGCCGAAGCGTGGAGCGGATTGGTCAAAACCGTCTGCACGCGGCAAGGATTGACCCAGCCAACCAGAGCACGAGACGAGCCCACTCGTTATTGGCCAACCAAAACTAATAGTAGGTGAAATTCGGGTTTGACTGCTGTGAAGATCGAACGAATTTAACACACCAAAAAGGCAGATCAAACGGTCAGCGAAGGCCCAATCAGGGGAGCCTCCTGGATGTGAATTGGCTAGCCTCTATATAGTTTTAAATATATGTGCGTAGGATGACTTAGCTCGATGTGCCTGAAGTAGATACTGCTTCGCGAGACGCACGTTTCTCCGTACCTGACGAGGAGGAACTGCGAAAATTTGCTAGGAGATCCGTACCTGGCGAGGAACTATGAAAATTTGCTAGGAGATCCGTACCTGGTCCACGTGGTTGCAGCCTGCTAGCTAGCGCACGTCACCTGCGCATGGCCACGACCCAGCACCTCCTGTCGCGGTACCGAGGGGCACGGATCGAGGGGGTGCGCCAGCTTGCGGCTCGAACGAGGGTGCCTCGCAAAAAACAGACAAAACGCTTACGAGGGCCCTAGGGGCACCTGTCCAGCCCCCTCGCGAGGGACGCAAGAGAGGGTATAGGTCAAACGAAGAACCGAAGGCAGAAACAAGGGCAGAATCGAAGGAACAAGATCAGCAAGTGACAGCGGAAAGCAAATTTCGATTAAAGAGGGGCAAACCAACTGCAGAAGGCAAATGAAAAGCTGCCTCCGGCACCCAGTCTGGTCTTCTTGTCTTCTCACCAGCGCGGAGCTAAGTGCTGCCACTAGTCGTGGGAGGCAGCCCCCAAGGCCCGAGGGCGGCACTCCTGAGACTCCGGGGCGTGTATAGCCCCACTCATTATTACATGAGAGTGTCACGAGCGGAGATTCATCACACGCACTGGGCCTTGCTTCACAGGCACCGGACCTTGCTTCATGGGTAGAACTTCCTGAGGTGCTCGATATTTCAGGCGTTCTGGATGGGGACCCCGTCCTGCGTCTCTAGGCGCGCGGCGCCAGGCCTGGAGATGTGGGCGACCGGAAACGGGCCCTCCCACATGGGCGAGAGCTTGTCTAGCCCTTCCCTGGAAAGCACCCGCCTCAGGACCAGGTCACCCACCTCGAGCGTCCTGGAGCGGACGCTGTGGTAGTGGTACCGCCGAGTGCCTGTTGGTACCTCGCAGCTCGGAGCGAGGCTTCACGGCGGCGTTCCTCCCCCAGCACGATACCCATCCCCTGCATGGCGTCCTGCCGTGTTTCATCAAACGCCAGGACCCGCGCGGAGCGATGCTTGACCTCATGTGGGAGAACTGCTTCTGCTCCATAGACGAGGTAGAACGTGGTTTCGCCTATCGGCCTGGTGGCGGTGGTGCGGATGGACCACAACATGGACTGGAGCTCGTCATGCCAGCCCCTGCCGCAGGCCTCGAGCTTCTTCTTGAAGGTCCTAGACTTGAGACCCCTCAGGACTTCCACGTTGGCATGTTCGGCTTGGTCGTTGCGCCTGCGGTGTGCCACGGAGGCGTAGCAGATCTGCGTCCCAAGGTTACCACAATATGTTTTGAAGAGATTGCTAGTTAACTGTGAACCGCTGTCGGTGATGATGCGATTAGGGACCCCAAACTGGCTCACAATGCCCTTGATGAACTTGACTGCTGACCCGGCTGGGATGGTGCGGACAGCTTCCACTTCTGCCCACTTGGTGAACATGTCGATTGCGACGTAGAGGTAGCGGTAACCTCCAGGCACTCGAGGGAATGGACCCAGGATATCCAGCCCTTGGACCGCGAAGGCCATGAGAGCGGGATAGTTTGGAGGCCCTGAGCCGGCTGGTGGATCTGCTTGGCGTGGAATTGGCAAGCCTCGCAGAACTTCACCAGCTCAGCCGTGTCGTTGAGCACTGTGGGCCAGTAGAACCCGATGCAAAAAGCCTTGCCGACCAAGGTGCGCGACGACGAGTGGTGCCCGCAGTCTCCACCATGTATGTCAGCCAGCAACTCCTTCCCCGGTTCCCTGGAAATGCATCATAGAGAAACATCATTTGACGGCTTCATGTATAGTTCACCGTCCTAAATGCAGTACGTCGTAGCCTGCGAGGCCACATGTTTCGGTCTTCCTCCTTCTCCGGTAGCGTGCCTTGTGTCAGGTATGCCTTGAACTCTTCCGATCAAGCACCCTTCCTAAGGCTCGAGTGCTAAGAGGAGGCACGCTCCCGAGGTCGGGCCACAGGTAGGGGCTCCCGGGGCTGGTGGCTGAGGGAGCTCCTCCTGAGGCGGCGCTGGCGCCGCAGGCTAAGGTGCTGCTGAAGGCTTGAAGAGCCGTTCCTCGAAGACACCAGGTTCTTGGGGCAGCCGCTTGGATGCTCTTCTGGTGATGTCATCGGCCTCTTGGTTGGTGCTACGTGGCACATGTTGCAGCTCCAGGCCCAGGAAATACTTCTCCATTTTGCGTACCTCCGCGAGATATGCTTCCATGTGCTCGTCCTTTGGCTGGTACACCTTGTTGGAGAAGTTGACGAGGAGCTGCGAGTCTCCCTTGATGGTGAGGCACTTCACTTCCAGGGACGCCGCCGCCTTGAGGACAGTGATGAGGCCCCCGTACTCTGCGATGTTGTTGGAGACCTTCTCGCCCCGCTAGAAGTAGAGTTGCACGGCGTAGTACGGTTTGTCCTGAGTGGGCGAGATGAGTACGGCTCCAGCCCCCCCCCCCCCCCCCCCGCGCCCGGCGCATGAACGCGCCATTGAAGTACATGACCCAGCCGTCTGGTGCTTCATTCCTTGGTGGGAGGGATCAGTACTCGCCTGCTTCGAGCTCCGGTGTATCGGTCCATTCCGCCACAAAATCGGCGAGCGCTGCGCCCTTGATGACCCTGGTTGTGCTGAACTCCAGGTCAAATGCTTGTAGCTCGATGTTCCATTCGGCGACCCTCCCTGTAGCATTGGGGCTCCTGAGCACTCTCTCCAATGGGTAGGCTAAGACGACCTTGATGGGGTGACCCTGGAAGTAGTGGCGCAACTTACGCGAGGCCACCAGGAGCGCGAGCAAGAGCTTCTAAGGCATGGGGTATCGCGCCCTCGCATCTCGTAGCACTGTGCTGACAAAATATACTGGGTGCTCGACAAGGGTGGGAGAGCTGACGGAGTTTTTGGCTCCCAGGGACTGAGGTGTTTCATGTGGATCTCCAGCTCATGTGGCTTGACAACTAGCTGATACGTCTCCAACGTATCTATAATTTTCGATTGCTCCATGCTATATTATCTACTGTTTTAGACATTATTGGGCTTTATTATCCACTTATATTATTTTTGGGACTAACCTATTAACCGGAGGCCCAGCCCAGAATTGCTGTTTTTTTTGCCTATTTTAGGGTTTCGAAGAAAAGGAATATCAAACAGAGTCCAAACGGAATGAAACCTTGGGAAACGTGATTTTCTCATCAGATAAGATCCAGGAGACTTGGACCCTCCGTCAAGAAAGCCACGAGGCAGTCATGAGGGTGGAGGGCGCCCCCCCTAGGGCGCGCCCCCCTGCCTCGTGGGCCCCTCGAATCTCCACCGACGTACTTCTTCCTCCTATATATATCCACGTACCCCCAAACAATCAGGGACGGAGCCAAAAACCTAATTCCACTGCTGCAACTTTCTGTATCCACGAGATCCCATCTTGGGGCCTGTTCCGGAGCCTCCGCCGGAGGGGGCATCGATCACGGAGGGCTTCTACATCATCATCCAAGCCCCTCCGATGAAGTGTGAGTAGTTTACTTCAGACCTACGGGTCCATAACTAGTAGCTAGATGGCTTCTTCTCTCTTTTTGGATCTCAATACAATGTTCTCCCCCTCTCTCGTAGAGATCTATTCGATGTAATCTTCTTTTTGCGGTGTGTTTGTTGAGACCGATGAATTGTGGGTTTATGATCAACTCTATATATGAATAATATTTGAATCTTCTCTGAATTCTTTTATGTATGATTGGTTATCTTTGCAAGTCTCTTCGAATTATCAGTTTGGTTTGGCCTACTAGATTGGTTGTTCTTGCCATGGGAGAAGTGCTTAGCTTTGGGTTCGATCTTGCGGTGTCCTTTCCCAGTGACAGAAGGGGCAGCAAGGCACGTACTCTATCATTTCCATCGAGGATAACAAGATGTTTTTTTATCATATTGCATGAAACTATCCCTCTACATCATGTCATCTTTCTTAAGGCGTTACTCTGCTTTTAACTAAATACTCTAGATGCATGCTGGATAGTGGTCGATGAGTGGAGTAATAGTAGTAGATGCAGGCAGGAGTCGGTCTACTTGTCTCGGACGTGATGCCTATATATATGATCATACCTAGATATTCTCATAACTATGCTCAATTCTGTCAATTGCTCAACAGTAATTTGTTCACCCACCATAGAATACTTATGCTCTTGAGAGAAGCCACTAGTGAAACCTATGGCCCTCGTGTTTCTTTCTCATCATATCAATCTCCATCACTTTATTATTGCTTTGCCTTTTACTTTTTACTTTGCATCTCTATACCAAAAATATTATTTATCATCTTTACCAGATCTCATTTTCGTAAGTGACCGTGAAGGGATTGACAACCCCTAAGCGCGTTGGTTGCGTTGAGCTATTGTTTTTGTGTAGGTACGAGGGACTCGCGCGTAGCCTCCTACTGGATTGATACCTTGGTTCTCAAAAACTGAGGGAAATACTTACGCTACTTTGCTGCATCATCCTCTCCTCTTCGGGGAAATCCAACGCAGTGCTCAAGAGGTAGCAACAAGAATTTCTGGCGCCGTTGCCGGGGAGTCTGCGCAAAAGTGAACATACCAAGTACCCATCACAATCCCTATCTCCCGCATTACATTATTTTCCATTTGCCTCTCGTTTTCCTCTTCCCCACTTCATCCTTGCCGTTTTATCCTCCCTCTCCCTCTCTATTTGCCTCTTTTTCCCATTTTCCTTTTGTTTGCTTGTGTGTTAGTTTGCTTGTTTGTCGCGATGGCTCAAGATAATACTAAATTATGCGACTTCACCAATACCAACAACAATGATTTCCTTAGCAGTCCGATTGCCCTCTTACCGATGCTGAATCTTGTGAAATTAATACTGCTTTGCTGAATCTTGTCATGAAAGATCCGTTCTCCGGCCTTCCTAGTGAAGATGCCGCTACCAATCTTAATAGCTTCATTGATTTGTGTGACATGCAAAATAAGAAAGATGTCGGTAATGATATTGTTAAATTGAAGCTATTTCCTTTTTCGCTTAGAGATCGTGCTAAAGCTTGGTTTTCATCTTTGCCTAAAAATAGTATTGATTCATGGAACAAGTGCAAAGATGCTTTTATCTCTAAGTATTTTCCTCCCGCTAAGATCATCTCTCTTAGAAACGATATTATGAATTTTAAACAACTTGATCATGAACATGTTGCACAAGCTTGGGAGAGAATGAGATTAATGATACGTAATTGCCATACTCATGGTTTGAATTTGTGGATGATTATACAAAAATTTTATGCCGGATTGAATTTTGCTTCTAGAAATCTTTTAGATTCGGCCGTGGGAGGCACTTTTATGGAAATCACTTTAGGATATGCTACTAAACTCCTAGATAATATTATGGTTAATTATTCTCAATGGCATACTGAAAGAACTACTAAAAAGGTGCATGCAATAGAAGAAATTAATGTTTTGAGTGGAAAGATGGATGAACTTATGAAATTATTTGCTAATAAGAGTGTTTCTTCTTATCCTAATGATGTGCCCTTGTCTACTTTGATTGAGAATAATAATGAATCTATGGATGTGAATTTTGTTGGTAGGAACAATTTTGGTAACAACGCGTATAGAGGAAATTTCAACCCTAGGCCTTATCCTAGTAATCCCTCTAATAATTATGGTAATTCCTACAACAATTCTTATGGAAATTATAATAAGATTCCCTCTGATTTTGAATCTAATATTAAAGAATTTATTTCTTCGCAAAAGAATTTTAATGCTATGATTGAAGAAAAATTGCTTAAGATTGATGATTTGACTAGGAACGTTGATAGAATTGCTCTTGATGTTGATTCTTTGAAACTTAGATCTATTCCACCTAAGCATGATATCAATGAGTCTCTCAAAGCCATGAGAATTTCCATTGACGAGTGCAAAGAAAGAACCGCTAGGATGCGTGCTAAGAAAGATGCCTTTATAAAAGCGTGTTCTTCTAGTTCCTATGAAAATAATGATGAAGATCTAAAAGTTATTGATGTGTCCCCTATTAAATCTTTGTTTTGAAATATGAATATTGATAATTATGGCACTGAATATGATCCACCTTTACCTAGAAGGCGTTCTAAGAATTCGGAATTTGTTGATCTTGATGCTAAATTTGATAAAAGTGGGATTGAGGAAATTAAAACCCTAGATGTTGCTAAACCCACTATTATGAATTTCAAGGAATTTAATTATGAAAATTGTTCTTTAATTGATTGTATTTCCTTGTTTCAATCCGTGCTAAAATCTCCTCACGCTTATAGTCAAAATAAAGCGTTTACTAAACATATCATTGATGCCTTGATGCAATCTTATGAAGAAAAACTTGAATTGGAAGTTTCTATCCCTAGAAAACTTTATGATGAGTGGGAACCAACTATTAAAATTAAAATTAAAGGTCATGAGTTTTATGCTTTGTGTGATTTGGGTGCTAGTGTCTCTACTGTTCCCAAGACTTTGTGTGATTTGCTAGATTTCCATGATTTTGATGATTGCTCTCTAAACTTGCATCTTGCGGATTCCACTATTAAGAAACCTATGGGAAGAATTAATGATGTTCTTATTGTTGCAAATAGGAATTATGTGCCTGTAGATTTTATTGTTCTTGATATAGATTGCAATCCTTCTTGCCCTATTATTCTCGGTAGACCTTTCCTTAGAACGATTGGTGCAATTATTGATATGAAGGAAGGGAATATTAGATTCCAATTTCCATTAAAAAAGGGCATGGAACACTTCCCTAGAAAGAAATTACCATATGAATCTATCATGAGATCCACTTATGGATTGCCTACCAAAGATGGCAATACCTAGATCTATTCCTGCTTGTTATGCTTAGCTAGGGGCGTTAAACGATAGCGCTTGTTGGGAGGCAACCCAATTTTATTTTTATTCCTTGCTTTTTGCTACTGTTTAGTAACAAATAAATTATTTAGCCTCTGTTTTGGTTGTGACTTTTGTGTTTAATTAGTGTTTGTGCCAAGTAGAACCGTTGGGAAGACTTGGGGAAAGTCTTGTTGAACTTGCTGTAAAAAACAGAAACTTTAGCGCTCACGATAACTGCTGTCATTTTTATTTGGAGAGTGCTATTTAGTTAATTATTTTTCAGATGATTAATAGATAAATTCCTCACATCCAGCAATTTATTTTGGAATTTTTGGGGTTCCAGATCTTGCGCTAGCTACAGATTACTACAAACTGTTCTGTTTTTGACAGGTTCTGTTTTTCGTGTGTTGTTTGCTTATTTTGATGAATCTATGGCTAGTAAAATAGTTTATAATCCATAGAGAAATTGGAATACAGTAGGTAAAACACCCATATAAATAAAGAATGAGTTCATTATAGTACCTTCAAGTGGTCTTTTGTTTTCTTTCGCTAACGGAGCTCACGAGATTTTCTACTTTAAGTTTTGTGTTGTGAAGTTTTCAAGTTTTGGGTAAAGATTTGATGGATTATGGAACATGGAGTGGCAAGAGCCTAAGATTGGGGATGCCCATGGCACCCCCAAGATAATCTAAGGACACCTAAAAGCCAAAGCTTGGGGATGCCCCGGAAGGCATCCCCTCTTTCGTCTACTTCTATCGGTAACTTTACTTGGAGCTATATTTTTATTCACCACATGATATGTGTTTTGCTTGGAGCGTCTTTTATGATTTGAGTCTTTTCTTATTAGTTTACCACAATCATCCTTGATGTACACACCTTTTTAGAGAGCCATACATAATTTGGAATTTGATAGAATACTCTTTATGCTTCACTTATATCTTTTGAGTTATATAATTCTGCTCTAGTGCTTCACTTATATCTTTTAGAGCACGGTGGTGGATTTGTTTTATAGAAACTATTGATCTCTCATGCTTCACTTAGATTATTTTGAGAGTCTTAATAGCATGGTAATTTTCTTAATACTAATATGCTTGGTATTCAAGATTTGTAAAACCTTCTTTTGAGTGCGGTGAATACTAAGAAAAAATTGATGCTTGATAATTGTTGTGAGATATGAGGATGGTGATATTAGAGTCATGCTAGTTGAGTAGTTGTGAATTTGAGAAATGCTTCTGTTAAAGTTTGTGATTCCCGTAGCATGCACGTATGGTGAACCGTTATGTGATGAAGTCAGAGCATGATTTACTTATTGATTGTCTTCCTTATGAGTGGCGGTCGGGGACGAGCGATGGTCTTTTCCTACCAATCTATCCCCCCAGGAGCATGCGCGTAATACTTTGCTTTGATAACTTCTAGATTTTTGCAATAAGTATATGAGTTCTTTATGACTAATGTTGAGTCCATGGATTATACACACTTTCCTTCCTTCCACCATTGCTAGCCTCTCTAATACCGCGCACTTTTCGCCGGTATCATACACCCACCAAATACCTTCCTCAAAACAGCCACCAGACCTACCTATCATGGCATTTCCATAGCCATTCCGAGATATATTGCCATGCAACTTTCCACCGTTCCGTTTACTATGACACGCTCCATCATTGTCATATTGCTAGCATGATCATGTAGTTGACATCGTATTTGTGGCAAAGCCACCATTCATAATTCTTTCATACATGTCACTCTTGATTCATTGCATATCCCGGTAGACCGCCGGAGGCATTCATATAGAGTCATATCTTGTTCTAAGTATCGAGTTGAAATTCTTGAGTTGTAAGAAAATAAAAGTGTGATGATCATCATTATTAGAGCATTTTCCAAAGTGAGAAAAGGATGATGGAGACTATGATTCCCCCACAAGTCGGGATGAGACTCCGGACTAAATAAAAAAGGCCATAAAAAGAGAAAAGTCCTAAATAAAAAAATGAGAGAAAAAGAGAGAAGGGACAATGCTACTATCCTTTTACCACACTTGTGCTTCAAAGTAGCACCATGATCTTCATGATAGAGAGTCTCTTGTTTTGTCACTTTCATATACTAGTGGGAATTTTTCATTATAGAACTTGGCTTGTATATTCCAATGATGGGCTTCCTCAAAATGCCCTAGGTCTTCGTGAGCAAGCAAGTTGGATGCACACCCACTTAGTTTCTTTTTTTTGAGCTTTCATGCACTTATAGCTCTAGTGCATCCGTTGCATGGCAATCCCTACTCACTCACATTGATATCTATTGATGGCATCTCCATAGCCCGTTGATACGCCTAGTTGATGTGAGACTATCTTCTCCCTTTTTGTTTCCTCCACAACCACCATTCTATTCAACCTAAAGTGCTATGTCCATGGCTCACGCTCATGTATTGCGTGAAGATTGAAAAAGTTTTGAGAATGTCAAAAGTATGAAACAATTGCTTGGCTTGTCATCGGGGTTGTGCATGATTTAAATACTTTGTGTGGTGAATATAGAGCATAGCCAGACTATATGATTTTGTAGGGATAACTTTCTTTGGCCATGTTATTTTGAGAAGACATAATTGCTTAGTTAGTATGCTTGAAGTATTGTTATTTTTATGTCAATACTAAACTTTTGTCTTGAATCTTTTGAATCTGAATATTCATACCACAATTAAGAAGATTTACATTGAAATTGTGCCAAGTAGCACTCCGCATCAAAAATTCTGTTTTTATCATTTACCTACTCGAGGACGAGCAGGAATTAAGCTTGGGGATGCTAGATACGTCTCCAACGTATCTATATTTTTTGATAGCTCCATGCTATATTATCTACTATTTTAGACATTATTGGGCTTTATTATCCACTTTTATATTATTTTTGGGACTAACCTATTAACCGGAGGCCCAACCAAGAATTGCTGTTTTTTTGCCTATTTTAGGGTTTCGAAGAAAAGAAAAATCAAACGGAGTCCAAACGGAATGAAACCTTCGGAAACGTGATTTTCTCATCAGATAAGATCTAGGAGACTTGGACCCTCTGTCAAGAAAGCCACGAGGCGGTCACGAGGGTGGAGGGCGCCCCCCCAGGGCGCGCCCCCTACCTCGCGGGCCCCTCGAAGCTCCACCGACGTACTTCTTCCTCCTATATATAACCACGTACCCCCAAACGATCAGGATCGGAGCCAAAAACCTAATTCCACCGCTGCAACTTTCTATATCCACGAGATCCCATCTTGCGGCCTATTTCGGAGCTCCATCGGAGGTGGCGTCGATCACGGAGGGCTTCTACATCATCATCCAAGCCCCTCCGATGAAGTGTGAGTAGTTTAGTTCAGACCTACGGGTCCATAGCTAGTAGCTAGATGGCTTCTTCTCTCTTTTTGGATGTCAATACAATGTTCTCCCCCTCTCTCATAGAGATCTATTCGATGTAATCTTCTTTTTGCGGTGTGTTTGTTGAGACCGATGAATTCTTGGTTTATGATCAAGTCTATCTATGAATAATATTTGAATCTTCTCTGAATTCTTGTATGTATGATTGGTTATCTTTGCAAGTCTCTTCGAATTATCAGTTTGGTTTGGCCTACTAGATTGGTTGTTCTTGCCATGGGAGAAGTGCTTAGCTTTGGGTTCGATCTTGCGGTGTCCTTTCCCAGTGACAGAAGGGGCAGCAAGGCACGTATCGTATCGTTGCCATCGAGGATAACAAGATGGTTTTTTTATCATATTGCATGAAACTATCCCTCTACATCATGTCATCTTGCTTAAGGCGTTACTCTGTTTTTAACTTAATACTCTAGATGCATGCTGGATAGCGGTCGATGAGTGGAGTAATAGTAGTAGATGCAGGTAGGAGTCGGTCTACTTGTCTCGGACGTGATGCCTATATACATGATCGTACCTAGATATTCTCATAACTATGCTCAATTCTGTCAATTGCTCAACAGTAATTTGTTCACCCACCATAGAATACCTATGCTCTTGAGAGAAGCCACTAGTGAAACCTATGGCCCCCGGGTCTCTTTCTCATCATATCAATCTCCATCACTTTATTATTGCTTTGCTTTTACTTTGCCTTTTACTTTTTACTTTGCATATCTATACCAAAAATACCAAAAAAATCATTTATCATCTTTATCAGATCTCACTTTCGTAAGTGACCGTGAAGGGATTGACAACCCCTAATCGCGTTGGTTGCGTTGAGCTATTGTTTTTGTGTAGGTACAAGGGACTCGCGCGTAGCCTCCTACTGGATTGATACCTTGGTTCTAAAAAACTGAGGGAAATACTTACGCTACTTTGATGCATCATCCTCTCCTCTTCGGGGAAATCCAACGCAGTGCTCAAGAGGTAGCACTAGCCAGTCCAGCCGTCGCCTCAGGAACATCGTCTTGGTGTTGTGCAGCCTTATCCGGCTTGGCGGCTTCATTTGGCGAGCCCTTGACTTGGGGCTCCTCTCTGACGACCACCAGTGCCGCGCTAGCGGAATGGGGTGTGGCAGATAGGTAGAGTACCAAGGGCTCACGAGGATGAGGCGCCACCATCACCGGCGGGCTGGTCAAGTATCTCTTGAGGTCTTGAAATGCTAGGTCGGCCTTGGGGGTCCACTTGAACGGACCCTTCTTCTTCATCAGCTTGAAGAATGGCAAGGTGTGCTCCCCCAACTTGGAGATGAAGCGCCCAGTGAAGTCACGCAGCCTGTAAGCTTCTGCATCTCTTTGAGGTTTTGTGGTGGACTCATGTCTTCGGTTGCCTTGACCTTCTCTGGGTTGGCCTTGATCCCTCTGTGGGATATGAGGAAGCCCAGCAGCTTGTCGGAAGGGACACCAAACACATACTTCTCTGGATTGAGTCGCAGTTCCACTTGGCGCAAGCTTGCGAAGGTCTCCTGCAGGTCCTGAATCAAAGTTTTTACCTCCCGAGATTTTACCACAATGTCGTCGACGTAGGCCTCAGCGTTCCTCCCGAGCTGCCGCCCCAAGGCGATGTGCACCAGCCGCTAGAAGGTTGCTCCTGTGTTGCGCAGTCCAAATGGCATGCAAGTGAAGCGGTATACCCCGCATGGGGTTAAGAAAGCTGTGTTTTCCACATCTTCCACTGCCATCTTGATCTGGTGGTATCCTAAGAATGCATCCAGGAAGCACAGCAGGTCACACTCCGCGGTAGAGTCAACAATCTGGTCAATGCGCGGCAGCGGAAACGGGTCCTGAGGGCAGGCCTTGTTGAGGTTAGTGAAATCGACACACATGTATTCCTTTACTCCTTTCTTCGGCACAACGACCAGATTTGCCAGCCCTCCGGGTACCAGACCTCACGAATGACACCTGCTGCCTCCAGCTTGCGGGTTTCCTGAATGATGAAAGGCTGCTTCTCCATGGATTGTTTCCTCGCCTTCTGCTTCATAGGCCGCACGTTGGGGCACACCCTCAGATGATGTTCAATTACTCCTCTCGGGACCCCAACTAGCTACTTGGGCTCCCAGGCGAATACTTCCTTGTTCACTCGTAGGAACTCCACCAACTCCTTCTTTTGAGCTGGGGCAAGGTCGGCGCCTATGATAAAGGTAGAGCCAGAGGCCCCATCCACGTCGACCAGTATCTGCTTCGTCTTGGCTTGACCTTGGGTGAACAACTACTTCTTCTTGGTCGGCGCAGCCCCCTTGGCCCTGGGCGTGGCCTTGCTGGCCGAGCAAGCTGTTGTCGTGGCCCTGAAGGCTAGCTTGAGGGCCACCATGGCTTCCTTGTTGTCCCCGGCCATGGTAAGGATGCCATTGCTTCCTGGCATCTTCATGAGGTTGTAGGCAGGATGGGTCGCCGCCATAAACTAGGCCAACGCCGGGTACCCGAGGATGGCGTTATACGGCAAACCGATGCGGGATATGTCAAAGTCAATTAGCTTGGTGTGGTATTTGTCGCGTGTGCCGAAAGTCACGGGGAGATAGATTTGCCTCACGGGGGTGGAGGAGTCGCCGTCGACTTCGAAGAAGGACCAGCTGGGGCGGAGCCGCTCGAGCTGTACGTGAAGAAGACTAAAGGCCTCCATAGAGAGCACGTTGAGGCCGGCGCCGCCGTCGATGAGGGTCTTGGTGACGGCTACACTAAAGATGGTCAGCGTGCAAAGCATTAGAAGCACACCCGAGCCGACGGTGTTGACTGGGCGATCTTCTAAGTCGAATATCAGGTCGACCTTGGGTGCCGCCCACCCCAGGGGAGCCCCCTGCCGCATGGAGGCGGTGCTGATATGGCGAAAGAACGGCTTGATGTGACGGTCCGTGGGTGGCGCTTGCGAGCCACCGAGGAGAGCCACAACGACCGGGGGCGCTCGTCCCCCGAAGCGCGCGATGAAGAGGTCGCGCAGCTCCCCCCAAGAGGCCATGGAAGATTCTAGCAGATGGAGGAGCCAGGCGCGCGGCACGCCAGCGAGGGCCATCGGGAACCAATTGGCCATGATCTTGGCGTCGCCCCCGGCCTCCAGGACAGCCTCCTCATACGCCAGCAGAAAGGCCGCCGAATCCGCCGCGCCATCATAATGGGGCGGCAGCTCCGGCCTGAACTTGTGCAGCCACGACACCCGCCGCAAGGCGGGGTGAACGCCCGGAGCCCCCCGGCGCCGCGGAGGGCGCCTGTCGATCCAGTCGGGGAAGGTGCAGCGTCCACGAGAGTCGGTCGGAGAGGCGAGGCCGTCGAGGGGCGAAGCTTCGGCACACCCCTACCTGGTGCGCCAAATGTTGGATTTCGGGTTCCGGCAAAACCCTTGAGGTTCGAACAATGGGGTGCTCATGAAGATCTCCCCCCTCTCAAGCTCGCACACTCAACGATCTCACGGCCTAGCTTGACGAACCCAAAGAACATGAGACACAAGATTTATACTGGTTCGGGCCACCGTTGTGGTGTAATACCCTACTCCAGTGTGGTGTGATGGATTGCCTCTTGGGATGAGGATGTACAGTTACAAGGGAAGAACAGCCTCCTGAGGAGAGGTGTTCTTGTGCTTGGTGAGCTTGTGTGTTCGAGGATGATCTCGATCCTTCCAGGTATGGTGGTGGCTAGTCCTATTTATAGAGGCCCTGGTCCTCTTCCCAAATATTGAGTGGGAAGGGATCCCACAATGGCCAAATTCAAAGGGAGAAAACTAGTACAAGTAATCCTGACAAAAGTAGTCTTCGCCTGCCAAAGGCTGTGGTGGTGACGCCGTCTTGGGCTCTACGATGACCTCCGTCCTGTCGTCCTGCTGGTCTTGGTCTTGTTGCACCGATATGGAAACCTTTGCATGATGCCTTGGAACTCCTCGCCTGCGCTTTCCTCCTTAGCACCAAAGAGGAAACGAGGACACTATGCTCGCTGGCGCCCGCCTGGTCTTGATCGTCATGGCTTACGTCATTGGAACCTCGCGAGGTTCTCCTTGCCTTGATCTCTCCGCCCCTCGCAAGCCAGCCTGGTGAGGCCGCCCCTGAGTAGTTCTTGCATCGTCTGCCTCGCAAGGCTTGGCCCCTCGTGAGGGTCTTGGGTGTTTGCTGGTGAAGATGGGCCATACGGGGCTGCTGGAGGAGCCACGCTGCGGGCCGCAGGCAGGCAAGTGTGGGGACCCCCGTTCCCAGAACACTGACAAGTACATTGAATGTACTTGCAAGCTCACAATAACCAAAAGCATTCAAGACAAACAACAGCATGGCAATTACAGGTTAAGCAGGAATTCATCATGAGATCATCAGAATAACATGACATGAATCACATGAACATGATACAGCTAGAATGGCATGAACATATAAATCTGACGATACTAGCATGCAACATGATGACACTATATGCGCCATTTATTCTGCTCGGATTACTTTGTAACCAACACACGCATCACTTACCAACCTCGGACATCACACGATCATCTCAGGATCAAATCAAGCTTGGTATAAACAATACTGTAGTAATCATACATGACCACAAGGAGCTTGACCTTCACCCGCGATTCTCGCACAACATCACAATTATCCATCAACTTGGTATCCTCGATACCACGGTGATCATCTCATGATCACGAATGGAACCACTCTTGGTTCAACGGGTTACCTCGTAACCAAACGGTGATCATTCACGGATCACATAACCAACTTATCTCATCGTCGAACCAGGGTTGTTATTATGCACATTATTATTTTTACTGTTGACCCATAGTGTGACCGACACAAATTGGGCCCTTATCCGCGGGCACGGCTATCGGTAGATTTAATATACACTCTGCAGAGGTTAGTACACTGTACCCACACCACGGAACCCATGGTCTCGCACTCCCATTCGGGTGGACCAACGGCGTTCCGACAAAATCGTCCTACTGCCATGACACTCTCCCGGCCACTCCGACCAACTCCTCTTTGGGCTAAGTCATGGGTGGCCCCGTGCCTACCAAAGGCAGCAACGGCCACCATAGTGGCAAAATATAAACGGTCCCAAATGGGGACAATGGATCCATACTCCAAAACGGGCACACAAGGCTTATGCCGTCCTACCTGATCAAGGTAGTGCCCGCGCATAACCTTCCCTCATTGGAGGCACCGGCGAGAGGCATGACAATAGACCCAGTTAGGACCTTCCCATTAGGTAAGCATGGTTGCACTGGTCAGCTTGATATGGTGGCACCATGACTCAGCCAACAGTTGTTCAAGTTCAATTTAATCCGGTTAAACTTGAATGCAATATGTTGAGCCATGATAAAATAACATGATGCAAACATAATGCATGAGCATGATATCAACATAAACATGAGGGCAACATAACTATCCACCATATCAACAATGAATCATATCCAACTAAGCATGGCATAATGACGAGCATGAATATCACAAGTACAACACTACTCATAACATGACCATTATGATCAACAATAAATACCATGCAAGAACACATCAATAACATAACCAAGTAAACACTTAACCAACTAACAGCAGAGGAACAAAGCATATTAACGGTACTCGATAACTGACGTTAGTCATGCACCGAAGAACATGACCAACCCAACATGTACTACTATCAATCATGACAATATGAAAGTAATACTAGCAGGTAGAACGTGATATCAGAGTGCAAGAAACATAGCATGATGGTAACCACCGGTCCATAAGCATAGCCGAAATAAAGGCAGCAGTAGCAAAACAAACATACAGTTATTAAAGATTCAAGTTGAAAACCAATGCTACTGCATGGCTATCATGCAAATGGTGGTTGTGGTTGCCTGGGGTAGAAGAAATCATCGAGAGAAAGTGCGAGGAGCTCACGGAACGAATCGTCAGAAAACATTCTCTCTCGAAGGGGGCTGATTAAGCTGTTGGGGAACGTAGTAATTTCAAAAAAATTCCTACGCACATGCAAGATCATGGTGATGCATAGCAATGAGAGGGGAGAGTGTTGTCTACGTACCAACGTAGACTGACTGCGGAAGCGATCACACAACATAGAGGAAGTAGTCGTACGTCTTCTTCCCGATCCGACCGATCCAAGCACCGTTACTCCGGCACCTCTGAGTTCTTAGCACACGTACAGCTCGATGACGATCCTCGGGCTCCGATCCAGCAAAGCATCGAGGAAGATTTCCGTCAGCACGACGGCGTGGTGACGATCTTGATGTACTACTGACGCAGGGCTTCGCCTAAGCACTGCAACAATATGATCGAGGTGGAATTTGGTGGCAGGGGGCACCGCACACGGCTAAGGAACGATCACCAAGGATCAACTTGTGTGTCTAGAGGTGCCCCTTGCCCCCGTATATAAAGGATCCAAGGGGGAGGGGTGCGCCGGCCAGGGAGAGGGCGCAGGAGGAGTCCTACTCCCACCGGGAGTAGGACTCCCCCCCTCAATCCTATTCCAACTAGGATTCCCAAGGGGGGAAAGAGAGAGGGGGGGCCCGGCCCCTTCTCCTAGTCCTAATAGGACTAAGGGAAGGGGGGCGCGCGGCCACCTATGGGCTGCCCCTTTTCTCCTTTCCACTAAGGCCCATGAAGGCCCATATGACTCGCGAGGGGTTCCGGTAACCTCCCGGTAATCCGGTAAAATCCCGATTTCACCCGGAACACTTCCGATATCCAAATATAGGCTTCCAATATATCAATCTTTATGTCTCGACCATTTCGAGACTCCTCGTCATGTCCGTGATCACATCCGGGACTCCGAACAACCTTCGCTACATCAAAATGCATAAACTCATAATAACTGTCATCATAACGTTAAGCGTGCGGACCCTACGGTTCGAGAACAATGTAGACATGGCCGAGACACTTCTCCGGTCAATAACCAATAGCGGGACCTGGATGCCCATATTGGCTCCTACATATTCTACGAAGATCTTTATCGGTCAGACCGCATAACAACATACGTTGTTCCCTTTGTCATCGGTATGTTACTTGCCCGAGATTCGATCGTCGGTATCCAATACCTAGTTCAATCTCGTTACCGGCAAGTCTCTTTACTCGTTCCGTAATACAACATCCCGCAACTAACTTATTAGTTGCAATGCTTGCAAGGCCTAAGTGATGTGCATCACCGAGAGGGCCCAGAGATACCTCTCCGACAATCAGAGTGACAAATCCTAATCTCGAAATACGCCAACCCAACATCTACCTTTGGAGACACCTGTAATACTCCTTTATAATCACCCAGTTACGTTGTGACGTTTGGTAGTACCCAAAGTGTTCCTCCGGTAAACGGGAGTTGCATAATCTCATAGTCATAGGAACATGTATAAGTCATGAAGAAAGCAATAGCAACATACTAAACGATCGGGTGCTAAGCTAATGGAATGGGTCATGTGAATCAGATCATTCAACTAATGATGCGACCTCATTAATCAAATAACAACTCTTTGTTCATGGTTAGGAAACATAACCATCTTTGATTAACGAGCTAGTCAAGTAGAGGCATACTAGTGACACTCTGTTTGTCTATGTATTCACACATGTATTATGTTTCCGGTTAATACAATTCTAGCATGAATAATAAACATTTATCATGATATAAGGAAATAAATAATAACTTTATTATTGCCTCTAGGGCATATTTCCTTCAGTCTCCCACTTGCACTAGAGTCAATAATCTAGATTACACAGTAATGATTCTAACACCCATGGAGCCTTGGTGCTGATCATGTTTTGCTCGTGGAAGAGGCTTAGTCAACGGGTCTGCAACATTCAGATCCGTATGTATCTTGCAAATCTCTATGTCTCCCACCTGGACTAAATCCCGGATGGAATTGAAGCGTCTCTTGATGTGTTTGGTCCTCTTGTGAAATCTGGATTCCTTTGCCAAGGCAATTGCACCAGTATTGTCACAAAAGATTTTCATTGGACCTGATATGTACTAGGTATGACACCTAGATCGGATATGAACTCCTTCATCCAAACTCCTTCGTTCGCTGCTTCCGAAGCAGCTATGTACTCCGCTTCACATGTAGATCCCGCTACGACGCTTTGTTTAGAACTGCACCAACTGACAACTCCACCATTTAAAGTAAACACGTATCCGGTTTGCGATTTAGAATCGTCCGGATCAGTGTCAAAGCTTGCATCAACGTAACCTCTTACAGTGAGCTCTTTGTCACCTCCATATACGAGAAACATATCCTTAATCCTTTTCAGGTATTTCAGGATGTTCTTGACCGCTGTCCAGTGATCCACTCCTGGATTACTTTGGTACCTCCCTGCTAAACTTATAGCAAGGCACACATTAGGTCTGGTACACAACATTGCATACATGATAGAGCCTATGGCTGAAGCATAGGGAACATCTTTCATTTTTTTCTCTATCTTCTGCAGTGGTCGGGCATTGAGTCTGACTCAACTTCACACCTTGTAACACAGGCAAGAACCCTTTCTTTGCTTGATCCATTTTGAACTTCTTCAAAATCTTGTCAAGGTATGTGCTTTGTGAAAGTCCAATCAAGCGTCTTGATCTATCTCTATAGATCTTTATGCCTAATATGTAAGCAGCTTCCCCGAGGTCTTTCATCGAAAAACTTTTATTCAAGTATCCCTTTATGCTATCCAGAAATTCTATATCATTTCCAATCAGCAATATGTCATCCACATATAATATCAGAAATGCTACAGAGCTCCCACTCACTTTCTTGTAAATACAGGCTTCTCCAAAAGTCTGTATAAAACCAAATGCTTTGATCACACTATCAAAGCGTTTATTCCAACTCCGAGATGGATCGCTGGAGCTTGCACACTTTGTTAGCTCCCTTTGGATCGACAAAACCTTCCGGTTGCATCATCTACAACTCTTCTTCCAGAAATCCATTTAGGAATGCAGTTTTGACATCCATCTGCCAAATTTCATAATCATAAAATGCGGCAATTGCTAACATGATTCTGACAGACTTAAGCATCGCTACGGGTGAGAAGGTCTCATCGTAATCAACCCCTTGAACTTGTCGAAAACCTTTTGCGACAAGTCGAGCTTTATAGACAGTAATATTACCATCAGCGTCAGTCTTTTCTTGAAGATCCATTTATTCTCAATTGCTTGCCGATCATCGGGCAAGTCAACCAAAGTCCATACTTTGTTCTCATACATGGATCCCATCTCAGATTTCATGGCTTCAAGCCACTTTGCGGAATCTGGGCTCACCATCGCTTCTTCATAGTTCGTAGGTTCATCATGATCTAGTAGCATGACTTCCAGAATTGTATTACCGTACCACATTGGTGCGGATCTCACTCTGGTTGATCTACGAGGTTCAGTAGTATCTTGTCCTGAAGTTTCATGATCATCATCATTAGCTTCCTCACTAATTGGTATAGGTGTCACAGAAACAGTTTTCTGTGATGTACTACTTTCCAATAAGGGAGTAGGTACAGTTACCTCGTCAAGTTCTACTTTCCTCCCACTCACTTCTTTCGAGAGAAACTCCTTCTCTAGAAATGATCCATTCTTAGCAACGAATGTCTTGCCTTCGGATCTGTGATAGAAGGTGTACCCAACTGTCTCCTTTGGGTATCCTATGAAGACACATTTCTCCGCTTTGGGTTCGAGCTTATCAGGTTGAAGCTTTTTCACATAAGCATCGCAGCCCCAAACTTTAAGAAACGACAACTTTGGTTTCTTGCCAAACCATAGTTCATATGGCGTCGTCTCAACGGATTTTGATGGTGCCCTATTTAACGTGAATGCGGCCGTCTCTAAAGCATAACCCCAAAACGATAGCGGTAAATCAGTAAGAGACATCATAGATCGCACCATATCTAGTAAAGTACGATTACGATGTTCGGACACACCATTACGCTGTGGTGTTCCGGGTGGCGTGAGTTGCGAAACTATTCCACAAATTTTCAAATGTACACCAAACTCATAACTCAAATATTCTCCTCCACGATCAGATCGTAGAAACTTTATTTTCTTGTTACGATGATTTTCAACTTCACTCTGAAATTCTTTGAACTTTTCAAAAGTTTCAGACTTATGTTTCATTAAGTAGATATACCCATATCTGCTTAAATCATCTGTGAAGGTGAGAAAATAACGATATCCGCCACGAGCCTCAATATTCATCGGACCACACACATCGGTATGTATGATTTCCAATAAATCTGTTGCTCTCTCCATAGTACCGGAGAACGGTGTTTTAGTCATCTTGCCCATGAGGCACGGTTCGCAAGTACCAAGTGATTCATAATCAAGTGGTTCCAAAAGTCCATCATTATGGAGTTTCTTCATGCGCTTTATACCGATATGACCTAAACGACAGTGCCACAAATAAGTTGCACTTTCATTATCAACTCTCCATCTTTTGGTTTCAACATTATGAATATGTGTATTACTACTATCGAGATTCATCAAAAATAGACCACTCGTCAAAGGTGCATGACCATAAAAGATATTACTCATATAAATAGAACAACCATTATTCTCTGATTTAAATGAATAACCGTCTCGCATCAAACAAGATCCAAATATAATGTTCATGCTTAACGCTGGCACCAAATAATAATTATTTAGGTCTAATATTAATCCCGAAGGTAGATGTAGAGGTAGCGTGCCGACCGCGATCACATCAACTTTGGAACCGTTTCCCACGCGCATCGTCACCTCGTCCTTTGCCAGTGTTCGCTTAATCCGTAGTCCCTGTTTCGAGTTGCAAATATTAGCAACAGAACCAGTATCAAATACCCAGGTGCTACTGCAAGCTCTAGTAAGGTACACATCAATAACATGTATATCACATATACCTTTGTTCACCTTGCCATCCTTCTTATCCGCCAAATACTTGGGGCAGTTCCGCTTCCAGTGACCAGTCTGCTTGCAGTAGAAGCACTCAGTTTCAGGCTTAGGTCCAGACTTGGGCTATTCTCCTGAGCAGCAACTTGCTCGCTGTTCTTCTTGAAGTTCCTCTTCTTCTTCCCTTTGCCCTTTTTCTTGAAACTAGTGGTCTTGTTGACCATCAACACTTGATGCTCCTTCCTGATTTCTACCTCCGCAGCTTTCAGCACTGCGAAGAGCTCGGGAATAGTCTTGTTCATCCCTTGCATATTATAGTTCATCACGAAGCTCTTATAGCTTGGTGGTAGTGATTGGAGAATTCTATCAATGACGCAATCATCTGGAAGATTAACTCCCATCTGAATCAAGTGATTATTATACCCAGACATTTTGAGTATATGCTCACTGACAGAACTGTTCTCCTCCATCTTGCAGCTATAGAACTTATTGGAGACTTCATATCTCTCAATTCGGGCATTTGCTTGAAATATTAACTTCAACTCCTGGAACATCTCATATGCTCCATGACGTTCAAAACGTCGTTGAAGTCCCGATTCTAAGCCGTAAAGCATGGCACACTGAACTATCGAGTAGTCATCAGCTTTGCTCTGCCAGACGTTCATAACATCTGGTGTTGCTCCAGCAGCAGGCCTAGCACCCAGCGGTGCTTCCAGGACGTAATTCTTCTGAGCAGCAATGAGGATAATCCTCAAGTTACGGACCCAGTCCGTGTAATTGCTACCATCATCTTTCAACTTTGCTTTCTCAAGGAACGCATTAAAATTCAACGGAACAACAACACGAGCCATCTATCTACAATCAACATAAACAAGCAAGATACTATCAGGTACTAAGTTCATGATAAGTTTAAGTTCAGTTAATCAAATTACTTAAGAACTCCCACTTAGATAGACATCCCTCTAATCCTCTAAGTGATCACGTGATCCAAATCAACTAAACCATAACCGATCATCACGTGAGATGGAGTAGTTTTCAATGGTGAACATCGTTATGTTGATCATATCTACTATATGATTCACGCTCGACCTTTCGGTCTCTGTGTTCCGAGGCCATATCTGCATATGCTAGGCTCGTCAAGTTTAACCTGAGTATTCTGCGTGTGCAAAACTGGCTTGCACCCGTTGTAGATGGACGTAGAGCTTATCACACCCGATCATCACGTGGTGTCTGGGCACGACGAACTTTGGCAACGGTGCATACTCAGGGAGAACACTTCTTGATAATTTAGTGAGAGATCATCTTATAATGCTACCGTCAATCAAAGCAAGATAAGATGCATAAAAGGATAAACATCACATGCAATCAATATAAGTGATATGATATGGCCATCATCATCTTGTGCTTGTGATCTCCATCTCCGAAGCACCGTCATGATCACCATCGTCATCGGCGCGACACCTTGATCTCCATCGTAGCATCGTTGTCGTCTCGCCAATCTTATGCTTCCACGACTATCACTACCGCTTAGTAATAAAGTAAAGCATTACATCGCGATTGCATTGCATACAATAAAGCGACAACCATATGGCTCCTGCCAGTTGCCGATAACTTGGTTACAAAACATGATCATCTCATACAATAAAATTTAGCATCATGCCTTGACCATATCACATCACAACATGCCCTGCAAAAACAAGTTAGATGTCCTCTACTTTGTTGTTGCAAGTTTTACGTGGCTGCTACGGGCTTAAGCAAGAACTCATCTCACCTACACATCAAAACCACAATGATAGTTTGTCAAATAGACTCCGTTTTAACCTTCTCAAGGACCGGGCGTAGCCACACTTGGTTCAACTAAAGTTGGAGAGACAGTCGCCCGCAAGCCATCTATGTGCAAAGCACGTCGAGGGAACCGGTCTCGCGTAAGCGTACGCGTAAGGTTGGTCCGGGTCGTCTCGTCCAACAATACCGCCGAACCAAAGTATGACATGCTGGTAGGCAGTATGACTTCTATCGCCCACAACCCACTTGTGTTCTACTCGTGCAAATAACATCAAACCATAAAACCTAGGCTCTGATACCACTGTTGGGGAACGTAGTAATTTCAAAAAAATTCCTACGCACATGCAAGATCATGGTGATGCATAGCAACGAGAGGGGAGAGTGTTGTCTACGTACCAACGCAGACCGACTGCGGAAGCGATCACACAACATAGAGGAAGTAGTCGTACGTCTTCTTCCCGATCCGACCGATCCAAGCACCGTTACTCCGGCACCTCTGAGTTCTTAGCACACATACAGCTCGATGACGATCCTCGGGCTCCGATCCAGCAAAGCGTCGAGGAAGAGTTCCATCAGCACGACGGCATGGTGATGATCTTGATGTACTATTGACGCAGGGCTTCGCCTAAGCACTGCAACAATATGATCGAGGTGGAATTTGGTGGCAGGGGGCACCGCACACGGCTAAGGAACGATCACCAAGGATCAACTTGTATGTCTAGAGGTGCCCCTTGCCCCAGTATATAAAGGATCCAAGGGGAAGGGGTGCGCCGGCCAGGGAGAGGGCGCAGGAGGAGTCCTACTCCCACCGGGTGTAGGACTCCCCCCTCAATCCTATTCCAACTAGGATTCCCAAGGGGGGAAAGAGAGAGAGGGGGGCCGGCCCCTTCTCCTAGTCCTAATAGGACTAAGGGAAGGGGGGCGTGCGGCCACCTATGGGCTGCCCCTTTTCTCCTTTCCAGTAAGGCCCATGAAGGCCCATATGACTCCCGGGGGGTTCCGGTAACCTCCCGGTAATCCGATAAAATCCCGATTTCACCCGGAACACTTTCGATATCCAAATATAGCCTTCCAATATATCAATCTTTATGTCTCGACCATTTCGAGACTCCTCGTCATGTCCGTGATCACATCCGGGACTCCGAACAACCTTCGGTACATCAAAATGCATAAACTCATAATAACTGTCATCGTAACGTTAAGCGTGCGGACCCTACGGTTCGAGAACAATGTAGACATGGCCGAGACACTTCTCTGGTCAATAACGAATAGCGGGACCTGGATGCCCATATTGGCTCCTACATATTCTACGAAGATCTTTATCGGTCAGACCGCATAACAACATACGTTGTTCCCTTTGTCATCGGTATGTTACTTGCCCGAGATTCGATCGTCGGTATCCAATACCTAGTTCAATCTCGTTACCGGCAAGTCTCTTTACTCGTTCCGTAATACAACATCCCGCAACTAACTTATTAGTTGCAATGCTTGCAAGGCTTAAGTGATGTGCATCATCGAGATGGCCCAGAGATACCTCTCCGACAATCGGAGTGACAAATCCTAATCTCGAAATACGCCAACCCAACATCTACCTTTGGAGACACCTGTAATACTCCTTTATAATCACCCAGTTACGTTGTGACGTTTGGTAGTACCCAAAGTGTTCCTCCGATAAACGGGAGTTGCATAATCTTATAGTCATAGGAACATGTATAAGTCATGAAGAAAGCAATAGTAACATACTAAACGATCGGGTGCTAAGCTAATGGAATGGGTCATGTCAATCAGATCATTCAACTAATGATGTGACCTCGTTAATCAAATAACAACTCGTTGTTCATGGTTAGGAAACATAACCATCTTTGATTAACGAGCTAGTCAAGTAGAGGCATACTAGTGACACTCTGTTTGTCTATGTATTCACACATGTATTATGTTTCCGGTTAATACAATTCTAGCATGAATAATAAACATTTATCATGATATAAGGAAATAAATAATAACTTTATTATTGCCTCTAGGGCATATTTCCTTCATAAGCGCAAGGGAAAAACGGTCATTTTCATATTGTCAAACCACAGTGAAAATGAAACCAACAAAACGGGCTCGACGAGACGAAGATGTGGGCGTTGGATTCACCTCATTCGGAGTCTCGAGCAAAAAGTTATAGCCTGACGAAGTTCAGGGACCAATCTGTAAAAATAACTCTACAAACAGGCCCATGAGCTGAAAAAGAGAAAGCGCATTTAGAGGAATACGCCTTTAGAGTAGGGAAAATGCATTTTGAGCTCAAAGAGAAGGAAAGTGTGCTTTCCAGCTGGGAAGACGTATTCAGAAGAATACGCCTCCACTTATCCAGCGTGGCAAGGTGGGATCGGGTGGCTGTGAGACTTACAGGCGGGGTCCACTTTATCCTCTCTCTCTCCCCTGTCTGCTTCTTCCTCCTCCCGATGGGCGAAACTTATAAGAAAATAGGCAGTTTTCCAATTAAATTAATCCATGAATAAATCGTGAGCATGACATTGACAATATTGATAACACACTGGTTACGATCTAACAGAGCATGTACTACGCATATAGTAGAAACATCTACGCATATCGGTAGTACTGCTATAATAGAAAGAAACATGAGAGGGATAAACGATGTATACCCTCCAATCGGCCATGCGGCGGCGGTGGCGGCGGCAGTAGCCGCGACATCCTCGGCGGCCTTCTTGTCAGCCTCGGCCTTCTCAGCGGCGGCACGGTCGGCGTCGGTCGACATGGTGATGACGAAGGTGATGTGGACGTAGATGAACAGAAGCGAGCAGTCGCGTAGTCGCTACCCAAAAACCTAATCGCCCCTCTCCCGTACAGGATCCAGAGAGGCAGGGTTTCGGAGGCCTGCTCTCCCGTCAACCATGTACGCGGTGAACGGGACGGAGTCGCCTGCGGCAGCAGCAGCAGAGGAACGACGCTGGCGTGGAGGCGGAGATGCGTTCTGTTTCGTGGCGGCTAGGGTTGGCAGCGCCCCACATATATATGTGCGGCTGCGCGTGGAGAGACGTGGGCTGAACCCATGTCCAAGTCGTTAGCCCACGATCCGATGTCTCAGATCGTGGCCCTACCTGTCAAAGACTCTCCATTCTTGACCGACAAAAAGAAGCGCATAGGAGTGAGCTCGGCTCGGCTCAATCCCGCAACCCACGGCGCGTCATGACGAGGCGTGGCATGGCGAGGCGAGCGGAGGAGGAGGAGTGCGCGAGGGCCTCATCTCTTCTCAAGCTCCAATAGCATGAGGAAGAGAATCCCTTATAAACCACTCCAACTCTCCTTCCACTTCCGGGGTGGGACTAAACTTCCCACCACCTTGTCACACCACCTACATGGGCCCTTAGAGATCAAATCTGAAATTGTCATATGGGCTCTAGGCCCATCTCATATTTCAACAGAAACAGAGGAGCGGCCGGCACAGGTCTCCGGCGACTCCGACCACCTTAGAACGAGGGGCAGGCACTGGCGGGACCGGGATGGAGCGCCGTGTCCGTTCAGAGGCTGCAAGCACACCGGGGAGAAGTAGGGCACGAGGTGACCGCGGTGGCCGAGAGCAACGACATCGGCCAAAGTTGGGGATGAGCGGCCACAGCAGCTCTGGAGAGAAACTGAGGGAAGGGGAGGGTGCGTTAGAGTCTGGGTGAGCTCCTAGAGGTGGAAAGAAGAGGAGGAGAGGCTGGAGTTGAGTCAATTTAGGTGGTGGCCGGTGGCGAGGCTTTGGCCATGGGCGGGTAGGGAGAGCTTCTCGAGCTCGTTTGAGAGGCTGGGGAGGGGTAGTGGAGCGAGGCAAGGCTGGTGGTGACCTCGAGGGGTCTCGAGGCTTCCTTATATAAGCGGGGCGAGGGAGACCAAGCTGGTCACCGCCGCACGAGCATGGCCAAGACTCTGGCGCCGCTCAGCGATCACGGGTGGGTGTGGGAAGGCGATGAGGGACGTGTGGAAGAGCTACAGATACACACAAGGCAAGAGGGGCCGAGGGCGCAGAGGGGAAACGTCCACGGCGCCATTAGTGCTCGGTCGGCCACAGTGCGCACGTGGGCGCGCGGCGACGAGCACTGATGGAGGGGCTTACGGAGGGGGAGATGGCTCTAGGAGGACGGTGATGACAGGGTAAAACTGTTAGACATGCTCAAGAACGCGAAGACGATGAGAGGGAGAGGGGCCGGAGCTAGAAGACGCCCTGGACGCGTCCAACTCCAGCAGAGCGCGCGCATTGCGTGCCAAAGCTCGTGATCACCGCGTGCACTGGTGCACGCAGTGCCACACAGCCGGCCAAACGATGTCTGGGGCTTTGTCCTTCCTGGGAAGGTTGCAACTGCGGTGGTAGTTCGGTGAAAAATGCTCTAGTTAAATGGTAATTAACCTCTGAAGTTTACTACAGTAAACTTGAACGTGTACTGGTGATTTACAAGGACTTGGTTGGGTCCAAAAGTTTGTCTGGGGTGATTAGATTAGGAAGGACTATAATCCTGGCAAGTTTGAGAAGAATTAGACCAAGGATTAATACACTTGCTTTGCAACTGATCCAAATGGTCCAGAAACTAGATCAAGATGATTCACTCACATGGAGAAGTCACTTGAGCTGAAATTTGGCAACGCTTGGGGATTTGGACATAGTAAGATGCTGTAAAAATTTCATACCAATTGGATTCACCAAAATGGTACTTCCTCCGCAGCTATTCTCTCTGTCCAGAAACTTGAAAAACTTCCAGAGGAATATTTGCTGGATGAATTGGTCCCAAATTTGGTGGAGAGCGGTTTTATGGTAATGAGAAGGCTCTGGCAAATTTTCAGGCAAAATTAAGTTATATAAAATGTACTTGCTTCACAATTTGAAAATATTGCCAGAATCAAAGATTTGGTCCTGTGCTCACATAGATGATTGGATAAGGCTGCAAATTGGACGGGAGTGCTGACATGACTACATGAAGGAGTGTGCAAAATTTCAACTCATTTGCATAAACCTAGCTAGCACTTCTTTCACAAAGCCTTCTGTCTGGCAGAAACTTTGAAAAATTACTGAGGAAGTTTGGATAGTCAAATAAAGTTGAATTTTGGCACATATAAATTATTTGTACAGTAAAAGGTGTCCTAAAAGTTTGGGGTCAAATGGGCAAAGATAAATAACACTTGCTTCACAATGTGCCATTTAGGATAGAAAAGGAAATGAATTTATTAAGCATGATGAGAAACATGTCCAATGAAATATTTTGCCATATGTGAGGAATATATGACCCAACCAATTTATGAGAATTATTTGGGAATTTTTGGATGGACATAAATATAGGTTGCTTCACAACCTAGGGCAGATAGGGTTATTCCTTTAATAGAAAAAAGGAATATTCCTGAAAAAAAGAAATTAGGGTTTGGTCATCGAGTTAAGTGGCACGATCTTGGCAAGGTTTTGAGAAGGATGAGCCACTTGGGAGGGAGAATGAGGATGATTTCCTGGGTGGCAAGGCCACAGAACCACTCCGAAAAGAAAAACAGAGCAAAAACCAAATAAATTAAAAGAAAAAGGAAAGGGCCAAAATCCAGGTTGTTACACAAAGTCATGCTTGTCGAGTCTTTAGGGTTCAACCTCATGTCTGTCTCAACGCTTTGTGATCTTGATATGGTTGTTGTCTTTGGCAAGTATCGTTGTGTTGTGATCATGGAAGCTGATAATTCCAGAGTCTTCGAAGGCTTTAGGAGAGGAGATTTTTATATTGTTGATTTCTCTACAGGACCACAACCTGCTACATGTCTACTTGCAAAAGCTTTAGAAGGCTCGCTATGGCATCGACGACTTGGTCATGCTGGCATGAGGAACTTGCACACGCTCGCGAAGAAGAAGCATGTCATTGGCATCGAGGATGTCAAATTCCTCAAGGACCATCTGTGTGGAGCTTGTGAAGCTGGGAAGATGACCAAGGCCAAGCATCCCTCAAAGACCATCATGACTACCTCTCGTCCATTTGAATTGCTTCACATGGATATCTTTGGTCCTACTCATTATGCCACATTTACTAATGTTGCATCTTTATATGGCTTTGTCATTGTTGATGACTACTCTCGTTATACATGGGTGCATATCATCACTTACAAAACTGAAGTGCAGGAAGTCTTCAAACGATTTTCCTCGAGGGCTTCAACCAATTTTGGTGTGAAGATCAAGCACATCATAACTGACAATGGAACTGAGTTCAAGAATACTGGTCTTGATGATTATCTTGATGAACTTGGTATTACTCATCAGTTATCTACTCCTTACACTCCTCAACAGAATGGCGTCGTGGAGTGCAAGAACATGACTCTTGTTGAGATGGCTGGCACTATGCTTGATGAGTACAAGATGCCTCCTCGCTTTTGGCCTAAGGCAATTGATACTGTGTGCCACATCATCAACAGAGTATATCTTCACAAATTCTTTAGAAATATCTCATATGAACTCCTCACGGACAAGAAACCCAATGTGAGTTATTTCAAAGTCTTCGGTGCTAAATGTTGGATTAGAGATCCTCATCACAATTCTAAATTTGCACCGAAAGCACATGAAGGTTTTATGCTTGGTTATGGAAAGGACTCACACACCTACAGAGTCTTCAACACCTATCACCGTAAGGTTGTTGAAACTGTAGATGTGCGGTTCGATGAGACTAATGGCTTGCAAAGAGAGCACATGCCTCCTGTGCTAGATGAAATACCACTTGAGGAATCCATTAAGTTCAAGGCTACTGAGGATGTCATTCCTACCGAAGAATCTGCTGAAGAAGTCATTCCAGAACATGAAGAACATCATGCTGGAGCACCTGAAGAAAATGGCTCTAAAGAAAATGCTGAGCAAATTCCTCGTCGTCAACCAGCACATCCTCGCGTTGCTAATGAAGTGCAGATTGAAAGAATCATCAACGACATCAAAGCACCATGTCCTCTCACACACTCAAAATCTTCACATTTGTCTAACTTTTGTGGGCACTTTGCTTTTGTCTCTATCACAGAGCCCACTAAGGTAGATGAAGCATTTTTGGAGCCTGAGTGGATTCAAGCTATGCTAGAAGAATTACATCAGTTCGAGCTCAACAATGTGTGGGAACTTGTCAAGCAACCAGACCCTTACAAGCATAATATCATCGGCACCAAATGGATCTGCCGCAACAAGCAAGATGAAAATGGCCTTGTGGTGAGGAATAAGGCATGGCTTGTAGCTCAAGGCTACACACAGGTTGAATAGATTGATTTCGATGAAACTTTTGCACCTGTTGCTAGACTTGAGGCTATTCACATATTACTTGCTTATGCTAACCATCATAATATCATATTATATCAAATGGATGTCGAAAGTGCATTCTTCAATGGTAAGCTTGAGGAAGAAGTATATGTTGCTCAACCCCCAGGTTTTGAGGATCCAAAGCATCCTGACAAAGTCTTCAGACTCAATAAGGCTCTCTATGGCCTCAAGCAGGCCCCTCGGGCGTGGTATGATACTTTGAAGGAATTCCTCGTGAAGAAAGGCTTCAAACCCGGTTCACTTGACCCAACTCTTTTCACCAAAGCTTATGATGATGAATTATTCGTAAGCCAAATATATGTTGATGATATCATCTTTGGTTGTACTGACCAACGTTACAGTGATGAATTTGCCTACATGATGAGTGAAGAATATCAAATGTCTCTGATGGGAGAATTGAAATTCTTATTAGGTCTTCAGATTTGTCAACAATGAAATAACATCTTCTTATCTCAGGAGAAATACCTCAAGGATGTGTTGAGGAAATTCGGCATGCAAGATTGCAAAGGCGTCAAAATCCCTATGCCCACAAATGGCCATCTATGCACTGATGAAAATGGTATTGACTTTGATCAAAAGGTATACCGC
Organism: Triticum monococcum; assembly: GCA_034509565.1. Lineage (NCBI taxonomy): Eukaryota > Viridiplantae > Streptophyta > Magnoliopsida > Poales > Poaceae > Triticum > Triticum monococcum. The sequence goes on along the minus strand of CM067843.1, from coordinate 254,073,156 downwards.
TCCATGATTGGCTCTTTATTGTATTTATGTGCATCTAGGCCAGATATTATGCTTAGTGTTTGCATGTGTGCCCGCTTTCAAGCTACACCGAAGGAATCACACCATAAGGCTGTGAAGCATATTCTTCGATATCTAGCTCACACTCCAACACTTGGATTATGGTATCCCAAGGGCTCGGCTTTTGATCTCATCGGATATTTAGACTCTGACTATGCTGGTGATTGTGTGGACCACAAGTCAACATCAGGGACATGCCATTTCCTCAGACGATCCTTGGTCTGTTGGTCCTCAAAGAAACAGAGCTGCGTATCGCTCTCTACTGCTGAAGCTGAGTACATTGTTGCTGGTTCATGTTGTGCTCAATTGCTATGGATGAAGCAAACTCTCAAGGACTACAACATCAATATGAAGAATGTGCCACTCTATTGTGACAATGAGAGTGCCATCAAGATTGCTCATAACCCAGTTTAGTACTCGAAGACAAAGCACATTCAGATTCGTCATCATTTTCTTCGTGATCATTTGTTCAGCACGTGAAGACCGAAGAACAGCTAGCCGATATCTTCACAAACCTTGGATGAGAAGAGATTTAGCAAGTTGTGGTGTGAGCTAAATATCTTAGAATCTTCGAATGTCCTTTGAAGAGGACACACATCCTAACACTTATGAAAATTTAATGACTTAGATGTGCAGCACATGAAGTAACGTTTTTCTTCAATCAATGAAGACTAACCCTCTAAGTGTGAAGAAATTCTTCAAGTTTCCTTTTCTGCTAAGTGAATGTGATCGGACCCTTCCCCCTCTATGCTATACTCAACCCAGTCTGTTCACAAATTCTTCATGTGCATTCCATTTGAAACCCGTTCAAAATCTTCACTATGTCCTTGTCAGCTGAAGAATTTGCGAACGAAACATTAAAAACTTTCTTATCTAAATTTTTGGCTTTTCGTCACCTAAATCGTTCCACATCCCACAATAAGCACGATCTCACATGATCGCCACCGCTCTATACGTGGGTGACACATGTCGCTAAGATGAGAAGAGACATGGGCACGTTCGTCCATTTTCCTCGGGCTAGCAGTTTTTCACCGCGGCTATATATACCCCTCACCCTCCTCGGACTATTTTTACTCCGCTCGACCTCACTCCCTTGCTCAAGCTCTCAAACCTAGCGCCGCCGATACTTCTATCATCGCCGGTGAGGAAGAGCTTCACTGCCTCGACCTCGTCGCCGTCGTACATGCGCCGGTCGCGGATTTCTTCACTCCGCCGCCACTGTAGCTGTCTTACTCCGCCAAGTTAGGGTGTGAAAGATCCGGACAGATGAAGTTCCAATCTACTATTCCCAGTTCGTTGTGTTCTTCGTCAAGGGTAATTAAAAGTTATTTTTACTGCCCTTGTTGATTCTGATGCTTTTAACAAATCTTCAAAAGGTGTTTATTCTTCAATCTTCACACTCTAAACACCTCACACGAACGTATTTTCTTGATCTGTTTCTCTAACCCACATTTTTCTTCAAGATTCCTTAATTGTGTGGATTTTCAATCTATACAACTGTGGAACCTAAGTCAAAGAATGCTTAGTGAAATTCCTCAATACACATCTAGTCAAATTCCTCAAACTTGTTATTTTTGCAAAAACTTCTGAGAACGCATATGACTTCTTCAAATTCTTCGCACTTATAGTCTGCTCACAGGTACTCGCTGCTGAATCACTAGGTTCTCATCAACTTAACTCATTTCCAGCATTCCTCGAAGAAAAGTTGCATACCTCGTCAGAAAACTCAATCGTTCAAAATCCTCAGCTAAAGAAAATGGCTGACGGGAAGAAACCTCAGAAGGGAGGCAAGAGACTGGAAGTCAACACAGCATTTGAGATCCCTGAGGACATTTATGAAGACTATTGTACTCCTGATGAGTCCAAGCATGGCAAGGAGACCAAGAATCAGCGCAAGGTGCACATACAAAGGATAGAAAGGAGATGGGCATGGGAATGGAGGGACTACAGGCATGTTACTCCAAAGTACATGAAGAAATTCGCTCTTTAGCCTCCTTGCCCAAGACCTCCACTGGCACCTGGCCAAGAAGCTGATCCCACCAGCCTCAAGCGTGGTGAGGACTATCCTGATGAATGGGCAAGACGGTAAGAGAAGCTAGCCAAAATGGCTAAAGAAGCAGTGAGAAAATTCAATGAAGACTCTGCTGCTGCTGCCACTACTGAGGCCTCTGCTAGCAAGCCCAAGAAGGCTATGCCAAAGATGCCTGCACACAAGCCCAGTGCATCTGCTTCAATGCCCTCACGGCCAAGCACCTCAGCAATGCCCTCACGGCCAATTCCTCGAGCTGCCCCAGTTCCTCAAGTTTCAAAGTCCTCAGCACCTGCGCATCTCACCTCGTGTCATAGGACCAAAGGCATCTCAATTGCCTTAGGAGCCTCTGCAAGTTCTTCAGCATTGCCACAATCCTCAACTGGCCCCACTCTGCTGAAGACAAAGGCTACTGCTGGACGAGGCTCGTGACCAAGTCCTCATAAGAAGCAGGTCGCCCTCCATGTGCCGTCGACTGATGATGAAGCTGATGATGATGAACTCGCTGAAATCATCAGAGACAGACAATAGAGGGCCACTAGAGCCAAAGGCACAAATGTGCCATTGGTGCTGGATCCCAAGCCGATCCTTGACTTCATTGATCTATGGCACAAGGATCCAAACACACCTATGCCAGACTTCAAGCTCACTCCTGGATAAAGTCACATGCTGATTGCCTTCATCAGTGAAGAACAATAGAAATTTGAGAAGGCCAAGAAGCTGAAGAACGCTCTGTATAAGAAGGAGCGTTTCCTGAAGAAAAATGTTGTCAACATGACAACTGATGAACTTGTTGCCATATAGTCTGAGATCAAAAGTCTCAATGATGAATTCAATGTCCACCATACAGATTAGCTTGGAGCCAAAGTCAGGTTTGTGAAACTAGCTGAAGGATTCACCTCAAATGTTGCTGCTCCAACGCAACGTGAATCTCCTTAAGCTGAAGCATCTGCTCAGAAAACTAAAGGTCATGCCACCACCACTGATGAAAATCAGGATGCTGAAGAAAATGAAAGTACCAGGGCTAATGAAGCTATTCCAGCCGCTGATGAAATTGCCAGGGCAACCACTAGTATTGTGCCTGAAGAACAAGCCAGGTCGGCTGAAGAGTCAAACGTTGTGCCTAAAGAAACTGAACCAATCAGGGCAACTGCATCAGTTGTGCCTGAAGAAAATGAAACAATTTCCTCTACTCCTCCTGCACCAACGCCAAGTCCCACTCTTCCTTCTGCATCAGAAGTGAGGAAAACCAAAGCTGCAGAGAGAGCAGCTGTGAAGAAGAGGAAAGCATCCGCCACCTTAGAGTCTTCAGCACCAAAGAAGACAAAGACTCCGACAAGTTATTTTGAGAATCCAATTGATGTTATTCCAGTTTCAAGCATGCCATCAAAGGAACTCATTCCCTTTGGTGAGGATTATGAGATCCCAAGCGGATCTGATGAAGATGTTCCTTATGATGCTTCATCAGAGCAGTTGGATGAAGAAATTAAGGTGGACAATCTCACGTCCACTCCAGTGATATCATCGCCAATGCCTCAGTTCACAGCTGAAGAGGTAGGCATTGAGGAAATGGATGAAGAAGAAGGCATGGATATTGGGTGCAGCACTCTAGTTCTGAACAATGACTTTTGGGAAAGTCAGCACCCCAATTCACCACTATGCACCCCACTACAACAGATTCCTCAATTCCTTGTCCAGACTGAAGAAATTCCTATGGGCTTTGAAGAACCTCAAGTTTCTCTTCTTACCGTACCTGAAGAAATTCCAGGCACTAGTGCTGATGCTCATGCCGCTGAAGAGATGGAGACCCAGGCTGCCACTGAAGATATTGGCACTGAAATTCCTCAGCCTGTGGCTCCTGAGAATGTGATTCCTGAAGCTATGAAGGCATTGACTGATACTCCTTATCCCAAGCCGAAGAATCCCTTCTCCAGAAGGCAAAAATTCAAGGTTGGTGACTTCTTTCACGAGCATGTGTTCTTCACTGATTACACTCCATATGACTATGCTCGTCTTCGAAGGAAGCGTTTCTGGACTGCCAGCCAAGCTAACTTCTACTCTTCACTGCTTTTTGACAAGGACAAGATCTTTGACCATGAGCATATTCCTCATGTAGACATGGAATCACTGCCGTGCTTCACCCCAATCCTCAGTGTTCTTCATGGCGCTGGGCTGCTAAACTTCTGAACCGACATCGTAGACTGGAATAAGGAGCTAATTCTTCAGTTCTACACCACATTGCACATCATCGGCAATGATGAAGATGTGCATTCATGGCTGCTGGATCCGATAGCTCGGGTTCATGGTAGATGAGCGACACACCTTCAAGGGGAGGACTGACAGGCAGGGCATGAAGCTATCGGATCACTATATGCAAGTGTTGATGAAGCCGCTGAAGCCTGGTCAAGCCCCCAGAACCAAATTCCTCGTGAAGGAATTGTTGTATGTGCCTCGGACCATCTATCGCATTATGACCAAGACATTGAGTCCAATCAAAGGCCACGACTCTAACGAAGAAGAAGTCGTTGGCATCATGAAGAATTTGCTATTCAACATCATTCATGGCGTTCCAATCAACTACCATGATTTCTTCATGAGGACTCTGGCAAACGTTGCACTGTCACCTTTTGAGTTGAAGTCTTATGCTCCCTGGATTATGAGATACCTCAGATCAAGGTCTTCAATCAATTACAGGGCTGACTTTTAGAATCATCTCAGTTACTTGCCGCCCATTAAAGATGACTCTGCCACTCATGACTCTGCCGCCAATGCTTCAAAGCAAAATCCTCAAGGCACAACTCCAAGGGTGTTGACTGATCGTGAGCTTCTCCTCAGTCTTCACCAGAAGTGTGACGCCCCCGATTTGACCGTACACTAATCATGCACGCAAAGGTGTACGATCAAGATCAAGGACTCACGGGTAGATATCACAACACAACTCTACAAATAAAATAAGTCATACAAGCATCATATTACAAGCCAGGGGCCTCGAGGGCTCGAATACAAGAGCTCGATCATAGACGAATATGCGGAAGCAACAATATCTGAGTACAGACATAAGTTAAACAAGTCTGCCTTAAGAAGGCTAGCACAAACTGGGATACAGATCGAAAGAGGTGCAGGCCTCCTGCCTGGGATCCTCCTAACTACTCCTGGTCGTCGTCAGCGGGCAGCACGTAGTAGTAGGCACCTCCGGTGTAGTAGGAGTCGTCGTCGACGGTGGCGTCTGGATCCTGGGCTCCAACATCTGGTCGCGACAACCAGGTAGAAGGGATAGGGGGAAAAGAGGGAGAAAGCAACCGTGAGTACTCATCCAAAGTACTCGCAAGCAAGGAGCTATACTACATATGCATGGGTATCAAATGGAATAAGGGTATCATATGTGGACTGAACTGCAGAATGCCAGAATAAGAGGGGGATAGCTAGTCCTTTCGAAGACTACGCTTCTGGCAGCCTCCGTCTTGCAGCATGTAGAAGAGAGTAGACTGAAGTCCTCCAAGTAGCATCGTATAGCATAATCCTAACCGATGATCCTCCCCTCATCGCCCTGTGAGAGAGCGATCACCGGTTGTATCTGGCACTTGGAAGGGTGTGTTTTATTAAGTATCCGGTTCTAGTTGTCATAAGGTCAAAGTACAACTCCGGGTCGTCCTTTTACCGAGGGACACGGCTATTCGAATAGATAAACTTCCCTGCAGGGGTGCACCACATACCCCAACACGCTCGATCCCATTTGGCCGGACACACTTTTCTGGGTCATGACCGGCCTCGGAAGATCAACACGTCGCAGCCCTACCTAGGCACAACAAAGAGGTCAGCACGCCGGTCTAAACCCTATGGCGCAGGGGTCTGGGCCCATCGCCCTTTGCACACCTGCATGTTGCGAACGCGGCCGAAAGCAGACCTAGCCTAGTGGCCTTCTAGTCCAATCCGGCATGCGCCACTCAGTCGCTGACGTCACGAAGGCTTCGGCTGATACCACGACGTCGGGATACCCATAACTGCTCCCACGTAGATGGTTAGTGCGTATAGACCAAATGGCCAGACTCAGATCAAATACCCAGATCTCGTTAAGCGTGTTAAGTATCCGCGGACACCGACCAGGGCCAGGCCCACCTCTCTCCTAGGTGGTCGGAACCTGCCCTGTCGCTCCGCCTCAAAGATCCACTCGCGGGTGCTCCTACGAGCTTACCCGTCTTTAGTCACCACATGTATCATGTATAAAGTATATAGTATATACCCGTGATCACCTCCCGAGTGATCACGGCCCGATAGTATAGCATGGCAGACGGACAAGAATGTAGGGCCACTGATGATAAACTAGCATCCTATACTAAGCATTAGGTTTGCAGGTAAAGGTAACAACAGTAGTAGCAAGGACAGGCTATGCATCAGTATAGGATTAACGGGAAGCGGTAACATGCTACACTACTCTAATGCAAGCAGTATAGAGAAGAGTAGGCGATATCTGGTGATCAAAGGGGGGGGCTTGCCTGGTTGATCTGGCAAGAGAGAGGGGTCGTCAACTCCGTAGTCGTACTGGGTAGCAGCGGCGTCGGTCTCGGTGTCTATCGAGAGAAGAGGGGGGAGAAACAATAAATATTTAAGCAAGCATATGCATAGTGATGCATGACATGACAAGTAATGGCGTTAGAGGTGCCCTAACGCGGTAATAAGTGATGTCGGTGAAGGGGGATGACATCCGGGAAAGTATCCCGGTGTTTTGCGTTTTCGGACAGATGAATCAGAGGGGAAAAGTTGCGAGTTTGATATGTTAGGGGTGCATGGTGGACGAACGGGTTGAGTATCCGGGTTCGTCTCGTCGTTCTGAGCAACTTTCATGTACAAAGTATTTTCATCTAAACTACGGTTTATTTTATAATGATTTTTCAAAGCTTAATTGAATTCTTGGGATTATTATATCTAGCTTAAACCGAATTGACTAAGTTAAATTTGACTAGTCAAAGGGCAGGTGTGGCCCACATGTCATAGACTATTTACCTAAACAATTAAATAAATCTAACTTATTTAAAAGGACCTACATGTCATCTACTACTAGACTAACTTAACACTAATTAAAACCTAGTAGTACTAATCTAAGCTAGGGCCGGCCACTAATGGGCATAGCCCAACCGGCCACAAGCATGATGCACACACACACACACAGGGGCACACGGACATGGCCAATTGTACGCACACACACTATGCAGAACACACTCACCCACACATAGCTCTGTTTTCTGCTAACAAAAGATAGCATTTTGTGATTTTCATTGAATTTAATCTATGCACTAAAAGGATTTGGTCGAATGAAAACATTTGAGCATTGTCAAGTGTACTACCCGCACATATTTATTTTAACTATGTTAGGCTTGATCTAGTTGCTGTTTTGAGGTTGTTTAGAGGGCCAGTCAGCATAATAGATGCAAAGCTGGCCACTGCTACAGTAACTGAACGTTACTGTAGCAGAGGAGCAGCAGCGGGCAGAGAAGCAGCAGCAGTGCAGCGGCGCGGTGATGCTGGAGGTGGGCGTGGCCGGGCGTGGGCTCGACCACCCACTCAATGCACACACACACTGCACGCACGCACTCACCACACACACAGCACGCCCGCACGCACACGGGGGCGCACCGCGCGAGCGGCAGAGGCGGCACGCGGGCAGAGCAGCCAGGGGCGCACAGGCGAGCACGGCGCTACGGGGCCCTACGCGCGTGCTGAGCACGACTGCGAGCTCGGACGAGCGCATCGGCGAGCGTGGCCACGACGAGGAGCTCGACGGCGGCGCTGTGTCCGGACACCGTAGAAGCGGCGAGCTACGGGCGCAGCAATTTAAAGGAGGAAAAGGAAGAGGCAACGAAGCTCACCGAGCGGCTCAAGGTGGCCCGTGAAGATTAGTAGCAGCAGAGTCGCCGGAGACGGAGGAGGATCGCTGGCGGCCGAAGCAAAGGGAACGGCTCGATCCGCGGCGTAGCAGAGCTCTCCTGCTCGCGCTCGTGGTTGAGGACGATGTAGTCGAGACCGGTGGAGACGATGGACGGGACGGCGAAGCGATGCGAAGGCTGTGGCCGCGTGGACGACGGAGAACGGCGGCGACCGCGTCGGTCTCCTCACCAGAACGAAGGAGAGGGAGAGGAGAGAGGTGGATCTGGGGGAGGAGAGGCGCAAGTGGGGGTGGGAAGGCGTCCCGAGGCGCGCTCGTGGCGGCCTTATCCCCTCCGCGGCGCGCTGTAGCGACGGAGCCGGCGAGGTGGTCCGGCGGGAACGGGCGCCCGGCTCGGGTCGGGGGAACAGGGGGATGAGAGAGTTGACCGGGGGGAGTGGGCCACTAGGCCGGCTCGGGTGGGCCGAGGCCTAGAGGGCAGGATGCTTTTTTTTATATAGTTCATTTGTTGTTTGTTTTCTGTTTTCTTTTTATTTATTTTCTTTTCTGTTTTTATTTATTTATAAACACTTAGGCATTTTATAAAATTGTGAACCATACACCATAATTATCTTTGTAATATTTGGCAACCACCGAACATTTTTGTTTTAATATTTTTTTAGAAAACTTTTATTACCATCATAATTTTGAATTGAATATCGAAACCATTTTGATTTAACCCGAGATTAACTACAGTGACAGAGGTGACGTGGCATCATTAGTGAGGATTACTGTAGCTTAATTACCCGGGCGTCACAATTCTCCTCCACTACAAGAAATCTCGTCCCGAGATTTAGGAGGTAGAAGGAAAGAGTGCGGGGTATTCATCACGCAGACGATCCTCGCGTTCCCAGGTGGCTTCGTCTTCAGAGTGATTCGACCACTGGACTTTGAGGAATTTGATCGCCTTCTGACGTGTGCGGCGTTCAGCTTGGTCAAGAATGCGGACCGGATGCTCTTTATAGGAGAGGTCCTGCTGCAATTCGAGCACTTCATGATCCACTGCTCGGATTGGGTCCTTGAAGCAGCGTCGGAGTTGTGACACGTGAAACACATCGTGAACCTGAGAAAGGTTCGACGGAAGCTCCAGTTGATATGCCACTTTTCCACGCCTTTCCAGAATAGTGAATGGGCCAATATAGCGGGGAGCTAGCTTCCCTTTGATCCCGAAGCGGTGAGCATCCTTCATTGGTGTAACTCGAAGATAAGCCTTTTCGCCAGGTTGATAGACCATGTCTTGGTGATGACGGTCATACTGACTTTTCTGACGTGACTGAGCAGTCTTGAGATGCTCGCGAATAATGTGAACTTGTTCTTCGGCCTGTTGGATAATATCCGGACCGAAGAGTGGGCGTTCCCCAGTTTCTGACCAGTTCAGAGGGGTTCGACACTTCCGTCCATAAAGCACTTCAAAGGGGGACATCTTCAGACTAGCTTGATAGCTATTATTATAAGAGAACTCGGCATATGGAAGAGATTCCTCCCATTTCTTGCCGAATGAGATTACACAAGCTCGAAGCATGTCTTCGAGAACTTGGTTGACACGTTCAACTTGCCCTTGTGACTGAGGATGGAACGCAGTACTGAACGACAGATGAGTCCCCATAGCTTCTTGGAAACTTGCCCAAAACCTTGAAGTGAATAAGCTGCCACGGTCTGAACTGATAACCAGTGGGATACCGTGAAGTGAAACAATTCTGGCCATGTAGAGAGTAGCAAGCTGACTAGCCGTGATTGTCTCTTTGACCGCCAGAAAATGGGCAACTTTGGAAAGCCGGTCAATGACGACAAGAATAGCATCATTACCTTTCTGCGATTTGGGAAAACCAGTGACGAAGTCCATCTCAACATGGTCCCATTTCCATTCAGGAATAGAGATAGGTTGCAGAGTTCCAGCAGGCCTTTGATGCTCTGCTTTGATTCGGCGACAAACGTCACATTCAGCAACATAACGAGCAATATCCTGCTTCATATTAGACCACCAGAATCTTTGACGAATATCCTGGTACATCTTTGTACTACCAGGATGGATGGACAGAGGCGTATCATGGGCTTCTTGCATAACCCTTTTAGTCTTATCCAGGTTTTTCTTCGAACATGGTACCACTAAGCGGCCTTTGAAATACAAGGCGCCATCGTCGGCGATCGTGAAGAATGAGGGCTTTCCCCTTTTGAGGTCGCGCTTAATCTTGAGGACTTCATCGTCACACTTCTGTATCCATTTGATGGTGTCCACAAGATCTGGTTTCGCAACCAGGGTATTGAGAGAACCCTTGAAAACAACATGGAGGTTCTGTTTGGGGAAACCTTCGGGAGGGGGAGCGAGTGATCCCGGAGGAACAATATGGAGGTTCAGCCTTCTAAATTCTTCAACAAGCGATGGGTGAACTTTGTGAGCCTGGAGGTGGTTACAGTAATACTTGCGGCTCAAGGCGTCAGCCATTACATTAGCCTTGCCGGGGGTATAGGATATACCCACGTCAAAGTCTGCAACAGTCTCCATCCATCTTTGCTGACGTAGATTTAAATTTGGCTGAGTAAACAGATACTTCAGACTTCGATGGTCGGTGAAGATCTCGCAACGATTACCGAGAAGGTAATGTCGCCACTGCTTTAGTGCATGAATGACAGCAGCAAGCTCGAGGTTGTGAACTGGGTAGTTTTCTTCGTGAGGACGCAGTTGACGAGAGGCATACGCAATCACTCTGCGCTCTTGCATTAGGATACAACCTAATCCTTGACGGGAAGCGTCGCAGTAAATGACGAAGTCCTTCTTAGTATCAGGTGGAGCAAGTACGGGGGTAGAAGTCAACTTGTCTTTGAGCGCCTGGAAACTATCCTGACACTTGTCTGTCCAGTCAAACTTGACACCCTTATGCAATAAACTAGTCAGAGGCCTGGCAATCTTGGAGAAGTTCTCGACGAATCGACGGCAATAGCTGGCGAGACCGAGAAAACTTCGGACTTGCTTCACATTCTTCGGAGGAGTCCAATCGAGAATAGCCTGAACTCGTTCAGGGTTGACGGCAATACTATCTTTGGAGATGACATGCCCAAGATAGGTTACTTTGGGAAGCCAGAATTCACACTTGGAATACTTAGCATACAGTTGATGCTCTCGAAGTTTCTCCAGCACAAGACGAAGATGTTCAGCATGTTCCTCCTTGTTCTTGGAAAATACAAGGATATCGTCCAAATAAACCACGACGAACTTGTCGAGGTAATCCATGAATATATAATTCATCAGACGAGAGAAGGTGGCTGGAGCATTCGTTAGGCCGAATGACATGACGGTGTACTCGTATGACCCATACCGAGTCACGAAGGCGGTTTTTGGGATGTCCTCTTCACGAACACGGATCTGGTGGTAGCCCAACCTCAAGTCGAGTTTAGAGAACACTGACGAGCCAGCCAGTTGATCATAAAGATCATTGATCCGAGGAAGCGGATATTTATTCTGAATGGTAGCTTGGTTTATAGGACGGTAGTCTTGGACTAATCGGTTTGTCCCATCCTTTTTCTTAACAAAGAGAGAAGGTGCCCCCCAAGGAGAGCAACTTGGACGTATGAAACCTTTTACAAGAGATTTGTCGATTTCCTCCTTAAGCTCAATGAGTTCATGCGGCGGCATCTTATAGGGTCGTTTAGCTATAGGGGTGGTGCCGGGTTTCAAGTCGATGATGAATTCGACAGCTCTAGCAGGAGGAATCCCTGGAAGTTCTTCTGGGAAGACATCTTGGAATTCACGAATGACGGGAATGTTTTCAATGCCCTCGAGTGGTGCAGTGTTCAACGCATTCAAGGCATAAAGTCGTGCCTCGGCGTTCTGAACTAGATGAGCTTGGTAAGCTATTATTTCGTCAGAAGGGTGTAGCAGATGGACGACCTTAGTGGCGCAAACTATAGAAGCAGTATGCGCTTTCAACCAATCCATTCCCAGAATGAGGTCGATGCTACAGGACTTTAGTACGATGGGGGAGGCAAGGAATTCCAGTCCTTCAATTTCAACGGGGACGTTGTGACTAACCATAGAGGTTTGACACTGGCCCGCAGGGGTGTGTACCACAATCGCAGTGTTCATCTCTTCGTATTTAATGCCATGCATGAATGCAAACTCAGCTGATATGAATGAATGTGATGCCCCTGTATCAAATAAGACAGATGCTGGTACTGAATTTACGAGGAGTGTACCCATCACGGTAGCAGGCTGGTCTTGGGCTTCGTTCAGATCAACATGGTTGGCATGAACGCGACCATAAGACTTGGCATTGTTGTTGCGGGGCTGGTTGTTTCCACGGCCAGTTGCTGGAAGGGCCAGTTGATTCTGTTTCTGGTTGCATTCCCTAGCACGGTGCCCTGGTTGTCCACACCTGAAGCACAAACCATTCTCGGGAGTAGGAACAGGAGCTTGGGGTGGTGGAGCTGGAAGCCTTGGCTGCCTAGTTGGAGCAGTAGGCAGACGAGGTGCGGCATAGGACTGCCTTGGGGCAGGTGTATTAGGCTGGTACACGCTGTTGGGAATCCATATCTTGCGCTTCTGCGAGGACGGGCCCGAAGATGAGCCCGTGTCACGGCTGCGCCTGTGAGAGCTCTGGTATTCCTGCAGACCAGTTTCGACATTGATGGCTTTGTTCACCAGAGTGGAGAAATCAGCAAAGTCATGCACTAGAAGTGCGAGTTTGATGTCAGCTTGAAGGCCATCCCGGAACTTCTCCTGTCTGCGTGCATCAGTTGCAATGTCCTCTTCAGCATAGCGGGACAAGTCCAGAAACTCCCGTTGATAAGCTTCCACAGTTTTGTTGCCTTGGGTGAGGTTGCGGAACTCACGCTTCTTCCGGTCCATGACTCCTTGAGGAATGAAGCGAGCACGGAAGGCAGCTTGGAAGTCTGGCCAGGTGATGATTGTCCCAGCTGGCAGGGTACGCCTGTGGCTGTCCCACCATTGAGCTGCGGGTCCTTTCAGGAAGAATGAAGCAAAGGTGACATAGCTGGCAGGGACTACATCAGCAGACTCCATCTCATAGGTGATGTCACGGAGCCAGTCATCAGCATCCAGAGGCTGAATTGAGCTACGGTACACGGTTGGGTTGAGGCGCATGAAATCCTGCAGAGTCACTTGGGTTGGCTGCTGGTTCATATTGGGGCGAGGGAACTGAGCCATAATATTCTCCATGAACTGACGATTCAGCTCAAACTGTTGCATCATCCCAGCCATGTACTCAGGCGGTGGTGGGGGGTTGCCACCACGACCACGACCACCTGGTCTAACCATCCTGCTAATATATAACAGGGGTAGTTCAGCATTTAGAAATTTGCAAACACAAGAATCATTCATGAAGAAACATGCACAACGAAAGCAGTACGATAGATACTACATAGTAGTCGGCATATCTTACAAAAGAGACCATGCATAGAGCTCGTTACACAGAGTTCGGTACAAAGTCTAAGACATCATAGGCGGCACGCAGGCTCGCGGCGAATGCAACTAACAGTAACAAGCAAGTCTACATCAGTCCCACGCGGTACTGTGGAGGTAGGTGTAGCCTGAAAGCTGGTAGTGTGGCAGCGGGTACACCACGTCGGCAACCTGGGGTCCGCGGGGGCTCTGGTGCTGAACCCGACGCTCAGGTGGCAGAAGAGGGCCAAGTGCGGGAGAGTAGCCTCCCACCTCTGGCCAACCGACACCCTGAGGCATCACGGTCCTGGCGGGGTAGATAGCAGAACGCGGCAGCTCCCCAGATCCAACAAAGGGGTGTAACATCGTCAAAGCACGGTAGAGGTGCTGACGAGTGGTGTACAACTCATGGCGAAGAGCTCGGTTAGCTCGATCCAGACCATCAGCATGCAGAACAAAGTTCTGATGGTGGAAGGGCTCGCGGGTGACAGTGGAGTAGGCAGCAGTGTAGTAACCCTCCGCACCAATATCAGATGCGATAGCAATGTGCCTGAAGGGGGAGGTGTCCAACTCCCGGTACTCCCTACGAAGGCGTGTCAGAGCAGCATAGGCAGCATCGTGAACTGCCATATCGATGGTCACTCCAACACCATAAGCGGTGTGCAGCATAGTCATGGAGTCATACTCCCGGGAGTAGAGGTGGACGGTGGCACGGTACTGCTCCTGGTTAAAGTCCTGGTACTCCTCGGTGACGGTGTACTCGGGGTGCCAGCGATAACCCAGATAGGTCATCATCTCAGCTAGCACGGCAGGTGATCCCGAGGCACCAATGGCCGTCGTGTGGCGTACGACCTGCCTCGTGGGTTCCATCTGAAAACAAAGATGTTTCAAAGGAGTCAATTGCCAGTGTGGAAATTGTTCAAAATACTATTCTAAGGATTAACTATGGCTTTATCCAACTTTGGGGTGAACGTCGCAACGGGATCCTAGTGTCCGAGTTAGTAAATTTGTTTAACCCGAGTAGAAGAGAGATCAGAGTCCCAGAGTAAGGATCGAGGAGTAAAAGATCCTAATATCACCCGATGGCGACGTGGGCCCGTAAGGCACACAGCCAGGTTAGTAAAAAGTTTTGCAATGTCTAGACTCGACTTCGGCCAAGAAGTGTGGAAGGGGGATTCCTACGGGCAGTCGGCTCTGATACCAACTTGTGACGCCCCCGATTTGACCGTACACTAATCATGCACGCAAAGGTGTACGATCAAGATCAAGGACTCACGGGTAGATATCACAACACAACTCTACAAATAAAATAAGTCATACAAGCATCATATTACAAGCCAGGGGCCTCGAGGGCTCGAATACAAGAGCTCGATCATAGACGAATATGCGGAAGCAACAATATCTGAGTACAGACATAAGTTAAACAAGTCTGCCTTAAGAAGGCTAGCACAAACTGGGATACAGATCGAAAGAGGCGCAGGCCTCCTGCCTGGGATCCTCCTAACTACTCCTGGTCGTCGTCAGCGGGCAGCACGTAGTAGTAGGCACCTCCGGTGTAGTAGGAGTCGTCGTCGACGGTGGCGTCTGGATCCTGGGCTCCAACATCTGGTCGCGACAACCAGGTAGAAGGGATAGGGGGAAAAGAGGGAGAAAGCAACCGTGAGTACTCATCCAAAGTACTCGCAAGCAAGGAGCTATACTACATATGCATGGGTATCAAATGGAATAAGGGTATCATATGTGGACTGAACTGCAGAATGCCAGAATAAGAGGGGGATAGCTAGTCCTTTCGAAGACTACGCTTCTGGCAGCCTCCGTCTTGCAGCATGTAGAAGAGAGTAGACTGAAGTCCTCCAAGTAGCATCGTATAGCATAATCCTAACCGATGATCCTCCCCTCATCGCCCTGTGAGAGAGCGATCACCGGTTGTATCTGGCACTTGGAAGGGTGTGTTTTATTAAGTATCCGGTTCTAGTTGTCATAAGGTCAAAGTACAACTCCGGGTCGTCCTTTTACCGAGGGACACGGCTATTCGAATAGATAAACTTCCCTGCAGGGGTGCACCACATACCCCAACACGCTCGATCCCATTTGGCCGGACACACTTTTCTGGGTCATGACCGGCCTCGGAAGATCAACACGTCGCAGCCCTACCTAGGCACAACAGAGAGGTCAGCACGCCGGTCTAAACCCTATGGCGCAGGGGTCTGGGCCCATCGCCCTTTGCACACCTGCACGTTGCGAACGCGGCCGAAAGCAGACCTAGCCTAGTGGCCTTCCAGTCCAATCCGGCGCGCGCCACTCAGTCGCTGACGTCACGAAGGCTTCGGCTGATACCACGACGCCGGGATACCCATAACTGCTCCCACGTAGATGGTTAGTGCGTATAGACCAAATGGCCAGACTCAGATCAAATACCCAGATCTCGTTAAGCGTGTTAAGTATCCGTGGACACCGACCAGGGCCAGGCCCACCTCTCTCCTAGGTGGTCGGAACCTGCCCTGTCGCTCCGCCTCAAAGATCCACTCGCGGGTGCTCCTACGAGCCTACCCGTCTTTAGTCACCACATGTATCATGTATAAAGTATATAGTATATACCCGTGATCACCTCCCGAGTGATCACGGCCCGATAGTATAGCATGGCAGACGGACAAGAATGTAGGGCCACTGATGATAAACTATCATCCTATACTAAGCATTAGGTTTGCAGGTAAAGGTAACAACAGTAGTAGCAAGGACAGGCTATGCATCAGTATAGGATTAACGGGAAGCGGTAACATGCTACACTACTCTAATGCAAGCAGTATAGAGAAGAGTAGGCGATATCTGGTGATCAAAGGGGGGGGGGGCTTGCCTGGTTGATCTGGCAAGAGAGAGGGGTCGTCAACTCCGTAGTCGTACTGGGTAGCAGCGGCGTCGGTCTCGGTGTCTATCGAGAGAAGAGGGGGGAGAAACAATAAATATTTAAGCAAGCATATGCATAGTGATGCATGACATGACAAGTAATGGCGTTAGAGGTGCCCTAACGCGGTAATAAGTGATGTCGGTGAAGGGGGATGACATCCGGGAAAGTATCCCGGTGTTTTGCGTTTTCGGACAGATGAATCAGAGGGGAAAAGTTGCGAGTTTGATATGTTAGGGGGCATGGTGGACGAACGGGTTGCGTATCCGGGTTCGTCTCGTCGTTCTGAGCAACTTTCATGTACAAAGTATTTTCATCTAAACTACGGTTTATTTTATAACGATTTTTCAAAGCTTAATTGAATTCTTGGGATTATTATATCTAGCTTAAACCGAATTGACTAAGTTAAATTTGACTAGTCAAAGGGCAGGTGTGGCCCACATGTCATAGACTATTTACCTAAACAATTAAATAAATCTAACTTATTTAAAAGGACCTACATGTCATCTACTACTAGACTAACTTAACACTAATTAAAACCTAGTAGTACTAATCTAAGCTAGGGCCGGCCACTAATGGGCATAGCCCAACCGGCCACAAGCATGATGCACACATACACACACAGGGGCACACGGACATGGCCAATTGTACGCACACACACTATGCAGAACACACTCACCCACACATAGCTCTGTTTTCTGCTAACAAAAGATAGCATTTTGTGATTTTCATTGAATTTAATCTATGCACTAAAAGGATTTGGTCGAATGAAAACATTTGAGCATTGTCAAGTGTACTACCCGCACATATTTATTTTAACTATGTTAGGCTTAATCTAGTTGCTGTTTTGAGGTTGTTTAGAGGGCCAGTCAGCATAATAGATGCAAAGCTGGCCACTGCTACAGTAACTGAACGTTACTGTAGCAGAGGAGCAGCAGCGGGCAGAGAAGCAGCAGCAGTGCAGCGGCGCGGCGATGCTGGAGGTGGGCGTGGCCGGGCGTGGGCTCGACCACCCACTCAATGCACACACACACTGCACGCACGCACTCACCACACACACAGCACGCCCGCACGCACACGGGGGCGCACCGCGCGAGCGGCAGAGGCGGCGCGCGGGCAGAGCAGCCAGGGGCGCACAGGCGAGCGCGGCGCTACGGGGCCCTACGCGCGTGCTGAGCACGACTGCGAGCTCGGACAAGCGCATCGGCGAGCGTGGCCACGACGAGGAGCTCGACAGCGGCGCTGTGTCCGGACACCGTAGAAGCGGCGAGCTACGGGCGCAGCAATTTAAAGGAGGAAAAGGAAGAGGCAACGAAGCTCACCGAGCGGCTCAAGGTGGCCCGTGAAGATTAGTAGCAGCAGAGTCGCCGGAGACGGAGGAGGATCGCTGGCGGCCGAAGCAAAGGGAACGGCTCGATCCGCGGCGTAGCAGAGCTCTCCTGCTCGCGCTCGTGGTTGAGGACGATGTAGTCGAGACCGGTGGAGACGATGGACGGGACGGCGAAGCGATGCGAAGGCTGTGGCCGCGTGGACGACGGAGAACGGCGGCGACCGCGTCGGTCTCCTCACCAGAACGAAGGAGAGGGAGAGGAGAGAGGTGGATCTGGGGGAGGAGAGGCGCAAGTGGGGGTGGGAAGGCGTCCCGAGGCGCGCTCGTGGCGGCCTTATCCCCTCCGCGGCGCGCTGTAGCGACGGAGCCGGCGAGGTGGTCCGGCGGGAACGGGCGCCCGGCTCGGGTCGGGGGAACAGGGGGATGAGAGAGTTGACCGGGGGGAGTGGGCCACTAGGCCAGCTCGGGTGGGCCGAGGCCTAGAGGGCAGGAGGCTTTTTTTTATATAGTTCATTTGTTGTTTGTTTTCTGTTTTCTTTTTATTTATTTTCTTTTCTGTTTTTATTTATTTATAAACACTTAGGCATTTTATAAAATTGTGAACCATACACCATAATTATCTTTGTAATATTTGGCAACCACCGAACATTTTTGTTTTAATATTTTTTTTGAAAACTTTTATTACCATCATAATTTTGAATTGAATATCGAAACCGTTTTGATTTAACCCGAGATTAACTACAGTGACAGAGGTGACGTGGCATCATTAGTGAGGATTACTGTAGCTTAATTACCCGGGCGTCACAAGAAGGTCGATCGCAATCATAAATGGGTCAAGTGTCAGTTTGGTTCAATTCTTCATAACATGACCATCACTCAGAATTCAGTGAAGAAGAACCATTACTACCTCCATGAAGTATTTGATCGCACCTAGGCTGTTCTGACTCATCTCTACGGTGAGTGTGGGAGTCCTGGATTAGGGGGTCTCCGGACATCCGGACTATCTCCATTGGCCGGACTATTAGACTATGAAGATACAAGATTGAAGACTTCGTCTCGTGTCTGGATGGGACTCTACTTGGTGTGGAAGGCAAGCTAGGCGATACGTATATGGATATCTCCTCCTTTGTAACCGACCTTGTGTAACCCTAACCCTCTCCGGTGTCTATATAAACCGAAGGGTTTTAGTCCGTAGGACAACAATCACAACATACAATCATACCATAGGCTAGCTTCTAGGGTTTAGCCTCACTGATCTTGTGGTAGATCTACTCTTGTACTACCCATATCATCAGTATTAATCAAGCAGGACGTAGGGTTTTACCTCCATCGAGAGGGCCCGAACCTAGGTAAAACTTCGTGTCCCCTGCCTCGTGTTACCATCCGGCCTAGACGCACAGTTCGGGACCCCCTACCCGAGATCCGCCGGTTTTGACACCGACATTGGTGCTTTCATTGAGAGTTCCTCTGTGTCGTCACCGTTAGGCTTGATGGCTCCTACTATCATCGATAGCGATACGGTCCAGGGTGAGACTTTTCTCCCCGGACAGATCTTCGTATTCGGCGGCTTTGCACTGCGGGCTAATTCGCTTGGCCATCTGGAGCAGATTGAAAGCTACGACCCTGGCCATCAGGTCAGATTTGGAAGTTTGAACTACACGGCCGACATCCGCGGAGACTTGATCTTCGACGGATTCGAGCCACAGCCGGGCACACTGCACTGTCGCGATGGGTATGACCTAGCTCTGCCGCCAAACAGTACCCCAGAGGTCGCGCCCACATCAGCTCCGACTCTTAGCTCGGAGCCAACTGCGCCAATCGAGGACGGGTGGTTAGACACCGCCTCAGGGGCTGCAGTCTCAACGGTGATCGAGCCAAACACCAGCATAATCCTCTGCGCAGCCCGTGACACCAAGGTGCCGGACCCTTTTTCTGACTCCGAAGCACCCGCACCCCTGCCAATCGAATCCGATTGGGCGCCGATTATGGAATTCACCGCCGGAGATATCTTTCAGCACTCGCCCTTTGGCGACATTCTGAATTCACTAAGGTCTCTCTCTTTGTCAGGAGAGCCCTGGCCGGATTATGGCCAACAGGATTGGGATGCGGACGACGAAGAAATTCAACGCCCACCCACCACCCACTATGTAGCCACTGTCGATGATTTAACCGACATGCTGGACTTCGACTCCGAAGACATCGATGGTATGGACGATGATGTAGGAGACGAACATGAACCAGCACCTATAGGGCACTGGAAAGCCACCTCGTCATATGACATATACATGGTGGATACACCCAATGAAGGCAACGGCGACGAGATAGCGGAGGATGACCCCTCCAAGAAGCAACCCAAGCGCCGACGTCAACGGCGCCGCTCTAAGTCCCGCCAAAGAAAAAGTGGTGATACCGGCACAGGAGATAATAATACTCCGGACAGTGCCGAAGACAACAACAATCCCCTCCAGCAAGACTTAGAGCAGGAGGATGAAGGAGCCAGCTCTCCTGAGAGAGCGGCAGATGGAGAGGAGGAGGATGACAATTACATCCCCCCCTCCGAAGACGAGGCAAGCCTCGGCGACGATGAATTCACCGTCCCAGAGGATCCTGTCGAACAAGAGCGCTTCAAGCGCCGGCTTATGGCCACAGCAAATAGCCTGAAGAAAAAGCAGCAGCAGCTTCAAGCTGATCAAGACCTGCTAGCTGACAAATGGACCGAAGTCCTCGCGGCTGAGGAATATACACTCGAGCGCCCCTCCAAGAGTTACCCAAGGCGCAGGTTACTACCCCGACTGGAGGAAGAAGCGTATGACATGGCTGATCGGCCACCTCGTGGCCGCGATAGAGAGGCATTCCAGCCAAAAACTCAGCCTCCACCCCAACGCCATTCAAATAAAAAGACATGGGAGATACGCTAGACCTGCGAGACATGTTGGAGGACAAGGCAAAGCATTCAAGATCGATCTACGGATCACGAGGGCGCACCACTCTGCGAGACGACAAACGTCACGCTGGATACCGTAAAAGCAAACCCGGTCGGGCCGAACACAGCGGGCAAGACCCATCTGAGCTGCGTTGAGATATAGCCCAATACAGAGGCGCCGCACACCCCTTATGCTTCACAGACGAAGTAATGGAACATCAATTCCCAGAAGGTTTCAAACCTGTAAACATTGAATCATACGACGGCACAACAAATCCCGCAGTATGGATTGAGGACTTTCTCCTCCACATCCACATGGCCCGCGGTGATGACTTACACGCCATCAAATACCTCCCACTAAAGCTCAAAGGACCAGCGCGGCATTGGCTTAACAGCTTGCCAACGGACTCCATTAGCTGTTGGGAAGATCTGGAAGCCGCATTCCTCGACAACTTTCAGGGCACTTATGTGCGACCACCAGGCGCCGATGATTTGAGCCACATAATTCAGCAGCCAGAAGAGTCGGCCAGGCAATTCTGGACTCGGTTCCTTACAAAGAAAAATCAAATCGTCGACTGTCCGGATGCGGAGGCCTTAGCGGCTTTCAAGCACAACATCCGAGACGAGTGGATAGCCCGGCACCTTGGTCAGGAAAAGCTGAAATCTATGGCAGCTCTCATGACGCTCATGACCCGCTTTTGTGCGGGAGAAGACAGCTGGCTGGCTCGCAGTAATAACCTCTCAAAAAACCATGGTACCTTAGATACCAAGGACGGCAATAGTAGGTCACGTCGCAACAAGCATAAGCATCGCATTAATAGCGAAAATACTGAGGATACGGCAGTCAATGCTGGATTCAAAGGCTCCAAACCCGGTCAGCGGAAAAAGCCATTCAAGCAAAGTACGCTGGGTCCGTCCAGCTTGGACCGTATACTCAATCGCTCGTGTCAAATACACGGCACCCCAGACAAGCCAGCCAATCACACCAATAGGGATTGTTGGGTGTTCAAGCAGGCCGGCAAGTTAATTGCCGAAAACAAACACAAGGGGCCGCATAGCGATGACGACGAGGGACCCCGGCAGCCGCACACTGGAGGACAAAAGAGGATTCCCCCGCAAGTGCGGACGGTGAACATGATATACGCAACCCACATCCCCAAGAGGGAGCGGAAGCGTGCGCTCAGGGACGTATATGCGTTGGAGCCAGTCGCTCCAAAGTTCAACCGTTGGTCCTCCTGCCCGATCACCTTCGATCGCAGGGACCACCCCACTAGTATCCGTCATGGAGGATTTGCCGCACTAGGCCTAGACCCAATCATCGACGGATTTCACCTCACTCGAGTCCTTATGGACGACGGCAGCAGCCTGAACCTGCTTTATCAGGACACAATGCGCAAAATGGGTATAGACCCCTCAAGGATCAAACCCACACAAACGACCTTTAAGGGTGTTATTCCAGGCGTAGAGGCCCATTGCACAGGCTCAGTTACACTGGAAGTGGTCTTCGGATCCCCAGATAACTTCCGAAGCGAAGAGTTAATCTTCGATATAGTCCCGTTCCGCAGTGGTTATCACGCGCTGCTCGGGCGAACCGCATTTGCTAGATTTAATGTGGTACCGCATTATGCATACCTCAAGCTCAAGATGCTAGGACCCCGCGGAGTTATTACAGTCAATGGAAACACAGAGCGCTCCCTCCGAACAGAGGAGCACACCGTGGCCCTCGCAGCAGAAGTGCAAAGCAGCCTCTCAAGGCAATCAACCAGTTCGGCGTTTCAAAGCCCGGACACCTTCAAGCGCGCTCGGGGCAATCAGCAAATAGACCGCCTGGCGCGATCTGAGCTCATGTAGCAATACGGCGGCCACCCCAATCCCAGCCCAACGTCGATATTCGTGCCGCGCGTACATAATTATGCATTAAAAATACCATGGGCATAGGTGGGGAGGGGGCACAACTGCGACACGCCCCAAAACGCGGCCTAAACCGCACTAGGGGCTTCCCGTTTGGTTATTTTTTTCTTTTTTCAGGACCTTAATCTTTGAAAACACTGACCGGCAGCACTATTGCCGAACACATGATGCAGCAACCAAGGAGGTAGACATCTACGTTATACAACGGAATTCCCAGGTTGATCTCCGATTTCATATCATCCCTCAGCTCGCCCTTGGAAGGGACTTAGTCCTACTTTTTGCTTATCGCACTATCTGTATCACTCTGCTTTAACGCAGCTTTTTAATAAACAATGCATTACATTACGACCATTATTGCATTATATATATATATGTGTGTGTGTGTGTGTGTGTGTTCATTAACGACGCCTTGCAACCGTACACTTTGGTACGGCCGATACACCAGGGGCTCACGTACCCCACAATGTGGTGTGAAAAGTCCGAACACTTTCACAAGTGCGGCACCCCGAACTTATAGCATTATATGCATCAAGTACGAATCATGTCTTTGGTCAAATGTTGGGTTTGCCCGGCTCCTATGTTTTGGTACCTTACGTTCCGCTCTATCGGCTAAGGTAGCGCTAGGAGAACTACTGCGATTGTGCCCCGGTTCTACCGGGCTGAGCACCTCAGTAGAGAAAGCTAAAACTGACTGTCATGATAAGGCAAGAGACTGGTCGCTGTTCGGCGAGGTTTTTTCGAGTCCCTAAAGACTTATGCCGCTTAGGGCGAGGGGCCGGCCCTGTCCGGCTTAAAGGCGTGTATCGCGCCCCGAATTCGGCCTTCCAAATACCAGGGGCTTCACCGAAATTTAAAATTATAGAATTCTATGGCTAAGTGAGAGTGATAAAGCAATATTAGTCCAGTTGCCTTGTTCGTTGCGCTGAGCACCTCCCTCGAAGGACCCAAATATGGGAACAAGAGTGCTCAGCTTTATCCCGAACACCCCAGCACTAGCGGCATGGGGGCAGAAGCCGAGGACTAGCCATCTCTCAGATTGGATAAACAGCCAAACAGAAGGTAATATTTTAAATTCAAACAAGCGTTGCATGGCGCATATGAAACAAGTTTTCATAAATACAGGATAAAACGAGCAAGTTTACTCAAATATTACATCTTTCGAACACTCATCCGCGATAAGACGGGCACCCGGCAGAACACCCTCATAATACATCTCGGGGTGGCGGTGCTCCTTGCCCTCTGGCGGCCCCTCCTTGATCAGCTTCACGGCGTCTAGCTTGACACACTGCATTTTTACATGGGCGAAAGCCCGGCGTGCACCTTCAATGCAGACGGATCGCTTGACGGCCTCCGGCCGTGGGCAGGCATCCACAAGCCGCCTCACCAGGCCGAAGAAGCTGTTCGGAAGGGCGTCGCCAAGCCATAGCCGGACTATAAAGCCCTTCATGGCCTGATCGGCCGCCTTATGTAGCTCGACCATCTGCTTCAGCTGGTCGCTCATCGGCACCGGATGTTCGGCCTCAGCATACTGAGACCAGAACAGCTTCTCCGTCGAGCTTCCATCCTCGGCCTGGTAAAATTGTGCGGCATCGGACACACTGCGGGGCAAATCTGCGAATGCTCCTAAAGAGCTCCAGATCCGGGTAAGTAATCGGTAATTTACTTTTACATGCCTGCTTTGCATATAGAAAGCCTTACCCTCCGCTATCTTCTTCATCGCGTTGATCTCCTGGAGGGCCTTTTGGGCCTCGGCCTTGGCACTCTTTGCACTCTCAAGGGCCGCGGCAAGCTCAGACTCTCGTGTCTTCGAGTCAAGCTCCAACGCCTCGTGCTTTGTCATGGGAGTGTGGAGCTCTTGCTGCACCTCGCCCAGCCGAGCCTCGTGCTTCTCTCGCTTGGTGCGCTCCTTGGCCGCTGTATCTTCAGCCTTGGTTAGCGCTTGCTTCAGGGTCGCCACCTCGGTCGTGGCCCCTGGCAAACATACAATGATCCTATCATTTTGCAATCACGTCCTTTTTATATATACATATCTATAGACGGGGTATTACTTACCCTTGTTCCCCTCGAGCTGCCTCTTGGCAAGGCCGAGCTCTTTCTTGGACCCCTCGAGGTCCTGCTTCAGTACGGCGACCTCCGCAGTTAGTGCGGTGGACGCCAGCAGCGAAGCCTGCATATGCATATTGACATACTTATATTAGACTCCTGCGATATTATTTGATCCTCTGTCCGGCTTTTCTTTGTGAACACCGAACAAAGCATCAGGGGCTACTGTCTATGCGGTAATATTTCTACTACATTTTAAACACACTTACCTCAAAGCCTGTTAGAAGGATGGCACAGGCTTCAATCAATCCGCTCTTGGCGGACTGAACCTTCTGGATCACCGCACTCATGATAGTGCGGTGCTCCTCGTCGATGGAAGCACTGCTAAGCGCTTATAGCAGATGGTCCGGTGCCTCTGGATGGACAGAGGTCACCGGCACATGCATTTTCCCCCCTTAGAAGGAGGCCGCCTACCCGAGTCCGGAACCGCTAGAGGGTCCGGCACGGTGTTCAGCTGAGGGCCGAACTCGGAGCTCTCGGGGCCCCCGTCCCAGCGGCTCCCGAAGTCCGGAAGGTCGCCTTGAGGCGCCTCCGGGACTGTCTCCCCTCGATCCGGTGCCTCTTGAGACAACACCTCGGCATCGTCGGCAGGATGAGGGGAGGTGGCGGTCGGGACTGGATCACTATCCATGTCCGACGAGCCCAGGGAGCCATCCGATGATACCTCGAGATTGGCTCGGGGCGGCTTGCACAATTGAGTTCGGCGTTAGGAAAAGTAGTGCGACAAAGGAATCCTATGTGTAACTTCGGTATCCGAATACTTACGATCTCCTCGGGGGCTTGGCCCTAGGCAACCACTTGTCTTCGCTTTCGTCGGCGGCGGTGGAGCTGTCCGGAAGGAGAGTCCTTCCCTTCCTGGACCCTCCGGCCTCCCCAGTTGGGGCGGCCTTCCTTTTCTTATCTCCCCCAGTCGGTGGGGGAGCATCTTCTTCCTCCTCCTCGTCTTCATGGGAAGAGTGCGCCACAGAGTCATCGGACAGTGAGTCCGATGACGCCTGGCGTCGGGAACTCTTTGGCCTTCTTGGTCTTCTCCGGCACCTTATAAGGGGCCGGAGTCAGCATCTTCGCCAGAAGAGCATCTGCGGGGCCTTCGGGCAAAGGAGCCGGACAGTCGATCTGTCCGGCCATCTTCTGCCAGTCTTGTCAAAGGTCCAGGAGTTTAGATCCCGCATAGAGTCAATCCATATAAAAAATAAGTGTCCTATGAAAGGTAAAGCAGCTTATCGCACTAGCTTGGCGCTTCGCGCTAAATCCGTGATCCTCAGTGATAGGGGGAGGGACCTCGGCACTTTTTAATAGCACCCTCCAGGCGTCTTCATGAGTCGTGTCGAAGAGCCTGTTCAGAGTCTGGTGCTGCGCCGGATTGAACTCCCACAAGGTGAACTCCCATTGTTGGCACGGGAGTATCCGGTGGATGAGCATAACCTGGACTATGTTGACAAGCTTGAGCTACTTGTCCACCATGTTTTGAATACATGTTTGGAGTCCAGTCAGCTCTTTCGAACTACCCCAGGACAGGCCCTTCTCTTTCCAGGAGGTGAGCCACATGGGGATGTCGGATCGAAACTCGGGGGCTGCTACCCATGCGGGGTTGCGCGGCTCGGTGATATAGAACCACCCCGATTGCCACCCCTTTATGGTTTCCACAAAGGATCCCTCGAGCCATGTTATGTTGGGCATCTTGCCCACCATGGCACCTCCACACTCCGCCTGGCGGCCGCCCACCACCTTCGGCTTGACGTTGAAGGTCTTCAGCCATAAGCCAAAGTGGGGCTTGATGCGGAGGAAGGCCTCGCACACGACGATAAACGCCGAGATGTTGAGGATGAAGTTCAGGGCCAGATTGTGGAAATCCAGGCCGTAATAAAACATGAGCCCCCGGACGAAGGGATGGAGAGGGAATCCCAGTCCACGGAGGAAATGGGTGAGGAATACCACCCTCTCATGGGGCCTGGGGGTGGGGATGAGCTGCCCCTCATCTGGGAGCCGGTGCGTGATGTCGTCGGGCAGGTATCTGGCTCTCCTCAGTTTCTTGATGTCTCCCTCCGTGACGGAGGAGACCATCGACTTGCCTCCCGCTCCGGACATGGTTGGAGAAGGTTGAGATGGAAGTGAGGACTTGGGTGCTAGAGCTCGAGTGTGCGGGAGCGGATGAGCAAAGGAGGAAGAAGGCATGGATAGAAAGGTGAATCCTTATCCCTTTATATGGGTGGACAAAACTAAGCGTCCCCACTTGCCTGGTAAAACTCGCTTGTCCCCCAAGCACCGCAATTGATGGCGCGGTTGGGTTACCCACGCCCGTATTGATGAGAATCCCGTAATAAGGGGACACGATCTCTGCTTTGACAAGACGTGTCGAAAAACTGCCTCGCATTATGTGCGGGGCTGGTTAAAAGAAATGGTTCGAATAATCACCGGGCCATGACATAATGTCATGAGATCTGTGAAAATATTATTCTCTCTACGGTGGAATGTGGAACTTATTTTGCAGGGTCGGACACTATCCTCGTATTCAAATTCTTCTGTGATGTATTCAGAGAAGGAACCCGCCTTACAATGCCGAAGACAATACTGCGCGCCAGACTCATCGTCATTGAAGCCTGGTTCAGGGGCTACCGTGGGAGTCCTGGATTAGGGGGTCTCCGTACAGCCGGACTATCTCCATTGGCCGGACTGTTAGACTATGAAGATACAAGATTGAAGACTTCGTCTCGTGTCCGGATGGGACTCTACTTGGCGTGGAAGGCAAGCTAGGCGATACGTATATGGATATCTCCTCCTTTTTAACCGACCTTGTGTATCCCTAACCCTCTCCGGTGTCTATATAAACCGAAGGGTTTTAGTCCGTAGGACAACAATCACAACATACAATCATACCATAGGCTAGCTTCTAGGGTTTAGCCTCTCTGATCTCGTGGTAGATCTACTCTTGTACTACCCATATCATCAATATTAATCAAGCATGACGTAGGGTTTTACCTCCATCGAGAGGGCCCGAACCTGGGTAAAACTTCGTGTCCCCTGCCTCCTGTTACCATCCGGCCTAGACGCACAGTTCGGGACCCCCTACCCGAGATCCGCCGGTTTTGACACCGACAGTGAGGATGGCCTTAAGAAGATGGGCTACAAGCAGGACTTTGACTGGTCTCAGCCACCTTCGAAGAAATTCAAGAAGTTCAAAGTTCCTCACTTGGTGGCCAGCTCTTATTCTTCTTCACGCGAGACTGGTGAACATGAAGATTTGGACAACACTGCGGCAGGCCCTACTTCAACAACCGGCCCCAACAACGCTGGTGCTCCTCCATCAACTTCGTGATGATATTCTTCAGGGCCGTTAGTCCTCACTTTTCGTCCCTTTTGGTCATTCGATGACAAAGGGGGAGAAATTTGAGTTAGTCTTCAAGTGGGTCTATTTATATGGGTGTTTTGTTGCTAAGTTGCAACTCTCGTTCTTCTGAAGATTTGTTGGATTGATTTGTAAACCTAAGTCCGATGGTGGTCTGATACTTTTTGCTATGTTCTTCTGCATGATATTTCCTCATGTATGACAATGCACACATGCTGAATTACATCAGCCACCATATTTCATCATGCATTTCAAATTCTTCATACCATATGTTAAATGCATGTATGAATTACAAGATATAGGGGGGTCTCCATGATTCTACTCTTCAAATGTGCATTGCTTCAAAATCAAATTCCTCACTATGCACATCTTCAGGGGGAGTTTATTCTATATCTTGCAATCAAATTCCTCAATATCAGTATTTACACTTCATATGTATATCTCCGTTGAAAACTTAACCTATATTGTCATCAATCACCAAAAAGGGGGAGATTGTAAGTGCATCTAGTGCCCCTTAGTGATTTTGGTGTATTGATCACTTATAGGTTAAGAGACTAATGTATTTGTGAGAGTACACAGGTCTATAAGTCTATGAGAAGTTTGATATTTATAGAGAAAGTCGACCCCTAAAAATGAATGTCTTCAACTGATATTGAAAGTGAAGAAATTGGTGTGATCCTGAAGACTTGGTATTTATGCGAGGAACATCAAGCGTGAAGACTTTTGTTTTTGTAGTTTCATTTTCTCCTTCTTGAGTCATAGGAAACACTATACTGTTAAAGGGGGCCGAGGTAAAACTAAGGAAAAGTTTCCAGGTGATGCTCATCTCAAAATCCTACACCTACCAATCCCTTCGAGTGAAGCCATTGGAAATCTCATACAGTTCAGTCAATTTCTTCAGTCACAGAGACGGAGATCTTCTGGTCTCTGAGGAATTTGTTCTGGCTGAGGAGTTAGGAATTCGCCAGTGCAGATTGCCTACAAGTGAGGAACATGATAGCCCTGAGGAATTTGAACCTCAAATTTCCGACCGTTGTTGTGCTATGCACCAGCTGTCCCAAAATATCTACCCACCTAACGGTCATATCATTGAAGGGCATTTATGTATTATCATGTCGGGCTGCTCCCTAAGCTATAAATAGCCATCCCTACAACCACTAGCTGGTTGGCTACTCCATGAGAAACTGACACTTGTCATTGAGAGCATCCCATCCTCTGAGGACTTTGAGCGAAAATTATCAAGTGAGGAAAAACCCAAAACCCCAAACCAAACACCTACAAACCCAAAGTGATTGAGCATCACTGAAGAGATTGTTCCTTTGTGGAACCGATGCTTGTTACCTTTTAGGACTGTGCATCCTCCAGACGGTTAGGCGTCATGGTCTAGAGCATCCAAGAGGAAATTGTGGATCGCTGAGTGACCGAGTTTGTGAAGGTTTGGGAGTTGCCTGAAGACTTACCATGGGTGATCGGACAAGGTCTGTGTGACCTTAGTTCAAGGAGAATACCGTGAGGACTGTGTGTCCGGGACAGTGTGTCCTCAGGTTTGAATACCTAGCCGCTCCAATCAGACGTACTGTCGGATTCCGGGTTCCGGCAGACCCTTAAGGTTCGAACACTGGGGTGCACGTGGAGATTACGCCTTCTACCTCCCCGCCTCGCAAAGATCTAAAATACTAAAAGAACTGCACAAGGGACACAAGATTTATACTGGTTCGGGCTACCGTTGTGGTGTAATACCCTACTCCAGTGTGTGGTTGGTGGATTGCCTCCTGGGGTTGATGATGATGAACAATACAAGGAAGAACAGCCTCGCGAGGGTCTGTTCTTGGCTGGGGTGATGAACTGCTAGGAGGAGTTTAGCCACCCTTCTCTTTCTCTCTCTCTCTTTCTCTTACTAGCCAACCGAACGAATGAACCGCCCCTTGCTACATGGGTGGCTAGCCCTATTTATAGAGGCCCTGGTCCTCTTCCCAAATATTGAGCGGGAAGGGAGCCAACAATGGCGGGCTAATTTGAAGGGGGACAGCAAGTATCAACTATCCTGACAAAAGTAGTCTTCGCCTGCGCAAAGCTCTGGTGATGACGTCGTCTTGGACTCCACGGTGACCTCCGTCTCGTAGTCCTCCTGGTCTTGGTCTCGTTGCACTGAAATGGCAACCTTTGCCTGATGCCTTGGTACTCCGCGGCTGCACTTGCCCCCTTTGCACCAAAGAGGAAAGAAGGACGATGCACGCGCTGGCACCCGCCTGGCGCCCTGAGTCGTCATGGCTTGCATCACGGGCACCTCACGAGGTACCCCACCTTGATCTCTCCGCCTCCTCGCGAGCCAGCCTGACGAGGCCGTGCCTGAGGAAGCTCCGTGTCGTCCGCCTCGCGAGGCTTGGCCCCTCGCGAGGGTCTTGAGTCTTGTGTTTGATTAAGATGGGCCGTGCTGGGCCTCCTTTGAGCCACGCCACAGGCCGCAGGCAGGCAAGTCTAGGGATCCCCGTTCCCAGAACGCCGACAGTAGCCCCCGGGCCCAAGGTGCGCCCGGACTTGGCCGTGCCGAGAGGCGAAAGGGCAAGGGCGAAGCGCCGCGGGCCCTAACAGCCTGCGGCCTTGGGCGCCACGTGGCGGTTGATTGGTCACCAGTGCCTCAGCAACCGCGCAGGTCGACAAAGTAGCGGCATCTGCCCAGGCTTTGCCTTTTGCTTTCTTCGGTTGCTGCTCAGATCCCCTTTCTTGCGCCTCCCCTTTCTTCCTCCAAACTTCCAGATCTACTCCGGTCGCGTGACCTAGGAAGCCATGGCGCCTCGCCAGCCTCCGGCCGAAGCTTGGTACTGTCCTTCTCTGGACTTGCCGAATGTGTCCAAGGTTGGCCTTGCCCGGCTGCGCCAGATGGCGGCGGCGCAGGGCATCAACGGGATGAAGGTGTTCAAGGCCGGCTCCGCCACCCCTGAGGGCCGAGGGAGCACCTTTTATCGTCTCTTTGTAAGCTCCATTGCTGCGGGCCTGGTGCCTCCCTTCTTCGAGTTCTTCTTCTCTGTCCTCCGCCATTACAACTTGCAAGCTCTGCATCTCCACCCCAACTCCGTTCTTCTTCTGGCGATCTTCGCTTACTACTGCGAGGCCCACGTAGGGGTGCAGCCTTCAGTGGCCTTGCTGCGCCACTACTTCTCCCTCCGGGTCACTCGCGGTTCTCCTTCCGCGTGCGCGGGCTTTGTCGCGTACGGCGGCACCATTGCCATCTCGAATCCCGGGAAGAGGATCGAGGGCTTCCGGAGCAAGTGGGTCTTGGTGGATGCCGAGCGCGTCCATCCTAGGCTGATCTTGCCCGCGGAGCCGCCAGCGAGCTCCGGCAACCGGGGCCGAGCGGAGCTCACGGGCCCCCGTGCAAAACTGGTGTTGGAGAAGGTGGACGCGGACCTGAGGCCGGCCAGCACGGCGGCGGTGAAGTTTTCTGGTGCGTCGCTGCTGAAGGAGTTCCTGGAGCACCACCTGGCTCCACTCCGGCGGTACTCACCTCCGATGTGGAGGCCTCATTCGAGCCCCGCGACCTTGAGCGACGAAGATTTGGCCGCGGTCCTCCAATCTCTGGTAGGGGGCGAGGTGGCAAGGTTGGAGGGCGCTCCCAAGCCCTTGTTCCTTCGCGACGACTGGGAGCAGGTGGTGAAGTCCATGCCTGTTTTTAACGGGGACGGGCTCGTGCCCGTGGCGGCCTCCGATGGACTGGTGGACGTGCCCTCCGGCGACTCCAGCAAGGAGGAGGACGAAGAGGAGCGGGGAAAGGGGCCCGACTCCGAGGCGACCGATGGAGAGTCGAGGGCTCCCCTCCCCCGGCGCAGGCCCCGCAGTCTCCATCGTTCTTCAAGCAATGATGACGAGGACGAAGACGAGCAGGTCAGCGGGAGCTTGCCCCCGATCCCGAAGAAGGACAGGACCGGGCTGATCTCCCGCGGGCCTGCCCCTGCCCCGAGGCAGTCTGCAGACACGCCTTCTGCTTCCGAGGTCGACCCTTCCAGCCGGCTGTCAGGCTTCAAGTTTGGCCGGAGGCTGCCTAAGCTCTCCGGTGATGACCCGTAAGTGCTTGACCCTTGTCTTTATTTCTTGTTCCGCTGCCGAGGCTTGACGTTCGCATCTCTTGAATAGGCTGGAGCCCGTGGCGAAGAAGCCGAAGGGGGCTCCTGAGGTTCCATCCACGGCGGCGCCTCCGCCTGTGGAGGAGGGTGATCGTGGCGCGTGGGCTTCTCCCGCCCGGTCGTCCTTGCGAGGCCAGGCCGAGCTGGCTGGGGCGAGCTCAGCCCCCGTGGCCCAAGTGACTCCTGTGGTTCCTTTGCCCACTGCCGCCACCACAGTCGCTGGGGTGCAACAGGTTCCACCCCATGGCATTGTGGTCTTGCCGTCGCCGCCTTCTTCCCCCATTCCGCCGACTGTTGTTTCTCCAACTCCTCTGGCCGTTCTGGAGCATGCTGTTGCTGGACTGGACCGGCTGCGGCAGGATATTCTTGGCGCCGACCCTCGCCTGGTGGCCGGGCGCTTGGAGCTGGCTTCGGGATGGATTCGCTCCGACGCCTCGATCCGAGCGGTGCTGGTTCAAGCCTCGACGGCCTACGACGAGGATAGGCAGGCCATCCTTGAGACGAAGGCTGCTCGGGACGCAGCCCTGGGGGAGGCGGTCGCAATCCGCAACCGTTGCAAGGCGCTGGAGGACGAGCTGCAAGGTCTGCGGGACCAGCTCACGAAGGAGTTTCGTCTTCGCCAAGAGCAAGAAGAAGGCATGAAGGCTCGCGAGGCAGCCATCAAGGACCGAGAGGCCAAGCTCAAGAAGCGCCGCGACCACCTAGGTGCACTGGGGGAGGAGCTGGAGGCGACGAAGGTCGAGCTGGCCAGCAAGGCCAAGGTTCTTGCCGAGGATCGCGTGGCCTTCGCGGACATGGAGAAGAAGGCTCGTGCTTCGCTGAAGATGCTCTACGCCAGTGGCCTGGAGAGCCCACTGGCCGGCGCCGAGGACGGCCCCGCCAAGCTGCTTCCCTTCCTGGTTCGTGCTCTTGAGGATGTCACCCTCGGCCTTGGCCCCACGGCCGAGGCCGAGGCGCGTGTCTTGTCTTTTGCTGCGCTGACGCGGGTCTTCACCCACATCTACCTTCGCGACCCCAGCGCCGACCTCGACAGCCTGCTGGAGCTAGTAAGCGGCGAGGGTGCTGCTGCCGCTGCCGAGGCCGTGAAGGGTCGCACGGAGGCTCTGCTGGGGAAGTTCCGGGCCTTCAGTACCAAGTCGAAGCAGGATGCTTCCGGTTCTGCTGCTCCGTGAGGCAGGGCCACCCGCGCTGCTCCACCGCCGCCAAGTCACCCCGCTACTGCTCCTGCCCTGCTTTTAATTCCTGCATCATGCATCATGCCTCGGGGAGGCGTTTAAACTTGCGTTTGGCATTGAGACAACAGTATGGACTGTAATATTTGCTTTTTAAGTTCCTTGAATTTTATGCTTTCCTTCCCTACTTGCTTGTGTTCTACGCCGGCAGAGCCCGGCCCCGCGCGTACCTCACCCAGCATTAGCCCCGACCGGAAACCAGGACGGGACCAAAGGAGTGAGGGGCTACGGAGCCAGTTAGGCTCCTGAGTCGCGATGCTCAGGAGTCCCCCTTGGCGCACGGACAACAAGTAGGGTGGTGTGATGTAGGTGGATCTTTCGTTCTACGTCTGCAGAGCCCGGCCCCGCGCGTACCTCACCCAGCATAGCCTTTCGGAACTAAGGAGTGAGGGGCTACGGGACCAGTTAGGCTCCTGAGTCGCGATGCTTAGGAGTCCCCCTTGATGCGCAAACAGCAAGTGATTAGGTGGGATGCGAGTGGGACCACCGTTCTATGTCTGCAGAGCCCGGCTCCGCGCGTGCCTCACCCAGCATAGCCTTTCGGAACTAAGGAGTGAGGGGCTACGGGGCCAGTTAGGCCCCTGAGTCACGATGCTCAGGGGTCCCCCTTGACGCTCAAATGGCCTTCATACCTTGGCTCCGCTCAGGGAGAGGCGCACGACGAACCAGGCCCGAGGGGCCTGGCTGGGTGGCGTACGTCCGGGCATGACCCAGGCGCAGCCCCCGTGCCCAGCCCCCTCGCGCGGCGCTCCCGAGGGGAGGCGTTGCGATGAGGCTAGACACTGAGCTCTGGGCTCCCTGAGGTTGATGCGGCCCGGGGGCCACCCTCAGTTGTTTATCACTAGCGCGGAGCATAGCGCTTCCGCATGTGTACGGGCATAGCTGCTCCTCGGCAGTGTCGTCAGCCAGTGCGGAGCATGGTGCTTCCACTAGTACGTGGGAGGGGGCTCCCCTCCGGGAGGAACCCCGGGGCGTGTACAGCCCCGCCCTGACACGTGGCTGGCACGGTAGGGCTAGGTGAGGTGTATCTGGGCACCCATGAGCCAGCGCGGGACTCACGGGGCCCTACCTCTAGGTAGGTTGCGCCTGGCACTGGGCCTTATCTTGTGCTGTGTTCCTGCAAATTTGGTTAGATGCCGGCACTCTATGTCCTCAGGTCCCGGCCCTCGAGCTTGTCTCAGCCGTCGCTGGTATGCCAGGTCGCGATGCCGTGGACATAGCCAGAGGGTGACGGCTGGAGAGCCAGTAAGAGCCCTGAGTCGCGATGCTCAGGTAACCCCCTTTAACGTGCAAGCGGTCGACATGGAGAAGACGAGGTGCCGTGGGCAGGCATCTAGTAATCAAGCATGATGGGTGAATGCATAGCTGGAAATAAACGCAAGGGAGATACATGCCGCCGGGCCTGGCCCGAGCGACTTGGGGATAATGCAGCCCGAGGGGCGCCCCCAACAGAGCAAGCTAACGAGATGGAAGTAAAAGGGATACATACCGCAGGGACGGACCCACGCGGCCTGGGGATGATGCAGCCCTGGGAGGGCGCTCCCAGCTGGAAATGAAACTTGTAAGATGTCACCTGAGGGTGTCGAGGGCGAAGGGGTGTTGGTGCAGCAGACTCGGGAGGCTGCAGAAGCCGATCCTCACGAGCCCCCAGGCCCAGGGGCCTCGGGAGGCTCCGGAGGCACTGGTAGCTCTTCGCGAATCATCTCCATCTCCGTCAAGGATGAGGAACGCTTGTCTTCCTGAGCCTCCGTGATGCCCCTCATGAGGCGCTAGCGCGTAGCAACCGCGCTCGGTAGGCCGTAAGGCATGCGAACGTAGCTGTGGGGCGGACCCCGGCAGCGCCCTACTCGCGAGGGCCAGAGGCGCTCCATCGTAGCGACTTGGTTGAGCCTTGGTACATCGACGTAGACGCGCAGCCCACCATCCTCGCCTGGATGGGGGGCCACAGCTGGTAGACGGCAGCAACCTCTCATGATCCTTGGTTCCTGTAGTTCTTGAATGGCCTTGTCGACGAACACCTGCGGGTCTAACCTTCCTTGCCTTGCTCCTTCTTGAGGGAAACGTGCTTCGAAACACGCCTCCACGTGGTGCCCAAGCGCCTCCCTCGTGACCCTGGCCAGGTCAGTGGCCCTCCAGGGAAGAGCCCCCGAGCCCTGCCTGAGGAGGGCACCGGGCGCGCTTTCCTATGCGATGGAAGGAGGCTCCCCCTGGGCAGACGCGTGCCCTGAGGGGCCTGCCTCCCGAGGGGCTGGTCCGGACGATGTCTTCTTCTTCTTGGGGGTGGTCTCGGGAAGCCTCCTGCTTCCGCGATCCGGGTCTTCCAGTGACGCAACCTAAAAGGCTTGCTCCAGGGAACACACTGCATCCCTCTCTTCACAGGGCACCGTGATGACTCCGCCACTCCCTGGCATCTTGAGGACGTTGTAGCCATGGTGAGTCACAGCCATGGACTTGGCCAGCGCTGGGTGCCCGAGGATGGCGTTGTATGGCAGGCGGATGTGGGCAACGTCGAAGTCGATGAGCTCGGTGCGGTAGTTGTCGCGTGCCCCGAAGGTGACAGGGAGGCGGACCTGCCCAATCGGGACCGTGGAGCCGTCGGTGATTCCGGAGAAGGGCTTGGTTGGATGAAGCTGGTCGTAGGGCACTTGGAGATTGTTGAACGTTTCCATGGACAGGACGTTGAGCCCTGCCCCACCATCGATGAGGGTCTTGGTGACCAGTACATTGCTGATGACTGGGGAGCAGAGCATCGGGAGGACGCCAGCTGTGGCTGCACACTTGAGTTGATCCGCTGAGCTGAATGTGATGGCGCACGCCGACCACCTGAGAGGGCGCGTTGCTTCGAGCCTGGGGAGGGCTGCATTCACCTCGCGGGCAAACTGCTTGAAGATGCGTTGGGAGGCTGGGGCTTGAGCTCCGCCCAGGATGCAGGCGATTGCGCGTGGCTCCTGGAAGCCCCCAGCCCCCTCGTCTTGGTGGCGGTCCTCGTTCCTCCTTGGCTAAGGCGGCAGTGGAGGGAGGCCTGCGTTGCCTTGTGGGCGATCCTCACGAGGCTGATCCCTCTAGTCCCCCTCGCGAGGCAGGTCTCGCCAGCGATCCTCGCGAGGCTGATCGCGCCACCCTTGGCGCGGGCCATGGTCTTCCCAGCGTCCTGCGTTTCTTCCTCCTCCTTGGCCGTAGCCCCGATCGGCGCGGTCGGGACGACGGCCGATCCTTCCTTCTCGCACGGCGCGGAGTTCTTGGCATTCGTTGGTGTTGTGGGTGTGGAGGTCGTGGTACACACAGTACCGGCTGCCCCTTGAGGACTCAGGCAGATCTTTGCCCAGCTTGGTGTCTGGTTCTGCTGCGAGCACGGCAGCCCCCTTGCGCTTCACGTCCTTGGCCTTGGGCTTCTTCTCCTCTGGTTCTACAACAAGCAGCTCGAGGAGGGAGAGGCGTCCCTCCTCAGCCCTGGCGCACTTAGTCGCCAAGTTGAACAGGGAGGTGCACAGGTCTTCATGCATCGCCAGCTCCTCCTTCATCTTGACGTCGCGCACGCCATCGGAGAAGGCCGAGATGATGGCCTCCTCGGACACCTTGGGGATCTTGAGGCACGCGCTGTTGAAGCGCTGGATGTAGTTTTGCAGGGTCTCTCCAGGTTGTTGCTTGATGCAGCGCATGTCGCTCACGGCGGGCGGCCGGTCGTGAGTACCTTGGAAGTTGGCGATGAAGCGGGTGCGCATCTGGTCCCAGGAAGAGATCGTGCCTGGAGCCAGATTCAGGAGCCAGGTGCGAGCTCCTTCCTTGAGCGCCATGGGGAACCAGTTTGCCATGACCTTTTCGTCCCCGCTGGCAGCTTCGATGCCCAGCTCGTAGAGCTGGAGGAACTCTGCAGGGTCAGTCGTGCCATCGTAACGAGGAGGCAGGTCTGGCTTGAACTTGCCAGGCCACGCTACGCTACGCAGCTCGGTGGTGTAGGCACGGCAGCCTGCAGTGGCCACGAAAGGCCTTGGCTGGTGGAGAGCTTGGTCTTGAGGGTCCCCACGCGCTATAGCTAGGAGCAGCGCAGGGTCTTGGCGTGCCGGAACTGGAGCAGGGTCGCGGCGTGCCGGAGCAAGGAGCGCCCGGGCAGCCCCTTGCGGGCGTGGGATCTCTTGGCAGCTCCGTTCTTGCTGCGCTGGCACCTGACGGAGCGGGTTCCGCCCAGGGGCCACGCGCCTTGGAGCCATAACGTCTTCTTGGAGGGGAGGCGGCTGGTACGCCTCCGGAGCTTCGTTGCCCGCGCGGGGCGGGGTGTGGCGCAGAGGAACGGACGGCGCGGGAGAGCCCCCTGCGGCGCGGACAAGCTCGGCCACACGGTCGAGCCACTCCTCGTAGACGTCGTCGACGAGACGGTAGCGCAGGAGCTCGTTTGCCACGAGGAGCGCAGCTCGAGCCTCCATGGGTGCGCGGAGCGTGCGGGACGAAGAACCAGCTGGTGCGAGCGATTGGGTAGCGGTGCGGCCGTCTTGCCGCACGGATGGATGCTGGGACGATGCTTGCTGCTCGCCCCCCGCCGGGCCGGTGGCGGCGTTGACGGCGGGCAACGGGGAACGACGAGGATGTCCGCCGACGGGCGCCGTCTGGGCGACATGAGAAGCGATGGCGGCCCGGCGCTCGGCGCGGGCCCGACGAGCGTCGGACATGGATGCGACGGTCGGGGGAGAACAAGGCGGTGGACGACGAATTCCGGCGCACCCCTACCTGGCGCGCCAAATGTCGGATTTCGGGTTCCGGCAGACCCTTAAGGTTCGAACACTAGGGTGCGCGCGGAGATTACGCCTTCTACCTCCCCGCCTCGCAAAGATCTAAACTACTAAAAGAAATGCACAAGGGACACAAGATTTATAGTGGTTCGGGCCACCGTTGTGGTGTAATACCCTACTCCAGTGTGTGGTTGGTGGATTGCCTCCTGGGGCTGATGATGATGAACAATACAAGGAAGAATAGCCTCGCGAGGGTCTGTTCCTGCCTGGGGTGATGAACTGCTAGGAGGAGTTCAGCCACCCTTCTCTTTCTCTCTCTCTTTCTCTTACTAGCCAACCGAATGAAGGAACCGCCCCATGCTACATGGGTGGCTGGCCCTATTTATAGAGGCCCTGGTCCTCTTCCCAAATATTGAGCGGGAAGGGAGCCAACAATGGCGGGCTAATTTGAAGGGGGATAGCAAGTATCAACTATCCTGACAAAAGCAGTCTTCGCCTGCGCAAAGCTCTGGTGATGACGTCGTCTTGGGCTCCATGGCGACCTCCGTCTCGTAGTCCTCCTGGTCTTGGTCTCGTTGCACCGAAATGGCAACCTTTGCCTGATGCCTCGGTACTCCGCGGCTGCGCTTGCCCCCTTTGCACCAAAGAGGAAAGAAGGACGCTGCGCGCGCTGGCACCCGCCTGGCGCCCTGAGTCATCATGGCTTGTGTCACGGGCACCTCGCGAGGTACCCCGCCTTGATCTCTCCGCCTCCTTGCGAGCCAGCCTGACGAGGCCGTGCCTGAGGAAGCTCTGTGTCGTCCGCCTCGCGAGGCTTGGCCCCTCGCGAGGGTCTTGAGTCTTGTGTTTGATGAAGATGGGCCGTGCTGGGCCTCCTTTGAGCCATGCCGCAGGCCGCAGGCCGCAGGCAGGCAAGTCTGGGGACCCCCGTTCCCAGAACACCGACACGTACAACTATCACAACAGTTGGAACTGGTCTACCAAATCATTGTCTTCACTGAGCTAACTAGTTCTATTTCCTCAACCCTTTCATTTCCTCATCTGTGTTTGTTGTACCTGATCGTTACTATTTTAAGACTTTGATTGAAGACTTTCCCAATTTCCTCAGCTCAATTTCTTCAGTCAGTTTGTCTTTAGCCTACTTATCTTATGTTTACGCTTTCTGTACTCTGTGCTTGTTTTTCATTTCATCATGATGACTGTGCTACTACTCTGTTATGTCTGCACCTGAGTACTTATTCCGCTGCAAGTAGTTCTTCGCTTAGGAATTTCCTCACCCTGAAATTCCTCAGTGAACAATTCGTAAAAATCTCCTATTCACCAACCTCTAGTCGACTTAACGCACTTTCAATGGGTATTGTCCATCACATCATTCTCCTAATGATGTGATCCCGTTCATCAAATGACAACACATGTCTATGGTCAGGAAACTTAACCATCTTTGATTAACGAGCTAGTCTAGTAGAGGCATACAAGGGACACTCTGTCTGTCTATGTATTCACACATGTACTAAGTTTCTGGTTAATACAATTCTAGCATGAATAATAAACATTTATCATGATATAGGGAAATATAAATACCAAATTTATTGTTGCCTCTAGGGCATATTTCCTTCAGTTCTAAATGTCATGGAGCAGATGAGATGTTCCAGGAGTTGATGTTAATATTTCAAGCAAATGCCTGAATTGAGAGATATGAAGTCTCCAATAAGTTCTATAGCTGGAAGATGGAGGAGAATAGTCCTGTCAGTGAACATATACTCAGAATGTCTGGGTATCACAACCACTTGACTCAATGGGAGTTAACCTTCCTAATGATAGTGTCATTGACAGAGTTCTTCAATCACTCCAAGTTACAAAAGCTTCGTGATGAACTATAATATGCAAGGGATGGATAAGACAATTTCGAGCTCTTCGCAATGCTAAAGGCTGGCGGGTAGAAATTAAGAAGGAGCATCAAGTGTTGATGGTTAACAAGACCACTAGTTTCAAGAAACAAGGGCAAAGGGAAGAAGGGGAACTTCAAGAAGAACGGCAAGCAAGTTGCTGCTCAAGTGAAGAAGCTCAAGTCTGGACCTAAGCCTGAGACTTAGTGCTTCTACTACAAAGGGATTGGTCACTGGAAGCGGAACTGCCCCAAGTATTTGGCGGATAAGAAGGATGGCAAAGTGAAAGGTATATTTGATATACATGTTATTGACGTGTACCTTACTAATCCTCGTAGTAGTTCCTGGGTATTTGATACTGGTTTTGTTGCTCATATTTGCAGCTCAAAATAGGGGCTATGGATTAAATAAAGATTGGCTAAGGATGAGGTGACGATGCGCGTGGGAAATGGTTCCAAAGTCGATGTGATCGCCGTCGGCACGCTACCTCTACATCTACCATCAGGATTAGTTTTAGACCTAAATAATTGTTATTTGGTGCCAGCGTTGAGCATGAACATTATATCTGGATCTTGTTTGATGCGAGATGATTATTCATTTAAATCAGAGAATATTGGTTGTTCTATTTATATGAGTAATATCTTTTATGGTCATGCAACCTTGATGAGCGGTCTGTTTTTGTTGAATCTTGATAGTAGTGATACACATATTCATAATATTGAAGCCAAAAGATACAAGTTTAATAATGATCATTTAACTTATTTGTGGCACTATCGTTTAGGTCATACTGGTGTAAAGCGCATGAAGAATCTCCATGCTGATGGACTTTTGGAATCACTTGATTATGAATCACTTGATGCTTACGAACCATGCCTCATGGGCAAGATGACTAAGACTCTGTTCTCCGGAACAATGGAGCGAGCAACTGACTTGTTGGAAATAATACATACTGATGTATGTGGTCCAATGAGTGTTGAGGCTCACGGCGGGTATCGTTATTTTCTGACCTTCACAGATGATTTGAGCAGATATGGGTATATCTACTTGATGAAACATAAGTCTGAAACATTTCAAAAGTTCAAAGAATTTCAGAGTGAAGTGGAAAATCATCGTAACAAGAAAATAAAGTTTCTACAATATGATCGTGGAGGTGAATATTTGAGTTATGAGTTTGGTCTTCCTTTGAAACAATGTGGAATAGTTTCGCAACTCAAGCCACCTGGAACACCACAGCGTAATGGTGTGTCCGAATGTCGTAACCGTACTTTATTGGATATGGTGCGATCTATGATTTCTCTTACTGATTTACTGCTATCATTTTGGGGTTATGCTTTAGAGACAACTGCATTCACGTTAAATAGGGCACCATCTAAATCCATTGAGACGACACCATATGAACTGTGGTTTGGCAAGAAACCTAAGTTGTCATTTCTTAAAGTTTGGGGCTGCAATGCTTATGTGAAAAAGCTTCAACCTGATAAGCTCGAACACAAATCAGAGAAATGTGTCTTCATAGGATACCCAAAGGAGACTGTTGGGTACACCTTATATCACAGATCCGAAGGAAAAATATTTGTTGCTAAGAATGGATCCTTTCTATAGAAGGAGTTTCTCTTGAAAGAAGTGAGTGGGAGGAAAGCAGAACTTGATGAGGTAATTGTACCTGCTCTCGAATTGGAAAGTAGTTCATCACAGAAATCAGTTCTAGTGATTCCTACACCAATCAGTGAGGAAGTTAATGATGATGATCATGAAACTTCAGATCAAGTTACTACCGTACCTCGTAGGTCAACCAGAGTACGATCCGTACCAGAGTGGTGTGGTAATCCTGTTCTGGAGGTCCTGTTACTTGACCATGACGAACCTACGAACTATGAGGAAGTGATGATGAGCCCAGATTCTGCGAAATGGCTTGAGGCCAGGAAATCTGAGATGGGATCCATGTATAAGAACAAAGTGTGGACTTTGGTTGACTTAGCCGATGATCGGCAAGCAATATAGAATAAATGGATCTTCAAGAAGACTAACACTGACGGTAATGTTACTGTCTACAATGCTCGACTTGTTGTGAAAGGTTTTCGACAAGTTCAAGGAGTTGACTATGATGAGACCTTCTCACCCGTAGCGATGCTTAAGTCTGTCCGAATCATGTTAGCAATTGCCACATTTTATGATTGTGAAATTTGGCAAATGGATGTCAAAATTGTATTCCTTAATGGATATCTTAAAGAAGAGTTGTATATGATGCAACCAGAAGATTTTGTCGATCCTAAAGGTGCTAACAAAGTGTGCAAGCTCCAGCGATCCATTTATGGACTGGTGCAAACCTCTCGGAGTTGGAATATACGTTTTGGCAGTGTGATCAAATCATATGGTTTTATACAGACTTTTGGAGAAGCCTGTATTTACAAGAAAGTGCGTGGGAGCTCTATAGCACTTCTAATATTATATGTAGATGACATATTGTAGATTGGAAATAATACAAAATTTCTGGATAGCATAAAAGGATACTTGAATAAGAATTTTTCGATGAAAGACCTCGGTGAAGCTGCTTATATATTGGGCATCAAGATCTATAGAGATAGATCAAGACGCTTAATTGGACTTTCACAAAGCACATACCTTGATAAAGTTTTGAAGAAGTTCAAAATGGATCAGTCAAAGAAAGGGTTCTTACCTGTGTTACAAGGTGTGAAGTTGAGTCAGACTCAATGCCCGACCACTGCAAAAGATAGAGAGAAAATGAAAGTCATTCCCTATGCCTGAGCCATAGGTTCTATCATGTATGCAATGTTGTGTACCAGACCTGATGTGTGCCTTGCTATAAGTTTAGGAGGGAGGTACCAAAGTAATCCAGGAGTGGATCATTGGAGAGCGGTCAATAACATCTTGAAATACCTGAAAAGGACTAAGGATATGTTTCTCGTTTACGGAGGTGACAATGAGCTCGTCGTAAATGGTTACGTCGATCCAAGCTTTGACACTGATCCGGATGACTCTAAGTCACAAACCGGATACATATTTATATTGAATGGTGGAGA
This sequence comes from Triticum monococcum, assembly GCA_034509565.1. NCBI lineage: Eukaryota > Viridiplantae > Streptophyta > Magnoliopsida > Poales > Poaceae > Triticum > Triticum monococcum. The sequence continues at coordinate 254,030,236 of CM067843.1, read as the reverse complement.
TGTCAGTTGGTGCAGTTCCAAGCAGAGCATTGTGGCGGGATCTACGTGTGAAGCGGAATACATAGCTGCTTCGGAAGCAGCAAATGAAGGAGTCTGGATGAAGGAGTTCATATCCGATCTAGGTGTAACAGCTAGTGCATCGGGTCCAATGAAAATCTTTTGTGACAATACTGGAGCAATTGCCTTGGCGAAGGAATCCAGATTTCACAAGAGAACCAAACACATCAAGAGACGCTTCAATTCCATCCGCGATCAAGTCAAGGAGGGAGACATAGAGATTTGCAAGATACATACGGATCTGAATGCTGCAGACCCGTTGACTAAGCCTCCCCCACAAGCAAAACATGATTGTCGGTGTCAAAACCGGTGGATCTCGGGTAGGGGGTCCTGAACTGTGTGTCTAGGCGGATGGTAACAGGAGGTAGGGGACACGATGCTTTACCCAGGTTCGGGCCTTCTTGATGGAGGTAAAACCCTATGTCCTGCTTGATTTATATTGATGATATGGGTAGTATAAGAGTAGATCTACCACGAGATCAGAGATGCTAAACCCTAGAAGCTAGCCTATGGTATGATTGTTGTTATTGTGTCCTACGGACTAAACCCTCTGGTTTATATAGACACCGGAGGGGGCTAGGGTTACACAGAGTCGGTTACAAGGAAGGGGATCTACATATCCGTATTGCCAAGCTTGCCTTCCACACCAAGGAGAGTCCCATCTGGACACGGGACGAAGTCTTCAGTCTTGTATCTTCATGGTCCAACAGTCCGGCCAAAGGTTATAGTCCGGCTGTCCGGATACCCCCTAATCCAGGACTCCCTCAGTAGCCCCTGAACCAGGCTTCAATGACGATGAGTCCGGCGCGCAGTGTCTTCTTCGGCATTGCAAGGCGGGTTCCTCCTCCGAATACACCACGGAAGAATTTGAATACAAGGATAGTGTCCGACCCTGCAAAATAAGTTCCACATACCACCGTAGAGAGAATAATATTTCCACAAATCTAATCTGTTGACACGTTTTGGCAACATGACATCATGCCATGGCCCGATGATTATTTGAACCCTTTTTTCTTTAACCAGCCCTGCCCATAACGCGAAGCGGTTTCTTGATACGTCTTGTCAAAGCAGAGATTGTCTTCCCCTTATTATGGATTCTCATCAATACGGTCGTGGGTAACCCAACCGTGTCTAGGACTCCTAGATTTTAGGCAAGTCCCAAACGGTCACGAGGAGGACGCTTGATATTCGCCCTGTTTATAAAGGGACAAGGCTTTTACTTTTTTCCCTCCTGTGCTCAATCAAATCCTTCCCCCGCCTCGAGTTCTAACACCCAAAGCCCAGGTCAGGTGCTTCGGACCTTCAATCATGTCTGGATCTAGCCTTCAAAGCCGGTGGATGCCTTCCTCCATCACGGAGGAGGTCATCAAGAAGTTGAGGGAGGCCAGATACCTGACCGCTGAAATTTCGCATAGGCTACCCACCCGAAGGCAGGTCATCCCTACTCCTGAACCCAATGAAGACGTCATGTTCATCTCCCACTTCCTCCGAGGACTAGGCCTTACTCTGGATCCTTTCGTTAGGGGTTTGATGTTCTATTACGGGCTTGATTTCCATGATCTAGCCCCGGATTCCTTTCTCCACATCTCGACATTTATTGTCGTATGTGAGGCCTTCCTCCGCATTACCCCTCACTTCGGCCTGTGGCTCAAGACCTTTGATGTGAAGCCGAAGACGGTCGAGGGGCAGTATGCAGCGTGCGGGGGGTGCATTAATAAGCAAGATTGCTGGAGCTCCGTGGCCAAAAGGTTCCTTTCCAGAGGTGTCCGGATTATGGAAACGGGAGTGGTTCTATGTCACCGCTCCCAGAAGTGCCAAGTGGGCAGCTTCCCCGCCTTTCGCTCGGGCCCTCCACCACAACTGATGTCATGGATCAGCAGGGGGCTGAGCTGGGGTCCAGCCAAGGATGTGCCCATACTGCAGAGCCGCATCCGGGATCTCTTCGAGGGAGATTTTAGTTTGGTTATGGTAGTGCAAGTCATGCTGGTTCATCAAGTCCAGCCTTGCAAACACCGGCCCCTCCGCATGTGGGAGTTCAACCCAGAAGGACCGCGTACTATTCAGAATTTCCTCGGCCTGATGCATGAGGAGATGTATAAATCATTCTTCGGACCTCAAATAGAGTGTCCGGACACTACTGAGGACGTGGGCCTAAGCAGTAACCGCACCGTGGCCCAAGTAAGTAATTCTCTAGCCGAACACACTGTCTTTCATTTATCATGACGTCATTCTGAAGAATCGCTTTTTGACTAGGACTGGATAACAAAGGCGAAGATGATCCGGTGTTTGGCCCCCCTTCTTGAAGGCTTGGACAATCCGGTGCTGGAGAAGATGCTGGAGCCAGCACCTTGCCCAGTGCCCTCAAAGGAAGATGAAGGGGGGAATAAAGAGGGCGAAAGCGGGCCTCCACCGCTACCTATTCCAACCGAGGGAACGAGCGCCTCCGTGAGGGAGGATAACCAAGGGGAGGAATCTGACATTCTCTCACCCCGGGGAAGGAAGAGGACTACCTTTGAAGATCCGGATCCAAGGTTTCCAAATGGGAGAAGAAATCTCCACCAGAGGGTCCTGCCTTGGAGGATGCTCTTGCCGCACAAAGTCCGCGTGGAGATCAGCCCTCTAACGAGCTATAGGTAATCAAAAAGTACTTTAATAGTGAAGATATACTACCTTACCTCTGAGGAAAATAACCGAAGCATTTATCTTGCAGTTCGGATCTTAGCCCTTCTCAGCAGAGCTCGTCTTCGGGGGATCTTCTTCCAGAGATGATGGAGAGAGAAACGCCTCCCCTGGACTCCCCCGCTCAAGAAGCGGGCGACCTTGAAGTGTCGTCACGGAGGGCCTCACCGGATCAGGTGAGGCTAGAAGATAATCCTATGGTCGCCTGAAGTCCCCAGTATCCGGCTCTTGAAGAGAGCAACCAAAAGAATCTGGCACCGTCTGGTATGCGGTCGGACGCACTGAGGGATCTGCTAGAGCGAGCAACTATCTCAGAATAACACCATACATTGATGGGTACGGTGATTGAAAGGATTTCGTCCGCCGAAAGCGGGTTGCATGAAGCCTTTATGAGTCTACTGACGTGTTTTGAGGTACGTGAAATGATATACATTTGTGATAGTACCGCACATTTTTAGGTGTGCCCTGTGTAGATAGTAGCCCCTGAGACTCTGGTTGTCATCGAGAACGGCGGCAAACAGAGGATCGTAGTCCCAGGTAATAACCAGACCGCCTTCATGTGCAGGTGGTTGAAGCTCCGGTGGCTAGTCGGACTTATGGGTTTGCCGAACTAAAGTGACAACTGGATGCGGCGGATGCCAACATCGAGCTTGTTAACAAGCGGCTCGACGAGGCACAGGGTAGGTGATTTTTCTGGTGAATGTCACATAGTAAGAGCATCGTGATGCCAGTTTCTTTAATATGTTGTGACTGCAGATGGAGCTGCCACCGTGGAGACCCTTCGTGCGAAGCTTGCCCGAGCCAAGGAGCAAGCAAGGAGTAATAATGCGGCCGCTTTGAAGGCGGCCGAAGAGTTAAGAGCCAAGAAGGCCGCGCATCACGAGACCAAAGGAAAAATGGCCAAGATGATTGTAAAATTGAAAGACACTGCCGACCGCTGCCAGCTTCTTGAGGAAGAAAACCAGGCGAAGGCGATGGACCTGGAGAAGGCCACGATGGCGACCAAAGACACCCGCTCTGCAATGAGAGCAAAGAAGGAGGAACTGCGTGAAGCCGGGGATATTGTGGTTGGGAAGCCCTTTATGTTGTGGAGAAAGTTTGGAGATCCTCGGTATGCCCCTCTGGATCGGTTGTGCAGTTCGGCAGACGCATATCTGGACTTGGCAGCGAGCGATGTCGATGCGGCCGAATACTTGCTAGATCAAACAGATCGTGAAGTGGACAAACTGTTCTGGTCGCAATTTAACGTTCCAGAGCGTCCGCTTCCATTGACTGATCAACTTGCCGAATGGGCCGAGCTGAATAGATTGTCCGGACTGGCCATGAGGTCTGTTGTAGATCATCTGTGGCCGGAAAGGACAAAGCCGAACAGTTGTTTTAGTTTGGTGTAGCAGTTCCTTGATGCGGTGCCGCGCATTAATGCGATGAAGAGGTCAGCATGCATAGAAGGCTCGCGGATGGCCCTTGCCCGTGTCAAGACATACTGGGCGGAGATGGATGCCACCACTGTTGTGGCGCAGGGTTCGGCAATAGGCCGAGTGGCTGCCGAGCACTATTTTGAAGAAGTTCTTGAAGGCGCTCGTTCGATAGAGGCCCAGTGCTCGAAGAATATTATGTTTGAGTGACATGTATTCCCATTGTAAAAACAATGTTTTATTGAATTTATCAAGGCTGTATTTATACTTTTGCCCAAAAGTAATATGATGCCTCCTGTGCGACCATTTACATATATATGTATATAACCTGAAAGATTGCAGTCGTCGGCTTCAGACCCCACGCATATAATGTGGGGGTGTTTGCAGAAGACGCATTTTCACACTTAATCCAACGTCTTCGTTCTATTAAGGAGGTGATAGCGCAGCGAACTAGGCAACCAGACTATAATGCTTTAACACTTTCACTTAGCCAGAGGAGTTTGATAGTAGGGCTACTATATAGCCCCTGGTGGCTCCGCACTCGTCCGAATTCGGGGAGCGTACATGCCTGGCCGGGAAACGGCCCTTCGTTTAGGCGGAGGAATCCCGAAGATTCCGATAGGTCATCGAGTGGTTGACCAGTCTCACGCTATATCATGACAGTCAGTTTTCGGCTTTCTCTACTGAGGTGCTCATCCGGATGAACCACGGCACAATCGCAGTAGTTCTCCTGGTGCCGCCTTAGCCGATAGAGCGGAATGTAAGGCGGCAAAACACAGGAGCTGGGAAAACCCAACATTTGACCAATGACATGATTCGGAGCTGATGCATATAAGGCCAAACTCGCGACGCCGAACACTCCCTAAGGTATTCGGTCTTTATGGTGTAAACCGGGCCTAAACAGTGCCCTTTGTAAGAAGCCCCTGGTGTCCAGGTATGTGCATTATTCTGACGTGGCCACATGCCAAGACGTCAGCATCCTTCTCAATAGTACTAAGAATCCGAGGGATGTGTATCAACAAGAGACAGTAAGAAAGGTTTATGCAGGGTCATAATCTAAAAAGAATCCTTGGAACGGGTCCCTGCTGCACGTCTGCGCCTGTGTCTCCGTTGTGCTGTATCCTGGACGGGTGTAGCACGACGGTCATCTATAAAAGAGAGGAACTTAGGTGAAAAGTTGTTGTGCAAAAAGGTAGGTTATATTAAAGAAACCATGTACAATTCAAGATGAGCAAAAATTGCCACTTGTTTACGTGCATGGAGCCCCTTGTTTTTATAACAGCGGTGTGGCCGTCGAACCTGTGTGGATTTCATATAGCTGCGCCGGACTCGTCTGACCATGTCCGTGGTCTTGACGACCTATCAAATGCTTTAGTTGGTGAGGCCGTTTTAGTGTGCGGCTGCCAAGGCAGTCACACTCTCTTCGGCGCGCAAGGATCGCTCAATATTTCCACTTACTGTAATGATGCCACGTGGACTAGGCATCTTAAGCGTGAGGGAAGCGTAATGCGGTATTGCGTTGAAGCGAGCGAAAGCTTCGCGTCCGAGTAGTGCTTGATAGCCACTTTGGAACGGAGCAATGTGGAAGGTTAAATTTTCTCTACGGAAGTTATCGGGGAAGCCGAATATAACCTCTAGTAGCAGGGAGCTCCTGCAATGAGCCCCTGAGCCTGGCGTTACTCCTCTAAAGGTAGCATTGCCGTGGCGAATTTTTGTTGGGTCTATCCCCATTTTGCGGACTGTGTCTTGGTATATCAGGTTTAGACTGCTGCCACCGTCCATCAGGACTCGTGTGAAGAGGTATCCGTCAATTACTGGGTCTAATACCAAGGCAGCCCATCCTGCATGCCGGATACTTGCTCAGTAATCCCGATGGTCGAAATTGATCGGTTGAGACGACCAGTGGTAGGACCCCGTGGTGATAGGCCCTTGGGCATATTTCTCTGGGAGTGCCGCTTTGTTTCTCCCCTTGATCACTGTAACACGTTTACTGTTTTGACTTTTGGTGGAAATTTCTTTTGTTCCCCAGTGTCTTGCTTGAGAGGCTCATCCTCGTCTTCGCTTGGTGTATCCTCCCCCTTGTGTACGGCGTTGAGCTTGTCGGACTACTTGAAGACCCAACATTCTATGTGGGTATGATTAGCGGGTTTACCAGAGGTGCTATGGATCTGACATATTTGGTCTAGAATTTTGTTTAGGCTGGACAATTCGTCTCTGTTGCCTTTGGAGGGCGGCTTTTGCTGATCTGGCCGAGAGCTGCTGAATCCGGCATTTACCGTCATGCTCTTCGGGCTGTCTTCTTTATTCCGGTGCTTATTTTTACTGCGTCGGGATTTCCTGTTTCCATCACTGTCTTCGGATGTATTTGGGTCGCTGGTGCTGCATCGGGCTAACCAGCTGTCCTCGCCCACGCAAAAGCGGGTCATGAGGCTTGTTAATGCTGCCATTGTTCGCGGCTTTTCTTAGCCGAGGTGTCTGGCAAGCCATTCGTCATGAACGCTGTGTTTGAAAGCTGCTAAGGCTTCGGCGTCCAGGCAGTCGACTATTTGGTTCTTTTTAGTAAGGAACCTATTCCAGAGTTTTCGGGCTGACTCTCCGGGCTATTGAGTTATATGACTTAAATCATCTGCATCCGGTGGTCGGACATAGGTCCCTTGAAAATTTGCCCGAAAGGCATCCTCGAGCTCTTTCCAACTTCCAATGGAGTTTTCGGGGAGGCTTTTAAGCCAGTGCCGAGCTGGCCCTTTGAGCTTGAGGGGTAAGTATTTAATGGCGTGGAGATCGTCTCCTCAAGCCATATGGATATGGAGGATGTAATCCTCGATCCAGACCCCCGGGTCTGTTGTTCCGTCGTATGCCTCTATGTTTACGGGTTTGAATCCCTCTGGAAATTCATGGTCCAGCACCTCGTCGGTGAAACATAGGAGGTGTGCGGCACCCCTGTATTTGGGTGTACTGTTGTGTTCAGATATTTGTTGTGTTGCATTTCTTGCAAGAGCGTGCTTTCTTGGCCCGTAGATAGATCTGGTTGGGCCATCTCTTTGATGCGAGTCCTCGTGTGGATCACGTGCTGGCTTGTGTGCGGCGCCATGTGCCTCTCTGTGTTGGCCGTGAGGTCGTCTATCCGACTGGATGGCTGCTTTGTTTTTTGATTGGGGGGCTCTAAGGCCTCCTCATCAAATTTGGGCAGTAGCTTTCGCTTCAGGTAGCTCTTTGTGTGGCGACTGTCGCCATATTTGCCTGCGGTGTTGAGTACTTTGCTCCATCTGATTCTGAGTGCATCTTCCGCAGTCTTCAGCTTCCGCTTATGCTTTTTCAGGCTACGCGTAGTGGCGACGAGCCTTTTATGGAGGTTCTTCTACTCCAGGAACTTGTTCGGCATGAGGTCATCTGGACTGTTATCTTCGCTGGGGATGGGTTGTTCGGTTTGACTATCCAAATTGCCTTGTTCGGACGGTTGCTCGATGCCATGTCCGTCGTCCGCCGGCTCGCCTTGCTCTATGGCTCTGTATGACCGTTGTTTCTGTCGAGGCGGGGTTTGGTGCGGCGCTTGCGCCGCCGCTTTGACTGCTTTTGGAGGGAACAATCCTTCGCTGCATCCTCCCGTTCCTCGTCATCGTTTCCTTTGGGTGTGTCCACCATATATACATCATGAGATGAGGTGGCTGTCCAGTGCCCTGTAGGCGCTGGTTCCTGTTCGTCTCCTACATCGTCGTTCGTACCGTCGATGTCTTCAGAGTCGAAGTCGAGCATGTCGGTCAAATCATTGACAGTGGCTATGAAGTGGGTGGTGGGTGGGCGTCGAATTTCTTCGTCGTCCGCATCCCAATCTTGCCGGTCATAATCTGGCCAGGACTCTCTTGATAAGGAGAGAGACCTTAGTGAGTCAGTATGTCGCCGAAGGGCGAGTGCTGAAAGATATCCGCGGTGATGAACTCTATGATTGGTGCCCAATCGGATTCGATTGGCAGGGGCGCGGATGGTTCAGAGTCCGGAGGAGAGTCTGGCGATGGGGAATCACGGGCCTCACGAAGGATAAGGTTGGTGTTCGGTTCGATCTCCGTTGAGGCTGCTGCCTCCGCGGCGGGGTCTAACCACCCGCCTTCGGATGGCGCAGTTAGCTCTGAATTAAAGGTCGGAGCCGCTGCAGGTGCGGTCTCCAGGACACTGTTCGGTGGCAGAGCTAAATCATGCCCATCGTGACAGTGCGGCGCACTCGAAAGGGGCTTGAATCCGTCGAAGATCAAGTCTCCGCGGATATCGGTCGTGTAGTTTAGGCTTCCAAACCTGACCTGATGGCCAGGGGCATAGCTTTCAATCTGCTCCAGATGGCCAAGCGAATTGGCCCGCAGTGCAAAGCCGCCCAATACAAAAATCTGTCCGGGGAGAAAAGTCTCACCCTGGACTGCATAGCTAACGATGATCGAAGGATCCATCAAGCCTGATGATGACGACACAGAAGAAATCTCAATGAAAGCACCAATGTCGGTGTCAAAACTGGCGGATCTCGGGTAGGGGTCCCGAACTGTGCATCTAGGCGGATGCTAACAGGAGGCAGAGGACACGATGTTTTACCCAGGTTTGGGCCCTCTTGATGGAGGTAAAACCCTACGTCCTGCTTGATTTATATTGATGATGTGGGTAGTGCAAGAGTATATCTACCACGAGATCAGAGAGGCTAAACCCTAGAAGCTAGCCTATGGTATGATTGTTGTTATTGTGTCCTACGGACTAAACCCTCCGGTTTATATAGACACCAGAGGGGGCTGGGGTTACACAGAGTCGGTTACAAGGAAGGGGATCTACATATCCGTATTGCCAAGCTTGCCTTCCACGCCAAGGAGAGTCCCATCCGGACACGGGACGAAGTCTTCAGTCTTGTATCTTCATAGTCCAATAGTCTAGCCAAAGGTTATAGTCCGGCTGTCCGGATACCCCCTAATCCATGACTCCCTCAATGATCAACACCAAGACTCCATGGGTGTTAGAATCATTACTATGTAATCTAGATTATTGACTCTAGTATAAGTGGGAGACTAAAGGAAATATGCCCTAGAGGCAATAATAAAGTTGTTATTTATATTTCCTTATATCATGATAAATTTTTATTAATCATGCTAGAATTGTATTAACCAGAAACTTAGTACATGTGTGAATGCATAGACAAACAAAGTGTCCCTAGTATGCCTCTACTTGACTAGCTCGTTAATCAAAGATGGTTAAGTTTCCTAACCATAGACATGTGTTGTCATTTGATGAACGGGATTACATCATTAGAGAATGATGTGATGGACAAGACCCATCCGTTAGCTTAGCATTATGACCGTTTAGTTTTATTGCTATTGCTTTCTTCATGACTTATACATGTTCCTCTGACTATGAGATTATGCAACTCCTGATTACCGGAGGAACACTTTGTGTGCTATCAAACGTCACAACGTAACTTGGTGAATATAAAGATGCTCTGTAGGTGTCTCTGATGGTGTTTGTTGAGTTGGCATAGATCAAGATTAGAATTTGTCACTCTGTGTATCGGAGAGGTATCTCTGGGCCCTCTCGGTAATGCACATCACAATAAGCCTTGCAAGCAATGTAACTAATGAGTTAGTTGCGGGATGATGCATTACGGAACGAGTAAAGAGACTTGCCGATGACGAGATTAAACTAGGTATGATGATACCGATGATCGAATCTCGGGCAAGTAACATACTGATGACAAAGGGAATGACGTATGTTGTTATGCGGTTTGACCGATAAAGATCTTCGTAGAATATGTAGGAGCCAATATGAGCATCCAGGTTCTGCTATTGGTTATTGACTGGAGATGTGTCTCGGTCATGTCTACATAGTTCTTGAACACGTAGGGTTCACACGCTTAATGTTCGATGACGATTTGTATTATGAGTTATGTGATTTGATGACCGAAGTTTGGTCGGAGTCCCAGATGAGATCACGGACATGACAAGGAGTCTCGAAATGGTTGAGAGGTAAAGATTCATATATTGGAAGGTTGCATTTGGACATCGGAATGGTTTCGAGTGGTTCGGGCATTTTCCCGGAGTACAGGGAGGTTACTTGAACCCCCCGGGAGAAGTATTGGGCCTATTGGGCCTTATTGGAGGAGCAGCGAAAGACCATGTGAGAGGGGCGTCCCCCTTGCCCAAACTGAATTGTACTAGGGGAGGGGCCTGACCCCCCTCTTTCCTTCTCCCTCTCTCTCCCTTCCCCTTTTCCCTCTCAAGTGGAAGGAAGGAGGGGGGGGGGTGGCGAATCCTACTTGGACTAGGAGTCCAAGTAGGAATCCCCCCTTATGGCGCGCCCCCTTAGGCCGGCCACCTCCCCCCCATTATATACGGAGGTGGGGGGCACCCCAAATGCACAATGGACATCTCTTAGTCGTGTGCGGTGCCCCCCTCCACAGTTTACCACCTCGGTCATATCATCGTAATGCTTAGGCGAAGCCCTGCACAGGTAACTTCATCATCACCGTCTCCACGCCTTCGTGCTGATGGAACTCTTCCTCTTCCTCAACCGGATCAAGAGCTCGAGGGACGTCATCGTGTTGAACGTGTGCTAAATATGGGGGTGCCGTACGTTTGGTGCTAGGATCGGTTGGATCATGAAGACGTTCGACTAAATCAACTGCGTTACTAAACGCTTCCGCTTTCGGTCTACAAGGGTACATGGACACACTCTCCCCTCTCGTTGCTATGCATCTTCTAGATAGATCTTGCGTGATCGTAGGAAAATTTTGAAATACTGCTTTCCCCAACAGCATGAGCAACTGATGTCTACTACGCAACTTTATTCCTGTTGACTCATGTTGGGCCTTCAAACACAGAGTTTTGTAGGACGGTAGCAATTTTCCCTCGAGTGGATGTGTAAGTGCATCTAGTGCCACCCTTAGATGGTTTTGGAGTATTGATGACAAACTTGGATGAGGGACTAATGTGTTTGTGAGAATTGCAGGATAACACAGGTAGTAGTCCCATATTGATTCGGTTTACCTACCAGAGATGACCCCTAAATATGTATGAAGACACTAAAGACAATGGTGGTCTGTGAAGATATTCACAGTGAAGATTATGACATGAGAAGACATTCACATGAAGACTATGGAGTGCAAAGGCATAGTTGTTTCGTAGTTTCCTTTTCTTCTTTGTTGAGTCATAGGAACCACCGTACTATTAAGTGGGGTCCAAGTGAACAAAGTCAGAGTGTCTAATGTGATGCTCAACCAAATCCTATATCTTCGAGCGAAGACAATGAGAGCAAATCTTATCCAGAGCTGGATGAGTCAGCTTTACCTGTAGCCCAAGTCAAGCTGCCGCGTGTGTTTGAAATTTGACTGTTGGACATGTGTCAGTTCCTTAGTGAACCAGGGTCATTTTGGACAAATCAGGTCGGGTTGCCTCCTGGATATAAAAAGCCCACCCCATACACCATAAATTGGTGTCTACTCAGAGTTAGTGCACGGCTTTTGTCGTTTGAGAGCAACCCACCTCCGAAGCATTTGAGAGAGAGATCCTTGTGAGGACAAAGCCCTATACACCCAGAGCCAAAAGAGTGTTAGGCATCACTGAAGTCTTTCTGTCCACGTGATCTGAAGACTTGTTACACTTGAGGACTGTGAATCCTCCAGCCTGTTAGGCATCGCGTTCTAAGCATCCAAGAGTCATTGTGGATTGCCGGTGAATGAAGTCTGTGAAGGTTTGGAAGTCTACCTTGAAGACTTACCAGAGTGATTGGGCGAGGACTGTGTGTCCTTAGCTCAAGGGGAATAAGGTGAAGACGCGGTCTTCTGAGTTAAATCTCAGCCTCCCTAACCAGGCGTACAGTTGTCACATCAACTAGAACTGGTCTACCAAATCTTTGTCTTCACCAAGCTACTGGTTCTATCCTTCACTTCCCTTTACTTTACAGTTTGTCTTCGTGAAGTCATTGCCTGCCTGTATGATCTGATTGACATCACTGAGTGAAGACTGTTTACTGTTTGGCTTCATACTGTCTTCCACATGATCCATACTACCTAGCTGCTGATAGTCTTCATGCTTTCACTTCATTGCTTACTTGACTATGGCTTGCCTAGAGTAGTCTACCTTCCGCTACATATCAATAGGATCATTTCTACTGTTTGTCTTCAAAGCCCCCATGTTTTGAAGAATTTCATAAAAATTGCCTATTCACCCCCCTCTAGTCGATAACTAGCACTTTCAATTGGTATCAGAGCAAGGTGCTCCCTTGTTTTGTGTGATTCGGTTTAACCACCTGGACTTTTAGCTATGTCGACTGCAGGGATAATCAAGGTCTCCTCTACGTGCCTTGTCTTCGATGGCACTGATTACCCCTACTAGAAGAATAAGATGCGTATGCATCTTGAGGCCATTGACGTCGACCTCTAGTATGTCGTCAAGAACGGCGTTCCCAAGGTCGGTGAAGGTGTCACTGCTGCTGATGTCAAGAGGTTCATTCAACTGGACTCAACCGCCAAGAACATCATCTGTAGTCACCTGACCAAAGGACAGTACGGCCGTGTGAGTGCACTGGAAATTGCGAAGCTAGTCTCGGACTGGCTCTCCAAGGCAAACGAAGGCATCTCAACTCAGAGAAACTCAAGGATTGATGTTCTTTGCAACCTCTTCAACTGCTTCAAGAGAAACGACAATGAGAATGTCAAGCTCACGTTTGATCGCCTCACTGATATCACAAATCAGCTTCGCGCACTCGGCGCCACTGAGATCACCAAGCACGAAATCATCAAGAAGCTCCTAAGATCACTTGACAGCTCATTTGACACTCTGTCCCTGATGATTCAAGAACGCCCTGACTTCAAGACTCTCGATCCGTATGGCATACTAGAGAGGCTCATCACACATGAGTTCCAGTTATCTAAGAAAAGAGATATCTATGGTCCCAACTATGGCCGAACTCGCGCTTTGAATGCCAAAGTGTTGGGGAACGTAGTAATTTCGAAAATTTTCCTACGTACACGCAAGATCATGGTGATGCATAGCAACGAGGGGGAGAGTGTTGTCTACGTACCAACGCAGACCGACTGCGGAAGCGATCACACAACGTAGAGGAAGTAGTCGTACGTCTTCTTCCCGATCCGACCGATCCAAGCACCGTTACTCCGGCACCTCCGAGTTCTTAGCACACGTTCAACTCGATGACAATCCTCGGGCTCCGATCCAGCAAAGCGTCGAGGATGAGTTCCGTCAGCACGACGGCGTGGTGACGATCTTGATGTTTCACCGACGCAGGGCTTCGCCTAAGCTCTACAACGATATGACCGAGGTGGAATTTGGTGGCAGGGGGCACCGCACACGGCTAAGGAACGATCAACAATGATCAATTGTGTGTCTAGAGGTGCCCCTTGCCCCCATATATAAAGGGGCAAAGGGGGAGGGGTGCGGCAGCCATAGGAGGAGTCCTACTCCCGCCGGGAGTAGGACTCCCCCTCCAATCCTATTCCAAATAGGACTCCCCAAGTGGGGAAAGAGAGAGGGGGTGGCTGGCCACCTTCCCTAGTCCTAATAGGACTAGGGGAAGGGGGGGAGGCGTGCAGCCCATGGGGCAGCCCTTTCACCTTTCCACCAAGGCCCATGTTGGCCCATCTGGCTCCCGGGGGGTTCCGGTAACCCTCCCGGTAATCCGGTAAAGTCCCGATTTCACCCGGAACACTTCTGATGTCCAAACATAGGCTTCCAATATATCAATCTTTACGTCTCGACCATTTCGAGACTCCTCGTCATGTCCGTGATCACATCCGGGACTCCAAACAACCTTCGGTACATCAAAATGCATAAACTCATAATAACTGTCATCGTAACGTTAAGCGTGCGGACCCTATGGTTCGAGAACAATGTAGACATGACCGAGACACATCTCCGGTAAATAACCAATAGCGGGACCTGGATGCCCATATTGGCTCCTACATATTCTACGAAGATCTTTATCGGTCAGACCGCATAACAACATACGTTGTTCCCTTTGTCATCGGTATGTTACTTGCCCGAGACTCGATCGTCGGTATCCAATACCTAGTTCAATCTCGTTACCGGCAAGTCTCTTTACTCGTTCCGTAATACATCATTCCGCAACTAACTCATTAGTTGCAATGCTTGCAAGGCTTAAGTGATCTGTATTACCGAGAGGGCCCAGAGATACCTCTCCGACAATCGGAGTGACAAATCCTAATCTCGAAATACGCCAACCCAACATCTACCTTTGGAGCCACCTGTAGTACTCCTTTATAATCACCCAGTTACGTTGTGACGTTTGGTAGTACCCAAAGTGTTCCTCCGGCAAACGGGAGTTGCATAATCTCATAGTCATAGGAACATGTATAAGTCATGAAGAAAAGCAATAGCAACATACTAAACGATTGGGTGCTAAGCTAATTGAATGGGTCATGTCAATCAGATCATTCAACTAATGATGTGACCTCGTTAATCAAATAACAACTCTTTGTTCATGGTTAGGAAACATAACCATCTTTGATTAACGAGCTAGTCAAGTAGAGGCATACTAGTGACACTGTGTTGGTCTATGTATTCACACATGTATTATGTTTCCGGTTAATACAATTCTAGCATGAATAATAAACATTTATCATGATATAAGGAAATAAATAATAACTTTATTAATGCCTCTAGGGCATATTTCCTTCAGTCTCCCACTTAGACTAGAGTCAATAATCTAGATTATACAGTAATGATTCTAACACCCATGGAGCCTTGGTGCTGATCATGTTTTGCTCGTGGAAGAGGCTTAGTCAACGGGTCTGCAACATTCAGATCCGTATGTATCTTGCAAATCTCTATGTCTCCCACCTGGACTAAATCCCGGATGGAATTGAAGCGTCTCTTGATGTGTTTGGTCCTTTTGTGAAATCTGGATTCCTTTGCAAAAGCAATTGCACCAGTATTGTCACAAAAGATTTTCATTGGACCTGATGCACTAGGTATGACACCTAGATCGGATATGAAATCCTTCATCCAGACTCCTTCGTTCGCTGCTTCCGAAGCAGCTATGTACTCCGCTTCACATGTAGATCCCGCTACGACGCTTTGTTTAGAACTGCACCAGCTGACAGCTCCACTGTTTAAAGTAAACACGTATCCGGTTTGCGATTTAGAATCATCCGGATCAGTGTCAAAGCTTGCATCAACGTAACCTCTTACGGTGAGCTCTTTGTCACCTCCATATACGAGAAACATATCCTTAGTCCTTTTCAGGTAATTTAGGATGTTCTTGACCGCTGTCCAGTGATCCACTCCTGGATTACTTTGGTACCTCCCTGCTATACTTATAGCAAGGCACACATCAGGTCTGGTACACAGCATTGCATACATGATAGAGCCTATGGCTGAAGCATAGGGAACATCTTTCATTTTCTCTCTATCTTCTGCAGTGGTCGGGCATTGAGTCTGACTCAACTTTACACCTTGTAACACAGGCAAGAACCCTTTCTTTGCTTGATCCATTTTAAACTTCTTCAAAATCTTGTCAAGGTATGTGCTTTGTGAAAGTCCAATTAAGCGTCTTGATCTATCTCTATAGATCTTTATGCCTAATATGTAAGCAGCTTCACCGAGGTCTTTCATTGAAAAACTTTTATTCAAGTATCCCTTTATGCTATCCAGAAATTGTATATCATTTCCAATCAGCAATATGTCATCCACATATAATATCAGAAATGCTACAGAGCTCCCACTCACTTTCTTGTAAATACAGGCTTCTCCAAAAGTCTGTATAAAACCAAATGCTTTGATCACACTATCAAAGCGTTTATTCCAACTCCGAGATGCTTGCACCAGTCCATAAATGGATCGCTGGAGTTTGCACACTTTGTCAGCTCCCTTTGGATCGACAAAACCTTCCGGTTGCATCATATACAACTCTTCTTCCAGAAATCCATTCAGGAATGCAGTTTTGACATCCATTTGCCAAATTTCATAATCATAAAATGCGGCAATTGCTAACATGATTCTGACAGACTTAAGCATCGCTACGGGTGAGAAAGTCTCATCGTAGTCAACTCCTTGAACTTGTCGAAAACCTTTTGCGACAAGTCGAGCTTTGTAGACAGTAACATTACCATCAGCGTCAGTCTTCTTCTTAAAGATCCATTTATTCTCAATTGCTTGCCGATCATCGGGCAAGTCAACCAAAGTCCATACTTTGTTCTCATACATGGATCCCATCTCAGATTTCATGGCTTCAAGCCACTTTGCGGAATCTGGGCTCACCATTGCTTCTTCATAGTTCGTAGGTTCATCATGATCTAGTAGCATGACCTCCAGAACAGGATTACCGTACCACTCTGGTGCGGATCTTATTCTGGTTGATCTACGAGGTTCAGTAGTATCTTGATCTAAAGTTTCATGATCATCATCATTAGCTTCCTCTCTTATTGGTGTAGGTCTCGCAGAAACAATTTTCTGTGATGTACTATTTCCCAATAAAGGAGCAGGTACAGTTACCTTGTCAAGTTCTACTTTCCTCCCACTCACTTCTTTCGAGAGAAACTCCTTCTCAAGAAAGTTTCCGAATTTAGCAACAAAAGTCTTGCCTTCGGATCTGTGATAGAAGGCGTATCCAATAGTTTCCTTTGGATATCCTATGAAGACACATTTCTCCGATTTGGGTTCGAGCTTATCAGGTTGAAGCTTTTTCACATAAGCATCGCAGCCCCAAACTTTAAGAAACGACAACTTTTGTTTCTTGCCAAACCACAGTTCATAAGGCGTCATCTCAACGGATTTTGATGGTGCCCTATTTAACGTGAATGCGGCCGTCTCTAAAGCATAACCCCAAAACGATAGCGGTAAATCAGTAAGAGACATCATAGATCGCACCATATCTAGTAAAGTACGATTACGATGTTCGGACACACCATTACGCTGTGGTGTTCCGGGTGGCGTGAGTTGCGAAACTATTCCACAATTTTTCAAATGTACACCAAACTCGTAACTCAAATATTCTCCTCCACAATCAGATCGTAGAAACCTTATTTTCTTGTTACGATGATTTTCAGCTTCACTCTGAAATTCTTTGAACTTTTCAAACGTTTCAGATTTGTGTTTCATTAAGTAGATATCCCCATATCTACTTAAATCATCTGTGAAAGTGAGAAAATAACGATATCCGCCACGAGCCTCAATATTCATCGGACCACACACATCGGTATGTATGATTTCCAACAAATCTGTTGCTCTCTCCATAGTACCGGAGAACGGTGTTTTAGTCATCTTGCCCATGAGGCACGGTTCGCAAGTACCAAGTGATTCATAATCAAGTGGTTCCAAAAGCCCATCAGTATGGAGTTTCTTCATGCGCTTTACACCGATATGACCTAAACGGCAGTGCCACAAATAAGTTGCACTATCATTATCAACTCTGCATCTTTTGGCTTCAACATTATGAATATGCGTATCACTACTATCGAGATTCATCAAAAATAGACCACTTTTCAAAGGTGCATGACCATAAAAGATATTACTCATATAAATAGAACAACCATTATTCTCTGATTTAAATGAATAACCGTCTCACATCAAACAAGATCCAGATATAATGTTCATGCTCAACGCTGGCACCAAATAACAATTATTTAGGTCTAATATTAATCCCGAAGGTAGATGTAGAGGTAGCGTGCCGACCGTGATCACATCGACTTTGGAACCGTTTCCCACGCGCATCGTCACCTCGTCCTTTGCTAGTGTCCGCTTATTCTGTAGTCCCTGTTTCGAGTTGCAAATATTAGCAACGGAACCAGTATCAAATACCCAGGTGCTACTGCGAGCATTAGTAAGGTACACATCAATAACATGTATATCACATATACCTTTGTTCACCTTGCCATCCTTCTTATCCGCCAAATACTTGGGGCAGTTCCGCTTCCAGTGACCAGTCTGCTTGCAGTAGAAGCACTCAGTTTCAGGCTTAGGTCCAGACTTGGGTTTCTTCTCTTGAGCAGCAACTTGCTTGCCGTTCTTCTTGAAGTTTCCCTTCTTCTTCCCTTTGCCCCTTTTCTTGAAACTAGTGGTTTTGTTAACCATCAACACTTGATGCTCCTTCTTGATTTCTACCTCCGCAGCTTTCAGCACTGCGAAGAGCTCGGGAATAGTCTTGTTCATCCCTTGCATATTATAGTTCATCACAAAGCTCTTGTAGCTTGGTGGCAGTGATTGGAGAATTCTGTCAATGACGCAATCATCCGGAAGTGTAACTCCCAATTGAATCAAGTGATTATTATACCCAGACATTTTGAGTATATGCTCACTGACAGAACTGTTCTCCTCCATCTTGCAGCTATAGAACTTATTGGAGACTTCATATCTCTCAATCCGGGCATTTGCTTGAAATATTAACTTCAACTCCTGGAACATCTCATATGCTCCATGACGTTCAAAACGTCGTTGAAGTCCCGTTTCTAAGCCGTAAAGCATGGCACACTGAACTATTGAGTAGTCATCAGCTTTGCTCTGCCAGACGTTCATAACTTCTGGTGTTGCTCTAGCAGCAGGCCTGGCACTCAGCGGTGCTTCCAGGACGTAATTCTTCTGTGCAGCAATGAGGATAATCCTCAAGTTACGGACCCAGTCCGTGTAATTGCTACCATCATCTTTCAACTTTGCTTTCTCAAGGAACGCATTAAAATTCAACGGAACAACAGCACGAGCCATCTATCTACAATCAACATAAACAAGCAAGATACTATCAGGTACTAAGTTCATGATAAGTTTAAGTTCAGTTAATCAAATTACTTAAGAACTCCCACTTAGATAGACATCCCTCTAATCCTCTAAGTGATCACGTGATCCAAATCAACTAAACCATAACCGATCATCACGTGAGATGGAGTAGTTTTGAATGGTGAACATCATTATGTTGATCATATCTACTACATGATTCACGCTCGACCTTTCGGTCTCCGTGTTCCGAGGCCATATCTGTATATGCTTGGCTCGTCAAGTATAACCTGAGTATTCCGCGTGTGCAACTGTTTTGCACCCGTTGTATTTGAACATAGAGCCTATCACACCCGATCATCACGTGGTGTCTCAGCACGAAGAACTTTTGCAACGGTGCATACTCAGGGAGAACACTTCTTGATAATTTAGTGAGAGATCATCTTATAATGCTACCGTCAATCAAAGCAAGATAAGATGCATAAAAGGATAAACATCACATGCAATCATTATAAGTGATATGATATGGCCATCATCATCTTGTGCTTTGTGATCTCCATCTCCGAAGCACCGTCATGATCACCATCGTCACCGGCTCGACACCTTGATCTCCATCGTAGGATCGTTGTCGTCTCGCCAATCTTATGCTTCCACGACTATCACTACCGTTTAGTAATAAAGTAAAGCATTACATCGCGATTGCATTGCATACAATAAAGCGACAACCATATGGCTCCTGCCAGTTGCCGATAACTCGGTTACAAAACATGATCATCTCATACAATAAAATCAGCATCATGCCTTGACCATATCACATCACAACATGCCCTGCAAAAACAAGTTAGACGTCCTCTACTTTGTTGTTGCAAGTTTTACGTGGCTGCTACGGGCTTAAGTAAGAACTCATCTCACCTACGCATCAAAACCACAACGATAGTTTGTCAAATAGACTCCGTTTTAACCTTCTCAAGGACCGGGCGTAGTCACACTTGGTTCAACTAAAGTTGGAGAGACAGTCGCCCGCAAGCCATCTATGTGCAAAGCACGTCGAGGGAACCGGTCTCGCGTAAGCGTACGCGTAAGGTTGGTCCGGGTCGTCTCGTCCAACAATACCGCCGAACCAAAGTATGACATGCTGGTAGGCAGTATGACTTGTATCGCCCACAACTCACTTGTGTTCTACTCGTGCAAATAACATCAAACCATAAAAACCTGGGCTCTGATACCACTGTTGGGGAACGTAGTAATTTCGAAAATTTTCCTACGTACACGCAAGATCATGGTGATGCATAGCAACGAGGGGGAGAGTGTTGTCTACGTACCAATGCAGACCGACTGCGGAAGCGATCACACAACGTAGAGGAAGTAGTCGTACGTCTTCTTCCCGATCCGACCGATCCAAGTACCGTTACTCCGGCACCTCCGAGTTCTTAGCACACGTTCAGCTCGATGACAATCCTCGGGCTCCGATCCAGCAAAGCGTCGAGGATGAGTTCCGTCAGCACGACGGCGTGGTGACGATCTTGATGTTTCACCGACGCAGGGCTTCGCCTAAGCTCTACAACGATATGACCGAGGTGGAATTTGGTGGCAGGGGGCACCGCACACGGCTAAGGAACGATCAACAATGATCAATTGTGTGTCTAGAGGTGCCTCCTACCCCCGTATATAAAGGGGCAAAGGGGGAGGGGTGCGGCAGCCATAGGAGGAGTCCTACTCCCGCCGGGAGTAGGACTCCCCCTCCAATCCTATTCCAAATAGGACTCCCCAAGTGGGGAAAGAGAGAGGGGGTGGCCGGCCACCTTCCCTAGTCCTAATAGGACTAGGGGAAGGGGGGAGGCGCGCAGCCCATGGGGCAGCCCTTTCACCTTTCCACCAAGGCCCATGTTGGCCCATTTGGCTCCCGGGGGGTTCCGGTAACCCTCCCAGTAATCCGGTAAATTCCCGATTTCACCCGGAACACTTCCGATGTCCAAACATAGGCTTCCAATATATCAATCTTTACGTCTCGACCATTTCAAGACTCCTCGTCATGTCCGTGATCACATCCGGGACTCCGAACAACCTTCGGTACATCAAAATGCATAAACTCATAATAACTGTCATCGTAACGTTAAGCGTGCGGACCCTACGGTTCGAGAACAATGTAGACATGACCGAGACACATCTCCGGTCAATAACCAATAGCGGGACCTGGATGCCCATATTGGCTCCTACATATTCTACGAAGATCTTTATCGGTCAGACCGCATAACAACATACGTTGTTCCCTTTGTCATCGGTATGTTACTTGCCCGAGACTCGATCGTTGGTATCCAATACCTAGTTCAATGTCGTTACCGGCAAGTCTCTTTACTCGTTCCGTAATACATCATTCCGCAACTAACTCATTAGTTGCAATGCTTGCAAGGCTTAAGTGATGTGTATTACCGAGAGGGCCCAGAGATACCTCTCCGACAATCGGAGTGACAAATCCTAATCTCGAAATACGCGAACCCAACATCTACCTTTGGAGCCACCTGTAGTACTCCTTTATAATCACCCAGTTACGTTGTGATGTTTGGTAGTACCCAAAGTGTTCCTCCGGCAAACGGGAGTTGCATAATCTCATAGTCATAGGAACATGTATAAGTCATGAAGAAAAGCAATAGCAACATACTAAACGATTGGGTGCTAAGCTAATGGAATGGGTCATGTCAATCAGATCATTCAACTAATGATGTGACCTCGTTAATCAAATAACAACTCTTTGTTCATGGTTAGGAAACATAACCATCTTGGATTAACGAGCTAGTCAAGTAGAGGCATACTAGTGACACTGTGTTGGTCTATGTATTCACACATGTATTATGTTTCCGGTTAATACAATTCTAGCATGAATAATAAACATTTATCATGATATAAGGAAATAAATAATAACTTTATTATTGCCTCTAGGGCATATTTCCTTCACAAAGTTGTTTCCTCGTCTGAAGAAGAATCTGACTACAGTTCTGACGATCTTGAAGACATTGGAAAGGAGATCACTATGCTTGTGAAGAAGTTCCATAAGTTCACCAAGAAAAAGGGCTTCAGAAAGTCTTCAAGATCCAGCTTAAGAAATGATGAAGCTTCCTCTCGTGACTACAAGAAGAGAACATGCCACAAGTGCAAGAAACCTGGTTACTACATCTCTGAGTGTTCTCAATGGGACAATGAGACCAAGAAGAAGAAGAAGCGCAAAGAATATGATTCTGGTGAAAAGAAGAGGAAGAAATCATCAAAGTCTTCATCCAAATCTTCATCCAAGTCTTCATCACACAAGAAGAGCTCATCAAGCAAGGCTCGTGCATTTGTTGGCAAGGAGATGGATTCTAAGGAGGAGTCTGCTTCTGAGGCGGCGGAGGTGGAGTCTGAGGAGGAGTCCGATTCAGATGTGGCAAGCCTGGCTCTAGCTTCAACATATCTCGCCAAGTCCATCTTCAACACTGAAGACAATGGTCTTTTCTCCAACGCCGATGCTAATGATGAGGATGACTCTGCTCCCACCTACTGCTTCATGGCACGTGATGCCAAGGTAAACTCATGCAATGCTTACTTTCAGTCATCCAGTGAAGATGACTCTGAATGTGAATCTAAACCTAGCTACAAAACACTTGCTAAAATTGCAACAAAACAGCAAAATTCTATGGAACACATTCAAAAGTTGCTAGACAAAAGTGATGACCTATTGGACGTGCAAATGACTCGAACTCAGTCTTTAATTGAAGACATTAAAAATCTTCACGTTAAGTACGAGGAACTTGAAAGTCATCATGAAACACTCTCAACTACTCATGAAAATCTCTCCTGCGATTATCTTCAAAGGAAGCAAGACCTCGAGAACTTGAGATCGGCTCATGAAGATCTTCAAAAGGAGAACGAGTCACTCCATGCTCAACAGATCAGTTCCGATCAGGAAGACTTTGAGCCACCATGTTTAAAATGTCTTGAGCGTGATAATGCTGCTTGTAACACCCTCGATGCGACTATATCTCCCACGTGTCGAGGCACGACTTAGAGGCATAATCGCATTGAAGGCATATGTCGCAAGTCGGGTAATCATCACAAACATCCCATGTAATATAGATAATGAAAAGGGACAACATAGTTGGCTTACACTCGCCACATCAATCAAGTACATAAATAACATACATCATCCAAACACTCATGGCCTGACTACAGCGCCAGAATAAAAGATAACCCAACAAGCGACATGGTCCCGATCACCCCAACTGGGCACCACTACTGATCATCAGGAAAAGAAACATAGTAACGCTGAGAATCCTCGTTGTATTCCCACTTGAGCTCAAGCGCGCCATCTGGAGCTGTATCATCTGGCCCTGCATCTGGTGTAATAGTAATCTGTGAGCCACAGGGACTCAGCAATCTCGCACCCTCGCGATCAAGACTATTTAAGCTTAATAGGTAGGGTAAGGTAAACATATGTGGAGCTGCAGCAAGCGACTAGCATATATGGTGGCTAACTTATTCGCAAAAGAGAGCGAGAAGAGGAGGCAAAGCGCGAGCGAGAAACTAGAGAGCAACTTGCACAAACATAACTCCAACACCGTGTCCACTTCCCGGACTCCGCCGAGAAGAGGCCATCACGGTAACACACTCGGTTAATTCATCTTATTTAAGTTAAGGTTCAAGTTATCTACAACCGGACATTAACAAATTCCCATCTGCCCATAACCGCGGGCACGACTTTCGAAAGTTCAATCCATGCAGGGGAGTCCCAACTTAGCCCATGACAAGCTCTCACGGTCAACGAAGGAATAGACCTCCACCCGAGACATTCCGATCAGACTCGGTATCCCGGTACAACAAGACATTTCGACAGGTTAAAACAAGACCAGCAATACCGCCCGAATGTGCCGACAAATCCCGATAGGAGCTGCACATATCTCATTCTCAGGGCACACTCAGATTGTCCAAACTTCCGGTAGGCCAGCCCAGAGTTGCCCCTGGTAGCCACCGGCGGCTGACAGTTTGGACCAACACTCAAAGGAGCACTGGCCCGGGGGGGGGGGGTTAAAATAGGATGACCCTCGGGCTCCGGAAACCCAAGGGAAAAAAGGCTAGGTGGCAAATGGTAAAACCAATGTTGGGCATTGCTGGAAAAGCTTTAATCAAGGCGAACTATCAAGG
The DNA here is from genome assembly GCA_034509565.1 of Triticum monococcum. Lineage (NCBI taxonomy): Eukaryota > Viridiplantae > Streptophyta > Magnoliopsida > Poales > Poaceae > Triticum > Triticum monococcum. The sequence goes on along the minus strand of CM067843.1, from coordinate 254,006,214 downwards.
GGTTCCCATTATAACCCAACCGCGGAAGGAACGCAAAATCCGGGAACATAACACCGATATGACGGAAACTAGGGCGGCAAGAGTGGAACAAAACACTAGGCGAGAGGCCGAGCCTTCCACCCTTTACCAATTATATAGATGCATTAAGATAACATGGCAATATAATGATATCCCAACAAGTAAATAAATGTTCCAACAAGGAACGGTCTCCAATCTTCACCTGCAACTAGCAACGCTATAAGAGGGGCTGAGCAAAGCGGTAACATAGCCAAACAATGGTTTGCTAGGACATGGTGGGTTAGAGGTTTGACATGGCAATTGGGAGGCTGACAAGCAAAAGGTAGGCATCGTAGCATTGGCATGGCAAAAGAGCGAGCAGACTAGCACAACAAAGATAGTAGTGATTTCGAGGGTATGATCATCTTGCCTGCAAAGTTGTCAGAGTTGACTGGATCCTCAAAAGCAAACTCAACGGGCTCCTCGTTAGCGAACTCGTCTCCCGGCTCTACCCAAACAAGACAAACAAGCAACAAGGATACAATCAACCACGTGCAAGCTCAAACAATAAGATGCAATGATGGTATGCTATGCGGGATGCATATGCAAGATATGACAGGAAATGCATGAACCTGACCTCAACTTGGAAAACAAAGTGTGCCACTGGAAAGATGGGATGAAATCGCTTGAAAACGATATAAAGATCGCCGGAATCGGAGTTACGGTTTGGAAATGGCAAGCGTTTCAAATATGACACCGGTATGCGATTTACAGCAAGTAGGCATCTAAATGCAATGAGATGAACATGCTACAGCACTCAAACATGGCATCAAAATACATGGCATGGATGCATTCAAGATGCTTAACAAAAGTCTAGCACTGAACTACGGCCAATTCATCCATTAAGAGGTTCAAACAAGCATGGCAAAAACGCAAATGGTAAACAGATCTCAGACTTAGTGAAATTAACACTTGTCTGGAATTTCAGATCATGAAGCCCTCTTCGGAGCAACAAAACAACATGCTATAGGACCTGAACATGACAAAGAAAAACATGGCATGGAGCTACTCAACAAGCTTAACAAAAGTCCCTTAGTGACCTTGAGCCAAAAGGGATCTCAAAATATACTAACAAGCACACGAACATAGCAAAAACATAATCAGTTTCCAGACTTAGTGAAAACTGGGACATGCTGAAACATAACTCACAAAGGCATGTTTACGAGCTCGATGCACTCACTACAGAGCAAGTCATGGCAAGACAAGCATATATCCATTAAGAAGGCACAAAATGCAATCTAGACATGGCAAGACCAACGGCATAGCATGCACGGGTCAACTACAATAACATCGGCAAAATCGCAAACAAGTTGACGATCTGCCCAGATTCACAACGAAGCAAAAGTAGAGCTCGATTGACTCAAGCTAGGTTGCTCCATATATGCAAACAAAGACATGGATGGATAGAGCACTACAATATTAACAAAACTCCTTTACTGATCATCCTCAAAAGAGGCACGAATCACTAGGAAACAACACGAACATATGGCATCATGAACTAAACAATCCCAGGACTTGGTGAAACTACTAAGTCTCTGAAAACAGATCTACCGGGTGCCTCACTTTGCAAGCTTGCACTAAGCACCACACACATCACAAAAATACATGGGTTGCACCTCTGGAAAGATGACAAAACCCTTAACAAAACATATGAAGAGCACCATGGCATATCATGCACACAATAATCATGGCAAAAATGAGAAAAGTCTAAGATGAACTAGCAGATCTGACAACTAACTCATGAAGCCCTCTTCTAATAGCATTTCGGGCATCAAGATGAACTCAAATGAAAATGATGCAATGGAATGAAATGATGTACTCTCTGAGGCGAACATTTCGATATGCTATATGCCCAAATCGGAGCTACGGATGCGGAGATATCACAGGTCAAAGTAGGCATGAAAAATTAGGGTTCGGAGGAAAAAGTCAACCCGCGGAGATATTTTCAGATCTGGATCTCGCCGGAGTTACTGTTCATGCACGGACTTCGAGGATCGCCGGGGAAACTAGGAGCTCGCCGGAGTGGTGGAGAAGACCGGAGCCGGGCCGGATCCGGCGTGGGGTGAGGCGGCGAGCGGCATGGACGTCGAGGCGGCGCTGTGGCGGCGCGGTGGCGGCGGGGACCAGCCGAGTGGCGAGGAGCTCCGGCGGCTTGGGCGGCCGGAGATGGCGGGCGGCGGCGCCGGCCACCGGGGGCGGGGACGGAGGAGGCGCGGGGTGGCGCGGGGTCAACGGGACTCGGGGGCCCCTCCTGGGCCTCCCGGGCCGGCGGCGGCGGGGAACTAGGGACCGGGCGTGGCGAATGCGAGGCTGCCACGTGGCGGCGGAGGGCGATGGCGGACATGTCCGACCCGAATCGGACGTGTCCGTCGGTGGGAGGTGGTTTTTAGGGTTTCGGAGAGGGAGAGAGATCCGAAAAATGGGGGTGTTTAAATAGGCATAGAGGGAGCTAGGAGAGTCCAAATGAGGTGCGGTTTTCGGCCACGCGATCGTGATCGAACGCTCTAGGTGATGGAGCAGAGTTTGGTGGGTTTTGGGCCAAATTGGAAGGGTGTTGGGCTGCAACACACACGAGGCCTTTTCGGTCCCTCGGTTAACCATTGGAGTATCAAACGAAGTCCAAATGATACGAAACTTGACAGGCGGTCTACCGGTAGTAAACCACGGCCGCATGACAAGTCTCGGTCAAATTCAGAAATGTTTAATCCCCATACACGAAAGAAAGCTAGAAATGACCACCGGAGGAGAACAAAGCGCCGGAATGCAAAACGGACAACGGGGAAAATGCTCGAATGCATGGGACGAACACGTATGCAAATGCAATGCACATGATGACATGATATGAGATGCATGACAATGATAACAACACACGGAGACAAAGACCCGAACCCGAGAAATAAATATAACTTAAAGCTGGAAACGGCAAGAGTTGAATTACAAATTGGGAAAGTTATATCCGGGGTGTTACACTGCTTCTGTTGCTGGATGTTCTACTGATGCTACTGTTGCTATGTCTTCAACTGCTGATGTGGAAACTAACCCCTCTTTTGAGGATACCACTACTATTGTTGATGAGAATGCCAGGTTGAAGACATTGCTTGAAACAGGGATGTACAAAAGCCTCAAAGGGCATCAGACACTGTGCGATGTCCTCAAGAAACAGATTCTGAACCGAAACCCTAGGAAAGAGGGTGTTGGGTTTGAGAGGAAGATGAATGTTGATGGTTCATACTGGAAGCCTGAGCAGTACCCCAAAACCACATGGGTTGCTGCAAAGGGACCTTCAGTGGATCCATCTACCTTATCTGGCTTCACTTGTGCTAACCCTATTACCATTGATGAATCCTTTGATGCAAACTATAAACTATTTAAGAATCAGAATGGTGAAGTGTTTGCCAGGTATATTGGTACTAACTACAGGAATGGACCGCCTTTGAAGAAGATCTGGGTGCCCAAAAGTTGTCTTGAGAAACTTCCTGTGAATGTCATCATGACACCACCAGGGAAGAAGACAAACCCCAGACCAAAGGCTTCATATGGTCCAAAGGCTTCATACAGACAGAGGACTCACCAGAGTCACCCTAACGCCAATATTTTGCATGGAAACCATACTCGGACTTATGAATATGAGCGTGTTTCATCAAACCGCTATGTTCATAAGACAAAGAACTATTCTGCTTATTCTTATGAGTACTATTCACCACCTGCAAGGCTATTTGCTAGGGCTCCAAAGCCAAAGTTCTCAGATGATGTACTTAGACTCATTGCTTCTAAGCCACCCTTGAAGATGTGGGTGGTTAAGAAAAATTAACTCTCTCTTGCAGGGAAAGGTCTCCAGCCAGAAATCAAAGGTGTCTGATGCTTGTGCTGGGGACCTAACACATCTTGCGGGACGCAAGATAAAATGTCCAAATGGTCTTATTATGTATTTCGTCCCAGGATTCTTGACAAACATCCTATTTATCCTAACCAAGACCTGAACTTTCATAATCCGCTTGTTCGTCAAATGTTTATGCTTCACAACACCCTTAGTGAAGCCTATCCCCCAAACTACACAATAGGGTATGACACCAAAGGCTTTAGAATGGATTATGGACGGTGGATGCACTAACCACATGACTGGTGATCAAAGTTGTAACGCCCCGAGACCGTTGTGCCAGGTGTCCTCCAGTTATTCGTTGTTGTTGCCTTGTCATTCGCTTGCGTGTTGCATCTTACCATGTCATCATGTGCATGGCATCATCATATTTTTTCAAAACTTGCATTCGTCCGGGTTCTCCGAGTTCTCTCTGTTGTCCGTTCTGAGCCCAACCACACTTGCACGCGCCCGCGGCATGCCCGAAATATTATTTTATAAGTGGCCGGAAAAATGTTCTCGGATTGGGTTGAAAGTTGACGTGTGGTCTTATTATAGTGTAGATAGACCGCCTGTCAAGTTTCACCGCATTTGGACTCCTCTAGCCTTTTATTCTCAATCATCTGTTTACGACCGGAGGGATCCGTTAGCCCCTAACCAATCCCACCAGCGTATATAAGGGGTCCAAACCTAAAACGTAGGGAGCTATCCCATCCTTCCTATTCTGTGCCGCCACTCCACCAAATCCTCTCGGGATCCCCTCCCGATCCTTCTCCACCCAACCAGCGCCTCCGACCACCTCCTTGGATTTGCGCCGCCGATCAACCACAGCCGCCACCTCTTCTGCTCCCAAGGCCCCGAGCTCCTCCTCTCGATTCAGAGCCCGAGCGCTCGACCCCCCCTCATCCACGAGCTCGATCAGGAGGAGAGCTCCCGATCTTCTCGCGCCCGAGGCCTCATCCCCGTCGACGACCACGATCAGGCCGTCACCCTCACCTGCGCCCCCTCCTCCTTCCCCGTGCTTTCCTATCTCTCTCACATCGCTCCCTTTGCCTCTGTTCATCAACAAGAGACCCATGGATGCCCGAACCACTCGAAGCTCGAAGCTCCCCTACCGGTGCATCCCGCCTCCATTCCGGTGCCGAAAATGGAACCCCCGCTCCCGGATCCATGCCGGCGCCCCCGGATCTGACGACCTCAACCCCGCCTTCTTCAGCCACCTGCGCCGCCCCACCAAGCCCATGGAGTCCGCCATGGCGCGAGCACCGGAGCTCTGCACGCCGCGAGCCGCGACCTCCCCATCTATAACCGCTACCGCTGCCTCGATGCGGCTCCCGCTGGACCTCCTCATCGCCCGCGCGACCGCCGGACCCTGCCTGCTCTGCATCCAGCCGGCGGCCTCAAGGAGATGCCCTGATTCGATCGCCCTTGCCTCGCTTCTGCTTCGAGCACTCGCGTCGCCCTGCTGCCAAGCGTCGCCGCCAGATCGGTCGAGTCCAGGCCCTCTTCGCCGTTCTCGGTCCTCCCCGCCACCCAAGTCCCTCGCCAGAGACCACCTGTGTCACCCGCTTTGCCCCTGCCTGAAACTAACACTCTCTATCTCTGAGAACGAGATGGGCAACGCTGGATCCCTGTCGTGCACTAGGCGGGCCATGCACAGGGCCAGTGCGCCTAAGCAGGCCTGCCTCCTCTTCTCCGAACGGGCCGAGGCCCATGGGTGAGCAGCCTTCCCCAGCGCCTGTTTCGGTTGGGCCAGCCAGATCCGGCCCGCTATGTTTTTTTCCTGTCCAGTGATTTTAGTTATTATCCAGATGCTGCCTGTTTTGCAGAAAAGTCCCCCTAGATCATGCATATAATTACTCTTTAACCGTGCACCAGATTAAAATGATCTCTATATGTAATTTGACTAGAATTTCATCTAGTTTCATAATATGCAATTTTCAACCATGTTTAAAATGTTTAAATTGCTGTTTGTTTAAGTTTTGCTTAATTGCCATGCTAAAATGCTTTAATTCATAACTAAATAATCGTAACTCCGAATTTAATAAACTTTATATGTAAATGGGGTAGAATTTTGCCTAGTTTAACATGGTGGCATTGCTTTGCATGTTTAACAACTACAAATTATGGATTAGGGCAGAACAGTACCATAACCAAAATATGCACATGAGGAGTTTTCCGGACTTGTTGTTCATTGTTTCCGGCCTCATTTAAACTTGACTTGATAGGTAGTTTTCTTTGCTTCACCCTCTTGCCATGTTTAACAACATTTAATATTGTTGGGTACCTAAACGAGATCGAATGAACTTACTTGAACGTGGTGTTTCGTCAATATGCAACGGAGTTGCATATGGAGCTCCACTTAATTTGTAGGGTTGTTTGTGCACCTTGCCATGCCATGCCTCTTTAAACCGGACATGCATCATACTTGGTTGTGCATCATGCCATGTTCATGTGTTCGTTGTTTACTATGTTGTGTGCTTCTTTCCGGTGTTTTCCCCTTCGGGTTGGTTCCCGTAACGTCGCGTTTGTGTGGACCCGTTCGTCTACGTCCGTTTGTCTTCGTCATGGACTCGTTCTTCTTCCTTGCGGGATTTCAGGCAAGATGACCATACCCTCGAAATCACTTCTATCTTTGCTTGCTAGTTGCTCGCTCTTTTGCTATGCCTATGCCGCGATACCTACCACTTGCTTATCATGCCTCCCATATTATTGAACCAAGCCTCTAACCCACCTTGTCCTAGCAAACCGTTGTTTGGCTATGTTACCGCATTGCTCAGCCCCTCTTATAGCGTTGTTAGTTGCAGGTGAAGATTGAAGTTTGTTCCTTGTTGGAACATGGAGATGTTGTTCCTTGTTGGAACACGTTTACTTGTTGGGATATCACAATATATCTTATTTAATTAATGCATCTATATACTTGGTAAAGGGTGGAAGGCTCGGCCTTATGCCTGGTGTTTTGTTCCACTCTTGCCGCCCTAGTTTCCGTCATACCGGTGTTATGTTCCCGGATTTTGCGTTCCTTACGCGGTTGGGCTATAATGGGAACCCCTTGACAGTTCGCCTTGAATAAAACTCTTCCAGCAATGCCCAACATTGGATTACCATTCGCCACCTAGCCTTTTCTTTTCCTTGGGAGTCGCGCTCCTGAGGGTCATCATTATTTTACCCCCCGGGGCCAGTGCTCCTCTAAGTGTTGGTCCAAACTAGAGTCCTATGCAGCGCCCCCTCGGGGAAACTCGAGGTTTGGTTTTAGTTGTATGGAGAGCTCATCTGAGTGTGCCCTGAGAACGAGATATGTGCAGCTCCTGTCGGTATTTGTCAGCACATTCGGGCGGTGTTCCCGGACTTTGTTTTATCATTGTCGAAGTTGTCTTGTAGAACCGAGATACTGAGTCTGATCGGAATGTCTCGGGAGAAGGTATATCCTTCGTTGACCGTGAGAGCTTGTGATGGGCTAAGTTGGGACACCCCTGCAGGGATTTGAACTTTCGAAAGCCGTGCCCGCGGTTATGGGCAGATGGTAATTTGTTAACGTCCAGTTGTAGAAAACCTGAAGTTGACCTTAATTAAAATACATCAACCGCGTGTGTAACTGTGATGGTCTCTTTCCGGCGGAGTCCGGGAAGTGAACACGGTGTTGGAGTTATGCTTGACGTAGGTTGTTCTAGGATCACTTCTTGATCATACTTTTATCGATCGTGCTTTGCCTTCTCTTCTCGCTCTCATTTGCGTATGTTTAGCCACCATATATACTAGTCGCTTGCTGCAGCTCCACCTCATACCTTTACCCTACCCATAAGCTTAAATAGTCTTGATCGCGAGGGTGCGAGATTGCTGAGTCCCTATGGCTCACAGATTACTTCCGAACCAGCTTGCAGGTGCCGATGAGTCCGTGTAGATGACGCAACCAAGCTCAAGGAGGAGCTCGATGAAGATCTTGTCCTTTGTGTTGTTTCGTTCTAGTTGATCAGTAGTGGAGCCCAGTTGGGGTCGATCGGGGACCTTGTCGCATTTGGGGTTCTTCTTTTATTTTGGTTCCGTAGTCGGACGTTGATTGTATTAGGATGTTGTAATGCTTTATTCATGTATTGTGTGAAGTGGCGATTGTAAGCCAACTATGTATCTCTTTCCCTTATGTATTACATTTGTTGTGTGAAGATTACCTCACTTGCAACATTGCTTTCAATGCGGTTATGCCTCTAAGTCGTGCTTCGACACGTGGGAGATATAGCCGCATTGAGGGCATTACAAGTTGGTAATCAGAGCCTTCCCCGACCTTAGGAGCCCCATTGCTTGATCAAATTAGCTGACGGGATGAGTCTAGAAAAATGTTTTGAGCCATTTAGGATTATATATATCGGAGAGTTAGAAATTCTTTTACTCCCGAGTCCCTTCATCGCTCTGGTAAGGCATCCTGACGTAGAGTTTTGACTCTTCTCTTCTCAAATTTCACTAAAAAAAATTTAGGATCACGCGGGTATCTTGGAATCGTTTCGATCGATTTGTGACGAGAACATTGTTCTTGGTGCCTCCTGTCATTTAGGGGTTGCGGCAGTGTCCCGGGGAGTTGAGCTCCGAGGTGTTGTCGTCACAATTTTATCGTTGCAGTTCTGGAATACCTGAGTTTAGTTCGCCGACATCAAAAATCTCTTTTATGCAGTTGTTGGTGAGATAACCTCGACGCCACCCAGTACTGGGGTGGGAGTTCGGGAGTATTGCCATAACTCGTATAACGGATGCTTTTCGAAGGTTGAGGTAGATGATTTCCGAAGGTTTCTTGGTTATGTGTTGAAGGATGGATACAGCTGGATGTAGGATTTGCTAGTTTTGGGTGAGATATTATGCTTCCCCTCTATCCCCAACACCTGATTGCATAACTGGGAAAATTTCGGCAGTTTATAAGTGGGAAATCATGTAGCTCTTAGGATATCTTTCCGACAGATGTATGATATGAAATTGGGGTTCGACGTCTAGTGGTCCGCCTATTCACGGTCTTTTTACAATGGTCTCGTTGTGTCTTAAAGAGTCCTTGGATATGCCGACTCGGGGACGCTTCATATGTCATGTGCACTGCCTTGTACATGATGGTGCTGTATGATCGATCCCGTGTAGGCCCCACCACGAACACTTCGGACGAAATCTCAATCATATGTTTGTTCTGGCTTATTCTGCAAGCCAATCCTTTGTTTTGTTTTGAGTTGTGGTAGTCGAGTTGCTTCGAAGTCAAATGTTGATTCCATACCTGTTCCTAAGCGGTGTTCTCATATATCTATGTGAATACTTATCCTTCTCGATCATCGAGTTTGTCTTTTCAATTTCTTTTCAACCGGTGTGCTCCTCTTCAAATGGATCCAATCTTGTCAACATTCACAAGATCAATTATCTGTTCTTCTCAACGGTGTTTGTTTCATCCGTCCCCAAGTTGCCTTTGTTTTCCCGCCCACCCACCCTTTTTCTTCAAGGACTCAGATTTCTTAACCAAGTATCCTTTTGTTATTCTGAAGCCTCACCATCATTTTCCATCAACATTCTTATCCGGTGATTCTCATGAAGATCCTAATAGAGCTTCAAGTTCATCATTCTCCATTCTTTCCTTTTCCGGTGGATCCAATTCAAGCTTTCGGTGTTGATCATATTCTTTTCTGTATTTCAAATGCTTTTTATCGTGTCGGTGCACCTCATAACCATTCATTTCTCGCTATTCATTTGTTCCGGAGTGCTCAAGATATTTCGAAGATTCGTGTTTTCCACTCTGCATTCGTTCAAGATCTTTCGAGGTTGTTATCTCATTCTAGCCATTTAATTCAACCGGTGCAATCTCAGTTTCTACCAATCGTTCTACGGTGTATCTTTTGAGTGGGCCCTAACCCAGAGGTCATTTTCTAGGATCTTACCTGACTCTTCTCTTTTCCCGGTGTTACTCTCAAATTCTTTTCCAAGTTTGACGTAAGAATGAATTTTTCATCAGTCAAATGCTTTTCTCCAAGATCTTTCAAATTCTTTTCATCGTTGGCTCAACCTCTTCGTTTTGATACTCCCGGAGTGTCTAAATAATTCTTCATGGTGTGTCCCGTCGTAATTCTCAGAATTTGAAGTTCGAAGAAGAATTTTCCTCCATATCTTGCTCCATTATCTTCAAGATTCATGGTTCTAGTTTGAGGCCATCCTCTCATAATTGTTTTGATTGTGAAAGTTCTTTTACCCATCCGGTGCAATTTAGGAGTCTTTTCAGTTTCATTTTCCGGAGGCCATCTTTTCAAATATTATTCATGGCAGCTCTCAGTTCTTTTTCTCCAATCTTACCGGTGCATCTTTCAAGTATTCTCTAATCAGCTCGTAATCTCTTCGTTCTCATGGATCTAATTTCTCTCAAGCATCTTCGTTTATTTGCAAATTCTTTCCGGTGTTTCTTTATCTTTTCTTCGTTCATTTTCAATTCTTATGGTGGTTTGTTCAAGATTCCTCTTCTTACGTTATCATACTTCCGTTCTTTCAAATCCTACCGGTGGATCATCGAAGGCCTCTTCAAGTTTGCACATTATCTATCTTAATCCTTTTATGAGAATAAGTAGTAAGCCAATTCCATTGGTTGTCATCAATGTGAATTGGTGAAGGATAAGCATAATGTAATTCTTATTCTTGTTTCATCAAAATTCTTGATTTCTTTTGTTCATCTTTCTTTTCTGGAGCTCCAAGTTATTTCAATTATATCACCACAGGGATTCATCTAAATCATCGGAAGGCTTCGCTTGTGTTTTCAAATTCTCTTTCCGTTTTGATCATTCCTTTTGGTTACTGGAGTTCTTTATGAAGGTTCTAGATGATGGATCATCAAGGATTTAATTCCTTCTCGAAGTGTTCATCGAGATTCTTTTCAGAGGAACTCAAGTATTTCTTCATCTTGCAATCCGGAGTGCATTTCTTTCTACCGTATCATTGGAGGTGGTTTTACGTCATTCTTGATAATTTGAGTTCATGCTTCATGATTCACACATTGTTAAGAATAAGGTATTTTAAATCCATCAACCTATTTGTTGGAATTGTCTTGGGTTATATTTCACCTAAAGCCTTCCCTGAGGATGTTGCTATCCATGGTGCTTATAAAGGACCCAAGTTCTTCTTTATCCTCCCGGTGAAATATTTTCTCGTCTCATTTTTCTTATCAATCCAATTCTTTTCCCGTGAGTGGCAGGTTATCACCTCATAATTTGAGATGTATTCCATAAGACCATATCAAGCTTATTCTTTTTGTTGTTGGTTTTCCAACAACTCCGTTCTAGCTGTTGTTGTAAGCGTGCACCCTTGAGATCTTGTTTCACTTCGTTCATTCCATTCCACTCTTCTTTTTGTTCCGGAGGCATTGTGATGGTGCTATCTTCAACTTTTCTTCTTGTTCTTGTCAGGACCTTGTTCTTTTCATGCCTATCCATTTTACCGGAGTGTCGTGCTCTCTTTTCAAGTTCTCTCATCTTATAAAGTTTTGCGTCCCTTCTCAGACGGAGTGCTATCCAAATTATATCATTCTTAATCCTTCTCTATCTTGACTTAACCGGAGTGGTTTCAATATATATCTTGCCCTTCAACCTCAAGGTTTTTTTTGCAATGTTCTTTGTCCCTCTTTTCTAACGGAGTGTTTTCGACCTTGTTCACCTTCGTTGTATTCTTTTCTCGAATTGGTTCAACCTCTCAAGGTTCTTTGGTTTCACTCGTTTGTCAAAGAAGCAACTTAGTTTTTACCTCTTCTCTTTCTCCTCTGTTGTCCCTCTGGTGCCATTCTAGATCTCGGGACGAGATCCCCTCGTAGTGGTGGAGTGTTGTAACGCCCCGAGACCGTTGTGCCAGGTGTCCTCCAGTTATTCGCTGTTGTTGCCTTGTCATTCGCTTGCGTGTTGCATCTTACCATGTCATCATGTGCATTGCATCATCATATTTTTTCAAAACTTGCATTCGTCCAGGTTCTCCGAGTTCTCTCCGTTGTCCATTCTGAGCCCAACCACACTTGCACGCGCCCGCGGCATGTCCGAAATATTATTTTATAAGTGTCCCGGAAAATGTTCTCGGATTGGGTTGAAAGTTGACGTGTGGTCTTATGTGTAGATAGACCGCCTGTCAAGTTTCATCACATTTGGACTCCTCTAGCCTTTTATTCTCAATCGTCTGTTTACGATCAGAGGGATCCGTTAGCCCCTAACCAATCCCACTAGCGTATATAAGGGGTCCAACCCTAAAACGTAGGGAGCTGTCCCATCCTTCCTATTCTGCGCCGCCACTCCACCAAATCCTCTCGGGATCCCCTCCCGATCCTTCTCCACCCAACCAGCGCCTCTGACCACCTCCCTGGATTTGCACCGCCGATCAACCACAGCCGCCACCTCTTCTGCTCCCAAGGCCCCAAGCTCCTCCTCTCGATCCAGAGCCCGAGCGCTCGACCCCCCCTCATCCACGAGCTCGATCAGGAGGAGAGCTCCCGATCTCCTCGCGCCAGAGGCCTCATCCCCGTCGACGACCACGATCAGGCCGTCACCCTCACCTGCGCCCCTTCCTCCTTCCCCGTGCTTTCCTCTCTCGCTCACATCGCTCCCTTTGTCTCTGTTCGTCAATAGGAGACCCATGGACGCCCGAACCACTCGAAGCTCAAAGCTCCCCTGCCGGTGCATCCCGCCTCCATTCCGGCGCCGAAAATGGAACCCCCGCTCCCGGATCCATGCCGGCGCCCCCGGATCTGACGACCTCAACCCCGCCTTCTTCAGCCACCTACGCCGCCCCGCCAAGCCCATGGAGTCCGCCATGACGCAAGCACCGGAGCTCTGCACGCCGCAAGCTGCGACCTCCTCATCCATAACCGCTTCTGCTGCCTCGGCGCGGCTCCCGCTGGACATCCTCGTCGCCCGCGCGACCACCGGACCCTGCCTGCTCTGCATCCAGCCGGCGGCCTCAAGGAGATGCCCTGCTTCGACCGCCCTTGCCTCGCCTCTGCTTCGGGCACTCGCGTCGCCCTGTTGCCAAGCGTCGCCGCCAGATCGGTCGAGTCCAGGCCCTCTTCGCCGTTCTTGGTCCTCCCCGCCACCCAAGTCCCTCGCCGGAGACCACCTGTGTCGCCCGCTTCGCCCCTGCCTGAAACTGACACTCTCTATCTCTGAGAACGAGATGGGCAGCGCCGGATCCCTGTCGTGCACTAGGCGGGCCACGCACAGGGCTAGTGCGCCTAAGCAGGCCTGCCTCCTCCGAACGGGCCGAGGCCCATGGGTGAGCAGCCTTCCCCAGCGCCTGTTTCGGTTGGGCCAGCCAGATCTGGCCGGCTATGTTTTTTTCCTGTCCAGTGATTTTAGTTATTATCTAGATGCTGCCTGTTTTGCAAAAAAGTCCCCCTAGATCATGCATATAATTACTCTTTAACCATGCACCGGATTAAAATGATCTCTATATGTAATTTGACTAGAATTTCATCTAGTTTCGTAATATGCAATTTTCAACCATGTTTAAAATGTTTAAATTGCTGTTTGTTTAAGTTTTGCTTAATTGCCATGCTAAAATGCTTTAATTCATAACTAAATAACCGTAACTCCGAATTTAATAAACTTTATATGTAAATGGGGTAGAATTTTGCCTAGTTTAACATGGTGGCATTGCTTTGCATGTTTAACAACTATAAATTATGGATTAGGGCAGAACAGTACCATAACCAAAATATGCACATGAGGAGTTTTCCAGACTTGTTGTTCGTTGTTTCCGGCCTCATTTAAACTTGACTTGATAGGTAGTTTTCTTTGCTTCACCCTCTTGCCATGTTTAACAACATTTAATATTGTTGGGTACCTAAACAAGATCGAATGAACTTACTTGAACGTGGTGTTTCGTCAATATGCAATGGAGTTGCATATGGAGCTCCACTTAATTTGTAGGGTTGTTTGTGCACCTTGCCATGCCATGCCTCTTTAAACCGGACATGCATCATAATTGGTTGTGCATCATGCCATGTTCATGTGTTCGTTGTTTACTATGTTGTGTGCTTCTTTCCGGTGTTTTCCCCTTCGGGTTGGTTCCCGTAACGTCGCGTTTGTGAGGACCCGTTCGTCTACGTCCGTTTGTCTTCGTCATGGACTCGTTCTTCTTCCTTGCGGGATTTCAGGCAAGATGACCATACCCTCGAAATCACTTCTATCTTTGCTTGCTAGTTGCTCGCTCTTTTGCTATGCCTATGCCGCGATACCTACCACTTGCTTATCATGCCTCCCATATTATTGAACCAAGCCTCTAACCCACCTTGTCCTAGCAAACCGTTGTTTGGCTATGTTACCGCATTGCTCAGCCCCTCTTATAGCGTTGTTAGTTGCAGGTGAAGATTGAAGTTTGTTCCTTGTTGGAACATGGAGATGTTGTTCCTTGTTGGAACACGTTTACTTGTTGGGATATCACAATATATCTTATTTAATTAATGCATCTATATACTTGGTAAAGGGTGGAAGGCTCGGCCTTATGCCTGGTGTTTTGTTCCACTCTTGCCGCCCTAGTTTCCGTCATACCAGTGTTATGTTCCCGAATTTTGCGTTCCTTACGCGGTTGGGCTATAATGGGAACCCCTTGACAGTTCGCCTTGAATAAAACTCTTCCAGCAATGCCCAACATTGGATTACCATTCGCCACCTAGCCTTTTCTTTTCCCTTGGGAGTCACGCTCCTGAGGGTCATCATTATTTTACCCTCGGGCCAGTGCTCCTCTGAGTGTTGGTCCAAACTAGAGTCCTATGCAGCGCCCCCTCGGGGAAACTTGAGGTTCGGTTTTAGTTGTATGGAGAGCTCATCTGAGTGTGCCCTGAGAACGAGATATGTGCAGCTCCTATCGGGATTTGTCGGCACATTCGGGCGGTGTTGCTGGACTTGTTTTATCATTGTCGAAGTTGTCTTGTAGAACCGAGATACTGAGTCTGATCAGAATGTCTCGGGAGAAGGTATATCCTTCGTTGACCGTGAGAGCTTGTGATGGGCTAAGTTGGGACACCCCTGCAGGGATTTGAACTTTCGAAAGCCGTGCCCGCGGTTATGGGCAGATGGGAATTTGTTAATGTCCGGTTGTAGAAAACCTGAAGTTGACCTTAATTGAAATACATCAACCGCATGTGTAACCATGATGGTCTCTTTCCGGCGGAGTCCGGGAAGTGAACACGATGTTGGAGTTATGCTTCACGTAGGTTGTTCTAGGATCACTTCTTGATCATACTTTTATCGATCATGCTTTGCCTTCTCTTCTCACTCTCATTTGCGTATGTTAGCCACCATATATGCTAGTCGCTTGCTGCAGCTCCACCTCATACCTTTACCTTACCCATAAGCTGAAATAGTCTTGATCACGAGGGTGCGAGATTGTTGAGTCCCTGTGGCTCACAGATTACTTCCAAACCAGCTTGCAGGTGCCGATGAGTCCGTGCAGATGACGCAACCAAGCTCAAGGAGGAGCTCGATGAAGATCTTGTCCTTTGTGTTGTTTCGTTCTAGTTGATCAGTAGTGGAGCCCAGTTGGGGTCGATCGGGGACCTTGTCGCATTTGGGGTTATTCTTTTATTTTGGTTCCGTAGTCGGACGTTGATTGTATTTGGATGTTGTAATGCTTCATTCATGTATTGTGTGAAGTGGCGATTGTAAGCCAACTATGTATCTCTTTCCCTTATGTATTACATGGGTTGTGTGAAGATTACCTCACTTGCGACATTGCTTTCAATGCGGTTATACCTCTAAGTCGTGCTTCGACACGTGGGAGATATAGCCGCATCGAGGGCGTTACAAAAGTCTTCTCATGGATTCAACCCTACGTCCATCTGACAGGAGTCACATCACATTTGCTGACACAGGTAAAAGCAAGGTATTGGGTCTAGGTAGAGTTGCAATCTCGAAGGATCAGCACATGGATAAAGTGATGCTTGTTGAATCCCTTGGTTTCAACTTAATGTCTGTCTCAATGCTTTGTGATCTGAACATGATTGTGATGTTTGGAAAATATCGTTGCCTTGTTCTTATGGAATCTGACAAGTCTCTAGTCTTCGAAGGGTATCGAAAAGATGATCTATACATGGTAGATTTCTCAGCAGGTCCACAGTTGGCCGTATGTCTTCTAGCAAAATCTTCAGAGTGCTAGCTCTGGCATCAGAGGCTAGGGCATGCCGGCAAGAGGAACTTGTACACTCTCGTGAAGAAGAAGCATGTCATAGGCATTGAGGTCGTCAATTTCAAGAAGGATCATCTATATGGTGCCTGCGAAGCTGGAAAGATGACTAGGGCCAAGCATCCCTTGAATACAATCATGACGACTTCCCGTCCCTTCGAGCTGCTTCACATGGACTTATTTGGCCCTACTCACTACTCTACCCTTACTACAACTTCTTGCCTCTATGGCTTCGTTATTGTTGATGATTACTCAAGATATACATGGGTGCACATAATCCTCTACAAGAATGAAGTGCAGGATGTCTTCAGGTGATTCGCCAATCGTGCCATGACCAACTATGGCATCAAGATCAAGCACATCAGAAGTGACAACGGCACATAATTCAAGAACATCAGCCTCGACACTTATCTTGATACATTGGGCATCACTCATGAGTTCTCAGCTCCATAAACACCTCAGCAGGATGGCCTCATGGAGCGCAAGAACATAACCCTCATTGAGATGGTGTGGACGATGCTCGATGAGTACAAGACTCCAAGGAAATTCTGTCCTTAAGCCATTGACACTGCATGTCACGTCATCAACTGTGTTTATCTTCACAAGCTTCTAAAGAAGACATCATATGAGCTACTAACTGGTAAGAAGCCAAATGTCAGCTACTTCAGAGTATTTGGTGCTAGGTGCTGGATCAAGGATCCGCATCACACTTCAAAATTTGCATCGAAAGCACATGAAGGTTTTATGCTTGGGTACGGAAAGGGTTTGCACTCCTACAGAGTTTTCAACCTCTTTCACTATAAAGTGGTTGAAACTATGGATGTGCGGTTCAATGAAACTAACGGCTCGCAAAGAGAGCACCTGCCAAATGTTTGATAGAGGCGAGGGTGTCCCGATCTTTCGATGAGATGATAACTATCGATTTGGTGGAGATGACTTTGACGATCCGACTACAAACGTGCACGACGTTGCGCCTTAGCAATCACTAAACCAATCTCCTGAGGTTACTGACGATGCCGGAAGCACGGTCAGCCTGACCACGAAGGTCTATTCCTGCAAGCAATCGAAGAACGAGCAAGAATATGATAAAGCAATCTGAATATTGCAAATATATATATATATATATATATATATATGAAGTATTGATAATGGTGGGGATCCGGAAGCGGTCTTGGTCTGGTCGTTGGACACAAACGAAGTACACGAAGTTGCAATGGCTAACTTTTAACTAAACAAATCCCAAGGAAAAAGCTACTAGATGGATCTACTTATATAGGAGCAAGGGGTGGCGGCCAAGGAGGTGGGAGGACGTCCCAAGACAGCCTAAAACTAACCCTAGGTCGTACAAGGCTCATGGGCCCAAGTGGAGGTGATGCAACACCTTTGGGCTTGTAGTTTGACTCGGATTCTGCTGTAATGTCAGATTGTTTCGTCCATAACTCAACACTCCGGACGAATTTGAAGGTGAATCCAATTGGGTTGGAAAGAGCACGAAATCTAGTTTCCAACAAAAAAAGAATCACCCAATTCGGAGTCCGTATGAAAAAGTTGTTGGCGTTTTGAGTTAGGTATGTCTGTGCAGTCCGAATCTGAATCCAGAACATGAGAGACTTGGACTCTATCTTCTCTTGGCCCAAAAGTGACGTGAGATGACTTTTTGAACACAACCTAAACTTCTCCTTTTCCCTTATCTTCATATGTGGATTGTACAAATGTCCCATACACCTGCAATTAGACAAAACACAAAAGTGTGTGAAGTATTTTTGTTCTGGATAACATAAATAGATTATTGAATAGTTTGCATTAGAAATCACCTGACAAATATGCATATATGCAATATTTTTGGTCGTATCCAAGGTAGTCATGTCCTCATCAATGTGCTAGATGAAGTCTCACTGAGCGAATCCATCAAGTTTATGGGTACTGGAGAAACCATATCTTCAGAGGCTCAGCTGAAGAAGAACTCATCATTTCTGCACCTAATCAACCCGAAGACAATGCTCATCCTGAAGTCAATGCCGATGATGAAGACAATGATCAGCAAGAGCAAAGTCTTCGTCCAATTCATCCTCGTGTTGCAAATGAAGTGCAGACTGAGAAGATAATCGATAGCATCAATGCACCTGGTCCACTCACTCGTTCAAGAGAAACACATCTAGCAAATTTCTGTTGGCACTTTGCATTTGTCTCCATATCTGAACCCAAGAAAGTTGTTGAAGCCTTCATGGAACCTAAATGGATTCAAGCAATGCAAGAAGAGCTTCTACAGTTCGAGCTAACAATGTGTGGTAATTGGTTAAGCGTCCTGATCCTCGCAAGCACAATATCATTGGCACCAAATGGATCTACCGCAACAAACAATATGAGCATGGTCAAGTTGTCAGAAACAAGGCTCGTCTCATTGCTCAAGGTTACACTCAAGTAGAAGGGATTGACTTTGATGAAACCTTTGCTCCTGTGGCTAGGCTTGAAGCATTCGCATATTGCCGGCCTATGCCAACCATCACGACATCCTTTTGTACCAAATGGATGTGAAGAGTGCCTTCCTAAACGAAAAAATTGAATAAGAAGTGTATGTTGCACAACCACCTGGTTTTGAAGATCCAAAGCATCCTGACATGGTATACAAGCACAACAAGGCACTATATCGCCTCAAACAAGCCCCTCGTGCTTGGTATGACACACTCAAAGACTTCCTGAAGAGCAAAGGCTTCAAACCTGGTTCCCTGGATCCCACACTCTTCATGAATACATATGATGGAGAATTGTTTGTATGCCAAATCTATGTGGATGACATTATCTTCGGCTGCACAGACAAGAAATACAGTGATGAGTTTGGACACATGATGGAAGAGCAATATCAGATGTCCATGATGGGTGAGCTGAAATTCTTCCTCGGTCTTCAAATCAGCCAGCAAAGCAATGGCATCTTCATATCACAAGAAAAATATCTCAAAGATTGCCTGGAGAAGTTTGGAATGCAATACTGCAAAGGATACACGATGTCAATGCCAACCAAAAGTCATCTGGGCCCCGACGACAATGGTAAAGAATTCAATCAAAAGGTATACTGCTCCACGATTGGTTCTTTACTCTATTTATGTGTATCTAGGCCAGATATAATTCTTAGCTTTTGCATGTTGATGAATTAGATGTGCAACACACAAAGTAATGTATATCCTCAATCAATGAAGACATACACTCTAAGTGTGAATACATTAACACGGAATTTGACTTTGGAGCGCCACGATAATTGTGCATCGTGTCTGGGTCTAATACTTCCTATACAGTGGGTAACGCCACCACCAAAATCTTATTGAAGTGTTTCTTTTGGCATATGTGTGTTTTGTCCTCTACAACATTCACTTATAGCTATGTCTTCATGCTTGAATCTTTTCTTGATCTAAGTGAATGTGATCAGACCCTAACCTCTTCTGTGCTTCTACCTCAAATTCTTTCTATCCAAATCATATGCATTCTATTGAAACCTGTCCATTGTCTTCTCTGAGTCCTTCTCAATAGAAGACAAAGAGACAAACATTTAAATCTGTTTTCAATGCCATATCCTTTTTGCCTGAATACCGGAGAAACCGGAACGACCACCCGACAATCTAGGCATGTGTGGGAACGTGGAACAACTTTCAATAAGTTGCATGCAAGCCACGTGTCATCCAGATATGAACCGCCAGGGGCACCTGCGTAATTACATTGTGCTGCCCCCTTTCTTTATAAATACACACTCACCGCGGTCAAATCATTTCTTCCACCTCCCCGCCTCACAAAAACCCTAGCGCCTCTGCTAGCTCGAGTCGGTGCCGGAGTCGAAGCGCTTAGCTGCCGTGACTTCTTCGACGCCGTCTTCTTGCCGGTCGCGGACCTCGTCCTCTCCGCTGCAATCGTAGGTGTCTTCCGCCGCCAAGTTACGGTGTGGGAGATTGAACTGCTCGGCCTCTAACTCTGCCTCGTCTAGCAGTTCATAAGTGTTGGAGATATGCCCTAGAGGCAATCATGTATGATGATATTTCCTATGTGTTTATGAATGAAGATAGTCCTTGGACATTATCAATGATGTGTATCAGCAAGTACGTGACTTGTTTGTGGGACTATGCATTGTATGATGACTGTCCTAAAAGGTCCCTAGTCGAAAGGGTTGTGTGGACGCGCAACCAACTAGACTAGCATATAACACAGTCGATGGCTTGGTCTCACTAGCCATGGGGCATTGGATGCTAACTGGATAATATGGAATTGGAAGGATCTGGTCGGCTTTGACATAGTCGGATCTGAGTCGAGATAAGGTCCGAGTCGGACAGACCCAACTATGAGATGCAGCGATATGTCATATGTGAGTCTCTAGTACAACATACGTTTTATGTCCTAAGACCTGAGCTAGCGCATGTACTCGGGATGGTGATAGACTTGCTTTGGGCCAACCAAACGCTACTCCGTGACTGGGTAGTTACAAAGGTAGGTTTCGGGCTTGTCCAGACCCATGCTGCGAGACATGGTCGAGCAAGATGGGATTTGCCCCTCGGATCAGGAGAGATATACTCTGGGCCCCTTGTGTGATCCGACCAGGATAAGCATGGCCATGCAACAAGGACTATGAGATAATCTGGTTTGTGGTCGGCATCACTGGAATGAGAAAGAGGTCGGGCTAGCACAAGGATGACAGACTCGCCTTGAGCCCAATAACATATATCGTGTGGCAAAAGGAATGGAAGTATGATGTACAGGTTCACCTAACCAGCTTCAGAGTCTGCTTGGTGTTCGGAATGCCTTGCTAGGGGCCGCTACCAACATGCAGTTCGGAGGTGATCCACCTCCGAACTGCGACCAAGCCGGCTTGAACCTAAGGAGTCGCGTGCTTAAGGGAAGGAACCTACGAGGTTGGATCTAAGGACACTGTTCGGATGTGATCCGAGCTGTATTCGGATTGTGGCCGAGTAGACTTATGGGATTTAGGGTCCATGCGAGGCCCAAGTGTTGAGCCCACGACGGATGCCTATATAAAGTGGATGTGCCGCACACTCATGCGATTGATCGTTTAGGCGTTGTCACTAGGGTTTGCATGTGTTGCGAATAGACACCTCCACTCGCTGCTGGTTGTGTGATCGGACCTAGCAGTCTTCCACACGATGTTCCTCTTACACGCGTGGATACTGTTAGAGGTGGTGCACCTGCGCCGCTCCGGCGAACTTGTACGTGGGATCCGGCAACCGGCTGTTCGAGGGAGATCGGACGAGGAGGAGACGATCCACGCGGACGTGCTGCGCCAACTCTTCTTCTGCTCCACGACACTGCGCGTCTAGTGGTAACGAACTGTGATCCATCTCCCGTAGCATGTTCTTGGTTGTTCTGCGCATAGGAAAAATTTAATTTGCAGTCGACGCACCCTACCGTAGAACCCTATAGTGGTATCAGAGCCTCTGCTATAGGATTTGGATTCAGATTATATGCATATTAGATATGTGGAGGTCGCAGATGAGATTTGTTGTCGTTTATGAGATTGGCTATGTGCACGGTTGATGAGATCAACTGCACATGGGGATCGTCGAGGCTATGTTTTCTGTCAATCGGAATTGATGAGGTCGTGACACAACCTGGCCCTACCGGTCGGTATCCTCCATCGGGGTTAACAATGAAACGTAAATCTCAATCGGACTCGCGGTGATCGATAAGATCAGTCAGACCAGAAAATTCAGCGTGATCGGAGTTCTGATGTGATCTGTTATTTCTGAAAATGTGTGTGTAGTGCCTTGTATTTCATACACGATCACTCAAACCGGTAGAATGCAAGTAACTTTGTTTTGCAGATTTGATGTGAATAGTATGGCTCATGTGTATGTGATGCATGTGTGTAATTTATACATGGCCTGCATGTCATGTTTGTAAGCCGGCAAGAGCCAAAGTGCTATCATTATAATGCATAACAACCTACGTGTCGACTTGTGACTCTATGTAAAATTCATTACTAGTTGTAGTAGTTAGATTATAGAGATCAAGTTGGTAGCTTGGCGTCCCGGCGTGACAAACAAGATGGAGTTCCTAGATGGTCATTAGAGTCGGAGCCGACCTAGAAGAACATCCATGAAGGAGCCATACTATTTCACAATATATGTTTATTTGTGATTGTTATGCTTCTTACTTTCTATGCATGTTTGAATGGTAGAAAGATCCCTCATGAATATCAAGTAAATTGCCATTCCCGATGTTGCACCTTCGCACGTCAAGTATGTCTAGTAGTGGGCTCATAAAATTGGGGTGCTGCTAGGTGTCCTTGAACTGAAGGATTCGTGTCGGACACGGACATGCACTGCGTCAGGTTAACTTGACAAGGCTATCAAAATGGTTTTGGGCCTTGTGGCAAAGAAGGTTGGGGGGCTGGGGTATGAGATACCTTCCCGACTGACAGGAGTCGTATAGAGATACGATTAGCAAGGAGTTGCTTACCGGATAGGCATGTTGTCTAGCAGTGATGCTAAAGCTCACTAGTCGCATGTGCTAGTCGGATCCTGAATCACTGAGAGTTTGCAGAGGGATGCCAACTTCAATGGGAATATTTATATTTAAGGCTTGAATTACTCTACATAAACACATAGCTTATTGATTGCATATTTTCTGTTGTAAATCAATGGCACCACCTGCTCAACCCAACTTTGCTTTGAAATCAATTCTGGAAAAGGATAAACTGAATGGAACAAACTTTACCACTTGGAATAGAAATCTGAGAATTGTTCTCAAGCATGATAAAAAGGAACATGTTCTAGAGGATCCACTTCCAGAGGAACCTGTCGATAATGCTAATACCACAACTAAGAATGCCTACCAGAAACTCCTTGATGAATCAACGGAGATCAGATGTATGATGCTAGCTTGTATGGAGCCCGATTTGCAACAGCATTTCAAAAATGTTGAGGCTTACGATATGGTGGAGAGTCTCAAGAGCATGTTTCAGACACAGGCTAGGACCGAAAGGTTCAACATCTGGCGATCCTTGAAGGATTGCAAGCTGAAGGAAGGTGATCCACTGAGCCCACATGTGATCAAAATGATCGGATATGTGCAAGCTTTGGATCGTTTGGGCTTCCCGCTCTTGGATGAGCTGGCTACTGATGCAGTTCTGGGTTCTCTTCCGCCCAGCTATGGGACATTCATCTCGAACTATCATATGCATGGAATGGATAAGAAGCTCCCTGAATTGCATGCGATGCTCAAAGTGGCAGAGCGGGATATAAAGAAAGGCACACATCAAGTGTTGATGGTGCAGAAATCGGCGAAGTTCAAGAAGAGTTGGTCCAAGAAAAAGGCTAAGGCAAAGGGCACGGAGACGGTAACCTCCGCCGCTGCGCTGAAGTCTGGATCGGACTCGGAGACCATTTTCTATCATTGCAAGGAGACCGGTCACTAGAAGAGCAACTGTAGCAAGTGGCTTGCAGAGCATGGCAAGAAGGCCGGAAATGCTTCTTTAGGCAAAGGTACACTTGGTGCATATGTTATAGACATTTACCTTGCTGACATACCTAGTAGCTCTTGGGTATTTGATACCGGATCAGTTGTTCATATTTGCAACTGGATGCAGGGGCTGGTAAGAACTAGGCGTGTGGCACAAGGCGAGATTGACATCAGGGTCAGCAACAAAGCAAGAGTTGCTGCATTGGAGGTCAGCACGATGCAGCTCTAGCTTCCTTCTGGATTTATTTTGGAATTTAATAATTGTTATTACATTCCTGCAGTTAGTCGGAACATTATTTCTGCCTCATGTTTGATGAGTCAGGGTTATGAATTCAATTTAAAGGACAGTGTTTGTTCATTTTATCTGAATGGTATATTCCATGGCTATGCACCCATTGTTGATGGGCTATTTATATTGAATTAGAACAGGAACCGGTCTATAACATGAATGTCAAGAGGCATAAGCCTAATGAGATAAGTCCGACATAATTCTGGCATTGCCGGCTTGGACACATTAGTCTGAAATGCATGAAGAAGCTCCATGATGATGGGCTCCTAACTTCGTCTAACTTTGAATCGTTCGAGACATGTGAATCATGCTTGCTCAGTAAGATGACTAAGTCTCCTTTTGCAAAGAGATGCGAGAGGGCATCCGAGCTATTGGAACTTATACATTGTGATGTGTGTGGTCCACTGAGCACAACTGCTAGAGGTGGCTATCAGTACTTCGTGACTTTTACCAATGACTTGAGTAGATATGGATATATCTATTTGATGAGGCACAAGTCGGAAACTTTTGAAAAGTTTAAAGAGTTTTAGAACGAGGTTGAGAATCAGCTCGGCAAGACTATAAAACTTCTACGATCAGATCGTGGAGGTGAGTACATGAGCCAGGAGTTTGATGATCATCTGAAACGCCGAGGTATAGTACCTTAGCTCACACCCTCGGGTACGCCACAGAGAAACGGCGTGTCAGAATGGAGGAATAGGACCTTGTTGGACATGGTTCGATCAATGATGAGCAAATCAGATTCACCCTTGTCATTCTAGGGATATGCTCTAGAAACTGCAGCTTTCACACTTAACAGGGTACCATCAAAATCCGTAGATAAGACACCACATGAGATGTGGACCGGGAAGAGTCCCAGTTTGTCTTTTCTAAAGAATTGGGGTTATGAAGCATTTGCCAAGCGACTTATGTCAGACAAGCTTACACCCAAGTCAGATAAATGCATATTCATGGGATATCCGAAGGAAACCTTGGGATATAGCTTCTACAACTAGGAAGAGAACAAAGTGTTTGTTGCTCGGAACGGGGTTTTCCTTGAGAAAGAGTTTCTCAGTCGGGAGGCCAGTGGGAGGGCAGTCCAACTCGAAGAAATTCGAGTACCACTCGGGGATGGCTCTGCAGGTGATGAGATCATACCGGAGTCAGTCAAGGAACCCGTAGTGGAAGCGGCATCGGAACCACGGAGGTCAAAAATATTGTGCAGAGTGCGTGATGTATTATTGCTAGAAAGCGACGAGCCGACCACGTACGGGGAAGCAATGGTGAGCCCGGATTCCGAGGCATGGCTAGAGGCCATGAGATCCGAGTTAAAGTCCATGGATGAAAATCAAGTCTGGGACTTGGTTGATCTGCCGCCTGGCATAAAGGCCATTGGCTGCAAATGGGTCTTTAAGAAGAAAACCGATGTGGATGGAAATGTTCAGATCCACAAAGCTCAGCTTGTCGCTAAAGGTTATGGACAAGTTCGAGGAATTGACTACGACAAGACTTACTCGCCGATAGCGAAGCTAAAGTCGGTGAGGATCCTACTACTATAGCTGCATATTTTGATTACGAGATATGGCAGATGGATGTTAAAACAGCTTTGCTTCACGGAAATTTAACCGAGGACATGTATATGATACAGTCTGAGGGTTTTGTCGATCTGACTAGAACTAGTAAAGTATGCAAGCTCAAGAGATCCATTTATGGGTTGAGGCAAGCATCTTGTAGTTGGAACATTCGTTTTGATGAGGTCGTCACTAGTCTCGGTTTCATCAAAAGCGATGAGGATGCTTGTTTATACATGCAGTTAAGTGGGAGCTCAATTGTTTTTTTGATCTTGTATGTGGATGACATACTACTAATCGGAAATGATGTTTCGATGCTGAACTCGTTCAAGGAATCATTGAATGGCAAGTTTTCAATGAAGGACCTTGGTGAGGCAGTTTACATTTTAGGCATCAAGATCTATAGAGATAGATCGAGGAGGCTGCTCGACTTGAGCCAAAGCACGTACATAGATAAAGTGTTGAAGCGGTTCAACATGAGTGAGGCCAAGAAAGGGTTCTTGCCTGTCTCACATGGTATAAGGCTAAGCGAGACTCGGAGTCCTTCGACATCTGATGAGCGAAGCAGGATGAGTCGGATTCCGTATGCCTCGGCAATTGGATCCATCATGTATGCCATGATATGTACACGGCTTGATGTTGCTTTTGCAATAAGCCTAACAAGTTGATACCAGGCCAACCCAGGTGAGAGTTACTGGGCAGCGGTAAAGACTATTTTGAAGTACCTGAAAAGGACTAAAGAGATGTTCCTAGTTTATGGAGGTGAGGAAAAGCTCGTCGTAAGGGGTTATGCCGATGCTATTTTCCAAACCGACAGAGATGATTATCAATCACAGTCCGGAATCGTGTATGTAATGAATGGAGGAGCAGTGAGTTGGATGAGTTCCAAGAAAGATACGGTGGCCGATTCTACCACCGAAGCCGAATACATTGCGGCTTGTGAAGCTGCAAAGGAAGGTGTTTGGATCCGGAACTTTCTGGATGATCTTTGTATTTTCCCAGCCTCGATAAAACCGTTGGACCTTTACTGTGATAATTCTGGTGCCATCGCACAAGCCAAGGAGCCGAGGGATCACCACAAGACCAGACACATAGATCAAAAATATCACCTGATATGAAAGATCGTAAAGAATGGTGATGTTGAGTTATGCAAAATTCACACTAATGCAAATGTTCCGGATCCGTTGACTAAGCCGCTTCCACAATCCAAGCATGAGGGGCACGTTAGAGCTATGGGCATTCGATGTCTATTTGATTGATTCTAGTGCAAGTGGGAGACTGTTGGAGATATGCCCTAGAGGCATCATGTATGATGATATTTCCTATGTGTTTATGAATAAAGATAGTCCTTGGACATTATCAATGATGTGTATCAGCAAGTACGTGACTTGTTTGTGGGACTATGCATTGTATGATGACTGTCCTAAAAGGTCCCTAGTTGAAAGTGTTGTGTGGACGCACAGCCAACTAGACTAGCATATAACACAGTCGATGGCTTGGTCTCACTAGGCATGGGGCATTGGATGCTAACCAGATAATATGGACTTCAAAGGATCTTGTCGGATTCGACGTAGTCGGATCCGAGTCGAGATAAGGTCTGAGTCGGACAGACCCAACTATGAGACACAGCGATATGTCATCTGTGAGTCTCTAGTACAACATACGTTCTATGTCCTAAGACTTGAGCTGGCGCATGTACTCGGGATGGTGACAGACTTGCTTTGGGCCAACCAAACGCTACTCCCTGACTAGGTAGTTACAAAGGTAGGTTCCGGGCTTGTCCAGACCCATGTTGCGAGACATGGTCGAGCAAGATGGGATTTGCCCCTTCGATCAGGAGAGATATACTCCGGGCCCCTCATGTGATCCGACCGGCATAAGCATGGCCATGCGACAAGGATTATGAGATAATCTGGTTTGTGGTCGGCATCACTGGAACGAGAAAGAGGTCAGGCTAACACAAGGATGACAGACTCGCCTTGAGCCCGACAACATATATCGTGTGGCAAAAGGAATGGAAGTATGATGTACAGGTTCGCCTAACCAGCTTCATAGTCTGCTTGGTGTTCGGCATGCCTTGCTAGGGGCCGCTACCAACCATGCAGTTCGCAGGTGATCCGAACTGCGACCAAGCCGGCTTGAACCTAAGGGTTCACGCGCTTAAGGGAAGTAACCTACAAGGTCGGATCCGAGGACACTGGTAGGATGTGATCCGAGCTGTATTCGGATTGTGGCCAAGTAGACTTATGGGCTTTAGGGTCCATGCGAGGCCCAAGTGTTGAGCCCACGATGGAAACCTATATAAAGTGGATGTGCCGCACACTCATGCGATTGATCGCTTCGGTACTGTCACTAGGGTTTGCATGTGTTGCGAATAGACACATCCACTCACCGCAGGTTGTGTGATCGGACCTAGCAGTCCGCCGCATGATGTTCCTCCTGCACGCGCATGCGCTGCTCCAGCGAACTTGTACGTCGGATCCGGTGACCCATGCGGACGCGCTGCACCAACTCTTCTTCCGCTGCACGGCACTGCGCGTCTAGTGGTAACAAACTGTGATCCATCTCCTGTAGCATGTTCTTGGTTGTTCTACACATAGGAAAATTTTAATTTGCAGTCGACGCACCCTACCGTAGAACCCTACAATAAGCGGTAATTAAATCTCACTTTTTACTACCCTTTTGATCCGTCAAATCAATCCACTTCAACCAAAAGTGGTTTCTACACTTCCAAGTATTGATCTGTCCCTATCTGCATCTCATATCTTTCTAAGGATATTCACTTATGCTTCATAACTAGTTAGATTCCTCACTTGTACTTATTCATGGATTCGTACAAATCTAGAACCAACTCTCTTCAAATAAGTGAATGTCTTTGCTCTATGAGGTCAATGTCTTCAAACTGATTTTTCTTCAAAATCTTCTGAGAATGCATATGACCTCGTCCCCTTCACTCGCACCTTAATGCTGTCACATGTACATGTCCGTGGGGGAATCCCTTGGTTCTCATAGTCTGCATTCATTTGCAGAGTTCTTACAGCAGCATATACACTCCCCTGAAGCCAGCTCTTGTCTGACAAGCAGAAGGAAGCCATTCACTATTCTGAAGCCATTCAGTCTGAATATAATGGCCACTTAGAAATCTGCTAGGAAAGGTGGCAGACAGTGCAGAGGCAACACAACTCTAGATCTGCCTCCGGATCTATACGAATTGTACAAGTCAAATCCTGAAGAAAGTTACAATCAATGCAAGACCCGAATCCAATGGATTCGACGATATTGGGCAGAAGAATGGTTCAAGTACAACTTCGTGAACCCCGAATATGCAGAGAAGAATGCTATCAAGCGACCATGGGGAGATATCCTATACAGGAATCTGCAACCAAAGTCGAAGCATGAAGCCATTGCTCAAGGCTTCTACCCATGCATGGTCCGAGGACCGAAGCCTGACACTACCGACCCATCATCCTTGTTATGGTGTTGTGAAGACAATCTGTTCAAGTGCAACTATCAGTTTGCCAAAGAGTCAGCCACCAAGAACAAGAAGGAGTTGGGACTCAACTTCAACCCTGGTCCATCTGCCCCAGGGGCTGACGGCACACGCGATGCCAATCCAAATGTCATCGGCCCCTTCGCCATCTTTGATGGTCTTCTCTCAAACATCACTACTCAGAGGGCTAAGATGGAGCAATCTGCTGATGACGCAGACTCTAATGATGCGCCAGCACCACCGAAGCAGAAGACGAAGAAGACAAAAGCTTCGAAGCCCTCTACCACACCAAAAGCTTCGACATTGAAGCCATTGGCCACTGCACCTCCTGAAGCCAGTGTGTAGTCTAAAGACATGTCTCGTGTCTCCAAGAAGGTCGAGAAGACCAAGAAAACCAACAAGCCCAAGAAGATTTCTGGGCATGAGTTGACTCCAACTGCTATTCTAAGGAACGAAGAAGACACCATTGATCTGTCCAGTGATGAAGATCTTGGTGATGATGCCCTTGAGCAGCTAATCAAGAGCAAGCAAGAGGCGGAGATCTTCAACGATCTGCCCCTCTTTGATGTTGATATTCTAAACAACTTCATCGATGAGTGGTTCGATGACCAGAGCATCAGTATTGATGATCTTCAGCTGCCTATGGACATCAGCGTCACTTTCCATGGAGCCATTGCCAATGAATTGTCCGTGTCTCAAAAAATCGTCGAGCTGAAGAACAAGATTGACTACGGGAATGCACACTTCAAGAAGAACATGGCCAAGCTATGCGTGGCAGATGTTCAAATCTTCAAAGAGATGATGCATAATCTCAAGGAAGAGTTTCACAAGAAGAGAGAAGAAGCTAAACGCTCACGAGAGAAGAAGCTAAATGTGTTCAAGGCCACAATGAAGCTGAAAAGCGCAAAGCTCTTGGGCGTCCTGGCATTGACCCCTAGAATGGCTACCAAGACAACGAACAAGTCTTATGTGGCCCGAACTGAATCTTCAAGGCAGGAAGAACATCGCATTGTCTTCCCTGCCAGCATGACAGGCTCGAAGCCTAAGGTCCCCTCCGCAGCTTCTGAACTGAAGAAGACAAGGGCAGCTGAAGCTAATGCCAGGAAACGTAAGCACGAGAACACCTTTGATGAGGCCCCATCCAAGAAGAAGTTGAAGATAATGTCTTCAAAGAAAGAGTGTGATGCCGCCTCTGAGCCCCTCAATGTTTAACCCATCTCTGTTGCTCTTCCAGTCTCACGGAATCAAGAGCGTCGTCTAGTAATGCATGAGCCTGCTTCCACAGAGGCTCCTGAAGATGAAGAAGTTCCAGTTGTTGACCCCACCACAGCTGAAGACATTGGTCATGATGACAATGTTGAAGATGATGAAGTCCTTCCTCAACTCAAGCACCAATCGGTATCATCACCTGTTCTTATGAACAGTGAACTCATCAGCATTGGTCGTCCCTTGAGGCCAATTGCTCGGGATGATTCATGGGCCGAGCGCCCTCAGCAAGACACCCCGTCCATGAAGAGACACCCAGAACTCCACCACCTCAAGTCACCACTCCGGTGCTTGACGACGACAACTACATGGTACAGACCACTCCATCACCACAGGCGTCTCCCGCATTCCACAGGCTTCGCCAAGGCCCCAGGCCACAGGTCACCATGTCGAGCATTCCGGCTGCATTAGCCGATGAAGATCAAGGAGAAAGAGAAGAAGAACGAGTTGTCGCACCCCCTGCTACTGATCAAGTCATTCTCGAGGAGAATGTGACTGTGCCCGACCCTCCTATTATTGAACAAATGGAGGTTGAAACCACTGAGGCTACCACAATCACTGCAACTGAAGCCAATGACATTGTCACGGCCGAAGACAATGTGGAGCTTGAAGCAAATGTGGTGCATGAAGCTCATGTGCAACCTGAAACCAATGTAAATGCTGAAGCCACTGTTCCACCTCCTAGGCCTCACACTATTGAACATGCCATTGATCGTGGACAGCTAGTCACCGTGAAATGGCCTATCCTAGTTCCTACCACTGCTCCAGGACCACAGTACGACTACCATGTGGAGCAGAGGCCTCCGGTTCAAAAGCCAAAGCCAAGGCTGCCAAGGCTTCCAGGTGCTGCAACTCTGCCAGGATCTTTCAGCGTGAACAGCTTCAGAGCTCACAACACCTTCTTCGACAGCGCCAAGAATCCATATTCGAAGCCAAAGATCTCTTCCGACTGATTTTGGAGCTATCAGCAGCGCAGCTATTACTCCTACATTCTATACAATCAACAGACGATCTTTCCACACATGCGTCTTGATACGTCTCCAACGTATCTATAATTTTTGATTGCTCCATGCTATATTATCTACTGTTTTGGACATTATTGGGCTTTATTATCCACTTTTATATTATTTTTGGGACTAACCTATTAATCGGAGGCCCAACCCAGAATTGCTATTTTTTTTGCCTATTTTAGGGTTTCGAAGAAAAGGAATATCAAACGGAGTCCAAACGGAATGAAACCTTCGGGAACATGATTTTCTCACCGAACATGATCCAGGAGACTTGGACCCTACGTCAAGCAACTAACAGGGAGGCCACGAGGTAGGGGGCGCACCTACCCCCCCCCCCCCCAGGCGCGCCCTCCACCCTCATGGGCCCCCTGTTGCTCCACCGATGTACTTCTTCCTCCTATATATACCTACGTACCCCCAAACGATCAGATACGGAGCCAAAAATCTAATTCCACCGCCGTAACTTTCTGTATCCACGATATCCCATCTTGGGGCCTGTTCCAAAGCTCCGCCGGAGGGGGCATCGATCATGGAGGGCTTCTACATCAACACCATAGCCTCTCCGATGAAGTGTGAGTAGTTTACCTCAGACCTACGGGTCCATAGTTATTAGCTAGCTAGATGGCTTCTTCTCTCTTTTTGGATCTCAATACAAAGTTCTCCCCCTCTCTTGTGGAGATCTATTCGATGTAATCTTCATTTGCGGTGTGTTTGTTGAGACTGATGAATTGTGGATTTATGATCAAGTTTATCTATAAACAATATTTGAATCTTCTCTGAATTCTTTTATGTATGATTGGTTATCTTTGCAAGTCTCTTCGAATTATCAGTTTGGTTTGGCCTACTAGATTGATCTTTCTTGCAATGGGAGAAGTACTTAGCTTTTGGTTCAATCTTACGGTGTCCTTTCCCAGTGACAGTAGGGGCAGCAAGGTACGTATTGTATTGTTGCCATCAAGGATAATAAGATGGGGTTTGTATCATATTGCATGAATTTATCCCTCTACATCATGTCATCTTGCTTAAGGCGTTACTCTGTTCTTATGAACTTAATACTCTAGATGCATGCTGGATAGCGATCGATGTGTGGAGTAATAGTAGTAGATGCAGGTAGGATTCGGTCTACTTGTCTTGGGCGTGATGCCTATATACATGATCATACCTAGATATTCTCATAACTATGCTCAATTCTGTCAATTGCTCGACAGTAATTTGTTCACCCACCGTAAAATACCTATGCACTTGAGAGAAGCCACTAGTGAAACCTATGGCCCCCGGGTCTATCTCTATCATATTAATCTTCCAATACTTAGTTATTTTCATTGCTTTTATTTTACTTTGCATCTTTATCATAAAAATACCAAAAATATTATCTTATCATACTATCAGATCTCACTCTCGTAAGTGACCATGTAGGGATTGACAACCCCTTATCGCGTTGGTTGCAAGGATTTATTTGTTTTGTGTAGGTGCGAGGGACTCACGCGTAGCTTCCTACTGGATTGATACCTTGGTTCTCAAAAACTGAGGGAAATACTGTCGGATTTCGGGTTCCGGCAGACCCTTGAGGTTCGAACACTGGGGTGCGCACGGAGATTTCGCCTTCTACCTACCTGCACCCCTCTGCCTCGCTAAGATCTAAGCTATGGAAAGAACAACACAAGAGACACAGGGTTTATACTGGTTCGGGCCACCGTTGTGGTGTACTACCCTACTCCAGTGTGTGGTGTGGTGGGTTGCCTCTTGGGCTGATGATGACGAGCAATACAAGGAAGAACAGCCTCGTGAGGGTCTGCTCTTGGCTGGGGCGATGAACTGCTAGGAGAAGTTTAGTCGCCCTTCTCTCTCTCCATGTCTCTTCTCGATTCTCTCTCTGATTCCGATCCCAGCTTGTTTTTGGGTTAGCCGATTCTCGATCCCCCCTACCCTGGGGGTGGCTAGTCTTATTTATAGGCAAAGGCCCTGGGCCTCTTCCCAAATATTGAGCGGGAAGGGCACCAACAATTGGCCATTTTGAAGGGGAACATCTGGTACACTTATCCTAACTAAAGTTGGTCCTCGCCTGCCAAAGGCTCTGGTGGTGACGCTGGCTTGGGCTCCACAATGACTTCCTCCCTGCCGTTGGACTGGTCTTTGTCTCGTTGCACCGAAACGGGTGCCTTTGCTTGATGCTCTCGCCTGCGCTTGCTCCCATTGCACCAAAGAGGAAAGGAGGACACTGCGCGGGCTGGCGCCTGCCTGGCACCCTTGGTCGTCATGGCTTGCGTCACGGGCACCTCGTGAGGTACCCCGCCTTGATCTCTCTGCTTCCTCGCGAGCCAGCTTGATGAGGCCGTGCCTGAGGAAGCTCCGTGTCGTCCGCCCCGCGAGGCTTGGCCCCTCGCGAGGGTCTTGGGTCTGTGTTGATGAAGATGGGCCGTGCTGGGCCCCCCTTTGAGCCACGCCGCAGGCCACAGGCAGGCAAGTCTGGGGACCCCCGTTTCTAGAACGCCGACAGTAGCCCCCGGGCCCAAGGCGTGCCCGGACTTGGCCGTGCAGGGAGGCGAAAGGGCAAGAGCGAAGCGCCGCGGGCCCTAACAGCCTGTGGCCTTGGGCGCCGCGTGGCGGTTGACTGGACGTGGGCGTCTCCACTTCCCCACGGCGCCTCGGCAACTGCATGGATTGGACAAGTCCCTGCATGCAAAGCGGGTCATAATTACCTGCGATCGTGGAGGTCGGCGGTTGGCCTTCACCGGCCATAAGTACGGAACGGCGTGCGCCCTTCCAGTCCATCCCTTCTTGCTTCTCCTTCTTCTCGGTTCTTGCTCCGTCTTGCTGTGATGGCTCCGATCTGCTGGTTCTCGGCGGCAGAGAAGGGAAAGGCTCCCCGAGAAGAACCAGACCCGCTCCCGCTGAAGAAACGGCTCGCCCTCCGCGGCCGGGACGAGGGGGCCCATCAGGTGGTGTCGAGGCCCTGGTGCGAGCGGCCACCGCCGGGGTTCCTGCTTCCCTTGTACGCCCACATCAAGGGCTCTGAAGGAGTCGATGCCGATCACCACGGGCGGCACCGCCATCGGCGCCGACGGGTCACGAGGGTCTGGGTTGTCCCCCTTGGGGTCCACACCGAGGGCTCCTCCCGAGAGTTCGTGCTCCACGTCGCCATGCCTCTTCAGTCTTGGATGCGCCTTCCTCCCTTCTTCGCCTCCATCGTCCCGCAGGGAGAACTCCTGGAGCTTTGGCTGCAGCACGCCGGCTGCAGCACCCTCGCGACCGAGGCAGAGGTCGCGGTCGTTGCCCCGGGCGAGGTCTTCATGACTCGAGGCTGGAGCGAAATCGCCCGGGTTTGCAGGACAAGAGGCGCCTTCGGGATCCACTTGGAGTACGACGGTGCTTCGGTGATGTTCTTCAAGGTCTTCGATGCGAACGGGCGCCGGCTGGAGTGCTGCCCCGGGAGAGGTGGTCGGGACCCTGCTACGGCGAGGACTGGGCCCGCCGACCGCTCCCTTGGCGGCTCCTCAAGCGGCGGAGGCGTCGGAGATTCCAGCGACTCCAGCAAGCTCTTCACGACTCCGGAGACGAGCGACGATAGCTACGAGCCCCCGAGCCGGCGCCGGTCCTGGAGCACGGCGGGCTCGTCAGGCCGTCACTGACTCTGATCTGGATGGGGTAGGCACCGGTGCTTGACGGCCCACTGTTGATGATGGCATCTTTTGCAGGGGCGCGTGTAGTTAGCGTCCTTTTAGGATCTGTTCCCTGCGAGGAATCAAAGACGCGTCCCGTGAGGGCTTGTAAGGTGCCTGTGATCCTGTTTGTTAATATAACCCTTGTCATAGAATTGTGCGAGTTGCTCATTCCGTCTTAGCTCAGTTCTCCCTTTTGAACCTCACGAGGGCTTGGTGCTCTGCGCCGACAGGTCCCAGTCCCAAGGCGGCTTCAGCCGTCGCTGGTATGCCAGGTCGCGATGCCATGGTCAAGGCCAGGAGGTGAGCGACCCGGGGTCCGGTAAGAGCCCCTGAGTCGCGATGCTCAGGAGGTCCCCTTTGGCGCTCAAGCAGCCGTCGTTCGATGAGAAAGGAGAGCAGCATCGCTAACACGGGATTGCATTAGGTGCGGGGATGGTGCCACGGTAGCTGGTGCTTCCGAGTGGTGACTTATCTCGAGAATCTGGGACCACTCTCTGGTGTGTCGCCGGGTCCATGCATCGGCAGGCGTGAGGTTGCTCGTGACGCAGCCCTGGGGGAGGTGGTCGACGTCCGTGGTCGCTGCAAGGCGCTGGAGGACGAGCTGCAAGGCCTGCGGGACCAGCTCGTGAAAGAGGCCTGCCTTCGCCAAGAGCAGGAAGAAGGCGTGAAGGCTTGCGAGACGACCGTCAAGGAGAGGGAGGTCAAGCTCAGGAGGCGCCGTGACTGCCTAGGCGCGCTGGAGCAGGAGTTGGGGGCGAGGATGGTCGAGCTGGACGACAAGGCCCAGGTTCTTGCCGAGGACCGCGTGGCCTTCGTGGAGATGGAGGCGAAGGCTCGCTCCTCGCTGAGGATGCTTTACGAGAGCGGCCTGGAGAGCCCGCTGGCTGGCGCCGAGGACGGCCTCGCCAAGTTGCTTCCCTTCCTGGTTCGCGCTCTTGAAGATGTCGCCCTTGGCCTTGGCCCCATGGCCAAGGCCGAGGCGCGTGTCCTGTCTTCTGCAGCGCTGACGCGGGTCCTCACCCACATCTACCTTCGCGATCCCGGCGTCGACCTCGACAGCCTGCTGGAGCCAGTAAGCGGCGAGCGTGCCGCTGCCAAGGCCGTGAAGGGTGGCGCGGAGGCTCTGCTGGAGAAGTTCCGGGCCTTCAGCACCAAGCTGGAGCGAGGCGCTGCCGACCCTGCTGCTCCATGAGGCGAACCCACTCCGCGCTGCTCCACCGCCGACAAGTGACTCCGTTGTGGCTCCTGTTCTGCCTTCAATCCCTGCACATGTATCATGCCTCGGTGAGGAGTTTAAACTTGCGTTTGGCATTGAGATAACAGTGTGGACTATAATATTTGCTTTTGAATTCCTTGAAATTTACGCTTTTCCTTCCTACTTGCTTATGTTCTACGCCGGCAGAGCCCGTCCCCGCGCATACCTCACCCAGCGTTAGCCCCGACCGGAAACTAGGACGGGACCAAGGAGTGAGGGGCTAGGTGACAAGTTAGGCTCCTGAGTCGCGATGCTCAGGAGTCCCCCTTGGTGCACGAACAGCAAGTAGGGAGGTGAGATGTGGGTGGATCTACCGTTCTACGTCTGCAGAGCCCGGCCCCGCGCATACCTCACCCAGCATTAGCCTTTCGGAACTAAGGAGTGAGGGGCTACGTGACCAGTTAGGCTCCTGAGTCGTGATGCTCAGGAGTCCCCCTTGACGCCCAAACGGCCTTCGTACCTTGGCTCCGCTCAGGGAGAGACGCGCGATGAATCAGGCCCCGGGGGGGGGGGGGGGCTGGCTGGGTGGCGTGCGTTTGGGCGTGACCCAGGCGTAGCCCCCGTGCCCAGCCCCCTCGGGCGGCACTCCCGAGGGGAGGCGTTGCGATGAGGCTAGACACTGAGCTCTGGGCTCCTTGAGGTTGATGCGGCCTGGGGGCCACCCTCAGTTGTTTATCACCAGTGCAGAGCATAGCGCTTCCGTATGTGTATGGGCATAGCCGCTCCTCGGCAGTGTCGTCAGCCAGCGCAGAGCATGGTGCTTCCACTAGTACGTGGGAGGGGGCTCCCCTCCGGGAGGAGCCCCCGGGGCGTGTACAGCCCCACCTTGACACGTGGCTGGCACGGTAGGGCCTGGCGAGGTGTATCTGGGCACCCGTGAGCCAGCGCGGGACTCAAGGGGCCCTACCTCTAGGCGGGTTGCGCCTGGCACTGGGCCTTATCTTGTGATGTGTACCTGCAAATTTGGTTAGATGCCGGCACTCTACGTCCTCGGGTCCCGGCCCTCGAGCTGGTCTCAACCGTCGCTGGTATGCCAGGTCGCGATGCCGTGGACAAGGCCAGAGGGTGAGGGCTGGAGAGCCAGTAAGAGCCCTGAGTCGCAATGCTCAGGTACCCCCCCCTTTAACGTGCAAGTGGTCGGCATGGAGAAGAAGAGGTGCCGTGGACAGGCATCAAATAATCAAGCATGGTGGGTCGAACGCATAGCCGGAAATAAACGCAAAAGGGATACATGCCGCTGGGTCTGGCCCAAGCGACTTGGGGATGATGCAGCCCATGGGGCGCCCCCAACAAAGTAAGCTAACAACATGAAACAAAAGGGATACATGCCGCAGGGACGGACCCACGCGGCCTGGGAATAATGCAGCCCTAGGGGGCGCTCCTAGCTGGAAATGAAACTTGAAAGATGTCACCTGATGATGTTGAGGACGAAGGAGTGTTGGTGTAGCAGACTCGGTGGGCTGCGGAAGCCGATCCTCACGAGCCCCCAGGCCCAGGGGCCTCGGGAGGCTCCGGAGGCACTGGTGGCTCCTCGCGGACCATCTCCATCTCCCCTAGGGCTGCGGAACGCCTGGCCTCTTGAGCCTCCATGATACCCCTCATGAGGCGCTGTTACATGGCAGCCGCGTTCGGCAAGCCGTAAGGCATGTGAACGTAGCTGTGGGGAGGACCTTTGCAGCGCCCCACTCGCGAGGGCTAGAGGCGCTCTAGAGAGGCGGCTCGATTGAGCCCTGGTATGTCGATGCAGACGCGCAGCCCACCATCCTCGCTTGGATGGGGAGCCACAGCTGGTAGGTGGCGGCCGCCTTTCATGACTCTTGACTCCTGTAGCTCCTGAATGGCCTTGCTGACGAACTCCTGAGGGTCTGGCTCTCCTTGCCTTACTCCTTCTTGAGGGAAACATGCTTCGAAACATGCCTCCATGTGGTGCCCAAGCGCCTCCCTCGTGACCTTAGCCAGGTCGGTGGCCCTCCAGGGGAGAGCCCCCGAGCCCTGCCTGAGGAGGGCGCCGGGCGCACTTTCCTATGCAATGGAAGGAGGTTCCCCCTGGGCAGGCGCGGGCCCTGAGGGGCCGGGCCGGACGATGTCTTCTTCTTCTTGGGGGCGGTCTCGGGAAGCCTCCTGCTTCCGCGATCTGGGTCTTCCAGTGATGCGGCCTGAAAGGCTCGTTCCAGGGAACACACCGCATCCTTCTCTTCACAGGGCACCGTGATGACTCTACCACTTCCTGGCATCTTGAGGACATTGTAGCCGTGGTGAGTTACGGCCATGAACTTGGCCAGCGCTGGGTACCCAAGGATGGCGTTGTACGGCAGGCGAATGTGAGCGACGTCGAAGTCGACGAGCTCGGTGCGGTAGTTGTCGCGTGCCCCAAAGGTGACAGGGAGGCGGACCTGCCCAATCGGGACCAGGGAGCCGTCCGTGACTCCGGAGAAAGGCTTGGTTGGCTGAAGCTGGCTGTAGGGCACTTGGAGATTGTTGAATGTTTCCACGGACAGGACGTTGAGCCCTGCCCCGCCATCGATGAGGGTCCTGGTGACCACCATGTTGCTGATGATTGGGGAACAAAGCATCGGGAGGACTCCGGCTGTGGCTGCACACTTGAGCTGATCTACTGAGCTGAACGTGATGGCGCACGCTGACCACCTGAGGGGGCGCGTGGCTTCGAGCTTGGGGAGGACTGCATTCACTTCGCGGGCGAACTGCTTGAAGATGCGTTGAGAGGCTAGGGCTTGAGCCCCGCCCAGGATGCAGGCGATCGCGCGCGACTCCTAGAAGCCCCCAGCCCCCTCGTCCTGATGGCGGTCCTCGTTTCTCCTCGGCTGCGACGGCAGCGGAGGGAGGCTTGCGTTGCCTTGCGGGCCATCCTCGCGAGGCTGATTCATCCAGTCTTCCTCGCGAGGCGGGTCTTGCCAGTGATCCTCGCGAGATTGATCGCGCCACCCTTGGCGCGGGCAGCGGTCTTCCCAGCGTCCTGCGTTCCTTCCTCCTCCTCGACCGTAGCCCCGGTCACCGCGGTCGGGACGACGGCCGATCCTTCCTTCTCGCACGGCTCGGAGCTCTTGACATTCGTTGGTGTTGTGGGTGTGGAGGTCGTGGTACACACAGTACCGACTGCCCTTGGAAGATTCGGGCTGACCTCTGCCCCGCTTGGTGTCTGGTTCTACCGCGAGCACGGCAGCCCCCTTGCGCTTCACATCCTTGGCCTTGGTCTTCTTCTCTTCTGGGTCTGCGGAAGGCAGCTTGAGGAGGGAGAGATGCCCTTCCTCAGCCCTGGCGCACTTGGTTGCCAAGTTAAACAACTCCAAGGAAGTGCACAGGTCTTCATGCATCGCCAGCTCCTCCTTCATCTTGACATCGCGCACGCCATCGGAGAAGGCTGAGATGATGGCTTCCTCGGTCACCATGGGAATCTTGAGGCGCGCGTTGCTGAAGCGCTGGATGTACTTCTGCAGGGTCTCTCCGGGTTGTTGCTTGATGCAGCGCATGTCGCTCATGGCGGGTGGCCGGTCGCGAGTACCTTGGAAGTTGGCGATGAAGCGGGTGTGCATCTCGTCCCAGGAGGAGATCGTGCCTGGAGCCAGGTTCAGGAGCCAGGTGCGGGCCCCGTCCTTGAGCGCCATGGGAAACCAGTTCGCCATGACCTTCTCGTCTCTGTTGGAAGCTTCGATGCCCAGCTCATATAGCTGGAGGAACTCCGCAGGGTCGGCCGTGCCGTCATAACGAGGAGGCAGGTCTGGCTTGAACTTGCCGGGCCACGCGACGCTGCGTAGCTCGGTGGTGAAGGCACGACAGCCTGCTGTGGCCACGGGAGGCCTTGGGTGGCGGAGAGCTTGGTCTTGCAAGTCCCCACGCGCTGCAGCTGGGA
This sequence comes from Triticum monococcum, assembly GCA_034509565.1. Classification (NCBI taxonomy): domain Eukaryota; kingdom Viridiplantae; phylum Streptophyta; class Magnoliopsida; order Poales; family Poaceae; genus Triticum; species Triticum monococcum. Next base: position 253,966,297 of record CM067843.1, on the reverse strand, counting down.
GCAGCGCGGGGTCTTGACGTGCGGGAGCAGGAGCATGGTCGCGACGTGCTGGAGCAGGGAGCGCCCGGGCAGCTTCTTGTGGGCGAGGGACTTCTTGGCAGCTCTGCTCTTGCCGCGCTGGCACCTGACGGAGCGGGTTCCGCCCAGGGGCCACGCGCCTTGGAGCCATGGCGCCTTCTTGAGGAGGAGGCGGCTGGGGCGCCCCCGGAGCTTCATCGCCCACGCAGGTCGGGGTGCAGCGCAGCGGAACGGACGGCGTAGGAGAGTCCCCTGCGGCGCGAACAAGCTCGGCGACGCGGTCGAGCCATTCTTCGTAGACGTCGTCGATGGGATGGTAGCGCAGGAGCTCGTTTGCCGCGATGAGCGCAGCTCGAGCCTCCATGGGTGTGCGGAGCGCGCGGGACGAAGAACCAGCTAGGTGAGCGAGGGAGTAGCGGTGCGGCCGTCTTGCCGCACAGACGGATGCTGAGACGATGCTTGCTGCTCGTCCCCCGCCGGGCCGGTGGCGGCGTTGACGGTGGGTGACGGGGAACGGCAAGGACACCCGCCGACAGGAGCCGTCTGGGCGACGCGGGAAGCGAGAGCGGCCCGGCGCTCGGCGCGTGCCCGACGAGCGTCAGACATGGACGCGATGGTCGGAGGAGAACGGGGTGGTGGAAGACGAATTCCGGCGCACCCCTACCTGGCACGCCAAATGTCGGATTTCGGGTTCCGGCAGACCCTTGAGGGTCGAACACTGGGGTGTGCGCGGAGATTTCGCCTTCTACCTACCTGCACCCCTCCGCCTCGCTAAGATCTAAGCTATGGAAAGAACAACACAAGAGACACATGGTTTATACTGGTTCGGGCCACCGTTGTGGTGTAATACCCTACTCCAGTGTGTGGTCTGGTGGATTGCCTCTTGGGCTGATGATGATGAGCAATACAAGGAAGAACAGCCTCGCGAGGGTCTGCTCTTGGCTGGGGCGATGAACTGCTAGGAGGAGTTCAGTCGCCCTTCTCTCTCTCTCTCTCTCTCTCTCTCTCTCTTCTTGATTCTCTCTCTGATTCTGATCCCAGCTTGTTTTTGGGTTAGCCGATTCTTGATCCCCCCTACCCTGGGGGTGGATAGTCCTATTTATAGGCAAAGGCCCTGGGCCTCTTCCCAAATATTGAGCGGGAAGGGCGCCAACAATTAGCCATTTTGAAGGGGAACATCTGGTACACTTATCCTGACTAAAGTTGGTCCTCGCCTGCCAAAGGCTCTGGTGGTGACGCTGGCTTGGGCTCCATAATGACTTCCTCCCAGCCGTTGGACTGGTCTTGGTCTCGTTGCACCGAAACGGGTGCCTTTGTTTGATGCTCTCGCCTGTGCTTGCTCCCTTTGCACCAAAGAGGAAAGGAGGACACTGCGCGGGCTGGCGCCCGCCTGGCACCCTTGGTCGTCATGGCTTGCATCACGGGCACCTCGTGAGGTACCCCACCTTGATCTCTCCGCTTCCTCGCGAGCCAACTTGATGAGGCCGTGCCTGAGGAAGCTCCGAGTCATCCGCCCCACGAGGCTTGGCCCCTCGCGAGGGTCTTGGGTCTGTGTTGATGAAGATGGGCCATGCTGGGCCCCCCTTTGAGCCACGCCGCAGGCCGTAGGCAGGCAAGTCTGGGGAACCCCGTTCCCAGAATGCCGACAAATACTTACGCTACTTTGCTGCACCACCCTTTCCTCTTCAAGGGAAAACCAACGCAAGTGCTCAAGAGGTAGCTAGAAGGATTGATGGCGCCGTTGCCGGGGAGGCTCACGTGAAATCAAGTTAAAATTTTATTTCCCGTCAACGAGCCATTTCTGGCGCCGTTGCCGGGGAGGTCTACGCAAAAGTCAACATACCAAGTACCCATCACATACCCTTATCTCCCGCATTACATTATTTGCCATTTGCCTCTTGTTTTCCTCTCCCCCGCTTCCTCCTTGCCGTTTTATTTGCCCTCTCTTCTCGCTCGCCTTTTTTCCGCCATGTCTAAATCAAAAAGGGTTGGGGGTTCTCTCCAGAGCTTTAGTACTTTGGACAACCCTTCTATTCTCGCTAAGCTCATAAATAAGGATACTGTGGAAAAACCTACCAGAGTTATCAATGAGAATCTTAATAATTTTGATGAAGATGATTCTGGAATTTTTTGTTATTTACTTGATGAATCTTTGAAAGATGCTTGGTATAGACTATTAAGGATCAGGGCTAGCTATGTGCCTCAATACCAATTGAAGTTTACTTAAAAAACTTTTATATTGCCCTTCCTTCTTCTTTTAAGCATGTCTTAGATTCTATATTTGAAGAAGGTTTCCTTGAAGGGGATGTCGTAGACACTTATGAAAAAATGAAAACCATATTTGGGCACCCCATGAATGAGAAAGTTGAATCTACATCTCTTTTGCTCTCTTACCAGAACGAATCTATTAAAGAGATAAAGGCTAACCTAGATACAAATTTCCGTAACATACTTAATCTTTCCTCTACCATTAATATCCATGTGCTTTATCAAAATAGAAGGATTAATTCTATAGATAGCAAGTTTGCTCTTTTCTTTCCTAAGACCAAAGATGGCAATACCTAGATCTATCCTTGCTTGTTATGCCTAGCTAGGGGCGTTAAACGATAGCGCTTGTTGGGAGGCAACCCAATTTTATTTTTATTCCTTGCTTTTTACTCCTGTTTAGTAATAAATAATTTATCTATCCTCTGTTTTTGTTGTGTTTTTTGTGTTTAATTAGTGTTTGTGCCAAGTAGAACCGTTGGGAAGACTTGGGGAAAGTCTTGTTAATCTTGCTGTAAAAAACAGAAACTTTAGCGCTCACGAGAACTGCTGCCATTTTTATTTGGAAAGTGCGATTTAGTTAATTATTTTTGCAGATAATTAATGGATAAATTCCTCGCGTCCAGAAATTTATTTTAGAATTTTTCGGGTTCCAGATCTGGCGCTAGCTACAGATTAACAGACTGTTCTGTTTTTGACAGATTCTGTTTTTCGTGTGTTGTTTGCTTATTTTGATGAATCTATGGCTAGTAAAATAGTTTATAAACCATAGAGAAGTTGGAATACAGTAGGTTTAAGACCAATATAAATAAAGAATGAGTTCATTACATTACCTTGAAGTGGTCTTTTGTTTTCTTTCGCTAACGGAGCTCACGAGATTTCCTTCTTTAAGTTTTGTGTTGTGAAGTTTTCAAGTTTTGGGTAAAGATTTGATGGATTATGAAACAACGAGTGACAAGAGCCTAAGCTTGGGGATGCCCATGGCACCCCCAAGATAATCTAAGGACACCTAAAAGCCAAAGCTTGGGGATGCCCCGGAAGGCATCCCCTCTTTCGTCTACTTCTATCGGTAACTTTACTTGGAGCTATATTTTTATTCACCGCATGATATGTGTTTTGCTTGGAGCATCTCGTATGATTTGAGTCTTTATTTGTTAGTTTACCACAATCATCCTTTCTGTACACACCTTTTGAGAGAGACACACATGATTCGGAAATTATTAGAATACTCTATGTGCTTCACTTATATCTTTTGAGTTATATAGTTTTGCTCTAGTGCTTCACTTATATCTTTTAGAGCATGGTGGTGGATTTGTTTTATAGAAACTATTGATCTCTCATGATTCACTTAGATTATTTTGAGAGTCTTAAATAGCATGGTAATTTGCTTAAATAATCCTATATGCTAGGTATACAAGATTAATAATTAAAATTCTCTTAGGAGTGTGTTGAATATTATGAGAAGTTTGATGCTTGATAATTGTTTTGAGATATGGAGGTAGTGATATTAGAGTCATGCTAGTTGAGTAGTTGTGAATTTGAGAAATACTTGTGTTAAAGTTTGTGATTCCCGTAGCATGCACGTATGATGAACCGTTATGTGATGAAGTCGGAGCATGATTTATTTATTGATTGTCTTCCTTATGAGTGGCGGTCGGGGACGAGCGATGGTCTTTTCCTACCAATCTATCCCCTAGGAGCATGCGTGTAATACTTTGCTTTGATAACTTGTAGATTTTTGCAATAAGTATATGAGTTCTTTATGACTAATGTTGAGTCCATGGATCATACGCCCTCTCACCCTTCCATCATTGCTAGCCTCTCTAATACCGCGCACCTTTCGCCGGTATCATACACCCACCACATACCTTCCTCAAAACAGCCACCATACCTACCTATCATGGTATTTCCATAGCCATTCCGAGATATATTGCCATGCAACTTTCCACCGTTCTATTTACTATGACACACTCCATCATTGTCATATTTCTTTGCATGATCATGTAGTTGACATTGTATTTGTGGCAAAGCCACCGTTCATAATTATTTCATACATGTCACTCTTGATTCATTGCATATCCCGCTACACCGCCGGAGGCATTCATATAGAGTCATATCTTGTTCTAAGTATCGAGTTGTAATTCTTGAGTTGTAAGAAAACAAAAGTGTGATGATCATCATTATTAGAGCATTTTCCAAAGTGAGGAAAGGATGATGGTGACTATGATAACCCCACAAGTCGGGATGAGACTCCGGACTAAATAAAAAAGGCCATAAAAAGAGAAAAGGCCCAAATAAAAAATGAGAGAAAAAGAGAGAAGGGACAATGCTACTATCCTTTTATCACACTTGTGCTTCAAAGTAGCACCATGATCTTCATGATAGAGAGTCTCTTGTTTTGTCACTTTCATATACTAGTGGAAAATTTTCATTATAGAACTTGACTTGTATATTCCAATGATGGGCTTCCTCAAAATGCCCTAGGTCTTCGTGAGCAAGCAAGTTGGATGCACACCCACTTAGTTTCTTTTTTTGAGCTTTCATACACTTATAGCTCTAGTGCATCCGTTGCATGGCAATCCCTACTCACTCACATTGATATCTATTGATGGCATCTCCATAGCCCGTTGATACGCCTAGTTGATGTGAGACTATCTTCTCCCTTTTTGTTTCCTCCACAACCACCATTCTATTCAACCTAAAGTGCTATGTCCATGGCTCATGCTCATGTATTGTGTGAAGATTGAAAAAGTTTTGAGAATGTCAAAAGTATGAAACAATTGCTTGGTTTGTCATCGGGGTTGTGCATGATTTAAATACTTTGTGTGGTGAAGATAGAGCATAGCCAGACCATATGATTTTGTAGGGATAACTTTCTTTGGCCATGTTATTTTGAGAAGACATAATTACTTAGTTAGTATGCTTGAAGTATTGTTATTTTTATGTCAATATTAAACTTTTGTCTTGAATCTTTCAGATCTGAATATTCATTCCACAATTAAGAAGAATTACATTGAAATTATGCCAAGTAGCATTCCACATCAAAAATTCTATTTTTATCATTTACCTACTCGAGGACGAGCAGGAATTAAGCTTGGGGATGCTTGATACGTCTCCAACGTATCTATAATTTTTTATTGCTCCATGCTATATTATCTACTGTTTTGGACATTATTGGGCTTTATTATCCACTTTTATATTATTTTTGGGACTAACCTATTACCGGAGGCCCAACCCAGAATTGCTGTTTTTTTTGCCTATTTTAGGGTTTCGAAGAAAAGGAATATCAAACGGAGTCCAAATGGAATGAAACCTTCGGGAACGTGATTTTCTCACCGAACATGATCCAGGAGACTTGGACCCTACGTCAAGCAACCAATAGGGAGGCCACGAGGTAGGGGGCGTGCCTACCCCCCCCCCCCCCAGGCGCGCCCTCCACCCTCGTGGGCCCCTTGTTGCTCCACCAACGTACTTCTTCCTCCTATATATACCTACATACCCCCAAACGATCAGATACGGAGCCAAAACCCTAATTCCACCGCCGTAACTTTCTATATCCACGAGATCCCATCTTGGGGCCTGTTCCGGAGCTCCGCCGGAGGGGGCATCGATCACGGAGGGCTTCTACATCAACACCATAGCCTCTCTGATGAAGTGTGAGTAGTTTACCTCAGACCTACAGGTCCATAGTTATTAGCTAGATGACTTCTTCTCTCTTTTTGGATCTCAATACAAAGTTCTCCCCCTCTCTTGTGGAGATCTATTCGATGTAATCTTCTTTTGCGGTGTGTTTGTTGAGACCGATGAATTATGGGTTTATGATCAAGTTTATCTATGAACAATATTTGAATCTTCTCTGAATTCTTTTATGTATGATTGGTTATCTTTGCAAGTCTCTTCGAATTATTAGTTTGGTTTGGCCTACTAGATTGATCTTTCTTGCAATGGGAGAAGTGCTTAGCTTTGGGTTCAATCTTGCGGTGTCCTTTCCCAGTGATAGTAGGGGCAGCAAGGCACGTATTGTATTGTTGCCATCGAGGATAACAAGATGGGTTTTTTATCATATTGCATGAATTTATCCCTCTACATCATGTCATCTTGCTTAAGGCGTTACTCTGTTCTTATGAACTTAATACTCTAGATGCATGCTGGATAGCGGTCGATGTGTGGAGTAATAGTAGTAGATGCAGGCAGGAGTCGGTCTACTTGTCTTGGACGTGATGCCTATATACATGATCATACCTAGATATTCTCATAACTATGCTCAATTTTGTCAATTGCTCAACAGTAATTTGTTCACTCACCGTAAAATACCTATGCACTTGAGAGAACCCACTAGTGAAACCTATGGCCCCGGGGTCTATCTCTATCATATTAATCTTCCAATACTTAGTTATTTTCATTGCTTTTATTTTTCTTTGCATCTTTATCATAAAAATACCAAAAATATTATCTTATCGTATCTATCAGATCTCACTCTCGTAAGTGACCGTGTAGGGATTGACAACCCCTTATCGCGTTGGTTGCGAGGATTTATTTGTTTTGTGTAGGTGCGAGGGACTCGCGCGTAGCCTCCTACTGGATTGATACCTTGGTTCTCAAAAACTGAGGGAAATACTTACGCTACTTTGCTGCACCACCCTTTCCTCTTCAAGGGAAAACCAATGCAAGTGCTCAAGAGGTAGCACGTCTTGATTGTGAAGCTATTGCTGGGCTGCCCTATCTGGAAGAAGCTCTTGACTGCTTCAGGGAGGTTGGTCTTCTGTCGTTCGTTACAGACAAAGAGCACTAGAATGAAGAGCTTCTGCTGCAGTTCTATGCCACACTTCACATTCGTGGCTACAACAGGGATCTGAAGACATGGATCCTTGAGTGGATGTCAGGTGATGTGCACGATGAAGCCAAAGCTCAAGACATCATCAAGATTACTTCCCTGCCCTCTCCAGGCGAGTTCTACGAGCCTGGTTGTCAGTGTCATCGCGATGAACTGTAGAGTATCTTCCAGAGGCCCGAGCCAAATATGAGTGATATGCTAAGTATGATGAAGCCATTGCCTTCTGATGCTGAATACCCCAAAGAGTTCTTTGTCAAGGACCACGAGTACTTGCCCCGCACTGTTTATCATATTCTGAGGCGTACTCTATGGCCGATCAAGAGACACTCTTCTAAAGCCAAACTAGAAGGAGCCATGAAGACTTTGGTGTTTTATATCATCAATGGCATCAGATTCAACACCCAGGATTTCTTCATCAGACAATTTGCTGCATCTGGGGTTGATCTGGTTGGCTTGAAGTTCTATGCTCCATGGGTGATGCGCCTGATCAAGCTCCATTCTTCTGTTGACTATCAGCCCTCAGCGCGCAACCATCTTATCTTCCTGCCTGAGGTTGATGTGTCCATTGAAGCCATCTACCCAAAGCCTGCCAAGCAACCTCTATATCTTCACAATGCTAATCATCAAAGCTTCTCGCAACCAATGGAGGGAATTCTTGTCCCCAATCCTGCAACTCCAACTTATCCTCTGGCTGGCAATACGTGTATGCCCCATTGTGCAAACACCGAAGCCATTGACAGTACAATTGCTCAAAGGCCTCGAAAGCATTCTCGTGTACTCAATGACCGAGAGCTTCTCATGGCCTTACATCAGAAGCAGGATAGGCATCATGACTGGCTCAAGCGTCAGATGTAGAGTATCTTGGTGGATGTCAATCACGTTCGAAATTTGGCCACCAAGAACTCGTTCATTGCCCATGAAGCATGTCGGCGGTCCTGGAAGAGTCTCACACTGCTATGCTCTGAAGATGATCTTCGCGGAGATGGCTTCACTGAGGGCTTCAAGTTTGATTCCAGGCCTCCCCAAAATGCAAGCTAGCGTCGCACTCCCTCAATTGAAGATTCTGAGCGTTCATCTTCGGCTGCAACTGTTGTTGCATGAGTCGTCTATGAAGAAGATGACGCCACTTCACCGACCATGGCTACACTGCATCAGGCCCGTCTGCACCACCGAACTCCAATGTCGACCATGCTCCTTCATCTACTCCTGATGGGAATGAGTAGATACTCTATGTCTTCAAACCTTTTTGGTCCTTACTAACAAAAGGAGGAGAAGCTTATGAGTTGATAGTCTTCAAGCGGGTCCTTATGGGTGGTTGCATTATTTTTGCTAAGTCTTTACAACTCTCGTCTTTTGAAACATTTGGTTCTCTAAGTTGTAACACTTAAACTCGATGGTCGTCTGCTACTTTTTCTGCCACTTTGTGACGCGGTAAATCCCGCATGAAGCCATTCCGCAGACGTCCATTTTTCATTATGCATGTCATTATCTTCGTTATCCTTTTATATGCATGATGAATTGTCTTCATAAGTTTAAGAGGATCTCCACAAGTAAAACCTGCCATGTGCATTTGCATTCAAAATCAAACTACTTATATGCACATCTTCAGGGCGAGCCTTTTGCTACTTATGAAGACAATACCTTAATCGTTAAACTTTCCCATATTTTTATCCCCGTTGAAAACTTCAACCGGTTTGTCATCAATCACCAAAAAGGGGGAGATTGTAAGTGCATCTAGTGCCACCCTTAGTTGGTTTTGGAGTATTGACGACAAACTTGGTTGAGGAACTAATGTGTTTGTGAGATTGCAGGATAACACATGTAGTAGTCCCGTATTGATTCGGTTTGCCTACCAGAGATGACCCCTAAAAATGTATGAAGACATTGAAGACAATGGTGGTCTATGAAGTTATTCATAGTGAAGATTATGACATGAGAAGACATTTGAATGAAGACTATGGAGTGCGAAGACATAGTTGTTTTGTAGTTTCCTTTTCTTCTTTGTTGAGTCATAGGGACTACCGTACTGTTAAGTGGGGTCCAAGTGAACAAAGTCAGAGTGACTGATGTGATGCTCAACCAAATCCTATGTCTTCGAGCAAAGACAATGAGAGCAAATCATATCCAGAGCTGGATGAGTCAGCTTTACTTGTAGCCCAAGTCAAGCTGTCGCGTGTGTTTGAAATCTGACCGTTGGACACGTGTCAATTCCTTAGTGACCCAGGGTCATTTTGGACAAATCAGGTCGGGTTGCCTCCTGGATATAAATATTCCACCCCTACACCATAAATTGGTGGCTGCTCAGAATTAGTGCATGGCTTTTGTCGTTTGAGAGCAACCCACCTCCGAAGCATTTGAGAGAGAGATCCTTGCGAGGACAAAGCCCTATACACCTAGAGCCAAAGAGAGTTAGGCATCACTGAAGTCTTTCTATCCGCGTGATCTGAAGACTTGTTACACTTGAGGACTGTGAATCCTCCAGCCGGTTAGGCGTCGCGTTCTGAGCATCCAAGAGTCATTGTGGATTGCTGGTGAATGAAGTCTATGAAAGTTTGGAATTCTACCTTGAAGACTTACCAGAGTGATTTGGCGAGGACTGTGTGTCCTTAGCTCAAGGGGAATAAGGTGAAGACGCGGTCTTCCGAGTTAAATCTCAGCCTCCCTAACCAGACGTACAGTTGTCACATCAACTGGAACTGGTCAACCAAATCCTTGTCTTCACCAAGCTACCGGTTCTATCCTTCACTTCCCTTTACTTTACAGTTTGTCTTTGTGAAGTCATTGCCTACCTGTATGATCTGATTGACTTCACTAAGTGAAGATTGTTTACTGTTTGGCTTCATACTATCTTCCATCCTGATCCATACTGCCTAGTTGTTGATAGTCTTCATGCTTTCACTTCATTACTTACTTGACTATGGCTTGCCTAGAGTAGTCTACCTTCCACTGCATATCAATAGGATCATTTCTACTGTTTGTCTTCAAAGCCCCCGTGTTTTGAAGACTTTCATAAAAATCGCCTATTCACCCCCCTCTAGTCGATAACTATCACTTTTAGGATGACCTAAGGTTTATCAATCCGTGGGAAGCATAGGATGGAGATGGTCTCTCTCAAACAATCCTGCAACCAAATAATAAAAAGTCTCTTGTGTCCCCAACACAACAAATACAATGGTAAATTGTATAGGTGCACTAGATCAGCGAAGAGATGGTGATACAAGTGTATTAATGATAGTAGATATTGATTTTTGTAATAGTAACAATAAAAAACAGCAAGGTAGCAAGTAACAAAATTGAGTATTGCAATGCTTGAGAACAAGCACTAGTAGAAAAAAGGATCAAATGTTCAGCTCATTGGTGCCGGTTTGAATTTGAGCCGTCACTAATGTGTCCATTAGTGCCGGTTCCAACAGCTAGCTGGGCCGCTCTCATTAGTATTGGTTCTTGCCGAACTTTTAGCACCGGTTCGTGCCACAAACCGGTACTAATGAGAGTGGTGGCAGGATGTTGTTAGTCTGGGGCCCCACCATCACCTTTAGTACCGGTTTGTGTCACGAACCGGTACTAAAGGTCGCCCTATATAAACCCTTCGTCCACCCGAGCTTGCTTCTTCCCCTTTCCCCTCTCCTCTGTTCTTCCCTTCCTCTCGATCTCATCACAAATTTTGCCCAAATTTTGTCAAGATTTGAAGGCCCCCCATCCATTCAAATGATCACAAGGGTTAGCAACTTTGTCCTTTAATCTCTCATTGCTAGATTAGCTCTTGCAATGGTTTATATAGTGATTAATCTATGGGTTTTAGTAATTTGGGAGGAATTATATGTGGTAGTATTTGATTTATATGCAATTTGAGGTCAAAATAACACTTAGTTTGCATATGTAGGTGTGGTTTACTTAGTGCCTTCTAAATCTCCATCGTAACCACCGTCGATCGCCTGCACCGTCCCATCGCCGGCACCACCTTGCGGTGAGCCTCTTGTTCATGAATTTTTTATATAAAAAATTGATGCTTGTGTGATTTGGATATATAGTTACTCATATAATTATCTTACACGTACGTTGTTTGTTATACGTAGTGCCATGGTTTTGATATCCGTCCTCGTCGGCCCTTGTCCTTGTTATGATTCGGATGTGGTATATTCTCTTTTAGAACTATTTGTTGAATTTTGTGTTTATGACAAATTATGCCCATCAAGTTGACATAGATATTTTTATGTAGGAGGTATGTGAACCGGAAATTCCAACCGACCCTATTGTCGAGAGGTTAAATTTAGTTGAAAGAGAAAACGAGTATTTGAAAGAAGGATTGAGGGGGAGAAGATGGAATTGGAGTTGCATGTTGCTGATGTCATTGATGATCACAAGATCAAGATGGAGAAAATGCCCTTGAAGATTAGAAAGATTAGAAAATATGCCATTCATAGTGAGGCTTGGTATCATTATGCCGTTGGATCAATTGTTACCTTAGTTGCGATCTTGATCACATTTTTTGTTGCATTTAAATGCTTTAGCTAGAGAGTTATTTGTTTGTTGCATTTAAGTGTTGTATGAACTTGTATTAATTTGGTCTTTTTGGTGTTGTGTAATGAAGATGAGCCAACAATGGATGTATGATGAATGATGCTCTCCTGAGTTCATTAATGGCATGCAAACTTTTCTGCTTGCGGCTGAGGCAAACAAGCGGGAGGATGGTTTTATGCCTTGTCCATGTGCTGGCTGTAAGAATGATCACAATTACTCTAAGTCAAGAACCATTCACGTCCACCCGTTTGAGTCTGGTTTCATGCCCCACTATAATGCTTGGACCAAGCACGGAGAAAGAGGGGTTATGATGGAAGACAATGAAAAAGAAGAGGACAATGACAACTATCTTGGCCATGGGTTCCCTGAATATGATGATACAACAATGGGGGAAGTAGCTGAGCCGGCAATGCGGGAAGAAGCTGAAGAAGAGGCATCAGATGAGCCCACTGATGATCTAGGCAGGGCCATTGCCGATGCAAAGAGAAACTGCGCAAGTGATTTGGAGAAGAAGAAGTTGCAGTGCATGTTAGAGGATCACAAGAAATTGTTGTACCCGAATTGCGAAGATGAGAAGAAAAAGTTGGGCACCACACTGGAATTGCTGCAATGGAAGGCAGAGAATGGTGTATCTAACAAGGGATTTGGAAAGTTGCTGGTAATGATAAAGAATATGCTTCCAAAGGACAATGAATTGCCCGAGAGTACGTACGAAGCAAAGAAGACTAGCTGCCCTCTAGGGTTAGAGGTGCAGAAGATACATGCATGCCCTAATGACTGCATCCTCTACCATGATGAGTACGAGGATTTGAACGCTTGCCCGGTATGCGGTGCATTACGCTATAAGATCAGCCACGATGACCCTGGTGATGTCGAGGGCAAATTCCCTAGGAAGAAGATTCCTGCCAAGGTGATGTGGTATGCTCCTATAATACCATGGTTGAAACGTTTGTTCCAAAACAAAGAGCATGCCAAGGCGATGCGATGGCATAGAGAAGACCGTAAGAAAGACGGAAAGTTGAGAGTACCCGCTGACGGGTCGCAGTGGAGAAAAATCGAGAGAAAGTACATGAAGGAGTTTGTAGGTGACGCAAGGAACATATGGTTTGGTCTATGCGTAGATGGCATTAATCCTTTTGGGGAGCAGAGCAGCAACCATAGCACCTGGCCTGTGACTCTATGTTTGTATAACCTTCCTCTTTGGTTGTGCATGAAGCGGAAGTTCATTATGATTCCAGTGCTCATCCAAGGCCCTAAGCAACCCGGCAACGACATTGATGTGTACCTAAGGCCATTACTTGAAGAACTCTTACAGCTGTGGAATGGAACAGGTGTACATGCATGGGATGAGCACATGGTGGAAGAATTTGACCTAAAGGCGTTGCTGTTCATGACCATCAATGATTAGCCTGCTCTCAGTAACCTATCAGGACAGACAAACAAGGGATACCGCGCATGCACGCACTGCTTGGATGATACCAACAATATATATTTGGGTAATTCTAGGAAGAATGTGTACCTGGGACATCGTCGATTTCTTCCAAGCAGGCATCCCATAAGAAAGAAAGGCAAGCATTTCAAAGGTGAGGCGGATCACTGTATGAAGCCTCGCCACGGTACTGGTGCTGATGTACATGATATGGTCAGGGATTTGAAGGTAGTCTTTGGGAAGGGTCCTAGCGGACAACCTGTTCCGAATGACGCTGACGGACGTGCACCCATGTGGAAGAAGAAATCTATATTTTGGGACCTTCCCTATTGGAAAGACCTAGAGGTCTGCTTCGCAATCGACGTGATGCACGTGACGAAGAATCTTTGCGTGACCCTGCTTGGCTTCTTGGTCGTGTATGGGAAGACAAAATATACACTTGAGGCACGGGAGGACCAGCAACGTATGCACGGAAAAGACGGCATACATCAGGGTCATGCCAGCTATGCTCTTACCAAAGAAGAGAAGGAAATCTTCTTTGAATGCCTGCTCAGTATTAAGGTACCGTCTGGATTCTCGTCGAATATAAAGGGAATAATAAATATGGTAGAGAAAAAGTTCCAAAACCTAAAGTCTCATGACTGCCACGTGATTATGACACAACTGCTTCCGGTTGCATTGAGGGGGCTTCTACCGGAAAACGTTCGATTAGCCATTCTGAAGCTATGTGCATTCCTCAATGCAATCTCTCAGAAGGTAATCGATCCCGAAATCATACCAAGTTTAGAGAATGATTTGGTGCAATGTCTTGTCAGTTTCGAGTTGGTGTTCCCACCATCCTTCTTCAACATCATGACGCACGTCCTAGTTCACCTATGTGAAGAGATTAACGTTTTGGGTCCTGTATTTCTACACAATATGTTCCCCTTTGAGAGGTTCATGGGAGTCTTAAAGAAATATGTTCATAACCGTGCTAGGACAAAAGGAAGCATCTCCAAGATCCATGAAAATGAGGAGGTCATTGAGTTTTGTATTGACTTTATTCCTGACCTTAAGCCGATTGGTGTTCCTGAATCACGACATAAGGGCAGACTGGATGGAAAAGGCACGCTAGGAGGGAATCAAATAATATGTATGGACGGACATTCTCTCACTGAAGCACACTACACAGTTCTACAGAATTCCGCCTTGGTGGCTCCGTATATGGAGGAACACAAAAAAATTCTACGCTCCAAACACCCGGAGCGGTCTGTTGACTAGATTACATGTGAACAAACGGGGACTTTCGCCGGCTGGTTGCAGACATGTGCCATGCATGATGCCTCTATTGAAGATGACATGTACTTGTTGTCCCAGTTACCATCTTCGAATATAATGACTTTGAAAGGGTACGGGATAAATGGGAATACATTTTACACGATCGCCCAAGATAAGAAGAGCACCAACCAAAACAGTGGTGTCCGCTTTGATGCGGCAACCAAGACGGGAAAGGAAACATATTATGGTTACATAGAGGACATATGGGAACTTGACTATGACGTGGTTTGAAGGTCCCTTTGTTTCGGTGCAAATGGGTCAATATGACACGAGGCAGGTGTTGTGGTTCTAAGACTGATAGTAGAATGGGGGTAGGTATGAGGAGGCAAGATCCTAGCTATGGTGAAGTTGTACACACAAGATTTATGAGTTCAGGCCCTTCACGGTGGAAGTAATAGCCCTACGTCTTGGTGCCCGGAGGCAGTCGACTGGATTATATGTGTGTGGTGTTACAGGGGGTGCGAACCCTTGTCCCTGAGGAGGGGGATGGCTTATATAGAGTTCGCCAGAACTCTCCCGCCCTCAGTTACAAAGGGTTTAAGGTACATAAATATGGGGCGTTTCTGGTAACACTAGTAATAAAGTGACATAAATGATCATTAAGTCTACAGAGTAAACGCCCGACCGTTGCTTTTCAGAGTGGCTTTCGATCTTCTATCTGTCGAGTGATCATTACTTTGGTCGAGTGACATAGAGTCTTCCGAGTGGAACGTTTCTGGTCGAGTGTGGAATGCTTCTGTCTTTAGGGTGATGTCCTATGGGAGGGTGCCTATGTCAGGCATATGACCCTACCCTAGGTACATAGCTTCATCATTAGCCCCCGAATGGTTCAGGGTTCGAGTGGAGAAGGAGTTGAAAATAGTCCCGACTCAATTCTTACGCTTCGGAAGCGTCTTGTTAGGATCAATGAACAACATGATGGCTTAAACTTCTTTTTCAGTCGCCTTGATCCATTCTTAGTTTGTCGAATGAACTTTTGCTGATAAGTTCCGAGTGTTGATATGAAAGAAACCTTTAGTCTGACAGGTTGCTCTGCAGTTCCTGGATCTTATGAGATACGAAATTTTGGGAAGCGCGCGGCATGGAGGAGGCCGCAGTATACGGGATGGATTAGGCAGGGGCGCCTAGATCACCATACCACCTTTTTCGCCACGTACCGAGTGAGCGACAGTTGCGGGATTTGACACGATTGCCCGGGCCCAGTTGTCAGTGATGTCTACTACACAACCTTCTTCTTGTAGACGTTGTTGGGCCTCCAAGTGCAGAGGTTTGTAGGACAGTAGAAAATTTTCCTCAAGTGGATGACCTAAGGTTTGTCAATCCGTGGGAGGCATAGGATGAAGATGGTCTCTCTCAAAGAACCCTGCAACCAAATAACAAAGAGTCTCTTGTGTCCCCAACACACCCAATACAATGGTAAATTGTATAGGTGCACTAGTTTGGCAAAGAGATGGTGATACAACAGCAATATGGATACTAGGTATAGGTTTTTCTAATCTTAAAATATAAAAACGACAAGGTAACTAATGATAAAAGTGAGCACAAACAGTATTGCAATGCGTTGAAACAAGGCCTAGGGTTCATACTTTCACTAGTGCAAGTTCTCTCAACAATAATAACATAATTGGATCATATAACTATCCCTCAACATGCAACAAAGAGTCACTCCAAAGTCACTAATAGCGGAGAACAAACGAAGAGATTATTGTAGGATATGAAACCACCTCAAAGTTATCCTTTCTGATCGATCTATTCAAGAGTCCGTAGTAAAATAACATGAAGCTATTCTTTCCGTTCGATCTATCATAGAGTTCGTACTAGAATAACACCTTAAGACACAAATCAACCAAAACCCTAATGTCACCTAGATACTCCATTGTCACCTCAAGTATCCGTGGGATTGATTATACGATATGCATCACACAATCTCAAATTCATCTATTCAACCAACACAAAGAACTTCAAAGAGTGCCCCAAAGTTTCTACAAAGAGTCAAGACGAAAACGTGTGCCAACCCCTATGCATAAGTTCACGAGGTCTCGGAACTCGCAAGTTGATCACCAAAAAGTACATCAAGTGGATCACATGATATCCCATTGTCACCACAGATAAGCACAAGCGAGACAGACATCAAGTGTTCTCAAATCCTTAAAGACTCAATCCGATAAGATAACTTCAAAGGGAAAACTCAAGTCATCACAAGAGAGTAGAGGGGGCGAAACATCATAAGATCCAACTATAATAGCAAAGCTCGCGATACATCAAGATTGTTCCGCCTCAAGAACACGAGAGAGAGAGAGAGAGAGAGAGAGAGATCAAACACATAGCTACTGGTACATACCCTCAGCCTCGAGGGTGAACTACTCCCTCCTTGTCATGGAGAGTGCCGGGATGATGAAGATGGCCACCGGAGAGGGATCCCCCCTTCAGCAGGGTGCCAGAACGGGTCTAGATTGGTTTTCGATGGCTACAGAGGCTTCTGGCGGCGGAACTCCCGATCTATTCTGCTCTCCGATGTTTTTAGGGTATATTGATATATATAGGCGAAAGAAGTCGGTCACGGGAGCCACAAGGGGCCCACGAGGGTGGGGGCGCGCCTCCTTGCCTCGTGGCCACCTCAAATCTTCCTTGACTTCAACTCCAAGTCTCCTAGATCATGTTCGTTCCAAAAATCACGCTCCCGAAGGTTTCATTCCGTTTGATATTCCTTTTCTGCGAAACACTGAAACAAGGGGAAAACAGGAACTGGCATTGGGCTCTGGGTTAATAGGTTAGTCCCAAAATTAATATAAAGGTGCATAATAACGCCCATAAAGATCCAAAACAGATAATATAATAGCATGGAAAATCAAAAATTATAGATATGTTGGAGACATATTAGCATTCCCAAGCTTAATTCCTACTCGTCCTCGAGTAGGTAAATGATAAAAACAGAAATTTTGATGTGGAATGCTTCCTAACATATTTCTCAATGTAATATTTCTTTATTGTGGCATGAATGTTCAGATCCATAAGATTCAAGACAAAAGTTTAATATTGACATAAAAATAATAATACTTCAAGCATACTAACAAAGGAATCATGTCTTCTCAAAATAACATGGCCAAAGAAAGCTATCCCTACAAAATCATATAGTCTGGCTATGCTCTATCTTCATCACACAAAATATTTAAATCATGCACAACCCTGATGACAAGCCAAGCAATTGTTTCATACTTTTGATGTTCTCAAACTTTTTCAATCTTCACGCAATACATGAGCGTGAGCCATGGACATAGCACTAGGTGGAATAGAATGGTGGTTGTGGAGAAGACAAAAAGGAGAAGATAGTCTCACATCAACTAGGCGTATCAACGGGCTATGGAGATGCCCATCAATAGATATCAATGTGAGTGAGTAGGGATTGCCATGCAACGGATGCACTAGAGCTATAAGTGTATGAAAGCTCAACAAAAGAAACTAGTGGGTGTGCATCCAACTCGCTTGCTCACGAAGACCTAGGGCATTTTGAGGAAGCCCGTCATTGGAATATACAAGCCAAGTTCTATAATAAAAGAATCCCACTAGTATATGAAAGTGACAATATAGGAGACTCTCTATCATGAGGATCATGGTGCTACTTTGAAGCACAAGTGTGGTAAAAGGATAGTAGCATTGTCCCTTCTCTCTTTTTCTCTCATTTTTTGGGCCTTCTCCTTTTTTTGGCCTTTCTTTTTTTATTTTATTTTTCGCCCGGAGTCTCATCCCGACTTGTGGGGGAATCATAGTGTCCATCATCCTTTCCTCACTTGGGACAATGCTCTAATAATGATGATCATCACACTTTATTTACTTACAACTCAAGAATTACAACTCGATACTTAGAACAAAATATGACTCTATGTGAATGCCTCCGGCGGTGTATCGGGATGTGCAATGATGCATGAGTGACATGTATGAAGAATTATGAACGGTGGCTTTGCCACAAATACGATGTCAACTACATGATCATGCAAGCAATATGACAATGATGAAGCATGTCATAATAACGGAATGGTGGAAAGTTGCATGGCAATAGATCTCGGAATGGCTATGGAAATGCTATAATAGGTAGGTATGGTGGCTGTTTTGAGGAAGGTATATGGTGGGTTCATGGTACCGGTGAAAGTTGCGCGGTACTAGAGAGGCTAGAAATTGTGGAAGGGTGAGGGTGCGTATAATCCATGGACTCAACATTAGTCATAAAGAACTCACATACTTATTGCAAAAATCTATTAGTTACCGAAACGAAGTATTACACGCATGCTCCTAGGGGGGATAGATTGGTAGGAAAAGACCATCGCTCATCCCCGACCGCCACTCATAAGGAAGACAATCAATAAATAAATCATGCTCCAACTTCGTCACATAACGGTTCACCATACGTGCATGCTACGGGAATCACAAACCTCAACACAAGTATTTCTCAAATTCATAACTACTCAACTAGCATGACTCTAATATCACCATCTCCATGTCTCAAAACAATTGTCAAGTATCAAACCTCTCATAGTATTCAATGCACTTATATGAAAGTTTTTATTATTGCCATGTTGTTCTAAAGGACTCTCAAAATAATATAAGTGAAGCATAAGAGATCAATTATTTCTAAAAAATAGAACCACCGTCGTGCTCTAAAACATATAAGTGAAGCACTAGAGCAAATGACAAACTACTCCGAAAGATATAAGTGAAGATCAATGAGTAGTCGAATAATTATGCAACTATGTGAAGACTCTCTAACATTTAATAATTTCAGATCTTGGTATTTTATTCAAACAGCAAGCAAAGCAAAAGGAAATAAAATGACGCTCCAAGCAAAACACATATCATGTGGTAAATAAAAATATAGCTATAAGTAAAGTTACCGATGAAAGAAGACGAAGAGGGGATGCCTTCCGGGGCATCCCCAAGCTTAGGCTCCTGCCACTCCTTATTCCATAGTCCATCGAATCTTTACCCAAAACTTAAAAACTTCACAACACAAAACTTAGCAGAAAACTCGTAAGCTCCGTTAGCGAAAGAAAACAAAACACCACTTCAAGGTACAGTAATGAACTCATTCTCATTCTTTATTTATATTGGTGTTAAACCTACTGTATTCCAACTTCTCTATGGTTTATAAACTCTTTTATTAGCCACGGATTCATCAAAATAAGGAAACAACACATGAAAAACAGAATCTGTCAAAAACAGAACAGTCTGAAGTAATCTGTAACTAACGCAAACTTCTAGAACCCAAAAGTCCTGAGAAATTAGGAAGTCCTAGGCAATTTGTTTATTAATCTACTGCAAGTGGAATTGGTATTTTATCGCTCTCTGGTAAAAAAATGAATATTATTCTAGTGAGCGCATACTTTCTGTTTTTATCATCAAGATCAAACAACAATCACCCAAGAAGATCCTAAAGGCTTTACTTGCCACAAACACTAATTAAAACATAAAAAACACAATCATAATAGAGGATATATGATTTATTTATTACTAAACAGGAACAAAAAGGAAGGAACAAAAATAAAATTGGGTTGCCTCCCAACAAGCGCTATCGTTTAACGCCCCTAGCTAGGCATGATGATTTCAATGATGCTCACATAAAAGATAAGAATTTAAACATAAAGAGAGCATCATGAAGAATATGACTAGCACATTTAAGTCTAACCCACTTCTTATGCATAGTGGTTTTGTGAGCAAACAATTTATGGGAACAATAATCAACTAGCACAGGAAGGCAAAACAAGCATAACTTTAAAACTTTAAGCACATAGAGAGGAAACTTGATAGTATTGCAATTCCTACAAGCATATGTTCCTCCCTCATAATAATTTTCAGTAGCATCATGAATGAATTCAACAATATAACTATCACATAAAGCATTCTTTTCATGATCTACAAGCATAGAAATTTTATTACTCACCACATAAGCGAATTTCTTCTCATGAATAATAGTGGGAGGAAACTCAACAAAATAATTACCATGTGAGGCATAATCCAATTGAAAACTAAAATCATGATGACAAGTTTGATGGTTATCATTATTCTTAATAGCATACAAGTCATCACAATAATCATCATAGATAGCAACTTTGTTCTCATAATCAATTGGAACCTCTTCCGAAATAGTGGAATCATTACTCAATAAAGTCATGACCTCTCCAAATACACTTTCATCAATATAATCATCATAAATAGGAGGCATGCTATCATCATAATAAATTTTCTCATCAAACCATGGGAGACAAAAAATATCATCTTCATCAAACATAGCTTCCCCAAGCTTGTGGCTTTGCATATCATTAGCATCATGGATATTCAAGGAATTCATACTAACAACATTGCAATCATGCTCATCATTCAAAGATTTAGTGCCAAACATTTTAGAGACTTCTTCTTCTAGCATTTGAGCACAATTTTCCTTTCCATCATTCTCACGAAAGATATTAAAAATATGAAGCGTATGAGGCAAACTCAATTCCATTTTTTGTAGTTTTCTTTTATAAACTAAACTAGTGCTAAAACAAGAAACAAAAAGATCTGATTGCAAGATCTAAAGATATACCTTCAAGCGCTAACCTCCCTGGCAATGGCGCTAGAAAAGAGCTTGATGTCTACTACACAACCTTCTTCTTGTAGACGTTGTTGGGCCTCCAAGTGCAGAGGTTTGTAGGACAGTAGCAAATTTCCCTCAAGTGGATGACCTAAGGTTTATCAATCCGTGGGAGGCATAGGATGAAGATGGTCTCTCTCAAACAACCCTGCAACCAAATAACAAAGAGTCTCTTGTGTCCCCAACACACCCAATACAATGGTAAATTGTATAGGTGCACTAGTTCGGCAAAGAGATGGTGATACAAGTGCAATATGGATAGTAGATATAGGTTTTTGTAATCTGAAAATATAAAAACAGCAAGGTAACTAATGATAAAAGTGAGCACAAACGGTATTGCAATGCGTTGAAACAAGGCCTAGGGTTCATACTTTCACTAGTGCAAGTTCTCTCAACAATAATAACATAATTGGATCATATAACTATCTCTCAACATGCAACAAAGAGTCACTCCAAAGTCACTAATAGCGGAGAACAAACAAAGAGATTATTGTAGGGTATGAAACCACCTCAAAGTTATCCTTTCTGATCGATCTATTCAAGAGTCTATAGTAAAATAACATGAAGCTATTCTTTCCGTTCGATCTATCATAGAGTTTGTACTAGAATAACACCTTAAGACACAAATCAACCAAAACCCTAATGTCACCTAGATACTCCAATGTCACCTCAAGTATCCATGGGTATGATTATACGATATGCATCACACAATCTCAGATTCATCTATTCAACCAACACAAAGAACTTCAAAGAGTGCCCCAAAGTTTCTCTCGAAGAGTCAAGACGAAAACGTGTGCCAACCCCTATGCATAAGTTCACGAGGTCACGAAACTCGCAAGTTGATCATCAAAACATACATCAAGTGGATCACATGATATCCCATTCTCACCATACATAAGCACATGCAAGACATACATCAAGTGTTCTCAAATCCTTAAAGACTCAATCCGATAAGATAACTTCAAAGGGAAAACTCAATTCATCACAAGAGAGTGGAGGGGGAGAAACATCAGAAGATCCAACTATAATAGCAAAGCTCGCGATACATCAAGATCGTTCCACCTCAAGAACACGAGAGAGAGAGAGAGAGATCAAACACATAGCTACTGGTACATACCCTCAGCCCCGAGGGTGAACTACTCCCTCCTCGTCATGCAGAGCGCTGGGATGATGAAGATGGCCACCGGAGAGGGATCCCCCCCTCCGGCAGGGTGCCAGAACAGGTCTAGATTGGTTTTCGGTGGCTACTGAGGCTTCTGGCGGCGGAACTCCCGATCTATTCTGCTCTCCAATGTTTTTAGGGTATATTGATATATATAGGCGAAAGAAGTCGGTCAGGGGAGCCACGAGGGTGGGGGCGTGCCCAGGGGGCAGGCGCGCCTCCCTGCCTCGTGGCCACCTCGAAGCTTCCTTGACTTCAACTCCAAGTCTCCTGGATCACGTTCGTTCCAAATATCACGGTCCCAAAGGTTTCATTCCATTTGGACCCTATTTGATAATCCTTTTCTGCGAAACACTGAAACAAGGGGAAAAACAGGGACTGGCACTGGGTTAATAGGTTAGTCCCAAAAATAATATAAAAGTGCATAATAAAGCCCATAAACATCCAAAACAGATAATATAATAGCATGCAATAATCAAAAAGTATAGATATGTTGGAGACGTATCAGTCAGTCACTCGGTAATGACTCCATATAAGACTTCAGGCTGGGAGATTTTGCATAGTGCGTCTTAGTTTCTCCTTCTTTCTCCTCTGTTCCTCCACTGCTCTCGTATCCACTCTCGGTGCCGCCGCCCCACCTTGAGCCCGTTCCGCCGTAATATGGAAGGAGAAGACCGCCGCCCTGGAGCGTGCAAAGGAAGCGATGGCGAAGGCGAAGGGGAAGAAGACGAGCCGGGGCGGGCCGTCGTCAAGATCTGCTCTGCCGCGTGGCTGGCTCCAGGGCGACTAGATCCGATCCACGCTCGTGCTGGATGACCTGCAAGACCTGGCCGAGAGTGGGCTGGTCGAGCATGATTCCTGGAGGCAATCTGAGCCGCAGCCTCAGGAGGGTGAGTGCGTCTTGCTCGCCACTCACGTTGATCGCGGTTTTTCTTTGCCTCCACACCCCTTTTTCGAGCATTCTTGAACTTCTTTGGAGCTCAGCTCCACCATTTCTCCCCCAACACAATCACGTACCTTGCAGCTTATGTCTCCTTGTGTGAGAATTTCTTGGGTTATCGACCGCACTGGAGCCTATTTAATCACGTCTTCATGTGCCGCTTGCAAACTGTGAAAAAGGCTGATCTAAGTGACGAGACAACCTGGGTGATCCAGATGTGTGGGGCTTAGGTATCCAGATGAGGGGGAAGAGTGCTTTTCCTGCGATGACTCTTCTCGACTCGGTTAGAGGGTGGCAGTCGACTTGGTTTGATTGCAAAGACAAGCCGACCCCAGGTCATTCGATAGGTCTCCCCCCCTTTTCCTTGGCGCGAGTCCAGAAACCCACTTCTTTGAGAGTGGCTCTAGTAGAGAAGGTGGAGGTGTCCATATTGATGGAGCGAGTAGTTCAGCTGATTCATGAGGGAGTGACTGGCATTGATCTGCTCGAGGTATTCCTCAGTCGACGTATTCAACCCCTCCAAGCTCGTGACCACTCCATGTGGATGTACTCGAGGATTGAAGATTCCACTAGGATCCATCTGGAGGACGTTGATGAGAAGACGGTGGCACAGTGGGTGCAAAGCATGACAGGGAACAAAGATAACCCCAGGGGGTCCCGAAGAGTTTTACCATTCGACACCAACAACCAACCAGACAAGGTATGTCTCTTATATCCAAGTGTTTTTCATTCTAACTTGCAGTTGCTTACTGAGTCGACTATCCTCTAGTCATCTCTTCTGTTTTGCAGGTTTGCACTGAGACGTACTCAATGCCGGATGGGGAGCAAGAGCAGCACCAGGATGGAGAGGAAAGCGGAGGTGAAAGCATGGATTGGCAATCTGATGGAGGAGAAGAGGAGGAGGAAAGCGAGGACTCGAGAAGTGGTGAAGAAGTCGAGTCACCGCCTCGCACCGAAAAGCATTCCAAACATAACCACGACCCAGTGAGTGTCCGTGGAGAAGTAGCTAGGCCGACCGGACAAACTTCCAAGCGCACTTGGACCTCTTCCCCTGTGCCAACTGAGAAGGTCCCAAAGCAGCAAAAAGTTACAGAACCAAAGCCTCGGAAGACCCTGCCAAAGATCAAGATCAACGTCCCCGTCGCTTCTGCGTAAGTGTCTTGACTCCACTTTTCGATCAAGGATTTATGCTGTCGACTCTCTTTCTCATTTGTCCGAGTGAATCTTGAAACTTGCAGAGCTGCTACTTCTGGGACTTCTGCTTACAGGGATGATGATGAGGACGTAGAAGACACGGTCACTTCTAACCCGAGTATGACTTTTGCAAACTTGCCTTTGCTTTCTCAGCCATTTTGTTGACCGGCTGAATTCTGATGACTAATTCTTTTTGCAGCTCCTCCCCATGTCATTGATCTTTCGGATGACGACGAGGATGTACCGCTGAGGCCCAGGAGGAGTAAGAAGGCATCAACTGGCAAGACGTCCCAATCGGTGCCAGTGGCAGAGCCAGTAATTCAACAGCCTGAAGATGTGACTCGGGCTTCTGTTACTTTTGCTGTTCTAGTATCAAGTGAACGCCCCACATCGTCGACTACACCAGTGTTTGCTTCAACTATCCAGCCTCATGCCTCGGAACTTCAAGCTACCGCGACTGAACCGCCAACCCCATTATTCACTACTCACCATGTTCCAGAAGACCAGGCAGGCACTGTTGTAGAAGCCATTTGCCAAGCTGGCATAATGATGGAGCGAGTGAAGGTGGTGCATGAAAACAGTTAGGCTGCTTATGATGCCAGTGTGGCCCTTCGAGCCAATGTCTAGGTAAGTTGGCTTCCGACTGAACTCTTATCTTGTTGCTTGTTCTGTTAGGATGTGCTACCTAAAAACTTTTCTTTGTGCATCCTCCTGTTATTCTGCACTTCGCATCTGCACACCCACTGGGTGTTTCAATTTATGTCGAGTAACTTTCCCAGTTGAGTCGACTAGGTTGTGTCGGTTGTAGTTTTGGGTTAGTGGGGGCACGCATAGTGCACCCACTGGGTGTTGTCCCCGAGGCCATCGTCGAATGTGTGATTCGGCGGAGGTCTTGATAAAAAATGTCTTTATTGTTTCACTCTTCCACTCGGTCTGGGCAGACCATGTCAAGTGGAATCCGAACCAGTGGGGCCACGCTAAGTGCACCTACTTGGTGTAGTCCCCGAGACCACAGTCGACTGCGGGTAGTCGGTTGGGGTCTGAGTATGCCTTTTCCTCTCTCTTTTTTTCCTTCCACTCGGTCTGGGCAGGCCACGTCGAGTGGAACCCAAACCAGTGGGGACAGGATATGAGTACCCACTGGGTGTAGTCCCCGAGACTATTGTAGAATGTTTGATTCTGCGGTAGTCTTAGAATTCTATTCACTCAGAAGCAAATGATCTTTGATCTTATCCATTGATGTATCTTTTGCCGACTGTATAAATCCTATGAGCTTATCTCCAAGTTCGCCGAATTCGAGGAAAAGTAGAGACAACTCAACCTTGATTTGGACCTGGCCAATCAAAACTTGAAAAAGGCTCAAGACGAAGTAGCTGGTACGGAAGGTAACGACCTATCGACTGTTTATCTTGACCATCCCTCGAGTTATCTCTTCGTTCCTCTTCTTGACCCGAATGCACATTCTTCAGGGAAAATGAAGCAAGCATTGGCACATAAGGATCTTGACCTTGCACCTGTGCGGAAGGAGGCTAAGGAGAAGACCGCACTTGCTGACAAGAAGCTGGCTTCAATCGGAGCACTGGAGGAAGACAACACCAAACTAAAGGCACCCCTCATCGAGGCCAACAAAGAAGCGACTCGTCTAGGGAAGGACAAAGTTGCTTTGAATGAGAAGATCGAATGCATTTCTCGTAACCTGGACGCTTATCTGGGGGCACTCGCCAAAAAGTTGTTCCATATGCTCGAAGGTATTTTCCTTCGCCCGACTGTTTAGCTGTTGTTGATTCACCAGGCATTCGTCAACTCATTATTTCTTTGTGTTTGTAGAATTCTGCCAAAACTTTGAAGAAGAGACTGGGCGGGTCGAGACAGGTCTGGACCCCATCCTTTCTCCCATCGGTGATGATGCTGCTATGAACGTGCTCCGACTGGAATCCCGTGTTGCTAGTTGTCGGTGTCAAAACCGGCGGATCTCGGGTAGGGGTCCCGAACTGTGCGTCTAGGCGGATGGTAACAGGAGGCAGGGGACACGATGTTTTACCCAGGTTCGGGACCTCTTGATGGAGGTAAAACCCTACGTCTTGCTTGATTTATATTGATGATATGGGTAGTACAAAGTAGATCTACCACGAGATCAGAGAGGCTAAACCCTAGAAGCTAGCCTATGGTATGATTGTTGTGATTGTGTCCTACGGACTAAACCCTCCGGTTTATATAGACACCGGAGGGGGATAGGGTTACACAGAGTCGGTTACAAGGAAGGAGATCTACATATCCGTATTGCCAAGCTTGCCTTCCACGCCAAGGAGAGTCCCATCCGGACACGGGACGAAGTCTTCAATCTTGTATCTTCATAGTCCAATAGTCTGGCCAAAGGTTATAGTCCGGCTGTCCGGATACCCCCTAATCCAGGACTCCCTCAGTAGCCCCTGAACCAGGCTTCAATGACGATGAGTCCGGCGCGTAGATTGTCTTCGGCATTGCAAGGCGGGTTCCTCCTCCAGATACTTCATATAAGATGTTTGAACACGAGGATCGTGTCCGGCTCTGCAAAACAAGTCCCACATACCATCACAGAGAGAGTAGTATTTTCACAAATCTAATCTACTGACGTATTCTGCAGCGTGACATCACACCATAGCCAAGCCTGAATCATTTTTATTGTTCCACCTCAGCACGTTTTGCGAGGCGGTTTCCTTGGCATGTCTTGTCAAAGCAGAGATCGTGTCCCCTTATTACGGGATTCTCATCAATACGGACGTGGGTAACCCAATCGTGCCCATTGGCGTATCTCCT
Source organism: Triticum monococcum (assembly GCA_034509565.1). Classification (NCBI taxonomy): domain Eukaryota; kingdom Viridiplantae; phylum Streptophyta; class Magnoliopsida; order Poales; family Poaceae; genus Triticum; species Triticum monococcum. Next base: position 253,939,199 of record CM067843.1, on the reverse strand, counting down.
CGATCGAAGGCAAGTCCCAAACGGCCACGAGGAGGAGGCTTGATATTCACCCTCTTTATAAAGGGGACAAGGCTTTTTCCCGTCGATCTTAATCGAATCCGCCTCCCGCCTCGAGTCCCAACACCCAAAGCTCAGGTTTAGGCACTTCGGAGCTTCAACTATGTCCGGATCCAACCTTCAAGGTCGGTGGATGCCTTCCTCCGTCACGGAGGAGGACATCAAGAAGTTGAGAGAGGCCAGATATCTGACCGCTGAAATTTCGCATTGGCTGCCTGCCCGAGGGCAAGTCGTCCCTACTCCCGAACCCAACGAGAGCATCGTGTTCGTCTCCCACTTCCTCCAAGGACTAGGCCTCGCTCTGGATCCCTTTGTTAGGGGTCTTATGTTCTATTATGGGCTAGATTTTCATGATCTGGCCACGGATTCCCTTCTTCACATCTCGACATTTATCGTTGTATGTGAGGCCTTCCTCCGTATTACCCCTCACTTCGGCTTGTGGCTCAAGACCTTTGATGTGAAGCCGAAGATGATCGAGGGGCAGCACGCAGCATGCGGAGGCGCCTTAATAAGCAAAATCGCTAACGCTCCATGGCCTGAGGGTTGCTTCCCAGAGGTGTCCGGATTGTGGCAGCAGGAGTGGTTCTACATCACAGCTCCCCGAAGTGCCAAGTGGATAGCTGCCCCCATCTTTCGCTCAGGCCCCCACCACAACTGATGGCATGGATCAGCAAGGGGCTGAGCTGGGGTCCAGCCAAGGACGTGCCAATACTGCAAAGTTGTATCCGATATCTCTTTGAGAGAGATTTCAGTCTGGTTATGGTAGTGCAAGTTATGCTAGTTCGTCAAGTCCAACCTTGCAAACGCCGGCCCCTTCGCATGTGGGAATTCAACCTAGAAGGACCCTGAGCTATTCAATATTTCCTCGGCATGACACACGAAGAGATGTACAAGTTGTTCTTCGGACCACAAATAATGTTTCCGGACATCACTGAGGATGCAGGTCTGAGCTGCAATCGCCCAGATACCCAAGTAAGTAGCCCTATGCCCGGACATGCTATCTGTTCCTTTATCGCCACATCGCCTTTAAAAGAGTTGTTTCTTGAACCAGGAGTGGATAGCGAAGGAGAAGTTAATCAGGTGTCCGGCCCCCCTTCCTGAGACCTTACCAGATCCCGTGTTAGCCAGGATGCTGGAGGTCGCGCCGTTAGAAGAAAATGAAGGGGGAACAAGGAATCTACTGCCTCCATAGAGGAGGTGGTCCGGAAGGGAGGAATCAAAAAATTCCTCTCCTCAGGGGAAGAAGAGGACCGCCTCTGAAGACCCGGAGACAATGATCTCAAAGCGGGGGAAGAAGTCTTCGTCAGAGGGGCCTGTGCCGGGGGATACCCCGGCCGTACTGTGCCCTCAAGGGGACCAGCCCTCCACCGAGCCGTAAGTAAAAGGGTGTTTAATAATGAGAGAAATCCTTGCTTCACTTCCGAGGAAAATAACTGAAAATTTACCTTGTAGTTCGGATCTTAGCCCTTCTCAGCGGAGCTCGTCTTCGGGGGATCTTCTTCCAGAGATGATGGAGAGCGAAACGCCTCCCCCTGCCATACCGCCTCATGAGGCGCGCGACCCCAAGGTGTCGTCGCGGAGGGTTTCTCCTGATCCGGCAAGGCGGGAAGGTAGTCACATGGCCACCCGGAGCCCTCCGTGTCTGGCTTCTGGAAGAAGCAATCGAACGAGTTCAGCACCGTCTGGTGCATGGTCGGAGGTACTGAAGGATCTGCTAGGGCGGGCTTCTATCTCAGAAGAGCACCGTGCGTTGATGGGTACGGTAATTGAAAGGATTTCGTCCGCGGAGAGCGGGTTGCATGAAGCTGTCATGAGTTTACTGACAGGCTTTGAGGTACGTGAAATGATGTACCTTTTGACAGTACAACATACTTTAAGATACGCCCTGTATAGATAGTAGCCCCTGAGACTCTAGGTGCTGTCGAAGACGACGACATGTAGAGGATCATAGCCCCAGGTTTAATTTTGCCGCCTTGATATGCAGGTGGCGAAGTGTTCGGCGGCTAGCCGGACTGATGAATTTGCCGAGCTAAAGCGGCAACTTGACGTGGCAGATGTCGACATCGCGCTTGTCAACAAGCGGCTTGACGAGGCACAAGGTATGTAATTTCTCCGGAGACACCTGGTAAGAGGAGCTTGATGCCAGTATCTTATAACATGTGTGCTTAATGCAGATGGGGCTGCCGCCATGGAGAACCTTCGGGCAGAGCTTGCCCGAGCCAAAGAACAAGCCAGGAAAAGCGATGCGGCTGCCCTAAAGGCGTTTGAGGAGCTAAAAGCCGAACAGGGTGCTCACTGCCGAAGCAAGGAGGAAATGGCTGAGATGGCTGTGAAGTTGAAGAACGCTGCTGACCGCTGCAAGCTTCTTGAAAAGGAAGACCGGGCGGAGCGGACAAACCTGGAAAAGGCCATGATGGCGGCCAAGGAAACTCATTCTGCGATGAGAGCGATGAAGGAGGAGCTGCGTCAAGCCGGAGATATCGCGGCTGGGAAGCCCTTTATGCTGCAGATGAAGTTTGAAGATCCTAAATATGCTCCTTTGGACCAGATGTGGAGTTCGGCGGACGCATATCTGGATTTATCGGCGAGTGCTGCTGATGCGGCCGAACACTTCCGAGATCAAAAGGATCGCAAAGTGGAAAAGCTATTCTGGTCACAATTCAACAATCCAGAGCATCTGCTTCCATTGACTGATCGGTTGGCCGAATGGGCCAAGCAGAATAGGTTGTCCGGACTTGCTATGAGGTATGTCATGGATCATCTGTGGCCGGGAAGGCCAAAGCCAAACAGTTATTTTAGCTTGGTGCAGCAGTTCCTTGGTGCGGTGCCGTATATCAACACGATGAAGAGGTCAGCATGCATGGAGGGTGCGCGGATGGCCCTTGCCCGTGTCAAGACATACTGGGCGGAGATGGAGGCCACCGCCGTTGTAGCCCAAGATTCGGATGGAAACCGAGTACCTGCCGAGCACTACTTTCAAGAAGTTCTAGAGGGCGCTCGTTCAATAGATACGTAGTGCTCGAAGGATATTATGTTTGAATAACATGTATTTTCATTGAAAGCAATATTTTGCTGAAATGTAGAAGCTTTTTATACTTGTGCCTGCAAGAATTATGATACCTCCTGTGTGGCTGTTTACGTATATGTATATGTCAGCGTTCTGGGAACGGGGGTCCCCAGACTTGCCTGCCTGCGGCCTGCGGCGTGGCTCAAAGGGGCCCAGCACGGCCCATCTTCACCAACACAAACCCAAGACCCTCGCGAGGGGCCAAGCCTCACGGGGCGGACGACGCGGAGCTTCCTCAGGCACGGCCTCATCAGGCTGGCTCACGAGGAGGCGGAGAGATCAAGGCGGGGTACCTCGCGAGGTACCCGTGACGCAAGCCATGACGACTCAGGGTGCCAGGCGGGTGCCAGCCCGCGCAGCGTCCCCCTTTCCTCTTTGGTGCAAAGGGGGCAAGCACAGCCGCGGAGTACCTAGGCATCAGGCAAAGGTTGCCATTTCGGTGCAACAAGACCAAGACCAGGAGGACGGCAAGACGGGGGTCACCGTGGAGCCCAAGACGGCGTCACCGCCAGAGCTTTGTGCAGGCGAAGACTACTTTTGTCAGGATAGCTGGTACTGGCTGTCCCCTTTCAAATTAGCCCGCCATTGTTGGCTCCCTTCCCGCTCGATATTTGGGAAGAGGACCAGGGCCTCTATAAATAGGACCAACCACCCACCGAAGAGAGGGGAGAGTTTCCCAAGAAGCAGCCAGAGAGAGAGAGAGGGTGACTGAACTCTTCTCAGCAGTTCATCCCCCTAGCCAAGGACAGACCCTCGCGAGGCTGTTCTTCCTTGTATTGTTCATCATCATCAGCCCAAGAGGCAATCCACCACGCCACACACTAGAGTAGGGTATTACACCACAACGGTGGCCCGAACCAGTATAAACCCTATGTCTCTTGTGTTGTTCTTTCCATAGTTTAGATCCTAGCATGGCGGAGGGGTGCAGGTAGGTAGGAGGCGAAATCTCTGCACGCACCCCAATGTTCGAACCTCAAGGGTCTGCCGGAACCCGAAATCCGACATTTGGCGCGCCAGGTAGGGGTGCGCCGGAATTCGTCACCCACCACCCCGTTCTCCTCTGACCATCGCGTCCATGTCTGACGCTCGTCGGGCCCACGCGGAGCGCCGGGCCGCGCTCGCTTCCCGCGTCGCCCAGACGTCCCCAATCGGCGGGTGCCCTCGCCGTTCCCCGTCACCTGTCATCAACGCCGCCACCGGCCCGGCAGGGGACGAGCAGCAAGCATCGTCCCAGCATCCGTCCGTGCGGCAAGACGCCCGCACCGCAACTCCCTCGCTCGCCCCAGCTGGATCTTCGTCCCGCGCGCTCCGCGCGCCCATGGAAGCTCGGGCTGCACTCATCGCGGCAAACAAGCTCTTCCGCTACCGTCCCGTCAACGACGTCTTCGAAGAATGGCTCGACTGCGTCGCCGAGCTCATCCGCGCCGCAGGGGGCTCTCCTGCGTTGTCCGTTCCGCTGCACCGCACCCCGCCCCGCGTGGGCGACGAGGCTCCGGCGGCGCCCCGGCCACCTCTTCCTCAAGAAGACGCCATGGCTCCAAGGCGCGTGGCCCCTGGGTGGAACCCGCTCCGTCAGGTGCCAGCGCGGCAAGAACAGAGCTGCCAAGAAGTCCCTCGCCCACCAGAAGCTGCCCGGGCGCTCCCTGCTCCAGCACGTCGCGACCATGCCCCTGCTCCCGCGCATCAAGACCCCGCGCTGCTCTCAGCCGCAGCGCGTTGGGACATGCAAGACCAAGCTCTCCGTCACCCAAGGCCTCCCGTGGCCACAGCAGGCTGCCGCGCGTTCACCACCGAACTACGCAGCGTCGCGTGGCCCGGCAAGTTCAAGCCAGACCTGCCTCCTCGCTATGATGGCATGGCCGACCCTGCAGAGTTCCTCCAGCTCAAGGACGGGGCCTGCACCTGGCTCCTGAACCTGGCTCCAGGCACAATCTCCTCCTGGGAAGAGATGCCCACCCGCTTCATCGCCAACTTACAAGGCACTCGCGACCAGCCACCCTCCATGAGCGACATGCGCCGCATCAAGCAACAACCCGGGGAGACCCTGCAGAAGTACATCCAGCGCTTCAACAACGCACGCCTCAAGATTCCCAAGGTGACTAAAGAGGCCATCATCTCAGCCTTCTCCGACAGCGTGCGTGACGTCAAGATGAAGGAGGAGCTGGCGATGCATGAAGACCTGTGCACTTCCTTGGAGCTGTTCAACTTGGCAAACAAGTGCGCCAGGGCTGAGGAAGGGCGTCTCTCCCTCCTCGAGCTGCCTACCGCAGACCCAGAAGAGAAGAAGCCCAAGGCCAAGGATATGAAGCGCAAGGGGGCTGCCGTGCTCACGGCAGAACCAGACACCAAGCGGGGCAGAGATCAGCCCGAACCTCCCAGGGGCAGCCGGTACTGTGTGTACCACGACCTCCACACCCACAACACCAACGAATGTCAAGAGCTCCGAGCCATGCGAGAAGGAAGGATTGACCGTCGCCCCGACCGCGGTAACCGGGGCTACGGTCGAGGAGGAGGAAGGAACGCAGGACGCTGGGAAGACCGTGGCATGCGCCAGGGGTGGCGCGATCAACCTCGCAAGGATCGCTGGCAAGACCCGCCTCGCGAGGGAGGCCGGAGGGATCAGCCTCGCGAGGATCGCCCGCAAGGCAACGCAGGCCTCCCACCGCTGCCACCGCAGCCAAGGAGAAACGAGGACCGCCACCAGGACGAGGAGGCTGGGGGCTTCCAGGAGCCGCGGGCGATCGCCTGCATCCTGGGCGGGGCTCAAGCCCCAGCCTCTCAACGCATCTTCAAGCAGTTCGCCCACGAAGTGAACGCAGTCCTCCCCAGGCTCGAAGCCACGCGCCCTCTCAGATGGTCAGCATGCGCCATCACGTTCAGCTCAGTAGATCAGCTCAAGTGTGCGACTACAACCGGAGTCCTCCCGATGCTTTGTTCCCCAATCATCAGCAACATGGTGGTCACCAAGACCTTCATCTATGGCGGGGCAGGGCTCAACGTCCTGTCCGTGGAGACATTCAACAACCTCCAAGTGCCCTACAGCCAACTTCAGCCAACCAAGCCTTTCTCCGGAATCACCGACGGCTCCACGGTCCCGATCGGGCAGGTCCGCCTCCCTATTACCTTCGGGGCACGCGACAACTACCACACCGAGCTCATCGACTTCGACGTCGCTCACATTCGCCTGCCGTACAACGCCATCCTCGGCTACCCAGCGCTGGCCCAGTTCATGGCCACGACGCACCCGGCGTACAACCTCATGAAGATGCCCGGGAGCAGCGGTGTCCTCACCGTGCACGGGGACACCAGGGACGCTCTGCGGGTGCTCAAGCTCGTCTTCAAGACAGCGGCGTCGGCATAGCCCGCCAACGTGGAGGCCCCCGAGCCCGAGGGAGCTGCGCTCGCCAAGAAGAAACAGTTGTTCACCCAGGACAAGGCAGAAACAATGTAGATACCCGTCGATGAGGACGGGTCCACTAACGCCACTTTCACCATAGGCGCCCACCTCAAACCCGAGCAGGAGGAGGCCCTGGTCGGGTTCCTGCGCGCAAACAAGAAGGTGTTCGCTTGGGAGCCAGGCCAGTTGGCAGGGATCCCCAGGAGTGTAATCGAGCATCACCTCAACGTGTGCCCCAACGTGTGCCCTGTGAAGCAGAAGGCCAGGCGGCAGTCCACAGAAAAGCAGGCCTTCATCGTCCAAGAGACACGCAAATTAGAGGCCGCTGGGGTCATTCACGAGGTCCGATACCCAGATTGGTTGGCCAACCCTGTCGTTGTGCCAAAGAAGGGAGGGAAGGAACGCATGTGTGTCGACTTCACCAACCTCAACAAAGCATGCCCGCAAGATCCGTTCCTGCTCCCCCGCATCAACCAGATCGTCGATTCCACTGCGGAATGCGACCTGTTATGCTTCCTGGATGCCTTCTCTGGGTATCACCAGATCAAGATGGCGGTAGAAGACGTCGAGAAGACAGCCTTCCTAACCCCGTGTGGGGTGTACTGCTACACATGCATACCATTCGGGCTGCGTAACGCAGGGGAGACTTTTCAGCGGTTGATGCACATCACCTTGGGCCCGCAGGTCGGGAAGAATGTTGAAGCTTACATCGATGACATCGTGGTAAAATCTCGGGAGGCCAGGACCTTGATACAAGACCTGGAGGAAACCTTCGCGAGCCTCAACGCAGTAAACCTACGGCTCAACCCAGAGAAGTGTGTGTTCGGAGTCCCCTCGGGCAAGCTCTTGGGTTTCCTCGTGTCCCACCGAGGCATCGTGGCTAACCCGGAGAAGGTCAAGGCAGTGGAAGACATGAGCCCGCCAAAGACCCTCAGAGAAATGCAGAAGCTCACGGGGCGCGTGACTGCTCTAGGGCGCTTCATCTCCAAGTTGGGGGAGCGAGCGCTACCCTTCTTCCAGCTAATGAAGAAAAAGGGGCCCTTCGAGTGGACTGAAGAGGCCGACAAGGCATTCCAGGATCTCAAGAGATACCTGACCAGTCCACCGGTCATGGTGGCTCCGCGCCCTCAAGAGCCCCTGGTGCTTTACCTCGCCGCCACTCCCTACTCCACCAGCGCAGCCTTGGTGACAGTCAGAGTGGAGCGTCGAATCAAAACCGCGGCAGCGGCCCGGGACAAGGCGGAACAGGAACGGGGAAGGCCTACAGAAACCGCCACAGCGGCTGAGGAGGATCAGCCGCCGCAGAGGGGCGCACTGGAGGCGGAAGAGGCCCCTCTCCCAGATGGCCAGTCTCAGGAGGCCTCATTGCCTCAAGAGGCGCCATGGTCTCCGAAGGGAGCCACCAGCACTGACGCACTCCACCCCGTTGAGCACCCAGTGTACTTCGTCAGCACGGCGTTGAGGGATGCAAGGGCACGGTACCCCATGCCTCAGAAACTCCTCCTCGCGCAATTCTACGACAAGGGTTATATTAACAAAACAGGATCACAGGCACCTTACAAGCCCCCATGGGGCACGTCTTTGATTCCTCGCAGGGAACAGATCCTAAAGGGACGCAAACTACGCGCATCCCTACAAAAGACGCCATCATCAACAGTGGGCCGTCAAGCATCGGCGCCAACCCCATCCAGATCAGAGTCGGCGACGGCCTGACGAGCCCGCCCTGCTCCAGGAGCGGCGCCGGCTCGGGGGCTCGTAGCTGTCGTCGCTCGTCTCCGGAGTCGCGAAGGGCTCGCCGGAGTCGCAGGAACCTCTGATGTCTCCACCGCCTGGGGAGCCGCCAAGGGAGCGGTTGGCGAGCCCAGTCCTCGTCACAGCGGGGTCCTGGCCACCTTCCCTGGGGCAGCACTCCAGCCGGCGCCCGCTCGCATCGAAGACCTTGAAGAGCATCACCGAAGTACCATTGTAGTCCAAGTGGATCGCGAAGACGCCCCTTGTCCTGTAAACCCGGGCGATCTCTCTCCAGCCCCGAGTCATGTAGACCTCGCTCGGGGCGACGACCGCGACCTCCGCCTCGGTTGCGAGGGTGCTACAGCCAGAGCTCCAGGGGCTCCCCCTGCGGGATGATGGAGGCGAAGAAGGGAGGAAGGCGGATCCAAGACTGAAGAGGAATGGCGACGTGGAGCACGAACTCTTGGGAGGAGCCCTCGGTGTGGACGCCAGGGGGGACGACCCACACCTTCGTGACCCGTCGGTGCCGATGGCGACACCGCCCGTGGCGGACAGCATCACCTCCTTCAGGGCCCTCGATGTGGGCGTACAATGGAAGCGGGAACCCCGGCGGCGCCCACTCGCCCCAAGGTCTCGACACCACCTGGAGGGCCCCCTCGTCCGGGCCATGGGGGATGAGCCGTTTCTTCGGCGGGAGTGGGTCTGGTCCCTCTCGGGGAGCCTTTCCCTTCTCTATCGTCGAGAACCGGCGGATTGGAGCCATCGCGGCAAGACAGAGCAAGGACCGGGAAGAAGGAGAAGCAAGGAGGGATGGACTGGAAGGGCGCGCACCGTTCTGTACTTATGGCCGGCGAAGGCTAACCGCCGACCTCCACGATCGCAGGTAATCATGACCCGTTTTGCATGCAGGGACTTGTCCAATCCGTGCAGTTGCCGAGGCGCCACGGGGAAGTGGAGGCGCCCACGTCCAATCAACCGCCACGCGGCGCCCAAGGCCACAGGTTGTTAGGGCCCGCGACGCTTCGCTGTTGCCCTTCCGCCTCCCTGCACGGCCAAGTCCGGGCGCGCCTTGGGCCCGGGGGCTACTCTCGGCGTTCTGGGAATGGGGGTCCCCAGACTTGCCTGCCTGCGGCCTGCGGCGTGGCTCAAAGGGGGCCCAGCACGGCCCATCTTCACCAACACAAACCCAAGACCCTCGCGAGGGGCCAAGCCTCGCAGGGAGGACGACGCGGAGCTTCCTCAGGCACGGCCTCATCAGGCTGGCTCACGAGGTGGCGGAGAGATCAAGGCGGGGTACCTCGCGAGGTACCCGTGATGCAAGCCATGACGACTCAAGGCGCCAGGCGGGTGCCAGCCCGCGCAGCGTCCCCCTTTCCTCTTTGGTGCAAAGGGGGCAAGCGCAGCCGCGAAGTACCAAGGCATCAAGCAAAGGTTGCCATCTTGGTGCAACAAGACCAAGACCAGCATGACGGCAAGACGGGGGTCACAGTGGAGCCCAAGACGGCGTCACCGCCAGAGCTTTGTGCAGGCGAAGACAACTTTTGTTAGGATAGCTGGTACTAGTTGTTCCCTTTCAAATTAGCTCGCCATTGTTGGCTCCCTTCCCGCTCGATATTTGGTAAGAGGACCAGGGCCTCTATAAATAGGACCAACCACCCACCAAAGAGAGGGGAGAGTTTCCCAAGAAGCATCCAGAGAGAGAGAGAGAGGGTGACTGAACTCTTCTCAGCAGTTCATCCCCCTAGCCAAGGACAGACCCTCGCGAGGCTGTTCTTCCTTGTATTGTTCATCATCATCAGCCCAAGAGGCAATCCACCACGCCACACACTGGAGTAGGGTATTACACCACAACGGTGGCCCAAACCAGTATAAACCCTGTGTCTCTTGTGTTGTTCCTTCCATAGTTTAGATCCTAGCATGGCGGAGGGGTGCAGGTAGGTAGGAGGCGAAATCTCCACGCGCACCCCAGTGTTCGAACCTCAAGGGTCTGCCGGAACCCGAAATCTGCTAGGTCATCGAGTGGTTGACCGGTCTCACGCTATATCATGACAGTCAGTTTTCAGCTTTCTCTGCTGAGGTGCTCGCCTGGCTGAACCGGGGCACAATCGCAGTAGTTCTCCTGGTGCTGCCTTAGCCGATAGAGCGGAACGTAAGGCAGCAAAACACAGGAGCCGGGCAAACCCAACATTTGACCAAAGACATGATTCGGAGCTGATGCATATAAGGCCAAACTCGTGACGCCGGACACTCCCTAAGGTATTCGGTCTTTGTGATTTTAAATGGGCTGAAGCGCCCTTTGTAATAAGCCCCTGGTGTTTGTCGGATTTCGGGTTCCAGCAGACCCTAGAGGTTCGAACACTGGGGTGCGCGTGGAGATTTCGCCTCCTACCTACCTGCACCCCTCTGCCTCGCTAAGATCTAAGCTATGGAAAGAACAACACAAGAGACACATGGTTTATACTGGTTCGGGCCACCGTTGTGGTGTAATACCCTACTCCAGTGTGTGGTGTGGTGGATTGCCTCTTGGGCTAATGATGATGAGCAATACAAGGAAGAACAGCCTCGCGAGGGTCTGTTCTTGACTGGGGGGATGAACTGCTAGGAGGAGTTCAGTCACCCTTCTCTCTCTCTCTCTCTCTTCTCGATTCTCCCTCTGATTCGATCTCTCCTCCTCTACCCTGTGGGTGGCTGGTCCTATTTATAGGCAAAGGCCCTGGGCCTCTTCCCAAATATTGAGCGGGAAGGGCGCCAACAATTGGCCATTCTGAAGGGGAACATCTGGTACACTTATCCTGACTAAAGTTGGTCCTCTCCTGTCAAAGACTCTGGAGGTGACGCTGGCTTGGGCTCCACAATGACTTCCTCCCTGCCGTTGGACTGGTCTTTGTCTCGTTGCATCGAAACGGGCGCCTTTGCTTGATGCTCCCGCCTGCGCTTGCTCCCTTTTCACCAAAGAGGAAAGGAGGACACTGCGCGGGCTGGAGCCCGCCTAGCACCCTTGGTCGTCATGGCTTGCGTCACGGGCACCTCGTGAGGTACCCCACCTTAATCTCTCCGCCTCCTCGCGGGCCAGCCTGATGAGGCCGTGCCTAAGGAAGCTCCGTATCGTCTGCCCCGCAAGGCTTGGCCCCTCGCGAGGGTCTTGAGTCTGTGTTGATGAAGATGGGCCGTGCTGGGCCCCCTTTTGAGCCACACCGCAGGCCGCAGGCAGGCAAGTCTGGGGACCCCCGTTCCCAGAACACCGACAGTAGCCCCCGGGCCCAAGGCGCGCCCGGGCTTGGCCGTGCAGGGAGGCGAAAGGGCAAGAGCAAAGCGCCGAGGGCCCTAACAGCCTGCGGTCTTGGGCTCCGCATGGCGGTTGATTGGACGTGGGTGTTTCCACTTCCCCATGGCGCCTTGGCAACTACACGGATTGGACAAGTCCCTGCATGCAAAGCGAGTCATGATTACCTGCGATCGTGGGGGCCGATGGTTGGCCCTCGCCGGCTATAAGTACGGATCAGCGCGTGCCCTTCCAGTTCATCCCCCCTTGCTTCTCCTTCTTCTTCATGGCCCTGTCGAGGAGGTTCTCGGCCGCAGAGAAGGGGAAGGCTCGCCAGGTTGAGCCTGCCTCTCCCCCGCCTAAGTGCGGCCGAGGGCGCCCTCGCAAACATCCTGTGGCCACCACGGCAGCTCCCCGCGGTCGTGGAGACAATTTCCAGCTTGGTGACGGGCGGACTGCTGCGGCCAGGGGGCGTGCTTCGGTCGTGCGCCCCCCTAGGCCGCGCTTTCGCGCTGCAGAGGTGCTGCCGGAGTTTGTTGTGTGGTCGGCGGAGCCGACTAGCACCCAGCTTCCACTTCCTCACTTCCTCCTCGGCGAGCTCCCGGCTGGCGCCCCGGGCGGCCTCTGGCTCCAGGCTGACGGCTGCTGCAACCGTGCCTCATGGGCTTCACTGGAGGTCTCCGCAGCCGGGAGCCTGGCCTTGGCCCGTGGTTGGCAGACGTTTGCCCGCGCGCATGGCCTGAGCCGTCGGTGCACCCTGCACATCAAGTTTGACGGTGATGCCACCCTCTACGTGAGGGTGTTTGGGGAAGTTGGTCACTGCGCAGGGTGCTGCCCCGAGGACGACGATCGCGGCCGGGAACCCAGCTCCGGCGATGATGGAGAGGACAGCGCTCGCGTGACTGGCGGCGCTCAGGGTTCCCCAAGCTTCTCTGGTTCTTCTTCAGGCGGCGACTCTTCTAGCGGTGGTCGCGGTCAGCCTCCACGCCGTCATACCCTCTTGGGAGGTGGTAGGGTGTCTGCCCGCCGTCGCGCCTTGATGAAGCGCGAGAGGGAGTCTGCCTGAGCCCCGGAGGCAGCTCGAGTCTTCCCTGCAGGCCGGTGTGAGGCGAGCTGCGCCTAATTTGTTCTTTCTTTTCCTTTTTCCTGCGTAAAAAGACAGTAGCGTGAAGCCCCGCGGGGGCGTGTTTGGGTTATTGCTGTTAATCATCGCGTTGCTTTCGTTATCGTGCCTTCCGGCTACGTGCCCGCGTGTGGATAGTTCCCGGCCCCAGCCATGGGGGGGCGACCGACCCAGGCCCTATGTTCGTGTCGCGGTGCCCGTGGGGCACGGACTGGAGGGGTGCTCCTGTAATGGACCCAAGTCGCGAAACCTTTGAACGACTAGGACTGGAACACTCGCGAGGGCGCTCGGCTGCCCCCCTCGTGAGGCCTTGCATAAGAGAAATCGAGGCAGGAGAGTGAAAAGTCAAATAACCACAAGCCAAAGACGGCAACAGCTTCAATAAAACTTTGAATGAGAATGAACAAGCCAACTGCGGAAAGCAAATGAAAAAGCCGCGACCGGCACCTAATCTAGTCTTCGACGTCTTCTCACCAGCGCGGAGCTAAGTGTTGCCACTGGGCATGGGAGGGAGCCCCAGGGCCTGAGGCCGGCGCTCCTAAGACTCCAGGGCGTGTACAGTCCCAACTCATTATTACGTGAGAGTGTCACGGGCGACGAGCTTCACAGGCGTTGGCCTTCTTCACAGGCTCCGGGCCTTTTCCAAAACGCGACGGCTTCACAGGCATTCGCCTTCTTCACAGGCTCTGGGCCTTTTTCCAAAATGCGACAGCTTCATAGGCACTCGCCTTCTTCACAGGCTCTGGGCCTTTTCCAAAACATGACAACTTCACAGGCATTCGGCTTCTTCACAGGCTCTAGGCCTTTTCCAAAACACGACAGCTTCACAGGCATTCGCCTTCTTCACAGGCTCTGGGCCTTTTTAGGGGTAGAATGTCCGGAGGTGCTGGATGTTCCATGCGTTCTAGACTGGCACCCCCTCCTGAGTCTCCAAGCACGCGGAGCCGGGCCTGGAAACATGAACAACCTTGAACGGGCCCTCCCACATGGTAGAGAGCTTGTGCAGTCCCTCCCTGGAGAGAACCCGCCTGAGCACGAGGTCTCCTACCTCGAGAGTTCTTGGGCGGATGTTGCGGCAGTGATATCGTCTCAGTGCTTGTTGGTACCTCGCCGCTCGCAGCGCGGCTTCTCGGCGACGTTCCTCCCCCAGCACGAGGTCCATCCCCCGCATGGCGTCCTGCTGCGCCTCGTCGAACACCAGGACCCGCGCGGAGCGACGTCTGACCTCGTGAGGGAGGACCGCTTCGGCTCCGTAGACCAGGAAGAACGGGGTCTCTCCAGTCGGCTTGGTCGCGGTTGTGCGGATGGACCACAACACGGACTGAAGCTCGCCGTACCAACCTCTGCCGCAGGCCTCCAGCTTCTTCTTGAACGTCCTGGTCTTGAGGCCCCTCAGGACCTCTGCGTTGGCTCGCTCGGCCTGGCCGTTGCTTCGGGGGTGCACCGTCGAAGCGTAGCATATCTGCGTTCCAAGGTTAGCACAGTATGTTTTGAAGAGGTTACTGGTGAACTGTGAACCGTTGTCCGTGATGATGCGGTTCGGCACCCCGAACCGGCTCACGATGCCCCTGATGAACTTGACCGCGGAACCCGCGGGGATGGTGCGGACGGCCTCTACTTGAGCCCACTTGGTGAACTTGTCCACGGCGATGTAGAGGTAGCGGTAGCCCCCTGGTGCCCGAGGAAACAGGCCCAGGATGTCCAGCCCCCAGACTGCGAATGGCCACGAAAGGGGTATAGTCTGCAGGCCTCCTGCCGGCTGATGGATCTGCTTGGCGTGGAATTGGCAGGCCTCACAAGCTTTCACTAGTTTGACGGCGTCATTGAGTGCGGTGGGCCAATAAAACCCACTGCGGAATGCCTTGCCGACGAGGGCCTGTGATGATGAACGATGTCCACAGTCTCCGCCGTGTATATCTTCCAGTAGTTCCTTTCCTTGCTCCCTGGAGATGCAGCACAGGGATACATCGTTTGGTCGCTTCCGATAGAGCTCTCCATCCTTGATGCAGTATGTCGTGGCCTGCCATGCCACATGCTCCGCTTCCTCCTCCTTCTCCGGCAGGGTCCCTTGTGTTAAGTAACTCTGGAGCTCCGTGATCCAGCCCCCCTCCTGAGGTTCCATCGTCAGGAGCAGGCGTGCTCCTGAGGCCGGGCCACAGGCCGGAGCTCCTGAGGCAGGTGGCTGGGGGAGCTCCTCCTGAGGCTGAGCCGTGTTTGACGATGGCGGCAGGGCTGAGGGCTTGAAGAGCCGCTCCTCGAAAACGCCAGGCTCCTGAGGTAACCACCTCGACGCCCATTTGGCGATGTCGTCGGCCTCCTGATTGGTGCCACGGGGCACGTGCTGCAACTCCAACCCCCAGAACTGCTCCTCCATCCTGCGGACCTCCGCAAGGTAGGCTTCCATGTGCTCATCTTTCGGCTCATACACCTTGTTGGAGAAATTGACAAGGAGCTGCGAATCGCCCTTGATGGTGAGGCGTTTCACCCCCAGGGCAGCTGCGGCCTTCAAGCCCACTATTAAACCTTCATACTCCGCTATGTTGTTGGAGACCTTTTCACCTTGATGGAAATAGAGCTGCACAGCGTAGTAGAGCTTGTCCTGAGTGGGCGATATAAGCACCGCCCCAGCCCCAGCGCCATGCCTGGAGAATGCCCCATCAAAGTACATGACCCAGCCTTCCGGCACCTCGCTTCCCGGGGAGAGGGACCGATCCTCGTCGGCCTTGAGGCCTGGTGCCTCCGTCCATTCTGCCACAAAATCCGCCAATGTTGCTCCCTTGATGACTCTGGTCGTGCTGAATTCGAGCTGAAACGCTTGCAGTTCTATGTTCCACTCAGCGTCCCTTCAAGCTGAGTTAGGGCTCCTGAGCACTCTCTCCAGGGGGTATGACGACACGACCTTGATGGGGTGACCCTGAAAATAGTGCCGCAGCTTGCGTGAGGCCACCAGGAGCGTGAGGAGGAGTTTCTAAGGCATGGGGTACCATGCCCTCGCGTCCCGCAACACCGTGCTAACGAAGTACACTGGGTGCTCAACGAGGTTGGGTGCGTCAGTGCTGGTGGCTCCCTTCGGAGACCATGGCGCCTCCTGAGGCGATGAGGCCTCTTGAGGCTGGCCATCTAGGAGAGGGGCCTCTTCCGCCTCCGGTGCACTCCTCTGTGGCGGCTGATCCTCCTCGGCCGCGGTGGCAGTTCCTGTGGGCCTTCCTTGTTCATGTTTTGCCTTGTCCCGGGCTGCTACTGTGGCTTTGATTCGACGCTCCTCTCTAACCGCCACCAGGGCTGTGCTGGCGGAGTAGGGAGTGGCGGCGAGGTAAAGCACCAGGGGCTTTTGAGGGCGCGCAGCCACCATGATCAGTGGGCTGGTCAGGTATCTCTTGAGATCCTAGAACGCCTTGTCGGCCTCTTCAGTCCACTCAAAGGGCCCCTTTTTCTTCATTAGCTGGAAGAAAGGCAGCGCTCGCTCCCCCAACTTGGAGATGAAGCGCCCTAGCACGGTCACGCGCCCAGTGAGCTTCTGCATTTCTCTGAGGGTCTTTGGCGGGCTCATGTCCTCCACCGCCTTGACCTTTTCCGGGTTAGCCTCGATGCCTCGGTGGGACACGAGGAAACCCAAGAGCTTGCCTGAGGGGACTTCGAACACACACTTCTCTGGGTTGAGCCGCAGGTTCACTGCGTTGAGGCTCGCGAAAGTTTCCTCCAGGTCTTGTATCAGGTTCCTGGCCTCCCGAGACTTTACCACAATGTCATCGACGCAAGCTTCAACATTCTTCCCAAGCTGCGGGCCCAAGGTGATGTGCATCAGCCGCTGAAAGGTCGCCCCTGCGTTACGCAGCCCGAATGGCATGCATGTGTAGCAGTACACCCCACACGGGGTTAGGAAGGTTGTCTTTTTGATGTCTTCTACCACCATCTTGATCTGGTGATACCCTGAGAAGGCATCCAAGAAGCATAGCAGGTCGCATTTCGCGGTAGAATCGACGATCTAGTCGATGCAGGGGAGCGGGAACGGGTCTTGCGGGCATGCCTTGTTGAGGTTGGTGAAGTCGACACACATGCGCTCCTTCCCTCCCTTCTTTGGCACAACGACAGGGTTGGCCAACCAATCCGGGTATCGGGCCTTGCGAATGACCCCAGCGGCTTCTAGTTTGCAGGTCTCTTGGATGATGAAGGCCTGCTTTTCTGTGGACTGCCGCCTTGCCTTCTGCTTCACAGGGCGTATGTTGGGGCACACGTTGAGGTGATGCTCGATTACACTCCTAGGGATCCTCGCCAACTGGTCAGGCTCCCAAGCGAATACCTTCTTGTTTGCGCGCAGGAACCCGACCAGGGCCTCCTCCTGCTCGGGTTCGAGGTTGGCGCCTATGGTGAAAGTGGCGTTGGTGGACACGTCCTCATCAACGGGTATCTGCTTGGTTTCTGCCTTGTCTTGGGTGAACAACTGTTTCTTCTTGGTGGGTGCAGCCCCCTTGGGCTCGGGGGTCTCCGAGTCGGCGGGCTGCGCCGACGCGGCCATCTTGAAGGCGAGCTTGAGCACCCGCAGCGCGTCTCCGGTGTCCCCGTACACGGTGAGGACACCGCTGCTCCCGGGCATCTTCATGAGGTTGTACGCCGGGTGCGTCGCGGCCATGAACTAGGCCAGTGTTGGGTAGCCGAGGATGGCGTTGTAGGGGAGGCCGATGGGGGCGATGTCGAAGTCGACCAGCTCCGTGTGGAAGTTGTTGTAGGTGCCGAAGGTTACTGGGAGCCGGATCTGTCCCAAGGAGCTGGATGATCCGCCCCCAACGCCTGAGAAGGGCCGGCTGGGTTGCAGCCGTTCCAAGGGTACGCAGAGGAGGTTGAAGGCCTCGATCGAGAGCACGCTGAGGCCCGCACCGCCATCGATGAGAGTTCTGGTGACGGCCACCTGGCAGATGGTGGGGGGTGCACAGCATGGGGAGTGCACCCAAGCAGGCCGAGTTGGAGGGGTGGTCCTCCGAGCTGAAGGTCAGGCTGGCCTTGGGCGCCGCCCGGTCCGGGAGAGCTCCCTGCCGCGTGGAAGCGGCGCTGACCCGGTGGATGAATGGCTTGACATGGTGACTTGTAGGCGGCGCCTGCGAGCCACCCAGGAGGGCCGCGATGACCGGGGGTGTTGGTGTAGCGTGGTGGGCAGGGAAGAGGTTGCGGGGCTCTTCCCAAGAGGCCACGGAGGCTGCCGGCAGGTGGAGTAGCCATGCGCGCGGAGCGCCAGTGAGGGCCATGGGGAGCTAGTTGGCCATGACCCTATCGTCATCTCCAGCTTCGAGGATGGCCTCCTCGTTCACCAGCAAGAAGGCCAGCGGATCAGTCGCACCGCCATAGCGCGACGGCGTCGTTGGCTTGAACTTGTCCGGCCACCGTACCCGTTGCAGGGCTGGGGCCAGGGCTCGGAGCCCCCTGGCCCCATGCTAGCACCGGCGGTCAGAGAAGGCGACGCGCTACTCATCGCGAGGCAGGTCGTGGCGGTGGCGGAAGGGAAAACTCCGGTGCACCCCTACCTGACGCGCCAAATGTCGGATTTCAGGTTCTGGCAGACCCTTGAAGTTTGAACACTAGGGTGCGCGCGGAAATTTCGCCTCCTACCTACCTGCACCCCTCCGCCTCGCTAAGATCTAAGCTATGGAAAGAACAACACAAGAGACACAGGGTTTATACTGGTTCGGGCCACCGTTGTGGTGTAATACCCTACTCCAGTGTGTGGTGTGGTGGATTGCCTCTTAGGCTGATGATGATGAGCAATACAAGGAAGAACTGCCTCGCGAGGGTCTGTTCTTGGCTGGGGGATGAACTGCTAGGAGGACTTCAGTCACCCTTCTCTCTCTCTCTCTTCTTGATTCTCCCTCCGATTCGATCTCTCCTCCTCTACCCTGTGGGTGGCTGGTCCTATTTATAGGCAAAGGCCATGGGCCTCTTCCCAAATATTGAGCGGGAAGGGAGCCAACAATGGCGGGCTAATTTGAAGGGGGACAGCTAGTACCAGCTATCCTGACAAAAGTAGTCTTCGCCTGCACAAAGCTCTGGTGGTGACGCCGTCTTGGGCTCCACATTGACCTCTGTCTTGCAGTCCTCCTGGTCTTGGTCTTATTGCACCGAAATCGCAACCTTTGCCTGATGCCTCAGTACTCCGCGACTGCGCTTGCCCCCTTTGCACCAAAGAGGAAAGGAGGACACTGCGCGGGCTAGCGCCCGCCTAGCGCCCTTGGTCGTCATGGCTTGCGTCACGGGCACCTCGTGAGGTACCCCGCCTTGATCTCTCCGCCTCCTCGCGAGCCAGCCTAGTGAGGCCGTGCCTGAGGAAGCTCCATGTTGTCCGCCCCGCGAGGCTTGGCCCTTCGCGAGGGTCTTGGGTCTGTGTTGATGAAGATGGGCCGTGCTGGGCCCCCCTTTGAGCCACGCCGCAGGCCGCAGGCAGGCAAGTCTGGGGACCCCCGTTCCCAGAACGTCGACACCATTGTCACCACAGATACACACGGCAAGACATACATCAAGTGTTCTAAAATCTTTAAAGACTCAATCCGATAAGATAACTTCAAAGGGGAAACTCAATCCATTACAAGAGAGTAGAGGGGGGAGGAAACATCATAGGATCCAAATATAATAGCAAAGCTCGCGATACATCAAGATCGTATCACCTCAAGAACGCGCGAGAGAGAGAGAGATCAAACACATAGCTACTGGTACATACCCTCAGCCCCGAGGGGGAACTACTCCCTCCTCGTAATTGAGAGCACCGGGATGATGAAGATGGCCACCGGAGAGGGATTGCCCCTCCGGCAGGGTGCCGGAACGGGTCTAGATTGGTTTTCGGTGCCTACGGAGGCTTCTGGCGGCAGAACTCCCGATCTATTGTGCTCTCGGATGTTTTTAGGGTATATGGGGATATATAGGCGGAAGAAATACGTCAGGGGGGCCACAAGGGGCCCACGAGGATGGAGGGCGTGCCCAGGGGGGTGGGCGCGCCCCCTGCCTCGTGGCTTCCTCGTAGATCCCCTGACGTGCACTCCAAGTCTTCCGGGCTTCTTCTGATCCAAAAATAAGTTCCGTGAAGTTTCAGGTCAATTGGACTCTGTTTGGTTTTCCTTTTTTGCGATATTCTAAAACAAGGTAAAAACAGAAACTGGCACTGGGCTCTTGGTTAATAGGTTAGTCCCAAAAATGATATAAAAGTGTATAATAAAGCCCATAAACATCCAAAAATGTAGATAATATAGCATGGAGCAATAAAAAATTATATATACGTTGGAGACGTATCAGCATCCCCAAGCTTAGTTCCTGCTCGTCCTCGAGTAGGTAAATGATAAAAACATAATTTTTGATGCGGAGTGCTACTTGGCATAATTTCAATGTAATTCCTCTTAATTGTGGTATGAATATTCAGATCCGAAAGATTCAAGATAAAAGTTCATATTGACATAAAAATAATAATACTTCAAGCATACTAACAAAGCAATTATGTCCTCTCAAAATGACATGGCCAAAGAAAGTTCATCCCTACAAAATCATATAGTTTAGTCATGCTCCATTTTCGTCACACAAGAATGCTCTGATCATGCACAACCCCGATGACAAGCCAAGCAATTGTTTCATACTTTAGTAATCTCAAACCTATAAACTTTCACGCAATATATGAGCGCGAGCCATGGACATAGCACTATGGGTGGAATAGAATATGATGATGGGGGTTATCTGGAGAAGACAAAAAGGGAGAAAGTCTCACATCAACAAGGCTAATCAATGGGCTATGGAGATGCCCACCGATTGATGTTAATGAAAGGAGTAGGGATTGCCATGCAACGGATGCACTAGAGCTATAAATGTATGAAAGCTCAACAAAAGAAACTAAGTGGGTGTGCATCCAACTTGCTTGCTCACGAAGACCTAGGGCACTTGAGGAGGCCCGTTGTTGGAATATACAAGCCAAATCATATAATGAAAAATTGCCACTAGTATATGAAAGTGACAAAACAAGAGACTCTCTATCATGAAGATCATGGTGCTACTTTGAAGCACAAGTGTGGCAAAGGATAGTAACATTGTCCCTTCTCTCTTTTTCTCTCATTTTTTTGTTTTTGTTTTTTTGGCCTTCTCTTTTTTTATGGTCTTTCTCCTTTTGGGGGGGGGCTTCTTTTTTTTATATGGCCTTTCTCTTTGTTTTATTCCTCACTTGGGACAATGCTCTAGAAAATGATGATCATCACACTTCTACTTATTTACAACTCAATGATTACAACTCGATGCTAGAACAAAAGATGACTCTATACGAATGCCTCCGGCAGTGTACCGGGATATGCAATGAATCAAGAGTGACATGTATGAAAGAATTATGAACGGTGGCTTTGCCACAAATACTATTTCAACTACATGATCATGCTAAGAAATATGACAATGATGAATGTGTCATGATAAACAGAACGGTGGAAAGTTGCACTAAAAAAAAGACACATCCGTGACATTTTGGGCCGAACGAATTTTTTTTGTCATACATATGACACTTCTATGACGATAATTGTGACAAACCCCGGTATCATCATAGATGTGGTGGGCTCCTACTTATATGACAAAAAATCATTACAGAAAATGGGCTTTTCATCCTGGGTGGGCCGGAGACGCAGTTGCATGACATTCTTTGGGCCGTCCATGAAGGAAAAAACCGTGGTAGAAGCGAGGGGGAGGAAAATTTCGGGGAGTTCCCGGTTACGGTGGGAGGTCGGGGGCCGAGCGATGCGCGTTTCTCTCGTACACGTACGCGCGTGTGTGCGAGGCGTTGGCTCTAACTGAACTCGAGCGAGGCGTTGGGCTCTAACTGAACCCGAGCGATTGCAGGCTACGCGTTACTGAACCCGAGCGATTGATCGATGGCTGTTAACTGAACCCGATCGAGCGATTCCTTGACTACTGCTGCTAACTGAAGCCGATCGATGCCGCCTCTAGATGAACAGTGAGTGTTGCGGGGGGGGTGGTGGATGAACAGTTCCCGATGGGGGTGGATGAACAGGACCCCGTGGTGTTGCCTCTGGATGAATAGGACCCCGATCGATCGAGCCGGTTGGGGCTGGATGAACAGGACCCCGTGGAGGGCTGGATGAACAGGACCACCCATGGAGGACAGCATGAACAGTAGATGGTGGAGGGCAGGATGAACAGTAGCCCATGGAGAGGGCTGGTTGAACAGTAGCCGGTGGAGTAGCGCGCGGTGGAGGCTGGATGAACAGGAGCCCGTGGATGAATAGTCGCAGGTGGAGGCTGGAGGAGGTCGATGGTGGATGAACAGTAGCTCGTGGAGTGTAGGATCGAAAGTATGTCTAGAGGGGGGGGTGATTAGACTACTTGACCAAATAAAAACTTAACCTTCTCCCAATTTTAGTTCTTGGTAGTTTTTAGCTATCTTAGGACAAGTCAAGCAATCATTACACAATTCAAGCAAGCATGCAAAGAGTATATTGGCAGCGGAAAGTAAAGCATGCAACTTGCAAGAATATAAAGGGAAGGGTTTGGAGAATTCAAATGCTATTGGAGACACGGATGTTTTTCCCGTGGTTCGGATAGGTGGTGCTATCCTACATCCACGTTGATGGAGACTTCAACCCACGAAGGGTAACGGTTGCGCGAGTCCATGGAGGGCTCCACCCACGAAGGGTCCACGAAGAAGCAACCTTGTCTAACCCACCATGGCCATCGCCCACGAAGGACTTGCCTCACTAGCGGTAGATCTTCATGAAGTAGGTGATCTCCTTGCCCTTACAAACTCCTTGGTTCAACTCCACAATCTTGTCGGAGGCTCCCAAGTGACACCTAGCCAATCTAGGAGACACCACTCTCCAAGAAGTAACAAATGGTGTGTTGATGATGAACTCCTTACTCTTGTGCTTCAAATGATAGTCTCCCCAACACTCAACTCTCTTTCATAGGATTTGGATCTGGTGGAAAGAAGATTTGAGTGGAAAGCAACTTGGGGAAGGCTAGAGATCAAGATTCATATGGTAGGAATGGAATTTCTTGGTCTCAACACATGAGTAGGTGGTTCTCTCTCAGAACATATGAGTTAGAATGGTGTATGTGTTCTGATTGCTCTCTCCACGAGTGAAGATGAGGTGGAGGGGTATTTATAGCCTCCACACAAAATCCAACCGTTACACACAATCTACCAATCTCGGTGGGACCGAATCAGAAAACTCCGTCGGACCGAAATAGTAAACCTAGTGACCGTTAGGAATTTCGGTGGGACTGACATGCAACTCGGTAGGACCAATTCGGTTAGGGTTTGGGCATAACGTAATCTCGGTGAGACCGATTGCACAAACTCGGTGAGACCGAGTTTGGCAATAAGCTAACCAGAGAGTTGGTCAAGCAAACTCGGTGGGACCGACTCGCTCTTTCGGTGAGACAGAAAAGTTACAAGAAGGAAACATAGAGTTTACTTTGCATTCTCGGTGGGACCGATTCGCTCTTTCAGTGAGACCGAAAAGTTACGAAAGGGAAACAGAGAGTTTGCAAGCCCATCTCGGTGAGACCGAGATCCTTATTGGTAGGACCGAATTGCTAGGGTTTGGCAGTGGCAAATGACAAGTGAAACTCGGTGGCGCCGGATTGAAAGAATCGGTATGACCGAGTTTGGCTTAGGGTTTAGGTCATTTATGGATATGGGAAAGTAGCTGAGGATTTTGGAGCATATCATTAAGCACGTAAAGCAAGAGGCTCATTAAGCAACATCTCATCCCTCCTTGATAGTATTGGCTTTTCCTAAAGACTCAATGTGATCTTGGATCACTAAAATATAAAATGAAGAGTCTTGAACTTTTGAGCTTGAGCCAATCCTTTGTCCTTAGCATTTTGAGGGTTCCACTTTCACATCCATGACATGCCAATCATTGAGCTTTCCTGAAATAATCATCTTGAAATAGCATTAGCTCAATGAGCTATATGTTGTTATGAATTACCAAAACCACCTAGGGATAGTTGCACTTTCATGGAGGCTGGAGGGGGTCGACGGTAGAGATGAACAGTATCCCGTGGAGTCCCGTTTTGCGGTACGCCACACCCCTCCCGATGAATAGGGCCCCCGTTTCGACCGTAGCGCTCCAACACAAGTCCATTTCCTCTGTTTTGCGGTATGCCACACCCCTCCCGATGAACAGGACCCCCCGTTTCGACCGTAGGAGGTCCATTTCCTCTGTTTTGCGGTACGCCATACCCCTCCCGATCAACAGGATCCCGTTTTGAACATGGTCGGTCGAACACAAGGCCGTTTCCTCCGTTCCGCGGTACGCCAGGCCTTGTTTCCATCGCCTGTTCCTTCCAAGCCCTCCCGATGAACACGACGCATTTCGTTGCCTCCCCATGAACACGACGCATTCCGTTGCCTCCCCATGAACACAACGACGACGCTGTTTCTCCGTTCCGACCCAGCCATGTACACGAGCCCTAGTCGTACGTATGCCCGAGTAGGCGTTCGAGAACCCGCCCGTATGTACACATACGTGGTCGTATTTTCTTTCTTGCACCCTGGCCGTTGTACGTACGTGTAAATGCTACGTGCGCGCCTCTACTACGACACGTGCGCGCCTCTACTATGACATGTGCGCGCCTCTACATCGACCAGTATGTACGTACACGTTCGCGACCAGAATGACAACGCTACGTACGCTTCGACCAGGTGGGTCCCGACTGTCAGGCGCTTCCTTGCCTGCGAAGATGTAGCTGGTGGGTCCCAGCAGTCAAGGGGCGAATCGTTTTTTTTGCCCGAACACACTTCCTTGCATGTGAAGATGTAGCTGGTGGGTCCCAACAGTCAGGGGGAAACGTTTTTTTGCGAATTACGGTGGCCCGTCTGGTGGGTCCCATTGTCAGGTGGAGGAATAATTATTTTGCATGTAATAAGAGGCACTTCCATGCTGCGGTCGTGGACCCAGCTGTCAACCTCTCCACGTACAATCCACGTCCGACGTAAGCCGTTCCTTGACCATGTTGACCACGCCGCGCCAAGAGCACCAGGGCAGTGTACGATGGCGAGGCCTAGCAAGGGGACGGCGCGGAGCCAGGGAAGACACGGCAGTGGATGCCCACGCATAGAGGAGTACGAGGGTTCACTGGTTCGCTGCGGTGTGAGGCTGCCGTCGCCGCAGAATAACAGGGGGTGTGGGTGAGTAGAGGGATGGCCTGGCCAGCGGTGGGAGTAGTAGGGGGCGGTGAGGCCTCTGCCGCATCGCAGCCGGCCACGGGAGGCAGGAGCACGAGGCACGACCGGCGCTGGTTTGGGTGGCTGGAGCAAGAAGACCAGAGGTTGAAGAAGCACTACGGCCGTTGGATGGACATCGTACGGTCACTGGAGCTAGAATCGTGCATATTGACTAAGTTGACAAAGCCCTCCGTCCCCGTCAACTTAGTAGGCCCACAAGTCAGCCTGCCACTATACTAGGTCCTAGCTTACAGGGGGAGTATTCATTTTTTTGTGCGTAATAAGGAGGCACTTCCTTGCGTGTGAAGATATAGCTGGTGGGTCCGAGCTGTCAGCGGCGGTAACGTTTTTTCGCGAAATACAGAGGCCCTTTCGGTGGGTCCCTGATGTCAGGTGGAGGAATCATTATTTTGCGTGTAATAAGAAGGCATTTCCTTGCGTGTGGCCGTGGACCCAGCTGTCGGCCTCTCCACGTAAAGTCTACTTTAGATGCATGTCGGTCGTTGACCACGTTGACCAGGCCACGCCGGGAGCACCAGGGCAGTGGACGACGGCGAGGCCTAGGAAGGGAACGACACGGAGGCAGGGAAGACTCGGCAGTTGTTTCCCACATGGAGGGGAGTACGACTGTACGAGGGTTTACTGGTTCGTATGTCGTCGCCGAGAAGTTACATCCACGCGCCGGCATGGCATGCGAACAGGCAGAAGCTATACCGTCAGGCCTACGATATGGGTCTAGTAGACATGACATCTAGTTGGTCCCGCATAGTTCTCGAGAACTCTTTGGGGGCTTGCAGCCGTTTATCCATCGGGCAAGCCAGCAACCCCACGCCATTTGCACATTCTACTCGTCCCCGTCTTCTACCTTACAACAGTTCGCTCCCAGTCATCCCGTCCTTTCACATTAGTTTACTCCCAGTTTTTTTTTGCAAGGTACAACAGTTCAACTTCTCCAAACCCTTCTCCAAAATCCATGGCCTCCCAAATCTCCATGGTCGCCGCTGAGTACCAGGTTAGAGCCATCACCGGCGATTAGTTCATCGTCATCTACACACGTGGACCGAGACAATGAAAGCATGGCTTGCTCGCTTCCTACGCATGTTCAATAGTTCAACGGATGAGTGGGTCGCTGGGCTAGATGTTGAGTACACCACAGTCCTGGGATGAGAGAAGGATCTAAAGGACGAAGAGAGGAAGAAGCCCGCCATGATCCAGGTTTGCGTACATAACGTTTGCTTGGTCTACCACATATGCCATGCCGACGTTGAGTGCCAAGATTTTAAGAACTTCCTCAAGGACAAAAGAGTGAAATTCGTTACTGTAGGCTTTAAGAATGACAGTGACGTCCTGCGTCGGATAGGTCTCATTGTAGGCCAGCCCTTCGATCTCCAGAAGGCAGCGGTTGAAGAAGCGGCAGGACCATTCGATTCAAATCAAACGGTTACTCCTGCTAGAATCGTTTGTTGACTAAGTTGACAAGCCCTACGTATGCGTCAACTTAGTAGGCCCACAGGTCATCCTCCCAACCGGTGCACCCCTGATGTCAGTGGGAGGAATCGTTTTTTCGCGTAATAAGGAGGCAGTTGATTGCGTGCGGCCAGGCCAGCGGAGGGAGTAGGGTGGGCCAGGGAAGCATGGGCGGCATCACAGCGAGCCACAAGAGGAGGGAGCAGGCAGTCCCGCCGGTGCTAGTTTAGGCGGCTGGAGCAGGAAGATGAGAGATTGAAGAAGCACGTCGGACGTTGGATGGACATCCAACACTAACTGGTGCTAGAATCGTGTGTTCACTGACAAAGCCTTGCGTAAACAAGTTAGCCTCAAAATCTGTGGCGTGTATAGCCCATTTGCTATTATTTTTATAATTTTTACTCATTTTCTAATTCATATGGAATTTATTGCAGCCCGTTTTCCATTTTTAGAATTGCTGGCCATTTTCTGGTCAGTACTAGGGTCAAAAAATTAACTAAATATGTGGGAAATTTTGAAAATTCACAAATTTTTGCTGGGGAACAAAATATTCTTAATCCAAAAATTAATAGCCATGCTAAAACAAATTTAAAAATAAATTAGTACTATGTCATGTTAAATCCAATGAAATACGTATAAGATATCAGTGAAGAACAAAAACAAAAAAAGAAACTTATATCCCATTTGCTATAATTTTTTTGGAATTTTCAACCCCTTTTGATATTACTTTTAACAGACATTGACCATACTCTTAAGCCAGGCCAGAATGCATCCCTCCTCGTCTTGAAAGATTTGCAGCCCAGTAATTCGGAGAAAACAAATAGGCCTAGCTTGGGTATTCTTCAAAAAGAAATACTGGGCTACCTATTTTCCCAAAGAACTGGTGCATGAGCATATAGCTTTATTTATTTATTTACTTATTTATGTTTAGGGGACCATGAGCATGTACCTGGGCCGGATTCATGTGAGAGCCTCCCTTCCAGTTAATTATGGGCTTCTCTATTGGGCCTTCATCAGTGGGCTGCATGTTATCAACAAGTGGAAAATGTGTTTCGAGTTTCAAAAAAAATGTGTTCCATACGATAAATAGTATGCGCTACGTACGGTATGGGGCACTAAAGGATCAAACCATGCAACGACTTCCGAAACATTGTGTTTGTCATTCTAACAACACATTTATTCAACCAACAGACGAAATATACTATTGATTGTACATTGAAAACAGCAGCAGCAACCAGGGCTGGGGTGCAACAGAAGTAGTAAGCAGGCCAGAAGAGTGAAGACGCATCTCTCTCTTCCAAACCAAACATCAGCCATCATTACAAAAGGGCTACCAAAAAAGAACAAGTGTATGCATCAAACTAAATAAAGATCCTACTACACCAAGTGTACGCATCTAACTAACTGGCTCAGTTAGACGTTACTATTTATTAAGCTGTGGAGATTTGCTGACGGCTTGAACCAGATGGGTGCCTGACGGGGGAAACTCCAGCCAGCAGGTCAAAGTCTGATACTTGCGACCCTCTCTCCTACTTTGGGCTGCAGAGCATGGCGGCACATATCAGGGTATGGTGCATGCAGAGACGCATGGTACGCTGTGTACACAGAGTTTTGCCTGATGAACGAAACCGCGCTGCCATCATGATCCTTGCCGTCGGTTATCTCCTGGTTAATCGGATAATTCAGTCTGACAAACAGAGAGCGTGTACCAAGGCTACTTACCAGCCTTAGTCAAAAATTCCTGAAGGCCCAGAGAAGCTGGGATCCTGCTCAAAGACCTTGCAGTGACTGTGATTGTATTCTGGGAAACAGCACGTCCGGTACGTGCGAACGATCATCAATCTTTTGTCGTCGTCTGATCGAGCCAGGAACCACCTACAACTGCCATGCCGCTTTTCTTTGAAAGGTTATGGGATTAGGAAGGGTAGGGACACCAGGCGGCCTACAACATCATATCAAGTTGGAGTTAAATAAAAAAGGGCTCTTGGTTTAGCAATCTTAAGAACAGCATGTTATGAGCATGAATATTTTTTTAGCAAATGTTGACAGTAATATAAGCAAGCCATCATGATATCATAGGAAAGTAACATACTACTGTAACAGCCGTTTGTAGCGATGACTGGAGTAGGCCAACAATACATCCAGCCATAGAAGGAGTCGACAGCTTAAATGAAGCCCTTGTGTTCAATGGCATCAGAGAACCATGGAGGATGTATGATCCTGCGATGGACGTGCAGATTTATCCACTTACTGCAGTGACCTGTCAGATAGGCGAGACCGCGGTTGAAGAAGGCAATTAGCCTGAAGTCTTTATAATTCGCAGATCTTGTGGGCACTTGGAAGATTACAACCTTGAGCAAATCAAACTTGGTATCATGTTGGCTACTGTAAGATTCCGAGTATTCTGGGCCACGGTATCAAAGCAGTGGAGTGTTAATCGAAGGAAGGGGGATCAATCGCCGGGTGTAGACCTCCACGAGCATCCAGCTACCGCGACCATCGATGTGCACCATCCAAGACGTGTTCATGCTGACCCAGTACATACCGTTAATGTAGTTGAGGCTGACGGGGATCGGATCACAGTCA
The DNA here is from genome assembly GCA_034509565.1 of Triticum monococcum. Classification (NCBI taxonomy): domain Eukaryota; kingdom Viridiplantae; phylum Streptophyta; class Magnoliopsida; order Poales; family Poaceae; genus Triticum; species Triticum monococcum. The sequence continues at coordinate 253,910,316 of CM067843.1, read as the reverse complement.
AGGGAGTTGATGCTCGCCACCCTACGATCGTTATGCTGCGTGACATGCCGTTTCTGAAGATAAGGCGGCATCAGTAAGCAAGGAGCTGGCTTAAAAGCTCTGGCTTGAGGGCTTTGAGTAAACGGTACAGCCCCAATGAGCACGCGGCGAGCGGCATGGTACTGAGATTCTCCACATGCGAAATAATGAGCTTGATTACCTCCGTGGGGAGCGAATTCCAGCCACTCTTTCGGTGGACGCTGCTCGGTTCTGCCACTGTTAGTGCTTGGGTTTCGGACGAGGGGGGAGGCGCCTTAGCGGGGATGGAAGATTGGACGAGATTATGTGCGGACAAAGATGGAGAAGCGAATATGTGCTGCGGGAAGTGGACAGATGATGATGACTACAGCACGCCGCTTGACTTACGAGACACATACCAGCAGCGTAGGGTCACATCGATGCCAGACAACTTGCTTCAGTGATCACAGTACTAGTACTCCCTACAATGCTATGCCCTAACTTGCTTGAGTAGAGTAGTTGAGTAGGACTCTGCTCTACTACTAGCACCGGAGGAGTAGTATATTTTGATCTAAAATAGTTAAAAAAATTCAATGCCCGAGCGTGGAATGACTACGAACCGTGCTCAAAGACCATGTCTACGTGGTATTTGGACATGGCGACAACCTCAACGCCAACGGTGCTGCTCCCGTTGCACCGTCTGTGTTTTTGTCCTTCCTGTTTGAAATCGTGGTAAAATTCATGTTTCTACTCTGTATCCTACTACTATGCTAGTCCACATGATTAGTTGCGAACGACGACTTCTTCCCCGACCTCGGCAACCTCATCCTCGACGACACGGGCGACAACGTCAACGCCGGCAACCAGTGAGATATAGGGTGTAGGAAGCGGTTTGGGAATTTGCATGCCTTTCCAACCAGTGAGATACTCCGTACAAAGTACGACAGAGAAATAACCACAGAGAAGGAAGCTAAAAGTAAACAATCAAACGAGCATTTTTGCATTTGTTTTGCATTGAATCGTTTCACAAGCTTGACTAGTGCTATTTTTCTACTTTTACAAAAACCGCATCGTAATGTTAAAGCATGCATTTGCATGTACATAAGTAATAGTAGTACTCCCTCCGTCTAGGTGTATAAGTCTTCCCTCCTTCTTGGTCACGGTGCACAACCGAAGATGACTTATTGACCTGGACGGAGGGAGTAGCACAGTCTACAAGCATATATCGAGAGAGACGTGTAGTGCGATAGTGGAAAAAATTATATGAGACCAGGTCTCACAGTTAGCAGGTGAGACCCGTCCTGATGGATGACACGTGGCATTCACAAATCACAAAGTATATAGTAAAGTTTGTGCTATATGCACATACTTGCAAAATGCGTACGAATACAGAAGGTTTCCAAACTTTCCCTTTTACATACTTAATTAAGGATGCTAAAAATTCATGAACGTTCAGGATTTATCATTTGCGTCCCAGAACTAATGAGATCGTCTTACGAAACAAAAATTATACTCCTCCTAAAAGCCACGGCGCTCCCAGGAGCGCTTGCGGTGCGCCACGAGTGCCCTGGTGCGCGGTCGTTTCCCAGCGCACCGACACAACGCCTCTTCCTCAGCCTCGCAACTCGCGAGGTGTTGATTGGCGGCTTGCCGGCGGGCGAGCGCGATCTCACCAGTGTGGTGATCCGACACCAATAGGTACTCCTCCTCACTGGAAGCGTGCACCCGGTCCACGTACCGCCAAGCGTAGATGAGGTGCTTGGGCCCAACTGCACTCAGGGCGTCAGCACGGGCGTCCTCCACCACCCTCACGGCCCTCGCACGAGCCTTCTGCCAAAGAGCTAATTGCCTGAATCTCTCGGACGCGACATAGGCCTCCTAGACAGCTTGTTCCGCGGTGCGCTTCTCTTCCTCGGCCTTCTTCTCCGCCTCTATTTTGGCGCGCTCTGCTAGAGGCAAAGCCTCCCACAAGGCGACATACATTTCTTTCCAAAGCTCCTCAAGGCTGGGGGGCTCAGCGGGCGGCGCGGTGTTCTCCTCGTAGCGGGGAGCCGACGCGTCCTCTGGCGTGCGTGCTGGCGAGATTGGGAACGCCGACGCGTCCACCTCGACGCGTCGCGGCCAGGAGCGGAACGCCGACGCGTCCTCCTCGACTAGTGGCGGCGAGGAACGGAACGGCGATGCGTCACGTAGCGGCGAGGAGCGGAACACCGACGCGTCCTCCTCGACTAGTGGCGGCGAGGAACGGAACGGTGACGCGTGAACGTTCACGCGATGCAGCGAGGGGCTCCTAGGGCTTGGGAGGGGCGATGCCATGGTGGTCGACGTGAGAGGGAGGGGGAGGAGATAGCGATGAACGTGAACGTGAGGGGGAGGAGATAGCGATGTCGTGGGAGGCGCAGTATTTATAGCGAGCAATGGCACACCTATGTAAGATATGGACTGAGCTGCACTGACTTAACTGCGGGTCTAGTTGCGTCATTGACATGTGGGCCGGACCCCTGCTGGGCCCATATGTCAGTGACCGAATGCACCTGCAGTTAAGTAACATCTACGTGGGCATATTTGTTGGAGTAAATTACGGGGGAGCGAAGGGGTGGAAATATTGCTGGTCACAACGGATTGGACGAGCGTGGGGGGAGGAGAGTCATGCATGCAGATTTTTTCACATGAGGTGGAGTGGTGGGACCGCCGAAGGGAGAAGGAGAGTTTGGCAGGCATATTGTTTCCACACATGGAGAGGAAAAAATTTGGAGACGAACAGGCTTCCTGCAGGTATGGGGAACGGTGCATAATAAGTCATCTTGCATGTCGGGCTAGGTATAGTCTCAAGTCATTAAAAACAAACACGCCCCACACATGTTCATATTTCAAGGTGCACTAAATTATTGCATGCGATGATTAAGGCTGGCCATAATGGTGGTATCTTAGCTGGTATCATGCACACGGGAATAGCAAACATGCTGATGTGGCAAAGAATTAAAGAAGAGAGGGGGTTAGAGTAACTAGAGTTCATGCACGCATTGGTAAACACATTTTTTGTGGAGAATGACAGCACTAGTTGAGTACTTTTGTAGAGTTCAAAAACTATTCCACAATGTGTCAACATTCACAATGTCAAATCAATATTTTTACACTCATTATAAAATGTAAGTTCTTATACTCCCTCCTTCCATCTATATAGCGCCTAATGCGTTTTTCGAGGCTAACTTTGACCAAATGTTAGAGCAATAATATATGGCATGCAACTTACACAAAGCACATCATCAAATTCATATGTGAAAGGAGCTTTCAATGATATGATTTTCACATTATGCATGTCATGTAGTATTAATTTTATCAATAGTCAAAGGCGGTCTTGAAAAACACGTTAGGCCCTATATAGATGGAAGGAGGGAGTACTCATTATAATCAGTACTCCCTCCATCTAGGTGAGCAAGTCATCTTAGATTGTGCACTGTGACCAAGGAGGAGGGAAAAACGAGATATCTTAATGGTTATTTGCTAATTAATAGCATTGCATGCAATGAACTAACCACTGTATGTCGTGTTTGGTAGTCTCAAGTCATTAAAAGCATGCACACCCACATCTCCTATTGGTTGATATGTCAAGAAACAAGAAACGAGGTAGAAGTTAATGCACCGCGCCTAAGTGTTTTGGGAGTATTGTAGATATTTATATTTTTAGTATAAATTTGGTCGTGGAATTTCATTGATGCCTGTCAAAGCGTTGACAGGTCTTCTATGCGTGACCTGAAGATGAAAGCGTTGAGCATCTTGAAGTTGATCAACAATCTTCAGTTGTCAAAGATTAGCCGTTCGGCCAATAAGGTGGCACACTTAATCGCTAAGTATAGCTTTGACAATAGATTAGATGGTATTCTTCTAAATAACGTACCGCCCTGTGTGGTGAATATTGCATCGAATGAGTGTACTGGTGTGGCTGGTTAATTAATATAAGGTGGTGTTCAAAAAAGTTTAAATTTGGTCAAACATTTTGCAAACGGTTGACGGGAGTAAAAAGGACCACAGGGAGTATCATGGATGCGGAGTAGGCAAAAAAATTGCTTGTCTAAAAAAGGCAAAAAAATTGCTCATTTATAGCCGGTCGAAGTCTCAAAGGGCGCGACCGCACAAGGGAGGCGAAGGTCGTAGGAGGCGCAATGTTTGACGGAATTAAGTGAAGTTACATCCACGCGCCGGCATGGCGTGCGAACAGGCAAAAGCTATACCATCGGGCCTACGATATGGGTCTAGTAGACATGACATCTAGCTGGTCCCGCATAGTTCTCGAGAACTCTTTGGGGGCTTGCAGCCGTTTATCCACCGGGCAAGCCAGCAACCCCACGCCGTTCACACGCCCTACTTGTCCCCGTCTTCTACCTTACAATAGTTCGCTCCCAGTCATCCCATCCTTTCACATTAGTTCGCTCCCAGTTTTTTTGCGGGGTACAACAGTTCAACTTCTCCTAACCCTCCTCCAAAATCCATGGCCTCCCAAATCTCCATGGTCGCCGCTGAGTACCAGGTTAGAGCCATCACTGGCGATCAGTTCATCATCATCTACACACGTGGATCCGAGATGATGAAAGCATGGCTTCCTCGCTTCCTACGCATGTTCAACAGTTCAACGGATGAGTGGGTCGCTGGGCTAGATGTTGAGTACACCACAGTCCTAGGACGAGAGAAGGATCTAAAGGACGAAGAGAGGAAGAAGCCCGCCGTGATCCAGGTTTGCGTACATAACGTTTGCTTGGTCTACCACATATGCCATGCCAACGTTGAGTGCCAGGATTTTAAGAACTTCCTCAAGGACAAAAGAGTGAAATTCGTTACTGTAGGCTTTAAGAATGACAGTGACGTCCTGCATCGGATAGGTCTTGTTGTAGGCCAGCCCTTCAATCTCTAGAAGGCAAGCCCGGTGTCCTCCTCTCAACATTCAATGCTGACCCTGGCAGCAGCCATGATTGATCCTTCGTACACTAAACTGAAGAAACCTCATCACGAGTTTCATCATGCACGGGAGTTGAAGACATTAGATGAAGATCACATCCTGTACGCAGCAATGGATGCCTACCCTTGTTTAAATATCTACAAGGGTTGGATGAAGAAGCAGAGCCCAGTGCCCGGTTCAAGCAAAGAAGTGTCAGCGAAGAGGAAGAGGAAGAGGGACGAGGACGAAGTCGAGGACGTGGACTCGGACTCCAAGTAGGTGGCAGTGTCGTCGCTCATGCTGGTTCTACTGCAGTGTCAAGCGGACTAGTTGCTTATTAGTTTATTTTCAAGGGTGTGTTGTGCTGAGGCCCTAGCAGAACTATGTTTATGTTCTTTCTTGTTATTTGAAGTCTTTAGTACGTACATTAGTACTAGTACTATGTCTTACTACTGTTCTTCTTGCAGTTGGTACTACTGCTCATATCTTTGTGTTCCTACTGTACTTAATACGTTCATACTAGTAGTATAATTTGGGTCAGTCGATTTGTGAAAGAAGTTCGATGGAGCGAAGGAAGAAGACGGTAGAAGAGGTGGAAGAAGCCCTTCTAGCCATCCATGTTGCATCAAACGGCTCACATGAGTCGACTGACCCAAATTGCTCCTTCAGATTGCAGGATCCTTGTGGCATTCAAGGTCTCGAAGGTAGATTCTGCGTCCGCACACGGTTTCCGGGCTCGATGCGCGTGCGACCAGCTTCCGCCGTGACAGCCACCATGCACGCCTCCTCCGCACGGGCGGAGACGACAATGACACGCTAGTTCCTCCTCGCCGGCGTGCTGGAGCATGCGCTCGTCCTCCTCTTTGTACGCTGTGTGCATAGACGCGGCTCCACCAGCTGCTCGCGTGCTTGGCAGTGCGGCGGCATCGCGAGGAGGGACTGCAGACGACGTGAGCTGGTGAGCCTTCGGCTTCATGGCACAGGGATGGCGGCGACACGGCGGTGATGGGCGAGAAATTGTTGGCCGGAGCAGGCAGGCGCCGGCATGCGCAACGGCAGCGGCGGCATATTGATGAGTGCGCGTGTGGGAGCTTACTTTAGTTTTATATATAAGGTTGGTCAAACTTAAAAGAAAACCGTACTAGTACACGTAAACATTAGACTTAGGCAGCGCTTTTATTAGTTACTAGCTTATGTTCTTGCCCATTGTGACCAGCCTTAGTACCACGGCCACGATACGGAATCCTGTGCAAGCACATGTACCGCGGCCGTGCGGTCGATTGTACGGTGTGTCACCGTGTCGCGCTCGAAGGACATCCACCGAACCTTTTTGTGTGTGTGAAAACAATCCTCGAATATTACTCAACTTTTTTCTGTGAAAGTTCTTGACGCTGCTATATTTCCATATATTTGAATTTAGCTCCAGTTCGTGTTTATTTGGATTTGTACGTTTTAGGTGCGCCCTAGTTTTTTTTAATACTGATTTTGTGTGTGTGACTGAGAGAGAACGTGTGTATGTGTCCATATGTGTGTTGCGGCGGAAGGGCAATGTGGAGACGGTGTGTGTGTGATACAGACATAGAGAGGTGTGAATGTGCAAATGATCGTGCATGCGTGAGACATAGACAGATGCCGATATGTTGTGTATACATGAGAGAACGGTCTTCTAGTTTACTTGGGTGTGTGTGAGAGAGAGAGAGAGAGAGACAAAGAGAGGAGCATCCATAACACAACAACCATCTCTCTCGATTCGTTCGTCCCTCGCACGGTCGCATGCAACACATGCATCAACGCGCACATTTTGACACCCTCACCCGGCCCCTGCCCACCTCAAGGCCCGCACAATCTCTTCGTGAATACCCATTTCTCTCCTTAGGTTTGTTTTCTCTCAATATCTGACACACACACACACACAGAGACACACGTAGCACAACACACACACACACACTCCCCCGAGCACACAATTCATCCCCATCCAAGGTTATACGGTGACCACTCTCGCTTGTGCTTCTTTGCACCCCAACATGCACAACACCTCAATCTTCAAAGAGGGCAACGAGCAGATTGAAGACGGTGACCACACCGCGCTAGAGAATGCGGGGTCATTTGGAAGCAGGGTATGTGACGATGGCTGACTGACTCCTCCCCCCACCCTCTCTCTCTCTTGCACAAAATTACCAATCCCTCTCTCCTCCGCACAAAATTTTCAATCCCTCAACCCACGAGATCCTTCCCCTCTCATCCATGTTTTTCCTGCTCTCTCGTCAAACATGTTGTCTCTTCTCCTTCCACGTATATAGAATCCAGATGCACACGCATCTCATGTATATTACATGTATGCATCTTTCTCACAGACCTAACTTCTTCCTCTCTCTTTCTCTCTCTATCTCTCTCTCTGTCTCGTTAGGTTTGTCTCCTACTCTCTCGTCCACATACATACAATCTTTCCCGCCCTACTTTCTCCATCTTCAAAAGCTCTCTCTGCACGTTTCATTCACACATTGGGATATGTCAAAATGTTGCTTCTATAATGGCTGATGTAGAGTTATGGTTGTTCTTGTTGCATCCTACAAAGTAATAACTATGAAATGCATTTAGATTCTCATTTGACTGGGATTATGTGAGTTTGAGCATGTTGTGAAGTACTATAGACCTTGTATACATCTTGGGATTCGACAACGATTGTAACAATTGAATTGTATAGACCATTACATTCGAAGTCAATAGCCTAATATATTTATTTCACAATTTCAACAAATGATTAGTTCACTACAAACTAAGAAAACAAATGTGTACTCCCTCCATTTTTATTTAAGTCCGCGTATTAGCATTGGTCAAAGTCAAGTTTTGTAAACTCTCAGAAAGCTTATAACAAAAAATATTAACATATACAATAACAAATAAATACCATTAGATTCATTATTGAATGTACTTTCACATCATACATATTTGTTATGGTAAATGTTTATATTTTTCTATAAACTTGGTCAAACTTTAGGAAGTTTGACTTTGGCCAAACCTAATATGCAGAGTTTACTACTACTACTCGCTAGTTGCTTAGCCGAATCACTCAACACGCCACACGGGGAGTCCAGTGTCACAAAATTTTGAGGTCGGCGGGAAAATCTCCCGCGACCCTGATTCGAGCAGTGGGAAGGTACCATCATAGCCTTCAGAACAGGCCTACGGATGACGCTTGGTAGGGGGCTGTTTTCGTAACTTCAGGTTCACCCTACCCAGCCAACCCCACCCCGGCACCCAGAGTAGTACACCTGAATACTCCCCAATTTCTATCCCCACCGCAAAATAGACTTCTCCACGGCACTGCAGCCTTCGTGCTCCTCCCCTTTACATCGGTGCACTCGTCCACCGTAGCGCATCTGCCTAATCGACAACCTTGTACGCCGCACTGGAGCCGGTCCACCGTCGTCGTCATACACGGAGCCTCTTCCCCGACATCGTCTTCCACGGTCTCGTATCTGCTTCCTGGAAGCCGACGCCAAGCGCAGAAGTACCACCGTCGTGGACAATGAACTGACTCCCGTTGCCGACCATGACTCACAGAGGCCGCCGCGACCATCGTTCTCCTCCTTGATTGGTAATGTGTGTATTGAATCACTTAGCAGTACATGTGCAGTTCCAATTTTGTTCATACCTACCCTTCAAATTTCCTGGGTGCTATTGTTCTCGTAAAAGTAATTGGTTATAGCCTCCATTGTCCAACGGAATATCAGCTTGTAATTGTGCGCGTCGCTCCTATATCGCGCTGTGCTTGGGTAGGTTTTTCATCTGCAACCAGTAGTGTGGCAAATGATGGAAAGGTTTTTAGAACTAGCAAAATGCCCATGTGTTGCACGCATAAAGATGCATTTGTATGAGTAGTTTATCTTGTTGGAGATGCTCTAACATGGCAGACGAGTGCTTTAATGTTGCCCACAAGATGCGCGAGTATTACTAGTAGTATATTTTTCTTGCCATGTTGAGATTTTAAAACCACGAGTGCGAACATGTAGAGGAGCAATGAAGATCAAACACGGGATATTTGGGACATCTTCAAGGATCATGGCAAGTTAAAGAGGAGCTGCACCGAACCTATATAATGAGCTTTGGTAAGTAACACCCTTTCAATTACTTTCATGTAGCCTCGTGTTCTTCGATGTGTATATGTTGTAGTTTCTGTTTCTCTTAAGCGTGGTGTTCTTCGATGTGTAATAAGAAGAGTCTTAATCGTCCTAATGCTTTCGTTTTTAGCTTGATGTAGGAAGTGGGTGTTCTCACCTTGTAGTCTATTTTTATTTATTTATTCCTTTTGAATTCACTTCTCCGAGTTCTGTTTATCTGGCTTCTACTAAATGGATCTAGGTTGCTCTGAGTATTGATCTAAAAAAGAAGTAACTTCATGTCAGGATGCAATTCCTGCGAGGAGGGAAGTATGGTCAACCTCGAGATCATGTTTCTAAAATGAGGCTGGATTACACACAAGGTGCCAGTTCCCTAATGATGCTGGATTAGACACAAGGTGCAAATTCCCAGATGATGCTGGATTACACACAAGCCAGGTGGAGTCGTCAGCTGTTCGTGTCCTTGTGGCATTAGTAAAGGCTGAAATAAAGCATGCAGCAGCCCTTGAGAATGTAGCTGAGTTCCTGAAGAAGCGAAAAGAGCAATCAGATGCTCTCTTCACCCAAGCCAAAGAAGAGATGGAAGAAGCCAGAAATAAGCTAGCAGAGGTAGAGCAGGCTAGGCGTCTCCTGCTATCTAAAACTGTTGTCAATACAAAATTTCCTTCATAATAGCTAGGTTCAAATGTTTATCCAGTCAGCATGCCTATTGTGATGTCATGCATCTACTGATGTGGCACAAAATGTTTTTTTCGGGTCATGTAATAACAGCAATTACTTTCCAAACAATAACAGGCGAAGCATTGGACATGGTATAGTTCATGCGCAAGCCCGACATTCCAAGTTCAACTTCCACATCAAACTCATGTTCACAGATATCTGCACATTCATACATAATGTCCACAACCATGATTCACTTCAAAGCCAAAAAATGTGAGGAGAGTTATAAATAAAGAAAATCCTCTACCAGTTCCTGCTACCAGTGCGAGCACAACAAGTCAAGACCATGCGTAAATTAATTATATTTTAGTCATTTTTTGTGTTCTAAAATGCCTACCGGCTAGCGGAAGGACGTGTTGCCGGCACACGCGCGGATTCAATGAAGGCAAGCGGGGCAGTCTTAAGCTGGTTGCACGCGGCGAGGAGGCGTGCTCAGCCGGGCCTGCAGTGAGTGCGGCCCTCTTGGCCGGCGCGCCAGTTCAATGCCTGCGCTATGGGAGGTCGCGTCCGTGTCAGAGCAATCACTCCCTCTAGTCCTTTTTTGTTTGGGTATAACAAAATCTCGTTTTCCATTCACATTTTAGTGGTAGGAGTTGTGCGTGTGTGTCTGAGAGAGAGAGAGGAGATGGTAGTCGGGGTTGTCTGATCGGTAAACAAATGAATAATGTCAGTCTGGGATGGAGACAAAAAGGAGACCACAACAAATGTTGTGTCTACTTGAGAGATAGAGAGAGTAATTTTAGTGGTATGAGTCATACGTAGAGACATATAGGGTGTGTGAGAGAATCCCATAGAGAGAAAGACAAAGTGAAAGACGAGTGGAGACTGTGTGTTTGGCGGTGAAAAAGAAAGCTTAGGTACCGAGTGATACCAAAGAATAGTAGAGACGTGAGAGATAATGAAAACCGTGTAATTTATAATGATAGGGAGAGTGTGACACTTCTCAAGGGAGACGTCGAGAGACCATGTTTGCGAGGATAGGAGCAACATGAAGTGAGCGTGCGGGTGAGCTAGAGAAAAGAGAGTGATAGCTACCTGAAGGAGCATGCATGCGAGAGAGATGGGCGTGAAAGGAGTGAACAAAAAAGGGATTCAAATATTTGAATTCGAGATGATGATACATGTAATCCATACTCGAACCAAAATTGATCTATCAAACATGCATACTCATATGAATTCACGCACATCTATGTTATTTAATATGTAGATATTAATGATCCATACATTTTAGTAGAACATAATTTCGTTAAAAAATCGAATTCAACCTTAAGATTTCGAGATCGATGTATTTGTAAATCATATTATACATATAAAGGAGCAGAATTCTTTGTTGTGCTTTTGAAAGTATATATATATATATAAATGATGTATATAGAATGTAATTCCAATTGAAAATGGATCCCGCCCGAAAAAAATAGAATACAAACGGGATTCGAATTGAGTGGGCATGGTAAACGTGCACTCTGCAAAATTTGAACGAAGCGGGGAAAGTCGCAGTAACCGCATGAAACCAAAATCTGCGAGATGGAAATCACTACTGCCTATCCCTGCCACGCAAAGCCTATATGCTGGATTTCTATAGGTTTCGATAGGGGTAGGTTTGTAATTTCACCCAAATGTGACGTAACCACCTCTCACCTGGATTCATACACGGTGGGTGCCAAAACATAGTGTGTCCTCGGCTGAAATCGACTCCCTCCCCGATTCATATTCATACACGGTGGGCGCCAAAAACAAACTCTCGTCGGCAAATATTCGGTGTATGCGAGATTACCGTCATATCCCCAACCGACTAGTGTTGTTGTGATGTAGTAGAAATTTGAAACGGGGGCTAAGTGTATAAATTTCCTCGCATTTGAGACAAGTGCGCCCTGAATACATGGTTCCTCCCTTCCTCTCTACCTCCCTTTTCCCCATTCGTACTTCGTGGGCACCAAAACACCCTCTCCACCCCACCCTCCTCCGCCCGCTGTCGTCCGCCACCCCATCCACCGCCGCCCTCCTCCACCATGCCGGAGATGATACCCCGACACCACCGTCCATTACAAGAGATCGACCTCTCTCATCCACGGCTTCGGACCAGGATCCTTGCATCCCGTCCTCTCGCTTCATCCCCGCCGTCGTCCACCTTGCCGACGCCGCTCCTACGACCGTCTCATCCACCGCGCCCTGTCGCCACCGTCAACCCTCCTAGATCTTCTTCCACGCCGCCGACAGCCATCGCTACCGCAGCACCATCAAATTCTCAGCAGATGCGTACACGGCACCGCACCAGAGGCGGTACTCTTTCGTATCTGCTCAACTTATTTATCGCAGGAAGAAAATAGATCGCCACTGCTTTACTCTGCTTTCTTGTCTTGGTTGTGAAGTTGCCTTTGTCCGGTTTGCACCTTCATATCCGCCATGGCACGCTCAACACCATACTCGCAATGCTTATGGTTTTCCCCTTTTATATTCCACACTAGTTAAATCACAATAGACTAAATTTCAAAATTGGGTCAGTCGATTTTTCAGAGCTCGCCGGAGTTCGCCGGTGCGATCGAAGGGGCTCGGGTGGTTGTGGGGCCTCGCCAAACGAAGAAAACTCGATGCGGGTGGGGGTTGGGGTGGGGGTGGGGGCGGGGGTGGCGGAGGAACACAGGCGGTGGGGGCCGGTGGTCCAGCCGGCGGCCCGTGCGGTGTTATGTATGGGAAGAATCAGAGACAAGGAAGAAGAAGGGTTAGGAGACGTAGGATCTTCATCCAACCGCCTGAAATGGTCGAGAGACAACTAGGAGTTGCATTCTTAATGCGCTCTGGTTCATCATGTGTGGGCACTGCGCAACCAACATTTTATTATCCAAAATCTTCTTGCTCTTCTTTACCATGTTCCTCTTCCGTTCTTCTTTAATATGTACTCTCTCCGTTCCTAAATACAAGTCTTTGTATAGATTCCACCATGGACTACATATGGAACAAAATGAGTGAATCTACACTCTAAAATGTACCTGGATACATCTGTATGTGATCCATAGTGGAAATTTCTACCAGGACTTATATTTTGGAACGGAGGGAGTATGATAGTAGTACAGTATGTTCCTTGTACTGAAGATGAGCAGGGACATTTGCAGTGTAGAGGTCTATACGGTCGGTTGTGATGGACACTTTGAGCCTGTTTGATTCGTAGGATCTTGTAGACATAGGAATAGGATTTATGGTGGCCTGCCCACTTGAATCCTATAAGAATAGCAAGGAAATGCAAGGAGCTGTGTCGCCTTTGAGAGTTACATTGATATTAATAGTACCGCACCTTCACTTGAAGAGAGCTGGTATCCGAAGCCTTTCTAGCCGTACCGGCAATACTAGCACATATATTCCAGCAAGTTCCACTTTGCTGATTTTACTCTAATGCTTAAGGTTTTCCCGTTATATCTACAATATGATCTGTGTAGCTGCTTTGTGTCGCACTAGAAGCAGTCCACTCTTGAAGCTAAACACTGCAATGACTTACAAAATTAGCACCAAGGCATTGAGTGCCATTCTGGATGCAATGAAACTCATACGCTCCCCACCTGTTGATTCTTGTTCAGAATATGATCCTAATGACTATTCTAACCTCGAGGAGTCAAAGGCAGATGGCATGTCCTGTTCACCCATCAAGGTGCCTGTTCTAATTTGGCAATGTTTTATTGATTGTGGGTATCTTGCATATGTTGTCTTGCATTTCTTCTACTTTGTTGCCCCACCATCTTCTTAGTTTACTCATCATATATGTCGAGATGCCATGCCCATCCATTCTCAATACATATTCCATCTGTCATCATACCATGTTTTTCCACTCAAATGATGTTCTTGTGCATCAGACATCAAAAAGGAAGAGGGTGATTGCCAAACCTGAAGGAGCACCAGCAAAGTCCTTGAAAAACGTGGTGGTGCCGAAGAAATCAGACATCACCCCACTTATATTGGTTGTACAACCAGTGACACAAAACGCAGGACCGACTCCAGCAGACTGTAACCATACTTCACTGGCCACACCACTAGCCCCACCACACAGGACCTGCACTCCAGCAAAAGGTATACCGATTTCATTTGCCATAGCACCAGCTGTACCACAGAAAAATCCCACTCCAGCAAAAAGTACAGCAAGTCCACCGGCCGAAGACCTATCCCAACTGCAGAGACGGCCAATTCCTGCAGATTGGAACCCCATTCCATTTATTCCCAGTTTAAAAGACAATGCTTTCAATGTTGTTAGGGACTACGTGCATATATTCCCATCATGGGAAGATTATTGTGAAGACAAACACCATTTTCACATCTTCCTGTCCAACTTACGTGTAAGTGCTATTATTCATGGCTATTATTTTCCTGTTTTCTACTGATTGAACAAATCAATGATTTACATTACATTGTTGTAACTAGGCGAGGGTCAATTTGGATAGTCATGACGGGAAAAGCTTGCTTGTGCTTTTCAAGGAAGCATTGCAGCAGTATCGGTGTTACCTGAGGAAATCACACTTTGATGGCAAGTCTATAAACGAATTTTCGGTGAAGTCTCCTGTGCTAAATTTAGAAGACATTGAATGGAAAAACCTTGTTATGCACTGGTCTCGTTCCCAGGATGAGGTATTGTCTATGAAATCACATGACAATTTGAACTTCTACTTTTCCGCATGTGCCTTACGGATCTTTTTTGCAGGAAATCTGCTCGAAGAAGAATTCCGGTTTGACAAGAATGACATGATATCGCAAATATGCTGCCTGCTGCTTTGCTCTGGTTAGTACCTATTGTCCTGTATCACTGTACTTGCATACATACCTGGTTCATTATGTGACAGCAGTATGCATGATAGCTTGCTTATCAATTGTTCGCTCCAAATTATCTGATCTATATGAATGGTTACATTAGTGTAGAATATATCCAATGCCAATGTTTTTTTAGCTCTGCATTGTTCTTGTAAGTACATGTTGTCCTTTATCAGTGTACTTATAATGACAGGTAGTTGTTCATGTACCATCACTCTGCAGCTTATTTTCCATTGCCCTCCATTTTCTACACATCAGATCTATATTTACTCTTACCATAAGGTTGGTACTGAAGAAGTTTAGCTATGCATTGCTCTTGGCTGTACCTTTTGCCTGTATCGCTGCACTTACATTTATAGCTACTTGGTTATGTAGCATCACTCTTCATCTTATCTTAAATATTCTCCATTTTTTTGTATATTATCACATCTATATTTATTCTTAACAAAATGTAGAATAAAGGCAATGCTTTTGAAGAAGATTCTGTGGTAAACTTCTTGAATCCCCCCCCCCCCATCAGCATGGACAAGGCCTTTATAGAGCCTATCTTCACCAATAATGTAAGTTTGTCCATCTCAAGCCTTCAAACTTTGTTGTATATATTTGGTTAGGCATGACTGCAATAGCTGTTTATTTTTGGTGTTTGCATCAAATTGCTTGTTTAAAGTTTATTATATGTAGTTAATAAACAAAAGTTCGACCTTTCTCAATTTAAGTTTTCAGTTGTACAACCAAGTTCCTTCTTCATACCATGTAAATTAAACTATACAGAGCAAGTGATCTTATTTTGCACTGCATGTATGCTTCTGTTCTTCATCTGTAATCCAGTGGTGTGGTGAACCTACCCACTACAGCACAATGTCATATTCTGCAATGTCTTAACTATGAAAAATGTCATATCATTCTATTATTATTTAAATCGTCTCTTTATTTGCCAATCTGATATGGTATAAATTGACAGCACACTAACCATTGATACTTATGAGTTCTTGATCTGTAATCCAGTGGTGTCGTGAAGCTGCCAACTCCTTCACAATGTCATTTCCTGCCATGTGTTGACGTGAACAATACCATATTGTGTTAATGCAAATTTAAACTGTGTCACTTTATTTGTCAGTAAGAAATGTGATGAATTGTCAGCACTGATACTTTTATGTGCAAAACCTGTCATCTGTCTGCTTGTTTATCTTTCAGAGTGAGGAAGATATAAGTGTTGAACAAGCGTAGTCTCATCATCTTGCTCAGCTACTTGCACTGCAGCTCCCCAGCAGGGCTAACCTTTCTTGAACTCTATTGAAGTGCTGTCCGTTTTGTATATTATTTTGTCAGCGTGTTTATTTGCACTGGTGACGATCTTTGATGCCCAGTGTATGTAATCTGCTGTCTGCTTGTGCTTTATTATCATAGTGGCGAACTTTGATGCCCAGTGGATGTAATATGCTGTAATTTCTTTATTGTATAGTATAGGTTTTTTCTTATTCACGATGCTGAAGTTATTTTACTGTATATATATCCTGTCTTCGCAGTAAACCGGCCAACCCGTAAAATTACGGTACATAATCGGGCCGTCATGCAATCACGATGTAGGTTGGGCCTGAAACGTGCCGATCAGCTCATGGGCCGGCAGCAGCCCGAAATGAACCCCGGCCCATGATTGTGCGAATCAAATCACGGGCTTTTAACAGGCAGAAAAATTGTCTCGGTCCTTGTTTAGCCCAATCAAATATCGGCTGCGAGCAGGCCGGATGCAAACCGGGCCATAGTTAGGCCCAACTATATGACAGGCTTTTAACAGGCTGAAATTAATATAGGGCCGAAATGTTAAATGGGCCCTTAACAGGCCAAAACTAATATCAGGCCGAATTACTAAGTGGGCCATTAGCAAGTGGGCCCAAAAGCATAGTGTCCAGTTGACGGGCCGAATCTGATATGGGCCATAATTAGGCCCAAAACCTCTTAAAGGGCCGGACCTGATCTGGACCATAATTTGGCCCAGAACGTGGTAGGCTTTTAATGGGCCAGATCTCATATGGGCCACTATTAGGCCCGGAGCGTGGCAGGCCATTAATAGACCGTATCAAATATGGGCCGGCATTTGGCCCAAAACATGGCAGCCAGTTAACGGGCCGACCTACTAGGGTCCTCAAAATCTTGTGGGCTTACAGCTGGGCTGGCCCATTAATGTCGGCGAAATCTCGTGGGCCTTTAGCTGGGCCGGCCCATTATGATCCGCAAGAATTTTGTGGGCCATTACCTGGGTCGGCCTATTATGGCACACAAAAATCTTGTGGGCATGTAACTGGGCCGGCCCATTATGGCCCGCGAAATCTTGTGGGCCTTTAGCTAGGCCAGCCCATTATGGTCCGCAAAATCTCGTGGGCCTTTAGCTGGGCCGGCCCATTATGGTCCGCAAAATCTTGTGGGCCTTTAGTTGGGCCGGCACATTTAAACTTGTTGGGCCGTGCCATGTGTCGATGTATCATAGTCGCCTTCTGTCTAGTGAGTGGATGACATCTGTCCCGACGATGAGCCGACACGTGTTTCCTCTAGCCAATGATGATTTTACACGTGGAAAATCCCCATTGGTCGGGGCTGTTAAAGGGTTATCGGATCCAAAACCCGACCCGATAGCTTAACGGCGTTCCGTTATGGTGGATGCCACGTGTCGGTCACCCTTGACGAAAGCACTTCTGTAACGCATGATTTATCGTCATGGAAGTGGACACTTCCGTGATGATAATTTTGGTAATGTCATGGAACACTTCTACGATAGCACAGGTATGACTATCTTGATTCTGTCATAAATTTGTCATGGATGTACATGCATGACAAAAAAAGCGACCCACTGTGACAAACATGTATCATCACGGAAGTGTATTTTTTTTAGTGTTGCATGGCAATATATCTCGGAATGGCTATGGAAATGCCATAATAGGTAGGTATGGTGGCTGTTTTGAGGAAGATATAAGGAGGTTTATGTGTGATAGAGCGTATCATATCACGGGGTTTGGATGCACCGGCGAAGTTTGCACCAACTCTCAATGTGAGAAAGGGCAATGCACGGTACCGAAGAGGCTAGCAATGATGCAAGGGTGAGAGTGCATATAATCCATGGACTCAACATTAGTCATAAAGAACTCACATACTTATTGCAAAAATCTACAAGTCATCGAAAACCTCAGCACTACGCGCATGCTCCTAGGGGGTAGATTGGTAGGAAAAGACCATCGCTCGTCCCCGACCGCCACTCATAAGGAGGACAATCAAATAACACCTCATGTTTCAAATTTGTTACACAACGTTTACCATGCGTGCATGCTACGGGACTTGCAAACTTCAACGCAAGCATTTCTCAAATTCACAACAACTCAACTAGCACGACTTTGATATTATTACCTCCATATCTCAAAACAATCATCAAGCATCAAACCTCTCTTAGTATTCAAAACACTCATAAGAAAAAAAATTAATAATCTTGAATACCTAGCATATTAGGATTATTTAAGAAAATTACCATGCTATTTAAGACTCTCAAAATAATATAAGTGAAGCATGAGAGTTCATCTATTTCTATAAAATAAAACCACCACCGTGCTCTAAAAGGATATAAGTGAAGCACTAGAGCAAATGACAAACTACTCCGAAAGATATAAGTGAAGATCAATGAGTAGTCGAATATTTATGCAACTATGTGAAGACTCTCTAACATTTAATAATTTAAGATCTTGGTATTTTATTCAAACAGAAAGCAAAACATAAGTAAGTAAAATGACGCTCCAAGCAAAACACATATCATGTGGCGAATAAAAATATAGCTCCAAGTAAAGTTACCGATGAACGAAGACGAAAGAGGGGATGCCTTCCGGGCATCCCCAAGCTTAGGCTTTTGGTTTTCCTTGAATATTACCTTGGGGTGCCTTGGGCATCCCCAAGATTAGGCTCTCTCCACTCCTTATTCCATAGTCCATCGAATCTTTACCAAAACTTGAAAACTTCACAACACAAAACTTAAAGTAGAGAACTCGTAAGCTCCGTTAGTATAAGAAAATAAAACACCACTTCAAGGTACTGTAATGAACTCATTATTTATTTATATTGGTGTTAAACCTACTGTATTCTAACTTCTCTATGGTTTATAAACTCTTTTACTAGCCATAAATTCATTAAAATAAGCAAACAACACACGAAAAACTGAATCTGTCAAAAACAGAACAGTCTGTAGTAATCTGGATCAAACTTATACTTATGGAACTCATAAAATTCTCAAATAAATTGCTGGACGTGAGGAATTTATATATTAATCATCTTCAGAAAGAATTAACTAAATATCACTCTCCAAATAAAAATGGCAGCAATTCTCGTGAGCGCTAAAGTTTCTGTTTTTTACAGCAAGATCAACAAGACTTTCCCCAAGTCTTCCCAACGGTTCTACTTGGCACAAACACTAATTAAAACATAAAAACTCAATAATAACAGAGGCTATATAAATTATTTATTACTAAACAGGAGCAAAAAGTAAGGAACAAAAATAAAATTGGGTTGCCTCCCAACAAGCTATATTGTTTAACGCCCCTAGCTAGGCATGATGATTTCAATGATGCTCACATAAAAGATAAGAATTGTAACATAAAGAGAGCATCTTGAAGAATATGACTAGCACATTTAAGTCTAACCCACTTTCTATGCATATGGATTTTGTGAGCAAACAACTTGTGGGAACAAGAATCAACTTGCATAGGAAGGTAAAACAAGCATAACTTCAAAACTTTAAGCACATAGAGAGGAAACTTGATATTATTGCAATTCCTACAAGCATATATTCCTCCCTCATAATAATTTTCAGTAGCATCATGAATGAATTCAACAATATAACCAGCACCTAAAGCATTCTTTTCATGATATACAAGCATAGAATTTTTATTACTCTCCACATAAGAAAAATTCTTCTCTTTCAGAATAGTGGGAGTATCATAAGAAACTCGAATACTATAAATTGTTTCCACATTAAAAGAGTAATGTTAAGAAAAGGGGTAACCATAATCATGACAAGTTTTATAAATATAATCACTACTTTTTATAGCATAAGTATCATCACAATAATCATCATAAGTAGGAGGCATGATATCATCATTATAAATTTGCATATCAAAACTTGGGAGACTAAAAATATCATCTTCATTAAACGTAGCATCCCCAAGCTTGGGACAAACATTAATTGCAGCAAATATATTCTCAAAAACATCATCTTCATCAAATGTAGCATCCCCAAGCTTGGGCCTTTTCGTATCATAAGCATAACCACTCTCATCATTAATAGTATGGATAGCACCAATAGTATAGCAATTATCATATTCTTCCAAGCAAGTGCCAAAAGGATTTTCAAGATCATTAGAAGTATCATTATCTTCCACAATTATATTTTCATGAGGCAAAATAGTAATAGGAGCAGCATTATTTGGGGGAGATATCTTTTTACCTCTCTTCCTTTTTCTTTTCGTCTTCTTCACCACATCATGTGTGGGTTCAATCCTCTTTTTGGAGCTCCTTATTAATGAGATTGGTTGAATAGGAGGCTCCTCCCCGTTACCTAATTCATCATAAGAAATAATAGGAGGATATTGGGAAGTCTCTTCCCTTTCATTAGTATTCTCTTCATCATCTATTTGTTTTCTTTTCTTGATGTAGTTGGCAATATAAGGATTTTCAATACAATTCACCGCACAATACATATAAATTTTGTCTAGATCAAAATCAAGAAATCTATCAAGATTAAACTTTGGAATACCCTCAGTTATACGTTTCATTTCCTCATACCCCAAAAGAAGACTAAGCTCTTTATGATGCTCAAGGGTAATCAAATTATCACAATTTTTGGATACGATTCGGTCATGAAACAATTTGCATTGGAGATTTAAATGACCATGTTCATTGCAAAGTTCACAAGGGGCGCGAAAAATATTGAATTTTTTAGCACAATCATCAAGACTTTCTTGCAACAATTTAGTTTCTAAGTACTTATGCCTCTTGCAATATCTATCTTCCCTATTTGGTGTGTACTTACAAACCCAATGCACTCCACAAAAATTGACATGTTTATAGGAGACATTTTCATCATAACTAGTGCAATCATCATTAGTACCATGGATATTCAAGGAGTTCATACTAACAACATTGCAATCATGCTCATCATTCAAATATTTAGTGCCAAACATTTTAATGCATTCTTCTTCTAACACTTTGGCACAATTTTCCTTTCCATCATACTCACGAAAGATACTAAAAAGATGAAGCGTATGAGACAAACTCAATTCCATTTTTTTGTAATTTTCTTTTATAAACTAAACTAGTGATATAACAAGAAACTAAAAGACTCAATTGCAAGATCTAAAGATATACCTTCAAGCACTCACCTCCTAGGCAACGGCGCCAGAAAAGAGCTTGATGTCTACTACACAACCTTCTTCTTGTAGACGTTGTTGGGCCTCCAAGTGCAGAGGTTTGTAGGACAGTAGCAAATTTCCCTCAAGTGAACGACCTAAGGTTTATCAATCCGTAGGAGGTGTAGGATGAAGGTGGTCTCTCTCAAGCAACCCTGCAACCAAATAACAAAGAGTCTCTTGTGTCCCCAACACACCCAATACAATGGTAAATTGTATAGGTGCACTAGTTCAGCGAAGAGATGGTGATACAAGTGGTATATGGATGGTAGATAAAGGTTTTTGTAATCTGAAAATATAAAAACAGCAAGGTAACTAATGATAAAAGTGAGCGTAAACGGTATTGCAATGCTAGGAAACAAGGCCTAGGGTTCATACTTTCAATAGTGCAAGTCCTCTCAACAATAATAACATAATTGGATCACATAACTATCCTTCAACATGCAACAAAGAGTCACTCCAAAGTCACTAATAGCGGAGAACGAATGAACAGATTATGGTAGGGTACGAAACCACCTCAAAGTTATTATTTCCAATCAATCTGTTGGGCTATTCCTATAAGTGTCACAAACAGCCCTAGAGTTCGTACTAGAGTAACACCTTAAGACACAAATCAACCAAAACCCTAATGTCACCTAGATACTCCAATGTCACCTCAAGTACCCGTGGGTATGATTATACGATATGCATCACACAATCTCAGATTCATCTATTCAACCAACACATAGAACCTCGAAGAGTGCCCCAAAGTTTCTACCAGAGAATCACGACGAAAACGTGTGCCAACCCCTATGCATAGGTTCATGGGCGGAACCCGCAAGTTGATCACCATAACATATATCAAGTGAATCACGTGGTATCCCATTGCCACCACATATACACACGGCAAGACATACATCAAGTGTTCTCAAATCTTTAAAGACTCAATCCGATAAGATAACTTCAAAGGCGAAAATCAATCCATTACAAGAGAGTAGAGGGGGGAGAAAACATCATAGGATCCAAATATAATAGCAAAGCTCGCGATACATCAAGATCGTATCACCTCAAGAACACGAGAGAGAGAGAGAGAGAGAGAGAGAGATCAAACACATAGCTACTGGTACATACCCTCAGCCCTGAGGGAGAACAACTCCCTCCTCGTCATGGAGAGCACCGGGATGATGAAGATGGCCACCAGAGAGGGATTGCCCCTCTGACAGGGTGCCGGAACGGGTCTAGATTGGTTTTAGGTGGCTACGGAGGCTTCTGGCGGCGGAACTCCCGATCTATTGTGCTCTCGGATGTTTTTAGGGTATATGGAGATATATAGGCAGAAGAAATACGTCAGGGGGCCACGAGGGTGGAGGGTGTGCCCCTGCCTCGTGGCTTCCTCGTAGATCCCCTGACGTGCAGTCCAAGTCTTCTGGGCTTCTTTTGATCCAAAAATAAGTTCCGTGAAGTTTCAGGTCAATTGGACTCCGTTTGGTTTTCCTTTTCTGCGATATTCTAAAACAAGGTAAAAACAGAAACTGGCACTGGGCTCTGGGTTAATAGGTTAGTCCCAAAAATGATATAAAAATGTATAATAAAGCCCATAAACATCCAAAATAGTAGATAATGTAGCATGGAGCAATCAAAAATTATAGATACGTTGGAGACGTATCAGCCAACCATATCTAATCCCCAAATAGAAAGGTCCAGACGAGTGGAATCGTCTTCAGAGCTGATGCAGACTTGTGACACATGTTGGAGTAGAACTGGCAACCTTCACATCTGTCGACTATGTCTTTTGCCATTTCATTCGCTCGCGGCCAATAAAATCCCACTCGGTATGCTTTGGCCACAATGGTCCGAGAGGACGCATGATGACCATAGGTCCCCAAGTGGATGTCGTTGAGGATCACTCGACCTTCTTCTGGTGGTATGCACTTCTGAGCAACTCCGGTAACACTTTCTCTGTAAAGCTGTCCACCCATTACTGTGAAAGCTTTAGATCGGCGGACAATCTGATGGGCCTCTTCTTCATCCTCTGGGAGCTCTTTCATGAGAATATACGCGGTGTACGGCACTGCCCAATCGGGTATGAGGACCAAAACTTCCATGACCAAGTCGACCACGGCCGGGACATCAACTTCAGTCAGATCAGTAGGACTCTTAGGTTGTGGGGGCTCCTCCGTGAAGGGATCCTCTTGGACGGACGACGTGTGAAGATGCTCCAAGAACACATTACTAGGAATAGGCTCACGCTTGGAGCCTATCTTTGCCAAATCATCAGCTGCTTGATTTTCCAGTCAGGGTATATGATGGAGCTCTAACCCCTCAAACTTCTTTTCTAACTTTCTCACTACATTACAATAGCCAGCCATAGCCGGGCTTCTGACGTCCCACTCCTTCATTACTTGATTAACCACCAAATCTGAGTCGTCGTAGACCATTAGGCGACGGACGCCGAGTGAAATGGCCATATGCACCCTATATGGAAGTGCTTCATATTCAGCTTCGTTGTTGGAGGAATCAAAATGGATCTGAAGAACATAGCTGAGTCTGTCTCCTCGAGGGGATACCAATACCACCCCAGCACGAGAACCATTCAGCATCTTGGATCCATCAAAGAACATGGTCCAATGCTCTGAGTGAATCTGAGTTGGTTGTTGCTGCTCGACCCACTCGGCAAGGAAATCTGCTATTGCTTGGGACTTGATAGATTTCTTTGCCTCAAACTTGATATCCAAGGGAAGGAGTTAAATCGCCCACTTTGCCACTCAACTAGTTGCATCTCTGTTGTTCAGAATTTATGACAATGGTGCATCGTTGACGACTGTAACGGAGTGATCAGAGAAATAATGTGCAACCTTCTTTGTGGTCATGTAAATCCCATAAACAAGCTTCTGATAATGAGGACATCTTTGCTTGGATGGAGTCAAGACTTCAGAAATATAATACATTGGGTGCTGGACTTTATAGGTTTTTCCTTCTTCTTCCCGCTCAACCGTAAGTACTGTACTGACAACTTGTCCAGTGGCTGCAATATAAAGCAGTAAAGGCTCTTTGCTGATTGGAGCAGCAAGCACCAGCTGGGTGGAAAGGAGGGTTTTGAGCTCTGCAAACGCTGCATCAGCTTCAGGAGTCCACTCAAACTTATTAGATTTCTTCATCAGTCAGTAAAGAGGCAATGCCTTTTCACCGAGGCGAGAGATGAATTGACTCAAGGCGGCCAAACAACCGGTAAGCTTCTGGACGTCATGCACACGCACAGGGCCTTTCATCTGGAGTATGGCTCCAACTTTCTCTGGGTTGGCATCGATCCCTCATTCGGAAACGAGGAAACCGAGTAACTTTCCTCCTGGAACCCCGAATGTGCATTTCGATGGATTAAGCTTGATATCATACCTTCTAAGGTTGGCAAAGGTTTAAGCGAGGTCAGCCAACAGGTCAGAACCTTTACGCGACTTGACCACAATGTCATCCATATATGCTTCCACATTCCGACTGATTTGAGTGAGCAGGCACTTCTGAATCATCCTCATAAATGTGGCACCAGCGTTCTTGAGACCGAATGGCATGGTGACATAACAAAAGCACCCGAATGGAGTGATGAAAGCTGCTTTTATCTCATCGGGTCCATACAGTCGGATCTGATGATACCTAGAATAGGTGTCTAGAAAAGACAAACGCTCACACACCGCAATCGAGTCGACGATTTGGTCGATATGGGAGAGAGGAAAATAATCTTTCGGGTAGGCCCAATTGATATGCTTGAAGTCAATGCACATACGAAGTGAATCGTCCTTCTTGGGGACCATGACAACATTGGCGAGCCACTCGGAGTGGTAAATCTCTCGGATGAACTCAGCTGCTAGGAGCCGAGCCACTTCCTCGCCAATTGCTTTTCTCTTCTGTATGGCAGACCATCTAACATGTTCCTTGACTGGCTTCACTTTCGGGTCGACTCGCAAACGGTGCTCAGCTAGTCCCCTAGGTACACCCGGCATCTCAGAAGGTTTCCATGCAAAGATGTCCCAGTTCTCACGGAGGAACTGGATGAGCGCTTCTTCCTATTTGCTGTCGAGTGATGTTGAGATATGAGTAGGAGCAACATTAGGATCGGTCGGGTGAATATGAATCGGTTTTGCTTCTCCGGACTGAAGGAAATATGCCCTAGAGGCAATAATAAAGTTATTATTTATTTCCTTATATCATGATAAATGTTTATTATTCATGCTAGAATTGTATTAACCGGAAACATAATACATGTGTGAATACATAGACCAACAGAGTGTCACTAGTATGCCTCTACTTGACTAGCTCGTTAATCAAAGATGGTTATGTTTCCTAACCATGAACAAAGAGTTGTTATTTGATTAACGAGGTCACATCATTAGTAGAATGATCTGATTGACATGACCCATTCCATTAGCTTAGCACCCGATCGTTTAGTATGTTGCTATTGCTTTCTTCATGACTTATACATGTTCCTATAACTATGAGATTATGCAACTCCCGTTTACCGGAGGAACACTTTGGGTACTACCAAACGTCACAACATAACTGGGTGATTATAAAGGAGTACTACAGGTGTCTCCAATGGTAGATGTTGGGTTGGCGTATTTCGAGATTAGGGTTTGTCACTCCGATTGTCGGAGAGGTATCTCTGGGCCCTCTCGGTAATGCACATCACATAAGCCTTGCAAGCACTGCAACTAATAAGTTAGTTGTGAGATGATGTATTACGGAACGAGTAAAGAGACTTGCCGGTAACGAGATTGAACTAGGTATTGGATACCGACGATCGAATCTCGGGCAAGTAACATACCGATGACAAAGGGAACAACGTATGTTGTTATGCGGTCTGACCGATAAAGATCTTCGTAGAATATGTAGGAGCCAATATGGGCATCCAGGTCCCGCTATTGGTTATTGACCGGAGACGTGTCTCGGTCATGTCTACATTGTTCTCGAACCGTAGGGTCCGCACGCTTAACGTTACAATGATAGTTATTATGAGTTTATGCATTTTGATGTACCGAAGGTTGTTCGGAGTCCCGGATGAGATCACGGACATGACGAGGAGTCTCGAAATGGTCGAGACGTAAAGATTGATATATTGGAAGCCTATGTTTGGACATCGGAAGTGTTCCGGGTGAAATCGGGATTTTACCGGAATACCGGGAGGGTTACCGGAACCCCCCGGGAGACTAATGGGCCTATTGGGCCTTAGTGGAAAAGAGAAAAGGGAAGCCCACTAGCTGGCCGGCGCCCCCCCCCCCCCCTCCCAAGTCCTATTAGGAATAGGATAAGGGGCCGGCCCCCCTTCTCTCTCTTTTCCCCCCGGGAGTCCTAATTGGATTAGGATTGGGGGGAGGAGTCCTACTCCCGGTGGGAGTAGGACTCCCCTGCGCCTCCCCTCCCTTGGCCGGCCGGCCCCCCTCCTCCAACCTTTATATACGGGGGCAGGGGGCACCCCAAGACACACAACTTGATCCTTGAGATCGCTCCTTAGCCGTGTGCGGTGCCCCCTGCCACCAAATTCCACCTCGATCATACCGTTGTAGTGCTTAGGCGAAGCCCTGCGTCGGTAGTACATCAAGATCGTCACCACGCCGTCGTGCTGACGGAACTCCTCCCCGAAGCTTTGCTGGATCGGAGCCCGGGGATCGTCATCGAGCTGAACGTGTGCTAAGAACTCGGAGGTGCCGGAGTAACGGTGCTTGGATCGGTCGGATCGGGAAGAAGACGTACGACTACTTCCTCTACGTTGTGTGATCGCTTCCGCAGTCGGTCTGCGTTGGTACGTAGACAAACACTCTCCCCTCTCGTTGCTGTGCATCACCATGATCTTGCGTGTGCATAGGAAAATTTTCAAAATTACTACGTTCCCCAACAGTGGCATCCGAGCCTAGGTTTTTATGGTTTGATATTATATGCACGAGTAGAACACAAGTGAGTTGTGGGCGATACAAGTCATACTGCCTACCAGCATGTCATACTTTGGTTCGGCGGTATTGTTGGACGAGACGATCCGGACCAACCTTACGCGTACTCTTACGCGAGACCGGTTCCCTCGACGTGCTTTGCACATAGATGGCTTGCGGAAGACTGTCTCTCCAACTTTAGTTGAACCAAGTGTGACTACGCCCGGTCCTTGAGAAGGTTAAAACGGAGTCTATTTGACGAACTATCGTTGTGGTTTTGATGCGTAGGTGAGATGAGTTCTTACTTAAGCCCGTAGCAGCCACGTAAAACTTGCAACAACAAAGTAGAGGACGTCTAACTTGTTTTTGCAGGGTATGTTGTGATGTGATATGGTCAAGGCATGATGCTGATTTTATTGTATGAGATGATCATGTTTTGTAACTAAGTTATCGGCAACTGGCAGGAGCCATATGGTTGTCGCTTTATTGTATGCAATGCAATCGCGATGTAATGCTTTACTAGATTACTAAATGGTAGTAATAGTCGTGGAAGCATAAGATTGGCGAGACGACAACGATGCTACGATGGAGATCAAGGTGTCGCGCCGGTGACGATGGTGATCATGACGGTGCTTCGGAGATGGAGATCACAAGCACAAGATGATGATGGCCATATCATATCACTTATATTGATTGCATGTGATGTTTATCTTTTTATGCATCTTATCTTGCTTTGATTGACGGTAGCATTATAAGATGATCTCTCACTAAATTATCAAGAAGTGTTCTCCCTGAGTATGCACCGTTGCCAAAGTTCGTCGTGCCCAGACACCACGTGATGATTGGGTGTGATAAGCTCTACGTCCATCTACAACGGGTGCAAGCCAGTTTTGCACACGCAGAATACTCAGGTTAAACTTGACGAGCCTAGCATATGCAGATATGGCCTCGGAACACAGAGACTGAAAGGTCGAGCGTGAATCATATAGTAGATATGATCAACATGACGATGTTCACCATTGAAAACTACTCCATCTCACGTGATGATCGGTTATGGTTTAGTTGATTTGGATCACGTGATCACTTAGAGGATTAGAGGGATATCTATCTAAGTGGGAGTTCTTAAGTAATATGATTAACTGAACTTAAACTTATCATGAACTTAGTCCTGGTAGTATTTTGCAAATTATGTTGTAGATCAATAGCTCGCGTTGTTGCTTCCCTGTGTTTATTTTGATATGTCCCTAGAGAAAATTGTGTTGAAAGATGTTAGTAGCAATGATGCGGATTGGATCCGTGATCAGAGGTTTATCCTCATTGCTGCACAGAAGAATTATGTCCTTGATGCACCGCTAGGTGAAAGACCTATTGCAGGAGCAAATGCAGACGTTATGAACGTTTGGCTAGCTCAATATGATGACTACTTGATAGTTTAGTGCACCATGCTTAATGGCTTAGAATCGGGACTTCAAAGACGTTTTGAACGTCATGGACCATGTGAGATGTTCCAGGAGTTGAAGTTAATATTTCAAGCAAATACCCGAGTTGAGAGATATGAAGTCTCCAACAAGTTCTATAGCTAAAAGATGGAGGAGAATCGCTCAACTAGTGAGCATGTGCTCAGATTGTCTGGGTACTACAATCGCTTGAATCAAGTGGGAGTTAATCTTCCAGATAAGATAGTGATTGACAGAATTCTCTAGTCACCATCACCAAGTTAGTAGAACTTCGTGATGAACTATAATATGCAAGGGATAACAGAAACAACTCCCAAGCTCTTCGTGATGCTGAAATCAACGAAGGTAGAAATCAAGAAAAACATCAAGTGTTGATGGTTGACAAGACCACTAGTTTCAAGAAAAGGGCAAAGGGAAGAAGGGGAACTTCAAGAAGAACGGCAAGCAAGTTGCTGCTCAAGTGAAGAAGCCCAAGTCTGATCCTAAGCCTGAGACTAAGTGCTTCTACTGCAAAGGGACTGGTCACTGGAAGCGGAACTACCCCAAGTGATTGGCGGATAAGAAGGATGGCAAAGTGAACATAAGTATATTTGATATACATGTTATTGATGTGTACTTTACTAGTGTTTATAGCAAACCCTCAGTATTTGATACTAGTTCAGTTGCTAAGATTAGTAACTCGAAACGGGAGTTGCAGAATAAACAAAGACTAGTTAAGGGTGAAGTGACGATGTGTATTGGAAGTGGTTCCAAGATTGATATGATCATCATCGCACACTCCCTATAATTTCGGGATTAGTGTTGAACCTAAATAAGTGTTATTTGGTGTTTGCGTTGAACATGAATATGATTTGATCATGTTTATTGTAATACGGTTATTCATTTAAGTAAGAGAATAAATTGTTGTTCTGTTTACATGAATAAAACCTAATATGGTTACACACCCAATGAAAATAATTCATTGGATCTCGATCTTAATAATACACATATTCATAATATTGAAACCAAAAGATGCAAAGTTAATAATGATAGTGCAACTTATTTGTGGCACTGCTGTTTAGGTCATATTGGTATAAAATGCATGAAGAAACTCCATGCTGATGGGCTTTCGGAATCACTTGATTATGAATCACTTGATGCTTGCGAACCATGCCTTTTGGGCAAGATGACTAAAACGCCGTTCTCCGGAACAATGAAGCGAGAAAAGATTTGTTGGAAATCATACATACTGATGTATGTGGTCCGATGAATATTGAGGCTCGTGACAGGTATCATTATTTTCTGATCTTCACAAATGATTTGAGCAGATATGAGTATATCTACTTGATGAAACATAAGTCTGAAACATTTGAAAAGTTCAAAGAATTTCAGAGTGAAGTGAAAAACATCGTGACAAGAAAATAAAGTTTCTACGATCTGATCGCGGAGACAAATATTTGAGTTACGAGTTTGGTCTTCAGTTAAAACAATGTGAAATAGTTTCACTACTCACGCCACCTGGAACACCACATCATAATGGTGTGTCCGAACGTCATAACCGTACTTTATTGGATATAGTGCAATCTATGATGTCTCTTACCGATTTACCACTATTGTTTTTGGGGTCATGCATTAGAGACAGCTGCATTCACGTTAAAAAGGGGCACCATCTATATCCCTCGAGACGACGCCTTATGAACTATGGTTTGGCAAGAAACCAAAGTTGTCGTTTCTTAAAGTTTGGGGTTGCGATGCTTATATGAAAAAGTTTCATCCTGATAAGCTCAAAACTCAAATCGGAGAAGTGCATCTTCATAGGATATCCAAAGGAAACTATTGGATACACCTTCTATCACAGATCCGAAGGCAAGACTTTTGTTGCTCAATTCGGAAACTTTCTGGAGAAGGAGTTTCTCTCGAAAGAAGTGAGTGGGAGGAAAGTAGAACTTGATGAGGTAACTGTACCTGCTCCCTTATTGGAAAGTAGTACATCACAGAAAAATGTTTCTGTGACACCTACACCAGTTAGTGAGGAAGCTAATGATGATGATCATGAAACTTCAGAACAAGACACTACTGAACCTCGTAGATCAACCAGAGTAAGATCCGCGCCAGAGTGGTACGGTAATCCTGTTCTGGAAGTCATGCTAATAGATCGTGATGATCCTACGAACTATGAAGAAGCGATGGTGAGCCCAGATTCCGCAAAGTGGCTTGAAGCCATGAAATCTGAGATATGATCCATGTATGAGAAAAAGTATGGACTTTGGTTGACTTACCCGATGATCGGCAAGCCATAGAAATGGATCTTCAAGAGGAAGACAGACGCTGATAGTAGTGTTACTATCTACAAAGCTAGAATTGTCGCAAAAGGTTTTCGACAAGTTCAAGGTGTTGACTACGATGAGATTTTCTCACTCGTATCTATGCTTAAAGTCTGTCCGAATCATGTTAGTAATTGCCGCATTTTATGAAATCTGGCAAATGGATAAACAAAACTGCATTCCTTAATGAATTTGCTAAAGAAGAGTTGTATACGATGCAACTAGAAGGTTTTGTCAATCCGAAAGGTGCTAACAAAGTATGCAAACTCCAGCGATCCATTTATGGACTGGTGCAAGCATCTCGGAGTTGGAATAAACGCTTTGATAGTGTGATCAAAGCATTTGGCTTTATACAGACTTTTGGAGAAGCCTGTATTTACAAGAAAGTGAGTGGGAGCACTACAGCATTTCTGATAAGTATATGTGAATGACATATTGTTGATCGGAAATAATGTAGAATTATTCTGTAAAAGCATAAAAGGAGTGTTTGAAAGGAGTTTTTCAAAGAAAGACTTCGGTAAAGCTGCTTACATATTGAGCTTCAAGATCTATAGAGATAGATCAAGACGCTTGATAAGTTTTTCAATAAGTACATACCTTGACAAGATTTTGAAGTAGTTCAAAATGGAACAGTCAAAGAAAAAGTTTCTTGCCTGTGTTACAAGGTGTGAAGTTGAGTAAAGACTCAAAGCCCGACCACGGCAGAAGATAGAAAGAGAATGAAAGTCATTCCCTATGCCTCATTCATAGGTTCTATAAAGTATGCCATGCTGTGTACCAGATCTATTGTATACCCTGCACTGATTTGGCAAGGGAGTACAATGGTGATCGAGGAGTAGATCACTGGACAGCGGTCAGAATTATCCTTAGTGAAATAAGGAAATGTTTCTCGATTATGGACGTGACAAAAAGGTTTGTCGTAAAGGGTTACGTCGATGCAAGTTTTTGACACTGATCCAGATGATTCTAAATCTGGATACATATTGAAAGTGGGAGCAATTAGCTAGAGTAGCTCCGTGTAGAGCATTGTAGACATAGAACTTGCAAAATACTTACGGATCTGAATGTGACAGACCCATTGACTAAAATTATCTCACAAGCAAAACATGATCACACCTTAGTACTCTTTGGGTGTTAATCACATAGAGATGTGAACTAGATTACTGACTCTAGTAAACCCTTTGAGTGTTGGTCACATGACGATGTGAACTATGGGTGTTAATCACATGGTGATGTGAACTATTGCTGTTAAATCACATGACAATGTGAACTAGATTATTGACTCTAGTGCAAGTGGGAGACTGAAGGAAATATGCCCTAGAGGCAATAATAAAGTTATTATTTATTTCCTTATATCATGATAAATGTTTATTATTCATGCTAGAATTGTATTAACCGGAAACATAATACATGTGTGAATACATAGACCAACAGAGTGTCACTAGTATGCCTCTACTTGACTAGCTCGTTAATCAAAGATGGTTATGTTTCCTAACCATGAACAAAGAGTTGTTATTTGATTAACGAGGTCACATCATTAGTAGAATGATCTGATTGACATGACCCATTCCATTAGCTTAGCACCCAATCGTTTAGTATGTTGCTATTGCTTTCTTCATGACTTATACATGTTCCTATAACTATGAGATTATGCAACTCCCGTTTACCGGAGGAACACTTTGGGTACTACCAAACGTCACAACGTAACTGGGTGATTATAAAGGAGTACTACAGGTGTCTCCAATGGTAGATGTTGGGTTGGCGTATTTCGAGATTAGGGTTTGTCACTCCGATTGTCGGAGAGGTATCTCTGGGCCCTCTCGGTAATGCACATCACATAAGCCTTGCAAGCACTGCAACTAATAAGTTAGTTGTGAGATGATGTATTACGGAACGAGTAAAGAGACTTGCCGGTAACGAGATTGAACTAGGTATTGGATACCGACGATCGAATCTCGGGCAAGTAACATACCGATGACAAAGGGAACAACGTATGTTGTTATGCGGTCTGACCGATAAAGATCTTCGTAGAATATGTAGGAGCCAATATGGGCATCCAGGTCCCGCTATTGGTTATTGACCGGAGACGTGTCTCGGTCATGTCTACATTGTTCTCGAACCGTAGGGTCCGCACGCTTAACGTTACGATGACAGTTATTATGAGTTTATGCATTTTGATGTACCGAAGGTTGTTCGGAGTCCCGGATGAGATCACGGACATGACGAGGAGTCTCGAAATGGTCGAGACGTAAAGATTGATATATTGGAAGCCTATGTTTGGACATCGGAAGTGTTCCGGGTGAAATCGGGATTTTACCGGAATACCGGGAGGGTTACCGGAACCCCCCGGGAGACTAATGGGCCTATTGGGCCTTAGTGGAAAAGAGAAAAGGGAAGCCCACTAGCTGGCCGGCGCCCCCCCCCCCCAAGTCCTATTAGGAATAGGATAAGGGGCCGGCCCCCCTTCTCTCTCTTTTCCCCCCGGGAGTCCTAATTGGATTAGGATTGGGGGGAGGAGTCCTACTCCCGGTGGGAGTAGGACTCCCCTGCGCCTCCCCTCCCTTGGCCGGCCGGCCCCCCTCCTCCAACCTTTATATACGGGGGCAGGGGGCACCCCAAGACACACAACTTGATCCTTGAGATCGCTCCTTAGCCGTGTGCGGTGCCCCCTGCCACCAAATTCCACCTCGATCGTACCGTTGTAGTGCTTAGGCGAAGCCCTGCGTCGGTAGTACATCAAGATCGTCACCACGCCGTCGTGCTGACGGAACTCCTCCCCGAAGCTTTGCTGGATCGGAGCCCGGGGATCGTCATCGAGCTGAACGTGTGCTAAGAACTCGGAGGTGCCGGAGTAACGGTGCTTGGATCGGTCGGATCGGGAAGAAGACGTACGACTACTTCCTCTACGTTGTGTGATCGCTTCCGCAGTCGGTCTGCGTTGGTACGTAGACAAACACTCTCCCCTCTCGTTGTTGTGCATCACCATGATCTTGCGTGTGCGTAGGAAAATTTTCGAAATTACTACGTTCCCCAACACGGACGACTGAAAAGAAGAATCTGTGGCAGGCTTCTTGGCTCGCAACGGATCAATCGGATCTGCATTTTTCTGATACTCTTGCATTTCAACTGCTGCCATTTGTGCATCGGCAATTTTAGAACCTTTTTGGAACCATTCCTCTGCCTTCCGCCGATTGCCAGTGACCGTGATCACTCCTCTGGGACCAGGCATTTTCAACTTGAGATACATGTAACATGGTCGAGCCATAAAATGCGCGTATGCGGGCCTCCCCAGAATAGCATGATAAGCACTCTGAAAATCCACTACTTCAAATGTCAACTTTTCCTTACGGTAATTCTTTGAATCACCGAAAACCACGTCCAAGGTTATCTGGCCGAGTGATTCAGCCTTCTTGCTAGGGATGACGCCATGAAAGCTCATTTTGCTCTCACTAAGTTTGGACATCGGAATGCCCATCCCTTTCAAGGTTTCAACGTAAAGAATATTCAAACCACTACCACCATCCATCAACACTTTGGTCAATCGAGTACCTCCAACAACTGGGTCGACCACCAATGCTTGCCTCCCTGGAGTGGCTATGCGAGCAGGGTGGTCAGACTGGTCGAATGTGATAGCTGTTTGTGACCACTTCAGGTATGTTGTCGTTGCCGGAGCAACCATATTCACTTCTCTGTTGATCACCTTCAGTCGACTTTTGCTCTCAACATCAGCAAAAATCATAAGGGTGGAATTGACATTGGGAAAACCATCATCTTCCCCTTTGTCTTCATCCTTGTCAGATTATTTTTCCTTCTCATTAGGATGTTTTCTTTTAGAATTGCTCGACCAGAACCCGACACTGTCGAGTGGTATGCTTAGGATAAATCAGATTGCCTTCTTCATCTTTCTTGGTGTGAATGTGACATGCAAATCCATCACATCGTTACTAGCTACATCTTTTACTTTCTTAGGGGTCCAGGGCCCCTTAGGTTTCCCTTTAAACTTTCCTTGAATCACTGCCGCAGTTTCACCAGGTCCTCCAGGCTCAGATTT
Source organism: Triticum monococcum (assembly GCA_034509565.1). Classification (NCBI taxonomy): domain Eukaryota; kingdom Viridiplantae; phylum Streptophyta; class Magnoliopsida; order Poales; family Poaceae; genus Triticum; species Triticum monococcum. The sequence goes on along the minus strand of CM067843.1, from coordinate 253,875,615 downwards.
ACGCTTTTGTTTCCGATTGGAATTGCCTCCACCGGTGTCTTGACTGACTGGTTTGCTCTTCCCACTATAGAGTCGATCCTCTTCTTCTCCGTTAGCATACCGAGTGGCTATTTCCATCATCCGAGTCAGAGACATATCTCCTATCCGACCGAATTTCAGGACCAGCTCCCGATTTTTAATGCCTTCCTTGAAGGCGCAAACTGCTTGATTGTGGGATACATTTTCCACTGTGTAATGCAAAGTGGTCCACCTCTGAATGTAATCTCTCAGAGTTTCATTCGGTTTTTGCACACAATGATGCAATTCCGTTAACCCCGCTGGCCGCTTGCAAGTACCCTCAAAAGTTTTAACAAACACTCGGGCAAGTTCTTCCCAACTGAATATACTGCCTGGCGCTAACTGAGTCAACCATGCTCTGGCTGAACCTTCCAACATCAGAGGAAGATGTTTCATGGCCACTTCATTATTGCCGCCACCGATCTGTACAGCCACTCGGTAATCCTCAAGCCAAGTGTCAGGCTTAAACTCACCAGTGAACTTGCTGACTCTAGTCGCCAACCTAAAGTTGGGAGGAATCACTGCGGCTCTTATGGCTCTGCTGAAACACTCTGGGCCTGAAACATGAACTCTGCTACCAGTCGGGTGATCTCTGTCAAGGCCCTCCCTGTGTGCTCTGTTCCTGTCAACTAGACCTTCAACGAGAATAGATCTCGCATCAAAGCTTGGTTCCCTTGGGTCGGCTAGTATCCTTCGCTCGCCACTGCGAGGGAGTCTGTCATCATATTGCCAAGGCACATATGATCCACTCCTCGAAGGAGGTGTGGGCACTCGACGACGGTCATCATGACCGATTCGGTGATCATATTGCTCGTGGTTTCTGTACTGATCCTGCCGGTATCCACGTCCCTCATGCCGCGGGGGTGATCTTGGGCTATGGGCCGACTGAATTTTATCTGCCATCACAGATCTGCTATGAATCCTATTCAGCGACTAAGACAATGTTGTGTTCTGCTCTCCTGCTGCTCGGAGTAAGGCCCGGATCTGCATCAAACCCCTGCCAGCCTCCGACTGGGAAGGCTGGATTGACTTTGCTATATGGGCTGCAGCTGTGAGATTTTGAATCGGAGTGCGGTATACCTGAGGTTGAGGTGGAAAAAGCTATCGTCGACTGGACTCAGGGATCTGTTGCCGAGCACGCTCGTCGAGTGCATGCTGTAGGTTCTCCAGTCGAGTGCGCTCAGCCAAGCTGGCCAGGCGCACCTCCTCCAAGGCTCGGGCCTCGGAGGTTTCCCCAACGATGGGCGTGTGAAGTGCATCCATGTTGCGGCGGCGAAGCTCTTCCCTCTACTGTGAAGAAAGAGGCTCGGGCGGTATTCCTTGTGAGCGCGTGACGGATCACCACCACCATCGCCACCGTCGTCGCGGTGGAAGCCAGGATGACTATGTGGTCCGTACACCATCAAGACTTCAGCCGCAGGATCACTGCTATTGCATTTGGATACGATCTCGACGGAGCCAGTCGAACAGGCCGTAGAGAGTTTCGTCAGGCTCAATTGCCGTGACTTGTAGGGTGGCCGATTGGTGAGCCACCGCGTGTTTCACCCACCGCTGAAGCCGCGACCGACCGGATCGCTTGTGTCGGCGAACAGCGGGGAGTGAAGACACCATGGGAGTCGACCGATACTAGGTCGAAGGCTGCCGAAGAAGGACGCCACGAGCGCACGCGCGAAAGTGCGTCGCCCCGCGGACGGGGAGCGCCTTGATGTCAAGGGGAGCTTCCTGAAGCCAAGCGGAGTCATTGGCAACGAAGAAGAGCGCACCGAGACGGATCTTGCGGCCCTCAGCCAATCCACCACCGGAATCCATGATGATGTGAATCGGAAAAATCGCAACTTCACCAAAAAGTCGCTAAGACACCTGGCCCACAGTGGGCGCCAACTGTCGTGGTTCTAAGACTGACAGTAGAATGGGGGTAGGTATGAGGAGGCAAGATCCCAGCTATGGTGAAGTTGTACACACAAGATTTACGAGTTCAGGCCCTTCACGGTGGAAGTAATAGCCCTACGTCTCGGTGCCCGGAGGCGGTCGACTGGATTATATATGTGTGGTGTTACAGGGGGTGCGAACCCTTGTCCCTGAGAAGGGGGTGGCTTATATAGTGTTCGCCAGACCCCTCCCACCCTCAGTTACAAAGGGTTTAAGGTACATAAAGATGGGGCGTTTCTGGTAACGCTAGTAATAAAGTGACATAAATGATCATTAAGTCTACAGAGTAAACGCCCGACCGTTGCTTTTCAGAGTGGCTTTCGATCTTCTGTCTGTCGAGTGATCATTACTTTGGTCGAGTGACATAGAGTCTTCCGAGTGAAACGTTTCTGGTCGAGTGGATGACGGTATCCCTGGAATGCTTCTGTCTTTAGGGTGATGTCCTAGGGGAGGGTGCCTAGGTCAGGCCTATGACCCTACCCTAGGTACATAGCTTCATCAGCGGGGTAACGGAAGACCCACAGTACGGAATGACAACAGTGGATCTCAACAATCTTGCATATGCAGATGAACCATTCGTCCTAGCCAATGATGTGGCACAGGTTTTCTATGTGAAGGACATGTCTACCAAGCCGAGAAAAATAAAAGATAAGGAAGCGAATGCATCATACGATGAGCCAAAGCGCCATATAGTTCTTTTTGGGAAGAGAAACATCGTGGGAGTGGATGACAAGACAGACATGTCAGAAGATTATGAAAAGTTTGATGAAATTGCTCCATTCACAGTGAATATTGACCCAAGCATCCAGTTAAATGATGAAGATTTTCCATGGTTACGACGCAAAGGGACACACGCGAAGAAAAAGTTTCACACCCAAAGATCTGGGATGTGATCGGCTTCACTATCATCACTTTCTTCTGTGTTTCACACCCAGGAGGGAATCTCTGTAATAGTTAGGGTAGTTATGTGTTTTGTCATTTGAAATGCGAAGAAATTTTATTTGCAAACAAATTCTATCATGCATTTACTGATTTTTTAGCTAAATGACCCTGAAATTGAAAAACACTCCAAATGAACTCCAAAAAGGTTGAAAGTTGGCATGGTATCATAATTTCACCCACATAGCATGTGCAAAAAAGTAGAGAGGGTTACGGCAAAGGCTGGATGCACTTCATGTACAAAATGGACAATCTCTTTCGAAGTATGAGGGTTTCGGACAAAAACTCATCTGTTACAAAGGCATTTCATTTTTTAAATAACCTAAGCACTACCAAATTGAATATAATGATAAAACACACTAATATTAAACATAAGAAAAAAGAATCACTAAAAATCTATTTTTAAAGTTAAGTTATTCACAAACTAGTGATTCACACAAATTTCAAATAATTCAAAATTTAAACTATTCAAATTTGAAAACTACCGGCACTAACAAAAAGTTTGTAAATTTTTGTACCTTAAGAAAAAATATTCACAAAGAAACTCTAAATACAGCAAAAAACAACTCAGAAATAAATAAAAGAAAATAAATAAAGCAAAAAATAAAATAAAAAAGCCCGCCTACTGGGCCACAACTGCCTACATGTGACTAGAAACCCAACCTGTTGTTGGGCCAGGATGCAGGCCCGCAAGGCCCAGTTGGCCCATAGGACAGCACAGAACAGGTAGGCCCAGAAGGCCTGCTTTGGAGAGGAGCTCGAAGGAGCAACCGCGGTTGGGTTTATAAAACAGTGCGGCTGCCCTTCGCTAGGTGAGGTGGGACTAAACTTTGGGCCCCTCACCCTGGCAGCGCACCCACTTGAGTACCGGGTCATGGCTCCAACCGGTACTAAAGGGGGGGTCTTTAGTACCGGTTGGAGCGACCACCCGGTACTAAAGGCCAGCCCTTCCCGCCGCTTAGCCTGGCCAAAACAGGCCTTTAGTACCGGTTGGTGGATCCAACCGGTACTAAAGGTGCCTCCCATATAAGAAAACATTTCAAAAATTTCAGTTTCTCATCTACCACTCCTCTCTGCCGCCGCCCGTCCCGCGCCATTGCCGTCCCCGTCCCGCGCCATCGCCGCCCCGTCGCACAGTCCCGCGCCGTCGCCGTCCCCGTCGCGTCGCCGCCCCATCGCCGTCCCGTGCCGTCCCCATCCCCGTCGCCGCCCCGTCCCGCGCCGTCGCCGTCGCCTCGACCTCGCCCGTGTGCGCTGTAAGCCCCTCCCCTGGCCTCTCCTCCCTCCAACCACTGCGCCACCGCCGGCGCTGGCCGCGCGCGCACACACACAAACTACACGCGTGCGCACACACACACACACAATTTTTCTGTTTTTAGTTTTTAGTTTTTTCTGTTTTTCTGTTTTTCATAAAAAGTTTTAGATGAATTAATTAATTAGATTAGATTAATGTCAAATAGTATATATAAATGTTAGTTATAATATAATGTCAAAGGTTTTTTCTGTTTTTATACAAATGTTATAAATTTTAGTATATAGAAATGTTAGAAATTTTAGAAATGTTAGTTCTAACTAGATGAATTAGATTAATTTCAAATTGTTAGACGATGATCGATGTTTTTTTAGTTTCTTATAATTTTAGTTATAGAAATTTAGAATTTGAATATAAGACATAATCCAATAATTTAAAAAACGTTACGTTTGCATATAGTATTTGTTTTCTACGATGCCCGGCCCACATCATCGCCGTCGACCCGTTCACGATGACGTCCTGCTTCAGAGGACCCATGTCCGGGACTGGGCTCTGTCGGGCTGGCACTGGGAGGTGCTACCTTCAGGGGCGCGCCGCTTGGTGAGGAACTTGGCCCCGGGTCCCGTCGTCGACCCTGATCTCATTTGGTGGCGTTCGCGTGGGCCACATTCGGTGCAGAGGGAGCCGGCCCCGCCGGAGGTGGTGCGTCGCCGTGTCAGGGAGGAGGACGAGCACGTCCGTCACTACATGGCTGCTATGGACGTCAGGTTCTCCAATACCTGGCAGGTTCTTTGGGCAGATGACCGGAGATATGATCATGTGATGGTTCCTTCTCTTTGGGTGTCCACCGCCCGCGCCTCAGGAACCGCAAGTGGCCTAGATTCTTCTGTAGTATTCGATCTTTATTAGCTAGCTAGCTAGTGATGTATTTGATATATAATATTCGAGATGATGTATTCGAGATTATATATATTATTAGAGACGATGTATTCGAGATTATATATTATTTGAGACAATGTATTCGAGATTATATATTATTCGAGACGATGCATATTATGTACTATGATTTAGTTTTTCCTTATTGATTGCATCCATGCATTGTAATTTGAATACTAAATTGTTTTATATTTCTTCTGGATTAGCTAAATAAAAGCTATGGCGGACAATACCGGCACAGAGGGAGAAGAGGCCATGTTCGAGATCATACGCAGCCCTCGCGGGACAGTGTTGGAAATATGCCCAAGAGGCAATAATAAAATGGTTAATATTATATGTCCTTGTTCATGATAATTGTCTATTGTTCATGCTATAATTGTATTAACCGGAGACCGTAATACATGTGTGAATACGTAGACCACAATATGTCCCTAGTAAGTCTCTAGTTGACTAGCTCGTTGATCAAAAGATGGTTACGGTTTCCTGACCATGGACATTGGATGTCATTGATAATGGGATCACATCATTAGGAGAATGATGTGATGGACAAGACCCAATCCTAAGCATAGCACAAGATCGTGTAGTTCGTCTGCTAAAGCTTTTCTAATGTCAAGTATCATTTCCTTAGACCATGAGATTGTGCAACTCCCGGATACCATAGGAATGCTTTGGGTGTGCCAAAAATCACAACGTAATTGGGTGGCTATAAAGGCACACTACGGGTATCTCCAAAAGTGTATGTTGGGTTGGCACGAATCGAGACTGGGATTTCTCACTCCGTGTGACGCAGAGGTATCTCTGGGCCTACTCGGTAGGACATCATCATAATGAGCTCAATGTGACCAAAGAGTTGATCATGGGATGATGTGTTATGGAATGAGTAAAAGTGACTTGCCGATAACGAGATTGAATGAGGTATTGGGATACCGACAATCGAATCTCGGGCAAGTAACGTACCGATTGACAAAGGGAATTTTATACAGGATTGAATGAATCCCCGACATCATGGTTCATCTGATGAGATCATCATGGAACATGTGGGAGAAAACTTGGGTATCCAGATCCTGCTGTTGGTTATTGGCCAGAGAGCTGTCTCGGTCATGTCTACATGATTCCCGAACCCGTAGGGTCTACACACTTAAGGTTCGGTGACGCTAGAGTTGTTATAGGAATTAGTGTGCAGTTACCGAATGTTGTTCAGAGTCCCGGATGAGATCCCGGACGTCACGAGGAGTTCCGGAATGGTCCAGAGGTAAAGATTTATATATGGGAAGTCCTATTTTGGCCACCGGAAAATGTTCGGGATTTTTCGGTATTGTACCGAGAAGGTTCTAGAAGGTTCCAGAGTGGGGCCCACCTGCATGAGGGGACCCACATGAACGTGGATAGTGGGGGCAAGGCCCCACACCCCTGGTCAAGGCGCACCAAGACCCCCCCTTAGAAGGAATAAGATCATATCCCGAAGAGATAAGATCAAGATCCCTAAAAAAGGGGGATAACAATCGGCGGGGAAGGGAAATGATGCGATTTCTTTCCCCCACCTTTGCCAACGCCCCAATGGACTTGGAGGGCAAGAAACCAGCCCCCTCCACCCCTATATATAGTGGGGAGGCGCATGGGAGCCGCACCCCTTCCCCTGGCGCAGCCCTCTCCCTCCCCAACACCTCCTTCGTAGTAGTAGTGCTTGGTGAAGCCCTGCCGGAGAACTGCAAACTCCACCACCACGCCGTCGTGCTGCCGGAGCTCTCCCTCAACTTCTCCTCTCCCCTTGCTGGATCAAGAAGGAGGAGACGTCCCCGGGCTGTACGTGTGTTGAACATGGAGGCGCCGTTGTTCGGCGCTTAGATCGGAATCAACCGCGATCTGAATCGCTACGAGTACGACTCCTTCATCCGCGTTCTTGTAACGCTTCCGCATCACGATCTTCAAGGGTATGAAGATGCACTCCCCTCTCTCTCATTGCTAGTCTCTCCATAGATTGATCTTGGTGATGCGTAGAAAAAATTTAATTTCTGCAACGATCCCCAACAGTGGCATCATGAGCTAGATCTATGCGTAGTTTCTATGCACGAGTAGAACACAAGTTGTTGTGGGCGTCGGTTTTCTCAATTTACTTGCCGTTACTAGTCTTATCTTGATTCAGCGGCATCATGGGATGAAGCGGCCCAGACTGACCTTACACGTACGCTTACGTGAGACAGGTTCCACCGGCCCAGACTGACCTTACACGTACGCTTACGTGAGACAGGTTCCACCGACTGACATGCACTAGTTGCATAAGGTGGCTAGCGGGTGTCTGTCTCTCCCACTTTAGTCGGATCGGATTCGATGAAAAGGGTCCTTATGAAGGGTAAATAGAAATTGGCATATCACATTGTAGTTTTGGCGTAGGTAAGAAACGTTCTTGCTAGAAACCTATAGCAGCCACGTAAAAACTTGCAACAACAATTAGAGGACGTCTAACTTGCTCTTGCAGCATATGTCATGTGATGTGATATGGCCAAAAGGATGTGATGAATGATATATGTGATGTATGAGATTGATCATGTTCTTGTAATAGGAATCACGACTTGCATGTCGATGAGTATGACAACCGGCAGGAGCCATAGGAGTTGTCTTAATTTGTTATATGACCTGCGTGTCAATGAAAACGCCATGTAATTACTTTACTTTATTGCTAACCGTTAGCCATAGTAGTAGAAGTAATAGTTGGCGAGACAACTTCATGAACACACGATGATGGAGATCATGATGATGGAGATCATGGTGTCATGCCGGTGACGATGATGATCATGGCGCCCCGAAGATGGAGATCCAAAGGAGGGCCATATCATGTCACTATTTGATTGCATGTGATGTTTATCATGTTTTTACATCTTATTTGCTTAGAACGATGGTAGCATAAATAAGATGATTGTAACACCCTCAATGCGGCTACATCTCCCATGTGTCGAAGCATGACTTAGAGGCATAACCGCATTGAAAGCAATGTCGCAAGTGAGGTAATCTTCACATAACCCATGTAATACATAAGGGAAAAGATACATAGTTGGCTTACAATCGCCACTTCACACAAATACGTGAATAAAGCATTACAACATCCCAATACAATCAAGGTCCGACTACGGAACCAAAATAAAAGAAGAACCCCAAAAGCGATAAGGTCCCCGATCGACCCCAACTGGGCTCCACTACTGATCAGCTAGAACGAAATGACACAAGGGACAAGATCTTCATCGAGCTCCACCTGAGCGTGGTTGCGTCATCTGCACAGACTCATCGGCACCTGCAAGCTGGTTTTTGGAAGTATCTGTGAGTCATGGGGACTCAGCAATCTCGCACCCTCACGATCAAGACTATTTAAGCTTATAGGACGGGTAAAAGGTATGAGGTGGAGCTGCAGCAAGCGACTAGCATATATGGTGGCTAACATATTCGCAAAAGAGAGCGAGAAGAGAAGGCAAAGCACGATCGATAAAAGTATGATCAAGAAGTGATCCTAGAACAACCTACGTCAAGCATAACTCCAACACCGTGTTCACTTCCCGGACTCCGCTGGAAAGAGACCATCACGGTTACACACGCGGTTGATGCATTTTAATTAAGGTCAACTTCAGGTTTTCTACAACCGGACATTAACAAATTCCCATCTACCCATAACCGGGGGCACGGCTTTCGAAAGTTCAAATCCCTGCAGGGGAGTCCCAACTTAGCCCATCACAAGCTCTCACGGTCAACGAAGGATATTCCTTCTAGCGGGAAGACCCGATCAGACTCGGAATCCCGGTTACAAGACATTTCGACAATGATAAAACAAATCCAGCAACACCGCCCGAATGTGCCGACCAATCCCGATAGAAGTTGCACATATCTCGTTCTCAGGGCACACTCAGATTGTCTAAACTACCGATAGGCCAGCCCAGAGTTGCCCCTGGTGGCCACCGGCGGCTGACGAGGTGGACCAACACTTAGAGGAGCACTGGCCCGGGGGGTAAAATAATGATGACCCTCAGGAGCGCGACTCCCAAGGGAAAATAAAAGGCTAGGTGGCAAATGGTAAAACCAATGTTGGGCATTGCTGGAGGAGTTTTATTCAAGGCAAACTGTCAAGGGGTTCCCATTATTACCCAACCGCGTAAGGAACGCAAAATCCGGGAACATAACACCAATATGACGGAAACTAGGGCGGCAAGAGTGGAACAAAACACCAGGCATAAGTCCGAGCCTTCCACCCTTTACCAAGTATAAAGATGTATTAATTAAATAAGAGATATTGTGATATCCCAACAAGTAAACATGTTCCAACAAGGAACAAAATCTCCATGTTCCAACAAGGAACAAACTTCAATCTTCACCTGCAACTAACAACACTATAAGAGGGGCTGAGCAAAGCGGTAACATAGCCAAACAACGGTTTGCTAGGACAAGGTGGGTTAGAGGCTTGGTTCAACAAAATGGGAGGCATGATAAGCAAGTGGTAGGTATCGTAGCATAGGCATAGCAAAAGAGCGAGCAACTAGCAAGCAAAGATAGAAGTGATTTCGAGGGTATGGTCATCTTGCCTGAGATCCCACAAGGAAGAAGAACGAGTCCATGAAGAAGACAAACGGACGAAGTCAAACGAATCCTCAAAACACGACGTTACCGGATTACCGAGACGAAGTACACCGGAAAGAAAGCAAACAACATAGTAAACAACCACCACATAAGCATGGCACGATGCGCAAACAAGTATGATGCATGTCCGGTTTAAGGAAGCGTGGCATGGCAAAAATGCACAAACAATTCTACAAATTAAGTGGAGCACAATATGCAACAGAGTTGCATATTGAAGAAAACACCACATGCCTTATTTAGTTCTCTCTTATTTATGTACCCATCAAGATTAAATGTTGTTAGCATGGCAAGAGGGTGAAGCAAAACAAAACTACCTATCTAGGCAAGTTTAAATGAGGCCAGAAACAACGAACAACAATTTCGGTAAATCCCCATATGCATATATTAGGTTTGTTACTTTTCTGCCCTAAACATAATTTTAGAGTTGTTAAACATGCTAGGTGAGTGCATCATGTTAAACTAGGCATTTTTCTACCCCATTTACATATAAAGTTTATTAAATTCCGGGTTACGGTTATTTAGTTATGAATTAAAGCATTTTAGCATGGCATAGGAGCAAATTAAAGCAAAAATCATTTTAAACATTTTAAACATGGATGGAAATGACATATTATGAAACTACACAAAATTCTAAGCAACTTTCATATATAAATCATTTTAATCCGATGCATAGATGATGAGTTATTATATGCATGAAACAGGACGGTTTTTCTGTAAAAACTGCTGACTCTGGAAAATAGAAAAAAAACGTTCTATGTAAAAAAACAGGATACGGGTCGGATCTGGTTGGCGGCCCAGCAGAGAGGAGGGGCTGGTGATGAAGGCATGCACCTACGGTAGGGGCACGGACCCGTCCTAAGAGCCCTACCATAGGACATCCTTAGAGGAAGTCACCTTTCAATCGACTCGAAGGTGTCCCACTCGACGGGGCCAAGACACTCGACCAAGAAGCTGTCACTCGACCAACAAGCCAACCACTCGACCGCCAGGAGACCCCAAATCACTCCCAGGCAAACGGTCAGCTATTAAGTAGTCTTTATGATCATCATGATGCTTTATTAGGGACGTTATCAGTAACGCCCACCTTAAATGTACCTTAAACCCTGCATTACTGAGGGCAGGAGAGGGCTGGCGAACTCTATATAAGCCACCCCCTCCTCAGTATGAGGGGTTCGCACCCTGTCATCTTACTCACGCATAATCCAATCGACCGCCTCGGGGCACCGAGACGTAGGGCTGTTACTTCCTCAGAGAAGGGCCTGAACTCGTAAACCTTGCGTGCTTACAACTTCCCAATAGCTAAGGTCTAGCCTCTTCATACATACCCCCCTACCTCACTGTCAGACTTAGAACCACGACAGTTGGCGCCCATCGTGGGGCAGTAGTCTTAGCGCCTAATTGGAGAAGTTGCGATTTTTTCGATCCACTCGATCATGTTTTCCTGCGGAGCTTTGGCGGAGGGCCGCGAGATCCGTCTCGGCCGACTTGCTTTCATCGCCGACGACTCCGCTTGGCTCCAGGAGGCGCCGCTTGACGTCGACGCGCTCCCCGTCCGCGGTGCGACGCACTTCCGCGCATGCGTCCGTGGCGTCCTCCTGAGGCAGCCATCGACCCCATATCGGTCGACTCCCGTGCCATCTCCCCGTCCTGTCTCCCGCCAGCGCAAGCGTTCGGGTCGGTCGAGGCTCCAGCGGTGGATGAAGCGCGCCGTGGCCCGCCAGTCGGCGACCCAGCAGGTCGCTGCAATCGAGCCTGACGAATCCCTCTGCGGCCTGTTCGATCTGTCGACTGGCTCCATGGAGTCCGCTTCCGAGTGCGACAGTAGCGACCCCCTGGCGGAGGTCCTGGCGGTCGAGGGGACACGCAGTCCCCCCGGATTCCCTCGTGCTGACGATGGTGCCGACAGGGGCGATCCGTCGCACCCTCACGACGAATACCTCCCCGAGCCTCTTACGTCGTTGCAACGGGAGGAGCTTCGTCGCTGGAACATGGATGCGCTCTCCACACCTATTGTTGGAGAAACCCCCGAGGCCCAGACCTTGGAGGATGCGCGCTTGGCTAATCTAGCCGAGCGCACTCGACTGGAGAACCTACAGCGGGATCTCGACGAGCGGGCGCGTCAGCGGGCTCCCGAGTCCAGTCGACGCCAGCAGGCACCCGAACCCAGTCGACGGCAGCTCTTCCCGCCACCACAGGTGTACCGAACTCCGATTCAGAACCTGGCTGCCGCGGCCCGCATAGCGGAGTCGATCCAGCCCTCCCAGTCGGAGGCCGGAAGAGGATTGCTGCAGATCAGAGCATTGCTCCGAGCAGCGGGGAATCAGAATTCCGCCGTCTCTCAGTCGCGGGACAGGATCCACAGTTGATCCGTCGCAACGGAGACCGTCTAGTCGGCTCACAGCCCAAGATCGCCCCCGATGCGTGAGGGGCGTGGAGACCGGCACGATCGGTATAGGGGGAACGAGCAATACGATCACCGACTCAACCGTGATGATGGGCGTCGGGTGCCGTCCCCTCCTCCACGGAGTGGATCATATGCACCTCAGCATCGAGACGACAGGCGCCCTCATCACACTGGGCAGAGGGTCCCAGTCGACCCCAGAGACCCAGGCTTTGACGCGAGATCCATCCTCGTTCAAGGTCTGGTGGACAGGAACAGGGCTCATCGAGAGGGCCACAATAGAGATACGCCCACCGGCAGCAGGGCACACGCCTCGGGGCCTGAGTGTTCAGTCGAGCCATCAGAGCCGCGGTGATCCCACCCAACTTCCGGCTGGCGACTGGAATTAGCAAGTTCACCGGCGAGTCCAAGCCTGACACGTGGCTCGAAGATTATCGAGTGGCTGTGCAGATCGGTGGCGGCAACGACGAGGTGGCCATGAAGCATTTACCCCTCATGTTGGAAGGCTCAGCTAGGGCGTGGCTGAATCAGCTGGCGCCCAGCAGCATTTACACTTGGGAGGATCTCTCCCGAGTGTTTGTTACAACCTTCGAAGGTACATGCAAGCGCCCTGTAGGCCTTACAGAGCTGCGGTCTTGCGTACAGAAGCCGAATGAAACACTGAGCGAATACATCCAGAGGTGGATCACACTACACCACTCGGTCGAGAACGTGCCTGACCATCAAGCAGTCTGCGCTTTCAAGGAAGGGGTCAAGTACAGGGAGTTGAATCTGAAATTTGGCCGGACCGGAGAGATGTCCCTTAATCGGATGATGGAGATTGCCACCAAGTACGCTAATGGAGAAGACGAGGACCGACTCCGAAGCGGCAAACTTAAGTCAGTCGCCCAAGAAACCGGAGGAAACTCCAGTCGGAAGCAAAAGCAGAAGGCCGAGCCAGCCGCTCCCGGGGAGGCCCTGGCTGTGGCCCAGGGAAACTTCAAGGGGAAACCCAAGGGCACTTGGAAGCCCAAGAAAGTCAAGGATCAGGATGGGAATGATGTTTTGGATTTGCCATGTCACATCCACACCAAGAAAGACGAAGAGGGTAATTTTATTTACCCCAAACATACCACTCGACAATGCCGGCTCCTGATCCAACAGTTTCAAGGCAAGCAGCCCAAGGATAAAGAGAAAGAGCCGGACAGGGTTGAGGACAGGGATGATAGCGACGATGGTTACCCCCAGGTCAATTCCACCCTGATGATTTTTGCCGATGTCGAAAGCAAAAGTCGACTGAAAGTCATAAACCGGGAGGTGAACATGGTTGCCCCTGCAACTCCCAGTTACCTAAAGTGGTCCCAGACGGCCATCACGTTCGACCAATCCGATCATCCAACACACATTGCCACCCCTGGGAGGCAAGCTTTGGTGGTCGACCCAGTTGTCGAAGGCACTCGACTGACCAAAGTCCTGATGGACGGTGGCAGTGGCCTGAACATACTGTACGCGGAAACCTTGAAAGGAATGGGCATTCCGATGTCCAGACTCAGCACCAGTAACATGAGCTTCCACGGAGTCATTCCTGGGAAGAAAGCCGAGTCACTCGGCCAGATTGCTCTTGATGTGGTTTTCGGTGATTCAAAGAATTACCGCAAGGAAAAGTTAACGTTTGAAGTTGTGGACTTCCAGAGTGCTTATCACGCCATCTTGGGCAGGCCGGCTTATGCACGCTTCATGGCTCGACCATGCTACATGTATCTTAAATTAAAGATGCCTGGTCCCAAAGGTGTGATCACTGTTACAGGCAACCGGAAGAAAGCAGAAGAATGTTTCCAGAAGGGATCAAAGATCACCGACGCTCAGATGGCAGTAGTCGAGCTGAAAGAGTACCAAAAGACTGCCGACCCGAGTGAATTGTTGCGGGCTAAGAAGCCTGCCTCCGAATCAGCTTTTCAGTCGGCCGGCGAAACGAAGACGGTCCACATTCACCCGACCGACCACGACGCAGCTCCGACTCACATCTCAACAACGCTCGACTCCAAATAGGAAGAAGCGCTCATCCAGCTCCTCCGTGAGAACTGGGACATCTTCGCATGGAAACCCTCTGACATGCCCGGAGTTCCCAGGGGGCTGGCTGAGCATCGCCTACGAGTCGACTCAAAGTTCAAACCCGTGAAGGAACATCTGCGGTGGTCCGCCGTCCAGAAAAAACAAGCTATCGGCGAAGAAGTGGCTCGGCTCTTAGCAGCTGAGTTCATTCGAGAGATCTACCACTCCGAGTGGCTCGCCAATGTTGTCATGGTCCCCAAGAAGGACAAGTCACTCCGCATGTGCATTGATTTCAAGCATATCAATCGGGCCTGCCCGAAAGATCATTTTCCTCTCCCTCGCATCGACCAAATTGTCGACTCAACTGCGGGATGTGAGAGATTGTCTTTTCTAGATGCCTACTCCGGGTACCATCAGATCCGTCTGTATGGGCCCGATGAAATCAAAACAGCTTTCATCACTCCATTCGGATGCTTCTGTTACGTCACCATGCCGTTCGGCCTCAAGAACGCCGGAGCCACATTCATGAGAATGATCCAGAAGTGTTTACTCACTCAAATCAGTCGGAATGTGGAGGCGTACATGGACGATATCGTAGTCAAGTCCCAGAAAGGTTCCGACCTACGAGTTGACCTTACTGAAACCTTCGCCAACCTCAGGAGGTACGATATCAAGCTCAATCCGTCAAAATGCACTTTCGGAGTTCCAGGTGGCAAGCTACTCGGCTTTCTCGTTTCCGAACGGGGAATCGACGCCAATCCTGAAAAAATTGGAACCATACTCCGGATGAAGCGTCCCGTACGTGTGCATGATGTCCAAAAACTTACAGGCTGCTTGCCCGCCTTAAGTCGATTCATCTCTCGACTCGGTGAAAAAGCGTTGCCTCTTTACCGACTGATGAAAAAGTCTGACAAGTTCGAATGGACTCCAGAAGCTGATGCAGCGTTTGCGGAGCTCAAAGCTCTGCTCTCCACCCAGCCGGTGCTAGCTGCTCCAATCAGCAAAGAGCCTCTGCTGCTTTATATTGCAGCCACGGGACAAGTTGTCAGTACAGTACTTACGGTCGAGAGAGAAGAGGAAGGGAAGGCCTTCAAAGTTCAACGCCTGTTTATTATGTGTCTGAAGTTTTGACCCCTTCAAAACAAAGATACCCCCACTACCAGAAGCTTGTATATGGCATTTACATGACCACGAAGAAAGTTGCACATTATTTCTCTGACCACTCCATTACAGTCGTCAGCGACGCCCCATTATCGGAGATCCTGCATAACAGAGATGCAACTGGTCGAGTGGCCAAGTGGGCGATTGAACTCCTTCCTTTAGACATCAAGTTTGAAGCAAAGAAAGCCATCAAGTCTCAAGCGATCGCGGATTTTATCGCCGAGTGGATTGAACAGCAACTTCCGACTCAAGTTCACTCGGAACACTGGACTATGTTCTTCGATGGATCCAAGATGCTGAATGGTTCGGGCGCGGGGGTAGTTCTGGTCTCCCCCCGAGGAGATAAGCTCAAATACGTTCTCCAGATTCACTTCGATTCCTCCAATAACGAAGCAGAGTATGAAGCACTTTTGTATGGGTTGCACATGGCCATTTCACTCGGTGTCCGTCGCCTCATGGTCTATGGCGACTCAGATCTGGTGGTTAATCAAGTGATGAAGGAATGGGATGTCAGGAGTCCGGCAATGACTGGATACTGCAATGCAGTACGGAAGCTAGAAAAGAAGTTCAAGGGGTTGGAACTCCACCACATCCCTCGACTGAAAAACCAGGCAGCTGACGACTTGGCAAAGATAGGCTCCAAGAGAGAAGCCATTCCAAGCAACGTGTTCTTGGAACACATTCACTCGCCGTCAGTACAAGAAGATCCTTTCACAGAAGAAGCCCCGCAACCGAAAAGTGCCGCGGACCCGACTGAAGTTGAAGTGCCTGCAGTAGTCGACCTGGTCATGGAAGTCTTGGCAGTCACCCCCGACTGGATGATACCATACATTGCATATATCCTAAGGAAAGAACTCCCGGAGGACGAAGAGGAGGCTCGACAGATCGTCCGCCGATCTAAGGCCTTCACAGTCATAAGGGGACAGCTGTACAGAGAAAGTGCGACTGGAGTCGGCTAGAGATGCATAACGCCAGAAGAAGGTCAAATAATCCTCAACGATATCCACTCGGGAACCTGCGGTCACCATGCGTCCTCTCGGACCATTGTGGATAAGCATACCGAGCTGGATTTTATTGGCCAAGGGCAAATGAGATGGCGAAAGAGATAGTCGACAGGTGCGAGGGCTGCCAGTTCTACTCCAACATGTCACACAAGCCCGCGTCAGCCCTGAAAACCATTCCGCTCGTCTGGCCCTTTGCCGTCTGGGGATTGGACATGGTTGGCCCCTTGAGAACGGGCAGGAGTGGGTTCACTCACGTGCTTGTGGCAGTCGACAAGTTTACCAAATGGATCGAAGCTAAGCCCATAAAGAGCCTTGACGCTAGCACCGCTATCAGTTTCATCAGAGGGTTGACATTCAGATATAGAGTCCCACACAGCATCATCACTGATAACGGGTCAAACTTTGATTCGGACGATTTCAGGGCATTTTGCGCTTCTCAAGGCACACGAGTCGACTACGCCTCAGTCGCTCATCCCCAGTCGAATGGACAGACTGAGAGAGCAAATGGTCTGATTCTCAAAGGGCTAAAACCTCGGCTGATGCGCGATCTCAAGCACGCGGCAGGCGCTTGGGTCGACGAGCTTCCGTCAGTGCTGTGGGGATTAAGGACTACCCCTAACCGGTCGACTGGAAGGACCCCGTTCTTTCTGGTTTATGGAGCCGAAGCTGTCCTGCCAAGCGATCTCCTTCACAATGCGCCTCGAGTTGAACTTTACACCGAAGATGAAGCAGAGCAGGCCCGACAAGACGCAGTCGACCTCTTGGAGGAAGAAAGGGAGATGGCAATGATCAGATCGACCATTTACCAGCAGGACTTGCGTCGATTCCACGCCCGGAATGTGAAGAGTCGAGCCTTTCAAGAAGGAGATTTGGTCCTCCGAGTGGATCAACAGAAACCTCACAAGCTCGCTCCCACTTGGGAAGGCCCCTTCATCATCACCAGAGTCCTCCACAATGGAGCATATCACCTTTACAATGTTGATCGACAAATCGACGAACCTCGAGCTTGGAACGCGGAGCTTCTCCGCCCCTTTTACACTTAAGTCCGCTCTTAAACCAGATGTAATAAGAAAAACTCCTAAGGTTCATTTTTATCAGAAATAAGAGTGTTCCAATAATTGTTGTCACTGTTGTATGTATCCGAAATCCCCCAGTGGGTGACTTAGGTGCGAATCAGGTTCGCCTAAGTTTGAAAAATCCTACCGAGTGGAGAGCAATCCTCCCACTCGGGGGCTTAGCTGCAGTTCAGCACTCGCCTAAGTTCTCCACGAAGAGGCTTAGCTGCAGTCAGACACTCGCCTAAGTTTGAAAAATCCTACCGAGTGGAGAGCAATCCTCCCACTCGGGGGCTTAGCTGCAGTTCAGCACTCGCCTAAGTTCTCCACGAAGAGACTTAGCTGCAGTAAGACACTCGCCTAAGTTTGAAAAATCCTACCGAGTGGAGAGCAATCCTCCCACTCGGGGCCTTAGTTGACAGTAGCAATTATGCAGACTAGGTCTGTAAACTGAGGATTGTCCTCATTGCTACGCAGAAGGATTATGTCCTTAATGCACCGCTCAGTGTGCTGAACCTCGAGCGTCGGTTGTGGATCTTGTGAACATCTGACATGCACGTTTTGATGACTACATGATAGTTCAGTGCGTAATGCTAAATGGTTTATAATTGAGGCACCAAAGACGTTTTTGAAACATCACAGAACATATGAGATGTTCCAAGGACTGAAATTGGTATTTCAGGCTAGTGCCCACGTCAAGAGGTATGAGACCTCTGACAAGTTTCTTAAGCCTGCAAACTAAGGAGAAAAGCTCAACCGTTGAGCATGTGCTCAGATTGTATGAGTACTACAATTGCTTGAATCGAGTGGGAGTTAATCTTCCAGATGAGATAGTGATGGTTCTCCAAAGTCACTGCCACCAAGCTACTAGAGCTTCGTGATGAACTATAACATATAAGGGATAGATATGATGATCCTTGAGCTATTCGCGACACCACAAAAGTAGAAATCAAATAGGAGCATCAAATGTTGATGGTTAGTAAAACCACTAGTTTCAAGAAGGGCAAGGGCAAGAAAGGGATACTTCATGAAACGGCAAATCAGTTGCTGCTCTAGTGAAGAAACCCAAGGTTGAACCCAAACCCGAGACTAAGTGCTTCTGAAATGAGGGGAACGGTCACTGAAGCAGAACTACCCTAGATACTTGGTAGATGAGAAGGCTGGCAAGGCCGATAGAAGTATATTGGATATACATTATAATGTGTGCTTTACTAGTACTCCTAGTAGCACCAGGATATTAAATATCAGTTCGGTTGCTAAGTGGTAGTAACTCGAAATAAAAAGCTACGGAATAAACGGAGACTGGCTGAAGGTGAGATGACGATATGTGTTGGAAGTGTTTCCAAGGTTGATGTGATCAAGCATCGCATGCTCCCTCTACCATCGAGATTGGTGTTAAACCTAAATGATTGTTATTTGGTGTTTGCGTTGAGCATAGACATGATTGGATTATGTCTATCGCAATATGGTTATTCATTTAAGGAGAATAATGGTTACTCTGTTTATTTGAATAATACCTTCAATGGTCTTGCACCTAAAATGAATGGTTCATTGAATCTCGGTCGTAGTGATACACATGTTCATGCCAAAAGATATAAGATAGTAATGATAGTACCACATACTTGTGGCACTGCCATTTGAGTCATATTGGTATAAAACTCATGAAGAAGCTCCATGTTGATGGATCTTTGGACTCACTCGTTTTTTGAAAAGTTTGAGACATGCGAACCATGTCTATTGGTTTATACGCATGAAGAAACTCCATGCAGATGGATCGTTTGGACTCACTTGATTTTGAATCACTTGAGACATGCAAATCATACCACATGGGCAAGATGACTGAAAGGCCTCATTTTCAGTGAGATGAAACAAGAGAGCAACTTGTTGGAAGTAATGCATTTGATGTGTGCAATCCAATGAGTGTTGAGGCACGCAGTGAATATCGTTATGCTCTTACTTCACACATGATTTGAGTCGATTCTATGTATATTTACTTGATGAAACACAAGTATGAATTATTGAAAGGTTCAAGTAATTTCAGAGTGAAGTTGAAGATCGTCGTGACAAGAGGATAAAATGTCTATGATATGATCATAGAGATGAATATCTGAGTTACGTGTTTGGTACACAACTAAGACATTGTGGAAATTGTTTCACAACTAATGCCGCCTGGAACACCATAGTGTGATGGTGTGTCCGAACATCATAGATGCACCCTATTGGATGTGGTGCAAACCATGATGTCTCTTATCGAATTACCATTATCGTTTATGGGTTAGGCATTAGAGACAACCGCATTCACTTTAAATAGGGCTCCACGTAATTCCGTTGAGATGACACCATATGAACTATGGTTTAGAGAAACCTAAGCTATCATTTCTTAAAAGTTTGGGGCTGCGACGCTTATGTGAAAAGGGTTTAGCCTGATAATCTCGAACCCAAAGCGGATAAATGCATCTTCATAGGACACCCAAAACAGTTGGGTATAAATCCTATTTCGGATCCGGAAGCAAAAGTGATTATTTCTAGAAACGGGTCCTTTCTCGAGGAAAAGTTTCTCTCGGAAGAATTGGGTGGGAGGATGGTGGAGACTTGATGAGGTTATTGAACCGTCACTTCAACCAGTGTGTAGCAGGGCATGGGAAGTTGTTCCTGTAGCACCTACACCAATTGAAGTGGAAGCTGATGATAGTGATCATGAAACTTTGGATCAAGTCACTACCAAACCTCGTAGGTCGACAAGGATGCGTACTATTTCAGAGTGGTACGTAATCCTGTCTTGGAGGTCATGTTGCTAGACAACAATGAACCTATGAGCTATGGAGAAACGATGGTGGGCCCGGATTTCGACAAATGGCTTGAGGCCATAACATCCGAGAGTATCCATGTGTGAAAACAAAGTATAGACTTTGGAAGAACTACTTGATGGTTGTAAGGCTATTGGGTACAGATGGATTTTAAAAGGAAGATGGACAATGATGGTAAGTATCACCATTAAGAAATCTCGACTTATCGTTAAGATGTTTTCCGACAAGTTCAATGAGTTGACTGCGGTGAGACTTTCTCACTCGTAGCGATGCTAAGAGTCTGTTGGAATTGTATTAGCAGTCACTGCATTATTTATGAAATCTTGCATATATGATGTCAAAACATTGTTTCCTCGACAATTTTCTTGAGGAAAGGTTGTATGTTATACAACCAAAAGGTTTTTGTCAATCCTAAAAGATGCTAACAAGTATGCAAAGCTCCAGCAATCCTTCTAAGGACTGGAGTAAGCATCTCGGAGTTGGAATATACGCTTTGATGAGATGATCAAAGATTTTGGGTTTATACAAAGTTTATGAGAAAGTTGTAGTTCCAAAGAAGTGAGTGGGAGCACTATAGAATTTCTGATGAGTATATGTTGTTGACATATTGTTGATTAGAAATGATGTAGAATTTCTGGAAAGCATATAGGGTTATTTGAAAAAGTGTTTTTCAATGGAAAACCTGGATTAAGCTACTTGGACATTGAGCATCAAGATCTATAAGGATAGATATAAATGCTTAATAGTACATTCAAATGAATACATATTGTGACAAGATTTTGAAGGAGTTCAAATAAGATTAGCAAAGAAGGAGTTCTTACCTGTGTTATAAGGTGTCAGCATTGAGTGAGACTCAAGATCTGACCACGGCAGAAGAGAGAGAAAGGATGAAGGTCATCCCCTATGCTTTAGACGTAGGCTCTACAGTATGATATGTTGTGTACCGCACCTGAATTGTGCCTTGCCATGAGTCAATCAAGGGGTACAAGAGTGATCCAGGAATGGATCACATCAAAACGGTCAAACTTATCCTTAGTAACTAGTGGACTAAGGAATTTTCTCGATTATGGAGGTGGTAAAAGAGTTCGTCGTAAAGGGTTACGTCGATGCAAACTTTGACACTAATCTGGATGACTCTGAGTAGTAAACCGGATTCGTATAGTAGAGCAGTTATTTGGAATAGCTCCAAGTAGCACATGGCAGCTGCATCTACAAGATGACATAGAGATTTGTAAAGCACACACGGATCTGAAAGGTTCAGACCCGTTGACTAATAACCTCTCTCACAAGCGAGATATGATCAAACCCCATGGGTGTTGGATTCATTACAATCACATAGTGATGTGAACTAGATTATTGACTCTAGTGCAAGTGGGAGACTGTTGGAAATATGCCCTAGAGGCAATAATAAAATGGTTATTATTATATTTCCTTCTTCATGATAATTGTCTATTGTTCATGCTATAATTGTATTAACCGGCGACCATAATACATGTGTGAATACATAGACCACAATATGTCCCTAGTAAGCCTCTAGTTGACTAGCTCGTTGATCAATAGATGGTTACGGTTTCCTGACCATGGACATTGGATGTCGTTGATAATGGGATCACATCATGAGGAGAATGATGTGATGGACAAGACCCAATCCTAAGCATAGCACAAGATCGTGTAGTTCGTCTGCTAAAGCTTTTCTAATGTCTAGTATCATTTCCTTAGACCATGAGATTGTGCAACTCCCAGATACCGTAGGAATGCTTGGGGTGTGACAAACGTCACAACGTAACTGGGTGGCTATAAAGGCACACTACGGGTATCTCCAAAAGTGTTTGTTGGGTTAGCACGAATCGAGACTGGGATTTGTCACTCTGTGTGACGGAGAGGTATCTCTGGGCCCACTCGATAGGACATCATCATAATGAGCTCAATGTGACCAAAGAGTTGATCACGGGATGATGTGTTACGGAATGAGTAAAAGTGACTTGCCGGTAACGAGATTGAACGGGGTATTGGGATACCGATGATCGAATCTCGGGCAAGTAACGTACCGATTGACAAAGGGAATTGTATACATGATTGATTGAATCCCCGACATCATGGTTCATCCGATGAGATCATCATGGAACATGTGGGAGCCAACATGGGTATCCAGATCCCGTTGTTGGTTATTGGCCAGAGAGCTGTCTCGGTCATGTCTGCATGATTCCCGAACCCGTAGGGTCTACACACTTAAGGTTCGGTGACGCTAGAGTTGTTATGGGAATTAGTATGCAGTTACCGAATGTTGTTCGGAGTCCCAGATGAGATCCCGAATGTCACGAGGAGTTCCGGAATGGTCCGGAGGTAAAGATTTATATATGGGAAGTCCTATTTTGGCCACCGGAAAATGTTCGAGATTTTTCGGTATTGTACCGGGAAGGTTCTAGAGTGGGGCCCACCTGCATGGGGGACCCACATGAACGTGGGTAGTGGGGGCAAGGCCCCACACCCCTGGTCAAGGTGCACCAAGATCCCCCCTTAGAAGGAATAAGATCATATCCCGAAGGGATAAGATCAAAATCACTAAAAAAGGGGGATAACAATCTGTGGGGAAGGGAAATGATGCGATTTCTTTCCCCCACCTTTGCCAACGCCCCAATGGACTTGGAGGGCAAGAAACCAGCCCCCTCCACCCCTATATATAGTGGGGAGGTGCATGGGAGCCGCACCCCTTCCCCTAGCGCAGCCCTCTCCCTCCCCAACACCTCCTCTGTAGTAGTAGTGCTTGGTGAAGCCCTGCCGGAGAATTGCAGACTCCACCACCATGCCGTCGTGTTGCCGGAGCTCTCCCTCAACTTCTCCTCTCCCCTTGCTGGATCAAGAAGGAGGAGACGTCCCCGGGCTGTACGTGTGTTGAACGTGGAGGCGCCGTTGTTCGGTGCTTAGATCGGAATCAACCGCGATCTGAATCGCTACAAGTATGACTCCTTCATCCGCGTTCTTGTAACGCTTCCACATCGCGATATTTAAGGGTATGAAGAATCACTCACCTCTCTCTCGTTGCTAGTCTCTCCATAGATTGATCTTGGTGATGCATAGAAAAAATTTAATTTCTGCAACGATCCTCAACAGCCAGATGATCAGAATGAAGATTATGACGGCTCCGAATACCTGAACAATACCGAGGAGGGTGATGATAAGATATTTGATCTCAACGACCGAATTGATGAAGTCATGAACTATGATTATGATGATGCAGACAATGTTGATCTTGAAATAACAAAGACCGGCGAGGTATATTTATATAAGCAGGCATCTGTTGATCATCACATGTTTTTTGATTTGAAGATATATTAACGAATCGATCTTTCTTCTTTCAGCTCTCCAGATCGAGCAAATCTTCTTCTACAGACAGTAGGACAAAGCGAGGCCCATGCAAAAAGTTGAAGGACGGTGTAAAGTACAACATCGATGCCATCAAACCTAATGGCGAACCAATCACGCCCAAGAACATTGCGAACAAGTTCGTTCGTCAGTGCGGAGTTCTTGTGAAGGAACAACTCCCGATCTCCATTCAAGAATGGAAAGAGCCAAAAAATAAACATCCAGATCTTACTTGGGTCGACGACAGAGCAAAAAAACTCTTTGGGAATCTCTCATGGAACATTTCACCCTACCAGATCATTACACTGATGCAGATGTGCAGAAAGTCAAGGACGGTGCTCTTAGGAAGATTGCAATTGCATTCAACACCCACAAGAAAACTGTATGGGCCAACTACATCGAAAGAGGAAAGAAGACTCCAGAATTCAAGGGAACACTGGAGAAGCAAAGAGAACACTGACCCGCTTTCATGAAATTCAAGGAATCATAATTATCCAAGGAACGGTCGAGAAAAAACAAGGCCAATGCCGCAAAAAAGACGCAGTTCCATAGGCTGGGGCCAGGTGGCTACGCGGTGGCAATGCCTAAGTGGGATAATTCTGAGCAAGAGATGCTGGATGCAGGGGTCACTCCAGTTACTAGGAACTGCCCCCCAGGTACAGAACTTGGTTCTATGCGCATGGGGGCATTGGACCCGAAGACAAGCCTGGTTTCGAAGAAGGCAAGTCTAAAAGAAGCCGAAGATAAGTTACTTCAATCAATAGAAGATGCTCAAACGGGGGTGTTCACGCCGAACAGAGAAAATGATGAGCTTACGCGCACCCTGGGAAATCCTAAACACCCGGAAAGAACACGAGGCAAGGGCGTTGTTCCGTGGTATGAGGGCTTTTCGGACTGGAACACCAACTACAAAAGCCGTGCAAGAAGGAAGATGGAGGAGGAGAAGAAGAGGAAGCTAGAGGAGGAGCAGAGGAAGCAGGAAGCAGAACGCCTTCAAGGCCTAGAATCAGCGCATGCGGACTTGGCACTCAAATTCCAGCAGCAGATCGACTCACTTAGCCAGGAAAAGGGGGTCTCAGCAGCGGCAGTAGTTAGCGGATGATCCAGCATTGGATAGCACCGTCCCATCCATGCCGAGAAGCAGCGTTGGTTCCGTCTCGGGCGATGCACTGCTGGATAGATACCCTGTGGATGACATCATGGAGAGCACTAACAATGAGCTACACTTCAAAATGAAGAACATATCCATGAAGGTGGCGAACGCCATTGCTTATACAAATTCCCCCGATGCAACCTTCCATTGCAACCCGATTCCAGCCGGCTATGCTCGTGTCTAGGTTGATGAAGTGGTGGACCAATATTCGAGGCTAGAGCTTGACATTCCTGGAGGTGACGAGGAGCACACACTGGGAGAGGCCAAACATCATATCATCCTATCGAGAAAGGATTGCATCATCTTTCCAAGGCCACCGACTCCGCGTCAGCCGACTCCTACTCAAAGTCCGCCACCGCGTCAGTAGACTCCCGCTCCTCCAAGTCCGCCACCGTGTTAGGCCACTCCACCTCCTCCAAGTCCGGCAAAGCGTTAGGCCACTCCTCCTCCTCCAAGTCTGGCAAAGCGTCAGGCCACTCCTCCTGCTTCAAGTCCGGCACAGCGTTAGCAGACTCCTCCTCGAAGTCCGCCACCGCGTTAGCAGACTCTGTTGGGGAACGTAGTAATTTCAAAAAAAAATCCTACGCACACGCAAGATCATGGTGATGCATAGCAACGAGAGGGGAGAGTGTGATCTATGTACCCTTGTAGATTAACAACGGAAGCGTTTGGTTGATGTAGTCGTACGTCTCCACGGCCCAACCGATCAAGCACCGAAACTATGGCACCTCTGAGTTCTAGCACACGTTCAGCTCGATGACGATCCCCGGACTCCGATCCAGCAAAGTGTCGGGGAAGAGTTCCGTCAGCACGACGGCATGGTGATGATCTTGACGTACTACTGTCGCAGGGCTTCGCCTAAGCACCGCTACAATATTATCAAGGACTATGGTGGCAGGGGGCGCCGC
The DNA here is from genome assembly GCA_034509565.1 of Triticum monococcum. NCBI lineage: Eukaryota > Viridiplantae > Streptophyta > Magnoliopsida > Poales > Poaceae > Triticum > Triticum monococcum. Next base: position 253,850,002 of record CM067843.1, on the reverse strand, counting down.
ACACGGCTAAGAATATGATCACGTGGATCAACTTGTGTTCCTCTGGGGTTCCCCTACCTCCGTATATAAAGGCTCAAGGGGGGTGCGGCCGGCCTAGGAGAGGCGCGCCAGGAGGAGTCCTACTCCCTCCGGGAGTAGGATTCCCCCCCCCCCAATCCTAGTTGGAATAGGATTCACGGAGGGGGGAAAAGAGGAAAGGGGGCCGGCCCCCTCTCCTTGTCCTATTCGGACCAAGGGAGGGGAGGGGCGTGCGGCCCATCTCTGGCTGCCTCTTCTCTTTTCCACTAAGGCCCACTAAGGCCCATATATCTCCCGGGGGGGTTCCGGTAACCTCCCGGTACTCCGGTAAAATCCCGATTTCACCCGGAACACTTCCGATATCCAAACATAGGCTTCCAATATATCAATCTTTATGTCTCGACCATTTCGAGACTCCTCGTCATGTCCGTGATCACATCTGGGACTCCAAACAACCTTCGGTACATCAAAACGTATAAACTCATAATATAACTGTCATCGAAACCTTAAGCGTGCGGACCCTACAGGTTCGAGAACAATGTAGACATGACCGAGACACGTCTCCGGTCAATAACCAATAGCGGGACCTGGATGCCCATATTGGCTCCTACATATTCTACGAAGATCTTTATCGGTCAGCCGCATAACAACATACGTTGTTCCCTTTGTCATCGGTATGTTACTTGCCCGAGATTCGATCGTCGGTATCCAATACCTAGTTCAATCTCGTTACCGGCAAGTCTCTTTCCTCATTCCGTAATACATCATCCCGCAACTATCTCATTAGTTGCAATGCTTGCAAGGCTTAAGTGATGTGCATTACTGAGAGGGCCCAGAGATACCTCTCCGACGATCGGAGTGACAAATCCTAATCTCGAAATACGTCAACCCAACATGTACCTTTGGAGACACCTGTAGAGCACCTTTATAATCACCCAGTTACGTTGTGACATTTGGTTACACACAAAGTGTTCCTCCGGCACACAGGAGTTACATAATCTCATAGTCATAGGAACATGTATAAGTCATGAAGAAAGCAATAGCAACATACTAAACAATCGGGTGCTAAGCTAATGGAATGGGTCATGTCAATCAGATCATTCAACTAATGATGTGATCCCGTTAATCAAATAACAACTCTTTGTCCATGGTTAGGAAACATAACCATCTTTGATTAACGAGCTAGTCAAGTAGAGGCATACTAGTGACACTCTGTTTGTCTATGTATTCACACATGTATTATGTTTCTGGTTAATACAATTCTAGCATGAATAATAAACTTTTATCATGATATAAGGAAATAAATAATAACTTCATTATTGCCTCTAGGGCATATTTCCTTCAGTCTCCCACTTGCACTAGAGTCAATAATCTAGATCACATCGCCATGTGATTTAACATCAATAGTTCACATCTTTATGTGATTGGTTCACATCTCCATGTGACTAACACCCAAAGGGTTTACTAGATTCAATAATCTAGTTCACATCGCTATGTGATTAAGACCCAAAAAGTGATCATGTTTTGCTTGTGAGAGAAGTTTAGTCAATGGGTCTGCCACATTCAGATCCGCATGTATTTTGCAAATTTCTATGTCAACAATGCTCTGCATAGAGCTACTCTAGCTAATTGCTCCCACTTTCAATATGTATCCAGATTGAGACTTAGAGTCATCTGGATCAGTGTCAAAACTTGCATCGACGTAACCCTTTACGACGAACCTTTTGTCACCTCCGTAATCGAGAAACATATCCTTATTCCAGTAAGGATAATTTTTGACCGTTGTCCATTGATCTACTCCTAGATCACTATTGTACTCCCTCTCTTAACACAGTGTATGGTATACAATAGATCTGGTACACAGCATGGCATACTTTATAGAACCTATGACTGAGGCATAGGGAATGACTTTCATTCTCTTTCTATCTTCTGCCGTGGTCGGGCTTTGAGTCTTACTCAACTTCACACCTTGTAACACAGGCAAGAGACTTTTTCTTTGACTGTTCCATTTTGAACTACTTCAAAATCTTGTCAAGGTATGTACTCATTGAAAAAAACTTATCAAGCGTCTTGATCTATCTCTATATATCTTGATACTCAATACGTAAGCAGCTTCACTGAGGTCTTTCTTTGAAAAACTCCTTTCAAACACTCCTTTATGATTTGCAGAATAATTCTACATTATTTCCGATCAACAATATGTCATCCACATATACTTATCAGAAATGTTGTAGTGCTCCCACTCACTTTCTTGTAAATACAGGCTTCACCGCAAGTCTGTATAAAACTATATGCTTTGATCAACTTATCAAAGCATATATTCCAACTCTGAGATGCTTGCACCAGTCCATAAATGGATCGCTGGAGCTTGCATATTTTGTTAGCACCTTTAGGATTGACAAAACCATCTTGTTGCATCACATACAACTCTTCTTTAATAAATCCATTAAGGAATGCAGCTTTGTTTATCCATTTGCCAGATTTCATAAAATGCGGAAATTGCTAACATGATTCGGACAGACTTTAAGCATAGATACGAGTGTGAACATCTCATCGTAGTCAACACCTTGAACTTGTAAAACCTCTTGCGACAATTCTAGCTTTGTAGATAGTAACACTACTATCAGCGTCCGTCTTCCTCTTGAAGATCCATTTATTTTCTATGGCTTGCCGATCATCGGGCAAATCCATCAAAGTCCATACTTTGTTCTCATACATGGATCATATCTCAGATTTCATGGCCTCAAACCATTTCGCGGAATCTGGGCTCATCATCGCTTCCTCATAGTTCGCAAGTTCGTCATGGTCTAGTAACATGACTTCCAGAACAGGATTACCGTACCACTCTGGTGCGGATCTCACTCTGGTTTACCTACGAGATTCGGTAGTAACTTGATCTGAAGTTACATGATCATCATCATTAGCTTCCTCACTAATTGGTGTAGTAGTCACAGGAACAGATTTCTGTGATGAACTATTTTCCAATAAGGGAGAAGGTACAGTTACCTTATCAAGTTTTCTACTTTCCTCCCACTCACTTCTTTCGAGAGAAACTCCTTCTCTAGAAAGGATCCATTCTTAGCAACGAATGTCTTGCCTTCGGATCTGTGATAGAAGGTGTACCCAACTGTCTCCTTTGGGTATCCTAGTAAGCCATATTTCTCCGATTTGAGTTTGAGCTTATCGAGATGAAACTTTTTCACATAAGCATCGCAACTCCAAACTTTAAGAAACGACAGCTTAGGTTTCTTGCCAAACCATAGTTTCACACGGTGTCATCTCAACGATTTAGATGGTGCCCTATTTAACGTGAATGCAGTTGTCTCTAATGCATAACCCCAAAACGATAGTGGTAGATCGGTAAGAGACATCATAGATCGCACTATATCTAATAAAGTACGGTTATGACGTTCGGACACACCATTACACTATGGTGTTCCAGGTGGCGTGAGTAGTGAAACTATTTCACATTGTTTTAATTGAAGACCAAACTCGTAACTCAAATATTTGTCTCCGCGATCAGATCGTAGAAACCTTATTTTTCTTGTTATGATGATTTTCCACTTCACTCTGAAATTCTTTGAACTTTTCAAATGTTTCAGACTTATGTTTCATCAAGCAGATATACCCATATCTGCTCAAATCATATGTGAAGGCCAGAAAATAACGATACCCGCCGCGAGCTTCAACACTTACCGGATCGCATACATCAGTATGTATTATTTCCAATAAGTCAGTTGCTCGCTCCATTGTTCCGGAGAACGGAGTCTTTAGTCATCTTGCCCATAAGGCATGGTTCGCAAGCACCAATTGATTCATAATCAAGTGATTCCAAAATCCCATCAGCATGGAGTTTCTTCATGCGCTTTACACCAATATGACCTAAACGGCAGTGCCACAAATAAGTTGCACTATCATTATTAACTTCGCATCTTTTGGTTTCAATATTATGAATATGTGTATCACTACGATCGAGATCCAATGAACTATTTTCATTGGGTGTGTAACCATATAAGGTTTTATTCATGTAAACAGAACAATAATTTATTCTTTTACATAAATGAATAACCGTATTACAATAAACATGATCAAATCATATTCATGCTCAATGCAAACACCAAATAATACTTATTTAGGTTCAACACTAATCCCGAAAGTATAGGGAGTGTGTGATGATGATCATATCAATCTTGGAACCACTTCCAACACACATCGTCACTTCACCCTTAAGTAGTCTCTGTTCATTCTGCAACTTCCGTTTCGAGTTACTACTCTTAGCAACTGATCCAGTATCAAATACTGAGGGGTTGCTATAAACACTAGTAAAGTACACATCAATAACATGTATATCAAATATACTTTTGTTCACTTTGCCATCCTTCTTATCCGCCAAATACTTGGGGTAGTTCTGCTTCCAGTGACCAGTCCCTTTGTAGTAGAAGCACTTAGTCTCAGGCTTAGGACCAGACTTGGGCTTCTTCACATGAGCAGCAACTTGCTTGCTGTTTTTCTTGAAGTTCCCCTTTTTCCCTTTGCCCTTTTCTTGAAACTAGTGATCTTGTCAACCATCAACACTTGAGGCTCTTTCTTGATTTCTACCTTCATCGATTTCATCATCATGAAAAGCTCGGGATTTGTTTTCGTCATCCCTTGCATACTATAGTTCATCACGAAGTTCTACTAACTTGGTGATGGTGACTAGAGAATTCTGTCAATCACTATCTTATCTGGAAGATTAACTCCCACTTGATTCAAGCGATTGTAGTACCCAGACAATCTGAGCACATGCTCACTAGTTGAGCGATTCTCCTCCATCTTTTAGCTATAGAACTTGTTGGAGACTTCATATCTCTCAACTCGGGTATTTGCTTGAAATATTAACTTCAACTCCTGGAACATCTCATATGGTCCATGACGTTCAAAACGTCTTTGAAGTCCCGATTCTAAGTCGTTAAGCATGGTGCACTAAACTATCAAGTAGTCATCATATTTAGCTAGCCAAACGTTCATAACGTCAGCATCTGCTCCCGCAATAGGTCTGTCACCTAGCGGTGCATCAAGGACATAATTCCTCTGTGCAGCAATGAGGATAAACCTCAGATCACGGATCCAATCCGCATCATTGCTACTAACATCTTTCAACACAATTTTCTCTAGGAACATATCAAAATAAACACAGGGAAGCAACAACGCGAGCTATTGATCTACAACATAATTTGCAAAATACTACCAGGACTAAGTTCATGATAAATTTAAGTTCAATTAATCATATTACTTAAGAACTCCCACTTAGATAGACATCCCTCTAATCTTCTAAGTGATCACGTGATCCAAATCAACTAAACCATAACCGATCATCACGTGAAATGGAGTAGGGTGAACATCACTATGTTGATCATATCTACTATATGACTCACGCTCGATCTTTCGATCTCAGTGTTCCGAGGCCATATCTGCATATGCTAGGCTCGTCAAGTTTAACCTGAGTATTCTGCGTGTGCAAAACTATCTTGCACCCGTTGTAGACGGACGTAGAGCTTATCACACCCGATCATCGCATGGTGTCTGGGCACGACGAACTTTGGAAACGGTGCATACTCAGGGAGAACACTTTTATCTTGATAATTTAGTGAGAGATCATCTTATAATGCTACCGTCAATCAAAGCAAGATAAGATGCATAAAAGATAAACATCACATGCAATCAATATAAGTGATATGATATGGCCATCATCATCTTGTGCTTGTGATCTCCATCTCCGAAGCACCTGTCATGATCACCATCGTCACCGGCGTGACACCTTGATCTCCATCGTAGCATCGTTGTCGTCTCGCCAATCTTATGCTTCCACGACTATCGCTACCACTTAGTGATAAAGTAAAGCATTACAGCGCGATTGCATTGCATACAATAAAGCGACAACCATATGGCTCCTGCCAGTTGCCGATAACTCGGTTACAAAACATGATCATCTCATACAATAAAATTTAGCATCATGTCTTGACCATATCACATCACAACATGCCCTGCAAAAACAAGTTAGACGTCCTCTACTTTGTTGTTGCAAGTTTTACGTGGCTGCTACGGGCTTAAGCAAGAACCAATCTTACCTACGCATCAAAACCACAACGATAGTTTGTCAAGTTGGTGCTATTTTAACCTTCGCAAGGACCGGGCGTAGCCACACTCGGTTCAACTAAAGTTGGAGAAACTGTCACCCGCAAGCCACCTATGTGCAAAGCACGTCGGGAGAACCGGTCTCGCGTAAGCGTACGCGTAATGTCGGTCCGGGCCGCTTCATCCAACAATACCGCCGAACCAAAGTATGACATGCTGGTAAGCAGTATGACTTATATCGCCCACAACTCACTTGTGTTCTACTCATGCATATAACATCAACACATAAAACCTAGGCTCAGATGCCACTGTTGGGGAACGTAGTAATTTCAAAAAAATTCCTACGCACACGCAAGATCATGGTGATGCATAGCAATGAGAGGGGAGAGTGTGATCTACGTACCCTTGTAGATCAACAACGGAAGCGTTTGGTTGATGTAGTCATACATTTCCACGGCCTGACCGATCAAGCACCGAAACTACGGCACCTCCGAGTTCTAGCACACGCTCAGCTCGATGATGATCCCCGGACTCCGATCCAGCAAAGTGTCGGGGAAGAGTTCCGTCAGCACGACGGCGTGGTGATGATCTTGATGTACTACTATCGCAGGGCTTCGCCTAAGCACCGCTACAATATTATCGAGGACTATGGTGGCAGGGGGCGCCGCACACGGCTAAGAATATGATCACGTGGATCAACTTGTGTTCCTCTGGGGTGCCCCTACCTCCGTATATAAAGGCTCAAGGGGGGGTGTGGCCGGCCTAGGAGAGGCGCGCCAGGAGGAGTCCTACTCCCTCCGGGAGTAGGATCCCCCCCCGATCCTAGTTGGAATAGGATTCGCGGAGGGGGGGGAAAGAGGAAAGGGGGCCGGCCCCCTCTCCTTGTCCTATTCGGACCAAGGGAGGGGAGGGGCGCGCGGCCCATCTCTGGCTGCCTCTTCTCTTTTCCACTAAGGCCCACTAAGGCCCATATATCTCCGCGGGGGGGGGGGGGGTTCCGGTAACCTCCCGGTACTCCGGTAAAATCCCGATTTCACCCGGAACACTTCCGATATCCAAACATAGGCTTCCAATATATCAATCTTTATGTCTTGACCATTTCGAGACTCCTCGTCATGTCCGTGATCACATCTGGGACTCCGAACAACCTTCGGTACATCAAAACGTATAAACTCATAATATAACTATCATCGAAACCTTAAGCGTGCGGACCCTACGGGTTCGAGAACAATGTAGACATGACCGAGACACGTCTACGGTCAATAACCAATAGCGGGACCTGGATGCCCATATTGGCTCCTACATATTCTACGAAGATCTTTATCGGTCAGACCGCATAACAACATATGGTGTTCCCTTTGTCATCGGTATGTTACTTGCCCGAGATTCGATCGTCGGTATCCAATACCTAGTTCAATCTCGTTACTGGCAAGTCTCTTTACTCGTTCCGTAATACATCATCCCGCAACTAACTCATTAGTTGCAATGCTCGCAAGGCTTAAGTGATGTGCATTACCGAGAGGGCCCAGAGATACCTCTCCGACGATCGGAGTGACAAATCCTAATCTCGAAATACGTCAACCCAACATGTACCTTTGGAGACACCTATAGAGCACCTTTATAATCACCCAGTTACGTTGTGATGTTTGGGTTCACACAAAGTGTTCCTCCGGCACACGGGAGTTATATAATCTCATAGTCATAGGAACATGTATAAGTCATGAAGAAAGCAATAGCAACAGACTAAACGATCGGGTGCTAAGCTAATGGAATGGGTCATGTCAATCAGATCATTCAACTAATGATGTGATCCCGTTAATCAAATGACAACTCTTTGTCCATGGTTAGGAAACATAACCATCTTTGATTAACGAGCTAGTCAAGTAGAGGCATACTAGTGACACTCTGTTTGTCTATGTATTCACACATGTATTATGTTTCCGGTTAATACAATTCTAGCATGAATAATAAACTTTTATCATGATATAAGGAAATAAATAATAACTTTATTATTGCCTCTAGGGCATATTTCCTTCAGACTCCCACTCCTCCAAGTCCACCAACGCGCCAGGCCACTTCTCCTCCTCCAAGTCAGGCACAACGTCAGGCCACTCCTCCTACTCCAACTCAGCCACGTCAGCCGTCTTCGCCGCCTCAGCAATCGCAGAAGAGAGCCGCCGCAACTATGGTGCGTAGCACTACGAGTCGAGGTAGTACAGGAGGTACAGGCCGAGGCAAGCGATATAAATATGGTCCAAACCTCGCTCCTCTTCCTCAGAGGCCTTACGACATGACCGAGGAGCAAAACGCAACCATAGTGCAGGCCCAAGTGGATGCCCATTTTGGACCAAAACCGGCACCGCCGCCAAGGGAGAAAGTGCCTGAGGAAAAGATTGACCACTTTATTCGTATGTCTAGACTACCAGCTCCTAAGCCTGTTGACTCAGACTATGAGCGCCAAATCAGGAAGGCACATCGAGCACGACTACAGAAGGAGTCGAGCTCGTGCTCGAGCCAAGCAGCCGGCAAAAAATACGGGAAAACTGTTCCCCAGTTGGGAGAACAGGCGGCGCAGTTGATCCCCCCGCTTGTTGTGCCAACAACACATGAGAGTACCGCCGCCCTATATATATATTGGCAAACTATTCCCCAGCTGGGCAATCTAGTAATAACCGAGGAGCATATAATGCAGGCTGAAATGCTCGGTATCACTGTTGGATAACTCCTCGAGATCGAGCCCATGTCTCCGCTTGGAGAGGAGGAAATAAAATGGAAATATGTCCGCGGCCAACCTTTGGTAGAGCCCGAGGAGGTCAAGAACCTCCCAACGAGAATGTATGAATTGCATGATTGGTACATGAAAATTACCAAGAGTTCCAGTCGAGAGTTCCTCATGGTGAAGGTCAAGGAAGAGCATTACTTCCATAAGCTAGCTCTGTCCGTTGAGTATTCAGAACTATTTCAGTTATTCAATCAAGATGCACTTGACAAATCTCTCGTCAGTTGCTATTGTCTGTAAGTGATTTCTTTCTGTAATTTAAGTCTCAAGCTAGATTTAGTGCTCATTGATCGATCATTATCTGTAATTATCCTCACTATATTTTTTTTGTGGTATTATGCAGGATGAAAATGTATGAAATGGAAAAAGTTGGACGCTATGGCATTGGGTTCATTGACCCAAATACCATTAATGAAAAGACATGGACATATGAATATTATAAACAAGATGTAGAGAATAAAATGCTAGAGTTCTTGAAGCGCCTCAATAGCAATGAAGATATACTACTTCCTTACAACTTCCGGACTGTCTTGTACTACATATTCTGTTTTTGCTTACTATCTAGCTAAATGTTAATAATTAAGTGTATAGGGTTTAGGGTAGTTGATTAGTGTTATGCACATGCCCGCTTAATTAAGACATGTAAACATGTGCGCATGCAGTTATCACTGGATCTTGTTAGACATTAAAGTTGAAGAAGAAAAAGTTGAATTACTGGACTCACTACTTAAAAAAGAAAGTGACTACACCATCTTGAAGGGGATAGTCAACAGGTAATTTCAATCATTATTAACTATATATTGGCCTATTTAGTTCGTCATTTCCTGATATCAACTATTTAATAACTCCTTTATTAATTTTCTTTGCCGACGGGCAGGGCTGGGCAAAGCTCATCAAGGTGACTCCAGGCAAATGGCGACAAAATCTGTTTTGGTATCGACCTAAGGTAAGTACGCCCTCCGTTTGGAATTACTTGTCACAGAAATGGATGTATCTATACGTATTTTAGTTGTAGATACATCCATTTTTATCGTTTTTTAGACAAGTAATTTGGAACGAAGGGAGTAATTAAGTAGTACTAGCTAGCTTACCATCTCTTTAATTCTTGTTTCAATACCATTAACTAATTATCATGGTTGATTAATTATTATCTGATTAAATTCCATTCTCGTAAAGGCCATGAAGCAGGCGTTGGGGACTGATCTGTGTGCATACAATGTTTGCGAGAATATTCGCATGATGGCATCCGAAAAAGCAAATCTCAAAGACAGTAATGGGTACGTTTGCCAGAACACTATTCACAATTTTTACATCATTATCGATATCTAGTCACACAACTAATACACATGCATATTGATCTCCTTCTTAACAGTTCAAAGAGGTTGTAACGCCCCGAGACCGATGTGCCAGGTGTCCGCCAGTTATTCGTTGTTGTTGCCTTGTCATTTGCTTGCGTGTTGCATCTTATCATTGCATCATGTGCATTGCATCATGTCATCATGCCATCATGTCATTTCTTTTCTTAACTCAACTAAATAAATTGCGTGGATCTTTGGTCCATTTAAATCGAGGTAATTCACATGGTGATTCTCTTTATAACATATCCTCCCAATATTAGGGAGCTATATTAAATATTTCTTTTTCGGAATCATCATAACACACTTGCAAAAATCCCAATGCCTTTGTTATCGCAACTCTTGGCCTCTAACTTTGCCATATGTCCTTTCTTCATTTTCCGGAGCTCCACTGAGATTCTCAATCATTTCTGGACCATCCTAGCACCCACTCTCTATTAGAACCCATTTGAATTAAATTCAAATGAGTGCGGACCTAGTTTGCCCAAACCTCTTCCAACCATTTTTGTTAAATCCTTCATATTTTCTTGGTCCAAGGAAAATATCCCTGTTGGTCTAATTCCTTTTCAAATTCTCTCTTTCTGTTCTCCAAAGTTCTCTTTTTTTGGGAGCCCAATTTAGCTTTCCAGGCTGGCCCCCTCCTCCTCTCTTCCTAGTCTTCCTTTAGCCCAGCCCAACAAGGCTAACCACTTGACCTTTTGGCCCAAGGCTCGTATCCCTCCTAACCCTAGGGAAATCTGGACCCTCTCCCTCGCGCCGCCAGAGTCAGCGAGCGCTGCAGCCTCGCCCGACCCCTCCTTCTCTCGATCTCCCTCTCGGTCCTTCTCTCACCCGATCCTTCTTCTCTCCCCTCGATCTCTCCCTTTTCTTTCCTCCTAGCGCCGCCAAAGGAGGAGCCCGATCCCCATCGCAGCCTCTCCCCCGCGAGCACCCTCCTTCCCTTTCCTGTTCGTCTGCCTCGACATGGGGCCTTGCTCCTCCTCCCGCTTGCGCCTCCTCCTGCCTCGTCCATGGAAGCCGCCGCCTCGACTTCTGGCTCCGGCCTCCGCCGGCCGCTCCCTCCCGGGCTTTGGCCTCGTCCCTGACTACCCAGGCCAGAGCTCCCACTGCTGCGCCTTGGACAGGAGGTCCCTCACGGCCGCCCGCCGCCGTCCTTGCCCGCGTCCGTGGAACCAGGCCACCGAGCTCCACCAAGTCCCGCCGTTGTCCGGTCGCTGCCGGCGACCACGGCCAGCGCCGGCCATCCTCATGCCGCTCCTGGTACCCGCCTCTGCTCTGCACGCATGGCCCCTGCGTTTGTGGCTTTGCCTCCGTCGAGCTCGCCCCGCCTCCTCTGTCCTACTCCGGCCAGATCCAGTTGGCCCCGTCCTCCTCCATTTGGGGACTCGTCGTTCCCCTCGTCACGTCGCCGGAGTTCACGCCCAAGGCCGCTACAACCTCACCAACGGCCGCGTCCTTGCCTTCCTGTACTACTATTGCGAGATGCCAGGGCCACCACTACACATGTACATCGTGATGTGTTCGTTCGCACGCCAAGACCGGATCCGCCAAGTACCTCGACGTCCGATGCCGAAAACGGTCACCGAACCGGGAAACGCCAAGTACTAGCTCAACGAGGACCGCCAAGTTCGTCTTCCGCCGTCTCCGAAATCGCCAAGTTCCACGACAAAATGAGAACCACTACCGCCGTTGAAGGCCATCAAGTGAACATCTACCGATGACGCGTACGACCTACTTCATGAACGTGCACCACTACGCCCGGAGGCATCGGATCCGGCAAGTCCATCATCGACTATGTACAACTATCGGCGACCACGAACGTCTACGAAACGTGTACCACTACCGTCGCGAGTACCTCTACCATCGGCATGTACCCCTACTTCCACTACCGTCACGAGAACGACTACTTTCCTCGACGTTTTTGAATCGCCTCGAAATGCACGCTTCGAAGGTATAACCGCCAGAACGATGCCCGTGAATGAATGTATGTTGTATGAAATGCTCGCGGTTGCACCATGTCCGACGTGTTTCTTGCACGTTCCCCATTGCCATGCCGTCGTCTCGTGGGAACCCGGTTACCGGGATCACCCCACCTTCTATCACATGTCACGCTCCCGCCGCATGTTCATTTGCACCGGGATCTCAATCAAGTTACCGGAACCGATATGTTGCTGTGGCATCATTTTCGGTATCGTTGTTGTGGCACCCCTTTTGTTTCCGCCACGGTGACAAATGCTTCGTAATGCTCTTGTCAAATTTTAATAATAATTGCTTAAAACTTGAGCATGTCATCCGCATCATGTTAACAACATTAAAATGTTTAAAATGTTGTTTGCATTAATTTGCTCCTATGCCATGTTAAAATGATTTAATTCATAACTAAATAACCGTAACTCTGATTTTAATAAACTTTATATGTAAATGGGGTAGAATTTTGCCTAGTTTAACATGGTGCACTCATCTTGCATGTCTAATAACTCTAAAATAATGTTCAGGGCAGAACAGTACCAAATCTATAATATGCTCATGAGGAGTTTCCGGAATTGTTGTTCGTTGCTTCCGGCCTCATTTAAACTTGCCTAGATAGGTAGTTTTGTTGTGCTTCACCTCTTGCCATGTTAATCAACATTTAATATTGTTGGGGTACATAACCGAGAGAGAACTAAATAATTGACGTAGTGTTTCATCAATATGCAACTCGTTGCATATTGAGCTCCACTTAATTTATAGGATTGTTTGTGCATTTTGCCATGCCATGCCTCATTAAACCGGACATGCATCATACTTGTTTGCGCATCGTGCCATGTTGTTGTCGTGGTTGTTTACTATGTTGTATGTGCTTCTTTTCCGGTGATTGCTTCTTTGGGTTGGTTCCGATAACGTCGTGTTTGTGAGGACCCGTTCGTCTACGTCCGTTTATCTTCTTCATGGACTCGTTCTTCTTCCTTGCGGGATTTCAGGCAAGATGGTCATACCCTCGAAATCACTACTATCTTTGCTATGCTAGTTTGCTCGCTCTTGCTATGCCAATGCTGCGATGCCTACCTTTTGCTTGTCAGCCTCCCAAATTGCCATGTCAAACCTCGAACCCACCATGTCCTAGCAAACCGTTGATTGGCTATGTTACCGCTTTGCTCAGCCCCTCTTATAGCGTTGGTAGTTGCAGGTGAAGATTGAAGGTTGTTCCTTGTTGGAACATGGAGATGTCATTCCTTGTTGGAACATTTGTTTACTTGTTGGGATAGCACAATATATCTTATTTAATTAATGCATCTATATACTTGGTAAAGGGTGGAAGGCTCGGCCTTATGCCTGGTGTTTTGTTCCACTCTTGCCGCCCTAGTTTCCGTCATATCGGTGTTATGTTCCCGGATTTTGCGTCCCTTACGCGGTTGGGCTATAATGGGAACCCCTTGACAGTTCGCCTTAAGTAAAGCTTCTCCAGCAATGCCCAACATTGGTTTTACCATTTGCCACCTAGCCTTTTTCTTTCCCTTGGGTTCCGCAGACTCAAGGGTCATCATTATTTTACCCCCCCCCCCGGGCCAGTGCTCCTCTGAGTGTTGGTCCAACCTGTCAGCTACCGGTGGCCACCAGGGGCAACTCTGGGCTGGCCTACCCGTACCTAGGATAATCTGAGTGTGCCCTGAGAAAGAGATATGTGCAGCTCCTATCGGGATTTGTCAGCACATTCGGGCGGTGTTGCTGGTTTAGTTTTACCCTGTCGCAATGTCTTGTTGTACTGGGATACCGAGTCTGATCGGAATGTCTCGGGTGGAGGTTTATTCCTTCGTTGACCATGAGAGCTTATCATGGGCTAAGTTGGGACACCCCTGCAGGGATTTGAACTTTCGAAAGCCGTGCCCGCGGTTATGGGCAGATGGGAATTTGTTAACGTCCGGTTGTAGAAAACCTAAAGTTGACCTTATTTAAAATGAATCAACAGCGTGTGTAACCGTGAAGGTCTCTTTCCGACGGAGTCCGGGAAGTGAACACGGTTGTTGGAGTTATGCTTGACGTAGGTAGTCCAGGATCACTTCTTGATCATACTTTTATCGATCGTGCTTTGCCTTCTCTTCTCACTCTCATTTGCGTATGTTAGCCACCATATATGCTAGTCGCTTGCTGCAGCTCCACCTCATACCTTTACCTTACCCATAAGCTTAAATAGTCTTGATCGCGAGGGTGCGAGATTGCTGAGTCCCTGTGGCTCACAGATACTTCCAAAACCAGCTTGCAGGTGCCGATGAGTCCATGCAGATGACGCAACCAAGCTCAGGAGGAGCTCGTTGAAGACCTTGTTCATTTGTGTTGTTTCGTTCTAGTTGATCAGTAGTGGAGCCCAGTTGGGGCGATCGGGGACCTTTGTCGTATTTGGGGTTCTTCTTTTATTTTGGTTCCGTAGTCGGACCATGAGTGTATTTGGTTGATGTAATGCTTTATTCATGTATTTGTGTGAAGTGGCGATTGTAAGCCAACTATGTAACTTTTTCCCCTATTGTATTACATGGGTTGTGTGAAGATTACCTCACTTGCGACATTGCCTTCAATGCGATTATGCCTCTAAGTCGTGCCTCGACACGTGGGAGATATAGTCGCATTGAGGGTGTTACGGAGGTGAGGGAGAAGCTCCTACCAACGGAGCGCATACTAGCACTTCAAGAGGAAATAGCGGGATTTTTGCTCGACTAGGTCATATATCCCAAAGAAGAATACTATTACACGTTACCGCCCCCATGAACCACTCCCAATTGTCATCGTGCTCCGAAGGCACCAAGGCAACATGTATGTGTGAATAATGGTGGTTGTGAGACATTCGATGATGAAGATGGCCACCGGTGATGATTTCCCCCTCCAACAGGGTGCCGAAACAGGGTCTAGATTGATTTTTCATGGCTACAGAGACTTGCGGTAGCGTAACTTCTGATTTAGGGTTATTTTTGGGGGTTTCTGTATTTATATATATATATTTGGCATTGGTTTCACGCGAAGATGGGCCACGAGGGGCCCACAAGACACCAGGGCGCGCCTTGTGGGGTGGCGTACCCTGGTGAGTTGTGCCCACCTCGTGGCTCTTCTGGCCCTCTCACGAAACTTCTAGTGCCTCTTTTGTTCCAAAAAAATCATCAAAAAGTTTCGTTGCATTTGGAGAACTTTTATTTCTACACAAAAAATAATACCACGGTAGTTTTGCTGAAAACAACGTCAGTCCGGATTAGTTCCATACAAATCATACCAAAACCATATAAAATTATTATAAACATGACATGAATACTTTATAAATTATAGATACGTTGGAGACGTATCAACCATCGGAGGGCATCACTATAAGATTGGCCTCTCCTAGTGGTGGTAGGTTTCCAGTCGCCACGCACGAGAGAAAAAGGGGCTGCTACAAATCAGCCGGATGATTTCTCTAGAAAATCATCTGCCTAGTCAGTCGTTAGATCAACGAACTGGTGCCCGTTCGATGCAGCAACCCAGGGCAGTAGCGAGCGCGTCATAGCTTCAATGCAGTGCTACTGGCACCCCGACAAAGCTCCACTGCAGCACAACGTAGTGCGACTATAGCTCAAACGCAGCACCGACGACGTCTGGCGAAACTCCGTTGCAGCCTCGGCGGAGCTCCAACGCAGCACCGGCGACATCCGACGAAGCTCCATTGCAGCGGCCGCTATGCTTCTGGCGTCCCGGCGTTACTCCAGTGCAACACCAGCTGTGCTCCCAACAGCTTCAAAGCAACATCGTCGGAGTTGCAATGCCCTCGTCGACCACTCTTCGCAGTCACCTTCGCAGCACGGCGAGCTCCATTGCAGCTCACAGAGCCATGATCGATGCTCAAATCGTAACTCTGATGGCCATGCGCAGATGCTCCCTGTCACAGTAGTAGTAGCTTGGACGGCCATGTCAGGCGGTGGTCGTGCATTGAAGCTTCCCTCGATTCATGGCAACGCAGTTGCCAGAGCGGCAGCAGTGCCCCTGCAGCAGCAGTAGCAACTCCGTCATCAGGGGACGAGAGAGGGGCAGCGAAGAGAAGGGATGCTCGGCCATGTGCAATGGGCAATAGAAGAGAAAGGGATCTCCCAGGAGTGGATGGGTGAGCGCGAGGAAGACGACGCATCGGACAAAGAAAAATACGTGGATGTGGGCTGCCCTGCGTTGGACAAGGCTGAGATGGGAAGCGGCGCGTGGGGCCTAGAGAACGCGTGTCGCTCGCTCGATGAGGCTTGCGTCTCGCTCTTTTCATCCGGTTTAAAATAAACCTTTTATATGGAAAAAATGCTTCAATAGACATTTATATTTGTATGTTAAACAGTGTTCAGCTTTATTCCGTAGTCGACAAAATCTCTACGTACAATATGTATCTGATTAAACACTAGGGCATATGCCCGTGCGTTGCATCAGGAGAAACAAATTCTTTCGCGTAACCATGTAATATGTGAATGCACTTACACCATATGCATGGTGCTCCTGCTTGTAACTCGCTCAATCATTGAGGCGGCCTGTGTATGTGATCACCAAGACGTTGAACCGGACATGTACGCAAGAACCCTCAATTTTCACCATATGAGAAACTACGGGTCGTAAGAGTATTGTGGAACCCGTTTCCAATTCTAGGAACAGCTTGCATCGGACTCTCCGTTGTATGCTTGAAGCACAAGATGAGGAGGAGAAACAGGGGTAGAAAAGTCCGGTAACACCAATCTCGAGGCCGATCTAGCGACCCAGATAAGAGCTCACGGTCCGCGCAACAGCAGAGAAAACCCTCCTAAAACCCCACCTCCCTAAATTCTCTCCCCAGCCGACGGCGCAAGCCAAAACTCGCCTCGCACAACCTATACGCCGCCCCAAATCGCACGCGCACCGATCGCTTCCCGCCGCCGCCGCCGCCGCCGCCATGGGCTCGACGTTCAGCCACGAGGATGCTCCTCCGCCTCCTCCTTCCCCAGCTCCGGCCGACGCGTCACCTCTTCCCTACGCCCCGGTGCCTCCCCCGCCGTTGCCGCACCAGGAGGAGGACAAGGCGGCGGAGGACGACAAGGTGGACTACCTGAATCTCCGCTGCCCTATTCCCTACGAAGATGCCCAGCGCGAGGCCTTGAGTAAGAACACCCCTCCCTTGCGTCTGACATCACTGCCAATCGAATCGATTCCTAATGATGCTGCCATCTTCCATGTTGTTCGTTACAGTGACGCTCAAGCCCGACGTGTTCGAGGGCTTTCGCTTCGATTTCGTCAAGCCGGTCAGCCAGGTCTTGTTTTTGAGCCACAGGTATCCTTCCCAATGCCCATCGTTTCTTTTCAGCTAAACTGCTGGTAGCGATCTGCCTGCAATGTTTACGATTCCGTTGCATATGCTTTGTAACAGTGCGTCAATGGGATCCATGGAGGTCCCTTCACAGGGACCTGAAGTGATCAAAGTCCCCACCTCCCACTATGAGTTTGGCGCCAACTATATTGATCCCAAGGTTTTATTTCTGTCAGGCTAAATTCATGTGTTTTTTTTAATGTTTTCATCATCTAAATGTGTTTTCCTCTTATTAGTTGATGCTCATCGGTAGGATCTCGCCCGATGGAAGGCTGAATGGACGTGTCAAGTACGATGTCACAGAAAATCTTTGCGCACAAATAAATGCTCAGGTGATTGCTTTGGGCACAAGTATGAGCTTGCTCCACTGAATGTTGTTGAGTCTCTAAGTTAACTTGTTTTTGTTTCCGCAGTTGACAAACGAGCCTGGTTATTCCCAAGGCATGTTTAATTTGGATTACAAGGTCAGTCTCTTTTTGAGCATTTAGTTCCTGATTTTGCAAGTCGTTTATTTTTTTTATCATCTTATTCTATGGGCAGCATCATGCCAATGGTAAGATACTTCCACTGTCCAACAGGGAACTATGATACCATGTCCCGCATTGTGCTGTTAATAAATATACATCAATGCTACTGATCTTAGATTGCTGTTTGGACTCAGTATACCTCTCTCAAATCAATGTCCTGTTCAGTTAAACTTGGAATCTAGCACATAAGTTTTAGTTATTTTTGCCTGTCTGCTCCTGAGATTTGTTCACATCTTACGAGTTATCTCTTTCCTCAATTTTTTCTGTTGAATTTCGTCTATCAAAGATGCCTTTTGTGGTACATGCTAATGATAGCACAAGTTACACGTGAATTGCTGACCGTGTGATGTTTCTAATGTTGGCATTGATGCATTTGTTGTTTCTAATATTGTGTAGTCTTCTTATTGGTGTCGGAAAACCTATAGATACCCAACTAAGATATGTAGCTGTTAGGTTCTTAATGTTTAATAGTATCATATTTGAAGAAAACATATGGTATTTTACCTCCTTCATCTGATGTAATCTTAGTTTATCTGTCTGACGATCTGCATGATTTCATAACTTATTTTTGCTCCTCTGCCATTTATTCCAGGGCAAAGATTTTAGAACCCAATGTCAAGTCGGGAATAATGGCTTCTATGGAGGGAACTACATCCAGGTATAGATGATGCACCAATTTATGTCAATTGTTGGCACATAAAACTAAAGCACTAGTATCATGAATACAGACTTTGTATCTATTTGATGATAAAGTACTAGTATCCACCTTTTGCGAGTACATTTGGAAAATATGGTTATTTTTAAACAAAATGTTAATGGCAGTATGAATTCTGTAATTTTTAGCATTGATGCATGCTGCTAAAATCCATTGTGATTTAAGCAACTATTGAGAGAAACTATTGACCATTTATGCATGGAGGTAAAGTCAAATTCCCATTGTTATAGCGGAATGGCCATGCTGATAAATATGAAGTACTGTGTTTGCAACTAAAATACTCAGGGTAAAGACGGTATGGTGTGCGGTAGGCTGGCAGGGTGTAGATGCAGTAGACGGGTGTGCTCTCAGTGTGCATCAGTAGACCACTCTTTGTGCATAGGAAGTACTACTTCAGACAATTTTAGTCTAAAAGTGAAGATCTTCATTTTTCTTAGTCTGCTCAAAGTTGAACTGTCCAAAGAAGCTTGGCATTCATATTAAGCAGAACCAAGCATGTTTCCAAGCCAAACGCAGCCCATATAATAACCATAGATCTGTCATTCCAATATTAGTTGGGCATTCATATTTCCCTAATAGTTTATTGCATATACTGGATGCTAGAAAAATGAATCATATAGAGAAGACAGCATACTGTCGTCAATTTAACCTATAACTTACAATAAAAAAAATCTCAGACAGTATATTCTGCTAATATTTTTCTGTCCCATCATTTCGATACTTAAGACTATTGCAACATATTTTACCTGTGCATTTCAGAATGTAACGAAGAACCTCTCCCTGGGAACTGAAGGTTTTTGGCTTCAACAACAAAGGAAATCAGGAGTTGGCTTTCTTGCTAGATATGACACGAAGAACATGGTAAAGTTTTTTGTATTCGTTAAACTGTTCATAACCATGATCCATATAAAATAGTTAGGCATTTGGAATTTGTGATGCATTAATATTCCAATAACATTTATGGCCGAAAAACTGCATTTGAGGAATTGTCGCTTGATCAGCTTTTGCCTACTGATCCTTTTGATCATGCTGAGATATGCCATTTTACACACTGTTACAAAGCAACATTTAGTTCAGGTTGCTAATATTGGAATAATACATGCTGATTTATGGGGTTCTAATCGTGAATTGTCTGGAAACTGAGAAAACAAAAACTTGTCCAGTATGGGAAAGCACAAAGTATCCACCTTGAGTTAATATTGAAAATTAAGTGCAGGAAACTGGGCCTAAAACACTCAGGTTTGCTGTGTATTGATGAAATCTAACTACCAGTCAGTTCCTCTTGGAAAATAGTAATAATGGTGCAATTTTATAAGCATTTATTTGCAGATCATTTATTAAGTGTGCCGTCTGATTCCCTCTTGGAAAAGTTTAATAATGGTGCAAATTTCTAAGCATTTATTTTACTCGGCAGTCTCCAGAGAGTTCCTGCGCTTTCCAGAGTTTGTTTCTCATGGTTGAAGCAATGTGAATGCTTAAGTATTTCACTTGCTTTGCATCATGTGACAAGTACGCCATAGTTGTGATTCTGTGTTTTGTGTAGGGCTCGTGCACATGGTAAAGTCAAGTTGTTCGTTTAGGTGATTAGCAAAAATTTTGAGCTCTTTTTAAGTCTCTGTGAAAGTGTTCTTTCTCACTCAATAAGTTGTCACAAGATGTACTCTAGAACTGATGCTGATATCACTTTATTATTATCAAAGTGATGGTGGATGATTGAATAGACAACAAATTAAAAACTCATACTATATTATATTTCTTATTATCTGATAGAGCCATGCCACTAATATCTTCAGGTTGCAACTGGACAAATTGCAAGCACTGGACTGGTTTCACTGAGTTACGTTCAGAAAGTGTCTAATAAGGTTATATTTCTGTCGTAGCATTTTGAAACTTTTCTCTGTTATTATCTTGTTCAAATTCGTAAACTTCTTTATGCAGGTTTCCCTTGCTACGGATTTCATGTACAATCATATGTCAAAGGATGTAACAGCAAGTGTGGGTTATGATTATATCATGAGACAGGTATGCTATGTGCATGATAGTTTGTTTGACATCTTTTTCCCATGCATTGGATTTCATGTAAATTGATATGACAGTAGTTGTAACCATGCATTGGATTCAGTTTTTTTTTGAAAATACATTGGATTCAATTATGACAGCAGATGTAACCGCAAGTTTCTTTATGTTTATTTCCGGAGACAGGCATACCATGAGAGTTTTTTCATGTTTGATGGCATTGATCACCTTGGCAAGATATTTATAGAACATAAAAGTAGCTGCAAATCTGTGGCATATTCGACTATTTCTGTGAAACTTCCTGTAGCAAAAGAATTGCGCACAAAATTTTCTTTTAAAATACTGTTTCTGTTGAAGTGCATTTGAGTCTATGGTTAATTCATGTCCGAGTTGCATGTGAAAAGCTTAACGACACTGGCTCAACATTGCAGAGTCGTTTGAGGGGAAAGGTAGATACCAATGGCGCAGTTTCTGCTCTTTTGGAGGAGAAAATCAACCCATACGCTACCTTGGTTCTTTCTGCAGAGGTCAGTTTACCTCTTCCCTTATTCCATGCAAGGACCTGCGTTATTGTACTGCCTTTCCTTTTAGCATGTTGAATCAAGCATCAAGTCTGAATTAATGAAGTAAAAGTTGCCAAAACAGGGACAGACATATTAGTTGTTTTCAATGGTTTTTCCCTGATAGATGAGTCGTCCAGATTTGAGTTGAAAGGCTGATTTTGATGTACAATCTTGTGCAGATTGATCACTGGAAGAAGGATAACAAGTTTGGGTTTGGCATAAGGGTTGGAGAGTAAGATAATGAGATGAACTGTTGAGAGGCATGTACTATTATAGCGGCATTTGTCGACAAGGATTGTGATGATTTGTGTTTTGCCGTCATTTTGTTTTCTCATTCCACTGGGTTGATTACTTTGGAAATGCCCTCGTCGTTATTAGATTAAGTTTGGCTCCAGTTAGGCTCAAGACCATCTGTGTAAATTTTCTGTGTGATGCGAGCAGATAGGAATACATGGGAGTTGGCTTAGAATTGTTTCGTGGATATATTTTTTGGTATACCTGGGACAGCTTGTCATTTTATATTTGTGTAAAGCAAAGATCGTATGACTCCCATCCGACACTGGTCAACATCCCTCCGATCGAGCGGAAAATCTTAGGCGATCCTAAACGGACATCCATGTTTGTTTGCTTTTCGTCGATTTAGGATAGGAAAACGGACACACGTGTCCAGTTTTGGACGTCTATGGATTTGTGCATCCAGCAGGATGACCAACCTCAAACTGTCCGGCCGTGCCTTCATCATGTCTCACTTGTGAGCTCGCCTGGCCGCGCCCAACCAGCCACCCGCGCGTGCTGGCCGCAAGCTAGCAAGCACGCACATACGTGGTGTTGGAATTTAGTTTATTTTGAGCAGCCCAATAACTATTTCAAAAATTCCTAATAAATCCTATAGGCCCATTCAGTTCATTTGTGCAAGGTAAGGGATACTACTAAAGTTTAGTCTCACATTGCTAGTTTAGTGTGAGTTGGACCTCCTTATAAGGGAGGTTCTTTCCCCACTTGTATGAGCATGAGAATAAGAGGGATATCCACGCGCGCTCCTCCGCCGCGCCGCGCCGCGCCGCGGGTTGCGGGAATGAGCCGAGCTGATATCTAAATTTTTGTCACGCACTACGGGTATACGAAAGGTCACACGGAAGCTGAAAAGATTTTTGCGAAAGTGGAGTTTGAATGTGAACGGTGCAGCCCTTCGGCTGCTGGCTGCTTGCTTCGCCTCCGTCTCTTCATTTCGCCTCCCGTCGCTGCCCTCTCGCCTCCTTCTCTTGCGCCTATAAAAGGGAGGTCGCTCCTCCCAGGGAGACGCACCAGAACTTCTCCTTTCTCTTGCGACCGGTTTCATTCCCTGAGCTACCGCTGTCTTCCTCATCCCGGCTTGCGGCGTGCACCGCGAGTCGGGACAGTAGGCCTCCGAAACCGCACCTCTTTGAGTCCTGTACGGGAGAAGGGTGATAATGTTTTTGGGGAGCGCTTCGCGTGACTATTGACTTCTTCATCACGGACTCCGACGACTACTTCCCCGACGACGACTTCTTCCCTGACGTCGACGACCTCATCGACGACATGGCTGGAGAGGACGTCGACCCCAAGTCCAGTGCTTCTGCTGCTGCTGTACCGTACGTATTTATGCTCTTTCTGTTAGACGTCCTGCCACAGTTCTTTGCTCTAGTTTCTGCCCTACATGTGTTAGGTTCTACTTCATATATGCAACTTGCTATACTGTCTGATCTAGATGTGTTTAGTTACAGTTCATATGTGAAGTTGCTATTTACCTTCTCTTTGTCAAATCGCATGACTTGCTTTATCACTGTTATATTAGTCATGCTTTATCTAGTATTTCTGTTAATAAAATCATTTGGTAAATTGCTCATATTTCCAACAATCCAAAAACCTTATTATAGGCAATTTACACCAAGTGGTTTTGCTGCTTCCATGAGACCTCCTATGTTTGAGGGTATCCACTATAAGAGGTGGCGCGTGAGAGCAGTCTTATGGTTTCAAACCATGAGTTGCTATGACGCCACTCTCGGCAAACCTGAAGGAGAGCTTGATGCTCAACAGGCACAAGCTTTTCAGAAAATGGATACTCTGTTTAAGTCTGCTCTTTTGAGTGTTCTTGGTGAGAACATAGTTGATGCTTATGCGTCAATTGATAATGGAAAAGATATGTAGGATGCACTCGAGGCCAAGTTTGGGGTCTCGGATGCTGGCACTGAGCTGTACATCATGGAGCAATTCTATGATTACAGGATGACTGAAGAGCGCTCCGTGGTTGAGCAAGCTCATGAGATACAGTCATTTGCTAGAGAACTTGAGCACTTCAGTTGTATGCTACCGGACAAGTTTGTTGCCGGAGGTATCATCACTAAGCTTCCTCCTTCATGGAGGAACTTTGCTACCTTGCTGAAGCATAAGAGGCAGGAGTTTTCCGTCCCGGATCTCATTGGCACTCTTGATGTGGAAGAAAAGGCGAGAGCAAAGGACACACGTGCTCGAGGTATTGAGGGAGGATCTAGTGCCAATGTGGTACAGGAGCAGAACTTCCAGCCCCACAAGTTCAAGAACAAGGGCAAGTTTGATGATAAAGCAAAGTTTGATGGGAAGAACAAGGCTGTGCAACACACGAACTTCAAGAAGAAAAATGGCAAGAAGAAAGGTGCTTGTCATGTGTGTGGGGATCCTGATCATTGGGCTCCTAGTGTAACGCCCCGAGACCGATGTGCCAGGTGTCCTCCGCTTATTCGCTGTTGTTGCCTTGTCATTGCTTGCGTGTCATGCATTGCATATCATGTCATCATGTGCCTTGCATTTGCATACATGTTCGTCTCATGCATCCGAGCATTTTCTCCGTTGTCCATTTTGTATTCCGGCGCTCCGTTCTCCTTCGGTGGTCATTTCTACCTTTTTTCGTGTGTGGGGATTAAACATTTCCGGATTGGACCGAGACTTGCCAAGTGGTCTTGGTTTACTACCGGTAGACCGCCTGTCAAGTTTCGTACCATTTGAACTTCGTTTGATGCTCCAACGGTTAACCGAGGGACCGAAAAGGCCTCGTGTGTGTTGCAGCCCAACACCCTTCCATTTTGGCCCAAAAACCCACCAAAACCCCTTCCATCCTCTCGGTCGTTCGATCATGATCGCGTGGCCGAAAACCGCACCTCATTTGGACTCTCCTAGCTCCCTCTATCTATAAATATGTCCTCCCCGTCCATTTTCGCGGACGAAACCCTAGTCTTCCTCTACCCCGCGCCACTGGACACATCTCCGCCACCGGCCGGACATGTCCGCCGCCCTCAGCCACCTCACTTCAACCAATGGCGTTGCGCCACGTCACCTTCCCCGCCGCCACAGCCAACCGGCGTCTGCCACCTCACCCCATGCCGCGCCCTCTCTCTCCTCCCCCGCCGCCAGGCCCGCCGCGGCCCGGATCTGGCCCTCCGGGCCCGCTCCGCTGAGGCGCCGTGCCCCGCCGCCTGGGTCTCCCCGCCGCCTGCGACGTCAGCCGCACCGCCGCCCTGTTCGTCGACGCTCGCCGCCGCCGTTTCTCCGTCACCGACCGGCGCCGCCTCCGCCGCGCAAGCTCGCCGCCGCCCTCGCCATCCGGCCGCCGCCATCGCCCTGCGCCTCGCCGCCTCGTCGCCGGCCCCGCCTCTTCTCGCCGCCGCCCGCGCCCTCGTCGCCGGCCATCGCCGGAAACGGCTACCTCGCCGGAGTCCTCCTCCCTCGCCGGATCCGGGGAAGGTGGATGAGATCCACCAACCCCGGGAACCAAACGCGGCCCCTCGATCCAGACCTCCTCGTCCCGGATATCCTCGTCCCGTTGACTTTTCGCGGAGGTATAAATTCCACCAAGTCCCCGAAATTCCCAGATTCATATGCCCATGTTCATCATGCCGTAACTTTGCATCCGTAGATCCGTTTTGGGCATATAGCATATCAAAATGTTCATCTCAGAGAGTACATCATTTCATCTCATTGCATCATTTTCATTTGAGTTCATCTTGATGCCCGAAGTGCTATTGGAAGAGTGCTATTTGAGATATTTGTCAGATCTGCTGCTCCAAATAGCTATTTGTCATTTTTGCCATGATTATTGTGTGCATGATATGCCCCTGAGCTCTACATGAGTTTTGTTATATGTTTTGCCATCTATCGAGAGGTGCAATCCATGTATTTTTGTGATGTGTGTGGTGACTAGCACAAGCTTGCAAAGTGGGGCATTCGTTAATGCTGATTTCAGGGACTTAGCATTTCCACTAAGTCCTTGATCTGTTTATCTCAATATGCCATATGTTCATGTTGTTTCCTAGTGATCCGTGCCTCTTTTGAGGATGATCAGTAAGGATGTTTTGTTAATCTTGTAGTGCTCTATCAATCCATGTCTTTGTTTGCATTTATGGAGCACCCTAGCTTGAGTCAATCGAGCTCTACTTTTGCTATTTCGTGAATCTGGGCAGATTGTCTACTTGTTAGCGATTTTGCCGAGGATGTTGTAGTTGATCCGTGCATGCTATGTTATTGTTCTTGCCATGTCTAGCTTATATAATGTGTATTCTTGATGGGTGCATGCTTAGATTGTCATGACTTGCTCTGTAATGAGTGCATAGAGCTCGTAAACATGCCTACTTGATATCTGATTTGCATGCTCCAGTTTTTCACTAAGTCTGTGATCTGTTTATGTTTTTGCCATGTTCACATGCTTGCAATTGTATTTTGTGATCCCTTTTGGCTCAAGGTCACTAAGGGACTTTTGTTAAGTTCTTTGAGTAGCCCCATGCCATGCTTTGCCTTGCCATGTTCAGGCCCTGTAGCATAAAGTTTTCATGCTCCAAAGTGTGCCATCTGATCTGAAATTCCAGGCTTGTGTTAATTTCACTAAGTCTGAAACTTGTTTACCAATTGCACTTTTGCCATGCTTGTTTGAACCTGTAAATGGAGGAATTAGCCGTAGCTCAGTGTTCATCTTTTGTTAAGCATCTTGAGAGGATCCCTGCCATGTATTTTGTTGCCATGTTTGAGTGCTGTAGCATGTTTAACTTGTTGCATTTAGATGGCTACTTGCTGTTTATCGCAGACCAGTGCCATATTTGAATTGCTTGCCATTTCCAAACCGTGCATCCGATTCCGGCGTTCTTTATATCGATTTCAACCGAAATCACCTCACCTTTCCAGTGGCACTCTTGGATTTCCAAGTTGAGGCCAGGCTCATTCATTCCTTTGCAAATCATGCATATGCATCGCATACCGCATCCCGCATATCATACCATGTTCATGTGTTGGTTGTTTACTTTGTTGTGTGCTTCTTTCCGGTGTTTGCTTCTTCGGGTTGGTTCCGGTAATGTCGTGTGTGAGGACTCGTTCGACTACGTCCGTTTGTCTTCTTCATGGACTCGTTCTTCTTCCTTGCGGGATTTCAGGTAAGATGATCATACCCTCGAAATCACTTCTATCTTTGCTTGCTAGTTGGTCGCTCTTTTGCTATGCCTATGCTGCGATACCTACCACTTGCTTATCATGCCTCCCGTATTGTTGAACCAAGCCTCTAACCCACCTTGTCCTAGCAAACCGTTGATTGGCTATGTTACCGCTTTGCTCAGCCCCTCTTATAGGGTTGTTAGTTGCAGGTGAAGATTGAAGTTTGTTCCTTGTTGGAACATGGAGATGTTGTTCCTTGTTGGAACAT
This sequence comes from Triticum monococcum, assembly GCA_034509565.1. Taxonomy (NCBI): domain Eukaryota; kingdom Viridiplantae; phylum Streptophyta; class Magnoliopsida; order Poales; family Poaceae; genus Triticum; species Triticum monococcum. The sequence continues at coordinate 253,822,923 of CM067843.1, read as the reverse complement.
GTTTACTTGTTGGGATATCACAATATATCTTATTTAATTAATGCATCTATATACTTGGTAAAGGGTGGAAGGCTCGGCCTTATGCCTGGTGTTTTGTTCCACTCTTGCCGCCCTAGTTTCCGTCATATCGGTGTTATGTTCCCGGATTTTGCGTTCCTTACGCAGTTGGGTTATAATGGGAACCCCTTGACAGTTCACCTTGAATAAAACTCCTCCAGCATGGCCCAACATTGGTTTTACCATTCTCCACCTAGCCTTTTCTTTCCCTTGGGTTCTGCAGACTCAAGGGTCATCTTTATTTAAACCCCGGGCCAGTGCTCCTCTGAGTGTTGGTCCAACTTGTCAGCCGCCGGTGGCCACCAGGGGCAACTCTGGGCTGGCCTACCGGAAGTTTGGACGATCCGGTGTGCCCTGAGAACGAGATATGTGCAGCTCCTATCGGGATTTGTCGGCACATTCGGGTGGCTTTGCTGGTCTTGTTTTACCATTGTCGAAATGTCTTGTAAACGGGATTCCGAGTCTGATCGGGTCTTCCCGCTAGAAGGTTTATTCCTTCGTTGACCGTGAGAGCTTGTCATGGGCTAAGTTGGGACACCCCTGCAGGGATTTGAACTTTTGAAAGCCGTGCCCGCGGTTATGGGCAGATGGGAATTTGTTAACGTCCGGTTGTAGAAAACCTGAAGTTGACCTTAATTAAAATACATCAACCGCGTGTGTAACCGTGATGGTCTCTTTCCGGCGGAGTCCGGGAAGTGAACACTGTGTTGGAGTAATGCTTGACGTAGGTTGTTCTAGGATCACTTCTTGATCATAGTTTCTCGATCGTGCTTTGCCTTCTCTTCTCGCTCTCATTTGCGTATGTTAGCCACCATATATGCTAGTCGCTTGCCGCAGCTCCACCTCATACCTTTACCTTACCCATAAGCGTAAATAGTCTTGATCGCGAGGGTGTGAGATTGCTGAGTCCCCGTGACTCACAGATACTTCCAAAACCAGCTTGCAGGTGCCGACGAGTCCGTGCAGATGACGCAACCAAGCTCAGGAGGAGCTCGATGAAGATCTTGTCCTTTGTGTTGTTTCATTGTAGTTGATCAGTAGTGTAGCCCAGTTGGGGTCGATCGGGGACCGTGTCGCATTTGGGGTTCTTCTTTTATTTTGGTTCCGTAGTCGGTCCTTGATTGTATCTGGATGATGTAATGCTTTATTCATGTAATTGTGTGAAGTGGCGATTGTAAGCCAACTATGTATCTTTTCCCTTATGTATTACATGGGTTGTGTGAAGATTACCTCACTTGCGACATTGCTTTCAATGTGGTTATGCCTCTAAGTCGTGCTTCGTCACGTGGGAGATATAGCCACATCGAGGGTGTTACAAGTTGGTATCAGAGCCTTCCCCGACCTTAGGAGCCCCCACTGATTGATCGTTTTTAGCAGCCGTTGTTGAGTCTAAAAAAATGTTTTGAGTCATTTAGGAATTATATATCAGAGAGTTTAGGAATTCTTTTTACTCCCCAGTCTCCTCATCGCTCTGGTAAGGCATCCTGACGTAGAGTTTTGACTCTTCTCTTCTCAAATTTCACAAAAAAAATTTAGGATCACGCGGGTATCTTGGAATCGTTCCGATGGTTTTGTGACGAAAACATTGTTCTTGGTGCCTCCTGTCATTTAGGGGTTGTGGCAGTGGCCCAGGGAGTTGAGCTCCGAGGTGTTGTCGTCACAATTTTATCATTGCAGTTCTGGAATACCTAAGTTTAGTACGCCGACATCGAAAATCTCTTTTATGCAGTTCGTTGGTGAGATAACCTCGACGCCACCCAGTACTGGGGCGGGAGTTCGGGAGTATTGCCATAACTCGTATAACGGATGCTTTTCGAAGGTTGAGGTAAACGATTTCCGAAGGTTTCTTGGTTATGTGTTGAAAGATGGATACAGCTGGATGTAGGATTTGCTAGTTTGGGTGAGATATTATGCTTCCCCTGTATCCCCAACACATGATTGCATAACCGGAAAGCTTCGGGAGTTTCATAGGTGGGATTTCAAGTAGCTCTTAGGATATCTTTCCGACAGAGGTATGATATGAAATTGGGGTTCGACGTCTAGTGGTCTGCCTATCCACGGTTGGTTTTACAGTGGTCTCGTTGTGTCTTAAAGAGCCCTTGGCTATGCCGACTCGGGGACGCTTCATATGTCATGTGCACTGCCTTGTACATGATGGTGCTGTATTATCGAGCCCGTGTAGGCCCCACCACGAAAACTTCGGACGAAATCTTTATCATACGTTTGTTCCGGCTTCTTCTGTAAGCCAATCCTTTGTTTTGTTTTGAGTTGTGGTGTTCGAGTTGCTTCAATGTCAAGTGTTGATTCCATACCTTCCCCAAATGGTGTTCTCATACTCCGATGTGAACACTAATCCTTCTCGGTCATCGAGACTGTCATGTCAATCCTTTTCAACCGGTGTGCTTCTCTTCTAGTGGATCCGATCACTTCAACATTCGCAAGATCAATTATCAGTTCTTCTCAACGGTGTTCGTTTCATCCATTCCAAATTGTCTTTGTTTTTTCCCACCCTCCCTCCCTTGTTTTTCTTCAAGGACTCAGATTTCGTAATCAAGTGTCCATCCTATTCATGTGAAGTCTCGCCATTCTTTTCCTTCATGTTCTTACCCGGTGGTTCTCATGAAGATGCTCTACTAGTTCAATATTCTCCATTCTTTTTCTTCTCCGGTGGATTCAACTCAAGCTTTGTCGGTCATATCTGTCCTCGCTTCAAATGTTTTTCTCATGCCGGTGCACCTCATAATCATCCACTTCTTGCTATTTCATTGTTCCGGAGTGCTGAAGATATCTCAAAAGATTTGTGTCTCCATTATCAATCCGTCCAAGATATCTCGAAGATTCGTTTTCCACTCTGCATTCGTTCAAGCTCTTTCGAGATGGGTATCTCATTCAAACCATTTTAATTCAACCGGTGCAATCTCTCTTTTCAAGTAATCTTTTCAACGGTGTTTCTTTTGAGTGGGCCCTAACCCATAGGTCTTTTCCCAGGATCTTACCTGACTCTTCTAATTTTTCCCGGAGCTAGCCTAAATTCTTTCGAAGTTTGACGTAAGAATGACTTATCATCAGTCAAATGTCTTTCTCCAAGATCTTTCAAATTCTTTTCATCGTTGGTTCAACCTTTCCAATTTTAATTCCAGAGTACCTCAATAATTCATGGTGGTGTTTCTCGTCGTCATTCTCAGATTGGAAGACCAAAGAAGATTTTTCTCTCAATCTTGCTCCATTATCTTCAAGATGCGTGATTCTAGCTTGTTGCCATCCTCTCATAATTATTTGCGATTGTGAGATATTATTTTCACCCATCCGGAGTAATTCAGAGTATTTTCAGTTTGATTCTCCGGAGCCCATCATCTCATAATTATTCATTCCCAGCTTTTAGTTATCGTTCTCCTAATCTTACCGGTGCATCGATCAATTATCCTCTAATCAGTTCTTGATCTCTTCGTTCTCATGTAACTAAATCCCCTCAAGCTTCGTTCATTTGCTAATTCTTCCCGGTGTTCCTTTATCTTTTCTTCGTTCATTTTCAATTCTTACGATGGTTCGTGCAAGATTCCTCTTCTTTCGTTATCATATCTGTTGGCGTTCTGGGAATGGGGGTCCCCAGACTTGCTTGCCTGCGGCCTGCGGCGTGGCTCAAAAGGGGGCCCAACACGGCCCATCTTCACCAACACAAACTCAAGACCCTCGCGAGGGGCCAAGCCTCGCGGGGCGAACGACGCGGAACCTCCTCAGGCACGGCCTCGTTAGGTTGGCTCACGAGGAGGCGGAGAGATCAAGGCGGGGTACCTCGCGAGGTGCCTATGACGCAAGCCATGACGACTCAGGGCGCCAGGCGGGTGCCAGCCCGCGCAGCGTCCTCCTTTCCTCTTTGGTGCAAAGGGGGCAAGCGCAGCCATGGAGTACCGAGGCATCAGGCAAAGGTTGCCATTTTGGTGCAACGAGACCAGGATCAGGAGGACTACGAGACGGAGGTCACCGTGGAGCCCAAGACGGCGTCATCACCAGAGCTTTGCGCAGGCGAAGACTACTTTTGTCAGGATAGCTGATACTTGCTGTCCCCTTTCAAATTAGCCCGCCATTGTTGGCTCCCTTCCCGCTCAATATTTAGGAAGAGGACCAGGGACCCTATAAATAGGACCAGCCACCCACAGAGCAAGGGGGTTGGGAGGTAGGAAGGAAGAGGCTTGCTAGAAAGGTCGGAAGCAGAGAGAGAGAGAGAGAGAGAGAGAGAGAGAGAGAGAGAGAAAGGTGACCGAACTCCTCCCAGCAGTTCTTCGCCTCAGCCAAGAACAGACCCTCGCGAGGCTGTTCTTCCTTGTATTGTTCATCATCATCAGCCCAAGAGGCAATCCACACACCACAAACTGGAGTAGGGTATTACACCACAACGGTGGCCCGAACCAGTATAAACCCTATGTCTCTTGTGCTGTTCTTCCTATAGTTTTGATCCTAGCATGGCGGGGGGGGGGGGTGTAGGTAGGTAGGAGGCGAAATCTCCGCGCCCACCCCAGTGTTCGAACCTCAAGGGTCTGCCGGAACCCGAAATCCGACATTTGGCGCGCCAGGTAGGGGTGTGCCGGAATTCGTCTTCCATCACCCCATTCTCCTCCAACCATCACGCTCATGTCTGACGCTCGTCAGGCCCGCGCGGAGCGTCGGGCCGCCCTCGCTTCCCGCATCGCCCAGACAACCCCTGTCGGTGGGCATCCTCGCCGTTCCCCGTCACCTGCCGTCAACGCCGTCACCGGCCCGGCGGGGGACGAGCAGCAAGCATCATCTCAGCATCCGTCCGTGCGCCAAGACAGCCGCACCGCGACTCCCTCACTCGCCCCAGCTGGATCTTCATCCCGCGCGCTCCGCGCGCCCATGGAGGCTCGAGCTGCGCTCATCATGGCAAACGAGCTCCTGCGCTACCTGTAACACCCTCGATGCGACTATATCTCCCACGTGTCGAGGCACGACTTAGAGGCATAATCGCATTGAAGGCATATGTCGCAAGTTGGGTAATCATCACAAACATCCCATGTAATATAATAATAAAGAGGGATAACATAGTTGGCTTACACTCGCCACGTCACATCAGAGTACATAAATAACATCCATCATACAAATCACTCATGGCCCGACTACGGCGCCAAAATAGAAAAGACCCCCAACATGCGACAAGGCCCTGAATCTAACCCCGAATAGGCACCACTACTGATCATCAGGAAAAGACACATAGTAACGCTGGGAGTCCTTGTCGTACTCCCACTTGAGCTCGAGCGCGCCATCTAGAGCTGTATCATCTGTCCCTGCATCTGGTGTAATAGTAATCTGTGAGTCACAGGGACTCAGCAATCTCGCACCCTCGCGATCAAGACTATTTAAGCTTAAAAGGTAGGAAAGGGGTAATGTATAAGTGGAGCTGCAGCAAGTGACTAGCATATATGGTGGCTAACTTATTCGCAAAAGATAGCGAGAAGAGGAGGCAAAGCACGAACGAGAAACTAGAGAGCAACCTGCGCAAACATAACTCCAACACCGTGTCCACTTCCCGGACTCCGCCGAGAAGAGGCCATCATGGCAACACACTCAGTTGATTCATTTTAATTAATTAAGGTTCAAGTTATCTACAACCGGACATTAACAAATTCACATCTGCCCATAACCGCGGGCACGGCTTTCGAAAGATCAATCCCTGCAGGGGGGTCCCAACTTAGCCCATAACAAGCTCTCACGGCAACGAAGGAATAGACCTCCACCCAAGACACACCGATCAGACTCAGTATCTCGGTACAACAAGACGATTCGACAGGTTAAAACAAGTCCAGCAACTCCGCCCGAATGTGCCGACAAATCCCGATAGGAGCTGCACATATCTCTTTCTCAGGGCACACTCAGATGAGCGCTCCATACAACTAAAACCAAACCTCGAGTTTCCCCAAGGGGGCGCTGCACAGGACTCTAGTTCGGACCAACACTCAGAGGAGCACTGGCCCGTGGGGGGCTAAAATAAAGATGACCCTCGGGCTCCGGAAACCCAAGGGAAAAAAGGGGTAGGTGGCAAATGGTAAAACCAATGTTGGGCATTGCTGGAAAAGCTTTAATCAAGGCGAACTATCAAGGGGTTCCCATTATAGCCCAACCGCGTAAGGGACGCAACAATCCGGGAACATTACATCGATATGACGGAAACTAGGGCGGCAAGAGTGGAACAAAACACTAGGCGAGAGGCCGAGCCTTCCACCCTTTACCAAGTATATAGATGAATTAAGATAACATAGCAATATAGTGATATCCCAACAAGTAAATAAATGTTCCATCAAGGAACGGCTCCAATCTTCACCTGCAACTAACAACGCTATAAGAAGGGCTGAGCAAAGCGGTAACATAGCCAATCAACGGTTTGCTAGGACAAAGGTGGGTTAGAGGCTCAATCATGGCAATTGGGAGGCTGACAAGCAAGTGGTAGGCATCGTAGCATTGGCATAGCAAAAGAGCGAGCAAACTAGCATAGCAAAGATAGTAGTGATTTCGAGGTTATGATCATCTTGCCTGCACAGTTGTCAGAGTTGACTGGATCCTCAAAAGCAAACTCAACGGGCTCCTCGTTAGCGAACTCGTCTCCCGGCTCTACCCAACAACAGAAAACAAGCAACAAGGATACAATCAACCACGTGCAAACTCAAGCAATAAGATGCAAATGATGGTATGCTATGCGGGATGCGATGCGGGATGCAAAATGCAAGACGTGACAGGAAATGCATGAACCTGGCCTCAACTTAGAAAACCAAGTGTGCCACTGGATATAGGGGAAGAAATCCCCTGAAAACGATATAAAGATCATAGGAATCGGAGCTACGGTTTGGAAATGGCAAGCGTTTTACGAAACGAACCGATCTGCGATTAACAACAAGTAGGCTCCTAAATACAACGAAATGAACATGCTACAGCCACCAAACATGAAAACAAAATACATGGCAGGGATGTACACAAGATGCTTAACAAATCACTAGGACTGAGACATAGGCAAATTCATCCATTAAGGGGTTCAAACAAGCATGGCAAAACTGAATAAGCAAAACAGATTTCAGACTTAGTGAAATTAACACTAGTCTGAAATTCCAGACCACGATGCTCTCTTCGGAGCAGCAAAACAACATGAACCACAACCTGAACATGACAAGTAAGAGCATGGCATGGAGCTACTCAACAAGCTTAACAAAACACCCAAAGTGACCTGGGGCCAAAAGGGTTCACAAAATACTCTAACGAGCACACGAACATAGTTTTCAGACTTAGTGAAAACTGAGACATGCTGAAATTATAACTCACGGAGGCATGTAAACAAGCTCGATGCACTCACTACGGTGCAAGTCATAGCAAGGCAAGCATATATCCATAACGAAGGCACAAAATGCTAGCTAGACATGGCAAAAACAATGGCATAGCATGCATGGATCACTAACACTAGCATCGGCAAAATCGCAAAAGAGTTCACGATCTGCCAAAATTAACAATGAAAATCACTAAGTCCCTGAAATTAGCAATCTCAGGTACCCCTCTTTGCAGGCTTGCACAAGTCACCACACACATCCTAAAAATTCATGGGTGGCACCTCTGGAAAGAAGACAAAATGCTTAACAATTCATCCCAAAGGGTCACATGCATATAATGCACACAATAATCATGGCAAAAATGACAAAAGTCAATGATGAGCTAACGGATCTGCAATTTAACTCACGATGCCTCCTTCTAACAGAATTTTCGGCATCAATATGAACTCAAATGCAAATGATGCAATGAAATGAAATTATTTACTCGTCAAGACGAAGATTTTGACATATCATATGTCCAAAACGGAGCTACAGATGCGGAGATATGAGCAGTCAAACATAGCACGAAAAATTAGGGTTACAAAGAAAAGTCAACCGAGATGGATCTAGATCCGGATCCCGTGCACTGTTCACGGGCGCGAGAACCGAGGACCACCGGCCGGAGTTTCGCCGGAGGAAGGCGCGGGGCGGCGCCGGGGTAGTCGGAGGGGGGGCCGGACCTAGCGGATCCGGCCGCCGGAGGAGGCGCCGGCGACGAGGACACCGCGGTGGCACGGTCCGGCGGGGTCGGGCGCGGAACGGCGGGCGGCGGATGGCGGCGACCCTCGCCGGAGTCGAGGCGGCGATGGCGGACGGCGGCCGGGGCGGCCGGCGCCGAAGGAGGAGAAGCCGCGCGGGCGGGCGCCTCTGGCCCGGTGGCGCGCGCGCGGGGGGCCCGGCCTGGGCCTCGGGCCCGGCGGCGGGAGGCGGCGATGTGGGGCTTGGGCTGCCATGTGACGGCTTGCGGGTGGCTGCGGGCGTCGGCGGACGTTGTCCGGCCGGGGGCGGACACGTCCGTCGGCGCAGATCTCAGTTTTTTTTAACTAGGGTTGGACGGGGAGAAGAAGAGATCCGAATGGAGGGGGTATTTATAGGCATAGAGGGAGCTAGGAGTGTCCAAATGAGATGCGGTTTTTGCCCACGCGATCGTGATCGAACGACCAAGACGATGGAGCAGGGTTTGGTGGGTTTTGGGCCAAAATGGAGGGCTGTTGGGCTGCAACACACACGAGGCCTTTTCGTCCCTCGGTTAACCGTTGGAGTATCAAACGAAGTCCAAATGACCCGAAACTTGACAGGCGGTCTACCGGTAGTAAACCAAGGCCGCATGGCAAGTCTCGGTCCAATCCGGAAATGTTTAACCCCCACACACGAAAGAAAGCTAGAAATGGCCACCGAAGGAGAATGAAGCGCCGGAATGCAAAACGGACAACGGGGAAAATTCTCGAATGCATGAGATGAACATGTATGCAAATGCAATGCACGTGATGACATGATATGCGATGCATGAAAACGAAAACAACACACAGAGACAAAGACCCGAACCCGAGAAATAAATATAACTTAATGCCGGAAACGGCAAGAGTTGGAGTACAAATTGGGAAAGGTATATCTGGGGCGTTACAACACTCCACCACTATGAAAAGATCTCGTCCCGAGATCTAGGACGGAAAGAACTCTGGGTACTCAGAACGGAGGTGATCCTCGCGTTCCCAGGTAGCTTCACGGTCGGAATGGTGTGACCACTTGACTTTGAGAAATTTGATTGACTTGTTGCGAGTCCTGCGTTCAGTCTCTTCAAGGATTACAACTGGGTGCTCACGATAGGAGAGATCTTCCTGGAGCTCAATGTCCTCGAAGTTGACGGTGCGTTCAGGCGTCTTGAAGCACTTTCGGAGTTGGGAGACATGGAACACATCATGAACATTGGCAAAGTTTGAAGGAAGCTCGAGTCGATAGGCGAGGTCGCCTCTCTTGCTGACAATCTTGAAAGGTCCGACGTATCTGGGGGCAAGCTTCCCTTTGATACCGAAGCGACGAGTCCCTTTCATAGGAGAGACGCGGAGGTAAACATGATCTCCGATCTCGAAAGCAAAATCACGGTGCTTGCTATCATAGTAGCTCTTCTGGCGAGATTGGGCTGCTTTGAGGTTATCACGAATGACCTTACACATTTCTTCTGCCTCTGTGATTAGGTCATTACCCAGTAGCTGACGTTCACCGGTCTCAGACCAGTTGAGAGGAGTACGACACTTCCTACGATACATGATTTCAAATGGGGCCTTGCCCGAACTTGCTTGAAAACTGTTGTTGTACGAGAATTCAGCATAAGGAAGACAATCCTCCCACTTCATGCCGAAGGAGATAACACAAGCCCTGAGCATATCTTCAAGAATCTGGTTGACACGCTCGACTTGACCGCTTGTTTGAGGATGGAAAGCAGTGCTGAAGCGAATGTTGGTGCCCATGGCCTTCTGAAAAGAATCCCAAAACTTGGAGGTAAAGATGCTGCCACGGTCTGAAGATATCACTTGAGGAATACCGTGCAGAGAGACAATTCGAGAGGTATAGAGTTCCGCCAATTGAGCTGCAGTGATTGACTCTTTGATAGGCAGAAAGTGAGCCACTTTGGTGAGCTTGTCGATGACAACGAATATAGCATCATTGCCACGCTTGGACTTTGGAAACCCAGTCACAAAGTCCATTTCAATGTGGTCAAACTTCCATTCTGGAATGGCAAGAGGTTGGAGGAGACCTGCTGGCCTTTGGTGTTCTGCCTTCACTCTTCTGCAGACATCACATTCATTCACGAATTGAGCGATCTCGCGCTTCATTCGAGTCCACCAATACGTTTGCTTGAGATCCTGATACATCTTCGTGCTACCAGGGTGGATGAAGAGGAGAGAGTTGTGAGCCTCATTCATGATCACTTTACGAAGTTCACCTTTGGGCACAACAATTCGATCCTCGAAGAAGAGAGTGTCCTTGTCATCAAGTCGCTAGCACTTGTACTTGGACTGACTCTTTGCAATACCAATCTTCATCTTTTTTACCATAGCATCAAGAAGCTGGGCTTGGCGAATCTGGTCTTCCAAGGTAGGAGAGACTTGAAGGTTGGCGAGGAAACCTTGAGGAACAATTTGCAGATTAAGTTTGCGGAAAGCTTCACAAAGCTCGGGTTGATAAGGCTTGAGAATCAGACTGTTGCAATATGCTTTTCTGCTCAAAGCGTCAGCAATCACATTGGCCTTGCCTGGAGTATACTCGATACTCGGATTGTACTCTTGAATCATTTCGACCCATCGAGTTTGCCTGAGGTTGAGATTAGGCTGAGTGAAGATGTACTTGAGACTCTTGTGATCAGTGAAAATGTCCACTTTTCTTCCCAATAGAAGATGTCTCCAAGTCAACAAAGCATGCACAACTGCCGCCAACTCGAGATCATGAGTGGGGTAGTTCTTCTCATTAGGCTTCAACTGGCGAGAGGTATAAGCAACAACTTTCTTCTCTTGCATCAGTACAGCACCTAGACCATGGAGAGAGGCATCACAAAAGACCTCGTACGGCTTGGTTTCATCAGGCGGAGTCAGAACTGGAGCAGTGATCAATTTCTCTTTCAAAGAGTTGAAAGCAATATCACACCCCGGAGACCAAACGTACTTGACGTGCTTCTGAAGAAGATTTGAGAGAGGCTTCGCGATCTTGGAAAAGTTTTCAACGAATCTTCGGCAGTAGCTTGCGAGACCGAGGAAGCTACGGAGTTGCTTCACGTTCTGAGGAGGTTCCCAATTAACAATTGCAGACACCTTCTCAGGATCCACGGAAATGCCCTTGGCAGAGATGATATGACCAAGATAAAGAACCTCATCGAGCCAAAATTCACACTTGGAGAACTTGGCGTAGAACTGATGTTCCCTGAGCTTGTCAAGAACCAAACGCAAGTGCTTGGCATGATCTTCCTTGTTCTTGGAGAAAACCAGAATGTCGTCGAGATAGACCAAAACGAAGTCATTGGTGTAGGGGTTGAAGATGAAGTTCATCATGCGAGAGAACGTCGGAGGAGCGTTGGCGAGGCCAAAAGACATGACAGTGTATTCATATGACCCATAGCTTGTCCTAAAGGCCGTCTTGGAAATATCTTGCTCACGAATGCGAATCTGATGATAACCCATACGAAGATCAAGCTTGGAGAATACTTGGGCACCCTTGAGTTGTTCGAATAGCTCATTAATGTTGGGAAGTGGGTATTTGTTCTTGATGGTCTTCTTGTTCAATGGACGATAATCAACACAAAGTCGGTCCGTTCCATCCTTCTTCTTCACAAAAAGAACACCACAACCCCACGGAGAAGTACTAGGCCGAATGAGACCCATTCTTTCTTGAACATCGAGTTGTTTCTTCAACTCCTTCAACTCTTCGGGGCCGAGCTTGTAGGGACGTTTGCACACAGGTTCCGTACCGGGCTCAAGTTCAATAACAAATTCAACCGGTCGTAGAGGAGGCATTCCTGGGAGTTCTTCTGGGAAGACGTCTTGATACTCACAAACAACCGGAATCTGCGAAATAGCATCCATTTCACCCTTCTCATTGAGAGAAAACAACCGGATGGTATTATCCCGAGCAGTAAAGACAATGACATCCTCAGACGAATGAGTCAGTTGAATCTGCCTGGCTGCACAATCGAGGTGAGCCTTGTGTTTAGAGAGCCAGTCCATCCCAAGAATAAGATCAATATCGGAATCGCCAAGAACAATTGGGGAAGAAAGGAACTTGTAGTCGCCCAGAGTGATAGTAACCTCCGGAACGCAGGTGTTAGCTGACATCTGCTTGCCCAATGACACAATTTGCAAGGCACTTTGCAGATACTGATAGTCACACTCATACTTTGATGCAAAAGGTTTGGAAATGAAACAATGCGATGCACCCGTGTCAAAAAGAACTTTTGCAGGAATATCATTAACAGGAAGGTTACCCATGATGACATCTGACGAATCCTCTGCCTGAGCTGCATTCACCATATTGACCTTGGCGTGCTTGGGATTATGCTTGACCACAGCTGTACTTGCCGATCTGACAGGAGGAGGAGGAGGAAGACGCCTCTGGTTGAAACACTTGTTGGCGTAGTGACCCTTCTGTTGGCACTTGTTGCACGTGACCTCAGAAAGCGGACGGTGGTACGGAGCACTCGATCTTGGAGCTTGAGACGAAGTCTTGTTCTGAAAGCCTGGGTTGGGTGGGTGGGAAGAACCACTACCACCTTTGCTCTTCTGCTGATACGGCTGACGGAACGGAGGAGGAGGAAGCCAATACTTCTGCTGCTTGGCCACTTGAGTAGAGGAAGAAGGCGTAGTGTCTCTGACTCGCTTCCTGGAAGCATCACACCTCAACTGAGCAGCCTCTTGCTTCAGTGCCATGTTGTAGAACTCATCGTATCTCAGCGGCTCGAAGAGGACAAGAGCGAGCTGAATTTCTTCACGGAGACCACCCCTGAACTGATAGATTATGCTCTTCTCATCAGGAACATCCTGCTTGGCAAAACGGGCGAGCTTCTGGAACAACTTGTTGTAGTCATAGACAGACAAAGAGCCTTGCTTCAGATTGCGGAATTCCTCACGTTTGCTTTCAGTCACACTTTGAGGGATGTGATGAGCTCGGAAATCATGACGGAAATCATCCCAAGTGATCAAACGTCCACCTCTGGAATCCTGGTACTGCTGGAACCACTCTGCGGCCTGATCTTTGAGCTGGAAAGAAGCGAACTTGACGAAATCTTCAGGCCTGACGTTGCTGCATTCAAAATGCTTGCCCAGATCCACTAGCCAATCGTCAGCATCGGTAGCCTCAACACAATTGCTGAACGTCTTTGGACCATTTGCGAAGAACTGGTTCAGAGTAGCAAAATGGTTCTGATTGTTGCCTTGATTCCCTTGACTGCCTTGATTCCGCTCTTGGAGGATTTGCATGATCAACTGTATTTGCATTAGTTGCGGCCATCACAGCTTGCCAAGCCTCCGGAGGCGGTGGAGGTGGTGGCGGATCAGGGTTCGGAGTCGTGCGCGTTGGAGGAGCCATCCTGAAGAGGTTGACCACCATTAGCACACAAATAGACAAATATTGAAGGTGAATCCAACGTAATGGAAATTGCAACATAAAGTCTTCACATCCGAACAAAATGAATGAATGCACTTCTCTTGAAGTGGTCACATATTGCTAAATTGCGAAGCCACGAAGAATCAGGTAGAAGAGGTACATCAACGAGGGATGGAATCAACATATGACGTCGAAGGAACTCGAATGCCACCACTCAAAATAAAACCAAGGATTGGCTTGCGGAATAAGCCGGAACAAACATATGATAGAAATTTCATCCGAAGTTTTCGTGGTGGGACCTACACGGGCTCAACCATACAACACCATCATGTACAAGGCAGTGCACATGACATACGAAGCATCCCCGAGTCAGCATAGCCAAGGACTCTTTAAGACACAACGAGACCACTGTAAAATCGACCGTGAATAGGCGAACCACTAGACGTCGAACCCCAATTTCATATCATACATCTGTTGGAAAGATATCCTAAGAGCTACTTGAATTCCCACCTATGAAACTCCCGAAACTTTCCGGTTATGCAATCAGGTGTTGGGGATACAGGGGAAGCATAATATCTCACCCAAGCTAGCAAATCCTACATCCAGCTGTATCCATCCCTCAACACATAACCAAGAAACCTTCGGAAACCATCTACCTCAACCTTCGAAAAGCATCCGTTATACAAGTTATGGCGATACTCCCGAACTCCCGCCCCAGTACTGGGTGGCGTCGAGGTTATCTCACCGACGAACTGCATAAAGGAGATTTTTGATGTCGCGCACATATCTCAAGTATACCAGAATTGCAACGATAAAATTATGATGACAACACCTCAGAGCTCAACTCCCTGGGACACTTCCACTAAACCCCTGACAGGAGGCACCAAGACAGTATTCTCATCATAAGCCATCGGAACAAATCCAAGATACTCGCGTGATCCTAAATTTTTTTTAGTGAAATTTGAGAAGAGAAGAGTCAAAACTCTACGTCAGGATGCCTTACCAGAGCGATGAGGAGACTGGGGAGTAAAAAGAATTCCTAAGCTCTCCGATATATAATTCCTAAGGACTCAAAACATTTTTCTAGACACAACTCGGCTGCTAAAAATGATCAAGCAATGGGGGCTCCTAGGGTCGGGGAAGGCTCTGATACCAACTTGTAACACCCTCGATGCGACTATATCTCCCACGTGTCGAGGCACGACTTAGAGGCATAATCGCATTGAAGGCATATGTCGCAAGTCGGGTAATCATCACAAACATCCCATGTAATATAATAATAAAGAGGGATAACATAGTTGGCTTACACTCGCCACGTCACATCAGAGTACATAAATAACATCCATCATACAAATCACTCATGGCCCGACTACGGCGCCAAAATAGAAAAGACCCCCAACATGCGACAAGGCCCTGAATCTAACCCCGAATAGGCACCACTACTGATCATCAGGAAAAGACACATAGTAACGCTGAGAGTCCTCGTTGTACTCCCACTTGAGCTCGAGCGCGCCATCTGGAGCTGTATCATCTGTCCCTGCATCTGGTGTAATAGTAATCTGTGAGTCACAGGGACTCAGCAATCTCGCACCCTCGCGATCAAGACTATTTAAGCTTAAAAGGTAGGAAAGGGGTAATGTATAAGTGGAGCTGCAACAAGCGACTAGCATATATGGTGGCTAACTTATTCGCAAAAGAGAGCGAGAAGAGGAGGCAAAGCACGAACGAGAAACTAGAGAGCAACCTGCGCAAACATAACTCCAACACCGTGTCCACTTCCCGGACTCCGCCGAGAAGAGGCCATCACGACAACACACTCAGTTGATTCATTTTAATTAATTAAGGTTCAAGTTATCTACAACTGGACATTAACAAATTCCCATCTGCCCATAACCGCGAGCACGGCTTTCGAAAGATCAATCCCTGCAGGGGGGTCCCAACTTAGCCCATAACAAGCTCTCACGGTCAACGAAGGAATAGACCTCCACCCAAGACACACCGATCAGACTCGGTATCTCGGTACAACAAGACGATTCGACAGGTTAAAACAAGTCCAGCAACACCGCCCGAATGTGCCGACAAATCCCGATAGGAGCTGCACATATCTCTTTCTCAGGGCACACTCAGATGAGCGCTCCATACAACTAAAACCAAACCTCGAGTTTCCCCGAGGGGGCGCTGCACAGGACTCTAGTTCGGACCAACACTCAGAGGAGCATTGGCCCGTGGGGGGCTAAAATAAAGATGACCCTCGGGCTCCGGAAACCCAAGGGAAAAAAGGGGTAGGTGGCAAATGGTAAAACCAATGTTGGGCATTGCTGGAAAAGCTTTAATCAAGGCAAACTATCAAGGGGTTCCCGTTATAGCCCAACCGCGTAAGGGACGCAACAATCCGGGAATATAACACCGATATGACGGAAACTAGGGCGGCAAGAGTGGAACAAAACACTAGGCGAGAGGCCGAGCCTTCCACCCTTTACCAAGTATATAGATGAATTAAGATAACATAGAAATATAGTGATATCCCAACAAGTAAATAAATGTTCCATCAAGGAACGGCTCCAATCTTCACCTGCAACTAACAACGCAATAAGAAGGGCTGAGCAAAGCGGTAACATAGCCAATCAACGGCTTGCTAGGACAAAGGTGGGTTAGAGGCTCAATCATGGCAATTGGGAGGCTGACAAGCAAGTGGTAGGCATCGTAGCATTGGCATAGCAAAAGAGCGAGCAAACTAGCATAGCAAAGATAGTAGTGATTTCGAGGGTATGATCATCTTGCCTGCACAGTTGTCAAAGTTGACTGGATCCTCAAAAGCAAACTCAACGGGCTCCTCGTTAGCGAACTCGTCTCCCGGCTCTACCCAACAACACAAAACAAGCAACAAGGATACAATCAACCACGTGCAAACTCAAGCAATAAGATGCAAATGATGGTATGCTATGCGGGATGCAAAATGCAAGACGTGACAGGAAATGCATGAACCTGGCCTCAACTTGGAAAACCAAGTGTGCCACTGGATATAGGGGAAGAAATCCCCTGAAAACGATATAAAGATCATACGAATCGGAGCTACGGTTTGGAAATGGCAAGCGTTTTACGAAACGAACCGATCTGCGATTAACAGCAAGTAGGCTCCTAAATGCAACGAAATGAACATGCTACAGCCACCAAACATGAAAACAAAATACATGGCAGGGATGTACACAAGATGCTTAACAAATCACTAGGACTGAGCCATAGGCAAATTCATCCATTAAGGGGTTCAAACAAGCATGGCAAAACTGAATAAGCAAAACAGATTTCAGACTTAGTGAAATTAACACTAGTCTGAAATTCCAGACCACGATGCTCTCTTCGGAGCAGCAAAACAACATGAACCACAACCTGAACATGACAAGTAAGAGCATGGCATGGAGCTACTCAACAAGCTTAACAAAACACCCAAAGTGACCTGGGGCCAAAAGGGTTCACAAAATACTCTAACGAGCACACGAACATAGTTTTCAGACTTAGTGAAAACTGAGACATGCTGAAATTATAACTCACGGAGGCATGTAAACAAGCTCGATGCACTCACTACGGTGCAAGTCATAGCAAGGCAAGCATATATCCATAACTAAGGCACAAAATTCTATCTAGACATGGCAAGAACAATGGCATAGCATGCATGGATCACTAACAATAGCATCGGCAAAATCGCAAAAGAGTTCACGATCTGCCAAAATTAACAACGATGCAAAAGTTGAGCTCGATTGACTCAACCTAGGGTGCTCCAACATAACAAGTAAAGACATGGATGGATAGAGCACAACAATATTAACAAATGTCCCTTACTTATCATACTCAAAAGGGGCACGGATCACTAGGAAACAAGCCGAACATATGGCATCATGAACTAAAACATCCCAGACTTAGTGAAAATCACTAAGTCCCTGAAATCAGCAATCTCAGGTACCCCTCTTTGCAGGCTTGCACAAGTCACCACACACATCCTAAAAATGCATGGGTGGCACCTCTGGAAAGAAGACAAAATGCTTAACAATTCATCCCAAAGGGTCACAGGCATATCATGCACACAATAATCATGGCAAAAATGACAAAAGTCAATGATGAGCTAAGGGATCTGCAATTTAACTCACGATGCCTCCTTCTAACAGAATTTTGGGCATCAAGATGAACTCAAATGCAAATGATGCAATGAAATGAAATGATGTACTCGTTAAGACGAAGATTTTGATATAGCATATGTCCAAAACGGAGCTACGGATGCGGAGATATGAGCAGTCAAACATAGCACAAAAAATTAGGGTTAGAGAGAAAAGTCAACCGAGATGGATCTAGATCCGGATCCCGTGCACTATTCACGGGTGCGCGAACCGAGGACCACCGGCCGGAGTTTCGCCGGAGGAAGGCGCGGGGCGGCGCCGGGGTAGTCGGAGGAGGGGCCGGACCTAGCGGATCCGGCCGCCGGAGGAGGCGCCGGCGACGAGGACACCGCGATGGCGCGGTCCGGCGGGGTCGGGCGCGGAACGGCGGGCGGCGGATGGCGGCGGCCCTCACCGGAGTTGAGGCGGCGATGGCGGACGGCGGCCGGGGCGGCCGGCGCCGAAGGAGGAGAAGCCGCGCGGGCGGGCGCCTCGGGCCCGGTGGCGCGCGCGCGGGGGGCCCGGCCTGGGCCTCGGGCCCGGCGGCGGGAGGCGGCGATGTGGGGCTTGAGCTGCCACGTGGCGGCTTGCGGGTGGCTGCGGGCGTCGGCGGACGTTGTCCGGCCGGGGGCGGACACGTCCGTCGGCGCAGATCTCAGTTTTTTTTAACTAGGGTTGGACGGGGAGAAGAAGAGATCCGAATGGAGGGGGTATTTATAGGCATAGAGGGAGCTAGGAGTGTCCAAATGAGATGCGGTTTTCGCCCACGCGATCGTGATCGAACGACCGAGACGATGGAGCAGAGCTTGGTAGGTTTTGGGCCAAAATGGAGGGGTGTTGGGCTGCAACACACACGAGGCCTTTTCGTCCCTCGGTTAACCGTTGGAGTATCAAACGAAGTCCAAATGACCCGAAACTTGACAGGCGGTCTACTGGTAGTAAACCAAGGCCGCATGGCAAGTCTCGGTCCAATCCGGAAATGTTTAACCCCCCCACACAAAAGAAATCTAGAAATGGCCACCGGAGGAGAATGGAGCACCGGCATGCAAAACGGACAACGGGGAAAATGCTCGAATGCATGAGATGAACATGTATGCAAATGCAATGCACGTGATGACATGATATGAGATGCATGAAAACGAAAACAACACACGGAGACAAAGACCCGAACCCGAGAAATAAATATAACTTAATGCCGGAAACGGCAAGAGTTGGAGTACAAATTGGGAAAGGTATATCTGGGGCGTTACACTACCGTCTCGTCGACGACGTCTACGAAGAATGGCTCGGCCGCGTCGCCGAGCTCGTCCGCGCCGCAGGGGGCTCTTCCGCGCCATCCGTTTCGCTGCACCGCACCCCGCCCCGCGCGGGCGAAGAGGCTCCGGCGGCGCCCCGGCCGCCTCCTCCTCAAGAAGACGCCATGGCTCCAAGGCGCGTGGCCCCTGGGCGGAACCCGCTCCGTCAGGTGCCGGCGCGGCAAGAACAAAGCTGCCAAGAAGTCCCTCGCCCATCAGAAGCTGCCCGGGCGCTCCCTGCTCCAGCACGTCGCGACCATCCTCCTGTTCCAGCGCATGGGGACATGCAAGACCAGGCTCTCCATCATCCAAGGCCTCCTGTGGCCACAGCAGGCTGCCGCGCCTACACCACCGAACTGCGCAGCGTCGCGTGGCCAGGCAAGTTCAAGCCGGACCTGCCTCCTCGCTATGACGGCACGGCCGACCCTGCAGAGTTCCTCCAGCTCTACGAGCTGGGCATCGAAGCCGCCAACGGAGACGAGAAGGTCATGGCGAACTGGTTTCCCATGGCGCTCAAAGACGGGGCCCGCACCTGGCTCCTGAACCTGGCTCCAGCCACAATCTCCTCCTGGGAAGAGATGCGCACCCGCTTCATCGCCAACTTCCAAGGTACTCGCGACCGGCCGCCCGCCGTGAGCGACATGCGCCACATCAAGCAACAACCCGGGGAGACCCTGCAGAAGTACATCCAGCGCTTCAACAACGCACGCCTCAAGATCCCCAAGGTGACTGAGGAGGCCATCATCTAAGCCTTCTCTGACGGCGTGCACGACGCCAAGATGAAGGAGGAGCTGGCGATGCATGAAGACATGTGCACTTCCTTGGAGCTGTTCAACTTGGCGAACAAGTGCGCCAAGGCTGAGGAAGGGCGTCTCTCCCTCCTCAAGCTGCCTGCCGCAGACCCGGAAGAGAAGAAGCTCAAGGCCAAGGATGTGAAGCGCAAGGGGGCTGCCATGCTCGCGGCAGAACCAGACACCAAGCGGGGCAGAGATCAGCCCGAACCTCCCAAGGGCAGCCGGTACTGCGTGTACCACGACCTCCACACCCACAACACCAGCGAATGCCAAGAACTTCGAGCCGTGCGAGAAGGAAGGATCGGCCGTCGCCCTGACTGCGGAGACCGGGGCTACAACCAAGGAGGAGGAAGGAATGCAGGACGCTGGGAAGACCATGGCCCGCGCCAGGGGTGGCGCGACCAACCACGCGAGGATCGCTGGCAAGACCCGCCTCGCGAGGGAGGCTGGAGGGATCAGCCTCGCGAGGATCGCCCACAAGGCAATGCAGGCCTCCCATCGCTGCCGCCGTAGCCAAGGAGATACGAGGACCGCCACCAGGACGAGGAGGCTGGGGGCTTCCAGGAGCCGCACGCGATCGCCTGCATCCTGGGCGGAGCTCAAGCCCCAGCCTCACAACGCATCTTTAAGCAGTTCGCCCGCGAAGTGAATGCAGTCCTCCTCAGGCTCGAAGCCACGCGCCCTCTCAGGTGGTCAGCGTGCGCCATCACCTTCAGCTCAGCTGATCAACTCAAGTGTGCGGCTACAGCTGGAGTCCTCCTGATGCTTTGTTCCCCAATCATCAGCAACGTGGTGGTCACCAAGACCCTCATCGACGACGGGGCAGGGCTCAACGTCCTGTCCGTAGAGACATTCAACAACCTCCAAGTGCCCTACAGCCAACTCCAGCCAACCAAGCCTTTCTCCGGCATCACCGATGGCTCCATGGTCCCGATCGGGCAGGTCCGCCTCCCTGTCACCTTCGGGGCACGCGACAACTACCGCACCGAGCTCATCGACTTCGACGTCGCTCACATCCGCCTGCCGTACAACGCCATCCTTGGGTACCCAGAGCTGGCCAAGTTCATGGCCGTAACTCACCATGGCTACAACGTCCTCAAGATGCCAGGAAGCGGCGGAGTCATCACGGTGCCCTGTGAAGAGAAGGACGCGGTGTGTTCCCTGGAGCGAGCCTTTCAGGCCGCATCACTGGAAGACCCGGATCGCAGAAGCATGAGGCTTCCCGAGGCCGCCCCCAAGAAGAAGAAGACGTCGTCCGGCCTGGCCCCTCAGGAGGCAGGCCCCTCTGGGCCCGTGCCTGCCCAAGGGAGCCTCCTTCCATCGCATAGGAAAGCGCGCCCGGCGCCCTCCTCAGGAAGGGCTCGGGGGCTCTCCCCTGGAGGGCCACCGACCTAGCTAGGGTCACGAGGGAGGCGCTTGGGCACCACCTAGAGGCGTGTTTCGAAGCACGCTTCCCTCTAGAAGGAGCAAGGCAAGGAGATCCAGACCCATAGGAGTTCGTCAGCAAGGCCATTTAGGAGCTACAAGAGTCAAGAGTCATGAGAGGCGCCCGCCGCCTACCAGCAGTGGCTTCCCATCCAGGCGAGGATGGCGGGCTGCGCGTCTGCATTGACGTACCAGGGCTCAACCGAGTCGCCTCCCTGGAGCGCCTCTGGCCCTTGCGAGTGGGGCGCTGCAGAGGTCCACCCCACAGCTACGATCGCATGCCTTACGGCTTGCCGAGCGCGGCTGACACGTACCAGCGCCTCATGAGGGGCACCATGGAGGCACAAGAGGCCGGGCACTCTGCAGCCCTGGCGGAGATGGAGATGGCCCGCGAGGAACCGCCAGCGCCTCCGGAGCCTCCCGAGGCCCCTGGGCCTGGGGGCTCATGAGGATCAGCTTCCGCAGCCCACCGAGCCGGCTACACCAACACCCCTTCATCTTTAGCGTCATCAGGTGACATCTTTCAAGTTTCACTTCCAGCTGGGAGCGCCCCCAGGGATGCATTATTCCTAGGCCGCGTGGGTTTGTCCCTGCGGCGTGTATCCCTTTTACTTCGCGTCGTTAGCTTACATTATTGGGGGCGCCCCTCGGGCTGCATGATCCCCAAGTCGCTCGGGCCAGGCCCAGCGGCATGTATCCCATTTGCGTTCATATCCGGTTATGCGTTAGAACCACCATGCTTGATTATTCGATGCCGGTCCACGGCACCTCTTCTTCTCCATGCTGACCACTTGCACGTTAAAGGGGGTGTACCTGAGCATCGCGACTCAGGGCTCTTACTGGCTCTCCAGCCCTCACCCTCTGGTCTTGACCACGGCATCGCGACCTGGCATACCAGCGATGGCTGAGACCAGCTCGAGAGCCGGGACCCGAGGACGTAGAGTGCAGGCATCTAACCGAACTTGCAGGGACACGACACAAGATAAGGCCCAGTGCCAGGCGCAACCCGCCTAGAGGTAGGGCCTCGTGAGTCCCGCGCTGGCTCACGGGTGCCCAGATACATCTCGCCAGGCCCTACCGTGCCAGCCACGTGTCAGGGCGGGGCTGTACATGCCCCGGGGGCTCCTGCCGGAGGGGGGCCCCCTCCCACGTACCAGTGGAAGCACCATGCTCCGTGCTGGCTGACGACACTGCAGAGGAGCGGCTATGCCCGTACACATACAGAAGCGCTATGCTCCGCGCTGGTGATAAACAACTGAGGGTGGCCTCCGGGCTGCATCAACCTGAGGGAGCCCAGAGCTCAGTGTCTAGCCTCATCATAACGCCTCCCCTCGGGAGTGCCACGCGAGGGGGCTGGGCACAATGGGCTGCGCCTGGGTCACGCCCGGGCGCACGCCGCCCAGCCAGGTCCCCCGGGCCTGGTTCGTCGCGCGCCTCTCCCCGAGCGGAGCCAAGGTATGAAGGCCGTTTGAGCATCAAGGGGGACTCCTGAGCATCGCGACTCAGGAGCCTAATTGGTCATGTAGCCCCTCACTCCTTGGTCCCGTCCTTGTTTCCGGTTGGGGCTATTGCTGGGTGAGGTACGCGCGGGGCCGGGCTCTGCAGACGTAGAACGGTGGATCCACCCACATCATACCTCCCTACTTGCTGTTCATGCGTCAAGGGGGACTCCTGAGCATTGCGACTTAGGAGCCTAACTTGTCACGTAGCCCCTCGCTCCTTGGTCCCGTCCTAGTTTCCGGTCGGGGCTATTGCTGGGTGAGGTACGCGCGGGGCCGGGCCCTGCCGGCGTAGAACATAAACAAGTAGGAAGGAAAAGTGCAAATTTCAAAGGAATTCGAAGGCAAATATTACAGTCCACACTGTTATCCCAATATCAGACGCAAGTTTCAACACCTCCCCGGGGCATGATACGCGTGCAGGAATTAAAAGCAGGACAGGAGCCACGATGGAGTCACTTGGCGGCGGGGGAGCAGCGCGGAGTGGGTTCGCCTCACGAAGCAGCGGGGTCGGCAGCGCCTTGCTCCGGCTTGGTGCTGAAGGCCCGGAACTTCCCCAGCAGAGCCTCCGCACGACCCTTCATGGCCTCAGCGGCAGCAGCGGCACGCTCGCCGCTCACGGGCTCCAGCAGGCTGTCGAGGTCGAAACCGGGATCGCGAAGTTGGATGTGGGTGAGGACCCGCGTCAGTGCTGCAGAAGACAGAACACGCGCCTTGGCCTCGGCCGTGGGGCCAAGGCCAAGGGCGACATCTTCAAGAGCGTGGACCAAGAAGGGAAGCAGCTTGGCGGGGCCGTCCTCGGCGCCGGCCAGCGGGCTCTCCAGGCCGCTGTCGTAAAGCGTCCTCAGCGAGGAGCGAGCCTTCGCCTCCAGCTCCGTGAAGGTCACCGGTCATTGGCAAGAACCAGGGCCTTCTCGTCCAGCTCGGCCTTCCTCGCCCCCAACTCCTGCTCCAGCGCGCCCAGGCGATCGTGGCGCTTCTTGAGCTTGGCCTCCCGGCCCTCGACGGCCGCCTCGCGAGCCTTCACGCCCTCTTCCTGCTCTTGGCGAAGACGGACCTCTTTCGCGAGCTGATCCCGCAGGCCCTGCAGCTCGTCCTCTAGCGCCTTGCAGCGACCACAGACGTCGACCACCTCTCCCAGGGCTGCATCGCGAGCAGCCTTCGCCTCAAGGACGGCCTGCTTCTCCTCATCGCATGCCGTCGAGGCCTGGACCAGCGCCGCCCGAATTGAAGCATCGGAGTGAACCCATCCAGAAGCCAGCTCCAAGCGCCCGGCCACCAAGCGGGGGTCGGCGCCGAGAAGATCCTGCCGCAGCCGGTCCAGCTCAGCAACAGTACGATCCAGGACGGCAGAAGGAGTCGGGGAGACAGCAGCCGGTGGAGTAGGAGGAGAAGGCGACAGCGCGACCGCGGCATCCTGAGGCGGAGTCTGCCGCGCCCCGACAGCTGTGGTGGCGGCGCCAGGCGAGAGCACCTCGGGCGCCACTTGGGCCGTGGGGGCTGAGCTCGCCCGAGCTAGCTCAGCCAGGCCTCGCGAGGACGATCGGGCAGGAGAAGCCTGTGTGTCGCGGTCACCCTCCTTCAGGGGCGCTGCCACGGACGGAACCTTAGGAGCCCCCTTTGACTTCTTCGCTGCGGGCGCCAGCCTATCCAAGGGATGTGAACGTCAAGCCTCAGAGGCAGAGCAAGAGATAAAGACAAGAATCGAACACTTACAAGTCGTCGCCAGCGAGCTGAAGCGGCCTCCGGCCAAATTTGAAGCCTGAAAGATGGCTGGAAGGGTCAACCTCGGGAAGCTTGGAGGCAGAAGGTGCGCCTGCGGCCCGCCCCGGGGCTGGGGCAGACCCGTGGGAGATCATCCCGGTCCTGTCCTTCTTCGGGATCGGGGGTGAGCTCCCACCGTCCTGCTCGTCGTCGTCTACGTCATCATCCTCGTCGTCCTCCTCGTCGTCGTCGCTCGGAGGGAGGCGGAGAGCGCGGGACCTGCGCCGAGGAAGGGGAGCCCTCGACTCTCCGTCAGTCGCCTTGGAGTCAGGCCCTTTCCCCCGCACCCCTCCTTCCTCCTCTTCGCTGGAGTCGTCGGAGGGCACAGCCACCGGTCCCTCGGGAGTCTCCACGGGCACGGGCCCTTCCCCGTTGAAGATGGGCATGGACTTCACTACCCGCTTCCAGTCGTCGTGGAGGAACAAGGGCGTAGGAGTGCCCTCCAACCTCGCCACATTGCCCCCGACCAGAGATTGGAGAAACGCAGCCAGGTCTCCGTCGGCCCAGGCCACGGGGCTCGGACGGGGCCTCCACATTGGAAGCGAGTACTACCGAAGCGGAGCCAGCTGGTGCTCCAGGAACTCCCTCAGCAACGACGCGCCGGTCAGCTTCGCGGCCGCCATGTCGGCCGGCCTCAGATCCGCGTCCATCTTCTCCAACACCATCTTCGCGCGGGGATCCGTGAGCTCCGCTTGACCCCAGTTGCTGGAGCTCGTGGGCTGCTCCGTGGGCAAGATTAGCCGAGGGTGGATGCGCTCAGCATCCACCAAGACCCACTTGCTCCTGAAGCCCTCAATCCTCTTCCCAGAGTTCGAGATGGCAATGGCGCCACCATACGCGACGAAGCAAGGCCACTGAGGGCTGCACCCCAACATGAGCCTCGCAATAATAAGCAAAGATCGCGAGGAGAAGGACGGAGTTGGGATGGAGATGCAGAGCCTGAAGCTTATAGTGGCGGAGGACAGAGAAGAAGAACTCAGAAAAGGGAGGCACCAGGCCAGCAACAATGGCACTTACGAAGAGCGGATAGAAGGTGCTCCTCTGACCCTCAGGGGTGGCGGAGCCGGCCTTGAACACCTTCGCCCCGTCGATGCCTCGCGCTGTCGCTATCCGGCACAACCGGGCAAGGCCTGCCTCCGACATGTTCGGCGGGTCCAGGGCAGACGAGTACCACGCTGCGGCCGGGAGCTGGCGAGGCGCCATGGCTTCCTAGGTCGCACGGTCAGAGCAGATCTGGAGATTTCGAAGGAAGGAAGGAGGGGCGCAAGAAAGGGGATCTGAGCAGCAACCGGGGAAAGCAAGAAGAAGGGCCTAGGCGGATGCCACTCCCTTATCAACTCACGCGGATGCTAAGGCGCCCACGTCCAGTCAACCACCACGCAGCGCCCAAGGCTGCAGTCTGTTAGGGCCTGCGGCGCTTCGCTCTTGCCCTTCCGCCTCCCTGCACGGCCAAGTACGGGCGCGCCTTGTGCCCGGGGGATACTGTCGGCGTTCTGGGAATGGGGGTCCCCAGACTTGCCTGCCCGCGGCCTGCGGCGTGGCTCAAAAGGGGGCCCAGCACAGCCCATCTTCACCAACACAAACTCAAGACCCTCGCGAGGGGCCAAGCCTCGCGGGGCGGATGACGCGGAACCTCCTCAGGCACGGCCTCGTCAGGTTGGCTCACGAGGAGGCGGAGAGATCAAGGCGGGGTACCTCGCGAGGTGCCTGTGACGCAAGCCATGACGACTCAGGGCGCCAGGCGGGTGCCAGCGCGCGCAGCGTCCTCCTTTCCTCTTTGGTGCAAAGGGGGCAAGCGCAGCCTCGGAGTACCGAGGCATCAGGCAAAGGTTGCCATTTTGGTGCAATGAGACCAGGACCAGGAGGACTACGAGATGGAGGTCACCATGGAGCCCAAGACGACGTCATCACCAGAGCTTTGCGCATGCGAAGACTACTTTTGTCAGGATAGTTGATACTTGTTGTCCCCTTTCAAATTAGCCCACCATTGTTGGCTCCCTTCCCGCTCAATATTTGGGAAGAGGACCAGGGCCCCTATAAATAGGACCAGCCACCCACAGAGCAAGGGGGTTGGGAGGTAGGAAGGAAGAGGCTTGCTAGAAAGGTCGGAAGCAGAGAGAGAGAGAGAGAGAGAGAGAAAGGTGACCGAACTCCTCCCAGCAGTTCTTCGCCTTAGCCAAGAACAGACCCTCGCGAGGCTGTTCTTCATTGTATTGTTCATCATCATCAGCCCAAGAGGCAATCCACACACCACAAACTGGAGTAGGGTATTACACCACAACGGTGGCCCGAACCAGTATAAACCCTGTGTCTCTTGTGCTGTTCTTCCCATAGTTTTGATCCTAGCATGGCAGGGGGGGTGCAGGTAGGTAGGAGGCGAAATCTCCGCGCGCACCCCAGTGTTCGAACCTCAAGGGTCTGCCGAAACCCGAAATCCGACAATATCAATTCATTCGTTGTTTCGATTCCACCGGTGTTTCATTGAAGACCTTCTCAAGTTGGCGCGATATCTATCTTAATCCTTTCTTCGAGAATAAGTAGTATGCCAAATCCGTTGTTTGTCATCAATTTCAGTTGGTGAAGGATATGCATAACATAATTCTTATTCTTGTTCATCCAAGTGATTAATTCCTTATTCCGGAGGTTCATCAAATTCTCGATTCAAGTTGTCCATCTTTCTTTTCCGGAGTTCCAAGTTTCCACTCTATCTCGTCGAAAAGCTTCATCTAAACCATTACAAGGATTCACCTTGTGTTTTCAACTTCTCTTTCCTTCCGTTTGATCACTCTTTTGTTTACCGGAGTTCTTCATGGAGGTTCTACATGATGGTTCATAAAGGATTTAATTTCTTCTTGAAGTGTTCATCAAGATTCTTTTCTAAGAAACTCAAGCTTTCTTCATATTGTAATCCGGAGTGCATTCTTTCTATCATATTATTGGAGGTGGTATTATGCCATTCTTGATAATTTGGGTTCATGTTTCATGATTCACAAGTTATCAAGTATGAGATATTTTAAATCCATCAACCTATTCGTTGGAATTATCTTGGGTTATATTTCACCTAAAGCCTTCCCTAAGGGTTGTTGTTTAGTGCTTATAAAGGACCCAAGTTCTTCTTTTATCCACCCAGTGAATAAGTTTCTCGTCTCCTTGTCATATCAATCCAATTCTTTTCCCGTGAGTGGCAGGTTGTCATCTCATAATTTGAGTTGTATTCCATAAGACCATATCTAGTTTATTCTTTTCGTTGTTGGTTTTCCTACAACTCCGTTCTAGCATTTGTTGTAAGCGTGCTCCCTCAAGATCTTGTTTCCCTTCGTTCATTCCATTCCATTCTTTCTTTTTTCTGGAGGCATTGTGATGTTGCTCTCTTCAACCCATCTTCTTGTTTTGTCAGGATCGTGTTCTTTTCTTGGTTTACCCATTTTACCGGAGTGTCGTACCCTCTTTTCAAGTTCTCTCATCTTATCAAGTTTTGCGTCCCTTCTCTACCGGAGTGCTGCCCAAAGTTGTTCTTCCTTGTTTCTCTTTTCTAACGGAGTGTTTTCAGCTTCATCATCTCCGTTGTATTCTTTTCTCGAAATGGCTTAACCTTTGCAAGGTTCTTTGGTTTCACTCATTGGTCAAAGAAGCAACTTAGTTTTACCCCTTCTCTTCCTCTTCCGTTTTCCCTCCGGTGCCATTCTAGATCTCAGGACGAGATCCTCTCGTAGTGGTGGAGTGTTGTAACGCCCCGAGACCGATGTGCCAGGTGTCCTCCGCTTATTCGCTGTTGTTGCCTTGTCATTGCTTGCGTGTCATGCATTGCATATCATGTCATCATGTGCCTTGCATTTGCATACATGTTCGTCTCATGCATCCGAGCATTTTCCCCGTTGTCCGTTTTGTATTCCGGCGCTCCGTTCTCCTCCCGTGGTCATTTATACCTTTCTTTCGTGTGTGGGGATTAAACATTTCCGGATTGGACCGAGACTTGCCAAGCGGCCTTGGTTTACTACCGGTATGTAACGCCCCGAGACCGATGTACCAGGTGCCCTCCAGTTATTCGTTGTTGTTGCGTTGTCATTGCTTGCGTGTCATGTATTGCATATCATGTCATCATGTGAATTTCATTTGCATACATGTTCGTCTCATGCATCCGAGCATTTTCCCCGTTGTCCGTTTTGCATTCCGACGCTTCGTTCTCCTCCGGTGTCCCGTTCTACATTTCTTTCATGTGTGGGGATTAAACATTTCCGGATTGGACCGAGACTTGTCATGCGGCCTTGGGTTACTACCGGTAGACCGCCTGTCAAGTTTCGTACCATTTGGACTTCGTTTGATGCTCCAACGGTTAACCGAGGGACCAAGAAGGCCTCGTGTGTGTTGCAGCCCAACACCCCTCCATTTTGGCTCAAAACCCACCAAAACCCTCTCCATCATCTTGGTCGTTCGATCACGATCGCGTGGCCGAAAATCGCACCTCATTTGGACTCTCCTAGCTCCCTCTACCTATAAATATGTGATCCCCTCCGAAATCCCGCAGTCCAAACCCTAAAACTCCTCCCTCAGCGCCGCCGGACATGTCCACTCCACCGCCGGACGCGTCCACCCCGCCGCCACATCACCTGGACCAATCGCGCGCCGCCACCTCAGCAGCGCCGCCTCCCTCCTCCTCTAGCGCGCCGCCATGTGTCTCCCCAGCGCCCCACTTCGCCGCGGGCCCGCCGAGCCCATCTGAGGCCCGCGCAGGCCCGGATCCCTGCCACCGCGCTCGATCCAGGTTCTCGCTCGAGGGGAGGAGCCCCTCGATGCTGCAGCTCGTCGCCGGGGCCCGGTGTGCCGCCGCCGGTGGCCGCTCAGGCGAGATCTCCGCCGCCCGACCTCTCCAACTCCCTCTTCTCCCCCTCACTCATCTCCTTTCTCTCTCTCCCGCAGGGCACCGTTGCCGCTGCGTCAAGCATCATTGAAGCCGGCCCTGCCGTCGCCGGAAACGGGCACCCCATGCCCAGATCCGGCCTCCACCGCTGCAGATCCGTCCTTCCTTCGCCAGCCGCTGCCATCCACTGCCATGGCCGCCTCCCTCCTTCCTGCTCGTGCGGGCGCATGAGGAGGACGACGAGCTCCGCGTCCGTCCCCGTGGGCCGCGCCCTCCCGAAGGCCCAGCTCGCCCGCGCCCCCGCATCCGGCCCATCCTGCTTGCTGGCCTGCCAGCCCAATGTGAGCATCCGCCCAGCGCCCAGAGCACTGTTCAGATTCGGCCCAATTGTTTTTTTCTTCAGATCTGCAATTTTAGCATTATCCAGGAGTTTGGCAGATTTGCAGGAAAGTCTCCCTAGTTCATGCATTTAATAACTCACTAACCGTGCATCGGATTAAAATGTTTTATATATGAAACTTGCTCAGAATTTTGTGCAGATTAATAATATCCAACTTTCATCTATGTTTGAAATGTTAAAAATGTTGTTTGCATTAATTTGCTCCTATGCCATGTTAAAATGATTTAATTCATAACTAAATAACCATAGCTCCATTTTTAACAAACTTTATATGTAAATGGGGTAGAATTTTGCCTAGTTTAACTTGGTGACCTTTATTTGCATGTTTAATAACTCTAAAATATTGTGTTTAGGGCAGAACAGTACCAAACCTAATTTTTGCATATGAGGAGTTTCCGGAATTGTTGTTTGTTGTTTCCGGCCTCATTTAAACTTGCCTAAATAGTTAGTTTATTTTGCTTCACCCTCTTGCCATGTTTAACAACATTTAATATTGTTGGGTACATAAACGAGATCGAACTAAATAACTTGTTGTGGTGTTTCATCAATATGCAACTCGTTGCATATTGAGCTCCACTTAACTTGTAGTATTGCTTGTTCCACTTTGCCATGCCATGACTCATTAAACCGGACATGCATCATACTTGATTGTGCATCATGACATGATTATGTGTTGGTTGTTTACTATGTTGTGTGCTTCTTTTCCGGGGATTGCTTCTTCGGTTTGGTTCCGATAACGTCGCGTTTGTGAGGACCCGTTCTTCTACGTCCGTTTGTCTTCTTCTTGGACTTGTTCTTCTTCCTTGCGGGATTTCAGGCAAGATGATCATACCCTCGAAATCACTACTATCTTTGCTATGCTAGTTTGCTCGCTCTTTTGCTATGCCAATGCTATGATGCCTACCACTTGCTTGTCAGCCTCCCAAATTGCCATGTTAAACCTCTAACCCACCTTGTCCTAGCAAACCGTTGTTTGGCTATGTTACCGCTTTGCTTAGCCCCTCTTATAGCGTTGTTAGTTGCAGGTGAAGATTGAAGTTTGTACCTTGTTGGTACATGGATATGGCGTTCCTTGTTGGGACATGTTTACTTGTTGGGATATCACTATATATCTTATTTAATTAATGCATCTATATACTTGGTAAAGGGTGGAAGGCTCGGCCTTATGCCTAGTGTTTTGTTCCACTCTTGCCGCCCTAGTTTCCGTCATATCGGTGTTATGTTCCCGGATTTTGCGTCCCTTACGCGGTTGGGCTATAATGGGAACCCCTTGACAGTTCGCCTTAAGTAAAGCTCTTCCAGCAATGCCCAACATTGGTTTACCATTTTCCACCTAGCCTTTTCTTTTCCCTTGGGAGTCGCGCTCCTGAGGGTCATCGTTATTTTACCCCCCCGGGCCAGTGCTCCTCTGAGTGTTAGTCCAAACTAGAGTCCTGTGCAGCGCCCCCTCGGGGAAACTCGAGGTTTGATTTTAGTTGTATGGAGAGCTCATCTGAGTGTGCCCTGAGAAAGAGATATGTGCAGCTCCTATCGGGATTTGTTGGCACATTCGGGCGGTGTTGCTGGTTTAGTTTTACCCTGTCGAAATGTCTTGTTGTATCGGGATACCGAGTCTGATCGGAATGTCTCGGGTGGAGGTCTATTCCTTCATTGACCGTGAGAGCTTGTCATGGGCTAAGTTGGGACACCCCTGCAGGGATTTGAACTTTCGAAAGCCGTGCCCGCGGTTATGGGCAGATGAGAATTTGTTAATGTCCGGTTGTAGAAAACCTGAAGTTGACCTTAATTAAAATGAATCAACAACATGTGTAACCGTGATGGTCTCTTTCCGGCGGAGTCCGGGAAGTGAACACGGTGTTGGAGTTATGCTTGACGTAGGTTGTTCTAGGATCACTTCTTGATCATAGTTTCTCGATCGTGCTTTGCCTTCTCTTCTCGCTCTCATTTGCATATGTTTAGCCACCATATATGCTAGTCGCTTGCTGCAGCTCCACCTCATACCTTTACCCTACCCATAAGCTTAAATAGTCTTGATCGCGAGGGTGCGAGATTGCTGAGTCCCCGTGGCTCACAGATACTTCCAAAACCAGCTTGGAAGTGCCGATGAGTCCGTGCAGATGACGCAACCAAGCTCAAGAGGAGCTCGATGAAGATCTTGTCCTTTGTGTTGTTCCGTTCTAGTTGATCAATAATGGAGCCCAGTTGGGGTCGATCGGGGACCTTTGTCGCATTTGGGGTTCTTCTTTTATTTTGGTTCTGTAGTCGGACCTTGATTGTATTTGGATGATGTAATGCTTTATTCATGTATTGTGTGAAGTGGCGATTGTAAGCGAACTATGTATCTCTATTTCCCTTATTGTATTACATGGGTTGTGTGAAGATTACCTCACTTGCGACATTGCTTTCAATGCGGTTATGCCTCTAAGTCGTGCTTCGACACGTAGGAGATATAGCCGCATCGAGGGCATTACACGGTAGACCGCCTGTCAAGTTTCGTACCATTTGGACTTCGTTTGATGCTCCAACGGTTAACCGAGGGACCGAAAAGGCCTAATGTGTGTTGCAGCGCAACACCCTTCCATTTTGGCCCAAAACCCACCAAAACCCCTTCCATCCTCTCAGTCGTTCAATCATGATCGCGTGGCCGAAAACCGCACCTCATCTGGACTCTCCTAGCTCCCTCTACCTATAAATATGTCCTCCCTGTCCATTTTCGCGGACGAAACCCTAGTCTTCCTCTACCCCGCGCCACCGGACACATCTCCGCCACCGGCCGGACATGTCCGCCGCCCTCAGCCACCTCACTTCAACCAATGGCGTTGCGCCACGTCACCTTCCCCGCCACCACAACCAACCGGCGTCTGCCACCTCACCCCGCGCCGCGCCCTCTCTCTCCTCCCCCGCCGCTAGGCCCGCCGCGGCCCGGATCTGGCCCTCCGGGCCCGCTCCGCTGAGGCGCCGCGCCCCGCCGCCTGGGTCTCCCCGCCACCTGTGACGTCAGCCGCGCCGCCGCCTTGTTCGTCGACGCTCGCCGCCGCCACTTCTCCGTCACCGACCGGCGCCGCCTCCGTCACGCAAGCTCGCCGCCGCCCTCGCCGTCTGGACACCGCCATCGCCGTGCGCCTCGCCGCCTCGTCACCGGCGCCCCGCCGCTCATGCTCCGACGGTCGCGCCCGCGCCGGCCCCGCCTCTTCTCGCCGCCGCCCGCGCCCTCGTCGCCGGCCATCGCCGGAAATGGCTACCTCGCCGGAGTCCTCCTCCCTCGCTGGATCCGGGGAAGGTGGATGAGATCCACCAACCCCGGGAACCAAACGCGGCCCCTCGATCCGGATCTCCTCGTCCCGTTGACTTTTCGCGGAGGTATAAATTCCACCAAGTCCCCGAAATTCCCAGATTCATATGCCCATGTTCATCATGCCGTAACTTTGCATCCGTAGATCCGTTTTGGGCATATAGCATATCAAAATGTTCATCTCAGAGAGTACATCATTTCATCTCATTGCATCATTTTCATTTGAGTTCATCTTGATGCCCGAAATGCTGTTGGAAGAGTGCTATTTGAGATATTTGTCAGATCTGCTGCTCCAAATAGCTATTTGTCATTTTTGCCATGATTATTGTGTGCATGATATGCCCCTGAGCTCTACATGAGTTTTGTTATATGTTTTGCCATCTATCGAGAGGTGCAACCCATTTATTTTTGTGATGTGTGTGGTGACTAGCACAAGCTTGCAAAGTGGGGCATTCGTTAATGCTGATTTCAGGGACTTAGCATTTCCACTAAGTCCTTGATCTGTTTATCTCAATATGCCATATGTTCATGTTATTTCCTAGTGATCCGTGCCTCTTTTGAGGATGATCAGTAAGAATGTTTTGTTAATCTTGTAGTGCTCTATCAATCCATGTCTTTGTTTGCATTTATGGAGCACCCTAGCTTGAGTCAATCGAGCTCTACTTTTGCTATTTCGTGAATCTGGGCAGATTGTCTACTTATTAGCGATTTTGCCGAGGATGTTGTAGTTGATTCGTGCATGCTATGTTATTGTTCTCGCCATGTCTAGCTTATATAATGTGTATTGTTGATGGGTGCATGCTTAGATTGTCATGACTTGCTCTGTAGTGAGTGCATAGAGCTCGTAAACATGCCTACTTGATATCTGATTTGCATGCTCCAGTTTTTCACTAAGTCTATGATCTGTTTATGTTTTTGCCATGTTCACATGCTTGCAATTGTATTTTGTGATCCCTTTTGACTCAAGGTCACTAAGGGACTTTTGTTAAGTTCTTTGAGTAGCCCCATGCCATGCTTTGCCTTGCCATGTTCAGGCCCCGTAGCATATAGTTTTCATGCTCCAAAGTGTGCTATCTGATCTCAAATTTGAGGCTTGTGTTAATTTCACTAAGTCTGAAACCTCTTTACCAATTGCACTTTTGCCATGCTTGTTTGAACCTGTAAATGGAGGAATTAGCCGTATCTCAGTGTTCATCTTTTGTTAAGCATCTTGGGAGGATCCCTGCCATGTATTTTGTTGCCATGTTTGAGTGTTGTAGCATGTTTAACTTGTTGCATTTAGATGGCTACTTGCTGTTTATCGCAGACCGGTGTCATATTTGAATTGCTTGCCATTTCCAAACCGTGCATCCGATTCCGGTGTTCTTTATATCGATTTCGACCGAAATCACCTCACCTTTCCAGTGGCACTCTTGGATTTCCAAGTTAAGGCCAGGTTCATTCATTCCTTTGCAACTCATGCATATGCATCACATACCGCATCCCGCATATCATACCATGTTCATGTGTTGGTTGTTTACTTTGTTGTGTGCTTCTTTCCGGTGTTTGCTTCTTTGGGTTGGTTCCGGTAATGTCGTGTGTGGGGACTCGTTCGACTACGTCCGTTTGTCTTCTTCATGGACTCGTTCTTCTTCCTTGCGGGATATCAGGCAAGATAATCATACCCTCGAAATCACTTCTATCTTTGCTTGCTAGTTGCTCGCTCTTTTGCTATGCCTATGTTGCGATACCTACCACTTGCTTATCATGCTTCCCATATTGTTGAACCAAGCCTCTAACCCACCTTGTCCTAGCAAACCGTTGATTGGCTGTGTTAGCGCTTTGCTCAGCCCCTCTTATAGCGTTGTTAGTTGCAGGTGAAGATTGAAGTTTGTTCCTTGTTGGAACATGGAGATGTTGTTCCTTGTTGGAACATGTTTACTTGTTGGGATATCAAAATATATCTTATTTAATTAATGCATCTATATACTTGGTAAAGGGTGGAAGGCTCGGCCTTATGCCTGGTGTTTTGTTCCACTCTTGCCGCCCTAGTTTCCGTCATATCGGTGTTATGTTCCCGGATTTTGCGTTCCTTACACGGTTGGGTTATAATGGGAACCCCTTGACAGTTCGCCTTGAATAAAAGTCCTCCAGCATGGCCCAACATTGGTTTTACCATTCGCCACCTAGCCTTTTCTTTCACTTGGGTTTTGCAGACTCAAGGGTCATCTTTATTTAAACCCCGGGCCACTGCTCCTCTGAGTGTTGGTCCAACTTGTCAGCCGCCGGTGGCCACCAGGGGCAACTCTGGGCTGGCCTACCAGAAGTTTGGACGATCCGGTGTGCCCTGAGAACGAGATATGTGCAGCTCCTATCGGGATTTGTTGGCACATTCGGGTGGCTTTGCTGGTCTTGTTTTACCATTGTCGAAATGTCTTGTAACCGGGATTCCGAGTCTGATCGGGTCTTCCCGCTAGAAGGTTTATTCCTTCGTTGACCGTGAGAGCTTGTCATGGGCTAAGTTGGGACACCCCTGCAGGGATTTGAACTTTCGAAAGCCGTGTCCGCGGTTATGGGCAGATGGGAATTTGTTAACGTCCGGTTGTAGAAAACCTGAAGTTGACCTTAATTAAAATACATCATCCACGTGTGTAACCATGATGGTCTCTTTCCGGCGGAGTCCGGGAAGTGAACACGGTGTTGGAGTAATGCTTGACTTAGGTTGTTCTAGGATCACTTCTTGATCATAGTTTCTCGATCGTGCTTTGCCTTCTCTTCTCGCTCTCATTTGCGTATGTTAGCCACCATATATGCTAGTCACTTGCCGCAGCTCCACCTCATACCTTTACCTTACCCATAAGCTTAAATAGTCTTGATCGCGAGGGTGTGAGATTGCTGAGTCCCCGTGACTCATAGATACTTCCAAAACCAGCTTGCAGGTGCCGATGAGTCCGTGCAGATGACGCAACCAAGCTCAGGAGGAGCTCGATGAAGATCTTGTCCTTTGTGTTGTTTCGTTCTAGTTGATCAGTAGTGGAGCCCAGTTGGGGTCGATCGGGGACCGTGTCGCATTTGGGGTTCTTCTTTTATTTTAGTTCCGTAGTCGGGCCTTGATTGTATCTGGATGATGTAATGCTTTATTCATGTAATTGTGTGAAGTGGCGATTGTAAGCCAACTATGTATCTTTTCCCTTATGTATTACATGGGTTGTGTGAAGATTACCTCACTTGCGACATTGCTTTCAATGCGGTTATGCCTCTAAGTCGTGCTTCGACACGTGGGAGATATAGCCGCATCAAGGGCGTTACACCTAGTTGCCCAAATCGCTTTGACAAGCGTCATCCTGGGAAAGGCGGCAAGACCGCTAATGTTGTCATTGGAGACACTGACATGAAGGATGCTGGGTATGGTATATTTCCCACTATTCTTTCAGTATGTCATTCTCCTGACTGGTTGATTGACACGGGTGCTAATGTGCATGTATGCGGTGATATTTCCATGTTTTCGTCTTATCAGACCGCAGGGACTTCAACCGTGCTGATGGGCAACGGTTCAAGTGCTTTTGTTCGTGGTGTTGGCACGGTCGATCTGAAGTTTACTTCGGGGAAGATCGTGCGGTTGAAGAACGTGCATTATGCCCCCTCCGTCAATAAAAATCTTGTTAGCGGATCTCTTCTGTGTAGAGATGGCTACAAGCTTGTCTTTGAGTCGAATAATTTTGTAATATCCAAGTATGGAACCTTTGTTGGTAAAGGCTATGAGTCACGAGGCTTGTTTCGTTTATCCTTATCAGACATTTGCAATAAAGTTGTTAATCATATTTGCAACACTAGTGAATCCAATGTGTGGCATTCACGTCTTTGTCATGTTAACTTTGGTTGCATGTCGCGACTAGCGAAGTTGAACTTAAACCCTAGTTTCACCACCGTCAAGGGATCTAAGTGTCAAGTGTGTGTGCAAGCTAAGCAACCTCGTAAGTCTCACACGACTGCGGAAATAAGAAATCTTGCACCACTAGAGCTCATACATTCAGATCTATGTGAAATGAATGGTGTGTTGACAAAAGGTGGAAAGAAATATTTCATGATGTTAATTGATGAATCCACTAGATACTGCCATGTGTATCTTTTGAAGTCTAAGGATGAGGCTTTGAACTTTTTCAAGATCTATAAAGCCGAAGTGGAAAACCAACTTGATCGAAAAATCAAGAGGCTTAGGTCCGACCGTGGTGGAGAGTATTTTTCCAATGAATTTGATGCTTTTTGTGCGGAACATGGTATAATCCATGAGAGGATGCCTCCCTATTCACCCCAGTCAAATGGGGTGGCCGAAAGAAAGAACCGTACTCTAATAGATTTGATTAACGCCATGTTAGACACTTCGGGTCTCTTCAAGGCATGGTGGGGGAGGCGATATTGACTGCATGTCATGTCCTAAACCGAGTTCCCACAAAGAACAAAGAGATAACTCCATTCGAGGAATGGGAGAAGAAAAGGTTAAAACTCTCTTATCTGCGAACATGGGGTTGTTCAAAAGTCAACGTTCCAATTCCAAAGAAGCGGAAACTTGGACCAAAGACTGTGGATTGTGTTTTCCCGGGATATGCTTTTCATAGCATTGGCTATAGATTCTTGGTTGTAAAATCTGAGGTACCTGACATGCATGTCGGTACGATCATGGAGTCGAATGATGCGACTTTCTTTGAAGATATCTTTCCCATGAAGGATATGGCTACCTCATCTAATCAGGAGATGCCTAGTTCATCGAATCAGGAACCAGTTACAATTACCGAACCTACAATTTCGATGGAACACTTTGAAAGTCCTGTGGAGGAGAACAATGAAGTTCCTATTAGGAGCAAGAGACAGAGGACTGCAAAGTGCTTTGGTGATGATTTTCTTGTGTACCTCATAGATGACACTCCCAGTTCTATTTCAGAGGCCTATGCATCTGAAGATGCTGACTACTGGAAGGAAGCGGTTCGTAGCGAGATGGATTCCATCTTGGCAGATGAAACTTGGGAGATAACTGATCGTCCTTATGGGTGCAAACCTATAGGATGCAAATGGGTATTCAAGAAGAAGCTTAGGCCTGATGGTACTATTGAAAAGTACAAGGCTCGGCTCGTGGCTAAGGATTATACCCAAAAGGAAGGTGAAGACTTCTTTGATACTTACTCACCTGTGGCTCGACTGACCACTATTTGAGTTCTACTTTCACTAGCTGCCTCGCATGCTCTTCTCGTTCATCAAATGGATGTTAAGACTGCTTTCCTAAATGGAGAGTTGGACGAGAAAATTTATATGGAACAACCAGATGGGTTTGTACTAGATGGTCAGGAAGGGAAAGTGTGCAAGTTGCTGAAGTCTTTGTATGGACTTAAGCAGGCACCCAAACAGTGGCATGAGAAGTTTGAAAGAAGTTTAACAGCTGCAGGCTTTGTTGTGAACGAAGCTGACAAATGTGTGTACTATCGCCATGGTGGGGGCGAGGGAGTTATCCTGTGCTTGTATGTTGATGACATACTGATTTTCGGAACCAATCTGAATGTTATTAAGGAGGTCAAGGATTTCCTATCTCGTTGTTTTGAGATGAAGGATTTAGGAGTGGCTGATGTCATTCTGAACATCAAGTTGTTGAGAGACGATGATGGTGGGATTACATCTTGGAAATATGCCCTAGAGGCAATAATAAATTGATTATTATTATATTTCCTTGTTCATGATAATCGTTTATTATCCATGCTAGAATTGTATTGATAGGAAACTCAGATACATGTGTGGATACATAGACAACACCATGTCCCTAGTAAGCCTCTAGTTGACTAGCTCGTTGATCAATAGATGGTTACGGTTTCCTGACCATGGACATTGGATGTCGTTGATAACGGGATCACATCATTAGGAGAATGATGTGATGGACAAGACCCAATCCTAAGCATAGCACTAGATCGGGTAGTTCGTATGCTAAAGCCTTTCTAATATCAAGTATCATTTCCTTAGACCATGAGATTGTGCAACTCCCGGATACCGTAGTAGTGCTTTGGGTGTGCCAAACGTCACAACGTAACTGGGTGGCTATAAAGGTACACTACGGGTATCTCCGAAAGTGTCTGTTGGGTTGACACGAATCGAGACTAGGATTTGTCACTCCGTGTGACGGAGAGGTATCTCTGGGCCCACTCGGTAGGACATCATCACAATGTGCACAATGTGATCAAGGAGTTGATCACGGGATGATGTGTTACGGAACGAGTAAAGAGACTTGCCGGTAACGAGATTGAACAAGGTATCGAGATACCGACGATCGAATCTCGGGCAATTACTATACCGGTAGACAAAGGGAATTGTATACGGGATTGATTGAATCATCGACATCGTGGTTCATCCGATGAGATCATCGTGGAACATGTGGGAGCCAACATGGGTATCCAGATCCCGCTGTTGGTTATTGACCGGAGAACGTCTCGGTCATGTCTGCATGTCTCCCGAACCCGTAGGGTCTACACACTTAAGGTTCGATGACGCTAGGGTTATAAAGGAAGTTTGTATGTGGTTACCGAATGTTGTTTGGAGTCCTGGATGAGATCCCGGACGTCACGAGGAGTTACAGAATGGTCCGGAGGTAAAGATTTATATATAGGAAGTCCTATTTCGGCCATCGGGACAAGTTTCGGAGTCATCGGTATTGTACCGGGACCACCGGAAGGGTCCCGGGGCCCCACCTGGTGGGGTCACCTGCCCCGGGGGTCCACATGGGCTGTAGGGGGTGCGCCTTGGCCTATATGGGCCAAGGGCACCAGCCCCAAGAGGCCCATGCGCCAAGAGATGAGGGATAGGAAGAGTCCTACGGGGGGAAGGCACCTCCGAGGTGCCTTGGGGAGGAGGGACTCCTCCTAGCCGCACCCTTCCTTGGAGGAAGGGCCAAGGCTGCGCCTCCCCCCTCTCCCTTGCCCCTATATATATGTGGGGGGTGGGAGGGCAGCCATACCAATGTTCTGGTGCAGCCCCTCCCCTCTCCCAAGTCCTTCTCCTCTCCCGTGGTGCTTGGCGAAGCCCTGCAGGATTGCCATGCTCCTCCACCACCACCACGCCGTTGTGCTGCTACTGGATGGAGTCTTCCTCAACCTCCCCCTCTCTCCTTGCTGGATCAAGGCGTGGGAGACATCATCGGGCTGTACGTGTGTTGAACGCGGAGGTGCCGTCCGTTCGGCACTAGGATCATTGGTGATTTGGATCACGACGAGTACGACTCCATCAACCCCGTTCACTTGAATGCTTCCACTTAGCGATCTACAAGGGTATGTAGATGCACTCTCCTTCCCCTCGTTGCTGGTCTCTCCATAGATAGATCTTGGTGACACGTAGGAAAATTTTGAATTTCTGCTACGTACCCCAACAGTGGCATCATGAGCTAGGTCTATTGCGTAGATTCTATGCATGAGTAGAACACAAAGTAGTTGTGGGCGTTGATTTTGTTCAATATGCTTACCGTTACTAGTCCAATCTTGATTCGGCGGCATTGTGGGATGAAGCGGCCCGGACCAACCTTACACGTACGCTTACGTGAGACCGGTTCCACCCACAAACATGCACTAGTTGCATAAGGTGGCTGGCGGGTGTCTGTCTCTCCCACTTTAGTCGGATCGGATTCGATGAAAAGGGTCCTTATGAAGGGTAAATAGCAATTGGCATATCACGTTGTGGTCTTTGCGTAGGTAAGAAACATTCTTGCTAGAAACCCATAGCAGCCACGTAAAACATGCAAACAACAATTAGAGGGCGTCTAACTTGTTTTTGCAGGGTATGCTATGTGATGTGATATGGCCAAAAGGATGTGATGAATGATATATGTGATGTATGAGATTGATCATGTTCTTGTACTAGGAATCACGACTTGCATGTCGATGAATATGACAACCGGCAGGAGCCATAGGAGTTGTCTTTATTTATTTATGACCTGCGTGTCAACATAAACGTCATGTAATTACTTTACTTTATTGCTAACCGTTAGCTGTAGTAGTAGAAGTAATAGTTGACGAGACAACTTCAAGAAGACACGATGATGGAGATCATGGTGTCATGCCGGTGACAAGATGATCATGGAGCCCCAAGATGGAGATCAAAGGAGCTATATGATATTGGCCATATCATGTCACTATTATTTGATTGCATGTGATGTTTATCATGTTTATACATCTTATTTGCTTAGAACAACGGTAGTAAATAAGATGATCCCTCTCTAAAATTTCAAGAAAGTGTTCCCCCTAACTGTGCACCGTTGCGACAGTTCGTTGTTTCAAAGCACCATGTGATGATCGGGTGTTTGATCCTAACGTTCACATACAACGGGTGTAAGACAGATTTACACACGCGAAACACTTAGGTTGACTTGACGAGCCTAGCATGTGTACAGACATGGCCTCGGAACACAGAAGACCGAAAGGTCGAGCATGAGTCGTATGGTAGATACGATCAACATGAAGATGTTCACCGATGTTGACTAGTCTGTCTCACGTGATGATCGGACACGGCCTAGTTGACTCGGATCATGTAATCACTTAGATGACTAGAGGGATGTCTATCTGAGTGGGAGTTCATAAGATGAACTTAATTATCCTGAACATAGTCAAAAGGATTTTGCAAATTATGTCGTAGCTCGCGCTTCAGTTCTACTGTTTAGATATGTTCCTAGAGAAAATTTAGTTGAAAGTTGATAGTAGCAATTATGCGGACTAGGTCCGTAAACTGAGGATTGTCCTCATTGCTTCATAGAAGGCTTATGTCCTTAATGCACCTCTTAGTGTGCTGAACCTCGAACGTGGTCTGTGGATGTTGCGAACATCTGACATACACGTTTTGATAACTACGTGATAGTTCAGTTAAACGGTTTAGAGTTGAGGCACCGAAGACGGTTTTGAAACGTCACGAAACATATGAGATGTTTCGAGGGCTGAAATTGGAGTTTCAGGCTCGTGCCCACGTCAAGAGGTATAAGACCTCCGACGATTTTCTTAGCCTACCAACTAAGGAGAAAAGCTCAATTGTTGAGCTTGTGCTCAGATTGTCTGAGTACAACAATCATTTGAATCGAGTGGGAGTTAATCTTCCAGATGAGATAGTGATGTTTCTCCGAAGTCATTACCACCAAGCTGCTAGAGCTTCGTGATGAACTATAATGTATTAGGGACATATATGATGATCTTTGAGATATTCGCGATGTTTGACACCACAAAAGTAGAAATCAAGAAGGAGCATCAATTGTTGATGGTTAGTAAAACCACTAGTTTCAAGAAGGGCAAGGGCAAGAAGGGATACTTCATGAAATGGCAATTCAGCTGCTACTCTAGTGAAGAGACCCAAGGTTGAACCCAAACGCGAGACTAAGTGCTTCTGTAATAAGGGGAACAACCACTGGAGCAGAATTACCCTAGATACTTGGTAGATTAGAAGGCTGGCAAGGTCGATAGAAGTATATTGGATATACATTGTGTTGATGTGTACTTTACTAGTACTCCTAGTAGCACCAGGGTATTAGATACCGGTTCGGTTGCTAAGTGTTAGTAACTCGAAATAAAAGCTACAGAATAAACGGAGACTAGCTAAAGGTGAGCTGACAATATGTGTTGGAAGTGTTTCCAATGTTGATATGATCAAGCATCGCACGCTCCCTCTACCATCGAGATTGGTGTTAAACCTAAATAATTGTTATTTGGTGTTTGCGTTGAGCATAGACGTGATTGGATTATGTCTATCGCGATACGGTTATTCATTTAAGGAGAATAATGGTTACTCTGTTTATTTGAATAATACCTTCAATGGTCTTGCACCTAAAATGAATGGTTTATTGAATCTCGATCGTAGTGATACACATGTTCATGCCAAAAGATATAAGATAGTAATGATAGTACCACCTACTTGTGGCACTGCCACTTAAGTCATATCGGTATAAAACGCATGAAGAAGCTCCATGTTGATGGATCTTTGGGCTCACTCGTTTTTGAAAAGTTTGAGACATGCGAACCATGTCTATTGGTGTATATGCATGAAGAAACTCCATGCAAATGGACCGTTTGGACTCACTTGATTTTTGAATCACTTGAGACATGCAAATCATACCACATGGGCAAGATGACTGAAAGCCTCATTTTCAATAAAATGGAAAGCAACTAGTTGGAAGTAATACATTTTGATGTGTGCAGTCCAATGAGTGCTGAGGCATGTAGTGGATATCATTATGTTCTTACTTCACAGATGATTTGAGTAGATGTTGAGTATATTTACTTGATAAATCACGAGTCTGAATTATTGAAAGGTTCAAGTAATTTCAGGGTGAAGTTGAAAGATCGTCGTGACAAAAGGATAAAAGATCTATGATATGATCATAGAGATGAATATCTGAATTACAAGTTTGGCACAGAATTAAGACATTGTGGAAATTATTTCACAACTGATACAGCCTGGAACACCATAGTGTGATGGTGTGTCCGAACATCATAACTGCACCCTATTGGATATGATGCATACCATGATGTCTCTTATCGAATTACCACAATAGTTTATGGGTTATGCATTAAAGACAACCACATTCACTTTAAATAGGGCACCACGTAATTCCGATGAGATGACACCGTATGAACTATGGTTTAGAGAAACCTAAGCTGTCATTTCTTAAAAGTTTGGGGCTGCGACGCTTATGTGAAAAAGTTTCAGGCTGATAAGCTCGAACCCAAAGCGGATAAATGCATCTTCATAGGACACCCAAAACAGTTGGGTATACCTCCTGTCTCAGATCCGAAAGCAATAAGGGATTGTTTCTAGAATCGGGTCCTTTCTCGAGAAAAAGTTTCTCTCAAAAGAAT
Organism: Triticum monococcum; assembly: GCA_034509565.1. Taxonomy (NCBI): domain Eukaryota; kingdom Viridiplantae; phylum Streptophyta; class Magnoliopsida; order Poales; family Poaceae; genus Triticum; species Triticum monococcum. The sequence continues at coordinate 253,779,096 of CM067843.1, read as the reverse complement.
TGAGTGGGAGGATGGTGGAGACTTGATGAGGTTATTGAACCGTCACTTCAACTAGTGTATAGCAGGGCACAAAGAGTTGTTCCTGTGGCACCTACACCAATTGAAGTGGAAGCTTATGATAGTGATCATGAAACTTCAGATCAAGTCACTCCCAAACCTCGTAGGACGACAAGGATGCGTGCTACTTCAGAGTGGCATGTAATCCTGTCTTGGAAGTCATGTTGCTAGACAACAATGAACCTACAAGCTATGTAGAAGCGATAGTGGGCCTGGATTCCGATAAATGGCTCGAGGCCATAACATCCGAGAGAGGATCCATGTATGAAGACAAAGTGTAGACTTTGGCAGAATGGCTCGATGGTCGTAAGGCTGTTGAGTATAGATGGATTTTAAAAGGAAGATGGACAATGATGGTAAATGTCACCATTAAGAAAGCTCGACTTGTCGTTAAGATGTTTTCCGACAAGTTCAAGGAGTTGACTATGATGAGACTTTCTCACTCGTAGCGATGCTAAGAGTCTGTTGGAATTATATTAGCGATTACTGCATTATTTATGAAATCTTGCAGATAGGATGTCAAAACATTGTTTCCTCGATGATTTTCTTGAGGAAAGGTTGTATGTGATACAATCGGAAGGTTTTGTCAATCCCGAAAGATGCTAACAAGTGTGTAAAGTTCCAATAATCCTTCTAAGGACTGGAGTAAGCATCTCGGAGTTGGAATGTATGCTTTGATGAGATGATCAAAGATTTTGGGTTTATACAAAGTTTATGAGAAACTTGTATTTCCAAAGAAGTGAGTGGGAGCACTATAGAATTTTTGATGAGTATATGTTGTTGACATATTATGGATCAGAAATGATGTAGAATTTCTGGAAAGCATATAGGGTTATTTGGAAAGTGTTTTTCAATGGAAAGCCTGGATTAAGCTACTTGAGCATTGAGCATCAAGATCTATAAGGATAGATCAAAACGCTTAATGGTACTTTCAAATGAGCACATACCTTGACATGATCTTGAAGGTGTTCAAGATGGATCAGTCAAAGAAGGAGTTCTTGCCTGAGTTGTAAGGTATGAAGTTAAGACTTAAAGCTCGACCATGGCAGAATAGAGAGAAAGGACGAAGGTCATCCCCTATGCTTAAGACATAGGCTCTACAGTATGCTATGCTGTGTACCGCACCTGAAGTGTGCCTTGCCATGAGTCAGTCAAGGGGTACAAGAGTGATCCAAGAATGGATCACAGGACAGCGGTCAAAGTTATCCTTAGTAACTAGTGGACTAAGGAATTTTTCTCGATTATGGAGGTGGTAAAAGAGTTCGTCGTAAAGGGCTACGTTGATGCAAGCTTAACACCTATCCGGATAGCTCTGAGTAGAGATACCAGATATGTATAATGGAGCAACAATTTAGAATAGCTCCAAGTAGAACAGTTATTTGGAATAGCTCCAAATAGAACGTGGTAGCTACATCTAGGAGATGACATAGTGATTTGTAAAGCACACACGGATCTGAAAGGTTCAGACCCGTTGACTAAAACCTCTCTCACAAGCAACATGATCAAACCCAGAACTCATTGAGTGCTAATCACATAGTGATGTGAACTAGATTATTGACTCTAGTAAACTCTTTGGATGTTGGTTACATGGCGATGTGATCTGTGAGTGTTAATCACATGGCGATGTGAACTAGATTATTGACTCGAGTGCAAGTGGGAGACTGTTGGAAATATGCCCTAGAGGCAATAATAAATTGATTATTATTATATTTCCTTGTTCATGATAATCGTTTATTATCCATGCTAGAATTGTATTGATAGGAAACTCAGATACATGTGTGGATACATAGACAACACCATGTCCCTAGTAAGCCTCTAGTTGACTAGCTCGTTGATCAATAGATGGTTACGGTTTCCTGACCATGGACATTGGATGTCGTTGATAACGGGATCACATCATTAGGAGAATGATGTGATGGACAAGACCCAATCCTAAGCATAGCACTAGATCGTGTAGTTCGTATGCTAAAGCTTTTCTAATGTCAAGTATCATTTCCTTAGACCATGAGATTGTGCAACTCCCGGATACCGTAGGAGTGCTTTGGGTGTGCCAAACGTCACAACGAAACTGGGTGGCTATAAAGGTAAACTACGGGTATCTCTGAAAGTGTCTGTTGGGTTGACACGAATCGAGACTGGGATTTGTCACTCCGTGTGACGGAGAGGTATCTCTGGGCCCACTCGGTAGGACATCATCATAATGTGCACAATGTGATCAAGGAGTTGATCACGGGATGATGTGTTACAGAACGAGTAAAGAGACTTGCCGGTAACGAGATTGAACAAGGTATCGAGATACCGACGATCGAATCTCGGGCAAGTACTATACCGGTAGACAAAGGGAATTGTATACGGGATTGATCGAATCCTCGACATCGTGGTTCATCCGATGAGATCATCATGGAACATGTGGGAGCCAAGATGGGTATCCAGATCCCGCTGTTGGTTATTGACCGGAGAACGTCTCGGTCATGTCTGCATGTCTCCCGAACCCGTAGGGTCTACACACTTAAGGTTCGATGACGCTAGGGCTATAAAGGAAGTTTGTATGTGGTTACCGAATGTTGTTCGGAGTCCCGGATGAGATCCCGGACGTCACGAGGAGTTCCGGAATGGTCCGGAGGTAAATATTTGTATATAGGAAGTCCTATTTCGGCCATCGGGACAAGTTTCGGAGTCATCGGTATTGTACCGGGACCACCGGAAGGGTCCCGGGGGCCCACCGGGTGGGGCCACCTGCCCCGTGGGGCCACATGGGCTGTAGGGGGTGCGCCTTGGCCTATATGGGCCAAGGGCACCAGCCCCAAGAGGCCCATGCGCTAAGAGATGAGGGATAGGAAGAGTCCTAAGGGGGGAAGGCACCTCCGAGGTGCCTTGGGGAGGAGGGACTGCTCCTAGCCACACCCTTCCTTGGAGGAAGGGCCAAGGCTGCACCTCCCCCCCTCTCCCTTGCCCCTATATATATGTGGGGGGTGGGAGGGCAGCCATACCAATGTTCTGGTGCAGCCCCTCCCCTCTCCCAAGTCCTTCTCCTCTCCCGTGGTGCTTGGCGAAGCCCTGCAGGATTGCCATGCTCCTCCACCACCACCACGCCGTTGTGCTGCTGCTGGATGGAGTCTTCCTCAACCTCTCCCTCTCTCCTTGCTGGATCAAGGCGTGGGAGACATCATCGGGCTGTACGTGTGTTGAACGCGGAGGTGCCGTCCGTTCGGCACTAGGATCATCGGTGATTTGGATCACGACGAGTACGACTCCATCAACCCCGTTCACTTGAACGCTTCCGCTTAGCGATCTACAAGGGTATGTAGATGCACTCTCCTTCCCCTCGTTGCTGGTCTCTCCATAGATAGATCTTGGTGACACGTAGGAAAATTTTGAATTTCTGCTACGTTCCCCAACATTACATTGCTTCAATCTCACTATGTGGAAAAGATCTTGAGTCGCTTTGGCTATAGTGACTGCAAGCCCTCTCCAACACCATATGATGCTAGTGTGTTGCTTCAAAAGAATCGAAGAATTGTTAGAGACCAATTGAGGTATTCTCAGATTATTGGCTCGCTTATGTACTTAGCCAGTGCTACAAGACCTGACATCTCTTTTGCTGTTAGCAAACTAAGTCGGTTTGTTTCAAAACGAGGAGATGTGCATTGGAAAGCTCTAGAAAGAGTTTTGCGTTATTTGAAAGGCACTGCAAATTATGGAATTCACTATACCGGGCATCCAAAGGTGCTTGAAGGGTATAGTGACTCAAACTGGATCTCAGATGCTGATGAGATAAAGGCCACGAGCGGTTATGTATTCACTCATGGAGGTGGCGCTGTTTCTTGGAAGTCTTGCAAGCAGACCATCTTAATGAGGTCAACAATGGAAGCAGAACTCACAGCACTAGATACAGCTACGATTGAAGCAGATTGGCTTCGCCAGCTCTTGAATGACTTGCCGGTTGTTGAGAAACCTGTACCGGGTGTCCTTATGAACTGGGACAATCAAACTGTGATCACGAAAGTGAGCGGTTCAAAGGATAACATGAAGTCATCAAGACACGTTCAGAGAAGGTTAAAGTCTGTCAGGAAAATGAAAAACTCCGGAGTTATTACGTTGGATTATATCCAAACGTCTAAAAATCTGGCAGATCCTTTTACCAAGGGTCTATCACGTAATGTGATAGATAATGCATCGAGGGAGATGGGTATGAGACCCACAATATGAATTGTTCACAGTGGTAACCTATTCTTTGTGATCGGAGATCCTGTGAATTAGATGTGGAAGACAAGCTGTTGGTTAACTGAGAGGAGAGTATCCTTACTATTCACAATACCACTCCATGAAGATGCAATACTCTCCTAATCTGCATGGCAGGTTGATGTATATCTTAATGTGTTCTAAGTGGCTTATTTAAGCAGAGATGTTATCCTGCGGAACATCTTTTGAAGAACACACCTATATGAGTCTGATTGTCAAACGTCGCAATCTATGAGAGTAGTGTTCTCTCTAGTAAACTCATGAAAGGTCACGAAGTATGACGCATAAGCTCCACCCGTGGGGAAGATCCACGGTAGCCATGTATCTGTCAAGGCTTTATGTGAAGCTAGATTCGTAGAAAACATGCAGTTCAAGGCCCAGTCCACTGTTCAAGTTGCTTACTAGTGTAGCATAGAGTTCTAGGTGGAAGTTCAACTTAACAGTCTCCACTGCAGTACTGGTATATAAAACAGTATTTTGGAATCAAAGGCAAATTTCTGTGTGCCTCTGGGATCTAGTGGGGGATTGCTGGAATTTAGTCTATTTTGGGCAGCCCAATAACTATTTCAGAAATTCCTAATAAATCCTAGAGGCTCACTCAGCCCATTTGTGCAAGGCAAAGGATACTACTAAAGTTTAGTCCCATATTGCTAGTTTAGTGGGAGTTGGACCTCCTTATAAAGGAGGTTCTTTCCCCACTTGTACGAGCATGAGAATAAGAGGGATATCCACGCGCGCTCCTCCTCCGCCGCCCGCCTCGCCACGCCACGCCTCGCCTCGTCACGCCGCGCCGCGGGTTGCGGGAATGAGCCAAGCCGATATCTAAATTTTTGCCACGCACTACGGGTATACGAAAGGTCACACGGAAGCTGAAAAGATTTTTGCGAAAGTGGAGTTTGAATGCGAACGGTGCAGCCCTTCAGCTGCTGGCTGTTCGCTTCGCCTCCGTCTCTTCGTTTCGCCTCCCGTCGCTGCCCTCTCGCCTCCTTCTCTTGCGCCTATAAAAGGGAGGTCGCTCCTCCCAGAGAGACGCACCAGAACTTCTCCTTCCTCTCGCCACCGGTTCCATTCCCTGAGCTACCACTGTCTTCCTCATCCCGGCTTGCGGAGTGCACCGCAAGTTGGGACAGTAGGCCTCCAAAACCGCACATCTTTGAGTCTTGTACGGGAGAAGGGTGATAAGGTTTTTGGGGAACGCTTCGCGGGACTACTGACTTCTTCATCACGGACTCCGACGACTACTTCCCCGACAACGACTTCTTCCCCGACGTCGACGACCTCATCGACGACATGGCTGGAGAGGACGTCGACCCAAGCCCAGTGCTTCTGCTGCTGCTGTACCGTACGTATTTATGCTCTTTCTGTTAGACGTCCTGCCACAGTTCTTTGCTCTAGTTTCTGCCCTACATGTGTTAGGTTCTATTTCATATATGCAACTTGCTATACTGTCTGATCTAGATGTGTTTAGTTACAGTTCATATGTGAAGTTACTATTTACCTTCTCTTTGTTAAATCGCATGACTTGCTTTATCACTGTTATATTAGTCATGCTTTATCTAGTATTTCTGTTAATAAAATCATTTGGTAAATTGCTCATATTTCCAACACGCGGCTGACTAGCTAGCAAGCAAGCCCCCTGATGCGCTCCGCTGCCGCGTGCTCGCCCAAGCCATGCCCGCCCAGCTGTGCAGCACCCGCGCCATGCAGCTTGCCCATGCACGCCGGCAGCTGTAGCAGACCCCGCTCGTTCGCCACCCAGCAGTAGCACACGCGTCGTCACCTGCAGCTGTACGATGTCGCCCGCCTGTCGGGTCGTATTTTTGCCGCCGCCCACGCGCTCTGCCTCGCCGCCCGCACCCACGGCTGCTCTCCGCCGAGCATGCCATGCCCCGCCGAGCTCGCCTGCCTGCCTATGCCCTCGCCTACCCCCCGCGCATGCCTGACCTTGCCCGCTCGCCCTCGCCTGCCTTAGCCTCGCCCTCCCGCCCTCGCCTGCCTGCCGCACGCCAAGCCAACGTCACCGAGCTTCGCCCCGCGTCCGCGCCAACACGCCCTCGCACACCAGAGCTTGGCCCCGCGCCTGCCAGATTCGCCAGCGCCGAGCTCGCCCGCCGCCTGCTTCGCGCCCGCACCCTGCTCCGGCCGCCGCTTGCGCCGCGTCGCGTCCCGCTCCGGCCGACGCCGCGCTGCTCCGGTAGACAAGCCCGTGGCTGCATGCGTTGGCGGGTGGATGGACACGGTGGGCCAGGGGAGAGAAAAGAGAGAGGGTGACATGTGGGGCACGCCTGGACACAGCGGACGAAGAGGACGCGGAGGCGTCCGTTTTCTGTCTGCTTTTGCCTCAAATTCAGACCAATTTTGAGACAAAGATGGGGTGAAACGGACACGAAACGGACGAAAAAGTGAAATGGGGTCTGCCGCTGGGTCGTTGTATGTGTCCGCTTTTATCCAAACTGCGTCCGGCGGACAAGATAGGGTCCTGCGCTGAAGATGGCCTTACGCAGGATAGCAAGTCGGACACATAATCAAAAGCTTCAGGCATGATAAGTGAGACTCAATACTCAATACACGAAACGTCTCACAAGTTCTTCCATACAAAAGCTTTTATTGCAGGATGCACATAGAAATCTTGTTCATGATAGTTGTGGGTTTGCGCACGAGTTCACACTTACAAAGAACTTGCACCGTCTCATTGGGTGAGAGCGAAAACGTGTGAGGCCTGCCTTTGGATGTGACTTGCTGAGGAGGCCTAGATGAGTAAAGTCTGCTTTTTCGGCCTTGAGGTAGACTGGGATTGATTAGGCAGCACATGTGTGTTGGTCCATTTATCAGATGGTATTTGGTTAGGCTTTTACTAGCTTTTCACTTCGGTTAAGCCAAAAAAAACATCTACTTAGGTGCTTTTGGATAAAGCCATATTATATATCTTCCATTTCTAAATATAAAACATTTTAAAGATTTCATTACGGATTACATATGGATATATATAAACATATTTTAAAATGTAGATTCATTTATTTCGCTCCGTATGTAGTCCATATTGAAATCTTAAAAAGGCTTATACTCACTCCGTAAACTAATATAAAAGCTTTTAGATTACTAAAATAGTAATTTAAATGCTCTTATATTAGTTTATAGAGGGAGTATTTGGCAACGGAGGGATTATAAGTCAAAGTGAAAAACTGAGTAAAAGCCCAACCAAACACCCTCTCAGCATGAGAAAAATATAGCAATGTCTTTTCTTCCCTACTTATAAAGATTGATGTTGGTGGTGAGTTCAATAAACAGATACACGCATCCTCACATAGGAAGCAACCTTTCAAAAAGCATATAAACAAATGTACTTTACTCACGTGTGATATCATAAATAAACAAATACACTACTTTCATGTGAGACTCATTTTATTTTTGTAAAAGGCACAAATAACAAGACAAAAATATAACTTCAACTCCTACATATGGTCATGTAAAATTATCTAACACTGCATGTTTCTCATCGTATTTTTGCTATCTTTTCTAATCGTAAATCACACAACGGTTATAAAGGACACTAACTTTATTTCATCACCTCTAAATCAATGATTCCGTGGCAACACACGGACATCTTGTTGGTCTATACATACCTAATAATAAGGGGCTATTGCTTTTGACGGTACATCATGAAAATTGCCCTTAAAATTGTCAATAATTACACACTTATGTCACCTGTAAGTGGAAAAATGATTTTCACTGAATAGACCGTTTCCTTTGGGTTATATATAGTGTAGTCCCTAATATTTCACATCCACACATCTAGCCTAGTAGCTAACGCCTCACTTGACTACTGGGTTCGACCCTAGCCACGCCCCTTTTTCCTTTTCACTTCTTTTTTGGTGCAAATTCAAATGCTATTAAATATATTCATATTTTTCAAACCCTAACTCCAAATCTAACATGTTATATATGAAAATCCCACGGAAAATGTGTAAATTTCAAATATAATATCATCTTGCATGTTAATTATTTCTAGAATTAAGTTTATGGTGCAACCTTAATTAATACCTTCTCTATATGGGGTATTTTGGAAAAATCATATTACATAGTATGTTTTCTATCCTATTTAACCCGAGTAGATATGATATTCAACCACTACGTTTTTGTGTAACACCACTTATCATGTTGTTTGTTTTGTGGAGATTTCAAGGGATTTGCTGATATCGTCCAGTGTGTGTATGGGAAGGTGATTTTTTCTACGGTTGCAATGTGCGGGCATGTTTGCTAGAAACATAAAAATGCACACAACATTTGAACCAAAAACTACTGGGTTCAACTACAACACCCAGTAGCTGCCCCAGCTAACAACACTTTCATGTCTATTGAACAACTACACCAGATCTATCTACGGCATATTTAAGTGACTCAATCAAACACAAAAAGAAAAAAAATCTACATGAATCTGCGCATAAAATCATTGACATAGGTTTTAGAACATCTACAGCCGCGCCCCCAACAGGCCCCCCAGGCGCCTTTTTACGCGCCGGCGCCGACCCCCCCCCCCCCCCCAGTCGCGCCATCAAGACGCCAAAATCCGCCGGCTCAGCCTGTTTTTGGGCCCGACGATCGCAGGCCGAACCCGGCGCACTAGGGGGCGCTCGGGGGCTCCGACGCAAGAGAAAAACACGCCTAGGCCACACTGTCAGGCGAAAAGTCAAGCCAACCGTCCAGATTCGCCTCCCACCCCCTGCGCGCTCGGCCGCCACCTGCCGATCTCGGCACCGTCCACCGCCCACCACCGCTAGATAGGTCATTCCCCGCAAGAAAAGAGAGAACGTTTCACCACAGCAGAGCCTCTCCACCACCGTCCGGGCGATTTTTCCAATGATCCGGCCGCGCAGGGCAGTGTACCGGCGGGTGTGCACCCACCATGCCCGCGAGGTGTTTGGCGATTTGCCTGCTCGGCAATGGACTCCGACGACGAGGAGGTGCTCGCTGCGCTGCTAGAGGAGGAAACCGATACCGACGTCCAGGAACAGGAGCATCTCATGATCCTCGCCGCCCTCGCCGGCCTGCTCGCGAGCAATGAAAAGCCGCGACGAGGTGGCTTGGCACCGGGGCGAGGTGGCTTGGCACCGGGGCGGATGAAAGCAAAGAACCGGCATTGTCTGGAAGATTACTGCATGCTCTACTCCGACTACTTCGTCGACGCTCCACTTCACGGTGGCAAAGTATTTCGGCATCGTTATCGGATGAGCCAAAAGCTTTTCCTCAGGATTGGGAATTCCATCCGGGAGTTCGAGGCTACTTCAAGTACAAGAAGGATTGCACCGGCAAACTTGGATTCACCTCAATCCAGAAGTGCACGATAGCGATGAGGATGCTTGCATACGGAGCTCCCAGTGATTCACTCGACGACCATGGGCGCATGGCTGAGTCCATGATCATTGAGTGTTTCTAGAACTTCCGCAGGGCAGTGGTGGCAGTGTTTGGACCGCAATACTTGCGAACACCCAAGGCAGAAGACACTGCTGGGATCCTAGCACAGAATGCAACAAGAGGATTTCCTGGGATGGTTGGAAGCATCGACTACATACATTGGAAATGGAAGAACTACCCATTTGCTTGGCAGGGGATGTACAAAGGTGCCAAAGGCGGTTGCAGTGTGGTACTTGGGGTCAGTTATTTTGGCAGCTTAAAAAATAAGCCGCCTCCTCCTCAAATTTTCCCATAAGCCGTCTCTATTATTCATTTGGGATTCTAAACTAGTTATGGAATAACTAATTTAGAAGTCTCAACAAATTTTAGGAGCAGCTTATTTTTAAGCTAGGGAGAGGCGGCTTATTTTTTAAACCGCCCAAAAGAACTGGCCCTTGAGGCGGTGGTCACACAGGATCTCTGGATTTGACACTCCTTTTTTGGTATGCTAGGAACTCAGAATGACATCAACATGCTGCAATGCTTCCTTGTCTTTGCCAAGCTTGTTGAAGGTCATTCTCCTCCGGTGAACTTCGAGGTCAATGAGCGTCTACAACAAGGGGTACTACCTAGCTGATGGCATCTATCCGAGATGGTCTACATTCGTGAAGACTATCTCAAACGTTGTGCCAGGAGGCAAGAAGTCCCACTTTGCCAAGGTTCAGGAGGCTTGCAGGAAGGATGTCGAGCGGGCATTTGGTGTGCTCCAATCTCGATTTGCTGTTGTCCGGCACCCTGCTCAGACCTGGTCGAAAAATCAAATGTGGAAGATCATGACTTGATGTGTCATCTTGCACAATATGATCATTGAGAGCGAGCAGAAAGAGCCAGTATTTGACACTAAACCATACTACAGGCAGGGTCCTCTTGCCCAAGTTGATCACCAACTACTGGCAACCTAGACTGCCTACCTCAATATGCGTCAGGAGATCCGAGACCCACAGGTGCATCAACAACTGCAGCAGGATCTGGTGGAGCACCTATGGAGGCTCAAGGGCGACGTCTAGCTCGACGTGTGATGAAATATAAATTTTTATTTGTTGAACTATATAATTTGTATTAAACTATTTGTTGAACTATTTGATTTCCATTAATTTTCTGTGATGAACCATGTGATAAAAAATATCATGTTGACAGTTCACGTCGAACCATGCCGAATATGAGCCAATTCGCGCTGATATTGGACCATTTTTCGCCGAAAGTGGGCCGAAAAGCAGGCACATTTGCGCCAAAAATGGACCGATATCGGTGCTTGGGAGCGACCTGGGCGGCGATGGCTGGGTGCCCAACTGCCCTCAGAGCCGATTATACCGCCGGCTCGCCCCCAGGCCATGATTTTTATGCCTCCTGGGGGGGGGGGAGGGGTCAACGGCTGAAGATGCTCTTAGATGTGCAATATTTACGGCACATTCAGATATGCTTTAGCAAAACACAACATGGAATTGATATAGATTAATTTATCTTTTAAGTATGTTTCCAAATCGAATAATATTGAGTTAAATTTATGAACACTATGGTGCCATCCCGATAAGCACTTGTTGAATCCGGTATATTTCTTTGGTGTGCATTATTACATTCTTTTGTTGGCATTACTTATGCAGATGGCTAATGTTTGTGATATGTTACGAGAGCGTGTTGAACTAACCGAAGATTCTCCAACAAAGAAGGCAAGTCTTGAAGAGCCTTGTTTCAAAAAAGAAAAGTCTTGAAGAGCCTCTAGCATATCACATTTATTTTCTGGTGGGGTGTTGACGCGCCGACATTTCACAAGATTTGTGGACCACCTAGCGACGACTACAAGCACTGGAGCAAACCGAAGACGCGCTGCAGTCATCATCCATTCGTCATTGGAGCTACGCAAACCTTGTTGTAGTAGATAATCAGGAAGTCGTCGTGCTAAGGCCCAACGTACCAGAGCAGCAACCATCGCCGATGAAGAAAGTTGCAGAACGATAACATCAAACATGTAAAAACTCCCAAACCAAGACGAACAAAGACCGGATCCAAACAAATCTATCGAAAACCAGCACCGACCGAATCCCGCAAGATCCGACGGAGACACACCTCCACACGTCCTTCAACGACGCTAGACACATCATCGGGACTAATGCAATCCTCTTTACCCGCAAAAGAAATAAAATAACAAAGATGGCAGGCAGATGTTCTTTAGTGATATTTGTGGTGGTAGCATATGGCAACTTCTATTTTTTTGCCTAATTTTTTCTTCGTTCAAAAAACTGCCATGCGCCTCCGAAGAAACTGTAAGCAAAATCGTTCACAAATGTTATCCCTCATAACAAACATTTGCCACCGCATCCTAAAATAACACCGTCTATGTTATATATTTTGAATGAAAGAAAAATCCCCGGTGTCGGCATTTCGGCGATGCATGCCGCCACTACGTTATATATACCGAGTAAAACTTTACTTCTACTTATTCTAGTCAGATGTATCTAGTACTAAAATACATTTAAATATATCAATTTTAGCGACAAATAATATGGATTGGAGACGGTATTAGTTTTGTCTGTCTCAACTTGTTTGTCCGTCTTTTTTTTAAGAAAAGAGAGAGAAAAACTCGATTGTCCGTCTCCCAATAGACAATAGTTTTCTCCGGGGTAGAGTTAAATCCGATTTTGTATCCAACGAAAACTCGAATCCTTTTGGACTTGCTAGTCTGGGATCTGTTCCGCCTGTCTAGATAGCCGCACGACGTTGCACTATACACGGCCCTCAACAACTTACGAGAGTTTCCCTCATCAAATCAAATCAAAAAGAAGAACTTAGCAGAGATCGTGGCGAAGATGGAGCTGCTGCACGTCATGGAGGGGAGAGAGGAGATCCAGCAAACCCTGAGCGAGATCGACAGACGAACCCTCGACGCCCTCCGCTACGCGTTCCGCCTCGGCTACCGATCTCCCTCGTCTTCTCGCGATGACCAAGACATGGACGCCTTCGTCACCTCCGTGCTGCCGCCGCCTGTTTCGGAGGACGGCGATCACGACCGCCACCGCACGGAACTCGACGAACCACCGCTTGCGCGGGAGGATTGTTTCCGCGACGAGGACGCGTCGACGGCTCTGAAGATGGACTGGGCGTCGTGCTACGTGCCGCACAGAGACCACGACGCGCACTTCGGGGTTGCCGACCCTGGCGTCATCGGCATGGCGGACGGCGTCAGCGCGTACAGCGCGAAAGGCGTGGACGCGGGCGCCTTCTCTCGGAGCCTCATGGCGAGCGCCTACCAAGACGCGCTGGAGACGGCGCCCAGGGCCATCTGCCCCTACACGCTGCTGCAACGGGCCTACGAGGGCGCGGCCTCGTCGGGCGTGCCAGGGGCGTCCACGGCGGTCCTTCTCTCGCTAGTCGGGGACACCCTCAGGTGGGCCAACGTGGGCGACAGCGGCTTCGCCGTGTTCCGCGGCGGCGGCATCGTGCACCGCTCGCGGCCGCAGCTGGCCCGCTTCAAGTGCCCGCTCCAGCTCGCCGCCAAGGGCGCCAACAGCGTCACCGAGGCGGAGGTGGGCGAGACCGCGGTGAGGGACGGCGACATCGTGGTGGTGGCCACGGACGGGCTGTTCGACAACATGTTCGACGCGGAACTCGAGCGCGTCGTGCGGATGGGCACGGCGCTGGGCTTCTCGCCCAAGAACATGGCGGACATCATTGCCGGCATCGCCTACGAGAAGTCGTGGAGCAAGGTCAAGGACTCGCCGTTCAGCGTCGGCTACCGGAAGCACACGGGGAATCAACGGTGCGGCGGGAAGGAAGATGACATAACCGTCGTCGTCGCCTTCATCGTCTCCACTCAGCTGGTGGGCGTGGGCGTGGGCGTGGACAAGGTTGAAGATGATGCAGGTTCAAATTCTAACTGGATGGATCAAGTCAAGGTGAAGAAAAGGGCCTACGAACTTAAGAACGTATCTGGGCCATCTCTGGGTGCAAAAAGCGATTCCGTGGACAGTGGAAATCGGCGTACATTGCAGCGTTCCAATTCCGGGTCGATTTCTCGTGCGAGAGGTCGTTGGTATCCTATGTATCTAAGAGATTCATCTCCATTATTTGATTTATTTCAACATGCAACCCATCTACATCATTACACATGCCACATCAACGATTCTTTTGTACTTTTCCAACCGTAACAACCATGCATGGTCCCCTCCAATAGTAACACCTATGCATATGCGCCCTCATAAAAAAAGCATTTTTAATTAACAAATCTGCCATGTCATCCAAATAAAAAACTAGCAAATCGTGGAGTAGGCATCGAAGCGACCTACCGTTTTCTTTTCTTCATATAACTCCACAAAAGTTTTTTTTATCTACCGGGCAGATCTAGAGTTTTCTTTCGGTCGATTGCAAATTCCTTTCATCTTCAACTTCGTCACTACATCTTTCTCTTCGTCTTCTGGCGTAATAGTATATAATAGGTAGGATTATAGTTTCTCTTCGTCCTGCAGAGCGATCTTACTTTTCTGATTGTATTTGCGTGACCAACACCGATGCCTGACATTGAAGGTTGTTGAGCATGATCCGGCGGCGTGCAATACCAGGTTGAGGCACATGCGCGGTTGAAGGACATCCCTGCAAGCAGGGCACCATTGACTTACTACCTAAGCTCCAGCAGGGTGCGCTTGGTCGTGGCCAGTAGGCCTGGTCGATCTGGTAGATGTGAAGATTGAGCCTGCCGTGCTCGCGCGGCTATCCAGGCACAGACGGTGACCGTGGCGTCCTCGACCACCACGAGGGAGGCCGCCGTCGAGCGCAGCTGCAAGGACGGGCCAAAGACATCCCACCTCCGGGGACAAGTTTTTGTTGCAGACTTGGGCGATCTACAACGAGAACGACAGCCATAATTGGGGGGCTGTCACCGCCTACCGTTCTGTCAAATCAGCCACCGCTGGTAGCTTCCCTATCGAGCATTGGCGCCTACAAAGGATCTCTATGGTAATGGTACGGCTGTGTCATTGTAAGTCTCCCAACCTATCACAGTACATAAATCAAAGGCATGTAGAATTCGTTACAAATCACGAGGTAGGTAAATGATCTCTCACGGTCTCACCTAAAATAATCTCTATGAGCATGATCCATTTTTCAGCCAAATTATTGAGCATAATGTAAATTAAGGTAATACTATTATTGTGGTATTCTGTTGCGGGAGGAGCTCATTGGTCTGAGCCTCACGTTCCAGGTAAGTCCATTAGGTATACCTGCATCCAATTCAGCTGTGATATTCAAGCTGTAAAGCTAGCATGGTAGGAATCAGATGTGCAGGTGAAATGGTCATCTCGACTAGAATGTATGCCAACTAATTTAATATGAGTGAGTATGTAAATCATTTTTACTACCAATAATGGTTCTTTGCTGGTAAAGCAAATAGCTAGCGATATCGCCATATTGTGCCTCGGATGTTATGGTTTCAATCATATACAGTCCTCGTCTGCGGGGGTTAATTACTAGACCATTACGTTAATAGTTTAGCACATGAGGAAAATCTAATTTTTAAGTATGAGAAATCCCATTGAATTAAGCATGATTGCGACAGAGCACTCAATAAATTATATATGTTTTGTAATTTTTCAATTGTCACTGCATTACGTGATTTCTGCAATATATATAGTCCTATTGTAAATATGTCATTGATGATAGGTCATTTTATCCAGTCCTATATACATATCTATTCTCGCCTTACACACCTTTTTGAGTGTGTATGATCTACCACATCACATCTATTTTATCGAAACTATCATGGTATGCACAAACAATTCTCCTTAACAACGCACGTGTCTCATTCAAATAGTTGATCATCGTTACCTATATTTCTTTTAACATGAGAATATACCAACTCCATATGCAACCATGCATGGGAAAACATCCATTTCAACTAGCATTCATTGGGAAAAATCGTCGTTTTATAAAAATTATATTCAATAATGATTGTACAACTGTACAATAATCAAATGATTAGTAATATCTGTTTTTATTTAACTTTCGGTTCATATTATAAATCTAAATATACAAGTTTCATACAACCAAATTTGACTAAAATATTTTGCAACCAATTCCCGCAGCAACGCGCGGGGTATCATCTAGTTGAATTAGAGTTTTGTATCCTGAGGAAGCCCATGTAACTGTAGACACCTCACATGAAAGCATTGGCACCAGTATGCAAGGAAATTTTCTTTATTTCAGCATGGTTCCCACTTTCAGTTACTGGATCGAGCACATACTCAAATAATGTACATTTTTTCTTCGGACCGAGGTCACATTAGACATGTCATTTGTAGACAGAGTTTTAAATATATTTCTATTATTGTTATGGTTTTTTATACTTCCTGGAACAAAGATGTATCATCGAGCTCAATATCAAGGTCATACGTGACCCCCGCATGTGTCCACTTGATCACATCAGACACGAACTCAATATTGACCACACTGACAAGTAACCTCGCTACACCATGTGCACGGGTGAAAGACATATCTACCTGTTCCGTCTTGCCAATGAGAGATCCCAAACTCTAGGTTACCAGAAAATTATTCAAAGGCTTAGGAGGTGCACCCGAAAAACGGACCCAAATCTGAGATAAAGGTGTGCCCTGTGGCTCTTTTTGCTTCCACTCATCGAATTCCATGATGATGTTGATACTCGCCACTCTACACATACCGAACTTAAGGATATCAACCCGTGAGAGCTTTTGTAATGACCTCATGCATACTTCAGAAGCCAAAGTTGAAGTAGAAGGGACAGAGACTGAGGACAATGTAGAGCCTTTAGCGATAAAATGTAAGGTCTCGAGTCACTTCGATAATAAGGATACGAAGGTAGAGGGGGATAAGCCCGGGCGTTCCTGGAAAAGGAAGGTGTATCCTACTTCGGCTGTTCGTAGAAGTGCTAGAGTTAAGTTTAGGAAAAAAATTCATGATGATCTATGAAAGGATTTTTTTTGGAATAGCTGATGTCTATCTGACTTGGCTAAAAGAAGGTTCCTTGCAGAGGCATCAATAGATCAAAAACTAGACTTTACACTTCTCGAAACAAGAATAGATAATTTCACATCACAGTTCCTTGGAACTTTGTCTGGCGGAATTGATTTTGATTGGCACTGTTTACCTTCTAGAGGAAGATCTGGTGGGATCTTGCTGGGCGTTAAGTGTGAAACTCTAGAGGTGATCAATGTGGTTTGGGGGGATTTTGCGGTTAAGTTTTGGGTGAGATCGAAGTTGGATGGGTTCCGTTGGTCTCTGGTAGTTGTGTACGGAGCAGCCCAACCCGAACTTAAGCCTGATTTCCTAGCTGGTTTGGTACGGATCTGCGGGGACGAAAGACTTCCAGTCCTAGTTGGATGAGATTTTAATATAATCAGAAGGAGAGATGAGAAGAACAACGACAATTTTGATGGGTGTTGGTCCGTAATGTTCAACATGATTACTGAGAGTCTCAGTCTGAGCGAGATTGAACTCACGAGTAGACAGTTCACATGGGCCAATTCGTTACGCACTCCAACTTATGAAAAGTTGGATTGGGTGCTCGCTAGTGTGGAATGGGAACATAAATACCCACTGGTGTCGGTGCATGTGATGCAGAGGGAAATCTCAGATCACACACCATTGCTAGTAGACTCAGGAGACGCAACACATATTGGTAACAAAAACACTTTCTCCTTAAAATTAAGTTGGTTCGAAAAAGAGAACTTCATGGCCATTGTAGCACGAGAATGGGCGAAGCCTATTAGTGGGAGATCTAGTATAGAAAGATGGCAAAACAAGTTTAGGCATCTAAGACAATTTTTACGGGGTTGGGCCAGAAACAAGAGTGGGATTTACAAACAAGAAAAAGAAAGACTCACCCAATTGATCAATGCTTTGGACCTAAAAGCAGAATTGAACCTGCTCGATGTGGCAGAACAGGCCACAAAGTCCAAAGAGGAGCAAAGCCTACACACTCTTCTTCGAAGAAGATGTTGGGGAACGCAGTAATTTCAAAAAATTTCCTACGCATACGCAAGATCTATCTAGGTGATGCATAGCAACGAGAGGGGAGAGTGTTGTCTACGTACCCTTGTAGACCGTAAGCGAAAGAGTTATGACAACGCGGTTGATGTAGTCGCACGTCTTCACGATACGACCGATCCTAGTACCAAAAGTACAGCACCTCCGCGATTTGCACACGTTCAGCTCGGTGACATCCCACGAACTCTCGATCCAGCTGAGTGTCGAGGGAGAGCTTCGTCAGTACGACGGCGTGATGATGGTGATGCTGAAGCTACTGGCGCAGGGCTTCGCCTAAGCACTACAACGATATAACCGAGGTGGATTATGGTGGAGGGGGGCATCGTACACGGCTAAGACAATGATCAACTTGTGTGTCTATGGGGTGCCCCCCTCCCTCGTATATAAAGGAGTGGAGGAGGGGGGAGGGGCGGCCCTCTATGACGCGCCCTAGGGGAGTCCTACTCCCACCGGGAGTAGGATTCCCCCCTTACAAGTAGTAGGAGTAGGAGAGAAGGAAGGGGAGGAGAGAGGGAAGGAAGGGGGGGGGGAGGCGGCCCCCACCCAATTCAGATTGGGCCAGGGGGCGCGCCTCCCACCTTTTCCCTTCCTCTCCTCTATTCCACTAAGGCCCAATAAGGCCCATATACTCCCCGGGGGTTCCGGTAACCTCCCGGTACTCCGGAAAATGCCCGAACTCATCCAAAACCATTCCGATGTCTAAACATAGGCTTCCAATATATCGATCTTTATGTATCGACCATTTAGAGACTCCTCGTCATGTCCGTGATCATATCCGGGGCTCTGAACTACCTTCAGTACATCAAAACACATAAACTCATAATACCGATCGTCAGCGAACGTTAAGCGTGCGGACCCTACGGGTTCGAGAACTATGTAGACATGATCGAGACTCATCTCCGGTCAATAACCAATAGCAGAACCTATATGCTCATATTGGTTCCTACATATTCTACGAAGATCTTTATCGATCAAACCGCACAACAACATATTGTGATAGCCTGGCTCAATACGGATGATAGACTACTGATACGTCTCCAACGTATCTATAATTTTTGATTGTTCCATGCTATTATATTATCTGTTTTGGATGTTAATGGGCTTTATTTTACACTTTTATATTATTTTTGGGACTAACCTATTAACCCAAGGCCCAGTACAAATTGCTGTTTTTTTGCCTATTTCAATGTTTCGCAGAAAAGGAATATCAAACGGAATCCAAATGGAATGAAACCTCCGGGAACATGATTTTTGGAACAAACGTGATCCAGAGGACTTGGAGTGGACGTCAAGAAATGGACGAGGAGTCCACGAGGCAGGGGGCGCGCCCTCCCCCCTTGTGGCTCAACCGACCTACTTCTTCCTCCTATATATATATATATATATATATACTCATATACCCTGAAAACATCTAGGAGCACCATGAAACCCTATTTCCACCGCCGCAACCTTCTGTACCCAAGAGATCCCATCTTGGGGCCTTTTCCGGAGCTCTGCCAGAGGGGGCAACGATCATGGAGGGCCTCTACATCAACTCCATGGCCCCTCCGATGATGTGTGAGTAGTTTACTTCAGACCTTGGGTCCATAGTTATTAGCTAGATGGCTTCTTCTCTCTCTTTGAATCTCAATGCAAAGTTCTCGTCGATCTTCTTGGAGATCTATTCGATGTAACTCTTTTTGCGGTGTGTTTGTCCAGATCAAATCTAAATTGTGGGTTTATGATCAAGTCTATCTATGAACAATATTTGATTTTTCTCTGAAATCTTTTATGCATGATTGGTTATCTTTGCAAGTCTCTTCGAATTATCAGTTTGGTTTGACCAACTAGATTGATCTTTCTTGCAATGGGAGAAGTGCTTAGCTTTGGGT
Organism: Triticum monococcum; assembly: GCA_034509565.1. Lineage (NCBI taxonomy): Eukaryota > Viridiplantae > Streptophyta > Magnoliopsida > Poales > Poaceae > Triticum > Triticum monococcum. The sequence goes on along the minus strand of CM067843.1, from coordinate 253,759,465 downwards.
TCAATCTTGCGGTGCTCGACCCCAGTGACAGAAAGGGAAATGGCACGTATTGTATTGTTGCCATCGAGGATAAAAAGATGGGGTTTATATCATATTTCATGAGTTTATCCCTCTACATCATGTCATCTTGCTTAAGGCGTTACTTTGTTCTTATGAACTTAATACTCTAGATGCATGCTGGATAGCGGTCGATGTGTGGAGTAATAGTAGTAGATGCAGAATCATTTCAGTCTACTTGTCTCAGACATGATGCCTATATACATGATCATGCCTAGATATTCTCATAATTATTCGCTTTTCTATTAATTGCTCGACAGTAATTTGTTCACCCACCGTAATACTTATGCTATCTTGAGAGAAGCCACTAGTGAAACCTATGGCCCCCGGGTCTTTTTTCCATCATATAAGTTTCCAATCTATTTTATTTTTTAATATTTAATTTCAATCTATATCATAAAAATACCAAAAATACTTATCTTATTATTATTATCTCTATCAGATCTCACTCTCGTAAGTGATCGTGAAGGGCTTGACAACCCCTTTATCGCGTTGGTTGCGAGGTTCTTATTTGTTTGTGTAGGTACAAGGGACTTGCGTCTGGCCTCCTACTGGATTGATACCTTGGTTCTCGAAAACCGAGGGAAATACTTAAGCTACTTTGCTGCATCACCCTTTCCTCTTCAAGGGAAAACCAACGCAGTGCTCAAGAGGTAGCAAGAAGGATTTCTGGCGCCGTTGCCGGGAAGTCTACGCACAAGTCAAGACATACCAAGTACCCATCACAAACTCTTATCCCTCGCATTACATTATTTGCCATTTGCCTCTCGTTTTCCTCTCCCCCACTTCACCCTTGCCGTTTTATTCGCCCTCTTTTTCCGTTCCCCTTCGCTTCTCCAGTTCGCCTCTTTTTGCTTGTTTCTTGTTTGCTCGTGTGTTGGATTGCTTGCTTGTCACTATGGCTCAAGATAATACTAAATTGTGTGATTTTTCCAATACCAACAATAATGATTTTATTAGCGCTCTAATTGCTCCTCTTACCGATGCTGAATCTTGTGAAATTAATGTTGTTTTGCTGAATCTTGTCATGAAAGATCCGTTTTCCGGCCTTCCTAGTGAAGATGCCGCTACCCATCTAAACAACTTTGTTGTTTTGTGTGATATGCAAAAGGAGAAAGATGTGGATAATGGTATTGTTAAACTAAAGCTATTCTCGTTTTCTCTTAGAGATTGTGCTAAAACTTGGTTTTCTTATTTGCCTCAAAATAGTATTGATTCATGGAATAAGTGCAAAGATGCTTTTATCTCTAAGTATTTTCCTCCTGCTAAGATCATAAATCTTAGAAACGATATTATGAATTTTAAGCAACTTGATCATGAACATGTTGCACAAGCTTGGGAGAGGATGAAATTAATGATACGTAATTGCCCTATACATGGTTTGAATCTTTGGATGATTATACAAATTTTTTATGCCGGATTGAACTTTGCTTCTAGAAATATTTTAGATTCGGCCGTGGGAGTCACTTTTATGGAAATCACTTTAGGAGAAGCTACTAAACTCCTAGATAATATTATGGTTAATTATTCTCAATGGCATACTGAAAGATCTACTAATAAAAAGGTGCATGCTATAGAAGAAATCAATGTTTTGAGTGGAAAGATGGATGAGCTTATGAAATTGTTTGCTAATAAGAGTGTTCCTTATGATCCTAATGATATGAATTTGTCTACTTTGATTGAGAATAATAATGAATCTATGGATGTGAATTTTGTTGGTAGGAACAATTTTGGTAATAACACGTATAGAGGTAATTTTAATCCTAGGCCGTTTCCTAGTAATTCCTCTAATAATTATGGTAATTCCTACAACAATTCTGATGGAAATTATAATAAGATGCCCTCTGATTTTGAATATAATATTAAATAATTTATTAGTTCACAAAAGAGTTTCAATGCTTTGATTGAAGAAAAATTGTCTAAGATTGATGAGTTTGCTAGGAACGTAGATAGAATTTCTCTTGATGTTGATTCTTTGAAACTTAGATCTATTCCACCTAAGCATGATATCAATGAGTCACTTAAAGCCATGATAATTTCCACTGATGAGTGCAAAGAAAGAACTGCTAGGATGCGTGCTAAAAAGATTGCTTTGTGAAAGCATGTTCTAGTTTCCATGATAATAATGATGAAGATCTAAAAGTTATTGATGTGTCCCATATTAAATATTTGTTTTGCAATATGAATCTTGATAATGATGGGACTGTAGATGAGTCAACTTTAGTTAGAAGGCGTCCCAATAATTCAGAGTTTTTAGATCTTGATGCAAAAATTGATAAAAGTGGGATTGGAGAGGTCAAAACTTTACATAGCAATGAACCCACTATCTTGGATTTCAAGGAATTTAATTATTATAATTGCTCTTTGATAGATTGTATTTCCTTGTTGCAATCCATGTTAAATTCTCCGCATGCTTATAGTCAAAATAAAGTTTTTACTAAACATATCATTGATGCTTTAATGCAATCTTATGAAGAAAAGCTTGAATTGGAAGTTTCTATCCCAAGAAAACTTTATGATGAGGGGGAACCTACTATTAAAGTTAAAATAAAACCATGAATGCTTTTCTTTATGTGATCTGGGTGCTAGTGTTTCCATAATTCCTAAAACTTTGTGTGATTTGCTAGGTTTCCGTAAATTTGATGATTGTTCTTTGAACTTGCATCTTGCGGACTCCACCATTAAGAAACCTATGGGAAGAATTAATGATGTTCTTATTGTTGCAAATAGGAATTATGTGCCAGTAGATTTCATTGTTCTTGATATTGGTTGCAATCCTTCATGTCCTATTATTCTTGGTAGACCTTTCCTTAGAACAATTGGTGCAATTATTGACATGAAAGACGGGAATATTAGATTCCAATTTCCATTAAGAAAGGGCATGGAATACTTTCCTAGAAAGAAAACTAAATTACCTTATGAATTGTAACGCCCTGAGACCGATGTGCCAGGTGTCGTGCAGTTATTCGCTGTTGTTGCCTTGTCATTGCTTGCGTGTCATGCATTGCATATCATGTCATCATGTGCATTTCATTTGTATACGTGTTCATCTCATGCATCCGAGCATTTTCCTCGTTGTCCGTTTTGCAATCCGGTGCTTCGTTCTCCTCCGGAGGTCATTTCTACCTTCCTTTCATGTGTGGGGATTAAACATTTCCGGATTAGACCGAGACTTGCCATGCGGCCTTGGTTTACTACCGGTAGACCGCCTGTCAAGTTGCGTAGCATTTGGACTTCGTTTGATACTCCAACGGTTAACCGAGGGACCGAAAAGGCCTCGTGTGTGTTGCAGCCCAACACCCCTCCAATTTGGCCCAAATCCCACCTAACTCTGCTCCATCATCTAGAGCGTTCGATCACGATCGCGTGGCCGAAAACCGCACCTCATTTGGACTCTCCTAGCTCCCTCTATGCCTATTTAAAGACACCCCGAATATCTCCTTCTCCTTCTTCCCCGAAACCCTAGATCTATCCTCCCCGTCGCCGCCGGACGAAAAACCCGCAGCCCGGACATGTCCGCCGCCGCCCTCCTCCAATCGCGGCGTGCCATGTCGCCTCCACCACGTCCCACCGCCGCGGCCCGCCGCAGCCCACGGCCGGCCCGCCCGAGCCGCGCCGGGCCCGAGCGCGCCCCGCCTCCATCGCGCGCCCCGCCGCCTGACAACCTCCGTGCCGCCCTTCTCCATCGCCGGCACCCCCAGCGCCGCCACCGCCATCACCAGAGGCCACAACGCCGCCGCCTCGTCACCGGTCTTCTATGCCCCGCCGCCTGCGAGCCCGCGCCCCACGCGCTGTCCTCCCCGCCGCCCTTTTCCGAACTCCGGCTGGAGCACCTCGCCGCCGCCCCAGCCAGCTCGTCAGCCGCCGGATCCGCGCCGCCGTGCCGGATCTCGCCGGGGCTGGAGCTCCCGCGCCGGATCGGGAGGAGCCCGATCTGGGCGTGCCTCGCGTTGACTCCCGCTCGCCTCCACTCGTGGGCCCCGACCGGCGTCCCGCCCACCTCGGCCTCCCAAGCCTGCCTCGGCCTACCTCTCTGTCCTTCTGGGCTCGGCCCAGTGGTGAGCGCCTCTAAATCCCACCCGAGCGTCTATTAGCTATCCTCCGCGCGCCTGTTTTTTTGCTAAGTGCCCAGATCTGTCACCTTTTATTGCATGTTCATCGCATCGTAACTGTGCATCCGTAGTCCCGATTCATGCATATAGTATATCGAAATGTTCGTCTCGACGAGTACATCATTTCATTCCATTGCATCATTTTCAATTGAGTTCATCTTGATACCCGAAATGCTGCTAGAAGGAGGTTTCGTGAGTTAATTGTCAGATCTGCTAGTTCATCTTAGACTTTTGTCATTTTTGCCATGATTGTTGTGTGCATGATATGCCTGTGAGTCCTTCATATGTTTTGTTAAGCATCTTGTTATCTTTCCAGAGGTGAAACCCATGCATTTTTGTGATGTGTGTGGTGACTTGTGCAAGCTTGCAAAGTGAGGCATCCGGTAACTCTGTTTCCAGGGACTTAGTGGATTTCACTAAGTCTGGGTTTATTTAGTTCATGATGCCATATGTTCAGGTTGTTTCCTAGTGATCCGTTCCTCTTTTGAGGATGATCAGTAGAGGCGTTTTGTTAACATTGTTGTGCTCTATCCATCCATATCTTTACTTGCAATTATGGAGCACCCTAGCTTGAGTCAATCGAGCTCTACTTTTGCTTCGTTGTGAATCTGGGTAGATCGTCAACTCGTTTGCGATTTTGCCGATGCTATTGTAGTTGATCCGTGCATGCTATGCCATTGTTCTTGCCATGTCTAGCTAGAATTTTGTGCCTTCTTAATGGATGTATGCTTGCCTTGCCATGACTTGCACCATAGTGAGTGCATCGAGCTCGTTTACATTCCTTCGTGAGTTATATTTCAGCATGTCCCAGTTTTCACTAAGTCTGAAAACTGATTATGTTTTTGCTATGTTCGTGTGCTTGTTAGTATATTTTGTGATCCCTTTTGGCCCCAGGTCACTAAGGGACTTTTGTTAAGCTTGTTGAGTAGCTCCATGCCATGTCTTTCTTTGCCATGTTCAGGTCCATTAGCATGTTGTTTTGTTGCTCCGAAGAGGGCTTCATGATCTGAAATTCTAGACAAGTGTTAATTTCACTAAGTCTGAGATCTGTTTACCATTTGCGTTTTTGCCATGCTTGTTTGAACCTCTTAATGGATGAATTGGCCGTAGCTCAGTGCTAGACTTTTGTTAAGCATCATGAATGCTTCCCTGCCATGTATTTTGTTGTCATGTTTGAGTGCTGTAGCATGTTCATCTCATTGCATTTAGATGCCTACTTGCTGTAAATCGCAGACCGGTGTCATATTTGAATCCCTTGCCATTTCCAAACCGTAACTCCGATTCCGGCGTTCTTTATATAGTTTTCAAGAGATTTCATCTCACCTTTCCAATGGCACACTTGGTTTCCAAGTTGAGGCCAGGTTCATGCATTTCCTGTCATATCTTGCATTTTGCATACCGCATCGCATCCTGCATCTCGCATATCATACCATGTTCATGTGTGGTTTGTTTACTATGTTGTGTGCTTCTTTTCCGGTGATTGCTTCTTCGGGTTGGATCCGGTATCGTCGTGTTTGTGAGGACCCGTTCGTCTACGTACGTTTGTCCCCTTCATGGACTCGTTCTTCTTCCTTGCAGGATTTCAGGCAAGATGATCATACCCTCGAAATCACTATTATCTTTGCTTTGCTAGATGCTCGCTCTTTTGCTATGCCTATGCTCCGATACCTACCACTTGCTTATCATGCCACCCATATCGTTGAACCAAGACTCTAACCCACCATGTCCTAGCAAACCATTGATTGGCTACGTTACCGCTTTGCTCAGCCCCTCTTATAGCGTTGTTAGTTGCAGGTGAAGATTGAAGTTTGTTCCTTGTTGGAACATGGAGATGTCGTTCCTTGTTGGGATATGTTTACTTGTTGGGATATCACAATATATCTTATTTAATTAATGCATCTATATACTTGGTAAAGGGTGGAAGGCTCGGCCTTATGCCTGGTGTTTTGTTCCACTCTTGCCGCCCTAGTTTCCGTCATATCGGTGTTATGTTCCCGGATTTTGCGTCCCTTACGCGGTTGGGCTATAATGGGAACCCCTTGACAGTTCGCCTTAAGTAAAGCTCTTCCAGCAATGCCCAACATTGGTTTTACCATTTTCCACCTAGCATTTTCTTTCCCTTGGGTTCTGCAGACTCAAGGGTCATCATTATTTTACCCCCCCGGGCCAATGCTCCTCTGAGTGTTGGTCCACCTGTCAGCTGCCGGTGGCCACCAGGGGCAACTCTGGGCTGGCCTACCCGTACCTAAGACAATCTGAGTGTGCCCTGAGAAAGAGATATGTGCAGCTCCTATCGGGATTTGTCGGCACATTCGGGCGGTATTGCTGGTTTAGTTTTACCCTGTCGAAATGTCTTGTTGTATTGGATACCGAGTCTGATCGGAATGTCTCGGGTGGAGGTCTATTCCTTCGTTTACCGTGAGAGCTTTTCATGGGCTAAGTTGGGACACCCCTGCAGGGATTTGAACTTTCGAAAGCCGTGGCCGCAGTTATGGGCAGATGGGAATTTGTTAATGTCCGGTTGTAGAAAACCTGAAGTCGACCTTAATTAAAATGAATCAACCGCGTGTGTAACCGTGATGGTCTCTTTCCGGCGGAGTCTAGGAAGTGAACACGGTTGTTGGAGTTATGCTTGACGTAGGTTGTTATAGGATCACTTCTTGATCATACTTTTATCGACCGTGCTTTGCCTTCTCTTCTCGCTCTCATTTGCGTATGTTAGCCACCATATATGCTAGTCGCTTGCTGCAGCTCCACCTCATACCTTTTACCTTACCCATAAGCTTAAATAGTCTTGATCGCGAGGGTGCGAGATTGCTGAGTCCGTGTGGCTCACAAATACTTCCAAAACCAGCTTGCAGGTGCCGACGAGACCGTGCAGAGGACGCAACCAAGCTCAAGAGGAGCTCGATGAAGATCTTGTCCTGTGTGTTGTTTCGTTCTAGTTGATCAGTAGTGGAGCCCAGTTGGGGTCGATCGGGGACCTTTGTCACATTTGGGGTTTTTATTTTATTTTGGTTCCGTAGTCGGACCTTGTTTGTATTTGGATGATGTAATGCTTTATTCATGTAATTGTGTGAAGTGGCGATTGTAAGCCAACTATGTATCTTTTCCCCCTATTGTATTACATGGGTTGTGTGAAGATTACCTCACTTGCGACATTGCTTTCAATGCGGTTATGCCTCTAAGTCGTGCTTCGACACATGGGAGATATAGCCGCATCGAGGGCATTACAAGTTGGTAATCAGAGCCTTCCCCGACCTTAGGAGCCCCCACTGATTGATCGTTTTTAGCAGCCAAGTTGTGTCTAGAAAAATGTTTTGAGTCATTTAGGAATTATATATCGGAGAGTTTAGGAATTCTTTTTACTTCCCAGTCTCCTCATCGCTCTGGTAAGGCATCATGACGTAGAGTTTTGACTCTTCTCTTCCAAATTTCACTAAATTTTTTTTAGGATCACGCGGGTATCTTGGAATCGTTCCGATGGTTTTATGATGAGAACATTGTCTTGGTGCCTCTTGTCAGGGGTTTAGTGGAAGTGTCCCGGGGAGTTGAGCTCTGAGGTGTTGTCGTCATAATTTTATCGTTGCAGTTCTGGAATACCTGAGTTTAGTACGCCGACCTCGAAAATCTCTTTTATGCAGTTCGTTGGTGAGATAACCTCGACGCCACCCAGTACTGAGGCGGGAGTTCGGGAGTATTGCCATAACTTGTATAACAGATGATTTTCGAAGGTTGAGGTAGATGATTTCCGAAGGTTTCTTGGTTATGTGTTGAAGGATGGATACAGCTGGATGTAGGATTTGCTAGTTTGGGTGAGATATTATGCTTCCCCTGTACCCCCAACACCTGATTGCATAACCGGAAAAATTTCGGGAGTTTATAAGTGGGAATTCAAGTAGCTCTTAGGATATCTTTCCGACAGATGTATGATATGAAATTGGGGTTCGACGTCTAGTGGTCCGCCTGTTCACGGTCGGTTTTACAGTGGTCTCGTTGTGTCTTAAAGAGTCCTTGGCTATGCCGACTCAGGGACGCTTCGTATGTCATGTGCACTGCCTTGTACATGATGGTGTTGTACGATCGAGCCCATGTAGGCCCCACCACGAAAACTTCGGACGAAATCTCTATCATATGTTTGTTCCGGCTTATTCTGCAAGCCAATCCTTTGTTTTTGTTTTGAGTTGTGGTATTCGAGTTGCTTCGAAGTCAAATTTTGATTCCATACTTTTCCCAAGTGGTGTTCTCATACTCCGATGTGAATACTAATCCCTCTTGATCATCGAGATTGTGTTGTCAATCCTTTTCAACCGGCGTGTTTCTCTTAAAGTGGATCCGATCATTCCAATATCAGCAAGATCTTTTATCACTTCTTCTAAACGGTGTTTGTTCCATCCGTCTCCAAGTTGCCTTTGTTTTTCCCTCCCACCCACCCTTTTTCTTCAAGGATTCAGATTTCTTAATCAAGTATCCATTTTATTGATGGAAATCTCTCCATTCTTCTCCATCAATATTCTTATCCGGTGATTCTCATGAAGATTCTAACGGAGCTTCAAGTACGTCTCTCATCACTCGTTTTCTTCTCCGGTGGAACCAATTCAAGCTTTCGGTGTTGGTCATATCTTTTTCCTCGTTTCAAATGCCTTCTCATAACGGTACACCTCATAATCTTTCACTTCGGCTATTCATTTGTTCCGGCGTGCTCAAGTTTTCTCAAAAGGCTCGTCTTGTCATTTAAGATCCTTTCAAGCTCTTTCGAGATTGTTATCTCATTCATGTCATTTAATTCAAACGGTGCAATCTCTCTTTTAAATCATTCAACGGTGTTTTCTTTTGAGTGGGCCCTAACCCACAGGTCTTTTTCCAGGATCTTACCTGACTCTTCTAATTTTCCCCGGAGCTATCCTAAATTCTTTTGAAGTTTGACGTAAGAATGATTGTCATCAGTCAAATGCCCTTCTCCAAGATCTTTCTAATTCTTTTCATCGTTGGCTCAACTTTTCCATTCTTCATTCCGGTGTGCCTCAATAATTCTTGGTGGTGCTTCTTGTTGCCATTCTCAGATTTTGAAGACCGAAGAAGTGTTTCTCTTTAATCTTGCTACATTCTCTTCAAGATTCGTGATTCTAGCTTGTGCCCATCCTCTCATAATTATTTTTTTCAATTGTGAGAATTCCTTTCACCCTTCCGAAGCAATTTAAGAGTCTTCTCAGTTTGTTATCCGGAGTCCATCAAGTCAGGGTTATTCATTCTCAGCTTTCAGCTCCCTTTCTCTAAATCTCACCGGTGCATCATTCAATATTCTTTAATCAACACGTGATCTCTTTGTTTCAGTTCAATAGTTCTTCCCGGTGTTCTTTTATCTTTTCTTTGTTCATTTTCAATTCTTACGGTAGTTCGTTCAAGATTTCTTTTTATTTCTTATCATATCAATTTATTCGTTGTTTCAACCCTTCCGGTGGTTCGTTCAATACCTTCCCAAGTCTGATGTTATATCTCTCTTAATCTTTTCTACGAGAATAAGTAATATGCCAAATCCGTTGATTGTCATCAATTTAAATTGGTGAAGGATAAGCATAATGTAATTCTTACTCTTGTTTCATCCAAGTGATTTAATTCCTTATGCCGGAGGTTCATCAAAATTCTTGATTTCTTTTGTTTCATCTTCTCTTCCCGCAATTCCAAGCTCTCTCAATTATATCATCACGAGGATTCATCTAAATCATTACAAGGATTCACCTTATGTTCTCAACTTCTCTTTCTTTTGATCATTCTTTTATTACCGGAGTTCTTCATGGAGGTTCTACATGTTGGTTCATCAAGGATTTAATTCCTTCTCGAAGTGTTCATCGAGATTCTTTTCAGAGGAGCTCATGCATTCTTCGTCTTGCAATCCGGAGTGCAAATCTTTCACGCATATCTTTTGAGGTGGTGTTATGTCATTCTTGATAATTTGAGTTCATGTTTCATGACTCACATGTTGGTTAAGAATGAGGTATTTTAAATCCATCAACCTCTTCGTTGGAGTTATCTTGTGTCATGTTTCACCTAAAGCCTTCCCTAAGGATTGTTGTTATATGGTGCTCTTAAATGACCCAAGTTCTCCTTCTATCCTCCCGGTGAAATAGCGTTCGCGTCTCTTTGTTCATTCCAATCCAATTCTTCTTCCCGTGAGTGGCAGGTTGTCACCTCATAATTTGAGTTGTATTCCATAAGACCATATCAAGCTTATTATTTTTGTTGTTGGTTTTCCAACAACTCCGTTCAACCCTTCTCCTAGAGATGCCTTTTCAGGCTCTTTTGTAGCAGAAGTTGGCATTGTCTTCTACATTCGTTTGTCTCAATTATCTTTACTCTACTCTTGCGTTCTGGAGGCATTGTGATGTTGCTCTTTTCTCTCATCATCTTGGATCTTGTTCTTTTCGTGATTATCCATTTTAACCGGAGTGTCGTGCCCTCTTTTCAAGTTCTATCAGCTTACCAAGTTCTTATTCAAGTATTTTTCATTTCACTGCCCGAAGTTGTTTCTTCCTTGATTCCTCTTTGCTAACGGAGTGTTTTCAACTTCATTCATCTCTGTTGTATTCTTTTCTTGATATGGTTTAACCTCTTCAAGGTTCTTGGTTTTCACTCGTTTGTCAAAGAAGCAACTTAGTTTTTACCTCTTCTCTTTCTCTCTTTCGTTGTTTCCCCGGTGCCATTCTAGATCTCGGGACGAGATCCTCTCGTAGTGGTGGAGTGTTGTAACGCCCCGAGACCGATGTGCCAGGTGTCGTGCAGTTATTCGCTGTTGTTGCCTTTTCATTGCTTGCGTGTCATGCATTGCATATCATGTCATCATGTGCATTTCATTTGCATACGTGTTCGTCTCATGCATTCGAGCATTTTCCCAGTTGTCCGTTTTGCAATCCGGCGCTTCGTTCTCCTCCGGTGGTCATTTCTACCTTCCTTTCATGTGTCGGGATTAAACATTTTCGGATTGGACCGAGACTTGCCATGCAGCCTTGGTTTACTACCGGTAGACCGCCTGTCAAGTTGCGTATCATTTGGACTTCGTTTGATACTCCAACGGTTAACCGAGGGACCAAAAAGGCCTCGTGTGTGTTGCAGCCCAACACCCCTCCAATTTGGCCCAAATCCCATCTAACTCTGCTCCATCATCTAGAGCGTTCGATCACGATCGCGTGGCCGAAAACCGCACCTCATTTGGACTCTCGTAGCTCCCTCTATGCCTATTTAAAGACACCCCGAATATCTCCTTCTCCTTCTTCCCCGAAACCCTAGATCTATCCTCCCCGTCGCCGCCGGACGAAAAACCCGCAGCCCGGACATGTCCGCCGCCGCCCTTCTCCAATCGCGGCGTGCCACATCGCCTCCACCGCGTCCCACCGCCGCAGCCCACGGCCGGCCCGCCCGAGCCGCGCCGGGCCCGAGCGCGCCCCGCCTCCATCGCGCGCCCCGCCGCCTGACAACCACCGTGCCGCCCTTCTCCATCGCCGGCGCCGCCCAGCGCCGCCACCGCCATCGCCGGAGGCCACAACGCAGCCGCCTCATCACCAGTCTTCTACGCCCCGCCGCCTGCGAGCCCGCGCCCCGCGCGCCGTCCTCCCCGCCGCCCTTTTCCGAACTCCGGCTGGAGCACCTCGCCGCCGCCCCAGCCAACTCGTCAGCCGCCGGATCCGCGCCGCCGTGCCGGATCTCACCGGGGCTGGAGCTCCCGTGCCGGATCGGGAGGAGCCCGATCTGGGAGCTCTGTAGCATTTCTGATATTATATGTGGATGACATATTACTAATTGGAAATGATATAGAATTTCTGGATAGCATAAAGGGATACTTGAATAAAAGTTTTTCGATGAAAGACCTCGGGGAAGCTGCTTACATATTAGGCATAAAGATCTATAGAGATAGATCAAAACGCTTAATTGGACTTTCACAAAGCACATACCTTGACAAGATTTTGAAGAAGTTCAAAATGGATCAAGCAAAGAAAGGGTTCTTGCCTGTGTTACAAGGTGTGAAGTTGAGTCAGACTCAATGCCCGACCACTGCAGAAGATAGAAAGAGAATGAAAGTCATTCCCTATGCCTCATTCATAGGTTCTATAAAGTATGCCATGCTGTGTACCAGATCTATTGTATACCCTGCACTGATTTGGCAAGGGAGTACAATAGTGATCTAGGAGTAGATCACTGGACAGCGGTCAGAATTATCCTTAGTGAAATAAGGATATGTTTCTCGATTATGGACGTGACAAAAAGGTTCGTCGTAAAGGGTTACGTCGATGCAAGTTTTTGACACTGATCCAGATGAATCTAAAAAGTCTCAATCTGGATACATATTGAAAGTGGGAGCAATTAGCTAGAGTAGCTCCGTGCAGAGCATTATAGACAAAGAATTTTGCAAAATACTTACGGATCTGAATGTGACAGACCCGTTGACTAAAATTATCTCACAAGCAAAACATGATCACACCTTAGTACTCTTTGGGTGTTAATCACATAGAGATGTGAACTAGATTACTGACTCTAGTAAACCCTTTGAGTGTTGGTCACATGACGATGTGAACTATGGGTGTTAATCACATGGTGATGTGAACTATTGCTGCTAAATCACATGGCGATGTGAACTAGATTATTGGCTCTAGTGCAAGTGGGAGACTGAAGGAAATATGCCCTAGAGGCAATAATAAAGTTATTATTTATTTCCTTATATCATGATAAATGTTTATTATTCATGCTAGAATTGTATTAACCGGAAACATAATACATGTGTGAATACATAGACCAACAGAGTGTCACTAGTATGCCTCTACTTGACTAGCTCGTTAATCAAAGATGGTTATGTTTCCTAACCATGAACAAAGAGTTGTTATTTGATTAACGAGGTCACATCATTAGTTGAATGATCTGATTGACATGACCCATTCCATTAGCTTAGCACACGATCGTTTAGTATGTTGCTATTGCTTTCTTCATGACTTATACATGTTCCTATAACTATGAGATTATGCAACTCCCGTTTACCGGAGGAACACTTTGGGTACTACCAAACGTCACAACGTAACTGGGTGATTATAAAGGAGTACTACAGGTGTCTCCAATGGTAGATGTTGGGTTGGCGTATTTCGAGATTAGGGTTTGTCACTCCGATTGTCGGAGAGGTATCTCTGGGCCCTCTCGGTAATACACATCACATAAGCCTTGCAAGCATAATAACTAAGATGTTAGTTATGAGATGATGTATTACGGAACGAGTAAAGAGACTTGCCAGTAACGAGATTGAACTAGGTATTGGATACCGACGATCGAATCTCGGGCAAGTAACATACCGATGACAAAGGGAACAACGTATGTTGTTATGCGGTCTGACCGATAAAGATCTTCGTAGAATATGTAGGAGCCAATATGGGCATACAGGTCCCGCTATTGGTTATTGACCGGAGACGTGTCTTGGTCATGTCTACATTGTTCTCGAACCGTAGGGTCCGCACGCTTAACGTTACGATGACAGTTATTATGAGTTTATGCATTTTGATGTACCGAAGGTTGTTCGGAGTCCCGGATGAGATCACGGACATGACGAGGAGTCTCGAAATGGTCGAGACGTAAAGATTGATATATTGGAAGTCTATGTTTGGACATCGGAAGTGTTCCGGGTGAAATCGGGATTTTACCGGATTACCGGGAGGGTTACCGGAACCCCCCGGGAGCCAAATGGGCCTACATGGGCCATTGTGGAAAGGTGAAAGGGGCTGCCAAGGAGGGCTGCGCACCTCCCCCCTCCCCTAGTCCTATTAGGACTAGGAGAGGTGGCCGACCACCTCTCTCTCTTTCCCTCTCCTTTTTTCCCAAGGAGTCCTAGTTGGAATAGGATTGGAGGGGGGAGTCCTACTCCCGGTGGGAGTAGGACTCCTCCTGCGCCTCCCCCTCTTTGGCCGGCCAGCCCCCCTCCCTCCAACCTTTATATACGGGGGCAGGGGACACCCCAAGACACACAAGTTGATCCTTGAGATCGTTCCTTAGCCGTGTGCGGTGCCCCCTGCCACCAAATTCCACCTCGATCATACCGTTACAGTGCTTAGGCGAAGCCCTGCGTCGGTAGTACATCAAGATCGTCACCACGCCGTCGTGCTGACGGAACTCTTCCTCGACGCTTTGCTGGATCGGAGCCCGAGGAACGTCATCGAGCTGAACCTGTGCTAAGAACTCGGAGGTGCCAGAGTAACGGTGCTTGGATCGGTCGGATCTGGAAGAAGACGTACGACTACTTCCTCTACGTTGTGTCAACGCTTCCGTTGCGATCTACTAGGGTACGTAGATCAGACTCTCCCCCTCGTTGCTATGCATCACCATGATCTTGCGTGTGCGTAGGAAATTTTTCGAAATTACTACGTTCCCCAACACGCGCGCCTGTTTTTTTTGCCAAGTGCCCAGATCTGTCACCTTTTATTGCATGTTCATCGCATCGTAACTGTGCATCCGTAGTCCCGTTTCATGCATATAGTATATCAAAATGTTCGTCTCGACGAGTACATCATTTCATTCCATTGCATCATTTTCAATTCAGTTCATCTTGATGCCCGAAATGCTGCTAGAAGGAGGCTTCGTGAGTTAATTGTCAGAACTGCTAGTTCATCTTAGACTTTTGTCATTTTTGCCATGATTGTTGTGTGCATGATATGCCTGTGAGTCCTTCATATGTTTTGGTAAGCATCTTGTTATCTTTCCAGAGGTGCAACCCATGCATTTTTGTGATGTGTGTGGTGACTTGTGCAAGCTTGCAAATTGAGGCACCCGGTAACTCTGTTTCCAGGGACTTAGTGGATTTCACTAAGTCTGGGTTTATTTAGTTCATGATGCCATATGTTCAGGTTGTTTCCTAGTGATCCGTGCCTCTTTTGAGGATGACCAGTAGAGGAGTTTTGTTAAGATTGTAGTGCTCTATCTATACATGTCTTTACTTGCAATTATGGAGCAACCTAGCTTGAGTCAATCGAGCTCTACTTTTGCTTCGTTGTGAATCTGGGCAGATCGTCAACTCGTTTGTGATTTTGCCGATGCTATTGTAGTTGATCCGTGCATGCTATGCCATTGTTCTTGCCATGTCAAGCTAGAATTTTGTGCCTTCTTAAGGATGTATGCTTGCCTTGCCATGACTTGCACCGTAGTGAGTGCATCGAGCTCGTTTACATTCCTTCGTGAGTTATATTTCAGCATGTCCCAGTTTTCACTAAGTCTGAAAACTGATTATGTTTTTGCTATGTTCGTGTGCTTGTTAGTATATTTTGTGATCCCTTTTGGCCCCAGGTCACTAAGGGACTTTTGTTAAGCTTGTTGAGTAGCTCCATGCCATGTCTTTCTTTGCCATGTTCAGGTCCATTAGCATGTTGTTTTGTTGCTCCGAAGAGGGCTTCATGATCTGAAATTCTAGACAAGTGTTAATTTCACGAAGTCTGAGATCTGTTTACCATTTGCGTTTTTGCCATGCTTCTTTGAACATCTTAATGGATGAATTGGCCGTAGCTTAGTGCTAGACTTTTGTTAAGCATCATGAATGCTTCCCTGCCATGTATTTTGTTGTCATGTTTGAGTGCTGTAGCATGTTCATCTCATTGCATTTAGATGCCTACTTGCTGTAAATCGCAGACCGGTGTCATATTTGAATCGCTTGCCATTTCCAAACCGTAACTCCGATTCCGGCGTTCTTTATACCGTTTTCAAGCGATTTCATCTCACCTTTCAAGTGGCACACTTGGTTTTCCAAGTTGAGGCCAGGTCATGCATTTCCTGTCATATCATGCATTTTGCATACCGCATCGCATCCTGCATCTCGCATATCATACCATGTTCATGTGTGGTTTGTTTACTATGTTGTGTGCTTCTTTTCTAGTGATTGCTTCTTCGGGTTGGATCCGGTATCGTCGTGTTTGTGAGGACCCGTTCGTCTACGTCCGTTTGCCCCCTTCATGGACTCGTTCTTCTTCCTTGCGGGATTTCAGGCAAGATGATCATACCCTCGAAATCACTACTATCTTTGCTTTGCTAGATGCTCGCTCTTTTGCTATGCCTATGCTGCGATACCTACCACTTGCTTATCATGGCACCCATATTGTTGAACCAAGCCTCTAACCCACCATGTCCTAGCAAACCATTGATTGGCTATGTTACCGCTTTGCTCAGCCCCTCTTATAGCGTTGTTAGTTGCAGGTGAAGATTGAAGTTTGTTCCTTGTTGGAACATGGAGATGTCGTTCCTTGTTGGGACATGTTTACTTGTTGGGATATCACAATATATCTTATTTAATTAATGCATCTATATACTTGGTAAAGGGTGGAAGGCTCGGCCTTATGCCTGGTGTTTTGTTCCACTCTTGCCGCCCTAGTTTCCGTCATATTGGTGTTATGTTCCCGGATTTTGCGTCCCTTACGCGGTTGGGCTATAATGGGAACCCCTTGACAGTTCGCCTTAAGTAAAGCTCTTCCAGCAATGCCCAACATTGGTTTTACCATTTGCCACCTAGCCTTTTCTTTCCCTTGGGTTCTGTAGACTCAAGGGTCATCATTATTTTACCCCCCCGGGCCAGTGCTCCTCTGAGTGTTGGTCCACCTGTCAGCTGCCGGTGGCCACCAGGGGCAACTCTGGGCTGGCCTACCCGTACCTAAGACAATCTGAGTGTGCCCTGAGAAAGAGATATGTGCAGCTCCTATCGGGATTTGTCGGCACATTCGGGCGGTGTTGCTGGTTTAGTTTTACCCTGTCGAAATGTCTTGTTGTACTAGATACCGAGTCTGATCGGAATGTCTCGGGTGGAGGTCTATTCCTTCGTTGACCATGAGAGCTTGTCATGGGATAAGTTGGGACACCCCTGCAGGGATTTGAACTTTCGAAAGCCGTGCCCGCGGTTATGGGCAGATGGGAATTTGTTAATGTCTGGTTATAGAAAACCTGAAGTCGACCTTAATTAAAATGAATCAACCGTGTGTGTAACCGTGATGGTCTCTTTCCGGCGGAGTCCGGGAAGTGAACACGGTTGTTGGAGTTATGCTTGACATAGGTTGTTATAGGATCACTTCTTGATCATACTTTTATCGACCGTGCTTTGCCTTCTCTTCTCGCTCTCATTTGCGTATGTTAACCACCATATATGCTAGTCGCTTGCTGTAGCTCCACCTCATACCTTCTACCTTACCCTTGTGCTTCAAAGTAGAACCATGATCTTTATGGTAGAGAGTCTCTTGTTTTGTCATTTCATATACTAGTGGGAATTTTTCATTATAGAACTTGGCTTGTATATTCCAACAATGGGCTTCCTCAAATGCCCTAGGTCTTCCTGAGCAAGCAAGTTGGATGCACACCCACTTAGTTTCTTTTGTTGAGCTTTCATACATTTATAGCTCTAGTGCATCCGTTGCA
This sequence comes from Triticum monococcum, assembly GCA_034509565.1. NCBI lineage: Eukaryota > Viridiplantae > Streptophyta > Magnoliopsida > Poales > Poaceae > Triticum > Triticum monococcum. The sequence goes on along the minus strand of CM067843.1, from coordinate 253,741,883 downwards.
TGGCAATCCCTACTCCTTGCATTGACATCAATTGATGGGCATCTCCCTAGCCCATTCATTAGCCGCGTTGATGTGATACTTTCTCCTTTTTTGTCTTCTCCACATAACCCCCATCGTCATATTCTATTCCACCCATAGTGCTATATCCATGTCTCACGCTCATGTATTGCGTGAAAGTTGATTTTTTAGATTACTAAAGTGTGAAACAATTGCTTGGCTTGTCATTGGGGTTGTGCATGATGAGAGCATTCTTGTCTGACGAAAATGGAGCATGACCAAACTATATGATTTTGTTGGGATGAGCATTCTTTTGCCATGTTATTTTGAGAAGACATAATTGCTTAGTTAGTATGCTTGAAGTATTATTATTTTTATGTCAATGTTAGACTTTTGTCTTGAATCTTTCGGATCTGAATATTCATGCCACAATAAGAGAATTACATTGAGAATTATGTTAGGTAGCATTGCACATCAAAAATTCTGTTTTTATCATTTACCTACTCGAGGACGAGCAGGAATTAAGCTTGGGGATGCTTGATACGTCTCCAACGTATCTATAATTTTTTGATTGTTCCATGCTATTATATTATATGTTTTGGATGTTAATGGGCTTTATTTTACACTTTTATATTATTTTTGGGACTAACCTATTAACCCAAGGCCGAGTGCAAATTGCCGTTTTTTTGCCTATTTCAGTGTTTCGCAGAAAAGGAATATCAAATGAAATCCAAACGGAATGAAACCTTCGGGAACGTGATTTTTGGAACAAACGTGATCCAAAGGACTTGGAGTGTCGTCAAGAAACGGACGAGGAGTCCACGAGGCAGGGGGGCGCGCCTACCCCCCTGGGCGCTGATACGTCTCCAACGTATCTATAATTTTTGATTGCTCCACGCTATTATGTAGGACCTTGAAGTAGATGTGTCTAGAGGGGGGGGGGGTGACTAGACACTTAATGCTAAAGTTGCAGTTTTTAAGCTTTTTCGGTTTAAGTGGAGTTTAGGCACAATTTCAACATTCACAATACATATCAAGCAAGCATGCAAAGAGTATATAGGCAGCGGAAAGTAAAGCATGCAACTTGCAAGAATGTAAAGAGAAGGGTTTTGAGAACTCAAACGCAATTGGAGACACGGATGTTTTTCCCATGGTTCGGATAGGTGGTGCTATCCTACATCCACGTTGATGGAGACTTCAACCCACGAAGGGTAACGGTTGCGCGAGTCCATGGAGGGCTCCACCCACGAAGGGTCCACGAAGAAGCAACCTTGTCTATCCCACCATGGCCATCGCCCACGAAGGACTTGCCTCACTAGCGGTAGATCTTAACGAAGTAGGCGATCTCCTTGCCCTTACAAACTCCTTGGTTCAACTCCACAATCTTGTCGGAGGCTCCCAAGTGACACCTAGCCAATCTAGGAGACACCACTCTCCAAGAAGTAACAAATGGTGTGTTGATGATGAACTCCTTGCTCTTGTGCTTCAAATGATAGTCTCCCCAACACTCAACTCTCTCTCACAGGATTTGGATTTGGTGGAAAGAAGATTTGAGTGGAAAGCAACTTGGGGAAGGCTAGAGATCAAGATTCATATGGTAGGAATGGAATATCTTGGCCTCAACACATGAGTAGGTGGTTCTCTCTCAGAACATATGAGTTGGAAGTGTAGATGTGTTCTGATGGCTCTCTCCACGAACGAAGAGGAGGTGGAGGGGTATATATAGCCTCCACGCAAAATCCAACCGTTACACAATTTACCAATCTCGGTGGGACCGAATCAATAAAAACTCGGTCGGACCGAAATAGTAAACCTAGTGACCGTTAGAGATTTTCGGTGGGACTGACATGCAACCCGGTAGGACCGATATGGTTAGGGTTAGGGCATAATGTAATCTCGGTGAGACCGATTACACAAACTCGGTGAGACCGATTTTGGTAATTAGCTAACCAGAGAGTTGGTCAGGCAAACTCGGTGGGACCGATTACTAAACTCGGTTGAACCGATTTTGGTAATAAGTTAACCAGAGAGTTTGCATTGTAATCTCGGTAGTACCGATTGCCTAAACTCGGTGAGATCGATTTTGGCAATGGACATACATAGAGAGATTACAATCCCATCTCGGTGAGACCGAGATCCCTATTGGTAGAACTGATTTGCTAGGGTTTGGCAGTGGCTTATGACAAGTGAAACTCGGTGGCGCCGGATAGAAATAATCGATAGGTCCGAGTTTGGCTTAGGTTTAGGTCATATGTGGAAGTGGGAAAGTAGCTGAGGATTTTGGAGCATATCATTAAGCACATGAAGCAAGAGGCTCATTAAGCAACACCTCATCCCTCCTTGATACTATTGGCTTTTCCTATGGACTCAATGTGATCTTGGATCACTAAAATGTAAAATGAAGAGTCTTGAGCTTTAAGCTTTAGCCAATCCTTTGTCCTTAGCATCTTGGAGAATTTCCCACAACCTTTAGTCCATGCCACTCCATTGTTGAACTTATCTAAAACATACTAGATAGAAACGTTAGTCCAACAAGAGATATGTTGTCATTAATTACCAAAACCGCCTAGGGAGCACTTGTGCTTTCGATCTCCCCCTTTTTGGTAATTGATGGCAACATACATCAAAGCTTTAGATAAAGATATAAAGAACAATAAGTAAAGCTTTGGAGGGACATGTAACAAGCATAGGATCCCCCTACATGTATGCACTCATGTAAATGTGAAATATAGAGGCATGTGAGAGCATAACCATGACAGAGTAGGCAATGTGTTACATGTATCTTGGCCATATGCATCAGAGCAAAAGATTATCAAGGAAAATACCTTCATGCTCATGAGTCCTTCTTGCAAACAGTATGTACATAAGCAAGAATTCCTCATACTCATGATTTTGATGCATACACTTACCTTGTAGTCTTTAGCTGGCTTAGGATGGAATGAACCTGCACAACAAGGTTAGATAACACAGGTACCTCCACTAGCCAGAGCAAACCAAAGAAGCCACAAGAGTACCAAGACTGGGATGACATGTAGAGAGTGAGTACAAGGTATCACAATGGATTCAACATGTCCCCAAGAGTAAAGATATGCAATGAATTTGACTGATTTCTTTCCCTTAGGTGTCTTGCTCCCCCTGAATCTTACATGGGATATTGGGAGAAGATAGGGAACAGAAAATCAGAGCTGAAAGATACAAATGGATAGAACTTAATGCAAATAAGCACATATGAACATGTCTTTCCCCTAAAAAGACATGTGACATCTCTCCTCTTGAATATCAAGCATCTGGGATCCTTGAGTATTCTCTCCCCTGGAAATCTCTTTCTTCCCCTTAATACTTTCTCCCTTGTAGGTGATAAGCTTTCATGTGATCTCTCTCTCCCCCTTTGACATCAATTTCCAAGAAGGGTTTTCTGGAATCCGTCGTATAGGTTTGGTCCTTGAGACTCAGCACAAAGCAATGGATAAAACTGTGATGCTTGTAGAGGACAAGATTCATTGAGTAGAGCTGGATCAGAAGAAATATATAACAAGTGGCAAACTGTTTTTCCTGTTGCGAAGTCGGTGGCACCGAGTGGCATGTTTCGGTGGTACCAAAAGGATTCGGTTGGACCGAAAACTACAAGTCGGTGAAACCGAGTTCAACACAGAGAAAAACACTTGTCACCTCAGCTCACTAAACATGTAGGATCTCACAAAGATTTGCAATGAATTAATTGAAGGATTTGCAAGGAATTGAATGCAGAAAATGCAAAACAAAAACAAAAAGGAAAGAGAAGAAACTGAAAGATCTAGATGAAGTTTTTTTTGAAAAAGAGAAAGAAAATAAATATGCATGAGACAAATGCAATAACACAGAAAAAAACACAAGAGAACTTCATCTAGAGTTGGGCGGTGACATAGTCACCTATGTTAGAGCATATTGACTTAGGAGTCAAGTGAGAACACTTGATCATAGGCCATACTCATCGTTTAAGCTCAAAATGTTGGGGAACGCAGTAATTTCAAAAATTTTCCTACGCACACGCAAGATCATGGTGATGCATAGCAACGAGGGGGAGAGTCTGATCTACGTACCCTAGTAGATCGCAACGGAAGCATTGACACAACGTAGAGGAAGTAGTCGTACGTCTTCTTCCCGATCCGACCGATCCAAGCACCGTTACTCCGGCACCTCCGAGTTCTTAGCACACGTTCAGCTCGATGACGTTCCTCGGGCTCCGATCCAGCAAAGCGTCGAGGAAGAGTTCTGTCAGCACGACGGCGTGGTGACGATCTTGATGTACTACCGACGCAGGGCTTCGCCTAAGCACTGTAACGGTATGATCGAGGTGGAATTTGGTGGCAGGGGGCACCGCACACGGCTAAGGAACGATCTCAAGGATCAACTTGTGTGTCTTGGGGTGTCCCCTGCCCCCGTATATAAAGGTTGGAGGGAGGGGGGCTGGCCGGCCAAAGAGGGGAGGCACAGGAGGAGTCCTACTCCCACCGGGAGTAGGACTCCCCCCTCCAATCCTATTCCAACTAGGACTCCTTGGGAAAAAGGGAGAGGGAAAGAGAGAGAGGTGGCCGGCCACCTCTCCTAGTCCTAATAGGACTAGGGGAGGGGGGGAGGTGCGCAGCCCTCCTTGGCAGCCCCTTTCACCTTTCCACAATGGCCCATGTAGGCCCATTTGGCTCCCGGGGGGTTCCGGTAACCCTCCCGGTAATCCGGTAAAATCCCGATTTCACCCGGAACACTTCCGATGTCCAAACGTAGACTTCCAATATATCAATCTTTACGTCTCGACCATTTCGAGACTCCTCGTCATGTCCGTGATCTCATCCGGGACTCCGAACAACCTTCGGTACATCAAAATGCATAAACTCATAATAACTGTCATCGTAACGTTAAGCGTGCGGACCCTACGGTTCGAGAACAATGTAGACATGACCGAGACACGTCTCCGGTCAATAACCAATAGCGGGACCTGGATGCCCATATTGGCTCCTACATATTCTACGAAGATCTTTATCGGTCAGACCGCATAACAACATACGTTGTTCCCTTTGTCATCGGTATGTTACTTGCCCGAGATTCGATCGTCGGTATCCAATACCTAGTTCAATCTCGTTACTGGCAAGTCTCTTTACTCGTTCCGTAATACATCATCTCATAACTAACATCTTAGTTATTATGCTTGCAAGGCTTATGTAATGTGTATTACCGAGAGGGCCCAGAGATACCTCTCCGACAATCGGAGTGACAAACCCTAATCTTGAAATACGCCAACCCAACATCTACCATTGGAGACACCTGTAGTACTCCTTTATAATCACCCAGTTACGTTGTGACGTTTGGTAGTACCCAAAGTGTTCCTCCGGTAAACGGGAGTTGCATAATCTCATAGTTATAGGAACATGTATAAGTCATGAAGAAAGCAATAGCAACATACTAAACGATCGGGTGCTAAGCTAATGGAATGGGTCATGTCAATCAGATCATTCAACTAATGATGTGACCTCGTTAATCAAATAACAACTCTTTGTTCATGGTTAGGAAACATAACCATCTTTGATTAACGAGCTAGTCTAGTAGAGGCATACTAGTGACATTCTGTTGGTCTATGTATTCACACATGTATTATGTTTCCGGTTAATACAATTCTAGCATGAATAATAAACATTTATCATGATATAAGGAAATAAATAATAACTTTATTATTGCCTCTAGGGCATATTTCCTTCACAAAATGGGGTTACCAATTTTTGTTTAAGCATCTTGATGTATTCACATCTTGTTGAGTTGCTTTGACTCATGTCTTGGAGTAAAGCTTCTCTAAGATGGAATAACATACCTTGGGTGGTGGTGTGGTTCTTGCTCATGTAGTTGAACTTGTGTGGGTGCTCAAGGTTGATGTAGCTCATCGAGAGTTGGGAGCACCACTTGGAGTTTGAGTTCATCTACCTACATGGGTTAGTTCTTGCAAGGAAGAGCACTTGTGTATCAAAAAATGACAATCATGAAGCTCAACATAGAATTTGTCAAAGGATATGTTTGAATGGTTTTGTGCTTCCTTGTCTTCAACCACCATTGTGTAGAGACTTGGTGATGTAGAGATTGCTCAAGATGTGAGTGAGTCGCAATCTCATGGAATTAGGTTCAACCAAGCACCTACATGGGTTAGACAACATGCAAGGTACAAATATATCCAAGACATAAGATAGTCATCATAAGAGATATATCATGGATTAGTCATAAGCTCATGTCTTGCATGTATCCAATGGAGTTCCTACTCCAAGTTCGAAGCATCAATAATGTTCAATTCACCTCTCAACCTGCAAAATACTTTCTCATCAAGAGGTTTAGTAAATATATCCGCTAATTGCTTATCAGTGCGAACATGCTTAAGATCAATGTCACCCTTAGCAACATGGTCTCGAATGAAATGATGACGAACTTCAATATGCTTAGTTCGAGAATGTTGTACATGATTATGACCAATTTTGATGGCACTTTCATTGTCACAAAGCAGTGGAACATGTTTCACATAGATCCCATAATCTTTAAGAGTTTGGGTCATCCAAAGTAGTTGAGCACAACATGAACCATCGGCAATGTATTCCGCTTCGGCGGTGGATAAAGATACCGAGTTTTGTTTCTTGGAAGACCAAGACACAAGAGATCTACCAAGAAATTGACAAGTATCCGAAGTGGACTTTCTATCAACCTTGTCTCCGGCATAATCCGAGTCGGAATAGCCAACAAGATCAAAAGAAGACCTCTTAGGATACCAAATGACAAAGTTTGGTGTATGAATTAAGTATCTCACTATCCTTTTCACGGCCTTAAGATGACATTCTTTAGGAGCAGCTTGATAACGTGCACACCTGCACACACTTAGCATAATGTCGGGACGTGAAGCACATAGGTATAACAAAGAACCAATCATAGAGCGATAAACCTTTTGATCAACCGGTTCACCATCTTTGGTCAAATCAAGATGTCCACTAGTAGGCATGGGTGTAGGCATACCTTTGCATTCTTGCATATTGAACTTCTTGAATAAGTCCTTGGTGTACTTCGTTTGAGAGACAAATGTACCTTCCTTAGTTTGCTTGATTTGCAGACCGAGAAAGAATTTGAGTTCACTCATCATAGACATCTCAAACTTCTTTGACATTAGCTTTCCAAACTTTTCACTAAAGAGAGGGTTGGTTGAACCAAATATGATATCATCAACATAAATTTGGCACACAAATAGTTCTCCATTAACCCTTTTAGTAAAAAGAGTAGAATCAATTTTACCAATTTCAAAACCACTTGCAATAAGGAACTTGGTCAAGCATTTATACCAAGCTCTAGGAGCTTGTTTAAGACCATAAAGAGCTTTGTGAAGTTTGTAAACATGATTTGGTTTCTTAGGATTGATAAAGCCGGGAGGTTGTTTGACATAAACTTCCTCCTCTATTTCACCATTTAGAAAAGCACTTTTAATGTCCATTTGGTACAAGGTGATATTATGGTGATTAGCATAGGCAAGTAAGATGCGAATGGACTCAAGTCTAGCAACGGGAGCATATGTCTCACCATAGTCCATACCTTCGACTTGTGTGTACCCTTGGGCGACGAGACGTGCTTTGTTGCGAACCACTTGTCCATCTTCATCTTGCTTGTTGCGAAACACCCATTTGGTACCAATGATGTTGTGGTTGTTGTCGGTCTTCTCAACCAATGTCCAAACTTGGTTTCTCTCAAAGTTGTGTAGCTCTTCATGCATAGCGTTTATCCAATCCGGATCTTCCAATGCTTCTTCAACCTTCATAGGTTCAATGCTAGAGATGAATGAATAGTTTTCACAAAAGTTAGCTAAGCAAGTTTTTGAGCGAGTGATTCTCCCGGTTTGAATATCATTGTAGATTTGCTCGACGGGATGATCTTTGGCAATTCTTGCTCGAACTCGTGAGAGCTTTTGCTTGGGTCTTCGTTGAACATCTTCTTCATCTTGTTCTTCTTCTTGGCCTTCTTCATTGTTGACGTTGTCGTTCTCTTGTTGTGGTGGAGAAGTAGGTTGTTGATGTTCATCTTGATGCATTTCCTCGTCTTCTTCATTTTGGTGTGTCCCACTTGTGGATGCTTCTGTATCAATTCTTGGTTCACCTTGTCGTGAAGTAGAAGCTTCCACTTGGACGGACGAGGTACTCTCCTTCACCTCGGTTGGATGAATTTTGCCAATAGACAAGTCTTGGATTGCTTCTGAAGGGTCTTTGTCTCCTACATTGATTGGCAATTGCTCTACTTGTGAGCCATTAGATTCATCAAACTTCACATCTACCGTCTCTTCAACCTTTCGGGTGAAATTGTTGTAGACATGGTAAGTGTGAGAGTTTGAGCCATAACCAAGTAGAAAACCTTCCTGAGATTTAGGAGCAAACTTTGAACGACGATGCTTGTCAAGAATGTAGCACTTTGAGCCGAATACTCGAAAGTATCCAACTTGGGGTTTGTTACCGGTGAGGAGCTCGTATGCCATCTTGCCGAGTAGCTTGTGAAGATACAGGCGATTTGTTGCATGACAAGCTGTCTCAACCGCTTCTGCCCAAAAGTGCTTCGGCGTCTTGTACTCATCAAGCATCGTTCTCGCCATTTCGATGAGCGTCCGGTTCTTCCTCTCAACAACTCCATTTTGTTGAGGTGTGTACGTAGCCGAGAACTCGTGTGAAATCCCTTCTTCGTCAAGAAAGGTGTTCACATTTGCGTTCTTGAACTCCGTTCCGTTGTCACTCCGAACCTTCTTGATCTTCACGTCAAACTGATTTTGGGCCTTCCTAGCGAAGTTTTTGAAGATCTACTGGACCTGCGACTTGTCATCAAGAAAGAACACCCACGTAAATCTTGAAAAATCATCAACTATAACTAGACCAAAAGAATTTCCACCGAGACTCTTGTAGGCGTTGGGACCAAAAAGAACCATATGAAGTAGCTCGAGTGGCCTCCTTGTGGTCATGATGTTCTTCACGGGATGCCTTCCTCCAACCTGTTTACCTGCTTGACAAGCACTGCAAAGTCTATCCTTATCAAATATGACATCGTTAACTCCAACGATATGATTTCCTTTTATAAGCTTGTCAAGGTTTCTCATGCCAACGTGACCTAGTCGTCTATGCCACAACCAACGTTTTGAGGATTTAGCAATAAAGCAAGTTTTAGGTTGTGCCTTTTTAGAGAAATCGACAATGTAAAGATCACCTCTACGCATACCGGTAAAGACCATTTTATGATTGTCTCGATGAAACACTTGGCAATCTACCTCGGTAAATAGGACATTCAAACCGAAATCAGCAAGTCTAGATACTGAAAGTAAGTTGTAGCCGAGAGATTCAACAAGCATGACATTTTGAATGGAACTATCATGTGAGATGGCCACCTTACCAAGGCCAACCACTTTACCCTTTGAATTATCACCAAAGGTGACATATTTTTGAGGGCCGTCATTTTCAGCAAGCTCACGGAACATCTCTTTATCTCCGGTCATATGATCAGTACATCCACTATCAAGAACCCATTCCTTTCCTCCTGACACATATCCCCGAGGATTTGCCGTAAGACCAAAATGTCTCATTGCATCATCAAGATCGAAGTCACTATCATCATCATCATAGTATCCATGTTCACCATGATCTTGTGACTCATCATTACCTAGAGAGGGTAATTCATCAGATAAATGATCATCAAAGTGGTCACCTTTATGAATTCTTATAGCTTCGAATATAATATCACTAATGATACCAACATCTCCTTTAGCACGCTTGAGAATGGCAAGCTCAAATAGACAATCACCAAAACTAAGATCACTAGAGTTCATCTTACTCAAGGCAATAGATTTATGGAGAATTTCATCCAAATTTTTCAAGGAATAATTGGGAAATCGTTCCTCAAGAAATTTCCATATAGTATAGGCACAATTAAGAGTAGGCAAACTAGCAATCAAATTTTTGGGCAATCCTCTAATGATGAGCTCAATAGTTCTAAGATTGCGAATTATGTCGATATCTTCATCTAGGGTAGGATGCAAAGGATCAATATGAGGTGCACAAGGGCTAGCAATATACTTGTTCAAATGATATTGATTGAAAATTACAAGCATCTCATTTTTCCCTCATGAAAATACTCTCCATCAAGAATAGGCACTCTATGTCTAAGACTCCCTAAAGTAGACACATCCATCTTCCTCCAATGGTGATTAACCAAGGCAATGGAGACCAAAGCTCTGATACCACTTGTAGGACCTTGAAGTAGATGTGTCAAGAGGGGTGGGGGGTGATTAGACACTTAACGCTAAAGTTGCAGTTTTTAAGCTTTTTCGGTTTAAGTGGAGTTTAGGCACAATTTCAACATTCACAATACATATCAAGCAAGCATGCAAAGAGTACATAGGCAGCAGAAAGTAAAGCATGCAACTTGCAAGAATGTAAAGAGAAGGGTTTTGAGAATTCAAACGCAATTGGAGACACGGATGTTTTTCCCGTGGTTCGGATAGGTGGTGCTATCCTACATCCATGTTGATGGAGACTTCAACCCACGAAGGGTAACGGTTGCGCGAGTCCACGGAGGGCTCCACCCATGAAGGGTCCACGAAGAAGCAACCTTGTCTATCCCACCATGGCCATCGCCCACGAAGGACTTGCCTCACTAGCGGTAGATCTTCACGAAGTAGGCGATCAACTTGCCCTTACAAACTCCTCGGTTCAACTCCACAATCTTGTCGGAGGCTCCCAAGTGACACCTAGCCAATCTAGGAGACACCACTCTCCAAGAAGTAACAAATGGTGTGTTGATGATGAACTCCTTGCTCTTGTGCTTCAAATGAAAGTCTCCCCAACACTCAAGTCTCTCTCACAGGATTTGGATTTGGTGGAAAGAAGATTTGAGTGGAAAGCAACTTGGGGAAGGCTAGAGATCAAGATTCATATGGTAGGAATGGAATATCTTGGCCTCAACACATGAGTAGGTGGTTCTCTCTCAGAACATATGAGCTGGAAGTGTAGATGTGTTCTGATGGCTCTCTCCATGAATGAAGACGAGGTGGAGGGGTATATATAGCCTCCACACAAAATCCAACCGTTACACAATTTACCAATCTCAGTGGGACCGAATCAACAAACTCGGTCGGACCAAAATAGTAAACCTAGTGACCGTTAGAGATTTTCGGTGGGACTGACATGCAACCCGGTAGGACCGATATGGTTAGGGTTAGGGCATAACGTAATCTCGGTGAGACCGATTACACAAACTCGGTGAGACCAATTTTGGTAATTAGCTAACCAGAGAGTTGGTCAGGCAAACTCGGTGGGACCGATTACCAAACTCGGTTGGACCGATTTTGGTAATAAGTTAACCAGAGAGTTTGCATTGTAATCTCGGTAGTACCGATTGCCTAAACTCGGTGAGACCGATTTTGGCAATGGACATACATAGAGAGATTACAATCCCATCTCGGTGAGACTGAGATCCCTATCGATAGAACCGATTTGCTAGGGTTTGGCAGTGGCTTATGACAAGTGAAACTCGGTGGCGCCGGATAGAAATAATCGGTAGGTCCGAGTTTGGCTTAGGTTTAGGTCATATGTGGAAGTGGGAAAGTAGCTGAGGATTTTGGAGCATATCATTAAGCACATGAAGCAAGAGGCTCATTAAGCAACACCTCATCCCTCCTTGATAGTATTGGCTTTTCCTATGCACTCAATGTGATCTTGGATCACTAAAATGTAAAATGAAGAGTCTTGAGCTTTAAGCTTTAGCCAATCCTTTGTCCTTAGCATCTTGGAGAATTTCCCACAACCTTTAGTCCATGCCACTCCATTGTTGAACTTATCTGAAACATACTAGATAGAAACGTTAGTCCAACAAGAGATATGTTGTCATTAATTACCAAAACCACCTAGGGAGCACTTGTGCTTTCATATTATATTATCTATTTTGGATGTTATTGGGCTTATTTTTACACTTTTATTATATTTTTGGGACTAACCTATTAACCGGAGGCCCAACCCAAATTGTTGTTTTTTTGCCTATTTTAGAGTTTCGCCGAAACGGAATATCAAACGGAGTCCAAACGGAATGAAACCTTCGGGAGCGTTATTTTTGGAATAAACATGATCCAGGAGACTTGGAGTGGACGTCAAGCAATCAACGAGGCGACCATGAGGCAGGGGGGCGCGCCCTCCACCCTCGTGGGCCCCTCGTTGCTCCACCGACGTACTTCTTCCTCCTATATATATATATATCCATGTACCCCCCCAAACATCCAGGAGCACCACGAAAACCTAATTCCACTGCCGCAACCTTCTGTACCCAAGAGATCCCATCTTGGGGCCTTTTTCGGAGCTCCGCCAGAGGAAGCATTGATCACAGAGGGCCTCTACATCAACTCCATGGCCTCTCCGGTGATGTGTGAGTAGTTTACTTTAGACCTTCGGGTCCATAGCTAGTAGCTAGATTGTTTCTTCTCTCTCTCTCTTTGGATCTCAATACAAAGTTCTCTTCGATTCTCTTGGAGATCTATTCGATGTAATATTCTTTTGCGGTGTGTTTGTCGAGATCCGATGAATTGTGGGTTTATGATCAAGTTTATCTATGAACAATATTTGAATCTTCTCTGAATTCTTTTATGTATGATTGGTTTATCTTTGCAAGTCTCTTCGAATTATCAGTTTGGTTTGGCCTACTAGATTGATCTTTCTTGCAATGGGAGAAGTGCTTAGCTTTGGGTTCAATCTTGCGGTGCTTGATCCCAGTGACACAAAGGGAAACGACACATATTGTATTGTTGCCATCGAGGATAAAAATATGGGATTTATACCATATTGCATGAGTTTATCCCTCTACATCATGTCATCTTGCTTAAGGCGTTACTCTGTTCTTATGAACTTAATACTCTAGATGCATGCTGGATAGCGGTCGATGTGTGGAGTAATAGTAATAGATGCAGAATCATTTCGGTCTACTTGTCTCGGACGTGATGCCTATATATATGATCATGCCTAGATATTCTCATTATTATTCGCTTTTCTATCAATTGCTCGATAGTAATTTGTTCACCCACCGTAATACTTATGCTATCTTGAGAGAAGCCACTAGTGAAACCTATGGCCCCCGGGTCTATTTTCCATCATATTAATCTTCCGTCAACAAGCTATTTCTTGCACCGTTTATTTTTCTATATTTACTTTCAATCTATATGATAAAAATACTAAAAATATTTATCTTATTATTATCATCTCTATCAGATCTCACTCTTGCAAGTGACCGTGAAGGGATTGACAACCCCTTTATCGCGTTGGTTGCGAGGTTCTTATTTGTTTGTGTAGGTACGAGGTGACTCGCGCGTGGTCTCCTACTGGATTGATACCTTGGTTCTAAAAACTGAGCGAAATATTTACGCTGCTTTACTGCTCCACCCTTTCCTCTTCAAGGGAAAACCAACACAGTGCTCAAGAGGTAGCAAGAAGGATTTCTGGCGCCGTTGCCGGGGAGATCTACGCCAAGTCAAGACATACCAAGTACCCATCACAACTCTTACCCTTCGCATTACATTATTTTCCATTGGCCTCTCGTTTTCCTATCCCCCACTTCACCCTTGCCGTTTTATTCACCCTTCTTCTGTTCGCCTTTCCATTTGCTTTGATGTCTTACTTGGCTCGTTTGCTCGTTTGGTTGGAATAGTTGTTTATTTATTGCTAAATAGAAAACCTAAGATCTATGGATCCTCATCCGCTTGCCAATGTTTTTAAGAGATCCAATTATGATGAACCAATTGCTAGTGAGTACTATGCACTAGATTATCTTTATGAAGTTTTGCTTGAAATTCGTGAATCTGAAAATTCTGATGAAGTACTTTATGAAGTGATTCACGATAGATCTTTGAACAAAAAGCATGATTGCAATGATGATATTATAAATTCTATTAATGTCAATTGTGCTAACAATATGCAAAACCCTAAGCTTGGGGATGCTAGTTTTGCTATGTCCACTATTTATTGCAATGATCATGATTGGGGTGATTCTTCTTATGACCCTGAAAATTTATTTAAGCCCCATGATGAATATGAGATTGATAATAGTGTTTGCAATATTATTGAAAGTGGGTTTGGAAGAGTGTCAACTTTAGATCCCACATATTTGGAGAATGTTCAATCTTATGAAATTTTTGATAAAAGTGGGTTTGGAGAGGTCATGACTTTAGTTAATGTTAATCCCACTATTTTGGAAGAGTGTCAACTTTGCATGCATGTGGATCATGTTGAAAATATTTTATGTGATAGCTATTTTGTTTAATTTGCTTATGATCCCACATGTAATTATTTTGAGAGAGGAAAATATGGTTGTAGAAATTTTCATCTTACTAAATTACCTCTCGTCATGTTGAGATTGCTATCGTCTCTTTCTTCTTCCTTGCATATGCTAATTTTTGCTTCCTATGATAATTTGATTGCTTATAAAATTCCTATGCATAGGAAGTATGTTAGACTTAGATGTGTTTGTCACATGCTTTATGATGCTCCTTTTGTGCTTCAATTCTTGTCTTTCATGTGATCATCCTTAAAATTATCAATGCCTAGCTAAAAGGCTTTAAAGAAAAAGCGCTTGTTGGGATATAACCCAATATATTCCCTTTATGTTTTTGAATAAATAATTTATCTAGCCTCTGTTTTTGTTGTGTTTTTTGTGTTTAATCAGTGTTGGTGCCAAGTAGAACCATTGGGAAGACATGGGGAAAGTCTTTTTGATCTTGCTGTAAAAAATAGAAACTTTAGCGCTCACGAGAATTGCTGCCATTTTTATTGGAGAGTGCTATTTAGTTAATTATTTTTGCATATGATTAATAGATAAATCCTCACGTCCAGCAATTTATTTTAGAATTTTTGGGGTTCCAGAAGTTTACGTTAGTTACAGATTACTACAGGCTGTTCATTTTTTGATAGATTCTGTTTTTTCGTGTGTTGTTTGCTTATTTTGATGAATCTATGGCTAGTAAAAGAGTTTATAAACCATAGAGAAGTTGGAATAAAGTAGGTTTAACACCAATATAAATAAAGAATGAGTGCATTATAGTACCTTGAAGTGGTGTTTTGTTTTCTTTCACTAACGGAGCTCACGAGATTTTCTTGTTAAGTTTTGTGCTGTGAAGTTTTCAAGTTTTGGGTAAGGATTCGATGGATTATGGAACAAGGAGTGGCAAGAGCATAAGCTTGGGGATGCCCATGGCACCCCAAGGTAAAATACAAGGACACCAAAAGCCTAAGCTTGGGGATGCCCCGTAAGGCATCCCCTCTTTTGTCTTCGTTCATCGACAACTTTACTTGGAGCTATATTTTTATTCGCCACATGATATGTGTTTTGCTTGGAGTGTCTTGTATGATTTGAGTCTTTGATTTTTAATTTACCGCAATCATTGTAACGCCCTCGATGCGGCTATATCTCCCACGTGTCGAGGCACGACTTAGAGGCATAACCGCATTGAAAGCAATGTCGCAAGTTAGGAAATCATCACACATCCCATGTACATAAATAATATAAAGGGGAGGTACAATAGTTGGCTTACACTCGCCACGTCACATCAAAGTATATAAATAACGTACATCATCCAAACTCTCATGGCCCGACTACGGCGCCAAAATAAAAGACAACCCAACAAGCGACATAGGTCCCGATCACCCCAACTGGGCACCACTACTAATCATCAGGAAAAGACACATAGTAACGCTGAGATTCCTCGTCGTACTCCCACTTGAGCTCAAGCGCGCCATCTGGAGCTGTATCATCTGTCCCTGCATCTGGTGTAATAGTAATCTGTGAGCCACAGGGACTCAGCAATCTCGCACCCTCGCGATCAAGACTATTTAAGCTTAATAGGTAGGAAAGGGTTAATGTATGAGTGGAGCTGCAGCAAGCGACTAGCATATATGGTGGCTAACTTATTCGCAAAAGAGAGCGAGAAGAGGAGGCAAAGCACGAGCGAGAAACTAGAGAGCAACCTGCGCAAACATAACTCCAACACCGTGTCCACTTCCCGGACTCCGCCGAGAAGAGGCCATCACGGCAACACACTCACTTGATTCATTTTAATTAATTAAGGTTCAAGTTATCTACAACCGGACATTAACAAATTCCCATCTGCCCATAACCGTGGGCACGGCTTTCAAAAGATCAATCCCTGCAGGGGTGTCCCAACTTAGCCCATAACAAGCGCTCACGGTCAACGAAGGAATAGACCTCCACCCAAGACACACCGATCAGACTCGGTATCTCGGTACAACAAGACATTTCGACAGTTAAAACAAGACCAGCAACACCGCCTGAATGTGCCGACAAATCCCGATAGGAGCTGCACATATCTCGTTCTCAGGGCACACTCAGATGATCTCTCCATACAACTAAAACCAAACCTCGAGTTTCCCCGAGGGGGCGCTGCACAGGACTCTAGTTCGGACCAACACTCAGAGGAGCACTGGCCTGGGGGGGGGGGGGTTAAAATAAGATGACCCTCGGGCTCCGGAAACCCAAGGGAAAAGAGGCTAGGTGGCAAATGGTAAAACCAATGTTGGGCATTGCTGGAAAAGCTTTAATCAAGGCGAACTATCAAGGGGTTCCCATTATAGCCCAACCGCGTAAGGGACGCAACAATCCGGGAACATAACACCGATATGACGGAAACTAGGGCGGCAAGAGTGGAACAAAACACTAGGCGAGAGGCCGAGCCTTCCACCCTTTACCAAGTATATAGATGCATTAAGATAACCTAGCAATATAATGATATCCCAACAAGTAAATAAATGTTCCAACAAGGAACGGCTCCAATCGTCACCTGCAACTAACAACGCTATAAGAGGGGCTGAGCAAAGTGATAACATAGCCAATCAACGGTTTGCTAGGAAAATGGTGGGTTAGAGGCTCAATCATGGCAATTGGGAGGCTGACAAGCAAGTGGTAGGCATCGTAGCATTGGCATAGCAAAAGAGCGAGCAAACTAGCATAGCAAAGATAGTAATGATTTCGAGGGTATGATCATCTTGCCTGCACAGTTGTCAGAGTTGACTGGATCCTCAAAAGCAAACTCAACGGGCTCCTCGTTAGCGAACTCGTCTCCCGGCTCTACCCAACAACACAAACAAGCAACAAGGATACAATCAACCACGTGCAAGGACAAACAATAAGATGCAAAGATGGTATGCCATGCGGGATGCGATGCGGGATGCAAAATGCAAGACGTGATAGGAAATGCATGAACCTGGCCTCAACTTGGAAAACCAAGTGTGCCACTGGATAGAGGGGATGAAATCGCTTGAAAACGATATAAAGATCATAGGAATCGGAGCTACGGTTTGGAAATGGCAAGCGTTTTAAGAAATGAACCGGTCTGCGATTTACAGCAAGTAGGCATCTAAATGCAACGAAATGAACATGCTACTGGCACCAAACATGAGAACAAAATACATGGCAGGGATGTACACAAGATGCTTAACAAAACACTAGCACTGAGCCACGGCCAAATTCATCCATTATGAGGTTCAAACAAGCATGGCAAAAACGTAAACGCAAAACATATTTCAGACTTTGTGAAATTAACACTAGTCTGAAATTTCAGACCACGATGCCCTCTTCAGAGCAGCAAAACAACATGATACATGATCTGATTATGACAAGTAAGAACATGGCATGGAGCTACTCAACAAGCTTAACAAAACACCCAAAGTGACCTGGGGCCAAAAGGGTTCACAAAATACTCTAACGAGCACACGAACATAGCTCACGCACAATCAGGTTTCAGACTTAGTGAAAACTGAGACATGCTGAAATTTAACTCACGAAGGCATGTAAACGAGCTCGATGCACTCACTACGGTGCAAGTCATGGCAAGGCAAGCATATATCCATAAAGAAAGCACAAAATTCTAGCTAGACATGGCAAGAACAATGGCATAACATGCACGGATCACTAACAATAGCATCGGCAAAATCGCAAACAAGTTGACGATCTGCCCAGATTTACCACGAAGCAAAAGTAGAGCTCGATTGACTCAAGCTAGAGCACTCCACATATGCAAATAAAGACATGGATGGATAGAGCAAAACATGAGTAACAGAACTCCATTACTAATCATCCTCAAAAGAGGCACGGATCACTAGGAAACAAGCTGAACATATGGCATTATGAACTAAAATATCCAGACTTAGTGAAAACAACTAAGTCTCTGAAAACAGATCTACCAAGTGCCTCACTTTGCAAGCTTGCACAAGTCACCACACACATCCTAAAAATGCATGGTTGGCACCTCTGGAAAGAAGACAAAATGCTTAACAATTCATCCCAAAGACTCATAGGCATATCATGCACACGATAATCATGGCAAAAATGACAAAAGTCTATGATGAACTAACGGATCTGCAACTAAACTCATGAAGCCTCCTTCTAGCAGCATTTCGGGCATCAAGATGAACTCAAATGAAAATGATGCAATGGAATGAAATTATTTACATGTCGAGACGAACATTTTGATATATTATATGCCCAAAACGGAGCTACGGATGCGGAGATATGACATGATGAACATAGCCAAAATAACTAGGGACTTTGGGAAAAAGAGAGAGGTCAACCCCTAGGGTTTACTGTAGCGGTTCAGATCTGGATCGCGGCGCAGAAGCCGAGGTTCACCGGCGCCAGAGTTGGAGCTCGGGGAGTCCGCCGGAGGGAGGGAGAGACGGCGAGGTCGCCGGAGCTCGGGGGAGAGGCGGAGTCGGTGGTGGCGGCGGTCAGTCACCGCGCCGGCGTGGTCCGACGGCGCGTCGGGCGACGGGGACGGCTCACCGGAGTCGGCGCCCTGGAGATGGCGCTCGCCGGCGGCGGTGGTGCGGCGGCCGGGTCGAGCGGACACGGGCAGTGCTCGGGGAGGACGAGGGCGGCGCGCGGGAGGCGGGGCGCGGCCCGGTGGCGCGAGTGGAGAGGGCCCGCCCTGGGTCGGGACGGGCCGGCGGCGGCGGTGGGAGGAGCTTGCCACGTGTCGGCCCCTCAGTGGCTGCGGGCGGCGGCGGACGAGGTGTCTGGCGCGGCGGACATGTCCGGTGCACGGAGGAGACGATTTTAGGGTTTCGGGGGGAAGGAGAACGAGAATTTGAGGAGGGGGTCTATATATAGGCATAGGAGGAGCTAGGAGAGTCCAAATGAGGTGCGGTTTTCGGCCACGTGATCGTGATCGAACGCTCTAGGACATGGAGCAGAGTTTGGTGGCTTTTGGGCCAAATTGGAGGGGTGTTGGGCTGCAACACAGGCGAGGCCTTTTCGGTCCCTCGGTTAACCGTTGGAGTATCAAACGAAGTCCAAATGGTACGAAACTTGACATGCGGTCTACCAGTAGTAAACCAAGGCCGCTTGGCAAGTCTCGGTCCAATCCGGAAATGTTTAATCTCCAAACACGAAAGAAAGCTAGAATTGACCACCGGTGGAGAACGAAGCGCCGGAATGCAAAACAGACAACGGGGAAAATGCTCGAATGCATGAGATGAACATGTATGCAAATGCAATGCACGTGATGACATGATATGAGATGCATGAAAACGAAAAGAACACACGGAGACAAAGACCCAAACCCGAGAAATAAATATAACTTAACGCCGGAAACGGCAAGAGTTGGAGTACAAATTGGGAAAGTTAATATCTGGGGCGTTACAATCATCCTTTCTGTACACACCTTTTGAGAGAGACACACATGAATTGGAATTTATAGAATACTCTATGTGCTTCACTTATATCTTTTGAGTTATATAGTTTTTGCTCTAGTGCTTCACTTATATCTTTTAGAGCACGACGGTGGTTTTATTTTATAGAAATAATTGATCTCTCATGCTTCAGTTATATTATTTTGAGAGTCCTTTAGAACAACATGGCAATAATAATAAAAAATCATGTAAGTGCATTGAATACTAAGAGAAGTTTGATACTTGATGATTATTTTGAGATATGGAGACGGTGATATTAGAGTCATGCTAGATGAGTAGTTGTGAATTTGAGAAATAATTGTGTTGAAGTTTATGATTCCCGTAGCATGCACGTATGGTGAACCGTTATGTGATGAAGTCGGAGCATGATTTATTTATTGATTACCTTCCTTATGAGTGGCGGTCGGGGACGAGCGATGGTCTTTTCCTACCAACCTATCCCCCTAGGAGCATGCACGTAGTACTTTGTTTCGATAACTAAGAGATTTTTGCAATAAGTATGTGAGTTCTTTATGAATAATGTTGAGTCCATGGATTATACGCACCCTCATCCTTCCACAATTACTAGCCTCTCTAGTACCGCGCAACTTTCGCCGGTACCATAAACCCACCATATACCTTCCTCAAAACAGCCACCATACCTACTTATCATGGCATTTCCATAGCCATTCCGAGATATATTGCCATGCAACTTTCCACCATTCCGTTTGCTATGGCACGCTTCATCATTGTCATATTGCTTTGCATGATCATGTAGTTGACATCGTATTTGTGGCAAAGCCACCGTTCATAATTCTTTCATACGTGTCACTCTTGATTCATTGCATATCCCGGTACACCGCCGGAGGCATTCACATAGAGTCATATTTTGTTCTAAGTATTGAGTTGTAAGTAAAAAGAAGTGTGATGATCATCATTATTAGAGCATTGTCCTAGTGAGGAAAGGATGATGGAGACCATGATTCCCCCACATGTCGGGATGATATTCCAGACGAAAAAAAAGAAAAAGAAAAGAGGCCAAAAGAAAAAAAAGAAAATAAGGCCCCAAAAAAATGAGAGAAAAAGAGAGAAGGTACAATGTTACTATCCTTTTTCCACACTTGTGCTTCAAAGTAGCACCATGATCTTCATGATAGAGAGCCTCCTATGTTGTCACTTTCATAAACTAGTGGGAATTTTACATTATAGAACTTGGCTTGTATATTCCAATGATGGGCTTCCTCAAATTGCCCTAGGTCTTCGTGAGCAAGCAAGTTGGATGCACACCCACTTAGTTTCTTTTGTTGAGCTTTCATACACTTATAGCTCTAGTGCATCCGTTGCATGGCAATCCCTACTCACTCACATTGATATCTATTGATGGGCATCTCCATATCCCGTTGATACGCCTAGTTGATGTGAGACTATCTTCTCCTTTTTTGTCTTCGCCACAACCACCATTCTATTCCAGCATAGTGCTATATCCATGGCTCACGCTCATATATTGCATGAAGATTGAAAAAGTTTGAGAACATCAAAAGTATGAAACAATTGCTTGGCTTGTCATCAGGGTTGTGCATGATTTAATACTTTGTGTGATGAAGATAGAGCATAGCCAGACTATATGATTTTGTAGGGATAACTTTCTTTGGCCATGTTATTTTGAGAAGACATGATTGCTTCGTTAGTATGCTTGAAATATTATTATTTCTATGTCAATATTAAACTTTTATCTTGAATCTTTCGGATCTGAACATTCATGCCACAATAAAGAAAAATTACATTGAGAAATATGTTAGGAAGCATTCCACATCAAAAATTCTTTTTTTATCATTTACCTACTCGAGGACGAGCAGGAATTAAGCTTGGGGCTGCTGATACGTCTCCAACGTATCTATAATTTTTGATCGCTCCATGCTATTATATTGTCTATTTTGGATGTTATTAGGCTTATTTTTACACTTTCATTATATCTTTGGGACTAACTTATTAATCGGAGGCCCAACCCAAATTGTTGTTTTTTTTGCATATTTTAGAGTTTCGCCGAAAAGGAATATCAAACGGAGTCCAAATGGAATAAAACCTTCGGGAGCGTTATTTTTGGAACAAACATGATCCAGGAGACTTGGAGTGGATGTCAAGCAATCAACGAGGCGGCCACGAGGCAGGGGGCGCGCCCTCCACTCTTGTGGGCCCCTTGTTGCTCCATTGATGTACTTCTTCCTCCTATATATATCCACGTACCCCCCAAACATACAGGAGCACCACGAAAACCTAATTCCACCACCGCAACCTTCTGTACCCAAGAGATCCCATCTTGGGGCCTTATCCGGAGCTCCGCCGGAGGGGGCATTGATCACGGAGTGCCTCTACATCAACTCCATGGCTTCTGCGGTGACGTGTGAGTAGTTTACCTCAGACCTTCGGGTCCATAGCTAGTAGCTAGATGGCTTCTTCTCTCTCTTTAGATCTCAATACAAAGTTCTCCTCGATTCTCTTGGAGATCTATTCGATGTAATCTTCTTTTGCGATGTGTGTGTCGAGATCCGATGAATTGTGGGTTTATGATTAAGTTTATCTATGAAAAATATTTGAATCTTCTCTGAATTCTTTTATGTATGATTGGTTTATCTTTGCAAGTCTCTTCGAATTATCAGTTTGGTTTGGCCTACCAGATTGATCTTTCTTGCAATGGGAGAAGTGCTTAGCTTTGGGTTCAATCTTGGGGTGCTCGATCCCAGTGACATAAAGGGAAATGACACGTATTGTATTGTTGCCATCGAGGATAAAAGGGGGGTTTATATCATATTGATTGAGTTTATCCCTCTACATCATGTCATCTTACCTAATGTGTTACTCTGTTCTTATGAACTTAATACTCTAGATGCATGCTGGATAGCGGTCGATGTGTGGAGTAATAGTAGTACATGCAGAATCGTTTTGGTCTACTTGTCTCGGACATGATGCCTATATACATGATCATACCTAGATATTCTCATAATTATTCGCTTTTCTATCAATTTCTCGACAGTAATTTGTTCACCCATCGTAATACTTATGCTATCTTGAGAGAAGCCACTTGTGAAACCTATGGCCCCCGGGTCTATTTTCCATCATATAAGTTTCCAATCTATTTTATTTTGCAATCTTTATTTTCAATCTATATCACAGAAATACCAAAAATAGTTATCTTATTATTATTATTATCTCTATCAGATCTCACTCTCGTAAGTGATCGTGAAGGGCTTGACAACCCCTTTATCGCGTTGGTTGCGAGGTTCTTATTTGTTTGTGTAGGTACGAGGGACTTGCGTGTGGCCTCCTACTGGATTGATACCTTGGTTCTCAAAAACTGAGGGAAATACTTATGCTACTTTGCTGCATCACCCTTTCCTCTTCAAGGGAAAACCAACTTAGTTCTTAAGAGGTAGCAAGTACTCATATCAATAAGGAATTCCTTCTTTTTCGGAAGCCCATTCGGACAGTACTCCAAAGTTAAGCATGCTCAGCTTGGAGTAATTTCAGGATGGGTGACCGACTGGGAAGTTGCTCCTAGGTGCACACGAGAGAAGACAAAGTGCATAGAAAAGACTAGTATTGATCTGTGGGGCCAGTCTAGATCCCGCGAGGAGTAACAACCACCGGCGGGTGTGTCTGGGGCATTACAAGTTGGTATCAGAGCCGACCCTCGCGGTTACACGGATGTTTGCGGACATGTGCGCGGCCATGTGGTGCATGATGTTTGTGACCCGTCGTGGCACACGGCATGGCACATGTGCCGGACTGGAAGCACACACGTATGTGCCAAGAGGGAACGTTCCTGTGGCCTGACGAGGATGTCAGTTCCTCGGAGTGGGGGTGTATGTGATAGCCTGGCTTAATACGGATGATATACTACTCATATCAATAAGGAATTCCTTCTTTTCCAAAATCCCATTGGGACAAAACTCCAAAGTTAAGCGTGGTCAGCTTGGAGTAATTTCAGGATGGGTGACCGACTGGGAAGTTGTTCTCGGGTGCGGAGGACAAAGTGCACAGAAAAGACTAGTATTGATCTAGGAGGCCAGTCTAGATCCCGCCAGGAGTAACGACCGCCGGTGGGTGTGTCCGGGGCGTCACACATACGCTGTTCCCTTTGTCATCGGTATGTTACTTGCCCTAGGTTCGATCGTCGGTATCTCAATACCAATTCAATCTCGTTACCGGCAAGTCTCTTTACTCATTCCATAACGCATCATCCCGCAACTAACTCATTAGTTACATTGCTTGAAAGGCTTATAGTGATGTTCATTACCGTGTTGGCCCAAAGATACCTCTTCGATACTCGGAGTGACAAATCCTAATCTCGATCTATGCCAACTCAACAAACACCATCGGAGACACCTGTAGAGCATCTTTATAGGCACCCAGTTACGTTGTGACGTTTGATAGCACACTAAGTGTTCCTCCGGTATTCGGGAGTTGCATGATCTCATAGTCATAGGAACATGTATAAGTTATGGTGAAAGCAATAGCAACAAACTAAACGATCATCATGCTAAACTAACGGATGGGTCAAGTCAATCACATCATTCTATAATGATGTGATCCTGTTAATCAAATGGCAACTCATGTCTATGGTCAGGAAACATAACCATCATTGATTCAATGAGCTAATCAAGTAGAGGCATACTAGTGGCACTCTGTTTGTCTATGTATTCACACATGTACTAAGTTTTCGGTTAATACAATTCTAGCATGAATAATAAACATTTATCATGATATAAGGAAATATAAATAACAACTTTATTATTGCCTCTAGGGCATATTTCCTCCAGTCTCCCACTTGCACTAGAGTCAATAATCTAGATTACATTGTAATGATTCTAACAACCATGGAGTCTTGGTGCTGATCATGTTTTGCTCGTGAGAGAGGCTTAGTCAACGAGTCTGCAACATTCATATCCGTATGTATCTTGCAAATCTCTATGTCTCCCTCCTTGACTTGATCATGGATGGAATTGAAGCGTCTCTTGATGTGTTTGGTTCTCTTGTGAAATCTGGATTCCTTCGCCAAGGCAATTGCTCCAGTATTGTCACAAAAGATTTTCATTGGACCCGCTGCACTAGCTATTACACCTAGATCGGATATGAACTCCTTCATCCAGACTCCTTCATTTGCTGCTTCCGAAGTAGCTATGTACTCCGCTTCACACGTAGATCCCGCCATGACGCTCTGCTTGGAACTGCACCAACTGACAGCTCCACCATTTAATAAAAATACGTATCCAGTTTGTGACTTAGAGTCATCCGGATAAGTGTCAAAGCTTGCATCGACGTAACCGTTTACGACGAGCTCTTTGTCACCTCCATAAACGAGAAACATATCCTTAGTCCTTTTCAAGCATTTCAGGATGTTCTTGACCGCTGTCCAGTGATCCATTCCTGGATTACTTTGGTACCTCCCTGCTAAACTAATAGCAAGGCACACATCAGGTCTGGTACACAACATTGCATACAT
This sequence comes from Triticum monococcum, assembly GCA_034509565.1. Classification (NCBI taxonomy): domain Eukaryota; kingdom Viridiplantae; phylum Streptophyta; class Magnoliopsida; order Poales; family Poaceae; genus Triticum; species Triticum monococcum. The sequence goes on along the minus strand of CM067843.1, from coordinate 253,716,650 downwards.
GATAGAACCTATGGCTGAAGCATAGGGAATGACTTTCATTTTCTCTTTATCTTCTGCAGTGGTCGGGCATTGAGTCTGACTCAACTTCACACCTTGTAACACAGACAAGAACCCTTTCTTTGCTTGATCCATTTTGAACTTCTTCAAAACTTTATCAAGGTATGTGCTTTGTGAAAGTCCAATTAAGTGTCTTGATCTAACTCTATAGATCTTGATGCCCAATATATAAGCAGCTTCACCGAGGTCTTTCATGGAAAAATTCTTATTCAAGTATCCTTTTATGCTATTCAGAAATTTAGTATCATTTCCGATCAACAATATGTCATCTACATATAATATCAGAAATGCTACAGAGCTCCCACTCACTTTCTTGTAAATACAGGCTTCTCCAAAAGTCTATATAAAACCATATGCTTTGATCACACTATCAAAGCATATATTCCAACTCCGAGAGGCTTGCACCAGTCCATAAATAGATTGCTGGAGCTTTCACACTTTGTTAGCACCTTTTGGATCGACAAAACCTTCTGGTTGCATCATATACAACTCTTCTTTAAGATATCCATTAAGGAATGCATTTTTGACATCCATTTGCTAAATTTCATAATCATAAAAATGCGGCAATTTCTAACATGATTCGGATAGACTTAAGCATCGCTACGGGTGAGAAGGTCTCATCATAGTCAACTCCTTGAACTTGTCAAAAACCTTTTGCAACAAGTCTTGCTTTGTAGACAGTAACATTACCGTCAACGTCAGTCTTCTTCTTGAAGATCCATTTATTCTCTATGGCCTGCCAATCATTGGGCAAGTCAACCAAAGTCCATAATTTGTTCTCATACATAGATCCCATCTCAGATTTCATGGCCTCAAGCCATTCTGTGGAATCTGGGCTCATCATCGCTTCCTCATAGTTTGTAGGTTCGTCATGGTCAAGTAACATGACCTCCAGAATAGGATTTCCGTACCACTCTGGTGCGGATCTTACTCTGGTTGACCTACGAGGTTCGATAGTAACTTGATCAAAAGCTTCATGATCATCATCATTAGCTTCCTCACTTACTGGTGTAGGAATCACTGGAACTGATTTCAGTGTTTTAGTACTTTCCAATAAGGGAGAAGGTACAATTACGTCATCAAGTTCTACTTTCCTCCCACTCACTTCTTTCGAGAGAAACTCCTTCTCTAGAAAGGATCCATTCTTTGCAACGAATGTCTTGCCTTCGGATCTGTGATAGAAGGTGTACCCAACAGTCTCCTTTAGGTATCCTATGAAGACACATTTATCCAATGTGGGTTCGAGCTTACCAGGTTGAAGCTTTTTCACATAAGCATCGCAGCCCCAAACTTTAAGAAACGACAACTTTGGTTTCTTGCCAAACAAGAGTTCATAAGGTGTCGTCTCAACGGATTTTGATGGTACCCTATTTAACGTGAATGCAGCCGTCTCTAAAGCACAACCCCAAAACGATAGCGGTAAATCAGTGAGAGACATCATAAATCGCACCATATCTAATAAAGTGCGGTTACGACGTTCGGACACACCATTACGTTGTGGTGTTCTAGGTGACGTGACTTGCGAAACTATTCCGCATTGTTTCAAATGAAGACCAAACTCATAACTCAAATATTCACCTCCACGATCAGATCGTAGAAACTTTATTTTCTTGTTACGATGATTTTCCACTTCACTATGAAATTCTTTGAACTTTTCAAATGTTTCAGACTTATGTTTCATCAAGTAGATATACCCATATCTTGTCAAATCATCTGTGAAGGTAAGAAAATAACGATATCCGCCGCGAGCCTCAATTTTTATTGGACCACATACATCAGTATGTATGATTTCCAATAACTCTGTTGCTCGCTCCATTGTTACGGAGAACGGAGTTTTAGTCATCTTGCCCATGAGGCATGGTTCGCAAGTACCAAGTGATTCATAATCAAGTGATTCCAGAAGTCCATCCGAATGGAGTTTCTTCATGCGCTTTACACAAATATGACCTAAATGGCAGTGCCACAAATAAGTTGCACTATCATTATCAACTCTGCATCTTTTGGCTTCAATACTATGAACATGTGTATCACTACTATCAAGATTTAGTAAAAATAGACCACTCATCAAGGGTGCATGACCATAAAAGATATTACTCATATAAATAGAACAACCATTATTCTCTGATTTAAATGAATAACCGTCTCGCATCAAACAAGATCTAGATATAATGTTCATGCTCAACGCTGACACCAAATAACAATTATTTAGGTCTAAAACTAATCCTGAAGGTAGATGTAGAGGTAGCGTGCCGCCGGTGATCAGATCGACTTTGGAACCATTTCCCACACGCATCGTCACCTTGTCCTTAGCCAATTTTCGCTTAATCCGTAGCCCCTGTTTCAAGTTGCAAATATTAGCAATAGAACCACTATCAAATACCCAGGCGCTACTGCGAGCATTAGTAAGGTACACATCTATAACATGTATATCAAACATACCTTTCACTTTGCCATCCTTCTCCGCCAAATACTTGGGGCAGTTCCGTCGCCAAATACTTGGGGCAGTTTTGCTTCCAGTGACTAGTCCTTTTGCACTCGAAGCACTCAGTTTCAGGCTTAGGTTTAGACTTGGGTTTCTTCACTTGAGCAGCAACTGGCTTGTTGTTCTTCTTGAAGTTCCCCTTCTTCCCTTTACCCTTTTCTTGAAACTAGTGGTCTTGTTGACCATCAACACTTGATGCTCCTTCTTTATTTCTACCTCCGCAACCTTTAGCATTGCGAAGAGCTCAAGAATAGCCTTATCCATCCCTTGCATATTATAGTTCATCACGAAGCTCTTGTAGCTTGGTGGCAGTGATTGAAGAACTCTGTCAATGACACTATCATCAGGAAGATTAACTCCTAGCTGAGTCAAGTGGTTGTGGTACCTATACATTCTGAGTATATGTTCACTGACAGAACTATTCTCCTCCATTTTGCAGCTGTAGAACTTATTGGAGACTTCATATCTCTCAATCTGGGCATTTGCTTGAAATATTAACTTCAACTCCTGGAACATCTCATATGCTCCATGACGTTCAAAACGTCGTTGAAGTCCCAGTTCTAAGCCGTAAAGCTTGGCACACTGCACTATCGAGTAGTCATCAGCTTTGCTCTGCCAGGTGTTCACAACATCTGGCGTTGGTCGTGCAGCGGGTTTGTCACCTAGCGGTGCTTCCAGGATGTAATTCTTCTGTGCAGCAATGAGGATAATCCTCAAGTTACGGACCCAGTCCGTGTAGTTGCTACCATCATCTTTCAACTTAGCTTTCTCTAGGAACGCATTAAAATTCAACGAAACAACAACACGAGCCATCTATCTACAACAACATAGACATGCAAAATACTATCAGGTAATAAGTTCATGATAAATTAAAGTTCAATTAATCAAATTACTTAAGAACTCCCACTTAGATAGACATCTCTCTAATCATCTAAGTGATCACGTGATCAGTCCGATCATCACGTGAGATGGAGTAGTTTTCAATGGTGAACATCACTATGTTGATCATATCTACTATATGATTCACGCTCGACCTTTCGGTCTCAGTATTCCGAGGCCATATCTTCATATGCTAGGCTCGTCAAGTTTAACCCGAGTATTCTACATGTGCAAAACTGGCTTGCACCCGTTGTATGTGAACGTAGAGCTTATCACACCCGATCATCACGTGGTGTCTCGACACGATGAACTGTAGCAACGATGCATACTCAGGGAGAACACTTGTACCTTGAAATTTAGTGAGAGATCATCTAATGATGCTACCGCTGAACTAAGCAAAATAAGATGCATAAAGGATAAACATCACATGCAATCAAATAAGTGATATGATATGGCCATCAACATCTTGTGCCTTTGATCTCCATCTCCAAAGCACCGTCATGATCACCATCGTCACCGTCTTGACACCTTGATCTCTATCGAAGCATCGTTGTCGTCTCGCAAACTATTGCTTCTACGACTATCGCTACTGCTTAGTGATAAAGTAAAGCAATTACATGGTGATTGCATTTCATACAATAAAACGACAACCATATAGCTCCTGCCAGTTGCCGATAACTCTGTTACAAAACATGATCATCTCATACAATAAAATTTAGCATCATGTCTTGACCATATCACACCACAACATGCCCTACAAAAACAAGTTAGATGTCCTCTAGTTTGTTGTTGCAAGTTTTACATGGCTGCTACGGGCTGAGCAAGAACCGTTCTTACCTACGCATCAAAAACCACAACGCGGTATAGTGATTGCTTTTTGATCTTCAGAAAGAACCCTGTTCATTGAATCCGATTCAACTATAGTTGGAGAAACTGACACCCACTAGCCACCTGTGCGTGAAGCACGTCGGTAGAACCAGTCTCACGTAAGCGTACGCGTAATGTTGGTCTGAGCCGCTTCATCCAACAATACCGCTGAATCAACAATCAACTAGTGACGGCAAGCAATATGCATATACCCATGCCCAAAACTCCTTTGTGTTCTACTCATGCATATAACATCTACACATAGACCTGGCTCGGATGCCACTATTGGGGAACACAGTAATTTCAAAAAAATTCCTACGCACACGCAAGATCTATCTAGGTGATGCATAGCAACGAGAGGGAAGAGTGTTGTCTACGTACCCTTGTAGACCGTAAGTGGAAGCGTTATGATAACGCAGTTGATGTAGTCGTACGTCTTCACGATCTGACCGATCCTAGTACCGAAAGTATGACACCTCCATGATCTGCACACGTTTAGCTCAATGACGTCCCACGAACTCTTGATCCAGCTGAGTGTCAAGGGAGAGCTTCGTCAGCACGACGGCTGATACATCCATTTTGCATCATGCTTTCATATCAATATTTATTGCATTATGGGCTGTTATTACACATTATATCATAATACTTATGACTATTCTCTCTTATTTTACAAGGTTTACATGAAGAGGGAGAATGCCGGCAGCTAGAATTCTGGGCTGGAAAAGGAGCAAATATTAGAGACCTATTCTGCACAACTCCAAAAGTCCTGAAACTTCTCGGAGGCACGTTTTTGAATATATAAAAAATACTGGCGAAAGAATCAACCAGAGGGGGCCCACACCCTGGCCACGAGGGTGAGGGGCGCGCCCTACCCCCTGGGCATGCCCCCTTGTCTCGTGGGCCCCCTGGCAGGCCTCCGGTGCCCATCTTCTGCTGTATGAAGTATTTCCTCCAAAAAAAATTTATAAGCAAGCTCACGGGACGAAACTCTACCGCCACGAGGCGGAACCTTGGCGGAACCAATTTAGGGCTCCGGCGGAGCTGTTCTGCCAGGGAAACATCCCTCCGGGAGGGGGAAATCATCACCATTGATCCTCTCAGCGGGAGGGGGTCAATCTCCATCAACATCTTCACCAGCACCATCTCCTCTCAAACCCTAGTTCATCTCTTGTATCCAATCTTTGTCCCAAAACCTTAGATTGGTACCTGTGGGTTGCTAGTAGTGTTGATTACTCCTTGTAGTTTATGCTAGTTGGTTTATTCGGTGGAAGATCATATGTTCAGATCCTTTATGCATATTAATACCCCTCTGATTATGAACATGAATATGATTTGTGAGTAGTTACATTTGTTCCTGACGACATGGGAGAAGTCTTGCTATAAGTTGTCATGTGAATTTGGTATTCGTTCGATATTTTGATGAGATGTATGTTGTCTTTCCTCTAGTGGTGTCATGTGAACATCGACTACATGCACTTCACCATTGTTTGGGCCTAGGGGAAGGCATTGGGAAGTAATAAGTAGATGATGGGTTGCTAGAGTGACAAAAGCTTAAACCCTAGTTTATGAGTTGCTTCGTAAGGGGATGATTTGGATCCATATGTTTCATGCTATGGTTAGGTTTACCTTAATACTTCTTTTGTAGTTGCGGATGCTTGCAAGAGGGGTTAATCATAAGTGGGATGCTTGTCCAAGGAAGGGCAGTACCCAAGCACCGGCCACCCACATATCAAATTATCAAAGTACTGAACGCGAATCATATGAGCGTGATGAAAACTAGCTTGACGATAATTCCCATGTGTCCTCGGGAGCGCTTTCCTTTGTATAAGAGTTTGTCCAGGCTTGTCCTTTGCTACAAAAAGGATTGGGCCATCTTGCTGCACCTTATTTACTTTTATTACTTGTTACCCGTTACAAATTACCTTATCAGAAAACTATTCGTTACCGATAATTTCAGTGCTTGTAGAGAATACCTTACTGAAAACTGCTTATCATTTCCTTCTGCTCCTCGTTGGGTTCGACACTCTTACTTATCGAAAGGACTACGATAGATACCCTATACTTGTGGGTCATCAACAGCGTGATGACGGTGATGATGAAGCTACCTGCGCAGGGCTTCGCCTAAGCACTACAATGATATAATTGAGGTGGATTATGGTGGAGGAGGGCACCGCACACGGCTAAGACAATGATCAACTTGTGTGTCTACGGGGTTCCCCCTCCCCCATATATAAAGGAGTGGAGGAGGGGGAGGGCTGGTCCTCTATGGCGTGCCCTAGGGGAGTCCTACTCCCACCGGGAGTATAATTCCCCCTTCCAAGTAGTAGGAGTAGGAGAGAAGGAACGGGAGGAGAGAGGGAAGGAAAGGGGGGCACCCAATTCGGATTGGCCTAGGGGGGCGTGCCTCACACCTTTTCCCTTCCTCTCCTCTATTCCACTAAGGCCCAATAAGGCCCATATACTCCCCGGGGGGTTCCGGTAACCTCCAAGTACTCCGGAAAATGCCCGAACTCATACGGAACCATTCCGATGTCTAAACATAGGCTTCCAATATATCGATCTTTATGTCTCGACCATTTCGAGACTCCTCGTCATGTCCGTGATCATATCCGGGACTCTGAACTACCTTCGGTACATCAAAACACATAAACTCATAATACCGATCGTCACCGAACGTTGAGCGTGCGGACCCTATGGGTTTGAGAACTATGTAGACATGACCGAGACTCATCTCCGGTCAATAACCAATAGCAGAACCTGGATGCTCATATTGGTTCCTACATATTCTATGAAGATCTTTATTGGCCAAACGGCACAACAACATACGTTGTTCCCTTTGTCATCGGTATGTTACTTGCCCTAGGTTCGATCGTCGGTATCTCAATACCAATTCAATCTCGTTACCGGCAAGTCTCTTTACTCATTCCATAACGCATCATCCCGCAACTAACTCATTAGTTACATTGCTTGAAAGGCTTATAGTGATGTTCATTACCGTGTTGGCCCAAAGATACCTCTTCGATACTCGGAGTGACAAATCCTAATCTCGATCTATGCCAACTCAACAAACACCATCGGAGACACCTGTAGAGCATCTTTATAGGCACCCAGTTACGTTGTGACGTTTGATAGCACACTAAGTGTTCCTCCGGTATTCGGGAGTTGCATGATCTCATAGTCATAGGAACATGTATAAGTTATGGTGAAAGCAATAGCAACAAACTAAACGATCATCATGCTAAACTAACGGATGGGTCAAGTCAATCACATCATTCTATAATGATGTGATCCTGTTAATCAAATGGCAACTCATGTCTATGGTCAGGAAACATAACCATCATTGATTCAATGAGCTAATCAAGTAGAGGCATACTAGTGGCACTCTGTTTGTCTATGTATTCACACATGTACTAAGTTTTCGGTTAATACAATTCTAGCATGAATATTAAACATTTATCATGATATAAGGAAATATAAATAACAACTTTATTATTGCCTCTAGGGCATATTTCCTTCAGAAGAACCAAAATGGGCATTGCATGCTAAGGTTCTCAAGGTTGTCCAAGGGGATGACAATACACAATTTTTTTACATGATCGTGAATGGTAAACATAGGAAGAAGAAAATCATCCAACTTGAACAGGACGAAGGGACCGTGGTGGTTCATGAGAACCTCAAGTCGTATATTTCCAACTATTATAAACAACTATTAGGGCCTCCAGTAGAGAATATAGTTTCCCTGGATGAGTTTGTTATTGGAGATATCCCTTAACTCCGGTGAGAGGAAAATGAGATTCTATCTGAACCGTTTACTGAGAAAGAGGTTCTCGATGCAATATCACAAATGAAACTGAATAAAGCACTGGTACTAGATGGGTTCCCTGCGGAATTCTATAGGAAATGTTGGCATATTATTAAGGATGATCTTATGCCTATGTTTCATGATTGTTTCTATGGTCGCCTAGAACTCTTTCATCTTAAATTTGGTATGATTATGCTATTGCCAAAGAAAGAAGAAGCGGTTCGTGTCGAGCATTTCAGGGCAAGTTGTCTTCTGAATGAGAGTTTCAAAATATTCACGAAAGTGGGTACTAATAGACTGACACGGATCGCCCATTCAGTGGTGCAACCGAGTCACGCGGCTTTCATGCCGGGGAGACATATCCTAGAAGGGGTTGTTGTCTTACATGAAAGTCTCCATGAAATTCATTCGAAGAAACTAGAATGGGTTATCTTCATAGTGGATTTCCAGAAGGCGTATGATAAAGTTAAGTGGCCTTTCCTTCAACAGGCAATGCGCATGAAGGGTTTTAATGAGACATGGCGGAACCAGGTGGGTTCTCTAGTCCAAAAAGGCAGTGTCAGAATAAAGGTTAATGATGATATCATACACTATTTTCAGACTCATAAGGGCTTGAGACAAGGTGATTCGATGTCTCCCCTCTTATTTAATATAGTGGTGGATATGTTGACCGTTCTTATCAGTAGAGCCAAGGAGAACGGCCAAGTTGGTAGACTTGTTCCTCATCTAGTTGATGAGGAGTATCCGTCTTACAGTATGTCGATGACACTATTCTTTTCATGGAGTATGACCTTGGAAAGGCTCAGAATATGAACTGTTGTTATGCCTCTTTGAACAATTGTCGGGACTAAAAAATAATTTTCACAAGAGCAAATTGTTCTGCTTTGGTAGGATTAAAGAGGAGCAAGATGTATATGGACAATTGTTCGGATGTGAATTAGGATCTCCACCCTTCAGTTATTTGGGCACACCGATTCATCATCGCAAACTTTCTAACAAAGAATGAAAATGCATCGAAGATCAAATTGAAAAAAAAGCTTAGCTGCTGGAAGGGAAAGCTAATGTCGTATGGAGGTTGGTTAGTGCTCATTAATTCAGTTTAACTAGTTTGCCGATGTTCATGTTATCATTCTTCAAAGTACCGAAAGGGGTACGGAAGAGACTAGACTTTTTCGATCTCGATTTTTCTGGTAGTCAGATGAGGCTAAGAAGAAGTGTCGCCTGGCGAGATGTGATATCATTTGCCGACCTAAGGACTAGGGGGTCTCGGAATTGAGAACCTGGAAATTAAAAATAAATGCCTTATGAGTAAATGGCTGTATATGTTATTAGTAGAGACTACTGGTTTGTGGGCACAGATATTACGCAACAAATATTTGCAATTTAAAACTCTTGCCCAAGTTACCGCGAGACCTAATGATTTGCCATTCTGGAAGGGGCTGATGAGAACGAAAGATTTGTTCTTTTGTAGGGTCAAATTTTTTGTTGGCAATGGAATGACAATAAGGTTTTGGGAGGATACGTGGTTAAGGGAGATGCCTCTAGCCACACAGGACCCCACCTTATTGTTGGGAAACGTTGCATGGAAAACAGAAAAAAATTCTACGCACACGCAATGATCTATCCATGGAGATGCATAGCAACGAGGGGGAGAGTGTGTCTACGTACCCTCGTAGATCGAAAGAGGAAGCGTTTGACAACACGGTTGATGTAGTCAAACTTCTTCTAGCTCCGACCGATCAAGTACCGAACATACGACACCTCCGAGTTCTGCACACGTTCAGCTCAGTGACGTCCCTCGCCTTGTTGATCCAGCAAGATGTCAAGGTAGTAGATGAGTTCTGTCAGCACGACGGCGTGGTGACGGTGATGGTGAAGTGATCTGCGCAGGGCTTCGCCTAAGCACCGTGAGAATATGACCGGAGGTGTAAACTGTGGAAGGGGGCGCCACACACAGCTAACAATTGATGTTGTGTGTTCTAGGTGCCCCCTCCCCTCATACATATAGGTGGGAGAGGAGGAGAGGCAGCCAGGGGGCGCCCCAAGTAGGATCCGAATCCTACTTGGGGTTTCCCCAAGTGGCGCCCCCTTCCTTATTTTGATGGAGAAGAAAGGGAAGGGGGCCGAACCCCCCTTTTTCCTTGTCCTATTCGTTCATCTACCATAGGGGGAGGGCCACCCCTTGTGGGCTGGTGTGCTCCCTTCTCATGGCCCATATGATCCATATATTCCCCCCGGGGGTTCCGGTAACCCCTCCGGTACTCTGATAAATGCCCGATACATTCCGGAACACTTCTGGTGTGTGAATACTATCGCCCTATATATCAATCTTTACCTATCGACCATTTAGAGATCTCATCCGGGACTCCGAACAACATTCGGTCACCGAATCACATAACTCATATAATACAAATCGTCATTGAACGTTAAGCATGCGGACCCTACGGGTTCGAGAACTATGTAGACATGACCGAGACACTTCTCTTGTCAACAACTAATAGTGGAACCTGGATGCTTATATTGGCTCCTACATATTCTACAAAGATCTTTATCGGTCGAACCGTTATGATGACATATGTTATTCCCTTGTCTATCGGTATGTTACTTGCCCGAGATTCTATCATCGGTATCTGCATACCTAGTTCAATATCGTCACCGGCAAGTCTCTTTACTCATTTTGTAACACATCACCTCATGACCAACTCCTTATTCGTTTGCTTGCAAGCTTATGATGTGTATTACCGAGAGGGCCCAGAGATAGCTCTCCGATATTTGGAGTGACAAATCCTAATCTCGATCTATGCCAACTCAACAAACACCTCCGGAGACACCTGTAGAGAATATTTATGATCACCCAGTCATGTTGTGACATTCGATAGCACACAAGGCATTCCTCTGGTATTCAGGAGTTGCATAATGTCATAGTCGAAGAAATATGTATTTGACATGAAGAAAGCAATAGCAATAAAACTGAATGGTCATTATGCTAAGCTAACAGATGGGTCTTGTCCATCACATAATTCTCCTAATGATGTGATCCCATTATCACATGACAACTCATGTCCATGGTTAGGAAACCTTGACCACCTTTGATCAACGAGCTAGTCTAGTAGAGGTTCACTAGGGACACGGTGTTTCTTGATGTATTCACACATGTATTAAGGTTTTAGATCAATACAATTCTAGCATGAATAATAAACCTTTATCATGAATAAGGAAATATAAAATAACAACTTTATTCTTGCCTCTAGGGCATATTTCCTTCAGTCTCCCACTTGCACTAGAGTCAATAATCTAGTTCACATTGCCATGTGATTAACACCCATTGTTCACATCGCCAAGTGACCAACACCCAAAGAGTTTACTAGAGTCAATAATCTAGTTCACATCACCATGTGATTAACACCCAAAGAGTACTAAGGTGTGATCATGTTTTGCTTGTGAGAGAGGTTTAGTCAACGGGTCTGTCACATTCAGATCCATATGTATTTTGCAAATTTCTATGTCTACAATTCTCTACATGGAGCTACTCTAGGTAATTTCTCCCACTTTCAATGTATCCAGATTGATACTCATAGTCATTTGAATCGGTGTCAAAGCTTGCATCAATGTAACCCTTTATGACAAATCTTTATCACCTCCATATCCGAGAAAATATTTCCTTAGTTCTCTAAGGATAATTTTGACCGCTGTCAAGTGATCTACTCCTAGATCACTATTGTACTCCATTGCCAAACTCATGGCAAGGCACACAATAGGTCAGGTACACAACATGACATACTTTATAGAATCTATGGCTCAGGCATAGGGAATGATTTTCAATGTCTCTTAATCTTCTGCCGTGGTCGGGCTTTGAGTCTTACTCAACTTCACACCTTGCAACACAGGCAAGAACCCTTTCTCTGACTGATCCATTTTGAACTTCTTCAAAATCTTTTCAAGGTATGTGCTTTGTGAAAGTCCTACTAAGTGTCTCAGTCTATCACTATAGCTATTGATGCCCAATATATAAGTCGCTTCTATATCATTGAAAAATTCTTATTCAAGTATTGTTTTTATGCTATCCAGAAATTCTATATCATTTCCAATCAAAAATATGTCATCCACATATAATATCAGAAATGCTACAGAGATTCCACTCACTTTGTTGTAAATACAGGCTTCACCGTAAGTCTGTATAAAGCCATATGCTTTGATCACCTCATTGATAACCCACAAGTATAGGGGATCACAATAGTTTTCGAGGGTAGAGTATTCAACCCAAATCTATAGATTCGACACAAGGGGAGCCAAAGAATATTTGCAGGTATTAGCAGCTGAGTTGTCAATTCAACCACACCTGGAGATTAATTATCTGCAACAATGTGATCAGTAGCAAAGTAGTATGATAGTTTGATAGTAGTGACAATAGTAATAGTAACGGTAACAGTGGTAACAGTAGTAACTTAGCAAGAACAATATATTATAAATCCGTAGGCATTGGATCGGTAATTTGTTGGATGATATTCATCATGTGATAGTCATAACCTAGGGTGATACGGCACTAGCTCCAGTTCATAAATATAATGTAGGCTTGTATTCCGTAAATAGTCATACATGCTTATGGAAAGAACTTGCATGACATCTTTTGTCCTACCCTCCCATGGCAGCGGGGTCCAATTAGAAACTAAGGGATATTAAGACATCCTTTTAATAGAGAACCGGAACAAAGCATTAGCACACAGTGAATACATGAACTCCTCAAACTACGGTCATCACCGGGAGTGGTCCTGACTATTGTTACTCCGGGGTTGCCGGATCATAACACGTAGTAGGTGACTATAACTTGCAAGATCAGATCTAGAACATGGATATAATGGTGATAACATAAACGGTTCAGATCTGAAATCATGGCACCCGGGCCCAAAGTGACAAGCATTAAGCACAGCAAAGTCATAGCAACATCAATATCAGAACATAGTGGATGCTAGGGATCAATCCCTAACAAAACTAACTAGATTACATGATGAATCTCATCCAACTCCTCACCGACCAGCGAGCCTATGAAGGAAATACTCACTCCCGATGGGGAGCATCATGGAATTGGCGATGGAGAAGGGTTGATGATGACGAATAATGAAGATTCCCCTCTCCGGAGCCCCAAACAGACTCCACATCTGGCCTCCCAATGAAGAACATGAGGTGACGGCAGCTCCGTCTCATGGATGATGATAATTCTCTCTCCCTGATTTTTTCTAGAAAAATAGGATTTTATAGCGTTGGTTTTAGGATCTGCGGGGCCACCAGGTGGAGACAACCCACCTGGGCGCACTTGGGGGGCAGACGCACCCTGGTGGGTTGTGCCCACCCAGGTGCTCCCCTCAGGTGGCTCTTGGCTCTAGAAATTCTCTTTTATTGTATAAAAAAATCCTCGCAAAGTTTCATTCCATTCCAAGAAATTTTATTTCTGCACAAAAACAACACCATGGTAGTTCTGCTGAAAACAACGCCAGTCCGGGGTTAGTTTCATTCAAATCATGCAAATTAGAGTCCAAAACAAGAGGAAAAGCGTTAGGAAAAGTAGATACGTTGGAGACGTATCAACTCCCCCAAGCTTAAGCCTTTGCTTGTCCTCAAGCAATTCAGTTGATAAACTGAAAGTGAAAAAGAAAACTTTTACGAACTCTTTTGCTCTTGTTAGGATAAATAAGCTTAAACAGCACCCAGGTTTTTAGCAAACATTATAACTAACCATGCCGACAATAACTCTTAAAAATTATATTAACTCATATCAATGACATAATTAGCTAGCGAGCAATAATAAGATATCTCAAATAGCGACATGTTGTCAAAACAACCATGATATAATATGACAATAGTGGTATCTCGCTAGCCCTTTCTGAGACCGCAAAACATAAATGCAGAGCACCTCCAAAGTTCAAGATGCGACTAAACATTGTAATTCATGGTAGAAAAGATCCAGTCATGATGCACCCAACATTAGCTACACACAATGCATAAGCATGACAACAGTGCTCTCAGGTTCTGGCGCTTGTTTTAGAAGGTGATGACACAACATAAAATTAAATAGATAGTCCCTTCGCAGAGGGAAGCTGTGATTTGCAGTGGTGCCAGAGCTCAAAATTTTAAAACAGAGGTAAATGATATTTTGAGACATGCACCTTTCTTGTTTACTTTTGATGACCCACAAGTATAGGGGATCAATTGGAGCTCTTTTCAATAAGTAAGAGTGTCGAACCCAACGAGGAGCTGAAGTAAATGACAAGTGGTTTTCAGCAAGGTAATGTGTCGAAGTGCTGAAATTGTAAGTAACATAGTAGTTTGATAGCAAGATACACTACAAAAAAAGACACATCCGTGACATTTTGGGCCGAAGAATTTTTTTCTATCATACTTATGACACTTCTATGACAATAATTGTGACAAAACACGGTATCATCATAGATATGGTGGGGTCCTACTTCTATGACAAAAAATCATGACAGAAAATGGGCTTTTCATCCTGGGCGAGCTGGAGACGCAGCTGCATGATATTCTTTGGGCCGTCCATGACGGAAAAAACCATGGTAGAAGTAAGGGCGAGGAAAATATCGGGGTGTTCCCGGTTACGGTGGGTGGTCGGGGCTGAGCGATGCGCGTTTCACTCGTACACGCACACGCGTGGGTGCAAGGCGTTGGGCTCTAACTGAACCCGAGCGAGGCGTTGGGCTCTAACTGAATCCGAGCTATTGCACTGCAGGCTACACATTACTAAACCCGTTCGATCGATCGATGGCTGTTAATTGAACCCGATATTGTGATTCCTTCGCTACTGCTACTAACCGAAGCCGGTCGATGCTGCCTCTGGATGAACAGTAAGCTTTGCCGAGGGGTTTGGATGAACAGTTTCCGGTGGGGGTGGATGAACAGGACCCCATGGTATTGCCTCTGGATGAACAGTGAGCATTGTTGGGGGCTTGGATAAACAGTTCCCAGTGGGGGTGGATGAATAGGACCCCGTGGTGTTGCCTCTGGAAGAATAGGACCCCAATCGATCGAGCCGGTTGGGGCTGGATGAACAGGACCCCGTGGAGGGCTGGATGAACAGGACCACCCCGTGGAGGGCAGGACGAACAGTAGATGGTGGAGGGCTGGATGAACAGTAGCCCATGGAGGGGTTGTTGAACAGGAGCCCGTGGAGAGGGCTGGTTGAACAGTAGCCGGTGGAGTAGCACGCGGTGGAGGCTAGATGAATAAGAGCCTGTGGATGAGCAGTCACAGGTGGAGGCTGGAGGGGGTCGATGGTGGATGAACAATAGCCCGTGGAGGCTGGAGGGGGCTGAGGGTGGAGATGAACAGTATCCCGTGGAGTCCCGTTTTGCGGTATGCCACACCCCTCCCGATGAATAGGACCCCAGTTTCGACCGCAGCGCTCCAACACAAGTCCGTTTCCTTCGTTTTGCGGTACGCCACACCCCTCCAGATCAACAGGACCTCCGTTTCGACTGTAGGAGGTCCGTTTCCTCCGTTTTGCGGTATGCCAGACCCCTCCCAATGAACATGATCCTGTTTTGACCGTGGCCGGTCGAACACAAGGCCGTTTCCACTGTTCTGCGATACGCCAGGCCTCGTTTCCATCGGCTGTTCCGTCCCAGCCCTCCCAATGAACACGACGACGCATTTCGTTCTGACCCAGCCGGTTGGCTCCCCATGAACCCGACGACGACGCTGTTTCTCCGTTCCGACCCAGCCATGTACATGAGCCCTAGCCGTACGTACGCGCGAGTAGGTGTTCGAGACCCTGCCCGTATGTACATTCGTAGCCGTATTTACTTTCTTGCACCCTGGCCGCTGTACGTACGTGTACATGCTATGTGCGCGCCTCTGCTACTACATGTGCGTGCCTCTACATCGACCAGTATGTATGTACATGTTCGCGACCAGAATGACAACGCTACGAACGCTTCGACCAGGTGGGTCCCGACTGTCAGGCACTTCCTTGCGTGCGAAGATGTAGCTGGTGGGTCCCAACAGTTAGAGGGCGAATAGTTTTTTTGCCCGGACGGACTTCCTTGCGTGCGAAGATGTAGATGGTGGGTCCCAACAGTCAGGGGAAACATTTTTTCATGAAATACGGTGGCCCGTCCGGTGGGTCCCCGCTGTTAGGTGGAGGAATAATTATTTTGCACGTAATAAGGAGGCACTTCCTTGCTGCGGCCATGGACCTAGCTGTCAGCCTCTCCACGTACAGTCTAGGTCCGATGGAAGCCGTTCCTTGACCACGTTGACCACGCCGCGCCAAGAGCAACAGGGCGGTGGTGTTGGAAATATGCCCTAGAGGCAATAATAAATTGATTATTATTATATTTCCTTGTTCATGATAATCGTTTAGTATCCATGCTAGAATTGTATTGATAGGAAACTCAGATACATGTGTGGATACATAGACAACACCATGTCCCTAGCAAGCCTCTAGTTGACTAGCTCATTGATCAATAGATGGTTACGGTTTCCTAACCATGGACACTAGATGTCGTTGATAACGGGATCACATCATTAGGAGAATGATGTGATGGACAAGACCCAATCCTAAGCCTAACACAAAGATCGTGTAGTTCATTCGCTAAAGCTTTTCTAATGTCAAGTATCATTTCCTTAGACCATGAGATTGTGAAACTCCCGGATACCGTAGGAGTGCTTTGGGTGTGCCAAACATCACAACGTAACTAGGTGGCTATAAAGGTGCACTACGGGTATCTCCGAAAGTGTCTGTTGGGTTGCCACGAATCAAGACTGGGATTTGTCACTCTGTGTGATGGAGAGGTATCTCTGGGCCCACTCGGTAGGACATCATCATAGTGTGCACAATGTGATCAAGGAGTTGATCATGGGATGATGTGTTACGGAACGAGTAAAGAGACTTGCCAGTAACGAGATTGAACAAGGTATCGGGATACCGACGATCGAATCTCGGGCAAGTACAATACCGCTAGACAAAGGGAATTGTATACGGGATTGATTGAATCCTCGACATTGTGGTTCATCTGATGAGATCATCATGGAGCATGTGGGAGCCAACATGGGTATCCAGATCCTGCTGTTGGTTATTGACCGGAGAACGTCTCGGTCATGTCTACATGGTTCCCGAACCCATAGGGTCTACACACTTAAGGTTCGATGACGCTAGGGTTATAAAGGAAGTTTGTATGTGGTTACCGAATGTTGTTCGGAGTCCCGCATGAGATCCCGGACGTCACAAGGAGTTCCGGAATGCTCTGGAGGTAAAGATTTATATATGGGAAGTCCTGTTTTGGTCATCGAAAAAGTTTCGGGGTTTATCGGTAACGTACCGGGACCACCGGGAGGGTCCTGGGGGTCCACCAAGTGGGGCCACCAGCCCCGGAGGCTTGCATGGGCCAAGAGTGGTAAGGGACCAGCCCTTGAGTGGGCTGGTGCGCCTCCCACAAGGCCCAAGGCGCAGCAAAGGAGGAGAAGGGGAAACCCTAGGCTTAGATGGGCCCTAAGGCCCACCCTAGGGGGCGCCCCCCTCTCCCCTCTTGGCCGCCCCCCCTTTTCCCATCTAGGGCTGCCGCCCCCCTAGGGGTGGGAACCCTAGAGGGGGCGCACCCTCCTCCCCTCCTCCTATAAATAGTGAGGCCTAGGGGCTGCCCAATACACGATTTGATCTCTCCCTGTTGGAGCAGCCCTGCTTCTCTCCCTCCTCCTCTCCCGCGGTGCTTGGCGAAGCCCTGCTGGATCACCACGCTCCTCCACCACCACCACGCCGTTGTGCTGCTGCTGGATGGAGTCTTCCTCAACCTCTCCCTCACTCCTTGCTGGATCAAGGCATGGGAGACGTCACCGGGCTGTACGTGTGTTGAACACGGAGGTGCCGTCCGTTCGGCACTAGGATCATCGGTGATTTGGATCACGACGAGTACGACTCCATCAACACCGTTCTCTTGAACGCTTCCGCTTAGCGATCTACAAGGGTATGTAGATGCACTCTCCTTCCCCTCGTTGCTGGTCTCTCCATTGATAGATCTTGGTGACACGTAGGAAAATTTTGAATTTCTGTTACGTTCCCCAACAGTGGCATCATGAGCTAGGTCTATTGCATAGATTCTATGCACGAGTAGAACACAAAGTAGTTGTGGGCGTTGATTTTCTTCAATATGCTTACCGTTACTAGTCCAATCTTGATTCGGCGGCATTGTGGGATGAAGCGGCCCGGACCAACCTTACACGTACGCTTACGTGAGACCGGTTCCACCGACTGACATGCACTAGTTGCATAAGGTGGCTGGCGGGTGTCTGTCTCTCCCACTTTAGTCGGATCGGATTCGATGAAAAGGGTCCTTATGAAGGGTAAATAGCAATTGTCATATCACGTTGTGGTTTTTGCGTAGGTAAGAAACGTTCTTGCTAGAAACCCATAGCAGCCACGTAAAACATGCAAACAACAGTTAGAGGACGTCTAACTTGTTTTTGCAGGGTATGCTATGTGATGTGATATGGCCAAAGGATGTGATAAATGATATATGTGATGTATGAGATGATCATGTTCTTGTAATAGGAATCACGACTTGCATGTCGATGAGTATGACAATCGGCAGGAGCCATAGGAGTTGTCTTAATTTATTTATGACCCGCGTGTCAACATAAACGTCATGTAATTACTTTACTTTATTGCTAACCGTTAGCTGTAGTAGTAGAAGTAATAGTTGGCGAGACAACTTTATGAAGACACGATGATGGAGATCATGATGATGGAGATCATGGTGTCATGCCGGTGACCATGATGATCATG
The DNA here is from genome assembly GCA_034509565.1 of Triticum monococcum. Taxonomy (NCBI): domain Eukaryota; kingdom Viridiplantae; phylum Streptophyta; class Magnoliopsida; order Poales; family Poaceae; genus Triticum; species Triticum monococcum. The sequence continues at coordinate 253,697,774 of CM067843.1, read as the reverse complement.
GAGCCCCGAAGATGGAGATCAAAAGGAGCAATATGATATTGGCCATATCATGTCACTATTTGATTGCATGTGATGTTTATCATGTTTATACATCTTATTTGCTTAGAACGACGGTAGTAAATAAGATGATCCCTCATTAAAATTTCAATAAGGTGTTCCCTCTAACTTTGCACCGTTGCGAAAGTTCATCGTTTCGAAGCACCACATGATGATCGGGTGTGATAGATTCTTACGTTCGAATACAACGGGTGTTGACGAGCCTAGAATGTACAGACATGGCCTCGGAACACATGCAAACACTTAGGTTGACTTGACGAGCCTAGCATGTACAGACATGGCCTCCGAACACAGAAGACCGAAAGGTCGAGCATGAGTCGTATGGCAGATACGATCAACATGAAGATGCTCACCGATGTTGACTAGTCCGTCTCACGTGATGATCGAACACGGCCTAGTTGACTCGGATCATGTAATCACTTAGATAACTAGAGGGATGTCTATCTGAGTGGGAGTTCATAAGATGAACTTAATTGTCCTGAACATAGCCAAATGGTCTTCGCATATTATGTCGTAGCTCGTGCTTCAGTTCTACTGTTTAGATATGTTCCTAGAGAAAATTTAGTTGAAAGTTGATAGTAGCAATTATGCGGACTAGGTCCGTAAACCGAGGATTGTCCTCATTGCTTCATAGAAGGCTTGTGTCCTTAATGCACCGCTCAGTGTGCTGAACCTCGAACTTTGTCTGTGGATGTTGCGAACATCTGACATACACATTTTGATAACTACGTGATAGTTCAGTTAAACGGTTTAGAGTTGAGGCACCGAAGACGTTTTGAAACGTCGCGAAACATATGAGATGTTTCGAGGGCTGAAATTGGGATTTCAGGCTCGTGCCCACGTCAAGAGGTATAAGACCTCTGACGATTTTCTTAGCCTGCAAACTAAGGGAGAAAAGCTCAATTGTTGAGCTTGTGCTCAGATTGTCTGAGTACAACAATCATTTGAATCGAGTGGGAGTTGATCTTCCAGATGAGATAGTGATGTTTCTCCGAAGTCATTACCACCAAGCATCTAGAGCTTCGTGATGAACTATAATATATCAGGGACATATATGATGATCCTTGAGATATTCACGATGTTTGACACCACAAAAGTAGAAATTAAGAAGGAGCATCAATTGTTGATGGTTGGTGAAACCACTAGTTTCAAGAAGGGCAAGGGCAAGAAGGAATACATCATGAAACGACAATTCAGCTGCTGCTCTAGTGAAGAAACCCAAGGTTGAACCCAAACCCGAGACTAAGTGCTTCTGTAATAAGAGGAACAGCCACTGGAGCAGAATTACCCTAGATACTTGGATATGCATTATAATGTGTACTTTACTAGTACTCCTAGTAGCACCAGGGTATTAGATACCGGTTCGGTTGCTAAGTGTTAGTAACTCGAAATAAAAGCTACGGAATAAACGGAGACTAGCTAAAGGTGAGCTGACGATATGTTGGAAGTGTTTCCAATGTTGATATGATCAAGCATCGCACGCTCCTTCTACCATCGAGATTGGTGTTTGCGTTGAGCATAGACATGATTGGATTATGTCTATCGCGATACGGTTATTCATTTAAGGAGAATAATGGTTACTCTGTTTATTTGAATAATACCTTCAATGGTCTTACGCCTAAAATGAATGGTTTATTGTATCTCGATCGTAGTGATACACATGTTCATGCCAAAGATATACGATAGTAATGATAGTACCACCTACTTGTGGCACTGCCACATAAGTCATATCGGTATAAAACGCATGAAGAAGCTCCATGTTGATGGATCATTGGGCTCACTCGTTTTTGAAAAGTTTGAGACATGCAAACCATGTCTATTGGTGTATATGCATGAAGAAACTCCATGCAAATGGACCGTTTGGACTCACTTGATTTTGAATCGCTTAAGGCATGCAAATCATACCACATGGGCAAGATGACTGAAAGCCTTGTTTTCAGTGAAATGGAACTAGAAAGCAACTTGTTGGAAGTAATACGTTTTGATGTGTGCAGTCCAATGATTGCTGAGGCGTGTAGTGGATATCGTTATGTTCTTACTTCACAGATGATTTGAGTAGATGTTGAGTATATTTACTTGATGAAACATAAGTCTGAATTATTGAAAGGTTCAAGTAATTTCAGAGTGAAGGTTAACATCGTCGTGACAAGAGGATAAAATGTCTATGATATGATCGTAGAGATGAATATCTGAATTACGAGTTTGGCACAGAATTAAGACATTGTGGAAATTGTTTCACAACTAATACAGCTTGGAACACCATAGTGTGATGGTGTGTCCGAACATCATAACTGCACCCTATTGGATATGATGCATACCATGATGTCTCTTATCGAATTACCACGATAGTTTATGGTTTAGGCATTAGAGACAACCACATTCACTTTAAATAGGGCACCACGTAATTCCGATGAGATGACACTGTATGAACTATGGTTTAGAGAAACCTAAGATGTCATTTCTTAAAAGTTTGGGGCTGCGACGCTTATGTGAAAAGTTTTAGGCTGATAAGCTCGAACAAAAAAAACAGATAAATGCGTCTTCATAGGACACCCAAAACAGTTGGGTATACCTCCTGTCTCAGATTCAAAGGCAATAAGGGATTGTTTCTAGAAACGGGTCCTTTCTCGAGGAAAAGTTTCTCTCGAAAGAATTGAGTGGGAGGATGGTGGAGACTTGATGAGGTTATTGAACCGTCTCTTCAACTAGTGTGTGGCAGGGCACAGGGAGTTGTTCCTGTGGCACCTACACCAATTGAAGTGGAAGCTTATGATGGTGATCATGAAACTTCAGATCAAGTCACTACAAAACCTCATAGGATGACAAGGATGTGTACTACTTCAGATTGGTATGTAATCCTATCTTGGAAGTCAGGTTGCCAGACAACAATGAGCCTACGAGCTATGAAGAAGCGATGGTGGGCCTGGATTCCAAAATGGCTCGAGGCCATATAATCCGAGAGAGGATCCATATATGAAAACAATGTGTAGACTTTGGAAGAACTACTTGATGGTCGCAAGGCTGTTAGGTACATATGGATTTTAAAAGGAAGACGGACAATGATGGTAAGTATCACCATTAAGAAAGCTCGATTTGTCGTTAAGATGTTTTCCGACAAGTTCAAGGAGTTGACTACGATGAGACTTTCTCACTCGTAGCGATGCTAAGAGTCTGTTGGAATTATATTAGCGATTACTGCACTATTTATGAAATCTTGCAGATAGGATGTCAAAACATTGTTTCCTTGACGATTTTCTTGAGGAAAGGTTGTATGTGATACAACCGGAAGGTTTTGTCAATCCTGAAAGATGCTAATAAGTATGCAAAGCTCCAGCAATCCTTCTAAGGACTGGAGTGAGCATCTCGGAGTTGGAGTGTATGCTTTGATGATGATCAAAGATTTTGGGTTTATACAAAGTTTATGAGAAACTTGTATTTCCAAAGAAGTGAGTGGGAGCACTATAGAATTTCTGATGAGTATATGTTGTTGACATATTGTTGATCAGAAATGATGTAGAATTTCTGGAAAGCATATAGGGTTATTTGGAAAGTGTTTTTCAATGGAAAACCCGAATTAAGCTACTTGAACATTGAGCATCAAGATCTATAAGGATAGATAAAAACCGCTTAATGGTACTTTCAAATGAGCACATACCTTGACATGATCTTGAAGGTGTTCAAGATGGATTAGTCAAAGAAGGAGTTCTTGCCTAAGTTGTAAGGTACGAAGTTAAGACTTAAAGCTCGACCACAGCAGAATAGAGAGAAAGGACGAAGGTCGTCCCCTATGCTTAAGACATAGGCTCTATAGTATGCTATGCTATGTACCGCACCTGAAATGTGCCTCGCCATGAGTCAGTCAAGGGGTACAAGAGTGATCCAAGAAGGGATCACAGGACAGCGGTCAAAGTTATCCTTAGTAACTAGTGGACTAAGGAATTTTCTCGATTATGGAGGTGGTAAAAGAGTTCGTCGTAAGGGTTACGCCGATGCAAACTTTGACACTAATCCAGATTATTCTGAGTAGTAAACTGGGTTCGTATAGTAGAACAGTTATCTGGAATGGCTCCAAATGTAGCGTAGTAGTTGCATCTACAAGATGACATAGATATTTGTGAAGTACACACGGATCTGAAAGATTCTGACCCGTTGACTATAACATCTCTCACAAGCATAACATGATCAAACCCGGAACTCTTTGGGTGTTAGTGACATGGGGATGTGACCTTGAGTGTTAATCACATATCGATGTGAGCTGGATTATTGACTCTAGTGAAAGTGGGAGACTATTGGAAATATGCCCTAGAGGCAATAATAAATTGATTATTATTATATTTCCTTGTTCATGATAATCGTTTAGTATCCATGCTAGAATTGTATTGATAGGAAACTCAGATACATGTGTGGATACATAGACAACACCATGTCCCTAGCAAGCCTCTAGTTGACTAGCTCGTTGATCAATAGATGGTTACAGTTTCCTAACCATGGACATTGGATGTCGTTGATAACGGGATCACATCATTAGGAGAATGATGTGATGGACAAGACCCAATCCTAAGCCTAGCACAAAGATTGTGTAGTTCGTTCGCTAAAGCTTTTCTAATGTCAAGTATCATTTCCTTAGACCATGAGATTGTGCAACTCCCGGATACCGTAGGAGTGCTTTGGGTGTGCCAAACATCACAACGTAACTGGGTGACTATAAAGGTGCACTACGGGTATCTTCGAAAGTGTCTGTTGGGTTGCCACGAATCGAGACTGGGATTTGTCACTCCGTGTGACGGAGAGGTATCTCTGGGCCCACTCGGTAGGACATCATCATACTGTGCACAATGTGATCAAGGAGTTGATCACGGGATGATGTGTTACGGAACGAGTAAAGAGACTTGCCGGTAACGAGATTGAACAAGGTATCGGGATACTGACGATCGAATCTCGGGCAAGTACAATACCGCTAGACAAAGGGAATTGTATACGGAATTGATTGAATCCTTTTCATCGTGGTTCATCCGATGAGATCATCATGGAGCATGTGGGAGCCAACATGGGTATCCAGATCCCGCTGTTGGTTATTGACCGGAGAACGTCTCGGTCATGTCTGCACGGTTCCCGAACCCGTAGGGTCTCCACACTTAAGGTTCGATGACGCTAGGGTTATAAAGGAAGTTTGTATGTGGTTACCGAATGTTGTTCGGAGTCCCGGATGAGATCCCGGACGTCACGAGGAGTTCCGAAATGATCCGGGGGTAAATATTTATATATGGGAAGTCCTGTTTTGGTCACCGGAAAAGTTTCGGGGTTTATCGGTAACGTACCGGGACCACCGGGAGGGTCCCGGGGGTCCACCAAGTGGGGCCACCAGCCCCGGAGGCTCGCATGGGCCAAGAGTGGTAAGGGACCAGCCCTTGAGTGGGCTGGTGCGCGTCCCACAAGGCCCAAGGCGCAGCAAAGGAGGAGAAGGGGAAACCCTAGGCTTAGATGGGCCCTAAGGCCCACCCTAGGGGGCGCCCCCCTCTCCCCTCTTGGCCGCCCCCCCTTTTCCCATCTAGGGCTGCTGCCCCCCTAGGGGTGGGAACCCTAGAGGGGGCGCACCCTCCTCCCCTCCTCCTATAAATAGTGAGGCCTAGGGGCTGCCCAATACATGATTTGATCTCTCCCTGTTGGCGCAGCCCTGCTTCTCTCCCTCCTCCTCTCCCGCGGTGCTTGGCAAAGCCCTGCTGGATCACCACGCTCCTCCACCACCACCACGCCGTTGTGCTGCTGCTGGATGGAGTCTTCCTCAACCTCTCCCTCACTCCTTGCTGGATCAAGGCATGGGAGACGTCACCGGGCTGTACGTGTGTTGAACACGGAGGTGCCGTCCGTTCGGCACTAGGATCATCGGTGATTTGGATCACGATGAGTACGACTCCATCAACCCCGTTCTCTTGAACGCTTCTGCTTAGCGATCTACAAGGGTATGTAGATGCACTCTCCTTCCCCTCATTGCTGGTCTCTCCATAGATAGATCTTGGTGACACGTAGGAAAATTTTGAATTTCTGCTACGTTCCCCAACAGGTGGACGACGACGAGGCCTAGGAAGGGGACGATGCAGAGCTGGGGAAGTCACGGAAGTGGAAGCCCGCGCGGAGAGGAGTGTGAGGGTTCACTGGTTCGGCTGCAGTGTGAGGCTGTCGTCGCCGCAGGGCCTGGCCAGCAGTGGGAATAGTAGGGGGCGGTGAGGCCTCCATGGCAGGACAGCCGGCCATGGGTGGCAGGAGCATGCGGCACGACCGGCGCTGCTTTGGGCGGCTGGAGCAAGAAGACCAGAGGTTGAAGAAGCACTACGACCATTGGATGGACATCATACGGTCACTGGAGCTAGAATCGTTCATATTGACTAAGTTGACAAAGCACTCCGTCCCCATCAACTTAGTAGGCCCATTAGTCAGCCGCCCACCAAGGTGAGTCCCAACTAGCAGGGGGAGTATTCATTTTTTTGTGCGTAATAAGGAGGCACTTCCAGTGGGTCCGAGCTAACAGCGGGGGGAACGTTTTTTTCACGAAATACAGTGGCCCGTCCGGTGGGTCCTTGCTGTCAGGTGGAGGAATAATTATTTTCTGCGTAATAAGGAGACACTTCCTTACGGCTGCCGTGGACCCAGCTGTCAGCCTCTCCATGTACACTACTCTTCCAATGGAAGTCGTTCCTTGACCACGCTGACCATGCCGCGCCGAGAGCACCTGGGCGGTGGACGACGGCGAGGCCTAGGAAGGGGACGACGTGGAGCCGGGGAAGACGTGGCAGTGGATGCCCACACATAGAGGAGTATAGGGTTCACTGGTTCGCTGTGGTGTAAGGCTGCCGCCGCCGCAAAATAACAGGGGGTGTTGGTGAGTAGAGGGATGGCCTGGCCAGTGGTGGGATGTAGCGACCCGACCCGAATGGATCAAGTCTCTGTGCTTAAGTGTCATCCCTGGATCGGTATGCTGACACACACAGTACTCGAAGGATTTATAACAGAGGTAAATCACATGTATAAAGTAACGTAAATACTATTACCTCAATCCATATAGCGGAAGCAACAGGGTTGTGGATTCCCATCAACACCAACGGCAAAGTTGAGTGTAGAAATCGTAACCCTAACGTATCACTTACTCGTCGTAAGATTCTTGCAACATGAGACGTTCCAGCCATAGAGGGTCAGTACATTGAATGTATTGGCAAATTCACACCATAGAGAGAAATGATGAACAATGGCTATCACTACATGCATATTTGGCTGGTGGAAAAGCTCTATGGTTATAGTTTTTGCGAAAAGCCAATTTTTCCCTACTGCAAAGGAATAAATTTTTATTTAACTATCATGGTGGTTGTTGAACATTGAGAATGGTTGACAGCATTCTCAATCCCAATTAAGTAACATCATTAAACCCAACAAACTTAATTTAAAGTATCGTGATGAGATCAACAGGATAATCCAAGAACTAGATACTCAAGACGTCTATAACCGGGGACACGGCTAATCATGATTAGTTTGTTACACTCTGCAGAGGTTTGCGCACTTTTCCCCACAAGACTCGATCGCCTCCGTTGGATTTCTCGCACTACAGGATGTTTGAGAAACGGATGACCGAGACATAGTCTTTCAGAAGCGCTAGCACCTTACGTTGGATAGACCGGTACACCTACTTTCCCATACATCTGCTAGTCTACCCTGTAAGAGTTCGCACTACTTAATCAACTATGCCAAAGCCCATAATGGCTTGTGGCTGCACACGGAAGTTTATAGTATGAAAAATCTCATGATCCCTTTGAGCCTGGGTGGCGGTCCAAAAGAAAACAGGCAAGTCCTGGATTACCCAGGTGCCTAGACAGGCAATCCTAGAATAACCAGGTGCCTCAATCCACCCAGATGTGTGTTTAAGTTGCCACCTTAAGTAAACTATTAATTAACAATCTCACATTTGTCATGGATACTCTCAAAACCCAATCCACGTCTACGAGCATAGCATGGCAGTATAAGCCTAACGTAATAGTAACTCCCAAGGGTTTGATAATGAACAGGTAATAGGTACTACCTCAACTACTTCCCATCCCACAATTTAATTACATCCTAATCATGCAATGTTTGGGGTTTGATCTAATGCAAATAAAACTGGTATTAAGAGGTATGACCAAATTGTGAACTCAATAATCTTGATAGCTCTACTCGTCACACTCCGGTCAATCTATCGTAATCAAGCAATAGTAACCACACATAAGTAATCACTCAAAAGACCATAAAGATCGAAGAAGTCGATTCGGAAAACATCAAAACCAAGCAAATAGCTCTTGCAGCATAAAACAATTTCTAATAGTACCAAAATTATGTGAATTTGGCCTTATCAGAAAATTTAGGTCAAGAGCTTCGATTTGCAAAAAGAATCAACTCAAACGGAGTTACGGATAAAAAGATATGATCAAAAGAAGTTTGAATTCAAATCTGATCTAATTCAAATTTTAAAATTTTCAAAATCATGTTTGAGTTGGATTACTGGATAGAGGAGATCATAACGAAGAAGTGGACGTTGGTTTCGTTGGATTTTGGCAAACGAGTAAAAAGTTATGGCTATTTGAAAAATTAAGGCCAAGCTGTTTTACGAAAGAAAAAAATAGCTACGGGCTAGGGTCTAATGTATAAATACGTAGACTAATTGATAATCTAATTATTTTATCATATTAGTCTAAAAATAATAAACTACGGAGGTATAAGAAGAAAAAAACAAATAAAGATACCTTTATAAGGCAGAGAAAAGACGACTTTGGAGAAAGGAGACAATTTCCAGAAGTCGCGCCGGAGAGGAGAAATATATTTTTCTTAAATGAATCTAGTCAAATCAAAATATTGATTTAACCCGAATCGGATGATTTTTGAAGACTCTATGGGTCTATTTATTGGTGGAAAAGAGGCTTAGGGGTCAAAGGCTAGGCAATATGGGACTAAACGTAGACGAAAATATACGAAACAGAGAAGAAAAGAGACGATGGGCCTAAAGGCCTTCGGCCGCGCGCACGCTGCAGTTTTTTTTTTTGCCTTCGGCCGGCCGCGCGGTGCAGTTTTTTTTCTTTTTTTACAGAATGCAATATACTGAAAAACGAAAATAAAATAAAACTTTATATAGGCATATTATATATCAAAATTTTCAGAAAAAGATTTTCTATGACATGAACATTTTTCTAGCATTAAATAAAATACACACAAATTCTAATAATTCAAAGAGTGCTACTGGTCTATTAAAATCCAACAAAAATCATTTTAAAAATACCAAAATGATTTCAAATTAAGTTTTCTCCAATTTTCTATTGTAGGGAATCATGTTACCCTATTTTCCATATATTTTATTTTTGGAGAAAAATAATTTGAATAAAACTCAAATAACTCCAAATTGAAAGTAAATTCAAAAGGGCTTTGAATTTGATTCTTCGAAACTCCCAACTCATATTTCATATGTTTTGAAGAAGTCATTTTATCTTCTCTCATGAAAATCATTGAGTTGCATAAAGTTTCAAAAGTGGAAATATTGTCCAAATGAAATTCAAATATTGTCAACACCCCCTTGTCATTTAAATAAATGGAAGAAGTCATGTCATCTTCTCTCTAGGGTTTTGTGATGGAAAGTATTTGAATTCACGGAGAGCAAAAATGCAAAAAATGAAAGTTTTAGGAAAGTCCTTTTATTCCCTCTCATTTAACTTTCAAAAGTTTCGAATTTCACTCAATCAATCACAAAACAATCAAACAATCAGTCAAGTCTATCTATTTATTATAACATTCCAAAATTTAGAATTTTGGGATGTTACAAACCTACCACCCTTAAAATGAATCTCGTCCTCGAGATTCGGAGAGGCTAGCAAGAAATAGGTTGGGCTTGGGGTCTTCTCCGAATCCATCGATCGTGACCAGGAGTCTGGGGTGCTACCACCCTTAGAAGCATCATTACAGTTCCATTAAAACTCATATGCCATCCTTATTCTTGACAGTGCCGTCTTCTCAGATCTTCCGTATAATTCCTTCTCTGGCTCTTTCGGTAGTGGCATAACCTTTTCCTCAATTCTTCTGTCCTTTCCTCTTAGTAAGGTTATTCCGAGATTGGGTCTTCTTTAGCTGACGGGTCTAACGCCAAAACTAAACGACTATCGATATCTCATGGTGGTCAACAATTTATGGTTTCTCCTACAGGAAATGGGTCTGGGTTGATCCTCACCGTATAACCTACGGTTGGCAAAGACTGCCGTGTACAAGGGAAAATTTCTATACCATTCTAAGGTTTAACAAGGTTTAATATCGTCGTCTCTCTACTATAGGCAAGTCACTCAGATTTACCATCCCATATAGCAAGGCGAATAATAAGAGTAAGTCGGTATGGTGATCAATCCATCCCGCACCCAAATCATTATCTTGTATACGGTTTAGCGAATCTCGCATTCTAACACTCGGTCATCCTCACAAGCATTGCAGAATTTCTCTTGTCGACGAACCAAGTTCGGATATATCCATAGATTCTACAAGCCAGACAAACATCTAACGTTTCTTCACAACTCTCAGGTTTTGCTTTACTCCTATAAAACCGTCTATCGATAAAATCGTAACTTCCTCCAGGGTTTTTTCCTTTAGCAAGAATGTGCTTGCTTCTTGGCAGGTCCTGGGGCCTGTGGGTTATGGCACACCTCATCACTTGTAGTCCTTGAACTTATCATCAGGCAACTGATCATTATTCCAACTTCCAACTTCCTAGTATTCTTATATCCATCCAATTGTACTGTCTTCCTTTCTTCTATTGGCACCAAACCAAGACGTGAGTACTCAGACTTGTCATGGGGTTGCCATTTCTCCATATTACCAACATCATACCTCCTTTATATCCAATAGTACTTCATCTCTTCATCCTCGTGGGATATCCCACATACCGAGGTAAAAACTTATACTTATGAAGTCCATATTCCACATCGTGGAATATCATTATCCTTTCCAGGGTCAAGCGTCCTTACAAGGGAATACTGGCCATCTCTACATGGCACTTCTTCAACTGGGAAATGTGAAACACATCATGAACTCCTTACAGTCCTTCGGGTGACTCCAATTTGTTGGCCACTTCTCCCATACGCTCCAAAACTCGGTATGGTCCTACAAATCTCGGGGCTAACTTTCCCTTAACTCCAATTCGTTTAACTCCTCGCGGAGGGGACACACGAGGACATGCTCTGTCTTCAATTTCATAGACTACCTCCTTGAGTTTTTGAGTCTACATAACTCTTCTGCCTGGACTGAGCTACCTTCAGTCTATCTCGAATCAACTTAACATTCTCTTTTGACTCCTTGATCACATTTGGTCCAAACAACTAATGGTCTCCATCTTCATCCCACATACTCTTGGGGTATCACACATATCGAGACAAAACTCGTATTCATTTTGTCCGAAATCCACTCAGTGGAGTATCCTTATCTTTTCCAGGGGTCAAGGGTTCTTACAGGGTACTACCACCCTTAAAATGCACAAATCTTCCATAGACCATATTTCTCATATCCTCAGAATGGCCAAAATTCTTCTTCATAGACTAACAACTCATAAAATCCATACCAGTACCAACGATGCTAACTTTATTCACTCTCAATTGATTACAATCTCTCGCTTTTCCATTACATGTCTCAACTCAACACCTCGATATAAAAGAAAATGTTCTCACTTCTACTACTCCATTTCTTTTGTTGCAAACTCAACTATCTAGCACAAGTTTCCTTCTCCTTAGGGCATTCTCTGGCAAAGTGCCCTGCTCCATTACAACTAAAACATATTACTTCTGACAAGTCTCGAGGTTTCCTTTTTGGGCAACTGTTGAGGTAGTGCCCTGACTCCTTGCACCTGTAAGAGGTGATATGACTCAGATCCTTCCTGGAATCCAATCTACTTCTCTTTCTGGACTTTTCCATTCCAATCAGAGCTTCTATTTCCTGTGGGTCATATTCTACTTCCTCCGTTGGGAATTCTACTAGATCCCCATTCATACATTCTGGGTGAGGTGTCCTTCTTCTCCACATGAATAGCATGACTTGGTGCAGGGTTTAATTGGCTCTTCTTTGGGTGTGTCCTCCACCTCTTCCTTCATCACAGGTTCTTCTAAACTTTCCATAAGGGCTCCTTTCATTGCTTCTTCCTTCTGCTGGATGGTTCTTTGTACCAAGGGGTAAATGTGACACTGAGCAGGGTAGTGGGTAGTCCCTTCACACAAGAAACAAGTGATCTGCCTAGTTGGGCATTCTTCAACTGGGTGACTTCCTTCACAATTAGGGCATTCATCCTTGTGCTCTTTATGGGTGTGTCCTATTTCTCCACAAATCTTGCACGCATAAGTCTTCTTCATATCCTTTCCATAAGGCTTCAACTTCTGGGACAGAAACCGAGACTTTGGTAGAGTCAACTTAAATTCCCTCCAAGTGGTTACTCCTTGCCATCCATTCGTGGTTTGGTACATCCTCCACCAAGTAGCAGCACCTCTTTCAAAGCACTGAAGAGCATGCTGGGTCATATCCTTTCCGACTATAGGGTTATTCTCCATGTGATCTTCCATATTCTGAATCCATCGGTCTGTCTCCAACTGACTCATCGGTCCAGAAAATACAAGCTCATCTCCATTCATCCTCTATTGGGTCCATGTGGGTTTGGGGTAAGATAAGAGAGAGGGAGATGGATACACACAATACAAACAAAAGTTTTTAAAAGACAGATTTTATTGTGGCTGTCGGAAAAACATCAAACAAATGACAGCTCACAATCGTCGCATCTAACGTAGGTATAAAACATGGGTTTGGTCTTGTAAGGGTCAATAAATCTTCAAAATCGCCAACTCTTCAAGCCTTGTTTATGTCTCTGATGGCTTCTTCCCATCATGCTTGTCCTTCTCAAGTTCTTTTGCCAGATCATCTCCATTGACGTGAAATCTCTCGTTACATCCTTTAATATTCTGGAGTTGCATTCCAAACTTCTAGGTTTCATCAAACTCGACCTGAACCATGATCCTGATGTCCTTCAGTTCTTAACGAATCTCCGGTATCTCGAGGTTGTAGATCCTCCATCTTGTCTACTTTCAGCCTTTGGTCCCTGAGTTCTTCACAAAATGCTTCCTTGTCTAATACGGCTTCATGGAGCTCCACCTTAAACTTCTTGATATAACACTCCTGATCCTGGTGATACACTAGCTAAGGTTAAAACTTCATCTTACTAATAGGTTCTCCATCAGCCTTCTTCCATGAAATCCATTCTGCAGAAAGCATCCTTAACTCAGCATGGTGACAATAGCATCAGCGGGCGATGACATCACGGATAACCATGTTTCTGCTCTTGTCATTTCCATGAGCTATCATTCCATAGTTGATATCTCCTGCCTTAGGGTTTTCTTGACAAATCCTTCAGTTCTTCACTCTACATGCTCCGGTCTTTCTCCGATACACCTTGATCTCGGGTATTTGACAGCTGCCATAGTCTGCCAAGTTCCATAAGGGGTAACCTTCCTAGGTCATACAAATCTGGGAATTCTTCAGAGCTTTCAAATTCTCCTTGTCTTCAGTCTTCAACCGTTGTAGTTTCCATTATTCAGATGCACAGTAAAATCCCCTTCATTCCGAAGCGGTCTTAGTTGTCCAATATCTTGTACTTCTTGGAGTGGTCTCATCAGTCGAATCCTCGAGTGGTCAAAAGGGAAAAAGGGTATGGTCTCACTAAAGGGAATTTTTGAATAAGCTTAGAAGATAAGAAAGGTAAAAGGTCTTTTTGAAAGGGAAAGTTGTAGAGAAAAATCTTTGCTATGGGCTTGCCAGTTTCTAGGGTCACGTCCTACAGTCAACATGTGCTCTGATACCATCTTGTAGCGACCCGACCCAAATGGATCAAGTCTCTGTGCTTAAGTGTCATCCCTGGATCGGTATGCTGACACACACAGTACTCGAAGGATTTATAACAGAGGTAAATCACATGTATAAAGTAACATAAATACTATTACCTCAATCCATATAGCGGAAGCAACAAGGTTGTGGATTCCCATCAACACCAACAGCAAAGTTGAGTGTAGAAATCGTAACCCTAACGTATCACTTACTCGTCGTAAGATTCCTGCAACATGAGACGTTGCAGCCATAGAGGGTCAGTACATTGAATGTACTGGCAAATTCACACCATAGAGAGAAATGATGACCAATGGCTATCACTACATGCATATTTGGCTGGTGGAAAAGCTCTATGGTTATAGTTTTTGCGAAAAGCCAATTTTTCCCTACTGCAAAGGAATAAATTTTTATTTAACTATCATGGTGGTTGTTGAACATTGAGAATGGTTGACAGCATTCTCAATCCCAATTAAGTAACATCATTAAACCCAACAAACTTAATTTAAAGTATCGTGATGAGATCAACAGGATAATCCAAGAACTAGATACTCAAGACGTCCATAACCGGGGACACGGCTAATCATGATTAGTTTGTTACACTCTGCAGAGGTTTGCGCACTTTTCCCCACAAGAATCGATCGCCTCCGTTGGATTTCTCGCACTACAGGATGTTTGAGAAACGGATGACCGAGACATAGTCTTTCAGAAGCGCTAGCACCTTACGTTGGATAGACTGGTACACCTACTTTCCCCTACATCTGCTAGTCTACCCTGTAAGAGTTCGCATGACTTAATAAACTATGCCAGAGCCCATAATGGCTTGTGGCTGCACACGGAAGTTTCTAGTATGAAAAATATCATGATCCCTTTGAGCCTGGGTGGCGGTCCAAAAGAAAATAGGCAAGTCCTGGATTACCCAGGTGCCTAGACAGGCAATCCTAGAATAACCAGGTGCCTCAATCCACCCAGATGTGTGTTTAAGTTGCCACCTTAAGTAAACCATTAATTAACAATCTCACATCTGTCATGGATACTCTCAAAACCCAATCCACGTCTACGAGCATAGCATGGCAGTATAAGCCTAACGTAATAGTAACTCCCAAGGGTTTGATAATGAACAGGTAATAGGTACTACCTCAACTACTTCCCATCCCACAATTTAATTAGATCCTAATCATGCAATGTTTGGGGTTTGATCTAATGCAAATAAAACTGGGTAGTAAGAGGTATGATCAAAGTGTGAACTTGCCTGCAATGTCGATGAAGATGATTCGCACTCACAAATCTTGATAGCTCTACTCGTCACACTCCGGTCAATCTATCATAATCAAGCAATAGTAACCACACATAAGTAATCACTCAAAAGACCAGAAAGATCGAAGAAGTCGATTCGGAATACATCAAAACCAAGCAAATAGCTCTTGCGGCATAAAACAATTTCTAATAGTACCAAAATTATGTGAATTTGGCCTTATCAGAAAATTTAGGTCAAGAGCTTTGATTTGCAAAAAGAATCAACTCAAACGGAGTTATGGATAAAAATATATGATCAAAAGAAGTTTGAATTCAAATCTGATCTAATTCAAATTTTAAAATTTTCAAAAACATGTTTGAGTTGGATTACTGGATAGAGGAGATCATAACGAAAAAGTGGGCGTTGGTTTCGTTGGATTTGGGCAAACGAGTAAAAAGTTATGGCTATTTGAAAATTTTGGGCCAAGTTGTTTTACAGAAGAAAAAAATAGCTACGGGCTAGGGTCTAATGTATAAATACGTAGACTAATTGATAATCTAATTATTTTATCATATTAGTCTAAAAATAATAAACTACGGAGGTATAAGAAGAAAAAACAAATAAAGATATCTTTATAAGGCAGAGAAAAGACGACTTTGGAGAGAGGAGACAATTTCCAGAAGTCGCGCCGGAGAGGAGAAATATATTTTTCTTAAATGAATCTAGTCAAATCAAAATATTGATTTAACCCGAATCGGATGATTTTTGAAGGCTCTATGGGTCTATATTTGTTGGTGGAAAAGAGGCTTAGGGGTCAAAGGCTAGGCAATGTGGGACTAAACGTAGACGAAAATATACGAAACAGAGGAGAAAAGAGGCGATGGGCCTAAAGGCCTTCGGCCGCGCGCACGCTGCAGTTTTTTTGTTTTTTTGCCTTCGGCCGGCCGCGCGGTGCAGTTTTTTTTCTTTTTTTTACAGAATGCGATATACTGAAAAACGAAAATAAAATAAAACTTTATATAGGCATATTATATATCAAAATTTTCAGAAAAAGATTTTCTACGACATGAACATTTTTCTAGCATTAAATAAAATACACACAAATTCTAATAATTCAAAGAGTGCTATTGGTCTATTAAAATCCAACAAAAATCATTTTAAAAATACCAAAATGATTTCAAATTAAGTTTTCTCCAATTTTCTATTGTAGGGAATCATGTTACCCTATTTTCCATATATTTTATTTTTGGAGAAAAATAATTTGAATAAAACTCAAATAACTCCAAATTGAAAATAAATTCAAAAGGGCATTGAATTTGATTCTTCGAAACTCCCAATTCATATTTCATATGTTTTGAAGAAGTCATTTTATCTTCTTTCATGAAAATCATTGAGTTGCATAAAGTTTCAGAAGTGGAACTATTTTCCAAATGAAATTCAAATATTTTCAACACCCCCTTGTCATTTAAATAAATGGAAGAAGTCATGTCATCTTCTCTCCAGGGTTTTGTGATGAAAAGTATTTGAATTCACGGAGAGCAAAAATGCAAAAAATGAAAGTTTTAGGAAAGTCCTTTTATTCCCTCTCATTTAACTTTCAAAAGTTTCGAATTTCACTCAATCAATCACACAACAATCAAACAATCAGTCAAGTCTATCTATTTATTATAACATTCCAAAATTTAGAATTTTGGGATGTTACATGGGAGTAGTAGGGGGCGATGAGGTTGGAGCTGCTTTGGGTGTGGGTGAGTAGAGGGATGGCCTGGGCAACGACCAGCGCTGCTTTGGGCGGCTGGAGCAAGAAGACCAGAGGTTGAAGAAGCACTACGGCCGTTAGATGGACATCGTATGGTCACTGGAGCTAGAATCGTTCATATTGACTAAGTTGACAAAGCCCTCCATCCCCGTCAACTTAGTTGGCCCACAAGTTAGCCTCCCACTATTGTGGGTCCCAGCTAGCAAGGGGTATTCATTTTTTTGTGCATAATAAGGAGGCACTTCCTTGCGTGTGAAGATATAGCTGGTCGGTCCGACCTGTCAGCGGTGGGAACATTTTTCACGAAATACAAAGGCCCTTCCGGTGGATCCCAGCTGTCAGGTTGAGGAATCATTATTTTGCGCGTGATAAGGAGGCATTTCCTTGGATGTGGCCATGGACCCGGCTGTCAGCCTCTCCACGCATAGTATACTTCCGATGGTGTCGTTCGTTGACCATGTTGACCACTCCGCGCCGAGCGCATCCAAGGTGGTGGATGACGGTGAGGCCCCGGATAGCAACGAGCCGAAGATGGGAAGACGCGGGAGTAGAGTCGCAGACGGAGAGGTGTACGAGGGTTAACTGGTTCTGGTACGGTGTGGTTCGGCAGTCGGTGGAGAAGAACAGGAGGTGTGGAGGGGTGGAGGCGGGAGCAGGTGGTCCCAGCGGCGCTGGAGGAAGAAGACAAGAGATTGAAGATGGAAGTCGATCGTTGGATGTAAATCCAACGGCTAACAATGTCAGAATCTTTTGTTGACTAAGTTGACAACGACTTGCATTGGCTTCGACCTATTGGCCCACATTTTAGCCTCCAAAAATGTGGCACGTATTCAACCCATTTTTTCAGAATTTACAGTCTTTTTTGTGGGGTATAATTTACAGTCCATTTGATTTCTTTTTTTGAATTATAGTCCATTAGCTGGGCTAGGTGAACAAATAATGTAGCATCCATGCAGCCCATTTATGGTTTTTCTAAAACATTACAGGCCATTTGCACTCTCTCGAAATACACGATTTTGCTGGGCTTATTATAATTATAATGTTGGGGTGGGCGCAACAATGTTATCAAAAAATAAACAGGGGCTGAGCATTTTGTTATATATATATATATTTAAATAGTAAGTGATTTATTATTACATTGGTCCTTTAATCTTTCCAAGCTTTTGTACACAATCACCAGGATTTTTGTTGCCAAAAAAAGTCCAGGATTTTATTGTTAAGAAATTATTTTTATAAGTTCATAAGATGTGGGATATTGTTTTCTTACATATGTAAGTATCTGTTAAATATATGATGACAATAACAATAATATATACTAACAAATAAAATAATTTGAATATATATAATATAGTTAGAAGGGAAACATAAGTTGGACCAGGCGTTCCTATTCTTATATAGAAAAATAGAACAGACCTCTGCGTTTTCTTCAAAAAATACATAAATTGGGCTGCCGATGTTTCAGGAAAAATAAATCCTTGGATGGGAGGTCAATAGGCCAGTCGATACATGACGGCCCTCAAGAAAATACAAACAGGCCTATGGACCTCCCATCCGAGGTCGTGGGCCGCGCATGTTAAAAAAGAAAGCCTAGACGGGGCAGCCCAAAACCCAGCTGATACTTGCTGCCCCAGTGATAATAAATGATACCTACCAACTCCCCGGCTTCGTTGTGAATTTATCTCCTATAGTAACTACATTGAAGCACCTAAAAAATGTAACTATGTTGACAAACCCGTGGTCCCCAACGTCAGTATAGCATTAGGAGGAAGTATTTTTTCGATGAGGCACTTGCTTGCGTACAGCCATAGACCTGGTGGGTCCCGCCTATCCGCCTGTCCACGTACAGTCCTCTCCAGATTCCTCTCATTTGTTCAGCATGTCCACAACGGTAGACAGCGGCACCGCGGCGAGCACACAAAGGCGCAGGAGAAGATCCGACCACCTGAGGAAGTGCCTTATTAGTAACGAAACAACTGAACTAGCCTAGTGGCCGAGTGACACTGCCCGATACCTGTTCCGCCTGGGTTCGATTCCACCCGTGCAGAGAAAATATCTCCAAATTTTTTGCCTCTGCCTTTATTGACATGTGGGTCCCAATTGTCATCTACGCACACCACGTCCAACACTTGCCAAAACTTCGTCCCTTGTTTTCTTTGTGTTTCGCACACTCGACATTGTGTGGGCATCTTGAAAATATCATATCCTTTTGACTGTGCATCATATGAAGATGTGCTATGCATGGATGCTGATCAGCATGATGTTAACTGGCTGGTAGTTCCAGTTTCGATCATGAATAAAACTTCCAGCATGATGTTAACACTATTTGAAAAGGCCGTGTTAATATAAATGCTCTGCCTCTGAAAGTTGCAGTTTCTTATCTGAAACTAAACTTGGAGTTTCTTATCTGAAACTGAAACTTGCAGTTTCTTCTCTGGGAATCACCTATCAGCGACTGAAAGGCAACGGAACCTCTCCTCTCCATCATCTCCATTCCAAAACCACCGTCTCGCCTCTCCCTCTTCTCCATTTCAAAACCACCCCTCTCCTCTCCATCATCTCCATTCCAAAACCACCGTATCGCCTCTCCCTCTTCTCTATTGTAAGACCATCGTCTCTCCTCCCATCTTCCAAAGCTAGCACCGGACCACTTAGAAGGACATCTATGGAGGGGATGCAGCAGCAAATCAGGCAGATCACCGACGGCGACCAGGCAAAGTTAGCCAGGTTGAAGGAGATCCTTACTTGGTTTGACAATGAGTGGGAGATTTCGAGGACGGTGAGGTCCATGTGGCAATGTATGCAAAAGAGTGAGATGACGGCGATGAGGGCGGCGATGTACTCCTCGGCGGCAGTCACGCCGAAGTCATTCGAGTTCATCGAGTATCTCCTCTAGGCGATGGAGCAGATAGATTCGCCCGAGGCGAAAGTCAGGCGGAGGTGGTGGGCGTATAGGTCGAAGGTCGAGCAGCCATCGAGTACGGTGTGCCATTTGTGAGGGTGCAGAGGCAGCCGGAGCCACAGGAGTATTCGTTCTCCCACTGCAAGAGGAGGCCGGATGGCGCAACGTCGCTTCCCTCGACGCTCGCCTCGTTTCAACGACGTCGGTAGGGTTTAAGGTAAGCTTCGCACTAACCTAATCTTCCATCTGCTCATGCTTACAATCATCGTGACAACTAATAAAAGTCATGCTTACAATCAGTCTCCGAGTACTACACCAATCACCCTAAAATAGCTCTGGACCTTTGGGTCAAAGTTGTGACACTGTGTACAAATAAAGAAAAATAGATTGGTGCTTCTTTCAAAAAAGAGTACACCCCTAGAAAACTGCCAATATAAGCTACTAGTATTTTTTAAGTCTAAGCTACTAGTATTTGGTTAGAGGATTTGCTGCCGAGAAAGATCCGTCCACAGTGAGCGCCACACATCCCGCTGATGGTGGTGGATGCCAATGCTTAGATGGAGCAGGGTTGTTGTTGGTAATTTTTACTTGGCATCTCGCACTCTGCATATATGATGGTTCCATTCGTACATTTGTGCAGTTCCACCAAAATGCAGCTGAATAACCCTGTTTGCACAGATAATGAAAAGGCGTGATCACATTATGTGGCACTAGTTGATAAAACATACACTAATAAACAGAAGAAAATATTACATCATACTGGAAATCAACCCAAGTCTCCCTGATACACCTGCTGCCAGTGATGAACATCAGTGTACAACGGTAGTACAAGGATGGGCCTTGAGACATTCAAATCTCTATTTTTGTGCAGATCAACTAATATTAAGCACCCCAGTCTGCAGAAACACTTAAACATTAACAATGGGACTAGTTGATGAAACATACATTAACAAAGAGAAGCACTTTCTTTATCTACATTGGAAATGAAATGATAGAGAGGAAATTCGCTCTATTTTAATTGTATTATTACTTCATTTTATCAGTGACACTAGGGTTGAGCAGGAGGCAAATGAGGTGTACCGTGCGTCGCAAGGATGAAGGCTGGGGGTGCTTAGACTGGGATGCTAAAGCTGGCTCTTTCAGTCCCTATCTTCCCCCTGATGTTTCTGTGGTAGCATTTGGGTTGTAATCCAAACTTGGTCGAGCTGGTGCTGCGCCCCTACCTGCCTAGCTTATGTGGCGAACTTGTCTCCTGCTAGTACTCAGTCCATTCTAGTAGTAGTTGCATAACTGCCCGTTTACACTGAGATGTTGTCGGATAATGGTTCTCTATGGTTGGGTTTCTTTAATGAAATCGGAGGGAACCCCCTATTTCGATATATATATATATATATATATATATATATAAAGTGGCACTAGCGGTGCCAAAACATTGCCTCAAATTAATATTGCCACTAGCTTAAGGTGCAAAATAATAACATTACTACTTTATCATGGCAGTGCCAAAACAGTAGCACAAGAGCATGATCAACATGCAGGATCTTTGGCAAATGGTCAGACCAAAAAGGAACATACCTCGAGATGGGAACCATATCTGTAGTCAATGCCATCGTACAAGGGATGACACCAGTCACCAACATGGATGATTCAATTCATGGGACCTTTTGGTGCAGTTCACCTAAAATGAAGCAATGTCTCATGAGCTAGCAACTTCTTCTTCTTCTTCTTGTTTTTTTAAGAAAAGGGCTCCAGCCCCGGTTCCATTTCCATCAGAAAACGAAACCCACAGAGCTTCTTCTTCATTAGTTGCAATAAAATTGAGCAACATCAAGGTTGGTCGTGAAGCTCCTGGAGAGTAGGCGTACCAGGACAGTTGCATCCCTAATGAAAAGAAGCAACTTATCTTAATGGGAAATTTAGCAAGACATGAAAAAAGTGCCATTGATTCATATTACTAGAGGCATTACATTGAAAACAACATTGGTTTAACGTGTCCTTACTTTTAACAGTGCGACTGCTACATTTTACCAGTGGCATTACATAAGAGCAGCTCGGGGCAACAAACATCAGAAGAGGATATCTGGGTTGGTCCCATTTTTGTTCGGTATATAGCCACCTTATACTGTGTGAGGCTAGCAAATCTAGTGCTGGACTTACTCTGTTGACTTGTCCCCCAGTCCCCACTTTCTTTCCTTTTTCAACCAATAGATCGGGTTTATATTGAGTTTGTACTGCATTCCCTTTATTTCCCTATTAGACCTCGAGACCAGTTGGATAGCCAGTCTCTGCTACTTTTCGCCCCCATTGTTTCCTCTTTCGACCAAGTCCTAGATTCAGGTAACAAATCTTCCCCCACCCACTTTATTCCTTGTCTGAACCAAGTACTACTAGATTAGAGTGCATGAACTAGTTTTAACGGTAAAAAACATAGGTGGTTTTCGAACAGCCGATCGATCCTATCTACACGAGGGGGGATGAGAAATAGTAAAAGATACAAATGCAGCGACGTCAGGAGCTCGGGAAGTAGAGCAAGGCCGGTTTCGAAGGAAGTTATACCTGAGGGTCACCGGGATATCGCTAGGTGGGCGGCGGGAGGCCGGATGTGCCCACGCTACGACAGCAAGGAAGAAGGGGTCAGAGGCCCTCCCTCGCTAGCGATGCTTGGGAGAGAACGGCAAGGCACACTGATCAGGACATGTCGGCAGTGGGTAAGAGCCGTCGCCGAGGACGACCGCGTGAATGTTGCACCTTCTCACCTTCCCCGACGGAGAGGATCCGACTGGATCTGTGACCAGCGGTGAGTAGAGAGAGAGAGTGTGGCCACCACTGTCGTGTTTAGATCTGGAGAGGACGAGACAGTGTGAGGAGAGCAACACTAGCAAGCAAGCGCGGAGGCTCCTGCCTATATAGTGGAGTACTAGTTTTCTTTTGTCTACCGGCCGGAGCCGGCTTGACCTCGGCAATGACTATCAAGAAGTCTTCATGCACATGCCCCGGAGGCGCAGTTGTCGTCATTTTGATACGAAGCACCGTATTATACCATATAACACGAAAAAATGCCACATGACAAGAAATCATAACCTCACTGCCCAAAGGAGACAAGATGAATCCCAACGGACAAACTAGACGAGGATCAAAGCTCAAATTAAAGATAAACTCGTAGAAAAGGGGTCCGTCGATAGATGTCCTAATTAACATAGCCGGCTTGACCTAGATGGCAGCCGAGTAGTCTTTGTGCATGTGCCCCCAATGACTAGCCTAACTCAGTTGTCGCTGTTTAACCCTCGTAGTGATCCGAAGCACATGACACCTAATTTTGTGAGATGGCAAGACACCTTTTTTAGATTTCTCACCAGAACTACAGCCATGTACAACACAGCCTGCACGATATGTAGATGATAGCCAATCCATGCGTGTCTGCTGGAGTCTGTTCACATGCATGGACGAACTGATCTTCTGTGTCTTGCAGTGATCGTCTAGGTACCAACGTATGTACTACTTCTATTAACTCACCCGACTTGTGGGCCCGGGGAGTGTGCCTATGGTCGGTTCTCAATTGCGGTCCCACATGTGTGTGCAAATGCAATATGACGCGCATTCCATTTGGAGAGCGGCATGCTAGACCGACCGACCGTCTGGGGTGCGACGCGAACGCGACGGGCGTGCTGTATATTCCGTACATGTGTACCGCCGTTTTCTTGAGGCTTTGCTCCATGGCGCAATCCATGGATACAAAATTAGTATACTATACTATTTAAAAGTCGAGGGCGGGGCTTCTCCCACGCAGTAGGCGGGGCAGTTCCGCCTAGTCGGTTTGACAGAGACGCGAGAAGATGAGGGAGTAGGCTGCTGCAAATGTAGGGCAGTGTGATTTGATAGTGAGTTACTACTGGACAGGTGGGGCCCGGTGATTTGACTTGCCATTATCATTTTAACTGCGGCGCTAAGACCGGCTTGAGTCTCCCGATTCCTGACCACCTCCATACAGGTGCCTCTCCTGATGCTCCACCATGTAGAGGCTGGCTCTTGCTTGAGAGCCCACTCCTCCACCTTTTCCATGCCTCTTTCCCCAGATATGCAAAAATGCCATGTAAAGCGGGCTTATAGCCCACTATTGTACTTGATCCTATAGGTGCTAAGCCTGCCACATAGGCATAAAGTCTAATGTGGCAAGTTAAACAAGAAGAGAGAGACTAGTTTGGTGACCCCAGGAAGAAATAGTGATAAGCACGTGTACCGAGATGAAGCAAACTTAGCAACAAAAAACTAAGCACCTATGCATCTAGGACTTGAGTTGCTAAGCCATTTAATGCCCATAGCACCTCATCTAAGCACCATTTCATTGGAAGAGGTCACTCCTTGGCAAATGCAATAAATACTATGAAGAAAGAGATAGAGAGAAGTAAACAAAAAATACTCTTATAGCCAACCTTATAGCTAACCTTGTTGTATGAGTGACTAAGTGATGACTATGCATGACATGCCAACTTCAGATAGCCTAACGCACCGTGTTAAATCTCCAAGGGCGCGGCCGCGCGAGTGAGGCGACGACCATGGTAGGTGCGACCATGATACGGGCTGCTGGCAGCCCTTGGATCTGAGATCGAACGGTCGCATGCTAAGTTGATGAAAATTTGCAGAATAACCCTCCAGGATAGGATATTCATCCATAGGTCTAGAATCACGCCATGCAACCGTTCAATCTCAGATCCAAGGGCTCTCGGAAGCCCGTATCATGGGAGAATGGAAAGCTTCGTATCACCTGTAATTTTCCCGACACTTGACATGACATCGAAAGCCATTTAATCGAGCGTCGAGTAGACATGACATCTAATTGGGCCCCCATAGTACTATGCATGAATCCATTTATCCACCAGGCAAGCCACTACCCTACCATTCGCACGCGCCCCCCACTTGACATTTTTACAATCGATAAACCGCTCCTAGTCATCCCATCCTTTCACATTACGACAGTTCCACTATTCCTAACCCTCCTCCCAAATCCATGGCGTCCCAAATCTCCATGATCGGCGGTGAGTACAAGGTTAGAACCATCACCATCGATGAGTTCGACATCATCTACACCCGTTCTTCCGCAACGGTGAAAGAATGCCTTGCTCGCTTCAAACGCATGTTAGAAAACTCAAATGATGAGTGGGTCGCTGGGCTACATGTTGAGTACACCACAGTCCTGGGAAGCGAGAAGAATCTAAAGGAGGCAGAGAAGAAGAAGCCCGCCATGATCTAGTTTTGCGTGCATGACTTATGCTTGGTCTACCACATATGCCATCCCGACGTTGAGTGCCAGGATTTTAAGAATTTCCTCAAGGACAGCCGAGTCAAATTCGTTACTGTAGACTTTAGGAACGACAAGGAAATCCTGGGTCGGATAGGCCTTGTTGTAGGCGACCCCTTCGACCTCCAGAAGAAAGGGCTGGTGCCCTCCCGTGATCAGCCTTCAATGCTGACCCTGGCAGGAGCCATGGTTCATCCTTCGTACGGTACACTGAAGAAACCTCCATTCAGGTTTCATCATGCATGGGAGTGGAATGTACTAGATATAGACCACATCCACTATGCTACAATGGATGGCTACCTTTGTTTCAATATCTACAAGGGTTGGATGAAGAGCAAGAGCCAAGTGTGCGGTTCAAGCAAAGAAGTATCGGCCAAGAGGAAGAGGGACAAGGACGAAGTCGAGGACATGGATGAGGAGTCTGAGTAAGGTGGCAGTGTCGTTGCTCATGGTGGTCAGTGTCTACCGGATTAGTTGCTCAGTTTAATTTTAGGTGTGCTTAGTTTTATTTGAGGGGTGTGTTGTGATGAGCCCCCAGCAGAACTATGTTATGTTTCTTCTCGTTATATTTCGTACATTTCATCTTTTAGTTGGTGTAGTACTACCACTCGTTTTTTCACATTATATACGTACAAATATATATGGCCAACATCATATAGCCAGCAATTTAGTTGTCAAAGAATTCCAGGGTGCTTAGTTTTGTCAAAGAAATCCAGGGTGCTTAGTTTTATTTGAGGGGTGTGTTGTGCTGGAGACCATTAACTTCTCATTGTGAGAATCGGCTTATTTTTGTCATGTAACATGGTCAACGGGTTTGACGTGAAAATAACAATGTCTAATGGCATTTCTAATATAGGCTGCCTCCCCCCAGATTTTCTTTACAGAGGCAACATAGAACTATACGAGTGCCCTGTTAAATTTTGAAATTATTCCGGGTTCGTTTGGCCTTTTTTAGACATTAATTGAGTTTCTGGTCATTTAATGTGCATAATTCAAATTTGAACTACAAGCACATGCTCCCGTGCACCAAAGTTGATTGAAAAATCACATGTGTGTCCTCGGGTGAATTTCTAGGTCACATGCAAGAAATGGGAATGAAATTCAAACATCTAGGCATCGTGGTTCGACCGAGAACGTTGAGAAGCTTGGTTTTAAAATTCTTGTAAATCCAAAACACACCTGAAAATCATGAAACTTGGCATGGTGTCATGTCATGGTACTACCATGCCGTGGTAAAAATTTTGCAGAATAGGAACAAGTTTTGGTATAAGTTTCTTGCAAACCGGAGCTTCTCTCAAGAAGGCTCATGGTTCTGAGAGGTAACATGTCACCTTTGTGTGCATAATTCAAATTTTAAATACAAGCACATGCTCCAGTGCACCAAAGCTGGTTGAAAAATCACATGTGTGTCCTCGGGTAAATTTCTAGGCCCCATGCCAGAAATGGGAATGAAATTCAAACATCTAGGCGTCATGGCTCGGCTGGAAACATTGAGAAACTTGGTTTTTTAATTCCTGTAAATCCGAAACACGCATGAAAATCATGAAACTTGGCTTGGTGTCATGACATGGCACCAACATGCTGTGGTAATTTTGCTGTCCGATTTGCGAAGGCGCACACATTAACAATCACCAAAGTCATTTTGGAACAAGTGCTATCATGTTACAATCGGAAACACAAGTATTATTGAAACCATGGGCATTCTATTTACCATTTACGTGCCGCCACGCGCCCCCTTTTTTATTAGCTAGGAGGCGCCGTGCAGGGTAGCTATTTGAGTACGGGAGGCGTGCGCGCCCTTTGACCTCCATCTGCCGTCCACCTCTCTCCCAAGGTCTCCATTAATGGCGCCCGAGCCTCTGTTTAATCGCGTGGCAATGTCTCATCGACTGAGATTTAAGAGAGAAAAAAGAAAATCTAAAAAGAAAATTTTGCATGGATCTTGATGTAAGATCCGACGGACCTATATAGCATCTACTGTGACTTATAGCAAGACTAATGAATGTGCGGGCTGCACACGACACCAAGACGACACGAGCTTCGTCTGCCTGGTGCGCATGCAGTCGGGTGATTTGTACAAGTATAGACACAACCAGGCCCTCGTTGGTATCCGCGCCTCGACTTTGGCTGGTCATAGTGGAGAGTAGCATAAACTAGTTACTAGTCTATGTTACTAGTACCTTCATAGTGGGTAGCGTCATATAGTATATGCATAATTTGGTGATGAGCGCTCTCTATATGTACCACCTTTTTTTTCTTTAATTACATCTTGTTAGTTTTGCTCCATGGCGCAATCCATTGATACTACTACTGTACAAATGTATACATTTTTTAAAAGGCTAGAGGGCGGGGCAGTCTAGATTGGTCCTTTTCATGAGAGGCGAGGGCCTTTGTGATTTGATGGCTCATTACTGCTGGAAGGAGGGGCCATGTGATTTGACTTCTCATATAAATGTGCCAACGACCTGAGGAGGAGCAAAGAACCATGCGGTATACTCAAGTTTTCCACTGGAGTACGACAGAGGACCACCAAACACGGCTGCCCAGTGCCATATCCTCTACTCTCTACTCTTATTACATATTACTAGCAAGAGGCATTGTTCTATTGGCGATAAAGAATGATCTAATTTTCTAGTCATCTCATTTTTAGCATTGTTCTATTCATGCCTCACAGAGAAGGTGACACATGCGGCCAAACAGCCGAAGCAAAATAAGAAACACAGGAGAAAAAGAAGAAGAAGGGTTATCACCCCCCAAAAAGAAGGAAGACGCACACACAAGTCTGGGGCGCTGCTCTCACTACATGAAGGGTTGCTGGCCGTGGAGTCGTAACTGCTTCTTCATCACCTCCACGACCTCCATCTCCTTGCGCGTCTCCTCCACCATCTTCATCATTGTGTCCATGACACGGGATTTCTTGACGCGAGCCTTCATCATCTGTTCCACAGCCGCATTATGTACCTTGACAGCAGCCGGGTGCTCAATGTGGAGCTTCGCCAACTCCTCCTTCTGTTCCATGATGAGGACCTGCAACATCTTCATCGAGGAACTACTATTCTCATGCAGCTTCTTCCAGCCGGCGTTCTCCTCCTTCAGCAGGTTGAGCTCATGGTAGAGCTTCGCCTTGTCCTCCCGAAGTTGCAGGATTTCGCCGGTCGCCTTCTTATCCGAGGCAATGCTCTTCTTCAGCAACATCACCAAGCCGGCGGTCAACTCCCCCTGCTCATTGAGCTCGGCGGACATGTCGTCGAGGCTCTCCTTCAGCAGCTCCACCAAGCCGTGGATGAACTCCTTCTACTTATTGAGGTGCTTATTGAGCTGATCGGGCATGCCGTCGAGGGATAACGACTCCAGCGCCGCATGTTCGCCTCCGCGTCTAGGGCGCTCCTGGGAGCCATCACCTGCCCTTGAGAGATCTTTCAAGGTATCTGCGTGGCGGCGAGCCCTCTTTTTTTCTGCAGCCTTGGTTGCCGCTCCCTTGTTATGAGTAGTTCTCAACCTAGAGCTGTCTACACCGGCCATGGCAAGGACGGGCGAAGAAGGAGAACTTATGAGGAGGAAGGTAGAGTAATTTTCGGTTAGGTAGTTCCCCTTTTTATAACCTAAGTACTAGCACTAGCACTAAAACCTGCATAGTGGGAACACATTCAGCTTTGGTACATACTGGTAGGTGTGAGCAGGCTTGCACTTAATTGTAGCACTAGTACTTTCGAATGTGATGGGAACAAGGTAAAGATTAATTGATGGTTTTTGGTTTCGAGGCTCGAAACGGTTCCCGATGAGTTTAGTGGAACATAAATTTCAAGTAGACTACACTGCTCAGATGTGTAAATATTATGTTACAGTCAAAAATTGGCACAAAATATGAAGGAGACAAATGGAAGTACTACTAGAAACCCATGATTTAACTACTCGCACGTGCGCAGTACTACGCGCATGTCTTTCTTCTACCCTCATGTCCACTCAATTTGCATGCGATGTATTAATTGACCATCAATGAAGTGAACAAATTATCACATGGGGTGGATCTTGGTACAAAATTGCGTCCGCTCGTGTACCCGCGTGTGCGTGCGAGGGAATGAGTGCGTGCATGGCATGCGTGCACATCTTTGCTTCGTGCATGTACCGCCAGTGCGGCTCAGGGAGGACAATTACATTCTTGTGGAACCAGCAGCACGTCATTGTGATCAATCCACACAAGGATGTCACGACAACGCCTCCACATGTGCCACGTGGCTTCATGAACTATAAGAGAGACACTGTGTAGCGTGCCATTGTGTTTTGCACATACTCGAAGTACTAGTAAGGTACACGTGCATTGCACGTGTCAGATTTTGCAACCAAATTATGAATAAATACCACACTGTAGCATGTAAGCTCTGAGTCATATATGCCTGATGTAGACCTTCGTTTAATTCTTATAGTTCATCTCATTCAAAATCAATTAGTTTTTATAAAAACCTAGGGCCTCTTTGATTCATAGGATTTCCAAAACACGGGAATAGGAAGAACATGGGATTAGAGTGGAATGTCGTCTTGAATCCTACAGGATGGTACGAGTGTTTGAGTGTGCATAGGAAATGCAGAATTCTTTCAAGGAGGTTTGGGTGGATGGGATGTTTCCTATGAAATCTAGTGCGAATGAATCATATGAAAAATTCCTATGGTTTACAATCATACGAATCAAACAACCAAGATAGGAAAAATCCCTAAGGATTAGAATCCTCCAAAATTCCTTCGAGAATCCTTTGAATCAAAGAAGCCCTTAATCTATTTTATAATTCATGGAATTTTGCGTTGTAAAGCATAAAGTAAAAAAAATAATGGCAATTCAACTAGAAAAAAAGTTTGGGCAGTTATGATACGGAAGATTCTAGAACAAAGGAGAACCACTATTGTTATGAGATTTGTGCATTATGCTTAAGTTCAACCATGGAGTCTGCTAGATTGTACATGTGGAAAAATCCGGTGGGGGCTAGAAGATGGTGCGAGGGGCCGAGTGGAGGGAGACTATGAAGGAGTGAACAACTACAAGATCGATATTTAAGAGAGGGGGCGAGAACGTGCGCTGTTGCGCACGGTGGCGGAGCCATGAAAAATGTCCCATGAGCTAGGGGGCCAAGCATTGCTAATCCTTTACGAGGATGGCCAATTCATCAACTTAAACCATTTTTAGCAGCAATTCTGTAGTGATCACATTCATATTAGCATCGATATATAGTGATGTTAGGGGGGGGGGGGGCAGGGCCCTTGCTGCCCCCTGTCTTCGCCATTGTGCTCGCATCTGAGAGATGAAATGGAAGGCATGGATGATGAGAGGGGGCGTTGGATATATAATTAATGTGGGTGTATTAGCTATATATGTAATCCTATATAGAGAGGTATAGATTGATCGATGTGGACGTGGGAAAGAGGGTGAGACCTCACCAGATATATAGATTGATCGGTTTATGTGGAAAACTATGAAAGACCTAGCTATACACGCACACACACACACACACATAGAGGAACATCAATCATTGTGCATGCACGTGAGAGATAAAGAATGCCTGATATGATGGAGAGGGGGATGTGTGTGTGTGCCTTCCTGGGAGACCGACCTGAAGAAAAAGATTGCATGTGTGCAATGGATAATGCCGACTGGTAGTGTGTGTGCATGCACACATGAGAGAAAGTTAGTGGTACAATTATAAAGAGAAGACCAATGTGTTGGTGTAAAAGACTAGGTGAGGTCATAAACAATGTAAAGTTGAATTCAAATATTTGAATTAGAGATCATGATGTTTGAAACCCATGCATGCATGAATATAACGGAGATCTGTGTGGTGTGGTTTGGAAACGAGCATGTTGTAATGTATACACATTGAACAAGGTCAGACTGGTTTGAATTTGAGATACCGATGGCAGACATCGTTTGGCCACATTGCATCCATGCATGGACACACTATTCTAATTGGAGATGATGAGTGGCTTTCGCATCACATATCTATATCTATACCCCTATATATATATTACATTTTATATTTTTTATATAGTGTGCGGATAACTTTAACTTTGAAAGATGGTCGTTGGATGAGGCCAATTCGATGGTGCAGAGCTGGCAAATTTGAGCACTACTGGCCATTGGATATCATCTAGATTCCACCAGATTTTGCCACATGTACAATCTAGCAGACTCTATGGTTGAACTTAAGCATAATGCACAAACCTCAAAACACAAGCACTTCTTCTTTGTTCTAGAATCTTCCGTATCAGAATTGCCCAAATGTTTTTCTACATGATTTGTTTTTAATTTATGCCTTACAATGCACAATTCCATGAATCTTAAAATAGATTAGCTTTCTTATGAAAACTAGATGAGTTTGAATGAAATGAACTATAAGAATTAAACGAACATCTACATCATGCATATATGACTCAAAGCTTACATGCTATAATGTGGTATTTATTCATAATTTGGTTGCCAAATCTCATGCGTGCAATGCACGTGTACCTTACTAGTCTAAATGGTGTCTGTGTGTGTGTGTTGTGCGTGTTAAACACATTGTACGTAGTATATCATACTAGTCTAAATTGTCTTTTTTTTTCTTTTGGGTACACGTTAAACTTGTTCTCTCGAAATTTCAAGCCGCGCCTTGTTATGCCAAAATTTCAAGCTAGCGTCTCCGTCTATCGTGCTGCGAAACTCCCGCCTCTTCAACCCGCGCCTTGTTACCCCAAAATATTTAAGATAAATCTTTGTCTCGTTGTGCTCCGACAACTCCCTCCATCTCAACCCGCGCCTTGCTATTCCAAAATTACAAAGCGTGCGAAAACTCCCACCTACTGTGAAATCCCGACACGCGAAATGCCCATGATACCCCTGAACCGAAAGAACCGCCTCAAATCAGTGGGGGTACTTTTGTAACTTACCCCACATTTCGAACAAGCGCGTCCCTAAGCCATGGTTCCCCCACTCCCATCCCATCCGCCCACCCATTCGTACACCGAGGCCAGCAAAACCCTTGAAGCCCCACACCCTCCTCCGCCTGCCACCCAGCCGGAGCTTCTTACCCGACGACGTCGTCCACAGCAACACCTCGACGTCCCTCATCCACCCTACCGGATGAGGACCCGTCGTTATTCTGGTCATCTCGTCGGTTCAGCCACCCCGTCATCCACCTCCAAGGAGCTGCCCCGACGTTCCCCTCGTCTTTCGTGCCACCTCCATTCCCACACCGCCATCTTCACCTACACCATCGAAAGAGAATCATCATCACTGTTTCCTTGGATGAAGCTGCGGCCTAATCGACGCCACCAAAGTGGTTGTACACTAATCGCCGCATTTTCTTCTTGATTCAATCTCACGGTGCTATCGGCGCTAGGCCCTGAGCCGACACGACGCGACTCCATCTACGGCAGCGTCGCCAGCCACTTCCTCCATGGCATCGATCCCTCGGTGGTGACGTCCACATCAGTAGGAGCTGCTGCTACTTTAGCTCTCACTCGTACTGCTGCTCTGCTCTTGCTCTCGGTCCCCTGCCTGGTCTGCTCTTGCTCGCGCTGCTGCTCTCGCTCTTGCTTGCGATGCTGCTCCGATTTAGCTACACTTCAGTCGACTGAATCGACTTTTGGGTCAGTCAATTTTTAGGGGGGGGGGCTCGCCGGAGTTAAGGAAGAACCAGCTGCAGCGGGGAGGGGGGCTCGCCGGAGAGGTACCCCACTATCTATCTTAGGGTTCAGGGTGGGGGCGGTGGTCGCCGACGGTGGTGGGGCGGTGGCGTGGGGATCGCCGGAGAAAAAGCTCGACACAGGGGGCCTACAAGGATGGCCGGGGCAGCGGCAGACCGGCGGTGGGGAGTGTTTTCGGGGTGGGCGGGGCGGCGCACCACCGGCCGCGGGCGGCGGGGGGGGGGGTGTTTGGCCGGTGCTGGCTGGCGGCTCAGGGGGGTGGAGGTTGAAGATGAACTGCAGGCCCTTGATTTTGTATCCAACGGCTGCAAAATCGACTGACCATAGATGAAAAAGTCACTCGACTGACGTCTAGCCTCACCTCTAGTGCGTTTAGTTTCGACAGTAAAATTCAGTTTCAATAGCAAAATTCAGTTTTGACAGTTAAGTTCAGTTTCGATAGTTAAATTCAGTTTTGACAATTAAGTTCAGAGATGAGCGACTGATGTATACATCTAGCACTTTGTGGTTATGTATTTTACGCCATCTATTGGAGATGCTATTAGAAATCCACTCAGGTTAGCGTTGTCTCTCTTGTCCTGCTTCAGCCTCGG
Organism: Triticum monococcum; assembly: GCA_034509565.1. Classification (NCBI taxonomy): domain Eukaryota; kingdom Viridiplantae; phylum Streptophyta; class Magnoliopsida; order Poales; family Poaceae; genus Triticum; species Triticum monococcum. The sequence goes on along the minus strand of CM067843.1, from coordinate 253,664,360 downwards.
CGTCTACAACTCACCGAAGCTGCTCCAGTGACGAAACCCTCCATCACAGTGGGGTAGTACCTCAGGCTCCATTTCCAGACGCCTAAGATCTTCTTCCCCTCCTCCGACAGCCATGTTAGCCAAAGCATCCTCACCGGCTAACCCAATCACGCTGAGATCGACATGGCTTCGCCAAAGAGGTTGCACACTTCTTGTGGTTTGACTTAATCTCACCATGCTTCTTTGCATCCTATGATCTTCCAATTCTTGTGAACCAAACACCCAGATTGGCAGAAATCCTGTGTTTTTAAATTCTCTGTTTTGCACGTGCATTCCTATCCTATTCCTGTCTATTTCCTATCCCTGCATTGTTAGAATCCTCAAATTCAAACAAGCCCTTACACAATTACTTCTGTTACAGCTATGTGTCAAAGAAAACCTTGTGTGATTTGTCCTGCTCCTGCGGTGCTGTGTTCCACCCCAGCTCAGCTGCTCCAACAACGGAAGGGTTCACCACAGCAGGGATCCGCTCTCCAAACTGTCTTTCGCCGCCCTAGATCTTCTTCCCCGCCGCCAGCACCCACGACAACTGCATTACCATCATCAACTAAGAAGATGACCTTGAGGACTACACGGGTCCACAAGAGAGGTCGTACTCTTCCGTGTCTGCTTACGTTATGCATTGCTTAATATGATGACATGCTACTTTATCATCGTGTTCACCTATTAGACTCTGACTCAGGTCCAAACTTCTGCTGAAACTTGAGTTTTTGAATGGTTGTGGGGTACATATTGGGGCAGCAATCATTACTATCTATCTACTATCTGGTTATCTTGGGTGTCTACTATGAGTTTCATGTTGGGTGCAAACAAACATTAAAGGAGCCATTATCTGTATTTTTTTAACTAAAGCTATTATCTGCCTGCTATCATTTGTTTTGGTTCTATCCACAATTTGCTACCATCACTCTGGATTTGTGCATGCAGTCCTTACATAATATCACTATGTTTTATTCCTATGCATGTCAGTTATTGTACACAATGGAACTGAACATGTAGAGCAAAAGAGACGAGCCTGGCGTGGCAATAAAATTTCATGCAGACGTCGCTCCATGGTGGGCGCAAAGGCAGCCCCCTCCACCCATTTTGGATCGTAATCAAGAGGACAATAACTGCTCTGAGGGGGATTCTGAAGCAGAAGACCACTCCTATTTACCCCATGAGGTCTTCGCTCTAACTTGGCATGCTAATGTTGGTAAAATCATGCATATGGTGCCTTGCATTGCTTACTGTATACATCAAAGATGTCATCTGCTTAGTTTAGACATGCTTTGTGTCAATGCCATCTGTTTAGTTTCTTTATCGTATATGTGAATCATGCAATGCCATCTTGTTTAGCCAGGCATCATATATGTGAATTTTGCAATGCCACCCTGGTTAGCCAGTCATCTTATATGTGAATTATATCATGACATCATTTTTTATTACGTGTTAAATTTGTCAACAATTTTAGGACATTCAATTACGCTTCCTGTGCATCAGCCATTCTGCATGGTCATGGAAAAAATCTGGAGTGGAAACAAGGTCTTCAGAGCAGACAATGCTATCTAACGGAGCACATGTCTTGCTGGTTACAGGTAGCTCCTCAGAGGAGAATTCAGAGACACATGACAAGTCCTATTGCCCCCCCCCCCCCGAGGTGCATGCCCTAACTTGGCAGGGTTATGTTGCTCATATCATTCTAACTTGGCAGGGTTATGTTGCTCATATCATGCGTATGGTATCTTGCATTGCTATGTCATTTGCTTAGTTTAGACATGCTTTGTGTGAATGCCACCTGTTTAGTGTCTAATTACCATATATGTGAATTATGCAGTGCCATCTTGTTGCAAGACATTATATATGTGAATTATGCAATGCTATCTTGTTGCAAGGCATTATATATGTGAATTTTGCAATGCCATGTTGTTTAGCCAAGCGTCATATATGTGAATTATATCATGCCGTCCTTTTTTGTATTTATCATTGCTTTTGTCGACAATGTTTGTATATTCAACTGCTCTTCCTGTGCATCAGCCATTTGAATTGGTGATGGAGAAATCTGGAGTGAAAACAAGGTCTTCAAAGCAGACAATGCTACCTGGTGAAGCAGATATCTTGCTGGTTACAGATAGCTCTTCAGAGGAGGATTCAGAGGCAGATGACCAGTCCTATTATCCCCCTGAGGTGTATGCTCAAACTTGGCAGGGTTATATTACTCATATCATGCATATGTTGTATTGCAATGCTTAGTTTTTACATCATATACACGATATTGAATGCCATCTCCTTAGTTGACACATCATATATGCGATTGCCCTCTGCTCACTTCCTTAGTATATAAATCATATATTTGAATTATATCATGCCATGATGTTTACATAGACAACATGTATCTGAATTATGGCATGCCAACCCATTTTCTAAAGACATAATATAGTTATATCATCTCATCCTGTTCACACTTCACATAGTCATCATATTTTGAATTATGTCATTCTATCCGTGAATTATATCATGCCATCATGTTTCCATCGATGGCATGTTTGTGATTTATGGCATGCCAACCACTTTAATAGACACATCATATGGTTATATCATGTCATCCTATTTACATAGTCATCATATTTTGAAGTATGTCATTCTATCTTGTTTAGTTAGCCATCATACATGTGAAATTGTGTCGTGCTATCCTGTTTAATTAGCCATCATATATGTGAAATTATGTTCCGCTATTCTGTTTGGTTAGACAACATAAATGTGAATTATTTCATGCCCTGTTTTCTTCCCTACTATCCATTGCACCTGTCTATCTTACAATGTTTGTACATTCAATTACTTTTCTTGTTTATCATCCATTTCAATTGGAGGGGCTAATGGCAGTATATGCGGGAGTAAAAACACGGTCTTTAGAAAAGATCGTGGTACCTGTCGATGGAGATAGAACCGCGGTTGTACTTGCCCAAGAACCAGCCCCACCACACATAACCCAGACTCACGCAGATTGTACCCCTACCCAGTTGGACAGAGAACCAACTACACCCCTTCTTACCCCAACCCCAGCAGATAGTAACCCAGTTCCTGTTGACACAACACCATCTACATCACAGAGCACCCAAACACGAGCAGTTAGTAAGGCAATTGCAGTGCCCAAAGCACGAGGACCACCACTTCGAACCCCAAGTTAATGCTTAAAGCAGAAGAAAAATTGTTCTTAGTTCAGGTTCCGTAGCTATGGTTCATACTACTTTGCTCTTGCATCAATGTATTTACTCATACCAACTAATTACAAATTTGAAGGATGCAATTGAAACTCCAATGGCGCAACAGGTATGTTTTAAACCTGTTTCTTTAACGTGTTTGCTGTTGTAACTTGCTCTATGTTGATTTCAGTTTCAATTGAATAAACAGTTATATTCTCATGCCATGCACCTTACAAGTGTTGTTATTGCTGTTTACTTTCCCACACTTATATTCTGTCTAAGTTGCATTGTCTTAAATAGATATGATTCGAACGATATCTATCTTGATTTGGCAACATAAACTAGAATGATATAGACAATACAGTGACCATACTACATAGATATATGTTTGTTTCATGCTGTTATCCTATCCACCTTACTACTGAACTAGTTTACCAAAATGAGTTTCATATACTACATTGCAAACCTGTGATGTGTTTGTTTGTTTCTCTTTTAGAATGCAGATAAAATATTGGAGAAGAGTACCCCGTTATGCACTGGTACAGGAAGTAATGCAGATAAGGTTCAAGATAGTCTCCAAGAAAGCTGATAGAAACTATATTGAAGACAATGAGACAACCCCAATGTCCTGTCTTGATGTAGTGTTCGAGTTACTGGCTACTACTACTGGCACCAGCTCTTCGAACTTGCTGCCTGAATCAGTTCGGCTTCTTGAGTCTCAACTTCAAGTTGAAAGACATCGATCAGATGTTATGTGACAGGAAGCCGAAGGACTAAGGAAGTCCATGTAGAATTCAGATGCATACTTTCCGGTGCAACAATAACTGCTGGAGGATTTAAGCGCCAAACAAGAGAAAGTTAATAAGCTTGCTAAGCATCTTGCCAGCATTATGGGTACCCAGGATATTGTTTCTTGAGCTCTTCTGAAGTGGTTTCAGTTCTGGACTTGTTTTGCTGCGGCGTTTGTATGCTGCTTTGTTCCCTATATTTGCACTGGTGGCGAACTTTGATGCCCAGTGGATGTAATATGTGTAATAGCCGTGATAGCCTAGCGTAAGTTGCATGACTGTTTATTTCCTTATTGTCTTGTTTATTTGTTTTCTTGTAGTCAATGCAGTTGTTTTTTCGCGGTTTGCTAGTGGCCGCAATAACCTATTTTTTAAAACTAGGCCACATTAACCATGGGCTACATATTTACTGTAGTTAACATGGGCCTCGTACGGGCCGTAGAAAAAATGGGCCTTCTAAGGGCTGTAGAAAAAATGGGCGTTCTACGGGGCGTAGAAACCATGGTCCTTATATGGTCCGTTGACACAATGGGCCTTCTACGGGCCGTATGATCGGTTGGCAAAACATGGGCCAATAACAGACCACATTATGGCCGTAAATGGGCTAGAGTTGAAATCGTCCGTTCATGGACCGACCATAATGGGCCGTCGTTAATCGGTCGTACTTGACGATGCTATGAAAACGGCCCAACATATTAACGGGCCACAAACGGGCCGACTGTAACCACGGGCTGAATTTGGCCCAGAAGCAGAAAATGACAGTAATGGGCCAAAAGTAAATGAATGTTGGAAATGAGCCCAAGAATAAATGGGCCCTAAGAAGGCCGAAAGATAACATGGGCTGGAAACGGCCCAACGGAATAATGGGCCATTAATGGGTATAAAGTGATACACTGTTCATTACGGGCCAGTTTTACCACGGGCCATTAATGGGCCGAGGGTTACTAAGGGCCTCATATGGGCCGAAAGACGTCATGGGCCATACATGGGTCGGAAGTTAAAACAGGTTGGAATTATATTGGACGGCCCAGATGACGCTACTGGGCCTAATTCGGATAGGCCATAAACGGGCCCTGGGTTAGCGGGCTGTAAATGGGCTATATGCGAACATGCCGTTAACAGGCTTGCCGTGGGCCGGCTCGCAACCTTTTGACCAAGTCAAACGGTCCGGCCTTTTCACAGGAATGGGCCTCTGTTGGGTCGTGCCACGTGTCGACGTATCATAGGCGCTTTGGGTCCAATGAGTGGATGACATATGTCCCAACGGCGAGCCGACTCGTGTTCCCTCCAGCCAATGATGATTTTACACGTGGAAAATCCCCATTGGTCGGGGCTGTTAATGGGTTATCGGATCCAAAACCAGACCCGATAGCTTAACGGCGTTCCGCTACGGTGGATGCCATGTGTCGGTCACCCTTGATGAAAGCACTTCTGTGACGCGTGATTTATCGTCATGGAAGTGGACACTTCCGTGATGATAATTTTGGTAATGTCATGGAACACTTCTACGACAGCACATGTATGACTATCTTGATTCTGTCATAAAATTGTCATGGATGTACATCCATGACAGAAAACGTGACCTACTGTGACAAACATGTATCATCACAGAAGTGTATTTTTTTGTAGTGATAATTTGTAACGAGCAAATAACGATAATAGTAACAAAAAGTACAGCAAGGTAGCCCAATCCTTTTGAGGCGAGGGACAGGCCAAAATGGTTTCTTATGATAAGCAAAGCATTCTTGAGGGTACACGGGATTTTCATCTAGTCACTTTCACCATGTTGGTTTGATTTGTGTTCGCTACTTTGATAATTTGATATGTGGGTGGACTGGTGCTTAGCTGCTGTTCTTACTTGAACAAACCTCCTACTTATAATTAACCTTCCCACAAGCATCCGCAACTACGAGAAAAGTATTAAGAATAAATTCTAACCATAGCATTAAACTTTTGGATCCAATCGGTCCCTTATGGAATAACGCATAAACTGGGGTTTAAGATTTTGTCACTCTCGCAACCCATCATCTAATTGCTACTCCACAATGCATTCCCTTAGGCCCAAATATGGTGAAGTGTCATGTAGTCGATGTTCACATGACACCACTAAGGGAATCACAACATACATACTATCAAAATATCGAACACATATCAATTTCACACATTGTTGAGGAAATCGTTAACTGGTAGCTGCTCGGTTGGCTAGCGAGTAGGGGATTAATCGGCTAATCGGCAAGTTAATCGGCCATTTAATCAATTAATCAGACGATTTTTCAGTTTATCAGCTACTTGGTGACCCTATGAGTAGGGATTAATCGGCAAGTTAACTGGTTAATCGGATGAATACTCAGTGACCCTCTGTGAAATTGATTACTTGCAACATGATTTCTCCCGTGACCTCAAGAACAAAAGTAACTACTCATAAATGATAATCATGCTCAATATCAGAGGGATATTAAATAGCATATTGGATCTGAACATATAATCTTCCATCAAATAAACCATATAGTAATCAACTACAAGATGTAATCAACACTACTAGTCACCCACAAGCACCAATCTATAGTTCTGGTAACAAGGTTGAACACAAGAGATGAACTAGTGTTTGATATGAGATGGTGTTATTGAAGATGTTGATGGATATTTCCCTCCCCAAGATCGGAGAGTTTGGTGATGATGACGACGATGATTTTCCCCTCCGGGAGGGAAGTTCCCCCGGCGGAATCGCTTCGCCGAAGGGCAAAAGTGCTCCTGCCCAAGTTCCGCCTCGAGACTTATATACAAGAAGATGACACTACAAAAAAAGACAAATCCGTGACATTTTGGGCCGAATGAATTTTTTTCCTGTCATGCTTATGACACTTCTATGATGATAATTGTGACAAAATCTGGTATCATCATAGATGTGGTGGGCTCCTACTTCTATGACAAAAAAATCATGACAGAAAATGGGCTTTTTGTCCTGGGCGGGCCGGAGACGCAGCTGCATGACATTCTTTGGGCCGTCCATGACGGAAAAAAACGTGGTAGAAGCGAGGGCGAGGAAAATATCGGGGGAGTTCCGAGTTATGGTGGGTGGTCCGGGGCCGAGCGATGCGCGTTTCTCTCGTACGTACGCATGCGTGTGCGAGGCATTGGGCTCTAATTGAACCCGAGCGATTGCACTGCAGGCTACGGGTTACTGAACCCGAGCAATCGATCGATCCCTTGTTGTTAACTGAACCTGAGTGATTCCTTCGCTATGACTGCTAACTGAAGCCGATCGATGCTGCCTCTAGATGAACAGTGAGCATTCACTACAAAAAAAACGACACATCCATGACATTTTGGGCTGAACAAAATTTTCTCTGTCATACATATGACACTTCTATAACGATAATTGTGACAAACCCCGATATCATTATAGATGTGGTGGGTGTCGTGGTATTTCTCATGGGGGGCTTTGCGAGTCGACAGATGCCACAAGGGCTTAGTGTGTGGGTAAGACTGCTGCTGATAGGACCGGGAGTGGGTATGCGAGTAGCACGCGCTAGTTTACCCAGGTTCGGGGCTCTCCGGAGAGATAACACCCCTACTCCTGCATGTTTGAGTATATATCTGGGGTGTACATCGGGCAGTACAAAGTGCTCCTGGAGCTGTATCTGGGATCAGTGTCATGGGCATCTGACTCTGTATATGTGTGTGTGCGGAGTGAGCATGCGTGCTCTAGTGGCCAAGCATGGCCGTGGGGGAGTGTGTGGCCGTGGTAGTCCATCCTCCTGGATGGATGGATGAGGCCTCCTTTTATAGTGTGTAGCTAGCTTAATGTGTAAGCTAGCTAGTGGCATGGGTGGTAGTGGCTTTGGTTGTAAGCTACCTTGGGTAGCTTACAAGCCAAGCTATGTAGGCATAGCTAGTGGCATGGTGCATGTCATGCTTGTCCCCAGGGGTACTTTATAAATCAGTACCCAGGGGACACGGTACACTATAGATGACGTCGCGGTATGGTCGCCCCATCGGTGTCTTGTCGGTGTCTGGTCGGGCTGCAGTCGGCAGCCGGCCGGTTGGCGCAGTCGGCAGCCGGCTGGTCGGTGCAGTCGGCAGCCGGCAGTCGGACTGAGGGGCCTTGCTAGCCCCGATGTCTTGAAATATCATCTTGCCGTCTTCGGGGTATCCGTGTCCAACTACTACGACAGTAGCCCCCAAGCCTCCGGGCAACTTGGCAAAGTTGGGCGGAGGTTTTTTGGCAAATGTTCATGGAAATGATCATAAAAAAGGACAAGGTTAGTCCACGCAAATATATCATATGCTTGCTTTTAGTATTGCAAGTTTTATGCGGAGGGTGCCAACTCGGTTTCGTCCGAGCCCCCTTCAATCTCTTTCGTGTTCCCTCCACTCTTTGGCTTGTGCTCTTGCTTGCCGGACAGCCGCTCTACGGTCTGTGGCTGAGAGTGGGCCGCGAAGTGGAGTGTACAGTACTCAGAGTCTAGGAGCAGATTCAACCGAGTAGAGACTCATAAAAGAAACGACCGGGTCGCCTGAACCGTTTTTCTTCCCAGACATTTTTCTCGTGGGTGGCCTCCAGCGTTCACTCTTGCTAGTCAGATAGCCACTCTGCGGTCTGTGACTAAGAGTGGGCCTTTGGTACCGCACACGGTACTAAGCAGTCTGCGGGAACTAACGTCTCAGGCCAAGCGGCCAGCCCCCGGGCCAACTCTGGCTGGCGCCGGGGCGAACATTGATGGTACTGTAATAAAATGCCGAGACAGCCCCCGAGCATCGCTCATGGTTGTCCATGCTTGCGTGGTGCAAAAAATATGCGGGTGAGGAGCTCACATTGATTTTCGTGTAGTCGCGGTTGTCGAAGACAGCTGGCGCGACTCAGCGCTCGCGGAGCGCGTCGGCGCACCCACTGGGTGTAGCCTTCGAGCCTCTGGGTGCTCGAAGGAGGGTGCCGGCCGGTCAGGCTCGGCCGGCCAGGCGGCGAGGCATCTTGGAGCGCCCCTTTTTCTTCTCTTCGGGCAGCTGGGGGAGCCGGACAGAACTCTTCTCTTGTCTGCAATCTTCGCGGGGGCGCGCCAGCGCACCTGCTGGGTGTAGCCCCCGAGATTTGGGTCGACTGCTGAGCAGTCGGGCCGGATCTTCCGGCAACTATCTTGTCTTCATCTTCACGGGGGCGCGTCAGCGCACCCGCTGGGTGTAGCCCCCGAGATTCGGGCCGACTACTGAGCAGTCGAGCCGGATCTTCCGGCAGCTACTTTGTCTTCATCTTCGTGGGGGCGCGTCAGCACACCCGCTGCGTGTAGCCCCCAAGATTCAGGCCGACTGCTGAGCAGTCGGGCCGGATCTTCCGGCAGCTACTTTGTCTTCTCTTTGTCCTAGGCGGATGCACATTTCTTTTCCATCCGGCTGGGTAGTCGGACTTCTGGAAACGAGCAGTCGGCTCGCATCCTATCTCTATTTTTCTTTTTCTTTTTTTTTGCAGCAAGCCGGCTCTGATTTTTTCTAGCGGCCGGCTAGGTAGTCGACGCACTGCTCTTTTTATTTTAGCACGGGGGGCTGACTTTTCTTTCTCAGCAGGCTTGGGCACCCAGACACACGCGAAGGCAGCAGGCGGCAGGGCCGGCCGGGTTGCGGGGGCGAAGCCCGCAGGCCGGGTCATGGGCGGAGGAGCCGGCGCGGGCGAAGCCGGCAAGCAAGGTCGCGGGTGGAGGAGCCGGCGCAGCGGCCAGGTCGCTGTGTTGACGGAAGGAGCCGCGGCCGGGTGGCGGAAGCCGGCCAGGGCGCGCGGAAGCAGGCCAGCCCGGGGCCGAGAGTCGGCGGCCGGGTGGCGAAGCCGACCAGGGGAGGCAGCGCCGGGTGGAGGAGCCGGCCGAGTCGTCGGCGACCCGTCGGTCGGGTGCCGCGGGAGTCGGCCGGGCGCAGCGGCGAGGAGACCCGGCGAGGTGGAGTCGACGCCGAACGCGGGGGCGAAGCCGGCACGGAGCAGAGGAGGTCCGTGACCGAGCTGGCGGGGTCGGCGAGCGGCAAGCCGGCCAGGCGCGTGGGCGGGAGGCGGAACCGGACGGAGGTAGTGGGACTGGCGGACGAGGGCCAGCCGGGTCAGAGCTAGAGTCGATGCGGGTGGCAAGGGGCCGGGCGGAGCCAGCAGCCGGCCCGGCGGGGAGCCGGCCATGGGCGCGGTCCGGGTGGTAGCGCAGTCGGCCTGGCCGGAGTGGCGAAGGCGGCGACAGGGCGCACGAAGCTAGCTGGAGGGCGAGGCGGACCCGGCATCGCGGCGGGGCGGGGGACACAGCCGACGCAAGGTGTAGCCGGCGAGTGAGGTTGTCGGACCCGGCGTGGGAGGAGGCACGCACGCAGAGGTGCGGGAGGCAGAGGGAGGCGGCCCGGAGCGGAAGCGGCACAGGTGGGGACGGCCGATCGAGCCAGCACGGACGCCGGTCGCGGCGGTGAGGGGCGCAGCTGGCGCGGCAAGCCGCGGCTGGGCAGGGCAGAAGCCGGCACGGGGCCGGCGGGCTCGCGGGAGATGGTCGTGGCGCGGAGACGGCGAGCCGCGCGGGGGCGCGGGAGAAGACAAGGCCAGGCACGGGCGAGGCGACGCGCGGGCGGCCCGTGCCGCAAGTCGGGCGAGGAGGGGCGCCGGAGTGGCTGCCGCGCGAGGCACGCGGGGCGAAGTGCTGGGGCGGCGCATGCGTGTGGAGACCACGAGGCCGGCGACGCAGAAGTGAGATAGCGCGTACATAATACACACGTAGAGCTAGCTAGCTACAGAATCGATCGAACTGACAAGGTGTTTGTTTGCTCGCTAGCTTCACACACTCGTGTTGTAGTGGTTGTTGGATAGTGTATTGGCACGATGCGGGAAGTGTATGAGCGAAGGAACGACATGTAGTGCAGAGGGGAGCAGACGCGCTGCCGTGGATGGAAATGGCCGACCGAAACGAGGCAGCGCGGCGTGCGTGGATGGCCGGCGTCGCAATGGTGGTGAGGAAGATGCATCGCCCAGCACAAACGCGCTGAGGGCGTGCTGATGTCGAGCCCTCGACAGGCGCCGGAGAGGTGGCGACGTCACGGTGATGATGAAGATGGCGAGACCGATGGCAAAGACGCGCCGTCCCGCATGGCCGCTCCATGGAGGAGTCGAAGTCGAGCCCCCGAGTGCTACCGGAGAGACGACGCGACGCCGCGGCGGTGATGGCGAAGATGGTCCCGCCCGGACAGTGAAAAATAGCAGCAGCGTGGTAGCGTAGTAGTAGTACCGCCCCACGGTGGGCGCCAACTGTCGTGGTATTTCTCATGGGGGGCTTTGCGAGTCGACAGATGCCACAAGGGCTTAGTGTGTGGGTAAGACTGCTGCTGATAGGACCGGGAGTGGGTATGCGAGTAGCACGTGCTAGTTTTCCCAGGTTCGGGGCTCTCCGGAGAGATAACACCCCTACTCCTACATGTCTGAGTATATATCTGGGGTGTACATCGGGCAGTACAAAGTGCTCCTGGAGCTGTATCTGGGATTAGTGTCATGGGCATCTAATTCTGTATATGTGTGTGTGCTGAGTGAGCATGCGTGCTCTAGTGGCCAAGCATGGCCGTGGGGGAGTGTGTGGCCGTGGTAGTCCATCCTCCTGGATGGATGGATGAGGCCTCCTTTTATAGTGTGTAGCTAGCTTAATGTGTAAGCTAGCTAGTGGCATGGGTGGTAGTGGCTTTGGTTGTAAGCTACCTTGGGTAGCTTACAAGCCAAGCTATGTAGGCATAGCTAGTGGCATGGTGCATGTCATGCTTGTCCCCAGGGGTACTTTATAAATCAGTACCCAGGGGACACGTACACTATAGATGACGTCGCGGTATGGTCGCCCCATCGGTGTCTTGTCGGTGTCTGGTCGGGCTGCAGTCGGCAGCCGGCCGGTTGGCGCAGTCGGCAGCCGGCTGGTCGGCGCAGTCGGCAGCCGGCAGTCGGACTGAGGGGCCTTGCTAGCCCCGATGTCTTGAAATATCATCTTGCCGTCTTCGGGGTATCCGTGTCCAACTACTCCGACAGTGGGCTCCTACTTCTATGACAAAAAATCATGACAGAAAATGGGCTTTTCATCCTGGGCGGGCCGGAGACGCAGCTGCATGACATTCTTTGGGCTGTCCATGACGAAAAAACCATGGTAGAAGCGAGGGCGATGAAAATTTCAGGGAGTTCCCGGTTACGGTGGGAGGTCGGGGGCCGAGCGATGCGCGTTTCTCTCGTACACGTACGCGCGTGTGTGCGAGGCGTTGGCTCTAACTGAACCCGAGCGAGGCATTGGGCTCTAACTAAACCCGAGTGATTGCACTGCAGGCTACGCGTTACTGAACCCGAGCGATCGATCGATGGCTGTTAACTGAACCCGATCGAGCAATTTCTTCGCTACTGCTGCTAACTGAAGCCGATCGATGCTGCCTCTGGATGAACAGTGAGCGTTGGGGGGGGGGTGGATGAACAGTCCGGTGGGGGTGGATGAACAGGACCCCGTGGTGTTGCCCCTAGATGAACATGACCCTGATCGATCGAGCCGGTTGGGGCTGGATGAACAGGACCACCCCATGGAGGGCAAGATGAACAGTAGACGGTGGAGGGCAGGATGAACAGTAGCCCGTGGAGGGGTGGTTGAACAGGAGCCCGTGGAGAGGGCTGGTTGAACAGTAGCCGGTGGAGTAGCACGCGGTGGAGGCTGTATGAACGGGAGCCCGTGGATGAACAGTCGCACGTGGAGGCTGGAGGAGGTCGACGGTGGATGAACAGTGGCTCATGGAGGCTGGAGGGGGTCGATGGTGGAGATGAACAATATCCCGTGGAGTCCCGTTTAGCGGTACGCCACACCCCTCCTGATGAACAGGACCCCCGTTTCGACCGTAGCGCTCCAACACAAGTCCGTTTCATCCGTTTTGTGGTACGCCACACCCCTGCCGATCAATAGGACCCTCGTTTCTACCGTAGGAGCTCCATTTCCTCCGTTTTGCGGTACGCCAGACCCCTCCCGAGGTACGCCACACCCCTCCTGATGAACAGGACCCCCGTTTCGACCGTAGCGCTCCAACACAAGTCCGTTTCATCCGTTTTGTGGTACGCCACACCCCTGCCGATCAATAGGACCCTCGTTTCTACCGTAGGAGCTCCGTTTCCTCCGTTTTGCGGTACGCCAGACCCCTCCCGATGAACAGGATACCGTTTTGAACATGGCCGGTCGAACACAAGGCCGTTTCCTCCGTTTTGTGGTACGCCAGGCCTCGTTTCCATCGCCTGTTCCGTCCAAGCCCTCCCGATGAACATAACCACGCATTCCGTTCTGACCCAGCCGGTTGGCTCCCACGCGTTTCGTTGCCTCCCCATGAACACGACGCATTCCGTTGCCTCCCCATGAACACGACGACGATGATGTTTCTCCTTTCCGACCCAGCCATGTACACGAGCACTGGCCGTACGTATGGGCGACTAGGCATTTGAGACCCCGCCCGTATGTACACATACGTGGCCGTATTTTCTTTCTTGCACCCTGGTCGATGTATGTACGTGTAAATGCTACGTGCGCGCCTCTACTACGTCATGTGCGCGCCTCTACTACGACACATGCATGCCTCTACATCGACCAGTATGTACGTACACGTTCGCGACCAGAATGACAACGCTACGTACGCTTCGACCAGGTGGGTCCCGACTGTCAGGCACTTCCTTGCCTGCGAAGATGTAGCTGGTGGGTCCCAGCAGTCAAGGGGCGAATCATTTTTTTTGCCCGGACGCACTTCCTTGCGTGCAAAGATGTAGTTGGTGGGTCCCAGTAGTCAAGGGGAAACGTTTTTTTCACGAAATACGGTGGCCCGTCCGGTGGGTCCCGCTGTCAGGTGGAGGAATAATTATTTTGCACGTAATAAGGAGGCACTTCCTTGCTGCGGCCGTGGACCCAGCTGTCAGCCTCTCCACGTACAGTCCACGTCCGATCGAAGTCGTTCCTTAACCACGTTGACCACGCCGCGCCGAGAGCACCAGGGTGGTGGACGACGGCGAGGCCTAGGAAGGGGACGACGCGGAGCCGGGGAAGACGCGATAGTGGATGCCCACGCATAGAGGAGTACGAGGGTTCACTGGTTCGCTGCGGTGTGAGGCTGCCATCGCCGCAGAATAACAGGGGGTGTGGGTGAGTAGAGGGATGGCCTGGCCAGCGGTGGGAGTAGTAGGGGGCGGTGAGGCCTCCGCCGCATCACAGCCGGCCACGGGAGGCAGGAGCACGAGGCACGACCGGCACTGGTTTGGGCGGCTGGAGCAAGAAGACCAGAGGTTGAAGAAGCACTATGGCCGTTGGATGGACATCATACGGCCACTGGAGCTAGAATCGTGCATATTGACTAAGTTGACAAAGCCCTCCATCCCCGTCAACTTAGTAGGCCCACAAGTCAGCCTGCCACTATACTGGGTCCCAGCTAACAAGGGGAGTATTCATATTTTTTTGTGCGTAATAAGGAGGCACTTCCTTGCGTGCCAAGATATAGCTGGTGGGTCCGAGCTGTCAGCGACAGTAATGTTTTATTCGCGAAATATAGAGGCCCTTTCAGTGGGTCCCTGATGTTAGGTGGAGGAATCATTATTTTGCGCGTAATAAGGAGGGATTTCCTTGCGTGCGGCCGTGGACCCAGCTATCGGCCTCTCCACGTAAAGTCCACTTCAGATGCATGTGGGTTGTTGACCACGTTGACCAGCCACGCCGAGAGCACCAGGGCGGTGGACGACGGCGAGGCCTAGGAAGGGAATGACATGGAGGCAGGGAAGACTCGGCAGTTGTTTCCCACGCAGAGGGGAGTACGACTGTACGAGGGTTTACTGGTTCGTCTGCCGTCGCCGGAGAATAATAGCAGGTGTGGGTGAGTAGAGGGATGGCTAGGCCAGCGATGGGAGTACGGTGGGGCGGTGAGGCCCACACGACAGCTGAGCCGGCCGTGGGGAGGTGGGAGCAGGCAGTCCCGCCGGCGCCTGTTTGAGCGGCTGGAGCAAGAAGAGCAGAGATTGAACAAGCACGGCGGCCGTTGGATGGCCATCCAACAGTCACTCCTTGTGCATCACCCTTTTTTTAGGAAAGCCTCAAATCTGTGGGAAACAGCATACATCCCATCTGCCATTATTTCTAATAATTTACAACCCATTTGCTAATTCTTAAGGTTTTTTGGAGCCCATATTATTTTTGTTAGCATTACAGCCCATATTGTGGCCACGGTTAAAAAATTATATGAAATTTTGCATATTTCGGTGCAGTCCGAACTGTTTTTAATCCCGAAATTTGGACTCACATTCAAACTGATTTTAAAAATAAATGTATATCAATATAAAATCCAACAAATTCTCCACGCATAAAAATTAATGTAATTTCAAATCTCGAAATGAAACAAAGATATTTGAAACTAATTGCTGGTTTGATGTGTTTTAAAAATGTACAACCCATTTTTCATTACTGATGGGCCATTTTCTCGGCCAGCCGAATGAAAGCTCTCCTCGTCTTGAAAGATTTGCAGCCCAACAGGCCTGACAAAGCGACTTACTAGGCAAATCACAAAAAAACTGGGTTGTGGCCGTGGACCCAGCTGTCAGCCTCTCCACGTACAGTACTCTTCTGATGGAATGCCATTGACCACATTGACCACGCCGCGCCGAGAGCACCAAGGCGGTGGACGATGGCGAGGCCTAGGAAGGGGACGATGCGGAGCCAGGGAAGACGCGATAGTGGATGCCCACGCGGAGAGGAGTACGATGGTTCACTGGTTCGGCTGTGGTGTGAGGCTGCCGTCGCCGCAGGGCCTGGCTAGCGGTGGGAGTAGTAGGGGGCGATGAGGCCTCATCGGCAGCACAACGGCCACTGGAGGCAGGAGCAGGCGGTCTCCCCGGCGCTGGTTTGGGCGGCTGGTGCAAGAAGAGCATCGGTTGAAGAAGCAGTAGGACCGTTCGATTCAAATCCAACGGTTACTGCTACTATAATTGTTTGTTGACTAAGTTGACAAGCCCTGCGTACGCGTCAACTTAGTAGGCCCACACATCAGCCTCCCAACCGGTGCGCCTAGATGTCAGTGGGAGGAATCATTTTTTTCGCGTAATAAGGAGGCAGTTGATTGTGTGCGGCCAGGCCAGCAGAGGGAGTAGGGTGGGCCGGGGAAGCCTGCGCGGCATCACATCGGGCCACAAGAGGAGGGAGCAGGCAGTCCCGCCGGCACTAGTTTAGGCGGCTGGAGCAGGAAGATCAGAGATTGAAGAAGCACGTCGGCCGTTGAATGGACATCCAACACTAACTGCTGCTAGAATCGTGTGTTCACTCACAAAGCCTTGCGTAAACAAGTCAGCCCTGAAATCTTTGGTGTGTACAGCCCATTTGCTATTATTTTTATAATTTTTACTCATTTTCTAATTCATATGGAATTTATTGCAGCCCGTTTTCCATTTTTAGAATTGCTGGACATTTTCTGATCAGTACCAGGGTCAAAAAATTAACTAAATATGTGGGAAATTTTGAAAATTCGCAAATTTTTGTTGGGGAAAGAAATATTCTTAATCCAAAAATTAATAGCCATACTAAAACAAATTTAAAAATAAATTAGTACTATGTCATGTTAAATCCAATGAAATACGTATAAGATACCAGTGAAGAACAAAAACAAAAAAAGAAACTTATATCACATTTGCTATAATTTTTTTGGAATTTTCAACCCCTTTTGATATTACTTTTAACAGACATTGACCATACTCTTAAGCCAGGCCGGAATGCATCCCTCCTCGTCTTGAAAGATTTGCAGCATAGTAATTCGGAGAAAACAAATAGGCCTAGCTTGGGTATTCTTCAAAAAGAAATACTGGGCTACCTATTTTCCCAAAGAACTGGTGCATGAGCATTTAGCTTTATTTATTTATTTATTTACTTATTTATGTTTAGGGGACCATGAGCATGTACCTGGGCCGGATTCATGTGAGAGCCTCCCTTCCAGTTAATTATGGGCTTCTCTATTGGGCCTTCATCAGTGGGCTGCATGTTATCAACAAGTGGAAAATGTGTTCCGAGTTTCAAAAAAAATGTGTTCCGTACGATAAATAGTATGTGCTACGTACGGTACGGGGCACTAAAGGATTGAACCGTGCAACGACTTCCGAAACATTGTGTTTGTCGTTCTAACAACACATTTATTCAACCAACAGACGAAATATACTACTGATTGTACATTGAAAACAGTAGCAGCAGCAACCAGGGCTAGGGGTGCAACAGAAGCAGTAAGCAGGCCAGAAGAGTGAAGACGCAGCTCTCTCTTCCAAACCAAACATCAGCCATCATTAAAAAAGGGCTACCAAAAAAGAACAAGTGTATGCATCAAACTAAATAAAGATCCTACTACTCCAAGTGTACACATCTAACTAATTGGCTCAGTTAGACGTTACTATTTATTAAGCTGTGGAGATTGGCTGACGGCTTGAACCAGATGGGTGCCTGACGGGGGAAACACCAGCCAGCAGGTCGAAGTCTGATACTTGCGACCCTCTCTCCTACTTTGGGCTGCAGAGCGTGGCGGCCCATATCAGGGTATGGTGCATGCAAAGATGCATGGTACGCTGTGTACACACAGTTTTGCCTGATGAACGAAACCGCGCTGCCATCATGATCCTTGCCGTCGGTTATCTCCTAGTTAATCGGATAATTCAGTCTGACAAACAGAGAGCGTGTACCAAGGCTACTTACCAGCCTCCAGTCAAAAATTCCTGAAGGCCCAGAGAAGCTGGGATCCTGCTCAAAGACCTTGCAGTGACTGTGATTGTATTCCATAAAACAACACGTCTGGTACGTGCGAACACTCATCAATCTTTTGCTGTCGTCTGATCGAGCCAGGAACCACCTGCAACTGCCATGCCGCTTTTCTTTGAAAGGTTCTAGGATTAGGAAGGGTAGGGACACCAGGCAGCCTACAACATCATATCAAGTTGGAGTCGAATAAAAAAGGGCTCTTGGTTTAGTCAATCTTAAGAACAACATGTTATGAGCATGAATATTTTTTCAGCAAATGTTGACAGTAATATAAGCAAGCCATCATGATATCATAGGAAAGTAACATACTACTGTAACAGCCGTTTGTAGCGATGACTGGAGTAGGCTATCAATACGTCCAGCCATAGAAGGAGTCAACAACGTAAGTGAAGCCCTTGTGTTCAATGGCATCAGAGAACCATGGAGGATCTATGATCCTGCAATGGACGTGCAGATTTATCCACTTACCGCAGTGACCTGTCAGATAGGCGAGACCGCGGTTGAAGAACGCAATTAGCATGAAGTCTTTATAATTCGCAGATCTTGTGGGAACTTGGCAGATTACAACCTTGAGAAAATCAAACTTGGTATCATGTTGGCTACTGTAAGATTCCGAGTATTCTGGGCCGCGGTGCCAAAGCAGTGCAGTGTTAATAGAAGGAAGGTGGATCAATCGCCGGGTGTAGAGCTCCACGAGCATCCAGCTGTTGCGACCGTCGATGAGCACCATCCAAGACATGTTCATGCCGACCCAGTACATACCGTTAATGTAGTTGAGGCTGACGGGGATCGGATCGCAGTCAAGGGGGTTGATGCTCGCCACCCTACGATCATTATGCTGCGTGACATGCCGTTTCTAAAGATCAGGCGACATCAGCAAGCAAGGAGCTGGCTTAAAAAGCTTCGGCGTGAGGAATTTGAGTAAACGGTACAGCCTCGACGAGCACGCGGCGAGCGGCATGGTACGGAGATTGTCCACATGCGAAACAATGAGCTTGATTACCTTTGTGGGGAGCGAATTCCAGCCACTCTTTCGACGGACGCTGCTCGGTTCTGCCATTGTTAGTGCTTGGGTTTCGGACGAGGGGGGGAGGCGCCTTAGCGGGGATGGAAGATTGGACGAGATTATGTGCGGACAAAGATGGAGGAGCGAATATGTGCTGCGGGAAGTTGACAGGTGATGATGACTACATCACGCCGCTTGACTTACGAGACACATACCAGCAGCGTAGGGTCATGTCGATGCCAGACAACTTGCTTGAGTGATCACAATACTGGTACTCCCTACAATGCTATGCCCTAACTTGCTTGAGTAGAGTAGTAGAGTAGGACTCTGCTCTACTACTAGCACCGGAGGAGTAGTATATTCTAATCTAAAATAGTTACAAACTTCAATGCCCGAGCGTGGAACGACTACGAACCGTGCTAGTCCACATGATTAGTTGCGAACGACGACTTCTTCCCCGACCTCGGCAACCTCATCCTCGACGACATGGGCGACAATGTCAACGCCGGCAACCAGTGAGATATAGGGTGTAGGAAGCGGTTTGGGAATTTGCATGCCTTTCCAACCAGTGAGATACTCCGTACAAAGTACGACAGAGAAATAACCATAGAGAAGGAAGCTAAAAGTAACCAATCAAACGAGCATTTTTGCATTTGTTTTGCATTGAATCGTTTCACAAGCTTGACTAGTGCTGTTTTTCTACTTTTACAAAAACCGCATCATAGTGTTAAAACGTGCATGTGCACGTACATAAGTAATAGTAGTACTCCCTCCGTCTAGGTGTATAAGTCTTCCCTCCTTCTTGGTCACGGTGCACAACCGAAGATGACTTATTGACCTGGACGGAGGGAGTAGCACAGTCTGCAAGCATATATCGAGAGAGACATGTAGTGCGATAGTATATAGTAAAGTTTGTGCTATATGCACGTACTTGCAAAATGCGTACGAATACACAAGGTTTCCAAACTTTCCCTTTTACATACTTAATTAAGGACGCTAAAAATTCCTGAACGTTCAAGATTTATCATTTGTGTCCCAAAACTAATGAGATCGCCTTATGAAACAGAAAATTATACTCCTCCTAAAAGCCACGACGTTCGCAGGAGCACTTGCGGCGCACCACGAGTGCCCTGATGTGCGGCCATTTCCCAGCGCGCCGACACAACGCCTCTTCCTCAGCCTCGCAACTCGCGAGATGCTAATTGGCAGCTTGCCGGCGGGCGAGCGCGATCTCACCAGTGTGGTGATCCGACGCCAACAGGTACTCCTCCTCGCTGGAATCGTGCACCCGGTCCACGTACCACCAAGCGTAGATGAGGTGCTTGGGCCCGATTGCACTCAAAGCGTCGGCACAGGCGTCCTCCGCCACCCTCACGGCCCTCGCACGAGCCTTCTGCCAAAGAGCCAATTGCCTGACTCTCTCGGACGCGACATAGGCCTCCCATGCAGCTTGTTCCGCGGTGCGCTTCTCTTCCTCGTACTTCTTCTCCGCCTCTATTTTGGCGCGCTCTGCTGGAGGCAAAGCCTCCCACAAGGCGACATCCATTTCTTTCCAAAGCTCCTCAAGGGTGGGGGCTCGGCGGGGGGCGCGACGTTCTCCTCGTAGCGGGGAGCCAACGCGTCCTTCGGCGCGCGTGCTGGCGAGATTGGGAATGCCGACACGTCCACATCGACGCGTCGCGACGAGGAGCGGAACACCAATGCGTCCTCCTCGACTAGTGGCGGTGAGGAACGGAATGGCGACGCGTCGCGTAGCGGCGAGGAGCAGAACACCGACGCGTCCTCCTCGACTAGTGGCAGCGAGGAACAGAACGGCGGCGCATGACCGTCCGCGTAGTGTAGTGAGGGGCTCCTAGGGCTTGGGAGGGGCGATGCCATGGTGGTCGACGTGAGAGGGAGGGGGAGGAGATAGCGATGAATGTGAATGTGAGGGGGAGGAGATAGCGATGTCGTGGGAGGCGCAGTATTTATAGCGAGCAATGCCACACCTACGTAAGATATGGACTGAGCTGCACTGACTTAACTGCTGGTCCAGTTGCGTCACTGACATGTGGGCCAGACCCCTGTTGGGCCCATATGTCAGTAACCGAATGCACCTGCAGTTAAGTAACAGCTACGTGGGCATATTTGTTGGAGTAAATTACGGGGGAGCGAAGGGGTGGAAATATTGCTGGTCACAACGGATTGGACGAGCATGGGGGGAGGAGAGTCATGCATGCAGATTTTTTTCACACAAGGTGGAGTGGTGGGACCACCGGAGGGAGAAAGAGAGTTTGGCAGGCATATTGTTTCCACACATGGAGAGGAAACAATTTGGAGACGAATGGGCTTCCTGCAGGTATGGGGAACGGTGCATAATAAGTCATCTTGCATGCCGGGCTAGGTATAGTCTCAAGTCATTAAAAAAACACGCCCCACACATGTTCATATTTCAAGGTGCACTAAATTATTGCATGCGATGATTATGGCTGGCCATAATGGTGGTATCTCAGCTGGTATCATGCACACGGGAATAGCAAACATGCTGATGTGGCAAAGAATTAAAGAAGAGAGGGGGTTAGAGTAACTAGAGTTCATGCATGCATTAGTAAACACATTTTTTGTGGAGAACGACAGCACTAGTTGAGTACTTTTGCAGACTTCAAAAACTATTCCACAATGTGTCAACATTCACAATGTCAAATCAATATTTTTACACTCATTATAAAATGTAGTTCTTATACTCCCTCGTTCCATCTATATAGGGCCTAATGCGTTTTTCGAGGCTAACTTTGACAAAATGTTAGAGCAATAATATATGACATGCAACTTACACAAAGCACATAATCAAATTCGTATGTGAAAGGAGCTTTCAATGATATAATTTTCACATTATGCATGTCATGTAGTATTAATTTTATCAATAGTCAAAGGCGGTCTTGAAAAACGCATTAGGCCCTATATAGATGGAAGGAGGGAGTACTCATTATAATTAGTACTCCCTCCGTCTAGGTGAGCAAGTCATCTTAGATTGTGCACTGTGACCAAGGAGGAGGGGAAAACGAGAGATCTTAATGTTTATTTGCTAATAAATAGCATTGCATGCAATGAACTAACCACTGCATGTCGTGTTTGGTAGTCTCAAGTCATTAAAAGCATGCACACCCACATCTCCTATTGGTTGATATGTCAAGAAACAAGAAACGAGGTAGAAGTTAATGCACCGCGCCTAAGTGTTTTGGGAGTATTGTAGATATTGATATTTTTAGTATAAATTTGGTCGTGGGATTTCATTGATGCCTGTCAAAGCGTTGACAGGTCTGCTATGCGTGACCTGAAGATGAAAGCATCGAGCATCTCGAAGTTGATCAACAATCTTCAATTGTCAAAGATTAGCCGTTCGGCCAATAAGGTGGCACACTTAATCGCTAAGTATAGCTTTGACAATAGATTAGATGGTATTCTTGTAAATAACGTACCGCCCTGTGTGGTGAATATTGTATCGAATGAGTGTACTGGTGTGGCTGGTTAATTAATATAAGGTGGTGTTCAAAAAAAAGTATAAATTTGGTCAAACACTTTGCAAACGGTTGACGGGAGTAAAAAGGACCAGAGGGAGTATCATGCATGTGGAGTAGGCAAAAAGAATTGCTTGTCTAAAAAAGGCAAAAAATTGCTCATTATAGCCGGTCGAAGTCTCAAAGGGCGCGACCGCGCGAGGGATGCGAAGGTCGTGGGAGGCGCGATGTTTGACGAAATTAAGTGAAGTTACATCCATGCGCCGGCATGGCGTGCAAACAGGCAGAAGCTATACTGTCAGGCCTACGATATGGGTCTAGTAGACATGACATCTAGTGGGTCCCGCATAGTTCTCGAGAACTCTTTGGGGGCTTGCAGCCATTTATCCACCGGGCAAGCCAGCAACCCCACGCCGTTCGCATGCCCTACTCGTTCCCGTCTTCTACCTTACAACAGTTCGCTCCCAGTCGTCCCGTCCTTTCACATTAGTTCACTCCCAGTTTTTTTGGGGGGGTACAACAGCTCAACTTATCCTAACCCTCCTCCAAAATCCATGGCCTCCCAAATCTCCATGGTCGCCGCTGAGTACCAGGTTAGAGCCATCACCGGCGATCAGTTCATCGTCATCTACACACGTGGATCCGAGACGATGAAAGCATGGCTTGCTAGCTTCCTACGCATGTTCAATAGTTCAACGGATGAGTGGGTCGCTGGGCTAGATGTTGAGTACACCACAGTCCTGGGACAAGAGAAGGATCTAAAGGACGAAGAAAGGAAGAAGCCCGCCATGATCCAGGTTTGCGTACATAACGTTTGCTTGGTCTACCACATATGCCATGCCGACGTTGAGTGCCAGGATTTTAAGAACTTCCTCAAGTACAAAAGAGTGAAATTCGTTACTGTAGGCTTTAAGAACGACAGTGACGTCCTGCGTCGGATAGGTCTCATTGTAGGCCAGCCCTTCGATCTCCAGATGGCAAGCCTGGTGTCCTCCTCTCAACCTTTAATGCTGACCCTGGCAGCAGCCATGATTGATCCTTCATACGCTAAACTGAAGAAACCTCATCACGAGTTTCATCATGAATGGGAGTCGAAGACATTAGATGAAGATCACATCCTGTACACAGCAATGGATGCCTACCTTTGTTGAAATATCTACAATGGTTAGATGAAGAAGTAGAGCCCAGTGTCCGGTTCAAGCAAAGAAGCGTTGGCGAAGAGGAAGAGGAAGAGGGACGAGGACGAAGTCGAGGACGTGGACTCAGACTCCAAGTAGGTGGCAGTGTCGTCGCTCATGCTGGTTCAACTGCAGTGTCAAGCGGATTAGTTGCTTATTAGTATATTTTCAAGGGTGTGTTGTGCTGAGGCCCCAGCAGAACTATGTTTATGTTCTTTCTCGTTATTTGAACTCTTTAGTACGTACAGTAGTACTAGTACTATGTCTTAGTACTGTTCTTCTTACAGTTGGTACAACTGCTCGTATCTTCGTGTTCCTACTGTACTTAATACATTCATACTAGTAGTATAATTTGGGTCGATCGATTTGTGAAAGAAGTTCGACGAAGCGAAGGAAGAAGATGACAGAAGAGGTGGAAGAAGCCCTTCTAGCCATCCATGTTGCATCAAACGGCTCACATGAGTCGACTGACCCAAATTGCTCCTTCAGATTGAAGGATCCACATGGCATTCAAGGTCTCAAAGGTAGATTCCGCGTCCGCACCCGGTTTGCGGGCTTGACGCGCGCGCGACTGGCTTCTGCCGCGACAGCCACCATGCGCACCTCCTCCGCGCGGGCGGAGACAACAATGACACGCTTGTCCCTCCTCGTCGGCATGTTGGAGCACGCGCTCGTCCTCCTCTTCATATGTTGCGTGCATAGACGCGGCTCCACCAGCTACTCGCGTGCTTGGCAGCGCGGCGGCATCGCGAGGAGTGACTGCAGACGACATGAGCGGGCGAGCCTTCGGCTTCATGGCATAGGGATGGCGGTGACACGACGGTGATGGGCGAGAAATTGTTGCCCGGGGCAGGCGGGCGCCGGCATGCGCAACGGTGGCGGCATATTGTTGATTGCGCGTGTGGGAGCTTACTGTAGTTTTTATATATAAGGTTGGTCAAACTTAAAAGAAAACCGTACTAGTACACGTAAACATTAGACTTAGGCAGCACTTTTATTAGTTACTAGCTTATGTTCTTGCCCATTGGGACCAGCCTTAGTACCATGGCCACGATACAGAATCCAGTGCAAGCGCGTGAACCGCGGCCGCGCGGTCGATCGAATGGTGCGTCACCGTGTCACGCTCGAAGGACATCCACCGAACCTTTTTGTGTGTGTGAAAAAAAATCCTCGAATATTACTCAACCTTTTTTTCCTGTGAAAGTTCTTGACGCTGCAATATTTCCATATATTTTAATTTAGCTCCAGTTTGTGTTTATTTGGATTTGGACGTTTTAGGTGCACCCTAGTTTTTTTTAATGCTGATTTTTTGTGTGTGACTGAGAGAGAACGTGTGTATGTGTCCATATGTTTGTTGTGGCGGAAGGGCAATGTGGAGACGGTGTGCGTGTGATACAGACATAGAGAGGTGTGAATGTGCAAATGATCGTGCATGAGTGAGACATAAACAGATGCCGATACGTTGTGTATACATGAGAGAACGGTCTTCTAGTTTACTTGTGTGTGTGAGAGAGAGAGGGAGAGAGAGACAGAGAGAGGCGCATCCGTAACACAACAACCATCTCTCTCGATTCGTCCGTCCCTCGCACGGTCGCATGCAACACATGCATCAACGCGCACATTTTGACACCCTCACCCGGCCCCTGCCCACCTCAAGGCCCGCACAATCTCTTCGTGAATACCCATTTCTCTCCTTAGGTTTGTTTTCTCTCAATATCTAACACACACACACACACAGACACACGCAGCACAACACACACACACACACTCCCCCGAGCACACAATTCATCCCTATCCAAGGTTATACGGCGACCACTCTCACTTGTGCTTCTTTGCACCCCAACATGCACAACACCTCAATCTTCAAAGAGGGCAGCGAGCAGATCGAAGACGGCGACCACACCGCACTAGAGAATGCGGGGCCATTTGGAAGCAGGGTGATGTGACGACGGCTGACTGACTCCTCCCACCACCCTCTCTCTCTCTCTTGCACAAAATTACCAATCCCTCTCTCCCCCGCACAAAATTGTCAATCCCTCAACGCACGAGATCCTTCCCCTCTCGTCCATGTTTTTCCTTCTCTCTCATCAAACATGTTGTCTCTTCTCCTTCCACGTATACAGAATCCAGATGCACACGCATCTCATGTATATTACATGTATGCATCTTTCTCACAGACCTAACTTCTTCCTCTCTCTTTCTCTCTCTATCTCTCTCTGCCTCGTTAGGTTTGTCTCCTACTCTCTCGTCCACATACATACAATCTTTCCCGCCCTATCTGCTCCATCTTCAATAGCTCTCTCTGCATGTTTCATTCACACATTGGGATATGTCAAAATGTTGCTTCTATAATGGCTGATGTAGAGTTATGGTTGTTCTTGTTGCATCCTACAAAGTAATAACTATGAAATGCATTTAGATTCTCATTTGACTGGGATTATGCAAGTTTGAGCATGTTGTGAAGTACTATAGACCTTGTATACATCTTGGGATTCGACAATGATTGTAAATATTGAATTGTATAGACCATTACATTCGAAGTCAATAGCCTAATATATTTATTTCACAATTTCAACAAATGATTAGTTCACTACAAACTAAGAAAACAAATGTGTACTCCCTCCGTTTTTATTTAAGTCCGCGTATTAGCATTGGTCAAAGTCAAGTTTTGTAAACTCTCAGAAAGCTTATAACAAAAAATATTAACATATACAATAAAAATAAATACCATTAGATTCATTATTGAATGTACTTTCACATCATACATATTTGTTATGGTAAATGTTTATATTTTTCTATAAACTTGGTCAAGGAAGTTTGACTTCGGTCAAACCTAATATTCATAGTTTACTACTACTACTACTCGCTAGTTGCTTAGCCGAATCACTCAACACGCCACACGGGGAGTCCAGTGTCACAAAATTTTGAGGTCGGCGGAAAAATCTCCCGTGACCCTGATTCGAGCAGTGGGAAGTTACCATCATAGCCTTCGGAACAGGCCTACGGATGACGCTTGGTAGGGGGCTGTTTTCGTAACTTCAGATTCACCCTACCCAACCAACCTCACCCCGGCACCCAGAGTAGTACACCTGAATACTCCCCAATTTCTATCCCCACCGCAAAATAGACTTCTCCACGGCACCGCAGCCTTCGTGCTCCTCCCCTTTACATCGGCACACTCGTCCACCGCAGTGCATCTGCCTCATTGACGACCTCGTACACCACACTGGAGCCGGTCCACCATCGTCGTCGTACACGGAGCCTCTTCCCCGGCATCATCTTCCACGGTCTCGGATCTGCTTCCCGGAAGCCGACGCCAAGCGTAGAAGTACCACCGTCGTGGACAATGAACTGACTCCTGTTGCCGACCATGACTCACAGAGGCTGCCGCGACCATCGTTCTCCTCCTCGATTGGTAATGTGTGTATTGAATCACTTAGCAGTACATGTGCACTTCCAATTTTGTTCATACCTACCCTTCAAATTTCCTAGGTGCTATTGTTCCCATAAAATTAATTGGTTATAGCCTCCATTGTCCAACAGAATATCATCTTGTAATTGTGCGTCGCTCCTGTATCGCGCTGTGCTTGGGTAGGTTTTTCATCTGCAACCATTAGTGTGGCAAATGATGGAAATGTTTTTAGAACTTGCAAAATGCCCATGCGTTGCACGCATCAAGATGCATTTGTATGAGCAGTTTATCTTGTTGGAGATGCTCTAACATGGCAGACGAGTGCTTTAATGTTGCCCACAAGATGCGCGAGTATTACTAGTAGTATATTTTTCTTGCCTTGTTGAGATTTTGAAACCACGAGTGCGAACATGCAGAGGAGCAATGAAGACCAAACACGGGATATTCGGGACATGTTCAAGGAGCGTGACAAGTTAAAGAGGAGCTGCACCGAACCTGTGAAACGAGCTTTGGTAAGTAACACCCTTTCAATTACTTTCAAGTAGCCTCGTGTTCTTCGATGTGTATATGTTGTAGTTTCTGTTTCTCTTAAGCGTGGTGTTCTTCGATGTGTAATAAGAAGAGTCTTAATCGTACTAATGCTTTCGTTTTTAGCTTGATGTAGGAAGTGGGTGTTCTCACCTTGTAGTCTGTTTTTATTTATTTTTTCCTTTTGAATTCACTTCTCCGAGTTCTATTTATCTGGCTTCTACTAGATGGATCTCGGTTGCTCTGAGTATTGATCTAAAAAAGAAGTAACTTCATGTCAGGATGCAGTTCCTGCAAGGAGGGAAGTATGGTCAACCTCGAGATCATATTTCCAAAATGAGGTTGGATTACACACAAGGTGTCAGTTCCCTAATGATGCTGGATTAGACACAATGTGCAAATTCCCAGATGATGCTGGATTACACACAAGCCAGGTGGAGTCGTCAGCTGTTCGTGTCCTCGTGGCATTAGTAAAGGTTGAAAGAAAGCGTGCAGCAGCCCTTGAGAATGTAGCTAAGTTCCTGAAGAAGTGAAAAGAGCAATCAGATGCTCTCTTCACCCAAGCCAAAGAAGAGATGGAAGAAGACAGAAATAAGCTAGCAGAGGCAGAGCAGGCTAGGCGTCTCCTGCTATCTAAAACTGTTGTCAATACAAAATTTCCTTCATAATAGCTATGTTCAAATGTTTATCCAGTCAGCATGCCTGTTGTGATGTCCGTGCATCTACTAATGTGGCACAAAATGTTTTTTTAGGTCATGTAATAACAACAATTACTTTCCAAAAAATATCAAACAAAGCATTGGACATGGTATAGTTCACGCGCAAGCCCGACATTCCAAGTTCAACTTCCACATCAAACTCATGTTCACAGATATCTGCACATTCATACATAATGTCCACAACCATGATTCACTTCAAAGCCAAAAAATGTGAGGAGAGTTATAAATAAATAAAATCCTCTACTAGTTCCTGCTACCAGTGCGAGCACAACAAGTCAAGACCATGCGTAAATTAATTATATTTTAGTCATTTTTTGTGTTCTAAAATTCCTGCCGGCTCGTGGAAGGACGTGTTGCCGGCACACGCGCGGATTCAATGAAGGCAGGCGGGGCAGTCTTAAGCTGGTTGCACGCGGCGAGGAGGCGTGCTCAGCCGAGCCTGCAACGAGTGCGGCCCTCTTGGTCGGCGCGCCAGTTCAATGCCTGCGCTATGAGAGGTCGCGTCCGTGTCAAAGCAATCACTCCCTCTAGTCCTTTTTTGTTTGGGTATAACAAAATCTCGTTTTCCATTCACATTTTAGTGGTAGGAGTTGTGCGTGTGTGTCTGTGAGAGAGAGAGAGAGGAGACGGTTGTCGGGGTTGTCTGATCGGTAAACAAATGAATAATGTCAGTCTAGGATGGAGACGAAAAGGAGACCGCATCAAATGTTGTGTCTACAGGAGAGATAGAGAGAGTAATTTTAGTGGTATGAGTCATATGTAGAGACATATAGGGTGTGTGAGAGAATCCCATAGAGAGAAAGACAAAGTGAAAGACGAGTGGAGACTGTGTGTTTGGCGGTGAAAAAGAAAGCTTAGGTACCGAGTGATATCATAGAATAGTAGAGACATTAGAGATAATGAAAACCGTGGAATTTATAATGATAGGGAGAGTGTGACACTTCTCAAGGGAGACATCGAGAGACCATGTTTGCAAGAATAGGAGCAACATGAAGTGAGCGTGCGGGTGAGCTGGAGAAAAGAGAGTGATAGCTACCTGAAGGAGCACGCATACGAGAGAGATGGGCGTGAAAGGAGTGAACAAAAAAGGGATTCAAATATTTGAATTCGAGATGATGATACATGTAATCCATACTCGAACCAAAATTGATCTATCAAACATGCATACTCATATGAATTCACGCACATCTATGTTATTTAATATGTAGATATTACTGATCCATACATTTTAGTAGAACATAATTTGGTTAAATTGTTTCGAATTCAACCTTAAGATTTCGAGATCGTTGTATTTGTAAATCATATTATACATATAAAGGAGCAGAATTCTTTGTTGTGTTTTTGAAAGTATATATAAAAAATGATGTATATAGAATGTAATTCCAATTGAAAATGGATCCCGCCCGAAAAAAATAGAATACAAATGGGATTCGAATTGAGTTGGCACGGTAAAAGTGCACTTTGCAAAATTTGAACGAAGCGGGGAAAGTCGCAGTAACCGCCCGAAACCAAAATCTGCGAGATGGAAATCACTACTGCCTATCCCTGGCACGCAAAGCCTATATGCTGGATTTCTATAGGTTTCGATAGGGGTAGGTTTGTAATTTGACCCAAATATGACGTAACCGCCTCTCACCCGGATTCATACAGGGTGGGCACCAAAACACAGTGTGTCCTCGGCCAAAATCGACTCCCTCTCTGATTCATATTCATACACAGTGGGCGCCAGAAACAAACCCTCGTCGGCAAATATTCGGTGTATGCGAGATTACCGTCCTATCCCCAGCCGACTAGTGTTGTTGTGATGTAGTAGAAATTTGAAACGGGGGCTAAGTTTGTAAATTTTCTCGCATTTGAGACAAGCGCACCCTGAATACATGGTTCCCCTTCCTCTCTACCTCCCTTTTTCCCATTCGTACTCCGTGGGTGCCAAAACACCCTCTCCACCCCACCCTCCTCTGTCTGCCGCCGTCCGCCACCCCATCCATCGCCGTCCTCGTCCACCATGCCGGAGCTGATACCCCGACATCGTCGTCCATTACAAGAGATCGACCTCTCTCATCCACAGCTTCGGACCGGGATCCTTGCATCCCGTCCTCTCGCTTCATCCCCGTTGTCGTCCACCTTGCAGGCAACGCTCCTACGACCATCTCGTCCACCATGCCCTGCCGCCACCGTCTACCCTCCTGGATCTGCTTCCACGCTGCCGACAGCCATCGCTACCGCAGCACCATCAAATTATCAGTAGATGCGTACACGGCGCCGTACCAGAGGCGGTACTCTTTCGTATCTGCTCAACTTATTTATCGCAGCAAGAAAATAGATTGCCACTACTTTACTCTGATTTCTTGTCTTGGTTGCGAAGTTGCCTTTGTCCGGTTTGCACCTTCAGATCCGCAATGGCACGCTCAACACCATACTCGCAATGCCTATGGTTTTCCCCTTTTATATTCCACACTAATTAAATCACAGTAGACTAAATTTCAAAATTGGGTCAGTCGATTTTTCAGAGCTCGCCGGAGTTCGCCGGTGCAATCAAAGGGGCTTGGGTGGTTGTGGGGCCTCACCGAACGAAGAAAACTCGACGCGGGTGGGGGTTGGGGTGGGGGTGGGGGTGGGGTGGGGGTGGGGGTGGGGTGGGGGTGGGGGTGGGGTGGGGGTGGCGGAGAAACATAGGCAGTGGGGGGCGGTGGTCCGGCCGGCGGCCCGTGCAGTGTTCTGTATGGGAAGAATTAGAGACGAGGAAGAAGAAGGGTTAGGACACGTAGGATCTTCATCCAACCGCCTGAAATGGTCGAGAGATAGCTAGGAGTTGCATTCTTAATGTGCTCTGGTTCATCATGTGTGGGCACTGCGCAACCAAAATTTTATTATCCTAAATCTGCTTGCTCTTCTTTACCATGTTCCTCTTCCGTTCTTCTTTAATATGTACTCTCTCCGTTCCTAAATACAAGTCTTTGTATAGATTCCACCATGGACTACATATGGAGCAAAATGAGCGAATCTACACTCTAAAATGTACCTGGATACACCTGTATGTGATCCATAGTGGAAATCTCTACCAAGACTTATATTTTGGAACGGAGGGAGTATGATAGTAGTACAGTATGTTCCTTGTACTGAAGATGAGCAAGGACATTTGCAGTGTAGAGGTCTATACAGTCGGTTGTGATGGACACTTTGAGCCTCTTTGATTCGTAGGATCTTGTAAACATAGGAATAGGATTTGAAGTGGCCTGCCCACTTGAATCCTATAAGAATAGCAAGGAAATGTGGGGAGCTGTGTCGCCTTTGAGAGTTACATTTATATTAACAGTACCGCACCTTCACCTGAAGAGAGATGGTATCCGAAGCCTTTCTAGCCATACCGGCAATACTAGCACATATATTCCAGCAAGTTCCACTTTGCTGATTTTACTCTGATGCTTAAGTTTTTCCCGTTATATCTACACTATGATCTGTGTAGCTGCTTTGTGTCGCACTAGCAGCAGTCCACTCTTGAAGCTAAACACTGCAATGACTTACATAATTGGCACCAAGGCATTGAGTGCCATTCTGGATGCAATGAAACTCATACGCTCCCCACCTGTTGATTCTTGTTCAGAATATGATCCTAATGACTATTCTAACCTCGAGGAGTCAAAGGCAGATGGCCTGTCCTGTTCACCCATCAAGGTGCATGTTCTAATTTGGCAATGTTTTATTGATTGCGGGTATCTTGCATATGTTGTCTTGCATTTCTTCTACTTTGTTGCACCACCATCTGCTTAGTTTACTCATCATATATGTTGAGATGCCATGCCCATCCATTATCAATACATATTCCATCTGTCATCGTACCATGTTTTTCCACTCAAATGCTGTTCTTGTGCATCAGACATCAAAAAGGAAGAGGGTGATTGCCGAACCTGAAGGAGCACCAGCAAAGTCCTTGAAAAATGTGGTGGTGCCGGAGAAATCAGACAGCACCCCACTTATATTGGATGTACAACTAGTGACACAAAACGTAGGACCGACTCTAGCAGACTATACCCATACTTCACTGGCCACACCACTAGCCCCACCACATAGGACTTACACTCCAGCAAAAGGTATACCGATTTCATTTGCCATGGCACCAGCTGTACCATAGAAAAATCCCACTCCAGCAAAAAGTACAGCATGTCCACCGGCCGAAGACCTATCCCAACTGCAGAGACGGCCAATTCCTGTAGATTGGAACCCCATTCCATTTATTCCCAGTTTAAAAGACAATGCTTTCAATGTTGTTAGGGACTACATGCATATATTCCCATCATGGGAAGATTATTGTGAAGACAAACACTATTTTCACATGTTCCTGTCCAACTTACGTGTAAGTGCTATTATTCATGGCTATTATTATCCTGTTTTCTGCTGATTAAACACATCAATGATTTACATTACATTGTTGTAACTAGGCGAGGGTCAATATGGATAGTCATGACGAGCAAAGCTTGCTTGTGCTTTTCAAGGAAGCATTGCAGCAGTATCGGTGTTACATGAGGAAATCACACTTTGATGGCAAGTCTATAAACGAATTTCCGGTGAAGTCTCCTGTGATAAATTTAGAAGACATTGAATGGAAAAACCTTGTTATGCACTGGTCTCGTTCCCAGGATGAGGTACTGTCTATGAAATCACATGACAATTTGAACTTCTACTTTTCCGCATGTGCCTTACGGATCTTTTTTGCAGGAAATCTGCTCGAAGAAGAATTCCGGTTTGACAAGAACAACGGGATATCACAAATATGCTGCCCGCTGCTTTGCTCTTGTTAGTACCTGTTGTCCTGTATCACTGTACTTGCATACATACCTGGTTCATTATGTGACAGCAGTATGCGTGATAGCTTGCCTATCAATTGTTCGCTCCAAATTATCTGATCTGTATGAATGGTTACATTAGTGTAGAATATATCCAATGCCAATGTTTTTTAGCTCTACATTGTTCTTGTAAGTACATGTTGTCCTTTATCAGTGTACTTATAGTGACAGGTAGTTGTTCGTGTACCATCACTCTGCAGCTTATTTTCCTTTGCCCTCCATTTTTCTACACATCATATCTATATTTACTCTTACCATAAGGTTGGTACTGAGGAAGTTTAGCTATGCATTGCTCTTGGCTGTACCATTTGCTTGTATCGCTGCACTTACATTTATAGCTACTTGGTTATGTAACATCACTCTTCATCTTATCTTAAATATTCTCCATTTTTCATATATTATCGCATCAATATTTACTCTTAACAAAATGTAGAATAAAGGCAATGCTTTTGAAGAAGATTCTGTGGTAAACTTCATGAATTGCCCCCCCCCATCAGCATGGACAAGGCCTTTATAGAGCCCGTCTTCACCAATAATGTAAGTTTGTCCATCTCAAGCCTTCAAACTTTGTTGTATATATTTGGTTAGGCATGACTGCAATAGCTGTTTATTTTTGGTGTTTGCATCAAATTGCTTGTTTAAAGTTTATTATATGTAGTTCATAAAAAAAGTTCGCCCTTTCTCAATTTAAGTTTTCGGTTGTACAACCAAGTTCCTTCTTCATTCCATGTAAATTAAACTATACAGAGCAAGTGATCTTCTTTTGCACTACATGTATGCTTCTGTTCTTCATCTGTAATCTAGTGGTGTGGTGAACCTACCCACTACAGCACAATGTCATATTCTGCAATGTCTTAACTATGAAAAATGTCATATCATTATACTATTATTTAAACCTTCTCTTTATTTGCCAATCTGAAATGGTATAAATTGACAGCACACTAACCATTGATACTTATGAGTTCTTGATCTGTAATCCAGTGGTGTCGTGAAGCTGCCAACTCCTTTGCAATGTCATTTCCTGCCATGTCTTGACCTGAACAATACCATATTGTGTTAATGCAAATTTAAACTATGTCACTTTATTTGTCAGTAAGAAATGTGATGAATTGTCAGCACTGATACTTTTATGTGCAAAACCTGTCATCTGTATGCTTGTTTATCTTTCAGAGTGAGGAAAATATAAGTGTTGAACAAGCACAGTCTCATCATCTTGCTCAGCTGCTTGCGCTGCAGCTCCCCACCAGGGCTAAGCTTTCTTGAACTCTATTGAAGTGATGTCGGTTTTGTATATTATTTTGTCGGCGTGCTTATTTGCACTGGTGGCGATCTTTGATGCCTACTGTATGTAAACTGTTGTCTGCTTGTGCTTTATTATCATAGTGGCGAACTTTGATGCCCAGTGGATGTAATATGCCGTAATTTCTTTATTGTATAGTATAGGTTTTTTCTTATTCACGATGCTGCAGTTATTTTACTGTATATATATCCTTTCTTCGCAGTAAACCGGCCAAACTGTAAAATTACGGTACATAATCGGGCCGTCATGCAATCACGATGTAGGTTGGGCCTGAAACGTGCCGACCAGCTCACGGGCCGGCAGCATCCCGAAATGAACCCCGACCCATGATTGTGTGAATCAAATCATAGGCTTTTAACAGGTCGAAAATTTTCTCGGTCCTTGTTTGGCCCAATCAGATATCGGCTGCGAGCAGGTCGGATGCAAACCGGGCCGTAGTTAGGCCCAACTATATGACGGGCTTTTAATAGGTTGAAATTAATATAGGGCCGAAATGTCAAATGGGCCCTTAACAGGCCAAAACTAATATCAGGCCGAATTACTAAGTGGGCCTTTAGCAAGTGGGCCCAAAAGCATAGTGTCCAGTTGACGGGCCGAATCTGATATGGGCCATAATTAGGCCCAAAACCTCTTAAAGGGCCGGACCTGATCTGGGCCATAATTTGGCCCAGAACGTGGTAGGCTTTTAACGGGCCGGATCTCATATGGGCCACTATTAGGCCCAGAGCGTGGCAGGCCATTAATAGACCGTATCAAATATGGGCCGGCATTTGGCCCAAAACATGGCAGCCAGTTAACGGGCCGGCCTACTAGGGTCCTCAAAATCTTGTGGGCCTACAGCTGGGCCGGCCCATTAATTTCGTCGAAATCTTGTGGGCCTTTAGCTGGGCCGGCCGATTATGATCCGCAAGAATTTTGTGGGCCTTTACCTGGGCCGGCCCATTATGGCACACAAAAATCTAGTGGGCCTTTACCTGGGCCGGCCCATCATGGCCCGCGAAATCTTGTGGGCCTTTAGCTGGGCCAGCACATTATGGTCCGCAAAATCTCATGGGCCTTTAGCTGGGACGGCCCATTATGGTCCGCAAAATCTTGTGGGCCTTTAGTTGGGCCGGCCCATTTAAACTTGTTGGTCCGTGCCACGTGTCGACGTATCATAGGCGCCTTTTGTCTAGTGAGTGGATGACATCTGTCCCGACGATGAGCCGACATGTGTTTCCTCTAGCCAATGATGATTTTACACGTGGAAAATCCTCATTGGTCGGGGCTGTTAACGGGTTATCGGATCCAAAACCCAACCCGATAGCTTAACGGCGTTCCGTTACGGTGGATGCCACGTGTCGGTCACCCTTGACGAAAGCACTTCTGTGACGCGCGATTTATCGTCATGGAAGTGGACACTTCCATGATGATAATTTTGGTAATGTCATGGAACACTTCTACGACAGCACAGGTATGACTATATTGATTCTGTCATAAATTTGTCATGGATGTACATGCATGACAAAAAAACGACCTACTGTGACAAACACGTATCATCACGGAAGTGTATTTTTTTGTAGTGGTTGTTGGGGGAGGGGGGTGGATGAACAGTTCCCGGTGGGGGGTTGGATGAACTGGACCCCGTGGCAGTAGAGGTCGTTGCCGCTGGATGAACAGTACCCCGATCGATCGAGCCGGTGGATGAACAAGACCCCGTGGAGGGCTGGATGAACAGGACCCCGTGGAGGGCTGGTTGAACAGGACCCCGTGGAGGGCTGGTTTAATAGTAGTCGGTGGAGGGCTGGATGAACAGTAGCCCGTGGAGGGGTGGTTGAACAGGACCCCGTGGAGAGGGTTGGTTGAACAGTAGCCGGTGGAGGAGCGTGCGGTGGAGGCTGGATGAACAGGAGCCCGTGGATGAACAGTCGCAGGTGGAGGCTGGAGGAGGTCGACGGTGGACGAACAGTAGTCCATGGAGACAGTCGATAGTGGAGATGAATAGTATCTAGTGGAGTCCCGTTTTGCGGTACGCCACACCCCTCCCAATGAACAGGACCACCGTTTCGACCGTAGCGCTCCAACACAAGTCTATTTCCTCCGTTTTGCAGTACGCCACACCCCTCCCGATCAATAGGACCCCGTTTCCACCGTAGGAGGTCCGTTTCCTCCGTTTTGTGGTACGCCAGACCCTTCCCGATGAACAGTATCCCGTTTCGACCGTGGCGGGTCAAAGACAAGGCCGTTTCCTCCATTTTGCGGTACGCCAGGCCTCGTTTCCATCGGTTGTTTCGTCCAAGCCAGTTGGCTCCCAATGAACACGATGACGCATTCCGTTCCGATCCAGCCGGTTGCCCCCATGATCACGATGATAGTGCAGCTTCTACGTTCCGATCCAGCCATCTACACGAGCCCTGGCCGTACATATGCGCGAGTAGGCATTCGACACCCCGCCCGTATGTACGTACATGGCCGTATTTTTTGGCGTGTGGCCGTATGTACGTGTACACGGTTTAGACGGGACAACCAGACCTGCTACGTGGGGGGCTCTACTATGACATGTGCTGCTACTTACTCGGCCATGGTTCGTACTTGCTGAGAGACCGATCGACCAGTATGTACGTACACGTGCCGACAAGACAGACAACGGTACGTACGGTTCGATTGGGTGGGTCCCAGCTGTCAGGTAGGATAAGGATGCACTTCCTTGTGTGCGAAGATATAGCTACTCGGTCCCAACTGTCAGGGGGGATATTTTTTTGCCCGTAATAAGGATGCACTTGCATGCGAAGATGTAGCTGGTGGGTCCCAGCAGTCAGGGGGAGAAAACATTATTTTTCAGGGTAAAAAGGATGCAGTTGCATGCATGCGTCCATGGCCGTGGTGCGTCCCCACTGTCAGCCTCTCACGTACAATCATCTTCCAATGACTCTCGGTTGTTAACCACGTTGACCACACCGTGCCGAGCGCACCAAGGCCGATGGATGACGGCGAGGCCCCAGACTAGAATGACCCGAAGATGGGGAAGACACGGCAGTGGAGTCGCAGATGGAGAGGAGTAGGAAACTTGATTGGTCCAGGTGCGCGGCAACACTGCCGCCCATGGGAGACATGAGCAAGAATAGAGGTTGAAGAAGGAGCATGGCTGTTGGATTAACATCCAACGGTAGTCTAGAATCATTTGTTGATTAAGTTGAGAAAGCCCTATGTACACGTCTGCTTAGTAGGCCCACAAGTCAGCCACCAAATCTGCCGGGTCCCAGCTATCATCGGGAGGAATAGTTTTTTCGCATAACAAGGAGGCACTTCCTTCTGTACGAAGATATAGCCGGTGGGTTCCAACTATCAGGGGAAGAAACAACTTATTAAGGAGGAACTTTCCTTGCGTGCGACCATGGGCCTCATGGGTCCCAGCCGTCAGGCTCTTCACGTACAGTCCTCTTCCGATGACTCTCGTTTGTTGACCACGTCATGCTGAGCGCAGCGAGGTGGTGTACGACGGCGAGTCCCCCAGACTGGAACGACCTGCAGATGGGGATGGCGCGGCAGTGGAGTCTCAGACGGAGAGGAGTTGGAAACTTTACTGGTTCGGGTGCAGGGTGGGCCTACACTCGGCAGAGAATAACAGGAGGTGCGGAGTGGAGGGATAGCCTGGCCATCATTCACTGAGGCGTGCAAAACAACGCTGCTGGATGCCGGAGGCTGGAGCAAGCGGTCCCGGCAGCGCTCGGGGAAGAAGACGAGAGATTGAAGAAGAATGCCGACCGTTGGATGTAAATCCAACACATTGCTTAGGCTTCGACCTACTGGCCCACATGTCAGCCAATCCATTTGTTTTTTAGTCCATTTGGTGGGCTGGATGAAACAATGATGTAGCATCTATGCAGCCCGTTTATATATGTGGTAGAATTTAAAGCCCATTTGCATTTTTTGTCGAAATACGCGGACTTGTTGGGCTGGGTGAAAATATCATGTTGGGCTGGACGGAGAAATGTCATAAAAACATAAACACATGATTGCACGTCTATTACTGCATTGGTCAGTAAAATCTTTGCAAGCTTATGTACGCAATCACTAGGAGTTAACTTGCCAAGTTATATATAAACAATTATTATTATTATTTTGTAAGAACTTTCAATTTACAAAATAAAATATCATTTTAATTTGATGAGTTAATAGGACGTGTGGTATTATTATTATTTAGGCTAGACGTGGGACAGTTGAGTTGGTTCTAGGGAAAAGTACTGGGATAAAACTCAGTTTACATCGAAAAAGAAAGTGGGAGAAAATTCAGATATAGGATCAATGAAAAGAAAAATAATGGAAGTGGGAAGGTCTATAAAATGGTTGGGCGAACGATAGGTTTAACGGAACCTTATGTTGTTTCTATCATTTATATATGTAGTAAAATAAGATATAAACATAGGTTCAGTTTTGCATTCTTATAGAAAACATAGGTCCAGTTTTGCATTCTTATAGAAAAATAGAACTGAGTTGTGCGTCGTCTTGAAAAAAACATAACTTGGGCTGCTGATGTTATAGACAAGCTAGGTTGGGAGGCCCAGAGGCCGCTCGATACCTGCTGGATCCAAAAAATGTTGAAACATGTCGTGGGCTGGCCATGTTAAACAACAGAACCTAGGCCAAGGACATGGTGGGCCTGGGAATGTCAGCCTCTCGACGAACAGTTGTCTCCCAATTCCTCTTGTTTTGCTGACCATGTTGGGAACGACAGACGGCGGCGCCGTGGCGAGAGCACCAAGACGGAGGATGACATCGAGACCTCAGACCGAATGGACCGGAGCAGGGGAAGATGCAGGAGGAGGGGTGTACGAGGGTTGACTTGTTCGGGTGCAGGGTGGGCCGGTGGAGCTGCCGCCGCCGGACAATGTGTGGGAGTAGAGGGATGGCCTGGCCAACGCCATAGGCTATGATGGCTAGCCGCTGTATAGGAAGAGGAAGAAAGATTGAACAAAATAAAGGAATACAAATGGATAGGTGGTTGGTCCCATATGTTTGTGTACAAGACCTGCTGGGTCCACCTGAGAAGGGGAATATGTTGGGAGGAAGGAGATTCAAAGCACGACAGCCTAGTGAACTAGTTTTTTTGAAACAGACGAGTGAACTAGTTACATACATAAGCAAATAGCCACTAAAAAGCAAACAGGTTAATGGGTTCTTAAAAGAAATATTTCGGACAAAACAGATAATTATGACACATACGCTAATGCATGAAACACTCAGATGATTAAGGTGCTTATAAACAGATAAAGTACAACATCTAGACCTTCCTGGCATGCTTGATCATGACGCTGCCGTTGTCCGTGTACTCGTCGGTTACGGGAAGCAGACACACCCTCCTGTGCAAGATCCTCTTGTACATGTCGTAGCTTGCGTTATGCGTATGCGTCTTTGGCCGCGTAGGTTATGTAGGCTAGATTCAGAGGTACCTCCCATGTGTTCAGGTCCTTTGGTATCGTTGTCTTCTTTCATGTTGGCGTATCAGGGGTCGATGATGGTCTCGGTGAGGTCAACCACGGAGTCCTTCTCCTGCCCGTTGCCGATGATCTTGTATTGCTTCGACAAGCTTATTGCACCAGATGGCCGAATCTTCGCGTTCTTCCTTCTCTCCACCGTAGCGAAGGTGCAGTCGGCGCTGCCGATGAAACGGGCGAATGCTCCAGAACCTCTGATGGCCCTACAACATTTGTAGGCGAGAACCTTGTCCCGCACACATACCTGGGCAACGGCGATCCACTAGTCCCTATCAGGAGATGAATGGATGGGCACAAGGTCTAGTCCTACGACCTTGTGCTTTCTCGTCCTGTAGCTACTGCTTGAACTCGGCGAGGCAGAGCTTCACCGAGTCCGGATCGTCGGTGTACATAACATTCAACTTGGTGCAGGCATAGGATCATTGGAGTACATCATTACTCAATATATTATTCAATAGCAATTCAGCTTGCTCAACAGTTCTTTCCATGAAAACACAACCAACACAACTCTCCACGTGGTCTCTAGAAGCATTGGTTAGTCCATTATAAAAGATATCAAGTATTTCATTTTTCTTGAGAGGATGGTCAGGCAAAGCATTAAGTAATCGGAGAAGTCTCCCCCAAGCTTGTGGGAGACTCACTTCTTCAATTTGCAAAAAAAATTATTTCCCTTAAGGCAGATTGTTTCTTACGAGCGGGGAAATATTTAGCATACAAGTAATAAATCATATCCTGGGGACTACGCACACAACCAGGAGCAAGAGAATTAAACCATGTTTTACCATCACCCTTTAATGACAACGGAAATAACTAAAGGATATATTAGTAAAGAATTTTTTCCTCATGAGTGAATAGGGTGGCTATATTAGTCAATTTAGTAAGATGTGCCACAACAGTTTCAAAGTAATTAACTCAGGTTCGACAGAGAAATCATAGTCCTTATCAGAAATACAGATAGGTGAAGTAGCAAAAGTAGGGTCATATTTCATTCTAGCATTCAAAGACTTTTCTTTCAGCTTAGCTAATAGTTTCTTAAGATCATATTTATCTGTTTCAATAATTTCATTCTCTCTAACCCTAGCAAGTTGTTCATCAAGAAATTCACCTAATGGCACGGTATTATCAAGCATAGAAGTAGTTTCATCATAAGCATCATGCGTAGCAGAAGTGTTATCATCAATAACATGCGACATATCAGAATCAATAACAGGTGTAGGTGTCAGAACTTTACTCATAACAGAAGGTGAATCAAGTGCAGAGCTAGATTGCAGTTCCTTACCTCCCCTCGTAGTTGAGGGAAAAGTCTTGGTTCTTTCATCTTTCAAGTTCCTCATAGTGATCAACAGATATAAATCCCAAGTTACTCAAACAATAGAGCTATGCTCCCCGGCAACGTTGCTAGAAAATAGTCTTGATAACGCACAAGTATAGGGAATCGCAACAATTATTGAGGGTAGAGTATTCAACCCAAATTTATTGATTCGACACAAAAGGAGCCAAAGAATATTCTCAAATATTAGCAGTCGAGTTTTCAATTCAACCATACCTGAAAGACTTAATATCCGCAGCAAAATATTTAGTAGCAAAGTAGTACGGAAGTAACAGTAACGGTGGCAAAAGTAATAGTTTTTGCCGCAATCGTAACAGTGGCATTGGAAAAGTAACTAAGCAAAGATCAATATGTGAAAAGCTCGTAGGCAATGGATCAATGATTGATAATTATGTCGGAAGCGATTCCTCATGGAACAGTTATAACATAGGGTGACATAGAACTAGCTCCAGTTCATCAATGTAATGTAGGCATGTATTCCGAATATAGTCATACGTGCTTATGGAAAAGAACTTGCATGACATATTTTGTCCTACCCTCCCGTGGCAG
Source organism: Triticum monococcum (assembly GCA_034509565.1). Taxonomy (NCBI): domain Eukaryota; kingdom Viridiplantae; phylum Streptophyta; class Magnoliopsida; order Poales; family Poaceae; genus Triticum; species Triticum monococcum. The sequence goes on along the minus strand of CM067843.1, from coordinate 253,622,745 downwards.
GAGGGTCCTATTGGAAACTAAGGGATATTAAGGACTCCTTTTAATAGAGTACCGGACCAAAGCATTAACACTTAGTGAATATATGAACTCCTCAAACTACGGTCATCATCGGGAGTGGTCCCGATTATTGTCACTTCAGGGTTGCTGGATCATTACACATAGTAGGTGACTATTGACTTGCAAGATAGGATCAAGAACTCACATATATTCATGAAAACATAATAGGTTCAGATCTGAAATCATGGCACTCAGGCCCTAGTGACAAGCATTAAGCATAGCAAAGTCATAGCAACATCCAGCTTAGAACCTAATGGATACTAGGGATCAAACCCTAACAAAACTAACTCGATTACATGGTAAATCTCATCCATTCCATCACCGTCCAGCAAGCCTACAATGAGATTACTCACGCACGGCGGTGAGCATCATGAAATTGGTGATGGAGGATGGTTGATGATGACGATGGCGACGGATTCCCCTCTCCAGAGCCCCGAACGGACTCCAGATCAGCCCTCCCGAGGAAGATTAGGGATTGGTGGCTCCGTATCGTAAAACATGACGAATCCTTCTCTCTGATTTTTTCCTCCCCGAAAGTGAACATATGGAGTTGGGGTTGAGGTTGGTGGAGTCCTAGGGGGCCCACGAGGCAGGGACGCACCCTAGTGGGCCCCTGCACCCTTGTGGACATGTTGTGGGCCCCTTGATGCTGATTCTTTCGCCAATATTTTTCATTAATTCTACAACGTGGCTCCGTGGATTTTCCGGTTATCCCGAGAACTTTTATTTTTGCACAAAAATAACACCATGGTAGTTCTGCTGAAAACAGCGTCAGTCCGAGTTAGTTCCATTCAAATCATGCAAGTTAGAGTCCAAAACAAGGGCAAAAGTGTTTGGAAAAGTAGATATGTTGGAGACATATCAACTCCCCAAGCTTAAACCTTTGCTTGTCCTCAAGCAATTCAGTTGACAAACAGAAAGTGATAAAGAAAACTTCTACAAACTCTGTTTGATCTTGTTGTTGCAAAGATATAAAGCCGACATTCAAGTTTTCAGCAAAGATTATGAACTAACCATATTCACAATAAAATTTAGGTCTCATGTTTACTCATATCAAGGGCATAATCAACTAGCGAGCAATAATAATAAATCTTGGATGACAACACTTTCTCAAAACAATCATAACATGATATAACAATATGGTATCTCGCTAGCCCTTTTTGAGACCGCAAAACATAAATACAAAGCACCCCTGAAGATCAAGGACTGACTAGACATTGTAAGTCATGGTAAAAGAGATCTAGTCACAGTCATACTCAATGTAAATTAATAGCAATGCATGCGAATGACAACGGTGCTCTCCAACTAGTACTTTTTAATTAGCGGATGATGACTCAACATAAAAGTAAATAGATAGGCCCTTCGCAGAAGGAAGCAGGGATTTGCAGAGGTGCCAGAGCTCGAGTTTTGAAATAGAGATAAATAATATTTTGAGTGGCATAATTTCATTGTCAACATAACAACCAAGAGATCTCGATATCTTCCATGCTACACACATTATAGGCGGTTCCCAAACAGAATGGTAAAGTTTATACTCCCCCACCACCAACAAACATCAATCCATGGCTTGTCCGAAACAATGGGTGCCGTCCAACTAACAACAATCCTGGGGGAGTTTTGTTAGCAATTATTTTTATTTGATTTGAGCATGGGACTCGGCATCCCGGTTACCAGCCATTTTCTCATGAGTGATGAGCGGAGTCCACTCATCGTGAGAATAGTCCACCTAGCATGGAAGATATAGACAACCCTAGTTGATACATGAGCTATTCGAGCATACAAAATAGAATTTCATTTGAAGGTTTAGAGTTTGGCACATACAAATTTACTTGGAACGACAGGTAAATACCGCATATAGGAAGGTATGGTGGACTCACATGGAATAACTTTGGGGTTTATGGAAGTGGATGCACAAGCAGTATTCCCGCTTAGTACAAGTGAAGGCTAGAAAGAGACTGGGAAGCAACCAACTAGAGAGATACAACAGTCATGAACATGCATTAAGATTAATCAACAATGAGTGCAAGCATGAGTACGATATAAATCGCCGTGAACATAAATGTCGTGGAGGCTATGTTGATTTTATTTCAACTACATGCGTGAACATGTGCCAAGTCAAGCCACTCGAATCGTTCAAAGGAGGATACCACCCTATCATACCACATCACAACCATTTTAATAGCATGTTCGCACGCAAGGTAAACCATTATAAACTCCTAGCTAATTAAGCATGTCATGAGCAACTATAATCTCTAATTGTCATTGCAAACATGTTTCATTCATAATAGGCTGAATCAGGAACGATGAACTAATCATATTTACAAAAACAAGATAGGTCGAGTTCATACCAACTTCTCTCATCTCACTCAGTCCATCATATATCATCATTATTGCCTTTCACTCACACGACCGAATGGTGTGGATAATAATAATAGTGCACGTGCATTGGACTAAGCTAGAATCTGCAAGCATTTAATACAAGGGAGAATACAAGGTAATATGGGCTCTTGGTTAAATCAACAATAATGCATATGAGAGCCACTCAACATTTTCATCATGGTCTTCTCCTCTCGACCCCAAAGAATAAGAAAAGAAATAAAACTATTTACACGGGAAAGCTCCCAACAAGAAAAAGAAGAACGAGAAATCGTTTTGGGTTTTATTTTAATTACTACTACTACAGGCATGGAAAGTAAACTAGCTAAAAGCTACAACTATTTTTTGGTTTTTCTTAATGTTTTTCAAACACACAAGAAGAAGGCTTAGAAAAGAAAATAAACTAGCATGGATAGTACAATGAAAAAGTATGAGCACCGACAACTAGAATGAGTGTGTGAACATGAACGTAATGTCGGTGAGAAATACGTACTCCCCCAAGCTTAGGCTTTTGGCCTAAGTTGGTCTATGGCCACTGCTGGCCTGGCGGATATCCAAAGTTGTAGATGGGGTTGTACTGAGATGCAGGAGCTACTGCCTGAAGAGCTGCAGCTAGGAGGCGAGCTGCCTCCGTCCTCCTCTCATACTCATTCGCCGCCTCCCTGGTTATAACATATCTCCTTTTTTGCCTGAAAGTTAAAGAAAGTAGGAGCAGGGAGGGCAACATGGATAGTGCACTGTTTGTCAAAGATTAGTCTGTACTGGAGGAACTGTTCATTCCTCTCAAGAAACTGATGGCGAACCATAACACTATAATCTAGATAAGCAGGAGGCAACTCCATATCATTTCCGTGTATGGGTACACCAAGATAATTAGTTACACGAGTTGCATAAATTCCACCAAACAAATCTCCACTTGTACCGTTAAGATGCAACCTTCGTGCAACAATGGCCCCCAAGTTATATTGTTTATCACCTAATACCACACTCTTGAGGACACTAAGATCTAGAACGCACAAGTGACAAGCCTCATCTTTACAGTTAATGCATCTACCTATAAAGAGAGCAAAATAATGTATGTAAGGGAAATGAATGCTCCCTATGGTAGCTAGTGTGATTTCACTAGATTCCCCCACAGTGATACTAGCAAGAAAGTCTTTATATTCAGATTTGTGAGGTTCACTAACATTACCCCACTGCAGGAGTTTACAAACAGTATTAAAATCTTCTAGGTCCATGGTATATGATTTATCATAAAGATCAAATAAAATAGTGTGAGAATTGCGCGACGACGTAAATTTAAACCTCCTCACAAAGGAATCAGTTAGGTACTGGTACTATAGGCACTTATCTGGCACAAAGTCCTCAAGATCGGCATTATGCACATACGCGTCAAATTCATCCTTGATGCCCGCCTGGACCATAAACTCCTCTGACGGCCATTCACAACGCCGCACTTGAGCTTCCCTCAGTGGTTCATCGTCCGGCTCACGTATCACGAGCCTTGGTCCTTGCTTCCCCGAGGAACCACCTTGGTACATTTTCCTATGCATTTTTATTTCTATGAAAAATTTCTGAAATTTTTTGGTGACTCAAAATAAAAGTGAACCAAACTCAACAAGATTGATAGCAACCACTCCCACAAGTGCCTAGAGGCTATATCATGCATCAAAACTACTTTGGACCATATAAATTTGACATGGAAGCTCAAGAATAGGGTCACCTTAGCAGAAAAAGTTTGCAATAAATAAATCACTAGTACAAAAACTAATTGGACCATTGGAGGAGTCACATACCGAATAACAATCCCCCAAAATAGTTTTGTGAATGGAGCTTTGAGCGAAGAGATAGAAAATGGCAGCAAGATGAGCTAGAACACGGGTTTGAACTATGGGAGGAATTTTCTGGAGGAAGACCAAGTGAGTGGGTGTTGGAATAAGTGGAGGGGGTCCACATGGGGCCCACGAGGCAGGGGGCGCGCTCCAGGGGTGTGGGCGCGCCCTGTGCCCTCGTGGCCAAATGGTGCCCCCCTGGTGTGTTCTGAGTGCCAGAAATTCTTAAATATTCTACAAAAAATCATATTTCATTTTCAGGACATTTGGAGAACTTTTTTCTTCAGGGTATTTCTATTGCAAGGATAATTCAGAAAATAGAAAGAAAATACTATTTTTTGCTTTATTTAATCTAAATAACAGAAAGTAAAAGGAGGGTACAAAGAGTTGTGTTTTCTAACTTCATCCATCTCGTGCTCATCAAAAGGAATCCACTAACAAGGTTGATCAAGTCTTGTTAACAAACTCTTTCCGAATAACATGAAATCGGAGAATTTTCGAAAAACACTAGGTTACCTCAACGGGGATATGCATGTCCCCAACAATAAGAATATCATATTTCTTCTTGACAGTGGGAAGAGGGAATTCAAAACCTCCAATAGTAATCGTTGAAATGTTTCCAATAGAATTGATACTGTGGACTTGAGGTTGTTTCCTCGGGAAGTGTACCGTATGCTCATTACCATTAACATGAAAAGTGACATTGCCACTATTGCAATCAACAACAGCCCCTACAGTATTCAAAAAGGGTCTACCAAGGATAATCGACATACTATCGTCCTCGGGAATGTCAAGAATAACAAAGTCCGTTAAAATAGTAACGTTTGCAACCACAATAGGAACATCCTCACAAATACCGACAAGTATAGCGGTTGATTTATCGGCCATTTGCAAAGATATTTTAGTAGGTGTCAACTTATTCAATTCAAGTCTACGATATAAAGAGAGAGGCATAACACTAAGACCGGCCCCAAGATCACATAAAGTAGTTTTAACATACTTTCTTTTAATGGAGCATGGTATAGTTGGTACTCCTGGATCTCCTAGTTTCTTTGGTATTCCACCTTTAAAAGTATAAGTGGCAAGCATGGTGGGAATTTCAGCTTCTGGTATCTTTCTTTTATTTGTAACAATATCTTTCATACTTAGCATAAGGATTCATTTTAGGCATATCAGTCAAACGCATACGCAAAAAGATAGGTCTAATCATTTCAGCAAAGCGCTCAAAATCCTCATCATCCTTTTTCTTGGATGGTTTAGGAGGAAAAGGTATGGATTTCTGAACCCATGGTTCTCTTTCTTTACCATGCTTCCTAGCAACAAAGTCTCTCTTATCGTAACATTGGTTCTTTGATTGTGGGTTATCAAGATCGACAACATGTTCAATCTCTACATCATTGTTATTGCTAGGTGGAGCATCAATATGAACATCATCATTATCACTAGGTTCATGTTCATTACCAAATTGTGTTTCAGCATCAGAAATAGAAATATCATTGGGATTCTTAGGTGTGTCAACAACAGGTTCACTAGAAGCATGCAAAGTCCTATATTTTTTCCTTTTCTTCTTCTTAGAAGGACTAGGTGCATCAACATTAGTTCTATGAGAATCTTGCTCAACTCTCTTAGGGTGGCCCTCGGGATACAAAGGTTCCTGAGTCATTCTACCCCCTCTAGTCATAAATCTAACAACATTATCATTTTTCTTATTATTTAATTCATTGAGCAAATCATCTTGTGCTTTAAGAACTTGTTCTACCTAAGTGGTAACCATAGAAGCATGTTTACTAATAAGTTTAAGGCCACCTTTAACTCTAGACATATAATCATTCAAGTGTTCAACCATATAAGCATTCCGTTTCAATTGTCTACCAACATAAGCATTGAAGTTTTCTTGTTTAACAATAAAATTATCAAACTCATCCAAGCATTGGCTAGCAGACTTATTACGAGGAATATCACCTTCATCAAATCTATAGAGAGAATTTACCTTTACTACCTGTGTCGGTTTATTAAGACCACATATTTCTTCAATAGGTGGTAAATTCACAACATCTTCAGCTTTAATACCCTTTTCTTTCATAGATTTTTTTGCCTCTTGCATATCTTTAGGACTGAGAAATAGAATACCCCTTTTCTTCAGAGTTGGCTTAGGAGTTAGTTCAGGAAGTGTCCAATCATTATAATTACTCAATATATTATTCAATAGCAATTAAGCTTGCTCAACAGTTCTTTCCCTGAAAACACAACCAGCACAACTATCCAGGTGGTCTCTGGAAGGATCGGTTAGTCCATTATAAAATATATCAAGTATTTCATTTTTCTTGAGAGGATGATTAGTCAAAGCATTAAGTAATCGGAGAAGCCTCCCCCAAGCTTATGGGAGACTCTCTACTTCAATTTGCACAAAATTATATATTTCCCTTAAGGCAGCTTGTTTCTTATGAGTGGGGGAATATTTAGCAAAGAAGTAATAAATCATATCCTCGGGACTACGCACACAACCAGGTGAGGGAGCCCTCGACTAAGGGGTCCTCGGACGTCCGACCTATTGGATATGGGTCTGACTGATGGGCCGTGAAGATACAAAGACCAAAGACTCTGCCTGTGTCCGGATGGGACTCTCCTTAGCATGGAAGGCAAGCTTGGCGATCAAATATGAAGATTCCTTTATCTGTAACCCACCTTATGTAACCCTAGATCCCTCATGTGTCTATATAAACCGGAGGGCTAGGTCCGTAGACACATCCTCATAACCATAGTCAGGCTAGACTTTTTGGGTTTAGCCATCACAATCTCGTGGTAGATCAACTCTTGTAATACTCCCATTCATCAAGATCAATCAAGCAGGAAGTAGGGTATTACCTCCATAGAGAGGGCCCGAACCTGGGTAAACATTATGTCCCCTGTCTCCTGTTACCATCGACCTTAGACGCACAGTTTAGGACCCCCTATCCGAGATCCACCGGTTTTGACACCGACATTGGTGCTTTCATTGAGAGTTCCACTGTGTTGTTGTCAAGAGGTTTGATGGCTCCTTCAATCATCTACAACGATGTTGTCCAAGGGGAAGTCTTCCTCCATGGACAGATCTTCGTGTTCGGCGGCTTTGCACTGCAGGCCAACTCGCCTGGCCATCTGGAGCAGATCAAAAGCTATGCCCCTGGCCACTAGGTCAGATTTGGAAGCTTGAACTACATCGCGGATATCCGTGGAGACTTGATCTTCGATGGATTCGAGACCACGGCAGCCGCTCCCTGCCACCACGATGAACATGACACCAATCTGTCATCGGCCCATACGCAGGAGATAGCACCTGTAGCTGCTCGGTCCCTAGATCCGGAGCAGCTCGCGCCATCTAAAGACGGGAAGCTCAACCTCGTCATGGAAGCTGCAGACTCAGCGGTGTTGGAGCCGCACACAGACTTAAGTTCAAGTGACATCTATGTCCCCGGAACCACGGACTTGTCTCCGGCTACAGGCTCCGAACCTTGTGCGTCCGCATATGTCGAGCTTGATCGGTCATCGATCGTCGAATTCAGCTCCGCAGACATCTTCCGACACTCTCCTTTGGGCGACGTGCTAAGCTCGTTAAGAGCACTATCTTTAGCGGGGCGCTCACAGCCGAATTGTATCCGATTCAAACAGGAGGCTGATGACGGAGAATTTCGCTTCCCACCCACCGCCCACTTCATAGCCACTATCGAAGACTTAACTGACACGCTCGATTACGGCTCCGACGATATCGATGGTATGTACGACGATGCCAGAGAAGAAGAAGAGGCCCAGAGCCCGTCGTTTACCGGACGCTGGACGGCCACTTCCTCGTATGATGTATACATGGTGGATGCACCGAAAGAGAATAGCGGCGATGGGAAAGAGGATCCAGTTGAGGATAAACCTCCCGAGATAAAATCAAAGCGCCAGCGTCAGCGGCGCCGCTCCAAGTCGTGCCGCAGCAAAGACAGCAACACCGGCACAGGAGAAGATAACACCCCGGAAGGCCTCAAAGAAAACGAAGACCTCGTTGATAAAACTGCCGAATAGGATGAACGGGAGGATGGGCAAGTTATCCCTAGTAAACAGGCCACGCATGAAGACTCGGAGGACAGTAATTATCTTCCACTCTCCGAGGACGAGGGGAGCCTCGGCACTAAGGATTTTATCGTGCCCGAGGAACCTCTTGAGCAGGAGCGCTTCAAGCGCCAGCTAATTGCTACTGCAAGGAGCCTGAAAAAGAAGCAGCAACAGCTTCAAGCTGACCAAGATCTGCTCAATGATAAATGGACCAATGTCCTAGCAGCCGAAGAATACGGCCTTAAGCGCCCAGCCAAAAGCTACCCAAAGTGCAAGTTACTACCTTAGTTTGACGACGAGGCGCCGGAGCACATACCCCCATCACGCAATGCGGCTGACCGACGACCACGCGGTCGGGATAAAACGACAACTCAAGCTGAACACCAGCCCGCCCTGCCTCATCGCAAGGGCAGATGTACAACAGCTCACGGTCATACATATGACCTTAGGCAGGACCTGAACAATGGAGTAGGACATAGCAGATTGATCTACGGATCACGAGGACGTGCCTCGACACGTGACAACAACCATCTATTCAGACGTGATAGACCTAGTCATGCGCGGGCCAAAAGCCGCAGACGGACTCCATCAGAGCTATGTTGCGATGCTGCCCGATATAGAGGCGCCGCACACCCTCTTTGCTTCACTGATGAAGTCATGGAACATGAGTTCCCAGAAGGGTTCAAAATCGTAAATATAGAGTCATACGATGGAACCACAGACCCTACGGTATGGATCGAAGACTTCATTCTCTATATTCATATGGCCCACGGCGATGACCTTCATGCTATTAAATACCTCCCCCTAAAACTCAAAGGGCCATCCCGACACTGACTGAACAGCCTGCCCGAAAATTCCATCGGGAGCTAGGAGGACTTGGAAGAAGCCTTCCTTGACAACTTCCAAGGCACATATGTTCGACCTCCGAATACGCATGACTAAAGCCATATAGTTCAACAGCCCGGAGAGTCTGCCAAAAAATTCTAGACTAGGTTCTTAACTAAAAAGAACCAGGTTGTCGATTGTTCGGATGCCGAAGCCCTAACGGCCTTCAACCAAAGCATCCGCGACGAATGGCTCGCCCGCCACCTCGACCAAGAAAAGCCAAAGTCCATGGCAGCCCTCACGGCACTCATGACCCACTTTTGTGCGGGCGAGGATAGTTGGATGGCCCGTAGCAAAAACAATGCAAGCGACACCGACACCCCTGAAGCCAAAAATAGCAACGACAAGTCTCGACGCAACAGATACAAGCGTCGAAACAACAATGACAACACCAATGACACGACGGTCAATGCCGGATTCAGTGGCTCTAAGCCCGGTCAGTGGAAGAAGCCGTTCAAAAAGAACAATTTGGGCTCATCCAGCTTGGACCAGATACTCGATCGTCCGTGCCAGATTCATGGCACACCATGCAAACCACCCAATCATACCAACAGAGATTGTTGGGTTTTTAAACAAGCCAGCAAGTTAAATGCCGAAAGCAAGGAGAAGGGATCGCAAAGCGAGGACGGCGACGAGGACCCCGACCACCGAACACAGGGGGACAGAAGAAGTTTCCCCCTTAGGTCAAAACGGTAAACATGATATATGCTACCCACATCCCCAAGAGGGAACGCAAGCGCACACTTAGGGACGTCTACACGATAGAGCCAGTCGCCCCAAAATTTAATCCATGGTCGTCATGCCCGATCACTTTCGATCGGTGGGATCATCCGACCAGTATCCGTCACGGCGGTTTAGCCACACTGGTCTTGGACCCAATAATCGACGGATTCCACCTGACGGGAGTCTTGATGAACGGTGGCAGCAGCCTCAACTTGCTTTATCAGGGTACAGTGCACAAAATGGGCAACAATCACACTAGAGGTTGCCTTCGGATCTCTGGGATCCGAAGCGAGTAGTTAATCTTCGATATCGTCCCCTTTCGCAGTGGCTACCATGCACTGCTCGGACGAACAACATTTGCTCGATTCAATGCGGTGCCACACTACGCTTATCTTAAGCTCAAGATGCTCGGACCATGAGGCATCATAACAGTTAATGCAAACACGAAACGCTCCCTCCACACAGAGGAGAACACCGGTGCCTTAGCGGCAGAAGTATAGAGCGGCCTTTTTAAGCAGAACCTTAATTTGGCGGCCAATTCCTCGGACACTGCCAAGAGAGTCCGGACCATTTTGCAGCAGGACAGTGATGACCCACAAGTGTAGGGGATCTATCATAGCCTTTTCGATAAATAAGAGTGTCGAACCCAACGAGGAGCATAAGGAAATGATAAGCGGTTTTCAGCAAGGTATTCTCTCCAAGCACTGAAATTATCGGTAACAGATAGTTTTGTGATAAGGTAATTTGTAACGAGTAACAAGTAATAAAAGTAAATAAGGTGCAGCAAGATGTCCCAATCCTTTTGTAGCAAAGGGCAAGCCTGGACAGACTCTTATATAAAGGAAAGCGCTCCCGAGGACACATGGGAATCATCATCAAGCTAGTTTTCATCACGTTCATATGATTCACATTCAGTACTTTGATAATTTGATATGTGGGTGGACCGGTGCTTGGGTACTGCCCTTCCTTGCACAAGCATCCCACTTATGATTAACTCCTATTGCAAGCATCCTCAATTACAGTAGAAGTATTAAGGTAAACCTAACCATAGCATGAAACATATGGATCCAAATCAGCCCCTTACGAAGCAACACATAAACTAGGGTTTAAGCTCCTATCACTCTAGCAACCCATCATCTACTTATTACTTCCCAATGCCTTCCTCTAGGCCAAAACAATGGTGAAGTGTCATGTAGTCGACGTTCACATGACACCACTAGAGGAAAGACAACATACATCTCATCAAAATATCGAACAGATACAAAATTCACATGACTACTTATAACAAGACTTCTCACATGTCCTCAGGAACAAACGTAACTAGTCACAAATCATATTCATGTTCATAATCAGAGGAGTATTAATATGCATAATGGATCTGAAAATATGATCTTCCACCAAGTAAACCAACTAGCATCAACTACAAGGAGTAATCAACACTACTAGCAACCCACATGTACCAATCTGAGGTTTTGAGATAAAGATTGGATACAAGAGATGAACTAGGGTTTGAGATGAGATGGTGCTGGTGAAGATGTTGATGGAGATTGACCCTCTCCCGATGAGAGGATCGATGGTGATGATTTCCCCCTCCTAGAGGGAAGTTTTCCCGGTAGAAAAGCTCCGCCGGAGCCCTAGATTGGTTCCGCCAAGGTTCCGCCTCGTGGCGGCAGAGTTTCGTCATGAAAGCTTGCTTATGATTTTTTTTCCTTAATGAAAGACTCCATATAGCCAAAGATGGGCATCAGAGGGCTGCTAGTGGGCCCACGAGGCAGGGGGCGCGCCCCCACCCTCGTGGACGATGGGTGGCCCCCCTCAGGTACTTCTTTTGCCCAATATTATTTATATATTCTGAAACGTGTTCCCGTGAAGTTTCAGGACATTTGGAGATGTGCAGAATAGGTCTCTAATATTTGCTCCTTTTCCAGCCCAGAATTCCAGCTGCCGGCATTCTCCCTCTTCATGTAAACCTTGTAAAATAACAGAGAATAGGCATAAGTATTGTGACATAATGTGTAATAACAGCCCATAATGCAATAAATATCGATATAAAAGCATGATGCAAAATGAACATATCAAATCCCCCAAGCTTAGACCTCGCTTGTCCTCCAGCGAAAGCCGAAATCGAAAAATATGTCCACATGTTTAGAGACAGAGGTGTCGATAAAATACAATACGGACATGAGGGCATCATGATCATTCTTAGAACAACTATATATATATATATGTATGTATGTATGTATGTATGTATATATATATTCTCATATGATCTCTTATGCTAAAGTAATAATTCACTCACAATTTCAAGTATGAATCAGAAACTTCATTGAGAACCAACAAACTATAATCTCAGTCATTGAGGCAATTGCAATTTATCATAACATTAGAAAGAGTTAATAAGAGCTTTTCAGCAAGTCCACATACTCAACCATCATTTAATCTTTCACAATTGCTAACAGTCACGCGATATTTATGGTATGAAGTTTTAATCGGACATAGAGAAAGATAGGGGCTTACAGTTTTGCCGCCCAACCTTTTACCTCAACGGTAATGTCAACAATAATAGTTCATGAAAACTCACATCCAATTAGCAATATATATCAGGATCTTTCCAACACATTGTGCTTGCCAAAGGATAAAATGTAAAAAGGAAAGGTGAAGATCACCGTGACTCTTGCATGAAGTATAGGACAAGAATAAAAAGATAGGCCCTTCGCAGAGGGAAGCAGAGGTTGTCATGTGATTTTATGGTTGGATGCACGAAGTCTTAATGCAAAAGAACATCACTTTACATTGCCACTTGTGATATGGACCTTTATTATGCAGTCCGTCGCTTTTATTTCTTCCACATCACAAGATCGTATAAAGCTTATTTTCTCCACACTAATAAGTCATACATATTTAGAGAGCAATTTTTATTGCTTGCAACGATGACAACTTACTTGAAGGATCTTACTCAATCCATAGGTAGATATGGTGGACTCTCAGGGCAAAACTGGGTTTAAGGATATTTGGAAGCACAAGTAGTATCTCTACTTGGAGCAAAGAATTTGGCTACCATGAGAGGGAAAGGCAAGCTCAACATGTTGGATGATCCATGACAATATAATTTATCTCCGATGTAAGAAAACATAACCCATTACGTTGTCTTCCTTGTCCAACATCAACTCTTTAGCATGTCATAATTTTAATGAGTGCTCAAAATCATAAAATATGTCCAAGATAGTATATTTATATGTGAAAACCTCTCTTTCTTTATTACTTCCTGTTAATTGCGACGATGACCAAAACTATGCTTGTCAACTCTCAACAATTTTTATTCATCATACTCTTTATATGTGAGGTCATTACTCTCCATAAGATCCATATGATCTCTTTATTTCTTTTTATCTTTTCTTTTATTCCCTCAAGATTATAGCAAGATAACCAAGCCCTAGACTCAAAACTAATCTTTATTATATATAGCTCACGGACTCGATTACATAGAAGGATCATAAAGAAAAACTCAAAACTAGATCATACTAAAACTTTTATTCTACTAGATCAAGATATTACCAAAAGGATCGAACTAAGAAAAACGGTAAAGGTAAAAGTGTGATGGTGATACGATACCGGGGCACTCCCCCAAGCTTGGCAGTTGCCAAGGGGAGTGCCCATACCCATGTGTTTATATCTCTTTCTTCGGGGATGGTGATGATGGAGTTGTTGATGGCATGTGCTTCTTCCTTAATTTGCACTTGAGGATAGAATTTTCCTCCCTTAGGTCCTCGATCTCCCGCTCAAGGCTTAATACCTTTTTGCATAGTTCTTGTTTATTCTCCTGCAAGAGACGAAAAGGTATAAACTCGATCTTAGGTTTCTTTGCTCTATTGGGGATGCTTGACTTTTTGAACTCCACATGCATGTCCCCAAGTTGAGGTAATGGGACTTCATCTTCATCTCAGCTCGTCTCCTCCTTTCCCCTAGGCTCATAGTCTTCTTCTTCCTCCGTGATCCAACCACAATCCTCCAAGTCCCCGTAGACCTTATGATCTGCAAGGTAATCAGCCACATAGCTTTCTCCCTCCGAATCTTGGGATGACATATTGCTCTAATCTGCAACAAAAATAGCTCGAAACAAAGACAGAGGATATTTGCGTGATACGGTGGTCAAAACCTTCGGGAGATTACATAGTGAATTTTTATCGACCAAAAGAAGTATCGTGCAAGAAAATGGAGTCCGGAGAGCACACGAGGTGCCCATGAGAATTCCAATAAGCCTTATGTTCTAGTTCAAGAGGTAAGTGACATGCCTTTCCATAAACCATTTTATACGGAGACATACCCATAGGATTTTTGCATGCATTTCTATAGGCCCATAATGCATCATCAAGTTTCTTTGACCAATTCTTCCTAGATCTATTACCAGTCTTTTGAAAAATTAATTTAAGCTCTCGATTGCTCAGTTCTATTTGACCACTAGACTGTGGGTGATATGGAGATGCAATTCTATGATTAACATCATACTTAGCAAGCATTTTACGGAAAGCACCATGAATAAAATGTGAACCACCATCAGTCATTAAATATCTAGGGACTCCAAACCTCGGAAAAATAACCTTTTTAAGCATCTTAATAGAGGTGTTATGATCAGCACTACTAGTTGGAATAGCTTCTACCCACTTAGTAACATAATCAACAACAACTAAAATATGTGTGTACCCATTAGAGGAAGGAAACAGTCCCATATAATCAAAGCCCAAAACATCAAATGGTTCAATAAGAAGTGAATAATTCATAGGCATTTCTTGACATCTACTAATATTACCAATTCTTTGTCATTCATCACTAGACAAAACAAACTTACGGGCATCCTTGAAGAGAGTAGGCCAATAAAAACCGGATTGCAATACCTTATGTGCAGTTCATTCTCCAGCATGGTGTCCTCCATAAGCCTCGGAGTGACACTTGCGTAGGATCTGTTCATGTTCATGCTCAGGTACATAACATCTAATAACACCATCTACTCCTTGTTTATAAAAATGTGGGTCATCCCATAAGTAATGTCTTAAATCATAGAAGAACTTTTCTTTTGCTGGTATGTGAAACTAGGTGGTATAAACTTAGCAACAATATAATTAGCATAATCAGCATACCATGGAGCAGTATGAGAAGCATTTATCATAGCTAATTGTTCATTGGGAAGCTATCATCAATATGTAGTGGGTCATCAAGAACATTCTCTAACCTAGACAAGTTGTCTACAACGGGGTTCTCAGCTCCCTTTCTATCAATAATATGCAAATCAAATTCTTGAAGCAAGAGAACCCATCTAATAAGTCTAGGTTTAGCATCTTTCTTTTCCATCAGATATTTAATAGCAGCATGATCAGTGTGAACAGTTACTTTAGAATCAACAATATAAGGTCTGAACTTATCACAAGCAAACACAACTGCTAAAATTTTTTTTTCAGTAGTAGCATAATTTCTTTGAGCACTGTCTAGAGTTTTACTAGCATATTGGATAACATTTAATTTCTTATCAACTCTTTGTTCTAGAATAGCCCCTACAACATAATCACTAGCAGCACACATAATTTCAAATGGTAAATTCCAATCAGGAGGCTGAACAATAGGTGCAAAAATCAAAGCTTCCTTAAGTATTTCAAATGCTTCTACAGAGTCATCATCAAAAACAAAAGGAACATCTTTTTGTTAGAGATTAGTCAGAGGCCGAGAAATTTTAGAGAAGTCCTTAATGAACCTCCTATAAAAACCAGCATGACCAAGGAAGCTTCGTATACCTTTAATGTCCTTAGGACACGACATCTTTTCAATATCATAAACTTTAGTTTTATCAACTCCAATACCTCTTTCAGAAATTTTATGCCCCAAGACAATTCCTTCATTAACCATAAAGTGGCACTTCTCCCAATTCAAGACAAGATTAGTTTCTTCACATCTCTGCAAAACTCGATCAAGGTTGCTTAAGCAATCATCAAAAGAAGTTCCATATATGGAGAAATCATCCATGAATACCTCAACAATCTTTTCACATAAGTCAGAGAATATAGGAGCCATACATCTTTGAAAGGTAGCAGGTGCATTGCATAAACCAAAAGGCATACGTCTATAAGCAAAGGTACCGAAAGGGCAAGTAAAAGTTATCTTTTTTTTGATCCTCTTTTGACACAAGTATTTGAGAGAAACCAGAATAACCATCTAGAAAGCAAAAATGAGTATGTTTGGATAATCTTTCTAGCATTTGATCAATAAAAGGTAAAGGGTAATGATCCTTTTTAGTAGCTTTATTTAATTTGCGGAAATCAATTACCATTCTATAACCTGTAACAATTCTTTGTGGGATCAATTCATCTTTATCATTAGGAACAACAGTAATACCTCCCTTCTTAGGGACACAATGGACATGACTCACCCACTGACTATCAGCAACGGGATAAATTATAGCTGCCTCTAGAAGCTTTAGTATTCCTTTTCTTACCACTTCTTTCATCTTAGGATTTAACCGCCTTTGGTGATCAACATTCGGTTTCGCGTCTTTCTCCAATTTTATTTTGTGCTGGCACAGAGTGGGACTAATGCCCTTAAGATCATCAAGAGTATATCCAATAGCAGCATGGTGCTTCTTCAGAGTTTTCTATAATTTCTTTTCTTCATGCTCTGAAAGTTTCGCACTAATAATAACAAGATATATCTCTTTCTCATCAAGATAAGCATATTTAAGAGTATCAGGTAAAGTTTTAAGCTCAAACACAAGATCACCCTTGGGTGGTGGAGGATCCCATAGGATTACAACAAGCAAGTTGTGTTTCAAAATAGGTCTCTGTTTAAAGAATACTTCATCTATTTCCCTTCTTTCATTCATAAACATATCATTTTCATAGTCTAGAAAATATTTTTCTAAAGGATCGTTAGGAGGCATGGCAATAGAAGCAAGACCAATAATTTCATCTTTACTGGGCAATTCCTCATCACGGGGTTGTCTACTAAATTTAGCAAAATTAAACTCATGAGACATATCACCCAAACCAATAGTAACAACATCCTTTTCGCAGTCTATCCTAGCATTAACAGTGTTCAAGAAGGGTCTACCAAATATAATGGGACAAAAGCTGTCTTGTGGGGAACCAAGGACAAGAAAACCAGCAGGGTATTTAACTTTCCCACACAAGACTTCAACATCTCTAACAATCCCAACTAGTGAAATTGTATCTCTGTTGGCAAGCTTAATTGTAACATCAATCTCTTCTATCTCAGCAGGTGCACTATCATGCATAATTTCTTGGTATAAGGAATGAGGTATTGCACTTGCACTAGCACCCATATCACATAAGCCATGATAGCAATGATCTCCTATTTTAACAGAAATAATAGGCATGCCTACAACAGGTCTATGTTTATTTTTAGCAGCTTCATCACAGAAGTAAATAACATGCCCATCAATATTATCAGCCAAGAGATCTTTAACCATAGCAACACTAGGTTCAACTTTAATTTGCTCACAGGGAGTAGGTGTTCTAGTATTACTCTTACGAACCACAGTTGAAGCTTTAGCACGATCATTTATTCTAACAGGGAAAGGTGGTTTCTCAATACAAGTAGTGGGAACAACATGATCATTATAAGTGATAATCTTTTCTTTAACTTTAATAGGTTCAACTACTTTTACTTCAATGGGAGGATTATATTTAACCACTTCTCCTTAGGGAGATCAACATGAGTAGCAAAGGATTCACAGAAAGAAGCTACTATCTCAGAGTCAAGTCCATATTTAGTGCTGAATTCATGGAAAAAATCGGTATCCATAAAAGATTTAACACAATCAAACTTAGGTGTTATACCTGACTCCTTACCTTCGTCGAGCTCCCAATCTTTAGAGTTGCATTTAATTCTTTCCAATAAATCCCATTTGAATTCAATAGTCTTCACCATAAAAGAACTAGTACAAGAAGTATCGAGCATGAAGCGATTATCGAGAGAAAGCCGAGCATAAATTTTTTGAATAATAATTTCTCTTGAGAGCTCATGATTGGGGCATCAATATAACATTTACTTAAGCCTCCCCCAAGCTTGAGCGATGCTTTCTCCTTCACGAGGCCAATATATATATATATATATATATATATATATATATATATATATAATTACGATCACGATGAACAAGATGCATAGGATAAAACTTCTGATGAAATTCCAATTTCAATCGGTTGTAGTTCCATGATCCCATATCATCACATAGCCTAAACCATGTCAATGCCTCTCCCTTCAAAGATAAAGGGAAGACTTTCTTCTTGATAACATCCTCGGGCATACCTGCAAGCTTAAATAATCCACAAACTTCATCCACATAGATTAGGTGCAAATGTGGATGTAATGTTCCATCACCTGTGAAAGGATTAGCTAGCAGTTTCTCTATCATACCCGAAGGAATTTCAAAGTAAATATTTTCAGTAGGTTCAGTAGGTTGAGGAGCAACTCTTTGCTCTACTGGTCGGGGTGAAGATACCCCGAACTAGCCCTTCAAAGGATTATGTTCCACAGTAACAAGTGACAGTAAATTTCAGCACACTATATAAATTTTTCCTTACCAAATTCCACCTACCAAAGGCGCTTCACTCCCCGGCAACGGCGCCAGAAAAGAGTCTTGATGACCCACAAGTGTAGGGGATCTATCATAGCCTTTTTGATAAGTAAGAATGTCGAACCCAACGAGGAGCAGAAGGAAATGATAAGCGGTTTTTTGCAAGGTATTCTCTGCAAGCACTGAAATTATCGGTAACAGATAGTTTTGTGATAAGGTAATTTGTAACGAGTAACAAGTCATAAAAGTAAATAAGGTGCAGCAAGATGGCCCAATCTTTTTTGTAGAAAAGGACAAGCCTGGACAAACTCTTATATAAAGGAAAGCGCTCTCGAGGACACATGGAAATTATCGTCAAGCTAGTTTTCATCAAGTTCATATGATTCGCGTTCGGTACTTTGATAACTTAATATGTGGGTGGACCAGTGCTTGGGTACTGCCCTTCCTTGGACAAGCATACCGCTTATGATTAACCCCTATTATCCGCAACTACAACAGAAGTATTAAGGTAAACCTAACCATAGCATGAAACATATGGATCCAAATCAGCCCCTTACGAAGCAACACATAAACTAGGGTTTAAGCTTCTGTCACTCTAGCAACCCATCATCTACTTGTTACTTCCCAATGCCTTCCTCTAGGCCCAAACAATGGTGAAGTTTCATGTAGTCGATGTTCACATGACACCACTAGATGAAAGACAACATACATCTCATCAAAATATCGAACGAATACCAAATTCACATGACTACTTATAACAAGACTTCTCCCATGTCCTCAGGAAAAAATGTAACTACTCACAAATCATATTCATGTTCATAATCAGAGGGGTATTAATCTGCAAAATGGATCTGAACATATGATCTTCCACCAAGTAAACCAACTACATCAACTACAAGGAGTAATCAACACTACTAGCAACCCACGTGTACCAATCTGAAGTTTTGAGACAAAGATTGGATACAAGAGATGAACTAGGGTTTGAGATGAGATGGTGCTGGTGAAGATGTTGATGGAGATTGGCCCCCTCCCGATGAGAGGATCGATGGTGATGATTTCCCCCTCCCGAAGGGAAGTTTCCCCAGCAGAACAGCTCCGCCGGAGCCCTAGATTGGTTCCGCCAAGGTTCCACCTCATGGCGGTGGAGTTTCGTCCCGAAAGCTTGCTTATGATTTTTTCCTCGACGGAAGACTCCATATAGCCAAAGTTGGGCATCAGAGGGCTGCTAGGGGCCCCACGAGGCAGGGGGCGTGCCCCCACCCTCATGGACGGTGGGTGGCCCCCCTATGGTACTTCTTTCGCCCAATATTTTTTATGTATTCTGAAACATGCTCCCGTGAAGTTTCAGGACTTTTGAAGATGAGCAGAATAGGTCTCTAATATTTGCTCCTTTTCCAGCCCAGAATTCCAGCTGTCGGCATTCTCCCTCTTCATGTAAACCTTGTAAAATAAGAGAGAATAGGCATAAGTACTGTGACATAATGTGTAATAACAGCCCATAATGCAATAAATATCGATATAAAAGCATGATGCAAAATGGACGTATCAGACAGCTCGGCTCGTCAAGAGCTCGACTAGCAATTCGGCCTCCGCCCCAGTCCCGACCAAGTGGCGGCAATTGTACCACACGTACATAACTACGCACTAAAAATACCATGGGCGCGGATGGAGGCATAACCAGCTTGTGATCCGCAATACGTCTCGACCGCCCCGGACACACACACTTTCACTGTTTCCTTTTCCCCTTTTTTCAGGTTTCTTTTTCACAGGCCTTTCCTGACGCCTCGACCATCGATTCTTTTCGAAGGATAAAGACACCAAGACGAAAAGAAGCAAGGACGTACTGGGGAATTTTTAGGTTGTTTCTTTAACGATCCCTTTACCTATTTTCAAGACACACACGCAGCTCTCCCTTGGTTAAGGCATAGTACATAGCCTTCTGCTTATTGCATTACTTGTATAAATCCGCTTCAACACACCAATGAAATTATAATGGTAATAGTTTGCGGCCGAAATTTTACGGCTCTAGCTTACTACCTTTTCTCCTTTTTCCTTTTTTGATAACTTTATCAAATAGCACCCGTACACTCTGGTACATTTCAATTTGCCAGGGGCTTTATAGCACCCCATGACACGGCAACAAAAGTCCGAACAGTTCTATAGTATAGTTCGGCACCCCGAATTTAGCACTATATGGATTGGCTCTGAATCATGTCTTTGGTCAATAGTTGGGTTGCCTAGCTCCTGTGCTTACTACCTTACGTTCCGTTGTATCGGCTAGGGTAGTAAAGGGAGAACTACTGCGATTGTGCCCTGGTTTACCTGGATGAGCACCTCAGTAGAGAAAGCCGAAAACTGACTGTCATGAAGCGGCGAGAGCCGGTCAGCTCTTCAGAGGTCTCAAATCCTTAGAGATTTTTTCCGCATTACGCGAGGGATTGGTACCTACCTGATCAAGTGTTTACATCATCCTAGTTCTGATACTAGGGGCTGCGCCTATATTTCTATTTAAAACTCCTATGGCTAAGTGAGGGTGCTAAAGCCGCATAGTCCGATTACCTGGTTCGTCGCGCTAAACACCTCCTTCAAGGACCAAAGAATTTGATCAAGAGTGTTTAGATTACATTCCGAACACCCCTGTATTTCCTACGTGGGGCAGAAGCCGGCGACTGGCCAACTCTCAGATTTCACATAAGACGGCCGCACGGGAGGAGAAATTCTTGAAATAGCAAAACATTATATTACATAACTATTTTGTTTCATAATACAAGGCAAAGACAACATGAATGTATTCATTCAAAAATAATGTCCTGTGCACATTGCTTTGCTACAATGCGAGAACCCTCTAGGACATCTAGAAAATACCTCTCGGGCGTGTGTGAGGGTATGGGGTCCCGGCAAACCCTTAAGGTTCGAACACTGGGGTGCGCACGAAGTCTGTCCCTCCAACCGATCTATGCCCTAGCTTGCTGGGATCTCGCGGACGACCTCGACGAACTCACAACACAGAAGGACACGAGGTTTATACTGGTTCGGGCCACCGTTGTAGTGTAATGCCCTACTCCACTGTGATGGTGGTGGATTGCCTCTTGGGCTGATGGTGGACAATACAAGGGAAGAACAGCCTCCCGAGGTTGAGGCTTCTTGTGCTCGGCGAGCTTGTGTGCGTGGGAGTGGTCTCACTCCAGCTAAAATGAGATCGTCCCCTCCACTGTGGTGGCTAGTCCTATTTACAGAGGCCCTGGTCCTCTTCCCAAATATTGAGCGGGAAGGGAGACAACAATGGCAGGCTAATTTGAAGGGGGACAGATAGTACAAGCTATCCTGACAAAAGTAGTCTTCGCATGCACAAAGTTCTGGCGGTGACGCTGTTCTGGGCTCCACGGTGACCTACGTCTTGCAGTCCATGGTCTTGGTCTTGTTGCACCGAAATTGCAACCTTTGCCTGAGGCCTCGGTACTCCACAGCTGTGCTTGCCCCCTTTGCACCAAACAGGAAACAAGGACGCTGTGCGCACTGGCGCCCGCCTGGTGTCTATCGTCATGGCTCATGTCACGCGAACCTCGTGAGGTTCGCCCTGCCTTGATATCTCCGCTCCTCGTGATCCTGCCAAGCTAGGCCACTCCGGAGGAGGTCTTGCATCGTCCGCCTCGCGAGGCTTGGCCCCTCGCGAGGGTCTTGAGCGCTTTGTTGGTGAAGATGAGCCGTACGGCATGCTAGCTTAGCCACGCCGCGGGCCTCATGCAGGCAAGTCTGGGAACCCCCGTTCCCATAACGCTGACAGTAGCCCCCGGGCCCAAGGTGCGTGCGGGCTTGGCTTCGTGGCGAAGCCAAGGGTCAAGCTTGAAGTACCGCGGGCCCCAAAAGCCTGCGGCCTCGGTTGACGCGTGGCGGTTGATTAGACGTGGGTGTCTCCTCTTCCCCACGCTGCCTTGATGACTGCACGACTTGACAAGTCCTTGCGACATGCAAGGGAAACCATCATTACCTGCGATCGTGGGGGATGCCGGTTGGCCTTCTCTTGCTATAAATGGGGAGGGGGGCGGAGCCCCCATTGCCCATATCTTCCTTGCTTGCTTCCTCCTTTCTCGCTACATTGCTTGCAGTGCCTCCGATGGCGCCTCAAAGGAAGTTCTCTGCCGCCGAGAAGGGTAAGGCCCCTCGCGAGGGCCTTGGTTCCCCGGTGCCCAAGCGCGGTCGCGGCCGCCCGCACAAGCACGCTGCGACCCCCGCCGTGGCCCACCGTCGAGGCGGCGCCATGGCACGTGGAGGGGGCCATCCCAACCATGGCGGTCCAGTCGACGGGGGGAGGTGCGCGATGGTGGCGAGGCCTCCCTGCCTGCGCTTCCATTCAGCGGAGGCATCGCCGGAGTTTGTTGTTTGGTCAGAAAACCCGGCTGGCAACTGGCTCCAGCTTCCGTGCTTCTTTGTCGCTGAGCTACCGGTCAGAAAACCCAAACCTTGACTTGGCTCTTTGCATCGCGGTACCCGAGGGGCACACATTAGGAGAGATGTGCCAGCTTTCAAGCTCGAACGAGGGTGACTCGCGAGAAGGCAGACAGAAGAAAAATGCTCGTGAGGGCACCTGCCTAGCCCCCTCGCGAGGTATGCGAGAGAGAGAGAGAGAGAGAGAGAGAGAGAGAGAGATCACGGGTAAACCAGAGCTGAAAATGCGATAAAAGGCGAAGGAACCAAATTGGCAAGGAACACCAAAGGAAAACTCGATCAAGGAAAAGCAAGCCAACTACGGAAAGCAAATGAAAAGCCGCGTCCGGCACCTAATCTAGTCTTCGAGTATTCTCACCAGCGCGGAGCTAAGTGTTGTCCACTAGGCATGGGAGGGAGCCCCAGGGCCTGAGGCCGGCGCTCTTGAGACTCCGAGTCATGTACAACCCCAACTCATGATTACGTGAGAGCGTCACGGGCGGTGATTCTTCACAGGCACCGGGCCTTGCTTCACAGGCTCTGGGCCTCACTTCATAGGCACTGGGCCTTGCTTCACAGGCTCTGGGCCTTGCTTCTCAGGCTTTGGGCCTTGCTTCTCAGGCTCTAGGCCTTGCTTCTCAGGCTCTGGGCCTTGCTTCTCAGGCTCTGGGCCTTGCTTCATGGGTAGAACTTCCAGAGGTGCTGGATGTTCCAGGTGTTTTGGATGGGTGTCCCCTCTTGTGTCTCCAAGCGCATGGCGCCAGGCCTGGTGATGTGAATGACCCTGAACGGGCCCTCCCACATGGGTGAGAGCTTGTGCAAGCCTTCCCTGGAGAGGACCCGCCTCAGGACCAGGTCTCCTGTCTCGAGCGTCCTGGAGCGAATGTTGCAGCAATGGTAGCGCCGCAGCATTTGCTGGTACCTTGCCATCCTTAATGAAGCTCCGCGACGTTGTTCCTCCCCCAACACGAGATCCATCCCCCGCATGGCGTCCTGCTGCGTTTCGTCGAACGCCAGGACCCGTGCGGAGCGATGCCTGACCTCGTGAGGGAGGACTGCTTCAGCTCCATAGACGAGGAAGAACAGAGTCTCGCCCGTTGGCTTGGTAGCGGTGGTGCGGATGGACCACAACATGGACTGGAGCTCGTCGTGCCAGCCCTTGCCACAGGCCTCCAGCTTCTTCTTGAAGGTCCTGGTCTTGAGGCCCCTCAGGACCTCAGCGTTGGCGCGCTCGGCCTGACCATTGCTCCTGGGGTGGGCTACCAAAGCGTAGCAGA
Source organism: Triticum monococcum (assembly GCA_034509565.1). Taxonomy (NCBI): domain Eukaryota; kingdom Viridiplantae; phylum Streptophyta; class Magnoliopsida; order Poales; family Poaceae; genus Triticum; species Triticum monococcum. The sequence goes on along the minus strand of CM067843.1, from coordinate 253,598,512 downwards.
TCTGCGTTCCAAGGTTAGCACAGTAGGTTTTAAAGAGGTTACTAGTGAACTGTGAGCCGTTATCTATGATGATGCGGTTGGGAACCCCGAAGCGGCTCACGAGGCCCTTGATGAACTTGATGGCAGAGCCGGCTGGAATGGTTCGGACGGTTTCCACCTCTGCCCACTTAGTGAACTTGTTGATGGCGATGTAGAGGTATCGGTAGCCCCTTGGCGCTCGCGGGAACGGGCCTAGGATTACCAGCCCCCAGACCGCGAATGGCCACGTGAGCGGGATGGTTTGGAGGCCCTGAGCAGGCTGATGGATTTGTTTGGCGTGGAATTGGCAAGCTTCGCAGGACTTCACCAGCTCAGCTGCATCGTTGAGTGTTGTAGGCCAATAGAATCCACTGCGGAAGGCCTTGCCGACGAGGGTCCGTGATGACGAGTGATGCCCATAGTCCCCGCCATGTATGTCAGTCAGCAGCTCCCTCCCTTGATCACTGGAGATGCAGCGCAGCATGACGTCGTTCGGTCGTTTCCTGTACAACTCGCCGTCTTGAATGCAGTATGCCGTGGCCTGTCGGGACACATGCTCCGCGTCCTCTTCTCTCTCCGGCAGTGTCCCCTGCATCAGGTACTCCCTGAATTCCTTGGTCCAGCACTCCTCCTGGGGCTCGAGCGCCAAGAGCAGCCGAGCTCCTGAGGTTGGGCCACAATCTGGGGCGCCCGAGGCCGGGGGCTGAGGGAGCTTGTAGGATCGAAAGTATGTCTAGAGGGGGGTGATTAGACTACTTGACCAAATAAAAACTTAACCTTTTCCCAATTTTAGTTCTTGGCAGTTTTTAGCTATCTTAGGACAAGTCAAGCAATCATTACACAATTCAAGCAAGCATGCAAAGAGTATATTGGCAGCGGAAAGTAAAGCATGCAACTTGCAAGAAAATAAAGGGAAGGGTTTGGAGAATTCAAACGCTATTGGAGACACGGATGTTTTTCCCGTGGTTTGGATAGGTGGTGCTATCCTACATCCACGTTGATGGAGACTTCAACCCACGAAGGGTAACGGTTGCGCGAGTCCACGGAGGGCTCCACCCACGAAGGGTCCATGAAGAAGCAACCTTGTCTATCCCACCATGGCCATCGCCCACGAAGGACTTGCCTCACTAGCGGTAGATCTTCACGAAGTAGGCGATCTCCTTGCCCTTACAAACTCCTTGGTTCAACTCCACAATCTTGTCGGAGGCTCCCAAGTGACACCTAGCCAATCTAGGAGACACCACTCTCCAAGAAGTAACAAATGGTGTGTTGATGATGAACTCGCTCTTGCGCTTCAAATGATAGTCTCCCCAACACTCAACTCTCTTTCATAGGATTTGGATCTGGTGGAAAGAAGATTTGAGTGGAAAGCAACATGGGGAAGGCTAGAGATCAAGATTCATATGGTTTGAATGGAATATCTTGGTCTCAACACATGAGTAGGTGGTTCTCTCTCAGAACATATGAGTTGGAATGGTGTATGTGTTCTGATTGCTCTCTCCACGAGTGGAGAGGAGGTGGAGGGGTATTTATAGCCTCCACACAAAATCCAACCGTTACACACAATTTATCAATCTCGGTGGGACCGAATCAGAAAACTCGGTCGGACTGAAATAGTAAACCTAGTGACCGTTAGGAATTTCGGTGGGACTGACATGCAACTCGGTAGGACCGATTCGGTTAGGGTTTGGGCATAACATAATCTCGGTGACACTGATTGCACAAACTCGGTGAGACCGAGTTTGGCAATAAGCTAACCAGAGAGTTGGTCAAGCAAACTCAGTGGGACCGACTCGCTCTTTCGGTGAGACCGAAAAGTTACAAGAAGGAAACATAGAGTTTACTTTGCATTCTCGGTGGGACCGATTCGCTCTTTCGATGAGACCGAAAAGTTACGAAAGGGAAACAGAGAGTTTGCAAGCCCATCTCGATGAGACCGAGATCCTTATCGGTAGGACCGAATTGCTAGGGTTTGGCAGTGGCAAATGACAAGTGAAACTCGGTGGCGCCGGATTGAAAGAATCGGTATGACCGAGTTTGGCTTAGTGTTTAGGTCATTTGTGGCTATGGAGAAGTGGTTGAGGATTTTGGAGCATATCACCAAGCACATAAAGCAAGAGGCTCATTAAGCAACACCTCATCCCTCCTTGATAGTATTGGCTTTTCCTAAAGACTCAATGTGATCTTGGATCACTAAAATATAAAATGAAAAGTCTTGAACTTTTTAGCTTGAGCCAATTCTTTGTCCTTAGCATTTTGAGGGTTCCACTTTCATATCCATGCCATGCCAATCATTGAGCTTTCCTGAAATAATCATCTTGAAATATCATTAGCTCAATGAACTATATGTTGTTATGAATTACCAAAACCACCTAGGGATAGTTGCACTTTCAATCTCCCCCTTTTTGGTAATTGATGACAACATATAGATCAAAGCTTCGACAAATGATAATAAGCATGAAATATATCGTCGCTTTGAGAAGTATGTGACAAATAAGAGCTCCCCCTAAATTTTTGCATATTTAAATTTTCTTTGGACTGCAAATGCACAAGGAGTTAGAGTCATGGGTTACTCTTCCATGTCACATACATCTTGGTGGAGCACTCAAAAATGATAAGATTGAAATACATGCACTCATCACCAAGAATAGTGCGTGATCACATAAGATAGATAGAATGATAATATTTAAGCAACCATTAAGCAAACATTAAGTGTAGCTTATGATCAAACACATGATCATCGATGTCTCACAAACATAAGGACATAGTATCTCACACACAAGCAAACAAAGTTCGAAAAACCACCAAATAAAACAAGAGAGAATAAAAGCAACACTCTCTCTCGAAGCCTATGATCTATACATTTTCTCCCCCTTTGGCAACAAGTTACCAAAAAGTTCCTAGAAAATGCATAGTGCTAAGTCGACGCTCAGGCTTGATCTTTAGGTGGTGGTGGAGTCCGGAGCACTCCAAGGACGAAGCCTTCGGTAGACGTGGTCGGAGTTGAGGCTGAAGTGGATGCTGGAGCTGGTGGAACTGAGGCTGTGGCTGGTGCAGACGTTGTAGCTCTGGTGTTAGCAACTGGCAGTGCAGACGACCTCGGACCTCGTGGCACCCTGGCAAAAGCATCCGTCGTGGTACTGCCTCTCCTCTCATTCATGTCCTCCTGGAGCTGCTCCACGGCAGTCTGTATCTCTGTCACCTTGATGTCCAAGTCATAGAACCTCTGTTCCATGATCCTCTCTAAGCTTGCCTGGTTCTGAGTCAGGGTGGCAAATCCTTGCTCAATCCGCAGGGTGGACGCAATTAGGTAACCAAGCTGCTCTTGTTTGGTTTTCAGGAAGTAATCAGATGCCTCCTCTTGAGTAGGCATCCTGGCAGCTTTCTCCTTCTTCGCCTTCTCCTTCTGAGCTTGTGCATGGACAGATGATGGCTCATTCTCAGTCATGACCACTTGGTTATCTTCAAAATCTGGACGGATGGGCAGGTGTTCCTTATCCAAGAGGTATATGCCCGTGCCCATCTTGGAGTTGATGAGCTCCTGAATCTGTGGGGCATATCCACAGCTCCTCTTCTGGTCTGCTGCTGTCCTCTTGATTGTTTCCACTATGAGACTCATGACTTTGAATTTTTGAGGCACGTCAAAGACATGAAGCAAATTGATCGCATGACCTCTGATCATCTTGTGATCTCCAGACTTGGGCAACAGGGTGTGCCTTAGAATCCAGTTGATAGTGGGCAGTCCTGACAGAAGATAGTGCACTGAGCCAAACTTGAACGTGTCAAGTGCTTCATTCGGAATCTCCATGTACATGTTGGACATAGAGTTGTGGTCCACCTTTTTCTTGGCATAAATGTCCAAGTCATCTGCTTGCTCCTCTGGGGAATTGATCAACTTCGCCCATTCCTCAACAGTTGACTGGTACCTTGTACCCTCTGACATCCAAGTGATCCTGCCATCCGGGTAGAAGTGTGTCGTGGAGTAGAATTGCATGATAAGCTCCTCGTTCCACTTTGTGAGCTTCTGCCCAACAAAGTCTGCCACTCCACACGCACTAAAGCTGTCATATACTCCAGGGTAGTGTTCCTCATTTTCCTTCATGTAGGTCCAGTCGACCCATCTAATGCACATACAATTGGCTTCTTGTCAAGCAAAACTGTCTCATAGAAATCCTGCTGCTCCTTGGTATGAAACCTGTAGTCCACTGCAGTCCTTCTCCTAGAAGCATACGAATCTGCTTCTCTCCACTTCCTCGGCCCTGAATCTCTCCTGAGCTTCATATCCTCAGCCACAGGATGAGCATCGTTGTGGTCTGGGATCTTGGGCTTGAGCTTCCTAAGGACATGTTCTTCTTCTTCCTCTGGAACTTCAGGCACTGGGGCCTTGTTCTTCTCAGTGGCTGGGATGCTTCTTGTGTTTCTATTTGGTGCACTCTTAGGCTTAGATGCAGCCTTGGGTGCTTCCTTGGGCTTGGATGCAGTTGTCCCTGACCTTATGGCATCTCCCATAAGTTTGGCTGCCTTGGGTGCTGGTGCAGCAACCTCTTCTTCTTCCTCCTCATCTTCCATGATGGAGGCCTTCCCAAGCACTCTGGCTACAGTCTTCTTCACTCTTTCTTTCCTCTTTTTGCCCTCAGGAGCAACAGGCTCAATGGGAGCAGGCTTCACAGTTGAAGCTCTAGCCTTTGACATGGGCTGCCTGCCAGCTGGCCTTTTGATTTTCAGGTCTGGCTTTGTGCCTTGAGCTGGCTCAAATCTCTTTGATGTGGCCTCTTCCTCTGCCACATAGTCTTCATCTTCAGAATCAGAAGTTCTCTTCTTCCTTTGTCTAGTGGCAGCTTTAGGCAGGTTGCTGGGTGTGCTCCTGCTGCCATCATCTGAGGAACTTGAGGGGCTAGTGCCCTCACTCAACTGCACTTGCTGCTCTGACAAGTTCTGGCTGTCACTCTGGTCTGACATGATGCAAATTCTGACTGCTGACCTTGTGAATAGATTATAGATGAGATAGAGTGGATGAGCATCACAAAATGCAAAGATTTTTGCAAAAAAATAATTCAAAAACTTAGTTTTAGTTTCCCACTGAAATCATCTCGGATCTACCGATTTTCAAACTCGGTGACACCGAAGCAGTTTTGGCACCAGAACTAGTGAACTCGGTCAGACCGAGTCACAGTTCGGTGGCACCGAGATTGCTAGGGTTTCACAGAGTTCCAAAATCGGTCACACCGATAAGTAATTCTCAGTCAGACTGAGTTTTACTTGTGCAATGGCATAAGCCAAATCGGTGGGACCGAGTTTTTCAACTCGGTGGGTCCGAGATGGTTTCGGCGAAAACCTAACCCTAAAATTTTCGAATTAAACCGAATCTACGAGTTCATTGACTGGATAGGAGTTTATCAAATGTGGCAAGAATCATGATGATCACAACGTGCTAGGAATCGGATTGGAGAATAGCACAAAGATCGAGTCCATACCCTAGTTCGGCAGAGACTCACTACGGCGGCAACGGCGGGGCAGAATTCCCGTTGACGGCGACGGAGACCAGCGACTAGAGGCTGCTGGCGGCGAGGAGGACGATCCGGAGACCCAGGAGGCAGAGCGAGCTATGCGCGGGTGAAGAGGTTTCGGAGAAATTTCCAAAATTCTGCCCGTCACTATATATAGCCCGACCATGTCGGTGTGACCGAGTGGAACAACTCGGTGGCACCGAGATGCAAAACTGTATACAGTTATTGCAACTCGGTGTGACGGAGTGGTTCAAATCGGTTGCACCGAGATTGAAAACCTAGATCAACTTAATGATCTCGGTAGGACCGAAAGTATGGTATCGGTCAGACCGAGAATCACAAAGAGGTTTTGGAAGTTTAAGTCTATGACGAATCGGGGACTCCGAGCGCTCCTCACACAGAGTGGTTCGAATCTGACTTGATCAAGTTTTGTGATGCAGCATGAATAGAGTTTGAGACGAGAAAAGCATAGATAGCTAGAGGAGGTTCTTAGGCATTCTTGTCCATCCACTTGGCAAAAGAAGATAAAGCCAAACAATCAAAACAACAAGTGGATGTCCTCGAATGAGTAAAATATGCAACCAACATGCTCACACAATAAGATGGCAAATGAAATATGTGGCAAAGCATGCACAAACAATTCTAGCATCTATCAAGCAATTTGCGATGACTAGGTCATCTATATATGAGTATATTGACTTAGGAGTCAAGTGAGAACACTTGATCGTAGGTCATACTCATTGTTTAAGCTCAAGTGGGGTTACCACTTTTACATAAAGCATTGTTGTATTCACATCTTTAGAGTTGCTTTAGCTCAAGTCTTAGAGTAAAGCTCCCCCTAGATGTGATATCCCCCTTAAGAGGGATGAACTAACCTTGGGTTTTGTCGATGATGACTTCATGTAGATGTTGAAGATTTGGATGCTCAATGTTGATGTAGATCACTTGGAGCTATCCATTTGAGTGAATTGCACTTTCAATACCTACATGGGTTAGTCCCACAAGGAACAAAGACGGATATCCATAGACATAGAGTGATGCATACACAAGATGATGTCCATGAAAACTTTAGGTTACCTTGTCCCTTGTCTTACCAACAAGAGGGTTTGTGACTCCTTGAACTAGTGCATGATGTGGAAGTTGATTGCACTTGTTCTTGCCAAAATGATGAGAGTGAAATATGTTGGCGGAGTCACCCTCAAGAACTCTCTAGTTCTTTTTCTTTTGGATCCACACCATCTTGATGGGAATCCTTGGAGTTGTAGTCGTACTTGATGAAGTGGAACTTGACGTGGTCTTGGGAATCCACTTGACTAAGGTCTTAGGAGCTTCTTTAAATGCATCAATCTCCTCTTGAAGCTTGTCCTTGCCTTTTTGCTTGTAGTCTTGTGGTGGAAGATCATCTTGAGCTTGTATCCCCTTGAAATAGGTGTCATACTTCTCTTGTTGAGGAACAAACTTTGTCTTGGGGTATTGATCTTCTTCCCATTCAACTCCATTGGCATTGAACTTTCGTTCAAAACCAACACCTTGATTCTTCCGGTGCATTCCTTGCTTGCGCACAATTTCCTCGAATTGCTTACTCCCGGCAAGGCTTTTGTATACTCCTTTCTCTATAATCCCCTTCAATAAGCTATTTTCTTGCTCAAGTGTAACTTGGCTAAGAGAATCATTAGTGGAATCAAGAGAACTACTAGAAGCAACAATATTGGATTTAGCATGATCATTGTTACTACTAGAGGAAGAATCTTTCTTGTTCTTGTTACCAGACTTGACTTGAGGCATGTAAGTGGATAATAGTAAACGCTTGGAAATGTAAGAAGAACTTTTCTTGCGGAGATCATCATTGATTGCTTTTAAGAACTCATGCTCTTTCTCAAGATTGAGCTTTTCAAAGCGTAATTTCTCATGAGCTCTTAAAAGTTCTCGATGATCTTCGAAGATAGTTTCATGAGCTAACTTAAGAGTGTTTAGTTCTTTAGTTAGAGCCTCAATCTTCTCCTTATCATTGTCATTCGTTTTAGCATGATTAATTGATGTTTCATCATAGTACTCATCACTAGAGTTGTCAACAAGCAAGTCATCATCACCTAACAAGTCATCTTCATCACTATTAAAATCAACATACTCGGGTGTGTTACCTTAGGACCTTTGGCCATGAAGCATCTTCCAATTCCTTCATTTGGTGAGTCAAATATGTTGTAGGAGTTGGTTGACACAAGTGCTAGACCGGCAACACCTTCATCTTGAGTATCTTCGGAGTCGGAGTGATAACTTCTCTCGGAGTGGCTGTCGGAGTCGGAGCCGGATACCCATTCACCAACATGAGCTTGATGTCTTCGTTTTGTATAGCTCCTTGATGATTTTTCCTTCCTTTCCGAATCCTTGCTTCTCTGTGAGTATCTCCGTTCATAACGATCATCTCTACTCCTTCTCTCTCTTGGTGGTGATTCCTTGCTTCTTCTTTTTGGAGAATCTTCTCTTCTCTTGTAGGGAGCCGTACACTCATTGGAATAGTGTCCGAGTCTTCCACAATTATAGCAGTTTCGCTCTCGACTAAAAGATCTTTTGTCATTGTATGACCTTGACTTGAAGCTTCTATCTTTGCTTCTACTCTTGTAGAACTTGTTGAAGTTCTTCACCATTAAGCTCAATTCTTCATTGAAGGTTTGTTTCTCACTTGATGATGTGGGGACTTCACATGAGGCTTTGTAGGCACCATTTGATTTGTTGTGAAGTTCCTCTTTATCCTTGAGTGACATCTCATGAGCAACAATCCTTCCAATCACTTCCGTTGGCTTGAGATCTTTGTAATTGGGCATCATTTGAATCAATGTGCACACGGTATCATATTTCCCATCCAAGGCTCTTAGGATCTTCTTGATGATGAATCTATCGGTCATCTCTTCACTTCCTAAGCCGGCAATCTCATTTGTGATGAGAGCAAGCCTAGAGTACATTTCGGCGACACCTTCACCATCCTTCATCTTGAACTTGTCAAGTTGACTTTGGAGCACATCCAACTTGGATTCCTTGACGGAGTCGGTACCTTCGTGCATATCAATCAAAGTGTCCCAAATTTCCTTTGCATTCTCAAGGCGGCTGATTTTGTTGAATTCTTCGGGGCACAATCCATTGAAGAGAATATCACAAGCTTGAGCATTGTATTGCAACATCTTCAACTCATCTGCGGTAGCTTCACGGTTTGGTTCCCTCCCATCAAAGAACTCACCTTGCAAGCCAACACAAACAATAGCCCATACGGCGGGGTTATGTCCAAGAATATGCATTTTCATTTTATGCTTCCAACTAGCAAAATTAGTACCATCAAAGTAAGGACCTCTACGGTGATAATTTCCCTCGCTAGACGCCATACTCTCCTAGGTTGTGAAACCAAGGCTATGACCACCAAAAGCTATGGAGATCAAGGCAAATGGAGACCAAAGCTCTGATACCACTTGTAGGATCAAAAGTATGTCTAGAGGGGGGTGATTAGACTACTTGACCAAATAAAAACTTAACCTTTTCTCAATTTTAGTTCTTGGCAGTTTTTAGCTATCTTAGGACAAGTCAAGCAATCATTACATAATTCAAGCAAGCATGCAAAGAATATATTGGCAGCGGAAAGTAAAGCATGCAACTTGCAAGAATATAAAGGGAATGGTTTGGAGAATTCAAACGCTATTGGAGACACGGATGTTTTCCCGTGGTTTGGATAGGTTGTGCTATCCTACATCCACGTTGATGGAGACTTCAACCCACGAAGGGTAACGGTTGCGCGAGTCCATGGAGGGCTCCACCCACGAAGGGTCCACGAAGAAGCAACCTTGTCTATCCCACCATGGCCATCGCCCACGAAGGACTTGCCTCACTAGCGGTAGATCTTCACGAAGTAGGCGATCTCCTTGCCCTTACAAACTCCTTGGTTCAACTCCACAATCTTGTCGGAGGCTCCCAAGTGACACCTAGCCAATCTAGGAGACACCACTCTCCAAGAAGTAACAAATGGTGTGTTGATGATGAACTCCTTGCTCTTGTGCTTCAAATGATAGTCTCCCCAACACTCAACTCTCTTTCATAGGATTTGGATCTGGTGGAAAGAAGATTTGAGTGGAAAGCAACTTGGGGAAGGCTAGAGATCAAGATTCATATGGTTTGAATGGAATATCTTGGTCTCAACACATGAGTAGGTGGTTCTCTCTCAGAACATATGAGTTGGAATGGTGTATGTGTTCTGATTGCTCTCTCCACGAGTGAAGAGGAGGTGGAGGGGTATTTATAGCCTCCACACAAAATCCAACCGTTACACACAATTTATCAATCTCGGTGGGACCGAATCAGAAAACTTGGTCGGACCAAAATAGTAAACCTAGTGACCGTTAGGAATTTCGGTGGGACTGACATGCAACTCGGTAGGACCGATTCGGTTAGGGTTTGGGCATAACGTAATCTCGGTGACACCGATTGCACAAACTCGGTGAGACCGAGTTTGGCAATAAGCTAACCAGAGAGTTGGTCAAGCAAACTCGGTGGGACCGACTCGCTCTTTCGGTGAGACCGAAAAGTTACAAGAAGGAAACATAGAGTTTACTATGCATTCTCGGTGGGACCGATTCGCTCTTTCGGTGAGACCGAAAAGTTACGAAAGGGAAACAGAGAGTTTGCAAGCCCATCTCGGTGAGACCGAGATCCTTATCGGTAGGACCGAATTGCTAGGTGTCGGTGTACTAAAGTAGGGGTACCTTAGTATCCCGAACTTGTGCATGGGCAGTCGCAGCGACCCGCGGCAAGGCTTGCTGGGCGACCGCCAAGACCCTCCGTGGTTCCTTTGGGGCCATTCAAGAACAAAGTATCCAAGAGCAAAGCAAGGCCCCGGCAAGAGGAGCTTGCCGGGAAGGAGACAAGACCCCGGCAAGAGGAGCTTTCCGGGAAGGAGACGAGGCCCCGGCAGGAGGAGCTTGCCGGGAAGGAGACAAGACCCCGGCAAGAGAGCTTGCCGGGAAGACAACCAAAGCATCTCAAGAAGCTCACTGCGGCGCACTGCGCGTCCCGACAAGACCCGGTGAGCGACAAGCTCCCGGACGCGACAAGGCAACAACCGCGGCAAGGCGCTTGCCGCGGCAAGCTACTACTCCGCAGCCCGCGCTCTAGCTCACCCACCAACGTGTCGCTCTGGGACCGCTCCTGGCGTACGTGGCGGGAGGCTGTGCAGCCAGGGACATGCGGTGGCAAGCAAGCGCTGAAAAGATAGCCATCGTGGCAAACGGTGGCGTTCCTAGCGGTCCCTCTCTGTGCCGTCTAGGTGACATAGACAGGCATTTAATGCCCTTGTCCCCTGCCGTCAGGGTTAGGCATGATACGACTGTTGTAGGCGATGGAGCCAACTACCACCTCCTTTACATTTTTACCCCCACCTCTGTTGCCACCTGTCGGTGACCCCTTAGACATATAAAAGGAGGCCCATGCGCAACAGAGAAGGGGGGAGGACGACCATTCTCATGCTCGGTCTCACTAGCCACCCGAGTGTACTGTAGCATTCATCGCTCCCAAGCAGGAACACAATACAACCACCAAAGCAGGAGTAGGGTTTTACGCATCCGTGCGGCCCGAACCTGGGTAAACCGACCGCGTCGCTCGTGCGTTCGCCTCGATCTGCTCTTTGTGCATCCACCGCCCCCTGCCGAACCGAAAGGGGCTCGGCCCACCGATCCCCATAGGTGTACGTGGGATCAGCAACCCCCGACACTAGGGTTTGGCAGTGGCAAATGACAAGTGAAACTCGGTGGCGCCGGATTGAAAGAATCGGTATGACCGAGTTTGGCTTAGTGTTTAGGTCATTTGTGGCTATGGAGAAGTGGTTGAGGATTTTGGAGCATATCACCAAGCACATAAAAGCAAGAGGCTCATTAAGCAACACCTCACCCCTCCTTGATAGTATTGGCTTTTCCTAAAGACTCAATGTGATCTTGGATCACTAAAATATAAAATTAAGAGTCTTGAACTTTTGAGCTTGAGCCAATTCTTTGTCCTTAGCATTTTGAGGGTTCCACTTTCATATCCATGCCATGCCAATCATTGAGCTTTCCTGAAATAATCATCTTGAAATATCATTAGCTCAATGAACTATATGTTGTTATGAATTACCAAAACCACCTAGGGATAGTTGCACTTTCAGAGCTCCTCCCGAGGCTGAGCCGTGCTTGAAAGAGGCGGCGTAGCTGATGGCTTGAAGAGCCGCTCTTCGAAGACGCCAGGATCTTGCGGTTGCCGCTTGGATGCTCTCTTGGCGATGTCGTCGGCTTCCTTGTTGGTGCCCCGGAGCACGTGCTACAGCTCCAAGCCTGCGAACTGCTTTTCCATTTTGTGCACCTCAGCAAGGTAGGCCTCCATGTGCTCGTCCATTGGCTCGTACACTTTGTTGGAGAAGTTGACGAGGAGCTGCGAGTCGCCCTTGACGGTAAGGTGTCTCACCCCCATAGCCGCCGCAGCCTTCAGGACAACTATGAGACCCTCGTATTCTGCGATATTGTTAGAGACCTTCTACCCGTGCTGAAAGCAGAGTTGCACGGCGTAGAAAAGCTTATCCTGAGTGGGCGAGATGAGCACTGCTCCAGCCCCCATGCCCTGGTGCACAAAGGAGCCATCAAAATACATGACCCAGCCGTCTGGTGCCTCGCTTCCTGGGGAAGTGGACCGGTCTTCTCCTTCCTCAAGAGCCGGGCAATCTATCCATTCTGCCACAAAATCAGCAAGCGCGGCTCCCTTGATGACCCTGGTGGTGCTAAACTCTAGCTGAAATGCTTGCAGCTCGATGTTCCATTCAGCGACCCTTCCGGCTGAGTTTGGGCTCCTGAGCATCCTCTCCAACGGGTAAGATGAGACGACCTTGATGGGGTGCCCCTGGAAGTAGTGTCGCAGCTTGCGCGAGGCCACCAAAAGTGCGAGCAGGAGCTTCTGCGGCATGGGGTAGCGCGCTCTCGCGTCCCGCAGTACAGTGCTGACAAAGTGCACTGGATGCTCGACGAGGGCCGGTACACCGTTGAGTCTTGGGTCCCACGTAGATTGCGGCATATCCTGAGGTGATGGGTCTCCTAAGACCTGACCGCCCTCGGGAGCCTTCGCGATGTTGCTCTCCTGAGCTAGGTCTTCCGCCGCTGATGGCTTCGCTGCACTTCTCCGGCCCGGTGCTGTATTAGCTCTACCCTTATCTTGACGCTCTTCCTGAACCGCCACCAACGCCGCGCTGGCACAGTACGGGGTGGCGGCAAGGTAGAGCAAGAGAGGCTCGAGAGGCCGCGGTGCCACCATCGCCGGGGGGCTGGTGAGGTATTTCTTGAGGTCTTGGAAGGCCTGGACGGCCTCCGGGGTCCACTCGAAGGGGCCTTTCCTCTTCATGAGCTTAAAGAAGGGCAAGGCGCGCTCGCCTAGCTTAGAGATGAAACACCCTAACGCGGTCACCCGTCCTGCCAGTTTCTACATCTCCTTGAGGGTCTGTGGTGGGCTCATGTATTTGATGGCCTTGATCTTTTCCGGGTTCGCCTCGATCCCTCTGTGGGATACGAGAAACCCTAGCAACTTGCCGGATGGGACGCCAAACACACACTTTTCCGGGTTAAGCCTCAAATTCACTTGGCACAAGCTCTCGAAGGTCTCCTCCATGTCTTGAATCAGCGTCCTCGCCTCGCGAGATTTGAACACTATGTCATCAACGTAAGCCTCTGTGTTCCTGCCGAGCTGCCGCCCCAAGGCGATGTGCATTAGCCGCTGAAAGGCTGTGCCCGTGTTGCGAAGGCCAAAAGACATGCAGGTGTAGCAGTATGCCCCACATGGTGTCAAGAAGGCCGTCTTCTCGACATCCTCCACCATCATCTTGATCTGATGGTATACAAAGAACGCATCCAAGAAACACAGCAAGTCGCACTTGGCGGTGGAGTCGACAATTTGATCGATGCGCGGAAGGGGGAACGGGTCTTGGGGGTCGGCTTTGTTTAGGTTGGTGAAGTCGACGCACATCCGTTCCTTCCCGCCTTTCTTCGGCACCACAACGGGGTTCGCCAGCCATTCGGGATATCGAACTTCCCGGATTGTACCGGCCGCCTCCATCTTGCGTGTCTCTTGGATGATGAAGGCCTGCTTCTTAGTGGACTGCCATCTTGTTCGCTGCTTCACGGGGCGTGCGTTGGGGCACACCTTTAGCTGATGCTGGATTACCTCTCTCGGGACCCCTACCAGTTGACCGGCCTCCCAGTGAATATCTCCTTGTTCGCGCGCAAGAACCTCACCAAAGCTTCTTCTTGCCCCGGGTTAAGGCCGGTTCCTAGGGTGAAGGTGGCTCCTGAAGACCGAACCTCGTTGACCGGCACCTGCTTGGTCTCTACCTTGTCTTGGGTGAACAACTGCTTTTTCTTGGTGGGCGCAGCCTCCTTGGCCCCTGGCGCACCAGCGCCGGCTGGCTGCGCTGCTGCCGAGGTCTTGAATGCGAGCCTGAGCGCCATCACGGCCTCCTTAGCATCCCCTTGGATGGTGAGGACGCCCTTGCTCCCTGGCATTTTTCGGAGGTTGTAGGCCGGGTGAGTTGCCGCCATGAACTGAGCGAGGGCCGGGTACTCGAGGATGGCATTGTACGGGAGACCGATGCGGGTGATGTCAAAGTCCACCAGCTCGGTGGGATAGTTATCTCGTGAGCCAAAGGTGACAGGGAGGCGGATCTGCCCCAAGGGGTGAGCAGCTCCACCACCCACCCATGTGAAGGGCTTGCTGAGGCCGAGCCATTCGAGCGGCACATGAAGAAGGCTGAAAGATTCCACGGAGAGCTCGTTGAGACCGGCGCCGCTGTCGATGAGGGTCTTGGTGACGGCCATGTTGTAGATGGTGGGCATGCAGAGCATCGGAAGCATCCCTGAGCCGGCAGTGGAGCCGAGGTGGTCTTCCAAGTCGAAGGTGAGGTCGGCTTCCGGCGCGACCCAACCCGGCGGAGCCCCCGGGCGCTTGTAGGTGGCCCCAATCTGGCGGAAGAAAGGCTTGATGTGGCGATCTGAAAGGAGGTGCTTGGGAGCCGCCCAGCAGTGTCGCGACTGCGTGGTGTGCCGGTGCCGCGTGGAGCGTAGTGAAGAGGTCACCAAGTTCCCCCCAGGACATCACCGTGGATCCCGGGAGGTCGAGCAGCCAAGCGCGCGGCTCGCCGGCGAGGGCCAGGGGAACAAGTTTGCCATGATCTTGTCGTCACCTCCGGCTTCGAGGACGGCCTCCTCGTACGCTAGCAGGAACAGCGCTGAGGCTGCCGCGTCATCGTAACTTGGCAACATCTCCGTCCTGAACTTGACTGGCCACTGCACTCGTCAGAGAGCGGGGGCCAGGGCTCGGTTCCCAGACTCCCGGCTGCTGGCGTCGGCCGAGGAGGTCGGTGGCGAGGCACCTGCCATGGGAGCGCGGTGCGGCGGTATGGGGCGCTGGTCGATGGAGAAAAGCTCCGGCGCACCCCTACCTGGCGCGCCAAATGTCGGGGTATGGGGTCCCACAAACCCTTAAAGTTCGAACACTGGGGTGCTCGCGAAGTCTGTCCCTCCAACCGATCTATGCCCTAGCTCGCTGGGATCTCGCGGACGACCTCGACGAACTCACAACACAGAAGGACACAGGGTTTATACTGGTTCGGGCCACCGTTGTGGTGTAATACCCTACTCCAGTGTGGTGGTGGTGGATTGCCTCTTGGCCTGATGGTGGACAATACATGGGAAGAACGGCCTCCTGAGGTTGAGGCATTCTTGTGCTCGGTGAGCTTGTGTTCGTGGGAGTGGTCTCTCTCCAGCTAAGATGAGATCGTCCCCTCCATTGTGGTGGCTAGTACTATTTATACCGGCCCTAGTCCTCTTCTCAAATATCGAGCGGGAAGGGAGCCAACAATGGCAGGCTAATTAGAAGGGCGACAACTAGTACAAGCTATCCTAACAAAAGTTGTCTTCGCCTACACAAAGTTCTGGCGGTGACGCTGTTCTGGGCTCCACGGTGACCTCTGTCTTGCAGTCCATGGTCTTGGTCTTGTTGCAGTGAAATGGCAACCTTTGCTTGAGGCCTCGGTACTCCACGGCTGCGCTTGCCCCCTTTGCACCAAAGAGCAAACAAGGACGCTGTGCGCGCTGGCGCCCGCCTGGTATTGATCGTCACGGCTCACATCACGAGAACCTCGTGAGGTTTGCCCTGCCTTGATATCTCCGCTCCTTGTGAGCCTGCCTAGCTAGGACACTCCGGAGGAGGTCTTGCGTCGTCCACCTCTCGAGGCTTGGCCCCTTGCGAGGGTCTTGGGCGCTTTGTTGGTGAAAATGAGTCGTACGGCCTGCTGGCTTAGCCACGCCGCGGGCCGCAGGCTGGCAAGTCTGGGAACCCCCGTTCCCAGAACGCCAACAGCGTGCGTTGCTCACTACAAAAAAAAGACACATCCGTGACTTTTTGGGCCGAACGAAATTTTTTCTGTCATACATATGACACTTCTATGATGATAACTGTTACAAAACCCTGTATCATCATAGATGTGGTGGGATCCTACTTCTATGACAAAAAATCATGACAGAAAATGGGCTTTTAGTCCTGGGCGGGCTGGAGACGCAGCTGCATGACATTCTTTGGGCCGTCCATGACGGAAAAAACCATGGTAGAAGCGAGGGCGAGGAAAATTTTGGGGAGTTCCCAGTTATGGTGGGAGGTCGGGGGCCGAGCGATGCACGTTTCTCTCGTACACATACGCGCATGTGTGCGAGGCATTGTCTCTAACTGAACCCGAGGGAGGCGTTGGGCTCTAACTAAACCCGAGCGATTGCACTGCAGGCTATGCGTTACTGAACCCGAGAAAACGATCCATGGCTGTTAACTGAAACCGATTGAGTGATTCCTTCGCTACTGCTGCTAACTGAAGCCGATCGATGCTGCCTCTGGGATGAATAGTGAGCGTTGCGGGGGGGGGGGGGGGGGTGGATGAACAGTGAGCGGTGGCATTGCCTCTGGATAAACAGGACCCCGTGGTGTGGAGGGCTGGATGAACAGTAGACGGTGGAGGGGTGCCCGTGGAGGGGTGGTTGAACAGGACCCCGTGGTGTGGAGGGCTGGATGAACAGTAGACGATGAAGGGGTGCCCGTGGAGGGGTGGTTGAACAGTAGCCGGTGGAGTAACGCGCGGTGGATGCTGGATGAACAGGAGCCCGTGGAGGCTGGAGGAGGTCGACGGTGGAGATGAACAGTATCCCATGGAGTCCCGTTTTGCGGTATGCCACACCCCTCCCGATGAACAGGACCCCCGTTTCGATCGTAGGAGGTCCGTTTCCTCCATTTTGTGGTACGCCACACCCCTCCCGATCAACAAGACCCCCGTTTCGACCGTAGGAGGTCCGTTTCGTCCGTTTTGCGGTACGCCACACCCCTCCAGATCAACAGGACCCCCGTTTCGGCCGTAGGAGGTTCGTTTCATCCGTTTTGCGGTACGCCGGACCCCTCCCGATGAACAGGATCACGTTTCGAACATGGCCGGTCGAACACAAGGCCGTTTCCTCCGTTCTGCGGTACGCCGGGCCTCGTTTCCATCGCCTGTTCCGTCCAAGCCCTCCCGATGAACATGACCCCGCATTCCGTTCTGACCTAGCCGGTTGGCTCCCACGCATTTCGTTGCCTCCCGATGAACACGATGCATTCCGTTGCCTCCCCATGAACACAACGCAATCTGTTGCCTCCCCATGAACACGACGACGACGTTGTTTCTCCGTTCCGACCCAGCCATGTCAATGAGCCCTCGCCGTACGTATGCGCGAGTAGGTGTTCAATACCCCACCCGTATGTACACATACGTGGTCGTATTTTCCTTCTTGCACCCTGGCCGCTGTACATACGTGTACATGCTACGTGCGCGCCTCTACATCCACCAGTATATATGTACGTACACGTTCGCGACCAGAATGGCAACGCTATGTACGCTTCGACCAGGTGGGTCCCGACTGTCAAGCACTTCCTTGCGTGCGAAGATGTAGCTGGTGGGTCCCAACAGTCAGGGGGGCGAATCGTTTTGTTTTTTTCCCAGATGACTTCCTTGCTTGCGAAGGTATAGCTGGTGGGTCCTAGCAGTCAGGGGGAAACATTCTTTCACAAAATACGGTCGCCCATCTGGTGGGTCCCTGCTGTTAGGTGGAGGAATAATTATTTTGCACGTAATAAGGAGGCACTTCCTTGCTGCGGCCGTGGACCCAGCTGTCAGCATCTCCACGCACAGTACTCTTCTGATGGAAGTCGGTCGTTGACCACATTGACCATGTCGCGCCGAGATCACTACGGCGGTGGACGACGGCGAGGCCTAGGAAGGGGACGACACGGAGGCAGGGAAGACTCGGCAGTTGTTTCCCACGCGGAGGGGAGTACGACTGTACAAGGGTTTACTGGTTCGTCTGCCATTGCCGGAGAATAACAACAGGTGTGGGTGAGTAGAGGGACGGCTAGGCCAGCGATGGGAGTATGGTGGGGCGGTGAGGCCTGTGCGACAGCACAGTCGGCCGCGGGGAGGAGGGAGCAGGCAGTCCCGCCAGTGCTTGTTTGAGCGGCTGGAGCAGGAAGAGCAGAGATTGAAGAAGCACGACGGCCATTGGATAGACATCCAACAGTCAGTGCTTGTGCGTCAACCTTTTTTAGGAAAGCCTCAAATCTGTGGAAAACAGCATACAGCCCCTATGCCATTATTTCTAATAATTTACAGCCCATTTGCTAATTCTTAAGGTTTTTTTGGAGCCCATATTCTTTTTGTTAGCATTACAGCCCATATTGTGGCCACGGTTAAAAAAATATACGAAATTTTGCATATTTCGGTGCGGTCCGAACTGTTTGTAATTTGGAAATTTCGACTCACATTCAAACTGATTTTAAAAATAAATGTATATCGATATAAAATCCAACAAATTCTCCACGCATAAAAATTAATGTAATTTAAAATCTTGAAATGAAAAAAAAGATATTTCAAACTAATTGCCGGTTTGATGTGTTTTATAAATGTACAGCCCATTTCTCATTACTGATGGGCCATTTTCTCAGCCAGCCGAATGAAAGCTCTCCTCGTCTTGAAAGATTTGCAGCCCAACAGGCCTGACAAAGCGACTTACTTGGCAAATCACAAAAAAACTGGGTTGTGGCCGTGGACCCAGCTGTCAGCCTCTCCATGTACAGTACTCTTCCGATGGAAGTCGTTCCTTGACCATGTTGACCATGCCGTGCAGAGAGCCCCACAGCGGTGGACGACGGCGAGGCCTAGGAAGGGGACGACGCGGAGCCGGGGAAGACGCGGCAGTGGAAGCCCGCGCGGAGAGGAGTACAAGGGTTCACTAGTTCGGCTGTGGTGTGAGGCTGTCGTCGCTGCAGGGCCTGGCAGCGGTGGGAATAGTAGGGGGCGGTGAGGCCTCTGCGGTAGCACAGCCGGCCATGGGAGGCAGGAGCATGCGGCACGAAGAAGCACTATGGCCGTTGGATGGACATCGTACGGTCACTGGAGCTAGAATCATTCATATTGACTAAGTTGACAAAGCCCATTGTTCCGTCAACTTAGTAGGCCCACAAGTCAGCCTCCCACCAAGGTGGGTCCCAGCTAGCTGGGGGAGTATTCATTTTTTGTGCGTAATAAGGAGGCACTTCCGATGGGTCCGAGCTGATAGCGGGGGGAACGTTTTTTTCGCGAAATACGGTGGCCCATCCGGTGGGTCCCAGCAGTCAGGGGGAAACGATTTTTTTCGCAAAATACTGGTGGCATGTCTGGTGGGTCCCCGCTGTCAGGTGGAGGAATAATTATTTTCCACGTAATAAGGAGGCACTTCCTTGCGGCTGCCATGGACCCAGCTGTCAGCCTCTCCACATACAGTACTCTTCCAATGGAAGTCGATCGTTGACCACATTGACCACGCCACGCCGAGAGCACCACGACGGTGTACGACGGCTAGGCCTAGGAAGGGGACGACGCGGAGCCGGGCAAGATGCGGCAGTGGATGCCCATGCGGAGAGGAGTACGAGCGTTCACTGGTTCGGCTGCGGTGTGAGGCTGTCGCCGCCGCAGAATAACAGGGGGTGTGGGTGAGTCGAGGGATGGCCTGGCCAGTGGTGGGAGTAGTATGGGGGCGGTGAGCCCTCCACGGTATCACAGCCGGCCACAGGAGGCAGGAGCAGGCGGCACGACCGGCGCTGCTTTGGGCGGCTGGAGCAAGAAGACCAGAGGTTGAAGAAGCACTATGGCCATTGGATGGACATCATATGGTCACTGGAGTATTGACTAAGTTGACAAAGCCCTCTGTCCCCGTCAACTTAGTAGGCCCACAAGTCAGCCCAGCAATATGGTGGGTCCCAGCTAGCAGGGGGTATTCATTTTTTTGGGCGTAATAAGGAGGCACTTCCTTGCGTGCGAAGATATAGCTGGTGAGTCCGACCTGTCAGCGGGGGGAACGTATTTTTCGCGAAATACAGAGGCCCTTCCTGTGGGCCCTAGCTGTCAGGTGGAGGAATCATTATTTTGCGCGTAATAAGGAGGCATTTCCTTGCGTGCGGCCGTGGACCCAGCTGTCAGCCTCTCCACGTACAGTCCACTTCCGATGGATGTCGTTCATTGACCACGTTGACCAGGCCGCGCCGAGAGCACCAGGGCGGTGGACGACGGCGAGGCCTAGGAAGGGAACGACACGGAGCCAGGGAATACTCGGCAGTTTTTTCCCACGCGGAGGAGTACGAGGGTTTACTGGTTCGTCTGCCATCGCGGGAGAAAAACAACATGTGTGGGTGAGTAGAGGGATGGCTAGGCCACCAATGGGAGTATGGTGGGGCCATGAGGCCTGCACGACAGCATAGCCGGCCGTGGGAGGAGGGAGCAGGCAGTCCCGCCGGTGCTTGTTTGAGCAGCTGGAGCATGAAGAGAAGAGATTGAAGAAGCATGACAGCCGTTGGATGGCCATCCAACAGTCACTGCTCTCGTGTGTTGACTAAGTTGACAGGGCGTTGCGTGTGCGTCAACCTTTTTTTTATGAAAGCATACGCGTCAACCTGTAGTAGGCGCACAAGTCAGCCTCAAATCTGTGGAAAACAGCATAGATCCCATCTGCCATTATTTCTAATAATGTACAACCCATTTGCTAATTCTTAAGAAATTTTTTGGAGCCCATCTTCTTTTTGTTAGCATTACACCCCATATTGTGGCCACGGTTAAAAAGTATATGAAATTTTGCATATTTCGGTGCGGTCAACTATTTTTTATCCAGAAATATCGATTCACATTCACACTATTTTGAAAAATAATTTATATAAATATAAAATCCAATTAATTGTCCACGCATAAAAATCAATGGAATTTAAGATCTTGTAATGAAAAAAAAATTGAAACTAATTCCCGGTTTGATGTGTTTTAAAAATGTACAGCCCATTTCTGGGCAAACCGAATGAAACTCTCCTCTTCTTGAAAGATTTGCAGCCCAGCAGGGCCGATAAAGCAAGTTGGCCTTGTTTGGGTATTTCTTTAAAAAAATAGAACTGGGCTAGCCATTTTCAGCAAGAAAAAAACACAACTGGGCTCATGATGTAGTAAACATAAATAAAACCCTGGCTAGATGGGCCACAGTCCCCGCACAGCCCCGTTGTTACCCTGATCCGTCGCTAAAACTAGTATAAATAACAATTGCTTGTTCCTCAAAAAAAACTGCGCGACTTGCTGGGTCCCTGGTGTCAGCCGCTCGTAGTGTAATTCTCTCGTTTATTGACTACATTGACAATGGCGTGAGCCCAGATGTCCAACCATTAGGAGGAACCATATTTTTGGGCTTGTACTATAGAGGCACTTGCTTGCGTACTGCCATGACGCTGGTGGGCCCCTACTGTCATCCTCTCCATGTACAGTCATCTCCTTGTTCCTCTCAGTTGTTGACGATGTTGACAATGCAAGAGGGCGGCGCACCACGCACGGCGAGCGAACCAAGGCCGCAAGGCGGAGGACGATGCGAGGCCTCGGATGGAATGAACAGGAGCCGTTGAAGATGCGTCATTCCAGCTGCAGGCGGAGGGGAGTACGAGGGTTGACTGGTTCGGGCGCGGGTGCATGTTGGGGCTGACGTCGCCGGAGAATAACAAGACGTGTGGGGGAATAGAGGGAGGGACTGGCCAACGTTGGAGGGTACGTATGGTAGGGCGGCTGAGGCACAGCCAGCCATGGGAGGTGGGAGCAGGCGGAGCCGACGGGGCGGTTTGGTTTGGGCGGCTGGAGGAAGAAGAAGGCAAGAGATAGAAGATACACGACAGATGTTGGATGTCAATCCAACAGCTGGTAGGCAGAATCGTTTGTTGACTGGCTAGTAAGTCGACACCACCTTGGATAGGCTATTTCCTCGCGGGTCTCAAATGTCAGAATCCAAATCTGTCACTGTCATGCAGCCTTTCCTATGAAAATTTATAGCCCATTTGATGTGCTAGTTTGAAATAAGTTTGTGGGTGCTGGTGGGGGCTAATCACTTGGCTTCTGTAATGCACAGTGAGCTCAAGCAGCCGGCGAGAGTGATGTTATTTCCCTTGGTTGGGATTTGTTACTATATTTCACTCTAAATTAAACGAATGGCAAGCCATTTGCCTTGTTTCAAAGAAAATATGATAGTCACAGCCGAGTTGAAAAGGGCAGGAACATCTAACTCCAGCTTACAAACTGTAAAAAAGCACGAGGGTTAATTGTTCATCAGGTTTACAAAAAAACTAGATTGAAAAGGGCAACAACATCTAACTCCAGCACTGTTTTCGGCAGTCACAGTCAAATGTATCGGTCAGGTCCATAGAATGAACATCCTGGGTCGTAAAAATTTTCTGGATTATGACCACAATATGTTGTAAATAGAAGCCCGGCACATTTAGAAGCTCTTTTCCCACCTGAAACTCCTTTTTTGCTCTTCGACATACCCATCCGTCAATTCAGTAAATATACGGGCTTTGGAATTGATTTTACTATTTACTAGTGTGGATGGGCTGTTTTGTCTTGGGCCTAGAGAAACAATTACTACTAGTATAGTGGAGACACTCTACAGCTACCCAGAAAAACAATTACTACTAGTACAGTGGAGACACTCTACCGCTTTTGGCTCCTCCTAGGTCATTGAAACGTCTCCCTCTACCGAATGCCGTTATACTTTTGTTCACCGACATGCGGGCCATGCAGCACGCGGGCCCAAATGCCATCCACCAAATTAGAAGGCAGTATGCAGGCGGAGAGTCACCCCGGTCGTAGCGCGGTAGTAACGAGCCATCGTATCACAAAACCCCACCTCACCGCAGTCTAAGTTTGACGGACAAAGCAACCATCATTTCACTCTTCGTTGAATCCCCTTCTCCCTCATCGTCTTCAAGAAAGGCAACACTCGCATCTGCCACTCTTCTTCTCTCCGAACGAAGGGAAGGTAAGTGGATCTGTGATGTTGGTATATTTTCATTAAGAGAAAAAAAAAGAACTTTTGCAAAGCAGTTACCGATCCTCACTCTCTTTTTTGTTTCATTGTCATTGCGATTGTGTTTTCCTTTCAGTGGTCTCCTAGTATTCGTCAGTTTCATGATGGACCAAGGAGAACAAGGCAAAGATCTGCCGATATTGGAGCAAACGCAGGAGGCTGATCCCCACGAGACAGAGAGCTCCAAGAAGATGGAGGCAACCAGCGAGCCGACCCCAGATACGCTCATGGCCACTACTGAGATGGTCAACGCCCCGTTTGAGGTTACAACCCCCATGGCACTGCAGGAGCAGTTTTCCCCCTTCGAGGATGCCCCCCCCCCCACGCTGAGCTGCCCAAGGTGATTTCCTTCTTTGCCGATCTCGATTGTGGTTTTTCATCTAAGTATGTGGTGATATTTTTTAGAAAAGGAAGTATGTGGTGATTAATAATGCAAAATTTTATTAGCTTCGATGCCATGCTATACATAGTGGTTTAAATAACTTGTGTTTCTTATACTGAAAAGTAATTCAGAATTTGTTTCTGTTTCAATTAGAGCCCTGATGTAGACAAGGATTGTGTGGTTGTACATGTCACTCGCTATGAGGCGGACGACCTGAATATACGCACTGGGAAAACAGATTCCTTAGGCTGTTGGATCCTGGAAGCCATTTGTGGTTATACCAATGAAGAGTTGTATTCCAGCCTCACTGTTGTCAAGCGTGTTGTCTAGGGTGTACTGAAGCACAAGAAGTTCAAAGCTACTCCTTCGTCTATGAGGCATACTGTTCTTGTCAAGCTTACGCAGGAAGATGACGTGGCATGCCTCCACAAACAAGTTTATCAGTGGCAAGGCCACAAGGTTGTCTTCATGAAGGTTCACAGGATTGAGCTGCTGCGGGACGTCCTTGATGATGTTCATGGCAAGGTCCGTCTTATGTCCAGCCCAAATTAGATCGAGGCATGAAATAGTTGCCCTAGCTAGTGTTTAATAGTAGTTTGGATTGTGTCTAATTATCCGTACCTTGCCTGTTATCGACCCCTCTGGGGCTAGTACTCTGTTTGAATCCGTCTATGGGAACTGTTGCTACTTTTGTGTGCCCGTGAATCATGTGAGAACCATCATAATTGTTGCCGAGATAGATGCGTCCTCACTAGTTTTTTTCATGAATATGGCATGGTAAGACATAAGTTGTCACGGTTTATCATACGAGCAATGTGTGTTTTGATGAAATAGAGCACTTGTTTGAGAACCGTGCGCCCACGTATACATAAGTACTTGTAAACACTATTGGTGCTACCCCACTTGTAAGCAGTTGTGCAAAACACGACACATTGGCTCAGCTCGCTTCAACACTAGGCTATCGACCAGCTAACAATCAACAATCTGTTGTCTGACATATAAGCAACTATGTATCTTGTTACAGTGGTTCATGCAGTTAATTGAGGCCACAATGTAATAAATTCCAAACGTTCACACGCTAGTCCAGTGCTCATGTGGAACACTCACATTAAACTCGTCTTCATAAAAACTTGTAAAACATAAGTTAAACAATTTTATACATCTCAATGATTCATAGAACATAAAAAACATATACTAGTTCACAGCAAAAGACAAAGTTGTGAGAAGGTTTACAAATCAAGAAAAAACAAGCAAGGCTTCTCTGAGCAAAGGGCCTCCCGACAGGCTTAAATTTCCTGGAGTTCACTCTGGTTTTTTCTTGTTGCCACCATCCAGGGTGAGGTTCTCTCATTCCAGAATAACCAATTATAATTGTGGTCTCAGCTGGAATGCTGAACTGAACCATGTAGTGTACTGACCAGCTGAAATGCTTGTGCATTCCACTAAATTTAAGCACCGCTATTTGCAGAAATAAGGAGACCACAATGCCTCTTGTCCCCACACCTGTCCAAAAAACCGCCGTGCAGCTATGCCAGCTAGTCCTCGGTCCATGGATGAACTGGTAGAAAGTGCATTCCGGACTAGGATGCAGTTGTTTTCACCCGTCCCTGCACTGCAATTAGGAAGTAAAACGTACGAATCAGCTTCTTTTAGATTGCGTTGGTCATTCTACCTTAGTTACTACCAATGTAGGGATACCTTGAAGACGGGAGGTTAGACGACAGCAACAAGGGATAGCCATCTCATTTTGCGCAGTTGTACTAAAACTGAGGTGTGTGCTATTGATTGCGCGGACAGAAACGATACGGAGACAGACATCCAGAAACGACATGGAGATAGACATCCCTGTTTGCGCAAATACGAAATACGGTTATTTAAACAGTGACAGATATTACTACTTTCCCCCGTTTCCCCTTAGAATCAAGTCCTAGATTCATGCTACAACTTTCTCACTTTCTTCCCTGTTTGAACCAACGCTTTGAGTCGACTGTCTGAACTAGCTTTACTTCTAATAATAGTAGAAGTCTAGGTGGCTTTGGAACAGCGGACGGAAGTAGAAAAGGATCCACACGAAGGGAGTTGGGGCTGTAGAGCAAGGCAGGTTTCGAAGGAATATATACCTGAGGGTCGTCGGCATGTGGCAAAGACGGCATCGGGAGGCCGCATCTTGGCCACAATACCACAGTGAGGAAGAAGGGGTCGAAGGCCCTCCCGAGCCGGCGCTTTCTCAGAGAGAACGACACGGCCGTCGATCGGGACGCGCGGGCAGTCGTTGGTCTCCTCCCTCGCTGCCGACGACAGCGTGAAAGATGCACCTACACCCCTGCCCCGGTCGAGGTTGTCCGGCCGGATTTGTGACCAGCCGTGAGCTGAGAGGGAGTGCGGCCACCTATGTGTTGCTTAGATCTAGAGAGCATGAGAGAGTGAACAAGAGGAACCCTAGTAAAGCAAGCGCTAAGGCTCCTGGTTTTATATATAGTGGAGTGATTTTGTTGTACCAGCTTCAAAAAAATGCGCTCCTACATGTAACCGCGAGTGGGTGTGAGAGAACTAGTGCATGCGTGCACCGCTTCTCTTCGTGAGAGTACAATATACTATGCCCAAAGAACGTTCGCCGCAAGAGTAATAGTATAAGTGTGTGACGTGTGAGCTAAAATAAAATGTGTGCATCGTCTTTTGTTTTTTAGAAGTTCTGAGGGTAGGGTGTGAAGAGAACGTATGTGCGTGACGTCTACCTGCAGATAGACGGTGGGTGCGACGTGCGAGTCTGCGAGAGGACTCGGGAGAGTCGTGACTCATGAGGGTGCATGTGCGTGAGAGAGAGGGGGCACGTATCAATGCAATGCATGTGTCCGTAAATCATTATCCGACAAACGTTCGCCAAAAGCCTTTTCCTGACGAACGCCGTAAGAACCATTAGATCGGCATCCGACAGTGTCAGTTTTGCCATGTCATTTAACAGAACAGCCACTCCTCCTACACACAAATCTTCCACGTGAGTGTTAGCAACTGCCGTATGCTCACTCCATTCCGAAATGCAGTGCATATAGCTTTATTGAAAATTTGAACCTCGCAAACTTTTACCGAGTTTTCGTGTACCAAATTGCACATGTAGAATACCATGTATATATCATTTCATTCATCTTTGAGAGGTAACTATAAAGATGGGTGAGGAGTCTATTTCCTTTAGAGCCAATTGGGTCATAGGAATAGATTCATATACTCCACATTTCAAAGGAAATAAACATGATATCATTTCTATAGCTTTAGAGCCACTTGGTTCATATGAATGGATTCCTATACTCCCTTAATTTCAAAGGAAAATAAACATTAGCGTATATTGAATAGAAAAGTTCCGATGATATGAACCAAATTACATCTCTTTTCTAATCCCTCCTCGTAGGAATTGAGATACATGTCATCTCTAGATTCAATAGAAAAGTTCCTATGATGTGAAACAAATGACATCTCTTTTCCAATCCCTACTCATAGGATTTGAGATGCTCCATGTCATCTCTTTCCCTACAACTTCCATGTATACATCTTCTATTCCTAAATAGATAGTACAACCCACTAGTAGCTTTTTCCAAAACATGCAACTATGTCACAAGAACTATATAGTGTGCCAATAAATTTGAAAGATGGTCGCTGGATGAAGCTAACCCGACAGTGCAGTGATAGGCAAATCCAAGCACTACTGGCCGTTGGATATCATCAACATTCCACCAGATCTGCCACATGTACAATTTAGAAGACTCCATGGTTGAACCTAAGCATAATGTACAAACCTCAAAACACAAGCACTTCTCCTTTGTTCTAGAATCTTTTGTATCATAATTGATTTTTTTCTAAATGAATTGCCATTATTTGTTTTTTACTTTATGATTTACAATGCACAACCCCATGAATCTTAACATTTTATAGAACTAATTGATATTGAATGAGATGAACTATAAGAACTAAACGAACATTTACATCATGCATATATGACTCAAAGCTATACATGCTATAGTGTGTATTTATTCATAATTTGGTTTCGAAATCTCATGCGTTCAATACATGTGTACCTTACTAGTTTTGAGTAGAGTAGCAAATTTCACGCGGCCTCGGGTATATCAAAATGCAGGGCCCATGCATCATTGCCTTTCGGTTGAACCTACGTCCACAATTTTTTGTATGTACTATATCTCCACTGGTCTCCGAACCCAAAATGCTGCCTCCTTCCCGTAAAACCAAGTGGCCCACACATATTTAAGGTGTCAAATCAAACCCATTTACTACGGCATGGCCCCGCACGCTGTAATACTCCTACAAACCCTACCGCCGCACTCATCATCGGCTTTCTTCAAGAGGACGAGGGAGAAGCCGATTTGTAGTGGAGGCGCTTTAAAAAAAGGATCTGTAGTGGAGACCCCTACCCTAGGGTGCCCTAGGTAGCTGCCGCACGCATCATTGTTTTCTGTTTTCTTTATGCTCTTGCGCCCTAGAGTGAAATGATGGTTGCTTCGTCCGTCCAGCTTAATGCGGGAAAGGTGGGGCTTTGTGATTTGACCCCTCATCGCTCATTTTCTACTATTGCGGCGCTACGACCGGGGTGCCTCCAATTCCAACCGCTTCTCCGAACTGTAATTTGGTGCATCGCACCTAGAACAAGACTGTGGATGAGCCACATGTCGGCCAAAGGGGTCCTGTTAAGTGTGTCACCATTTCGTGTGCGGACTGACCCTGCTTGAGTTGCTACGCCAACACGACAGGAGCAGCCTACCACTTGGTTTTGCTCCTTGGTGAATCCCGACTATATTGATCTAAAAAGATACGTGCTGAACTACCCTCTCCGTCCCGGTTTTTTTTTATTTTTAGGCGTCTCGGTTTATAGGGCCTACACGTAGTTCTAGGTCATCAATTTGACTAACTAAATATGAGTTACTATGTCACAAAAAATATATCATTGGATTCTTAAGCGGATGTAGTTGTATTTAAAAGTCGAGGGCGGGGCTTTTCCTGCGCGGTATAGTTCCGCCTAGTCGGGTCGACAGAGACGCGAGAAGACGAGGGAGTAGGCTGCTGCAAATGTAGGGCTGTGTGATTTGATAGTGAGTTACTGCTGGACAGGTGGGCCCGTGATTTGACTTGCCATTATCATTTTAACTGCGGTGCTACGACCGGCTTGAGTCTCCTGATTCCTGACCACCTCCATACAGGTGCCTCTCCCAATGCTCCACCATGTAGTAGAGGCTGGCTCTTTCATGAGAGCCCACTTCTCCACTTTTTCCTTGCCTCTCTTTCCTCCACATATGCAAAAATGCCATGTAAAGCGCACTATTGTACTTACTTTTACGTGCTCCTACAGGTGCTTAAGCTTGCCACATAGGCATAAAGTCTGATGTGGCAAGTTAATCAAGAAGAGAGAGACTAGTTTGGTGACCCAAGGAAGAAAAGGTGCTAAGCGCGTGTACCTAGGTGAAAAGACAATTTTGGGTCTATAGCTAATTAAATGAAGCAAACTTAGCAACACCATTTCATTGGAAGAGGTCACTCCTTGGCAAATGCAATAAATACTAGTACTCCATGTGTCCCATAATATAAGAACGTTTTTGGCACTACACTAGTGTCAAAAATGTTCTTATGTTATGGGACAGAGGGAGTACGAAGAAAGAGATAAAGAGGAGTAAAAAATACACTTAAAGCCAACCTTGTTGTAGTATGAGTGACTAAGTGATGACTATGTATGACATGCCAACATCAGATAGCCTAACGCACCGTGTTAAATCTCCAAGGACACGACTGCGCGAGCGACGCGATGGTCGTGGTAGGCATGACCATGATACGGGCTGCTAGCAGCCCTTGGATCTGAGATCAAACGGTCGCATGCTAAGTGGCTGAAAATTTGCAGAATAACCCTCCAGGATAGGATATTCACCCATAGGTCTAGAATCACGCCATGCAACCATTCGATCTCAGATCCAAGGTCTCTCGGAAGCCCATATCATGGGAGAATGGAAAGCCACTACCCTGCCGTTCGCATGCTGGCAGTTCGCTCCTACTCGTCCCCGCACGTCCTTCAATACTATGGTGGTTTGCTCCTAGTCGCTCCATCCATTCACATTACGGCAGTTCAACGAATCCTAACCCTCCTCCCAAATCCATGGCGTCCCAAATCTCCACGATCAGCATTGAGTACAAGGTTAGAACCATCACCGGTGATGAGTTCGACGTCATCTACACCCGTTTTTCCGCGACAGCAAAAGGATGCATTTCTTGCTTCAGACACATGTTCGAAAACTCAGATGATGAGTGGGTCGCTGGGCTAGATGTTGAGTACACCACAGTCCTGGGAAGAGAGAAGGATCTAAAGGATGAAGAGGGGAAGAAGCCCGTCATGATCCAGGTTTGCGTACATAACGTTTGCTTGGTCTACCACATATGTCATGCCGATGTTGAGTGTCAGGATTTTAAGAACTTCCTCGAGGACAAAACAGTGAAATTCATTACTGTAGACTTTAAGAACGACAAAGAAGTCCTGGGTCGGATTGGCCTCGTTGTAGGCAAACCCTTCGACCTCCAGAAGAATCGGCTGGTGCCCTCTCGTCTGCCTTCAATGCTGACCCTGACAGGAGCCATGGTTCATCCTTCGTATCGTAAACTGGAGAAACCTCATTACATGTTTCATCGTCATGCATGGCAGCGGAATGTACTAGATATAGACCACATCCACTATGCTTTGATGGATGGCTACCTTTGTTTCAATATCTACAAGGGTTGGATGAAGAGCAACAGCCAAGTGTGCGGTTCAAGCAAACAAGTATCGGCCAAGAGGAAGAGGGACAAGGACAAAGTCGAGCACATGGACGAGGACTCCTAGTAAGGTGGCAGTGTCGTTGCTCATGGTGGTTCTAAACTTCTAATGCAGTGTCTACCGGATTAGTTGCATAGTTTAATTTCAGGTGTGCTTAGTTTAATTTGAGGGGTGTGTTGTGCTGAGCCCCCAGCAGAACTATGTTATGTTTCTTCTCGTTACTTTAACTCTTCAATATGTACATACTACTACTATTTCTTTAATAGAATTTAGCACCCCAATTAAGCACGTACTATCTTTTTTAATAGTACTATATGCATAATTTGGCGACGAGTGCACTCTATATGTACCATCTTTTTTTTAATTTCAATTTTTGCTCCATGGCGCAATCCGTCGATAGTACTACTATACAAAAGTATGCATTTTTAAAAGGCTAGAGTACTGTTCATCACATATATAGCCAGTTAAATTCTCAACCTAGAACGACATGCATGCCATGTAGTAAACCGATACGGAGGAGGTATAGTAAAAATGAGGTGATTTTACTGAGCGATCGGCGGGGGAGCATGGCCTGTCATGAGGTCCCACGTGTCATGATGTACCAAGGTGATGCGCGTGTCCCTCTTGAGGTAGAAGCAATACTACATGGTTTGAGATGATGGCGAACCAAAGTGTGAAATAATGGTTGCTTGGTCCGTCTTGGAAGGTGCGGCATTGTGATTTGACGTCTCATTTCTCATTACTACTACTGGGCCGATACAAGTGGGGTGCGTCCCCCCTGCTGTTTTGCACTGTTATTTGGTGCTTGACACGTCGACCCCGTTGCTATATGTCCCACATGTCGGCGACAGGAAGTACAGAATTCATGAAAGGGAGCGTCGATGGAGGAGTATACTACAGAATGCATGAAAGGGAGCGACTTAGTTTTGGAAAAATCTGTTTTTTACGGAGTACGTACCCACTAGGGTTTATAGGGCTCATCTAAAAAACATTCGTTTTTCCGTTTGATAAGTCTCAACTCTACTATACTAGTAGTAGTACCATTACATGTTGGATTTCGAGGTGCGTTAGATCACCCAACGCAAGCAGTGTCAAGAGGAAACTAACCAATGCATGTACAAGTTCATGGAAATTTAGTGGTCATTCATGCACTCGTTCTAATTAATGCCTCGGTAAACATAACTTCTTGAGAAAAACAAGCGTACTACTTACTTGTGCAAACTACGAAATTAATTCGACCACTCACTGTCTACCTTGGTTGGAGAGATTTTGAAATTGAGCCATAAACTAGAAAGGAGGGAGTAGTAACTTTTTTCTCGATTACTATTTGTGGCCTTGTATAGATGCAAAATGTATTTTTTTATAGTGGCCTTGTATAAGTAAACGGAGGGAGTACTAACCAAAGTACGTAGTAGGGACGAGGAGTAAACGGAGGGAGTAGTAAAATTTTCTCCTCGTGCTGCGAGCCACCGCGCGTGTGGGCGAGGGATCGAGCGTAAAGGCGTACAGTAGTAGTAGTAGTAGTAGTAGTAGTAGTACTAATACTCGTAAGCAAGCTTCACCTCATCCTGCCAGCCACCGCGCCCGTGGGCGGGGGAGACGGCGTACTAAGCAAGCTTCTACTCGTTCTGCGAGTCGACGGGACACATCAAAAGTACCGCAGTGTATAGAGCCCTGCCTCTAAGGTAGGCCCCACATGGTTTGCCTCTTTTTTTAATTTAACATAACGCGTCAAGTCGCAATTTGTTTTTTCACCCATGGTAGACGATCCTCCCTTCACCAAGTGGACAACCAGTACACGTGCCAAATTACCACGTGGGCTGCCTTTTTCCTACAGAAATGAGCTCCACTGTGTACCCGCGCGGGTGTGGTTGGGGAAGAGACGGGAGTACGTGCGCCATGCGTGCACCTCTTCTCTTCGTGCACGTCCCCCACCTACGTGGGTGTGTGTGAGAGAGATACAAACCTAGACATAATGCGCCGTCCATCCCCATGCCTCCGCCCAGTCCGACCACCAGTAACCACCACACCCCACTCCTCCTCACCTTATCTCTCATCTTTCTCCCTCCATTTTTATATACAAGGGGCCACTATCAAAATTACAATTTGCAGATATACAAGGCCACTAACACTAATCGATGCAAAATTAATGGTGTTTGCCTCGTGGTACTAGCAAAGGAGGACATTAATTATCCCTTGCATGCATGCAGGGGTTTGTAAAAAAATGCATCTTGATGTTCCGTGCAATGCACGGGCATCTTGCTAGTCCATGAAAACAACACATGGCAAAATTCCACGGTGAACGAGGGATTTGAATCTTTTGGGAGGGTCTCTTTGGATCTTGCTCGGGGTAACCAAAATATTGGCGACCCTTTTATCCACCGGTGCCTTTGCCACCAATGAACAAGGAATGGCTCGGGTGCTCATGCTATCATGCATCCTCCAGCGTGCACGTTGGAGACGAGCTCGCACGAGATGTGTTTTTTTGTCTAACAACACCGCCCAAGCCGCCCGCAGACCGACCGGCGACCCACAAATTACGCCATCCAACCGTAGCCGCACACATTATGACAGCAACTCAACCAACCGGACGAAATTCATGCAAACACGTAGACAAACTAATATTTCATATAAACAATGACGGAAATCATATAAAATACCGGATTTTCATACAAACATGATGGATTTCATTACATTCAAATGAACTACGCGGTGCTAGTTCTGGACAGCATAGGTATATAATACCTGGCCTAAATGGTCGCCCGCCGATTGATTTGTGTTCCTCATGTCCGGCAGCACGATCACCGGACTGCCGGGAGCCCCGGAGGTATATGCTTCAGCGCAAAGGACGGCTCGCTTCCCCACTGCCCAACTGATATCATTGGCTGGTGCCGAGGATGATGGTGGCCAGCACCAGTTCGATTTCATCACCGGCCACTACTTCGCCATTGCGAGCACCGGCTCGAGTTCATCCTAACATTCCCCTCTTCCGTGGAGCCCATGCGGGGTCGACGAAGGTCCTCGCAACAAAAGGATCTGGCAAGACACCTGTTGTGTACGCCGGTATCGCCTCCACGGTGGCCTTCAATGGACCCAAGCGGCGGCGGCCTCCCGTGTTCTACTTCTCCTCGATGATGGTGGTGGACGCGGAGGCGCTGGCCACCGACTCGTCGCTCTCCGTGCATCCGGCTTCTGTTGCTGCTTGCATGGCGTGGCCGCCGGCATGGGAGTCTCGGCCACAGAAATGGGAGACGTGGTACGAGGCAGCGGCGTGGACGGCAGCAATGATGCCCGTGCGCAGCTCCTCATCGAGCTGGCCTGGAGCGGCGAGGTGCTGAACCGTGCGCCGGCTTGGGACGGCAACTGGCTCCGTCAGGCGAGGGGATGGAGGTGGATCAGCGAGCTGCATAGCTCGTATCCGGTGGGCTACCCAGCCGGCTTGGATGCGGAATAACTACTCTTTGTATGCCATTGTAAGAGTGGACAAAATGGTGGAGGAGGCAGGGGAGCGGCGGAGGTGTGCGATTCTTGGCTGGCGTTTGGCCTCGTTTAAATAGGAGATTAAATAGATGGCGGACGGGAGGAGCTCGGCCGGCGTTGCGTTTAACGCTGGCCCGGTCATGAACGGACGTGTGTCTAGAGTGGGTTTCTCGGCTTCCACACGGGCGGGTTTCACGGAGGCGTTTGAATGCGGCACGGAGGCGTCTTCAGCCGGGCGTGCCGCGAGTGGCGCCCTCTACTCTGATCTAGGACACCGCGCCGTTCTTCCACTGACGTGTGGGCTCTTTGGGTGCATGGCCTGCATGTCAGTGACCCAACGCAGGCAGCACACAGCAGAGGAACCTTTGGTGGGCCAGGGCGGTCAGAAGCGGGCATTTCATAAACCGATGATTGTTCATTGAGTGTGACGTCATCTTTTTCAAGTAGATAAGCCTACTATGTTGATAGCCCGTTCGATACATTGTGATTCATAAAGACCGTTGCAAACATCAATGTTTTGCTTATCACAGATAAGATTGATTAATACCCGTAACAATCCATGTCCTTAACAAAGGGTGCATGCACGTATAGGTTGAGTGTGTGTCTTGCATCGTGTGTTGTGTGCATGCAGGCGTGTGGGTGTTGCGTGCGTGCAAGGGTACGTTTCAGTGTTGCATGCATGGGTGCGTACGTGCATGTGTTCGTGAGTGCATGTGTACGTGTCAGTGTTGCACGCCAGCATGCGTGCGTGTGTACGTGTCAGTGTTGCATGCCTACATGCGTGCGTGTCTTGCGTCCGTGCATGTGTACGTGTGGGGTGAGGCTACACGTCAGTCGACTGACTTCTTCATCTCTTTTCATTAGATTTTCCAGCCGTTGGATACGAAATTAAGGGCCTCCAGTTTTTCATTAAACTCCACCCCCCTGAGCTGCTAGCCACCACCGGCCGAACCGCCAGCCCCCGCCGCCACGGCCGGCCCACCCTCCCCGAAACCACTCCCCATCGCCGGTCCACTGCCGCAAGGGCCATCCCTCTAGCCCCCCCCCCCTGCCGAGCTTTTTCTCCGGGGATCCTGTCACATCCCTAGTTCTGGTATGACCTAGGCTAGCCCTTCATGCTTGCATCATGTTTAAACTCCATTTAAATTTGAAATGGGGATTTGTGAAACCCTCAGAATCATTTCTGAAAATAATCCAAATAAAAATTTCTCCAAAAAGGTCCAAGAAAATGTTCATGTCTCTCTCTAAAAATATTGGTGAGAGGTAAAATTCAAACCAATATTTTTAGGAGCTCATAATGTTTATTTTGGCCATTTCGAATTAATGCATAATTATTTGCATTGGATTTATATTTATTATATATTCAATTATACTCCAATAATTCTGATTTTTACTGTGGGGCTTTGGAATAATCCAATTAGTTCCTACAATAAATTTCAGAAGAATATAAAAATGATTTAGTATTTTATTAAATCAGAACAAATGTCAGAAAAATAGAAAAGAAACAGAAAACAGTGAGGAACTTACCTGGGCCACTTACGAGACCGGCCCAGTAGCTTGGCCCAGCTGACTGGCCGACGCCAGTCGTCCCCCTCCTCGCGCCAGAGGGACAGGGCGTGTGGTCACCGCACCACCGCACGCATGCGCGCCAAGGCAGCTCCCTGCGTGCCCTCCCCCTCGATGCCCTGGCCTCGCCAGAAGTGCCCAGCACCGCCCCGGATCTCTCCCTCGCTCTCTCGTTCCTCCCCCCTCCCCTGGTTTCCTCCCTCTCCCTGCGACCGAGTGCTGCCGTCGCCGCAGCTCGTCGCCGTCGTAGCCACCGCCTCCCCCTCACTTCTCCGACCAGCTCAGAAGCTTCGCCGCATCTCCCTCTTCCTCTCCGTCAAGCCACAAGACGCCGGACGCCCTATGGAGCCGCCGTCGCCATCGTCTTCCTCCTCGGACGCCGCCGACTCCGATTCGCCATCTTCAGCGCCTCCCCGAGCCCACTGGCCTGCTCAGCAACTCCGCCATGAGCTCTACTTCGTTTCCCCCTCCTCCCCGTGCTCGTTTTCCCGTCCAGCTAGCTCAACCACCGCGCCCGCGAGCTCCTCGCCGTCGGCCATGGCGCCACCATGGCCAGGGGCCGAGCCAGCCGCACCCGCGTGCGTCACCGTGCTCCTGGTGACGCCAGGAACCCATAGAGCCTCTCCGCTGGCCTCCCCGTTCCCCACGTCCCGCTCTCGCTTGAAGCCCGTGCTCCGGCCGCCGCCACGAGCCTTGCTCTGGCGAGCTGCGAGCACCGCACGGTCTCCCGCGTGTCCCACTGGATGCGCGTGAGCCTGGGCTTCGCGTAGGTGGTCTCCGCCACCCGAATGGTCGTCGGAGCGATGAATCCGAGCCCCTCCGCCGCGTTCGGCCTC
This sequence comes from Triticum monococcum, assembly GCA_034509565.1. Lineage (NCBI taxonomy): Eukaryota > Viridiplantae > Streptophyta > Magnoliopsida > Poales > Poaceae > Triticum > Triticum monococcum. Next base: position 253,562,453 of record CM067843.1, on the reverse strand, counting down.
GCCGGCGGCTAAACGCCGGCGACCGCTGAGCTTTGACCGGCATGGGTTGACCCCCACAGCCCAGTTGACCTCCCCTCTCTCTCACTGACTTGCGGGCCCCGCCCGACTAATTACTACAGTTAGCGTTAATTAACTAACTAGGTTAGCTACCACAGTCACTGACTAGTGGGCCCTGCCCAGTTAGTTAGGACTAACTAATTTAGTTAGTTGACTGGGTCACTGACCAGTGGGACCCACTGGTCAGGTTTGACCTGGTCAGCTCCGTTGACTACTGACGCAGTGCTAACCTCAGGCTGACGCAATAAGTGATTTCTGGATTTATAATAAATCAGGAAATTCCAGAAAATGTTCAAAACTTCAAAAATTCATAGAAATTCAACCGTAGCTCAGATTGAAATAATTTATATATGAAAAATTATCAGAAAAATTCAATCTATCCATCTGTACCATTTTCATGCATGACAAACCAACCTATACTTGCTGTATATATGAAAACACACAAATGGCTTATATAAAGAGCTTACTTTTGAGATGCATTTGAATCTTTGGTTCAAATGGACTTCATGCATATGAATTCTAGTTGCATTAGCTCAAATAACATCACATCTTCATGCCATGTTCATGCATCATATTGTGCATATGATTGTGTATTGATTGCCGACACCGTTCCTTCTCGATAGGTCCTGCTCCGGAGACCGATCTAGAGTACCTGTCAGAGGAGCAGTGCCCCCCTGTTGATCTACCAGGCAAGCAAACCCCCCTTGTTCATTCCGATAAAATCCAACTCTCTCGCTCCTGCTCTCACTTATTGCATTAGACAACAACGATTCAACTGCTACTTTATGCTGCGGTAGTTGAACCCTTTCCTCTGCATGACCTGTCATTGCCACAGTAAATAGTTAAAACCCACTAGCATGTGTAGGAGTTGTTTGAGCCTTGTTGTGTTCCTACCATGCCATGCCTGCTATTGCTTAGATTTGTGTCAGGTCTGATTCATCGGGAATGAATTGGAGTGTTATGATATGTTCTAGTGCCGAGAGTTAAGCATGTGAACACGATTTGGTAAAGGTAGCGGTGAGAGGCCATGTAGGAGTACATGGTGGGTTGTCTCATTGGAACCGTCCTTAAGAACTGAGTTCTGTGTAAGTTGTCCAATGACTAGCTACTACCACACATTGGGCTCCGGGCGCTCCAAGCTCTCTCGACTTATTAATCAACTTGATCTCTGTCCAGGAGTCGCAACTAGTTTCTGGTGTTTTTGGTAGTGCTATTTTTCTACCGAGTGGCACCCGGGAGGGTGGGCTCGGGACAGACTAGGCACAGGTGGCACGGTGTACCAAGTGGCACCCGGATGGTGGGCTTGGGAACCCTGCTCACATCGTTTGGGGCCGTGAGCGACACCCCGGCCGGATCTCCTTGCGGATGGAACCCAAATAGGTGATAGCCCTGGACTAGAGTCTTGCGTGGTTAGTCAGGTCATGGCCGACACCCTCGCCAGGCTTCCGCTTGAAGGTTGCCGAGATACATGACGTGTACATGGCGGTAAGTGGCGAGAGCGTGTGTGATAAAGTACACCCCTGCAGGGTGATCATGATCTATTCGAATAGCCGTGTCCTCGGTTATGGACTTCTTGGATGCTTACGTGGTACATAGACAACTTAAAGTGGATACTCTAAAATGCTCAAGATAAGTGTGAGTGCTATGGATGGCCTCCTCGTAGAGAGACGGGGGTGAATCCATAGTAGTGTATCGATCTGGTGATTAGTGGACTCGTGTGCGCTGCCTCATCTCAAAGAAGTTTCTCGTTGTCGTAGAATAGGATAGCCATTGAGTCAAAGCTGGCTTGCTGCAACTAAACCCCACATTACCTTCTTGATACAAATGCATATATGATAGGATCTGATGTAAGTCTTGCTGAGTACCTTTGTACTCACGTTTGCTTTATTTATGTTTTGCAGATTAGACATCTGTCTTACTAGTAGTTCCGCTTGGACTTCGACGAGTAGCTTGTTACCTCAGCTACGATCTTGTACCTTGGAGGGACCTGTAGATAGTCAGGCTTCTCGGCCTTTTTCTTTTGTAGTTGTCTGTACTCAGACATGTAATGCTTCCGCTTGTTGCTTGTATGCTCTGAATGATGGGTCATGTGACCCTTGCTTGTATTTAATGCTATGTGGCTCTTTTGGGCCTTTATCTATATGAGTATGCATTATGTTGCGGTGCCATGTTGTACATCACATACTTGCACGTTATGCGTACGTGTAACGTGTATTGCTATGTGTGGGATCCGACAATCTAGTTGTTTATCCTTGGCAGCCTATCATATGGGGAAATGTAGTCTAGTGCTTTCTGAGTGACAGTAGTCCGCTACAGCCCGGTCCACCGTAGTCCTGCTAGCCCAGCACTACTGCTTGGAACACTTGACTGGCCGGCATGTGTTTCACTTCGTTCCTGTGTCTGTCCCTTCGAGGAAATGTCACGCGGTGACATCTGGAGTCCTGTTAGCCCAGTGCTACAGCCCGGATTCACACGTTGATGACCGACATGCTCGATGTGATTCATGTATGTCTGTCCTCATGAGTTAGTGCTGCTTTGGGTTCACGACTAGCCATGTCGGCCCGGGTTCTCTGTCATATGGATGCTAGCGACACTATCATATACGTGAGCCGAAAGGCGCAAACGGTCCCGGGCCATGGTAAGGCGACACCCGTGGGGATACCGTGCGTGAGGCCGCAAAGTGATATGAGGTGTTACATGCTAGATCGGTGTGACTTAGAATCGGGGTCCTGACAGCTTTGGTATTAGAGCCTGACTGCCTGTAGGATTTCCAAGCCAACCTGGTCGAAGTTGAGTCTAGAAATTCTTTAGCTATATAGGGGAATTGATTGTGGAAGGGAACGTAAGGCTCTTTTACTCCTTATACCTCATGCCTTCTGATCTGAGTCATCCTATCTTTCCTACGGGGTTAAGGAACTAGGCTTCCTCTTCTGTCTATCAGGATCACGTGTTACTACTCCATAGTCTCTAAGTTTTGGTTGATCTGAGTCATATCCCAGTTTGAGTACCTCCAGTGTAGCCTGTTTAGTAATATCTCAGAACCTTGAGTAATGATGTTAAGTAAGGTGGTACCCCGTCTTTTGCAGAATGTCTCATTTTGAGCATTTTACTGCCGTTATGCTGCCGGATTTGTCCTAGAAGTTCAAGAGATAGTATTTCTCTCGTTCTATAATCTACATCCTTATGGTGATGCTGAATCCATCCTTGTTTCCTTGGTTGGTTCTTTAGGATGTCGTCAGTTAACCGAAGTTCTGTTGCTCGTATCCGGATCCACGGAGATGGTAGGGATGAGGATCCTCCCGACCAGTCTTCATTGGCAGAGTTCATGTTAGAGGTTGAGAGGAACAAGCGTGAGTCTAACCGCTTGCTAGCACATATTGAGGAGAACACCTCCCATCAGCACAAAGAGTTTGTGTCCATCCATGACTTCATCGGTCTGAAACCACCTACCTTCCATCATTCCATTGAACCACTCGATGCAGATGACTGGCTCCGTAGTATCACACACAAACTGCGTTCCATGAACGTGGCTGAAGGAGACAAGGTCACCTATGCTGCATATCATCTGGAAGGTCCTGCTAGTCTTTGGTGGCAGAACTATGAGGCTATGCTTCCAGCTGGCCAGTTACCTACCTGGAGAGATTTCACTGAAGCCTTTCGCGAGCATCACATTCCTCTAGCTCTCATTGACTGCAAAAGAGAAGAGTTCTGTAGTTTCACCCAGGGTAAGATGGCTGTTGATACTTACAGTAGAGAATTTGAGAACCTTGCCCGCTATGCTACAGAAGAAGTGTCCACAGACGCCAAGAAGCGGGCTAGGTTCCGGAAGGGTCTCAACCCCAAGTTGCGTCGAGATCTCCACTTGCACCATTGCAATACATTCCAGGCTCTTGTGAACAAGGCCATTAATGCAGAGACAGCTCAGCTCACTTACGAGGAGTCTCGTAAGCACACCCGTGATTTGGTTTCTTCCTCCGGTTCTACTTCACAGAAGCGCCGGTTTTGGGTTCCGAACTCCGCTCTTCCACCCGGTTACTCACCGAGGCCCTCTTATGTGGCACCTCACCCAGTTCAGTTACATGCTCCACCCAGGCCTACTGGTAGACTGCTTGTCAAAGCGGGTCCACGTCCTACCTCAGGGACTTGTTTCACATGCGGAGAGCTAGGACACTATGCACGTGACTGCTCTCAAACCAACTATGCTCCACCCCAGCCTGAGAAGTCTGTTGGTCGTGGTAAGCCATCACGAAGATGATCAGTGTCAAGTCAGCTCCCACTGAATGTGGATGTGTGCATCACGTCTCAGCTAAAGACACTCATGATGATCCGGATGTTGTTCTTGGTACCCTCCTTGTCAATTGCCATCCAGCTTCGGTTCTATTCGATACCGGAGCATCTCATTCCTTCATTTCCGAAAGTTATGCCAGCTTGCACAACATATCCTTTTGTGATATGCCAACTCCACTAGTAATTCAAACTCCTGGATCCAAATGGCAAACTTCTAGTGTAAGCCATGGTAATGAAAGCCTTGTTGACAGACTTGTATTCCTTGCATCACTTATAGCCCTCAAGTCTACAGATATTAACATCATCTTGGGTATGGACTGGATGAAAGCTCATTATGCCAAGATTGATTGTTACACTAGGTCTGTTTAGCTTACACACCCCTCTGGCAAGATAGTCACTGTCTCCACCAAAATTGCAAGGCGTCAACTATATTCTCTAAATGCAAGCCCTCTTCCAGACCTTGAAGATATCCCGGTAGTCCGTGACTTTCCGGATGTTTTTCCAGAGGAACTGCCAGGTATTCCACCTGACAGAGATGTAGAATTTGTCATAAATCTTATCCCAGGAGCCGCTCCAATCTCTAGGAGACCTTACAAGATGGCACCCTTAGAGTTAGCTGAGCTTAAGAAACAACTCGATGAATCCTTGCAAAAGGGTTTCATACGTCCTAGTTCTTCTCCCTGGGCTTGCCCCGTTCTCTTTGTCAAGAAGAAGGATGGTACGGACCGGATGGTTGTAGATTATCGTCCCTTAATTTGGTCACTATAAAGAACAAGTATCCGCTCCCCAGGATCAACGACCTGTATGATCAGCTCGCTGGATCCTCAGTCTTTTCCAAGATGGATTTGAGGTTAGGCTACCACCAAATCAAGATCAGAAATGGGGACATTCCTAAGACAGCTTTTGTCACTCGTTATGGTCAGTACGAGTACACTGTCATGTCCTTTGGTCTAACCAACGCTCCAGCTACTTTCTCCCGCTTGATGAACTCGATCTTCATGGAGTACTTAGATAAGTTCATCGTGGTTTACCTCGATGATATTCTTATTTACTCGAAGAACGAGGAAGATCATGCTGAACATCTTAGACTTGTGCTAGAAAAACTCAGAGAGCACCGCCTTTATGCCAAGTTCTCCAAGTGCGAGTTTTGGTTGCCAGAAGTGACCTATCTCGGCCACATAATCTCTGGTAAGGGCATTGCTGTCAATCCCGAAAGAGTTCAGGCCGTTCTTGATTGGACTCCGCCTGAAACAGTTAAGCAAGTTAGGAGTTTCCTTGGTCTAGCCAGTTATTGTCGCCGATTCGTTGAGAACTTCTCCAAAGTGACCAAACCTCTCACGGAACTTCTCAAGAAAGATAAAAAAGTTTGAGTGGTCCCCACAGTGTGAGCACAGTTTTCAGGAACTGAAAAGATGTCTGACTTCTGCTCCCATACTTGTGCCACCGGACTTCACTAAGGACTTTGTTATCTATTGTGATGCCTCACGACAGGGACTAGGTTGCATTCTTATGCAAGATCGCCATGTGATTGCCTATGCATCTCGACAGTTACATCCACATGAGGAGAATTATCCTACACATGATCTAGAGCTTGCAGCCGTAGTCTATGCACTTAAGACCTGGCGACATTACCTTCTTGGTAAACGTTGCGATATTTACACCGATCACCAGAGTCTCAAGTATATCTTCACCCAACTAGATTTGAACCTTAGGCAAAGACGTTGGTTGGAGTTGATCTCAAATTACGACTTAGGGATTACCTACACCCCAGGCAAGGGGAATGTCATGGCTGATGCGCTAAGTCGTAAGTCCTATTGCAACAATCTCATGTTGCAGCAGGGCCAACCACTTCTTCATGAGGAATTATGCAAACTTAACCTTCACCTTGCTCCTCACGGATTCCTTTCTACCTTGGTGGCGAAACCTACTCTTGTGGACCAAATCATCTCTGCTCAGAAGCAGGATACAGGAATTTCCCGGATCAAGAGAAACATTAACAAGGGAGTTGGTGGTAGTTTCTCTATAGATGATCGTGGTGTTGTTCTCTTTGAGAGTCGCTGGGTGGTTCCCAAGAATCAACATCTTCGACAGTTAATCCTTAAGGAGGCGCATGAATCTCCTCTCACGATTCATCCCGGTAGTACTAAGATGTATCAGGACCTACGCCAGAGGTTCTGGTGGACTAGGATGAAGAGAGAAATTGCTGAGTTTATTGCTAACTGTGACGTTTGTCGTCGCGTTAAGGCAGAGCATCAAAGGCCTGCTGGCACCCTTCAACCTTTAGCTATTCCTGAATGGAAATGGGAAAAAGTTGGTATGGACTTCATCACCGGCTTTCCCAGGACCAAGAATGGGAATAATGCTATCTTCGTAGTCATTGATCGTCTTTCCAAAGTGGCTCACTTCCTACCTGTTCGAGAGAGTATCACTGCTAGTCAGCTCGCTGACTTATATAATTCTCGAATAGTGTCACTTCATCGTGTTCCACTAGAGATCAATTCAGACCGTGGTAGTCTTTTCACTTCTCATTTCTGGGAGAGTTTCCAAACTTCTATGGACACCCATCTTTCCTTCAGTACCGCTTTCCACCCTCAATCAAGTGGTCAGGTGGAAAGGGTCAACCAAATTCTCGAAGACATGCTTAGAGCTTGTGTTATCTCATTCGGTATGGATTGGGAGAAGTGCCTTCCTTTTGCCGAGTTTGCTTATAACAATAGCTACCAATCCAGTCTCAAGAAAGATCCTTTTGAGATTCTGTATGGACGAAGATGTCGAACACCTTTGAACTGGTCAGAAACTGGTGAAAGACAATTCTTTGGACCGGATATGATCCAGGAGGCAGAAGAGCAAGTTCGCATCATTCGTGAGAATTTGAAAACAGCCCAATCACGTCAAAAGAACCAGTATGACCGTCGTCATAAGGAAGTGGCTTATGAAGTTAGCGATAAAGCTTACCTTCGGGTTACCCCTTTGAAGGGTACCCATCGATTCGGTATCAAGGGCAAGTTGGCTCCTCGTTACATTGGTCCCTTTCGCATACTCGCTAAACGAGGAGAGGTTGCCTACCAGTTGGAACTACCACCACATCTTTTTCGAGTTCATGATATCTTCCACGTCTCTCAACTCAGGCGTTGCTTCTCGGATCCCATCCGCGGAGTGGACCACGAAACGCTTGATCTCCAAGATAACCTCACATATCGAGAGTACCCTGTTCGCATCCTTGATCAAGCAGAGCGTGTCACCCGACGTCATAACATCAAGTTTCTCAAGGTTCAGTGGTCTCATCATTCTGAGAGAGAAGCTACTTGGGAGCGTGAAGATCGTCTTCGACTGGAGTACCCCGCTTTCTTTCCGCCAACCCCTGAATCTCGGGACGAGATTTCTTCGAGTGGGGGCGAGTTGTCACATCCCTAGTTCTGGTATGACCTAGGCTAGCCCTTCATGCTTGCATCATGTTTAAACTCCATTTAAATTTGAAATGGGGATTTGTGAAACCCTTAGAATCATTTCTGAAAATAATCCAGATAAAAATTTCTCCAAAAAGGTCCAAGAAAATGTTCATGTCTCTCTCTGAAAATATTGGTGAGAGGTAAAATTCAAACCAATATTTTTAGGAGCTCATAAATATTTATTTTGGCCATTTGGAATTAATGCATAATTATTTGCATTGGATTTATATTTATTATATATTCAAATATACTCCAATAATTCTGATTTTTACTGTGGGGCTTTGGAATAATCCAATTAGTTCCTACAATAAATTTCAGAAGAATATAAAAATGATTTAGTATTTTATTAAATCAGAACAAATGTCAGAAAAATAGAAAAGAAACAGAAAACAGTGAGGAACTTACCTGGGCCACTTACCAGACCGGCCTAGTAGCTCGGCCCAGCTGACTGGCCGACCCCAGTCGTCCCCCTCCTCGCGCCAGAGGGATAGGGCGCGTGGTCGCCGCACCACCGCGCGCATGCGCGCCACGGCAGCTGCCTGCGTGCCCTCCCCCTCGACGCCCTGGCCTCGCCAGAAGCGCCCAGCACCGCCCCGGATCTCTCCCTCGCTCTCTCGTTCCTCCCCCTCCCCTGGTTTCCTCCCTCTCCCAGCGACCGAGCACTGCGGTCGCTGCAGCTCGTCGCCATCGTAGCCACCGCCTCCCCCTCGCTTCTCCGACCAGCTCAAAAGCTTCGCCGCATCTCCCTCTTCCTCTCCGTCAAGCCACAAGACATCAGACGCCCTGTGGAGCCGCCATCGTCTTCCTCCTCGGACGCCGCCGACCGCCGACTACGATTCGCCATCTTCAGCGCCTCCCCGAGCCCACTGGCCTGCTCAGCAACTCCGCCGTGAGCTCTACTTTGTTTCCCCCTCCTCCCCGTGCTCGTTTGCCCGTCCAGCTAGCTCAACCACCGCACCCGCGAGCTCCTCGCCGCCGGCCATGGCGCCACCATGGCCAGGCGCCGAGCCAGCCGCACCCGCGCGCGTCACCGTGCTCCTGGTGATGCCAGGAACCCGTAGAGCTTCTCCGCTGGCCTCCCTGTGCCCCACAGCCCACTCTCGCTTGAAGCCCGTGCTCCGGCCGCCGCCACGAGCCTCGCTCCGGCGAGCTCCGACCACCCCACAGTCTCCCGCGTGTCCCACTGGATGTGCGCGAGCCTGGGCTTCGCGTAGGTGGTCTACGCCGCCCGAATGGTCGCCAGAGCGACGAATCCGAGCCCCTCCGCCGACTTCGGCCTTGCCGGCGGCTAAACGCCGGCGACCGCTGAACTTTGACCGGCGTGGGTTGACCCCCACAGCCCAGTTGACCTTCCCCTCTCTCTCACTGACTTGCGGGCCCCGCCTGACTAATTACTATAGTTAGCGTTAATTAACTAACTAGGTTAGCTACCACAGTCACTGACTAGTAGGCCCTGCCCAGTTAGTTAGGACTAACTAATTTAGTTAGTTGACTGGGTCACTGACCATTGGGACCCACTGGTCAGGTTTGACCTGGTCAGCTCCGTTGACTACTGATGCAGTGCTGACCTCAGGCTGACGCAATAAGTGATTTATGGAATTATAATAAATCAGGAAATTCTAGAAAATGTTCAAAACTTCAAAAAATCATAGAAATTCAACCGTAGCTCAGATTGAAATAATTTATATATGAAAAATTATCAGAAAAATTCAATCTATCCATCTGTACCATTTTCATGCATGAAAAACCAACCTATACTCGCTGTATATATGAAAACACACAAATGGCTTATATAAAGAGCTTACTTTGGAGATGCATTTGAATCTTTGGCTCAAATGGACTTCATGCATATGAATGCTAGTTGCATTAGCTCAGATAACATCACATCTTCATGCCATCTTCATGCATCATATTGTTGCATATGATTGTGTATTGATTGCCGACACCATTCCTTCTCGATAGGTCCTGCTCCGGAGACCGATCCAGAGTACCTGTCAGAGGAGCAGTGCCCCCATGTTGATCTACCAGGCAAGCAAACCCCCCTTGTTCATTCCGATAAAATCCTACTCTCTCGCTCCTGCTCTCACTTATTGCATTAGGACAACAACGATTCAACTGCTACTTTATGCTGCGGTAGTTGAACCCTTTCCTCTGCATGACCTGTCATTGCCACAGTAAATAGTTAAAACCCACTAGCATGTGTAGGAGTTGTTTGAGCCTTGTTGTGTTCCTACCATGCCATGCCTGCTATTGCTTAGAGTTGTGTCAGGTCTGATTCATCGGGAATGAATTGGAGTGTTATGATATGTTCTAGTGCCGAGAGTTAAGCGTGTGAACACGATTTGGTAAAGGTAGCGGTGAGAGGCCATGTAGGAGTACATGGTGGGTTGTCTCATTGGGACCGTCCTTAAGCACTGAGTTCTGTGTAAGTTGTCCAATGACTAGCTACTACCACACATTGGGCTCCGGGCGCTCCAAGCTCTCTCGACTTATTAATTAACTTGATCTCTGTCCAGGAGTCGCAACTAGTTTCTGGTGTTTGTACGTAGTGCTATTTTTCTACCGAGTGGCACCCGGCAGGGTGGGCTCGGGACAGACTAGGCACAGGTGGCACGGTGTACCAAGTGGCACCCGGATGGTGGGCTTGGGAACCCTGCTCACATCGTTTGGGGCCGTGAGCGACACCCCGGCCGGATCTCCTTGCAGATGGAACCCAAATAGGTGATAGCCCTGGACTAGAGTCTTGCGTGGTTAGTCAGGTCGTGGCCGACACCCTCGCCAGGCTTCCGCTTGAAGGTTGCCGAGATACATGACGTGTACATGGCGGTAAGTGGCGAGAGCGTGTGTGATGAAGTACACCCCTGCAGGGTTATCATGATCTATTCGAATAGCCATGTCCTCGGTTATGGACTTCTTGGATGCTTACGTGGTACATAGACAACTTAAAGTGGATACTCTAAAATGCTCAAGATAAGTGTGAGTGCTATGGATGGCCTCCTCGTAGAGAGACGGGGATGAATCCATAGTAGTGTATCGATGTGGTGATTACTGGACTCGTGTGCGCTGCCTCATCTCAAAGAAGTTTCTCATTGTCGTAGAACAGGATAGCCACTGAGTCAAAGCTGGCTTGCTGCAACTAAACCCCACATTACCTTCTTGGTACAAATGCATATATGATAGGATCTGATGTAAGTCTTGCTGAGTACCTTTGTACTCACGTTTGCTTTATTTATGTTTTGCAGATGAGACATCTGTCTTACTAGTAGTTCGGCTTGGACTTCGACGAGTAGCTTGTTACCTCAGCTATGATCTTGTACCTTGGAGGGACTTGTAGATAGTCAGGCTTCTCGGCCTTTTTCTTTTGTAGTTGTCTGTACTCAGACATGTAATGCTTCCGCTTGTTGCTTGTATTCTCTGAATGATGGGTCATGTGACCCTTGCTTGTATTTAATGCTATGCGGCTCTTTTGGGCCTTTATCTATATGAGTATGCGTTATGTTGTGATGCCATGTTGTACAACACATACTTGCATGTTATGCATACGTGTAACGTGTATTGCTATGTGTGGGATCCGACAATCTAGTTGTTTATCCTTGGCAGCCTATCATATGGGGAAATGTAGTCTAGTGCTTTCTGAGCGATAGTAGTCTGCTACAGCCCGATCCACCGGAGTCCTGCTAGCCCAGCACTACTGCTTGGAACACTTGACTGGCCGGCATGTGTTTCACTTCGTTCCTGTGTCTGTCCCCTCGGGGAAATGTCACGCTGTGACATCTGGAGTCCTGTTAGCCCAGTGCTACAGCCCGGATTCACACGTTGATGACCGACATGCTCGATGTGATTCATGTATGCCTGTCCTCATGAGTTAGTGCCGCTTTGGGTTCACGACTAGCCATGTCGGCCCGGGTTCTCTGTCATATGGATGCTAGCGACACTATCATATACGTGAGCCAAAAGGCGCAAACGGTCCCGGGCCATGGTAAGGCGACACGCGTGGGGATACCGTGCGTGAGGCCGCAAAGTGATATGAGGTGTTACATGCTAGATCGGTGTGACTTAGAATCGGGGTCCTGACAGATCCCCACCCTATCGCCCAATGAACGCCTCCCAACCGCCGTTGACTGCCAACCAGAGGTCTCATGATGTCGTATTTCGGGTTCCGGCAGACCCTTAAGGTTCGAACTCTGGTGTGCGCACGGAGATCTTTCCCCCACCGACTCGCACTTCTATGGCTCGCTAGAAATCTAGGCCAGAAAGAAGAACACTCAAGGGACACGAGGTTTATACTGGTTCGGCCACCGATGTGGTGTAATACCCTACTCCAGTGTGTGGTGTGGTGGATTGCCTCAGGGGCTGATGATGAACAATACAGGGGGAAGAATGGCCTCGCGAGAGGTGTTCTTGAGCTGGTGCGGCGTGTTCTACTTGGTCCGGATCTCTCTCTCTCTCTCTTTCTCTTCTCTCTCTCCTTTCCCTTCTTTTTCTCCCTTCCCTCTTCTTTTTCTCCCCGCTCTCTACTTATGGTGGTTAGTCCTATTTATAGAGGCCCTGGTACTCTTCCCAAAAAATGAGCGGGAAGGGCGCCAACAATTGGCCATTTTGAAGGGGAACATCTAGTACAAGTTATCCTGACCAAAGGTGGTCTTCGGCTGCCAAAAGCACTGGTGATGATGCCGTCTTGGGCTCCACGGTGACCTCCGTCCTGCCGCTCTGCTAGTCTTGGTCTTGTTGCACCGGAATAGTAACCTTTGCCCGATGCCTTGGCCTGTGCTTGCTCCCTTTGCACCGAAGGGGAAACAAGGACACTGCGCCGGCCAGCACGCGCCTGGCGCCCGCCTAATCTCGATCGTCATGGCTTGCGTCACAGGATCCTCGCGAGGCACCCCTGCCTTGATCTCTCCGCCTCCTCATGAGCCTGCCTGATGAGGCTGCTCCTGAGGAAGCCTCCTGTCGTCCGCCCTGCAAGGCTTGGCCCCTTGCGAGGGTCTTGAGCTTGAGCTGATGAAGCTGGGCCACACTGGGCCCCACTTGAGCCACGCTGCAGGCCGTAGGCAGGCAAGTCTGGGGACCCCCGTTCCCAGAACGCCGACAGTGGCCCCCGGGCCCAAGGCGCGCCCGGGCTTGGCTTAGCAGAGAAGCGAAGGGGCAAACGCGAAGCGCCGCGGGCCCCAATAGCCTGCGGCCTTGGGCGCCGCGTGGTGATTGATTGGACGTGGGCGTCTGCGCTTCCCCATGACGCCTCGGCAACCGTCCATCTGACAAAGAGGTGCCCGAGACAGGCTTACTTGCTTTGTTCTTGTTCGCCTTGCCCCAGATCCCCTTTCTCGCTCTTCTCCTTCCTGCTCCCGAAATCCTCCAGATCTGTCTCAATCCTTCCCATCCGGCACGCCATGGTGCCTCGCAAGTCCCCAACCGAGGCCTGGTACTCGCCGGCTCTGGATCCCCCGAACTTGTTGGAGAAGAACCTTGCCCTCACGCGCCTGATGACAGTCGCGCAGGGCAGCAAGGGGACGACTGTGCTCAAGGCCGGCTCCGACCAGCCTGAGGGCAAGGGGAGCACCTTCTATCCTTTCTTTGTGAGCGCCATCATCGCCGGTCTGGTGCCTCCTTTCTCCGAGTTCTTCTTTGCTGTTCTCCGCCAATACAACTTGCAAGCTCTGCATCTCCACCCCAAGTCTGTTCTTCTCCTGGCGATTTTCGCTTACTATTGCGAGGCTCATGTTGGGGTGAAACCCTCGGTGGCCTTGTTGCGCCACTATTTTTCCCTCCGGGTTTCTCATGCCCATGTCTCCGCATGCGCGAGCTTTATCGCATGCTCCAACTCCAATGCTATCTCGAAGCCTGGGAAGAGAATCGAAGGCTTCCGGAGCAAGTGGGTCATGGTGGACGTCGGGCGCCTCCACCCCCGACTGGTGTTGCCTACGGGGCAGCCCAAGGCTGTTGACGCGTGGTCCCGCGCGGAGCTCGTCGACCCCCTTGCGAAGGCGGTGCTGAAGAGGATGAAGGCGGACCTGAGGCCAGGCAACTTGGGGGCGGCGAAGCTGACCGGGGCTACACTCCTGAGGGAGTTCTTGGAGCACCAGGTGGCTCCACTCCAGGAGCACTCGCTCCCATTGTGTAGGCTTGGGGAAGCAGATGCCGCCCTGCGCCTAAGCTTCGAGGCTCTAACCGACGAGGATCTGGTCGCAGCCCTCCACTCCTTGGTTGGGGGAGACGTGGCGAGCCCGATGGGCGCCCCCGTCCCCCTGTTCCTTCGTGACGACTGGGAGCAGGTGGTGAACTCCATGCCCACCTTCAATGGTGAGGGGCTGGTGCATGCGAAAGCTTCCGAGGATCCGGCGGCGCTGGCGATGGTGGACGTGTCCTCCGGCAGCTCCAGCGGGAGTGAGAGGGAAGAAGAGGCGGAGGAGGAAGAGTCTAACTCTGAGGCGACTGGTGAGGAGTCGGGGGAGTCCTTCCCTCGGTGCAGGTCCCGGGCCCTCCGCTCCATGCCAGACGACGACGAGGCTGGCACCAGGCGAGGAGGGGAGGACTCCCCCTTGCTCACAAGGAAGGGCAGGTCAGGCCGGTTCTCCCAGGGTCTGCTCTGGTCCCCGGGCAGTCTAAGGCCAGCTCCAGCCCTCCTGACGTGCCTTCTGCTTCCGGGCTCCCAAGGCTGACCCCAGCTGCAGGCTCTTGGGCTTCAAGTTTGGCCGGAAGCTGCTTGAGTCCGTGAACGACGACTAGTAAGTGCTCGATTTGTGCTTCGCTTGGTTTCTGCCACCGAGGCTTGACGTCTGCATTCTTTTGCCAGGCCGGCACCTGCAGCGAAGAGGTTGAGAGGGGCTTCTGCGGCCCTGCTTGGGGCGAGTCCATCTGCCGGGGTGGCGCCTTCATCTGCTGGGGAAGGAGGCGGCAAGGCTCGCGCCTCCCCTGCCCGATCATCTTCGCGAGGCCAACCGGGACGCTTCGGCGAGGAGTCAGCCCTCGTGGCCCTGCTAACCCTGGAGGCGGCCGCGCTCGATGCTACAGCTGGGGTAGCCAAGGCCCAGGGGGTTCCTTCCTGCTAAGCTGTGATCACGCTGTCGTCCTCTCCGCCCGCTCCACTGGTTCCCATCTCTTCTGATCCCTCTGCCGCCGTCCTGGACCGGGTCACCAACGAACTGAGCCAGCTGCGGGAGAATCTTCTGAGCATAGACCCTCACCTAGTGGCCGGGCACCTGGAGCCAGCTTCTGGCTGGGCCTGTTCTGCCGCCTCCGTCCGAGCTGCGCTGAGCCAGGCCATGTCAGCCTCCGATGGGGAGAAGCAGGCCGCCAGCCAAGCCAAGGCCGCTCGTGACGCTGCCCTGGGCGACACCGCCTTGGGCGACGCCGCAGCTGCCCAGGGTCGCTGCAAGGCGCTGGAGGCCGAGCTGTAAGGCCTGCGCGACGAGCTCGCCAAGGAGGTCCGCGGCCGCCAGGAGAAGGAGAAGGAGATGAAGGCTTGGGAGGCTGCCGTCAAGGACCGGGGCGCCAAGCTTGATGACCGCTGCAGGCGGTTGGAGACGTTGGAGCGGTCGTTGAAGGCGGAGAGGACCAAGCTAGATGCCAAGGTGAAGGTGCTGGCCGAGGATCGGGTGGCCTTCGTGCAGCTAGAGAAGAAAGCTTGCGCCGTGCTAAAGACACTTTACGAAGGCGGCTTGGAGGAGCCATTGGCTGGTGCGGAGGACAGCCCCGCCGAGCTGCTTCCCTTCCTGGTCCGTGCGCTTGAAGATGTCGCAGACGGCCTCGGCCCCACGACCAAGGCCGAGGCGCGTGCCCTGTCTTCTGCAGCGCTGACGCATGTCCTCAGCCACATCTACCTGCACGACCCCAACGTCGATTTCGACAGCCTGCTGGAACCCGTGAGCGGCGACAAGCCGCTAAGGCCGTGAAAGGCCGAGCCGAGGCTTTGCTGGGGAGGTTCCGCGCCTTCAGTACCTTGCCCGGGCGCGGTGCCGCCAGCTCCGCGGCCTCAGGAGGCGGAGTCGCCCAGCGTGACTCCACCACAGGCGGTGGCGCCACTCGAGAGTGATCCCTTCATGGCTTCTGTCCTGTTTTTACTCCTGCAACATGCAACATGCCTCGCGGAGGCGTTTAAACTTGTGTTTGGCGTCGTGAAACAATCTATGGCTTGTAATATTTGCTTTAAATTCCATGGAATTTTCATTTTTCCCTCCTATTTGCTTGCGCTCTACGTCGGTAGGGCCTGGCCCCGCACATACCTCAACCACCGTTAGCCCCGACCGGAAGCCAGGACGGGACTAAGGAGTGAGGGTCTACGTGGCAAGTTAGGCTCCTGAGTCGCGATGCTCAGGAGTCCCCCTTGACGCGCGAGCAACAAGTAGGGAAGGGAGGAGCAAATGAGTGGATTGGTCATTCTGCATCGGCAGGGCCCGGGCCCGCGCATACCTCAACCGCCATTAGCCCCGACCGGAAACCAGGACGGGACTAAGGAGTGAGGGGCTACGTGCCAAGTTAGGCTCCTGAGTCGCGATGCTCAGGAGTCCCCCTTGACGTTCAAACGGGTTTTCATACCTTGGCTCCGCTCGGGCAGGGGGGCGCGACGACCAGGTCTGAGGGACCTAGCTGGGTGGCATGCGCTCGGGCATGGCCCGGGTGTAGCCCCCGTGTCCAGCCCCATCGCGCGGCACTCCCGAGGGGAAGCATTGCGATGGTGCCAGACACTGAGCTCCGGGCTCCCTAAGGTTGGTACGGCCGTGGGCCGCCCTCAGTTGTTTATCACCAGCGAGGAGCATAGCGCTTCTGTAAGTGTACGGGCATAGCCGCTCCTCGGCAGTGTCCTCAGCCAGCGCGGAGCATGGTGCTTCCACCGGTACGTGGGAGGGGGGCTCCCCTTCGGGAGGAGCCCCTGTGGCATGTACAGCCCCGCCCTGACACGTGGCCGGCACGATAGGGCTAGCAGAGGTGTATCTAGGCACTCGTGAGCCAGCGCGGGACTCACGAGGCCCTACCTCGAGGCGGGTTGCGCCTGGCTCTGGGCCTTTATCAATGGTGTGTTCCTGCAGGGTGGTTAGAATGCAAATGCTCTACGTCCTCAGGTCTCGTCCCTCGAGCGAGCTCAACCGCCGTTGGTATGACAGGTCGCGATGCCGTGGGTCAAGGCCAGGGGGTGAGGGCTGGAGAGCCAGTAGGAGCACATGAGTCGTGATGCTCAGGTACCCCCCTTTTAACGTGCAAGCACTTTGCATGAGAGCGGAGAAGTCCGCGATAAGCCTTAGATGATGATCATGGGAACCAGATTAAGCCCGGAGGAGCAAATTCATTTCAAGTAGATGCAGGAAAAGCAAACGCCGCTAGGCTAGGCCGGAGCAGCTTGGGGATGATGCAGCCCGAGGGGCGCCCCCAACAAGGTAGGTAAAGAGCGTAAGCAAAACGGATACATGCTGCAGGGATGGACCCACGCGACCTGGGAACGACGCGGCCCTGTGGGCTCTCCCAGCTAAAAATGGAACTTGAAAGATGTCACCTGATGCCGTTGAAGATGAAGTGATGCCGAAGAAGTGGGCGACGCGGGGTGAAGATGTCGACCCTCACGAGCCCCCAGGCCCAGGAGCCTCGAGAGGCTTCGGGGGCACGGGTAGGTCTTTGAGGGCCATCTCCACCTCCTCCAGGACTGCACAATGCCTGACCTCCTGAGCCTCCAGAATGCTCCTCAGCAGGCGCTGATGAGCGGCGACCGTGTTTGGCAGGCCGAAAGGCATGCGAACGTAGCTGTGAGGTGGACCCTCGCAACGCCCCACGGACGAAGGCCAGAGGCGCTCCTGAGATGCGGCTCGATTGAGCCCTGGCACGTCGATGCAGACCCGCGGCCCACCATCCTCGCCTGGATGTGGGGCCACGGCGGGCAAGCGGCGGCTACCGCGCATGACTCTCGACTCCTATAGCTCCTGGGTGTTTCCTGCGATGAACTCCTGAGGGTTTGGTCTTCCTTGCCTCGTACCTTCCTAAGGGAAACGTGCCTGGAAGCACCCCTCCAAGTGGTGCCCGAGCGCCTCCCTCGTGACCTTGGCAAAGTCGGTGGCTCTCCAAGAAAGAGCCCCCGAGCCCTGCCTGAGGAGGGCGCCGGGCGCGTTTTCCTATGCGACAGAGGGTGGCTCTCCCTGAACGGGCGCGAATCCTGACGCAATGCCTCCAGAGGCGCCTGCCTCCTTGTGGCTTAGGCCAGGCGAATCCTTCTTCTTCTTAAGGGTCTCCTCGGGAAGTCTTCCGCTCCTGTGATCTGGGTCTTCGATTGCTGCGGCTTGGAACGCATGCTCAAGTGAACACACCACATCCCTTTCCTCACAGGGTACGGTGATGACTCCACCGCTTCCTGGCATCTTGAGGACATTGTAGCCATGGTGAGTCACTGCCATGAACTTGGCTAGGGCTAGGTACTCGAGGATGGCATTGTATGGTAGGCGAATGTGGGCGATGTCGAAGTCGATGAGCTCGGTGCGGTAGTTGTTGCGCTGCCCGACGGTGACTGGCAGGCGAACTTGCCCTATCGGAATAGTGGAACAATCAGTGACTCCTGAGAAAGGCTTGGTCGGCTGGAGTTGATCATATGACACTTGGAGATTGTCGAACGTCTCGACGGACAGGACGTTGAGTCCTGCTCCGCCATCAACGAGGGTCCTGGTGACCTGCACATTGCTGATGACTGGGGAGCAAAGCATTGGGAGGACTCCGGCCGTCGCCGCGAACTTGAGCTGATCCGCTGAGCTGAACGTGATGGCGCATGCAGACCACCTGAGAGGGCGCATGGCCTCAAGCTTGGGGAGGATTGCATTCACCTCGCGAGCAAACTGCTTGAAGATGCGCTGTGATGCTGGGGCCTGGGCGCCACCCAAGATGCAAGCAATTGCACGCGGCTCCTGGAAGCCTCCAGCCCCCTCGTCATGATGTTGGTCTTCGTTCCTTCTTGGTGGTGGTGGTAGAGGAGGGAGGCATGCGTTGCCGTGCAGGCGATCCTCACGAGGCTGATCCCTCTAGCCTCCCTCGTGAGGCTAGTCCTGCCAGCGATCCTCGCGAGGTTGGTCACGCCACCCTTGGCGAGGGCCATGGTCTTCCCATCATCCTCCGCCTCTTCCTCCTCCTCGGCCATAGCCCCTGTCGTTGTGCTCGGGGCATCGGCCGATACGCCCATCTCGCACGGCCCTGAGCTCTTGGCATTCGTTGGTGTTGTGGGTGTGGAGGTCGTGGTACACGCAGTATTGGCTGCCCTTGGATGACTCAGGCTGATCCCTGCCTTGCTTGGTGTCTGGTTCCGCTGCGAGCACGGCAGCTCCCTTATGCTTCATGTCCTTGGCCTTGGGCTTTTTCTCTTCTGGGTCAGCAGCCGGGAGCTCGAGGAGGGAGAGGCGCCCTTCCTCAGCCATGGCGCACTTGGTTGCCAAGTTGAACAGCTCCAGGGATGTGCACATGTCTTCATGGATTGCCAGCTCCTCCTTCATCTTGATGTCGTGCACACCATCGGAGAAGGCTGAGATAATGGCTTCCTCAGTCACCCTGGGGATCTTGAGGCGAGCGTTGTTGAAGCGCTGGATGTATTTCTGCAGGGTTTCCCCTGGCTGTTGCTTGATGCGGCACAGGTCGCTTATGGCCGGGGGCCAGTCGCGAGTGCCCTGGAAGTTGGTGATGAAGCGAGTGCGCATCTCGTCCCAGGAGGAGATCATGCTGGGAGCCAGGTTCAGGAGCCAGGTGCAGGCACCATCCTTGAGCGCCATGGGAAACCAGTTTGCCATGACCTTTTTGTCTCCGTTGGCGGCTTTGATGCCCAGCTCGTAGAGCTGCAGGAATTCCGC
This sequence comes from Triticum monococcum, assembly GCA_034509565.1. Lineage (NCBI taxonomy): Eukaryota > Viridiplantae > Streptophyta > Magnoliopsida > Poales > Poaceae > Triticum > Triticum monococcum. Next base: position 253,542,853 of record CM067843.1, on the reverse strand, counting down.
GGGGTCCGCCGTGCCATCATAGCGAGGGGGCAGATCAGGCTTGAACTTGCCTGGCCATATGACGCCGCGTAGCTTGGCGGCAAGTGTCCCCAAGCTTAGACGCTTGAGACTTCTTGAAATATTATCTTGGGGTGCCTTGGGCATCCCCAAGCTTGAGATTTTGTGCCTCCTTAATTCCTCTCATATCACGGTCTCCCTAAATCTCAAAAGCTTCATCCACACAAAATTCAACAAGGACTCGTGAGATAAGTTAGTATAAACCATTGCCAACACCTTATCATACTCTACTGTAGCAAATCACTAAAATTATTATTCAACATTGCATACTAAATGCCTCTGCATGTTTAATAGTCCTATCCTCAAATAGAATCATTAAAGAAGCAAACATATGCAAACAATGCAAACATAACAGCAATCTGCCTAAACAGGATAGTTTGTAAAGAATGCTGCAACATCCATACTTCCCTAACTGGAAAAATTATGAAAGAAAATTCCCATTGTAGTAAATTTATCAGAGCTTAATATGCAAAAGGTTTCAACATTTTATCACATTCTGAATTTTCTAGGGAATTATTGCAAAAGCGGTAAACTTTCTGTTTTCAAACAGCAACATGTACACTTGTAACATAGGCATAGTAAAGGCTATCAATGCCACTTTTATTGAAATAAAAAAATGCAAAACATTGTTCTAAATAACAGCAAGCAAATACTAACAAAATAAATTTACGCTCCAAGCAAAACACATATCATGTGGTGAATAAAAATATAGCTCCAAGTAAAGTTACCGATGGACGAAGACGAAAGAGGGGATGCCTTCTGCGGAAGGCATCCCCAAGCTTAGGCTCTTGGCTATCCTTGAATATTACCTTGGGGTGCCTTGGGCATCCCCAATCTTAGGCTCTTGCCACTCCTTATTCCATAGTCCATCAAATCCTTACCCAAAACTTGAAAACTTCACAACACAAAACTTAACAGAAAACTTGTAAGCTCTGTTAGCGAAATAAAACAAAACACTACTTCAAGGTACTGTAATGAACTAATTCTTTGTTTATATTGGTGTTAAACCTACTGTATTCCAACTTCTCTATGGTTTATAAACTATTTTACTAGCCATAGATTCATCAAAATAAGTAAACAGCACATGAAAAACAGAATCTCTCAAAAACAGAACAGTCTGTAGTAATCTGGATCAAACGTATACTTCTGGGACTCATAAAATTCTAAAATAAATTGCTGGACCTGAGGAATTTATCTACTAATCATCTTCAAAAATAATTAACTAACTATCACTCTCCAAATAAAAATGTCAGCAATTCTCGTGAGCACTAAAGTTTCTGTTTTTCACAGCATGATCAACAAGACTTTCCCCAAGTCTTCCCAAAGGTTCTACTTGGCACAAACACTAATTAAACACATAAAACCACATCTAAACAGATGCTATATGATTTATTTATTACTAAACAGGAACAAAAAGCATGGAACAAAAATAAAATTGGGTTGCCTCCCAACAAGCGCTATCGTTTAACGCCCCTAGCTAGGCATGATAATTTCAATGATGCTCACATAAAGGATAAGAATTGAAACATAAATAGAGCATCATGAAGAATATGACTAGCACATTTAAGTCTAACATGCTTCCTATGCATAGGGATTTTGTGAGCAAACAACTTGTGGGAACAATAATCAACTAGCATAGGAGGGTAAAACAAGCATAACTTCAAAATTTTAAGCACATAGAGAGGAAACTTGATATTATTGCATTTCCTACAAGCATATATTCCTCCCTCATAATAATTTTCAGTAGCATCATGAATGAATTAAAAAATATAACCAGCATCTAAATCATTCTTTTCATGATCTACAAGCATGCAAAATTTACTACTCTGCACATAAGCAAAATTCTTCTCATGAATAGTAGTGGGAGCAAACTCATCAAAATAACTATCATGTGAGTGAAAATTAAGATCAAGATGACAAGTTTCATGGTTATCATCATGCTTTAAAGCATACGTGTCATCACAATAATCGTCATAGATAGGAGGCATGCTTTCATCATAATAAATTTGCTCATCAAAACTTGGGGGACGAAAAATATCATCTTCATCAAACATAGCTTCCCCAAGCTTGTGGCTTTGCATATCATTAGCACCATGGATTTTCAAGGAATTCATACTAACAACATTGCAATCATGATCATAATTCAAATATTTAGTGCCAAACATTTTATGGATTTCTTCTTCTAGCACTTGAGCACAATTATCCTTTCCATCATACTCACGAAAGATATTAAAAAGGTGAAGCGTATGAGACAAACTCAATTCCATTTTTTTATAGTTTTCTTTTATAAACTAAACTAGTGATAAAACAAGGAACTAAAAGACTCGATTGCAAGATCTAAAGATATACCTTCAAGCGCTAACCTCCCGGGCAACGGCGCCAGAAAAGAGCTTGATGTCTACTACACAACCTTCTTCTTGTAGACGTTGTTGGGCCTCCAAGTGCAGAGGTTTGTAGGACAATAGCAATTTTCCCTCAAATGGATGACCTAACGTTTATCAATCCCTAGGAGGCGTAGGATGAAGATGGTCTCTCTCAAGCAACCCTGCAACCAAATAACAAAGAGTCTCTTGTGTCCCCAACACACCCAATACAATGGTAAATTGTATAGGTGCACTAGTTTGGCGAAGAGATGGTGATACAAGTGGTATATGGATGGTAGATAATAGTTTTTTTAATATGAAAATATAAAAACAGCAAGGTAACGAATGATAAAAGTGAGCGTAAACGGTATTGCAATGTGTTGAAACAAGGCCTAGGGTTCATACTTTCGCTAGTGCAAGTTCCCTCAACAATGATAACATAATTGGATCACATAACTATCCCTCAACATGCAACAAAGAGTCACTCCAAAGTCACTAATAGCGGAGAACGAACGAAGAGATTATGGTAGGGTATGAAACCACCTCAAAGTTATTCTTTCCAATCAATCCGTTGGGCCATTCCTATATGTGTCACAAACAGCCCTAGAGTTCGTACTAGAATAACACCTTAAGACACAAATCAATCAAAACCCTCATGTCACCTAGATACTCCAATGTCACCTCAAGTATCCGTGGGTATGATTATACGATATGCATCACACAATCTCAGATTCATCTATTCAACCAACACAAAGGACCTCAAAGAGTGCCCCAAAGTTCTACCAGAGAATCACGACGAAAACGTGTGCCAACCCCTATGCATAGGTTCATGGGCGGAACCCGCAAGTTGGTCACCAAAACATACATCAAGTGAATCACGTGATAGCCCATTGTCACCACAGATATCCACGGCAAGACATACGTCAAGTGTACTCAAGTCTTTAAAGACTCAATCCGATAAGATTACTTCAAGGGGAAAACTCAATTCATTACAAGAGAGAAGAGGGGGAGGAGAAACATAAGATCCAACTATAATAGCAAAGCTCACGATACATCAAGATCGTGCCAAATCAAGAACACGAGAGAGAGAGAGAGAGATCAAACACATAGCTACTGATACATACCCTCAGCCCCGAGGGAGAACTACTCCCTCCTCGTCACGGAGAGCACCGGGATGATGAAGATGGCCACCGGAGAGGGATTGCCCCCTCCGGCAGGGTGCCGGAACGGGTCTAGATTGGTTTTCGGTGGCTACGGAGGCTTCTGGCGGCGGAACTCCTGATCTATTGTGTGTTCTGGAAGTTTTAGGGCATATGGAGTTATATAGGCAGAAGAAGCACGCCAGGGGAGCCACGAGGGCCCATGAGGCAGGGGGCGCGCCCCAGGGGGGTGGGTGCGCCCCTACCCTCATAAGCTCCTCCTTCCTTCCTTAACGTAGGGTCCAATTCCATCGGGTGGCTTTCGTTCCAAAAATAACTTCTCTAGTTGATTTCATTCCGTTTCGACTCCGTCTGATATTCCTTTTCTTCAAAACACTGAAATAGGCATAAAACAGCAAATCTGGGTTGGGCCTCCGGTTAATAGGTTAGTCCCGAAAGTAATATAAAAGTGGATAATAAAGCCCAATATTGCCCAAAACAGTAGATAATATAGCATGGAGCAATCAAAAATTGCAGATACGTTGGAGACGTATCAGCCTTTTCATAGGAATGGGCCACTATTGGGCCGTGCCACATGTCGACGTATCATAGGCGCCTTTTGTCCAGTGAGTGGATGACATCTGTCCCAACGATGAGACGACACGTGTTTCGTCTAGCCAATGATGATTTTACATGTGGAAAATCCCAATTGGTCGGGGCTGTTAACGGGTTATCGGATCCAAAACCCAACCCGATAGCTTAACGATGTTCCGTTACATTGGATGCCACATGTCGGTCACCCTTGACGAAAGCACTTCTATGACGCGCGATTTATCGTCATGGAAGTGGACACTTCCTTGATGATAATTTTGGTAATGTCGTGGAACACTTCTACGACAGAACAGGTATGACTATCTTGATTCTATCATAAATTTGTCATGGATGTACATGCATGACAAAAAATGCGACCTACTGTGACAAACACGTGTCATCACGGAAGTGTATTTTTTTGTAGTGTAGAGTATGACCCACAGGAAATAGAAGCCCTGATTGGAACAGAAAAAAATCCAGGAAGAGAAATATATTGGATTCCAGGAAGGATCTGAGTCATATAACATGTTTTAGGTGCAAAGATTCAGGGCACTACTTCAGCGGTTGCCCAAAAAGGAAGCGGAGGACCCAAGGAGGCTTTGAAATCACAAGGAAACCTCGAGACTTGTGAGAAGTAATATGTTTTGTTGTAACGAAGCAGGGCACTTTGCCAGAGATTGTCCCAAAGAGAAGGAGGCTTGTGCTGAATAGTTGAGTCTGTGAGAAATATAGTAGTAGTAGAGGGAACATTTCTTTTATATGGAGGTGTTGAGTTAAGGTATGTAATGGAAATGCAGCAGATTGTAACAATTTGGGAATCAATAAAGTTAGCATCATGGGTATTGATTTGGGATTCTATGAGTTGTTACGCTATGAAGAAATATTTTGACCATTTTCGAGGATATGATAAATATGGTCTATGGATGAATTTGTGCATTTCAAGGGTGGTAGTACCCTGTGAGGACACTTGACCCCAGGAAAAGATTATGACATTCCAAGTGGACTTCAGACAAAGTAAGCACGGGTTTTATCTCGATATGTGGGATACCCCAATAATATGAAGAGATGAAGTATTATTGGACGTAAAGGAGGTATAATGTTGGTAATATGGAGCAATTGTAACTCCATGATGAGTCTGAGTAATCACGTCTTAGTTTGGTACCAATAGAAGAAAGGGAGACAACAAAATTGGATGGATTTAAGAATGCTAGGAAGCTAGATGTTGAAATAATGGCCAGTTGCCCCGATGATGAGTTCAAGGTTTACAAGTGATGAGATGGGCTATAACCACAGGCCCCAGGACCTGCCAAGAAGCAAGCACACTCTTGCTGAAGGAAAAACCCTAGAAGAAGTTACGTTTATCAACAGACGATCTTATAGGAGTTTACGCAAAACCTGAGAGTTGTGAAGGAACGATAGAGGTTTGTTTGGCTTGCAGAATCAATGGATTTATCCGAACTCAGTTCGTCGACAAGAGAAATTCTGCTATGCTTGTGAGGATGACCGAGTGTTAGAATGCGAGATTCACTAAATCATATACAAGGTAATGATTTGGGTGCGGGATGGATTGATCACCATACCGACTTACTCTTATTATTCGCTTTGCTATATGGGATGGTAAAATCTGAGTGACTTGCCCATAGTAGAGAGACGACGATCAAAACCTTATTTAAACCTTAGAATGGTATGATAATTTCCCCTTGTACAAGGCAGTAGTTGCCAACCGTAGGCCATATGGTAAGATTCAACCCAGACCCATTTCTTGCAGGGACCTAGTTAAATTGTTTGATGACCACCATGAGATATCGATAGTTGTTTAGTATTGGCGCCAGACCTATCAGCTAAGAAGACCCAGTCATAGAATAACCTTGCCAAGATGAAAGGACAAAAGAATTGAGGAAAAGGTTATGCCCCAACGGAAGAGCCCGGAGAAGGAATTATCCTGAAGATGTGAGAGGATCAACACTGTCAAAAATAAGGATGGAGTATATGAGTTTTGGTGAAACCGTAACCATGCTTCTAAGGGTGGTAGCACCCCAGACCCCGGAGACAATCGATGGATTTTGAGAAGACCCCCGAACCTAACCTATTTCTTGCTAGCCTCTCCGAATCTCGAGGACGAGATTCATTTTAAGGGTGGTAGGTTTGTAACATCCCAAAATTCTAAATTTTGGAATGTTATATTAAATAAATAGTTTTGGTTGATTGCTTGATTGTGGTGTGGTTGATTGTGTGAAACTGAGTGAAATTTGAAACTTCTGAAAGTTAAATGAGAGGGAATAAAAGGACTTTCCCAAACTTTCACCTTGCATTTCTGATCTCCCTGAGTTCAAATTCTTTTCAAGTACAAAACCCTAGAGTGAAGATGACCTGACTTCTTCCATTTAAATAATAAATGAAAAGAGTTTTTGAAAATATTTGAATTTCATTTGGAAATATTTCAAATTCAAAAACTTTATGCAACTCAATGATTTTCATGAGAGAAGATAAAATGACTTCTTCAAAACATATGAAATATGAGTTGGAAGTTTAAAAGAATCAAATTGAAAGTCCTTTTGTAGTTATTTTGAAACCCACTTTCCATTTGGAGTTATTTGGTTTTATTCAAATTATTTTTCTCCAAAAATATAATATATGGAAAATAGGGTAAAATGATTCCTTACATTAGAAAATTGGAAAGAAATAGATTTGAAATCATTTTTGGTATTTTCTAATGATTTTTATTGGGTTTTAAATGAACCAGTAGCACTCTTTGTTTTATTTAATTTTTGTGGATTTTATTTGACGTTAGAAAAATGTTCAGGTTGTAAGAAATCTTTTTCTGAAAATTTTGATATATAATGTGCCTATATTATATTTTTGTTTATTTCTTTTTACTTTTATTCTTTTGTCTGTAATTTTATTTCAAAAAAACTCTCGCGTCGACCGACTAGGCCGCGGCCCAGCCAGCCAGCCGGCCCACCCGCGCCGCCCCCGACCCCGGGAGGTCTCCGCCTCTAGCACGCCGGGGCTCCCGTGGCCGTCTCAGACACCCGCCGCCGCCTTGCCCCTCACCCACGCCTCCCGAGGCAGAGGCCCCTTTATAAGGAGCCGGACCCCCTCTCCCTCCTCGCATCCCGCAGCCCCGCCGCCAGCGCCGTTGCTCACCGCTGCACACCGCTGCCGCATCCACCACTGCCAGCGCTGAAGCCGCCGCCTTACCCTGCCGCCGCGTGGAGCCGTCGCCGAAGCCGCCGCGCCGAACCCCGCTGTCGAGGCCGAAGCCACCCCGCCATCGTCGCCAAGCTCGCCGCCGCACCGGAGTCCACCGTTGCCGCCGCCGGACGCCACCGCCAGACCCGATCCGCCCCGACCCGGTACAAACCACCCGGTTCACCGGTTTTATCTAGGGTTTAGGTTTTTTTGGTTTTCTATTGAAAAAACCTGGTTTTCTTATTAACCTAGTTAATTAGTGAACGCTCGCTGTTTATCTCTTTGTAGTGAACAGATTTGTTCGTTAGCGTTCGGTAGAATTTTTTTTCTTTTTAATTTCTGCCAGGGACCTATCCGTAGTTTTATATTTAAAGATTAGCCCCTGGTTTTCAAACGGTCACAACTTTTTGCTCGCTGGTCCAAATCAAACGAAACCAACGCCCACTTCTTCGTTATGATCCCCTTTATCCAGATAACCAACTTGAACATGTTTTTCAAAATTTAAAATTTGTTTTCAAACATATTTGAATTCAAGCTTTTTTTGTTCATAACTTGAGTTTTATAACTCCGATTTAATTGATTCTTTTTGCAAATCGAAGCCCTTGACCTAAACTTCCTGATAAGGCCAAATTCACTCAATTTTGGTATTGTTATAAACTGTTTTCTGTTGCAAGAGTTAATTTCTTGTTTTCGAAGTTTTCCCAGATCTTTTCTTCGATTCTTTTGCATGATTGCTTATGCGTGGTTACTATTGCTTGCTTACGATAGATTGATCGGAGTGTGACGAGTAGAACTATTAGGAGTTATGAGTGTGAATCATCTTCATCAATAGTACAAGACAAGTTAACACTTTGATCATATCCCTTATTACCCAAGTTTTTTATGCATTAGTTTCAACCCTCATGTGGGTTTTGGGAAGTAGTTGATGAGGTAGGAACCTATTGCCTTTTATTCAAACCCTGGGAGTTGCTACATTATGCTTATACTGCTATGCTATGTTCATAGACGTGGCTTGGTTTGTGAGATTCATGAAAGATGTGAGAGTTATTTATATCTAAGGGTTAACTTAAGGTGGCTACTTTAATACACATCTGGGTGGATTGGTTGGGGCACCCTGGGGATACCAGTGGCTTGCCCGGACACCTAGGGAATCCAGTGTTATCCTAGGAGATCCCGGGGTATCTGTGTGATCATCCTATTGGAATGCCACCCAGGCTTAAAGGGATTATAATGTTATTCATGCTAGAAACTTCCGTGTGCAGCCACATGCCATTATGGGCTCTGGCATAGTTGAGTAAGTTGTGGGAATCCTTTCCATGATGGGCTAGAAGATGTAGGGGATTGTAGGTGTACCGGCCTATCTATCGGTTAAGGGGACCTCTTCGGAAAGACTGTGTCTCGGTCATCCGTTTCTCAAACACCAAGTGCAAGAAATACAACGGAGGAGATCGAGTCTTGTGGGGAAAAGTGCGCAAACCTCTGCAGAGTGTACAAACTAATCATGATTTGTCGTGTCCCCAGTTATGGACATCTTGATTATATGGTACTTGAATTATTGGTTTGACCTCATCACTTTACTTAATTAATTTGATTGGGTTATAATTATTATTTTGGGATTGTGTTGGGGTTACCTTCTCAATGTTTTCAACAAACTTTGTAGTTAAATAAAATATATTTCTTTGTTGTAGGAAAAAATTAGCTTTATGCAAATGTTAAACTTAGAGCCTCCACCAGCCAAATATGTTGGGGAACGTAGTAATTTCAAAAAATTTCCTACACACACGCAAGATCATGGTGATGCATAGCAACGAGAGGGGAGAGTATGATCTACGTACCCTTGTAGATCGACAACGGAAGCATTTGGTTGATGTAGTCGTACGTCTCCACGGCCCGACCGATCAAGCACCGAAACTACGGCACCTCCGAGTTCTAGCACACGTTCAGCTGGATGACGATCCCCAGACTCCGATCCATCAAAGTGTCGGGGAAGAGTTCCATCAGCACGACAGTGTGGTAACTATCTTGATGTACTACCGTCGCAGGGCTTCGCCTAAGCACCGCTACAATATTATCGAGGATTATCGTGGAAGGGGGCACCGCACACGGTTAAGAATATGATCACGTGGATCAACTTGTGTCTCTAGGGGTGCCCCAGCCTCCGTATATAAAGGTTCAAGAGGGGGAGGCCGGCTGGCCATCATAGGGCGCGCCAGGAGGAGTACTACTCCCTCCGGGAGTAGGACTTCCCCCCCCCCCCAATCCTAGTTGGAATAGGATTCGCGAGGTGGGAACAGAGAGAGAGAAGGAGGGGGGCGCCGACCCCCTCTCTCCTTGTCCTATTTGGACTAGGGCGGGAGGGGCACGCGGCCTAGCCCTGGCCGCCTCTCTTCTTCTTCCACTAAGGCCCATTAAGGCCCATGTACCTCCCGGGGGGTTCCGGTAACCTCCCGGTTTTTCGGTAAAATCCCGATTTCACTCGGAACACTTCCGATATCCAAATATAGGATTCCAATATATCAATCTTTATGTATTGACCATTTCGAGACTCCTCGTCATGTCCGTGATCACATCCGGGACTCTGAACAAACTTCGGTACATCAAAATGCATAAACTCATAATATAACTGTCATCGTAACCTTAAGCATGCGGACCCTACGGGTTCGAGAACAATGTAGACATGACCGAGACTCGTCTCCGGTCAATAACCAATAGCGGAACCTGGATGCTCATATTGGCTCCTACATATTCTGCGAAGATCTTTATCAGTCAGACCGCACAACAACATACGTTGTTCCCTTTGTCATCGGTATGTTACTTGCCCGAGATTCGATCGTCGGTATCCAATACCTAGTTCAATCTCGTTACCGGCAAGTCTCTTTACTCGTTCCGTAATACATCATCCCGCAACTAACTCATTAGTTGCAATGCTTGCAAGGCTTAAGTGATGTGCATTACCGAGAGGGCCCAGAGATACCTCTCCGATGATCGGAGTGATAAATCCTAATCTCGAAATATGTCAACCCAACATGTACCTTTGGAGACACCTGTAGAGCACCTTTATAATCACGCAGTTACGTTGTGACGTTTGGTAGCACACAAAGTGTTCCTCCGGCATACGGGAGTTACATAATCTCATAGTCATAGGAACATGTATAAGTCATGAAGAAAGCAATAGCAACATACTAAACGATCGGGTGCTAAGCTAATGGAATGGGTCATGTCAATCAGATCATTCAACTAATGATGTGATCCCGTTAATCAAATGACAACTCTTTGTCCATGGTTAGGAAACATAACCATCTTTGATTAACGAGCTAGTCATGTAGAGGCATACTAGTGACACTTTGTTTGTCTATGTATTCACACATGTATTATGTTTCCGGTTAATACAATTCTAGCATGAATAATAAACTTTTATCATGATATAAGGAAATAAATAATAAATTTATTATTGCCTCTAGGGCATATTTCCTTCAGTCTCCCACTTGCACTAGAGTCAATAATCTAGATTACATAGTACTGATTCTAACACCCATGGAGCCTTGGTGCTGATCATGTTTTGCTCGTGGAAGAGGCTTAGTCAACGGGTCTGCTATATTCAGATCCGTATGTATCTTGCAAATCTCTATGTATCCCACCTGGACTAGATCCCGGATGGAATTGAAGCGTCTCTTGATGTGTTTGGTTCTCTTGTGAAATCTGGATTCCTTTGCCAAGGCAATTGCACCAGTATTGTCACAAAAGATTTTCATTAGACCCGATGCACTAGGTATGACACCTAGATCGGATATGAATCCTTCATCCAGACTCCTTCGTTTGCTGCTTCCGAAGCAGCTATGTACTTCGCTTCACATGTAGATCCCGCCATGATGCTTTTTTTAGAACTGCACCAACTGACAGCTCCACCATTTAATGTAAACACGTATCCGGTTTGCGATTTAGAATCGTCCGGATCAGTGTCAAAGCTTGCATCAACGTAACCATTTATGATGAGCTCTTTGTCACCTCCATATACGAGAAACATATCTTTAGTCCTTTTCAGGTACTCCAGGATGTTCTTGATCGCTGTCCAGTGATCCACTCCTGGATTACTTTGGTACCTCCCTGCTAGAGTTATAGCAAGGCACACATCAGGTCTGGTACACAGCATTGCATACATGATAGAGCCTATGGCTGAAGCATAGGGAACATCTTTCATTTTCTCTCTATCTTCTGCAGTGGTCGGGCATTGAGTCTGACTCAACTTCACACCTTGTAACACGGGCAAGAACCCTTTCTTTGCTTGATCCATTTCGAACTTCTGGAAAATCTTGTCAAGGTATGTGCTTTGTGAATGTCCAATTAAGCATCTTGATCTATCTCTATAGATCTTTATGCCTAATATGTAAGCAGCTTCACCGAGGTCTTTCATTGAAAAATTCTTATTCAAGTATCCCTTTATGCTATCCAGAAATTCTATATCATTTCCAATCAGTAATATGTCATCCACATATAATATCAGAAATGCTACAGAGCTCCTACTCACTTTCTTGTAAATACAGGCTTCTCCGAAAGTCTGTATAAAACCAAATGCTTTGATCACACTATCAAAGCGTTTATTCCAACTTCGAGAGGCTTGCACCAATCCATAAATGGATCGCTGGAGCTTGCACACTTTGTTAGCTCCCTTTGGATCGACAAAACCTTTCGGTTGCATCATATACAACTCTTCTTCCAGAAATCCATTCAGGAATGCAGTTTTGACATCCATCTGCCAAATTTCATAATCATAAAATGCGGCAATTCCTAACATGATTCGGACAGACTTAAGCATCGCTACGGGTGAGAAGGTCTCATCGTAGTCAACCCCTTGAACTTGTCGAAAACCTTTTGCGACAAGTCGAGCTTTGTAGACAGTAATATTACCGTCAGCGTCAATCATCTTCTTGAAGATCCATTTATTCTCAATCGCTTGCCGATCAACGGGCAAGTCAACCAAAGTCCATACTTTGTTCTCATACATGGATCCCATCTCAGATTTCATGGCTTCAAGCCATTTTACGGAATCTGGGCTCACCATCGCTTCTTCATAGTTCGTAGGTTCATCATGATCTAGTAGCATGATTTCCAGAAAAGGATTACCGTACCACTCTGGCGCGGATCTCACTCTGGTTGATCTACGAGGTTCAGTAGTATCTTGTTATGAAGTTTCATGATCATTATCATTAGCTTCCTCACTAATTGGTGTAGGTGTCACAGAAACAGGTTTCTGTGATGTACTACTTTACAATAAAGGAGCAGGTACAGTTACCTCGTCAAGTTCTACTTTCCTCCCACTCACTTATTTCGAGATAAACTCCTTCTCTAGAAAGGATCCATTCTTAGCAATGAATGTTTTGCCTTCAGATCTGTGATAGAAGGTGTACCCAATAGTCTCCTTTGGGTATCCTATGAAGACACATTTCTCCGATTTGGGTTCAAGCTTATTAGGTTGAAGCTTTTTCACATAAGCATCGCAGCCCCAAACTTTAAGAAACGACAACTTTGGTTTCTTGCCAAACCTTAGTTCATAAGGCGTCGTCTCAACGGATTTTGATGGTGCCCTATTTAACGTGAATGCGGCCGTCTCTAAAGCATAACCCCAAAACGATAGCGGTAAATCAGTAAGAGACATCATAGATCGCACCATATCTAGTAAAGTACGATTACGACGTTCGAACACACCATTACGCTGTGGTGTTCCGGGTGGCGTGAGTTGCGAAACTATTCCGCATTGTTTCAAATGTACACCAAACTCGTGACTCAAATATTCTCCTCCATGATCAGATCGTAGAAACTTTATTTTCTTGTTACGATGATTTTCAACTTCACTCTGAAATTCTTTGAACTTTTCAAATGTTTCAGACTTATGTTTCATTAAGTAGATATACCCATATCTGCTTAAGTCATCTGTGAAGGTGAGAAAATAACGATATCCGCCACGAGCCTCAATATTCATCAGACCACATACATCTGTATGTATGATTTCCAACAAATCTGTTGCTCTCTCCATAGTACCGGAGAATGGTGTTTTAGTCATCTTGCCCATGAGGCACGGTTCGCAAGTACCAAGTGATTCATAATCAAGTGGTTCCAAAAGTCCATCAGTATGGAGTTTCTTCATGCGCTTTATACCGATATGACCTAAACGGTAGTGCCACAAATAAGTTGCACTATCATTATCAACTCTGCATCTTTTGGCTTCAATATTATGAATATGTGTGTTACTACTATCGAGATTCATCAAAAATAGACCACTCTTCAAAGGTGCATGACCATAAAAGATATTACTCATATAAATAGAACAACCATTATTCTCTGATTTAAATGAATAACCGTCTCGCATTAAACAAGATCCAGATATAATGTTCATGCTCAACGCTGGCACCAAATAACAATTATTTAGGTCTAATACTAATACCGAAGGTAGATGTAGAGGTAGCGTGCCGACCGTGATCACATCGACTTTGGAACCATTTCCTACGCGCATCGTCACCTTGTCCTTTGCCAGTGTTCGCTTAATCCGTAGTCCCTGTTTTGAGTTGCAAATATTAGCAACAGAACCAGTATCAAATACCCAGGTGCTACTGCGAGCTCTAGTAAGGTACACATCAATAACATGTATATCACATATACCTTTGTTCACCTTGCCATCCTTCTTATCCACCAAATACTTTCGGCAGTTCCGCTTCCAGTGACCAGTCTGCTTGTAGTAGAAGCACTCAGTTTCAGGCTTAGGTCCAGACTTGGGTTTCTTCTCTTGAGTAGCAACTTGCTTGTTGTTCTTCTTGAAGTTCCCCTTCTTCTTCCCTTTCCCCTTTTCTTGAAACTAGTGGTCTTATTGACCATCAACACTTGATGCTCCTTTTTGATTTCTACCTCCGCAGCTTTCAGCATTGCGAAGAGCTCGGGAATAGTCTTATTCATCCCTTGCATATTATAGTTCATCACGAAGGTCTTGTAGCTTGGTGGAAGTGATTGGAGAATTCTGTCAATGACGCAATCATCTGGAAGATTCACTCCCATCTGAATCAAGTGATTATTATACCCAGACATTTTGAGTATATGCTCACTGACAGAACTGTTCTCCTCCATCTTGCAGCTATAGAACTTATTGGAGACTTCATATCTCTCAATCCGGGCATTTGCTTGAAATATTAACTTCAACTCCTGGAACATCTCATATGCTCCATGACGTTCAAAACGTCGTTGAAGTCCCGATTCTAAGCCGTAAAGCATGGCACACTGAACTATCGAGTAGTCATCAGCTTTGCTCTGCCAGACGTTCATAACATCTGGTGTTGCTCCAGCAGCAGGCCTGGCACCCAGCGGTGCTTCCAGGACGTAATTCTTCTATGCAGCAATGAGGATAATCCTCAAGTTATGGACCCAGTCCGTGTAATTGCTACCATCATCTTTCAACTTTGCTTTCTCAAGGAACGCATTAAAATTCAACGGAACAACAGCACGGGCCATCTATCTACAATCAAACATACATAAGCAAGATACTATCAGGTACTAAGTTCATGATAAATTTAAGTTCAATTAATCAAATTACTTAAAGAACTCCCACTTAGATAGACATCCCTCTAATCCTCTAAGTGATCACGTGATCCAAATCAACTAAACCATAACCGATCATCACGTGAAATGGAGTAGTTTTCAATGGTGAACATCGCTATGTTGATCATATCTCCTATATGATTCATGCTCGATCTTTCGATCTCAGTGTTCCGAGGCCATATCTGCATATGCTAGGCTCGTCAAGTTTAACCTGAGTATTCTACGTGTGCAAAACTGGCTTGCACCCGTTGTAGATGAACGTAGAGCTTATCACACCCGATCATCACGTGGTGTCTGGGCACGACGAACTTTGGCAACGGTGCATACTCAGGGAGAACACTTTTATCTTGATAATTTAGTTAGAGATCATCTTATAATGCTACCGTCAATCAAAGCAAGATAAGATGCATAAAAGATAAACATCACCTGCAATCAATATAAGTGATATGATATGGCCATCATCATCTTGTGCCTGTGATCTCCATCTCCGAAGCACCGTCATGATCACCATCGTCACCGGCGCGACACCTTGATCTCCATCGTAGCATCGTTATCGTCTTGCCAATCTTATGCTTCCACGACTATCGCTACCGCTTAGTGATAAAGTAAAGCATTACAGCGCGATTGCATTGCATACAATAAAGCGACAACCATATGGCTCCTGCCAGTTGCCGATAACTCGGTTACAAAACGTGATCATCTCATACAATAAAATTTAGCATCATGTCTTGACCATATCACATCACAACATGCCCTGCAAAAACAAGTTAGACGTCCTCTACTTTGTTGTTGCAAGTTTTACGTGGCTGTTACGGGCTTAAGCAAGAACCAATCTTACCTACGCATCAAAACCACAACGATAGTTTGTCAAGTTGGTGCTGTTTTAACCTTCGCAAGGACCGGACGTAGCCACACTCGGTTCAACTAAAGTTGGAGAAACTGTCACCCGCAAGCCACCTATGTGCAAAGCACATTGGGAGAACCGGTCTCGCGTAAGCGTACGCGTAATGTCGGTCCGGGCCGCTTCGTCCAACAATACCGCCGAACCAAAGTATGACATGCTGGTAAGCAGTATGACTTATATCGCCCACAACTCACTTGTGTTCTACTCGTGCATATAACATCAACATATAAAACATAGGCTCTGATACCACTGTTGGGGAACGTAGTAATTTCAAAAAAATTCCTACGCACATGCAAGATCATGGTGATGCATAGCAACGAGAGGGGAGAGTATGATCTACGTACCCTTGTAGATCGACAACAGAAGCGTTTGGTTGATGTAGTCGTACATCTCCACGGCCCGACCGATCAAGCACCGAAACTACGGCACCTCCGAGTTCTAGCACACGTTCAGCTCGATGACGATCCCCGAACTCCGATCCAGCAAAGTGTCGGGGAAGAGTTCCATCAGCACGATGGCGTGGTGACGATCTTGATGTACTACCATCGCAGGGCTTCGCCTAAGCACCGCTACAATATTATCGAGGATTATCGTGGAAGGGGGCACCGCACATGGTTAAGAATATGATCACGTGGATCAACTTGTGTCTCTAGGGGTGCCCCTGCCTCCGTATATAAAGGTTCAAGAGGGGGAGGCCGGCCGGCCATCATAGGGCGCGCCAGGAGGAGTCCTACTCCCTCCGGGAGTAGGACTTCCTCCCCAATCCTAGTTGGAATAGGATTCGCGAGGTGGGAACAGAGAGAGAGAAGGAGGGGGGCGCCGACCCCCTCTCTCCTTGTCCTATTCGGACTAGGGGGAGGGGCGCGCGGCCCAGCCCTGGCCGCCTCTCTTCTTCTTCCACTAAGGCCCATTAAGGCCCATGTACCTCCCGGGGGGTTCCGGTAACCTCCCGGTTTTCCGGTAAAATCCCGATTTCACCCGGAACACTTCCGATATCCAAATATAGGCTTCCAATATATCAATCTTTATGTCTCGACCATTTCGAGACTCCTCGTCATGTCCGTGATCACATCCGGGACTCCGAACAAACTTCGGTACATCAAAATGCATAAACTCATAATATAACTGTCATCGTAACCTTAAGCGTGCGGACCCTATGGGTTCGAGAACAATGTAGACATGACCGAGACTCGTCTCTGGTCAATAACCAATAGCGGAACCTGGATTCTCATATTGGCTCCTACATATTCTACGAAGATCTTTATCGGTCAGACCGCATAACAACATACGTTGTTCCCTTTGTCATCGGTATGTTAGTTGCCCGAGATTCGATCGTCGGTATCCAATACCTAGTTCAATCTCGTTACCGGCAAGTCTCTTTAATCGTTCCATAATACATCATCCCGCAACTAACTCATTAGTTGCAATGCTTGCAAGGCTTAAGTGATGTGCATTACCGAGAGGGCCCAGAGATACCTCTCCGACGATCGGAGTGACAAATCCTAATCTCGAAATACGTCAACCCAACATGTACCTTTGGAGACACCTGTAGAGCACCTTTATAATCACCCAGTTATGTTGTGACGTTTGGTAGCACACAAAGTGTTCCTCCGACATACGGGAGTTACATAATCTCATAGTCATAGGAACATGTATAAGTCATGAAGAAAGCAATAGCAACATACTAAACGGTCGGGTGCTAAGCTAATGGAATGGGTCATGTCAATCAGATCATTCAACTAATGATGTGATCCCGTTAATCAAATGACAACTCTTTGTCCATGGTTAGGAAACATAACCATCTTTGATTAACAAGCTAGTCAAGTAGAGGCATACTAGTGACACTTTGTTTGTCTATGTATTCACACATGTATTATGTTTCTGGTTAATACAATTCTAGCATGAATAATAAACTTTTATCATGATATAAGGAAATAAATAATAACTTTATTATTGCCTCTAGGGCATATTTCCTTCAAAATATGCATGTAATGATAGCTATTATTTCTCATTGCTCTATGGTGTGAATTTGCTAGTACATTCAATGTACTGACCTACTTGGCTGCAACGTCTCATGTTGCAGGAATCTTACGACAAGTAAGTGATACGTTAGGGTTACGATTTCTACACTCAACTTTGTCGTTGGTGTTGATGGGAATCCACAACCTTGTTCTTACTTCCGCTATTTGGATTGAGGTAATAGTATTTACGTTACTCTATACATGTGATTTACCTCTATTATAAATCCTCAAGTATTGTGTGTGTCAGCATACCGATCCAGGGATGACACTTAAGCATAGAGACTTCGATCCATTCGGGTCTAGTCACTACAAAAAATCCCCGTGAAGTTTCAGCTCATTTGGAATTGTGCAGAATAGCTAGCCTGACGTAGCTTTTCCAGGTCTAGATTTACAGCTGCCGGTATTCTCCCTATTTGTGTAAACCTTGCATATTATGAGAGAAAATGCATTAGAATTACTCCAAAAAGATTTATTATGGATAAAAACATTATAAATAACAGTAAGAAAACATGATGCAACCTTCTGTACCCGTGAGATCCCATCTAGGGGCCTTTTCGGGCGTCCTGCCGGAGGGGGATTCGATCATGGAGGGCATCTAAATCAACTCTATTGCCCTTTCGATGAAGCGTGAGTAGTTTATTTCAGACCTACAGGTCCATAGCTAGTAGCTAGATGGTTTGTTCTCCCTCTTTGATTCTCAATACCATGTTCTCCTCGATGTTCTTGGAGATCTACTCGATGTAATACTCTTTTGCGGTGTGTTTGTCGAGATTCAATGAATTGTGGATTTATGATCAGCTTATCTATGAATATTATTTGAATCTCCTCTGAATTCTTTTATGCATGATTTGATATCTTTGCAATTCTCTTCGAACTATCGGTTTGGTTTGGCCAACTAGATTGGTTTTTCTTGCAATGGGAGAAGTGCTTAGCTTTGGGTTCAATCTTCTGGTGTCATTTCCCAGTGATAGTAGGGGCAGCAAGGCACGCATTTTATTGTTGCCATCGAGGATAAAAAGATGGGGTTTATATCATATTTCTTGAGTTTATCCCTCTACATCATGTCATCTTGCCTAATGTGTTACTCTGTTCTTATGAACTTAATACTCTAGATGCATGCTGGATAGCGGTCGATGTGTGGAGTAATATTAGTAAATGCGGAATCGTTTTGGTCTACTTGACACGGATGTGATTCCTATATTCATGATCATTTCCTTAGATATCATCATAACTTTGTGCTTTTCTATCAATTGCTCAGCAGTAATTTGTTCACCCACCGTATTATTTGCTATCTTGAGAGAAGCCTCTAGTGAAACCTATGGCCCCCGAGTCTATTTTCTATCATACAAGTTCTATTTTCCATCATATTAGTTTCCAATTTACTATTTTGCAATCTTTTACTTTCCGATCTATAAACCAAAAATATTTACTTTAGCATTTATCTATCTCTATCTGATCTCACTTTTGCAAGTAACCGTGAAGGGATTGACAACCCCTTTATCGCGTTGGGTGCAAGTTGTTTGTTTGTTTGTTTGTGCAGGTATTCTGTGACGTGTGTGTTGTCTCCTAATGGATTGATACCTTGGTTCTCAAAATGAGGGAAATAATTATCTCTACTTTGCTGCATCACCCTTTCCTCTTCAAGGGGAAAACCAACGCAGGCTCAAGAAGTAGCAGGAAGAATTTCTGGCACCGTTGCCGTGGAGATCTACGCCAAGTCAAGACATACCAAGTACCCATAATAAACTCTCATCTCTTGCATTACATTATTTGCCATTCGCCTCTTGTTTTCCTCTCCCCCACTTCTAAAACGATTTTCAAAAAATTTGCCTTCTCTTCGTCCCTGTTCCATTCGTATTTTTCATTTGCTTTTTGTGTGCTCGTGTGTTGGATTGCTTGCTTTGTCATGATGGCTCAAGAGAATACCAAATTGTGTGACTTTTCCAACACCAATGATAATGATTTTGTTAGTACTCCGATTGCTCCCGCTACTAACGCAGAATCTTGTGAAATTAATACCGCTTTGTTGAATCTTGTTATGAAAGATCAATTTTCGGGCCTTCCTAGTGAAGATGCCGCTTCCCATCTATACAATTTCGTTGATTCGTGTGATATGCAAAAGAAAAAATATGTGTACAATGAGATTGTTAAATTTAAGTTATTTCCAATCTCACTTCGTGATCATGCTAAAACTTGCTTTTCATTTTTGCCTAAAAATAGTATTGCTTCATGGAATAAGTGTAAAGTTGCTTTTATTTCCAAGTATTTTCCTACCGCTAAGATCATCTCCCTTAGAAATGATATTATGAATTTTAAGCAACTTGATCATGAAAATGTTGCACAATCTTGGGAGAGGATGAAATTGATGATACGAAATTGCCCTACTCGTGGTTTGAATTTGTGGTTGATTATACAAATTTTTTATGCCAGATTGAATTTTGCTCTAGAAATCTTTTAGATTCGGCCACGGGAGGCACTTTTATGGAAATTACTTTAGGAGAATCTACTAAAGTCCTAGATAATATTATGGTTAACTATTCTCAATGGCATACTGAAAGATCTTCTACTAGTAAAAAAGTGCATGCAATTGAAGAGATTAATGTTTTGAGTGGAAAGATGGATGAGCTTATGAAATTGTTTGCTAGTAAGAGTGCTTCTATTGATCCTAATGATATGCCTTTGTATACTTTGATTGAAAATAATAATGAATCTATGGATGTGAATTTTGTTGGTAGGAACAATTTTGGTAATAACGTATATAGAGGTAATTTTAATCCTAGGCCGTTTCCTAGTAATTCCTCAAATAATTATGGTAATTACAACAACAATTCTTATGGAAATTATAATAAGATGCCCTCTAATTTTGAGAATAGTGTTAAAGAATTTATGAGTTCGCAAAAGAATTGCAATGCTTTTTTTCTCGAATACGCACGAGTATGCGTATCATTCATTATAGAAGGGGGGAAAGAGACTCCCAAAGCATCCACTTGGGTTACAATATTTACACCGATACACTTAAAGTGTATTACTCATGGTACGTCCGCCCACTACCTAGATCCTTGAACCCTCTAATCTCATTCTTGAACAAGCTAGCTTTGGCCCAAAGCTTCCCTTCTTGAAGTCACTCCTTGACTCTTGGCAGAGATAGTGGCACCCCGTTGAATACGATGTCATTTCGATGTTTCCAAATTGTCCACAAGGCAAGGAGGCACTTTGCCCATGTTGATCTGTGGTGTGTCGGATCATGGTCCTGCCTCAAGCACCAAGCACTCAATGTTTCAACCTAAAGTGGCTCCAGCTCATGTAGTCCTATCATCCTCCCCATCCCGTGCCAGACTTGTCTCGCAAACACACAGACTAGCAGCAAGTGTTGTATTGATTCCTTAGGTTGGCCACAGAAGGGGCATGCGTCCTAATGTGGTAGCCCTCGTCTGGCTAAACGGTCCGAATTCCAGCATCTGTTTTGGATAGCAAGCCAAAGGAAGAAGTGACAATGAAGTGGCGCACTCGAATTCCAGGTAAACGCAGCCGTCGGTGACACTTCTAGGCCCATGAACTTGGCCGCATATGCAGACCAGGCCGAGAAGTTTCCGTTCTGCTCCCATGCCCAAATAGTTGTGGCCTCCTCCCCTTCCACTAGCTGTGTGCCCTCGATCCTTTGCCACAATGCCAAGAACTATGTCAACTCACTGGCGGAAAGATTTGGCCCGATGTCTCTCGCCCACTCCTCATTTGTGAGCGCATCATCAATCGTCCACGAGGCTCTCGTCCGCCCCTGAACGCGGTTGTATGTACGAAGCTAGATCGCATATCCGGTATCCCAAGAGCCACCTGTCTTCCCAGAAAAGGGCACTTCGTCCGTTACCCACAATCGTCCTTGAGGCCGCGGTGTATAGGGCGTGGGATGTAGCTGGAACATCAATTTTGAAATCCGCCCAGGGCCTCTCCTTATACGTTTTCTGCAACCATGGCCACCTTGCTTGTAGAGCCTTGTTCAACCATCTCAGATTAGGGATTCCTAGATGCTACCTCTTGAGCACTTGCGTTGGTTTTCCCTTGAAGAGGAAAGGGTGGTGCAGCAAAGTAGCGTAAGTATTTTCCTAAGGTTTTGAGAACCAAGGTATCAATCCAGTAGGAGCTACGCGCAAGTCCCTCACACCTACACAAAACAAATAAATCCTCGCAACCAACGCGATAAGGGGTTGTCAATCCCTACATAGTCACTTACGAGAGTGAGATCTGATAGATATGATAACATAATATTTTTGGTATTTTTATGATAAAGATGCAAAGTAAAATAAAAGCAAAGTAAAAAGCAAAGGAAATAACTAAGTGTTGGAAGATTAATATGATGAAGATAGACCCGGGGGCCATAGGTTTCACTAGTAGCTTCTCTCAAGAGCATAAGTATTTTATGATGGCTGAACAAATTATTGTTGAGCAATTGACAGAATTGAGCATAGTTATGAGAATATCTAGGTATGATCATGTATATAGGCATCACGTCGGAGACAAGTAGACCGACTCCTGCCTGCATCTACTACTGTTACTCCACACATCGACCGCTATCCAGCATGCATCTAGAGTATTAAGTTCATAAGAACAGAGTAACGCCTTAAGCAAGATGACATGATGTAGAGGGATAAATTCATGCAATATGACACAAAAAACCATCTTGTTATCCTTGATGGCAACAATACAATACGTGCCTTGGTGCCCCTACTGTCACTGGGAAAGGACACCGCAAGATTGAACCCAAAGCTAAGCACTTCTCCCATTGCAAGAAAGATCAATCTAGTAGGCCAAACCAAACTGATAATTCGAAGAGACTTGCAAAGATAACAAATCATACATAAAAGAATTCAGAGAAGATTCAAATATTTTTCATAGATAAACTTGATCATAAACCCACAATTCATCGGTCTCAACAAACACACCGCAAAAGAAGATTACATCGAATAGATCTCCACAAGAGAGGGGGAGAACTTTGTATTGAGATCCAAAAAGATAGAAGAAGCCATCTAGATAATAAGTATGGACCCGAAGGTCTGAGGTAAACTACTCACACTTCATTGGAGAGGCTATGGTGTTGATGTAGAAGCCCTCCGTGATTGATGCCCCCTCCGGCGGAGCTCCGGAACAGGTCCCAAGATGGGATCTCGTGGATACAGAAAGTTACGGCGGTGGAATTAGGATTTTGGCTCCGTATCTGATCGTTTGGGGGTACGTAGGTATATATAGGAGGAAGGAGTATGTCGGTGGAGCAACAGGGGGGCCCACGAGGGTGGAGGGCGCACCTGGGGGGTAGGTGCGCCCCCCTACCTCGTGGCCTCCCTGTTGGTTCCTTGACGTAGGGTCCAAGTCTCCTGGATCTTGTTCGTTCGAAAAATCACGTTCCCGAAGGCTTCATTCCGTTTAGACTCCATTTGATATTCCTTTTCTTCGAAACCCTAAAATAGGCACAAAAAAACATCAATTCTAGGCTGGGCCTCTGGTTAATAGGTTAGTCCCAAAAATAATATAAAAGTGAATAATAAAGCCCAATAATGTCCAAAATAGAAGATAATATAGCATGGAGCAATCAAAAATTATAGATACGTTGGAGACATATCAAGCATCCCCAAGCTTAATTCCTGCTCGTCCTCGAGTAGGTAAATCATAAAAATAGAATTTTTGATGTGGAATGCTACTTGGCATATTTTCAATGTGATTCTTCTTAATTGTGGTATGAATATTCAGATCCGAAAGATTCAAGACAAAAGTTTAATATTGACATAGAAATAATAATACTTCAAGCATACTAACTAAGCAATTATGTCTCTTCAAAATAACATGGCCAAAGAAAGTTATCCCTACAAAATCATATAGTCTGGCTATGCTCCATCTTCACCACACAAAGTATTTAAATCATGCACAACCCCGATGACAAGCCAAGCAATTGTTTCATACTTTTGACATTATCAAACTTTTTCAATCTTCACGCAATACATGAGCATGAGCCATGGACATAGCACTTTAGGTGGAATATAATGGTGGTTGTGGAGAAGACGAAAGGGAGAAGATAGTCTCACATCAACTAGGTGTATCAACGGGCTATGGAGATGCCCATTAATAGATATCAATGTGAGTTAGTAGGGATTACCATGCAACGGATGCACTAGAGCTATAAGTATATGAAAGCTCAAAAAAGAAACTAAGTGGGTGTGCATCCAACTTGCTTGCTCACGAAGACCTAGGGCATTTTGAGGAAGCCCATCATTGGAATATACAAGCCAAGTTCTATAATGGAAAATTCCCACTAGTATATGAAAGTGATAACATAGGAGACTCTCTATCATGAAGATCATGGTGCTACTTTGAAGCACAAGTGTGGTAAAAGGATAGTAGCATTGTCCCTTCTCTCTTTTTCTCTCATTTTTATTTGGGCCTTTTCTATTTTTATGGCCTCTTTTTTTCATCCGGAGTCTCATCCCGACTTGTGGGGGAATCATAGTCTCCATCATCCTTTCCTCACTTGGGACAATGCTCTAAAAATGATGATCATCACCCTTTTATTTACTTACAACTCAACAATTACAACTCAATACTTAGAACAAAATATGACTCTATGTGAATGCCTCCTGCGGTGTACCGGGATATGCAATGAATCAAGAGTGACATGTATGAAAGAATTATGAACAGTGGCTTTGCCACAAATACAATGTCAACTACATGATCATGCAAAGCAATATGACAATGATGGAGCATGTCATAATAAACGGAACGGTGGTTAGTTGCATGGCAATATAACTCGGAATGGCTATGGAAATGCCATGATAGGTAGGTATGGTGGCTGTTTTGAGGAAGGTATATGGTGGGTGTATGATACCGGCGAAAGGTGTGCGGTATTAGAGAGGCTAGCAATGGTGGAAGGGTGAGAGTGTGCATGATCCATGGACTCAACATTAGTCATATAGAACTCATATACTTATTGCAAAAATCTACACTTATCAAAGCAAAGTATTACGTGCATGCTCCAAGGGGGATAGATATGTAGGAAAAGACCATCGCTCGTCCCCGACCGCCACTCATAAGGAAGAAAATCAATAAATAAATCATGCTCTGACTTCATCACATAACGGTTCATCATACGTGCATGCTACGGGAATCACAAACTTTAACACAAGTATTTCTCATATTCACAACTACTCAACTAGCATGACTCTAATATCACCATCTCCATATCTCAAAACAATTATCAAGTATCAAACTTCTCATAGTATTCAACACACTCATAAGAGAATTTTATTATTAATCTTGTATACTTAGCATATTAGGATTATTTAAGCAAATTACTATGCTATTTAAGACTCTCAAAATAATCTAAGTGAAGCATGAGAGATCAATAGTTTCTATAAAACAAATCCACCACCGTGCTCTAAAAGATATAAGTGAAGTACTAGAGCAAAACTATATAACTCAAAAGATATAAGTGAAGCACATAGAGTATTCTAATAATTTCCGAATCATGTGTGTCTCTCTCAAAAGGTTTGTACAGCAAATATGATTGTGGTAAACTAAAAAGCAAAGACTCAAATCATGCAAGACGCTCCAAGCAAAACACATATCATGTGGTGAATAAAAATATAGCTCCAAGTAAAGTTACTGATGGAAGTAGATGAAAGAGGGGATGCCTTCCGGGGAATCCCCAAGCTTTGGATTTTAGGTGTCCTTAGATTATCTTGCGGGTGCCACTCCTTGTTCCATAATCCATCAAATCTTTACCCAAAACTTGAAAACTTCACAACACAAAACTTAAAGTAGAAAATCTCATGAGCTCCGTTAGCGAAAGAAAACAAAAGAACACTTCAAGGTACTGTAATGAACTCATTATTTATTTATATTGGTGTTAAACCTACTTTATTCCAACTTCTCTATGGTTTATAAACTATTTTACTAGCCATATATTCATCAAAATAAGCAAACAACACACGAAAAACAGAATCTGTCAAAAACAGAACAGTCTGTAGTAATCTGTAGCTAACGCAAAATCTGGAACCCCAAAATTTCTAAAATAAATTTCTAGACGTGATTAATTTATGTATTAATCATATTGAAAAATAATTAACTAAATAGCGCTTTCCAAATAAAAATGGCAGAAGTTCTCGTGAGCGCTAAAGTTTCTGTTTTTTGCAGCAAGATTAACAAGACTTTCCCCAAGTCTTCCCAACGGTTCTACTTGGCACAAATACTAATTAAACACAAAAAACACAACCAAAACAGAGGCTAGATAAATTATTTATTACTAAACAGGAGCAAAAAGCAAGGAATAAAAATAAAAATTGGGTTGCCTCCCAACAAGCGCTATCGTTTAACGCCCCTAGCTAGGCATAAAAAGCAAGGATAGATCTAGGTATTGCCATCTTTGGTAGGCAATCCATAAGTGGCTCTCATAATAGATTCATAAGGTAATTTAATTTTCTTTCTAGGGAAGTGTTCCATGCCTTTCCTTAACGGAAATTGGAATCTAATATTTCCTTCCTTCATATCGATAATTGCACCAATCGTTCTAAGGAAAGGTCTACCAAGAATAATAGGACATGAAGGATTGCAATCTATATCAAGAACGATAAAATCTACGGGCACATAATTCTTATTTGAAACAATAAGAACATCATTAATTCTTCCCATAGGTTTCTTAATAGTGGAATCCTCAAGGTGCAAGTTTAAAGAGCAATCATCAAAATCACGGAAACCTAACAAATCACACAAAGTCTTTGGAATCGTGGAAACACTAGCACCCAAATAACACAAAGCATAGCATTCATGATCTTTAATTTTAATTTTAATAGTAGGTTCCCACTCATCATAAAGTTTTCTAGGGATAGAAACTTCCAAGTCAAGTTTTTCTTCATAAGATTGCATCAAAGCATCAATGATATGTTTGGTAAAAGCTTTATTTTGACTATAAGCATGAGGAGAATTTAGCACGGATTGCAACAAGGAAATACAATCTATCAAAGAGAAACTATCATAATTAAATTACTTGAGATCCAAAATAGTAGGTTCATTAACATCTAGAGTTTTGATCTCTTCAATCCCACTTTTATCAAATTTAGCATCAAGATCCAAAAACTCCGAATTTTTGGAACGCCTTCTAGGTAAAGGTGGATCATATTCAGTCCCATCATTATCAAGATTCATATTGGAAAACAAATATTTAATAGGGGACACATCAATAACTTTTAGATCTTCATCTTTATTATCATGGAAACTAGAAGAACACGCTCTTATAAAGGAATCTTTCTTAGCATGCATCCTAGCGGTTCTTTCTTTGCACTCATCAATGGAAATTCTCATGGCTTTGAGAGACTCATTGATATCATGCTTAGGTGGAATAGATCTAACTTTTAAAGAATCAACATCAAGAGAAATTCTATCAACGTTCCTAGCCAACTCATCAATCTTAAGCAATTTTTCTTCAATCAAAGCATTGTAATTCTTTTGCGAAGTAATAAATTCTTTAATATTAGATTCAAAATCAGAGGGCATCTTATTATAATTTCCATAAGAATTGTTGTAGGAATTACCATAATTATTAGAGGAATTGCTAGGATAAGGCCTAGGATTAAAGTTTCCTCTATACGCATTGTTACCAAAATTGTTCCTGCCAACAAAATTCACATCCATAGATTCATTATTATTCTCAATCAAATTAGACAAAGGCATATCATTAGGATCAGAAGAAACACTTTTATTAGCAAATAATTTCATAAGTTCATCCATCTTTCCACTCAAAACATTAATTTCTTCTATCGCGTGCACTTTCTTATTAGTAGATCTTTCAGTGTGCCATTGAGAATAATTAACCATAATATTATCTAGGAGTTTAGTAGCTTCTCCTAAAGTGATTTCCATAAAAGTGCCTCCCACGGCCGAATCTATTAGATTTCTAGAAGCAAAATTCAATCCGGCATAAAAAATTTGTATAATCATCCGCAAATTCAAACCATGTGTTGGGCAATTACGT
The DNA here is from genome assembly GCA_034509565.1 of Triticum monococcum. Taxonomy (NCBI): domain Eukaryota; kingdom Viridiplantae; phylum Streptophyta; class Magnoliopsida; order Poales; family Poaceae; genus Triticum; species Triticum monococcum. Next base: position 253,514,996 of record CM067843.1, on the reverse strand, counting down.
ATCATTAATTTCATCATCTCCCAAGCTTGTGCAACATGTTCATGATCAAGTTGCTTAAAATTCATAATATCGTTTCTAAGAGAGATGATCTTAGCGGGAGGAAAATACTTGGAGATAAAAGCATCTTTGCACTTGTTCCAAGAATCAATACTATTTTTAGGCAAAGACGAAAACCAAGCTTTAGCACAATCTCTAAGCGAAAAAGGAAATAGCTTCAATTTAACAATATCATTTTCCACATCTTTCTTCTTTTGCATATCACACAAATCAAAGAAGTTATTTAGATGGTAGCGGCATCTTCACTAGGAAGGCCTGAAAACGGATCTTTCATGACAAGATTCAGCAAGGTAGCATTAATTTCACAAGATTCAGCATCGGTAAGAGGAGCAACCGGAGTGCTAATAAAGTCATTGTTGTTGGTATTGGTAAAGTCACACAATTTAGTGTTATCTTGAGCCATCGTGACAAGCAAGCAATCTAACACACAAACAAACAAGAAACGGGCAAAAGGAGGTAAATAGAGAACGAGATGGAGGATGGAGAGAGAGGGCGAATAAAACAGCAAGGGTCAAGTGGGGGAGAGGAAAACCAGAGGCAAATGGCAAATAATATAATGCGGGAGATAAGGGTTTGTGATGGGTACTTGGTATGTTAACTTTTGCGTAGACCTCCCCAGCAACGGCGCCAGAAATCCTTCTTCCTACCTCTTGAGCACTTGCATTGGTTTTCCCTTTAAGAGGAAAGGGTGGTGCAGCAAAGTAGCATAAGTATTTCCCTCAGTTTTTGAGAACCAAGGTATCAATCCAGTAGGAGGCTACGCGCGAGTCCCTTGCACCTACATAAAGCAAATAAATCCTCGCAACCAACGCGATAAGGGGTTGTCAATCCCTACACGGTCACTTACGAGAGTGAGATCTGATAGATATGATAAGATAATATTTTTGGTATTTTTATGATAAAGATGCAAAGTAAAATAAAAGAGTAAAAAGCAAAGGAAATAACTAAGTTTGGAAGATTAATATGATGAAGATAGACCCGAGGGCCATAGGTTTCACTAGTGGCTTCTCAAGAGCATAAGTATTTTACGGTGGGTGAACAAATAACTATTGAGCAATTGATACAATTGAGCATAGTTATGAGAATATCTAGGTATGATCATGTATATAGGCATCACGTCCAAGGCAAGTAGACCGACTGCTGCCTGCATCTACTACTATTACTCCACACATCGACTGCTATCCAGCATGCATCTAGAGTATTAAGTTCATAAGAACAGAGTAACGCCTTAAGCAAGATGACATGATGTAGAGGGATAAATTCATGTAATATGATAAAAAAACATCTTGTTATCCTCGATGGCAACAATACAATACGTGCCTTGCTGCCCCTACTGTCACCGGGAAAGGATACCGCAAGTTTGAACCCAAAGCTAAGCACTTCTCCCATTGCAAGAAAGATCAATCTAGTAGGCCAAAGCAAAATGATAATTCGAAAAGACTTGCAAAGATAAACAATAATACATAAAAGAATTCAGAGAAGATTCAAATATTGTTCATAGATAAACTTGATCATAAACCCACAATTCATCGGTCTCAACAAACACACCGCAAAAGAAGATTACATCGAATAGATCTCCACAAGAGAGGGGGAGAACTTTGTATTGAGATCCAAAAAGAGAGAAGAAGCCATCTAGCTAATAACTATGGACCCGAAGGTCTGAGGTAAACTACTCACACTTCATCGGAGAGGCTATGGTGTTGATGTTGAAGCTCTCCGTGATCGATGCCCCCTCCGGCAGAGCTCAAAAACAGGCCCTAGAGGGGATCTCGTGGATACAGAAAGTTACGGCGGTGGAATTAGGTTTTTGGCTCCATATCTGATCGTTTGGGGGTACGTAGGTATATATAGGAGGAAGGAGTATGTCGGTGGAGCAACAGGGGGCCCACGAGGATGGAGGGCGCACCTGGGGGGTAGGCGCGCCCCCTACCTCATGGCCTCCCTATTGGTAGCTTGACGTAGGGTCCAAGTCTCCGGGATCTTGTTCGTTCCAAAAATCACGTTCCCGAAGGTTTCATTATGTTTGGACTCCGTTTGATATTCATTTTCTTCGAAACCCTAAAATAGGCAAAAAAAACAGCAATTCTGGGCTGGGCCCCCGTGTCACACCCTAGCTAGTCCATCCATTAGAGTGTGCATCATGTTTACTTTCATCAGAAACTTGAAATGGGGAAGGCAGAACCCCCAGCACCCCCCCCCCTGAAATCAACTAGGGTTTACTAAAAATAATTTCAATGAACCTGAAATGCCCTTCTAAAATGTTCACCCTCTTTGCCTTGGGTTAGAACCTTTGGGAAAATAGGTGCACATTTTTCTAGGTCAACAGAAGGTCACTGATTTAAATCATAAATATTTGAATTTGGGCATTTAAATGCTATAAAATAATTCAAATGCTCAAATAATTCTGGAAATAAATGTTTGCTGTTAGGAGTATTTCCAACAGAGCCCACAATTATTTTTCAGGATTTTAGAAAGTGCCTAGGTATTTTAAATAAAGCCCTAAAGCTACAGAAAAATAGAAAAAGAAAACAGAAAAAGGAAAGGTTACCTGTCCTTACCTGGCAGCCCAGCTGGCCAGCCCACCTGGCGGCCTAGCCCACCAAGGGCAGGGAGGTCTTCTTCCTCCCGCCAGGAGGACGCCGAGCGCGTGGCCGACGCACGCCGGCGCACGCCCGGCCACCTCCTGCTTGCCTGGCTGTCCTCCCGTCGCCCTGGATCTTCCTCGCGTCACCACGCACCTCCCCCGACCCCCTCTCACTCTCCCCCGTGCTTCTCCTCTACTCTGTCTCGCTCTCCCCTCTGTCCCGAGCGCATCGGAGAGCACCGCCGTGCGCCACCGCGACCACCGCCTCCCTCTCGCCTCTCCGACGTGCCCACGAGGTCCGCCTCGTCGCCCTAGTCCTCTCCGCCAGGCCACGCGACGCCGGACGCCCCCGAGCGCCTCCACGTCGTCGTCTTCAACCTTCCGACGCCGGAGATCTCCATCGCCTCCTCGCTTGCTCCGGCCCCTCCCCGAGCTCGCTGACCTTCCCTGCGTGATCCCCGTGAGCCCCTGAACCGATTCCCCCTCTCCCTTTCCCTGTACGTCCGCCGTAGCCGTCATATTCGTCGAGCCCGAAGCTCACCGCTGCCGTCCATGGCGCCGCCGCGGCCACAGCTGCTGCCACCCGCGTCCGAGCTCATCAGCGTGCTCAGCGCAACCCTAGGAGCACGATGCACTCACCATCTCCTCCCGTAGTGCTCCGTAGATCCGTTTTCATTGATGGCCGAACCACGGCCGCCGCAAACCTCGTCGTCGGCATCGATTCCGGCGACCATTTGGTCCAGCTCCACCACCCACACACGCGGCTCAGCCCCAGCTTTCGATAGAACCCAACCACGCTCCAAACAGTGGTCTGTAGCGCGATCCCGACGCCTCTGCCGCGTTCGGCCTTGCCGGCGGCTAAACGCCGGTGGGGTTGACCGGTCTGACCCCACAGCCCCGTTGACCTCCCCCCCCCCTCTCTCTTAGTGACATGTGGGCCCGACCCTGTCAAGTTTTAGTTAGGATTAGTTTAACAACTAATTAATCCCTGTTTAGTTAATTGGGTCACTGACGCGTGGGCCCAAACCCATTAACTAAACCAGTTTAGGTTTATTTTTAGATTAGGATTAACCACAGACACTGACGTGTGGACCCCACACGTCAGGTTTGACCTGGTCAGCCGCCTTTGACCTGCTGACGTAAGCATGACGCTGTGCTGACGCATTATATGATTTTCTGGCTTTATTCTTATTCAGGAAATTCCAGAAAATAGTTCAAACTTCAAAAATTCATAGAAATTCAACCATAGCTCCAAATGAGATAAATTATATATGAAAAATTATCAGAAAAATTCAATCTATCCATCTGTAATGGTTTCATGCATGACAAAACAAGTTTACCTTGCTGTTTAAGCAGAATAAGGTAGTGCAATATAAATGCCATGTTTAATGAGCTAATATTTGAATCTTTGATTCAAATGAGCTCATCCCTTTCTATTCTAGCTTGCATTAGGCCAATACACCAACATATTGGCATGTCATAGCATGCATCATATTGGTGCATATCGTCATGTGTTGACTGTGTTCCGATGTGCTCTTCGTGGTAGGTTCTGCCTCCGAGGATATTCACGAGTATCCAACTGAAGGGCAGTATCCCACTACCACTCCATCAGGCAAGCAACCATTGATCATTCTGATACAAACCCATGTTCCCGCCTCTGCTCTTGTTTATTGCATTAAGACAACGCGTTTCAAACTGCTGTGTGCTACGGTAGTTGAACCCTTATCCTCTGCATGACCTGTCATTGCCACAGTAACTAGATGAAACCCACTAGCATGTGTAGGAGTTGATTGAGCCATGTTTTGTGATTCCTACCTTGCTATGCCTGCTATGCTTAGAGTTGTGTCAGGTCTGGTTCATCTGGGTGATGGGCTAGAGTGAAATGCTTATGTCAGTAATATGTGGGATGTGTTGGACATGTTTGGTAAAGGTATCGATGAGAGGCCATGTAGGAGTACATGGTGGGTTGTTTGATTGAGGCCGTCCATAAGAACTAAGATCTGTATGTGTGACTTAAGATGCAGTTACTACCGTACATTGGGCCCGAAACAAATGGACCCTCTCGGCTTCTTAGCCACCCTAGTACTCTGTCCAAGAGTTGCAATTAGTTTCTGGTGTTTGTAGGATATGTGTTGGCGGCCATGCGTAGCGCTGACCCTAGGGTTGGGCTATGTTGCAGTAGATACACCGTGGCCGAGTGTACCGAGTCACCCGTTTGGTGTCTTGGGAACCCTGTTCACATCGTTCGGGGCCGTATGTGGAAACCTTAGCCGGACTCCCTGCGGATGGAACCTGGATAGGCGATAAACCTAGACTAGGGACTTAGGTGTTTAGGTAGGCCGTGGCCGACACCCTCGCTGGGCTTCCGCTTGAAGGTTGCCGAGTACATGTCGTGTAGATGGCGGTAAGCGGTGAAAGCGTGTATGATGAAGTACACCCCTGCAGGGTATAAAACTATTCGAATAGCCGCGTCCGCGGTAAAGGACTGCTTGGTTGCCAATACAGTTCATAGACAAGTTAATGGATACTACTAAAAGACTCAAGATAAGTGTGAGTACCGAGGATGGCCCTCTCGCAGGATGACGAGGGAGGATCCCCGGTGGAGTATTGTGTTGGTGAGTAGTGGACTCGTGTACGAAAACTATTTTACTAAAGAGGTTCCGTAGGATAGCTTAGCCAAGAGTCAAAGCTGGCTTGCTGCATAACCCCCACCACCTTCTTGAGAATGAGCATGTATAGTAGGTTCTGATGTAAGACTTGCTGAGTACCTTTGTACTCATGTTTGCTTATTTATTGTTTTCGGACGGCAACACCGCCCCCTCCGATGGGTTTTATGTAGACCTTGACGTCGACGAGTGACTAGCCACCCAGGTGGTGATCCCAGCCATGGAGGGCCCTATGTAGATAGATAGGCTTTGAGAAGCCTTCTTTCTTTTTAGAGTCTGTACTCAAACTAGTTGCTTCCGCACGTGCTTGTATGTTTGTATGACTTGAGTGTCGGGTCATGTGACCCCTATCTGTATGAACATGTTATGTATGGCTCTCTAGAGCCTTTAAATAAAGTACTTGAGTTGTAGAGTTTTGTTGTGATGCCATGTTGTATGTACTCATATCGGGCATATTGTGTGTATGATTGAAATGCTTGGTATGAGTGGGATCCGACAATCTAGTTGATTATCCTTGGCAGCCTTTCTTATGGGGAAATGTAGTCTAGTGTTCCTCGAGCCATAGTAGTCCGCTACAGCCCGGTTCACCGGAGTCCTGCTAGCCCAGCACTACTGTTTAGGACACTTGACTGGCCGGCATGTGTTTCACTTCGTCCCTATGTCTGTCCCTTCGGGGAAATGTCACACGGTGACTTCCGGAGTCCTGCCTAGCCTGCTACAGCCCGGGATCCCCGGAGTCCTGTTAGCCCAGTGCTACATCCCGGAATCACTCGTTGATGACCGACATGTTCGATGTGATTCACGTGTGCCTGTCTCCATAGGTCTGTGCCGCTTTGGGTTCACGACTAGCCATGTCGGCTCGGGTTCTCGGTCATATGGATGCTAGCGACACTATCATATACGTGAGCCAAAAGGCGCAAATGGTCCCGGGCCATGGTAAGGCGACACCCGTGGGATACCGTGCGTGAGGCCGCAAAGTGATATGAGGTGTTACCGGCTAGATCGATGTGGCTTAGAATCGGGGTCCTGACAGCGTTGGCATCAGAGCCGAACTGCCTGTAGGTTCATTGAGCCAAACTGGTCGATGTCGAGTCTAGAAATGCTTTAGTTATATGTAGGGGAATTGATTGTGGAAGGGAACGTAAGGTTCTTTTACTCCTTTACCCTATGCCTCTGATCTGAGTCATTCTCTTCTCATTCAACGTGGGTTAAGGACTAGGCTCTCTTCTTCTATCAGGTTCACGTGTTACTAATCCGTAGTAGCTTATAGGATTATTGCTACGAGTCCCAGTCCAGTTTCTACTATTTTTAGTATGTTGCTATTTGAATCAGAACCTTGATATGATGCTGTTGAGCGGTATTGTGAACTGTTGTGGATGTCTCAAAATTTTTTCTGAGCATTTACAGCCGTTATGCTGTCCAATTTTCCCTAGGAATTCTGATGTCTTTGTCTTGTGGTTGTGCTTTCAGATGGCCAACCGTCCTCAAAACCAAGTGGTTCGCCTGACCAGGTGCCTTGACGTGCCCAGTCATACTGCTATGTTAGTCCGGGTCATGATCGAGACGGGATACCATTAGTATCCCGAATACACTCTCGAAGAGCAGTTCTGCGACTTTAATCAAAGCCAGTATTTCTGCACCGTCAGGATATTTCCTTCCTATCGTGGATCTACTGAGCCCCTTCAATGTTCCTATGGACTCGGGGTTACCGTTGAGATGGCTGTGCAGGATGCTGCCTACTCCATGATGACCATCTTGCGAGTCCAGACTGGCCTACTTCGGAACACTGACTTCCATTACATGCCAGCTTCACTTCCGGGAGCGCAAGGGTATCTTCAGGCTATCTATGCTGACTCCACTCAGGAGGACTCATTAACTCGTACCACTGCTGAGATGCTCGAAGATAAGGACCGAGAGAATCGGGCCTTGAGGCTGGAGCTTTTTAATACTCATGCTGATCATTGGGCCACATTGACTCGGTTTGCACCTGCGGTGCAAGCTGGATGTATGGATACAAGGGATCTGTATCCTGTGAGATCAGCTCTGCCAGACATGGTGGATTGGCGCGATGTGGGAGGCATCACCCCACCCCGTGGTCCTCGCAGGCCACCGTTTGTTGGTCCAAGACCTCATCCTAGCCCCTATGGTCCACAGGCTCCTCAGGACCGTCTGTTTCCGGATGATCACGTTGAACTTCCAGGCTATGGAGGTGACTTCTATGAGGACTACTACGGAGCTGTCTGAGTTAGTAGTAGTACCACTAGTATTGTAGTAGTTGTTTCTTCACTGTCCTGCATGACTTGTGGAATATGACTTTGCGTGTAATCGATTCCGGAGGTGTAGACAAATAATGAATAGGAACTTGGAATGCCTCCGATGAGATGTAACATCTTTCATCATAGCTGTATTGTAGCTTGGGCTTGTACTAAACTATGTATGATGTGTATGATCGTTGGTATATATATGGCAGTTTTATATTACCATGACATACGGATGAGCATCTCTGCATTCCGTGTTATCCATTACATTCTGCACTTCCTTGCTAAGTTTGAGCCATCCTTGTCTAAACCGTTGTCTTGTTTTCTCCTAGGATGGTCAACACCCGCGGCAACCCTGCTGTCCCGGAGCAGGGGGGAAGCCAGTGCAGCTAGAGGTGAAAACCTGCCTCACCCGCCTTCTCTGGCCGAAGTGATGCTGGAGGCAGAAAGAAACAAGCGTGAGACCAACCACCTTCTTGAGCGGATTGAGCAGAACACTGCACGCCACCCACGAAATGACTTGGTGTCAATCAATGACTTTATCAAGCTGTACCCCCCAAAGTTTAACCATTTTGTCGAGCCCCTCGACGCGGATGACTGGCTTCGCAGCATCACCCACAAGCTACGTTCTGCCAACGTAGCCGAAGCCGACAAGGTTACCTATGCTGCCTATCATCTCGAAGGTCCTGCTAGCCATTGGTGGGAAAACTTCGAAGCTATGCGCCCGGTCGGTCAAATCACTACCTGGGCTGAATTCAGTGAGGCTTTCCGTGAGCATCACATTCCGGAAGGCCTCATGGATCGCAAGAGGGAGGAGTTCTGCAACTTCACCCAAGGAAGGCTGACTGTGGATGCATATAGTCGTGAGTTTGGGAACCTGGCACGCTATGCTCCTGAAGAGGTTTCTACTGACGCCAAGAAGCAGGCAAGGTTCCGCAAGGGACTTAGCCCTGAGCTTCGCCGCGATCTCCGTCTGCACGAGTGCACATCTTTTCAGAAGTTAGTTAATAAAGCTATCAGTGCTGAGACAGGCCAGACTGATTATGACGCTTCACGCAAGCACTCCCGTGATTTTGGCTCTTCATCCGGCTCTGGAGCTCAAAAGCGCCGGGTGTGGATCCCAAGCACGGCACTGCCACCCAGATTCATCCCGAGGCCATCCTTTGAGGCGCCTCGTCCCAACCAGCAATTTGCACCACCCAAGCCCTATGGTGGCCCCGCTGCTAATGCTGCTCCATGCCCCAATGTGGTAACATGCTTCAAGTGTGGAGAGCCGGGTCACTATAGCCGGGAGTGTCCCCAGAACAACAACCCCAATCAAGCTGGGAAGTCTGTTGGCCGTGGTAAGCCCGCGGGAAAGACTTTCTACGCCAAGCCGGCCACCACTGCACGTGGCCATGTCAATTATGTTTCAGCCGAGGAGGCTCATGAGGATCCCAACATCGTCCTTGGTACGCTCCTTGTTAACTGCCATCCGACATCTGTTCTCTTCGATACTGGAGCATCTCATTCATTCATATCCGAGAATTATGCTCGATTGCATAACACGACATTCTGTGACATGCCCTCTACCATGGAAATTCAAACCCCTGGCTCTAGATGGCAAACGTCTAGGGTAAGCCATGGGAACAAAATTCTTGTCGATAGACTTGTCTTCCTTGCATCTTTAATAGCTCTCAAGTCCTCTGACATAAACATCATCTTGGGTATGGACTGGATGTCATCTCATTATGCTAAGATTGACTGTGCCACTAGAACCGTTCAACTTACTCACCCCTCGGGCAAGACAGTTAATGTCTTAACTCGAGTGGCCAAGCGCCAACTTTACTCCCTAAATGCCAACCCTCTTCCAGACCTTGAGGATGTTCCGGTAGTTCGAGACTTTCCGGATGTGTTTCCAGAAGAACTGCCAGGTGTTCCACCTGACAGGGATGTCGAGTTTGTGATAGACCTTGTTCTAGGAACCGTTCCAATTTCTAGAAGACCCTACAAGATGGCACCCTTAGAACTAGCCGAGCTTAAGAACCAACTCGATGAGTCCTTGGGCAAGGGGTTCATCCGTCCTAGTTCCTCTCCTTGGGCTTGCCCCGTCCTCTTCGTCAAGAAGAAGGATGGAACGGATAGAATGGTTGTGGATTACCGACCTGTCAATCTGGTCACCATCAAGAACAAATACCCGCTTCCCAGGATCAACGACCTGTATGATCAGCTCGCTGGATCCTCAGTCTTCTCCAAGATGGATTTGAGGTTGGGTTACCATCAAATCAAAATCAAAAACGGGGACATTCCCAAAACGGCCTTTGTTACTCGTTACGGCCAATACGAGTACACCGTCATGTCCTTCGGTTTAACCAATGCCCCGGCTACTTTCTCTCGGTTAATGAACTCAGTCTTCATGGAGTACTTGGATAAATTCGTCGTAGTATACCTCGATGACATACTCATCTACTACAAGAATGAAGAGGAACATGCCGAACATCTAAGGCTGGTATTGATGAAACTTCGAGAGCATCGCCTTTATGCCAAATTCTCCAAGTGCGAATTTTGGTTGCCAGAAGTGACCTATCTAGGCCATGTAATCTCTGGTAAGGGTATTGCTGTCAATCCCGAGCGAGTTCAAGCCGTCCTTGATTGGACTCCACCTGAAACGGTCAAGCAAGTTCGGAGTTTCCTTGGCCTAGCGAGCTATTGCCGCCGCTTCGTCGAGAACTTCTCCAAGGTTGCTAAACCTCTAACTGAACTCCTCAAGAAAGATAAAAATTTCGAGTGGACTCCACAGTGCGAGTTCAGTTTTCAGGAACTGAAAAGACGCCTGACATCTGCTCCTGTACTGGTACCACCAGATTTCTCCAAGGACTTTATTATCTACTGCGACGCCTCGCGACAAGGACTAGGTTGCATACTCATGCAAGATCGTCAGGTAATTGCCTATGCTTCATGGCAATTACACCCACATGAGGAAAATTATCCCACACATGATCTAGAGCTTGCAGCTGTAGTCCATGCACTTAAAACCTGGCGACATTACCTTCTCGGTAATCGTTGCGAGATCTTCACCGATCACCAAAGTTTGAAATATATCTTCACCCAACCAGATTTGAATCTCAGGCAAAGACATTGGGTCGAGTTGATCTCAGATTACGACTTAGGAATAACTTACACCGCCGGCAAAGCCAATGTCATGGCTGATGCACTAAGTCATAAGTCCTATTGTAACAACCTGATGTTACAACAAAGTCAGCCACTTCTCCATGAGGAATTTCGTAAGCTAAACCTTCACATTGTTCCTCGAGGATTCCTATCCACCCTGGTGGCGGAACCTGCCCTTACGGATCAGGTCATCAAGGCACAGAAGGTAGATCCGGGAATCTCCCGTATCAAGAGAAACATTAAGAAAGGAGTCGTGAATTGTTTCTCCATTGATGATCAAGGTGTCGTATACTTTGGGAATCGCCAAGTGGTTCCAAAGGCGCGAAACCTGAGGCGACTGATCCTTAAGGAAGCTCATGAATCCCCTCTCACCATTCATCCCGGTAGTACTAAAATGTATCAAGACCTACGCCAGAGGTTTTGGTGGACTAGGATGAAGAGAGAAATCGCTCAATACATTGCTAATTGCGACGTTTGTCGTCGCGTTAAAGCAGAGCATCAACGGCCTGCTGGCACCCTTCAACCTTTGGCTATTCCTGAATGGAAATGGGACAAAATCAGTATGGATTTCATCACTGGGTTTCCCAGGACCAAGAGAGGGAATAATGCAATCTTCGTCGTGATCGACCGTCTTTCCAAAGTAGCCCACTTCCTACCTGTTCATGAGAGTATCACCGCTAGCCAGCTAGCTGACTTATACATCTCCCGAATAGTGTCTCTTCATGGTGTTCCATTGGAAATTAACTCAGACCGTGGGAGTCTCTTCACCTCTCGATTTTGGGAAAGTTTCCAAAATGCCATGGGAACTCGTCTCTCCTTTAGTACCGCCTTCCATCCTCAATCAAGTGGTCAAGTAGAGCGAGTCAATCAAATTCTGGAAGATATGCTCCGAGCTTCTGTTATCTCGTTCGGAATGAGTTGGGAGAAATGCCTTCCATTCGCGGAGTTTGCTTACAACAATAGTTATCAAGCCAGCATGGACAAAGCTCCTTTCAAAGTTCTCTATGGACGAAAATGTCGAACGCCTCTTAACTGGTCAGAAACCGGGGAAAGACAACTCTTTGGCCCGGATATGATTCAGGAAGCGGAAGAGCAGCTTCGCATTATTCATGAGAAATTGAAAACAGCCCAATCTCGCCAAAAGAGTCAATATGATCGTAAACATAAGCCTATGACTTATGAAGTTGACGAGAAGGCTTACCTTCGGGTTACCCCGTTAAAGGGAACCAATCGTTTCGGTATCAAAGGCAAATTGGATCCTCATTACATTGGACCCTTTCGCATTCTTGCCAAACGGGGAGAAGTTGCCTGCCAATTGGAACTACCTCCGCATTTTTCCAGAGTTCACGATGTCTTCCAAGTTTCGCAACTCAGGCATTGCTTCGCGGATCCTATCCGTGGAGTGGACCACGAAACGCTTGATTTACAAGATAACCGCTCTTATCGGGAATATCCCGTTCGTATCCTTGATCAAGCCGAGCGTACCACTCGACGTCATAATATCAAGTTTCTCAAGGTTCAATGGTCACACCATTCCGAGGAAGAAGCCACTTGGGAAAGGGAGGATCGTCTTCGACTCGAGTACCCCACCTTCTTTCCAGAGGATCCTAAATCTCGGGACGAGATTCTTTTGAGTGGGGGTGAGTTGTCACACCCTAGCTAGTCCATGCATTAGAGTGTGCATCATGTTTACTTTCATCAGAAACTTGAAATGGGGAAGGCAGAACCCCCAGCACCCCCCCCCCTGAAATCAACTAGGGTTTACTAAAAATAATTTCAATGAACCTGAAATGCCCTTCTAAAATGTTCACCCTCTTTGCCTTGGGTTAGAACCTTTGGGAAAATAGGTGCACATTTCTCTAGGTCAACAGAAGGTCACTGATTTAAATCATAAATATTTGAATTTGGGCATTTAAATGCTATAAAATAATTCAAATGCTCAAATAATTCTGGAAATAAATGTTTGCTGTTAGGAATATTTCCAACAGAGCCCACAATTATTTTCAGGATTTTAGAAAGTGCCTAGGTATTTTAAATAAAGCCCTAAAGCTACAGAAAAATAGAAAAAGAAAATAGAAAAGGAAAGGTTACCTGTCCTTACCTGGCAGCCCAGCTGGCCAGCCCACCTGGCGACAGCCCACCAAGGGCAGGGAGGTCTTCTTCCTCCCGCCAGGAGGACGCCGAGCGCGTGGCCGACGCACGCCGGCGCACGCCCGGCCACCTCCTGCTTGCCTGGCTGTCCTCCCGTCGCCCTGGATCTTCCTCGCGTCGCCACGCACCTCCCTCGACCCCCTCTCACTCTCCCCCGTGCTTCTCCTCTCCTCTGTCTCGCTCTCCCCCTCTGTCCCGAGTGCATCGGAGAGCACCACCGTGCGCCACCGCGACTACCGCCTCCCTCTCGCCTCTCCGACGTGCCCACGAGGTCCGCCTCGTCGCCCTAGTCCTCTCCGCCAGGCCACGCGGCGCCGGACGCCTCCGAGCGCCTCCACGCCGTCGTCTTCAACCTTCTGACGCCGGAGATCTCCATCGCCGCCTCGCTTGCTCCGGCCCCTCCCCGAGCTCGCTGACCTTCCCTGCGTGATCCCCGTGAGCCCCTGAACCGATTCCCCCTCTCCCTTTCCCTGTACGTCCGCCGTAGCCGTCATATCCGTCGAGCCCGAAGCTCACCGCCGCCGTCCATGGCGCCGCCGTGGCCACAGCTGCTGCCACCCGCGTCCAAGCTCATCAGCGTGCTCAGCGCAACCCTAGGAGCACGATGCACTCACCATCTCCTCCCCTAGTGCTCCGTAGCTCCGTTTTCATCGATGGCCGAACCACGGCCGCCGCAAACCTCATCGCCGGCGTCGATTCCGGTGACCATTTGGTCCAGCTCCACCACCCACCCACGCAGCTCAGCCCCAGCTTTCGATAGAACCCAACCACGCTCCAAACGGTGGTCTGTAGCGCGATCCCGACGCCTCTGCCGCGTTCGGCCTCGCCGGCGGCTAAATGCCGGTGGGGTTGACCGGTCTGACCCCACAGCCCCGTTGACCTCCCCCCCTCTCTTAGTGACATGTGGGCCGGCCATGTTAAGTTTTAGTTAGGATTAGTTTAACAACTAATTAATCCCTGTTTAGTTAATTGGGTCACTGACGCGTGGGCCCAACCCCATTAACTAAACCAGTTTAGGTTTATTTTTAGATTAGGATTAACCACAGACACTGACGTGTGGACCCCACACGTCAGGTTTGACCTGGTCATCCGCCTTTGACCTGCTGACGTAAGCATGACGCTGTGCTGACGCATTATATGATTTTCTGGCTTTATTCTTATTCAGGAAATTCCAGAAAATAGTTCAAACTTCAAAAATTCATAGAAATTCAACCATAGCTCCAAATGAGATAAATTATATATGAAAAATTATCAGAAAAATTCAATCTATCCATCTGTAATGGTTTCATGCATGACAAAACAAGTTTACCTTGCTGTTTAAGAAGAATAAGGTAATGCACTATAAATGCCATGTTTAATGAGCTAATATTTGAATCTTTGATTCAAATGAGCTCATCCCTTTCTATTCTAGCTTGCATTAGGCCAAGACACCAACATATTGCCATGTCATAGCATGCATCATATTGTTGCATATTGTCATGTGTTGATTGTGTTCCGATGTGCTCTTCATGGTAGGTTCTGCCTCCGAGGATATTCACGAGTATCCAACTGAAGGGCAGCATCCCACTACCACTCCATCAGGCAAGCAACCATTGATCATTCCGATACAAACCCATGTTCCCGCCTCTGCTCTTGTTTACTGCATTAAGACAACGCGTTTCAAACTGCTGTGTGCTACGGTAGTTGAACCCTTATCCTCTGCATGACCTGTCATTGCCACAGTAACTAGATGAAACCCACTAGCATGTGTAGGAGTTGATTGAGCCATGTTTTGTGATTCCTACCTTGCTATGCCTGCTATGCTTAGAGTTGTGTTAGGTCTGGTTCATCTGGGTGATGGGCTAGAGTGAAATGCTTATGTCAGTAATATGTGGGATGTGTTGAACATGTTTGGTAAAGGTATCGATGAGAGGCCATGTAGGAGTACATGGTGGGTTGTTTCATTGAGGCCGTCCATAAGAACTGAGATCTGTATGTGTGATTTAAGATGCAGTTACTACCGTACATTGGGACCGAAACAAATGGACCCTCTCGGCTTCTTAGCCACCCTAGTACTCTGTCCAGGAGTTGCAATTAGTTTCTGGTGTTTGTAGGATATGTGTTGGCGGCCGTGCGTAGCGCTGACCCTAGGGGTGGGCTATGTTGCGGTAGATACACCGTGGCCGGGTGTACCGAGTCACCCGTTTGGTGTCTCGGGAACCCTGTTCACATCGTTCGGGGCCGTATGTGGAAACCTCAGCCGGACTCCCTGCGGATGGAACCTGGATAGGCGATAAACCTGGACTAGGGACTTAGGTGTTTAGGTAGGCCGTGGCCGACACCCTCGCTGGGCTTCCGCTTGATGGTTGCCGAGTACATGTCGTGTAGACGGCGGTAAGCGGTGAAAGTGTGTATGACGAAGTACACCCCTGCAGGGTATAAAACTATTCGAATAGCCGCGTCCGCGGTAAAGGACTACTTGGTTTCCAATACAGTTCATAGACAAGTTAATGGATACTACTAAAAGACTCAAGATAAGTGTGAGTACCGAGGATGGCCCTCTCGCAGGATGACGAGGGAGGATCCCCGGTGGAGTATTGTGTTGGTGAGTAGTGGACTCGTGTGCGAAAACTATTTTACTAAAGAGGTTCCGTAGGATAGCTTAGCCAAGAGTCAAAGCTGGCTTGCTGCATAACCCCCACCACCTTCTTGATAATGAGCATGTATAGTAGGTTCTGATGTAAGACTTGCTGAGTACCTTTGTACTCATGTTTGCTTATTTATTGTTTTCAGACGACAACACTGCCCCCTTCGATGGGTTTTATGTAGACCTTGACGTCGACGAGTGACTAGCCTCCCAGGTGGTGATCCCGGCCATGGAGGGCCCTATGTAGATAGACAGGCTTTGAGAAGCCTTCTTTCTTTTTAGAGTCTGTACTCAGACTAGTTGCTTCCGCACGTTCTTGTATGTTTGTATGACTTGAGTGTTGGGTCATGTGACCCCTATCTGTATGAACATGTTATGTATGGCTCTCTAGAGCCTTTAAATAAAGTACTTGAGTTGTAGAGTTTTGTTGTGATGCCATGTTGTATGTACCCATATCGGGCATATTGTGTGTATGATTGAAATGCTTGGTATGAGTGGGATCCGACAATCTAGTTGATTATCCTTGGCAGCCTTTCTTATGGGGAAATGTAGTCTAGTGTTCCTCGAGCCATAGTAGTCCGCTAGAGCCCGGTTCACCAGAGTCCTGCTAGCCCGGCACTACTGTTCAGGACACTTGACTGGCCGGCATGTGTTTCACTTCGTCCCTATGTCTGTCCCTTCGGGGAAATGTCACACGGTGACTTCCGGAGTCCTGCCTAGCCTGCTACAGCCCGGGATCCCCGGAGTCCTGTTAGCCCAGTGCTACAGCCCGGAATCACTCGTTGATGACCGACATGTTCGATGTGATTCACGTATGCCTATCTCCATAGGTCTGTGCCGCTTTGGGTTCACGACTAGCCATGTCGGCCCGGGTTCTCGGTCATATGGATGCTAGCGACACTATCATATACGTGAGCCAAAAGGCGCAAACGGTCACGGGCCATGGTAAGGCGACACCGTGGGATACCGTGCGTGAGGCCGCAAAGTGATATGAGGTGTTACCGGCTAGATCGATGTGGCTTAGAATCGGGGTCCTGACACCCCAGTTAATAGGTTAGTCCCAAAAATAATATAAAAGTGAATAATAAAGCCCAATAATGTCCAAAACAGAAGATAATATAGCATGGAGCAATCGAAAATTATAGATACGTTGGAGACGTATCACTAAACCACCTGCCCATTTGGGCCTGCACACGCTCTCCCAAGCCACAGCACAATGTCCTCCTGTTGCTTCCTTCTTGCTGCACCAAAGGAACCCACAGCATATTTTGGTGAGCGTCGTGATGATTTTCGCCGGAACATTCATAGCAAGATGGAGTGGATAGGTATTGCGCAGAGAACCAATAAGATCAGTGTTATGCGACCACTCTTTGGAAGCATAGCTGCCTTCCAGTGCGGCGGGCAATCCGCAAGCTTATCCACTAGACTCTGGAGTTGCGCCACAGATTGCTTGCGTAGAGTGAGCGGCAGCCCTAGATATGTGCAAGAAAATGAGGTACTCGAGCATCCTAGAATTGAGCAGACTAGCGACAACTCATCTTGGGAGCAACGGATAGGTATGGCGGCTCTCTTGCTCATGTTAACCGTCAGCCCAGAGGCATGCCCAAACAGGTCCAATATGGCTCCACAGGTGTGGGTCTCCAGTTAGGTTGGTTTGAAGAACACCATAACATCATTAGCGAATAAGGAGACTCGTTTTTGTAATCCTGTGTTGGAGAGAGGAGAGAGCGTCCCTTGTTGTAAGCAGTACTGGAAGAGGCAGCGTAGGGGCTCCATGTAGAGGATGAAAAGCATTGGGGAAAGCAGGGCCCCTTGACGAAGCCCTTTGCAGGGCAAGATCGGCTTGCCAGGAGCGCCATTAATCATCACTCTCGTCAACGACGTGGCAAGGAGGCCACACATCCATGCACGGTAGCGGCTCCCAAATCCAAATCTTTCGAGTACCTCCAGCATAAAGGGCCACTTCACCATATCAAACGCTTTTGTAATATCAAGCTTGAGCATGATTGATGGCTGTCAGAGTGCGTGGAGCAGCCTGGCCATGCATTGCATGAACATGAAATTGTCGTGTAAAGATCTCCCACGTACAAATGCACTTTGGTGCTTTCCAACAAGTCTTGGCAGATCCTCCGCAAGCCTCAAGGCGAGAGCTTTGTCGAAAATCTTGATGGCACTATGCACTAACATCACAGGTCTGAAATCTTTGATGTCAAGGGCTCCTTCACGTTTTGGTAGTAACGGTACCCGCGCCTTATTGATCGCCGCTAGTCCATGCATGTCGCCTCGATGAAAGTGGTCAAGCGCCCACATGAGATCCGTTTTTACAATCTGCCAGTAGGAGGCATAGAAATGCCCTATAAAGCCGTTCGGGCCTGGTGCCTTATCGAGCGGCATTGCGTTGATGGTTTTCTCCACCTCCTACATAGTGAACTGAGCCTCTAGATGGGATAGGTCATACGAGGGCAGGTCTGGGAGATCCAGGTTGATGAAGGCTGCTCTGGCTTGTGAATCTCCCAACAAAGCATCATAGTACGTATCTACCACCACAGAGATATCCTCCTGGCCAGTTATGATCTCGTCCTAGTGCCGCAGGCTCAAGATGCCATTCTTCCGCTGCCTATAACTTGCATGCTTGTGGAAGAAGCCCGTGTTCGCATCCCCTTCCTTCAAGAAGAGTAGCCGAGATTGTTGACAAGCTATGGTTCTCTCAAGGGAGCATAAGCCGAGAAGTTTCTTCTTCAACATTTTCCGCAGTTCATGCTCCAGGGCTGTGAGGGCATGTTTATCGGCCGCTGCGTCCAACCGAGCAATCAGCTCCATAGCCATCGCAAGCTGAAGCTTGATGTTACCTATCCAGCGATCACTCCAACTCTGAAGGGCTTTTGCTGTCACCCTTAGTTTATTGTCCAGTACTAAGAACGGATTGCCGTCGGCCGGCACAGACTGCCATGCCTGCTGGACTATGTCTTGGAACCCATCCACCTTGGTCCAAAAGCTCTCAAAGCGAAATCGACGACCCATATGGAACTCCGTGTCCAGGTCCACCAGGAGTGGGCAGTGAACTTAGATTGATGTTCCTAGTGCTATGAGAAGATTTGCCAGGTAGATATACTCCCAAGTGTTTGTCACAAATATGTGATCAATCTTCTCCATCGTGGGGTTAAGCCTCTCATTCGACCACGTGTACCTCCGCCCATTGACATAAAGCTCCTTCAGTTCCAGCTTGTCCAGAAGGGCTCGGAATCTTGCCATCATCCGCCGATTGATATTTGCATTGTTCTTATCCTCAGCATTGTCAATGAGGTTGAAATCGCCAACCAAGGCCCATGGACCGGCATGCAAGTCTCTGATGTCTGCAAGCTCCTGTAGAAAACCGATCTTCTCGGCATTTCCTTGCGGTCCATACACCCTTGTGAGCCACCACATGGGTGCACCCTCTTGTTGCAGCAAGGCCATGATGGCATTTTCAGAGATGTAGCGGTTTGAGATTGTCACCATCGAGGCATCCCAAGCTAGCAATACTCCCCCACGAGTGCCTACCGCAGGTACAAAGTAGAATTTTTCAAATTTATTCCCTAGGCAATGTTTCACAATCTCCCGCGTAACCACCTCTAACATAGTTTCCTGGAGGCATACAATGGCGGCCTTAGCCACCTCCACTACTTGGTATACTGCATTTCGTCTTGCCGACGAGTTGAATCCACATACATTCCACATGAGCATTTCGGCGGGGGGGGGGGGGGGGGGGGGTTGTGATACGTCTCCGTCGTATTTATAATTTTTGATTGTTCCATGCCAATATTATACAACTTTCATATACTATTGGCAACTTTTTATACTATTTTTGGGACTAACATATTGATCAAGTGCCCAGTGCCAGTTCCTGTTTGTTGCATGTTTTTTGTTTCGCAGAAAATCCATATCAAACAGAGTCCAAACGGGATAAAAACTGATAGAGATTTTTTTGGAATATATGTGAATTTTGGGAAGTGAAATCAACGCCAGATGATGCTCGAGGGGCCCACGAGGCGGGGGGCGTGCCCTTGACCCTCGTGGTCACCCCGTAAGGCGGTTGGTGCCCTTCTTTTGCTGCAAGAAAGCTAATATCCGGATAAAAATCGTGTCCAAAATTCAGCCCAATCGGAGTTACATATCTCCGGGAATATAGGAAACGGTGAAAGGGCAGAATCTGGAACGCGGAAACAGAAAGAGAGACAGATCCAATCTCAGAGAGGCTCTCGCCTCTCCGCCACCATGGAGGCCATGGACCAGAGGGGAAACCCTTCTGCCATCTAGGGAGAAGGTCAAGGAAGAAGAAGAAGAAGAAGGGGCCCCTCTCCCCCTCTCTTCCATTGGCGCCGGAACGCCGCCGGGGCCATCATCGTGTGACGGAGATCTACACCAACACTTCCATCATCTTCACCAACATCTTCATCACCTTCCCCCATCTATCTACAGCGGTCCACTCTCCCGCAACCCGCTGTACCCTCTACTTGAACATGGTGCTTTATGCTTCATATTATTATCCAATGATGTGTTGCCATCCTACGATGTCTGAGTAGATTTTCGCTGTTCTATCGGTAATTGGTGAATTGCTATGATTGGTTTAATTTGCTTGTGGTTATGTTGCTGTCCTTTAGTGCCCATCAAATGAGCGCGCGCGTGGATCACACCATACGGTTAGTTGTATGTTGATAGGACTATGTATTGGAGGACAAGAGTGATAGAAGCTTCAACCTAGCATAGAAATTGATGCATACGGGATTGAAGGGGGGCCAATATATCTTAATGCTATGCTTGGGTTTTACCTTAATGAACATTAGTAGTTGCAGCTGCTTGCTAATAGTTCCAATCATAAGTGCATAGAATTTCAAGTCAGGGATGACATGCTAGCAGTGGCCTCTCCCACATAAAACTTGCTATCGGTGTAGTAAAGTAGTCAATTGCTTAGGGACACTTTCGCAACTCCTACCACCACTTTTCCACACTCGCTATACTAACTTTATTGCTTCTTTACCTAAAACAGCCCCGAGTTTTTTATTTACACGCTCTTTATTATCTTGCAAACCTATCCAAAAACACCTACAAAGTACTTCTAATTTCATACTTGTTCTAGGTAAAGCGAACGTTAAGCGTGCGTAGAGTTGTATCGGTGGTCGATAGAACTTGAGGGAATATTTGTTCTACCTTTAGCTCCTCGTTGGGTTCGTCACTCTTACTTATCGAAAGAGGCTACAACTGATCCCCTATACTTGTGGGTTATGAGGTTGACATGTTGCACACCCACAATGTCCCAACCTATAGGGACGCACAACCCTACTGGCCCTCAACCATGGCCACATCCTCGCTCTGGAGAGGAAGGCAGGTCGCATCCCAGCCAAACAGTGCCAGAATGGCCTTGACGTGGCTGTCAAGCAGTGGCTTGTCGAATAACTGAGCGCAGGCCTCAAGCGCCTCATCGATGATCTGGTCGCCTTCGTTCACCAGGCATAATTTCTTGATGATTACTGCCTGCTACTTGGAGGCCTTGGATCCCCTTCCTCCTTTTTCTAGGGGTGTACGGACCGCAAGGAAATGCCGAGAAGATCGCTTTGTGTGATTGATGATTTGGGTGCAAGTTGACAACCCCTTTATCACGTTGGGTGCAAGTTGTTTGTTTGGTTGTGCAGGTATTCGGTGACTTGTGTGTTGTCTCCTACTGGATTGATACCTTGGTTCTCAAACTGAGGGAAATACTTATCTCTACTTTATTGCGTCACCCTTTCCTCTTCAAGGGAAAAACCAGCGCAAGCTCAAGAAGTAGCACACCTCTACGTGTAGTAGCTCCGAGTGTGAGATGGGGACACCGTAGTTGCCAGTGAGCCCAAGCTGAGATCCCACCGAAGATGGGTCGCGATGTCGTCAGTGGAGGCATGGTGGCAGGCTTACCGAGATGTGTGGGGGGCTTTATGTTTTGATCGCCGCTCGGATTTGATGCAGCCTGAGATCAAGAGGAGGATGCACCGACCGGTCATGGTGTCGATCGCGAGGATGTTGCTAGATGCGGGAACGGCGCACTTGCCACGGGATTGATTCCTTTATCCCAACATTCTTCTTATCCTTGGTTATGGAAAGAAACTTTGTGATCTTCTTATTCAAATCAATTTTCATATGGATTCTCACGAACTCATCGACAAAGCCTGCTAGAAGTGTAATCTAAACCTCCAAAACCCGACCCATCGGTCTACACGTCCCTTTGATGATCGGTTTATGCAAATAATTATCCGGTAGCGGGAGTACTTGTGACCATACAACCAATTTATCTAGCGCCATCGTTCTAGGGTTTTGGAACCTGTCATATTCCTTGATCAAGAGCACTTAGTACTGAAATAGCCATGGTCCTTGATACATAGCTTTGTCCAATTATATTTTTTAGCGTATTGTTCTAATCTGCTAAGAACTCGTATTGGACAGTGAAAAGATTATCATCTATCTTTCGCCATCTAACCTCCTTCGCTAGGTTCCATGCCAACCCCATGTCTCCACATAGAGTGCTAGGGTTAAACCCCTTCGACACCCGGGCGATTGCAAGGCACATTGCCTTCTCTGGGGGATCATTCACTTCATTTTCCCACACAAATTCCTCCTCGTGTTCTTCGTGCAGATTTAGTCTCTCCAATAGATCCTCGATCTACTCCTTCCCCTCTGATCTGCTCGAAGATCCAGCGCCTTCCGCCATTGACGCCCAACCGACCCTTCGACACCGTTGATACTTAAAGTAGACAGGAGTTAGGTGTAAATTGATGTTGCCTTTCCACTAATGTTTGTTCGTTTGCAGCCGGAGTAAAAAAAGCCATGGTTGGTGTAAGCCACAGATAGCTAAAACGGTAGGGGTGTAGCTCAATATCGCCGGTCGGCCACGTCAAGTGTATTTACGCCTTTGATGACACCTGGTGGCGGGCATGGCCAGCCCCATTGCCCCATCATTGCAACCCGAATACCATGGCTACACCTTTGCTTCACTTTTTTCATCTCTTGAGGTTTGAGATCAATGTAAGTACTCCCTCTATTCCAATGAATAAGATGCATACGCATCTAGAAATTCAATTTTGACCATAAATTAAATACATAATATATAATTTCGTGACTTAAACATTGTATCATTAAAAAGTACTTTTGAATATGAATTCAAGGATATAATTTTTGTTACATATAATACACGTTCAATTGGTCAAACTTTTATTGAATGTGTGCGAGCTTTATTAATTGGAATGAAGGGAGTAGTACGTGTGCAGTGAACCATTATACTATGATCCGTCTTTAGAAAAGTGAAAGGGCCAGACCAGATTCTTAGGATTCCTCTGTCTCAGAACAAATCTATATGCCAGGTTACCTGCATATTGTACTGTTAGCAGTACATTACAAAATGCTCTCAGAGGAATGGAACTGATACAGTGGATACTCGTCTGCCCGCGACCAAAACAACGAAAGAAAACAAGAGATAACGGTCCGAGGGAGAGTGATCGCCGATGCAATTAGCCTAACTAACGGAAGAATGTGGACGCACACTATTTCAAAACTGCAGAGAATCTATCTGTCAATAGTACAATTTGGTCCAAGAACAATGAAACTAGAGTCCATCTGGTCTCATATGCACTTGTTTATACACATGTTCGAATTCCTACAATTGGTTAATTTATCTGTATGTGAAAATTTTATACTAAAGATGTTATAATATGAGCTCCGAGGTGGCTGCCATGTCATGCATGTCACGATGCAGAGTTAGGTAAAAACCCTGCTATAGAATGCTGAACGCATGCATTATCTTAGTCCCTACCTGTCCCCACTAAACACCAGTAATTGCATTTCCAAGGACTCCCCTGTTAGAGTTATATTTATAGTGGCCTTTGGCTTCCCCTATACACATATATATATATGATGGCTTTTGCCTTTTGATAATATCAAGTTGCTTTTCCTAAATTTTTTTCGCATGCCCAACTCATGCTCTTCCGATTCAATTTCTCGCGTCGGCCGTCACAGCTTTTGTCTTTGGCCGATTGCTGTGGCTACTCTGCTCTGTTCTTTGTGTGTTCGTCCGTGCGAGCAGCACGCCATCGATCCAACTCCAGTTGGCTCATCTGCGTCCGCCGGCATCCGGCTACTGGTTCTCGTTGCTGTTCTCGTCCTCCGTCCACCGGTTCCCGCCGCCGTCTTCGTCCGCCGGGCGCCGGTTCCCGCTGCTGGCCACGTCCGCTGGCCGCCTACCACCGCCGGTTCCCGCTGCCGTTCTCGTCCGCCGACCACCGCCGGTTGTCCTCGTCCTCTGGCTGCCGGTTCCCGCTGTCGTCTTCGGCCGCCGGCCACTGGTTCCTGCCGGCTCCCGTGCCAGATCGGCCGCTGGCCATTGGATCCATCTCACGCCCGCGTACGCTGAGTGCGGGGATGTGAATCGATCCAACTGCCTGGTTGTGTGCGTGGGTGCACGGCCCGTGAATCACGTTTCTTTTGGGCTGCTGGTGGGCAGCCAGTTGGCCTGCTTCATTCGGTTGCCTAGTTTCAGTTGGCATGCTTCTTTCGGCAGCCTGGTTTGAGTCAGTGACGAATCTAGAAAGAAATTGAAAGGTGAGCTCAACATTAACAGCGAGAAAACTAAACTTTCTTTTGAAGAGAAAAAACCATCATCTCCCAATCCTTTTGTCCAAATATAAGCAAAGATTTTTCCCAGAATAGTACTGAAAATATGTATTATTTAGTGGCATCTTCTATTTTTTGAATATCAATTTATGAATGAAAATTTAAATCTGTCTAGCTAAATAGTTGTTATCTATCAGTCCTTTTTTTCCCAAACATGCTCAAACTTTTCTAGATTACTACTAGAAGCATGTGGTATTTTCTGGATGTTTTGATTTTTTTTAAATAGTACTCCCTCAGATATTAATTGATGTGATTTTGAACCAAAATTTGAATTTGTTTAGCAAAATATTGCCATTATCTCTGAATCATTTTTCTTCTAACAAGCTCAAAATTTCAAGATTACTACCGAAACATGTAATATTTACTCTAACTGTTGCGAATCTTCTGAAAATCAAATTAAATTATATATTTGATATTGCCTCTGTTTAAACAGACAAAATTTGCTATGTTTGTTGGCCGCTCATGCCGGCTCTCTGCTCAGCTGGTCCGCCACCAGGCAGCGCTAGGTCTCGAGTCATGGAGCGTGCTCTCATGGTTACCTGCTCGATGTGCTCTTTGCTACTTGTGCGTCATTGGTGTTGTTGGTCTGAGACTGGGAGATTCAATTGCTAGGCTGGAACGAAGTGTATTAGTAAAAAAGTTTATATTTTTGGAGGGTAGGCTAGAATCTGTTGAAGCCCCCCTACTAGACTCGCCTGTGGTTTGAGTTCTGTTGGTAAAAAGAAAGAGAGAGAAAGAGAGAAAAGAAAAGAGGGCGTAAAAAAAAGGGCACAACATTTCTGTCGGGCATGTGTCTCCCTCGCCGCCCGGTGTTTTCCGACGGTATTCCGTACATTGATTCGGTCTCGCACATGCGTCTTTCCTCGGTGCTTGGTGCTCGCCCGTTTGGAGGTGATGTTTGTCGCTCTACTTCGACACCTTTTGCGACTTCCACTGGTGCTGCTGGCCGCTCTACATCAACTCCTTTGGCAGCTGCACCGCCTCCTCTAGCCACTTCTGTGCATGGCGCTGGTCGTTCTACATCGACTTTCTTGATGTCTTCTGTTGGTGATGTTGGTCGTTCTTCAATGACTTCTCACGACTTCCGCATTGGGTGATTGTCGCCCTACGCCGACTTCCTTTACGGTTCTGCACGCGGTGGTGACCGCTATGTGTCGACTCGTTCTATGTCGACTCACCACACGGTCTTCAAGGGTGATGGCGACTGCTCATCGCCGGCAAGGGTTTCTACCTCAACCTCTTCTGACGTGTCGTTGTCTGTGCGTGAGATTGAACAGCTGCGGTGCCTGCTTGATGCTTGGGATTCTTCACCGACGGTTTCTGCAGGTTCTGTGGCTGACTCTTCTGGCAATGAGAAACCACCTTCTACCCATTCACATTTATCCCCATGGATTCTTGATACTGGAGCGTCTTTTCATATGACTTATGATTCTTCCACTTTGACCTCCGCTCGACCTGTCGCGTCTCCTGTTCGTGTTCTTACGGCTGATGGCACTCCCCTCCATGTAGCTAGTCGAGGCACTGTTAGCACTTCTTCATTTCATGTCCCCTCTGTAGCTCATGTTCCTCGACTTACCATGCAACTCATATCTGGTGGTCAGATTGTTGACTCTAGTTGTAGGGTCATTCTCGACTTTGATTCGTGTTCTATTCAGGATCGTCGCACGGGCGCTCTACTTGGTGCTGGCCCTCGACGCTCTGATGGTCTCTGGGAGCTTGACTGGCTTCATCTTCCCTCCGCTGCCACCGTCGCCAGTCTCACAACTCCTGTTGCTTTATCTACCAGCTCTTTTCAGTAGTGGCATCATCGTCTTGGCCATCTATGTAGTTCTCGTCTCTTGGCCTTGGTTCATCGCGGTGTTCTAGGATCTGTCTCTGGTAATGCTTCGTTGGATTGTCTAGGTTGTAGGCTTAGCAAGGAGATTCAGCTACCCTATCCTCACAGTGAGTCAGTGTCCGAGCACCCTTTTGATCTCGTTCACTCTAACGTTTGGGGTCCGGCTCCCTTCGCTTCGAAAGGGGGCCACCAATACTATATTATCTTTATAAACGATTTTTCTCGATACACTTGGATATATTTCATGTCTTGTTGTAGTGAGGTCTTATCTATATACAAAAAATTTGCTGCCATGGTTCATACCCAGTTTTCCACTCCTATTCGAGTTTTTCGCGCAGATTCAGCTGGTGAGTATATCTCCCATGCGCTGCGAGGATTCCTTGCTGAGCAGGGTACTCTTGCTTAGTTCTCTTATCCTAGTGCTCATGCTCAAAATGGTGTGGCTGAGCGCAAGCATCGTCATCTTCTTGAGACGGCGCGTGCAATGATGATCGCCGCCTCTCCTCCACCTCACTTCTGGGTTGTGGCCGTTACCACTTCCACCTATCTCATCAGCATTTAGCCATCTGCTGCTCTACAGGGCGGTATTCCTCTTGAGCGTCTTTCTGGCCGTTCTCCTGATTATTTGGCACTTCGTTTGTTTGGTTGTATTTGCTATGTTTTGCTTGCCCCTCGTGAACGCACCAAACTAACTGCTCAGTCTGTTGAGTGTGTCTTTCTCGGATATAGTGATGAGCATAAGGGCTATCGGTGTTGGGATCCTGTCAGTCGTCGAATGCGTATTTCCCGGGATGTTACCTTTGATGAGTCTCGTCTCTTCTTCTCGCGTCCATCCTCCTCGGCCTTTTCCACGGAGGACATCTCTTTTCTTACATTTCCAGATACACCTCCCTCCGTGCCAAGTATTCCTACTCCTCATCCCGATTTTGCGGATCCGACATCGTCCTCTCCAATAGTTTCTTCTCCTCCCTCATCACATGACTCTCCACCTTCAACACCGTACCTTCCTCTTCTCCACCTTCATCACCGATACCTTCCTCCTCTCCACCTTCATCATCGATACATTCCCCGTCTCCACCTCCAGTGATTCCACCTTTCCCCTCCTTTCCTTTCCATTATACTCGTCGTCAACGTGTTGTGGACGAGTCTACTGATGTGCCCTCTACTTCTGATGTGTCCTCTTCCTTCTCATGACCGACTTATGGCCTTCGTTCTCGTCCTTGTCTGCCCCCTGATCGATATTCTCCTTCTCACTATGGTCTTTCAACCGTTGTTGAGCCGACTTATTATCGAGATGCTATTGTTCATCCCAAATGACAATGTGCCATGGCAGAGGAGATTTCTGCCCTTGAGCGCACCGGCACGTGGGGTCTGGTTTCTCTTCCTCCCCGTTTTCGTCCCATCACTTGTAAGTGGGTCTATAAGATTAAGACTCACTCTGATAGTTCTCTTGAGCGTTATAAAGCTCGTCTTGTGGCTCATGGCTTTCAGCAGGAGCATGGTCGTGATTACGATGAGACTTTTGCTCCCGTGGCCCATATGACCATTGTTAGCACACTCCTCGCAGTGGCCTCTGTTCGCCACTAGTCTGTGTCTCAACTTGATGTTAAGAATGCCTTTCTTAATGGTGAGTTGCATGAGGAAGTTTATATGCAGCCTCCATCTGGGTATTCAGTTCCTGATGGCATGGTTTGTCGTCTTCGTCGCTCTCTCTATGGCCTTAAGCAAGCCCCCCGCTTTTGCTTTGAGCGTTTTGCCTAGGTGGTCACTTCAGCTGGTTTTTCGCCCAGTGCTCATGATCCAGCACTGTTTGTCCACCTTTCTGCTCGTGGTCGCACTCTTCTTCTTCTATATGTTGATGACATGATCATCACCAGTGATGATCTTGAGTACATTGCCTTTGTCAAGGCCCGTCTCAGTGAGCAGTTTTCTATGTTTGATCTTGGTCCTCTTCGCTACTTTCTTGGGATTGAGATTTCGTCCATCTTTGATGGCTTCTTTTATTTCCCAAGAAAAGTATATCCAGAATCTTCTTGCTCGTGTGGCTCTTAGTGATGAACGCACTGTTGAGACTCCTATGGAGCTTAATGTTCACCTTCGTGCTTCTGGCGGTGAGCTCTTGTCTGATCCGACCCGTTATTGTCATCTTGTTAGGAGTCTTGTCTATCCCGCTGTCACTCGTCCGGATATCTCCTATCCTGTCCATATCCTCAGTCAGTTTGTTTCTTCTCCCACTTCGGTTCACTATAGTCACCCTCTTCGTGTTCTACTATATCTTCGTGGCACGATCTCTCACCGTCTCTTCTTTCCTCATTCCAGCTTGTTACAGCTCCAGGCCTATTCGGATGCTACTTGGGCTAGTGATCCTTCGGATCGTCGTTCACTTTCTGTTTACTGTGTCTTTCTTGGTGGTTCCCTCATTGCCTGGAAGACGAAGAAACAGAGAGCAGTTTCTCGTTCGAGTGCAGAGGCTGAGTTGCGAGCTATGGCTTTTCTCACGGCTGAGGTGACTTGGTTACGCTGGTTACTTGAGGATTTTAGTGTCACTGTTACTACACCTACTGCTCTCCCGTCAGACAGTACAAGTGCTATCAGTATTGCACGGGACCCAATGAAGCATGAGCTTACCAAGCATATTGGTGTTGATGCTTTCTTTGTGCAC
Source organism: Triticum monococcum (assembly GCA_034509565.1). Taxonomy (NCBI): domain Eukaryota; kingdom Viridiplantae; phylum Streptophyta; class Magnoliopsida; order Poales; family Poaceae; genus Triticum; species Triticum monococcum. The sequence goes on along the minus strand of CM067843.1, from coordinate 253,486,332 downwards.
GCTGGTGTGCAGGACCATGTTATTGCTCTTCAGTATGTGCCTTCCGAATTACAGCTAGCAGACTTCTTCACAAAGACCCAAACTAGAGCGTAACATGGATTTTACCTCTCCAAACTAAGTGTTGTGGATTCACCATGAGTTTGAAGGGGGTGTTAGAGTTATATTTATAATGGCCTTTGGCCTTTTGTATTCTGGCTTTTGGCCTTCCCTGTACATGTATATATGATGGCTTTTGCCTCCTGATAATATCAAGTTGCTTTTCCTAATATCCCCAACTTCCATGACTAACACTTTGTTTAACTCCTCTGAGCATGCAACCAAGGCTCCTCTATCTGAGCATGTTAATAGTAGCTCCCTCGTGTCAGTGAATAATAAAAGTGGAGGAGGCAGTACAGCCGAAACTCTCAACACTGTGGAGGGGCCAGATTGTACTACTGCCAAAAAGGTTAAATATTAGTAGTGGTACCTGCAAGTAACATACAGTACAAGCAGACTAATGTAAACCTGCAATGGATCATCGGATTCCGTTTGGATTTGACATCTTCCTTTTTCCTGGATAACATGAGAGAGAGAGAGAGCGAGCTGTATATGTAACTATTTATTGGATTTGAATTTGTAACCATGTATCAACCGTATGATGGTGTAAACACCTGTGTGCTGCAGCGTGGAGCCACACGAAATCTCTATGTCATACTCATGAGTTGCACTACAGAAAAAACATATTTTACCTTGTGTTTTCCGATAAACTGAGTATATGTTGTCAGCCGCTCGACTTATAGCTCCTCAACCCGTGTGCTGGCGCAAAGACACACGGCGATGGTCCGGCCCTCGGCTTACCACCTGAAGCAGCCATGTGGGTTTGCCATGGTGACGTCACGTCAATGAACGCGGATTTCACGCTAATTTCTTTTGTTATTTATTTTTTCCTGTTATTTATATTTTAGAAATTTAATTTTATTTAAACATGAATTTGAAAAATTGATAACGCAACATAAAAAATCCTATTGCAACTAAAAGGAATGCTGATAGCTTTTGAGAAAAATGTTCATGACAATGAAAAATGTTCTCGCATTTCAAAAAACCTATATGTGAATTTCTTTTTGTAAATTGCGTATATAATATCAAAAAAATGTTTTCTTAATATAAAAAGATGGGTTGTACCAAAAAATGTACGTGTCATTCCAAAGAAATATTCTTGCATTTCAAAGAATGATAGTAGCAATTTAAAAATATGTATACAATGTAAAAGAAAGTTCTATTGTTTACCATAAGAAATGTCAAAGTGTATTTGAAACAATGTTGACCATGTATTAAAAGAAAATTTACATTATGTATGTAAAAAATGTTCAACGTGTATCAAGAAAATATTTCATGTGTACACTAAAAATGTTTATTTCCTACTAGAAAAAAGTAGGCATGTGTTGAAAAAAAAAATATAAACCAATGAGAATCCACAAAGAAACAAAAGATAAAGATAAAAACAGAAAAAAACACTGAAGAAAACCAATGTGAAAGAATGAATGCCATGAACCCCGAGAAGGAAAGAAAGAAAAACAAAGAAAACCAAGAAAATAAATAAATAAAAACGAACAAAGATAGAAAGAAAAGCCAAAAAAACAAAGGAAAAAAGAAAGAAGAGAAAATCGAGTAAAAACCATGAAAGAAATGAAGAAAATGGGTGAAAAAACAATGAAAAACAGAAAACAAAAGAAAACCGGTGAAGAAACAAAGAAAACCGGAAGAAAAAACAAAAAAGAAAAAAAATCGAAGCGAACGCTGCCAGCTATTAGACCTTCTCCTTGGCACGTTAAGCGTCCAAAAGAATGTTGGTGACGAGACCTCCTCCTTGGCACCTTAAGTTGTGGCCCAAGTAAGCTCGCTCGCTGGCCTTGTGTCGATCGCTCGCGTCGACAGTTCCAAGTAGCTCGACGCCTTTTTAGGTTCATTGAAAACGGATGTCGTTCTTTTAAATTCAAAAAATTAAGTTCATCAATTTCAAAATTGTTTGTAAGTTTAATAAAGTTCACATTTTCCCAAAAAAGGTCATAGATTCTTAAATATTTTACGCTTTTAAAGGAGTTTGTGAATTTGAAAATTGTCCGTTAATCCGGGAAAGGGGAATTTAAAATAAGTTCACATGTTTGAATTTTTTATAATAAATTTGAAAAGGTTCCCAAATTTGAAATATGTTCATGAATGTGAAAAAATTCACAAATTTGAACTTTTTATCATAAATTTAAAAAAATCTTTAATAATTTGAGAAAAAAAATTATAAATTTAGAAAATGCACATGAATTAAAAAATCTCACAAATTTGAAAAAGAATCAAAATTTAAAATATTAATGAATTTTTATGAAGTTCATGAATTTTCTAAAATTTAAAATTTTAAAAAACTTGAATTGGAAAAAATCATGCATTAAAAAAGCAGAAAAACAAATGAAAACTGGAAAAAGAAGAAAAGGGACAAAACCGGGCCGAAAAAGAGAAACAAAAAATATCAAACCGGAAGCTTTCCGAAACCAGCTGAGTCATATCGACGTGTGTGTGCCGGCTCAATCTAGCGAAGTCAGCGGGGGGCACGAAAATGAGCCGGCCCTATACTGTAGCATACAGGAAAAGGCTTGGGACAAAAAGCGAGGGAGTATACATCTCGTCGCAACTGAGATATATTAATAACTCCGTGGATATTGCTCTCGCGGAACAATACGAAATCATTAAGTAAGGCGTACTTCTTGAAAATGTCATTTTCACCTTCTCAGGTTGCGATAAGTGATGCACTGCATGTACGCCACTACACTCTAAGAGTTTTTTTAATTCATTATACAAAACATTTTATCTCTTAAATTGTGCCTTCACGAATGCTTTTTCTCGTGTCGAGATCTCCAAAACTAGATCACATTTTAATAGGTTTTGATGAACTTTTTTTTTCATAAATAAACCGGTATAAAAAACCCGAGGCGGAAGCACATTTTTTTCTTTTCCAAGAGACACAACTATGTCTCTCGCAGAAGCAAATTTGTGCCTCGCGCGGAAGAAAGCAAAACACATTGTTCCCGTTTTCAAGAGGCATAGATGTGCCTCTCGCGGAAGCAGAAATGCACCTTTATGAGAAGAAAATTTATGGCTCTCACTTTTGTTCTTTTTTCGAGAGGCATAGTTATGCCTCTCACGAAAAAAACCATGCCTTCACGAAAGCAAATCTATGCCTCTTGCGAAAGGGAGAGAACCGTGTTTTTATCCTTTCCAGAGAAGCAAAGTTATGCCTCTCGCGAAGCAAATGCGTGTCTTCATGAGAAGTAAATCTATGTCTCTCGTGGAAGAAAAATGTGTTTGTTTGAAAGGCACAACTATGCCTCTCACGGAACTAAACCTCTACCTCCACGAGACGCAATTTTGTGCCTCTCACGAAAAAAAAATCAGTTTTTTGTCCAAAACCTAGTGAAGACCAGGCAAAACCAAAAAAATAATAATCTAAAACCGAAAAACACGCACATGAAAAAAAAAATCCTATGAAAGGGCTCAGAACACGACACGGGGCCCTTGAGGGGTTCCGGCAAGAGGCACCCCTCATTTAGTTGGGCGATGATATGTCTCACCTACAGCAAGACAAGAGGAAATATCACTCAAGGCGAGCTCTATATTGGGCTGGGCCATCACGCTGCTGACTAGAGGCCACATGCCATATTCTCGCGGTTTTTTTTAATGTTTTTTATTTTTGTTATCTTGTACTTTATTTGTATTTCCAGATATTTATATATTAAAAAACACTTTACGCAATGACTAGAGGCCACATGCCATATTCTCACGGTTTTTTAATGCTTTTTTTATTTTTGTTATCTTGTACTTTATTTGTATTTCCAGATATTTATATATTAAAAACACTTTACGCAAAACATTTAAAAAAATGTTAATTAAGCATCTAAAAATGTTAAATGTGTATAGAAAAATGTTTATCATATATACAAAAAATGTTAAATGTGTATAGATTTTTTTGACCATGTACTTAAAAATGTTAATCCAAGCATTTAAAAAAAAGTTGAACAAGTGTTTGAAAAATGTTAAAACTTGTATTTAGAAAATGTTATATGTGTATAGAAAAAATATTGACCATGTATTCAAAAAATATTTATCAAGCTTTTCTAAAAAAAATAAACAAGTATTTCCCTAGCGCTTGTGGCCTAGGGTTACTCTGTCTTTCACGACTGCCGCCGTGAGTTCCCCAAGTTTTTGATCATTCCCGTAGCAATCTCGTCCATGTGCGACGGCCCACCGCCCTCTGGCTCTTTCTCTAGACCAGGTCGTACTGTTTCACGACAAAGTTAGGTTTTAGGGATGGTTTCCATCATGAGATGGAAACGCCTTCGGAATCCAGCGGATCACGCCATAAGCTTCAATATGACCCCAGTGTCCTTCTAGAGCGATTGCGTCTGGAAGATGATGAGCTCGATACCTTCGTTTGGAGGAAGAGGTGGAAGAACTTGATGAGAAACCCAAGTGGCTGGCACTAGCTAGGGTTCTGACAACCAAATATTTTGGGCAAGGAGCTTTGAAAGCTGACATGAGGGCGGCTTGGAACCCCACGCAAGAGGTAGTGTGGTGAAGAATAAACCCTAACATGTTCTCCATGCAGTTTAATTGCTTTGCAGATTAGAACAAGGCGATCCACCAAGGTCCATGGGATTTTCGAGTTATGGCTCTGATGATACCTGAGTACAGTGGGTCCAATCTGATGATACCTGAGCACAATGGGTTCAAAAACCCTGAATCATTCAAGCTGGACAAGTAGAAACCCGATGTCAAATTCACAAGTTGCCTGATATGATGCTGAAAAGAGAACAAATTGTGAAGAATATGACCAAGCGCATTGGAGAAGTTCAAGAGGTCCAGATCATTCTCCCCAATGGTTTCATAGGAGAACTTGTTCAGGTTAGAGTAAATCTAGATGTCACAAATAAGTTAACAAGATTTGTGGGCTTCACAAAATCTGATGAAACTGAATTTTACCAGGTCAAGTGTGCAAAGCTTCCGGTTTTTTGCTATGTGTGTGGTCTTCTGGCGTGAGGAGTGTGGCTCAAGGGAACACGCAGAAAAAGATATGGAGTGGGGTCCCTTCGTCCTTGCATAAAATAGTGGATGGAGTGGGAGTGACCGAAACCTGGGCAGAGGCTTTGACCGTGGTGCAGATCGGGAGGGAGGTGCATTTGATGGCGATGAAGGAGATGATGTTAGCGGTAAAAGAAGAGGGGCAGGTCGCGGACATGGCTATAGCCAGGGTTATAGTACTACATGAAATGGATAGTATAACCGTGCTCAACATGGGGTAACTGAAAATAACAACACCGTTGGACAACACATGCATCAGAGCTGGCATTTTAACACTACCAATGCTTTGCACGATCGAGTGTTGATCTAGCACGATCTGTAGGTGCTCGCCAGGAAAGAGAGATGGAGGATGCAAATATATTGGCATATTTCCTTGTATCATGATAAATATTTATTATTCATGCTAGAATTGTATTAACCAGAAACTTAGTACATGTGTGAATAGATAGACAAAACAGAGTATCCTTAGTATGCCTTTACTTGACTAGCTTGTTAGTCAAAGATGGTTAAGTTTTCTGACCATAGACATGTGTTGTCATTTGATGAACGGGATCACATCATTAGAGAATGATGTGATGGGCAAGACCCATCTGTTAACTTAGCATTATGATCGTTTTGTTTTATTGCTATTGCTTTCTTCATGACTTATACATATTCCTTTGAATATGAGATTATGCAACTCCCGAATACTGGAGAAACACTTTGTGTGCTATCAAACGTCACAACGTAACTGGATGATTATAGAGATGCTTTATAGGTGTCTCCGAAGGTGTTTGTTGAGTTGGCATAGATCAAGATTAGGATTTGTCACTTCGTGTATCGGAGAGGTATCTCTGGGCCCTCTCGGTAATGCACATCACTATAAGCCTTGCAAGCAATGTGACTAATGAGCTAGTTACGGGATGATTCATTACGGAATGAGTAAAGAGACTTGCCGGTAACGAGGTTGAACTAGGTATGATGATACCGACGATCGAATCTCGGGCAAGTAACATACCGATGACAAAGGGAATGCCATATGTTTTTATGCTGTTTGACCGATAAAGATCTTCATAGAATATGTAGGAACCAATATGAGCATCCATGTTCCGCTATTGGTTATTGACCAGAGATGTGACTTGGTCATGTCTACATAGTTCTTGAACCTGTAGGGTCCGCATGCTTAACGTTCGATGACAATTTGTATTATAAGTTATGTGTTTTGGTGACGGAAGTTTGTTCGGAGTCCCGGATGAGATCATGGACATGACGAGGAGTCTCAAAATGGTCGAGAGGTAAAGATTGATATATTGGAAGGTTACATATGGACACCGGAATGGTTCCGATAAGGTTCGGGGATTTTTCGGAGTACCGGGAGGCTACCGGAACCCCTCGGGAAAGTTAATGGGCATATTGGGCCTTAGTGGAGGAGAGGAGGCAGGCCACGGGAGGTGGCGCCCCCCCCTTTGCCCAATCCAAATTGGACAAGGGGAGGGGGCGCGGCCCCCCTCTTTCCTTCTCTCTCTCCCTCCTTTCCCCTTTCCCCCTCTCCGTTGGAAGGAAAGGGGGGCCGAATCCTACTAGGAATGGAGTCCTAGTAGGACTCCCCCCTCTTGGTGCTCCCCTTTGGGCCGGCCTCCTCCTCCCCCCTCCTTTATATACGTGGGCAGGGGGCACCCCAAAGACACAACAGTTGTTTCTTAGCCGTGTGTGGTGCCCCCCTCCACAGTTTACTCCTCCGGTCATAGCGTCGTAGTGCTTAGGCGAAGCCCTGCGTGGATCACATCACCTACACCGTCGCCACGCTGTCGTGCTGACGGAACGCTCCCTCGACCCTCTACTGGATCAAGAGCTCGAGGGACGCCATCGAGCTGAACATGTGCTGAACATGGAGGTGCCATACGTTCGGTACTTGGATCGGTTGGATCGTGAAGATGTTCGACTACATCAACCGTGTTAACCTAATGCTTATGCTTTCGGTCTACGAGGGTACGTGGACACACTCTTCCTGTCTCGTTGCTATGCATCTCCTAGATAAATCTTGCGTGGTTGTAGGAATTTTTTTGAAATTGCATGCTACGTTCCCCAACAGTGGCATCCGAGCCAGGTCTACGCGTAGATGATTTGCACGAGTAGAACACAAGGAGCTGTGGGCGATAATAGTCATACTGCTTACCACCAACATCTTACTTTGATTCAGCGGTATTGTTGGATGAAGCGGCCCGGACCGACATTACATGACCGAGTTCATGTGATTGGTTCTACCAACGTGCTTCGCACACAAGTGGCTAGCGGGTGTCTGTTTCTCCAACTTTAGTGGAATCGAGTTTGACTATGGCCGATCCTTGTTAAAGGTTAAAATAGCACACTTGACGAAAAATCATTGTGATTTCGATGCGTAGGTAAGAACGGTTCTTGCTAGAAGCCTGTAGCAGCCACGTAAAACTTGCAACAACAAAGTAGAGGACGTCTAACTTGTTTTGCAGGGCATGTTGTGATATGATATGGTCAAGAAGTGATGATATATAAATTGTTGTATGAGATGATCATGTTTTGTAAAAGTTTTCGGCAACTGGCAGGAGCCTTATGGTTGTTGCTCTATTGTATGAAATGCAATCGCCATGTAATTGCTTTACTTTATCACTAAGCAGTAGCGATAGTCATGGAAGCAACAGTTGGCGAGACGACAACGATGCTATGATGGAGATCAAGGTGTCAAGCCGGTGACGATGGAGATCATGATGGTGCTTTGGAGATGGAGATCAAAGGCACAAGATGATGATGGCCATATCATGTCACATATTTTGATCGCATGTGATGTTAATCCTTTATGCATCTTATTTTGCTTAGTACGGCGGTAGCATTATAAGATGATCCCTGACTAAATTTCAAGGTATAAGTGTTCTCCCTGAGTATGCACCGTTGCTACAGTTCGTCATGCCGAGACAACACGTGATGATCGGGTGTGATAAGCTCTACATTCACATACCACAGGTGCAAGCCAGTTTTGCACATGCAGAATACTCGGGTTAAACTTGACAAGCCTAGCATATGTAGATATGGCCTCGGAACACTGAGACCGAAAGGTCGAACGTGAATCATATAGTAGATATGATCAACATAGAGATGTTCACCATTGAAAACTACTCCATCTCACGTGATGATCGGACATGGTTTAGTTGCAATGGATCACGTGATCATTTAGATGACTAGAGGGATGTCTATCTAAGTGGGAGTTCTTAAGTAATATGATTAATTGAAGTTTAATTTATCATGAACTTAGTACCTGATAGTTTTTTTTGCATATCTATGTTGTTGTAGATCAATGGCCCGTGCTATCGTTCCCTTGAATTTTAATGCGTTCCTAGAGAAAGCTAAGTTGAAATAAGATGGTAGCAACTACACGGACTGGGTCTGTAACTTGAGGATTATCCTCATTGCTGCACAGAAGAATTACGTCCTGGAAGCACCGCTAGGTGCAAGACCCGCTGCAGGAGCAACTCCGGACGTTATGAACGTCTGGCAGAGCAAAGCTGATGGCTACTCGATAGTTCAGTGTGCCATGCTTTACGGCTTAGAATTGGGACTTCAAAGACATTTTGAATGTCATATACGAGATGTTCTAGGAGTTGAAGTTAATATTTCAAGCAAATGCCCGAGTTGACAGATATGAAGTCTCCAATAAGTTATATAGCTGCAAAATGGAGGAGAATAGTTCTGTCAGTGAACACATACTCAGAATGTCTGGGTACCACAACCACTTGACTCAGCTGGGAGTTAATCTTCCTGATGATAGTGTCATTAATAGAGTTCTTCAATCACTGCCACCAAGCTATAAAGGATTCGTGATGAACTATAATATGCAAGGGATGGAAAAGACAATCCCCGAGCTCTTCGCGACGCTAAAGGTTGCGGAGGTAGAAATCGAGAAGAAGCATCAAGTGTTGATGGTTAATAAGACCACTAGTTTTAAGAAAAAGGGTAAAGGGAAGAAGGGGAACTTCAAGAAGAACAACAAGCAAGTTGTTGCTCAAGGGAAGAAACCCAAGTCTGGACCTAAGCCTGAGACCGAGTGCTTCTACTACAAAGGGACTGGTCACTAGAAGCGGAACTGCCCCAAGTATTTGGTGGATAAGAAGGATGGCAAAGTGTAACGCCCCAGATATTACTTTCCCAATTTGTACTCCAACTCTTGCCGTTTCCGGCATTAAGTTATATTTATTCCTCAGGTTCGGGTCTTTGTCTCCGTGTGTTATTTTGTTTTCGTGCATCTCATATTATGTCATCACGTGCATTGCATTTGCATACATGTTCATCTCATGCATTCGAGCATTTTCCCCGTTGTCCGTTTTGTATTCCGGCGCTTCGTTCTCCTCCGGTGGCCATTTCTAGCTTTCTTTCGTGTGTGGGGATTAAACATTTCCGGATTGGACCGAGACTTGCCATGCGGCCTTGGTTTACTACCGGTAGACCGCCTGTCAAGTTTCGGGTCATTTGGACTTCGTTTGATACTCCAACGGTTAACCGAGGGACCGAAAAGGCCTCGTGTGTGTTGCAGCCCAACACCCCTCCAATTTGGCCCAAAACCCACTAAACTCTGCTCCATCATCTCGGGCATTCGATCACGATCGCGTGGCCGAAAACCGCACCTCATTTGGACTCTCCTAGCTCCCTCTATGCCTATATATACACCCCCCAATTCCAAATCTCGGTTCTTCTCCCCCTAACCCTAAAAAAAACATCTCCCCGCCAGATCCGCCGCCGACGGACATGTCCGGACCCTAGCCGGACACGTCCGCCGCGCCCCCTCGCCCCCTCGCCCACTCAGCTGCCGCCACGTGTCCCCTGCGGGGACCGCTTCGCCGCCAGCGCCACCGGCCCGCCCGGGCCCAAGTCGGGCCCCCCTCACCGCGCAACCGGGCCGCGCCCCGCGCCCGACCCCGCCGCCGTCTTCCTCGGCCCCGGCCGCCGCCACCCGGCGCGCCATCGCCGGCTGGAGCTCGCTCCGGCGACGCCCTCCTCCACCGGACCTCGCCCCGCCGCCACAAGCCCTCGCCGGAGCCGCACCACGCTGCCGCCTCGGTTGCCTTGCTCCTCCGACGCCGGCCACCGCTCCCCGACGCCGGCCACCGCCTCCTCCAACACCGGCGGCCTCGGATCCGGCCTGCTGCAGCGCCCGGTCGCGCCTCGGTTCGCGTGCCGCCAAAGAACCCTAGATCTGGGTTGACCCTTCTTCCTTCTCCCCCCTGATTTTTGTGCCTACTTTGACTGCTCATATCTCCACATACGTAGCTCCGTTTTGGACATATGATATATCAAAATCTTCGCCTCGACGAGTACATCATTTTATTCCATTGCATCATTTGCATTTGAGTTCATCTTGATGCCCAAAATGCTGTTAGAAGGAGGCATCGTGAGTTAGATTGCAGATCCGTTAGCTCATCATAGACTTTTGTCATTTTGCCATGATTATTGTGTGCATGATATACCTGTGAGCCTTTGGGATGAATTGTTAAGCATTTTGTCTTCTTTCCAGAGGTGCCAACCATGCATTTTTAGGATGTGTGTGGTGACTTGTGCAAGCTTGCAAAGAGAGGCACCTGAGATTCCTGTTTTCAGAGACTTAGTGATTTTCACTAAGTCTGGGATATTTTAGTTCATGATGCCATATGTTTGGCTTGTTTCCTAGTGATCCGTGCCTCTTTTGAGCATGATCAGTAAGGGACATTTGTTAATCTTGTTATGCTCTATCCATCCATGTCTTTACTTGTTATGTTGGAGCACCCTAGGTTGAGTCAATCGAGCTCAACTTTTGCATCGTTGTTAATTTGGGCAGATCATGAACTCTTTTGCGATTTTGCCGGTGCTATTGCTAGTGATCCGTGCATGCTATGCCATTGTTCTTGCCATGTCTAGCTAGAATTTCGTGCCTTCTTTATGGATATATGCTTGCCTTGCCATGACTTGCACCGTAGTGAGTGCATCAAGCTCGTTTACATGCCTTCGTGAGTTATGATTTCAGCATGTCTCAGTTTTCAGGAAGTCTGAAAACTGATTGTGTTTCATCTATGTTCGTGTGCTCGTTAGAGTATTTTGTGAACCCTTTTGGCCCCAGGTCACTTTGGGTGTTTTGTTAAGCTTGTTGAGTAGCTCCATGCTATGCTCTTACTTGTCATGTTCAGGTTGTGTTTCATGTTGTTTTGCTACTCCGAAGAGAGCATCGTGGTCTGAAATTTCAGACTAGTGTTAATTTCACTAAGTCTGAAATCTGTTTTGCATATTCATTTTTGCCATGCTTGTTTGAACCTCATAATGGGTGAATTTGGCTATGGTTCAGTGCTAGTGATTTGTTAAACATCTTGTGTACATCCCTGCCATGTATTTTGTTTTCATGTTTGGTGGCCGTAGCATGTTCATTTCGTTGCATTTAGGAGCCTACTTGCTGTAAATAGCAGATCGGTTCGTTTCGTAAAACGCTTGCCATTTCCAAACCGTAGCTCCGATTCCTATGATCTTTATATCGTTTTCAGGTGATTTCACCCCCTCTATCCAGTGGCACACTTGGTTTTCCAAGTTGAGGCCAGGTTCATGCATTTCCTGTCACGTCTTGCATTTTGCATCCCGCATCGCATCCCGCATAGCATACCATCTTTGCATATTATTGGTTGCCCTTGCATGTGGTTGATTGTATCCTTGTTGCTTGTTTGTGTTGTTGGGTAGGGCCGGGAGACGAGTTCTCTAACGAGGAGCCCGTTGAGTTTGCTTTTGAGGATCCAGTCAACTCTGACAACTGTGCAGGCAAGATGATCATACCCTCGAAATCACTACTATCTTTGCTATGCTAGTTTTGCTCGCTCTTTTGCTTTGCCAATGCTACGATGCCTACCACTTGCTTGTCAGCCTCTCAATTGCCATGATTGAGCCTCTAACCCACCATTGTCCTAGCAAACCGTTGATTGGCTATGTTACCGCTTTGCTCAGCCCCTTCTTATAGCGTTGCTAGTTGCAGGTGAAGATTGGAGCCGTTCCTTGTTGGAACATTTATTTACTTGTTGGGATATCATTATATTGCTATGTTATCTTAATTCATCTATATACTTGGTAAAGGGTGGAAGGCTCGGCCTCTCGCCTAGTGTTTTGTTCCACTCCTGCCGCCCTAGTTTCCGTCGTATCGGTGTTATGTTCCTGAATTGTTGCATCCCTTACGCGGTTGGGCTATAATGGGAACCCCTTGATAGTTCGCCTTGATTAAAGCTTTTCCAGCAATGCCCAACATTGGTTTTACCATTTGCCACCTAGCCTCTTTTTCCCTTGGGTTTCCGGAGCCCGAGGGTCATCTTATTTTAACCCCCCGGGCCAGTGCTCCTCTGAGTGTTGGTCCACCCTAGAGCACCGTGCGGGGCCGTCCCTTGGCAACTTGGGTTACGTTGGCTCCCGTATGCTTAGCTTATCCGGTGTGCCCTGAGAACGAGATATGTGCAGCTCCTATCGGGATTTGTCGGCACAGCGGGTGGTGTTGCTGGACTTGTTTTAACCTGTCGAATCATCTTGTTGTACCGAGATACCGAGTCTGATCGGTGTGTCTTGGGTGGAGGTCTATTCCTTCGTTGACTGTGAGAGCTTGTTATGGGCTAAGTTGGGACCCCCTGCAGGGATTGATCTTTCGAAAGCCGTGCCCGCGGTTATGGGCAGATGGGAATTTGTTAATGTCCGGTTGTAGATAACTTGAACTTTAATTAATTAAAATGAATCAACTGAGTGCGTTGCCGTGATGGCCTCTTCTCGGCGGAGTCCGGGAAGCGGACACGGTGTTGGAGTTATGTTTGCGGAGGTTGCTCTCTAGTTTCCCGCTCGTGCCTTGCCTCCTCTCCTCGCTCTCTTTTGCGAATAAGTTAGCCACCATATATGCTAGTCGCTTGCTGCAGCTCCACTTACATTACCCCTTTCCTACCTATTAAGCTTAAATAGTCTTGATTGCGAGGGTGCGAGATTGCTGAGTCCCTGTGGCTCACAGATTACTATTACACCAGATGCAGGGATAGATGATACAACTCCAGATGGCGCGCTTGAGCTCAAGTGGGAGTACGACGAGGACTCTCAGCGTTACTATGTGTCTTTTCCTGATGATCAGTAGTGGTGCCCAGTCGGGGTAGATTCAGGGCCTTGTCGCATGTTGGGGGTCTTTTCTATTTTGGCGCCGTAGTCGGGCCATGAGTGATTTGTATGATGGATGTTAATTATGTACTTTGATGTGACGTGGCGAGTGTAAGCCAACTATGTACCTCCCCTTTATCTTATTTATGTACATGGGATGTGTGATGATTTCCCGACTTGCGACATTGCTTTCAATGTGGTTATGCCTCTAAGTCGTGCCTCGACACGTGGGAGATATAGCCGCATCGAGGGCGTTACAAGTTGGTATCAGAGCCTTCCCCGACCTTAGGAGCCCCATTGCTTGATCGTTTTTAGCAGCCGAGTTGTGTCTAGAAAAATGTTTTGAGTCCTTAGGAATTATATATCAGAGAGATTAGGAATTATTTTTTACTTCCCAGTCTCCTCATCTCTCTGGTAAGGCATCCTGACGTAGAGTTTTGACTCTTCTCTTCTCAAATTTCACTAAATTTTTTTTAGGATCACGCAAGTATCTTGGATTTGTTCCGATGGCTTATGATGAGAACACTATCTTGGTGCTTCCTGTCAGGGGTTTAGTGGAAGTGTCCCGGGGAGTTGAGCTCTGAGGTGTTGTCATGATAATTTTATCGTTGCAATTCTGGTATACTTGAGATATGTTCGCGACATCGAAAATCTCCTTTATGCAGTTCGTTGGTGAGATAACCTCGACGCCACCCAGTACTGGGGCGGGAGTTCGGGAGTATCGCCATAACTTTTATAATGGATGTTTTTCGAAGGTTGAGGTAGATGGTTTCCGAAGGTTTCTTGGTTATGTGTTGAAGGATGGATACAGCTGGATGTAGGATTTGCTAGCTTGGGTGAGATATTATGCTTCCCCTGTATCCCCAACACCTGATTGCCTAACCGAAAGTTTCGGGAGTTTCATAGGTGGGAATTCAAGTAGCTCTTAGGATATCTTTCCAACAGATGTATGATATGAAATTGGGGTTCGACGTCTAGTGGTTCGCCTATTCACGGTCGATTTTACAGTGGTCTCGTTATGTCTTAAAGAGTCCTTGGCTATGCTGACTCGGGGACGCTTCGTATGTCATGTGCACTGCCTTGTACATGATGGTGCTGTACGATCGAGCCCGTGTAGGTCCCACCACGAAAACTTCGGAGGAAATTTCTATCATATGTTTGTTCCGGCTTATTTCGCAAGCCAATCCTTGGTTTTATTTTCAGTTGTGGTATTCGAGTTGCTTCGATGTCATCTGTTGATTCCACCCCTCGTTGATGTACCTCGTCTACCCGATTCTTCATGGCTTCGCAATTTAGGAATATGTGACCACTTCAAGAGAAGTGCATTCGTTCATTTTGTTCGGATGTGAAGACTTTTTGTTGCAATTTTCATTCCGTTGGATTCACCTTCAATATTTGTCTATTTGTGTGCTAATGGTGGTCAACCTCTTCAGGATGGCTCCTCCAACGCGCACGACTCCGAACCCTGATCCGCCACCACCTCCACCGCCTTCGGAGGCATGGCAAGCTGTGATGGCCGCAACCAATGCAAATACACAGTTGATCATGCAAATCCTCCAAGAGTGGAATCAAGGCAGACAAGGGAATCAAGGCAACAATCAAAACCATTTTGCTACTCTGAACCAGTTCCTCGCAAATGGTCCAAAGACGTTCAGCAACTGTGTTGAGGCTACCGATGCTGATGATTGGCTAGTCGATCTGGGCAAGCATTTTGAATGCAGCAATGTCAGACCTGAAGATTTCGTCAAGTTCGCTTCTTTCCAGCTCAAAGATCAGGCCGCAGAGTGGTTCCAGCAGTACAGGGATTCCAGAGGTGGACGTTTGATCACTTGGGATGATTTCCGTCATGATTTCCGAGCTTATCACATCCCTCAAAGTGTGACTGAAAGCAAACGTGAGGAATTTCGTAATCTGAAGCAAGGCTCTTTGTCTGTCTATGACTACAACAAGTTGTTCCAGAAGCTCGCCCGTTTTGCCAAGCAGGATGTTCCTGATGAGAAGAGCATGATCTATCAGTTCAGGGGTGGTCTCCGTGACTCCATGAAGAAATTCAGCTCGTTCTTGTCCTCTTCGAGCCGCTGAGATACGATGAGTTCTACAACATGGCACTGAAGCAAGAGGCTGCTTAGTTGAGGTGTGATGCTTCCAGGAAGCGAGTCAGAGACACTACGCCTTCTTCCTCTACTCAAGTGGCCAAGCAGCAGAAGTATTGGCTTCCTCCTCCTCCGTTCCGTCAGCCATATCAGCAGAAGAGCAAAGGTGGCAGTGGTTCTTCCCACCCACCCAACCCAGGCTTTTAGAACAAGACTTCGTCTCAAGCTCCAAGATCGAGTGCTCCGTACCACCGTCCGCTCTCAGAGGTCACGTGCAACAAGTGCCAACAGAAGGGTCACTACGCCAACAAGTGTTTCAATCAGAGGCGTCTTCCTCCTCCTCCTCCTGTCAGATCGGCAAGTACAACAGTGGTCAAGCATAACCCCAAGCACGCCAAGGTCAATATGGTGAATGCAGCTCAGGCAGAGGATTCTTCGGATGTCATCATGGGCAACTTTCCAGTTAATTCTATTCCCGCAAGAGTTCTTTTTGACACTGGTGCATCGCATTGTTTCATGTCAAGATCTTTTGTTTCCAAGCATGACTTCGTTTCAAAGATGTTGGGTAAACCTATGGGAGTGGTTTCTCCGGCTAAGTCTATGAGGGCTACTTCAATAGTCCTGGATATTTCTATCATGTTGGGTGATTTCAAGTTCTTGGCTTCTCCTATGGTTCTTGGTGATTCTGATATCGATCTTATTCTTGGGATGGACTGGCTCTCTAAGCATAAAGCTCAGCTTGATTGTGCAGCCAGGCAGATTCAACTGACTCATTCGTCTGAGGATGTCATTGTCTTTGCTGCTCGGGATAATACCATATGGTTGTTTTCTCTCAATGAGAAGGGTGAATTGGATGCTATTTCGCAGATTCCGGTTGTTTGTGAGTATCAAGACGTCTTCCCAGAAGAACTCCCAGGCATGCCTCTGCACCGCCCGGTTGAATTTGTTATTGAACTTGAGCCCGGTACGGAACCTGTGTGCAAACGTCCCTACAAGCTCGGTCCCGAAGAGTTGAAGGAGTTGAAGAAACAACTTGATGTTCAAGAAAGAATGGGTCTCATTCGGCCTAGTACTTCTCCGTGGGGTTGTGGTGTTCTTTTTGTGAAGAAGAAGGATGGAACGGACCGACTTTGTGTTGATTATCGTCCATTGAACAAGAAGACCATCAAGAACAAATACCCACTTCCCAACATCAATGAGCTGTTCGAACAACTCAAGGGTGCCCAAGTATTCTCCAAGCTTGATCTCCGTATGGGTTATCATCAAATTCGCATTCGTGAGCAAGATATTCCCAAGACGGCGTTCAGAACAAGCTATGGGTCATATGAATACACTGTCATGTCTTTTGGCTTCGCCAACGCTCCTCCGACGTTCTCTCGCATGATGAACTTCATCTTCAACCCCTACACGAATGACTTCGTTTTGGTCTATCTCGACGACATTCTGGTTTTCTCGAAGAACAAGGAAGATCATGCCAAACACTTGCGTTTGGTTCTTGACAAGCTCAGGGAACATCAGTTCTACGCCAAGTTCTCCAAGTGTGAATTTTGGCTCGATGAGGTGCTTTATCTTGGCCATATCATCTCTGCCAAGGGCATTTCCGTGGATCCTGAGAAGGTGTCTGCAATTGTTAATTGGGAACCTCCTCAGAACGTGAAGCAACTCCGTAGCTTCCTCGGTCTCGCAAGCTACTACCGAAGATTCGTTGAAAACTTTTCCAAGATCGCGAAGCCTCTCTCAAATCTTCTTCTGAGGCACGTCAAGTACGTTTGGTCTCCGGAGTGTGATATTGCTTTCAACACTTTGAAAGAGAAATTGATCACTGCTCCAGTTCTGGCTCCGCCTGATGAAACCAAGCCGTACGAGGTCTTTTGTGATGCCTCTCTCCAAGGTCTAGGTGCTGTACTGATGCAAGAGAAGAAAGTTGTTGCTTATACCTCTCGCCAGTTGAAGCCTAATGAGAAGAACTACCCCACTCATGATCTCGAGTTGGCGGCAGTTGTGCATGCTTTGTTGACTTGGAGACATCTTCTATTGGGAAGGAAAGTGGATATTTTCACTGATCACAAGAGTCTCAAGTACATCTTCACCCAGCCTAATCTCAACCTCAGGCAGACTCGATGGGTCGAAATGATTCAAGAGTACAATCCGAGTATTGAGTATACTCCAGGCAAGGCCAATGTGATTGCTGACGCTTTGAGCAGGAAAGCATATTGCAACAGTCTGATTCTCAAGCCTTATCAACCCGAGCTTTGTGAAGCTTTCCGCAAACTTAATCTGCAAATTGTTCCTCAAGGTTTCCTCGCCAACCTTCAAGTTTCTCCTACCTTGGAAGACCAGATTCGCCAAGCCCAGCTTCTTGATGCTATGGTGAAAAAGGTGAAGATTGGTATTGCAAAGAGTCAGTCCAAGTACAAGTGCTACCGACTTGATGACAAGGACACTCTCTTCTTCGAGGATCGAATTGTTGTGCCCAAAGGTGAACTTCGTAAAGTGATCATGAACGAGGCTCATAACTCTCTCCTCTCCATCCACCCTAGTAGCACGAAGATGTATCAGGATCTCAAGCAAACTTATTGGTGGACTCGAATGAAGCGCGAGATCGCTCAATTCGTGAATGAATGTGATGTCTGCAGAAGAGTGAAGGCAGAACACCAAAGGCCAGCAGGTCTCCTCCAACCTCTTGCCATTCCAGAATGGAAGTTTGACCACATTGAAATTGACTTCGTGACTGGGTTTCCAAAGTCCAAGCGTGGCAATGATGCTATATTCGTTGTCATCGACAAGCTCACCAAAGTGGCTCACTTTCTGCCTATCAAAGAGTCGATCACTGCAGCTCAATTGGCGGAACTCTACACCTCTCGAATTGTCTCTCTGCACGGTATTCCTCAAGTAATATCTTCAGACCGTGGCAGCATCTTTACCTCCAAGTTTTGGGATTCTTTTCAGAAGGCCATGGGCACCAACATTCGCTTCAGCACTGCTTTCCATCCTCAAACAAGCGGTCAAGTCGAGCGTGTCAACCAGATTCTTGAAGATATGCTCAGGGCTTGTGTTATCTCCTTCGGCATGAAGTGGGAGGATTGTCTTCCTTATGCTGAATTCTCATACAACAACAGTTTTCAAGCAAGTTCGGGCAAGGCCCCTTTTGAAATTCTGTATGGTAGGAAGTGCCGTACACCTCTCAACTGGTCTGAAACCGGTGAACGTCAGCTGCTGGGTAATGACTTAATCACAGAGGCAGAAGAAATGTGCAAGGTCAATCGTGATAACCTCAAAGCAGCCCAATCCCGCCAGAAGAGCTACTATGATAGTAAGCACCGTGATTTGGCTTTCGAGATCGGAGATCATGTTTACCTCCGCGTCTCTCCTATGAAAGGGACTCGTCGCTTCGGTATCAAAGGGAAGCTTGCCCCCAGATACGTCGGACCTTTCAAGATTGTCAGCAAGAGAGGCGACCTCGCCTATCAACTCGAGCTTCCTTCAAACTTTGCTAATGTTCATGATGTGTTCCATGTCTCCCAACTCCGAAAGTGCTTCAAGATGCCTGAACGCACCGTCAACTTCGAGGACATTGAGCTCCAAGAAGATCTCTCCTATCGTGAGCACCCAGTTGCAATCCTTGAAGAGACTGAACGCAGGACTCGCAACAAGTCAATCAAATTTCTCAAAGTCAAGTGGTCACACCATTCCGACCGTGAAGCTACCTGGGAACATGAGGATCACCTCCGTTCTGAGTACCCGGAGTTCTTTCAGTCCTAGATCTCGGGACAAGATCTTTTCGTAGTGGTGGAGTGTTGTAACGCCCTAGATATTACTTTCCCAATTTGTACTCCAACTCTTGCCGTTTCCGACATTAAGTTATATTTATTCCTCGGGTTCGGGTCTTTGTCTCCGTATGTTGTTTCATTTTCGTACATCTCATATCATGTCATCACGTGCATTGCATTTGCATACATGTTCATCTCATGCATTCGAGCATTTTCCCCGTTGTCCGTTTTGCATCCCAGCGCTTCGTTCTCCTCCGGTGGCCATTTCTAGCTTTCTTTCGTGTGTGGGGATTAAACATTTCCGTATTGTACCGAGACTTGCCATGCGGCCTTGGTTTACTACCGATAGACCGCCTGTCAAGTTTCGGGTCATTTGGACTTCGTTTGATACTCCAACGGTTAACCGAGGGACCGAAAAGGCCTCGTGTGTGTTGCAGCCCAACACCCCTCCAATTTGGCCCAAAACCCACCAAACTCTGCTCCATCGTCTCGGGTGTTCGATCATGATCGCGTGGCCGAAAACCGCACCTCATTTGGACTCTCCTAGCTCCCTCTATGCCTATATATACACCCCCATTCCAAATCTCGGTTCTTCTCCTCCCTAACCCTAAAAAAAACATCTCCCCGCCAGATCCGCCGCCGACGGACATGTCCGGACCCTAGCCGGACACGTCCGCCGCGCCCCCTCGCCCACTCAGCTGCCGCCACATGTCCCCCGCGGGGACCGCTTCGCTGCCAGCGCCACCGGCCCGCCCGGGCCCAAGTCGGCCCCCCCTCACCGCGCAACCGGGCCGCGCCCCGCGCCCAACCCCGCCGCCGTCTTCCTCGGCCCCGGCCACCGCCGCCCGGCGCGCCATCGCCGGCAGGAGCTCGCTCCGGCGACGCCCTCCTCCACCGGACCTCGCCCCGCCGCCACAAGCCCTCGCCGGAGCCGCACCACGCCGCCGCCTCGGTTGCCGTGCTCCTCCGACGCCGGCCACCGCTCCCCAACGCCGGCCACTGCCTCCTCTAACGCCGGCGGCCTCGGATCCGGCCTGCTGCAGCGCCCGGTCGCGCCTCGGTTCGCGTGCCGCCGAAGAACCCTAGATCTGGGTTGACCCTTCTTCCTTCTCCCCCCTGATTTTTGTGCCTACTTTGACTGCTCATATCTCCACATACGTAGCTCCGTTTTGGACATATGATATATCAAAATCTTCGCCTCGACGAGTACATCATTTTATTCCATTGCATCATTTGCATTTGAGTTCATCTTGATGCCCAAAATGCTGTTAGAAGGAGGCATCGTGAGTTAGATTGCAGATCCGTTAGCTCATCATAGACTTTTGTCATTTTGCCATGATTATTGTGTGCATGATATACCTGTGAGCCTTTGGGATGAATTGTTAAGCATTTTGTCTTCTTTCCAGAGGTGCCAACCATGCATTTTTAGGATGTGTGTGGTGACTTGTGCAAGCTTGCAAAGAGAGGCACCTGAGATTCCTGTTTTCAGAGACTTAGTGATTTTCACTAAGTCTGGGATATTTTAGTTCATGATGCCATATGTTCGGGTTGTTTCCTAGTGATCCGTGCCTCTTTTGAGCATGATCAGTAAGGGACATTTGTTAATCTTGTTATGCTCTATCCATCCATGTCTTTACTTGTTATGTTGGAGCACCCTAGGTTGAGTCAATCGAGCTCAACTTTTGCATCGTTGTTAATTTGGGAAGATCGTGAACTCTTTTGCGATTTTGCCGGTGCTATTGCTAGTGATCCGTGCATGCTATGCCATTGTTCTTGCCATGTCTAGCTAGAATTTCGTGCCTTCTTTATGGATATATGCTTGCCTTGCCATGACTTGCACCGTAGTGAGTGCATCAAGCTCGTTTACATGCCTTCGTGAGTTATGATTTCAGCATGTCTCAGTTTTCACGAAGTCTGAAAACTGATTGTGTTTCATCTATGTTCGTGTGCTCGTTAGAGTATTTTGTGAACCCTTTTGGTCCCAGGTCACTTTGGGTGTTTTGTTAAGCTTGTTGAGTAGCTCCATGCCATGCTCTTACTTGTCATGTTCAGGTTGTGTTTCATGTTGTTTTGCTGCTCCGAAGAGAGCATCGTGGTCTGAAATTTCAGACTAGTGTTAATTTCACTAAGTCTGAAATCTGTTTTGCATATTCATTTTTGCCATGCTTGTTTGAACCTCATAATGGGTGAATTTGGCTATGGTTCAGTGCTAGTGATTTGTTAAGCATCTTGTGTACATCCCTGCCATGTATTTTGTTTTCATGTTTGGTGGCCGTAGCATGTTCATTTCGTTGCATTTAGGAGCCTACTTGCTGTAAATAGCAGATCGGTTCGTTTCGTAAAACGCTTGCCATTTCCAAACCGTAGCTCCGATTCCTATGATCTTTATATCGTTTTCAGGTGATTTCACCCCCTCTATCCAGTGGCACACTTGGTTTTCCAAGTTGAGGCTAGGTTCATGCATTTCCTGTCACGTCTTGCATTTTGCATCCCGCATAGCATACCATCTTTGCATATTATTGGTTGCCCTTGCACGTGGTTGATTGTATCCTTGTTGCTTGTTTGTGTTGTTGGGTAGCGCCGGGAGACGAGTTCTCTAACGAGGAGCCCGTTGAGTTTGCTTTTGAGGATCCAGTCAACTCTGACAACTGTGCAGGCAAGATGATCATACCTTGATCAAGAGCACTTAGTACTGAAATAGCCATGGTCCTTGATACATAGCTTTGTCCAATTATATTTTTTAGCGTATTGTTCTAATCTGCTAAGAACTCGTATTGGACAGTGAAAAGATTATCATCTATCTTTCGCCATCTAACCTCCTTCGCTAGGTTCCATGCCAACCCCATGTCTCCACATAGAGTGCTAGGGTTAAACCCCTTCGACACCCGGGCGATTGCAAGGCACATTGCCTTCTCTGGGGGATCATTCACTTCATTTTCCCACACAAATTCCTCCTCGTGTTCTTCGTGCAGATTTAGTCTCTCCAATAGATCCTCGATCTACTCCTTCCCCTCTGATCTGCTCGAAGATCCAGCGCCTTCCGCCATTGACGCCCAACCGACCCTTCGACACCGTTGATACTTAAAGTAGACAGGAGTTAGGTGTAAATTGATGTTGCCTTTCCACTAATGTTTGTTCGTTTGCAGCCGGAGTAAAAAAAGCCATGGTTGGTGTAAGCCACAGATAGCTAAAACGGTAGGGGTGTAGCTCAATATCGCCGGTCGGCCACGTCAAGTGTATTTACGCCTTTGATGACACCTGGTGGCGGGCATGGCCAGCCCCATTGCCCCATCATTGCAACCCGAATACCATGGCTACACCTTTGCTTCACTTTTTTCATCTTTTGAGGTTTGAGATCAATGTAAGTACTCCCTCTATTCCAATGAATAAGATGCATACGCATCTAGAAATTCAATTTTGACCATAAATTAAATACATAATATATAATTTCGTGACTTAAACATTGTATCATTAAAAAGTACTTTTGAATATGAATTCAAGGATATAATTTTTGTTACATATAATACACGTTCAATTGGTCAAACTTTTATTGAATGTGTGCGAGCTTTATTAATTGGAATGAAGGGAGTAGTACGTGTGCAATGAACCATTATACTATGATCCGTCTTTAGAAAAGTGAAAGGGCCAGACCAGATTCTTAGGATTCCTCTGTCTCAGAACAAATCTATATGCCAGGTTACCTGCATATTGTACTGTTAGCAGTACATTACAAAATGCTCTCAGAGGAATGGAACTGATACAGTGGATACTCGTCTGCCCGCGACCAAAACAACGAAAGAAAACAAGAGATAACGGTCCGAGGGAGAGTGATCGCCGATGCAATTAGCCTAACTAACGGAAGAATGTGGACGCACACTATTTCAAAACTGCAGAGAATCTATCTGTCAATAGTACAATTTGGTCCAAGAACAATGAAACTAGAGTCCATCTGGTCTCATATGCACTTGTTTATACACATGTTCGAATTCCTACAATTGGTTAATTTATCTGTATGTGAAAATTTTATACTAAAGATGTTATAATATGAGCTCCGAGGTGGCTGCCATGTCATGCATGTCACGATGCAGAGTTAGGTAAAAACCCTGCTATAGAATGCTGAACGCATGCATTATCTTAGTCCCTACCTGTCCCCACTAAACACCAGTAATTGCATTTCCAAGGACTCCCCTGTTAGAGTTATATTTATAGTGGCCTTTGGCTTCCCCTATACACATATATATATGATGGCTTTTGCCTTTTGATAATATCAAGTTGTTTTTCCTAAATTTTTTCGCATGCCCAACTCATGCTCTTCCGATTCAATTTCTCGCGTCGGCCGTCACAGCTTTTGTCTTTGGCCGATTGCTGTGGCTACTCTGCTCTGTTCTTTGTGTGTTCGTCCGTGCGAGCAGCACGCCATCGATCCAACTCCAGTTGGCTCATCTGCGTCCGCCGGCATCCGGCTACTGGTTCTCGTTGCTGTTCTCGTCCTCCGTCCACCGGTTCCCGCCGCCGTCTTCGTCCGCCGGGCGCCGGTTCCCGCTGCTGGCCACGTCCGCTGGCCGCCTACCACCGCCGGTTCCCGCTGCCGTTCTCGTCCGCCGACCACCGCCGGTTGTCCTCGTCCTCTGGCTGCCGGTTCCCGCTGCCGTCTTCGGCCGCCGGCCACTGGTTCCTGCCGGCTCCCGTGCCAGATCGGCCGCTGGCCATTGGATCCATCTCACGCCCGCGTACGCTGAGTGCGGGGATGTGAATCGATCCTACTGCCTGGTTGTGTGCGTGGGTGCACGGCCCGTGAATCACGTTTCTTTTGGGCTGCTGGTGGGCAGCCAGTTGGCCTGCTTCATTCGGTTGCCTAGTTTCAGTTGGCATGCTTCTTTCGGCAGCCTGGTTTGAGTCAGTGACGAATCTAGAAAGAAATTGAAAGGTGAGCTCAACATTAACAGCGAGAAAACTAAACTTTCTTTTGAAGAGAAAAAACCATCATCTCCCAATCCTTTTGTCCAAATATAAGCAAAGATTTTTCCCAGAATAGTACTGAAAATATGTATTATTTAGTGGCATCTTCTATTTTTTAAATATCAATTTATGAATGAAAATTTAAATCTGTCTAGCTAAATAGTTGTTATCTATCAGTCCTTTTTTCCCAAACATGCTCAAACTTTTCTAGATTACTACTAGAAGCATGTGGTATTTTCTGGATGTTTTGATTTTTTTTAAATAGTACTCCCTCAGATCCATATTAATTGATGTGATTTTGAACCAAAATTTGAATTTGTTTAGCAAAATATTGCCATTATCTCTGAATCATTTTTCTTCTAACAAGCTCAAAATTTCAAGATTACTACCGAAACATGTAATATTTACTCTAACTGTTGCGAATCTTCTGAAAATCAAATCAAATTATATATTTGGTATTGCCTCTGTTTAAACAGACAAAATTTGCTATGTTTGTTGGCCGCTCATGCCGGCTCTCTGCTCAGCTGGTCCGCCACCAGGCAGCGCTAGGTCTCGAGTCATGGAGCGTGCTCTCATGGTTACCTGCTCGATGTGCTCTTTGCTACTTGTGCGTCATTGGTGTTGTTGGTCTGAGACTGGGAGATTCAATTGCTAGGCTGGAACGAAGTGTAGTAGTAAAAAAGTTTATATTTTTGGAGGGTAGGCTAGAATCTGTTGAAGCCCCCCTACTAGACTCGCCTGTGGTTTGAGTTCTGTTGGTAAAAAGAAAGAGAGAGAAAGAGAGAAAAGAAAAGAGGGCGTAAAAAAAAGGGCACAACATTTCTGTCGGGCATGTGTCTCCCTCGCCGCCCGATGTTTTCCGACGGTATTCTGTACATTGATTCGGTCTCGCACATGCGCCTTTCCTCGGTGCTTGGTGCTCGCCCGTTTGGAGGTGATGTTTGTCGCTCTACTTCGACACCTTTTGCGACTTCCACCGGTGCTGCTGGCCGCTCTACATCAACTCCTTTGGCAGCTGCACCGCCTCCTCTAGCCACTTCTGTGCATGGCGCTGGTCGTTCTACATCGACTTTCTTGATGTCTTCTGTTGGTGATGTTGGTCGTTCTTCAATGACTTCTCACGACTTCCGCATTGGGTGATTGTCGCCCTACGCCGACTTCCTTTACGGTTCTGCACGCGGTGGTGACCGCTATGTGTCGACTCGTTCTATGTCGACTCACCACACGGTCTTCAAGGGTGATGGCGACTGCTCATCGCCGGCAAGGGTTTCTACCTCAACCTCTTCTGACGTGTCGTTGTCTGTGCGTGAGATTGAACAGCTGCGGTGCCTGCTTGATGCTTGGGATTCTTCACCGACGGTTTCTGCAGGTTCTGTGGCTGACTCTTCTGGCAATGAGAAACCACCTTCTACCCATTCACATTTATCCCCATGGATTCTTGATACTGGAGCGTCTTTTCATATGACTTATGATTCTTCCACTTTGACCTCCGCTCGACCTGTCGAGTCTCCTGTTCGTGTTCTTACGGCTGATGGCACTCCCCTCCATGTAGCTAGTCGAGGCACTGTTAGCACTTCTTCATTTCATGTCCCCTTTGTAGCTCATGTTCCTCGACTTACCATGCAGCTCATATCTGGTGGTCAGATTGTTGACTCTAGTTGTAGGGTCATTCTCGACTTTGATTCGTGTTCTATTCAGGATCGTCGCACGGGCGCTCTACTTGGTGCTGGCCCTCGACGCTCTGATGGTCTCTGGGAGCTTGACTGGCTCCATCTTCCCTCCGCTGCCACCGTCGCCAGTCTCACAACTCCTGTTGCTTTATCTACCAGCTCTTTTCAGTAGTGGCATCATCGTCTTGGCCATCTATGTAGTTCTCGTCTCTTGGCCTTGGTTCATCGCGGTGTTCTAGGATCTGTCTCTGGTAATGCTTCGTTGGATTGTCTAGGTTGTAGGCTTAGCAAGGAGATTCAGCTACCCTATCCTCACAGTGAGTCAGTGTCCGAGCACCCTTTTGATCTCGTTCACTCTAACGTTTGGGGTCCGGCTCCCTTCGCTTCGAAAGGGGGCCACCAATACTATATTATCTTTATAAACGATTTTTCTCGATACACTTGGATATATTTCATGTCTTGTTGTAGTGAAGTCTTATCTATATACAAAAATTTTGCTGCCATGGTTCATACCCAGTTTTCCACTCCTATTCGAGTTTTTCGCGCAGATTCAGCTGGTGAGTATATCTCCCATGCGCTGCGAGGATTCCTTGCTGAGCAGGGTACTCTTGCTTAGTTCTCTTATCCTAGTGCTCATGCTCAAAATGGTGTGGCTGAGCGCAAGCATCGTCATCTTCTTGAGACGGCGCGTGCAATGATGATCGCCGCCTTTCCTCCACCTCACTTCTGGGTTGTGGCCGTTACCACTTCCACCTATCTCATCAGCATTTAGCCATCTGCTGCTCTACAGGGCGGTATTCCTCTTGAGCGTCTTTCTGGCCGTTCTCCTGATTATTTGGCACTTCGTTTGTTTGGTTGTATTTGCTATGTTTTGCTTGCCCCTCGTGAACGCACCAAACTAACTGCTCAGTCTGTTGAGTGTGTCTTTTTCAGATATAGTGATGAGCATAAGGGCTATCGGTGTTGGGATCCTGTCAGTCGTCGAATGCGTATTTCCCGGGATGTTACCTTTGATGAGTCTCGTCTCTTCTTCTCGCGTCCATCCTCCTCGGCCTTTTCCACGGAGGACATCTCTTTTCTTACATTTCCAGATACACCTCCCTCCGTGCCAGTACTCCTACTCCTCATCCCGATTTTTCGGATCCGACATCGTCCTCTCCAATAGTTTCTTCTCCTCCCTCATCACATGACTCTCCACCTTCAACACCGTACCTTCCTCTTCTCCACCTTCATCACCGATACCTTCCTCCTCTCCACCTTCATCATCGATACATTCCCCGTCTCCACCTCCAGTGATTCCACCTTTCCCCTCCTTTCCTTTCCATTATACTCGTCGTCAACGTGTTGTGGACGAGTCTACTGATGTGCCCTCTACTTCTGATGTGTCCTCTTCCTTCTCATGACCGACTTATGGCCTTCGTTCTCGTCCTTGTCTGCCCCCTGATCGATATTCTCCTTCTCACTATGGTCTTTCAACCTTTGTTGAGCCGACTTATTATCGAGATGCTATTGTTCATCCCAAATGACAATGTGCCATGGCAGAGGAGATTTCTGCCCTTGAGCGCACCGGCACGTGGGGTCTGGTTTCTCTTCCTCCCCGTTTTCGTCCCATCACTTGTAAGTGGGTCTATAAGATTAAGACTCACTCTGATAGTTCTCTTGAGCGTTATAAAGCTCGTCTTGTGGCTCATGGCTTTCAGCAGGAGCATGGTCGTGATTACGATGAGACTTTTGCTCCCGTGGCCCATATGACCATTGTTAGCACACTCCTCGCAGTGGCCTCTGTTCGCCACTAGTCTGTGTCTCAACTTGATGTTAAGAATGCCTTTCTTAATGGTGAGTTGCATGAGGAATTTTATATGCAGCCTCCATCTGGGTATTCAGTTCCTGATGGCATGGTTTGTCGTCTTCGTCGCTCTCTCTATGGCCTTAAGCAAGCCCCCCGCTTTTGCTTTGAGCGTTTTGCCTAGGTGGTCACTTCAGCTGGTTTTTCGCCCAGTGCTCATGATCCAGCACTGTTTGTCCACCTTTCTGCTCGTGGTCGCACTCTTCTTCTTCTATATGTTGATGACATGATCATCACCAGTGATGATCTTGAGTACATTGCCTTTGTCAAGGCCCGTCTCAGTGAGCAGTTTTCTATGTTTGATCTTGGTCCTCTTCGCTACTTTCTTGGGATTGAGATTTCGTCCATCTTTGATGGCTTCTTTTATTTCCCAAGAAAAGTATATCCAGAATCTTCTTGCTCGTGTGGCTCTTAGTGATGAACGCACTGTTGAGACTCCTATGGAGCTTAATGTTCACCTTCGTGCTTCTGGCGGTGAGCTCTTGTCTGATCCGACCCGTTATTGTCATCTTGTTAGGAGTCTTGTCTATCCCGCTGTCACTCGTCCGGATATCTCCTATCCTGTCCATATCCTCAGTCAGTTTGTTTCTTCTCCCACTTCGGTTCACTATAGTCACCCTCTTCGTGTTCTACTATATCTTCGTGGCACGATCTCTCACCGTCTCTTCTTTCCTCATTCCAGCTTGTTACAGCTCCAGGCCTATTCGGATGCTACTTGGGCTAGTGATCCTTCGGATCGTCGTTCACTTTCTGTTTACTGTGTCTTTCTTGGTGGTTCCCTCATTGCCTGGAAGACGAAGAAACAGAGAGCAGTTTCTCGTTCGAGTGCAGAGGCTGAGTTGCGAGCTATGGCTTTTCTCACGGCTGAGGTGACTTGGTTACGCTGGTTACTTGAGGATTTTAGTGTCACTGTTACTACACCTACTGCTCTCCCGTCAGACAGTACAAGTGCTATCAGTATTGCACGGGACCCAATGAAGCATGAGCTTACCAAGCATATTGGTGTTGATGCTTTCTTTGTGCACGCTGGTGTGCAGGACCATGTTATTGCTCTTCAGTATGTGCCTTCCGAATTACAGCTAGCAGACTTCTTCACAAAGACCCAAACTAGAGCGTAACATGGATTTTACCTCTCCAAACTAAGTGTTGTGGATTCACCATGAGTTTGAAGGGGGTGTTAGAGTTATATTTATAATGGCCTTTGGCCTTTTGTATTCTGGCTTTTGGCCTTCCCTGTACATGTATATATGATGGCTTTTGCCTCCTGATAATATCAAGTTGCTTTTCCTAATATCCCCAACTTCCATGACTAACACTTTGTTTAACTCCTCTGAGCATGCAACCAAGGCTCCTCTATCTGAGCATGTTAATAGTAGCTCCCTCGTGTCAGTGAATAATAAAAGTGGAGGAGGCAGTACAGCCGAAACTCTCAACACTGTGGAGGGGCCAGATTGTACTACTGCCAAAAAGGTTAAATATTAGTAGTGGTACCTGCAAGTAACATACAGTACAAGCAGACTAATGTAAACCTGCAATGGATTATCGGATTCCGTTTGGATTTGACATCTTCCTTTTTCCTGGATAACATGAGAGAGAGAGAGCGAGCTGTATATGTAACTATTTATTGGATTTGAATTTGTAACCATGTATCAACCGTATGATGGTGTAAACACCTGTGTGCTGCAGCGTGGAGCCACACGAAATCTCTATGTCATACTCATGAGTTGCACTACAGAAAAAACATATTTTACCTTGTGTTTTCCGATAAACTGAGTATATGTTGTCAGCCGCTCGACTTATAGCTCCTCAACCCGTGTGCTGGCGCAAAGACACACGGCGATGGTCCGGCCCTCGGCTTACCACCTGAAGCAGCCATGTGGGTTTGCCATGGTGACGTCACGTCAATGAACGCGGATTTCACGCTAATTTCTTTTGTTATTTATTTTTTCCTGTTATTTATATTTTAGAAATTTAATTTTATTTAAACATGAATTTGAAAAAATGATAACGCAACATAAAAAATCCTATTGCAACTAAAAGGAATGCTGATAGCTTTTGAGAAAAATGTTCATGACAATGAAAAATGTTCTCGCATTTCAAAAAACCTATATGTGAATTTCTTTTTGTAAAATGCGTATATAATATCAAAAAAATGTTTTCTTAATATAAAAAGATGGGTTGTACCAAAAAATGTACGTGTCATTCCAAAGAAATATTCTTGCATTTCAAAGAATGATAGTAGCAATTTAAAAAATATGTATACAATGTAAAAGAAAGTTCTATTGTTTACCATAAGAAATGTCAAAGTGTATTTGAAACAATGTTGACCATGTATTAAAAGAAAATTTACATTATGTATGTAAAAAATGTTCAACGTGTATCAAGAAAATATTTCATGTGTACACTAAAAATGTTTATTTCCTACTAGAAAAAAGTAGGCATGTGTTGAAAAAAAATATAAACCAATGAGAATCCACAAAGAAACAAAAGATAAAGATAAAAACAGAAAAAAACACTGAAGAAAACCAATGCGAAAGAATGAATGCCATGAACCCCGAGAAGGAAAGAAAGAAAAACAAAGAAAACCAAGAAAATAAATAAATAAAAACGAACAAAGATAGAAAGAAAAGCCAAAAAAACAAAGGAAAAAAGAAAGAAGAGAAAATCGAGTAAAAACCATGAAAGAAATGAAGAAAATGGGTGAAAAAACAATGAAAAACAGAAAACAAAAGAAAACCGGTGAAGAAACAAAGAAAACCGGAAGAAAAAACAAAAAAGGAAAAAAAATCGAAGCGAACGCTGCCAGCTATTAGACCTTCTCCTTGGCACGTTAAGCGTCCAAAAGAATGTTGGTGACGAGACCTCCTCCTTGGCACCTTAAGTTGTGGCCCAAGTAAGCTCGCTCGCTGGCCTTGTGTCGATCGCTCGCGTCGACAGTTCCAAGTAGCTCGACGCCTTTTTAGGTTCATTGAAAACGGATGTCGTTCTTTTAAATTCAAAAAATTAAGTTCATCAATTTCAAAATTGTTTGTAAGTTTAATAAAGTTCACATTTTCCCAAAAAAGGTCATAGATTCTTAAATATTTTACGCTTTTAAAAGAGTTTGTGAATTTGAAAATTGTCCGTTAATCCGGGAAAGGGGAATTTAAAATAAGTTCACATGTTTGAATTTTTTATAATAAATTTGAAAAGGTTCCCAAATTTGAAATATGTTCATGAATGTGAAAAAATTCACAAATTTGAACTTTTTATCATAAATTTAAAAAAATCTTTAATAATTTGAGAAAAAAAAATTATAAATTTAGAAAATGCACATGAATTAAAAAATCTCACAAATTTGAAAAAGAATCAAAATTTAAAATATTAATGAATTTTTATGAAGTTCATGAATTTTCTAAAATTTAAAATTTTTAAAAACTTGAATTGGAAAAAATCATGCATTAAAAAAGCAGAAAAACAAATGAAAACTGGAAAAAGAAGAAAAGGGACAAAACCGGGCCGAAAAAGAGAAACAAAAAATATCAAACCGGAAGCTTTCCGAAACCAGCTGAGTCATATCGACGTGTGTGTGCCGGCTCAATCTAGCGAAGTCAGCGGGGGGCACGAAAATGAGCCGGCCCTATACTGTAGCATACAGGAAAAGGCTTGGGACAAAAAGCGAGGGAGTATACATCTCGTCGCAACTGAGATATATTAATAACTCCGTGGATATTGCTCTCGCGGAACAATACGAAATCATTAAGTAAGGCGTACTTCTTGAAAATGTCATTTTCACTTTCTCAGGTTGCGATAAGTGACGCATTGCATGTACGCCACTACACTCTAAGAGTTTTTTTAATTCATTATACAAAACATTTTATCTCTTAAATTGTGCCTTCACGAATGCTTTTTCTCGTGTCGAGATCTCCAAAACTAGATCACATTTTAATAGGTTTTGATGAACTTTTTTTTTCATAAATAAACCGGTATAAAAAACCCGAGGCGGAAGCACATTTTTTTTCCAAGAGACACAACTATGTCTCTCGCAGAAGCAAATTTGTGCCTCGCGCGGAAGAAAGCAAAACACATTGTTCCCGTTTTCAAGAGGCATAGATGTGCCTCTCGCGGAAGCAGAAATGCGCCTTTATGAGAAGAAAATTTATGGCTCTCACTTTTGTTCTTTTTTCGAGAGGCATAGTTATGCCTCTCACGAAAAAAACCATGTCTTCACGAAAGCAAATCTATGCCTCTTGCGAAAGGGAGAGAACCGTGTTTTTATCCTTTCCAGAGAAGCAAAGTTATGCCTCTCGCGAAGCAAATGCGTGTCTTCATGAGAAGTAAATCTATGTCTCTCGTGAAAGAAAAATGTGTTTGTTTGAAAGGCACAACTATGCCTCTCACGGAACTAAACCTCTACCTCCACGAGACGCAATTTTGTGCCTCTCACGAAAGAAAAAAAATCAGTTTTTTGTCCAAAACCTAGTGAAGACCAGGCAAAACCAAAAAAATAATAATCTAAAACCGAAAAACACGCACATGAAAAAAAAATCCTATGAAAGGGCTCAGAACACGACACGGGGCCCTTGAGGGGTTCCGGCAAGAGGCACCCCTCATTTAGTTGGGCGATGATATGTCTCACCTACAGCAAGACAAGAGGAAATATCACTCAAGGCGAGCTCTATATTGGGCTGGGCCATCACGCTGCTGACTAGAGGCCACATGCCATATTCTCGCGGTTTTTTTTAATGTTTTTTATTTTTGTTATCTTGTACTTTATTTGTATTTCCAGATATTTATATATTAAAAAACACTTTACGCAATGACTAGAGGCCACATGCCATATTCTCACGGTTTTTTAATGCTTTTTTTATTTTTGTTATCTTGTACTTTATTTGTATTTCCAGATATTTATATATTAAAAACACTTTACGCAAAACATTTAAAAAAATGTTAATTAAGCATCTAAAAATGTTAAATGTGTATAGAAAAATGTTTATCATATATACAAAAAATGTTAAATGTGTATAGATTTTTTTGACCATGTACTTAAAAATGTTAATCCAAGCATTTAAAAAAAAGTTGAACAAGTGTTTGAAAAATGTTAAAACTTGTATTTAGAAAATGTTATATGTGTATAGAAAAAATATTGACCATGTATTCAAAAAATATTTATCAAGCTTTTCTAAAAAAAATAAACAAGTATTTCCCTAGCGCTTGTGGCCTAGGGTTACTATGTCTTTCACGACTGCCGCCGTGAGTTCCCCAAGTTTTTGATCATTCCCGTAGCAATCTCGTCCATGTGCGACGGCCCACCGCCTTCTGGCTCTTTCTCTAGACCAGGTCGTACTGTTTCACGACAAAGTTAGGTTTTAGGGATGGTTTCCATCATGAGATGGAAACGCCTTCGGAATCCAGCGGATCACGCCATAAGCTTCAATATGACCCCAATGTCCTTCTAGAGCGATTGCGTCTGGAAGATGATGAGCTCGATACCTTCGTTTGGAGGAAGAGGTGGAAGAACTTGATGAGAAACCCAAGTGGCTGGCACTAGCTAGGGTTCTGACAACCAAATATTTTGGGCAAGGAGCTTTGAAAGCTGACATGAGGGCGGCTTGGAACCCCACGCAAGAGGTAGTGTGGTGAAGAATAAACCCTAACATGTTCTCCGTGCAGTTTAATTGCTTTGCAGATTAGAACAAGGCGATCCACCAAGGTCCATGGGATTTTCGAGTTATGGCTCTGATGATACCTGAGTACAATGGGTCCAATCTGATGATACCTGAGTACAATGGGTTCAAAAACCCTGAATCATTCAAGCTGGACAAGTAGAAACCCGATGTCAAATTCACAAGTTGCCTGATATGATGCTGAAAAGAGAACAAATTGTGAAGAATATGACCAAGCGCATTGGAGAAGTTCAAGAGGTCCAGATCATTCTCCCCAATGGTTTCATAGGAGAACTTGTTCAGGTTAGAGTAAATCTAGATGTCACAAATAAGTTAACAAGATTTGTGGGCTTCACAAAATCTGATGAAACTGAATTTTACCAGGTCAAGTGTGCAAAGCTTCCGGGTTTTTGCTATGTGTGTGGTCTTCTGGCGTGAGGAGTGTGGCTCAAGGGAACACGCAGAAAAAGATATGGAGTGGGGTCCCTTCGTCCTTGCATAAAATAGTGGATGGAGTGGGAGTGACCGAAACCTGGGCAGAGGCTTTGGCCGTGGTGCAGATCGGGAGGGAGGTGCATTTGATGGCGATGAAGGAGATGATGTTAGCGGTAAAAGAAGAGGGGCAGGTCGCGGACATGGCTATAGCCAGGGTTATAGTACTACATGAAATGGATAGTATAACCGTGCTCAACATGGGGTAACTGAAAATAACAACACCGTTGGACAACACATGCATCAGAGCTGGCATTTTAACACTACCAATGCTTTGCACGATCGAGTGTTGATCTAGCACGATCTGTAGGTGCTCGCCAGGAAAGAGAGATGGAGGATGCAAATATATTGGCATATTTCCTTGTATCATGATAAATATTTATTATTCATGCTAGAATTGTATTAACCAGAAACTTAGTACATGTGTGAATAGATAGACAAAACAGAGTATCCTTAGTATGCCTTTACTTGACTAGCTTGTTAGTCAAAGATGGTTAAGTTTTCTGACCATAGACATGTGTTGTCATTTGATGAACGGGATCACATCATTAGAGAATGATGTGATGGGCAAGACCCATCTGTTAACTTAGCATTATGATCGTTTTGTTTTATTGCTATTGCTTTCTTCATGACTTATACATATTCCTTTGAATATGAGATTATGCAACTCCCGAATACTGGAGAAACACTTTGTGTGCTATCAAACGTCACAACGTAACTGGGTGATTATAGAGATGCTTTATAGGTGTCTCCGAAGGTGTTTGTTGAGTTGGCATAGATCAAGATTAGGATTTGTCACTTCGTGTATCGGAGAGGTATCTCTGGGCCCTCTCGGTAATGCACATCACTATAAGCCTTGCAAGCAATGTGACTAATGAGCTAGTTACGGGATGATTCATTACGGAATGAGTAAAGAGACTTGCCGGTAACGAGGTTGAACTAGGTATGATGATACCGACGATCGAATCTCGGGCAAGTAACATACCGATGACAAAGGGAATGCCATATGTTTTTATGCTGTTTGACCGATAAAGATCTTCATAGAATATGTAGGAACCAATATGAGCATCCATGTTCCGCTATTGGTTATTGACCAGAGATGTGACTTGGTCATGTCTACATAGTTCTTGAACCTGTAGGGTCCGCATGCTTAACGTTCGATGACGATCTGTATTATAAGTTATGTGTTTTGGTGACGGAAGTTTGTTCGGAGTCCCGGATAAGATCATGGACATGACAAGGAGTCTCAAAATGGTCGAGAGGTAAAGATTGATATATTGGAAGGTTACATATGGACACCGGAATGGTTCCGATAAGGTTCGGGGATTTTTCGGAGTACCGGGAGGCTACCGGAACCCCTCGGGAAAGTTAATGGGCATATTGGGCCTTAGTGGAGGAGAGGAGGCAGGCCACGGGAGGTGGCGCCCCCCCTTTGCCCAATCCAAATTGGACAAGGGGAGGGGGCGCGGCCCCCCTCTTTCCTTCTCTCTCTCCCTCCTTTCCCCTTTCCCCCTTTCCGTTGGAAGGAAAGGGGGGCCGAATCCTACTAGGAATGGAGTCCTAGTAGGACTCCCCCCTCTTGGTGCTCCCCCTTGGGCTGGCCTCCTCCTCCCCCCTCCTTTATATATGTGGGCAGGGGGCACCCCAAAGACACAACAGTTGTTTCTTAGCCGTGTGTGGTGCCCCCCTCCACAGTTTACTCCTCCGGTCATAGCGTCGTAGTGCTTAGGCGAAGCCCTGCGTGGATCACATCACCTACACCGTCGCCACGCCGTCGTGCTGACGGAACGCTCCCTCGACCCTCTACTGGATCAAGAGCTCGAGGGACGCCATCGAGCTGAACATGTGCTGAACATGGAGGTGCCATACGTTCGGTACTTGGATCGGTTGGATCGTGAAGATGTTCGACTACATCAACCGTGTTAACCTAATGCTTATGCTTTCGGTCTACGAGGGTACGTGGACACACTCTTCCTGTCTCGTTGCTATGCATCTCCTAGATAAATCTTGCGTGGTTGTAGGAATTTTTTTGAAATTGCATGCTACGTTCCCCAACAGTGGCATCCGAGCCAGGTCTACGCGTAGATGATTTGCACGAGTAGAACACAAGGAGCTGTGGGCGATAATAGTCATACTGCTTACCACCAACATCTTACTTTGATTCAGCGGTATTGTTGGATGAAGCGGCCCGGACCGACATTACATGACCGAGTTCATGTGATTGGTTCTACCAACGTGCTTCGCACACAAGTGGCTAGCGGGTGTCTGTTTCTCCAACTTTAGTGGAATCGAGTTTGACTATGGCCGATCCTTGTTAAAGGTTAAAATAGCACACTTGACGAAAAATCATTGTGATTTCGATGCGTAGGTAAGAACGGTTCTTGCTAGAAGCCTGTAGCAGCCACGTAAAACTTGCAACAACAAAGTAGAGGACGTCTAACTTGTTTTGCAGGGCATGTTGTGATATGATATGGTCAAGAAGTGATGATATATAAATTGTTGTATGAGATGATCATGTTTTGTAAAAGTTTTCGGCAACTGGCAGGAGCCTTATGGTTGTTGCTCTATTGTATGAAATGCAATCGCCATGTAATTGCTTTACTTTATCACTAAGCGGTAGCGATAGTCATGGAAGCAACAGTTGGCGAGACGACAACGATGCTATGATGGAGATCAAGGTGTCAAGCCGGTGACGATGGAGATCATGATGGTGCTTTGGAGATGGAGATCAAAGGCACAAGATGATGATGGCCATATCATGTCACATATTTTGATCGCATGTGATGTTAATCCTTTATGCATCTTATTTTGCTTAGTACGGCGGTAGCATTATAAGATGATCCCTGACTAAATTTCAAGGTATAAGTGTTCTCCCTGAGTATGCACCGTTGCTACAGTTTGTCATGCCGAGACAACACGTGATGATCGGGTGTGATAAGCTCTACATTCACATACCACAGGTGCAAGCCAGTTTTGCACATGCAGAATATTCGGGTTAAACTTGACAAGCCTAGCATATGTAGATATGGCCTCGGAACACTGAGACCGAAAGGTCGAACGTGAATCATATAGTAGATATGATCAACATAGAGATGTTCACCATTGAAAACTACTCCATCTCACGTGATGATCGAACATGGTTTAGTTGCAATGGATCACGTGATCATTTAGATGACTAGAGGGATGTCTATCTAAGTGGGAGTTCTTAAGTAATATGATTAATTGAAGTTTAATTTATCATGAACTTAGTACCTGATAGTTTTTTTTTGCATATCTATGTTGCTGTAGATCAATGGCCCGTGCTATCGTTCCCTTGAATTTTAATGCGTTCCTAGAGAAAGCTAAGTTGAAATATGATGGTAGCAACTACACGGACTGGGTCTGTAACTTGAGGATTATCCTCATTGCTGCACAGAAGAATTACGTCCTGGAAGCACCGCTAGGTGCAAGACCCGCTGCAGGAGCAACTTCGGACATTATGAACTTCTGGCAGAGCAAAGCTGATGGCTACTCGATAGTTCAGTGTGCCATGCTTTACGGCTTAGAATTGGGACTTCAAAGACATTTTGAATGTCATATACGAGATGTTCTAGGAGTTGAAGTTAATATTTCAAGCAAATGCCCGAGTTGACAGATATGAAGTCTCCAATAAGTTATATAGCTGCAAAATGGAGGAGAATAGTTCTGTCAGTGAACACATACTCAGAATGTCTGGGTACCACAACCACTTGACTCAGCTGGGAGTTAATCTTCCTGATGATAGTGTCATTAATAGAGTTCTTCAATCACTGCCACCAAGCTATAAAGGATTCGTGATGAACTATAATATGCAAGGGATGGAAAAGACAATCCCCGAGCTCTTCGCGACGCTAAAGGTTGCGGAGGTAGAAATCGAGAAGAAGCATCAAGTGTTGATGGTTAATAAGACCACTAGTTTTAAGAAAAAGGGTAAAGGGAAGAAGGGGAACTTCAAGAAGAACAACAAGCAAGTTGTTGCTCAAGGGAAGAAACCCAAGTCTGGACCTAAGCCTGAGACCGAGTGCTTCTACTACAAAGGGACTGGTCACTAGAAGCGGAACTGCCCCAAGTATTTGGTGGATAAGAAGGATGGCAAAGTGTAACGCCCCAGATATTACTTTCCCAATTTGTACTCCAACTCTTGCCATTTCTGGCATTAAGTTATATTTATTCCTCAGGTTCGGGTCTTTGTCTCCGTGTGTTATTTCGTTTTCGTGCATCTCATATCATGTCATCACGTGCATTGCATTTGCATACATGTTCATCTCATGCATTCGAGCATTTTCCCCGTTGTCCGTTTTGCATTCCGGCGCTCCGTTCTCCTCCGGTGGCCATTTCTAGCTTTCTTTCGTGTGTGGGGATTAAACATTTCCGGATTGGACCGAGACTTTCCATGCGGCCTTGGTTTACTACCGGTAGACCGCCTGTCAAGTTTCGGGTCATTTGGACTTCGTTTGATACTCCAACGGTTAACCGAGGGACCGAAAAGGCCTCGTGTGTGTTGCAGCCCAACACCCCTCCAATTTGGCCCAAAACCCACTAAACTCTGCTCCATCGTCTCGGGTGTTCGATCACGATCGCGTGGCCGAAAACCGCACCTCATTTGGACTCTCCTAGCTCCCTCTATGCCTATATATACACCCCCCAATTCCAAATCTCGGTTCTTCTCCCCCTAACCCTAAAAAAAAAACATCTCCCCGCCAGATCCGCCGCCGACGAACATGTCCGGACCCTAGCCGGACACGTCCGCCGTGCCCCCTCGCCCACTCAGCTGCCGCCACGTGTCCCCTGCGGGGACCGCTTCGCCGCCAGCGCCACCGGCCCGCCCGGGCCCAAGTCGGGCCCCCTCACCGCGCAACCGGGCCGCGCCCCGCGCCCGACCCCGCCGCCGTCTTCCTCGGCCCCGGCCGCCGCCGCCCGGCGCGCCATCGCCGGCTGGAGCTCGCTCCGGCAACGCCCTCCTCCACCGGACCTCGCCGGAGCCGCACCACGCCGCCGCCTCGGTTGCCTTGCTCCTCCGACGCCGGCCACCGCTCCCCGACGCCGGCCACCGCCTCCTCCAACACCGGCGGCCTCGGATCCGGCCTGCTGCAGCACCCGGTCGCGCCTCGGTTCGCGTGCCGCCAAAGAACCCTAGATCTGGGTTGACCCTTCTTCCTTCTCCCCCCTGATTTTTGTGCCTACTTTGACTGCTCATATCTCCACATACGTAGCTCCGTTTTGGACATATGATATATCAAAATCTTCGCCTCGACGAGTACATCATTTTATTCCATTGCATCATTTGCATTTGAGTTCATCTTGATGCCCAAAATGCTGTTAGAAGGAGGCATCGTGAGTCAGATTGCAGATCCGTTAGCTCATCATAGACTTTTGTCATTTTTGCCATGATTATTGTGTGCATGATATACCTGTGAGCCTTTGGGATGAATTGTTAAGCATTTTGTCTTCTTTCCAGAGGTGCCAACCATGCATTTTTAGGATGTGTGTGGTGACTTGTGCAAGCTTGCAAAGAGAGGCACCTGAGATTCCTGTTTTCAGAGACTTAGTGATTTTCACAAAGTCTGGGATATTTTAGTT
Source organism: Triticum monococcum (assembly GCA_034509565.1). Taxonomy (NCBI): domain Eukaryota; kingdom Viridiplantae; phylum Streptophyta; class Magnoliopsida; order Poales; family Poaceae; genus Triticum; species Triticum monococcum. Next base: position 253,447,023 of record CM067843.1, on the reverse strand, counting down.
CATGATGCCATATGTTCGGCTTGTGTCCTAGTGATCCGTGCCTCTTTTGAGTATGATCAGTAAGGGACATTTGTTAATATTGTTATGCTCTATCCATCCATGTCTTTACTTGTTATGTTGGAGCACCCTAGGTTGAGTCAATTGAGCTCAACTTTTGCATCGTTGTTAATTTGGGCAGATCGTGAACTCTTTTGCGATTTTGCCGGTGCTATTGCTAGTGATCCGTGCATGCTATGCCATTGTTCTTGCTATGTCTAGCTAGAATTTCGTGCCTTCTTTATGGATATATGCTTGCCTTGCCATGACTTGCACCGTAGTGAGTGCATCAAGCTCGTTTACATGCCTTCGTGAGTTATGATTTCAGCATGTCTCAGTTTTCACGAAGTCTGAAAACTGATTGTGTTTCATCTATGTTCGTGTGCTCGTTAGAGTATTTTGTGAACCCTTTTGGCCCCAGGTCACTTTGGGTGTTTTGTTAAGCTTGTTGAGTAGCTCCATGCCATGCTCTTACTTGTCATGTTCAGGTTGTGTTTCATGTTGTTTTGCTGTTCCGAAGAGAGCATCGTGGTCTGAAATTTCAGACTAGTGTTAATTTCACTAAGTCTGAAATCTGTTTTGCATATTCATTTTTGCCATGCTTGTTTGAACCTCATAATGGGTGAATTTGGCTATGGTTCAGTGCTAGTGATTTGTTAAGCATCTTGTGTACATCCCTGCCATGTATTTTGTTTTCATGTTTGGTGGCCGTAGCATGTTCATTTCGTTGCATTTAGGAGCCTACTTGCTGTAAATAGCAGATCGGTTCGTTTCGTAAAACGCTTGCCATTTCCAAACCGTAGCTCCGATTCCTACGATCTTTATATCGTTTTCAGGTGATTTCACCCCCTCTATCCAGTGGCACACTTGGTTTTCCAAGTTGAGGCCAGGTTCATGCATTTCCTGTCACGTCTTGCATTTTGCATCCCGCATCGCATCCCGCATAGCATACCATCTTTGCATATTATTGGTTGCCCTTGCACGTGGTTGATTGTATCCTTGTTGCTTGTTTGTGTTGTTGGGTAGAGCCGGGAGACGAGTTCTCTAACGAGGAGCCCGTTGAGTTTGCTTTTGAGGATCCAGTCAACTCTGACAACTGTGCAGGCAAGATGATCATACCCTCGAAATCACTACTATCTTTGCTATGCTAGTTTTGCTCGCTCTTTTGCTTTGCCAATGCTACGATGCCTACCACTTGCTTGTCAGCCTCCCAATTGCCATGATTGAGCCTCTAACCCACCATTGTCCTAGCAAACCGTTGATTGGCTATGTTACCGCTTTGCTCAGCCCCTTCTTATAGCGTTGCTAGTTGCAGGTGAAGATTGGAGCCGTTCCTTGTTGGAACATTTATTTACTTGTTGGGATATCATTATATTGCTATGTTATCTTAATTCATCTATATACTTGGTAAAGGGTGGAAGGCTCGGCCTCTCGCCTAGTGTTTTGTTCCACTCTTGCCGCCCTAGTTTCCGTCATATCGGTGTTATGTTCCCGGATTGTTGCATCCCTTACGCGGTTGGGCTATAATGGGAACCCCTTGATAGTTCGCCTTGATTAAAGCTTTTCCAGCAATGCCCAACATTGGTTTTACGATTTGCCACCTAGCCTCTTTTTCCCTTGGGTTTCTGGAGCCCGAGGGTCATCTTATTTTAACCCCCCCGGGCCAGTGCTCCTCTGAGTGTTGGTCCACCCTAGAGCACCGTGCGGGGCCGTCCCTTGGCAACTTGGGTTATGTTGGCTCCCGTACGCTTAGCTTATCTGGTTTGCCCTGAGAACGAGATATGTGCAGCTCCTATCAGGATTTGTCGGCACAGCGGGTGGTGTTGCTGGACTTGTTTTAACCTGTCGAATCATCTTGTTGTACCGAGATACCGAGTCTGACCGGTGTGTCTTGGGTGGAGGTCTATTCCTTCGTTGACCGTGAGAGCTTGTTATGGGCTAAGTTGGGACCCCCCCTGCAGGGATTGATCTTTCGAAAGCCTTGCCCGCGGTTATGGGCAGATGGGAATTTGTTAATGTCCGGTTGTAGATAACTTGAACCTTAATTAATTAAAATGAATGTCAGGACCCCGATTCTAAGCCACATCGATCTAGCCGGTAACACCTCATATCACTTTGCGGCCTCACGCACGGTATCCCACGGGTGTCGCCTTACCATGGCCTGGGACCGTTTGCGCCTTTTGGCTCGCGTATATGACAATGTCGCTAGCATCCATATGACCGAGAACCCGGGCCGACATGGCTAGTCGTGAACCCAAAGCGGCACAGACCTATGGAGACAGGCATACATGAATCACAACGAACATGTCGGTCATCAACGAGTGATTTCGGGCTGTAGCACTGGGCTAACAGGACTCCGGGGGATCCCGGGCTGTAGCAGGCTAGACAGGACTCCGGAGATCACCGCGTGACATTTCCCCGAAGGGACAGACATAGGGACGAAGTGAAACACATGCCGGCCAGTCAAGTGTCCTGAACAGTAGTGCTGGGCTAGCAGGACTCCGGTGAACCGGGCTGTAGCGGACTACTATGGCTCGAGGAGCACTAGGCTACATTTCCCCATAAGAAAGGCTGCGAAGGACAAACAACTAGATTGTCGGATCCCACTCATACCAAGCATTTCAATCATACATACAATATGCTCGATATGAGTACATACAACATGGCATCACAACAAAACTCTACAACTCAAGTACTTTATTTAAAGGCTCCAGGGAGCCATACATAACATATCCATACAGGTAGGGGTCACATGACCCGACACTCAAGTCATACAGTCATACAAGCACATGCGGAAGCAACTAGTCTGAGTACAGACTCTAGAAAGAAAGAAGGCTTCTCGAAGCCTGTCTATCTACATAGGGCCCTCCATGGCCTGGATCACCACCTGGGTGGCTAGTCACTCGTTGACGTCAAGATCTACGTAAAACCCATCGGAGGGGGCAGTGTTGTCGTCTGAAAACAATAAATAAGCAAACATGAGTACAAAGGTACTCAGCAAGTCTTACATCAGATCCTACTGTACATGCTCATTCTCAAGAAGGTGGTGGGGTTTATGCAGCAAGCCAGCTTTGACTCTTGGCTAAGCTATCCTACGGAATCTTTTAGCAAAATAGTTTTCGCACACGAGTCCACTACTCACCATCACAATACTCCACCGTGGATCCTCCCTCGTATCCTGCGAGGGGGCCATCCTCGGTACTCACACTTATCTTGAGTCTTTTAGTAGTATCCATTAACTTGTCTATGAACTGTATAGGCAACCAAGTAGTCCTTTACCGCGGATGCGGCTATTCGAATAGTTTTATACCCTGCAGTGGTGTACTTCGTCATACACGCTTTCACCGCTTACCGCCGTCTACACGACATGTACTCGGCAACCTTCAAGCGGAAGCCCAGCGAGGGTGTCGGCCACGGCCTACCTAAACACCTAAGCCCCTAGTCCAGGTTATCGCCTATCCAGGTTCCATCCGCAGGGAGTCCGGCCGAGGTTTCCACATACGGCCCCGAACGATGTGAGCAGGGTTCCCGAGACACCAAACGGGTGACTCGGTACACCGTGCCACGGTGTATCTACCGCAACATAGCCCACCCCTAGGGTCAGCGCTACGCACGGCCGCCAACACATATCCTACAAACACCAGAAACTAATTGCAACTCCTGGACAGAGTACTAGGGTGGCTAAGAAGCCGAGAGGGTCCATTGGTTTCGGGCCCGATGTACGGTAGTAACTGCATCTTAAATCACACATACAGATCTCAGTTCTTATGGACGGCCTCAATGAAACAACCCACCATGTACTCCTACATGGCCTCTCATCGATACCTTTACCAAAACATGTTCAACCCATCCCTCATATTACTGGCACAAGCATTTCACTCTAGCCCATCACCCAGATGAACCAGACCTGACGCAACTCTAAGCATAGCAGGCATAGCAAGGTAGGAATCACAAAACATGGCTCAATCAACTCCTACACATGCTAGTGGGTTTCATCTAGTTATTGTGGCAATGACAGGTCATGCAGAGGATAAGGGTTCAACTACCGTAGCACACAGCAGTTTGAATCGTGTTGTCTTAATGCAGTAAACAAGAGCAGGAGCGAGAACATGGGTTGTATCGGAATGATCAATGGTTGCTTGCCTGATGGAGTGGTAACGGGATACTGCCCTTCAGTTGGATACTCGTGAATATCCTCGGAGGCAGAACCTACCACGAAGAACACAACCGAGCACAATCAACACATGACGATATGCAACAATATGATGCATGCTATGACATGGCAATATGGATGTGTCTTGAGCTAATGCAACTAGCTATGATTTAAATGAAGTTGGTTTGAGTACAAGATTCAAATTCCAACCCCATATATGATTATTTAAATGCCCTTTATTTGTTTTGTCCAAAACAGAGGACAAACATTGTTCAAACATGCATGGAAATGGTACAGATGGATTCCTTGAATTTTTCTGATAATTTTACATATATAATTTATCTCATTTGGAGTTATGGTTGAATTTCTATGATTTTTCAAAGTTTTGGGTATTTTCTGGAATTCCTGAATTATTTTTAAACTAGAAAATGATTTATTGCGTCAGCCCTGCGTCAGCATGACATCAGCAAGTCAACTGAGCTGCCTCCAAGTCAAACCTGACCAGTGGGTCCCACTGGTCAGTCTCACAGTGCTGGCTCGAGTCACAGACAGGTGGGGCCAGTCAAAGGCCACGTCAGAAAGTCAAACTGACGTGTGGGGCCTGCTGGTTAATAAGTAATCTAAACAGAATATTAAGTTAAACTAAATATGCACTGGGCCCACATGGCAATGGCTCTAGGGAGGGGTGGTTAGTGGGTTAGTTAGCCGCTAATGACGGCCACGTCGGCTACCGGCGTTTAGCCGCCGGCGACCTCAGATCGCGGCGGCGTTTCACCGGAGTTGTTCGGATTTCGCCTACAGGCCTCCATTTGATGCGCGGTTTTCTCCTACGGGTTCCTGGGAGTGAGGCGCATCCAGAGAGACAAGCGGCAGTAGCTGGGGTGGCCGGAGCTGACGGCGGCGAGCTCTTTTGCAGCCGCCGGAGTTCGGGTGTTCGCGGGATCGATGCTGCGGTGCACGGGAGGAGGAGCTGGTGGTGGCTACGGGCTCCTGGTGGTGCGCTGAGCACAGAGGTGAGCTTGGCTTCGAGCCACTTTGGCTCTAGTCACGACGGCGCCATGGCCGGCGGCGAGGAGCTCACGGCTCCAGTGGCTAGGCTAGTTAGGGGAAGGGATTCACTGCGGGGAGAAGGGGGAAATGCTCGGGAGCTCACAGCGATCTCGAGGGAGGACTCAGTGGGCTCAGGGACGCTTCTGCAACGGCGAATTGACGACGACGATCTTCGGGCACCAGAGATGAAGACGACGACGCTCGGGTCGACTGGGGCCTCCTCTGGTCGCGTGCTTCGGGTGTGTAGCTCCACGGGGTCAAGGCGGAGCCCAGGGACGCGGGGAGGGTGCGAGGGGGTGGCTGTGGACGCGGTGGCAGCGAACGGCGGTGACGGCACGTTCGGGTGTGTGTGAGAGACCGAGACAGGGGAGGGGATGAGGGCGAGGGAGAGTGAATGAGAGGGCCAGGGGGGTGCGTGGCGTCCATAGCGACGTCGGGGAGGCGGCCGAAGCAGGAGGTGGCCGTCGGTGGCCGCGCGCGTGCCGGCGCACCGCGGGCACACGCCCTGCATCCTCTTGGCAGGAGCTAGGGGACGACTGGCGTCGGCCTGGTGGGCTGGGCCGTCCAGCTACAGTGCTGGGCCGGCAGGTAAGTCCAGGTGAGCCTCTGTTCTTTCCTAGTTTATTCTGTTTTCTATTTTTTTGTTATTCTGTTTTGATTTAGTTTAAATACTAAATCATTTTATAAAATCCTGAAAATATTTATGGACACTTTCTGAAATATTTCAGTGGCCCAAAAATAATTCCAACATTATTTGAGCATTTGAATTATTTAATAGTATTTAAATGCCCAAATTCAAATATTTATGAATTAAGTCAATGCCCCTTTTGTTGACCTAAAATTATATGTACCATTTTTCCCAAGGGTTCTAACCCAAGGCAAAGAGGGTGAACATATTTGAAGGGCATTTCAGGTTCATTGAATTTATTTTTAGTAAACCCTCGTTGATTTCAGGGGGGGGGGGGTGCTGGGGGTTCTGCTTTCCCCATTTCAATTTTCTAATGAAGGTAAACATGATGCACACTCTAATGCATAACCTAGCTAGGGTGTGACAACTCACCCCCACTCAAAGGAATCTCGTCCCGAGATTTAGGATCATCTGGGAAGAAGGCGGGGTACTCAAGTCGAAGACGATCCTCCCTCTCCCAAGTGGCTTCTTCCTCGGAATGGTGTGACCATTGAACCTTGAGAAACTTGATATTATGACGTCGAGTGGTACGCTCGGCTTGATCAAGGATACGAACGGGGTATTCCCGATAAGAGAGGTTATCTTGTAAATCAAGCGTTTCGTGGTCCACTCCACGGATAGGATCCGCGAAGCAACGCCTGAGTTGCGAAACGTGGAAGACATCGTGAACTCTGGAAAGATGCGGAGGTAGTTCCAATTGGTAGGCAACTTCTCCTCGTTTGGCAAGAATGCGAAAGGGTCCAATGTAACGAGGAGCCAATTTGCCTTTGATACCGAAGCGATGGGTTCCCTTTAACGGGGTAACCCGAAGGTAAGCTTTCTCGTCAATTTCAAATGTCATAGGCTTATGCTTACGATCATATTGACTCTTTTGGCAAGATTGGGCCGTTTTCAATTTCTCACGAATAACGCGAACCTGCTCTTCTGCTTCCTGAATCATATCCGGGCCAAAGAGTTGTCTTTCCCCGGTGTCTGACCAGTTAAGAGGCGTTCGACATTTTCGTCCATAGAGAACTTCGAAGGGAGCCTTGCCCAAACTAGCTTGATAGCTATTGTTATAAGCAAACTCCGCGAATGGAAGGCATTTCTCCCAACTCATTCCGAACGAGATAACAGAAGCTCGGAGCATATCTTCCAGAATTTGATTCACTCGCTCTACTTGACCACTTGATTGAGGATGGAAGGCGGTGCTAAAGGAGAGATGAGTTCCCATAGCATTTTGGAAACTTTCCCAAAATCGAGAGGTGAAGAGACTTCCACGGTCTGAGTTAATTTCCAATGGGACACCATGAAGAGACACTATTCGGGAGATGTATAGGTCAGCTAGCTGGCTAGCGGTGATACTCTCACGAACAGGTAGAAAATGGGCTACTTTGGAAAGACGGTCGATCACGACGAAGATGGCATTATTCCCCCTCTTGGTCCTGGGAAACCCAGTGATGAAATCCATACTGATTTTGTCCCATTTCCATTCAGGAATAGCCAAAGGTTGAAGGGTGCCAGCAGGCCGTTGATGCTCTGCTTTAACACGACGACAAACGTCGCAATTAGCAATGTATTGAGCGATTTCTCTCTTCATCCTAGTCCACCAGAACCTCTGGCGTAGGTCTTGATACATTTTAGTACTACCGGGATGAATGGTGAGAGGGGATTCATGAGCTTCCTGAAGGATCATCTGGCGTAGATGTTGGTTCTTGGGAACCACCAGGCAGTTCTCAAAGAAGACAACACCTTGCTCATCCATGGAAAAACATTTAGCTACTCCGCTAGCAATGTTTTCCTTAATCCGGGATATGCCCTTATCACGCTTTTGGGCAGCTATGATTTGATCCATAAGGGTAGGTTTCGCTACCAGGGTGGATAGGAATCCTTGAGGAACAATGTGAAGATTAAGCTTGCGAAATTCCTCATGGAGAAGTGGTTGACTTTGTTGTAACATCAGGTTGTTACAGTAGGACTTACGACTTAATGCATCGGCCATGACATTGGCCTTGCCAGGGGTGTAGGTTATTCCTAAGTCGTAATCCGAGATCAACTCGACCCAACGTCTTTGCCTGAGATTCAAATCTGGTTGGGTGAAGATATATTTCAAGCTTTGGTGATCGGTGAATATCTCGCAACGATTACCGAGGAGGTAATGTCGCCAGGTTTTGAGTGCATGGACTACAGCTGCAAGCTCTAGATCATGTGTGGGATAATTTTCCTCATGTGGGTGTAATTGCCGTGAAGCATAGGCAATTACCTGACGATCTTGCATGAGTATGCAACCTAGTCCTTGTCGCGAGGCGTCGCAATAGATAATAAAGTCCTTGGAGAAATCTGGTGGTACCAGTACGGGAGCAGATGTCAGGCGTCTTTTCAGTTCCTGAAAACTGAACTCGCACTGTGGAGTCCACTCGAACTTTTTATCTTTCTTGAGGAGTTCAGTTAGAGGTTTAGCAACCTTGGAGAAATTCTCGACGAAGCGGCGGCAATAGCTCGCTAGGCCAAGGAAACTCCGAACTTGCTTGACCGAAACAGGTGGAGTCCAATCAAGGACGGCTTGAACTCGCTCGGGATTGACAGCAATACCCTTACCAGAGATTACATGGCCTAGATAGGTCACTTCTGACAACCAAAATTCACACTTGGAGAATTTGGCATAAAGGCGATGCTCTCGAAGTTTCATCAATACCAGCCTTAGATGTTCGGCATGTTCCTCTTCATTCTTGGAGTAGATGAGTATGTCATCGAGGTATACTATGACGAATTTGTCCAAGTACTCCATGAAAACCGAGTTCATTAACCGGGAGAAAGTGGCCGGGGCATTGGTTAAACCGAAGGACATGACGGTGTACTCGTATTGGCCATAACGAGTAACAAAGGCCGTTTTGGGAATGTCCCTGTTTCTGATTTTGATTTGATGGTAGCCCAACCTCAAATCCATCTTGGAGAAGACTGAGGATCCAGCGAGCTGATCATACAGGTCGTTGATCCTGGGAAGCGGGTATTTGTTCTTGATGGTGACCAGATTGACAGGTCGGTAATCCACAACCATTCGATCCGTTCCATCCTTCTTCTTGACGAAGAGGACGGGGCAAGCCCAAGGAGAGGAGCTAGGACGGATGAACCCTTTGTTCAAGGACTCATCGAGTTGGTTCTTAAGCTCGGCTAGTTCTAAGGGTGCCATCTTGTAGGGTCTTCTAGCAATTGGAACGGTTCCTGGAACAAGGTCTATCACAAACTCGACATCCCGGTCAGGTGGAACACCTGGCAGTTCTTCCGGAAACACATCCGGGAAGTCTCGGACTACCCGAACGTCCTCAAGGTCTGGAAGAGGGTTGGCATTGAGAGAGTAAAGTTGGCGCTTGGCCACTCGAGTTAAGACATTAACTGTCTTGCCCGAGGGATGAGTAAGTTGAACGGTTCTAGTGGCACAGTCGATCTTGGCGTAATGAGCCGACATCCAGTCCATCCCCAAGATGATGTTTATGTCGGAGGACTTGAGAGCTATTAAAGATGCAAGGAAAACAAGCCTATCGACAAGAATTTCGTTCCCATGGCTTACCCTAGAAGTTTGCCATTTGGAACCCGGAGTTTGAATTACCATGGAAGTGGGCATGTCACAGAATGTCGTGTTATGCAACCGAGCATAATTCTCGGATATGAATGAATGAGATGGTCCAGTATCGAAAAGAACAGATGCCGGATGGCAGTTAACAAGGAGCGTACCAAGGACGACGTTGGGATCCTCATGAGCCTCTTCGGCTGAAACATAGTTGACATGGCCACGCGCAGTAGTGGCCGGCTTGGCGTAGAAAGTCTTTCCCGCGGGCTTACCACGGCCAACGGACTTTCCAGCTTGAATGGGGTTGTTCTGGGGACACTCTCGACTATAGTGACCCGGTTCTCCACACTTGAAGCATGTTACCACAGTGGGGCGTGGAGCAACATTAGCAGCGGGGCCACCATAGGGCTTGGACGGTGCAAATTGCTGGTTGGGACGAGGCGCCTCAAAGGATGGCCTCGGGGTGAATCTGGGTGGCAGTGCGGTGCTTGGAATCCACACCCGGCGCTTCTGAGCTCCAGAGCCGGATGAAGACCCAAAATCACGAGAGTGCTTGCGTGAAGCGTCATAATCAGTCTGGCCTGTCTCAGCACTGATAGCTTTATTGACCAGCTTCTGGAAGGATGTGCACTCGTGCAGACGGAGATCGCGGCGAAGCTCAGGGCTAAGTCCCTTGCGGAACCTTGCCTGCTTCTTGGCGTCGGTAGAAACCTCTTCAGGAGCATAGCGTGCCAGGTTCCCAAATTCTCGGCTATATGCATCCACAGTCAGCCTTCCTTGGGTGAAGTTGCAGAACTCCTCCCTCTTGCGATCCATGAGACCTTCCGGAATGTGATGCTCACGGAAAGCCTCGCTGAACTCAGCCCAGGTAGTGATTTGGCCGACCGGGCGCATAGCTTCGTAGTTTTCCCACCAATGGCTAGCGGGGCCCTCAAGATGATAAGCAGCATATGTAACCTTGTCGGCTTCAGCTACGTTGGCAGAACGTAGCTTGTGGGTGATGCTGCGAAGCCAATCATCCGCGTCGAGGGGCTCGACGGAATGGTTAAACTTTGGTGGGTACAGCTTGATAAAGTCGTTGATTGACACCAAGTCGTATTCCACAAGTCACACAGGACAGTGGAGATACAACTACTACAATACTAGTGGTACTACTACTAACTCAGATAGCCCCGTAGTAGTCCTCATAGAAGTCACCTCCATAGCCTGGAAGTTCAACGTGATCATCCAGAAACAGACGGTCCTGAGGAGCCTGTGGACCATAGGGGCTAGGATGAGGTCTTGGACCGACAAACGGTGGACTGCGGGGACCAAGGGGTGGGGTGATGCCTCCCACATCACGCCAATCCACCATGTCTGGCAGAGCTGCTCTCACAGGATACAGATCCCTGGTATCCATACATCCCGCTTGCACCGCGGGTGCAAACCGAGTCAATGTGGCCCAATGATCAGCACGGGTATTAAAGAGCTCCAGCCTGAAGGCCCGATTCTCTCGGTCCTTATCTTCGAGCATCTCAGCAGGGGGGTCTCCGAACAGCCGGACTATATCCTTTGGCCAAACTGTTGGACTATGAAGATACAAGATTGAAGACTTCGTCCCGTGTCCGGATGGGACTCTCCTTGGCGTGGAAGGCAAGCTTGGCAATACGGATATGTAGATCTCCTCCCTTGTAACTGACTTTGTGTAACCCTAGCCCCCTCCGGTGTCTATATAAACCGGAGGGTTTAGTCCGTAGGACAATAAAAAATCATACCATAGCCTAGCTTCTAGGGTTTAGCCTCTATGATCTCGTGGTAGATCAACTCTTGTAATACTCATATCATCAAGATCAATCAAGCAGGACATAGGGTATTACCTCCATCGAGAGGGCCCGAACCTGGGTAAACATCATGTCCCCTGCCTCCTATTACCATCCGCCTTAGACGCACAGTTCGGGACCCCCTACCCGAGATCCGCTGGTATTGACACCGACATCAGTGATGATGCTGTGGGGGATGCCATAAAAGTGTACAACCCTAGATATGAAGTCTATCACCGGTCCAGATTCAGCCGTTTTGACGGGTTTGGCTTTGAACCAGTTGGTGAATTTATCCACCATGACTAGTAAGTATTTTTTCTTATGGGTTCCCCCTTTGAGGGGTCCGACCATATCAAGCCCCCTGACCGCAAAGGGCCAAGTAATGGGGATTGTTTGGAGAGCGGTAGGCGGCATATGGCTTTGGTTTGCAAAAAGCTGGCAACCGACGCAACGTTGGACCAGATCCTGTGCATCTGCCCGTGCCGTCGGCCAATAGAAACCTGTACGGAAGGCCTTGCTTACAAGGGCCCGGGCTGCGGCGTGGTGGCCACCGAGTCCAGCATGGATTTCTGCCAAAAGCATCCGCCCTTCCTCTTCGAAGATGCACCTTTGAAGGACTCCGGTAGTGCTTTTCTTATAAAGCTCTCCCTCATGGACCTTGTAGGCTTTAGATCGCCACACTATGCAGCGTGCCTCGTTTTTGTCCTCGGGTAGTTCCTGCCTGGTTAGATAGGCCAGGAATGGTTCTATCCACGGGGCGATGATGGCCATTATCACGTGGGCTGAAAGGTGTTATGTCGATGGCGGAGTCGCCGATTATGTCAGAGTGTTCGATATCTAGTGCTGTGGCCGGGTCCGGACTATGTTTACCGGTGTCCCCTTCCCATACCACATATAGCTTAAACAACCTTTCCAAGAAGATGTTAGGTGGGACAGGATCACGCTTAGCGCCGATACGGGCGAGGATATCCGCCGCCTGATTGTTTTCCCGAGCCACATGGTGGAATTCAAGCCCCTCGAATCGAGCTGACATTTTGAGGACGTCATTGCGATATGCTGCCATTTTCGGATCATTGGCATCGAAGTCTCCATTTATTTGAGATATTGCGAGGTTCGAGTCCCCACACACCTCTAGGTGTTGAATGCCCATGGAAACTGCCATCCGGAGACCATGTAATAGGGCCTCGTATTCGGCTGCATTGTTGGAGTCTGTGTATAGTATTTGGAGTACGTATTGGACTGTATCTCCAGTGGGGGACATCAGGACGATGCCAGCCCCCATACCAGCCAGCATTTTAGAGCCGTCAAAGTGCATGATCCAATTGGAGTACGCGCCGTACTCTTTAGGGAGTTCGGCTTCTGTCCACTCGGCGACGAAATCGACCAGTACTCGCGACTTAATGGCTCACCATGGTTTATATGTTATGTCGAACGGGAGGAGCTCAATAGCCCATTTGGCAATCTGGCCCGTGGCATCACGGTTGTTTATTATGTCGTTGAGTGGTACTTCTGAGGCCACCGTAAGTGAACACTCTTGAAAGTAGTGTCGTAATTTCCGGGATGCCATGAATACCGCCTATGCTATCTTTTGATAATGTGGGTACCGTGATTTGCATGGAGTGAGGACAGTGGATACATAATATACCGGCTTTTGAAGTGGGAATTTATGTCCGTCCGTCTCTCGTTCGACGACGAGCACTGCGCTTACAACTTGGTGAGTTTTTTTTGATAGAAAGACTGTAAGGGAACCCCCTACAGTATAATTGGTGCAACAAACCCAAATTGCATGTACCATGCCTTGAACCTGGGTGGGTGGGAAGGCATCATCCCCTTCCCACCACTAGGCTATGTCTTAGTCTTCTACAACTTGGTGAGTTGCCGCTATATATAACAGCACTGGTTTGCTGACATTTGGCGCAGCCAAGATTGGGTTGGTGGCCAAGATGGCTTTTATTTCTTCGAATCCAGCCGTGGCTGCATCCGTCCACTCGAAGTGTTTGGTGTGCCGAAGAAGGCGATAAAGGGGGAGTGCCTTTTGTCCTAATCGGGAGATAAAGCGGCTTAAGGCCGCCACACATCCAGTTAACTTCTGGATTTGCTTGAGGTTAGTTGGGATAGCCAACTGTGACAGAGCTCGGATTTTAGCCGGATTTGCTTCAATTCCTCTACTGGAGACGATGAAGCCCAGGAGCTTTCCGGCGGGTACGCCGAAAACACATTTTTCTGGATTGAGCTTAATGTTGTATGTTCAGAGTTTGTCAAACGTGAGCCTCAAGTCATTTATTAAGGAGTCGATGTGTCTGGTTTTAACGACCACATTGTCTATGTATGCCTCCACTGTTTTGCCGATCTGCTTTTCCAGACATGTCTGAATCATGCGTTGATACATTGCGCCGGCATTTTTGAGCCTGAAGGGCGTTGTATTAAAACAGAAGGGGCCGTATGGAGTGATAAATGCCGTTGCGACTTGATCAGACTCCGCCATCTTAATTTGGTGGTAGCCGGAGTATGCGTCGAGGAGGCACAATGAATCGTGTCCTGCGGTGGCGTCGATAATTTGATGGATGCGAGGGAGGGGGAAGGGATCCTTCGGGCAAGCCTTATTAATGTCCTTGAATTCAACGCATAGGCGCCATGATTTTTCCTTCTTTGGTACCATTACCAGGTTTGCTAGCCAGTCCGGATGTTTTATTTCTGTAATGAATCCGGCCTCCAGTAACTTGACTGGCTCCTCTCACATGGCTTGTCGCTTAGGTTCTGAGAAACACCGAAGAGTCTGCTTGACCGGCTTGAATCCCTTTAGAATGTTAAGGCTATGTTCGGCCAACCTGCGTTAGATTCCTGGCATGTCTGAAGGATGCCAGGCAAATATGTCCCAATTCTCACGCAGGAACTACCGTAGTGCGGCGTCTACAGCAGGGTTTAACTATGCCCCAATGGATGCTGTTTTTGTGGGGTCCGTTGGATGGACATGGAATTTGACTATTTCATCCGCTGGTTAAAAAGAGGTGTACTTGGATCTTTTGTCAAGTATCACATCGTCCCTGTCCACTGTGGAGCGCAGTGCAGTTAATTCCTCCGCCGCAAGGGCTTCGGATAATGCCTCGAGGGCCAGTGCGGCTTTTTTGTTCTCGACACAGAGTGCTGTGTCTGGATCAGTAGCTAGAGTGATGATTCCATTGGGCCCGGGCATTTTGAGCTTCATGTACCCGTAATGGGTATGGCTTGGAAGATCGTGAATGCCTCCCGCCCTAGAAGGGCGTGGTATTCGCTACTGAACGGGGCCACTTGGAATGTAATTTCTTCGGACCTGTAATTCTCCGGAGTGCCGAATACCACATCTAGTATGATTTTCCCAACGCAACGTGCCCCCTGACTGGGGATGATTCCTCGGAAGGTCGTGCTGCTTTGCTCAATGCGGTTTCTATCTATTTCCATTTTTTGAAGAGTCTCTTCATAAATTAGGTTTAATCCGCTGCCGCTGTCCATGAGCACTTTAGTAAGCCGAAAGCCGTCCACAATTGGACTGAGGACCAAGGTGGCTGGTGCTCGGGCTGTTCGGAATTTCGGTTCATCACTGGCATTGAAGGTGATAGCCGTGTCGCTCCATGGATTTATTGCTTCCACATGGCAGACTTCGGCAAGGCTGCGGAGTGCTCGCTTATGCCTTTTATTTGAGGCGAAGGTCTCGAAGACTGTCAATACTGTATTGTTATCCACGGGATGGTGCTCTGCGGTGTTTTGGATGAGGAGATCCTCACCACTCTTGGCTACCTGCCGGAGTACCCAACATGCTCTAAGGCTGTGTGTTGGTATGGTATCCGTTGTACCATGAATTTTGCAGGGCCCGTCAAGCCATCCCTCCAATACGGTTCCACACCCTGTAGTGGGCTTTTGCTTCTTTGTAATTGAGTCGAGCGACTTATGAGAGTGCACCCTTTTAGTTCGGACTGGGGGTTTTGTCAGAGCCGGACTATCCCAAAAATTTTTTGGGTTTTCCAGGCACTTTCCATCGCATAGTACTTCCGTACTATGGCCTCCAAGTCAGCAAAGTGTGCTATGTCATGGCGACTTATGGCGTTGAGGATTCCCTTGTCCGTGCAATTGTTGCAAAAGAACGAAATCGCATCTTCCTTGCGACAGTCCTTGACCTTGTTCATTACAAGGAGGAATCCGGCCCAATAGTGATGTACTGTCTCTTGGGGCTCTTGCCTAATGTGGGAAAGATCCTTTATGTCTGGGTGCGTGGGTGGATTTAAGTCCAGACCTTGACCCAATCTGAGACCTCGGGGCTGGGGAGTTTCCGATCTTGGAAGTTTGGTCTCCGGGATGTTGCCCCGTAGGTTCGGCATGCGGCCTGATTCTAGGTTCAGGGTTGGGGCGATGTCCTCCCGTGGGCGGCTATCCGGCTCGGAGAGCTCGGGAATCTGGACATAGTTCGTCCTCAGGATAGAGGGAGAATAGCCGCATTGCTCCTCCACCACCACTATCTGATGGGTGACCGGCAGAGAGTTAATCTCCCTTTGGTCGGGTTTAAGTCCAATCCGATCGTAGTCCGTAGCGACTCCCAGAGCGGCGATGCGATCCAAGAGCTCATTCAAAGAGGAGAGCTCCATTGGATCCATCTGCTCGGTGAATTTTGAGCCAAAGTGGAGGCTATTTTCGATGACCCGAGAAGTCATCATCGACGCAATGGCCGAGCGGGCGGTCATGAAGAAACCGCCTAGTCGGAGAGTTTGGCCTATAGCCAGGGCTCCCAGAGGTGATGTTGTTCCTGACAACGAGACGAGCCATCCCTCCTTATGATGACGACACAGTGGAACTCTCAATGAAAGCACCAATGTTGGTGTCAAAACCGGCGGATCTCGGGTAGGGGGTCCCGAACTGTGCGTCTAAGGCGGATGGTAACAGGAGGCGGGGGACACGATGTTTACCCAGGTTCGGGCCCTCTCGATGGAGGTAATACCCTACGTCCTGCTTGATTGATCTTGACGATATGAGTATTACAAGAGTTGATCTACCACGAGATCGTAGAGGCTAAACCCTAGAAGCTAGCCTATGGTCTGATTGTAGGTTGTCCTACGGACTAGACCCTCCGGTATATATAGACACCGGAGGGGGCTAGGGTTACACAAAGTCGGTTACAAGGGAGGAGATCTACATATCCATGTTGCCAAGCTTGCCTTCCACGCCAAGGAGAGTCCCATCCGGAGACGGGACAAAGTCTTCAATCTTGTATCTTCATAGTCCAACAGTCCGGCCAAAGGATATAGTTCGGCTGTCCGGAGACCCCCTAATCCAGGACTCCCTCAGGCGTGCATGGCTCTCTTTGCCCAGCTCTGCGAGGGCTTAGCTGGGGTGCTCCCTAGCATGGCGCTCTTCCACCACTACTTCTTCCCTCGCCTCCAACCAGGGGGCACCATCTCTGGGAGCATTGCCTGGATCCCGAGGACCCAGGAGAAAGGCACGAACTTGGAGGGTGCCTAGAAGGAGAGGTGGGAGGAGTGGCAGGGCCGGTGGTGCTGCATCAAGGAGGAGGACCCGCATGAGTTTTTCCAGGTTTGCCAAAGCCCGCCAACCTACCACACGGACTGGAGCGACCTCGACGCTAATGACAAAAAGCTCTTGATCGCCACCACCAGGATCCATCGCCTCACCACGGCCGGGCTCACCCTCGAGCTGATTGGGGCGAACTTCATCCGTCACCGAATCGCCCCATTGTACAACAAGGGGAGGTCGTCCTGGGACTTCAGGAATGCGGCCGACGTCACGAGGCTCCGCCCTGTCCTGAAGCATAACTTCACAGTGATGGGGCATGCCCATTTCTGTCAAAGGCTCTTTCAGCTCGACGTGGGCAGCGACGGCAGGGCTGAGAGGACCGGCAGGGCCGCGAAAGCCGGCAAGGCCGTTAAGGGGCCCCAATTTGGGTTGCCGGCAGGAGTGGTCCCATGATACGTCTCCATCGTATATACATTTCCAAACACTTTTGCCCTTGTTTTGGACTCTAACTTGCATGATTAGAATGGAACTAACCCAGACTAACGCTGTTTTCAGCAGAATTGCCATGGTGTTATTATTGTGCAGAAATAAAAGTTCTCGGAATGACCTGAAAATCAACGGAGATTATTTTTGGAATATATAAAAAATAATGGCGGAAGAATCCACGTCAGGGGGGCCACACCCTGTCCACAAGGGTGGGGGCGCGCCCCCTGCCTCATGGGCCCCCTGATGCTTGCTACCTCTTGAGCACTGCGTTGGTTTTCCCTTGAAGAGTAAAGGGTCATGCAGTAAAGTAGCGTAAGTATTTCCCTTAGTTTTTGAGAACCAACGTATCAATCCAGTAGGAGATGACACTCAAGTCCCACGCACCTACAAAAACAAATAAGAACCTCGCAACCAACGCGATAAAAGGGGTTGTCAATCCCTTCACGGTCACTTACGAGAGTGAGATCTAATAGATATGATAAGATAATATTTTTGGTATTTCTATGATAAAGAGAAATAAAGATGCAAAGTAAAATAAACGGCAATAGAAATAACTAAGTCTTGGAAGATTAATATGATGGAAGATAGACCCGAGGGCCGTAGGTTTCACTAGTGGCTTCTCTCAAGAGCATAAGTATTAGGGTGGGTGAATGAATTACTTTCGAGCAACTGATAGAAAAGCGAATAATTATGAGAATATCTAGGTATGATCATGTATATAGGTATCACGTCCATGACAAGTAGACCAAAACGATTCTGCATCTACTACTATTACTCCACACATCGACTGCTATCCAGCATGCATCTAGAGTATTAAGTTCATAAGAACATAGTAATGCTTTAAGGAAGATGACATGATGTAGAGGGATAAACTCATGCAATATGATATAAACCCCATCTTTTTATCCTCGATGGCAACAATACAATACGTGTTAGTTCGCTTTCTGTCACTGGGATCGAGCACCGCAAGATTGAACCTAAAGCTAAGCACTTCTCCCATTGCAAGAAAGATCAATCTAGTAGGCCAAACCAAACTGATAATTTGAAGAGACTTGCAACCATAAACCAATCATACATAAAAGAATTCAGAGGAGAATCAAATATTGTTATTAGATAATCTGGATCATAAACCCACAATTCATCTGATCTCGACAAACACACCGCAAAAGAAGATTACATCTAATAGATCTCCAAGAAGATCGAGGAGAACTTTGTATTGATATCCAAAGAGAGAGAAGAAGCCATCTAGCTAATAACTATGAGCCCAAAGGTCTGAAGTAAACTACTCACACATCACCGGAGAGGCCGTGGAGTTGATGTAGAGACCCTCCGTGATCAATGCCCCCTCCGGTGGAGCTCCGGAAAAGGCCCCAAGATGGGATCTCTCTGGTACAGAAGGTTGTAGTGGTGGAGTTAGGTTTTCGTGGTGCTCTAGGACGTTTGGGGGGTACGTGGATATATATAGGAGGAAGAAGTACGTCGGTGGAGCAACGGGGGGCCCACGAGGGTGGAGGGCGCACCCAGGGCGGGAAGGCGCGCCCCCTGCCTCGTGGCTTCCTCCGTTGTTTCTTGACGCCCACTCCAAGTCTCCTGGATCACGTTTGTTGAGAAAATCACGTTCCATAAGGTTTCATTCTGTTTGGACTCCGTTTCATATTCCTTTTCTTCGAAACCCTAAAATAGGCAAAAACAGCAATTTGGGTTGGGCCTCCGGTTAGTAGGTTAGTCCCAAAATGATATAAAAGTGTAAAATAAAGCCCATTAACATCCAAAATAGATAATATAATAGCATGCAACAATCAAAAATTATAGATACGGTGGAGACATATCAAGCATCCCCAAGCTTAATTCCTGCAAGTCCTCGAGTAGGTAAATGATCAAAAAGAATTTTTGATGTGGAATGCTTTCTAACATATTTCTTAATGTAATTTTTCTTTATTGTGGCATGAATGTTCAGATCTGAAAGATTCAATATAAAAGTTTAATATTGACATAGAAATAATAATACTTCAAGCATACTAACTAAGCAATCATGTCTTCTCAAAATAACATGGCCAAATAAAGTTATCCCTACAAAATCATATAGTCTTGCTATTCTCTATCTTCACCACACAAAATATTTAAATCATGCACAACCCCGATGACAAGGCAAGCAATTGTTTCATACTTTTGATGTTCCCAAACTTTTTCAATCTTCACGCAATACATGAGCGTGAGCCATGGATATAGCACTATACGTGGATTAGAATGGTGGTTGTGGAGAAGACAAAAAGGAGAAGATAGTCTCACATCAACTAGGCGTATCAACGGGCTATGGAGATGCCCATTAATAGATATCAATGTGAGTGAGTAGGGATTGCCATGCAACGGATGCACTAGAGCTATCAGTGTATGAAAGCTCAACAAAAGAAACTAAGTGGGTGTGCATCCAACTTGCTTGCTCATGAAGACCTAGGGCAATTTGAGGAAGCCCATCATTGGAATATACAAGACAAGTTCTATAATGAAAAATTCCCACTAGTATATGAAAGTGATATCATAGGAGACACTCTATCATGTAGATCATGGTGCTACTTTGAAGCACAAGTGTGGAAAAAGGATAGTAGCATTGTCCCTTCTATTTTTTTCTTTGGGCCTTCTTTTTTTGGCCTCTTTTCTCCCCTTTTTTCGTCTGGAGTCTCATCCCAACTTGTGGGGGAAATATAGTATCCATCATCCTTTCCTCACTAGTACAATGCTCTAATAATGGTGATCATCACACTTTATTTACTTACAACTCAAAAATTACAAATCGATACTTAGAACAAGATATGACTCTATGTGAATGCCTCCAGCGGTGTACTGGGATGTGTAATGATGCATGAGTGACATGTATGAAAATTATGAACGGTGGCATTGCCACAAATACGATGTCAACTACATGATCATGCAAGGAATATGACAATGATGAAGCGTGTCATAATAACGGAACGATGGAAAGTTGCACGGCAATATATCTCGGAATGGCTATGGAAATGCCATAATAGGTAGGTATGGTGGCTGTTTTGCGGAAGGTATATGGTGGGTTTAAGGTACCGGTGAAAGTTGTGTGATACTAGAGACGCTAGCAATGGTGGATGGGTGAGAGTGCGTATAATCCATGGACTCAACATTAGTCATAAAGAACTCGCATACTTATTGCAAAAATCTATTAGTTATCGAAACAAAGTATTACGCGCATGCTCCTAGGGGGGTAGATTGGTAGGAAAAGACCATCGCTCGTCCCCGACCGCCACTCATAAGGAAGAAAATCAATAATTAAATCATGCTCCGACTTCATCACATAACGGTTCACCATACGTGCATACCACGGGAATCACAAACTTCAACACAAGTATTTCTCAAATTCACAACTACTCAACTAGCATGACTCTAATATCACCATCTCCATATCTCAAAAATTATCAAGTATCAAACTTCTCATAGTATTCAATGCACTTCTATGGAAGTTTTTATTATTACCATGTTGTTCTAAAGGACTCTCAAAATAATATAAGTGAAGCATGAGAGAAGAATAGTTTCTATAAAATAAATCCACCATCATGCTCTAAAAGATATAAGTGAAGCACTAGAGCAAAAACTATATAGCTCAAAAGATATAAGTGAAGCACATAGAGTATTCTAATAAATTTCAAATCATGTGAGTCTCTCGCAAAAAGTGTATATAGCAAGGATGATTGTGGTAAACTAACAAGCAAAGACTCAAATCATACAAGACTCTCCAAGCAAAACACATATCATGTGGTGAATAAAAATATAGCTCCAAGTAAAGTTACCGATAGACGAAGACGAAAGAGGGGATGCTTTCCGGGGCATCCCAAAGCTTAGGCTTTTTGGTTTCCTTGAATTTTACCTTGGGATGCCATGGGAATCCCCAAGCTTAGGCTCTTGCCACTCCTTGTTCCATAATCCATCTAATCTTTACCCAAAACATGAAAACTTCACAACACAAAACTCAAAATAGAAAATCTCGTGAGCTCCATTAGCGAAAGAAAACAAAACACCACTTCAAGGTACTGTAATGAACTCATTCTTTATTTAGTTGGGTGTTAAACCTACTATATTCCAACTTCTCTATGGTTTATAAACTCTTTTACTAGCCATAGATTCATCAAAATAAGCAAACAACGCACGAAAAACAGAATCTGTCAAAAACACAGGCGCGCCCCCTGCCTCATTGCCCCCCTAAAGCTTGCTACCTCTTGAGCACTGCATTGGTTTTCCGTTGAAGAGGAAAGGGTGATGCAGTAAAGTAGTATAGTATTTCCCTCAGTTTTTTAGAACCAAGGTATCAATCCAGTAGGAGATCACGCTAAAGTCCCACACACCTACACAAACAAATAAGAACCTCCCAACCAACGCGATAAAGGGGTTGTCAATCCCTTCACGGTCACTTACGAGAGTGAGATCTGATAGATATGATAAGATAATATTTTTGGTATTTTTATGATAAAGAGAAATAAAGATGCAAAATAAAATAAACGTCAATATAAATAACTAAGCATTGGAAGACTAATATGATGGAAGATAGACCCGAGGGCCATAGGTTTCACTAGTGGCTTCTCTCAAGAGCATAAGTATTATGGTGGGTGAACGAATTACTGTCGAGCAATTGATAGAAAAGCGAATAATTATGAGAATATCTAGGTATGATCATGTATATTGACGTCACGTCCGTGACAAGTAGACCGAAATGATTCTGCATCTACTACTATTACTCCACACATCGACCGCTATCCAACATGCATCTAGAGTATTAAGTTCATAAGAACATAGTAATGCTTTAAGGAAGATGACATGATGTAGAGGGATAAAATCATGCAATATGATATAAACCCCACCTTTTTATCCTCGATGGCAACAATACAATAAATGTCGGTTCCCTTTTTGTCACTGGGATCGAGCACCACAAGATTGAACCCAAAGCTAAGCACTTCTCCCATTGCAAGAAAGATCAATCTAGTAGGCCAAACCAAACTGATAATTCGAAAAGACTTGCAAAGATAAACCAATCATACATAAAAGAATTCAGAGGAGAATCAAATATTGTTCATAGATAATCTGGATCATAAACCCACAATTCATTGGATCTCGACAAACACACCGCAAAAGAAGATTACATCGAATAGATATCCAAGAAGATCGAGGAGTACTTTGTATTGAGATCCAAAGAGAGAGTATAAGCCATCTAGCTAATAACTATGGACCCGAAGGTCTAAAGTAAACTACTCCCACATCACTGGAGAGGCCATGGAGTTGATGTAGAGGCCCTCCGTGATCAATGCCCCCTCCGGCGGAGTTCCGGAAAAGGCCCCAAGATGGAATCTCTCGGGTATAGAAGGTTGTGGCGGTGGAATTAGGTTTTTGTGGTGCTCCTGGATGTTTGGGGGGTACGTGGATATATATAGGAGGAAGAAGTACGTCGGTGGAGCAACGAGGGGCCCACGAGGGTGGAGGGCGCGCCCAGGGGGGTAGGCGCGCTCCCTGCCTCATGGATTCCTCCGTTGTTTCTTGACACCCACTCCAAGTCTCCTGGATCACGTTTGTTGAGAAAATCACATTCCCGAAGGTTTCCTTCTGTTTGGACTCCATTTGATATTCCTTTTCTTCGAAACCCTAAAATAGGCAAAAAAAACAACAATTTGGGCTGGGCCTCCGGTTAGTAGGTTAGTCCCAAAAATGATATAGAAGTGTAAAATAAAGCCCATTAACATCCAAAATAGATAATATAATAGCATGGAGCAATCCAAAATTATAGATACGTTGGAGACGTATCAATGCTCCACCAACGTCCATCCTGACTCCATATATTCACGTTTAGGCAGAAAAAATCAGAGTGAAGGATTCATCGCGTTTTACAATATGGAGCCGCCGCCAAGCCCTAATATCTCTTGGGAGGGCTGATATGGAGTCCGTTCGGGGCTCCGGAGAGGGGAATCCGTCGCCATCATCATCATCAACCTTCCTCCATCACCAATTTCATGATGCTCACTGCCGTGCGTGAGTAATTCCATCGTAGGCTTGCTGGACGGTGATGGTTTGGATGAGATTTATCATGTAAGCGAGTTAGTTTTGTTAGGGTTTGATCCCTAGTATCCACTATGTTTTGAGATGGATGTTGCTATGACTTTGCTATGCTTAATGCTTGTCACTAGGGCCCAGATGCCATGATTTCAGATCTGAACCTATTATGTTTTCATGAATATATGTGAGTTCTTGATCCTATCTTTCAAGTCTATAGTCACCTATTATGTGTTATGATCCATTAACCCCGAAGTGATAATAATTGGGATACTTACCGGTGATGACCGTAGTTTGAGGAGTTCATGTATTCACTATGAGTTAATGCTTTGGTCTGGTACTCTATTTAAAGGAGGCCTTAATATCCCTTAGTTTCCAATAGGACCCCACCGCCACGGGAGGGTATGACTATATTCGGAATACGTGCCTACATTATATTGATGAACTGGAGCTAGTTCTGTGTCATCCTATATTATAATTGTTGCATGATTGATCACATCCGACATAATTATCAATCACTGATCCATTGCCTACGAGCTTTCCACATATTGTTCTTCACTTATTTACTTTTCCGTTGCTACTGTTACGGTCACTATAAAACCAAAACCATCGTTACCACTACTATCATATTAGTTTGCTACTAAATAGTTTGCTGCAGATATTAAGTTTCCAGATGTGGTTGAATTGACAACTCAACTGCTAATACTTGAGAATATTCTTTGGCTCCCCTTGTGTCGAATCA
This sequence comes from Triticum monococcum, assembly GCA_034509565.1. NCBI lineage: Eukaryota > Viridiplantae > Streptophyta > Magnoliopsida > Poales > Poaceae > Triticum > Triticum monococcum. The sequence continues at coordinate 253,422,963 of CM067843.1, read as the reverse complement.
ATAAATTTGGGTTGAATACTCTACCCTCGAAAACTGTTGTGATCCCCTATACTTGTGGGTTATGAAGACTATTTTCTGGCGCTGTTGCCGGGGAGCATAGCTCTATTCTTTGAGTCAGCTGGGATTTATATCTGCTGGTCACTATGGAGAACTTGAAAATGAAAGAACCAAGATTTTTCCCTCAACTACGAGGGGAGGTAAGAAACTGCCATCTAGCTCTACACTTGATTGCCCTTCTATTTTGAGTAAACTTGCGACACCAACACATGCTATTGATTCTGATAGGTCACATGTTATTGATGATGCCACTTCTGCTATGCATGATGCTTATGATGAAACTACTTCTATGCTTGATACTACTGTGCCACTAGGTGAATTTCTTGATGAAAAACTTGCTAGGGTTAGAGAGAATGAAATTATTGAAACTGATAATATTGATGAAAGTGATGATGAAGATTCTCCCCCTAGATATGAATTGCCTATTGTGCCTGAGGGTTATGTTATGGATGAAGAAACTGCTAGAGACTTGTTAGCTTGCAATGATAGATCTGATCTTAAGAAATTATTAGCTAAGCTTAAAGAGAAGTCTTTGAATGCTAGAATGAAATATGACCCTTCTTTTCCTACTTCAGCTATCTTTTTTACTGATAAGGATTATGATTTCTCTGTCGATCTTGAGTTAATTACTTTTGTTTAATCTGATTCTTTCTATGGCTATGAAGCTGAAACTGTTGTGGCACATCTTACTAAATTAAATAATATAGCCACCCTGTTTACTCATGATGATAAAACTCGCTATTACTTTATCCTTATGTTATTCCCATTCTCATTAAATGGTGATGCTAAAACATGGTTTAATTCTCTTGATCCTGGTTTTGTGTGTAGTCCCGAGGATATGATTTATTACTTCTCTGCTAAATATTTCCCCACTCATAAGAAACAAGCTGCCTTAAGGGAAACATATAATTTTGTGCAAATTGAAGAAGAGAGTCTCCCACAATCTTGGATGAGGATTCTCTGATTACTTAATGATTTTCCTGATCATCCTCTCAAGCAAAATGAAATACTTGATATCTTTTATAATGGACTAACCGATGCTTCCAGAGACTACCTGGATAGTTGTAACACCCCGGACACACCCGCCGGTGGTCGTTACTCCTGGCGGGATCTAGACTGGCCCCACAGATCAATACTAGTCTTTTCTGCGCACTTTGTCCTCACTCATGCGCACCCGGGAGCAACTTCCCGGTCGGTCACCCATCCTGACACTACTCCAAGCTGAGCATGCTTAACCTTGTTGTTTTGTCCGAATGGGCTACCGGAAAAGAAGGAATTCCTTATTGATATGAGTAGTCTATCATATCTAATAAGCCAGGCCATCACATACACCCCCACTCAGAGGAACCGACGTCCTCGTCGGGCCACAGGAACGTTCCCTCTTGGCACATACGTCTGTGCTTCCAGTCCAGTACATGTCCCATGCCTTGTGCCACGATGGGTCACAACCATCATGAACAACATGACCACGCACCTGTCCGCAACAATCCATGTAACCGCGAGGGTCGGCTCTGATACCAACTTGTAACGCCCCAGGCACACCCGCCTGTGGTCGTTACTCCTGGCGGGATCTAGACTGGCCCCACAGATCAATACTAGTCTTTTATGCGCACTTTGTCCTCACTCATGCGCACCCGGGAGCAACTTCCCGGTCAGTCACCCATCCTGACACTACTCCAAGATGACCACGTTTAACTTTGGAGTTCTGTCCGAATGGGCTACCGGAAAATAAGGAATTCCTTATTGATATGAGTAGTCCATCATCCCTAATAAGCCAGGCCATCACAATAGTTGTGCTGGTTGTGTTTTCAAGGAAAGAATTGTTGATCAAGATGAATTGCTATTGAATAATATGTTGACTAATGAAAATAATTGGACACTTCCTGAACCAACTCATAAGCCAACTCCGAAGAAAATGGGTATTCTATTTCTCAGTCCTGAAGATATGCAAGAGGCAAAGAAATCTATGAAAGAAAAAGGTATTAAAGCTGAAGATGTTAAGAATTTACCACCTATTGAAGATATACATGGTCTTGATAACCCGACACAGGTAGTAAAGGTAAATTATCTCTATAGATTTGATGAAGGTGATATTCCTCGTAATAAGTCTGCTAGCCAATGCTTGGATGAGTTTGATGATTTTATTGTTAAACAAGAAAACTTCAATGCTTATGTTGGTAGACAATTAAAACACCATGCTGATATGCTTGAACACTTGAGTGATTATATGTCTAGAGTTAAAGCTGAAATTATACTTATTAGTAAACATGCTTCTATGGTTACCACTCAAGGAGAACAAGTGCTTATAGCTCAGAATGATTTTCTCAATGAATTAAATAATAAGAAGAATGATAATGCTGTTAGAATTATGACTAGAGGAGGTAAAATGACTTAGGAACCTCTATATCCTGAGGGCCACCCCAAGAGAATTGAGCAAGATTCTTAGAGAGCTAATGTTGATACACCTAGTCCTTCCAGGAGGAAGGAAAAGAAAAATGATAGGACTTTGCATGCTTCTAGTGAACCTGTTGTTGAAACACCTGAGAATCCCAATGATATTTCTATTTCTGATACTGAAACACAATCTGGTAATGAACGTGAACCTAGTGATAATGTTAATAATGATGTTGATGTTGATGCTCAACCTAGAAATTGTCGGATGTGGGGTTCCAGCAAACCCTTAAGGTTCGAACACTGGGGGTGCACGCAAAGTCTTTCCTTTCCACCAATCGACGCCCTAGCTCACTAAGATCTTTCGGACGAACTCGACGAACTCGCAACACAGAAAGACACAAGACTTATACTGGTTCGGGCCACTGTTGTGGTGTAATATCCTACTCCAGTGTGGTGGTGGTGGATTGCCTCTAGGGCTGATGATGAATAGTACAAGGGAAGAACAACCTCCTGAGGTTGAGGTGTTCTTGTGAGTAGGCTCTCAATCAGGTTGGATCAAGCTAAGATGAGATGGCCCTACTATGGTGGCTAGCTCTACTTATATAGGCCCTAGTACTCTTCCCAAATATCGAGCGGAAAGGGAGCCAACAATGGCGGGCTAATTCAAAGGGGGACAACTAGTACAAGCTATCCTGACAAAAGTGGTCTTCACCTGCCAAAGGCTCTAGTGGTGACGCCGTCTTGGGCTCCATGATGACCTCCATATTATCGTCCTCCTGGTCTTGGTCTCGTTACACCAATATAGCAACCTTTGCATGATGCCTCGGTACTCTTCGCCTGTGCTGGCCTCCTTAGCACCATAGAGGAAAGAAGGACGCTGTGCGCGTTGGCGCCCGCCTCGTGCCGTGCGTCATGGCTCACGTCACGAGGGTCTCATGAGGTTTGCCCCGCCTTGATATCTCCGCTCCTCGTGAGCCTGCCCAGCTAGGCTACTCCCGAGGAGGTCTTGCGTCGTCCGCCTCGCGAGGTTTGGACCCTCGCCAGGGTCTTGGATGCTTTGTTGGTAGTGATGGGCCTTACGTCTTGCTGGCTCAGCAACGCCACGGTCCACAGGCAGGCAAGTATGGGGACCCCAGTTCCGAGGACACCGATAGTAGCCCCGGCCCCAAAGTGCGCTCGGGCTTGGCTTCGCGGCGAAGCCAAGGGCCAAGTTTCGGAGCACCGCGGGCCCCAAAAGACTGCGGCCTCGATTGAAGCATGGCAGTTGATTGGACGTGGGTGTCTTCGCTTCCCCACGCTGCCTTGGCAACTGCATGACTTGACAAGTCCCTGCGACATGCAAGGAAAACCATCTTTACCTGCGATCGTCGGAGACGCCGGTTGGCCTTCTCTTGCTATAAATGGGGAGGGGGCGGATCCCCCGTTGCCCATCTCTTCCTTGCTTGCTTGCTTCTTCATCCTTGCTCCAATGCCAACAACAATGGCGCCCATCAGAAAGTTTTCTACTCAAGAGAAATGAAAGGCTCCCCGCGATGATTCGGGGCCTCTTTCGCCGAAGAAGATGTCGATCCATCGCCGTGATGAGGCGATGATGCAGGTGGTGTCGAGGCCTTGGTGCGAGTGGCCTCCTCCGGGGTACCCGCTGCCTTTATACGCCCAAGCCGAGGGCTCGGGAGAACGGAGTGACGAGCAGCGCCGCTCATGTCGCATCCAGGGCCGCCACGCCTCGGCGACGCGCTCCGTCGCCCCTGGGGTTCATGCCGCGGACTCCTTGCGCGATTTGGTGCTGTGGGCGCCGATGCCTCAGAGCTCCTAGATCCGCTTCCCATGGTTCTTCTCCGACGTGATGCCGCCAAGGGGGCCTCTCGACCTCTGGCTGCAGCACGCCACCTGCAGCGCTACGGTGACCAGAGCGGAGATCAAAGCGGTCCCCACCGGCAAGATCTTCATGACGCGCGGCTGGGGCGAGATCGTGGGGGTCTGCCGTGTGAGGGGCGCCCTCGCGATCCAGTTCGAGTACGATGGCGTCTCCACGCTCTTCTTCAAGGTCTTCGATGCCGAGGGCTGCCGCCTGGAGTGCTGCTCTGAAGAGGAGCGCGAGGCTGATGCGCTCCCTGCTTGCGACCACTCCAGCAGTAGCAGCCCTTGGGAGTCCAGCAGCTCTCCTGAGCTCTATGAGACTCCAGAGATGAGCAACGACAGCTACATGCCCTCGAGCTCTCACTGCTCTCGGAGCATAGCTGTGGCGTCCGGTCGTCGCCGCCGCTGATCTGGATGGGGTTGGCGCCGGCCTCCTATGGCCCACTGTTGATGATTGCGTCCACCAAGGGAGGATGTAGATAGGATTCCCCTTAGTATCAACTTTTGTTTCCTGCAATGAATCATGAATTACCCCATGGGGGCATGTAAGGGTCCGTAATATCTTTTGTGCTTATCTTCCTTGTTATGAGAATTTGGTGAGCGCATGTCCCGTTAAGGCTCGGTCCCCCCTTTATATTCTTGCGATAGCTTGTTGCTCTGCGCCGAAAGGTCTCGGGCCCCAGGCAGGCTACAGCCGTTGCTGGTATGCCAGGTCGCGTGCCGTGGTCAAGGCCAGGAGGTGTGCGGCCCGAGGTCCAGTAAGAGCCCCTGAGGCGCGATGCTCAGGAGGTCCCCCTTTGCGCTCAAGCATCCATGGTAAGGCGAGAAAGGGAGTCGATGTGGCTGCAATAGGGCTGAGGCAAGGCATGAGTGACCATTAGGCCCAAACATTTAGCCGATCCGAGTGTGGGACTTATCTTGTTGATCTCGTGGTGACTCCTGACGTTGCGCTAGGGCTGCGCGCCTACTCGTGCCGCATAGCTAGGCTGGCCCATATGAGTTTCCCTCCCTCATGCTCTCCTTAGTGCTCTATGTCCTCAGGTCCCGGCCCTCGAGTGAGCTCAGCCACCACTGGTATGCCAGGTCGCGATGTTGTGGTCAAGGCCAAGGGGTGAGGGCTGGAGAGATAGTAAGAGATCCTGTGTCGTGATGCTCAGGAGCCCCCTTTTAAGCGCAAGCGAATTGCACGATAGAAAAGGAGACTCGCGGTGCTGCCTGCTATCCTTCCCATAGGGTCGCTGTGAACAGGCACAAGAAGAAACACGGTTTGTCGTTACAGCTGTCAGCCTGCCTCTGGTTGCTCTGGATGAGGAGAAGGCACTGAGGGCCTGGTGAGGTGACGTGCGCGGGGCGTGCCGCGAGCTAGAGCTCGATCGCTCAGATTTGTCGGCGTGGCAGGGACGGACCCATGCACCAGCGCCGTGCCTGTGTGGAGGCCCCGGGGGGACGATGATCGAGTAGGTGATAGCAGTTGGCAGGTTAGGCATGGATAGAAGATCAGTTTGGATAAATGCAGGAAGATACATGCCACCGGGTCCGGCCCGAGCGGCTTGGGATGATGCAGCCCGAGAGGCGCCCCCAACAAGGTAAGCTGAAGACATAAGGAAAAGGTGTACATGCCGCAGGTGCGGACCCACGCGACCTAGGAATAATGTAGCCCGAGGGGTGCTCCCAGCTAAACGAGCTTGGAAAATGTCACCTGGTTCTATAGATGAAGTAGAGTTGGTGCAGCTGAAGGCATGCACTGGAGAAATGACTCCTCGTGATCCACCAGAACCCCGAGCCTCGGGAGGCTCTGGGGGCTCGGGAGGTTCCCCGAAGACCGTCTCCATCTCCTCCAGAACGGCGTGGTACCTGGCTTCTTGAGCCACCAGGACACGTCGCATGTTGTGCTGATAGGCCGACGCCACGCTCGGCAAGACAAAGGGCATATGAACGTAGCTGTGCAGCGGGCCATCGCAGCAGCCCACATGCAAAGGCCAAAAACGCTCCTGAGATGCGGCCCTGTTGAGCCCTAGGACGTCGATACAGACACGCAGCCCAGCATCCTCGCCAGGATGCGGAGCTGCGATTTGTGGGCGACCGTCGCCGCGCATGGCTCTTGCTTCTTGCAGTTTCTAGGTGGTCTTGGTGATGAACTCCTGGGTGGTGGGCACTCCTTGCCCTATGCTCTCCAGAGGGTCGCGTGCCGTGAAGCACGCCTCCAAGTGGTGCCCAAGCGCCTCCCTCATGAGGTTGGAAAGGTCTGAGGCCCTCCAGAATACAGCCCCCAAGCCCTTTCTGAGGAGGGCGCCAGGCGCGCCTTCCTATGCGACGGAGGGAGGCGCCCCTAGAGCGGGCGCTGGTCCTGACATGGATTCTGCTGTGACACCGTCCTCCTGAGGTCCTGCACGGCGCGACTTCCTCTTCTTGGGGATGGTCTCCAGAGGGCCCACATTTCTGCTGTCGGGGTCGTCCATTGCAGCGGCTTGAAAGGCGCGCTCAAGGGAGCACACCGCATCTCCCTCTTCACACGGGACCGTGATGATTCCTCCGCTTCCTGGCATCTTGACAGCGTTGTAGCCGTGATGAGTGACTGTCATGAACTTGGCCAGGGTTGGATACCCGAGGTTGGCATTGTACGGGAGGAGGATGTGCGCGACGTCAAAGTCGATGAGCTCGGTGCGGTAGTTCTTGCACTCCCCGAAGGTGACAGGCAGGCGGGCCTGCCCTATCGGCGTGGTGGAGCCGTCAGTCACTCCTGAGAAAGGCTTGGTGGGCTGGAGCTTCTCATATGGCACTTGGAGGTTGTCGAAGGTGTCGACGGACAAGACGTTGAGCCCTGCACCACCGTCGATGAGGGTCCTGGTGACCTGCACATTGCTGATGACGGGGGAACACAGCATAGGGAGGGTGCCAGCGGTGGCTGCGCACTTGAGTTGATCCGGTGAGTTGAAAGTGATGGCGCATTGGGACCACCTGAGCGGGCGCATGGCCTTGAGCTTGGGAAGCGCCGCATTCACCTCGCGAGCAAACTGGTTGAAGACGCGCTGGGAGGCTAGGGCCTGGGCACCGCCAAAATGCACGCGATCGCACGCGGCTCGTGGAAGCCCCCAGCCCCCTCGTCCTGGTGGTGATCGTCATTCCTTCTTGGTGGCGGCAGCGGGGGAAGACCGGCGTTGCCCTGGGGGCGATCTTCACCAGGCGGGTCCCTCCAGGCACCCTTGCGAGGTTGGTCCTGCCAGCGGTCCTCACGAGGCCGGTCGCGCCACTCCTGGCGCGGGCCACGGTCGTCCCAGCGTCCGCCTCCATGTCCTCCTCCGTGGCCGTAGCCCCAGTCATTGCGCTCGTGGCGTCGATCGTAGCATCCTTCTCGTATGGCTCTGAGCTCTTGACAGTCGCTAGTATTGTGGGTTTTCAGGTTGTGGAAGGCGCAGAATGGTTGGCCATTCTTGGATGACTCGGGTTGATCCCTGCCTCGCTTGATGTCGGGCTCCGCTGCGAGCACAGCTACCTCCTTGCGCTTTATGTCCTTGGCCTTGGCCTTCTTATCCTCAGCGTTTATGGCTGGCGGCTCAAGGAGAGAGAGGCGCCCCTCCTCAGCTCTTGCGCACCTGTTCGCCAGGTTGAATAGGTCCTAAGACGTGCAGAGCTCCTCGTGGATGGCGAGTTCTTCCATCATCTTGATGTCACGAACGCCGTCGCAGAACGCGGAGATGATGGCCTCGTCCGTGACCTTGGGGATCTTGAGGCGAGTGTTGTTGAAGCGCTGGATGTACTTCTCCAGGGTCTCTCCTGGCTGCTGCCTGATGCGGTGCAGGTCACCTACGACCGGTGGACGGTCGCGAGTGCCCTGGAAGTTGGCGACAAAGCGGTCGCGCATCTCGTCCCAGCAGGAGATCGAGTTGTGCTGCAGGTTCAAGAGCCAGGAGCGAGCTCCATCCTTGAGAGCCATGGGAAACCAGTTCGCCATGACCTTTTCATCGCTGTTGGCCGCTTTGATGCTCAGCTCATAGAGCTGCAGGAACTCTGCGGGGTCAGCGGTACCGTCATAGCGTGGAGGCAGATCTGGCTTGAACTTGCCCGGCCAAGTGACGCTACGCAGCTCGGGAGTGAAGGCATGGCAGCCAGCCATGGTTGCCGGGGCCCGCCTCAGAGGTGGAGCTTGGTCTTGACGAGGCCCGCGCTGCACCGCTGTGAGCAATGCACGGTCTTGACAAGGTGGAGCGGGGAGTGCAGGTGTGGCTTCTTGCGGCCGCGGAATTTCTTGGCAGCTTCTTTCTTCACGCGCGGGCGCCGGGCGCGGCGGATCACGTCGCAGAGCCGCGCACCCTTGTGCCAAGGCGACGTCTTGGGGCTGAAGTGGTGGAGGAGCGCCATGAGCCCCGTCGCCTGCGGCTGGTTGAGGGGGAGGCAGAGAGTGTGACGGCGCTGGAGAGCCACCCCCCCCCCCCGGCGGCGCGGACGAGCTCGGTGACGCGTTCGAGCCACTCCTCGTAGAGGTCGTCGATGGGGTGGTAGTGTAGGAGCTCGTTCGCTGCGAGGAGGGCAACCCGTGCCTCCATGGGAGCGTGATGCGCGTGAGATGAAGAACCGGTAGTGGTCAGCGATGGATGATAACCCACAAGTATAGGGGATCGCAACAGCTTTCGAGGGTAGAGTATTCAACCCAAATTTATTGATTTGACACAAGGGGAGCCAAAGAATATTCTCAAGTATTATAGCAGCCGAGTTGTCAATTCAACCACACCTAGAAACTTAGTATCTGCAGCAAAGTGTTTAGTAGCACAGTAATATGATAGTGGTCGTAGCAGCAACAAAAGTAAAGACATCAAAAGTAATGTTTTTGGTATTTTGTAGTGATTGTAACAGTAGCAGCGGGAAAGTAAATAAGCGTAAACCAGTATATGGAAAACTCATAGGCACCAGATCAGTGATGGATAATTATGCCGGATGCGGTTCATCATGTAACAGTCATAACATAGGGTGACACAGAACTAGCTCCAATTCATCAATGTAATGTAGGCATGTATTCCGTATATAGTAATACGTGCTTGTGGAAAACAACTTGCATGACATCTTTTGTCCTACCCTCCCGTGGCAGCGGGGTCCTATTGGAAACTAAGGGATATTAAGGCCTCCTTTTAATAGAGAATGGAACAAAGCATTAGCACATAGTGAATACATGAACTCTTCAAACTCTGGTCATGACCGGGAGTGGTCCCGATTATTATCACTTCGGGGTTGCTGGATCATAACACATAGTAGGTGACTATAGACTTGCAAGATAGGATCAAGAACTCACATATATTCATGAAAACATAATAGGTTCAGATCTAAAATCATGGCACTCGGGCCCTAGTGACAAGCATTAAGCATAGCAAAATCATAGCAACATCAATCTCAGAACATAATGGATACTAGGGATCAAACCCTAACAAAACTAACTCGATTACATGATAAATCTCATCCAACCCATCACTGTCCAGCAAGCCTATGATGGAATTACTCATGCTCGGCGGCGGGCATCATGAAATTGGTGACGGAGGATGGTTGATGATGACGACGGCGACGAATCCCCCTCTCCCGAGCCCCGAACGGACTCCAGATCAGCCCTCCTGAGAGGTTTTAGGGCTTGGCGGCGGCTCCGTATCATAAAATGCGATGATTTCTTCTCTCTGATTTTTTCTCTCCGAAAGCAAATATATAGAGTTGGAGTTGGCGTCGAAGGGCATCCAGGGGGCCCACGAGGTACGGGGGCGCCCTGGGGGGCGGCCCACCCTCATGAACAGGGTGTGGGCCCCCTGGTCTTTATCTTTGGCGAGGATTTTTTATTATTTTTTCTAAGATGATTCGTGGAGTTTCAGGTCATTCAGAGAATATTTGTTTTCTGCACATAAAACAACACCATGGCAATTCTCCTGAAAACAGCATCAGTCCGGGTTAGTTCCATTCAAATCATACAAGTTAGAGTCCAAAATGAGGGAAAAAGTGTTTGGACAAGTAGATACGACGGAGACGTATCAACTCCCCCAAGCTTAAACCCTTGCTTGTCCTCAAGCAATATAGTTGACAAACTGAAAGAAAGAAAGAAAAACTTTTACAAACTCTGTTTGCTCTTGTTGTTGTAACTATGTCAAGCCAGCATTCAAGTTTTCAGCATAGATCATAACTAACCACATTTGTAATAATTCTCAGGTCTCATAATTACTCATATCGATAGCATAATCAACTAGCAAGTCATAATAATAAATCTCGGATGACAACACTTTCTCAAAACAATCATAATATGATATAACAAGATGGTATCTCGCTAGCCCTTTCTGAGACCGCAAAACATAAATGTAGAGCACCTTTAAAGATCAAGGACTGACTAGACATTGTGATTCATGGTAAAAGATATCCAATCATAGTCACACCCAATATAAATTAATAGTGATGAATGCAAATGACAGCTGTGCTCTCCAGCTAGTGCTTTTTAATAAGAGGGTGATGACTCAACATAAAAGTAAATGGATAGGCCCTTCGCAGAGGGAAGCAGGGATTTGTAGAGGTGCCAGAGCTCGGTTTTGCAATAGAGATAAATTGTATTTTGAGTGGTATACTTTCATTGTCAATGTAACAACTAAGAGATGGCGCTATCTTCCATGCTAAGCACATTATAGGCGGTTCCCAAACAGAATGGTAAAGTTTATACTCCCCCTCCACCAACAAGCATCAATCCATGGCTTGCTCGAAACAACGAGTGCCTCCAACATACATCATGTCCCAAATGGGAGTTTGGTTTGCAATTAATTTTGATTTAGTTTGCATAAAGCATGGGACTGGGCATCCTGGTGACCAGCCATTTTCTCGTGAGTGAGGAGCGGAGTCCACTCCTCTTGAGAATAACCCGCCTAACACGGAAGATAAGGACAACCTTGGTTGATACATGAGCTATTCGAGCATACAAAACAGAATGTTTATTTGAAGGTTTAGAGTTTGGCACAGACAAATTTACTTGGAACGGCAGGTAGATACCGCATATACGAAGGTATAGTGGACTCATCTGGAATAACTTTGGGGTTTAAGGGATTGGATGCACAAGAAGTATTCCCGCTTAGTACAAGTGAAGGCTAGCAAAAGACTAGGAAGCGACCAACTAGAGAGCGACAACAACCATGTACATGCATTAAAATTAATAAACATTGGATGCAAGCATGAGGAGGATATAATCCACCATGAACATAAATATCGTGAAGGCTGTGTTGATTTTGTTTCAACTACATGCGTGAACATGTGCCAAGTCAAGTCACTTAAATCATTCAAAGGAGGATACCACCCCATCATACCACATCATAACCATCTCAATAGCATGTTGGCACAGAAGGTAAATCATTATAACTCATAGCTAATCAAGCATGGCACAAGCAACTATGATCTCTAATTGCCATTGCAAACATGTTTATTCATAATAAGCTGAATCAAGAATGAAGGACTCATCGTATTTACAAAAACAAAAGAGGTCGAGTTCATACCAGCTTTTCTCATCTCAGTCAGTCCATCATATATCATCATTATTGCCTTTCACTTGCACGACCGAACGGTGTGAATAATAATAAGAGTGTACGTGCATTGGACTAAGCTGGAATCTGCGAGCATTCAATAAACAGGAGAAGACAAGGCAATATGGGCTCTTGGTTAAATCAACAATAATGCATATAAGAGCCACTTCAAAAATTTAATTATGGTCTTCTCCTAGTGACCCCCAAAGAAAAGAAAAGAAATAAAACTATTTTCACGGGAAAGCTCCCAACAAGCAAAAGAAGAACGGGAAATATTTTTTGGGTTTTCTTTTTAATTATTACTACTACAGTAGAAAAATAAACTACTACTAATTTTTTTGGTTTTTCTTAAGGTGTAATAAACACACAAGAAGAAAGCAGGAAAAAGAAAATAAACTAGCATGGATATTACAGTGAAAAAGTATGAGCACCGACATCTAGTAATGAGTGTGTGTGAACATAAATGTAATGTCGGTGAGAAATACGTACTCCCCCAAGCTTAGGCTTTTGGCCTAAGTTGGTCTATGGCCACGGCTAGCCTGGCTGATATCCATAATAATAGTTGTTGGGGTCGTACTGTGATGAGGAAGAAGAAGGCTCTGATTGCCACTGGCTGGAAATCATCTCCGGATCCCACTGATAGTTAGACTGCCGCGAAGGATCAAATTGTGGTTCCGGTTCTGGCTCCTCGGCTGGTGCAGGGTTCTGGTAGGCATGAATAGCCGTCAACGGAACAAGGTACGTGCCTACAGTCAAATCAAACAAAGAAGGAGCAGGCAGGATAATAGTCTTAGGATGATGATTGTTAAAGAACAATTGATATTTAAGCTCTCCTACCCTATTCTTAACAATAAAATCATGTGCCACCATACTTTTATGATCTAGATAAACACGGGGCAGCAGCTTTTCTTCCTTCTCAGCATGCCTAATAGGTATGTTAAAATGTACGGCTAGGCATGTAGCATAGATGCCTCCAAAGATGGGGCCTTTGGTACGGTTCATACTTAACCGTCTAGCAATAATACCGCCCATACTAAAAGTGTTATCACTGTATAAACCGTGGAGCAAAATAATTATATCAGGGATACTAAGGTTTCCACAGTTTCCACGTCCAATTAAACAACGACTAGCAAATAATGCAAAGTAACGTAAAACAGGAAAATGTATGCTAGTGATTCGTGCACCGGAAACCTTCCTTGTTTCTCCTACAGTGATAGTATCAATAAACCCAACCACATCATCATGATGTGGTTCTTCTCTCTTGCCCTCAAAAGGGACTAAACAAATCCGACAAAAATCATAAAGTGACATCTCCTTATGCTCATCATATAAATGAAACTCCACCGTAGGTGGTGAGTTCCTAGAATGAAAATGAATGTTTTGCACAAAGGTATTTGTGAGTAAGAGATACTGATCGCATTGGTCGTGGAGGAAAGCGGTGAGGCCTGCATTGTGAGCCAATTTATGAAAATCTTCATAGATACCGGCTGCTCTCAAGAAATCATCAGAAGGCCATTCACACACCCGATTCTCTGTGGTGCGCGGCAAATTATACTTAGGCTTTGGTTCCTTTTCCTTCGAGCTTTGGCTCGATGAGCCCCTCACTAATCTCCTCACCATTTTCTGAAAAATTCTGAAATTTTTAGTAACCTCGAAATAAAAGTAAACCAAACTCAATAATATTGATAGCAACTACTCCTACAAGTGCCTAGGGCCTATATCATCCATCAAAACTACCTTTGACCATACAAATTTGACATGCAAGCTCAAGAACAGGGTCACCTAAGCGGCAAAAATTTGCAAAGAATAAAGCACTAGAAAAAAAACTAATTGGACCAATGGAGGAGTCACATACCAAGGAACAATCTCCCCAAGCAGTTTTGCGAGAGGTGCTTTGAGCAAGGAGATCAAAAATCACAACAAAAGTGGCTGGAACTTGTGCTTGAATTGGTTTTTCGGGTTTGTGCGAGACAGAGGAAGAAGATGGGTGCTAGGATAAGTGGAGGAGGGCCACCATGGGCCCACGAGGCAGGGGCGCGCCCTAAGGGGAGGGGGCGCCCACCACCCTCGTGACCAGGTGGTAGCTCCTCCCGCGGTAATTTTTGCACAGTAAATCCTCAAATATTCCCGAAAAAATCATATTAAATTGGCATGGCATTCTGAGGACTTTTATTTTCGGGATATTTTTATATTGCATGGATAAGTCAGGAAACAGACAGAAAAATATTATTTTTACTTTCTTTCTACTAATTATCAGAAAATAAAGAGAGGGTACAGAAGTTTGCGCTTCTAGTTTCATCCATCTCATGCTCATCAAAAAGAATCCACTAACAAGGTTGATCAAGTCTTGTTAACAAACTCATTCCGATAATCATGAAACCAGAGAAATTTCGAATAACACTAAGTTGCCTCAACGGGGATATGAACATCCCCTATAATAAGTATATCATATTTCTTTTTGACAGTAGGAAGAGGAAATCCAAAACCTCCAATTATAATCGATGGAATTTTCCAATGGAGTTGATACTATGAACTTGAGGTCGGTTCCTTGGAAAGTGTATCATATGCTCATTACCATTAACATGAAAAGTGACATTGCCTTTGTTCCAATCAATAACAGCCCCTGCAGTATTAAGAAAAGGTCTTCCAAGAATAATAGACATACTATCATCCTCGGGAATATCAAGAATAACAAAGTCCGTTAAAATAGTAACGTTTGCAACTACAACAGGCACATCCTCACAAATACCGACTGGTATAGCAATTGATTTATCAGCCATTTGCAAAGATATTTCGGCAGGTGTCAGCTTATTCAAGTCAAGTCTACGATATAAAGAAAGAAGCATAACACTAACACCGACTCCAAGATCACATAAAGCAGTTTTAATATAATTTCTTTTAATGGAGCAAGGTATAGTAGGTACTCCGGGGTCTCCAAGTTTCTTTGGTATTCCACCCTTAAAAGTATAATTAGCAAGCATGGTGGAAATCTCAGCTTCCGTTATCTTTCTTTTATTAGTAATGATATCCTTCATATATTTAGCATAAGGATTTGTTTTGAGCACATCAGTTAATCGCATACGCAAAAGGATAGGCCTAATCATTTCAGCAAAGCGCTCAAAATCCTTATCATCCTTTTTCTTGGATGGTTTTGGAGGAAAAGGCATGGGTTTCTGAACCCAAGGTTCCCTTTCTTTACCATGTTTCCTAGCAACAAAGTCTCTTTTATCATAACGTTGATTCTTCGATTGTGGGTTATCAAGATCAACAGCAGGTTCAATTTCTACATCATTGTCATTACTAGGTTGAGCATCATCATGAACATCATCATTAACATTTTGACTAGGTTCATGTTCATTACCAGATTGTATTTCAGCATCAGACATAGAGATATCATTTGGATTATCAGGTGGTTCAGCAATAGGTTCACTAGAAGTTTGCACAGTTCTATCATTTTTCTTCTTCTTCTTTTTAGAAGAACTAGGAACATCAATATTATTTCTTTGAGAATCTTGCTCGATTCTCTTAGGGTGGCCTTCAGGATACAAAGGTTCCTGAGTCATTCTACCAGTTCTAGTAGCCACTCTAACAACATAATCATTTTTCTTACTATTCATTTCATCAAGCACTTCTTTTTGAGCTTTAAGCACTTGTTCTACTTGAGTGGTAACCATAGAAGCATTTTTGCTAACAAGTTTAAGTTCACCTTTAATATTATCCATATAATCACCCAAGCGTCTAATCATATAAGCATTTTCTTTTAATTGTCTACCAAAATAAGCATTGAAGTCGTCTTGCTTAAACATAAAGTTATCAAACTCATCCAAGCACTGACTAGCAATTTTAGTAGGAGGGACTTCAGCTTTATCATATCTATCGAGAGAATTTACCTTTACTACCTGTGTCGGGATATCAGGATCAGGAGTTTCTTCAATAAATAAAGAATTGAGATCATATGTTTCTTCAACAGGCAGTATATTAAGACCATGTATTTCTTCACTAGGAGGTACATTCTTAACATCTTCAGCTTTAATACCTTTTTCTTTCATAGATTTCTTTGCCTCTTGCATATCTTCGGGACTGAGGAATAGAACATCTCTCTTCTTTAGAGTTGGTTTAAGAATAGGCTCAGTAATTGGAGCAGGAGTTGGCTCAGGAGTTGGCTCAGGAGGCGCCCAATTTTTTTCATTTGTCAACATATTATTCAATAGAATTTCAGCTTCATCCGGTGTTCTTTCCCTGAAAAGAGAACCAGCACAACTATCTAGGTAATCTCTGGAAGCATCAGTTAGTCCATTATAAAAGATATCAAGTATTTTAGGTTTCTTAAGAGGATGATCAAGCAAAGCATTCAGTAACTTGAGAAGCCTCCCCAAGCTTGTGGGAGACTCTCTTCTTTAATTTGCACGAAGTTGTATATTTCCCTCAAAGCAGCTTGTTTCTTATGAGTAGGGAAATATTTAGCAGAGAGGTAATAAATCATATCCTGGGGACTACGCACACATCCAGGATCAAGAGAATTAAACCATATCTTAGCTTCACCCTTTAATGAGAATGGAAATATTTTGAGTATATAGAAGTAACGCGATCTCTCATCATTAGTGAACAGGGTAGCTATATCATTTAGCTTAGTAAGATGTGCCACAACAGTTTCAGATTCATAGCCATAAAACGGATCAGATTCCACCAAAGTGATTATATCAGGATCAACGGAGAATGCATAATCCTTATCAGGAACCCATATAGGTGAAGTAGCAAAAGCAGGGTCAGGTTTCATTTTATCTCTAAGTGATTCTTTGTTCCATTTAACTAATAACCTCTTAAGCTCATATCTATCTTTGCAAGCTAAAATAGCGGCAGAAGATTCCATATCAAAAAGGTAGCCCTCAGGAATAATAGGCATATTTTCATCATCACTTTCATCATCATATTTAGATTCAATAATTTCTTTTTTCTCTAGCCCTAGCAATTTTTTCATCAAGAAATTCACCAAGGGGCACAGTAGTATCAGGCATAGAAGCAGTTTTATCATAAGTATCATGCATAGAAGAAGTGGCATCATCGATATAATGTGACATATCAGAACGAATAGTAGAAGCAGGTGTAGGTGTCGCAAACTTACTCATAACAGAAGGTGAATCAAGTGCAGAGCTAGATGGCAGTTCCTTACCTCCCCTCGTAGTTGAGGGATAGATCTTGGTTTTTGGATCTCTCAAGTTCTTCATAGTGATAAGCAGATATAAATCCCAAGTGACTCAAAGAATAGAGCTATGCTCCCCGGCAACGGCGCCAGAAATTTATCTTGATAACCCACAAGTATAGGGGATCGCAACAGCTTTCGAGGGTAGAGTATTCAACCCAAATTTATTGATTCGACACAAGGGGAGCCAAAGAATATTCTCAAGTATTAGCAGCTGAGTTGTCAACTCAACCACACCTGGAAACTTAGTATCTACAACAAAGTGTTTAGTAGCACAGTAATATGATAGTGGTGGTAGTAGCAACAAAAGTAAAGATAGCAAAAGTAATGTTTTTGGTATTTTGTAGTGATTGTAACAGTAGCAGCGGGAAAGTAAATAAGCGTAAACCAGTATATGGAAAACTCGTAGGCACCAGATCAGTGATGGATAATTATGCCGGATGCGGTTCATCATGTAACAGTCATAACATAGGGTGACACAGAACTAGCTCCAATTCATAAATGTAATGTAGGCATGTATTCCGTATATAGTCATACGTGCTTATGGAAAAGAACTTGCATGACATCTTTTGTCCTACCCTCCCGTGGCAGCGGGGTCCTATTGGAATCTAAGGGATATTAAGGCCTCCTTTTAATAGAGAACCGGAACAAAGCATTAGCACATAGTCAATACATGAACTCCTCAAACTATGGTCATCACCGTGAGTGGTCCCGATTATTCTCACTTCGGGGTTGTCGGATCATAACACATAGTAGGTGACTATAGACTTGCAAGATAGGATCAAGAACTCACATATATTCATGAAAACATAATAGGTTCAGATCTGAAATCATGGGACTCGGGCCCTAGTGACAAGCATTAAGCATAGCAAAGTCATAGCAACATCAATCTCAGAACATAATGGATACTAGGCATCAAACCCTAACAAAACTAACTCGATTACGTGATAAATCTCATCCAACCCATCACCGTCCAGCAAGCCTACGATGGAATTACTCACGCACGACGGTGAGCATCATGAAATTTGTGAAGGAGGATGGTTGATGATGACGACGGCGACGAATCCCCCTCTCCGGAGCCCCGAACGGACTCTAGATCAGCCCTCTCGAGAGGTTTTAGGGCTTGGCGGCGGCTCCATATCGTAAAACCCGATGATTTCTTCTCTTTGATTTTTTCTCTCCGAAAGCAAATATATAGAGTTGGAGTTGGCGTCGAAGGGCATCCAGGGGGCCCACGAGGTAGGGGGCGCGCCCTAGGGTCCGACATCAATGATAATGATGTAGAGATTGAACCTGCTGTTGATCTTTATAACCCACAATCAAAGAATCAACATTATGATAAGAGAGACTTTGTTGCTAGGATGCACGGTAAATAAGGAGAACCGTGGGTTCAGAAACCCATGCCTTTTCCTCCTAAACCATCCGAGAAAAAGGATGATGAGGATTATGAGCGCTTTGCTGAAATGATTAGACCTATCTTTCTGCGTATGCGTTTGACTGATATGCGTAAAATGAACCCTTATACTAAGTACATGAAGGATATTGTTACTAATAAAAGAAAGATACGGGAAGCTGAAATT
The DNA here is from genome assembly GCA_034509565.1 of Triticum monococcum. Lineage (NCBI taxonomy): Eukaryota > Viridiplantae > Streptophyta > Magnoliopsida > Poales > Poaceae > Triticum > Triticum monococcum. The sequence goes on along the minus strand of CM067843.1, from coordinate 253,404,349 downwards.
TCCGCCATGCTTGCTAATTATAGTTTTAAGGGTGGAATACCAAAGGAACTTGGAGATCCAGGAGTACCAACTATACCATGCCCCATTAAAAGAAACTATGTTAAAACTGCTTTATGTGATCTTGGAGCTGGTGTTAGTGTTATGCCTCTCTCTTTATATCATAGACTTGATTTGAATAAGTTGACACCTACTGAAATATCTTTGCAAATGGATGATAAATCAACTGCTATACCTATCGGTAATTTTGAGGATGTGCCTGTTGTGGTTGCAAATGTTACTATTTTAACGGACTTTGTTATTCTTGATATTCCAGAAGATGATAGTATGTCGATTATCCTTGGTAGACCCTTTTTGAATACTGCAGGGGCTGTTATTGATTGCAACAAAGGCAATGAAACTTTTCATGTTAATGGTAATGAGCATATGGTACACATTCCGAGGAAACAACCTCAAGTTCACAGTATTAATTCTATTGGAAAAAATTCAACAATTACTATTGGAGGTTTTGAATTTCCTCCTCCTACTGTCAAGAAGAAATATGATATTCTTATTTTTGGGGACATGCATATCCCCGTTGAGGTAACCTAGTGTTATTCGAAAATTCTCCAGTTTCATGTTATTCGGAATGAGTTTGTTAACAAGACTTGATCAAACTTGTTAGTGGATTCCTTTAGTTGAGCATGAGATGGATGAATTTAGAATGCAAAACTTTCTATATCGTCTTTTTTAATTTCTGTTATTTATATTAAATAAAGCAAAAATAGTATTTTCTGTCTGTTTTCTGAATTATCCATGCAATAAAAAATACCCCGAAAATAAAAGTTCTCCAAATGCCCTGAAAATGAAATATGATTTTTTTCTAGAATATTTGAGATTTTAGGCACTGAGAACACAGCAGGGGGAGCAGCCATGTGTCCACGAGGGTGGAGGGCGCGCCCCTGCCTCGTGGACCCCACGTGGGTGCCCTCCACTTATCCTTGCACCCAAACACTTCGTCTTGCTCCAGAAAAAATCACTAGCCAGCTCAAACCCGAGTTCTAGCTCATCTTGCTGCCATTTTCGATCTCCTTGCTCAAAGTTCCATTGACAAAACTGCTTTGGGGGATTGTTCTTTGGTATGTGACTCCTCAAATGGTCCAATTAGTTTTTGTTATAGTGCTTTACTTATTGAAAATTTTTGCTGCTTAGGTGACCCTGTTCTTGAGCTTGCATGTCAAATTTATGTGGTCAAAAGTAGTTTTAATGCATGATATAGCCTCTAGGCACTTGTAGGACTAGTTGCTATCAATTTTGTTGAGTTTGGTTCACTTTCATTTTGAGTTACCAAAAATTTCAGAAATTTTCTGAAAAAGATGAAGAGATTCTTGAGGGGCTCATCGAGTCGAAGCTCTAAGGATAAGCAAAGTGAAGAAAATAAGAAGCCCAAGTATAATCTTCCTCGTACTGCAGAGGTTCGTCCGTGTGAATGGCCTTGTGATGAGTTCTTGAGAGAAGCCGAGATTCATGAAGATTTTTATTATTTGGCTGAGAATGCAGGCCTCACCGACTTCCTCCATGACCAGCGTGAACTATATCTCTTAGTCACCAATATTTTTGTGCAAAATTTTCATTTCCATGCTAGGAGGTCGCCACCTTCGATGGAATTTTATTTATATGATGAGCATAAGGAGATGTCACTCTATGATTTTTGCCGGGTTTGTAGGATACCCTTTGAGGGTAGCATAGAGGAACCACATTGTAATGATGTGGAGGGATTTATTGATAAAATTGTTGTAAGGGAAATGAGGAAAGTTTCCAATGCAAGAATCACTAGCATACATTTTCCTGTTCTACGTTACTTTGCAATATTTGCTAGTAGATGCTTAATTGGTCGCGGGAACTGCGGAAATCTTAGTGCCCCGGACATTGTTATTTTGCACCATGCTTTGTTTCGTGATACTACTTTTAGTTTAGGCGCTATTTTTGCTAAACGGTTAAATCTGAACCGTACAAAGGGTCCCGTCTTTGGAGGCATCTTCGCCGCGCGCCTTGCTGCACACTTTAACATACTTATTAGGCATTATGAGACAGAGGAAAAATTGCTGCCTCATATTTTTCTAGATTATAAGAGCATGGTAGCACATGATTTTATTGTTAAGCATAAGAATAAGATGCTTAATTATAGACTGATATTTGAAAAGAAACACTTTGAGACTATTACCTTGCCTGCTCCCTCTTTGTTCAACATATTTTCAGGCACGTACCTTGTTTTGCCGGAGGCCGTTCAGGCATACCAGAGCCTGACATCATCTCCAGAGCCGGAGCAATGATCTGAGCCTCACCGTCAGTCTGTTTATCAGTGGGATCCGAAGGAGATCGCTAGCCAGTGGCACCCCGAAGACCCTCCTCAGTACACCGGAGAGGGCAGTTTTGATCTGTGGCCATAGACCAACTTAGGCCAAAAGCCTAAGCTTGGGGGAGTACATATTCTTCACCGACATTACATTCATGTTCACACACTCATGCCAGTTGTCGGTGCTCATACTTTTTCATTGTATCATCCATGCTAGTTTATTTTCTGTTTTTAAGCTTTCTTCTTCTGTGTTTGAATAACCTTAAGAAAAACCAAAAAAATTAGTTGTAGCTTTTAGCTAGTTTACTTTCCATGCCTGTAGTAGCAGTAATTAAAAAGAAAACCCAAAATGATTTCTCGTTCTTCTTTTGCTTGTTGGGAGCTTTCCCGTGTAAATAGTCTTGTTTCTTTTCTTTTCTTTGGGGGTCGAGAGGAGAAGACCATGATGAAATTGTTGAGTGTCTCTTATATGCATTATTGTTGATCTAACAAAGAGCCCATATTATTTGTCTTCTCCCTTGAGTTGAATGCTTGCAGATTCCAGCTTAGTCCAATGCACGTGCACTATTATTATTATCCACACTATTCGGTCGTGCAAGTGAAAGGCAATAATGACAATATATGATGAACTGATTGAGATGAAGAAAGCTGGTATGAACTCGACCTCTCTTGTTTTTGTAAATATGATTAGTTCATCGTTCCTGATTTAGCCTATTATGAATGAAACATGTTTGCAATGAAAATTAGAGATTATAGTTGCTTATGCCATGCTTTATTTGCTTGGAGCTTATAATGGTTTACCTTGCGTGCCAACATGCTATTAAAATGGTTGTGATGTGGTATAATAGGGTGGTATCCTCCTTTGACCGATTCGAGTGGCTTGACATGGCACATGTTCACGCATGTAGTTGAAACAAAATCAACATAGCCTCTATGATATTTATGTTCATGGTGAATTATATCCTACTCATGCTTGCATTCGGTGTTGATTAATTTTAATGCATGTTCATGACTGTTGTCGCTCTCTAGCTGGTTGCTTCCCAGTCCCTTTCTAGCCTTCACTTGTACTAAGCGGGAATACTGCTTGTGCATCCAATTCCATAAACCCCAAAGTTATTCCATATGAGTCCACCATACCTTCCTATACACGGTATCTACCTGCCGTTCCAAGTAAATTTGTATGTGCCAAACTCTAAACCTTTAAATAAACATTCTATTTTGTATGCTCGAATAGCTCATGTATCAACTAGGGTTGTCGGTATCCTCCATGCTAGGCGGGTTATTCTCAAGACGAGTGGACTCCGCTCCTCACTAACGAGAAAATGGCTGGTCACTAGGATGCCCAGTCCCGTGCTCAAATCAAATCAAAATAATTGCAAACAAAACTTCCCCAGGATTGTTGTTAGTTGGAGGCACCCGCTGTTTCGGGAAAGCCATGGATTGATGCTTGTTGGTGGTGGGGGAGTATAAACTTTACAATTCTGCTTGGGAACCGCCTATAATGTGTGTAGCATGGAAGATATTGAGATCTCTCGGTTGTTATGTTGACAATTAAAGTATACCACTAAAAATATTATTCATCTCTATTTCAAAATCGAGCTCTGGCACCTCTACAAATCCCTGCTTCCATCTGCGAAGGGCCTATCTATTTACTTTTATGTTGAGTCATCATCCTCTTATTAAAAAGCACCAGTTGGAGAGCACCGCTGTCATTTGCATGTATTATCATTAGTTTACATTGAGTATGACTTGACTACATCTCTTTTACCATGAATTACATTGTCTAGTCAGTCCTTGATCTTTAGAGGTGCTTTGCATTTATGTTTTGCGGTCTCATAAAGGGCTAGCGAGATACCTTCTTGTTATATTATACTATGATTGTTTTGAGAAAGTGTTGTCATCCGAGAGTTATTATTATTGCTTGCTAGTTGATTATGCCATTGATACGAGTAAACATGAGACCTAAATGTTATTGTGAATATGGTTAGTTCATAATCTTTGCTGAAAACTTGAATGTTGGCTTTACATATTTACAACAACAAGAGCAAACAGAGTTTGTAAAAGTTTTTCTTTATCACTTTTAGTTTGTCAACTGAATTGCCTGAGGACAAGAAAAGGTTTAAGCTTGGGGGAGTTGATACGTCTCCGTCGTATCTACTTTTCCAAACAATTTTCCCTTGTTTTGGACTCTAACTTGCATGATTTGAATGGAACTAACCCAGACTAGCGTTGTTTTCAGCAGAATTTCCATGGTGTTATTTTTGTGCAGAAATAAAAGTTCTCGGAGTGACCTGAAAATCAACGGATATTATTTTTGGAATATATAAAAAATACTGGCGGAAGAATCCACGTTAGGGGCCCACACCCTGTCCACGAGGGTGGGGGCGCTCCTACCCCCTGGGCGCGCCCCTGCCTCGTGGGCCCCCTGATGCTCCACTGACGTCCATCTTGATTCCATATATTCATGTTCGGGGAGAAAAAAATCAAAGAGAAGGATTCATCGCATTTTACGATACGGAGCCGCCACCAAGCCCTAATCTCTCTTGGGAGGGCTGATATGGAGTCCGTTTGGGGATCCGGAGAGGGGAATCCGTCGCCATCGTCATCATCAACCTTCCTCCATCACCAATTTCATGATGCTCACTGCTGAGCGTGAGTAATTCCATCGTTGGCTTGCTGGACGGCGATGGGTTGGATGAGATTTATCATGTAATCGAGTTAGTTTTGTTAGGGTTTGATCCCTAGTATCCACTATGTTCTGAGATTGATGTTGCTATGACTTTGCTATGCTTAATGCTTGTCACTAGGGCCCGAGTGCCATGATTTCAGATCTGAACCTATTATGTTTTCATGAATATATGTGATTTCTTGATCCTATCTTGCAAGTCTATAGTCACCTATGATGTGTTATGATCCGTTAACCCTGACGTGACAATAATCAGGATACTTACCGGTGATGACCGTAGTTTGAGGAGTTCATGTATTCACTATGTGTTAATGCTCTGGTCCGGTACTCTATCAAAAGGAGGCCTTAATATCCCTTAGTTTACAATAGGACCCCGCTGCCACGGGAGGGTAGGACAAAAGATGTCATGCAAGTTCTTTTCCATAAGCACGTATGACTATATTCGGAATACATGCCTACATTACATTGATGAACTGGAGCTAGTTCTGTGTCACCCTATGTTATAACTGTTGCATGATTGATCGCATCCGAAATAATTATCCATCATTGATCCATTGCCTACGAGCTTTCCACATATTGTTCTTCGCTTATTTAATTTTCCATTGCTACTATTACAATCACTATAAAACCAAAACTGCTACTGTTACTTTTGCCACCATTACCACTACTATCATATTACTTTGGTACTAAATACTTTGCTGCAGATATTAAGTTTCCAGGTGTGGTTGAATTGACAACTCAGCTGCTAATACTTGAGAATATTCTTTGGCTCCCCTTGTGTCGAATAATTAAATTTGGGTTGAATACTCTACCCTCGAAAACTATTGCGATCCCCTATACTTGTGTGTTATCATCCCGCTAAGCAACAACTCTCGCCAGTCCGCCATAATCGCCATGATGCTGGACTTCAACGCACATGGCCTTGACCTGGCCTGGGCAGAGCCGCCAGTGGAGAGGGTGCAGGAGTTCTTCGACACCTTGTTGGAGGCTTTTGTCCGCGACGAGCCACTGCTCATCCAGGATAGCACCAAGATGGAGCTGGACTACATCGCTGCCAGGGCGGTGAAGGTGGCGCTCGCCAGGGAGGCCGACAGTGCTGGCGGCGTGGAGGATGAGGCCGACACGACATTGGAGGAGAAGGAGCTCTCCCAGTGGGCGGACTCTGCTGGGAAGGCCAGCGGCGCCGACGATGAGGCTCCCCTCATGGAAGATGCGGGCGACGAGTCATCTGAAGAGGAGGTCGAGGTGAACGACACCCCGGCTGCAGGGAGGCGGTGCGTCCTGCGGTGGGCTACCTCTGGCGAGCCGGTTCGGCTTGGCAGGGTCACGCAGCGGCAGATGGCCCAGGGGCAACACGTGTGCGAGACAAGGGTGATGAAGTCCGCGGCAGCGAAGAAGGCAGTGAAGGCCGCAGTGGCGAAGAGGACAGCAACTACTTCTTCCTCGTCCAAGCGGCACTGGACCCCGTCCCCTTCTCCTCCTCCTTCACACGGCACCTTGGAGGCCGAGTTCGTCCTCGGCTCCTTTAGCTCGGCAGGCAAGGAAGAGGAAGCTAGCGGACAAGGAGGTGGAGGACGAGTAAGTATTCTAGCCCCCATCATTTCCTGACCTTACGCCTGTGTTATCCTCCTTTGATTTGGTGTCATCTTCACAGGGACACGGAGACGCTGGCGCAGAGGGTGGCGAAGAGGGCCAAGGCCTCAGTGGGTGACATGCCCCTGGCGGGTAATCCGCATACACCGCTGTTGGTAGAGAGCAGCCCGGACAGGAGCCCCTGACGCAGCCCTCGCTTCAGCCCCCAGCGTGCGTCCGCCACTCACTCCTTCACTGATGAGCCTTGGGGTGTGAATCTTTGATGCTGACCTTGCCGGGTTTGCAGGAGGAGAACGGCAGCAGGAGGAGCCGCCGAGGGACACCCCCAACACGCCGCCCCCCTTGACTACGCCGCCCAGAGGGGCGTCCCCGGCAAGGGCATCGAACACTGAGCCCACACATATGTAGGAGGAGGGAGCGAGCTTGGGTGCCAGTGGTTCTGCCCCGGCAATAAACATTGGCAGGGAAGGCGCCACTTCTTCCCAGCCTGGTGCGGGTAAGTGGTTCGCTTGTCATCCCTATTCCTTCTTCTTCTTTTTGAATCTTGGTCTTGGCTCCATCTCATTGCCCTTCTTGGTATCCAGGCCCTTCCTCGGCGGCCCAGGAGGATATAAACACCATCATCGAGGTGGTCACCAAGGACGCCGAGGACGAGGCCAACAAAATTGCCGCCGAGGAGGCCGCCAAGACCGCCACTGAAGAGGCCGGCAAGGGGCTTGCCGGGGAGGGGTTCGTCGACGATCAACCTTCCTCCTCAGCTGCCTTTGGCTCAAGCAAATATTTGAAGGTGAGCGATGACCTGTTCGTCCACCTCCCAGGAACGGCGAGCACTAGGGCGCTAACCGAGGGGGAGGTGTTCATTGACAAGGCGCTCGCCGCCGTCGGGCTTGTGGTTGTTGACGAACCGAGCACCGGTGGCGGCGGTTCCCAAGAGGAGCAGCTCCTTCATCCATGAGCGTCAACTTCTAGAAGCTCCAAGCGCTTCACCATGCCCGCCTAGACAAGGTGAAGTCCAGGATGGTGGCGATGGACAAAGCGGAGGTGGACCTCAAGGAATGCGTCGCTAAGACGCATGCCTGGTTCTGCCAGGCCCATGATGAACAGAAAGTTGCCCAGGATCTGTTGGCTGAGTGCAAACATGAACTCATCTTGAAGCAGGCTGATGTCGAGAATGCCCAGGAGGTGGCGGGGGAACAAGCCGCCAAGGACGAGGCCGCCCAGCAACGGCACCAGGCCGAGCTGAACTCCCAGGAGGAGGACCTTGCCGCTCATGAGGAGGTGCTCGCCGCCACACTCCACGGCAAGGATGAGTAGGTTGAGAAGCTCGTCACGTAGCAGACCCAGGAGCTGGAGCAGAGGCACAAGGAGGCACTCAATGATCAAGCCCTGGTCCATGCCAGGAAGGTGGCGGAGCTGGAGGTGGAGCGGGATGAGCTGCAGGAACAGGTCCTGAAGCTGACAGAGGAGAAGGATGCGGCCAACGGCGCTCTGGTGGAGGTGCATGCCATAGTCCTTGGCAAGGCCGAGCTGCTCTCCAAGGCCAACGACGCCATCAATGACCTAGAGCTGAAGTTGGAGGGCCTTGCGGGGATGCTTTCAGAGGTCAGGGCCCGAGAAGAGACCCTGACCAAGGGCCTAGAGGAGGAGAGGTAGTTGTGTAGGAATGATGCCGCCAAACACAAGGAGTACGTGGAGAGCATAAACCGTTGGGTCAGCCGCCTCGTCGACGTTGTCGGCAAGATCACCACGAAGCTGGCTGCCTTGGGGATGCCGAATGTGAGGTACCTCCCGGAGCCGAACGTGAGTCCCAATGCCAGACTGACCCTGTTCTTCGAGGGTGTTCTTGGAGCCCTGGAGCACCTCCGCTCCAACCGGGCAACTTATCTGGCGAATGAGTCCCGGAGGCTCTGCCGGGGCGCCCTGACCAAGGTACTCACCAAGGTGGCATTCTAGAACCCCACCGTCAACTTTGCTGACGCGTTGGAGAGCTTGCTGAAGGAGGCGGACCTCGTGATGCTCAAGGAGCGTATCAAGCCCATCATCAACTGTGTCGATGGAGTTGAGAGGGTGGAGGGCCAGCACCGGGACTAGGCACCCCGTTTCTCGTTGCCTCTATGAGTTCAAGACCAAGACAGCTTTATCTTAAGTTAGAACCGCAACGATTATTTGATGTAATATAACTTTGAAGTACTTCAATATCATGCATTCTATCTTCCCGTTAGATCTTTCTTTGTATGTTTGCACCCCACGCTTGGTGAGATAAGGCTGCCGGCGCGTAAACCCATGCCGTGGTGATTTGAGGACAGACCCTTAGCACCCTCCCGGGAGGGCGCTTGCTGCCGGGTAAACCACCTTGCCGCTCCTAGCGCGGTCGCTTGAACTGTCAAGCGGACTCGAAACAGGACAAGAGCGCGGCTAGTAGTGGGGAGGCCACCTTGCCGTTCTTAGCTTGGCTGCATAAACTGTCGAGCGGACTCGAGACAGAGACAAGGGCGTTGCCAATAGCGGAAGGGTCCCATTGCGTGCAAGTTTCCCATACAAGAAAAGCGATCTTTCGAGGAGGACAGACTCATATAAATGAAATTAGCCAAAATTTTACATGACTTAGCTTTTCGGGGCCACGCGGATGGCTGTCGAAGCTGCGGACGGCACCAGAGTGCGGCCGATCAACGTCGCCTTCTCTCTTTGAGCCATCCACATGAAAGAGTCGTCGCGTCGGCTCCAAAACTAGATTTCCATGGCTTGCGCCCCCTACCTGGCGCACCAAAGATGTCGGGGGAAACGACACCTATGGGATCATGAGGAATCCCTTTTGCTACTATTGGCGGGCGTATGGCTCTGGAAAGAGCGGGATTGAGAGATCAACGAAAGGGGATTATCCAGGTTCGGGCTGCAAGTCATGCGTAATACCCTACTCCTGTTGGTTTGTGTTTATCTGACGTTCTTGGACTAGCTACAAGGCATGTAGGGTCCACAAAATCCGAATCCTCCCTCAGTACGCCGCAGGCCTCCTTTTATAGCCAAAGGGGCTGCCACAGTGGCACACAGGAGGTGGAAAGCTATATAGTAGTCAAGTCTATCTCTTGGTACCATAGGACAAATGCATTTAATGCGCTGCCGGCATGCCCTTCTTGCTTTATCAGGGACGGCAAGGAAGCTCGTCCCAGCTGCCGCTGCCTCGCCTGGCTTCGACGTGTGTCCGCACTGACGAGGCGTGTACCGCCACGCTGGCTAGGTGCTGAGTTGGTGCGGTGGCATAGTCTTCACGAAGATCTACATTCCACCACACAGGTGCTTGCCGAGTCGGCCTAGTGGCCGCACGTAGCCATGTAGGTGCTTGCCTAGCTGGTGGGCTGGCAGCTGCATGGGAACGGCGGTGGTGTCTTGGCAGATGTGGGCCTGGCTGTGGCCCCGCGGATGTCTTTGGCAAGAGTCTTGCCAAGGCCCGGGCAAGGGTCTTGCGGGGAGTCTTGTGGGTATCCTTGACAAGGATCTTGCCGAGGATCGTCGTCTCCTGGTTATCATCCAGTCTTGTGTGCTTCTGGTCTCCACAAAGATCTACAAGCCACCACGGAGGTGCCTCCCGAGCTTCGGTTCCAAAGTGGTTGATGGTGCTGGAACACTTGGGCTCAAGGGTGGCTGTTCTGCTGGTGTTGGGCAAGTTGCCCCGGCTAGGTTCTTGCCGGGGCTATGGAGGCCGCCCCTGCAAGGGCCTTGCCAGGGGAGCTCACCTCGCCCTTCTGCTCTTCGTGTTTCTGGCTTGGCATTGCTTTGGTTGTCTTGTGGCTTTGCTTCCTTCCTCTGCTCCACTAGGTGTGGCCGCAGGCGTGGCTCCACCTGCCCGCGCACAAGTAAAGGGGCACAAAATAGGACCCCTCCTTTTGTGCACCGACAAGTATAAATCAGTTTGTCGATGACACTCTATACAGAAGAAGGCCCAACGATGTGAAATTGAAGTGTGTCTGCCGGGAGGATGGAAAGTAACTGTTGGCTGAGATTCACGGAGGAATGTGCCGCTCACACATTGGATCAAGGGTGTTAGTTGGGAAAGCATTCCGGCAAGGATTCCATTGGCCCACGGCCCTCCAAGATGCAGTTGAGCTTGTCACAACATGTGAAGCCTGCCAGTTCCATTCCAAGAGAACACACCTGCCTGCCCAAGCCCTTCAGGCAATCACTCTATCATGGTCATTTTCGGTCTGGGGGCTCAATATCCTCGACCCCTTCCCCCGAGCAATCGGGGGCTTTGAATTCTTGTTCGTTGCCATCAACAAGTTTACAAAGTGGCCGGAAGTGACTCACGTGACAAAAGGTGACTGCTTAGTCAGCTATCATGTTCTTGAAAGAATTGGTGTGTCGTTTCGGAGTTCCGACAAGGATCATCACTGACAACGGCACCCAGTTCATGTACGAGCCACGCCTTCATGCAATAAGTTCATGCCCTCGGATGCAAGATCTCATTCTCTTATGTGGCACACCATCGGAGCAATCGACAAGTTGGGAGGGCAAACGTTGAAGTGCTTCGTGGACGCAAAACAAGGACTTTCGATATGCTGCAGAAGCACGGCAGGCGGTGGATCGAGGAGCTTCCGGTAGTTCTTTGGTCCCTTAGAACAACACCTAACTGATCTACCGGGCAGACTCCCTTCTCCCTGGTCTACGGGGCAGAAGCAGTTATCTCCACGGAACTCATTTACGGGTCTCCTCGAGTGCTTGCCTATGATGAAGTAGCGCAAGATCAGCACCGGCGTGACGACGTTGTGCTACTTGAGGAGAACCATCTCCGGGCTGCTACGCGTGCTGCGCGCTACCAGCAAGCCCTACATCGCTATCACAGCCGCATGGTTCATGCCTGGTGTTTTGAGAAAGGTGACCTTGTCTTTAGGCGTGTTCAGTCCGCCAAGGGTACAAACAAGCTATCACTAAAGTGGGAAGGCCCTTCCTGGGTGGTACGAGTCACCAGACCTGACGCAGTCCGTCTGGAGACCGGAGATGGCACACCATTGCAAAACTCATGGAATATTGTGCATCTCCGAAAGTTCTACCCATAAGGTGCAGAGGCTGCCGGGCCTTGCCCGACAGCCACCCATTGTACATGGCCTTGCCGAAGTTGCATGTAACCCCCTGTATAAGCCGGGGTGATGACCCCGTGCAAGAGAAAATAAAGAAGCGCTGTAGGGGGGGCGGGGGCAACTAAGATTGCATGCATGCACGAGCACACCTAGATCAATGCATAAGCATTTCATGAGTATTTGCATATGCATATAGATAGGATTGCATCCAGCATTCATTCTCATGTACATGGAGTTGCAGGTTCCTACCATGATCTTGACTTTGACAAAGGACGAGAAGATTGCACAGCACTGTTATCTTCGGGAGAGCCAAACAGATAAGTTTACCTCTTGTCCATTAGTGTTCTGTAAAGCTATAACTTTGCATGAGGAAACCTCGCCTCTCTTTTTGAAACTTAGGTGCTCCCATCCATGACTTGAACGTAGCTACAGTCAGGATGGTCGTGGTAGCCTTTGGTAAAAAGGAGTTGGTAGGGGGTTGGCCCCTCTGTCTGTTCCCCGATAGATGTAGCCCTCCGGCAGACAAAAGAGGGTGCCGGCAGGATATCCTGCCGGGAAAACTCGTTTATTTACATTAAATAGGTACTCCACCTCTACATGGACATATACATGCACGGGTGTAACGCCCCTAGACCGATGTGCCAGGTGTCTTCTAGTTATTCGTTGTTGTTGCCTTGTCATTGCTTGCGTGTCATGCATTTCATATCATGTCATCATGTGCATTTCATTTGCATACATGTTCGTCTCATGCATCCGAGCATTTTTCCCGTTGTCCGTTTTGCATTCCGGTGCTCCTATGTCCTCCGGTGTCCCTTTCTACCTCTTTTCGTGTGCGGGTGTTAAACGTTTTCGGATTGGACCAAGACTTGCCATGCGGCCTTGGTTTACTACCGGTAGACCGCCAGTCAAGTTTCGTACCATTTGGACTTCGTTTGATACTCCAACGGTTAACCAAGGGACCGAAAAGGCCTCATGTGTGTTGCAGCCCAAGACCCCTCCAAAGTGACCCAAAACTCACCTAAACCTCCTCCATCATCTAGAGCGTTCGATCACGATCGTGTGGCCGAAAACCGCACCTCATTTGGAGCTTCCTAGCTCCCTCTACCTCTATAAATAGACCCCTTCATTTTCGTTTTCGGATCTTTTCCCCAAAACCCTAGCCATCTCCCTCCTCATGCCGCTGGACACGTCCAGCCTGCACCGGAAATGTCCGCCGAACGCGTCACTCCGGCGAATCAGACGCTGCCACGTCGCCTCCTCTGCCGCCCGAACCAACCTGCGCCCGCCACCTCACAGCGCCGCCCCACTCTCTCTCCTCCCGCGCCACCGCGGCCCGCTGGGGCCCGAGGCCGGCCCGCCGTGACGCAGCCGGCCCGCCGAGACGCAGCCGGGCCTGAGCGCCCGCTCCCCCGCACACTGCCCGCTGCCGGCTCCGCCCCCGTTCGCCGGTGCGCCTCACCGCCGCCGCGCCTTCCCGCCCCCCGCGCCGGCTCGGCCCCGACGTCGCCTCCTCTGCCCCGTCGCCAATTGCCCCCGCCTCCGGCCAGTCGCGCCACGCGAGTGGAGGAGCTCGACCTCCCTTCCCCGGCGCCTCCCCGCAGCTCCGGCCACCACCACCTTTGTTTCTGACGAATCTCCAGCGGACCTCGAAGTTCGTGCCTGGATCCAGATCTGGAAGACGAGGGTTGACTTTTTCCCTCATAACCCTAACTTTTTGGCATACTTCATCACATCATAACTTCATCATCGTAGCTCCGATTCATGCGTGTAGCAAATCAAAATGTTCGCCTCGACGAGTACATTATTTCATCTCATTGCATCATTTCCATTTGAGCTCATCTTGATGCCCTAAATGCTGTTGAAAGAGGGCTATGTGATGATTATGTCTGATATGTTTCAGCAAATGGCCTTTCGTCATTTTTGCCATGATTAATGTGTGCATGCTATGATCCTGAGCTCTACATGTGTTTTGTAGAATACCATGCCATCTTTACAGGGGTGTATGCCATGTATTTTTGTGATATTTGTGGTGACTATCACAAGCATGCAAAGTAGCTTACTTGATGATGCTGATTTCAGGGACTTAGAATTTCACCAAGTCCTTGTCCTGTTTGTGTCTTTATGCCATATGTTCATGATTGTTTCCTAGTGATGCATGCCTCTTTTGAGGATGATCAGTAAGGATGTTTTGTTAATATTGTGGTGCTCTATCCATCCATGTCTTTGTTTGCATTTGTGGAGCACCCTAGCTTGAGTCAATCGAGCTCTACTTTTGCTATAAAATGTTCCTGGCAGATTGTTGACATGTTTAGCGATTTTGCCGAGGATGTTGCTATTGATCCGTGCATGCTATGTTATTGTTCTTGCTATGTCTAGCTTCTATGCCATGTATTCTTGATGGGTGTATGCTTAGTTTATCATGCCATGCTCTGTAGTGAGTGCATCGAGGTCGTAAACATGCCTACTTGATATCTGTTTTGCATGCTCCAGTTTTTCACCAAGTCTGAATCTGTTTATGTTTTTGCTATGTTCACATGCTTGCAATTGTATTTTCTGATCCCTTTTGGCTCATGGTCACTAAGGGACTTTTGTTATATGCTTAGAGTAGCTTCATGCCATGCCTTGCGTTGCCATGATATGTTCCTGTAGCATGTAGTTTTCATGTCCTAAAGATTGCTTCATGATGATAAATTCATGATTTGTTGTTATTTCACTAAGTCTGAAACATGTTATCATTTGCCCTTTTGCCATGCTTGTTTGAACCTGTTAATGGATGAATTAGCCTTAGCTCAGTGTTCATCTTTTGTTAAGAATCATGATTAAATCCCTGCCATGTATTGTGTTGCCATGTTGGAGTGCTGTAGCATGTTCTTCTTGATGCATTTAGGTGGTCTCGTGCTGATTATCGCAGACCGGTGCCATATTTGTTTTGCTTGCCATTTCCAAACCGTGCATCCGATTCCGGTGATCTTTATATCGATTTCGACCGAAATCAACTCACCTTTCCAGTGGCACTCTTGGCTTTCCATGTTGAGGCCAGGTTCAATCATTCCTTTTCAAATCAAGCATATGCATCACATACCGCATCTCGCATATCATGCCATGTTCATGTGCTGGTTGTTTACTATGTTGTGTGTTCCTTTCCGGTGTTGCTTCTTCGGGTTGGTTTCGATAACATCGCGTTTGTGAGGACCCGTTTGACTATGTCCATTTGTCTTCTTCATGGACTCGTTCTTCTTCCTTGCGGGATTTCAGGCAAGATGACCGTACCCTCGAAATCACTTCTATCTTTGCTTGCTAGTTGCTCGCTCTTTTGGTATGCCTATGCTGCGATACCTACCACTTGCTTATCATGCCTACCATATTGTTAAGCCAAGCCTCTAACACATCTTGTCCTAGCAAACCGTTGTTTGGCTATGTTACCGCTTTGCTCAGCCCCTTTTATAGCGTTGTTAGTTGCAGGTGAAGATTGGAGTTTGTTCCATGTTGGAACATGGATATTTTGTTGGGATATCACAATATCTCTTATTTAATTAATGCATCTATATACTTGGTAAAGGGTGGAAGGCTCGGCCTTATGCCTGGTGTTTTGTTCCACTCTTGCCGCCCTAGTTTCCGTCATATTGGTGTTATGTTCCCGGATTTTGCGTTCCTTACACGGTTGGGTTATAATGGGAACCCCTTGACAGTTCGCTTTGAATAAAACTCCTCCAGCAAGGCCCAACCTTGGTTTTACCATTTGCCTCACCACCACCTACTTTTCCCTTCGGAGTCTCTCTCTTGAGGGTCATCTTATTTTAACCCCCCCGGGCCAATGCTTCTCTAAGTATTGGTCCGAACTGAGCTGCCTGCGGGGCCACCTCGGGGAAACTTGAGGGTTGGCTTTACTCGTAGCTAGTCTCATCTGAGTGTGCCCTGAGAACGAGATATGTGCAACTCCTATCGGGATTTGTCGGCACATTCGGGCGGCTTTGCTGGACTTGTTTTACCATTGTCGAGGATGTCTTGTAACCGGGATATCGAGTCTGATCGGATTGTCTTGGGAGAACGAATATCCTTCGTTGACCGTGAGAGCTTGTGATGGGCTAAGTTGGGACACCCCTGCAGGGATTGAACTTTCTAAAGCCGTGCCCACGGTTATGGGCAGATGGGAATTTGTTCATGTCCGGTTGTAGAAAACCTGAAGTTGATCTTAATTAAAATGCACCAACCGCGTGTGTAACCGTGATGGTCTCTTCTCGGCGGAGTCCGGGAAGTGAACACGATGTTGGAGTAATGCTTGACGTATGTTGTCCTAGGATCACTTCTTAATCATAGTTGTTCTACCGTGCTTTGCCTTCTCTTCTTGCTCCCATTCACGTATGTTAGCCACCATATATGCTAGTCGCTTGCTGCAGCTCCACCTCATACCTTTTACCCTTCCTATAAGCTTAAATAGTCTTGCTCGCGAGGGTGTGAGATTGTTGAGTTCCCGTGACGCACAGATACTTCCAAAACCAGCTTGCAGGTGTCGTTGAACCGTGCAGGGGACGCAACCAAGCTCAAGGAGGAGCTCGATGAAGATCTTGTCCTTTGTGTTGTTTCATTCTAGTTGATCAGTAGTGGAACCCAGTCGGGTCGATCGAGGATCTATAGCTTTTGGGGCAGTCTTCTTTATTTTGGTTCCATAGTCGGACCTTAATTGTAACTGTTGATGTAATGCTTTATTCATGTATTGTGTGAAGTGGCGATTGTAAGCCAACTATGTGTCTCTTTCCCTTATTGTATTGCATGGGTTGTTGTGAAGATTACCTCACTTGCGGCATTGCTTTCAATGCAGTTATGCCTCTAAGTCATGCTTCGACACGTGGGAGATATAGCTGCATCGAGGGCGTTACAACGGGCTCCCGGCAAGGTTCATCTTTTTCATTTATACGCTAATACAAGTACAAGCATTGCATAACACAAAGATAGACTCGAGAGATTACATTATTTGAATTAAAATTTGGCGATTGCCTACAGATTTAAGATTGAAAAAAGATAAGTGCCCCATAATCCCCTCTTTTCATTTTCCCTCCTTCAGGCACCGCGACAGAAGGAGGAAAAGATGAGAACAGGAGCACCCAAGCAGAAGCCCACCCCGGACTCGTTAGGGCCCGTCGATCACGGCCTGACAAGACCGGGAGTGGCGAGGCTGCGAAGGAGGAGTCCGGGGACGGGGTGGCGCCTTCTGGTCGCCACCTTTAGAGCCAGCAAGAAGCCTTGGCTTAAGCACCACTTGAGTCATCCACCAAAACTCAGCTGGAAGACTGCTGGAGGCGAGGAAAAGGCACCAATAGAACATCCCTTCCCGATTACCACCCGAAGAGGCTGGTGATGTCGGTGCCGGGGAGGGAGGGGAAGAGCGGAAAGACGAGGCGGCAGGTTGATGGTCAGAGGCGAAGGCATCCACGCCATCGTACTCCAACCTGACCCCATGCCACCCGCCTTCTCCGTCTTCCCTCACTTTCTCATCATCATCACTGCTCTTGGGAAGCGCCATTTCCCCGGTCCGACGCCTCCAGCGGATAAACAGCAAGCAGCCGGAGCTGCCGGGGGGCCTGAGGCGTGCCGCACCCTGCCTTGTTGGGTAGGAAGACGCGCCTCTCATCAACAATGGCTCCAAGGCCTCCGGGAGGGGCGATGCTGCGATTACCAACAATCTCCAGTCCCACTGTCGGTGTCAAAATCGGCGGATCTCGGGTAGGGGGTCCTGAACTATGCGTCTGAGGTTGATGGTAACAGGAGACATGGAACACAATGTTTACCCAGGTTCGGGCCCTCTTGATGGAGGTAAAACCCTACGTCCTGCTAGATTAATATTGATGAGTATGGGGGTTACAAGAGTTGATCTACCACGAGATTGTAATGGCTAAAACCCTAGAAGTCTAGCCTATCTGATTATGATTGTCCCTATGAAATAAACCCTCCGGTTTATATAGACACCAGAGGGGACTAGGGTTGTACAAAGTCGGTTACATAGAAAGGAAATAGTACATCCGGCTGCCTAGCTTGCCATCCACGCAAAGGAGAGTCCTATCTGGACACGGGAGAAAGTCTTCTATCTTGTATCTTCATGGCCCAATAGTCCGGCCCATGTCCAACAGGCCGGACTCCTGAGGATCCCTTAGTCCAGGACTCCCTCAGTAGCCCCTAAACCTGGCTTTAATGACTAGGTGTCCGGCGCGCAGATTGTCTTCGGCATTGCAAGGCAGGTTCCTTCTCCGAATACTCCGACACAGTCTTCAAACAACGAACGTGTCCGGATCTGCATGACAGGTACCACACACCACTGCAGAGAGTATAATATTTCACGAGTCCCATCTGATGACAACTTTTTGTAACGTGACATCACGTCCCTGCCTGGTTATTATTTCAAACCGTTTCTGTGATAGCCTGGCTTATTAGGGATGATAGACTACTCATATCAATAAGGAATTCCTTCTTTTCCGGGAGCCCATTCGGACAGAACTCCAAAGTTAAGCGTGCTCAGCTTGGAGTAGTTTCAGGATGGGTGACCGACCGAGAAGTTGCTCCCGGGTGCGCACGAGTGAGGACAAAGTGCGTAGAAAAGACTAGTGTTGATCTGTGGGGCTAGTCTAGATCCCGCCAGGAGTAACGACCACCAGCGTGTGTGTCCGGGGCGTTACAAGTTGGTATCAGAGCCGACCCTCACGGTTACACGGATGTTTGCGGACAGGTGCATGGTCATGTTGTGCATGACGTTTGTGACCCGTCGTGGCAAATGGCATGACATATGTATCGGACTAGATGCACAGATGTATGTGCCAGGAGGGAACGTTCCTGTGGCCGGACGAGGACGTCGGTTCCTTTGAGTGGGGGTGTATGTGATAGCCTAGCTTATTAGGGATGACAGACTACTCATATCAATAAGGAATTCCTTCTTTTTCGGGAGCCCATTCGGACAGAACTCCAAAGTTAAGCGTGCTCAGCTTGGAGTAGTTTCAGGATGGGTGACCGACCGAGAAGTTGCTCCCGGATGCGCACGAGTGAGGACAAAGTGCGCAGAAAATACTAGTATTGATCTGTGGGGCCAGTCTAGATCCTGCCAGGAGTAACGACTACCGGTGGGTGTGTCTGGGGCGTTACAGTTTCTTGGCCTGTCGCTCCATATTTCGTGATGTGGCTTTATTGGCACGTCTCGTCAAAGCAGAGATCATGTCCCCTTATTGCGGGATTCTCATCAATACGAGTATGGGTAATCCAACCGCGCCGCCCGCACGACCCCTGGGGAATAGGCGAGTTTCATGGCGAGTGGGGAGGCGTTTGATATTCACTGCCTTTATAAGGAGATAAGGATTCATCTCTTCCACCCACGCTTTCTCTCTTTCCGCCTACCCACTCTCGAGCTCCAGCACCCAAGTTCTCATCTTTCCTGCCCCAAGAAAGTACTCCAACCATGTCCGGAGCACAGGGCAAGTGGATGGCCTCCACCGTCAAGGAGAAGGACATCACCCAACTTCGGGAGGCCGGATATTTGGCCAGGGCGATCGCCCATCGGCTTCCTGCTAAGGGACAGATCGTTCCCACTCCGGAGCCCCATGAGAGGGTCGTGGTCATCTCCCACTTCATCCGCGGGCTGGGATTTCCTCCACCCATTCGTTCGCGGACTCATGTTCTACTATGGGCTGGATTTCCATGATCTAGCCCCCAATTCCTTCCTCACCATCTCGGCGTTTATCGTCGTGTGTGAGGCCTTCCTCCACATCCCCCACTTCGGACTGTGGCTGAAGACCTTCAATTTGAAGCCAAAGGTGGTGGGCGGCGAACACGTAGAATGCGGAGGCGCCATGGTGAGAAAAATGTCCAACGTCCCGTGGCCCAAAGGCACCTTCGTGGAAATCATCAAGGGGTGGCAGAAGCGGTGGTTCTACGTCACTGAGCCCCGCGACGCTGCCTGGGCCGCGGCTCCTGAATTCAAGTCCGGGGCCCCAATGTGGCTTACCTCCTGGCAGGAGAAGGGCCTAGATTGGTCTTCCTCGGACGAGTTGACTGCGCTTCAGACACGCATCAAGAGCATGATGGACAAGAATGTCAAGCTCGACGATGTGATTCAGGTGATGCTAATTCGCCGGATCCTTTTGCCAGAACCGGGCTTGCCATCTATGGGAGTTCAATCCGGCCAAGCACAAGACCCTGCGACAATTCTTCGGAACTATGCACAAAAACATCTGGAAGGTGCTCTTCAAGGCCAACAAGATGTGGCCGGTGACAATCGAGGACTATGGACACGATCTGGCCCATCTCGCCAGTTCAGTAAGTTTTCCATGCTTCAAGGCGTGTCCCTCTCTGGTTTGCTCAAGGAGGATGTCCCAACTTCCCTATTTCGCCTTTTCAGGGTTGGACAAAGAAGGTGGAGTGGATTCAATGTTCGTCTCTGCTGCCCGAGAACCAGAGGAGCGCGGACATGATGGACTTGAAGAAGGCGAAGACTAGGATCATTGAACTGGAGGAAGAACTCAAGTTTACACGCGATGGATATGAGGAGGAAATCAAGACACTACTGAAGAAGAATGACGACCTAGTCAAGAAGATCGGAGTAATCATGGGAGGACCAGCACCGGGAGACGAAGATGAAGATCCCACTTTCCCGGACAACTACATCATCATCGACGACACCGATTCCGATCCTAGTGATGATGACTATGAAGACGAAGCTGGAGCAGACATCATGGAGTCTTCCACCGATCAAAATTTCTAGATGACTACCATATATCACTAGTATTCCGCCATGTATTTAGTAGTAGTTGAGCACTTGTGCGATAGTTCTAGATCGTTTGTATGCCCTTGCTTGATTGATTGAGTGAAATGATTGTGTTTGTCTCATGTGCATATGGGTAGTGTTTTCTCATTAGACCTCTTTTCTATTCTAAATCTCTTCCATCTAAACCCCTCAGATGCCTCTGATACGTGACACTGGTTTTGCCTTCCCACCGGAGCTCGCCCAGTTGATCCAACAGCAGAATACGTTGATGCAATTGCTAGTTCAGAACCAGGGGAACAACAACAACAAAAACAACAACAACAACAACCCGCCGCCCGTGGACAACCTAGCCCGTTTTCTAAGGTTACAGCCGTCAGTGTTTTCCAGTAGCACCGAGCCTATAGTTGCTGATGATTGGCTACGCCGTATTGGAAGGGAGTTGACCACCGTAGGTTGCACAGATGCTGAGAGGGTGCACCTTGCCGCACATCAATTGGATGGACCAGCAGCCTCATGGTGGGAGAATTACACAGCCACTTTTCCTATATCCAATATCACTTGGGACCAGTTTCAGCAAGCTTTCCGCACCGCCCATGTCTCAACTAGAGCTATGCAGATGAAGAGGCGGGAGTTTCGCAACCTACGGCAGTGGAACCGTACTGTGGCTCAGTACGTGGATGAGTTTAGCAAGTTATCTCGCTACGCCCCTGATGATGTGGCCACAGATGCAGCAAAACAGGAGAAATTTATGGAAGGGCTGAATGATGAGATGAGTATGCAGTTGATGGTAGCAACTTTCAACAACTATCATGAGTTGGTAGATAAGGCTCTTATGATTGAAGGGAAGCAACAGCAAATTGAGAGCCGCAAGAGGAAGTATGGATAAGGGAAGTATAACTCAGGAGCTCAGCAGAAACCTCGCCTAACCCCGAACTCAGGAGGACTTGTTCATAACCATGGAGGTCACAACCACACTGGAGGAGGATCGCATAACCACAATGGTTCTAAGAATGGGAATGGGAACGGAACCAACAATAATCATAACCGCCCCAACCCAGCCACACCCGCCAAAAGGGACTTAAGTCATGTTACGTGTTTCAAGTGCGGGAAGACTGGACACTACGCCACGGAGTGCCCTGAAGGAAAGAATGGAAATGGAAATGGGAGCGCTGGGAAGAAGCCAAATCCATTCAACAAAGGACAAGTGAACCATGTTAACGTGGAGGAGGTTGAAGAGCAGCCGGATGTGGTAATAGGTAAGTTTTTGGTTAAGTCATTTACCGCTCTTGTTCTTTTCGATACTGGTGCATCGCATTCATACATATCAAGGGGATTCATGGATAAGTTTAAACTACCAACCCAAACCCTTAGGACCCCTCTTTTAGTAAGTTCACCTAGAGCAGAGTATATGGCCAGCCGATGGTGTGACCAGATACCCTTAACCATTGGCACACATGTGTTTCTGTCTGACCTAATTATCTTGGAGTCGTAAGGATTGGATGTGATATTGGGTATGGACTGGATGTCAAAGTATGGAGGAAGCATTGACTGTGCGAGTAAGTCGATTTATCTCACCACCCCGGAGGGAAAAAGGATTAAGTATGTGTCTAGGCATGTGCCTAAAAGGAGCCAAGTGAATGCCCTTACGGGAGTTGTTCAGGAGGAAGTGACGGTAGTAAAGGATTACCCGGATGTTTTCCCAGAGGAGTTACCAGGCATGCCACCGGACAGAGATATTGAGTTTCTGATAGAGCTGTTACCAGGAATAGGACCAATATCCAAAAGACCCTATCGGATGTCCGCGAATGATCTGGAAAAAATTAAGAAAGGATACATTCGAAGAAGTTCATCACCTCGGGGAGCCCCAGTACTTCTGGTTGAGAAGAAAGATAAATCCCTAAGGATGGTTGTTGATTATCGAGCATTAAATGAAGTGACGATTAAGAACAAGTACCCACTGCCGATGATCAACGACCTGTTTGATCAGTTGCAAGGAGCTAAAGTGTTTTCGAAGATCGATTTGCGATCGGGGTATCATCCGTTGAAGATACGAGAGAAGGACATACCGAAGACAACATTCACAACACGATATGGATTATATGAGTACACGGTCATGTCATTTGGACTGACTAACGCCCCTGCCTATTTCATGAGCATGATGAACAAGGTGTTCATGGAGTATTTGGACAAGTTTGTTGTGGTGTTTATTGACGATATTATGGTATACTCGAAGAACGAGGAGGAGCACAAGGAGCATTTGCGCTTAGTTCTCGAGAAACTCAGGGAACACCAGTTGTATGCTAAGTTTAGCAAATGCGAATTTTGACTGAAGGAAGTCGGGTTCCTTGGACATGTTATATCGGAAGAAGGTATAGCAGTAGACCCCAGCAAAATTCAGTCAGTCACTGAATGGTTGGCACCCGTTTTAGTTAGCGAGATCCGCACTTTTCTTGGACTCGCAGGATACTACCGGAGATTCATCGACAATTTTTCCAAGATTGCAAAGCCAATGATTGATCTATTGAAGAAGGATACTAAGTTTAAATGGACAGAAGACTGTGAGGCATGTTTCCAGGTATTGAAGAAACGTTTGACTATAGCCCTAGTGCTAGTACTGCCAGATATACATAAGGAGTTCCAAGTGTACTGCGATGCCTCATGCTTAGGACTTGGATGTGTGCATATGTAGGACGGGAGAGTTGTTTCGTATGCCTCACGACAACTAAAACCTCATGAGTTGAACTATGCCACGCATGATTTGGAGTTAGCAGCCGTAGTGCATGCATTGAAGACATGGAGACATTACCTTATTGGAAACCGTTGTGATGTGTACACGGACCATAAGAGTTTGAAGTACATTTTCACCCAGAAGGAACTGAACCTTTGATAGAGGAGATGGTTGGAGATTATAAAGGATTATGACATGAAACTACACTATCAGCCAGGAAAGGCCAATGTTGTAGCAGACTCTTTGAGCCGGAAGAGTTATGCTAATATCCTTGAAACTAAGGGACTGCCGAAGGAATTAGCAGAGGACATCATGGAACTTCGATTGGAGATTGTTCCTAGAGGATTTATTGCAAAAATGGAGGTCCAGTCGACATTGCTGGACAAGATTCGGGAAGCCTAGAAAGAGGACAAGGACATTGCTGAGATAAAGGAGAAGATGAGCAAAGGAAAGGCCAAAGGTTTTCGTGAAGATGAGCACAATACCCTATGGTTTGAGGACCGAGTTTATGTGCCCAATAACCAGGAGATTAGGAAGTTAATACTTCAAGAGGCCCATGACTCACCATACTCGATACACCCCGGAAACACCAAGATGTATTTGGATTTGAAGGAACGTTGTTGGTGGACCGGTATGAAGAAGGATATTGTCGAGTATGTCGCCGTATGTGATGTATGCAAGAAAGTTAAGGCAGAACATCAGAAGCCAGCAGGACTGTTATACCCTATGCCGGTACCCGAATGGAAGTGGGATAAACTTGTCATGGAGTTTATAACCGGATTGCCCAGGACCAAAGCAGGATACGATTCCATATGGGTAGTAGTTGATCGCTTAACCAAAGTAGCTCACTTCATCCCAGTGAAAACCACCTATACAAGTGCAAAGTTGGCCAAGATATATATGTCCAGGATCGTATGTCTGCATGGAGTTCCGAGGACCATTATATCAGATAGAGGGACACAGTTTACTTCAAAGTTCTGGCATCAGTTACATCAGACTTTGGGAACAAGGTTAGAGTTTAGTACAACTTTCCACCCGCAGACAGATGGATAGACCGAGAGAGTGAACCAAATTTTGGAGGACATGTTGAGAGCATGTGCGCTAGATTATGGATCCAGTTAGGATGACAATTTGCCATACGCAGAGTTTTCCTACAACAATAGCTATCAAGCCAGTTTGAAGATGGCACCATTTGAAGCCCTGTATGGAAGAAGATGCAGAACATCGTTAATGTGGGACGAGGTAGGAGACCGACAGTTGTTTGGACCAGACTTAATCAAGGAGTCTGAGGAGGAGATAAAATTGATCCGAGACCGACTGAAGATTGCTCAGTCCAGGCAGAAGAGTTATGCAGACTCAAAACGCAAGGAGGTAATCTACGAAATTGGAGATAGAGCATATCTGCGAGTATCGCCCTTGCGAGGAGTGAAACTTTTTGGAGTTAAAGGAAAGTTAGCCCCGAGATTTGTAGGACCGTATCGCATTTTGGAACGGACGGGAGAAGTTGCCTACAAGTTGGAGTTACCTGAGGGATTGTCAGGAGTCCACGATGTGTTCCACGTTTCACCGCTGAACAAGTGTCATGCCGAGATGGCAGATATACCGCTAAGAGATACAGTACCCCTGGAGGTGATTCAGTTGGACAGTGATTTGACTTATGAGGAGAAACCAGTTAAAATTCTTGAGTTTGCCAGTAGAGTCACCCGCAGTAAGGTTACCAAGTTTTGTAAAGTTCAGTGGAGCCACCATACCGAGGATGAAGCCACATGGGAACGAGAGGATGATCTTCGCAAAGACCACCCACACCTATTTTCTAGCCAACCCGAATCTCGAGGGAGAGATTCATCTTAAGGGGGGTAGGTTTGTAACATCCCAAATTTTCAATTTGGAATGTTATACATAGTCATCCATGCATAACATATTTTATTCGCATTTCGTCTCGCGATCCTCAAAATCCTAAGCAACTCAAGGACCTTCGGAGAGAGTTGGGGATTTCCCGGTTTTCAAATTTGATCTTTATCAAATTTTGAAACGAGGATTTTGGTTTTAATTATTTTTCTCTCCGAAAATATTTCATATTAAAATACAAGAGAGGAGATAAGATGAATTCTCCAAAATAAATGAAATGTTGGAGGAAAAATATTAAAATCAAATATTTGTTCCATTTGGATTTTATAGCAATTTGTTGCATTAGAAAAAAAATTGCATGTTTTCAAAATTGCATTTTAGGGCCAAGAAAATGTTCATCTCGTTCTAAATATTTTATTTAGACGGTGATTTTTTTTGGCATTTTTAGATTTTTATTTATTTTTCTAGGATTTTATTTCCGTCGGCAAATTATTAAAAAAAGTTCCCGCACCCGACTGGGCCTAAGGCCCAGCCGAGCCACGCCGGTCGGCCCGCGCCACTGCCTCCCTCGCCCGTGCCGCCGTGCCCGGCACGGACGCCAAGGAGAGTCTGGCTCGGACTCCTCCCCGGGCGCCCCCTCGCCCAAGCAAGCCGCCGCCCCCACCCCCTTTATAAACTGCCACCCTGTCGCCCAAACCACCACCCCACCGCGCCTGCCCGCCGCCCCAAGCCGCAGCCGCCGCTTGCCGCCGCCGCCGCCTGCCTCGCCGCAGCCACAACCGAGCCCCACCGCCGCTGAGCCGCCGCCACCCCAACGCCCGCACCCCGCCCCGCCGGAGCCCCTCGCCGGAGGTAGTCGCCGGATCCGCCGGCAGTTTTTCTTTCTAAAACCGTTTGGGTTTTTTAAAAAACCCTAGATTCGTTTTTTTCGGATCGCCGGTTTTTTCTTGGTTCTTCTAGTTAGCGGACGTTTGTCCGAACGTTCGTTTTAACGAATGGTTCTTCGCCCGTTAGATACAACTAACGAACGCTTGTTCGTTAGTCTGTTCGTCAGTTTTCTTTTATCGGATTTAATCCGCGATTTTCTCTGATCGCGATTTCTGATCCGATCTTAGTTTTCGTTTATCTTTTCGCTCGTTAGTCGGAATCGGGCGATTCAAGCGCCTGGAGTTTCGTCTCGAAACCCTCTTTCCGTTTAACGAAGTCAAACAAGTTTTCTCTACTATAAATTTGACCTAGTTTCAGATTAGTAAATGAAGCTTCTCTCTTTCGCCGTTTGAGTTTCGTTGCTCCGTTTGATTTGATTCTTTTTGCAAACCAGAGTTCTTAATTTGAACTTTCTGGTCAACCTATTTTATTTGAGTTTTTCTTGTGCATCATTGCTTGTTACTTATGTATGCTATTGTTTGCTTGCGATAGGACACCCGGAGTGCGAAGCGTGCTACTACGAGTCCCTAGGTTTCGCAGATCGTCAGCAAGGCAAGTAACACTTTGATCATATCCCTTTATCACCCAGTTTTTATGCATTAGTTCCAATCCTCAAACATTGCATGATTAGGACGTCATTAACTTGTGGGTTGGGAAGTACTTGATGAGGTAGAACCTATTGCCCTGTTACATTCAAACCCCTGGGAGTTACTCTACGTGTTGCTTATATTACTATGATATGCTATGCTCGCAGACGTGGTTTGGGTTTGAGTGAAATCCATGACAGATGTGAGATTGTTAAATTAATGGTTCAACTTAAGGTGGCAACTTAATCAAACAACTGGGTGGATTGAAGCACCTGTAGTACCCAGTGTTGCCTGTATTTTTGGAAATCCCGGAGAACCCGTGTGATCTTCCTATGGACCGCCACCCAGGCTCAAAGGGAACTGAGATGATTCATGCTAGAAACTTCCGTGTGCAGCCACAAGCTATTATGGGCTCTAGCATAGTTGAGTAAGTTACGTGAAGCTCTTGAAGAGGCAGATCAGCAGGTAGTGGGATGTAGGATTGGTATGGTCTGTCCGGAGTAGAGAGTTAATGTTTCTGAAAGACTGTGTCTCGGTCATCCATTTCTCAAACACCCTATAGTGCGAGAAATCCAACGGAGGAGATCGAGTCTTGTGGGGAAAAGTGCGCAAACCCCTGCAGAGTGTACAATCTAATCATGGATAGCCGTGTCCCCGGTTATGGACAATTCTTGAGTATCTAGTACTTGGGTTATCACATGTATCTCATCATGTTTAATTAATGTTGTTGGGTTGTTAATCACTTTAATTGGGATTGAGTTGGAGGAACCTTCTCAATGATGTTTCAACTACCGTGATAGTAAAATTAAAATCTATTCCTTTGTTGTAGCAAAAAATTGGCTTTTCGCAAAACTGTAACCATAGAGCTTTTCACCAGCCAAATATGCATGTAGTGATAGCATTATTTTTGTTCTTGCTCTACTGTGTTACTTTGCAAGCATATTCCATGTGTTGACCCGTTTCGGGCTGCAACGTATTATGTTGCAGACTTTTCAGACAAGGAGTAAGGTTCGTTAGGTCGTTGCCGTGCAGCTCAGTTATGCTGTTGGAGTTGATGGACTCACTTTATCTTCCAAGCCTTCCGATGTTATCGTATTAGATGGCCTTAAGCCATATTATTGTAATAAGTTCTCTCTTGAGACTTTCGATGTAATAAGTGTGTGATTGCTACTCTGTTATAAATCCTTCGAGTATTATGTGTGTCAGCATTACCGATCCAGGGATGACACGGAAGCACAGAGACTTGACCATCTGAGGTCGGGTCGCTACACTTGGTGGATGCAATCTAGAGCTCCGGCAGAGCTGTTCTGCCAGGGAAACTTCCCTCCCGGAAGGGGAAATCATCGCCATCGTCATCACCAACGCTCCTCTCATCGGGAGAGGGCAATCTCCATCAACATCTTCATCAGCGCCATCTCATCTCAAAACCATAGTTCATCTCTTGTATCCAATTCTTGTCTCCAAGTCCGGGATTGGTGCTAGTAGGTTGCTAGTAGTGTTAATTACTCCTTGTAGTTGATGCTAGTTGGTTTAATTGGTGGAAGATCATATGTTCAGATCCTTTATGCATATTAATACCCCTCTGATTATGAACCCGAATATGCTTTGTGAGTAGTTACGTTTGTTCCTGAGGACAAGGGAGAAGTCTTGCTATTAGTAGTGATGTGAATTTGGTATTCGTTCGATATTTTGATGAGATGTATGTTGTCTAGCCTCTAGTGATGTTATGTGAACGTCAACTACATAACACTTCACCATTATTTGGGCCTAGAGGAAGGCATTGGGAAGTAATAAGTAGATGATGGGTTGCTAGAGTGACAGAAGCTGAAACCCTAGTTTATGCGTTGCTTCGTAAGGGGCTGATTTGGATCCATATGTTTCATGCTATGGTTAGGTTTACCTTAATACTTTTGTTGTAGTTGTGGATGCTTGCAATAGAGGTTAATCATAAGTGGGATGCTTGTTCAAGTAAGAACAACACCCAAGCACCGGTCCACCCACATGTCAAATTATCAAAGGACCAAACGCGAATCAAATGAACGTGATGAAAACTAGCTTGACGATATTCCCATGTGTCCTCAGGAGCGCTTTTCCTTATATAAGAGTTTGTCCAGGCTTGTCCTTTGCTACAAAAAGGATTGGGCCACCTTGCTGCACTTTATTTACTTTTTTTACTTGTTGCTCGTTACAAATTATCTCACCACAAAACTATTTGTTACCACTTATTCCAGTACTTGCAGAGAATACCGTTTGGTACATCAACCATGTACACATCGTATGAGGAGGTGGCCGTCCATCGTCCGGTGAACGGTGGGTTTTCGTCCTGCTCCTCTCTAGCATCGTTGTCCATACCGTTGATGTCTTCAGAGCCATAATCGAGCATGTCGGCTAAGTCTTCGACAGTGGCTATTAAGTGGGTTGGGGTGGGAAGCGGAAATCTCCGTCGTCAGCCCCCAGTTCAAACTGGATATAATTCGGCTGAGAGTCCCCCACTAAGGAGAGTGTTTTTAATGAGTTTAGCACGTCGCCTAAAGGTGAGTGTCAAAAGATGTCCGTGGAGCTGAATTCGATGATTGATGCCTCATCAAGATCGTTGTGCACGGACGCACATGGTTCAGAACTTGTAGCCGGAAACGGGTCCGGGGTTCCGATGACACGGATCCCACTCATGGTTGATTCGGTGTGCGGCTCTGATGCCGCTAAGTCTGCGATTTCCATGGTGGGGTTGAGGCTCCAGTCCTCATATGGCGCAATCTGCTCCAGATACAGGGCCAGAGCAGTTACAGGCGTATTCCCTGGGCATGGTCCGATGACAAATTTAAGTCATGTTCATCGTGGTGGCAGGGAGCGGCTGCCATGTTCTCGAATCCGTCGAAGATCAAGTCTCCGTGGATATCCGCGATGTAGTTCCAGATTCCAAATTTGACCTGACAGCCAGGGGCGTAGCTATCGATCTGCTCTAGATGGCCACATGAGTTGGCCCGTAGTGCGAAGTCACCAAATACGAAGATCTGTCCAGGGAGGAAGGTTTCTCCCTGGACAATGTTGTTGTAGATGATTGACAGGGCCATCAAACCTCCTGATGATAACACAGCGGAACTCTCAATGAAAGCACCAATGTTGGCGTCAAAACCGGCGAATCTCGGGTAGGGGGTCCCGAACTATGCGTCTAAAGTTGATGGTAACAGGAGACAGGGAACACAATGTTTACCCAGGTTCGGGCCCTCTTGGTGGAGGTAAAACCCTACGTCCTTCTAGATTAATATTGATGACTATGGGGGTTACAAGAGTTGATCTACCACGAGATCGTAATGGCTAAAACCCTAGAAGTCTAGCCTGTCTGATTATGATTGTCCCTATGAAATAAACCCTCCGGTTTATATAGACACCAGAAGGGACTAGTGTTGTACAATGTCGGTTACATAGAAAGGAAATAGTACATCTGGTCGCCTAGCTTGCCATCCACGCAAAGGAGAGTCCTATCCGGGCACAGGAGAAAGTCTTCTATCTTGTATCTTCATGGCCCAATAGTCCGGCCCATGTCCAACAGGCCGGACGCCTGAGGACCCCTTAGTCTAGGACTGCCTCACCCGCCACCTAGCCGAGCTTCGAAGAGACCAAGAGATTCACCACACCAAGGACCAGGCTCACTCCCCGAGCGTCAGTGCCGGCGTGGGACAACGATTTCCCCAATCGGGAGCCCGGGGGCTGGCCCCAAGCTCTCCTCTTCAACATCACCAGTAGAAGCAGAGGACCAGAGAAGAGGAGGAAGAATGCAAGGGTGAATGACTTCGCCCTCCTCTGCCCCTCCTTTTATAGGCCGGGCGGGGAAGAGCGGCTGTTCCATCAACGGGTGACCACCACCCCCCACCAATTCAAGGTGGACGGACCCACCTCAAGATTCTCTCCCGTGCCACGTGCCTCCGTTACCTACCCCACGTGATGCATGCAGCATACGTGGCTAAGGATAAGGGCGCACCACGGGAAGAGTATTTTAGCGGTTTCTTCTCTGTGCGTTAAAGTCATTCACGGGCCATCACTGCCATGGCCCCACCACTATTGGCTTTACACCACGCACGGGGAAATCGGAAACCACCCTGAAATCAAGACTGATGAAGCAGCAACGGAAACTTCAAGGGTCTAACCCCTTCAGTGATTCTGCCTGTGCACTTATTAGGCCCTACCCCGATGACGCTCAGCAGCACGTTCAGGGCAAGCCCGGGGGCTTCTATCGGTGCAACAAACCCTGGTTCTATTGCCCAACTGTGCAGTAGAACAAGATCAAGATTTAAGCACCAGGACAAGCCAGAGGTTGAAGGATCAAGAGATTTGAAGAACCAACATACAGCTCGGAGAGACCAAGACCAAGCCAGAGAAGCAAGGCATTGGCAAGGGAAAGGCCTCCCTTGCCAGGTAGGTGAGCCCGGCAAGGGGCGAGGCCACCACCAGAAGCAACCAATCAAGGCTCCCCGGCAGAGCCTGCCGGGGATCGCGGGGGCAGAACCACCCCACCAACCACTCAACCACGACTCACATCGTCAATCAGTGCGGTGTCAATCCGCAAGATGACTATGTGGCAGCCATTCGCCACATGGTAGCCATCTCCGACAGAAGAAACTCACAGACGACACCCATCTCGCGACGTGTCAAGAGAACAAGTGCAAAGCTGGCAAGATAGCCCGACAGGTCTTGCCGAGCGACCAGTGATATGACACTAAGCGGCGCATTTAATGCACCCTGTGAGCCCGTAGAGTTAGGTATGATAGCACTGTTTGCTATCATATCAGTGGATAATGACCACTTTGTCACTGTGGTAACCCCTTAATCTATAAATGGAGGTCAATCGCACTCGTGGGGGGTAGAGGGTTGAAAAGTAGAGGGCCACCCGGTCCCATAGGTGGCCGCGGATATCCCACGACAACATGGTCGGACCCCTTAAAGGGGGGAAGCCATAAGAAGAAATATTTGCTGGTTATGGTGGATAAATTCACTAAGTGGATAGAGGCCAAACCAGTAAAAACGGCCGAAGCTGGGCTAGTGATCGACTTTATATCCACTGTTGTACACCGTTATGGCATCCCGCACAGCATCATTACTGACAATGGCTCTAACTTCACAGTCGATGAGGTGAAAGATTGGTGTGCAAATGTGGGCACTAAGCTTGATTACACCTCCGTATATCACCCTCAAACAAATGGTTAGGTCGAATGGGCTAATGGTCTGATAATGAGCGGCATCAAACCTAGACTAGTGCGATCCCTACGGGAGTCAAAGAAACACTGGGTCGAGACACTCAATTCGTACTCTAGGGACTGTGGACCACGCCCAATGGCACGATCGAATACACACCCTTCTTCATGGTGTACGGCGCTGAGGCTGTCTTGCCCTGCGACATTATTCATTACACACCTCGAGTGCGCATGTATCAAGAGAGAGAAGCCAGGATCGATCGGCAAGACGACTTAGATGGCCTGGAGGAGGAGCGCGATGTCGCAAAAGCCCGTTCCGCATTGTATCAACAACATGCTCAGAGATAGCAGAGCAGAGAAGTGTGGGCAAAGGCTTATAATGTCGGTGAGCTCGTTTTACGCCTCCCAGAGAAGAAAGCTCAAACCAAAATTGGAAGGTCCCTTCATTATATATGAAGTTCTCACTAGAGGAGCCTACCGCCTTCGTAATGCATCAGATAATCGCTTAGAGCCGAATCCATGGAATGCTCCTCGGCTCCAAAGATTATATGCATAAGTTCGGCCATACTTATTTTTCATTCCTTTTTCTCCTCTTATATTGCTTTTAGTTTTCTCATTTTTATACGACTTCAGGATGTGTTCGGATAAGCCGAACACTTGAGGGGTACACATCCTTAAATGTATACACCCCACCATGACTGGGGCCTTTCTTAATTGAAGCTTATTACTATTATGAGCCTGGAGCTCACACTATACGTGTCGTTTGCTCATATACATCTTTTTTGCCATTATATGCACCTCTATGACTTAAGTTTTTGCCAAGCTACATTCATGATTGTTCGGCTAGGGCGTAAATGGAGCACCTCTGTGATTTTTACAATCGGGTTATCCGTAGATGTACCTGAGATGGGTGAAGCCAAAAGCTAGGTTCCTAAGAGAATAATTGGTCGGCAATCAAACGATAGACTGCTGCATTATTGTAACCACTCTAAACACTGTGGGATGCTTTTTCCGTATAACAGATCAAACGCCCCAAAACACATAATTACAACATGCCAACCCAAGGAAAGGAACCCTTAACGGAACTATTCTCCTTGGAAGATGTTTCTTACATATGTAATAAGATACATCCTGAACTGAATTTTTTGTCTATTCGAGCACAATGACTGGGTTGCCTGGAATTTCTTTCCTGTCTGGTCCCTGTGGTCCCACTCAGGCCATATGATTTGGATCCAGTTTGGTGAAGCGCGTCTCCACCATGGCCCAGGCTTCTCGTGCGCCTTCACGACAAGCAGATGTCTTCCATAGCTCAAACTGACGCCGGGCACCTTTGAATAGGTTTGCCAAGCCCTCCATACTTTCCGGAGGGGTATCAGATGGCCATAAAGCCTTCACCATACTCCTCATGGCTTTCCGGGCCTGAGCATGTACCACAAACAGTTCCTTCAGCACGTCGCCTTGAAATCTGGATACTTCTTCTTCCAGTCAATCAGTTAACAGGCCTGCGGCAACAGAGTCATGACATTCCGAACTATGGACTAAACATGAGCACCTAGGTCGTTTTAAATAAAAAAGGAAGACATACCAAACATGCCACCCTTCAGCTTCTCATTTTCTTTCTGTGTGGCCGATAACTGAGCCCTTAAGCTCTCTACCTCTTCGGATTGTTTGTTTTTCCTCCTCATTTTTGTTCTTCCCGGATGTGCCCGTTGTGGCCTTTTTCATTTCCGCCAGTTTGGCGGTGATAGCATTCAGCTGTGTTTGGTTTGTTTTCAGCTCCTGGGCTAGCACGGTGTTCTTCTCTTTAAGAACCTGCAGATAGTATTGATCCTTAAATCGGTTTGCCTTATGATACGTCTCCAATGTATCTATAATTTTTGATTGTTCCATGCTATTATATTATCAACCTTGGATGTTCTATATGCATTTATATGCTATTTTATATGATTTTTGGGACTAACCTATTTAACCTAGAGCCCTGTGCCAGTTTTTGTTTTTTCCTTGTTTTAGAGTATCGCAGAAAAGGAAAATCAAACGGAGTCCAATTGACCTGAAACTTCACGGAACTTATTTTTGGAAGGAAAGCATCCTGGGAGACTTGGAGTCCACGTAAGGGAAGCAACAAGGAAGCCACGAGGCAGGGGGCGCCCACCAATCTGGCCGCGCCCTCCACCCTCACGGGCCCCTCGTGGCTCCCCTGACATACTTCTTCCTCCTATATATCTTCATATACCCTAAAACGATCGAGGAGCACAATAGATCAGGAGTTCTACCGCCAGAAGCCTCCGTAGCTACCGAAAGCCAATCTAGACCCGTTTCGACACCCTGCCGAAGGGGGCAATCCCTCTCTGGTGGCCATCTTCATCATCCCGGTGCTCTCCATGACGAGGAGGGAGTAGTTCTCCCTCGAGGCTGAGGGTATGTACTAGTAGCTATGTGTTTGATCTCTCTCTCTCTCTCTCCTGTTCTTGAGGTGATACGATCTCGATGTATCGCGAGCTTTGCTATTATATTTGGATCCTATGATGTTTATTCCCCCCTCTACTCTCTTGTAATGGATTGAGTTTCCCCTTTGAAGTTATCCTATTGGATTGAGTCTTTAAAGATTTGGGAACACTTGATGTATGTCTTGTCGTGCGTATCTGTGGTGACAATGGGATATCACGTGATTCACTTGATGTATGTTTTGGTGATCAACTTGCGGGTTCCGCCCATGAACCTATGCATAGGGGTTGGCACACGTTTTCGTCGTGATTCTCCGGTACAAACTTTGGGGCACTCTTTGAGGTTCTAAGTGTTGGTTGAATAGGGGTTGCCACACGTTTTCGTCGTGAATCTGTGATGCATATCGTATAATCATACCCACGGATACATGAGGTGACATTGGAGTAACTAGGTGACATTAGGGTTTTGGTTGGTTTGTGTCTTAAGGTGTTATTCTAGTATGAACTCTAGGGCTATTCGTGACACTTATAGGAATAGCCCAACGGATTGATTGGAAAGAATAACTTTGAGGTGGTTTCGTACCCTACCATAATCTCTTCGTTCATTCTCCGCTCTTAGTGACTTTGGAGTGACTCTTTGTTGCATGTTGAGGGATAGTTATATGATCCAAGTATGTTATTATTGTTGAGAGGACTTGCACTAGTGAAAGTATGAACCCTAGGCCTTGTTTCCTATCATTGGAACACCGTTTATACTCACTTTTATCATTAGTTACCTTGCTGTTTTTATATTTTTAGATTACAAATACCTTTATCTACCATCTATATACCACTTGTATCACCATCTCTTCGCCGAACTAGCGCACCTATACAATTTACCATTGTATTGGGTGTGTGGGGGACACAAGAGACTCTTTGTTATTTGGTTGCGGGGTTGCTTGAGAGATACCATCTTCATCCTACGCCTCCTACAGATTGATAAACCTTAGGTCATCCACTTGAGGGAAATTTGCTACTGTCCTACAAACCTCTGCACTTGGAGGCCCAACAATGTCTACAAGAAGAAGGTTGTGTAGTAGACATCAAGCTCTTTTCTGGCGCCATTGCCGGGGAGGTGAGTGCTTGAAGGTATATCTTTAGATTTTGTAATCGAGTCTTTTAGTTTCTTGTTTATCACTAGTTTATTCTATAAAAGAAAACTATAAAAAATGGAATTGAGTCTACCTCATACGCTTTATATTTTTAATATCTATCATGAGAATAAGGATTCCGACAATTGTGCTCAAGTGCTAGAGGAAGAATGCATTAGAATGTTTGGCATTAAATCTTTGAATGATGAGCATGATTGCAATGTTGTTAGTATGAATTCCTTGAATATCTATGATGCTAATGATACGCAAAGCCACAAGCTTGGGGAAGCTATGTTTGATGAAGATGATATTGTTTGTCCCCCAAGTTTTGATGAGCAAACTTATTATGATGAAAGCATGCCTCCTATTTATGATGATTATATTGATGAAAGTGGTTTCGGAGAGGTCATGACTTTATTTAGTGACGAATCCATTATTTCGGAAGAGGTTCCAATTGATTATGAGAACAAAGTTGCTACCTATGACGATTATTGTGATGAAATGTATGCTTTAAAGAATAATGATGACCATGAAACTTGTCATCATGATTTTAGCTTTCAATTGGATTATGCCTCACATGATAGTTATTTTGTTGAGTTTGCTCCCACTACTATTCATGAGAAGAAGTTTGCTTATGTGGAGAGTAATAAAAATTCTATGCTTGTAGATCATGAAAAGAATGCTTTATGTGCTAGTTATATTGTTGAATACATTCATGATTCTACTGAAAATTATTATGAGGGAGGAATATATGCTTGTAGGAATTGCAATAATATCAAGTTTCCTCTCTATGTGTTGAAAATTTTGAAGTTATGCTTGTTTTGCCTTCCTATGCTAGTTGATTATTGTTCCCACAAGTTGTTTGCTCACAAAATCCCTATGCATAGAAAGTGGGTTAGACTTAAATGTGCTAGTCATACTCTTCATGATGCTCTCTTTATGTTACAATTCTTATCTTTTGTGTGAGCATCATTGAAATCATCATGCCTAGCTAGGGGCGTCAAACGATAGCGCTTGTTGGGAGGCAACCCAACTTTATTTTTGTTCCTTGCTTTTTGCTCCTGTTTAGTAATAAATAAATTATCTAGCCTCTGTTATTATTGAGTTTTTTATGTTCTAATTAGTGTTTGTGCCAAGTAGAACCGTTGGGAAGACTTGGGGGAAAGTCTTTGCGATCATGCTGTAAAAACAGAAACTTTAGCGCTCACGAGAATTGCTGCCTTTTTTTCAAGAGTGATATTTAGTTAATTCTTTTTGAAGATGATTAATAGATAAATTCCACACGTCCAGAAATTTATTTGAGAATTTTATGAGTTCCATAATATACGTTTGATCCAAATTACTACAGACTGTTCTGTTTTTGACAGAGTCTGTTTTTCGTGTGTTGTTTGCTTATTTTAATGAATCTATGGCTAGTAAAAGAGTTTATAAAGCATAGAGAAGTTGGAATACAGTAGGTTTAACACCAATATAAATAAAGAACGAGTTCATTACAGTAACTTGAAGTGGTCTTTTGTTTTCTTTCGCTAACGGAGCTTATGAGTTTTTTGTTAAGTTTTGTGTTGTGAAGTTTTCAAGTTTTGGGTAAGGATTCGATGGACTACGGAATAAGGAGTGGCAAGATCCTAAGCTTGGGGATGACCAAGGAAACCCAAGGTAATATTCAAGGAAAACCAAGAGCCTAACCTTGAGGATGCCCCGGAAGGCATCCCCTCTTTCGTCTTCATTCATCGGTAACTTTACTTGGAGCTATATTTTTATTCACCACATGATATGTGTTTTGCTTGGAGTGTCAATTTATTTTGTTAATATTTGCTTGCTGTTATTTATAACAATGTTTTTCATCTTTTATTTCAATAAAAGTGGCATTGATAGCCTTTACTATGCCTATTTTACAAGTCCTCATGTTGCTGTTTGAAAACAGAAAGTTTACCGCTGTTGCAATAATTCCCTAGAAAAGTAAGAATGTGATAAAATGTTGAAACCTTTTGCATATTAAGATATGATAAATTTATTAAATTGGGAATTTTCTTTCATAATTTTTGGAGCTAGGGAAGTATGGATGTTGCTGCATTCTTTACAGACAGTCCTGTTTAGGCAGATTGCTGTTATGTTTGCATTGTTTGCATATGTTTGCTTCTTTAATGATTCTATTTGAGGATAGGACTATTAAATATGCAGAGGACTTTAGTATTAAATGTATAATAATTTTAGTGATTTGATAAAGTAGAGTATGATAAGGTTTTTGCAATGGTGTATACTAACTTATCTCACGAGTCCTTGTTGAGTTTTGTGTGGATGAAGCTTTTGAGATTTAGGGAGACCGTGATATGAGAGGAATTAAGGAGACACAAAAGCTCAAGCTTGGGGATTCCCAAGACATCCCAAGATAATATTTCAAGAGGTCTCAAGCTTCTAAGCTTGGGGATGCCCCGGTTGGCATCCCACCTTTCTTCTGCAACAACTATCGGTTAGTATCGGTTGATCCTAAGTTTTTGCTTATTCACATGATGTTTGCTATTCTTAGATGTCAATTTATTTTGTTTTGCTTGCTGTTTGTATAAAGTATTAAGATCTGAAATCCTTAAATGTTAGAGAGTCTTCATATAGTTGCATGATTATTTGACTACTCATTGATCTTCACTTATATCTTTCGGAGTAGTTTGTCATTTGCTCTAGTGCTTCACTTATATCTTTTAGAGGACGGTGGTGGTTTTATTTTGAAGAAACAGATGAACTCTCATGCTTCACTTATATTATTTTGAGAGTCCTAAACATCATGGTAATTTGCTTTGGTTATGAATTTAGTCCTAATATGATGGCATCCAAGAGGGATATAATAAAAACTTTCATATAAAGTGCATTGAATACTATGAGAAGATTGATACTTGATAATTGTTTTGAGATATGGAGATGGTGATATTAGAGTCATGCTAGTTGAGTAGTTGTGAATTTCAGAAATACTTGTGTTCAAGTTTGTGATTCCCGTAGCATGCATGTATGGTGAACCGTTACGTGATGAAGTCGGAGCATGATTTATGTATTGATTGTCTTCCTTATGAGTGGCGGTCGGGGACGAGCGATGGTATTTTCCTACCAATCTATCACCCTAGGAGCATGCGCTTAGTACTTTGTTTCGATATCTAATAGATTTTTGCAATAAGTATGTGAGTTCTTTATGACTAATGTTGAGTCCATGGATTATACACACTCTCACCCTTCCACCATTGCTAGCCTCTCTAGTACCGCGCACCTTTCGCCGGTATCATAAACCCACCATACCTACCTATCATGGCATTTCCATAGCCATTCCGAGATATATTGCCATGCAACATTCCACCGTTCCGTTATTATGACACACTACATCCTTGTCATATTGCTTTGCATGATCATGTAGTTGACATCGTATTTTTGGCAAAGCCACCGTTCATAATTCTTCCATACATGTCACTCCTAAATCATTGCACATCCCGATACACCGCCGGGGGCATTCATATAGAGCCATATTTTGTTCTAAGTATCGAGTTGTAATTCTTGAGTTGTAAGAAAATAAAAGTGTGATGATCATCATTATTAGAGCATTGTATTTGGATCCTATGATGTTTCTTCCCCCCTCTACTCTCTTGTAATGGACTGAGTTTCCTCTTTGAAGTTATCTTATCGGATTGAGTCTTTAAAGATTTGAGAACACTTGATGTATGTCTTGACGTGCGTATCTGTGGTGACAATGGGATATCACGTGATTCACTTGATGTATGTTTTGGTGATCAACTTGCGGGTTCCGCCCATGAACCTATGCATAGGGGTTGGCACACGTTTTCGTCGTGACTCTCCGGTAGAAACTTTGGGGCAATCTTTGAGGTTCTATGTGTTGGTTGAATAGATGAATCTGAGAGTGTGTGATGCATATCGTATAATCATACCCACGGATACTTGAGGTGACATTGGAGTATCTAGGTGACTATAAGGTTTTGGTTGCTTTGTGTCTTAAGGTGTTATTCTAGTACGAACTCTAGGGCTGTTTGTGACACTTATAGGAATAGCCCAACGGATTGATTGGAAAGAATAACTTTGAGGTGGTTTCGTACCCTACCATGATATCTTCGTTCGTTCTCCACTATTAGTGACTTTGGAGTGACTCTTTGTTGCATGTTGAGGGATAGTTATATGATCCAAGTATGTTATTATTGTTGAGAGGACTTGCACTAGTGAAAGTATGAACCCTAGGCCTTGTTTCCTATCATTGCAATACCGTTTATACTCACTTTTATCATTAGTTACCTTGCTGTTTTTATATTTTTAGATTACAAATACCTTTATCTACCATCCATATACCACTTGTATCACCATCTCTTCGCCGAACTAGTGCACCTATACAATTTACCATTGTATTGGGTGTGGTGGGGACACAATTGACTCTTTTTTATTTGGTTGCAGGGTTGATTGAGAGAGACCATCTTCATCCTATGCCTCCTACGGATTGATAAACCTTAGGTCATCCATTTGAGGGAAATTTGCTACTGTCCTACAAACCTCTGCACTTGGAGGCCCAACAACGTCTACAAGATGAAGGTTGTGTAGTAGACATCACCTTACCGCTTCAAGTCTCAGGGCTACTAGCATATGACTATTCAAATTGCACAAACTTTTACCTGTATGTCCTTTCAGAACAACTGAGTGACTCTGG
This sequence comes from Triticum monococcum, assembly GCA_034509565.1. NCBI lineage: Eukaryota > Viridiplantae > Streptophyta > Magnoliopsida > Poales > Poaceae > Triticum > Triticum monococcum. Next base: position 253,364,383 of record CM067843.1, on the reverse strand, counting down.
CAAGTCCGTCTGAAGCAGCTCGGATGTATGCATCCATCAAACTGAGTGCGGTAAATTCTTGCTCAGAAAAGGCCAGAGCGCGCATGTCCTCTTTCAATTGATGGTGATTCATCACGCTCTCCACTTCAGAATTCATGACAGATACATCATCTGAATCCTCCTGAGGTGGCGGTACTGGCATTGCATCGGCTCCCATCCTAGCTGACGAGTCCGACACCGGATTGGCGGACATTCGGCTAACAGGGCATTTTCCCACCATCTGCCGCATGTTTCTCCTGACATCAAAGATAAAGGAGACTTTGAACAATCCGGACTTATACTCAGGCATGTATTAAAACGGATGTACCTCTTGGAAGGCGCCGACCCTATTAAAATCCGGGTCAGTATAATGGGCAAAAGTGCGAATAAGGGTTTCCTTTTAAGAACCCTCCGAATACTTACGATGCAGAAGGGATAGAGGCGGGGGTAGTCGGCGGTGATAGCCACTTCTTAGCCATCAAGGCTCGCTTGATAAAATACCCCATCAGCGAACTTTATATATATATATCCGGATCCTCGCGAAATCCAGGGTCTCCATCACCGTTATGATCCTCTGGCTGTGGAGCGGGACAGTGGATGTCCTCGGTCTTCTTCCTCCATGACTATTTGTGGAAACAAAGGGAAAATTTGATTAGTATCTGTAAACAACAATAAGGTAACACAGACGATCGAAATCTTACCCATTCAATGGGGTTGTACATGGAATAGCCTTCCCGGCAGTTTAAGAAGAGGAAATCTTCCTTTTCACCCTTATATAGATCAGCCAAGATTGTGGCAGGGGTATCCGGACCCTTCCGTCTGTAAGGGGATGCGCCATCTTCTCCGTTGTAACACCATAAGGGAGTTACTCTGGATTGGAGAGGTTGGACGCACCTCTTTATTGCAATAGCCATAACCTCGACTATCGAGAGCTCGGTATGGGCCAATAACTTGACCTTACTGACAAACCTTTTTATCTCTGCACTGTCTTCCTCCTTGGGACTACGAGGTCGCCAATTGAGGCACTTCTTTAAAGGAGCGCTCGAAAATTTAGGAAGGTCGCGCCAAACTGGGTCCGGTAGTGGGACGCCATCCATATAAAACCATTCCGAAGACCATTGTGGTTATACCTCTTTGGGAGTTCCAATAAGGTATCCGGATCCGGCTATGCGCCATACTTCGGCACCACCCACTTCAAATATGGAGCCTCCTTGATGGCGGGGAACGAGGCAAAAGAACTTCCTCCGTAATTCAAAATGGGCCTCGATGCCTAAGAACAATTCGCAGAGGGCAATGAAACCTGACATGTGCAGGATCGAACCTGGGGTAAGGTTGCGCAGTTGGATGCCGTAAAATTCCAATAAGCCCCTGAGAAAGGAATGGATTGGAAATCCTAGGCCCAACAAGAATGGGACGAAGCACACCCGCTCCTCCTTATTGGGGTTGGGGAAATTCTCAGCCATCACATCATTGCCGATTGAGGCCAATCCCGCTCGAATGGAGACTAGATCTGCGGGGGGGGGGGGGGGGGGGAGGGGGGAGATAGCCTTGTGTCCGGAGTCAGCTCAGCTGAAGATGAGGCACCGAGCAACTCTGCCAATCACCTTCTTGATGGCCATGGGGGCGCAACGAGGATCCTGGAGTGCTGCCCATGTTGAAAGGCCTCTTTCATAGGTAATCTTGGCGGTTTTTCTTTTACACAATGTGAGATGGCATTTGATGATCTAAGTCTCCTTATATAGGCGCCATCCGAGCATGATGAGGGGCTTACTTGTGAAAAATCATGGACCATTCGTATTCACCTGGCGCGCAGAAATCAAAACGACAATAGGAAGGAGTCATAAAGACAGGACATAAAGGTCAGAACCGGACTGTCGTTGGTCTGAAGTATAATGAAGAACCCGGCTTGCAAAGCCGAAGACATGAGTAAGATACTACATCGTCATTGAAGGCAAGTTTGGGGGCTACTGAGGGAGACCTGGATTCGGGGATCCTCAGGAGTCTGGCCCATTCGGGCGTGGGCCGTGAAGTTAGAACGGAAGATTGTTCCCCGTGTTCGGATAGGACTCCTGGATGCGTGGAAGGCAAGATCGGAGTTCGGGTGTATATATAAGCTAGAGGGTTTAGTCCGTAGGGATCATCCAAATTCATATAGGCTAGACAGCTAGGGTTTAGCCATTACGATCTGGAGGTAGATCAACTCTTGTAACCCCGATACTCATCAAAGACAATGAAGCAGGAAGTAGGGTTTTACCTCCATTAAGAGGGCTCGATCCTGGGTAAACATCATGTCCCCTTTGTCTGATGTTACCTTCGATCCTCATACGCACAGTTCGGGACCCCCTACCCGAGATCAACCGGTTTTGACACTGACAGTGGGTTCAAGAGCGTGGAAGGAAACCAACCCCTTGTCAAACCCTCTTTTTCAAATGCCACTATAACCAACCTGAGCAACACTACAAAAAAAAGACACATCCATGACATTTTGGGCCGGACAATTTTTTTGTCATGTTTATGACACTTCTATGACAATAATTGTGACAAAACACGGTATCATCATAGATGTGGTGGGATCCTACTTCTATGAAAAAAATCATGACAGAAAATGGGCTTTTCGTCCTGGGTGTGCCGGAGATGCAGCTGAATGACATTCTTTGGGCTGTCCATGACGGAAAAAACCGTGGTAGAAGCGAGGGCGAGGAAAATAGCAAGGAGTTCCCGGTTACGGTGGGTGGTCGGGGGCCGAGTGATGCATGTTTCTATCGTACGTACGCGTGTGTATGCGAGGCGTTGCGCGTTTCTCTCATACATACTCGTGTGTATGCGAGGCGTTGCGCTCTAACTGAACCCGAGCGAGGTGTTGGGATCTAACTAAACCCGAGCGATTGCACTGCAGGCTACATGTTACTGAACCCGAGTGATTGATTGACCCCTTGCCGTTAACTGAAGCCGAGTGATTCCTTCGCTACTGCTGCTAACTGAAGCCGATCGAACACTGCTGCCTCCTTTGTGAACAGTGAGCATTGTTGGGGATTTGGATGGACTGTTCTCGGTGGCGGGTTGGATGAACAGGACCCCGTGGTAGTAGAGGCCGTTGCCGCTGGATGAACAGTACCCCACTCAATCGAGCCGGTGGATGAACAGGACCCCGCGGAGCGGTGGATGAACAGGACCCCGTGGAGGGCTGGATGAACAGGATGACCCCGTGGAGGGCTGGTTGAATAGTAGCCAGTGGAGGGCTGGATGAACAGTAGCCCGTGGAGGGGTGGTTGAATAGGACCCTGTGGATAGGGCTGGTTGAACAGTAGCCGGTGGTGGAGCACGCAGTGTACGCTGGATGAACAGGATCCCATGGATGAACAATCACAGGTGGAGGCTGGAGGAGGTTGACGGTGGATGAACAGTAGCCCGTGGAGGCTGGAGGAGGTCGACGGTGGAGATGAACAGTAGCCCGTGGAGTCCCGTTTTGCGGTATGCCACACCCCTCCCGATGAACAGGACCTCCGTTTCGACCGTAGCGCTCCAACACAAGTCCGTTTCCTTCGTTTTGTGGTACGCCACACCCCTCCCGATCAACAGGACCCCTTTTCCACTGTAGGAGGTCGGTTTCCTCTGTTTTATGGTACGCCAGACATCCCCCGATGAATAGGATCCTATTTCGACTGTGTACGGTCAAACACAAGGCCGTTTCCTCCGTTCTGTGGTACGCCAGGCCCCGTTTCCATCGGCTGTTCCGTCCAAGCCAGTTGGCTCCCGATGAACAGCACACGTTCCGTTGCCTCCCTATGAACACGACGCATTCTGTTGCGTCCCCATGAACACGACGATGATGCAGTTTCTCTGCTCCGACCCAGCCATATGTATGCGCGAGTAGGCGTTCGAGACCCCGCCCGTATGTACGTATGTGGCCGTATTTACTTTCTTGCACCCTGGCCACTATACGTACGTGTACATGCTATGTGCGCGCCTCTACTATGACACATGCGCGCCTCTACTACGACACGTGCCCTTCCTTACACGGCCATGGTTCATCGCTGCAGCCTGCAGACAGACTGATCGTATGTACGTACACATTCGCGACCAGAATGACAACGCTACGCACGCTTCGACCATGTGGGTCCCGACTGTCAGGCACTTCCTTGAGTGCGAAGATTTAGCTGGTGGGTCCCAAAAGTCAGGGGGAAACGTTTTTTTCCAAGAAATAATGTGGCCCGTCCGGTGGGTCCCTGCTGTTAGGTAGATGAATAATTATTTTCGGTGTAATAAGGAGGCACTGCCTTGTTGCAGTCGTGGACCCAGCTGTCAGCCTCTCCACTTACAGTACACTTCCGATGGAAGTCGTTCATTGACCACGCCTCGCCGAGAGCACCAAGGTGGTGGACGACGGCGAGGCCTAGGAAGGGGACGACGCGTAGCCGGGGAAGACGCGGCAGTGGATGCCCACGCGGAGAGGAGTACGAGGGTTCACTGGTTCGGCTGTAGTGTGAGGCTGCCGTCACCGCAGGGCCTAGCCAGCGGTGGGAGTAGTAGGGGCAGTGAGGCCTCCGCGTCAGCACAACCGGCCACAGGAGGCAGGAGCAGGCGGCACAACCGGCGCTGCTTTGGGCGGCTGGAGCAAGAAGACCAGAGGTTGAAGAAGCACTACAGCCGTTGGACGGACATCGTTCGGTCACTGGAGCTAGAATCATTCATATTGACTAAGTTGACAAATCCCTCCATCCCCATCAACTTAGTAGGCCAACATGACAGCCTCCCACAATGCTGGGTCCCAGATAGCAGGGGGGAGTATTCATTTTTTCTGCGTAATAAAGAGGTTGAAAGTGCGTTATATCGACTAGAGGGGGGTGTATAGGCGATTTTTATGAAATTCTTCACTAAGGAATTTGCCGGTGCGGAAATTCCTTAGCAAAGAACTACTAGCAGCGGAATAAGTACTCAAAGGTAAACATAACAGAATACAAGCATAGTCATCATGATGAAATGAAGACAGGCACAGAGTACAGGAAGCGTAATCACAGGATAACACAGGATGAAGACAAACAAACTAAAGAAATTGAACTGAGGAAATTGAGAAAGTCTTTAGTCAAGGTCTTCTAACACAGATATGAACAAACATACATCACAGTTATGAGGAAATGAAAGAGTTGAGGAAATAGAACCAGTAAGCTCGGTGAAGACAATGATTTGGTAGACCAGTTCCAACTGCTACCTCAGTTGTACGTCTGGTTGGAGCTGCTGAGTATTTAAACTCGAGGACACATAGTCCCAGACACCCAATCAAGGACACTTAGTCCAAGACACCCAGTCCTCACCGTATTCTCCTTGAATTAAGGTCACAGAGACCTCGTCCAATCACTCGTGGTAAGTCTTCAGGCGACTTCCAAACCATCACAAACTTGGTCACCCGGCGATCCATAATTCCTCTTGGATGCTCTAGACCATGACGCCTAACCGTCTGGAAGAAGCACAGTCTTCAAAGGTAACAAGCGTCGGATCCACTCAGGATCAATCTCTTCAGTGATGCTCAATCACTTGGGGTTTGTAGGTGTTTGGGTTTTGGGTTTTTGGTTTTTCCTCACTTGATGATTTTCGCTCAAAGTCCTCGAAGGATGGGTTGCTCTCAAATGACAAGTGTCGGTTTCTCTCGGAGCAGCCTCAACCAGCTAGTGGTTGTAGGGGGCGGCTATTTATAGCGTAGGGAGCAGCCCGACATGATAAGACATAAATGCCTTTCAATGATATGACCGTTGGGTGGATAGATATTTTGGAACAGCTGGCGCATAGCACAGCAACGGTCGGAAGTTTGAGTACCAAAATCCTCAGGGCTATCATGTTCCTCACTGTGTAGGCAATCCGCACTGGCGAATTCCTAACTCCTCAGTCAGGACAAATTCCTCAGAGACTAGAAGAACTTCGTCTCTATCACTGAAGAAATTGACTGAACTGTATGAGATTTCCAATGGCTTCACTCGAAGGGATTGGTAGGTGTAGGATTTTGAGTTGAGCATCACATGGAAATTTTTCCTTAGTATTTCCTCGACCCCCTTTAACAGTACGGTGTTTCCTATGACTCAAGAAAGAGAAAAACAAAACTATGAAAACGAAAGTCTTCAAGCTTCATATTTCTCGCATGAATATCAAGTATTCATGGACACACCAATTTCTTCACTTTCAAAGTCTTCAGAACTACCAAAATTTTCAGTCGAAGATATTCATTTTTAGGGTTCGACTTTTCCTGTAAATATCAAACTCCTCATAGACTTATAGACATGTGTACACTCACACACGCATTAGTCCCTTAACCTATAAGTCTTCAATACACCAAAATCACTAAGGGGCACTAGATGCACCTACAATCTCCCCCTTTTTGGTGATTGATGACAATATAGGTTAAGTTTTCAATGGGGATAAACATATGAAGTGTAAATACTGATATTGAGGAATTTGATTGCAAGATATAGAAGAACTCCCCCTGAAGATGTGCATAGTGAGAGAATTTGCTTTTGAAGCAATGCACACTTGAAGAGTTGAATCATGGAGATCTCCCCCTATATCTTGTAATTCATACACGCATTTAACATATAATATGAAGAATTTGAAATGCATGATGAAATATGGTGCCTGATGAAATTCAGCATGCGTGCAATAATATAAACGAGGAATAAGCATGCAGAATAATGCATCAAGAGTGTCAGAGCACAGTGCATTGAAAGTATTAGAGCACCATAGGGTTTAAGATTACAACTCGATCCAATAAAGTTTCAGAAGAACGAGAGTTGTAACTTACCAAAAAAAACGTTGTATATGGGCGATAAAATAGACCCGCTTGAGGACTAACTCAAATTTCTCCTCCTTTGTCATCAAATGACCAAAAGGATCGAAACTGAGGACTAACGCCCCTGAAGATAATCAAGTTGATGAAGGAGCGCCGGCGTTGTTGGGGTCATTGGTTGATGTAGGGCCTACCGCAGTGTCATCTAAATCTTCATGTTCATCAGTGTCGCCCGATGAAGAATATGAGCTCGCCAACAAAGAAGGAACCTTGACCTTCTTTGGTGGAATAAGAGACAGCTTTGCGAAATTGACCATCCAATGGACGAATGCCTTCATCTAGAACAGCTGGTGCCTTGCCCTTTCCATCAACCGAGGAATAGGTCTGCTTGAGGACTTCAACCGGGGGCAAGTAGCTGAGGTGATTCTAAAAATGAGCTTTGTAGTTGAGTGAAGACCTTGTCCTGAGGAATCTCATAATCCAAGGTGCATAAGGCTTCAGCTCAAACGGAGACAGTGCAACATTGGCCATAGTCCTCATGAAGAAATCGTGATAATTGACAGGAATGCCATGAACAATGTTGAATACCAGATTCTTCATGATGCCAACAATTTCCTCATTAGATGATTCGTGGCCTTTGATAGGACTGATTGTCCTTGTAAGAATACGATAGACAGTTCTGGGCATGTACAGCGATTCCTTCACGAGGAATTTTGTTCGTGGTGCCTGACCTGGTTTCGAAGGCTTCATCAGCACTTGCATGTAATGATGTGTGAGCTCAGGTTCATTGTAGATGCAGCAAGCTTCTTCAAGGGGAGGACTGAGTGGTAGAGCACAAAGCAATTCAGAGGCTGGTGCAGTGTAGTGAGTGTTTTCAGACATCCAGTCCAGCACCCATGAATTCACATCTTCAGTATTTCCAGTGATGTGCAGCGTTGCATAGAATTGAAGAATCAGTTCTTCATTCCAATCGCAGATGTCAGAGCAAAAATTGAGCAGTCCAGCGTCGTGAAGAACACTGAGGACTGGTGTGAAGCACGGCAGAGATTCCATATCCACGTGAGGAATATGCTCATGGTAGAAAATCTTCTCCTTGTTGAACAGCACTGAGGAATAGAAATTGGCTTGACTAGCAGTCCAGAAACGCCTCTTGCTAATGCGAGCAGAGTCATATGGGTTGTAATCTTCGAAGAATACGTGCTCGCCGAAGAAATCATCAGCCTTGAACTTTTGCTCGCATGAGAATGGATCCTTTGTCTTTGGTAGAGGAGTGTTAGTGAGTTGCATCACGACCTCAGGAATCTCAATCACAGGTTCTTCAGGCTGAGGAATTTCTTGTTCTTCCTCAGTGGTAGTCTGTGTAGTTGGTTGTTCAGCAGCAGCAGTTTCTTCAGCGCTAGTGGCTGGAATTTCCTCATGGACAGATGCAGTGGGATGAGTTTCTTCAGAGCCCATGTGAACAGTTTGTGTGGGGGACTGGGGAATTTGTTGTAGAGGGGTGAACATTGGAGAGTTTGGATGCTGACTTTCCTAGAATTCATCACTAATTACGGGTGTGGAGCAGCCAATGTCCACATCTTCATCTTCCATTTCTTCAACGCCAGCCTCTTCAGCTGTGAACTGAGGCATGGGCGAGGAGATGATAGGTGTTGAAGGGATCGCATCCACTTCAATTTCTTCATCCAACGGTTCAGACGAAGCAGCAGAAGGAGTTTCTTCATCAGATCCGCTGGGGATCACATATTCTTCATCAAAAGGAACAAGGTCCTTTGATGGCCTGGTTGAGATGGGAACATCATCAATCGGATGTGCAAATGAACTTGTCATAGGCTTCATTTTCTTCGGAGCTGAAGAATTTGTAGCAGCTGATGCTTTCCTTTTCTTCACTGCAGCATGCTCTGCAGCCTTGGTCTTCTTCACATCTGATGAAGATGGAAGGATTAGAGTTGAAGTTGGTGTAGGAGCAGGTGAGGAATCTGGTTGATTTTCTTCAGGCACAACTGATGCAGTTGCCCTGAGTTCTTCAGTTTCTTCAGGCACACCACTAGTGGTGCCCTGGCAATTTCTTCAGTGGCTGGAATGCAGTCATTAGCCCTGGAACTCACATTTTCTTCAGCAGCCTGATTGTCAACAGCGGTCCTGGCATGTTCTTAAGTCGGTTGAGCATATGCTTCAGCCTGAGGAATTTCCTGTTGCGTTGGGGCAGCAACATTTGAAGTGAACTGTTCAGTTATCTTTACAAATCTAACTTTGGCTCCTTGCCAATCAGCATAGTAGGCTTTGAAGTCATTGCTGAGGGTTTTGATTTCAGATTGGATTTTTACAAGTTCATCAGTTGTCATAGTGACAACGTTGTTCTTCAAATATTTCTCCTTTCTGTACTGGGCCTTCTTATTCTGCCTGGCTTGATCATATTTCCATTTCTCCTCTTGGATGAAATGAGTCAGCATGTGATTTTGACCAGGCGTCAGCTTGAAATCAGGCATAGGAGTATTTGGGTCCTTGTGCCAGAGATCAATGTAGTCAAGGATCAGCTTGGGATCCAAAAGCAGTGGCAGAGGTGTGCCTTTGGCTCTAGCGGCCCTAACTTGTCTGTCTCTGATGATTTCTGCAAGTTCATCATCATCAGCTTCATCTTCTTCAGACGGCACTTGGAAAGCGACTTGCTTCTTTTGAGGACTTGGGCGTGGACCTCGTCCAGCAGTGGCCTTGGTCTTCAGCAGAGTGGGGCCAGATGAAGAATTTGGTGCAGCTGAGGAGCTTGCTGAGACACCAGAGGCAATGGAGATGCCTGCAGTCCTTTGGCACGAGGCCAGATGCGCAGGTGCCGAGGACTTTGACGGAATAGCTGAGGACTTTGGAGGAAGTGCTGAGGATTTTGAAGGAGCAGCTTGAGGGATTGGTCATGAGGACTTTGAAGAGTCTGGCCGTGAGGGCGCAGCTGAGGAACTTGGCCGTGAGGGCACTGTTGGTGAAGCACTTGGCTTACGAGCAGGCTTCTTAGGCATGGATTTCCTCGGCTTGACAGAGGCCTCAGCAGCCGCAGAGTCTTCATTAAATTTCCTCACTGCTTCTCTGGCTTGCTTGGCCAACTTGGCTTGGCGCTTGGCCCATTCATTAGGATAGTCTTCACCGCGCTTGAGGCTGGTGGGATCAGCGATTTGGCCACGTGCCAATGGAGGTCTTGGGCATGGAGGATTGAGTGCGAATTTCTTCATATACTTGGGAGTGACATATCTGTACTCCCTCCATTCTCTTGCCCATCTCCTCTCTATCTTCTGAATGCCCACTTTGTGCTCATTCTTGGTTTCCTTAGTAGGTGTGCAGTACCCAGCATATATGTCATCAGGGATTTCAAACGTTGTATTTACCTCAGGCCTCTTTCCTCCCTTCTGTGGCTTCTTACCGTCAGCCATTTTCTTCAGTTGAGGAATTTGAACAATTGAATTCTCTGAAGAAGTATGCAACTTTTCTTCGAGGAACGCTGCAAATGAGTTTAGTTGATGAGAACCTAGTGATTCAGCAGCGGACATGTGTACCTGTGAACAGAGTATAGTTGTGAGGAATTTTGAGAGGTCATATGCGTTCTCAGAAGGTTTTTCAAAAAGAACAAGTTTGAGGAATTTGATCAAATGAGTCTTGAAGATTTTCACTAAGCGTTCTTTGTCTTAGGTTCCAGAGTTGTATAGATCGAAGATCCACACAATTGAGGAATCTTGAAGAAAAATGATGCTTAGAGAAACGAATCAAGAACAGATGACATGTGAGGTGTTTAGTGTGTGAAGATTTGAAGAATAAAACACCTTTGAAGATTTTGTAGAGAAACTTCGAATCAAAGAGGGCAGTAAAAGTAACTTTTAATTACCCTGAATGAAGAACACGACGAACAGTGAGGTGAAATAGTGGAGTTCGTCGGTGTAGATCTTCCACGCCCTAACTTGGCAGAGGAAGACGTCTACGGTGGCGGCGGAGGTGAAGATTTCCGCGGTCGGCGTGAGTACGACGACGACGAGGTCGAGGCAGTGAAGCTCTTCCTCACCGGCGATGATGGAGTAGCAGCGGCGCTACGGTTTGGGAAGCTCGAGTGGGAGAGAGAGATCGAGCGGAGTAAAGGAAGTGAGGAAGGGATGAGGGGGTATTTATAATAGCAGTGAAAAATTGTTCGCCCGAAGATTTGGGACGAACGTGCCCCTAACCCTTCTCCTTCGCACGACATGTGTCACCCACATACTGTGTAGTGGAGATCATGTAAGATCGTGGGTGAATTAAAAATTTATCGTGGGATGCGGAACGATTTGAGCGGCAAAACCGAAAATTTGGATAAGATTAGTTTTAAAGTTCCGTTCGCAATTTCTTCAGCTGACAAGGACACAGTGAAGATTTTGAACGAGTTTCAAATAGAACGCACATGAAGAATTTGTGAATAGATTGGGTTGAGTATAGCATAGAGGGGAAGGGTCCGATCACATTCACTTAGCAGAAAACCAATTGAAGAATTAGCAATAAGTGAATGCTGTAGAGGACATAAACTCATATATATATATATATATATATATATATATATATAGCCAATGAAGAAAAACAACGGAACCAGTGAAGACTATGCAAAGTTGAAGAATATGAATAATTTGAGGAATTTCAACTTTTGGTGGTGGCGTGACCCACCATATAAGAACGATGATTTCAGACACCGCGTACAATTATCGTAGGGTTCTGAGAATCAAATTCTTCATTAATTTCTTCACACTAAGAGTGTTATTCTTCATTGATTGAAGTAAAACGTTTCTTCATGTGTTGCACATCTAAGTCATCAATTTTGCATAAGTGTTAGGATGAGTGTCCTTTTCACAGAACATTTGAAGATTCTAGGATATTTAGCTCACACCGCAACTTGCTAAATCTCTTCTCATCCAAGGGCTTTGTGAAGATATCGGCTAGCTACTCTTTAGTCTTCACATGCTCAATAGAAATGTCGCCCTTCAACACATGATCACGAAGAAAATGATGACGAATCTGAATGTGCTTTGTCTTCGAGTGCTGAACTGGGTTGTGAGCAATCTTGATGGCACTCTCATTGTCACAGAAGAGAGGTACATTCTTCATGTTGACGTCGTAGTCCTTGAGAGTTTGCTTCATCCATAGCAATTGGGCACAGCAAGAACCAGCGGCAATGTACTCAGCTTCAGCAGTAGATAGTGATACGCAGTTCTGTTTCTTCGAGGACCAACAGACCAAAGATCGTCTAAGGAAATGACATGTACCAGATGTTGACTTGCGATCCACACGATCACCAGCATAGTCAGAGTTAGAATATCCAACAAGATCAAAAGCCGAGGCCTTGGGGTACCATAATCCAAGTGTTGGTGTGTGAGCTAGATATCGAAGAATATGCTTCAGAGCCTTATGGTGTGATTCCTTCGGTGCAGCTTGAAATCGGGCACACATGCAAACACTAAGCATTATATCTGGCCTAGATGCACATAAGTATAATAAGGAACCTATCATGGAGCGGTATACCTTATGATCGAAGTCAATACCATTTTCATTAGTGCATAGATGGCCATTTGTGGGCATAGGAATTTTGACGCCTTTGCAATCTTGCATGCCGAACTTCCTCAGTACATCCTTGAGGTATTTCTCCTGAGATATGAATATGCCATTGTGTTGTTGACAAATTTGAAGACCTAAGAAAAATTTCAACTCTCCCATATTAGACATTTGATATTCTTCACTCATCATATAGGCAAATTCATCACTATAACGTTGGTCAGTACAGCCAAAGATAATATCATCAACATATACTTGGCACACAAACAATTCACCATCATAAGATTTAGTGAAAAGAGTAGGGTCGAGTGAACCGGATTTGAAGCCTTTCTTCATGAAGAGTTCCTTCAAAGTATCATACCAAGCCCGTGGGGCCTGCTTGAGGCCATAGAGGGCCTTGTTGGGTCTAAAGACATTGTCAGGATTCTTTGGATCTTCAAAACCTGGGGGTTGAGCAACACATACTTCTTCCTCAAGCTTACCATTGAGGGATGCACTTTTCACATCCATTTGATATAGAGTGATATCATGATGGTTAGCATAAGCAAGTAATATGCGAATAGCCTCAAGTCTAGCAACAGGTGCAAAAGTTTCATCGAAATCAATTCCTTCAACCTGTGTGTAGCCTTGAGCTACAAGCCGTGCCTTATTCCTCACAACAAGGCCATTTTCATCTTGCTTGTTGCGGTAGATCCACTTTGTGCCAATGATATTGTGCTTGCGAGGATCTGGACGTTTGACCAGTTCCCAGACATTGTTGAGCTCGAACTGATGTAATTCTTCTTGCATGGCCTGAATCCACTCAGGCTCCAGAAATGCTTCATCTACCTTCGTGGGCTATGTAATAGAGACAAAAGCATACTGCCCACAAAAGTTAGACAAATGTGAAGCTTTTGAGCGTGTGAGAGGACCTGGCGCTTTGATGTCATTGATGATCTTTTCAACTTGCACTTCTTTTGCAATGCGAGGATGAGCTGGTTGTCGTTGAAGAGTTTGATCAGTGTTTTCTTTAGCACCATTTTCTTCAGGTGAATTAGCTCGATGTTCTTCATGTTCTGGAATGAATTCTTCAGCAGATTCTTCAGTAGGAATGACATCCTCAGTAGCCTTGAACTTCATAGTTTCCTCAGGTGCTGGTTCATCTATCACAGTAGGTAGGTGCTCTCTTTGCGAGCCATTAGTTTCATCGAACCGCACATCTATAGTTTCAGCAACTTTGTGAAGAACGTTGTTGAAGACTCTGTAGGTGTGCGAGTCCTTTCCGTAACCAAGAATAAAACCTTCATGTGCTTTCGGTGCAAATTTTGAGTTGTGATGAGGATATCTAATCCAACATTTAGCACCGAAGACTTTGAAATAACTTACATTGGGTTTCTTATCAGTGAGGAGTTCATAGGCAGTCTTTTTGGCACGCAGTATCAATTGCCTCAGTCCAGAAACAACGAGGTGTTTTGTATTCATCAAGCATAGTGCGAGCCATCTCAGCAAGAGTCATGTTCTTGCGCTCCACGACGCCATTCTACTGAGGAGTGTAAGGAGCAGATAACTCATGAGTAATACCAAGTTCATCAAGATAGTCATCGAGACCAGAATTCTTGAACTCAGTGCCATTGTCACTTCTGATGTGCTTGATCTTCACACCAAAGTTGGTTGAAGCCCTCGAGGAAAATCGTTTGAAGACTTCCTACACTTCATGTTTGTAAGTAACAAGGTGTAACCATGTGTAACGAGAATAATCATCAACAATAACAAAGCCATATTGAGATGCTTCATTTGAGATAGCAGAATAATGATTAGGACCAAAGAGATCCATGTGAAGCAATTCAAATGGGCGAGTGGTGGTCATGATAGTCTTTGCTGGATGCTTGGCCTTGGTCATCTTCCCAGCTTCACAGGCTCCGCATAGGTGATCCTTGAGGAATTTGACATTCTCGATGCCAATGACATGCTTCTTCTTCGCAAGCGTGTGCAAATTCCTCATGCCTGCATGACCAAGTCGTCGATGCCAGAGCCAGCCTTCTGAAGCTTTTGCAAGTAAGCACACGGCTTGATTGAGAAACCAGGGATCACTTATTCGTCAACTGCAATTTCAATGTAAGGGTCTGGAATTATCTGCAGATTGATTGGTCTGCTGGCACCTCCATGATTGAGCTGGTTACTCAGGCAAGGAGAAGTTTTGATAGGCCTTTCTTCTCTGAAGTGGTATTCATTGCTTGTTCGAATATTTGGATCATCAGAAATGCCAAACTATTTAGAAATGAGAGGGCTAGTTTCAATAAATGGAGGTTTGCTTTTAGGCATGATATTAGCCTCATGCAGCACAGAATCAAATCTTCTTACAAGGATGACCTGCTCAAATGGATCTCGTTCCTCCCCCCTTAAGCTAGTTTTGTAAGACTCTCTTTTATACCTTGTACTCTGGTTACTCCTTGTAATCAACTTGTTGTATCTGTTATTTATTTCAATAAAGTTTTGATCTGCTGTGGGGGTTTTGCCCCACAGTTCACAGTAAAAAAAAGTAAGCACACGGTTGGTTGTGGTCCTGTAGAGAAATCAACAATATACAGGTCTCCTCTCCTAAAGCCTTCAAAGACTTTGGAATTGCCAGCTTCCATAACCACAACACAACGGTACTTCCTGAAGACAACAACCATATCAAGATCACAAAGCATTGAGACAGACATAAGGTTGTATCCTAAGGACTCAACAAGCATGACTTTGTCCATGTGTCGATCCTTTGTAATCGCAACCTTACCTAGACCCAATACCTGAGTTTTTCCTTTGTCAGCAAAGATGATATGCTTCAGATGCGACGGAGATAATGGAGCATCCATCAATAGATTCTTGTCACCAGTCATGTGGTTTGTACATCCACTATCAAGGACCCACTCAATGGCTTTGGGTTGATCATCCTACAGATGAATTAGTGCAGCTTACAAACTCATATACTTCATCAGTGAAGAATATGACGTCAATTCATCAGATCAATTTCATCAAGTAAAAGAACTGATAAAGCAATATGAGGACGTGAGAAATGAAAGTTCATTTCTTCATGATTAGCCTGTGTCCTTTCAGGCAGCTCAGGTCTCCAGCAAATTCTTCAGATGATTATGTACGTCTGGAGACCTGACCCTGCAGAAGAGATTAGTTCTTTTTCTTCACCACCCAATCTGAAGGGGTGGCAAAGAGTTCATCATTCTGCGAGTTCCATACGAGAAGAATGGCATAGAAGCCAGTCCATTTCGTTTCACATAAGAGGGGTTAGAGTAAGCATAAGAGTAAGCAGAGAAATTCTTCGAGGACTTATGGACATAATGATTTGATGAATAATGCACATATCCATAATCCTTAGATCTTCCCTGTGAAACAGACGGGTTAGCACGATGATGTTCATATGAGGACTTTGATCCATATGAGGAATTTGGTCCGTATGAGGACTTAAATCCATATGAAGAATTTGGTCCATATGAAGAATTTGATCTGGGGTTCCTATTCTTCACAGGTGGCATCATGATGACATTCACCTGAAGATTTTCAAGGCATCTTTTGGGAACCTGGATTTTGTTCACATGGGAGCCATTCCTGTAGTTAGTGCCAACATATCTAGCAAATACTTCACCATTCTGATTTTTGAACAGTTTATAGTTGGAGTCAATTGACTCATTATCAGAATGAGGAGATTCACATGCAAATCCAGATAAGTTAGATGGATCAACTGGAGGTCCCTTTGCAGCAACCGATGTAGTTTTGGGGTACTGCTCAGGCTTCCAATATGTACCATCAGCATTGATTTTCCTCTCAAAGGTGATACCCTCTTTCCTAGGGTTCCTGTTGAGGATCTGCTTTTGAAGCACATCACAAAGAGCCTGATGCACTTTGAGGCTTTTGTACATGCCTGTCGTGTACAATTCCTTCAGCCCTGCATTGTCAGTGATACTAGCAATGTCCTCAGATGAGGAATTAGTGATAGCAGAGGCATGTGAAGAATTTGAAACATTAGGAGCATTTGAACATTCAGGTGAAGAATTAGCAGATTCACGTTCAATGCACTTCAAGAATGGAGGAACAAATTCTTCCTGAGATACACTGATTTTTTGAGCAAGTAATGAATCACGCTCCTTCTGAAGATCTTCATAACTCACTCTTTGCTTCACAAGGTCTTGCTTTCTTTGAAGAAATTCATAAGAAAGCTTCTCATGATCCGATAAGAGAGTGTTATGTTGATCTTGAAGGGTTTCATACTTAGTATGAAGTCTCTAAAGACTTTCAGCCAAAGCTTTTGACTGATCCATTTCCTCACCCAACATATCATCGCTCTTGTTTAGCATATAGTGAGCTTTTTCCAAAGCTCTTTGTTGTTTAGTAGCAAGGGAAGCAAGTTTGACATAGCTGGGTCCAAATTCATCACCAAATTCATCATCACTGGACTCGGATAGGTAGTATTCAGTTACCTCAACATCTTTTGCCATAAGGCATGATGTAGAAGATGATGATTCTTGTTCGAATGTCATCATTTTGAGAGATTCCTTGAAGTCCTCAAACCAAGGATCATGCCAAGTTCGATGACCTTCATAGACCTCAGAGAGACGATCCCAGATGAGCTTCGCATGATCGAGATGCATGATATTCCTGAATTGATTTTGTGACAGGCTGGAGCAGATGACATCCTTCGCTGTGAGGTTGAGAAGAGTATACTTGAGAATGTCACCAGCATCCGCCATCTTGCACAGATCAGTCGGGCCAATCTCAGTGACGGTCCACAACTCGCTGTTTATCGCCATGAGGTGTTTCTTCATCATGGCCTTCCACTTGGGATACTCGTGACCGTCAAAGATGGGGCATGTCACCTTCATCATACCTACGGTCGACATAACTAAAACTCCAGGCAGTTAAACCAAAATCACACAGAACAAGGGAGTACCTCGCTCTAAAACCAATTGAAAGTGCGTTATATCGACTAGAGGGGGGGTGAATAGGCGATTTTTATGAAATTCTTCACTGAGGAATTTGCTGGTGAGGCAATTCCTTAGCGAAGAACTACTAGCAGCGGAATAAGTACTCAAAGGTAAACATAACAGAATACAAGCATAGTCATCATGATGAATGAAGACCGGCACAGAGTACATGAAGCGTAATCATAGGATAACATAGGATGAAGACAAACAGACTGAAGAAGTTGAACTGAGGAAATTGAGACAGTCTTCAGTCAAGGTCTTCTAACACAGATATGAACAAACATACAACACAGTTATGAGGAAATGAAAGAGTTGAGGAAATAGAACCAGTAAGCTCGGTGAAGACAATGATTTGGTAGACCAGTTCCAACTGTTGTCTCAGTTGTACGTATGGTTGGAGCGGCTGAGTATTTAAACTCGAGGACACACAGTCCCAGACACCCAGTCAAGGACACTTAGTCCAAGACACCCAGTCCTCACCGTATTCTCCTTGAACTAAGGTCACACAGACCTCGTCCAATCACTCGTGGTATGTCTTCAGGCGACTTCCAAACCTTCATAAACTTGGTCACCCGGCGATCCACAATTCCTCTTGGATGCTCTAGACCATGACGCCTAACCGTCTGGAAGAAGCACAGTCTTCAAAGGTAACAAGCATCGGATCCACTCAGGATCAATCTCTTGAGTGATGCTCAATCACTTGGGGTTTGTAGGTGTTTGGGTTTTGGGTTTTTGGTTTTTCCTCACTTGATGATTTTCGCTCAAAGTCCTCAGAGGATGGGTTGCTCTCAAATGACAAGTGTCGGTTTGTCTCGGAGCAGCCTCAACCAGCTAGTGGTTGTAGGGGGCGGCTATTTATAGCCTAGGGAGCAGCCCGACATGATAAGGCATAAATGCCCTTCAATGATATGACCGTTAGGTGGATAGATATTTTCGAACAGCTGGCGCATAGCATAGCAATGGTCGGAATTTTGAGTACCAAAATCCTCAGGGCTATCATGTTCCTCACTGTGTAGGCAATCCGCACTGGCGAATTCCTAACTCCTCAGTCAGGACAAATTCCTCAGAGACCAGAAGAACTTCGTCTCTGTCATTGAATAAATTGACTGAACTGTGTGAGATTTCCAATGGCTTCACTCGAAGGGATTGGTAGGTGTAGGATTTTGAGTTGAGCATCACATGGAAAAATTTCCTTAGTATTTCCTCGATCCCCTTTAACAGTACGGTGTTTCCTATGACTCAAGAAAGAGAAAAACAAAACTATTAAAACGAAAGTCTTCAAGCTTCATATTTCTCGCATGAATATCAAGTCTTCAAGGACACACCAATTTCTTCACTTTCAAAGTCTTCATGAAAGTCTTCAGAAATACCAAAATCTTCAGTCGAAGATATTTATTTTTAGGGGTCAACTTTTCCTGTAAATATCAAACTCCTCATAGACTTATAGACCTGTGTACACTCACACAGGCATTAGTCCCTTAACCTATAAGTCTTCAATACACCAAAATCACTAAGGGGCACTAGATGCACTTACGGAGGTACTTCCTTGCGTGCGAAGATATAGCTGGTGGGTCCGACCTATCAGCAGGCGGAACATTTTTTCGCGAAGTACAGATGCCCTTCCGTTGGGTCCTAGATGTCAGGTGGAGGAATCATTATTTCGCGCGTAATAAGGAGGCATTTCCTTGTGTGCGGCCGTGGACCCAGTTGTCAGCCTCTCGATGTACAGTCCACGTCCGATGGATGTCATTCGTTGACCACGTTGACCACGGCGCGCCGAGAGCACCAAGGCGGTGGATGACGGCGAGGCCTAGGAAGGGAATGACACGGAGCCGGGGAAGACTCGAAAGTGGTTGCCCACGTGGTGGGGTGTACGAGGGTTTACTGGTCCGGCTACCGTCGCCGGAAAATAACAGGAGGTGTGGGTGAGTAGATGAATGGCCTGGCCAGCAATGGACTAGGGTGGGGTGGTGCGGCCTGTGCGGCAGCACAGCCAGCCACGGGAGGCAGGAACTGGAAGTCTCACCGGCGCTGGTTTGTGTCGCTCGAGCAAGAAGATCAGATATTGAAGAAGCAGCACGGCGGTTGGATTAACATCCAACGGTCACTGCTGCTAGAATCGTTTGTGGACTAAGTTGACAAAGACTTTCGTACACGTCAACCTAGTAGACCCACAAGTCAGCCTCCAAATCTGTCCCAAACAGCATACAACCCGAAATTTCTAGCCATATTCAAATTAATTTAAAAACTAAACATACCTTAATTTAAATCCAATGAAATTTTACCCGCACAAAAACAATGAAATTTAAAAATATCAAATCCGAAAGAAAAATTATTTTGGAACTAATTGCATGGTTTCTGTATTTTTTTCATTTTACAGCCCATTTAATATTACTTATAGCCCAATTTCTGGGCAAAATGCATCCCTCCTCGTCTTGACAGATTTCCGGCCCAGCAGGGCATAGAAAAGCAAGTAGGCCTATGTTGGTTATTCTACAAAAAACAAAATAGCTGGGCTAGCCATTTTCAGAAAGGAAACAAACAAACTGGGCTGGTCATGTGCTAGACAGGCCATAGCTCCCGAACAACCCAGTTGATACCCTTCTCCTTCCCCAAAAAACAAAATTACTACACGTGCTACTGGGTCCCTACTGTCATCCTCTCCATGTACAGTCATCTCCTTATTCCTCTCGGCTGTTGACGATGTTGACAACACCGGAGGGTGGCGCCGCGGCGAGCAAACCAAGGTATAGGACGATGGTGAGGCCTCAGACGGGATCGAACATGAGCCGGGGAAGATGCGCAGAGTTTTAGGGTGCGATGTGGCCACGATGCATGCACGGCAGCACAACCATCCATGGGAGGCGGGGGCAGGCGGTCCCGCCGACGATGGTTTGGCTTTGGTGGCTGGAGGAAGAAGAGACTGAAGAAACACGACAGACGTTGAATGTCAATCCAACGGTCAAGGTTGGCACAATCGTTTGTTGACTAAGCTGACACCAAGTAGCATAGTTTTTTATATATAGGAAGAAAAGAAAAACTAGGCTCGTTCGCCTAATAACATTCCCGAAACTACAACTGTTCGATCTTGCATCGCAACTAAAACTGTGAGGAAAATGCGTTCGTCTGTCGTCCTCCTCCCAGGGAACGTTCGCCACATAAGTGACTAGCACCCTTGGTTTTCAACCAAGAGGTCTTAGGTTCGAGTCCTAGGAAATCTCAATTTTGTCCTCCTTCCTCGCAAAAAAAGAAAGAAAATCAAAGACTTGAGAAGGCATACAGAACAAGCTAGTGCACCTATAAAGAGACGTTGCTGACTTTTAGAAAAAGAGAGATGTGCTCCTGTAGCTTATTCGAATCCAAACCTAGACTATGACTATATATGGTGCTATGCTACTCTGCAAGTAATGAAACTGACATATCCAACGTTCGCTTCTCATCTTCTCTACTTACTCTTCCAAGCATCAGAAGCTCTGGCCGTAGCAACCATGTTCGCTGGCTGCTCGTCCACCTACTCTTTAGTAGGCGACAACCAGATATGCGCCAAGTCGCCACCTGTACCATCGCTTGTGGGTCTCATCACACCCCTGCCGGCACATGCACCGCAGTCGGTTGCTCATCGCAACCCGCTGCCGTTGGTGTGGTGCCACTGCTGCAAATCACGCAGAGTCATCCGTCGCATCTCAACCACAATCCTCAACCCTGGTCGAGTCTTCTACAAATGCCCGAATCATGGGGTAATAATATGTTTAAGTGTTGTCCTGCTGCTTTCAGTTGCTGATTTTTGAATAGTTTGGTTGATGATCTTCCAATTGGATTCGTGCAGAAAAGGGAAGATTCATGTGATTTGTATTTCTGGGAAGTTGCTGATGTGGGGGAAAACAACTATGCTGATTATTTGATTAGTCGAGGAATCACAATACCAGCAGGTTGGGGTGTTGGACAAGTAACTGAAGAATGGCAGAAGAGGAAGATGCAGAGCAGAAGGTTAAAGATGCAGTTCCTCTGATCATGGCCAAGCTACAGCTGCTGAACGGCCTTGACAACAATGAGGAGATGAAAGAGCTTGTGAAGATAATGGGCAAAATTGATGTGCTCTGTAGGATGATTCTCTCTTTATTTGCAGTGTATGTAGCACTCGTGATGTATTCAGTGGCTATGGCATGAGCACTTTGCTGAAACTAGTAATGAATGAAACCTGTGTAGCAGGATGGGCATGGTGTTGTGAACATCTAATGATTTCTATTGACAGAAATAGGGGGTATCCCCTTTTGCTCATAAATAAATAAATATCATAGGCCCTTTTGGTAATAAATAAATAAATTAGCAGAGGCACTGTTGGGTCAGCTTTGTTCCCATTGGAAGACGTCGAGCAAATTGCAGTCCAACATCAAACTATGTCATCAAATTCAAGTTTCACAGCCAAATATGAGTACAACTAAACAACAATGTCATCATGTTTTAGTGGTCATACAATCACCAAACACAAATGAACATACATAACAAGTGATGTTCTCACAACAAAATACTAAACAACACGTTCATCAAGTTTCAGTTGTCATAGCAAACACAATTTCACATAGTAGATAAAAAACGTCTTCTGACAGGCAAATGCGACAAAAGCCATCTAATCAACATCCACAGCAGCAGCGTCAACATCATCACCATGTGTATCATTCTGAATCGTAATTCCCAGAGTGTCATCTTCTTCTTCATCCTCAATGACCTCGAATGTTGGCTTCTTCTTCATCAACTCTTGTATGTCCACAACACAACAAACAATCTTTTCGCCAGCGTCATTGACATGATGGTTCTCAAAGATATTAGGAACATCTGTGGAATCTTGTACATCAGGAGCAGTGTAAGCATCATCTTGTTGTGCAACCTCATTAAACGAATTCCTTTGCTCAAACCTTTGCAATACTCTCCAGTCATCGCTACGTGCAAATGTGTCTTCCAAGAAAAATATATTTGTTGCTTGATTTGCAAAAATAAAAGGCTCGTTGGTCTGGTACGCCGCCTTGACATTGATGGATTTGATATAATCATCAGCTTTGGATTTTGTGATCCTGGAAAACAGGTTATACCAACGATAACACAATAGAACCACACACCGATGATCCTCGAAACTGGAGATATACCACAACTTAACAATGTCTGTTATGTTAGCATACATTTCAGTTGTCTCTCTGTCGTACGTGTCCGTGCTCATGATGGCACTGTTTTGTGTCTTCCTGCCTTCGTCGCGTTCAAGGGTGTTGTAGCGCACATCTCCAACAACGCAAGATTTATAATGTCTTACGCGAGTATCAGGACCCATTGCTAGTGCGTAAAGGGCATCATCAACTGCCTGCCCATCCTCCCGCATCTTCTTAACCTATGGTTAGAAAATATATAAGCTGATCATCTTATGTACTCAATATATTAAAAAAACTGATAGTGCAATTCAAAAGCTTACATGTCTCTTAAACCATTTCGCAAATCCTACCATAACTAGTTTGTCAATGTTTCTTGGATTTTGCGGTAGTAACTCCTTTTTGTTGATGTTGCACAACATAGTGATCGCGTCAAACATCTAAATATATAAGAATGTGTTGCAAGTTTAGTAGATTACAATGTATAAGATGGAGTACTTAGCACTTACTTGATATAAGGTAGTATCTTAGGACAGTTATTCAACACATACAAAACCATATTGTCCAAATCTTTAGGTTTATCCTCTTGTCGAATCTTCCCTGTAACTCGAACAGAATAATCGAAAACATTGTGCCCAGGATTTTCTTCACCCACCTCTTTGCTAAGATGATCAGCTGTTTCAATGTATTTTGAGCTGAATGTCAACGCTTCTATAGCAATGTAGGCCTCTGCAATGGAACCCTTGGGTCTAGCTCTGTTCCTAACAAAGCCCTTAAAAGTGCCTAGCCACGTTTCAATAGGGTACATCTAGCCATACTGCACTGGACCTCTAAGTAGTGCCTCATCAGGTAGATGAACAACCAAATACACCACCACATCAAAGAAGGCTAGAGGATATATATTCTCAAGGTCACATAGGATAGTTGGTATCTTGTCTCTAAGATGCTCCAAAGCATGTACCCTGATATTTCTACTGCAGAGTTCCCTGAAGAATTGTCCCAATTCTGCAACTGCTCTATATAAGTCAGGGCGGCCCAATCCTCTAAGGATAACAGGTAAAACCCTTTGAAGTAGGACGTGGCAGTCATGAGTTTTCAACCCTTGTACCTTGTTTCCATCTACACTGACTCTCCTTTCAGGGTTGGAAGCAAATCCATGTGGGAATCTCACACGTGACAGGACCTCACAGAATTCTTTTCCTTTTACCTTGTCCAAGACATACACAACTGGTGCCATATCCCGTGGGTTACCTTCATCTTCCACCTGCAAATCCTTTATGATACCTAGGTGTGTCAAATCAATCCTAGATTTTAAGGTATCTTTCGTCTTGCCTTCAATATTAAGAAGTGTGCCGATAATGCTATCACATATATTTTTCTCGATGTGCATCACATCAAGATTATGTCGCAGATCCAAATCTTTCCAATACTCCAAGTCCCACAAAGTGGACCCGCGGGTAAACAATAAGCTCTTTTCTGCCCTGCCATGCTTCCTTTTCCTGCTACCATTACCAGGATGGTTTCATGGTGTAATATGCCTGACCTTCTCTAATTCCACTTGCAACTCATCGGCGGTGAGCCTCTTTGGCACATCGTGGTTTTCATGCTTTGCATTGAACACGTGTCTTCGGTATTTTGTAGGACACGGCTTGTCCTTGGCAAGGAAACAGCAGTGTCCAATGTAACAGATCTTGCTAAGTATTGCGTATGACAGCGGATTCCTGTACAACAAACACATGCATTGTAACCATGTGTCGTTCGCCCTGACATAGTGCCCAAAGACGGATAATCATGGATGCACCAAATTATAACAGCACATAGAAAGAAATCAGCTGGTGGGCTGCTATATAGGTCTCGAGTGAGAACACCCCTCCATAGCTGTTGAAGTCCTCCACAAGAGGCTCCATGAATAAATCAAAATCCTTTCTAGGGCTTTTTGGACCTGGGATGAGCAAGGCCATCATGTAGTTTGATTCTTTGGTGCAGACATTTGGAGGCATGTTGTAAGGGATAACAAGCACTAGCGACATGCTATATGTGGCGCCCTGGTGGCCAAATGGGTTAAATCCATTTGTAGCTAAGCCAGGTCTAATGTTTCTTGGGTCAGCGACAACTTTTTGTGTTTTTGATTGAAGCTTTTCCAATCACTACCATGAGATGGATGGCTCATTACATTCTGATCTCTGTACTCCTTGTTCCTAGAATTCCACAGTACATCCTCTCTTGTTTCAGCATCATTGAACCGCCTCTGCAATCTTGGTATAATTGGAAAATTCTCAGAACATTATGAGGAATCCTATTCACAACATCGCCATCTTTCCATCTTAATGATTTTCATTTTGGTCATTCACTTAAGTTGGCATAATCCTTCCGAAATAGAACACAATTATTCTTATAAACATGGATCATATCATATCCAATTCCAACTGCATGAAGGAAATTCTCCATTTTACTGTAGGTGCGTGGTAGCTCAGACGCATCTGGGAAAGATTTGTGGGAAGCAACTAACATCGCATCAAATGATTTGTTGGTCATTTGCTCGGATGTTTTCACCTGAAGAAATGTGACCATAGCTGAGAATACTGAGAGCTTATTTCCTGGGGTGACAGCCATGTTGCATTGTTCCAACATGCGGGCCCACCGTTTTTCTTCTGCGGGTGAAAGTTCACAAAATGCACGATCATTTCGTAGCATTGTTTCAACGTTGGTCAAACTCAGCAGCTCCGCCACCACCACCTCCTCCTCCTCTTCCACCTGAGCATCAAGCAGATCAAGATGGTGATCTGCTGCTTCCACGTAGTCAGTAACATTGACATTCACAGCTTCACCATGATGAACCCACCTAGTATATGTGACCGACATCCCATACAAGTGTAGATGATTTTGCACGGTTGACTGGGGTCTTGTAACTGAATTCATACAACTACTACACGGGCAGAGCACATCTGATTCCGGACCACCGTGTTCAGCTCTGATAAAGTTCATGAAGTTTTCAACCCCCTCGACATATGCAGCGGAGAATCTTCGAGCAGAAGTTATCCAAGTCTTGTCCATCTGTTAGACATACAAATTAGTTCTTCTACTAGATATTACAGGAAAAACATATATGCTTTTTTATGAAGTCCAGAAAAAAATACCTAGGTCGATGTCTAAAGCTATGGCGAGATATTTGGACGAGCAGATCTAAGTAACGAAATATATTTCAAGCTAATTCAGCAAACAAATTTGAGTGCTAAATTATGGGAGGCTGCTTCAGTAATCAATGAGGCTGAGCACACAGCCATCAAACTATCGAAGGCCATTGTAGCAACAAAGATCGAGTATAAAACGGTGTAGAGCTATTTCACCTAACAGATTGGCTACTAGACCATGGCAATCTATGTCATAATAAATATATGGCAGGATATTTTAGCAACTAATTGGGCTTGGCATGCAATCTTAGCTTAGCAGATTGAGTGTAGAATAGGGCAAGGAAGCTTCTTAAGCAGAGCATATTGACTGTAAACTACTTCGGCAAATAGTGAGATTAACAGCGTCTATCAGCTAACATTCAATGCTACAGCGACATGCACAGGGCCTCAGTCTAGAATGCACGTACCATGGGAGAAGCTGACCGCCGTGTGTCTCCACACGAACGTCGCCACCGGTGGCGGCGCTGACCGTTGTGCGCCTCCACAAGAACGTCGCTAGTGGTGGCGGCGTGGCTCAAGGATGACAGTCTACGAGAGCATACTGTGGGAGCGAGAGGATCACCGTGCATCCCCTCGACGAACTGTGGCGCTGACGTATCGGCGCGGTAGGGAGGGCCGCTTTGGTGGAGCGAATGGAGTGGATGGGAACGGGGGGAGGGGGTTCGGGGAATATTATTGGCTAGTTGGCTGAAGGGCGGTTGAATTTGGGATTTGGGGGGAATTTTGGGGGGGGGGGATTTTCGCGTGGTGGGCGGGGGAGTTTGGCGCATGGTCAGTTTCTCCAAGTGCAGTCCCACATGTCAGTGAAGAGGCAAGCCGAAGCGCGTTCCGTTTGTGTGAGCTGTGTGCAGGACCGAACGTGTGTGGGGTGCAATGCGACCGCGACAAGGGTGTTGTGAGTGTACCGCACTTTTCCTTTTAAACTAGGTGCTTCGCCCCCTCAAAAAAACTTGGTACTTCATGCGATCCATCGATACTACTACTAGTAATCCGGTAATCCTAACTAAAACGGCGCAGCCTGGTCTTTTCTCGCGCGATATGCTGGGAGGTTGGCTTAGTTGGGTTTTTTTTGCAGGAGTAATGCTACACCTACGTAATCCCAGTTACGTAATTAACGTAATGTGAAACAAGTGAGCTGTTGATTATAGATTGGGGGGAGGGAGGGGCCCACCACCATGAAAATCAGGGAGGAGAGAGAGAGGCAATTTATGTTAACCCTTTCGTAGGTTCCCGTAGATGTAGAAAGATGTGAAATGTGTGAATGTGTAGTGGACGTACTATTGGAGTG
This sequence comes from Triticum monococcum, assembly GCA_034509565.1. Taxonomy (NCBI): domain Eukaryota; kingdom Viridiplantae; phylum Streptophyta; class Magnoliopsida; order Poales; family Poaceae; genus Triticum; species Triticum monococcum. Next base: position 253,337,477 of record CM067843.1, on the reverse strand, counting down.
CCTAAGATAAATTCTTTATGTAGACCCTATGTGTTTATTTACTTCGCATGTTAGCTTTGTCTAGGTTCAATAAAAAGCAGAGTTGGTGATGCTGGTGTGCATGCCATCTAGCAATATAGGCCGTCCGATCTATATCTAATGGATAGGAAGGAAACTATGACAATTTACCCGCACTCCTCTCCACATTTGCAGTTAAGGCCTTCCCTCGTTCATCCTTTTCTCCCACAAGATCTTGCGGTTCCGTGCGACGCTGGTGCATCTTGCTAGTACTCCTACAATATACTATATTATTGTGAAAGTTCATATACACCGGCCGAGATTAATGCAAACACGACATATTTTCATTACATTTCGAACTTTCATAGGACAGAAAAATAAAAGAAACCCTAAACCTATTCTATGGCAGCGACCGACGTCCTCCATCTGCGATCTCCATGTACTGGGCGGGGTTCAAGACGAAGGTGCGGTCTCCGGCGAGGAAGAGTAGAACACGGGAGACAGACCGGCCAGTTGGCACACCATGCCCTGCCGCCTCCCATGCCCTACTCATCCTCGGAGGAGTCCCCAACCTTAGCGGTGCCGGAAATTGGACGGCGGGAAGTAGGACGCGTGGCTGACGGTGCTCCCGTCGTCAGCCGCCATCGTGGCCACCGCTTGTGCTGTCGCGTCCGCGTCCGACTACGGCACTATTGCATCGCGAGCGGTGACTTGAGCGAGGGCGGTGACCTCAAGCTTCATCCCTGAAGAAAAAGCTCTCCCGCAGAGCGTTCACGCTTGCAGTCATGGCTGATATGGTGCCAGGTAGCAGGACAATGCGCTATGGTGTGGAGGTTAGCTGGGCATTGCCGCTTTAAATAGCGCATTCTGGTGAGGCCAAAGCGTCTGAGCATGTCATTAAGCCGCCGGAGTTTGTTCCTCGGGCACCGAGCCTCTTAACGACGGCATACATATGGACAACATGAATGCGGGCAGCTAGCACCGGCTGGGGACGCACCACGCGACGACACGAGGGACGAGAGTTTTTGGTGCGTCGGGGTAGTCAGCTGTGGTCGCGGCAACGTTGGAGATCCCTTTGCTCACATGCGACCCCACATGTCATTGAAAAAGAAAGACGACCCAGCATGGTCTCAGGTCCTTGGGATGCAGTTGACCGTACTACACCACTTCGTGGACGCATTGCGGTGCGCGCGCACTTCGGTGCCCCGTGCATCCTCGACGAGCCGGGTGTTGATCTGCTGGTCGTGCCAAATCGCTAACACCACCCTCGGCACACTGAAACCGACCGTGTCCTGCAACGATGAGCGTGTTGCTCACCGCGGTCGCCCTGTCCAGAGGCGGTGCTGGAGCTACGCCATGTTGTTGGGCCCCATGACCCACATGACCGGTTGCCGGTGGCGAGGAGGTCATGGGCTAGCTCCTGCATTGGACTTGTCTGTGCCACGTCGTCCCGACAGGTGTGCCCCACATGTTGGTTTCCTTGTTTTCCCGGCCATATTCGAGAGTTAGTGCTCCGCATTGCACATTAGGTGTAGAACAGGTGGTTTTTGTGCCCTGGTTCAAATGTGGTACAGTACCAAGTTGTTACCCTAGCCCCAAGTGTGGTGGTTTTGGGTACGGTACCACCCTTTTCCTTTTCAAGTAGTGAAGTGTAACACTTGATTAACTAGCTGGATGGTGTGCTAAATGTAGGTGTCCGACTATTTGAAAGAATAATTGAGGTGTGCCCGGTCCGTGCCCGCATTCCGGCGGTAGTAACTATAGTAGTCCCTGCATACTCGCTCTATTTTTATTTACTCCGCATTTTAGCTTTGCTCAAAGTCAAACTTTGTAAACTTTGACAAAGTTCATAGACAGAAATAATAACAAATCAATACCATTAGATTCATTATTGAATATACTTTCACCTCATATATATTTGCTATTGTAAATGTTCATATTTATACTCCTGCTAGCAAGATGCCCGTGCATTGCACGTAACATCAAGATGCATTCATATGACTAGTTTATCTTGTGAGAGAAAAGGATGAATGAGGGAAGGCCTTATTTGCAATTGTGGAGATGTGTGTGGGTACCTTTTTGCAAAATTGCCATAGTTTCATTCCTATCCGTCAGATATAAAACGGACAGCCTATATTGCAAGATGGCAGGCACACCATCATTACCAACTCTGTTTTTTATAAGAGTCCATCCGATTTATATCTAACGGATATGAAGGAAACTATGGCAATTTTGCAAAAAGATACCCACACCCCTCTGCACATTTGCAAATAATTCCTTCCCTCATTCATCCTTTTCTCCCACAAGATAAAATACTCATACAAATGCATCTTGATGTTCTGTGCAATGCACGGGCATCTTGCTAGTGTACATAAAAAGAAGAGTTGGTGATGATGGCGTGCTTGCCATCCTGCAATATAGGCCGTCCGATATATATCTGACGGATAGGAAGGAAACTATGACAATTTACCCGCACTCCTCTCCACATTTGCAGATAAGGCCTTCCATCATTCATCCTTTTCTCCCACAAGATCATGATGTTTCGTGCAAGGCACGGGCATCTTTCTAGTTTTCTATAAACTTGGTCAAATTTTACGAAGTTTGACTTCAGTCAAACCTAATATGCAGAGTAAATAAAAACGGAGGGAGTATCTTACTCCGTGACCAAGACGGAAGGGAAAACGAGACAACATATTGTTTATTTGAGCCATTCAAGTATAATCATGCAGCGTTGCTTATTTCTCATTCCTCTCCACCCCTCTTCTCCATCGATCATGCCACCCTCCGGTCGAGTCCATCCTCCCGCATGTGTCATTTGAACATTTCGCCGAGTATCATTCGCATGTGGGCCTACACCATGCTTGTATTTCCAATGTTGTAATTTGTCCAACATGCATACAGACAAACAGTTCGTTTAAAGTTTCACGTTGCCTCTAATATGTGTCGCTTCGCGCCTTAGTTTTCACATCACATTCGGTTCATGCACTGACACATCTTGACGAGATTGATTGATGTTGAGAGATTAATTGCATTTCATCCAAGGATATAAAGGTTTGGTATGTTTCTATGATAGAAATGACCCGCGAGGGGGGGGGGGTCTGTGGGGATCAGAGGGAGTATATTGTATGTTCATAAGCGAATCAAACATATTGTACCCACCCTAGTCCTCTTTCAATCGATCTCCGGACCCCGAGATGAAATTGAGAGAAAACGAGTGGGTGCATGTGTGATACCTAAGGCGGATTCAAAATTTTGAACCGGTGATCATAGCATCTGCAAATCATATATAAAGGGTATTCAATGTTCATTTCACTTTTGAACGTACAATATACTCCCTCCGATCCTTTCTAGTTTACATATAAGTTTTATATGTAGTCAAAGTATCGATACTTTGATCAAACTTACAGAAAAAGTAGCAACATTCAACAATGCCCAATCAATATTGTTAGATTCGTATGTACTCCTAGATTTGTATTCCAAAAGAGATGGTTTCCAATTTGTTTTCAACCACGTGAATGTTCTTGTTCTCGCGCATGCTCTTCCTACTAGGATTTTTCCATGTATAGCCAGTCCAATAGTAACTTTTTAAGCTCCCTTTCCAATAGTACTAGTGGAGTACTGACAACATCTGTAGTAGAGTATGCAATGCTCATAGTACTCCCTCCTTCCATTTATATAGGCCCTAAGAGCAAGTCTATTAGGGCCTAGTCAGCAGGCTATATGACTTGTCATGTCATTAAAATCCTACTTGGAGGAGTGAGAAGAGAGGAGAGAGAGTGAAGTGTGCTCTTATATTCTACAGCCCGACTATAGCACATAGATCAAGAAAAAATAGTATGCATGCAACTCTCTTCCAATCATATACCTTTCTCATGCAAATATTAAATGCTTAGAGCCAACCTAATAGCCATTCTAAGAACCAACTTACATGGCACTTTTGCCTATGTGAAGGAGAGAGATGTGAAAAAATAAGGGGAGTGAGCTCTCATGCAAGAGCCTAGCTATATACGCATTCCTAGGTAAATACAATAAATATGAAGAAAGAGATAGAGACGAGATGGGAAAAAGTACTAATACAATAGCCAACCTTATATTTTTTTGCGGGAAATAGCCAACTTTATAGACCACACTATTGTATGAGTGCATATAGATCATGGCTATAGATGACATGGCAGTTCCTTATAGCCATCGGCTGGCTATATTATTAACCATGCTCTAATGCGTTTTTCAAAACTGCCTTTGACTATTGACAAGATTAATAGTACGTCAGATGTATAATGTGAAAATTATATCATTGGAAGCTCCTTTCACATACGAATTTGATCGTATGCTTTGTGTAAGTTGCATGTCATGTATTATTACTCTAACATTTGGTCAAAGTTAGCCTCGAAAAAATGCATTAGGCCCTGTAGATGGAAGGATGGAGTAGTGGTGTAATTGGATCCTCTGACGTAGGTATCCCGGCCTTACCCTTCCTTCCGGTCACTTACTCGTGGACCCCAGTCTTGCTAGGCCTTGCATGTCAGTTACCCAATGGGTTCGGCCACGTCAGGGGATCCTCATCTGTAGTATACTCCCTATGTTTTTATTTACTCCGCATAAAACGGAGGGAGTGGTAGTATAAATGACCCAGACGGGGGAGGGGGAGTGTAAGTGCATCTAGTGCCACCCCTAGTTAGTTTTGGAGTATTGACGACAAACCTGGTCGAGGGACAAATGTGTTTGTGAGAATTGCAGGATAACACAGGTAGTAGTCCCTCATTGATTCTGTTTACCTACCGGAGATGACCCCTAAAAATGTGTGAAGGCATTGAAGACAATGGTGGTATGTGAAGATATTCACAACGAAGACTGTGACTCGAGAAGACATACACGTGAAGACTATGGAGTGCGAAGACATAACTGTTTCGTTGTTTCCTTTTATTCTTTGTTGAGTCATAGGAACCACCATACTGTTAAGTGGGGTCCCAGTGAAAAAAGTCAAAGTGACTGAAGTGATGCTCAACCAAATCCTAAGTCTTTTGAGCAAAGACAATGAGAGCAAATCTTATCCAGAGTTGGATGAGTCAGCTTTACTTGTAGCCCAAGTTAAGCTGCCGCGTGTGTTTGAAATCTGACTATTGGAACATGTGTCAGTTCCTTTGTAACCCAGGGTCATTTCGGAAAATTCAGGCCGGGTTGCCTAGTGGCTATAAATAGCCCACCCCCTACACCATAAATTGGTGGCTGCTCAGAGTTAGTGCACAGATTTTGTCATTTGAGAGCAACCCACCTCGAAGCCTTTGAGAAAGAAATCCTTGCGAGGACAAAGCCCTAAACACCCAGAGACAAAGAGTGTTGGGCATCACTGAAGTCTTTCTGTCTGTGTGATCTGAAGACTTATTACACTTGAGGACTGTGAATCCTCCAGCCGGTTAGGCGTCGCGTTCTGAGCATCCAAGAGTCATTGTGGATCGCCGGTGAACGAAGTCTGTGAAGGTTTGGAAGTCTACCTTGAAGACTTACTAGAGTGATTGGGCAAGGACTATGTGTCCTTAGCTCAAGGGGAATAAGGTGAAGACATGGTCTTCTAAGTTGAACCTCAGCCTCCCTAACTAGACGTACAGTTGTCACAACAACTGGAACTGGTCCAACAAATACCTGTCCTCACCAAGCAACTTGTTCTATCCTTACCTCTCTCTTTACATACAGTTTGTCTTCGTGAAGTCATTGCCTGCTTGCATGATATGATTTACTTCACTGTGTGAAGACTTCCGCCCCCCTTTCCTTCTCTTTCTTCCCCTTCCTTTCCCGCTCCTAGTAGGAATAGGAAAGGGAGAAATCCTACTCCTACTAGGAGGAGGATTCCTCCTCCTGGCGCACCAACAAGGGCCGACCGGCCTCCCCCTTGCTCTTTTATATATAGGGGTAGGGGGCACCTCTAGACACACAAGTTTATCACAAAGATCTCTCCCAGCCGTGTGCGGTGCCCCTCTCCACCATAATCCACCTCGATCATACTGTAGCGGTGTTTAGGCGAAGCCCTGCTATGGTAGCTTCATCAACATCGTCACCACGCCGTCGTGCTGACGAAACTCTTCCCCAAGCTCTACTGGATCATGAGTTCGCGGGACGTCACCGAGCTGAACGTGTGCTGAACACGGAGGTGACGTACGTTCGGTACTAAGGATCGGTCGATGGTGAAGATGTACGACTACATCAACCGCATTGTCATAACGCTTCCGCTTAACGGTCTACGAGGGTATGTGGACAACACTCTCCCCTCTCGTTTCTATGCATCACCATGATCCTGCATGTGCGTAGGGAAATTTTGAAATTACTATGTTCCCCAGCAGTGGCATTAGAGCCAGGTTTTATGCGTAGATGTTACATGCACGAGGAGAACACAAGTGAGTTGTGGGTGATACAAGTCATACTGCTTACCAGCATGTCATACTTTGGTTCGGCGGTATTGTTGGATGAAGCGGCCCGGACCGACATTACGCGTACGCTTACGCGAGACTGGTTCTACCTACGTGCTTTGCACATAGGTGGCTGGTGGGTGTCAGTTTCTCCAACTTTAGTTGAACCGAGTGTGGCTACGCCCGGTCCTTGAGAAGGTTAAAACAACACTAACTTGACGAACTATCATTGTGGTTTTGATGCATAGGTAAGAACTGTTCTTGCTCAGCCGTAGCAGCCACGTAAAACTTGCAACAACAAAGTAGAGGACGTCTAACTTGTTTTTGCAGGGCATGTTGTGATGTGATATGGTCAAGAGATGATGCTATATTTATTGTATGATATGATCATGTTTTGTAACGGAGTTATCGGCAACTGGTGATACGTCTCCAACGTATCTATAATTTTTGATTTCTCCATGCTATATTATCTACTGTTTTGGACTATATTGGGCTTTATTTTCCACTTTTATATTATTTTTTGCACTAACCCATTAACCGAAGGCCCAGCCCAGAATTGTTGTTTTTTTGCCTATTTCAGTGTTTCGAAGAAACGGAATATCAAACGGAGTCCAAACGGAATGAAACCTTCGGGAACGTGATTTTCTCACCGAACGTGATCCAGGAGACTTGGACCCTACGCCAAGGCATCAGAGAGGCGGTCACCAGGGTGTGGGGCGCCCCCCTAGGGCGCGCCGCCTGCCTCGTGGCCCCATCGGTGCTCCACCGATGTACTTCTTCCTCCTATATATACCTACGTACCCCCAAACGAACAGAAGGGGAGCCAAAAACCTAATTCCACCGCCGCAACTTTCTGTATCCACGAGATCCCATCTTGGGGCCTGTTCCGGAGCTCCGCCAGAGAGGGCCGTCATCATGGAGGGCTTCTACATTATCATAGCCTCTCCGATGAAGTGATTAGTTTACCTTAGACCTTCGGGTCCATAGTTAGTAGCTAGATGGCTTCTTCTCTCTTTTTGGATCTCAATACAAAGTTCTCCCCCTCTCTTGTGGAGATCTATTCGATGTAATCCTCTTTTTGCGGTGTGTTTGTCGAGACCGATGAATTGTGGGTTTATGATCTAGTCTATCTATGAATGATATTTGAATCTTCTCTGAATTCTTTTATGTATGATTGGTTATCTTTGCAAGTCTCTTCGAATTATCATTTGGCCAACTAGATTGGTAGTTCTTGCCATGGGAGAAGTGCTTAGCTTTGGGTTCGATCTTGCGGTGTCCTTTCCCAGTGACAGAAGGGGCAGCAAGGCACATATTGTATCGTTGCCATCGAGGGTAACAAGATGGGGTTTATTTCGTATTGCATGAATTTATCTCTCTACATCATGTCATCTTGCTTAAAGCGTTACTCTGTTTTTAACTTAATACTCTTGATGCATGCTGGATAGCGGTCGATGAGTGGAGTAATAGTAGTAGATGCAGAATCATTTCGGTCTACTTGTCACGGATGTGATGCATATATACATGATCATGCCTATATATTCTCATAACTATGCTCAATTCTTTCAATTGCTGAACAGTAATTTGTTCACCCATCGTAGAATACTTATGCTCTTGAGAGAAGCCACTAGTGAAACCTATGGCCGCCGGGTCTATTCTCATCATATCAATCTCCATCACTTTAATCTTGTTTTGCTTTTCACTTTGCCTTTTACTTTTTACTTTGCATCTCTATACCAAAAAAATACCAAAAATATTATATCTATCAGATCTCACTCTCGTAAGTGACCATGAAGGGATTGACAACCCCTAATCGTGTTGGTTGCGAGTAGCTATCGTTTTGTGCAGGTGCGAGGGACTTGAGCGTGGCCTCCTACTGGATTGATACCTTGGTTCTCAAAAACTAAGGGAAATACTTAACGCTACTCTACTGCATTATCCCTTCCTCTTCGGGGAAATCCAACGCAAGCTCAGGAGGTAGCAACTGGCAGGAGCCATATGGTTGTCGCTTTATTGTATGCAATGAAATCGCCCTGTAATTGCTTTACTTTATCACTAAGCGGTAGCGATAGTCGTAGAAGCAATAGTTGGCGAGATGATAACAATGCTACAATGGAGATCAAGGTGTCGCGCTGGTGATGATGGTGATCATGACGGTGCTTCGGAGATGGAGATCACAAGCACAAGATGATGATGGCCATATCATATCACTTATATTGATTGCTTGTGATGTTTATCCTTTATGCATCTTATTTTGCTTTGTTTGACGGTAGCATTATAAGATGATCTCTCAGTAAATTTCAAGATAAAAGTGTTCTCCCTGAGTATGCACCGTTGCCAAAGTTCGTCGTGCCGAGACACCATGTGATGATTGGGTGTCATAAGCTCTATGTCCATCTACAACGGGTGCAAGCCATTTTTGCACACGCATAATACTCGGGTTAAACTTGACGAGCCTAGCATATGCAGATATGGCCTCGGAATACTGAGATCAAAAGGTGGAACGTGAATCATATAGTAGATATGATCAACATAGTGATGTTCACCATTGAAAACTACTCCATTTCACGTGACGATCGGTTATGGTTTAGTTGATATGGATCACGTGATCACTTAGATGATTAGAGGGATGTCTATCTAAGTGGGAGTTGTTAAGTAACATGATTAATTGAACTTGAATTTATCATGAACTTAGTACCTGATAGTATTTTGCTTATCTATGTTGTTTTAGATAGATGGCCCGTGCTGTTGTTTCGTTGAATTTTAATGCGTTCCTTGAGAAAGGAAAGTTAAAAGATGATGGTAGCAATTACATGGACTGGGTCCGTAACTTGAGGATTATCCTCATTGCTGCACACAAGAATTACGTCCTGGCAGCACCACTAAGTGCCAAACCTGCCGCAGGAGCAACACCAGATGTTATGAACGTCTGGCAGAGCAAAGCTGATGACTACTCGATAGTTCAGTGTGCCATGCTTTACGGCTTAGATCCGGGACTTCAACGACGTTTTGAACGTCATGGAGCATATGAGATGTTCCAGGAGTTGAAGTTAATATTTCAAGCAAATGCCCAGATTGAGAGATATGAAGTCTCCAATAAGTTCTATAGCTGCAAGATGGAGGAGAATAGTTCTGTGAATGAGCATATACTCAAAATGTCTGGGTATCATAATCACTTGACTCAACTGGGAGTTAATCTTCCTGTTGATAGTGTCATTGAAAGAGTTCTTCAATCAAAGCCACCAAGCTACAAAAGCTTCATGATGAACTATAATATGCAAGGGATGAATAAGAAAATTCCCGAGCTCTTTGCGATGCTAAAGGCTGCGGAGGTAGAAATCAAAAAGGAGCATCAAGTGTTGCTGGTTAACAAAACTACCAGTTTTAAGAAAACGGTAAAGGGAAGAAGAAGGGGAACTTCAAGAAGAACGGCAGACAAATTGCTGCTCAGGAGAAGAAACCCAGGTCTAGACCTAAGCCCGAGACTGAGTGCTTCTACTACAAACAGACTGGTCACTAGAAGCGGAACTGCCCCAAGTATTTGGCAGATAAGAAGGATGGCAAGGTGAACATAGGTATATGTGATATACATATTATTGATGTGCAGCTTATAAGAGCTCTCACTAGCACCTGGGTATTTGATACTGGTTCTGATGCTAATATTTGCAAGTCGAAACAGGGACTACGGATTAAGTGAAGACTGGCTAAGGACGAGGTGACGATGGGCGTGGGAAATGATTCCAAAGTCGATTTGATCGCCGTCGGCACGCTACCTCTACATCTACCTTCGGGATTAGTTTTAGACCTAAATAATTGTTATTTTATGCCAGTGTTAAGCATGAACATTATATCTGGATATTGTTTGATGTGAGACGGTTATTCATTTAAATATGAGAATAATGGTTGTTCTATTTATATGAGTAATACTAGCAAAAAGGCCCGTGCATTGCAACGGGTAAAAATAGAAAAATGCGAGCACCTTTACCTGTGAAAACCACAATCGATGATTAGTTTTCCACTGTATAAATAGAGTGGAGCAAAAGTTTTTGACGAATTAATCTAGAAGGTATGTAATTTTATTCACTGTTCGGAAATATGATGCAGCAAAAGCTAAGAATGTTGTGGCTGATAAATCACATTTGTTAGAATATATATGACCATTGATGTGGATATAAACATTAAGAGGCAGCAGAACTACTTGACTTTTTTTGCGGGTTATAACTCAGAGGTAAGATTTTCTCTATTGATGAAGGTCCTTGATCCAACCACACATTCGTGTTAAGCAATATGCAACCTCTATCCTAATCTCTATGAATTTTATGAGGAATAAACTCTGTAGGCGGAACAATCTAAGCTATTACCAGAAAGAATGAACAACGCCATCGCTGAATCTGGTTGCACGATGATAGGAATGTCAGAATATTTGATAGTTAGCCCCATGATAATTATTATCGCATGTATCTCCGCTTCGAGAGCTTCGTTGCAATAGAATAACTATCGATATGCAGCAAATATGACCGAGTCATCCTGCTTCTGAAACACCATTCCGGCCGTTGTTGGCTGTCAGCTTCCACGAACACACCATCAACAAGGAGAGCCACCATGTTTGCCGGCAGTGCTGCAGCAGAACTACTATTTTCTAGAATAATACAATATTGTACACCTAATTTTTAGAACAATAGCAACGAACCCGTTTAAATTTATGTATGCATGTTGATTGAATCCTGGTGACATGGAGCCCATAGCTGACATATCTTTTGTAGTGTAATAGTGAAAATCCTAGGCATCAATTTTGAAGTAATGATATGTTAATCAAAATCAAACTATTAACACTCGGCATAACACAATAAAGTTTGTGTTGTAAAAAAGATATCTGGTTTTTTTTCTCGCAGAAAAAAGAGATCTCTATTGCATATATAATATCTGTATAGCACATATGCCCGTGCGTTGCAGCGGAATAATTATATAACTATGCTCTCCAATAGCCTGTCTTAATCTCAGAAATTATTCCAATTAATATCCACGTGTGCTCACGATTAAAGGATTCATCTCCTCCGTTCTGGTTGATTCCCGAGTTCGCTTCTTGCCAGGCCACTCGCGAGTAGCGACTGTATAATAATTGATGTAAAGAGCTGAGGTGGGACTATTAAACTATGGAAACCTCACATAAAAAAACCCATGGAAACCTATCCGTCCTCCATCTATAATACATTTTATAAATCTTTTCATTGTACTTGTGAATAGATGCTTAGCATAGTTGGTAACTGTAATTCTCCTAATACAGGAGATCCTTCATTCGGTTCTTCACCCTGATGATTATTTTTTTTCTTCATTTTGCAGCAGTATTCCCACTTGCCGGCCTGACGGCCCATAAGGGTAGCGTGCAACAACTACCTGGCCAAGTACGCGGAATCTTTTTGGTTTCTTATAGCAGAAAGAATTAGTACCACTTCGGACTTCTAAAAAAATAGAATATGGATGAACGGATGAAAAAACCCAGAGGAACACACCTAGAAAAAGTGTGCATGCGTTGCAGCGAGTACAAAATTAATAACAATTAGTACATCCCTTCTTCCCCATTGCTTAAACCGACCGATTTTTCTATTTTTCCAGAATTCATTTGGGTGTTGTTTTAAAATAATCACTTAAATAATTAGTATGACCTTATTGAAATAATCATTATCACTTTGTTGAAATCATCCTTTTGAAATAATGAAATCTTTAGTTATTATAGAATTAGTAAAAAGCTTGCATATGATTAAAAAGATGTACATAAATATAGAAAAACTAAATCGCATATTGCCTGGAGTACATTTTTTAAGCAAAGCCTGGGGTACATAGCAGCCTCAATATGCATGCACGCTGCATGCATTCTCTAGCCGATCCATGCGTAGGATTAGCTAATTGGACTAATTAATAGAGGCCTGCATAAGACTCTTTTTTTTTCAAATCCCTACCTGCCCGCTTACTCCTTTGGTCTTTGCATGCAGCCATCTATATTTATGGGGGTATCTTTTTTATATTTCTTCTATAGCCCAATATCCTATCATTTGTCCTTGCCTTATTCTTCTTCATGCATATATGTCTCACGGACCACCCTCTCTGTGAGTCTTTTTTGCCATTAATTTGACCATCGCGAAATCCGGATTTCTACTAATTCCTTTATAATTTTTTTATCTATCATTAATTCCTTTTCCTTCTTCATGCATGCCTCAGGAAACCAAGGATAATTTGACCATGCACTTCACAAATTCCGGATCTCAATTCCTTTCCTTCTTCATGCATGCCTGACGAATCTGTGCGTAAACGGGCCCAACTCTTTACCCTTTCCTCCTTATTAAATCCCAAGGTTGCTTATTGATTTGAACTCACCAATGTATATAAATTGATTGTATAGCCTGTAAAAGAGCGAGGTGGTACTATATAAGATAAACACATCCTATTTTCATTACACAAGCGGGCTGCCACATGTGAGCGAGACGTGAAAAAAGGCCACGAGCGATGGCCCAAGCTGGCCCATGTGTGAGAGACGTGCGTTTATTAAATAGATTACCTTACCCAGATTTCTCAACAAAATAGATCTTGGTTGAGTTGGACGTTACCCTATTGTGTTAAACTGAAGGTCTTGTGTTCTATTCTAGATAGAAGCATTTTTTGGCATGCATTTTTTGTCATTATTATTTTAGACGAGCGTGTGCAAAAAATAGTACCAGCTCGGATACTAAAAAAGTTCTAAAAAATAATATAGGTGAACGGATGAAAAATTTGGAGAAACGGACCTTGCTTTATTAGTAGGTATAGATCTTTTATGGTCATGCACCCTTGAAGAGTGGTCTATTTTTGTTAAATCTCGATAGTAGTGATACACATATTCATAATGTTGAAGCCAAAGATGCAGAGTTGATACTGATAGTGTAACATATTTGTGGCACTGCCGTTTGGGTCATATGGGTATAAAGCGCATGAAAAACTCCATACTGATGGACTTTTGGAATCACTTGGTACTTGTGAACCGTGCCTTATGGGCAAGATGACTAAAAGGTCGTTCTCCAGAACTATGGAGCGAGCAACAGATTTGTTGGAAATCATACATCCTGATGTATGTGGTCTGATGAATATTGAGGCTCGCGGTGGGTATCGTTATTTTCTCACCTTCACAGATGATTTGACCAGATATGTGTATATCTACATAATGAAACATAAGTCTGAAACATTTCAAAAGTTCAAAGAATTTCAGAGTGAAGTGGAAAATCATCATAATAAGAAAATAAAGTTTCTACGATCTGATCATGGAGGAGAATATTTGATTTACGAGTTTGGCCTACATTTGAAACAATGCGGAATAGTTTCGCAACTCACGCCACCCGGAACACCACAGCGCAATGGTGTGTCCGAACATCATAATCGTACTTTACTAGATATGGTGCGATCTATGATGTCTCTTACTGATTTACCGATATCATTTTGGGGTTATGCTTTAGAGACGGCTGCATTCACATTAAATAGGGCACCATCAAAATCCGTTGAGACGACGCCATATGAACTATGGTTTGGCAAGAAATCAAAGTTGTCGTTTCTTAAAGTTTGGGGATGCGATACTTATGTGAAAAAGCTTCAACCTGATAAGCTCAGTCCCCAATCAGAGAAATGTGTCTTCATAGGATACCCAAAGGAAACTGTTGGGTACACCATCTATCACAGATCCGAAGGCAAGACATTCGTTGCTAAGAATGGATCCTTTATAGATAAGGAGTTTCTCTCGAAAGAAGTGAGTGGAGGAAAGTAGAACTTGATGAGGTAACTGTACCTGCTCCCTTACTGGAAAGTAGTTCATCACAGAAACCGGTTCCTGTGATATCTACACCAATTAGTGAGGAAGCTAATGATGATGATCATGAAACTTCAGATCAAGTTACTACCGAACCTCGAAGGTCAATCAGAGTAAGATCCGCACCAGAGTGGTATGGTAATCCATTTCTGGAGGTCATGTAACTTGACCATGATGAACCTACGAACTATGAGGAAGCGATGATGAGCCCAGGTTCCGCAAAATGGCTTGAGGCCATGAAATCTGAGATGGGATCCATGTATGAGAAGAATGTGTGGACTTTGGTTGACTTGCCCGATGATCCGCAAGCCATTGTGAATAAATGGATCTTCAAGAAGAAGACAGACGCTGACGGTAATGTTACTGTGTACAAAGCTCGACTTGTTGCGAAAGGTTTTCGACGAGTTCAAGGAGTTGACTACGATGAGACCTTCTCACCCGTAGTGATGCTTAAGTCCGTCCGAATCATGTTAGCAATTGTCGCGTTTTATGATTATGAAATTTGGCAAATGGATGTAAAGACTGCATTCCTGAATGGATTTTTGGAATAAGAGTTGTATATGATGCAACCTAAAGGTTTTATCGATCCAAAGGGAGCTAACAAAGTGGGCAAGCTCCAGCGATCCATTTATGGACTGGTGCAAGCCTCTCGGAGTTGGAATAAATGTTTTGATAGTTTGATCAAAGCATATGGTTTTATACAAACTTTTGGAGAAGCCTGTATTTACAAGAAAGTGAGTGGGAGCTCTGTAGCATTTCTAATATTATATGTGGATGACATATTGTTGATTGGAAATGATATAGAATTTCTGGATAGCATAAAAGAATACTTGAATAAGAGTTTTTCAATGAAAGACCTCGGTGAAGCTGCTTATATATTGGGCATCAAGATCTATAGAGATAGATCAAGACGCTTAATTGGACTTTCACAAAGCACATACCTTGATAAAGTTTTGAAGAAGTTCAAAATGGATCAAACTAAGAAAGGGTTCTTTCCTGTATTACAAGGTATGAAGTTGAGTAAGACTCAATGCCCAACCACTACAGAAGATAGAGAGAAAATGAAAAGTGTTCCCTATGCTTCAGCCATAGGCTCTTTCATGTATGCAATGTTGTGTACCAGACCTGTTGTGTGCCTTGACATTAGTCTAGCAGGGAGGTACCAAAGTAATCCAGGAGTGGATCACTAGACAACGGTCAAGAACATCCTGAAGTACCTGAAAAGGACCAAGGATATGTTTCTCGTTTATGGAGGTGACAAAGAGCTCAACATAAATGGTTATGTTGATGCAAGCTTTTACACTGATCCGCACGATTCTAAATCGCAAACCGGATACGTGTTTATATTAAACGGTGGAGCTGTCAGTTGGAGCAGTTCTAAACAGAGCATCGTGGCGGGATCTACATGTGAAGCGGAGTACATTGGTGCTTCGGAAGCAACGAATGAAGGAGTCTGGATGAACGAGTTCATATCTGATCTTGGTGTCATACCTAGTGCATCGGGTCCAATGAAAATCTTTTGTGACAATACTAGTGCAATTGCCTTGGCAAAGGAATCCAGGTTTCACAACAGAACCAAGCACATCAAGAGACGCTTGAACTCCATCTGGGATCAAGTCCAGGTGGGAGACATATAGATTTGCAAGATACATACGGATCTAAATGTTGCAGACCCGTTGACTAAGCCTCTTCCATGAGCAAAACATGATCAACACCAAGGCTCCATGGTGTTAGAATCATTATTGTGTAATCTAGATTATTGACTCTAGTGAAAGTGGGAGACTGAAGGAAATATGCCCTAGAGGCAATAATAAAGTTATTATTTATTTCCTTATTTCATGATAAATGTTTATTATTCATGCTAGAATTGTATTAACCGGAAACATAATACATGTGTGAATACATAGACAAACATAGTGTCACTAGTGTGCCTCTACTTGACTAGCTCATTGATCAAAGATGGTTAAGTTTCCTAACCATAGACATGAGTTGTCATTTGATCAAATGGGATCACATCATTAGGAGAATGATGTGATTGACTTGACCCATTCCGTTAGCTTAGCACTTGATCATTTTTGTTTACTGCTATTGCTTTCTTCATGACGTATACATGTTCTTATGAGTATGAGATTATGCAACTCCCGAATACCAGAGGAACACTTTGTGTGCTACCAAATGTCACAACGTAACTGGGTGATTATAAAGGTGCTGTATAAGTGTCTCCGATGGTACTTGTTGAGTTGGCATAGATCAAGATTAGGATTTGTCACTCCGATTGCGGTATCTCTGGGCCCTCTCGGTAATACATATCACTATAAGCCTTGCAAGCAATACAACTAATGAGTTAGTTGCGGGATAGTGCATTACGGAATGAGTAAAAAGACTTGCCAGTAAAGAGATTGAACTAGGTATTGGGATACCGATGATCGAATCTCGGGCAAGTAACATACCGATGACAAAGAGAACAACGTATAGTGTTATGTGGTTTGACCGATAAAGATCTTTGTAGAATATGTAGGAACCAATATGAGCATCCAGGTTCCGCTATTGGTTATTCACCGGAGGCATGTCTCGGTCATGTCTACATAGTTCTCGAAACCGTAGGGTCTGCACACTTAAAGTTCTGTGACGATCGGTTTTATGAGTTTATATGTTTTGATGTACCGAAGGTAGTTCAGAGTCCCGGATATGATCACGGACATGACGAGGAGTCTCGAAATGGTCTACATTTGGACATTGGAAGAGTTTTGGGTAAAATCGGGATTTTACCGGAGTACCAGAGGGGTTACAGGAACCCCCCGGGGGCTAATGGGCCTTGTTGGGCCATAAGGGAAAGAGAGAGGGGCTGGCCTAGGGCAGGCAGCACGCCCCCTCACTCTGGTCCGAATTGGACTAGGAGAAGGGGGGGGGGGGGCCTTTCCCTCTCTTTCTTCCCCTTCCTTTCCCCCTCCTAGTAGGAGTAGGAAAGGGAGGAATCCTACTCCTACTAGGAGGAGGATTCCTCCTCCTGGCACACCAACATGGGCCGGTCGGCCTCCCCCTTACTCCTTATATACAGGGGCAGGGGCACCTCTGGACGCACAAGTTGGTCACAAAGATCTCTCCCAGCCGTGTGCGGTGCCCCCCTCCACCATAATCCACCTCGGTCATACTGTCACGGTGTTTAGGCGAAGCCCTGCTGCGGTAGCTTCATCAACATTGTCACCACGCCGTCGTGCTGATGAAACTCTTCCCCAAGCTCTACTGGATCGTGAGTTCGCGGGACGTCACCGAGCCGAATGTGTGCTGAACGTGGAGGAGCCGTACGTTCGGTACTGAGGATCGGTCGATCGTGAAGACGTACGACTACATCAACCGCGTTGTCATAACGCTTCCGCTTAATGGTCTATGAGGGTACCTGGACAACACTCTCCCCTCTCGTTGCTATGCATCACCATGATCCTGCGTGTGCGTAGGGAAATTTTGAAATTACTATGTTCCCCAGCAAAGAGTCCCCAAGTACTCCCCCACCTCAAGCCAGCACTCCGGTTCTTGAAGATGATGACTTTGTGGTCCAGCTGACTCCCTCTCCAAAGGTGTCGCCCGCACTCTGCAGGCTTCTCAAAGGACCAAGGCCACAAGTCACTCCATCGAGCGTTCTAGAAGGAGAAGAGCAACACAACTCAGTGGCACGACAAGTGTTCCCTGACGCCACTCCAACTGTGAACGTCTCTGAGTCCGAAGCAAAAGCTGCTGAATACATTTCAGCTGCATCAGCTAATGATCAACAAGAACCACCAGAACCCCATCACGAAGAAGAGCGAGTTGCCACACCCCCTACCAACCAAGAAAATGTTCTCGAGGAGAACGAGTCTGTGCCAGACCCTCTAGCTACTCAAGTGGAGGTTGAAAATAATGAGGCGGCCACAAACAACAACACTGAAGCCAATGATGTTGTCATGGCTGAAGCTCATGTGGCGCCTGAAGTGAATACGGTGCCTGAAACCAATACTACCCCTGAAGTCAATGTTGCACCTGAAACCATTGTGCAACTTCAAGCCCATGTCAATACTGACACTCTTGTACCACCTCCAAGACCTCATAAAATTGAGTTGGCATTCGATCGTGGCCAACCTTTCATGGCTCATTGGCCTATTCTGGTTCCTCTTCCTGCTCCAGGACCTCAATTTTACTATCATGTGGAGCATAGGCCTCAGGTCCAGAAGCCAAAGCCAAGGCTGCCAAGGTTCCCAGGTACTGCAACTTCACCAGGATCATTTAATGTGAATGGTTTCATTGCACACAACACCTTCTTTGATAGCGCCAATAACCCATATTCCAAGCCAAGAATATCATCTGATAGGTTCTGGAGTTATCAGCAGCGCAGTTACTATTCCTGCATACTATATAATCAGGGGCACATTTTTCCCCATATGCGTCTAGACTGCGAAGCCATGGCTGGCCTGGCTTGCCTGGAAGAAGCCCTTGACTGCTTCAGAGATGCTTGCCTTCTATAGTTTGTGACCGATAAAGAGCATTGGAATGAAGAGCTTCTGCTACAATTCTATGCAACTCTCCACATTCGCGGCTACTACAGGGATCCAAAGACTTGGATCCTTGAGTGGATGACAGGCGATGTACGCCATGAAGCCAAAGCCCTAGATATAATTGAGCTTACTGCCCCGCCCACTACTGGTGAACACTACGAACCAAGTTGGCAGCTGCACCATAATGCTTTGGAGAATATCTTCCAGAAGCCAGAGCCAAACATGAGCCAAATTTTGAGCATGATGAAGCCACTGCCACAAGACGCTGAATATCCAAAGGAGTTCTTTGTTGAAGACCTAGAGTATGTGCCCCGCATTATTTATCATATTATCAGGCGAGCTCTATGGCATGTCAAAGGACATTCTCCTACATCGAAGATTGAAGGAGCAATGAAGACATTGGTTTTTCTATATCTTCAATGGCATCTACTTCAATGCTCAAGACTTCTTCATCAGGCAATTGGCTGCATCTGGCTCTGATCTATTTGGTCTGAAATTTTATGCTCCATGGGTAATGCGCCTCATCAAGCTTCACTCCTCTGTCAACTATCAGCCCTCGGCGCGCAATCATCTCGTCTTCCCGCCAGAGGTTGATATGTCTGTCGACACCATCTACCCTGAACCTGCCAAGGAGCCACTATATCTTCACAATTCCAATCACCAAAGCTTCACTCAACCCATAGAAGAAGTTCTTGCTGCCTCTCTTGTTTATCCTTTGGCTGGAAATACACGTGCACCTCGTGCACATACTGAAGCCACTGAAAGCAGAATTGCCCAAAGGCTTCGAAAGCGATCTCGTATTCTCAATGACTGAGAGCTTCTCGTCGCCCTGCATCAAAAACAGGATAAGCATCATGACTGGCTCAAGCGTCAAATGCAGAGCCTCTTGGTGGATGTTAATCGCATTCGCAACCTTGCCACCAAGAATGCATTTGTCACTCATGAAACCTGTCGGTGGTCCTGGAAGAGTCTGACATTGCTGAGCTCTGAAGATGATCTTCAACAAGATGGCTTCACTGAGAGATTCAAGTTTGATTCCACTCCTCCCAGGAACGTTCACTTGCGTCGGACTCCCTCACTTGAAGACTCTGACTACTCATCCTCAGCTGCAACTATCAATGCTAGAGTTATTGATGACGAAGATGATGCTACTTCACCAACTACAACTTCGCCTCAAATCGACACTGCACCAAGTTCTTCTACACCACTAGACCTCAACAACGACCCTGCTGCTTCGCCTACTCCTCATGGGAATGAGTATAAGCTCTATGTCTTCAAACCTTTTTGGTCCTCACTGCCAAAAGGGGGAGAAGCATATGGGTTGATAGTCTTCAAGCGGGTCCATAAGGGTGGTTTCCATTCTTTTGCCAAGTGCTTACAACTCTCTCTTTAGATACATTTGGTTCTTTTGAGTTGTAACACTTAAACTTGATGGTCGTCTTGTCGGTGTACTAAAGTAGGGGTACCTTAGTACCCCGAACTTCTGCACGGGCAGTTGCAGCAACCCGCGGCAAGGCTTGCCGGGTGACCGCCAAGACCCTGCATGGTTCCTTTGGAGCCATTCAAGGACAAAGTATCCAAGAGCAAAACAAGGCCCCGGCAAGAGGAGCTTGCCGGGAAGGAAACAAGGCCCTGGCAAGAGGAGCTTGCTGGGATGGAGATGAGACCCCGGCAAGAGGAGCTTTCCGGGAAGACAACCAAAGCATCTCAACAGACTCGCTGCGGCGCACCGCGCCCCGACAAGACCCGGTGAGCGGCAAGCTCCCGGACGCGACAAGGCAACATCCGCGGCAAGGCGCTTGCCGCGACAAGCTACTACCCCGCAGCCCGCGCTCCAGCTCACCCACCAATGTGTCGCCCTGGGACCATTCCTGGCGTACGTGGCGGGAGGCTGTGCAGCCGGGGGCATGCGGTGGCAAGCAAGTGCTGACAAGATAACCATTGGGGCAAACGGTGGCGCTCCTAGCGGTCCCTCTCTGGGCCGTCAAGGTGACACAGACGGGCATTTAATGACCTTGTCCCCTGCCGTCAGAATTAGGTAGGATGCGACATGTAGGCGGTGGAGCCAACTACCACCCCTTTTACATTTTTACCCTTACCTCTGTTGCCACGTGTCGGTGACCCCTTAGACATATAAAAGGAGGCCCATGCGCAACAGAGAAAGGGAGGACAACCATTCTCACGCTCGGTCTCGCTAGCTGCTTGAGTGTACTGTAGCACTCGCCGCTCTCGAGCAAGAACTCAATATAACCACCAAAGCAGGAGTAGGGTTTTACGCATCCGTGCGGCCCGAACCTGGGTAAATCGATCGTCTCGCTCGTGTGTTTCGCCTCGATCTCCTCTTTGTGCATCCACCGCCCCCTGCCGAACCAAAAAGGGGCTCGGTCCGCCGATCCCCATAGGTGTGCGACGGATCAGACACCCCCGCCATCTTTGGCGCGCCAGGTAGGGGGTGCGTCGAGGTTGTGCGAACCTGATCCGGCGTTCGCGCGAGCCGAATCTTCATCGTCTTCATCAACATGCCGCCGGAGTAGAAGATTTTGGAAGCTGCTGCTCCGTCTGCGCCGAGCCCGCCGTCGCCAGAGGGGACGGCTGGCGAAGCAGGCGCCGGCGGAGGGGCGGG
The DNA here is from genome assembly GCA_034509565.1 of Triticum monococcum. Taxonomy (NCBI): domain Eukaryota; kingdom Viridiplantae; phylum Streptophyta; class Magnoliopsida; order Poales; family Poaceae; genus Triticum; species Triticum monococcum. The sequence continues at coordinate 253,316,105 of CM067843.1, read as the reverse complement.
CGCCGACGGGGAGACTCGAGGCGCTGCCAGGTCCAAGGACCAGGCTGCGCTGCACGTCGGCCGCGCGGTCGCCTCCCACAATGACTGCGCGCACTCCAAGACCTCGGCGTCCGTACAGGCACCGCGGCCGTCCCAGGAGGCGCGGGACCAGCAGCGTCATGGTACCCACAGTACCATACGTCTGCCGGGCCAAGACCAAGCTGGCGGATCCCGAAGTGCTCAGGATCAGCATGCATGCCAACCTGCTGGCGCGAGCGCGGCGTGGTAGCTTGGACGGGATGTTGCTCCTTCTAACGTAGTTAGGAGTCCGAGCATATCTCGCTCCTCGCACCGTTCGCTGCCACCGCCCACCACTCCGGCGGAAGCGTTGGCGCGTGCCCAGCTGCTCCTAGACTACCCTCCAGCGCCAGAGAAGATCGATGACAGGAGGGCCACTATTCAGAGTCTCATCGGCTTCGCCAACGGCGACAACCTGTGGCAGCCGAGCGCATCAATGCCGCGGCAAGTCAGCCAGGCGCAAGTTGGTGGCGACAAGACCGGCGAGGGTGCAACCACTATGCACTCTCCGCCCCGAAGGCCAAGATCGCCGACTCACCGGATCCACCTCGATGGCTACTCCACCGCGTCGTCAGATCCGCAAGCTCGTCGCGATCAACGCCAAGTTCTTCATGAGCGACAGCAAGAAGACGCTCGAACACGCATCGAGCGCCGAAGGGAAGCGTGGCATCAATCAGACCTGCGTGCTGGGCCCTCTGTTGACGTGCATGCACCCGGAGAGCCAGGTAACTTGCCGTACGCGGCAGGTTGTCCTGCATTCACCCGTGAGCTGCGGCAAGTCCAGTGGCCCAACCAGAAGCATTTCAAGCCAGACGTGCCGGAGAAGTACGACGGCAAGTCGCACCCGTCAGAGTTCCTCAGCATCTACACCATCGTGGTGCAAGCTGCCGGGGGACGAGACGACAAGGTCCTTGCCAACTACTTCCCGCTCGTGCTCAAGCCCGAAGTCAGATCCTGGCTCATGCACTTGTCGGACAACCCCATATCCTCTCGGGTGGATTTGTGCCATTAGTTTGTCGGCGCCTTTATAGGCGGCCACAAACCACATGGCCAAGAGAGTGACCTCCACCTACTTGCCCAGAAGGAAGGAGAACCCCTGCGCAAGTATATCTAGAGATTCAGCCGCGTGCAACGCAACATCCCAGACATCGACCCTTCCGCGGTTATCAGCGCGTTCCATCAAAACGTGCTTAATCGCCGGATGCGGGAGGAGATGGCGATGAGCAGGATCAGGGACGTCAGCGAGCTGTATGCCCTGGCCGATAAGTGTGCACGCGCTGAAGAAGGGAGGAAACTCCCCGGAAAGGATGCTAGAGCAGGGGGATCTGACAGCGAGGATGCCGCCCCGGAAAGGAAGAACCGGAGGCGCAACAGGAAGAAGAGCGGCAAAGAGGTACTAGTCGTTGAGCAGTCCGGCGATGACGGCCCCGCCAAGCAAGCCAAAGTTGGCAGCTCCGGCAAGGAGGTTGCCGCGTGCACCAACTGCTAGGCTGTGGCGGCCGCCGACAAGCAGGACGGCTCCGGCAAGCAGTACTGCAAGATTCACCGCACCAAGGGCCATGATCTCCAGAACTGCAAGAGGGTCAAGCAGCTTGTCCAGCAACAAAGAGCTGAGTACGAGCGGCGCGACAAGGAGAGAGCCCAAGGAGGCGGTGGAGAAGCCGGTAAGAAGCGCGCTGGCCCGGGAGGAAGCCGCGGCAAGGCCAAGCAGCGGCAAGGAGACAAACCTCCCCGCGGCCGCGACAAGGACGAAGACGACGACGAAGACATGGATGATGTTGAGAACAGCGAGCAGGAGTTTCAGAAGGCTACAGAAGTCTTGTGTGTTGACGGTGGCGCTTCTCTGCATACTTCCCACCGCCAACTCAAGCAGTGGCTCCGGGAAGTTAATGCGGCAGAGCCACCTGTCGAATCACGCAAGCTTCTGAGGTAGTCCAGCACGCCTATCATCTTTGACATTGAGGACCACCCTGATCGCACAACTGCGGTCGGGTGCCTGCCATTGTTGGTTTCCCCAACAATCCGCAACCTCAAGGTCACCAAGATGCTAGTTGACGGCGGGGCCGGCCTGAATCTGATCTCCTCCGCTGTGCTCCAGAAACTCCAGATCCCGGACAGCGAGCTCGAAGAAACCGGTATATTCCAAGGAATTAACCCGGGAAGGAGCAAGCCGAAGGGAAAAGTTGCGCTGCCGGTGACATTCGGCAGCGAGATGAACTTCAGGACTGAGAGGGTCACCTTCGACGTTGCCGATTTCCCATTACCCTACAATGGGATACTTGGTCGTCCCGCACGCGCCATGTTCATGGCGGCTTCTCACTATGCCTACAACATGCTCAAGATGCCAGGCCCGATAAGCATCATATCTGTCCCTGGCGACAAGAAGGACGCCCTTATCTGCGCCGACAAGATCTACCGGGAAGCTGCCGCCGCGACAGACTGCGAGACACTTACCGCTGAAGCTCCCGGGGGGAAGAAGACCAAGTCTGGCAAGAGCTCTGGGGCCCACTCTGGCAAGCGCGCCTCTTCGGAGTGCTGCGCCGCCGTCGAGGACGCGCTATCGAGCTCCACTGGCAAGAAGAAGACCAAGTCCAGCGAATGCTCTGATGCCTACTCCGGCAAGCACACCTCTTCGGAGTGCTGCGCTACCCTCGAGGACGCACCATCGAGCTCCGCCGGCAAGAGCAAGAAGACGATGGCAGCTCCACCGCTTACCAAGAAGGTGCCCGCCAAGGAGGGCTGCACTGGTGGTACCTTCACCATGGTTGGCCAATCCAGTTGTAGTGCGCAAGGCAAACGGGAAGTGGAGGCTTTGTATTGACTTTACTGATGTTAATAAAGCTTGTCCCAAAGATCCATTTCCCTTGCCGCGCATTGACCAGATTGTTGACTCCATAGCCGGATGTGAGTTGCTTTCATTTCTTGACGCGTACTCAGGATACCATCAGATCTTCATGGCGGAAGAGGATGAGGAGAAAACCGCATTCATTACTCCATGTGGCACGTACTGTTTCGTACGGATGCCTTTCGGATTAAAGAATGCTGGTTCAACATTTGCCAGAGTAGTCCATATTGCTTTGAAGCCACAGATACACAGAAATGTAGAAGCTTACCTGGATGCCATCATGGTCAAGAGCAAAGACAGGGCAACTCTGATCCAAGACTTAGAAGAGACTTTTGCAAATCTGCGCAAGGTCAACCTCAAGCTCAACCCCGAGAAGTGTGTGTTTGGAGTCCCTTCCGGCAAGCTTCTCGGGTTCTTTGTGTCTCAGCGGGGAATCGAAGCCAACCCCGACAAGATCAGGGCCATTGAGCAGATCGAAGCACCAAGGTGCGTCAAGGATGTACGGAAGCTTGCAGGCTGCATAGCTGCTCTTAGCAGGTTTATCTCTTGGTCTGCTGAGCGCGCCCTGCCCTTTTTCAAAATTTTGAAAAGGGCAGGTCCAATGAGATGGACCCCGGAAGCGGAGGCTGCGCTGCACAACTTGAAGAGATACCTGTCCTCCACTCCAACACTTGTCGCACCTAAACCACAAGAGAAGTTGCTGCTGTACATAGCGGCAACCAATCAAGTGGTTAGTGCTGCGTTAGTAGCGGAAAGGGAGGCCGACGACGAGCTAGCGGCCGCGGCAAGCACATCCAGCGACAAGCAGGGGGCTCCCTCGACAAGCTCTGGTCCCGACAAGCAAGGATCTGCGCAGATACAAGAGGAGATACAGAAGAAAATGGTGCAGCGCCCAGTCTACTTTGTCAGCTCCCTTTTGCAGGGGGCTAGGTCAAGGTACTCTGGTGTGCAGAAGCTGCTTTTCGGCCTCCTCATGGCCTCGATAAAGCTGCGCCATTACTTCGAAGCACACGAGATCACAGTTGTCACTTGCTTTCCGCTGAAGAGGATATTGCAAAATCCAGAAGCAACAGGCAGGATTGTCGAGTGGGCACTGGAACTGTCAAGCTTTGGTCTCAAGTTTGAGAGTACATCAACAATCCAGAGCAGAGCATTGGTAGAGTTCATAGCAGAGTGGACGCCAACTCCAGACGAAGAAATTCCAGAGACGAGCATCCCCACCAAAGAAGCAAGCAAAGAGTGGCTCATGTACTTTGACGGTGCCTTCTCGCTGCAAGGCGCCGGTGCTGGTGTACTACTTGTCGCACCCATCGGAGAGCACCTCAAGTACATAGTCGAGATGCACTTTCCCAAGGAGCAAGCGACAAACAATACTGCAGAGTATGAAGGCTTGCTTGCCGGTCTCAAGATCGCAGCAGAACTTGGGATTAAGAAGCTCATTGTCAGGGGTGACTCGCAGCTTGTCATCCGCCAAGTGAACAAGGATTACCAGAGTCCGTTGATGGAAGCTTACGTCGATGAAGTGAGGAAGCTGGAAGAGCGCTTTGACGGCCTGCAAATGGAACATGTTCCAAGAGCTGAGAACGACATTGCCGATGGCCTGTCAAAGTGCGCAGCACTTAAGTTACCTGTGGAACCAGGGATCTTTGTGCTCAAGCTGACTCAGCCATCCGTAACACCATCAACTGGACAGAGCAAAAAGAGGAAGTTGATCTCTGGCGACTATCTTCCGGCAGAGCTCCCTGAAGCCGCCGCCAAGAAGGTCCCCAAGATCGACGCCAAGGGTGCTGAGGAGCAGTCTACTTCGGCAAACCCCAGGGTTTGTTCCGTTGCAGCAGATTCTCCCGACAAGTCTTGCCCCGGCAAGCTTGCCGGGGAACGTCAAGCTCCGGCAGAGCCACGGCCTCTTGTCGTAGAAGCAGACGTTCCCGCAGCAGCAGATGTGCCTTTAGTCCTTGTTGTCGAGGCACAGGCTCCAACATGGGCGCAGCAGATTGTCCTTTTCCTTCAGACAGGAGAGCTTCCCAAGGAACCAGAAGAAGCGGAAAGAGTAGCCCGGCAGTCTAGTATGTACCAGTTTGTCAACAACACACTGTGCAGAAGATGACTCAACGGTGTGAAATTGAAGTGTATTCCTCGGGAAGACAGACAGAAGCTGTTGGCAGAGATACACGGAGGCATATGTGGTCACCACATTGGCGCGAGAGCTCCTGTCGGAAAAGCATTCCGGCAAGGCTTCTTCTGGCCGACAGCCCTCCAGGATGCAACTGCACAAGTAACCAAGTGTGAAGCATGCCAGTTGCATTCCAAGCAGATACACCAGCCAGCTCAAGCTCTCCAGACGATCCATTTATCCTGGCAATTTTTGGTCTGGGGGCTCGATATCCTCGGCCCCTTCCCCCGAGCTGTCGGGGGCTTTGAGTACTTGTACGTTGCAATCGACAAGTTCACAAAGTGGCCGGAAGTGGAACCAGTGAGGAAGGTGACGACGCAATCCGTGATCAAATTCTTCAGGTCGATTGTTTGCCGTTTCGGAATCCCTAATAGGATAATTACCGACAACGGTACACAATTTACGAGCCGCGCCTTCATGAAGTACAACCAAGATCTTGGCGCCAAGGTCCGCTTCGCTTCTGTTGCTCATCCGAGAAGCAACGGTCAAGCGGAGAGGGCAAATGCTGAAGTGCTGCGCGGGCTCAAGGCCAGAACTTTTGATATGCTGCACAAGCGCGGACGCAACTGGATCGAGGAGCTGCCAGTGGTTCTTTGGTCGATCAGGACAATGCCAAATCGAGCCACTGGACAGACACCCTTCGCTCTAGTCTATGGAGCAGAGGCAGTTATCCCCACGGAACTCGTATACGGGTCACCTCGAGTGCTCTCTTATGATGAGCTTGAGCAAGAGCGGCTGCGGCAAGATGACGCGCTGCACCTTGAGGAAGATAGTCTCCAGGCTGCTGTGCGAGCCGCTCGCTACCAGCAAGCTTTGCACCGCTATCATAGCCGCAAAGTTAACACCAGGAGCCTCAAGGAAGGCGACCTTGTTCTTCGGCACGTTCAGTCTGCCAAGAATTCCAACAAGTTGACGCCGAAGTGGGAAGGCCCTTACCGGCTGAAACGAGTCACCAGGCCTGGCGCTGTCCGCCTGGAGACCGAAGATGGCGTACCAGTGAGCAACTCCTGGAATATCGAGCTTCTTCATAAGTTTTACCCGTAAGGCGCGGTTGTCGGACCTTGTCCGGCAACCACCCTTTTGTACAAGTCTTGCCGCTATTGGATGTAATCCTTTGTACAAAGCCAGGCGCAGACCCTGAGCACAAGATAATGAAGCGCTGGCGCCCAGAGTTACAGCATGCATGCTAGGTCGAGTCGAGTCCTCGGTTAGGGTTGATAGTGCCTAACAGCAGCTAACCCCTAACTTAGAGGTCGAGTGTGCGTCCTTTTGCCTTTCTTTCGTTTCCTTTGGTTCGCAGGACTCGCATATCCTTGCCGGACCGCATGGGGATGAAAAGGAGAAGAAGGATGTGCCGGCATCTGGGCCCCGGCAAGCCAGTGTTGCCGGGGGCTGCAAGTACCAAGGTTCACCCTACGGCAAGCTAGGGTTGCCGACGGCTGCAGTCTCAGATAAGTCTTTCATCCCTCTTCATGCATTCTCTTTTGGACTAGGAATACGAAGCCTCGTTTCTTCCCGAAAGCCACCATGCTCCCTTAACTCTGGTCCCTGGGGCCCCAGGGCCAAGTTTTGGTCGTAGTCATGGCAGGAAGGGGATGAAACGAGGGGCCGCACCCGCCTCGTCCCTGCCTCCGTCAAAGGCGTGAGAAAGGTCGAGCGATGTGGGAAGCCAGCAGGGCATGTTGGCGGGGAAGGAGTGTCTATCTGAAAGATACCAAGGATTTGCTCCTTGGCGTGGGTTCTACCCGCGAGAGAAATGACCTGGCAAACATCCCCTTTTCATTAAAAACATTCCACGCAGGTACAGTACAGAGAGAATGAAAAACATGAAAGAGAGTATTACAAGTTTTTAGATGCAACTAAGGCCCGAGGGCTTACAAATTAAAAAGATAAGATGCCCGTAATCTCTTTCCTGCCCCTCTTTTCAGGAGGTAGGTCAAGGAGGCGAGAAGGGCAAAAGGAGCGCCTGGGCGAACTACGGGTGCCAGAAGACACCAAGAGAACATCCCGGGGGCCATCAAGGCTGGACGGTGATGGCAGCGCCGGAAGCAGGGCTCGAAGACGAGGCGGCAGGACGTCAGCATGCTGTCGAGGGCACCTCGCCATCGTACTCCGACCTGACGGCCTTACCGCCGGCCCTCTTCCTCTTCCACAGCCTCCCTACGCCAGCCACGCAAGGAGACGACCCCGGGGAGTTCAAGGAGCCGGCGACACGGATGATGGGGTTGCCGGTGCCGCACAGAACGGCACCCGACACCTAGTCGGACCCGCCATCCTGCCGCCCGCTCCCCTCGTCGTCGCTGTCACTCCCCTCCTCGTCACTCTCGCTCGAGGAGGAGCCTTCGCTATCAGAGGAGCTCTCCACGCAGCACCGGGCCCGGATGCCGAAGCACCCGAAGACCTTGACGGAGAGGAGATCGCCCTCCACAAACTTGAAATGGAGCGTGAGCCCCGGCGTCAAGCTGTGGATGCGGGCGAACGTCTTCCACCCTCGGCCAAGATACATCACGCCGGGGGCTGGGAATTCGGCACGGACCCGCGTGCCGCTGATCCCACACCCCCTGATCTGCAGTCTCAGCGTCTCGGGCGGGTCCAAATCCACCACTTCCGCGAATGGATCCGGGAGCCGGAGGCGACGGCGAGACGCCCGGCACAGCCTGACGAAGAACTCGCAAGGGTCCTCCCCGGCATGGACCACCGCGGGAGGAAGAGCTGCCGGCGGAGGCGAAGCCGACGCGCCGCCCCGTCCACCTCTTCCCCGAGCGCCGCGGCCTCGTCCTCGACCGCGTCCACGACCTCGCCCCCTCCCTCTTCCCCTCACGGCTGGCTCCGCCACCATGGGTGCGGGAGAGGGAGGGATGCGCTGCCTGGCGGCAACCCTTGCCGCCACTGATGAAGGACCAGGGTTCCCTTTCTCCATGGCAAGTGGGAGGAAGGGGAGCAGAAGCTGGAGGAAGAAGGAGATGGGAGAATGCGGGCTTCCATCCTCCCCTCCCGCTCTTTATAAAGGAGCGGGGTGGGGGCTCGGCCGCCCCGCTCAGCGAATCAAGACACGGGGAGAGCAGGGAGCTGGGACCGACCCGCTCCCTCGACCCGTGACGGCCCGGTTTCCCGCCTCCGCCGCCCGCGACCCCAAGTGCATGGGAGCCGCGTGGCTGGCGTGCAGAACCGAGGCGACGAATGAGGCGACCCCTCCCCACCCCATGATCATGGGGAGTGGACGCCTCGAAAACCGCCCACGTTCTCTCCCACGATGCCGCGTTCGATGCGTGCCGTTTGGGGAGGGCGCGGTGCATGCGGAATGGGTTATGCCGTACCCTAGGCCGCGCGTGCCCGTGCACTGTTTTGGGCCTGGCCCAACAGCGCTCGGCACCGTGTATGGCCCAGGCCCGGGGGCTCCTGTCGGTGTACTAAAGTAGGGGTACCTTAGTACCCCGAACTTGTGCACGGGCAGTCGCAGCAACCCGCGCCAAGGCTTGCCAGGTGACCGCCAAGAGCCTCCATGGTTCCTTTGGAGCCATTCATGGAGAAAGTATCCAAGAGCAAAACAAGGCCCCGGCAAGAGGAGCTTGCCGGGAAGGAAACAAGGCCCCGGCAAGAGGAGCTTGCCGGGATGGAGACGAGACCCCGGCAAGAGGAGCTTGCCGGGAAGACAACCAAAGCATCTCAAGAGACTCGCTGTGGCGCACCGCGCGCCCCGACAAGACCCGGTGAGCGGCAAGCTCTCGGACGCGACAAGGCAACATCCGCGGCAAGGCGCTTGCCGCGACAAGCTACTACCCCGCAGCCCGCGCTCCAGCTCACCCACCAATGTGTCGCCCTGGGACCATTCCTGGCGTACGTGGCGGGAGGCTTTGCAGCCGGGGGCATGCGGTGGCAAGCAAGTGCTGACAAGATAACCATTGGGGCAAACGGTGGCGCTCCTAGCGGTCCCTCTTTGGGCCGTCAAGGTGACACAGACGGGCATTTAATGACCTTATCCCCTGCCGTCAGAGTTAGGTAGGATGCGACATGTAGGCGGTGGAGCCAACTACCACCCCTTTTACATTTTTACCCTTACCTCTGTTGCCACGTGTCGGTGACCCCTTAGACATATAAAAGGAGGCCCATGCGCAACAGGGAAAGGGAGGACAGCCATTCTCACGCTCGGTCTCGCCAGCTGCTTGAGTGTACTGTAGCACTCGCCGCTCCCGAGCAAGAACTCAATACAGCCACCAAAGCAGGAGTACGGTTTTACGCATCCGTGCGGCCCGAACCTGGGTAAATCGATCATCTCGCTCGTGTGTTTCGCCTCGATCTACTCTTTGTGCATCCATCGCCCCCTGCCGAACCAAAAAGGGGCTCGGTCCGCCGATCCCCATAGGTGTGCGAGGGATCAGACACCCCCGCCACGTCTACTACCTTTTCGGTCAACTATGTGAACCGATGATATATTCCGCATGTGCGACGATAAATTCCGCGCGAAGTCATTTTGCAGACGTCCATTTATCATTATGCATGTCATTATCTTCATTATATCTTTTCATGCATGATGAATTGTCTTCATCTGTTGAAGAGGATCTCCACAAGTACAACCTGCCATGTGCATTTGCATTCAAAAGCAAAATACTTATATGCACATCTTCAGGGGGAGCCTTTTGCTACTTGTGAAGACAATACAATAATCCTTTACAATTTCACATACTTTTATCCCTGTTGAAAACTTCAACCAGTTTGTCATCAATCACCAAAAGGGGGGAGATTGTATGTGCATCTAGTGCTACCCCTAGTTGGTTCTGGAGTATTGACGACAAACCTGGTTGAGGGACTAATGTGTTTGTGAGAACTGCAGGATGACACAGGTAGTAGTCCCTCATTAATTTGGTTTACCTACTGGAGATGACCCCTAAAATGTGTGAAGACATTGAAGACAATGGTGGTATGTGAAGATATTCACAACGAAAACTGTGACTCGAGAAGACATTCACGTGAAGACTATGGAGTGCGAAGACATAACTGTTTCGTAGTTTCTTTTTCTTCTTTGTTTAGTCATAGGAACCAGCATACTATTAAGTGGGGTCCCAGTGAACAAAGTCAGAGTGGCTAAAGTGATGCTCAACCAAATCCTAAGTCTTCGAGCGAAGAAAGTGAGAGCAAATCTTATCCAGAGTTGGATGAGTCGGCTTTACTTGTAGCCCAAGTTAAGCAGTCGCGTGTGTTTGAAATCTGACCGTTGGAACACGTGTCAGTTCCTTAGTGACCCATGGTCATTTTGGACAAATCAGGTCGGGTTGCCTAGTGGCTATATATAGCCTACCCCCTACACCATTAATTGGTGGCTGCTCAGAGTTAGTGCATGGTTTTTTTCGTTTGATAGCAACCCACCTTGAAGCCTCTGAGAGAGAAATCCTTGCGAGGACAAAGCCCTAAACACCCAGAGCCAAAGAGTGTTAGGCATCACTGAAGTCTTTCTATCTGTATGATCTGAAGACTTATTACACTTGAGGACTGTGAATCCTCTAGCCGATTAGGCGTCGCGTTCTGAGCATCCAAGAGTCATTATGGATCGCCAGTGAATGAAGTCTGTGAAGGTTTGGAAGTCTATCTTGAAGACTTACCAGAGTGATTGGGTGAGGACTGTGTGTCCTTAGCTCAAGGGGAATAAGGTGAAGACGCGGTCTTCTGAGTTGAATCTCAACCTCCCTAACCAGACGTATAGTTGTCATAGAAACTAGAACTGATCCAACAAATACATGTCCTCGCCAAGCAACTAGTTCTATCCTTACCTCTCTCTTTACTTACAGTTTGTCTTCGTGAAGTCATTGCCTACTTGCATGAGATGATTGACTTCACTGTGTGAAGACTGTTGTTGACTGGTTTCATACTTTCTTCCATCTTGATCCATACTACCTAGCTACTGATAGTCTTTGTTCTTTCACTTCATTGCTTACTTCACTATGGCTTGTCTAGTGTAGTCTTCCTTCCGCTGCATATCAATAGGTTCATTTCTATTGTTTGTCTTCAAAGCCCCCGTGTTTTGAAGACTTTCATAAAAATCGCCTATTCACCCCCCTCTAGTCGATAAATAGCACTTTCAGGGAGGGACGTCGGTTTGCTCTCAATTGCGGTCCCACAAAGCGAGCGAAAACGCAAGACAAAGCGTGTTCCATTCGGTGAACGACATGGAGGGTCCAGCGTGCCGGGGTGCAACGCGAACGCGACAAGAGCGATGCATAGTCAAAACCGATTGACCGGCCATCACAGGAACCACTTTTCACACCAGAACCTTCGCTGCTCGGCCTACGGCAGCCACTGCCCCAAAACCACACCTTCTCACCAGCCCGTTCCCCCACCTTTCGATCCCCTAGCTCGCATCATGCGTCCCCTAGTTTGCCGAAAAGCCATGGTGCGCCGCAAGATCACATACTACAAGATGCTGACGCCGGAGCGCCGCGCAGAAATCTTGGCGGCAGTCGGCGCCATAGACCTCCGTTCGCAAGCTCGCTTTGCAACCAATCCCCGAGTTCTCTGGAGCCATGCTACGAGGAGGAGGAAGCCGATCCAATGTTCATGGCGGAGGTCGCGGCGCAGAAGGCCCCCGATGGGAATGAGACGATGGACGTTGACTTCGTGTCGACGTCCAGGTCCCCCATGGTGCAGGCGGACCAGTGGTTCAACCTGGCGATACTAAAGGAGGACCGGGAGGCAAAGGCTCAACTCGACGTGGAGCGCATGCATGCCGCTGCCATCGAGGCTCTCCTGCAGGCGGAACTGGATGTCGTGGATGTGAACCATGCGGCGGAGGCTCAACTCGATGCTGAGCGTGCTGATGTCGCTGCCATCGAGGCCCTCCTGCAGGCGAAACCGGACGTCTTGGACTTGAACCGGGTGGTGGAGGCTCAACTCGACGCGGAGCGCATGGATGCCGCTACCATCGAGGCCCTCGTGTAGGCGGAACCGGACGTCCTGGACTTGAACTGGGCGGCGGAGGCTCAACTTGACGTGGAGCGCGCGGATGCCATTGCCATTGAGGCCCTCCTGCAGGTGGAACCGGACGTCCTTTACTTGAACCAGGTGGTGCTCTCGTCCGTACAGAGCGCCCGCACGCTCCGCGTGAACGAGTAGCTGGAGGCCGAGGAAAACCATGGTGCGGAGACACACGTCGGTAGCTATGGCTGGTTTGCGCGGGCAGCCAAAGATTATGACGCCATCTTGTTCAGCGAGCAGTGATAGTTTTTCTTTATGTTGTTGTTTTTAGGGATCTGTTGCTGTGTATTTTTAGGGTGATCTTTTGCTGTGTAAAAACATATATTGTTATGAAAGTCGCCTAACTTTAACATTTGGGCCTATCTACCATTTCAGGCGGTTGGATGAATATCCTACATCTCCTAACCCTTCGTCTGTCAGGAACCCGATTCTAAGCCACATCGATCTAGCCGGTAACACCTCATATCACTTTGCGGCCTCACGCACGGTATCCCACGGGTGTCGCCTTACCATGGCCTGGGACCGTTTGCGCCTTTTGGCTCGCGTATATGACAATGTCGCTAGCATCCATATGACCGAGAACCCGAGCCGACATGTCTAGTCGTGAACCCAAAGCGGCACAGACCTATGGAGACAGGCATACATGAATCACAACGAACATGTCGGTCATCAACGAGTGATTCCGGGCTGTAGCACTAGGCTAACAGGACTCCGGGGGATCCCGGGCTGTAGCAGGCTAGACAGGACTCCGAAGATCACCGCGTGACATTTCCCCGAAGGGACAGACATAGGGACGAAGTGAAACACATGCCGGCCAGTCAAGTGTCCTGAACAGTAGTGCTGGGCTAGCAGGACTCCGGTGAACCGGGCTGTAGCGGACTACTATGGCTCGAGGAGCACTAGGCTACAGTTCCCCATAAGAAAGGCTGCGAAGGACAAACAACTAGATTGTCGGATCCCACTCATACCAAGCATTTCAATCATACATACAATATGCTCGATATGAGTACATACAACATGGCATCACAACAAAACTCTACAACTCAAGTACTTTATTTAAAGGCTCCAGGGAGCCATACATAACATATCCATACAGGTAGGGGTCACATGACCCGACACTCAAGTCATACAGTCATACAAGCACATGCGGAAGCAACTAGTCTGAGTACAGACTCTAGAAAGAAAGAAGGCTTCTCGAAGCCTGTCTTTCTACATAGGGCCCTCCATGGCCTGGATCACCACCTGGGTGGCTAGTCACTCGTCGACGTCAAGATCTACGTAAAACCCATCGGAGGGGGCAGTGTTGTCGTCTGAAAACAATAAATAAGCAAACATGAGTACAAAGGTACTCAGCAAGTCTTACATCAGATCCTACTGTACATGCTCATTCTCAAGAAGGTGGTGGGGTTTATGCAGCAAGCCAGCTTTGACTCTTGGCTAAGCTATCCTACGGAATCTTTTAGCAAAATAGTTTTCGCACACGAGTCCACTACTCACCATCACAATACTCCACCGTGGATCCTCCCTCGTATCCTGCGAGGGGGCCATCCTCGGTACTCACACTTATCTTGAGTCTTTTAGTAGTATCCATTAACTTGTCTATGAACTGTATAGGCAACCAAGTAGTCCTTTACTGCGGACGCGGCTATTCGAATAGTTTTATACCCTGCAGGGGTGTACTTCGTCATACACGCTTTCACCGCTTACCGCCGTCTACACGACATGTACTCGGCAACCTTCAAGCGGAAGCCCAGCGAGGGTGTCGGCCACGGCCTACCTAAACACCTAAGCCCCTAGTCCAGGTTATCGCCTATCCAGGTTCCATCCGCAGGGAGTCCGGCCGAGGTTTCCACATACGGCCCCAAACGATGTGAGCAGGGTTCCCGAGACACCAAATGGGTGACTCGGTACACCGTGCCATGGTGTATCTACCGCAACATAGCCCACCCCTAGGGTCAGCGCTACGCACGGCCGCCAACACATATCCTACAAACACCAGAAACTAATTGCAACTCCTGGACAAAGTACTAGGGTGGCTAAGAAGCCGAGAGGGTCCATTGGTTTCGGGCCCGATGTACGGTAGTAACTGCATCTTAAATCACACATACAGATCTCAGTTCTTATGGACGGCCTCAATGAAACAACCCACCATGTACTCCTACATGGCCTCTCATCGATACCTTTACCAAAACATGTTCAACCCATCCCTCATATTACTAGCACAAGCATTTCACTCTAGCCCATCACCCAGATGAACCAGACCTGACGCAACTCTAAGCATAGCAGTGGATAAGGTAGGAATCACAAAACATGGCTCAATCAACTCCTACACATGCTAGTGGGTTTCATCTAGTTACTGTGGCAATGACAGGTCATGCAGAGGATAAGGGTTCAACTACCGTAGCACACAGCAGTTTGAATCGTGTTGTCTTAATGCAGTAAACAAGAGAAGGAGCGAGAACATGGGTTGTATCGGAATGATCAATGGTTGCTTGCCTGATGGAGTGGTAACGGGATACTGCCCTTCAGTTGGATACTCGTGAATATCCTCGGAGGCAGAACCTACCACGAAGAACACAACCGAGCACAATCAACACATGACGATATGCAACAATATGATGCATGCTATGACATGGCAATATGGATGTGTCTTGAGCTAATGCAACTAGCTATGATTTAAATGAAGTTGGTTTGAGTACAAGATTCAAATTCCAACCCCATATATGATTATTTAAATGCCCTTTATTTGTTTTGTCCAAAACAGAGGACAAACATTGTTCAAACATGCATGGAAATGGTACAGATGGATTCCTTGAATTTTTCTGATAATTTTACATATATAATTTATCTCATTTGGAGTTATGGTTGAATTTCTATGATTTTTCAAAGTTTTGGGTATTTTCTGGAATTCCTGAATTATTTTTAAACTAGAAAATGATTTACTGCGTCAGCGCTGCGTCAGCATGACATCAGCAAGTCAACTGAGCTGCCTCCAGGTCAAACCTGACCAGTGGGTCCCACTGGTCAGTCTCACAGTGCTGGCTCGAGTCACAGACAGGTGGGGCCAGTCAAAGGCCACGTCAGAAAGTCAAACTGACGTGTGGGGCCTGCTGGTTAATAACTAATCTAAACAGAATATTAAGTTAAACTAAATATGCACTGGGCCCACATGGCAGTGGCTCTAGGGAGGGGTGGTTAGTGGGTTAGTTAGCCGCTAATGACGGCCACGTCGGCTACCGACGTTTAGCCGCCGGCGACCTCAGATCGCGGCGGCGTTTCACCGGAGTTGTTCGGATTTCGCCTACAGGCCTCCATTTGATGCGCGGTTTTCTCCTACGGGTTCCTGGGAGTGAGGCGCATCCAGAGAGACAAGCGGCAGCAGCTGGGGTGGCCGAAGCTGACGGCGGCGAGCTCTTTTGCGGCCGTCGGAGTTCGGGTGTTCGCGGGATCGATGCTGCGGTGCACGGGAGGAGGAGCTGGTGGTGGCTACGGGCTCCTGGTGGTGCGCTGAGCACAAAGGTGAGCTTGGCTTCGAGCCACTTTGGCTCTAGCCATGACGGCGCCATGGCCGGCGGCGAGGAGCTCACGGCTCCAGTGGCTAGGCTAGTTAAGGGAAGGGATTCACTGCGGGGAGAAGGGGGAAATGCTCGGGAGCTCACAGCGATCTCGAGGGAAGACTCAGCGGGCTCGGGGACGCTTCTGCAACGGCGAATTGACGACGACGATCTTCGGGCACCGGAGATGAAGACGACGACCCTCGGGTCGACTGGGGCTTCCTCTGGTCACGTGCTTCGGGTGTGTAGCTCCACGGGGTCAAGGCGGAGCCCAGGGACGCGGAGAGGGTGCGAGGGGGTGGCTGTGGACACGGTGGCAGCGAACGGCGGTGATGGCGCATTCGGGTGTGTGTGTGAGAGACCGAGACAGGGGAGGGGATGAGGGCGAGGGAGAGTGAATGAGAGGGCCAGGGGGGTGCGTGGCGTCCATAGCGACGTCGGGGAGGCGGCCGAAGCAGGAGGTGGCCGTCGGTGGCCACGCGCGTGCCGGCGCACCGCGGGCACACGCCCTGCGTCCTCCTGGCAGGAGCTAGGGGACGACTGGCGTCGGCCTGGTGGGCTGGGCCGTCCAGCTACAGTGCTGGGCTGGCAGGTAAGTCCAGGTGAGCCTCTGTTCTTTCCTAGTTTATTCTATTTTCTATTTTTTTGTTATTCTGTTTTGATTTAGTTTAAATACTAAATCATTTTATAAAATCCTAAAAATATTTATGGACACTTTCTGAAATATTTCAGTGGCCCAAAAATAATTCCAACATTACTTGAGCATTTGAATTATTTAATAGTATTTAAATGCCCAAATTCAAATATTTATGAATTAAGTCAATGCCCCTTTTGTTGACCTAAAATTATATGTACCATTTTTCCCAAGGGTTCTACCCCAAGGCAAAGAGGGTGAACATATTTGAAGGGCATTTTAGGTTCATTGAATTTATTTTTAGTAAACCCTAGTTGATTTCAGGGGGGCGGGTGCTGGGGGTTCTGCTTTCCCCATTTCAGTTTTGTGATGAAGGTAAACATGATGCACACTCTAATGCATAACCTAGCTAGGGTGTGACAACTCACCCCCACTCAATAGAATCTCGTCCCGAGATTTAGGATCATCTGGGAAGAAGGCGGGGTACTCGAGTCGAAGACGATCCTCCCTTTCCCAAGTGGCTTCTTCCTCGGAATGGTGTGACCATTGAACCTTGAGAAACTTGATATTATGACGTCGAGTGGTACGCTCGGCTTGATCAAGGATACGAACGGGGTATTCCCGATAAGAGAGGTTATCTTGTAAATCAAGCGTTTCGTGGTCCACTCCACGGATAGGATCCGCGAAGCAACGCCTGAGTTGCGAAACGTGGAAGACATCGTGAACTCTGGAAAGATGCGGAGGTAGTTCCAATTGGTAGGCAACTTCTCCTCGTTTGGCAAGAATGCAAAAGTGTCCAATGTAACGAGGAGCCAATTTGCCTTTGATACCGAAGCGATGGGTTCCCTTTAGCGGGGTAACCCGAAGGTAAGCTTTCTCGTCAATTTCAAATGTCATAGGCTTATGCTTACGATCATATTGACTCTTTTGGCGGGATTGGGCTGTTTTCAATTTCTCACGAATAACGCGAACCTGCTCTTCTGCTTCCTGAATCATATCCGGGCCAAAGAGTTGTCTTTCCCCGGTTTCTGACCAGTTAAGAGGCGTTCGACATTTTCGTCCATAGAGAACTTCGAAGGGAGCCTTGCCCAAACTAGCTTGATAGCTATTGTTATAGGCAAACTCCGCGAATGGAAGGCATTTCTCCCAACTCATTCCGAACGAGATAACAGAAGCTCGGAGCATATCTTCCAGAATTTGATTTACTCGCTCTACTTGACCACTTGATTGAGGATGGAAGGCGGTGCTAAAGGAGAGATGAGTTCCCATAGCATTTTGGAAACTTTCCCAAAATCGAGAGGTGAAGAGACTTCCACGGTCTGAGTTAATTTCCAATGGGACACCATGAAGAGACACTATTCGGGAGATGTATAAGTCAGCTAGCTGGCTAGCGGTGATACTCTCACGAACAGGTAGGAAATGGGCTACTTTGGAAAGACGGTCAATCACGACGAAGATGGCATTATTCCCCCTCTTGGTCCTGGGAAACCCAGTGATGAAATCCATACTGATTTTATCCCATTTCCATTCAGGAATAGCCAAAGGTTGAAGGGTGCCAGCAGGCCGTTGATGCTCTGCTTTAACACGACGACAAACGTCGCAATTAGCAACGTATTGAGCAATTTCTCTCTTCATCCTAGTCCACCAAAACCTCTGGCGTAGGTCTTGATACATTTTGGTACTACCGGGATGAATGGTGAGAGGGGATTCATGAGCTTCCTTAAGGATCAGTCGCCTCAGGTTTCGCGCCTTCGGAACCACTAGGCGATTCCCAAAGTATACAACACCTTGGTCATCAATGGAGAAACAATTCACGACTCCTTTCTTAACGTTTCTCTTGATACGGGAAATTCCCGGATCTATCTTCTGTGCCTTGATGACCTGATCCGTAAGGGTAGGTTCCGCTACCAGGGTGGATAGGAATCCTTGAGGAACAATGTGAAGATTAAGCTTGCGAAATTCCTCATGGAGAAGTGGTTGACTTTGTTGTAACATCAGGTTGTTACAGTAGGACTTACGACTTAATGCATCGGCCATGACATTGGCCTTGCCAGGGGTGTAGGTTATTCCTAAGTCGTAATCTGAGATCAACTCGACCCAACTTCTTTGCCTGAGATTCAAATCTGGTTGGGTGAAGATATATTTCAAGCTTTGGTGATCGGTGAATATCTCGCAACGATTACCGAGGAGGTAATGTCGCCAGGTTTTGAGTGCATCGACTACAGCTGCAAGCTCTAGATCATGTGTGGGATAATTTTCCTCATGTGGGTGTAATTGCCGTGAAGCATAGGCAATTACCTGACGATCTTGCATGAGTATGCAACCTAGTCCTTGTCGCGAGGCGTCGCAATAGATAATAAAGTCCTTGGAGAAATCTGGTGGTACCAGTACGGGAGCAGATGTCAGGCGTCTTTTTAGTTCCTGAAAACTGAACTCGCACTGTGGAGTCCACTCAAACTTTTTATCTTTCTTGAGGAGTTCAGTTAGAGGTTTAGCAACCTTGGAGAAATTCTCGACGAAGCGGCGGCAATAGCTCGCTAGGCCAAGGAAACTCCGAACTTGCTTGACCGAAACAGGTGGAGTCCAATCAAGGACGGCTTGAACTCGCTCGGGATTGACAGCAATACCCTTACCAGAGATTACATGGCCTAGATAGGTCACTTCTGACAACCAAAATTCACACTTGGAGAATTTGGCATAAAGGCGATGCTCTCGAAGTTTCTTCAATACCAGCCTTAGATGTTCGGCATGTTCCTCTTCATTCTTGGAGTAGATGAGTATGTCATCGAGGTATACTATGACGAATTTGTCCAAGTACTCCATGAAAACCGAGTTCATTAACCGGGAGAAAGTGGCCGGGGCATTGGTTAAACCGAAGGACATGACGGTGTACTTGTATTGGCCATAACGAGTAACAAAGGCCGTTTTGGGAATGTCCCTGTTTCTGATTTTGATTTGATGGTAGCCCAACCTCAAATCCATCTTGGAGAAGACTGAGGATCCAGCAAGCTGATCATACAGGTCGTTGATCCTGGGAAGCGGGTATTTGTTCTTGATGGTGACCAGATTGACAGGTCGGTAATCCACAACCATTCGATCCGTTCCATCCTTCTTCTTGACGAAGAGGACGGGGCAAGCCCAAGGAGAGGAGCTAGGACGGATGAACCCTTTGTTCAAGGACTCATCGAGTTGGTTCTTAAGCTCGGCTAGTTCTAAGGGTGCCATCTTGTAGGGTCTTCTAGCAATTGGAACGGTTCCTGGAACAAGGTCTATCACAAACTCGACATCCCGGTCAGGTGGAACACCTGGCAGTTCTTCCGGAAACACATCCGGGAAGTCTCGGACTACCCGAACGTCCTCAAGGTCTGGAAGAGGGTTGGCATTGAGAGAGTAAAGTTGGCGCTTGGCCACTCGAGTTAAGACATTAACTGTCTTGCCCGAGGGATGAGTAAGTTGAACGGTTCTAGTGGCACAGTCGATATTGGCGTAATGAGCCGACATCCAGTCCATCCCCAAGATGATGTTTATGTCGGAGGACTTGAGAGCTATTAAAGATGTAAGGAAAACAAGCCTATCGACAAGAATTTCGTTCCCATGGCTTACCCTAGAAGTTTGCCATTTGGAACCCGGAGTTTGAATTACCATGGAAGTGGGCATGTCACAGAATGTCGTGTTATGCAACCGAGCATAATTCTCGGATATGACTGAATGAGATGCTCCAGTATCGAAAAGAACAGATGCCGGATGGCAGTTAACAAGGAGCGTACCAAGGACGACGTTGGGATCCTCATGAGCCTCTTCGGCTGAAACATAGTTGACATGGCCACGTGCAGTAGTGGCCGGCTTGGCGTAGAAAGTCTTTCCCGCGGGCTTACCACGGCCAACGGACTTTCCAGCTTGATTGGGGTTGTTCTGGGGACACTCTCGACTATAGTGACCCGGTTCTCCACACTTGAAGCATGTTACCACAGTGGGGCGTGGAGCAACATTAGCAGCGGGGCCACCATAGGGCTTGGGCGGTGCAAATTGCTGGTTGGGACGAGGCGCCTCAAAGGATGGCCTCGGGGTGAATCTGGGTGGCAGTGCGATGCTTGGAATCCACACCCGGCGCTTCTGAGCTCCAGAGCCGGATGAAGACCCAAAATCACGAGAGTGCTTGCGTGAAGCGTCATAATCAGTCTGGCCTGTCTCAGCACTGATAGCTTTATTGACCAGCTTCTGGAAGGATGTGCACTCGTGCAGACGGAGATCGCGGCGAAGCTCAGGGCTAAGTCCCTTGCGGAACCTTGCCTGCTTCTTGGCGTCGGTAGAAACCTCTTCAGGAGCATAGCGTGCCAGGTTCCCAAATTCTCGGCTATATGCATCCACAGTCAGCCTTCCTTGGGTGAAGTTGCAGAACTCCTCCCTCTTGCGATCCATGAGACCTTCCGGAATGTGATGCTCACGGAAAGCCTCGCTGAACTCAGCCCAGGTAGTGATTTGGCCGACCGGGCGCATAGCTTCGTAGTTTTCCCACCAATGGCTAGCGGGGCCCTCAAGATGATAAGCAGCATATGTAACCTTGTCGGCTTCAGCTACGTTGGCAGAACGTAGCTTGTGGGTGATGCTGCGAAGCCAATCATCCGCGTCGAGGGGCTCGACGGAATGGTTAAACTTTGGTGGGTACAGCTTGATAAAGTCGTTGATTGACACCAAGTCATTTCGTGGGTGGCGTGCAGTGTTCTGCTCAATCTGCTCCAGCAGGCGGTTGGTCTCACGCTTGTTCCTTTCCGCCTCCAGCATTACTTCGGCCAGGGAAGGTGGGTGAGGCAAATTTTCACCTCTAGCTGCATTGGCTTCCCCCTGCTCCGGGGCGGCAGGGTTTCCGCGGGTGTTGACCATCCTAGAAGGAAACAAGACAACGGTTTAGACAAGGATGGCTCAACTTAATAGGGAAGTGCAGAATGTAAAGGATAACGCGGAATGCAGAGATGCTCATTTGTATGCCATGGTAATATAAAACTGCCATATATACACCAACGGTCATACTCGTCATACATAGTTTAGTACAAGCCCATGCTACAGTACAACTATGAAGGTAGACATTACATCTCATCGGAGGCATTCCGAGTCCCTATACATTATTTATCTACACCTCCGGAATCGATTACACACCAAGTCGTATTCCACAAGTCACACAGGACAGTGGAGAATACAACTACTACAATACTAGTGGTACTACTACTAACTCAGATAGCCCCGTAGTAGTCCTCATAGAAGTCACCTCCATAGCCTGGAAGTTCAACGTGATCATCCGGAAACAGACGGTCCTGAGGAGCCTGTGGACCATAGGGGCTAGGATGAGGTCTTGGACCAACAAACGGTGGCCTGCGGGGACCAAGGGGTGGGGTGATGCCTCCCACATCACGCCAATCCACCATGTCTGGCAGAGCTGCTCTCACAGGATACAGATCCCTGGTATCCATACATCCAGCTTGCACCGCGGGTGCAAACCGAGTCAATGTGGCCCAATGATCAGCACGGGTGTTAAAGAGCTCCAGCCTCAAGGCCCGATTCTCTCGGTCCTTATCTTCGAGCATCTCAGCGGTGGTACGAGTTAATGAGTCCTCCTAAGTGGAGTCAGCATAGATAGCCTGAAGATACCCGTGCGCTCCCGGAAGTGAAGCTGGCATGTAACGGAAGTCAGTGTTCCGAAGCAGGCCAGTCCGGACTCGCAAGATGGTCATCATGGAATAGGCAGCATCCTGCACAGCCATCTCAATGGTAACTCCGAGTCCATAGGAACAGTGAAGGGGCTCGGTAGATCCAGGATAGGAAGGAAATATCCTGACGGTGCATAAATACTGGCTTTGATTAAAGTCGCGGAACTGCTCTTCAACAGTGTATTCGGGATACCAACGGTATCCTGTCTCGATCATGACCCGGACCAACATAGCAGTATGACCGGGCACGTCGAGGCACCTGGTCAGGCGAACCACTTGATTTTGGGACTGGTTGGCCATCTGAAAGCACAGCCACAAGACAAGACATCAGAATTCCTAGGGAAAATTGGGCAGCATAACGGCTGTAAATGCTCAGAAAAAGATTTGAGACATCCACAACAGTTCACAATACCGCTCAACAGCATCATATCAAGGTTCTGATTCAAATAGCAACGTACTAAAATAGTAGAACTGGACTGGAACTCGTAGCAATAATCCTATGAGCTACTACGGATTAGTAACACGTGAACCTGATAGAAGAAGAGAGCCTAGTCCTTAACCCACGTTGAAAGAGAAGAGAATAGCTCAGATCAGAGGCATAGGGTAAAGGAGTAAAAAGAACCTTACGTTCCCTCCCACAATCAATTCCCTTACATATAACTAAAGCATTTCTAGACTCGACATCGACCAGTTTGGCTGAACGAACCTACAGGCAGTCCGGCTCTGATGCCAACGCTGTCAGGACCCCGATTCTAAGCCACATCGATCTAGCCGGTAACACCTCATATCACTTTGCGGCCTCACGCACGGTATCCCACGGGTGTCGCCTTACCATGGCCTGGGACCGTTTGCGCCTTTTGGCTCGCGTATATGACAATGTCGCTAGCATCCATATGACCGAGAACCCGGGCCGACATGGCTAGTCGTGAACCCAAAGCGGCACAGACCTATGGAGACAGGCATACATGAATCACAACGAACATGTCGGTCATCAACGAGTGATTCCGGGCTGTAGCATTGGGCTAACAGGACTCCGGGGGATCCCGGGCTGTAGCAGGCTAGACAGGACTCCGGAGATCACCGCGTGACATTTCCCCGAAGGGACAGGCATAGGGACGAAGTGAAACACATGCCGGCCAGTCAAGTGTCCTGAACAGTAGTGCTGGGCTAGCAGGACTCCGGTGAACCGGGCTGTAGCAGACTACTATGGCTCGAGGAGCACTAGGCTACATTTCCCCATAAGAAAGGCTGCGAAGGACAGACAACTAGATTGTCGGATCCAACACATACCAAGCATTTCAATCATACATACAATATGCTCGATATGAGTACATACAACATGGCATCACAACAAAACTCTACAACTCAAGTACTTTATTTAAAGGCTCCAGGGAGCCATACATAACATATCCATACAGGTAGGGGTCACATGACCCGACACTCAAGTCATACAGTCATACAAGCACATGCGGAAGCAACTAGTCTGAGTACAGACTCTAGAAAGAAAGAAGGCTTCTCGAAGCCTGTCTTTCTACATAGGGCCCTCCATGGCCTGGATCACCACCTGGGTGGCTAGTCACTTGTCGACGTCAAGATCTACGTAAAACCCATCGGAGGGGGCAGTGTTGTCGTCTGAAAACAATAAATAAGCAAACATGAGTACAAAGGTACTCAGCAAGTCTTACATCAGATCCTACTGTACATGCTCATTCTCAAGAAGGTGGTGGGGTTTATGCAGCAAGCCAGCTTTGACTCTTGGCTAAGCTATCCTACGGAATCTTTTAGCAAAATAGTTTTCGCACACGAGTCCACTACTCACGATCACAATACTCCATCGTGGATCCTCCCTCGTATCCTGCGAGGGGGCCATCCTCGGTACTCACACTTATCTTGAGTCTTTTAGTAGTATCCATTAACTTGTCTATGAACTGTATAGGCAACCAAGTAGTCCTTTACCGCGGACGCGGCTATTCGAATAGTTTTATACCCTGCAGGGGTGTACTTCGTCATACACGCTTTCACCGCTTACCGCCGTCTACACGACATGTACTCGGCAACCTTCAAGCGGAAGCCCAGCGAGGGTGTCGGCCACGGCCTACCTAAACACCTAAGCCCCTAGTCCAGGTTATCGCCTATCCAGGTTCCATCCGCAGGGAGTCCGGCCGAGGTTTCCACATACGGCCCCGAACGATGTGAGCAGGGTTCCCGAGACACCAAACGGGTGACTCGGTACACCGTGCCACGGTGTATCTACCGCAACATAGCCCACCCCTAGGGTCAGCGCTCCGCACGGCCGCCAACACATATCCTACAAACACCAAAAACTAATTGCAACTCCTGGACAGAGTACTAGGGTGGCTAAGAAGCCGAGAGGGTCCATTGGTTTCGAGCCCGATGTACGGTAGTAACTGCATCTTAAATCACACATACAGATCTCAGTTCTTATGGACGGCCTCAATGAAACAACCCACCATGTACTCCTACATGGCCTCTCATCGATACCTTTACCAAAACATGTTCAACCCATCCCTCATATTACTGGCACAAGCATTTCACTCTAGCCCATCACCCAGATGAACCAGACCTGACGCAACTCTAAGCATAGCAGGCATAGCAAGGTAGGAATCACAAAACATGGCTCAATCAACTCCTACACATGCTAGTGGGTTTCATCTAGTTACTGTGGCAATGACAGGTCATGCAGAGGATAAGGGTTCAACTACCGTAGCACACAGCAGTTTGAATCGTGTTGTCTTAATGCAGTAAACAAGAGCAGGAGCGAGAACATGGGTTGTATCGGAATGATCAATGGTTTCTTGCCTGATGGAGTGGTAACGGGATACTGCCCTTCAGTTGGATACTCGTGAATATCCTCGGAGGCAGAACCTACCACGAAGAACACAACCGAGCACAATCAACACATGATGATATGCAACAATATGATGCATGCTATGACATGGCAATACGGATGTGTCTTGAGCTAATGCAACTAGCTATGATTTAAATGAAGTTGGTTTGAGTACAAGATTCAAATTCCAACCCCATATATGATTATTTAAATGCCCTTTATTTGTTTTGTCCAAAACAGAGGACAAACATTGTTCAAACGTGCATGGAAATGGTACAGATGGATTCCTTGAATTTTTCTGATAATTTTACATATATAATTTATCTCATTTGGAGTTATGGTTGAATTTCTATGATTTTTCAAAGTTTTGGGTATTTTCTGGAATTCCTGAATTATTTTTAAACTAGAAAATGATTTACTGCGTCAGCCCTGCGTCAGCATGACATCAGCAAGTCAACTGAGCTGCCTCCAGGTCAAACCTGACCAGTGGGTCCCACTGGTCAGTCTCACAGTGCTGGCTCGAGTCACAGATAGGTGGGGCCAGTCAAAGGCCACGTCAGAAAGTCAAACTGACGTGTGGGGCCTGCTGGTTAATAACTAATCTAAACAGAATATTAAGTTAAACTAAATATGCACTGGGCCCACATGGCAGTGGCTCTAGGGAGGGGTGGTTAGTGGGTTAGTTAGCCGCTAATGACGGCCACGTCGGCTACCGGCGTTTAGCCGCCGACGACCTCAGATCGCGGCGGCGTTTCACCGGAGTTGTTCGGATTTCGCCTACAGGCCTCCATTTGATGCGCGGTTTTCTCCTACGGGTTCCTGGGAGTGAGGCGCATCCAGAGAGACAAGCGGCAGCAGCTGGGGTGGCCGGAGCTGACGGCGGCGAGCTCTTTTGCGGCCGCCGGAGTTCGGGTGTTCGCGGGATCGATGCTGCAGTGCACGGGAGGAGGAGCTGGTGGTGGCTACGGGCTACTGGTGGTGCGCTGAGCACAGAGGTGAGCTTGGCTTCGAGCCACTTTGGCTCTAGCCACGACGGTGCCATGGCCGGCGGCGAGGAGCTCACGGCTCCAGTGGCTAGGCTAGTTAAGGGAAGGGATTCACTGCGGGGAGAAGGGGGAAATGCTCGGGAGCTCACAGCGATCTCGAGGGAGGACTCGGCGGGCTCGGGGACGCTTCTGCAACAGCGAATTGACGACGACGATCTTCGGGCACCGGAGATGAAGACGACGACGCTCGGGTCGACTGGGGCCTCCTCTGGTCGCGTGCTTCGGGTGTGTAGCTCCACGGGGTCAAGGCGGAGCCCAGGGATGCGGAGAGGGTGCGAGGGGGTGGCTGTGGACGCGGTGGCAGCGAACGGCCGTGACGGCGCGTTCGGGTGTGTGTGAGAGACCGAGATAGGGGAGGGGATGAGGGCGAGGGAGAGTGAATGAGAGGGCCAGGGGGGTGCGTGGCGTCCATAGCGACGTCGGGGAGGCGACCGAAGCAGGAGGTGGCCGTCGGTGGCCGCGCGCGTGCCGGCGCACCGCGGGCACACGCCCTGCGTCCTCCTGGCAGGAGCTAGGGGACGACTGGCGTCGGCCTGGTGGGCTGGGCCGTCCAGCTACAGTGCTGGGCCGGCAAGTAAGTCCAGGTGAGCCTCTGTTCTTTCCTAGTTTATTCTGTTTTCTATTTTTTTTGTTATTCTGTTTTGATTTAGTTTAAATACTAAATCATTTTATAAAATCCTGAAAATATTTATGGACACTTTCTGAAATATTTCAGTGGCCCAAAAATAATTCCAACATTATTTGAGCATTTGAATTATTTAATAGTATTTAAATGCCCAAATTCAAATATTTATGAATTAAGTCAATGCCCCTTTTGTTGACCTAAAATTATATGTACCATTTTCCCCAAGGGTTCTAACCCAAGGCAAAGAGGGTGAACATATTTGAAGGGCATTTCAGGTTCATTGAATTTATTTTTAGTAAACCCTAGTTGATTTCAGGGGGGGGGGGTGCTGGGGGTTCTGCTTTCCCCATTTCAGTTTTCTGATGAAGGTAAACATGATGCACACTCTAATGCATAACCTAGCTAGGGTGTGACATCGTCCTCACCTCTTCTTCTTCCCTAACAGACCACCACATGGGTCATACGGATCCACCCCAACATGTGTGTTGGATAAACATAATGTATGAACAAAAAATATCTGTCAGCGGTAGCACGTGTCAGTGAGGGTGCGTTCCCTTGGTTCGGTTTGTGGCGTGTAGGAGCGACTGTGTGTGGGTGCGATGCGACCGCGACGTGTAGGAGCGACCGTGTGGAGGTGCGGTGCAACCGCGACAGCCGTGCGCAAGTGTACCTCCTTTTCTCTACTCTTATAAAAAACCAAGTTGGTGATGATGGTGTGCCTGCCATCTTGTAATATAGACCGTCTGATCTACATCTGGCGGATAGAAAGCAAACTATGAAAATTTTACAAAAAAAACCCATACCTCTCTCCACATTTACAGATAAGGCCTTGCCTCGTTCATCCTTATCTCCCACAACCACATTGCTGAGCAATTAAAAAGGAAGTCTCTGGAAAAATCAAGCATGGTGGCCGCTGCCGGCACCGTCCATCCCCATGCCTCCGCCTAGTCCGACCACCAGTCACCATCACGCCCCACTCCTCCTCACCTTATCTCTCATCTTTCTTGAGATATCATTTTTTTCGATGAAATTCTCGAGATACCATTTTTCCAATAAAATTCTTGAGATATCATTAGTTCTTACACATGGGATTACTCTTGCATGGGTCAATCACAACAGGTGTTTTGTAAAATAATGCATCTTGATGTTCCGTGCAATGCATGGGCATCTTGCTAGTCATTTGAAAGCTTTAGGCAAGCTTGGCAAAAATGTGTGGCGAAGTATGGCAATGCAACACCTAGACCCAAATAGGATAAGTACGTACGTACTAGGAGTAATAGTGTTAAAAAAGAAAGGCGGGGTTTTCCTTCGCGGGATTAATCGATCCAAATCCTCGTTTGACGTGTCAATTAATGCATATTTTTTTCTCCAAAGCCCAAAGAGCTAACCATCTCACTCCTCATCGCTTGATTAATGCAGCGCCATGCAAACAAACCTTCTCACTTCCGCAAGCATGCAAGGGTATATTAATGTCCTTGGTTGCTAGTACGAGGCAAACCCCATCAATTTTGCCTCGATTAGTGTTAGTGGCCTTTTGCAAATTGTAATTTTGATATACTGACCTTGTGTACAAAAAATGGAGGTAGTAACTGTTTGACTTCCTTCCCCCTTGCGGTGACGTCAACGATATCTCGAATGTTGTGGTTTTGCGAAGTGCGTCCGACAGAGAACACCATTGAGGGAGACCACGGTAAGTCGTTCGCAAGTGCCGTCTGCAAGCCGAGACAACCGCCTTATTTGCATCCAGGAAGTCCGTTGAACCAAAGGACGCGTAAATGTACTAGTACTACTAGTACACAATAGAGTCGTCCATCCATCTTAGTGCGGTGAGGTGGTTTCTCGAAGAAGACGATGGAGAAGCGGAGTCAGCGAAGAGTAAAATGATGGTTGTTTCGTCTGTGCTTTGTGATTCGACGCCTCGCTGCTTTTTGTGATTTGTGATAGAAGGGACAGGGGAGTAGACTCTGTGCTCTATATTGTACATGCGTCCAAGCACGGGAGAAAGAGGAGAGACATTGCATTTTTGTATTCCTTCGATTAATCAGTCAATCAGGGAGCTTCGGTTCCATCTTTTTGGCTTTCGCAGCACCGTCCACAATGGTTCCCATCGATGAAAAAAGCTATTTTCACATTTGGCTACACATTGTGGATGACCTTAACCATACCACCTGGTTTTGCTCATGTATGCTATCTATACAAATCTCAATTATATTGTTCTAAAAAATTATAGAATCAAGATTAGTAAAAAGGAGGTGATTTTGCCGCGCAGATGGTGGCGGAGGTTTCTTATTTTTAGAGGACGTTCGCCTGGCGGTTTTCTAACATGTGGTCCCACGTGTCAGTGCTTTACCAAGCCGATCCGCGTCCCACATGAGGCAGAACAATGACAGAAGCAACACGTGGTTAACTTGAAGAAGATGAGGGATAAGAGGATGCAGCAATGAGTGAAATGATGGTGCTTCATCCCTCCAACTTCTTTTTTTACTAGCATTATTATTACTTTGTCCCTCCAACTTAACTGCCCAAAAGGTGCAGCTTTGTGATTTGATGCCTCATTGCTCATTACTACGCCGGCGCCATGACTGGGGTGCTTCACCCCAGCTGCTCTGCACTGTATTTCGGTATGGCACGTTGACCCGGTAGCTTGATGTCCCACATGTCGGTGAAAGGGACTAGAACATTTATGAAAGCGAACGCTCCACTCTTACGACGGAGGAGTACACGACACAGTGGCCTAGTGAACTGTCACTTGTACTGTATAGTACTATAGTTTTGTTGTTTCGCACGATCCATCGACACAAACCTGATTAAATAGGAAAGGGCGGGATTTTTCCCACACGGTAGATGATACTGGCCATACATTTCAAACGCAATTTTAATGTATGCAAACTGAATAATTAAGTAACAATATGATATCTAGTAAAACTAAAAATACATATGAATTGTTGTGTTAGAGTGCAGCAGTAGTGTTGTATTGCATAGTTGTTAGATGTAACATGCGAGAACATGTGGAGATGTTGTTTTGTAGGGCCTACGGAGAGAAAGCATAATACGGTCACCGAACTTCAGAATACGCTCATTACAGTCACTATATACGTTTTACGGTGATTATACGGTCACTTGCTCACCGTTCAACATCAGATTGCACTCCGTTGACCGGCCAAATAGTCTGCGTGGCACCATGTTGACTAGTTAAATTGACCATGTTCCTTGTGGGTCCCACCTGTCAGTTCACATAGGAAAAAGGTCAGATGAACACAAATTTATGCAGGCGTGACAAGACTCCAACCCGTGCGCGGGAATCACCTGGTTGTGTATGTGTCTGCCATGGCCTGATGTGTGCACATGCACGTGTAGGTTGAGCAATTAGCGTGAGAGTGTGTGTTGGTCGTGTGTTGTGTGCATGCATGCGTGCGTGTGTGCATGTGAGTGTTGCGTGCATCCGTGGCTGCGTGTGTACGTGTGAGTGTTGCATGCATGCGTGGCTGCGTGTGTTCGTGTTAGTATTGCATGCATGCAGTTCGTGTGCATGCGTGCATGTGTGTATAGTCACCACACCAGCTCCTGTGTGTTAAAACAAACGGCTCAGCATACTAATACAATGCCACCTTGTCCGTTGTGCCCGCGGTCATGACTTCGAACCACTGTCCAATATTTTTTTTCTAGTTTGTTTTCATTCTTACTAGCAAGATGCTCGTGCGTTGCACGTAACATCAAGATGCATTTGTAGACTAGTTTATCTTGTGAGAGAAAATGATGAACGAGGGGAGGCCTTATTTGCAAATGTGGAGAGGTATGTGGGTACCTTTTTGCAAAATTGCACAGTTTCCTTCCTATCCGTCAGATATAAATCGGACGACCTATACTGCAGGATGGCAGGCACAACATCATCACCAAATCTGTTTTCTATAAGAGTGTAGTATAGTTATAAGAGTGTAGATGTAGATGTAGAGTATACAAGCCGACAGGTGGGCCCAATGGTAGTGAGATAATGTGATGCAACACTAGAGGTGCCATGTGGAGCGTTTAACTAGTCAACTAGTTGTGTCTTGAGAAAATACAAAGATGTACGGTGGGCCCATGACTGTATAATAACCACAAACATAAAGGGTGACCGTAATGAGTGGATTCTGATGTCCAATGTACATATTGTGCTTTCGCTTCAAATACAATGATCGTCACTGTATATATCGCGAGAGAAAGATGAAACATGCGTGAATGTGCTGGGGGCTTACTTTTAGAGGACCTGGAGATAGTTTGTGTGCGTATGCGAAAGGTGCGTATAGGGGGTGTATGCGATGGAGAGAGAGATGCTCTTTGTTTCTCTTTATTATGACTAACTTTATATATAGTATAAAAATATAAAAATTCACAGTGCAGAATAAATATCATTGTGGGCACCATGCAATGCAAATTAATGTTGATACTCCTCCATATAACTTTGTAATGCTGTATATATTTAGAAATTCTAAAAAAATTGGCCACACTTTATTCAAAAGGAATGTTGTATGCGAAATAAACATGAAGAGAGGGCTTTTTAGATCAATGGGGTACGTGATGTAACATGTGTGAATGTGTAGTTGATATATTTAACAGGGCCTAGAGAGGTATGTGTGTGTATTACGTATTCGAGAGAGGCATGGATTGAGGGGCCGGCGGGGGGAGGGGCGTGGGAGAGATAGCACAAGAAATGAGAGAGGTCTAGAGAGAGAGAGGAATATGATGTCATGGTGGGAGATTCCCTTGAGTGTCTATATCCAAGGGGGAGGGGATAGAGGCACGAGGAGAATTTTTTTTGTGGTGTCTGTGTTGGTATGTGTGGGTCTGAGAAGATAACGAGACCTGGGGCAGAGGGTGTGTCACTGCGTGAGGTCCGGTGGGTCGAGGTGAGGCCCTTGGTTCGGTTCCATCCTACGCCACATTGGTCGGCCCATGACGCATTTAGGGAGACCCATGGATGCCTAGTCATACAAGACAAAGATAGCAGAATGGTGAAGGACTCTGCGTGTCCACTGACGAAGCCCACTAGGATTTGTAACCCTAGGTTCTCGGACTAAGGTAACCCCTTATCTCTGATATTACTATTCATCCAACCTAACTTTATGGGGCATCCTACAGAATGCTCTGCTAGAATCATACTCATCGATTAGGAAAAGAGGTGTGAGACAATGCATGAGAGACATGCCTAAAGATAATGTGTGTACAGGAGACACGTAGGTAGGTCTATGTATATAGAAAGGGTCGATGGTTATGAGAGGGAGAGTGGTTATGGTAAAGGTTAGTGAAAACAGTCGTAAATGGTTACGAGAGGGAGAGAGGGTTATATCGAGAGCATGTCTGCGAGAAAGACACCTCGGGAGAGAGTGTGTGAGCATGTGTGAGATACCACCAATGGAGAGTGAAACTACACGTAAAAGACTGATGTACACATTTATTAAAGTTATAAATTGTATCCAAATATTAGAATGGGATCATGATATTTGCAATTCACGTAAGGAACGGCCATTGATCCATCAGACATCTAGATTCTATCGAATTTGAGCATGTCTATGTTATTATTCGACATAATTGATCCACCTAGTTAGTATTTTGAACTCCAGACAATGCATCACTTTAGCAATCGAATATAAATGTGATTATAGTTCATGTTGTGTGTGTAAAGCACGTGATACATACGAAAGTTACACAATGAACATTATAAATAGCTAGCTATGAACTAGCATACATTTGAATTCAACTTAAGGTGGTTTAAAAATAGAATTCAAGATGAAGTCCATTCAATTATTTGAATTCGATATCATGGCATTTGTAAATCATACCTAAATCATGGGGGCACCAATCTTTGCTCTGATTTTGTACATAATAGCATATATAGTCGTGTACAAAATAGATTCAAATTTAGTTCCTCCATTCCAAAATAATCGTAGTTATAGGATTTTCAAGTGTCAAGCAGATAATTTAATGAGGTTTTCAAACATACAAGGTCAAATTTAACATTGGCTATTTAGGTCAATCCTCAAAGTTCAAGAGTACTCTAAATGTGAATTCTTCTGTTTCAAAATTTTGCCAAAGGAGCCTCTACTCGCCTGATACCGCGTGAGACCAATGTTTGGTAGTAGAAGGAAATTACTTTTCGAACTCTAACCCGTGAAACCTACCGGCCCGACGTCCAAAGGTCTAAACCGGGGTAGGTTTGTAGCTTCATCTAGACGCCACACAACCGCCTCCGAAAAACATTCATACACAACGGCTGCCTAAGAACACATGCGTGCGGCCAAAATCGCTCCCGCCCACTATTTGGGACACCTGGGATTACCATCCTACCCCCGACCCGCCGTAGGTCCAAAATTTAAGAGGGGGCAAAGTTTGTACTTTCCCCAAATTTAAAACAAGTGCATCCCAGACCGAAACATGGTTCTCCCTTAGCTCCCCCCCCCCCCGTCCGATTCCCCATTCATACTCTGTAGGCGCCCAAACTACCTCCCCACCAGCCATGAAACCCCAGCGTCCTCCGTCCGCCACCCCATCCCACCCATCAACCGCCGCCCTCCTCCATCATGCCGGAGCCGATACCCCGACGTCGCCGCCCATTGCAACCTCAACCGCAATGCCCTCCAAGGCTAGTACTTAAAGCCGAGGCCGAGCCATTCGTACCCAAGCAAGTTCAACCATGCCGTCATGCGCCTCACCGCTGCCGCTCCTACTTCGGCACCGTCCATCGGACCGGAGCTGTTCCTGCTACGCCGTCCTTCGCCGCCTCGGATCTGCTTCCCCTCTGCCGGCATACAACCACGGCAACACAGTCAACAATTTGTCCATGGGTTCGTCCAAGCCTGCACCCTCCTCCAAAACATCGGTTTCCCCTGCAAAAAGAAGATCGGCGTGACATATGGAGGTGACCACACTGGCAACCGGAAATGGTACTCCTCTTCCCTTATTCGTGCAAATCTTATGTGTCTGCTTGCACGGTGTTCATCCCACAGAAGACACTAGTTGACCGATTCTTCTTGATACTAGATGTTCCAAGTAACTCGCGATGCACAAGGTTTCTCCTCATATACTATTTCACCTTAGCTAGAGGTCCGTCGCCCCCTGGATGTCAATTCCTAGTCAGTTGATTAACAATTGATGAAAGCATTCCCCGGCGTAACAGGTGGTAGTCCGCCTATTACGCCGGGGAAGCAGCGCCTCGGTGTTTATCTTAGGGGCATGTGGGGCCTAGAGCTGCTGGCGCCCGATCGGGAGGTCGGCCTGGATTAAAGGGATGGCCTGGGGGCACTGCCAAGCATGACGGTGGTGTGAGGTCGATGGGAGGGCGGGGCAGGGGAGGCAAGGGTCTGGGCCAGTGGTCGCTGGCGGTTCAAGAAAGATCGTCAATAGAAAATGGTGGGAGGTAGACAAAGGCCGCCTGCCCTTTCCTTATAGATCAGACGGTTAATAAAAAAATCGACTGACCTATTTATTTTCAACCGACTGTTATCTTGATAGGACCACATGTGGTGGTGTGCTGGAGGAGTACCTGCATTTCCTGTGCTCATATATTACAAAATCATACGGGGTAGAATCTAATTTTGTTTGCCATGCAATGTTGTAGAGATATCATATGTCTCTTATCATTTATTTTTCAGCCACCTGCTATCTGCTACTTTTACAGTGCACTAGTTGTGCACACACTTCACCCATACTCTCACTATTGTGTTTTTATGTAAGGTATTTCAGACTCTGCTGCTATGAGAGAAACAAAAAAGAAAAGAGAAAAGCCGCTCAGCGTCGTACGTGGATAGGCCAGACATGTTTCAACCTTATAATAGGTGCAGTGTAATCAGATGGAGACGGTAAACGTAGCTTTGGAGTTGATGACCTCGCTCGCAATGAACCACCATCCCAGGTGCTGGCTTTAACTCCACACTGCCATATGTGGTTGCATGTTGCATATGGTGTCTAGCTTGTATTCGAAAGGCCAATGTCGGTCTTTATTAAGATAAGGAAAGATATTTTTTACATGAACCACCATCCCGTGAGCACCAGAAGACAAATAGCTAGTCAAGGCACTGGCCGAGCCAGTGACAAGCCTAGCACAGACAGGAATCACCTGGAAGCCAACTAAAAAGCCATGATAGTGGCGAAGCAGCCTGCCTCCCACCAGGCTCTCAGGTCCTAGATGATCATCCTCACCACTCCACCGGGATGTCTAGCTTGTATTGCTTCCAATTTGGTTAAATTGCATCTGCTTAGCTTACACATTATACCTTTGAATATGACATGCCTTCCTGTTTTTGGTACATACTAGTACATCTGTCTATTAACCATGTTCTTATATCAAACTAATGTTCTTGTGTATCCCTCATCAATCACTTATGATGAGGTAGTCAGGTCAGTGGACTACTATGAGTAAAGATCCTCATTTAAAGAATGCAGCATCAGCCTCCTGACATGATTCTCAAGAAACCGCAAGGCTAGATGAAGATAGTGAACGTAGATATGTAGTTGATTACCGCATTTCCCCTACACTAGCACCGTAGGTGGTTGCTCTAAATTGGCAGCATGATAGTGGTTGCATGTTACACATGGTGTTTAGATTGTAATTCTGCCAATCTGGTTAAATTGCATGTGCTATTCTGCTTGGTTTATACATTATACCTATTAATGTGACATGCCTTCCTGTTTTTAGTACATAGTACATCTGTCTATTAAGCATGTCCTTACATAAAATTATTTTTTTTGTATCCCACATCAATCAATATGACGCGACACCTTTAGTATATGCAGTGTGATATTAGTTGCATCTTTCATATGATTTATAGCATGCGCTGCTTCTAATTTGTTGAAATGCCATTTATGATGGGATGCTTTTAACTTGGCAAAGTCATATTGGTTGCATCTTTCATGTGGTGTCTAGCTTGCATTGCTTCTTATTTGTTGAAATGGTTTCTTCTTAGTTTATACAAACAATTGTGAATATGCCATGCCGTCCTGTTTTTCGTATTATTCCATCCTGGTATCATGTGTTTGCATTATATCAAAGTAATGATTGTTAGTATCATGCACGAATTAGTTCTGAAGAGTGAATTTTTTTGCTTTTTCTTGTCGGTTTTACTTGACAATTCAAAATCAATAAAACGGAAGGAAGTTAGCAAGGCTGCGGATAAAGGTGCTCCTTCCAAATTGAGGGCCTCTACAAATTCTACTTCTCCATCCCCCCAAGATGATTTCTAAGACAACACATGCATAGACACTCAACATAGCTGTGTTGATGATGAGCACGTCTCCCCTAGTGCACCATCACAGGTGCTCCCTCTAACTTGGCACTGTTATATGTGGGTGCATGTTATGTATGATGTCTAGCTTGTATTGCTTCTAATTTTGTTGAATTCCATGTGCTTACTTTACACATTATACTTGTGAATAAGACACATGTTCCTGTTTCTAGAACATACAATATCTGTCTATCACACCATGTTATTACATCAAAGTACTACTACTGTGTAACCTACAACAATCACTTATCATAAGACACGTTTGACATGGGTGTGTGATATAGGTTACATCTCGCATTCTTTTCTAGCTTGTACTACTTCTAATTTGTTGAAATGGCACTTATGATGAGACAGTTTTAACTTGGTAGAGTGATATTCGTTTCATCTTTCATAAGGTGTCTAGCTTTCATTGCTTCTAATTTATTGAAATGCCTTCTCCTTAGTTTACACATCATAAGCTATGAATATGCAATGGCACTAATGATGAGAGACCTTTAACTTGGTAGTGTGATGTTGTTTGCATCTTGCATATGATTTATTTCTTGTATTGCTTCACATTTGTTTAAACGCCATTAATGATGAGACATTGTTAACTTGGCAGAGCGATATTTGTAGCATCTTTCATATGGTGTCTACCTTCCATTGCATTGCTTCTAATTTAGTGAAATGTCTTCTACTTAGTTTAGTAGTTTACACATCATAGTTCTGGTTATCTCATATCGTCCTATTTTTCGTACATATTACAACCTCCTAAATTGTTATTCGTTTTCTTGTCGGCTTGACTTAACATGGCACAGAGAAAGAGGAAGCAACACCGATTGATAGGGAACAGGAAGCGGAAGAATCCTGCAGATTCTGCCAGTACTGATGGTGCAATAGAAGGTCAAAGTCCAGAGGAAAATTTTACAAACAGGGTATCCCGTGCTACACGAGCTGGAGAATAAGCCAAACAGAAACAAATGGCTACCACCAAACAAGCAGAGACATCCCTAGTTGTTGCAACGCCTTCCACCATACCACTAGCTACATGATTTAGTCGTTGGTCAACTCAGCTAGCAGCATGTTCCCAAGCTCCGTTGCCACCTGACACTACCTCCGAAGCACTCTTGACACAAGATGAGTTGGCAGATCAGATGAATTTTGTGAGCTTCAATAGGAAGAAGGTAGTTGCTGGAGTCAAGTTACAGTTGCATGCTTCTTTATATGTAGTCTCATAGTTTGATGTACACTAACACTTCCTATGTTAATTGTTGTACTAGCACCTAGGCGCAAGAGGAAACAAACATCAGGGATAATGCTCGATAGGTTAACTAAATCTAGAGGAGGAAGAATGGAGATCCGTTTTGAGGCAAGTTTAAACAGGCCACTTGATGCCACAGAGTCAGCCAAGTTAGTATCAGAGGCAGCGGTTGCCATTAGGTGGCATGTACGTATCCTCCCAACATGGATTTAGTACAGGAATGACAAAGACGAAACCCAGTTCAACACCTTCCTCGACCATTTATCTGTAACTATGGTTATGTATGGAAACTAGTAATATCGTCTTGCTCTGTCCCATACTTTCTAGGTTGCTGATAATGAGACTCCCATAATTTTCAACAGATGAGGTTCAAGTTGGATAGCCAAGATGATGCAACCACACAAGCTTGCACCCATGTTTTCAAGTCTGCTCTGCGATAGTATCGGTATAACTTGAGGAAAACTCACTTTGAAGGCAAGGCTAACAGTGAACTTGACCGAACATCTCTAGTGGAAAATATATCAGATGAAGACTAGAGAGGCCTCATTAAACACTGGTCTGATCCAAAGTATCTGGTACATTATATATATGTGATCAGATCACATGTTGAAGTCCTATTTACCCATGTGCCACACAAATCTATCTTCTTGTAGGTGAACTGTTCAAAGAACAAGGACAACCGTACGAAAGTGAAATTCCAACAGACGACAAGATCTCGTAGCTATATTGCACACTGCGAGGCTCTTGTAATTAGCTACTGTTTCACTCTTTTCACTCTACCATATTATCAGATCTATATTGACTTGTTCCAAATGCAGAGGAAAGCCTGCAAAGGACCAAAAAGTACCTGAACCAAATGTTGTGGAGATCTTCAAGGACTGTCACACCAGCAAGACGAAGGGCATGACTACACCAGTAAAAGCACCTGTTGTAAGTCCTTAATCCTGATGCCTTTTAACTACTAGTTAGTCTGACTCGTGCCTTGAACTGCACGGTTTGCAGCCAATGTCTATTACTCTTTTCAATTTTATACACAATTGTCTTAGCGTATCATTGCACCTTACAAGGTTAAAAAGAGAGGAGTGATGTTCCTTTGATCTTGACCTGTAATTTAGTTCCGTGCTGGACTTGCCGACATAACGTTACAACTGCATGTTTGTCTGTTCTCAGTTGTTTTGTGATATGAATGATGTCATACTATGCTTACCATATTATAAACTTTGTCTCTTTATCCTTAGTTGTCAATCCAATGTGAAGAAATAGGCAATACATTAGCCATGGTACATGGTCATATGTTTGGAACCTAGTTTTATTATGTACTTTGCAGTAAAATACAACTAATATTTTAGATGGGTTCACTAGAATAAGTTTTGTATATAGACCAAAGCTATTTTGTTTGGCTTTGTTGCCTCCTTAATATCTTCAGTTCTGGTACTACTAACGTAAAAACTCAACTTTTCAGCAAGCTATGGAAAAAATGGTGGAACCACCGTCTGAAGGTGGCGAGGCAACTATAACCGCAATGTCAGCTCTTGCTGCAGTGGGTCAGTACCTCTCCACTAATAGTGCCAGCGTAATACTGGGTTGGTTGTTAAGGCAATCTTGTCCAAACTGCCTCATGATCAAGATATGCAAGCTCAAAACAATGTTATATCTGCGCTCCAGACACAAGTCCATTCCCAAACAGACACCCTTTGTGAAACAAGGACAGACAGTGTTCGATGTCATGAAGATATGCACGGTTTTGAAACCAGACTATCAAACATTTGCTATGTTGTTCAGGAGCCTAGAAGAAATGAAGGCGAAGGTTATGGTGCTCCATCAGACAATACAACATGAAAACGTAACAGTCAGGTCAAATGAACCGAGCTTCTGAACTTCTGGTGGTGCATTTATCTGCCAGCCTGTTAACTTTAATTCCAACCTTCCTTTTGTTTTATAGTTGTAATTTGGTTTGTTGCGATACAAAATTTGTTCTTAACGTGCAGCCACCGGCTGAAGAAAATAGCAAGCCATTTTTGTATAGTGTAGGGTGTTCCCTATATTTGCACTGGTGACGATCTTTGATGCCCAGTGGATGTAATCTGTGTAATCACCTTAATAGCCTAGCGTTAGTTCCGGGCTTATTTATTTCCTAGAATTCTTTTTCCCTGGTTTGCTAGTGGCCACAACAACCATGGCCATATATGGACCGTGGTAACCTTGACCCTGCTATGGGCCGTAAGATCCATGGGCCTTCTACGGGCCATCAATAAATGGGCCTCCAACAGGGCCATAGAATCGGTGGGCCTCGGGCCGTCAGATAAATGGGTCAACATGGGACGTTGTCGGCATTCTGGGAATGGGGGTCCCCAGACTTGCCTGCCTGCGGCCTGCGGCGTGGCTCAAAGGAGGCCCAACAAGGCCCATCTTCATCAACACAAGACTCAAGAACCTCACGAGGGGCCAAGCCTCGCGAGGCGGACGACACGGCGCATCCCCAGGTGCAGCCTCCTCAGGCTGGCTCGCGAGGAGGCAGAGGAATCAAGGCGGGGTACCTCGCGAGGTGCCCATGACGCAAGCCATGACGATCGAGGGTGCAAGGCGGGCGCCAGCGCGTGCAGCATCCTTCTTTCCTCTTTGGTGCAAAGGGGGCAAGCGCAGCCACGGAGTAGCGAGGCATCAGGCAAAGGTTGCCATTTCGGTGCAACGAGACCAGGACCAAGCGAACTACGAGACGGAGGTCACCATGGAGCCCAGCAAGGCGTCACCGCAGGGTCTTTCACAGGCGAAGACCAACTTTAGTCAGGATAAGTGTACTAGATGTTCCCCTTCGAATTGGCCAATTGTTGGCGCCCTTCCCGCTCAATATTTGGGAAGAGGCCCAGGGCCTTTGCCTATAAATAGGACCGGCCACCCACGTAGCAAGGGGTTCGGTTCGCGGAGTTGGTTCGTCCGGTTCGCAAGTAGAGAGAGAGAGAGAGAGAGAGAGAGAGAGAGAGAGAGAGAGAGAGAAGGGTGACTGAACTCCTCCTAGCAGTTCATCCCCCCAGCCAAGAACAGACCCTCGCGAGGCTGTTCTTCCTTGTATCGTTCATCATCATCAGCCCCAAGAGGCAATCCACCCACCGCACACTGGAGTAGGGTATTACACCACAACGGTGGCCCGAACCAGTATAAATCTTGTGTCTCTCATGCAGTTCCTTTAGTAGTTTAGATCTTTGCGAGACGGGGAGGTAGAAGGCGTGATCTGCACGTGCACCCCAGTGTTCGAACCTTAAGGGTCTGCCGGAACCCGTGAATCCGACATTTGGCGTGCCAGGTAGGGGTGCGCCGGAATCTGTCTTCCACCACTCCATTCTACTCCGACCGTCACATCCATGTCCGACGCTCGTCGGGCCCGCGCCGAGCGCCAGGCCGCCATCGCTTCTCGCGTCGCCCAGACGGCCCCCGTCGGTGGGCATCCTCGTCGTTCCCCGTTGCCCGCCATCAACGCCGCCACCGGCCCGGCGGGGGGCGAGCAGCAAGCGTCGTCTCAGCATCCGTCCATGCGCCAAGACGGCCGCACCGCTACTCCATCACTCGCACCAGCCGGTTCTTCGTCCCACGGGCTCCGCGCACCCTTGGAGGCTCGAGCTGCGCTCCTCGCGGCAAACGAGCTCCTGCGCTACTGCCCCGTCGATGACGTCTACGAAGAGTGGCTCGACTGCGTCATCGAGCTTGTCCGCACCGTAGGGGGCTCTTCCGCGTCGTCCGTTCCTCTGCGCCACACCCCGCCCCGCGTGGGCAACGAAGCTCCAGAGGCGCACCAGCCGCCTCCTCTCCAAGAAGATGCCATGGCTCCAAGGCACTTGGCCCCTGGGCGGAACCCGCTCCGTCAGGCGCCAGCGCAACAAGAACGGAGCTGCCAAGAAGTCCCTCGCCCGCAAGGAGCTGCCAGGGCGCTCCCAGCTCCGGCACGCCGCGACCATGCTCCAGCTCCGGCCCGCCAAGACCCCGCTCTGCTCCTAGCTGCAGCGCGTGGGGACCCTCAAGACCAAG
This sequence comes from Triticum monococcum, assembly GCA_034509565.1. Lineage (NCBI taxonomy): Eukaryota > Viridiplantae > Streptophyta > Magnoliopsida > Poales > Poaceae > Triticum > Triticum monococcum. The sequence goes on along the minus strand of CM067843.1, from coordinate 253,275,138 downwards.
CTCTCCATCAGCCGAAGCCTTTCGTGGCCACCGCAAGCTGCCGTGCCTACACCACTGAGCTGCACAGCGTCGCGTGGCCCGGCAAGTTGAAGCCAGACCTGCCTCCTCGCTACGACGACACAACTGATCCCGCAGAGTTCCTCCAGCTCTATGAGCTGCGCATCGAGTCTGCCAGCGGGGATGAAAAGGTCATGGCGAACTGGTTCCCCATGGCGCTCAAGGAAGGAGCTCGAACCTAGCTCCTGAATCTGGCTCTAGGCACGATCTCCTCGTGGGACCAAATGCACACCCGCTTCATCGCCAACTTCCAAGGTACTCGCGACCGGCCACCGCCGTGAGCGACATGCGCCGCATCAAGAAACAACCTGGAGAGACCCTGCAAAAGTAGATCCAGTGCGTCAACAGCGCGCGCCTCAAGATCCCCAATGTGTCCGAGGAAGCCATCATCTCGGCCTTCTCCGATGGCGTGCGCGACATCAAGATGAAGGAGGAGCTGGCGATGCACGAAGACCTCTGCACCTCCTTGGAGCTGTTCAACTTGGCGACCAAGTGCGCCAGGGCTGAGGAGGGACGTCTCTCCCTCCTCGAGCTACCTGCCGCGGACCCAGAAGAGAAGAAGACCAAGGCCAAGGACGTGAAGCGCAAGGGGGCTGCCGTACTCACCGCAGAACCAGACACCAAGCGGGACAAGGATCTGCCCGAATCCTCCAGGGGCAGCCGGTACTGTGTGTACCACGACCTCCACACCCACAACACCAACGAATGCCAAGAACTCCACGCCGTGCGAGAAGGAAGGATCGGCCGTCGCCCTGACCGTGCTGACAGGAGCTACGGCCGAGGAGGAGGAAGAAACCCAGGACGCTGGGAAGATCGCGGCCCGCGCCAGGGGTGGCGCGACCAACCTCGCGAGGACCGCGGGCGGGACCTGCCTCGCAAGGGAGACTAGAGGGATCAGCCTCGCGAGGATCGCCCTCATGGCAATGCCGGCCTACCTCTGCTGCCGCCTCAGCCAAGGAGGAACAAAGACCGCCATCAAGATGAGGGGGCTGGGGGCTTCCAGGAGCCGCGCGCAATCGCCTGCATCCTAGGCAGAGCTCAAGCCCCAGCCTCTCAACGTATCTTCAAGCAGTTTGCCCGCGAAGTGAATGCAGTTCTCCCCAAGCTCGAAGCAACGCACCCCTCAGGTGGTCGGCGTGCTCCATCATGTTCAGCTCAGCAGACCAGCTCAAGTGCGCGGCCACGACAGGAGTACTCCCGATGCTTTGCTCCCTAGTCATCAGCAACGTGCTGGTCACCAAGACCCTCATCGATGGAGGGGCACGGCTCAACGTCCTGTCCGTGGAAACATTCAACAATCTCCAAGTACCCTATGACCAGCTTCAGCCAACCAAGCCTTTCTCCGGAATCACCGACGGTTCCACAGTCCCGATCGGGCAGGTCTGCCTCCCTGTCACCTTCGAGGCTCGCAGCAACTACCGCACCGAGCTCATCGACTTCGACGTCGCACACATCTACCTGCCGTACAACGCCATCCTCGGGTACCCAGCGCTGGCCAAGTTCATGGCCGTGACTCACCACGGCTACAACGTCCTCAAGATGCCAGGAAGTGGCGGCGTCATCATGGTGCCCTGTGAAGAGAAGGATGCGGTGTGTTCCCTGGAGCGGGCCTATCAGGCCGCGTCGCTAGAAGACCTAGATCGCGGAAGCAGGAGGCTTCCTGAGACCACCCCCAAGAAGAAGAAGACATCGTCAGGCTCAGCCCCTCAAGAGGCAGGCCCCTCAGGGCCCGTGTCTGCCCAGGGGACCCCCCATCCATCGCATAGGAAAGCGCGCCCGGCGCCCTCCTCAGGCAGGGCTCGGGGGCTCTCACCTGGAGGGCCACCAACCTAGTCAGGGTCACGAGGGAGGCACTTGGGCACCATGTGGAGGCGTGCTTCGAAGCACGTTTCCCCCGAGAAGGAGCCAGGCAAGGAAGGTCAGACCAGCAGGAGTTCGTTAGCAAGGCCATTCAAGAACTACAGGAGTCAAGGATCATGAGAGGTTGCCGCCACCTACCAGCTGTGGCCCCACATCCAGGCGAGGATGGTGGGCTGCGCGTCTGCGTCGACGTTCCAGGGCTCAATCAGATCGCCACGACGGAGCGTCTCTGGCCCTCGCAAGTGGGGCGCTGCGGGGGCCCACCCCACAGCTATGTTCGCATGCCTTACGGCCTGCCGAGCATGGCTGCGGCGTACCAACGCCTCATCAGGGGCATCATGGAGGCTCAGGAAGACAGGCGTTCCGCGGCCCTGGCGGAGATGAAGATAGCTCGCAAGGAGTCACCAGCGCCTCCGGAGCCTCCCAAGGCCCCGGGGCCTAGGGGCTCGTGAGGATCAGCTTCCGCAGCCCACCGAGTCTGCTGCACCAACGCCACTTTGCCGACGACATCCTCAGGTGACATCTTTCAAGCTTCATTCCCAGCTGGGAGCGCCCTCCCAGGGTTGCATCACTCCTAGGCCGCGTGGGTCCGTCCTTGCGGCATGTATCCCCTTTATTTTCCGGTCGTTAGTTTGCCTTGATGGGGGCGCCCCTCGGGCTGCATCATCCCCAAGCCGCTCGGGCTAGGCCCAGCGGCGTGTATCTCCCTCATGTTTATTTCCAACTATGCATTACCTATCACGCTTGATTGCTTGATGCCTGCCCGCGGCATCCTTTCTTCTCCATGTCGGCCACTTGCACGTTAAAGGGGGGTGCCTGAGCATCGCGACTCAGGGCTCTTACTAGCTCTCCAGCCCTCACCCTCTGGCCTTGTCCACGGCATCGCGACCTGGCATACCAGCGACGGCTAAGACAAGCTCGAGGGCTTGGACCCGAGGATGTAGAGTACCGCCATCTAAACGAATTTTACAGGGACACATCTCAAGATACGGCCCAGTGCCAGGCGCAACCCGCCTAGAGGTAGGGCCTCATGAGTCCCGCGCTGGCTCACGGGTGCCTAGATACACCTCACTTAGCCCTACCGTGCCGGCCACGTGTCAGGGCGGGGCTGTACACGCCCCGGGGGCTCCTCCTGGAGGGGAGCCCCCTCCCACGTACTAGTGGAAGCACCATGCTCCGCGCTGGCTGACAACACTGCCGAGGAGCGGCTATGCCTGTACACATACGAAAGCGCTATGCTCCGCGCTAGTGATAAACAACTGGGGGTGGCCTCCGGGCTGCATTAACCTTAGGGAGCCCAGAGCTCAGTGGCTGGCCTCATCGCAACGCCTCCACACGGGAGTACCGCGCGAGGGGCCTAGGCACGGGGGCTACGACGGCGTCACGCCCAGACGTACGCCGCCCAGCCAGGCCCCTCGGGCCTGGTTCGTAGCGCGTCTCTCCCTGAGCAGAGCCAAGGTATGAACGCCGTTTGTGCATCAAGGGGGACCGCTGAGCATCATGACTCAGGGGCCTAACTGGTCCCGTAGCCCCTCACTCCTTAGTTCCAAAAGGCTATGCTGGGTGAGGTACGCACGAGGCCGGGCTCTGCAGACGTAGAACGGTAGCCCCGCTAACATTGCACCTCATCACCCGCTGTTTGCGCGTCAAGGGGGACTCTTGAGCATCGTGACTCAGGAGCCTAACTGGCTCCGTAGCCCCTCACTCCTTAGTTCCGAAAGGCTATGCTGGGTGAGGTACGCACGGAGTCGGGCTCTGCAGACGTAGAACGGAAGATACACCTACATCGCGCCTCCCTACTTGTTGTTCGCACACCAAGGGGGACTCCTGAGCATCGCGACTCAGGAGCCTAACTTGTCACGTAGCCCCTCACTCCTTTGGTCCCGTCCTGGTTTCCGGTCGGGGCTAATGCTGGGTGAGGCACACGCGGGGCCGGGCTCTGCCGGCGTAGAACACAAGCAAGTAGGGAAGAAAAACATAAAATTCAAGGAATTTAAAAGCAAATATTACAACCCAAACTGTCTTCTCAGTAGCAAACACAAGTTTAAATGCCTCCCCGAGGCGTGATGCATGTGCAGGAATTGAAAGAAGAACAGGGATGGAATAGATTCACTCGTTGGCGGTGAAGCTGTGCGGAGTGGCTTCGCCTCGTGGAGCAGCAGGGCCGGCAGCGCCTTGCTTTGGCTTGGTGCTGAAGGCCCGGAACTTCCCCAGCAGCGCCTTCGCGCGCCCCATCACGGCTTCGATAGCGGTGGCAGCACCCTCACTGCTCACCGGTTCCAGCAGGCCGTCGAGGTCGGCATTGGGATCACGAAGCTAGATGTGGGAGAAGACCCGCGTCAGCGCAGCAGAAGACAGGACGCGCGCCTCGGCCGTGGGGCCGATGCCAAGGGCGACATCCCTAAGGGCCTTAACCAGGAAAGGAAGCAGCTTGGCGGGGCCGTCACCATCACCGGCTAGCGGGCTGTCCAGGCCGCTCTCGTAAAGCGTCTTCAGCGAAGCACGGTCATCTTTCTCCATGTCCGCGAAGGCCACGCGATCCTCGGCAAGAACCTTGGCCTTGCTGTCCAGCTCGACCCTCGTCGCCTCCAGCTCCTCCCCCAGTGCACTTAGGCGGTCGCGGCGCTTCTTAAGCTTGGCCTCCAGGCCCTCGATGGCCGCCTCGCAAGCCTTCATGCTTTCCTCTTGTTCCTGGCGAAGACGAACCTCCTTCGTGAGCTGGCCCCGCGGGCCAATGCAGCTCGTCCTCCAGCGCCTTGCAATGACCGCGGACTTCAACCACCTCTCCCAGGGCCACGTCTCGGGCAGCCTTAGCCTCGAGGGTGGCCTCCCTCTCCCTGTCGCAGGCCGTTGAGGCCTGAACCAATGCCGCCCGAATCGAAACATCAGAACGAATCCACCCCGAAGCCAGTTGCAGGCGCCCGGCCACCAGGAGAGGGTCGGCGCCGAGAAGATCCTGCCGCAGCCGGTCCAGTTCCGCAACGGCACGCTCCAAGATGGAAGAAGGAGGCGGAGAAACATCGGTGCGCCCCAAGACAACAGGAGGAGCCGGGGAAGCAACGGTCAGTGGAACGGGAGGAGAAAGTAGCGGCGGCGAGGCCGCAGTGTCCCGAGGTGGAGTCCGCTGCGCCTCCACAACCATAGCAGTGGCGCTAGACGAGGGCGCCTCGGGAGTCGTCCGAGCCATGGGGGCTGGGCTCGCCCCAGCCAGCTCAGCCAAGCCTCGCAAGGATGAGCGGGCAGGAGAGGCCCGCGCGTCACGATCTCCGTCCCCTGCAGGCGAAGGCGTCGCCGCAGGTGGGGCCTCGGGGGCTCCCTTCGGCTTCTTCGCCGCTGGCGCCAGCCTATTCAAGAGAAGCAATCATCAAGCCTCGTCGGCAGAACGAGAAACAAAAGATCAAGGATCAAGCACTTACGGGTCATCGCCGGTGAGCTTGGGCAGCCTCTGGCCCAACTTCAAGCCTGACAGCCGGCTGGAAGGGTCGACCTCAGAAGCAGAAGGCGCGTCCATGGTTCGCCCCGGAGTCAGGACGGACCCGCAGGAGATCAGCCCGGTCCTGCCCTTCTTCGGGGTCGTGGGCGAGCTCCCTCTACCCAGTACGTCATCGTCATCATCATCATCATCGCTCGGCGAAAGGCGGAGAGTGCAGGACCCGCGCCGGGAGAGGGGAGCCCTCGACTCTCCATCAGTCGCCCCAGAGTCGGGCCCCTCTCCCCGCTCCTCTTCCTCCTCCTCATCGCTGGAGTCGCCGGAGGGCACATCCACCGGTCCTTTAGAAGCCGCCGCGGGCACGAGCCCATCCCCTTTAAAAACAGGCATGGACTACACCACCCGCTTCCAGTCGTCGCGAAGGAACAAGGGCTTGGGAGTGCCTTTCAACCTTGCCACCTCGCCCCCGACAAGAGATTGGAGAACCGCGGTCACATCCTCTTCGTCCACAGCCTCGGGACCCGGATCAGGCCTCCACATTGGAGGAGAGTACTGCCGGAGTGGGGCCAGCTGGTGCTCCAGGAACTCCTTCAGCAGCGACGCACCGGTCAACTTCGCCGCCGCCGTGTTGGCCGGCCTCAGGTCCGCGTCCATCTTCTCCAATACCAGTTTCGCGCGGGGGTCCGTGAGCTCCGCTCGGCACCAGTCGCTGGAGCTCACGGGTTGCTCCACGGGCAAGATTAGCCGAGGGTGGATGCGCCCGGCATCTGCCAAGACCCACTTGCTCCTGAAGCCCTCAATCCTCTTCCCGGGATTCGAGATGGCAATGGTGCCTCCATACGCGACGAAGCCCCCGCACGCAGAAAGAGAGCTGCCGGAGACCCGCAGGGAGAAGTAGTGGTGCAGCAAGGCCACCCAAGGCTGCACCCCTACGTGGACCTCGCAGTAGTAAGTGAAGATCGCCAGAAGAAGGACAGAGTTGGCGTGGAGATGCAGAGCCTGCAAGTTGTAATGGCGGAGGACGGAGAAGAAGAACTCAGAGAAGGGAGGCACCAGGCCCACAGCAATGGAGCTTACAAAGAGAGGATAAAAGGTGCTCCCTCGGCCATCAGGGGTGGTGGAGCCGGTCTTGAACACCTTCGTCCCGTTGATGCCCTGCGCCGTCGCCATCCGGCGCAGCCGGGCAAGGCTCGCCTTGGACACATTCGGCAAGTCCAGAGCAGGAGAATACCAAGCTTTGGCCAGAGGCTGGCGAGCCGCCATGGCTTCCTAGGTCGCGGAGCTGGAGTAGATCTGGAAGTTTGGAGGAAGAAAGGGAAGGCGCAAGAAAGGGGATCTGAGCAGCGACCGGAGAGAGCAAAAGGCGAAGTCTGGGCAGATGCCGCTCCTTTACCAACCTGCGCGGTTGCTTATGCACCCACGTCGCATCAACCGCCACGTGGCGCCCAAGGCCGCATGCTGCTAGGGCCCGCGGCGCTTCGCCCTTGCCCTTTCGCCTCTCGGCACGGCCAAGCCCATGCGCACCTTGGGCCCGGGGGCTACTGTCGGCGTTCTGGGAACGGGGGTCCCCAAACTTGCCTGCCTGCGGCCTGCGGCGTGGCTCAAAGGAGGCCTAGCATGGCCCATCTTCATCAACACAAGACTCAAGACCCTCGCGAGGGGCCAAGCCTCGCGAGGCGGACGACACGTCGCATCCCTAGGCACAGCCTCCTCAGGCTGGCTCGCGCGGAGGCGGAGGAATCAAGGCGGGGTACCTCGCGAGGTGCCCATGACGCAAGCCATGACGATCGAGGGTGCCAGGCGGGCGCCAGTGCGCGCAGCGTCCTTCTTTCTTCTTTGGTGCAAAGGGGGCAAGCGCAGCCGCGGAGTACCGAGGCATCAGGCAAAGGTTGCCATTTCGGTGCAACGAGGCCAGGACCAAGCGGACTACGAGACGGAGGTCACCATGGAGACCAGCACGGCGTCACTGCAGGGTCTTTCGCAGGCGAAGACCAACTTTAGTCAGGATAAGTGTACTAGATGTTCCCCTTCGAACTGGCCAATTGTTGGCGCCCTTCCCGCTCAATATTTGGGAAGAGGCCCAGGGCCTTTGCCTATAAATAGGACCGGCCACCCACGTAGCAAGGGGTTTGGTTCGCGGAGTTGGTTCGTCCGGTTCGCAAGTAGAGAGAGAGAGAGAGAGAGAGAAGGGTGACTAAACTCCTCCTAGCAGTTCATCCCCCCAGCCAAGAACAGACCCTCGCGAGGCTGTTCTTCCTTGCATCGTTCATCATCATCAGCCCCAAGAGGCAATCCACCCACCGCACACTGGAGTAGGGTATTACACCACAACGGTGGCCTGAACCAGTATAAATCTTGTGTCTCTCATGCAGTTCCTTTAGTAGTTTAGATTTTTGCGAGACGGGGAGGTAGAAGGCGTGATCTTCGCGCGCACCCCAGTGTTCGAACCTTAAGGGTCTGCCAGAACCCGTGAAATCGACAGACGTAAACGGGCGTAATTGGTATCGGCCCAGCACGGTAATGGGCCGTTAACAGGATGAAGGATAGCAAAGGCTTAATTCTATCATAGGCATAACGAGTCGTTAATGGGTTGGAATATAGGACGTGCTGGAAATAGCGCAACAGGTTAACAGGCCAGAAATGGGCCGACTCTTGCCAAGGGCCGAATTTGGCCCATTAGGGGAACAGGCCAGTAAAGGCCCGGAAGTAATCGAGTGTTGGAAAGGAGCCCAAGAACGTATGGGCCATCAGTAGGCCGAAAGCTAACACGGGCTGGAAACGGCCCATGTGAATCATGGGTCGTTAACGGGTACAAAGAAATTTGCTGTTCATTATGGGCTAGAGTCATCGTGGGCCTCTAAAGGGCCTAAAGATACGAAGGCCTCATATGGGCTGAAGGCATCATGGGCCATACATGGGCCGAAAGTGAAATGGGCTGGTGTTGTATTCGACGGCCCATGTGATGTTGTTGGGCCAATTTCGGGTAGGCCCTAATGGGTCGTGAGTTATCGGGCCGTAAAATGGGCTATTTGTGAAGAGACTGTTAACAGGCTTTTCATAGGCCAGCCTGCTAACTTTTGACCAAGTAAAACGGGACGGCTTTTGTAAGCTAAATGGGCTAGTGGTGGGCCGTCGCATGTGTCAACATATCATAGGCGCCTATTTGACCCACTGACGAGCTGACACGTGTTTCCTCCGGCCAATTAGAATTTTACATGTGGAAATTTCCCATTGGCCCGGGTTGTTAATGGGTTATCGGATCCAAAACCGGACCTGATAGGTTAACGGCGACCCGTTATGGTGGATGCCATGTGTCGGTCACCCTTGATGAAAGCACTTCTGTGATGTGCGATTTATCATCATGGAAGTGGACACTTCCGTGATGATAATTTCCGTAATGTCATGGAACACTTCTACGATAGCACAGGTATGACTATATTGATTCTATCATAAAATTGTCAGGGATGTACATGCGTGATAGAAAACGTGACCTACTTTGACAAACATGTATCATCACAGAAGTTTCTTTTTTTGTAGTGCAGAGTTCTCTTTGAATCAAAGGATGGGAGCACAAATGTTTTGAAGGTGACAAGGTTTTCCTACGCACAAGTTTTCCCCTTACAGAGGCACACCATGGATATTTTAAAGGGAACTTATCTGTTTTGCTTCATTGGTGATCGATATGTAGGCTTGTTTCCACTCCTACTTTTTGGGATTGTATCCATGGCAGGGGCCCTGTAGTTAGTACAGAGGGAAAGCATTGCAGCATATGATCCTTCCTAAATAATCATGGTAGATTCATGCTAAACTAAACATGCGTGCAAGTTTTTAGGCGCCAGCACTTCGTTTTATTATCTTTGCATAGGGTTTGCACCTGGATTTGTACAGAGGGTTAAATGCACATCGGCAAGGCTTGTACAAATGGTGGCTGCCGGGGCTGGACCCGACAGCTGCGCCTTACGGGTAGAACTTGCGAAGATGCTCAATATTCCATGAGTTTTGCACCTTAATGCCATCTTCGGTCTCCAGACGGACTGCGCCAGGTCTTGTGACTCATACTACCCGGTAAGGGCCTTCCACTTCGGCGACAACTTCTTGGAACCCTTGGCGGAGTGAACATGCCTAATGACAAGGTCACCTTCCTCAAAGCTTCGGGCATGAACCTTGTAGCTATGATAGCGGCGGAAGGCTTACTGGTAGCATGCAGCATGCACAACGGCCCGGAGACGATCTTCCTCAAGAAGCACAACATCGTCATGCCGGTGCTGCTCTTGCTCTACTTCATCGTAGGCAAGTACTCGAGGTGACCCATATATGAGTTCCGTGGGGAGCACTTCTTCCCCATAAACTAGGGAGAAGGGAGTTTGGCCGGTGGCTCGATTCGATGTCGTACAGACGGACCAAATAACCACCGACACCACGTTGATCCAGCATCTGTCTTATCTTTGCAACTTATCAAAAGTTCTTGTCTTGAGCCCATGCAACACTTCAATGTCCATCCTCTCAGCTTACCCATTGCTTTGGGGATGAGCAACATAGGCAAATGATACCTTTTTCTGAGGGTTTGGACATGTTGCATGAAGGCACGGCTTGTGAATTGGGTGCCATTATCAGTGATCACTCTAGTGGGTACTCCAAAATGGCACACCAATCCCCTCAAGAACTTGATAGCTAACTATGTGGTTACCTTCCTCACTGGCTCCACCTCCGGCCACTTTGTAAAATTTTCGATTGCAATGTACAAGAATTCAAAGCCCTCGGTAGCACGAGGAAAGGGGCCCAGGATGTCGAGCCCCCGGACTGAAAATGGCCTTCGTTCGTTCTTCTTGTTGTAGGACGGTGAACCTCGAGGCCCTAGGGGCGATTAGGTCGACCTAGGGCAGCCCATAGACGTCGTGCGTCCAGACGGGGTCCCTTGCGGGCACGTGTGGTTTTGGGTGTTCAAAAGCGCCCACCGGATTGCTTGCGTACCGCGCTTCCGGACGGGTCTCCTTCAACGTGTGCTGAGGTGCATCACCCTCGGCGTTGGAGGTACATGGTGACGTATTCGTGTGTGAACACACTTTTTGGCAACTCTGCCAGGGACGAAGCTTTGAACAGTCTCCAGCCTGTTCTTGCTACCAAGAGGGCGTCATCAAGCGGCTGCAATCTACAGCGGTAACATGTATCATCACTCTCCTTACACAGATGCAAATAGCCATTATGTTGATATTGCTAGATCTTTTAATGGACATGTCATTCGGCTAGCCCTAACGAGCAAAGGACGACTAGTTATTCCATTGGAGAAACTTGGAATTTACAGAACCGCGACATGCAACTTATGAATTTCAACTTTCATGCATTGGCAAGACCTTTAAATATGTCGGTGAACAACAGGATTTGTTCGAGTGATCAATATATGACACCTCATGTACATGAGGGCATCTCACAGTTTTGTCCATCGGCAGCCGACTCACGATATACAGGTTCATCCCCAAACATGCCGATGGACGGGGGAATCGACCATGCTTCCTATAGTTATTTGGCTGGTTATCATCGGTCATCATATACTACACGATTAATTGTTCAGCAGGATATGCAATTAAAAACATTCATGACTTAGCTCACCTTCGTGGTTATGGCTGAGTGAATGGAGTTTCTATAGGAGCATATATGACTAATATTGCAGGAGATGAGGTGGCTTTGGCTGCATTAAAATGTTTAGCCCAAAATAAGAAGATTAGCGCTCTTTGCCTTGAACAACATGAAAGGGGGCTGGTTCCTGATTATGAGGCAATAAGAGCTAGGGTTTTGAAAGAAGATGAAGTTTTGCTAGGTGACCAAATTAGCGATAGAAAATATTCGACAATAGTGCACACATCTTCACCTATCATTGCAGCATGTTATACACCCCCTGTACAATTGCAAAATTTCGACAACATCAATTCATTGCCAAAAGATCCTAAGAGCATTGGGGGGCAAGTGGATCAAAGTAGGAAGTCTAAAGAAAAAATATGTCATCCGAATGGACGGGGTCATGCAAACTCTCACAGGGAATAGCGTCAATGGCTTTACTACACCAACCCTTGAGGAATTACCAGCAAAATATCGGCAATCTTATGAAGCACTCAAGAGGAGGCATGGAGAGGATTATTTGCAAGAATATGTCAAGTCCCATCTTCCATTCAGCAATCATGATGGCTCCTCTGTGATGTTGAGGAAAGCCAAGAACGAAGCTTTGCAAGCAAATCAGCAAGAAAGGGTTCACTCGACTAATATGGTTGATTTGATTGAAACCGAGTCAAATATGACCAAGTCTTCTATAGCCGAGTTGAATGGTTCCTTTAGTGAAAAGACAATGGTGGATACAATTGAAACCGGATTGAGCACCGAGACGTTTAAGGCCGAGTGCGTTGCATCGAGCCAGCCGAGTGCATCGCGCCAGCCGAGTACATCATGGCAGCCGAGTGCATCGTTCCAGACAAGTGCATCGCCGGCTAAAGCCGAGTGCATCAAGCCAATTATTGCCACGTGTACCAAAACAAAAGATGCAAGCTTCACTGAGAAAAGGAACGATAAACGCAACAAATTCGCCGTGCTAGATTTTTCTGTATGTGAGGGAGCTTACATTATGCCCTATGAGTTTCGTGCCAAAGAAATTGATGAGCATCAAGAGAACAGTTATATGACCAAACAAAGTTTTTCTAGTGATGAAGATCAAGAACCAGAGCGTGCAGCTAAACGAAGTTTAGCTAACGAAGAGCGGCCAAGTGGAATCCATTCGGGTAATGCGAGTGAAATCTACTCAAGAAATCCAAGTGAAATCTACTCGGCAAATCCGAGTGATGAGGCACGAGATCTAGAAAAAGAGGTAGAGGCATTTGGAGGATTATTCAAACATGGAGCAAGGTATTGTTCCAATGGTGCAACCATCTTCTCCTTCCAACGACTTCACAAAGGTCCACCTAGTCGACAGTTTACTCATTCTTTGATTCAGTCAAAATCATATTGTTGATGCACCCATTAGTAAGATTCTAATTAATTTTGAAAGACCAATCGAGATGAGTCATATGTTTTTTTGAATTATCTTGTCACTAATCACGCTCATCAACACATGGCACCATTCATGGAGGCTAATAGTGACAACTCATTTCAATCAAAGTTGTTCCCGTCATGCCGACTAAAATTTATATTCATATGGAAAGCTTTGTTTGTTTCATGCCTGGCTAACATTTGGTCTCAGATGAGACACATATTCTATAATTATTTTGGTTGCAGGAATATAAAGCTAGGTTCAAAGTCCTCTAGGATAGCCGATTCAAGAGCATCAGAAAATGAGGATGAAAATCGATGCATAGCCGAGTCGGATGATGTTAAACCGACACCACTCGGTTGTTTAGTTGCAAAGCCGATATCACACAATCGGTTAGTAGATGAGCAATGTACCTTCAGTCTAGGTATGTGTGATCACATTGTCGGTGCATCGCTGACTAATCCTGTTATTATTATTATTATTGATCATGATGTCGAGCCATCAATACAAGAGCAAATGCAATGTTCGCTCGAGCAAAATTTTAAAGACTGCAATGTGATTCATAAAGTTGCACAATCAGCCAACACATGATGATTGAAGTTTGTTCAAGCACGAGAATATGGTAGGTCAGATTAGATTGGTCTTGATGGCGATCAAATGTTGACTCAACTATCTAAAGATGATTCATCTAAAGGTCGACATGTACACACCAATGATGGCAAGGTCAAGTCTTCGAGCAAGGATATTGTTAAAAAGTGCATCAACAACAATCTTGAAGAGGGGAATTCCATCAAAGCTACAATGGCGACATCTAGCACTGGGGGGCAACGATAAAATTCAAAGACCGATGCACGCACAACTAAAGAAAGCAAAGGCCATGGTAAGCACAAAGGTAAAAAGCTGAGAGTCACTTTCACGCAATTATTAGAAAAATATCAGAAGATAAGTGAGGCAAAGAGTGCTTATCGGTTGAGTGAAATAAAAGCATCAAAGTCACCCCCAAGGCATAAATCTGATGACCAGGATTGGTGAAGGAAGAAGTTGAGCATGCAGACTCTGTATCCTCCTTTTGGGCAACCAATGCCGATGTTGTCGGATTTCGGGTTCCGGCTGACCCTTAAGGTTCGAACACTGGGTGCGCGCGGAAATCTCACCTTGAACCTCTCCGTCTCGAGGGGATCTAAACTACTAAAAGAGCTGCACGAAAGACACAAGATTTATACTGGTTCAGGCCACCGATGTGGTGTAATACCCTACTCCAGTGTGTCGTGGATGGATTGCCTCCTGGGGCTGGTGACGATGAACAATACAAGGAAGAATAGCCTCGCGAGGGTCTATTCTTGGCTGAGGTGATGAACTGTTGTGAAGAGTTCAGTCACCCTCTTCCTCTCTCTCTCTACTTGTGAACCAAACGAACCAACCGACCAACTCCCAACCCCCCCCCCTGCTATGTGGGTGGCTAGTCCTATTTATAGAGGCCCTGGTCCTCTCCCCAAATATTGAGTGGGAAGGGATCCAACAATGGCGGGCTAATTTGAAGGGGGACAGTGAGTACATCTATCCTGACAAAAGCAGTCTTCGCCTGCCAAAGGCTCTAGTGATGACGCCGCGCTGGGCTCCATGGTGACATCCGTCTCATAGTCCTCCTGGCCTTGCTCTTGTTGCACCGAAGTGGCAACCTTTGCCTGATGCCTCGGTACTCCGCTGATATGCTTGCTCCCTTTGCACCAAAGAGGAAAGAGGGACGCTGCGCGCGCTGGCACCCGCCTGGTGCCCCATGTCGTCATGGCTTGCGTCATAGGTACCTCGCGAGGTACCCCGCCTTGAACTCTTTGCCTCCTCGCGAGCCACCCTGACGAGGCTGTGCCTGAGGATGCGCCGTGTCGTCCGCCTCACAAAGCTTGGCCCCTCGCGAGGGTCTTGAGCCTTGTGTTGATGAAGATGGGCCGCGCTGGGCCCCCACTTGAGCCACGCCGCAGGCCGCAGGCAGGCAAGTCTGGGGACCCCCGTTCCCAGAACACCGACAGTAGCCCCCGGGCCCAAGGCGCGCATGCACTTGGCCATGCCAAGAGGCGAAAGGGCAAGGGCGAAGCACCGCGGGCCCTAACAGCCTGCAGCCTTGGATGCCGCGTGGCGGTTGATTGGACATGGGCGGCACCGTTCCCCCACGCTTCCTTATTGTGCGCCCTGCTAGGCGGCCTGGTAGTTGTACACAGCCGTCCCCTTTCCTGTTGCTCGGGTGTCCTCTGTTCTTCCTTCTTTCGAGTGCCTCCCCCTGCCTTCAATCCAATCTCGAATCCCCCCTCCTTCCCATCGCCATTGCTCCGACGGGGAAGGAGAGAGCAGAGAAATCCATGCCTTCGTCTTGTGCGCCGCCAACGGTGGCCCCTCTCGTCGGCCGATCGACTGTGCTCAACCAAGAGTGCCTGGGCAGGGACAGCTTGGCCCTGGCCATCGTCTTCAATGAGTGCGGAAGGACGACCGCCTGGCTCGCGTCCCACTTCTCCATTGACAGGACAGCCACTGAGGTCCCATGTTTTACCGATGCCTTGTGGGCGGGTCTGGGTCCCCCTTTCTCCGATTTCTTCAATGCCGTGCTTTCGCATTATCAGATCCACTTAACGCATCTCAGTCCTGAGTCCATCACCCTCCTTTCGGTCTTCGCCTTCGTGGGCGAAGCCATGGTGGGCATCCCTCCTTCGGTCGCCCTGCTGCACCACTTCTTCTCGTTGCGTCTTGTCGATCCTTCCCAGTGCTGGGCATGCACGAGCTTTGCTGCCGAGCCTGTGTCCGAGGCGTGTGGAATTGACTTCCGACTCCCCCAGCCCACGACCAGGTTCCGCGAGAGATGGTTCTATGTGGACGCGGGGGTGCCCAGCCCCCTGCTATCGGAGCCGACCCAGCCTGCCGTCCCTAATTCGGGTTGGGGCCAGGAGATGCTGAAGAGCCCTCGGCTTGTTTTCGTCTGGCCCCGCTTCGCACTCCTGAGGAAACTCGGCGTGACGGCGCCCAAGGTGGTGAAGGAGTTTCTGTTGTGCCGTGTCGCTCCCCTGCAGCGCCACTCTCGCCGAATGTGGGCCTTCCGGGGCCGCTAGGACGACATGAGGCTCCAGGAAGAAGACCTGGCCCCCGCGGCGCTGAAGTCGACGCTCCTGACTTTGGCCGAGGACCCCAATCCTGGCAACATCCAGCAAGGCGGGGCCTTGCTATATCTCTGTCAGAGCAAGGCTGACTTTGTGAAGCAGATGCCTGACTTCGACGAGTGGGGGCTGCGCCCCGCCGGTCTCCAAGGGCCTCGCGAGAACCCTGTAGTGGTGACTCCCCTCCCAATCAGCCAAGGCGACTCCTCCTCAAGCGGCAGAGAAGGGAGGAAGGAGGCGCCTGAGGCAGTGGAGGCTCCGGAGGAGGGGGCAGCGTTGTGCGCCGCTCGTGAGGGGACGACTCCGGAGGAGGGTGCGGCGCCTGAGGCCGCTCGTGAGGAGACAGCTCCTGAGGCCCGTACTGCTGCGGCTGAAGGTGGTAGGCAGCCGCTCCCAGCGCTCGGGGCTGGGGCCTTGGAGGCCCTGGTCCCAGCTTCCGACGGGGTGATTGGTGGCACGCGCCAGGCGGCGCTCCCGACGCGGGCCGTCCTGGTGCCTCGTCCTCGCGGCAGGTTGATCCTTGTGCTCTTCTCTTGGGCCGCTTCCGCGTGGACTTCGAGGCCCTCCGGAGGAAGAGGGAGGCTCTGGGTGTTGACTCCCCTTGTTGTGTGCTGAAGCGCAGGAAGTACTTTGCCACTAACGAGTAAGTATTTTTCCTCTCTGACTCCCGATCCTCTTGTTGCTTTCGTAGATTCTTGCTCCGCAGGCCCCTTCCAACTGAGATCGCGGGAGTCGCCAAGGCACCGCCTTCCTCAGCTTCGCCTCCTCCGCCATCCTCAAGTGCTCCGAGCAGCTCTGCCCTCGTGGTGAGGGCGTCTGATGGGGCGGATCGCCCCGAGGTGCGCCGCGGCCCTTCATTCCCCGCGCTTTTCCTTCGCGGGCCTTCTCAGGGGATAGCCAGCTTGTCGGGTACCTCCCGTCTGGTCTTGGGCTGCGACTGGTTGAGGCGCCACCTACGCCCCTCATCTGGAGGCGGGCTGGCCCTTGGTCGGGCTTCTGATATGGCGCGTCCGGCCATTGGGAGGTCGCTAGCCCCCAGCCCCCTGCCCGGAGGGGGAACGATGACCCGCAGCCCCTGGCGCCTGCTTGGGGCGGATGATGACGTGGAAGATGTGCTCGAGCGCGCTCGGGAGCGCCGCTCGTGCCGCCAAGGGTTCCTTCGACGAGCGGTCGACGTGGTGGACCTGCTTGGGGAAGAGGTTGCTGCTGAAGATGCTCGCCTGGAGGCTGAGGGCCTGCACCTAGCTGCAGGGAGGCGCGAGCTAGAAGCCGTCGTCACCCATGCACGCCGCCAGCTCGACCTTGATGATGAAGAAGTGAAGGCGTCGCTGGAGGCCTCCCGAGTGGCCCGCTCCCAGACCATTGAGGAGGCCTGGAGAGCTGACGGGTGGTGAGAGGCGGCGGAGGAACGAGCTCGCGAGCTCCTAGCCCGGTGCCACTCGTTGGAGGAGCAAGCGGAGTTGCGCGAGGCAGCCCTCACGTCGATGTAGGTGGTCTCCGATGACCCAGCTGAGCTTCAGAAGCGCGAGGAAGCGTTGGCGCTGGAGGCTGCCGAACGCTCCCGTGAGTACGAGAGGCTGGAGACGAGGGAGCGCCTAGTGACGCAGGCGGAAGACGACGTCGCTGCGCGGAAAGCGCGTGACCTGGAGGAGGTTTGTCGTCGGGTGGCGATGGCGCGCCAAGGCCTCGAGCGTGAGTTTGAGGGGAAGCTGAGGATGATCCGGGTCGAGGCTGAAGGCAAGACCGCGGCCCTGAGGACCCAACGGGACGAGGCAATGCGGCTGGCCGACGTCTCCCGGGCCGCCGTTGAGGCAGCGCAGAAAGAGCTGGCCGCCTCTCAAGCTGAGGTGCTCCACCTTCGCCAACGAGTGGAAGAGGCCTAGGCCGTCGAGCGCCAGAACGCCGACGAAATACGCCAGTGGCGGCTCCTGGAGCACGCGCATGGCCCAATGTTCACCATGCTCAGGGAGAGGGCTAACTCGGCCTTGGGCAACATCTGCGAGGCGTCCGTCTGTGAGCCACACCCGATCAACTACGCCGGTAACCTGCAGTTCTTCACTGCCGTGGTGGCAGAGCTGGAGGCGCGGTCGGTTAGGGCCGACAGGTTGGTGGAGGAGAGGAGCCGTGCCTTGCTCAAGCGCGCCTTCTCCCGTGTCTTCAGCCATCTTCAGAACATGAATCCCCGCTTCGACTTCGACGCCGTCATCGCCCCAGTCCCCGAGGCCGTCCGGGACGACCTTTCGCACTGGGTGGAGGATAACGTGGACGCCCTCGTCAGGGCCTTCGCTTCGGACGACAGCGACGTGGTCGTGGGTCCTGACGAGGACGGTGCAGCGAGCGGCCCTGATGCCGCCGGCAGCAACGCGGGCGTTGATGGCGTGCTCGGCGACTCCGGCGAGGGCTCAGGAGGTGCTTTCGGGGACGCATTGGGGGATTGGTCCGACTGAGAGTGTATCGCTCCTGTCTTTTTCACTCTGCATGAATAGAACTCAGGCTTTAGACCTGGTGGTGTGTGAGAGCATTTTGGGAGGGGAATCCCCTCATGTAAAAACCTATGTCCATCATATCAGTAGTTACCAAATTGCGCTTGCACCCGATGGTGGGCTGGCTTACCTTTGTCCCACGCTGGTTCAGAGGCGGCCTGCAGGAGGGCGCGACGCCTTGGGCGCTTTCTAGCTGGGTCCTCAGGATGTGAGGTTGTCGCTGATGAGAAACTCCTCATGTGTTGGCCTTCTCCACGGGCCCTGGGCCTTCTTCCGGACGCGATGACTCCACAAGCGCTCGCCTTGCTTCGCAGGCTCCGGGCCTTTCCCTTGAGCGCGAGAGCTTCACAGGCACTCGCCTTGCTTCACAGGCTCCGGGCCTTTTCCTCGAGCGCGAGAGCTTCACAGGCACTCGCCTTGCTTCACAGGCTCCGGGACTTTTCCTCGAGCGCGAGATCTTCATAGGCACTTGCCTTGCTTCACAGGCTCTGGGCCTTTTCCTCGAGCGCGAGAGCTTCACAGGCACTCACCTTGCTTCACAGCCAGGCCTGACCCGGCTTGCGAGGGGCTCGCGAGGGGAGGCAGCTGTGATGGAGCGGTAATCAGAATGCGAGAAACGGCTCGAGCGAGAATAAGCACCCCTTCCCCGAACACACGCAAATCTCAAATTCGAATCCAACTTAAATCCTGCGGGGGAAAGCAACAGCCAAAGGGCAAGGCAACAAAAGGCAGACAAAAAGCCGCGTCCGGCACCTAATCTAGTCTTCGATGTCTTCTGACCAGCGCGAAGCTAAGTGCTTTCCACTGGGCATGGGAGGGAGCCCCAGGGCCTGAGCCCGGCACCCCTGAGACTCCGGGGCGTGTACAGCCCCACTCATTATTACGTGAGAGTGTCATGGGGCGGCGAGCTTCACAGGGACTGGGCCTTCTTCACAGGTACTGGCCTTGCTTCATATTGCCAGACGAGGGCCCCGCCTTGCACCACACTCTAGTGCCATCAGCAACGACCGGAACCCAGGACGCCGCCCGATGGGGTAGAGCGGTCGCCAGCGGTTCCCTCGACGACCACGGGTCCTCTGCCAGGGGCAGGCCTTGAGGCACCTCCCCAGCAGAGGGCCTACTTCCTAAGAACGCCTTGCTCCGAATGCTGCAGTGGTGATGTCGGATCGCGGCCCCTCCCCTGCAGCCCCCTGCACCCTCCTCCCGAGGGGTGAGGGGCTGTAGGAGCGGGGCGGCCGCTCGCTGCGGCGACCTGCACCTCATGCGATCCACGGTTAGCATATACCTGCCCCTGAAGAGTTAGCGACGCCCGGTGATTGCTGCCTCCTGCGTGGCTAGCGGGCTCGTCCTGGGGCGCCGGGAAGGGCTCAGCCTCCATCACCTCGTCCCCCCAGCTGGGGCCGAGGAGTGCGCCATGCCCGTCCTCGTGAGGGTGTCCTTGGTCCATCATGCAGGGCACGTACTCTTCCGTCGCCGTCATCCCGTACGCCATGCCGTGGCGCCCCGCATGCCGTGCGGCCCCACCTATCATGCCTGCCACTGGGTGGCAATGCGGCCGCCCTCCGGGGCCGCGGGTCGCGTCGAGTCGTTCTCCTTCGCGGGTCGGGGGCGGGGGCAGCACCGCCACCGGTCCGGTGCTGACAGCTTCGCTGCTGTCGGAGTAGCCTTGAAGCCCGCGGGCGCGCGCGGAGCCCCCGTGCGGGTCGCCTTGGGCTTGAGATGGGAGCTGGGTGGAGAAGGGGTGAGCCCCCGAGGCGGCGAAGCCCAGGAGCTCCGCCACTCGCTCTAGCAGCACGTCGTGGCCGCCCTCTAGCAGCCAGCATCGCAGCAGCTCTTGGGCCACCGTGAGCGCGGCAATCGAATTCGCCTGCTCCCTGGAGGTGTATGGTGTCGTTGTCGCAGCGTGATTGGAGGCCCTTGCCGCCGAGCGAGCCTGCCGCGGCGTAAGAGTTGCTGAAGTCTGTCCGTGTCGCCCGCGGCCCGCAGCGCCCTGCGGACCGTGAGCTGCCTGGGGCGCGGGGTCGCCCGAGGCGAGCGGTTCCATGCGTTTGGGCCATGCAGCCCACGGGTCGGGGTTGACCTCCTGGTTGCCTGGCATGGCGATGAAGATGCGACGGGGCACGGAGCGGTGGGAGACGAATTCCGGCGCACCCCAACCTGGCGCGCCAAATGTCGGATTTCGGGTTCCGGCTGACCCTTAAGGTTCGAACACTGGGGTGCGCGTGGAAATCTCACCTTCAACCTCTCCGTCTCGAGGGGATTTAAACTACTAAAAGAGCTGCACGAAAGACACAAGATTTATACTGGTTCGGGCCACCGATGGGGTGTAATACCCTACTCCAGTGTGTGGTGGATGGATTGCCTCCTGGGGCTGGTGAGGATGAACAATACAAGGAAGAACAGCCTCGCGAGGGTCTGTTCTTGGATGAGGTGATGAACTGTTGTGAAGAGTTCAGTCACCCTCTTCCTCTCTCTCTCTACTTGTGAACCAAACGAACCAACCGACCAACGCCCAACCCCCCCCCCCCCCTTGCTATGTGGGTGGCTAGTCCTATTTATAGAGGCCCTGGTCCTCTCCCCAAATATTGAGCGGGAAGGGATCCAACAATGGTGGGCTAATTTGAAGGGGGACAGCGAGTACATCTATCCTGACAAAAGCAGTCTTCGCCTGCCAAAGGCTTTGGTGATGACGCCGCGCTGGGCTCCATGGTGACCTCCGTCTCGTAGTCCTCCTGGCCTTGGTCTTGTTGCACCGAAGTGGCAACCTTTGCCTGATGCCTCGATACTCCGCTGATACGCTTGCTCCCTTTGCACCAAAGAGGAAAGAGGGACGCTGCACGCGCTGGCACCCGCCTGGTGCCCCGTGTCGTCATGGCTTGCGTCATAGGTACCTCGCGAGGTACCCCGCCTTGAACTCTACGCCTCCTCGCGACCCAGCTTGATGAGGTTGTGCCTGAGGATGCGCCGTGTCGTCCGGCTCGCGAGGTTTGTCCCCTTGCGAGGGTCTTGAGCCTCGTGTTGATGAAGATGGGCCGCGCTGGGCCCCCACTTGAGCCACGCCGCAGGCCGCAGGCAGGCAAGTCTGGGGACCCCCGTTCCCAGAACGCCGACAGATGTCATGGATACATCCCCATGCTGACATCTGTTTAGTTAATCAAATTACTTAGGAACTCCCACTTAGATAGACATCCCTCTAATCTTCTAAGTGATCACGTGATCCAAATCAACTAAACCATAACCGATCATCACGTGAGATGGAGTAGTTTTCAATGGTGAACATCGTTATGTTGATCATATCTACTATATGATTCACGCTCGACCTTTCGGTCTCCGTGTTCCGAGGCCATATCTGTATATGCTTGGCTCGTCAAGTATAACCTGAGTATTCTGCGTGTGCAACTGTTTTGCACCCGTTGTATTTGGACGTAGAGCTTATCACACCCGATCATCACGTGGTGTCTGGGCACGACGAACTTTGGCAACGGTGCATACTCAGGGAGAACACTTCTTGATAATTTTTAGTGAGAGATCATCTTATAATGCTACCGTCAATCAAAGCAAGATAAGATGCATAAAAAGGGATAAACATCACATGCAATCAATATAAGTGATATGATATGGCCATCATCATCTTGTGCTTGTGATCTCCATCTCCGAAGCACCGTCATGATCACCATCGTCACCGGCGCGACACCTTGATCTCCATCGTAGCATCGTTGTCGTCTCGCCAATCTTATGCTTCCACGACTATCACTACCATTTAGTAATAAAGTAAAGCATTACATCGCGATTGCATTGCATACAATAAAGCGACAACCATATGGCTCCTGCCAGTTGCCGATAACTCGGTTACAAAACATGATCATCTCATACAATAAAATCAGCATCATGCCTTGACCATATCACATCACAACATGCCCTGCAAAAACAAGTTAGACATCCTCTACTTTGTTGTTGCAAGTTTTACGTGGCTTCTACGGGCTTAAGTAAGAACTCATCTCACCTACGCATCAAAACCACAACGATAGTTCGTCAAATAGACTCCGTTTTAACCTTCTCAAGGACCGGGCGTAGTCACACTTGGTTCAACTAAAGTTGGAGAGACAGTCTTCCGCAAGCCATCTATGTGCAAAGCACATCGAGGGAACCGGCCTCGCGTAAGAGTACGCGTAAGGTTGGTCCGGATCGTCTCACCCAACAATACCGCCGAACCAAAGTATGACATGCTGGTAGGCAGTATGACTTGTATCGCCCACAACTCACTTGTGTTCTACTCGTGCAAATAACATCAAACCATAAAACCTAGGCTCGGATGCCACTGTTGGGGAACGCAGTAATTTCAAAAAATTTCCTACGCACACGCAAGATCATGGTGATGCACAGCAACGAGAGGGGAGAGTGTTGTCTACGTACCAACGTAGACCGACTGCGGAAGCGATCACACAACATAGAGGAACTAGTCGTACGTCTTCTTCCCGATCCGACCGATCCAAGCACCGTTACTCCGGCACCTCCGAGTTCTTAGCACACGTTCAGCTCGATGACGATCCTCGGGCTCCGATCCAGCAAAGCGTCGAGGAAGAGTTCCGTCAGCACGACGGCGTGGTGACGATCTTGATGTACTACCGACGCAGGGCTTCGCCTAAGCACTACAACGGTATGATCGAGGTGGAATTTGGTGGCAGGGGGCACCGCACACGGCTAAGTAACGATCTCAAGGATCAACTTGTGTGTCTTGGGGTGTCCCCTGCCCTGTATATAAAGGTTGGAGGAGGGGGGCCGGCCGGCCAGGGAGAGGGAGGCGCAGGGGGAGTCCTACTCCTACCGGGAGTAGGACTCCCCCCTCCAATCCTATTCCAATTAGGACTCTCGGGGAAAAGGGGGGGCCGGCCCCTTATCCTAGTCCTACTAGGACTTGGGGAAAGGGGGGGGCGCCGGCCAGCTATGGGCTGCCCCTTTTCTCTTTTTCCACTAAGGCCCAATAGGCCCATTAGTCTCCCGGGGGGTTCCGGTAACCCTCCCGGTATTCCGGTAAAATCCCGATTTCACCTGGAACACTTCCTATGTCCAAACATAGGCTTCCAATATATCAATCTTTATGTCTCGACCATTTTGAGACTCCTCGTCATGTCCGTGATCTCATCCGGGACTCCGAACAACCTTCGGTACATCAAAATGCATAAACTCATAATAACTGCCATCGTAACGTTAAGCGTGCGGACCCTACGGTTCGAGAACAATGTAGACATGACCGAGACACGTCTCCGGTCAATAACCAATAGCGGGACCTAGATGCCCATATTGGCTCCTACATATTCTACGAAGATCTTTATCGGTCAGACCGCATAACAACATACGTTGTTCCCTTTGTCATCGGTATGTTACTTGCCCGAGATTCGATCGTCGGTATCCAATACCTAGTTCAATCTCGTTACCGGCAAGTCTCTTTACTCGTTCCGTAATACATCATCTCACAACTAACATATTAGTTGCAGTGCTTGCAAGGCTTATGTGATGTGCATTACCGAGAGGGCCCAGAGATACCTCTCCGACAATCGGAGTGACAAACCCTAATCTCGAAATACGCCAACCCAACATCTACCATTGGAGACACCTGTAGTACTCCTTTATAATCACCCAGTTACGTTGTGACGTTTGGTAGTACCCAAAGTGTTCCTCCGGTAAACGGGAGTTGCATAATCTCATAGTTATAGGAACATGTATAAGTCATGAAGAAAGCAATAGCAACATACTAAACGATCGGGTGCTAAGCTAATGGTATGGGTCATGTCAATCAGATCATTCAACTAATGATGTGACCTCATTAATCAAATAACAACTCCTTGTTCATGGTTAGGAAACATAACCATCTTTGATTAACGAGCTAGTCAAGTAGAGGCATACTAGTGACACTCTGTTGGTCTATGTATTCACACATGTATTATGTTTCCGGTTAATACAATTCTAGCATGAATAATAAACATTTATTATGATATAAGGAAATAAATAATAACTTTATTATTGCCTCTAGGGCATATTTCCTTCAGTCTCCCACTTGCACTAGAGTCAATAATCTAGATTACACTGTAATGATTCTAACACCCATGGAGCCTTGGTGCTGATCATGTTTTGCTCGTGGAAGAGGCTTAGTCAACGGGTCTGCAACGTTCAGATCCGTATGTATCTTGCAAATCTCTATGTCTCTCACCTGGACTAAATCCCGGATGGAGTTGAAGCGTCTCTTGATGTGTTTGGTCCTTTTGTGAAATCTGGATTCCTTTGCCAAGGCAATTGCACCACTATTGTCACAGAAGATTTTCATTGGACCCGATGCACTAGGTATGACACCTAGATCGGATATGAACTCCTTCATCCAGACTCCTTCGTTTGCTGCTTCCGAAGCAGCTATGTACTCCGCTTCACATGTAGATCCCGGTACGATGCTTTGTTTAGAACTGCACCAACTGACAGCTCCACCGTTTAAAGTAAACACGTATCCGGTTTGCGATTTAGAATCGTCCGGATCAATGTCAAAGCTTGCATCAACGTAACCTCTTACGGTGAGCTCTTTGTCACCTCCATATACGAGAAACATATCCTTAGTCCTTTTCAGGTATTTCAGGATGTTCTTGACCGCTGTCCAGTGATCCATTCCTGGATTACTTTGGTACCTCCCTGCTAAACTTATAGCAAGGCACACATCAGGTCTGGTACACAGCATTGCATACATGATAGAGCCTATGGCTGAAGCATAGGGAACATCTTTCATTTTCTCTCTATCTTCTGCAGTGGTCGGGCATTGAGTCTGACTCAACTTCATACCTTGTAATACAGGCAAGAACCCTTTCTTTGCTTGATCCATTTTGAACTTCTTCAAAATCTTGTCAAGGTATGTGCTCTGTGAAAGTCCAATTAAGCGTTTTGATCTATCTCTATAGACTTTATGCCTAATATGTAAGCAGCTTCCCCGAGGTCTTTCATCGAAAAACTTTTATTCAAGTATCCCTTTATGCTATCCAGAAATTCTATATCATTTCCAATCAGCAATATGTCATCCACATATAATATTAGAAATGCTACAGAGCTCCCACTCACTTTCTTGTAAATACAGGCTTCTCCAAAAGTCTGTATAAAGCCAAATGCTTTGATCACACTATCAAAGCGTTTATTCCAACTCCGAGATGCTTGCACCAGTCCATAAATGGATCGCTGGAGTTTGCATACTTTGTTAGCTCCCTTTGGATCGACAAAACCTTCTGGTTGTATCATATACAACTCTTCTTCCAGAAATCCATTCAGGAATGCAGTTTTGACATCCATCTGCCATATTTCATAATCATAAAATGCGGCAATTGCTAACATAATTCTGACGGACTTAAGCATCGCTACGGGTGAGAAGGTCTCATCGTAGTCAACTTCTTGAACTTGTCAAAAACCTTTCGCGACAAGTCGAGCTTTATAGACAGTAATATTACCGTTAGCGTCAGTCTTTTTCTTGAAGATCCATTTATTCTCAATTGCTTGCCGATCATCGGGCAAGTCGACCAAAGTCCATACTTTGTTTTCATACATGGATCCCATCTCAGATTTCATGGCCTCAAGCCACTTTGCGGAATCTGGGCTCACCATCGCTTCTTCATAGTTCGTAGGTTCATCATGATCTAGCATCATGACTTCCAGAACTGGATTACCGTACCACTCTGGTGCGGATCTCACTCTGGTTGATCTACGTGGTTCAGTAGTATCTTGTTCTGAAGCTTCATGATCATCATCATTAGCTTCCTCACTGATTGGTATAGGTGTCGCAGAAACAGTTTTCTGTGATGTACTATTTTCCAATAAGGGAGCAGGTACAGTTACCTCGTCAAGTTCTACTTTCCTCCCACTCACTTCTTTCGAGAGAAACTCCTTCTCTAGAAAGTTTCCGAATTTAGCAACAAAAGTCTTGCCTTCGGATCTGTGATAGAAGGTGTATCCAATAGTTTCCTTTGGATATCCTATGAAGACACATTTCTCCGATTTGGGTTCGAGCTTATCAGGTTGAAGCTTTTTCACATAAGCATCGCAGCCCAAACTTTAAGAAACGACAACTTTGGTTTCTTGCCAAACCATAGTTCATAAGGCGTCGTCTCAACAGATTTTGATGGTGCCCTGTTTAACGTGAATGCGGCCGTCTCTAAAGCATAACCCCAAAACGATAGCGGTAAATCAATAAGAGACATCATAGATCGCACCATATCTAGTAAAGTACGATTACGACGTTCGGACACACCATTACGTTGTGGTGTTCCGGGTGGCGTGAGTTGCGAAACTATTCCACAATTTTTCAAATGTACACCAAACTCGTAACTCAAATATTCTCCTCCATGATCAGATCGTAGGAACTTTATTTTCTTGTTACGATGATTTTCAACCTCACTCTGAAATTCTTTGAACTTTTCAAATGTTTCAGACTTATGTTTCATTAAGTAGATATACCCATATCTGCTTAAATCATCTGTGAAGGTGAGAAAATAACGATATCCGCCACGAGCCTCAATATTCATCGGACCACATACATCGGTATGTATGATTTCCAATAAATCTGTTGCTCTCTCCATAGTACCGGAGAACGGCGTTTTAGTCATCTTGCCTATGAGGCACGGTTCGCAAGTACCAAGTGATTCATAATCAAGTGGTTCCAAAAGCCCATCAGTATGGAGTTTCTTCATGCGCTTTACACCGATATGACCTAAACGGCAGTGCCACAAATAAGTTGCACTATCATTATTAACTTTGCATCTTTTGGCTTCTACATTATGAATATGTGTATCACTATCTTCGAGATTCAACAAGAATAGACCACTCTTCAAAGGTGCATGACCATAAAAGATATTACTCATATAAATAGAACAACCATTATTCTCTGATTTAAATGAATAACCGTCTCGCATTAAACAAGATCCAGATATAATGTTCATGCTCAACGCTGGCACCAAATAACAATTATTTAGGTCTAATATTAATCCCGAAGGTAGATGTAGAGGTAGCGTGCCGACCGCGATCACATCGACTTTGGAACCATTTCCCACGCGCATCGTCACCTCGTCCTTTGCTAGCATCCGCTTATTCCGTAGTCCCTATTTTGAGTTGCAAATATTAGCAACAGAACCAGTATCAAATACCGAGGTGCTACTGCGAGCTCTAGTAAGGTACACATCAATAACATGTATATCACATATACCTTTTCTCACTTTGCCATCCTTCTTATCCGCCAAATACTTGGGGCAGTTCCGCTTCCAGTGACCAGTCTGCTTGCAGTAGAAGCACTCAGTTTCAGGTTTAGGTCCAGACTTGGGTTTCTTCTCCTGAGCAGCAACTTGCTTGCTGTTCTTGAAGTTTCCCTTCTTCTTCCCTTTTCCCTTTTTCTTGAAACTAGTGGTTTTGCTAACCATCAACACTTGATGCTCCTTCTTGATTTCTACCTCCGCAGCTTTCAGCATTGCGAAGAGCTCGGGAATAGTCTTGTTCATCCCTTGCATATTATAGTTCATCACGAAGCTCTTGTAGCTTGGTGGCAGTGATTGGAGAATTCTGTCAATGACGCAGTCATCTGGAAGATTAACTCCCATCTGAATCAAGTGATTATTATACCCAGACATTTTGAGTATATGCTCACTGACAGAACTGTTCTCCTCCATCTTGCTGCTATAGAACTTATTGGAGACTTCATATCTCTCAATTCGGGCATTTGCTTGAAATATTAACTTCAACTCCTGGAACATCTCATATGCTCCATGACGTTCAAAACGTCGTTGAAGTCCCGATTCTAAGCCGTAAAGCATGGCACACTGAACTATCGAGTAGTCATCAGCTTTGCTCTGCCAAACGTTCATAACATCTGGCGTTGCTCCAGCAGCAGGCCTGTCACCCAGCGGTGCTTCCAGGACGTAATTCTTCTGTGCAGCAATGAGGATGATCCTCAGGTTACGGACCCAGTCCGTGTAATTGCTACCATCATCTTTCAACTTTGCTTTCTCAAGGAACGCATTAAAATTTAACGGAACAATAGCACGAGCCATCTATCTACAATCAACATAAACAAGCAAGATACTATCAGGTACTAAGTTCATGATAAGTTTAAGTTCAGTTAATCAAATTACTTAGGAACTCCCACTTAGATAGACATCCCTCTAATCTTCTAAGTGATCACGTGATCCAAATCAACTAAACCATAACCGATCATCACGTGAGATGGAGTAGTTTTCAATGGTGAACATCGTTATGTTGATCATATCTACTATATGATTCACGCTCGACCTTTCGGTCTCCGTGTTCCGAGGCCATATCTGTATATGCTTGGCTCGTCAAGTATAACCTGAGTATTCTGCGTGTGCAACTATTTTGCACCCGTTGTATTTGGACGTAGAGCTTATCACACCCGATCATCACGTGGTGTCTGGGCACGACGAACTTTGGCAACGGTGCATACTCAGGGAGAACACTTCTTGATAATTTTTAGTGAGAGATCATCTTATAATGCTACCGTCAATCAAAGCAAGATAAGATGCATAAAAAGGGATAAACATCACATGCAATCAATATAAGTGATATGATATGGCCATCATCATCTTGTGCTTGTGATCTCCATCTCCGAAGCACCGTCATGATCACCATCGTCACCGGCGCGACACCTTGATCTCCATCGTAGCATCGTTGTCGTCTCGCCAATCTTATGCTTCCACGACTATCACTACCATTTAGTAATAAAGTAAAGCATTACATCGCGATTGCATTGCATACAATAAAGCGACAACCATATGGCTCCTGCCAGTTGCCGATAACTCGGTTACAAAACATGATCATCTCATACAATAAAATCAGCATCATGCCTTGACCATATCACATCACAACATGCCCTGCAAAAACAAGTTAGACGTCCTCTACTTTGTTGTTGCAAGTTTTACGTGGCTTCTATGGGCTTAAGTAAGAACTCATCTCACCTACGCATCAAAACCACAACGATAGTTCGTCAAATAGACTCCGTTTTAACCTTCTCAAGGACCGGGCGTAGTCACACTTGGTTCAACTAAAGTTGGAGAGACAGTCTTCCGCAAGCCATCTATGTGCAAAGCACGTCGAGGGAACCGGTCTCGCGTAAGAGTACGCGTAAGGTTGGTCCGGATCGTCTCACCCAACAATACCGCCGAACCAAAGTATGACATGCTGGTAGGCAGTATGACTTGTATCGCCCACAACTCACTTGTGTTCTACTCGTGCAAATAACATCAAACCATAAAACCTAGGCTCGGATGCCACTGTTGGGGAACGCAGTAATTTCGAAAATTTTCCTACGCACACGCAAGATCATGGTGATGCACAGCAACGAGAGGGGAGAGTGTTGTCTACGTACCAACGTAGACCGACTGCGGAAGCGATCACACAACGTAGAGGAAGTAGTCGTACGTCTTCTTCCCGATCCGACCGATCCAAGCACCGTTACTCCGGCACCTCCGAGTTCTTAGCACACGTTCAGCTCGATGACGATCCTCGGGCTCCGATCCAGCAAAGCGTCGAGGAAGAGTTCCGTCAGCACGACGGCGTGGTGACGATCTTGATGTACTACCGACGCAGGGCTTCGCCTAAGCACTACAACGGTATGATCGAGGTGGAATTTGGTGGCAGGGGGCACCGCACACGGCTAAGGAACGATCTCAAGGATCAACTTGTGTGTCTTGGGGTGTCCCCTGCCCCCGTATATAAAGGTTGGAGGAGGGGGGCCGGCCGGCCAGGGAGAGGGAGGCGCAGGGGGAGTCCTACTCCTACCGGGAGTAGGACTCCCCCCTCCAATCCTATTCCAATTAGGACTCTCGGGGAAAAGGGGGGGCCAGCCCCTTATCCTAGTCCTACTAGGACTTGGGGAAAGGGGGGGCGCCGGCCAGCTATGGGCTGCCCCTTTTCTCTTTTTCCACTAAGGCCCAATAGGCCCATTAGTCTCCCGGGGGGTTCCGGTAACCCTCCCGGTATTCCAATATATCAATCCGGGACTCCTCGTCAATCTTTACGTCTCGACCATTTCGAGAATCCTCGTCATGTCCGTGATCTCATCCGGGACTCCGAACAACCTTCGGTACATCAAAATGCACAAACTCATAATAACTGTCATCGTAACGTTAAGCGTGCGGACCCTACGGTTCGAGAACAATGTAGACATGACCGAGACACGTCTCCGGTCAATAACCAATAGCGGGACCTGGATGCCCATATTGGCTCCTACATATTCTACGAAGATCTTTATCGGTCAGACCGCATAACAACATACGTTGTTCCCTTTGTCATCGGTATGTTACTTGCCCGAGATTCGATCGTCGGTATCCAATACCTAGTTCAATCTCGTTACCGGCAAGTCTCTTTACTCGTTCCGTAATACATCATCTCACAACTAACATATTAGTTGCAGTGCTTGCAAGGCTTATGTGATGTGCATTACCGAGAGGGCCCAGAGATACCTCTCCGACAATCTGAGTGACAAACCCTAATCTCGAAATACGCCAACCCAACATCTACCATTGGAGACACCTGTAGTACTCCTTTATAATCACCCAGTTACGTTGTGACGTTTGGTAGTACCCAAAGTGTTCCTCCGGTAAACGGGAGTTGCATAATCTCATACTTATAGGAACATGTATAAGTCATGAAGAAAGCAATAGCAACATACTAAACGATCGGGTGCTAAGCTAATGGAATGGGTCATGTCAATCAGATCATTCAACTAATGATGTGACCTCGTTAATCAAATAACAACTCCTTGTTCATGGTTAGGAAACATAACCATCTTTGATTAACGAGCTAGTCAAGTAGAGGCATACTAGTGACACTCTGTTGGTCTATGTATTCACACATGTATTATGTTTCCGGTTAATACAATTCTAGCATGAATAATAAACATTTATCATGATATAAGGAAATAAATAATAACTTTATTATTGCCTCTAGGGCATATTTCCTTCAGCGACATATGGCGCGCCCCACCACACATGATGTTTGATGGGTAGCGCCACCAATCGGCTGTCGTGCGTGAGTGATTTGGCCCTGAGGATGGCTTCGAATCGAAAAACTTTGAACATGAAAGTTGTTCGTCTGGTCCAAACAGTTAAAGTTCCTTTTGGGCACATCTTCATCCGAGGTCGTTTGTGGCCTCTGAGGGTCAAAAACCGAACTAATGTCCCAGACTTACTTAAATCCAAGTTCAGTTAATTTTGGAAAGATTTGGACGTGATTTGGACATAATTTGGAGTCCTTTTCTTGTACGGGAGTTCCATCCGCCTCAGATATACCTAAGGGGTGACAACCGATTGAATAACACACAATCGAACAAATTATCTACCACTTTTTACCTTATTTTTATCTCTCTCCCTTGTTCTTTTTCTTTCTCGTTCTTCGTTCATTCTTCTTGTTAAGGCGAACCTCGAGGCCCTAGGGGCGATCAGGTTGACCTAGGGCAGCCCATAGCTGCCCCGCGTCCAGACGTGGTCCCTCCCGGCTGCGTGGGGTTTCGGGTGTTCAAAAGCGCCCGCCGGATTGCTTGCGTACCGCGCTTCCGGACGAGTCTCCTTTGACACGAGTTGCGGTGCACCACCCTCGGAGTTGGAGGTACACGGTGATGTGTTCATGTGCGAACAGTAGGTTATGTTAGAGTCTACCAAGTGGCACCCGGCCAGGTGGGCTTGGGACAGACTAGGCACAGTGGCACGATGTCAGTGCAACAAACCCCAGGCGTATGTTGCCCAGACTGTACACAGGCTCAAGAGTGAGGTTGCAACATCCAAGACAAGACCAAGCTAGAAGATAGCTCTTTGAGGAATCAAAGGGAGGATCCAAAGGACCAAACCAAACCCAAGGAACAAGATATCACTAAGGAAAAAAAACCTTCCTTGCTAGGTAGGCAAGCCTGGCAAGGTCGAGGCTACCTCGAGGGCAAGATGCAAGACTACACCGGAAGGCTTGCCGGGAACGATGAGGGGGATTACCCTGCAAAGGCTCCACCGCTACACCTCGCAGCAACCCAATTCATCTATAGGTGCAGTGTCGAGCCCCCAAGTGATTAAGTGGCTGTTATTTGGCACGTGGTAGCCATTTCCGAAGGAAATCATCTCCAAGTGACTCCCGTCCAGGGACATGTCACGCAGGCAGGCGAGGAGGTGGCGGAATGGCACCACAAGTCTTGCTGGGCTACGCCACAATGTGACACTAAGGGGTCATTTAATGCACCTTGTCCTGTCTGCAGAGTTAGGTATGACAGCACTATTTGCTATCTAATCAGTACGTAATGACTGATTTTCTATTGTGGTGACCCCTTAAGCTATAAAAGAAGGGCCATGTCGACCTTAGAAAAGATTCAGACCTTTGTACACTCATCTTGCCCCAAGGCATCCTTCCCGGGCTAGAGCGGTGAACCTCCACCACGGGCCCTTCATCAATCTACAAAAGAAGGAGTAAGTTTTTACGCCTCACAACGGCCCGAACCTGGGTAAAAACTGCTCATGTGATCTCTGTTGTGCTGCGCTACGCCCTCTGCTCTTTGTGCAATGTGCCCTTCCGCCATGCCGAACCACAAGGGGCCAATGGTCCCATAGGTGGTCGTGTTTTCCCACGACATCTTTGGCACGCCAGCTAGGGGGAAGCGCTTCTGCGAACCCGAGAGTCTAAGCAGCGCGTCATCTTCATCATCATTTTCTTCATCGATGGCTCCATCATCCATGGCGCCCAAGAAAAAGTCTAGTGTTGTAGCTCACTGGTCCACCTCGAAGGCCCCTCCACCCGCAATCGCCGATGTCGTGGGGGCTATAGGGATGCATGGGGACGTGGACGCTGTGGGGGACATGGCCGGCGCAGGAGCGTCGTCACCACTCCCCCTGCGGCCGAAACGGGAGTATGGGCACAGGAGAAGGACAACACCAATAGCATGCCAGCGGCCACCCTCAACAAGATGCATGTTGAGAGATTATTCCTTCTCCGCCTCTCCACCCCACCGAAGGACGCAGTCGCAGCGATGGCGCTTGTTGTGGGGCGAGCCGCAACCCTCTGGCCGCCCCCGCAATGGGTGCGGCTACAGGGCACACACCGCCGCCGGGACAAGCTAACCAAGACGATGCGCCGAATGGGGACGCCCATCCCCATGTGCACCTCCCTCGTCACCACGCCACCTTGGCAACCGGCTCACGATGACGAGGGCACATCGCTGCCACCACTGGCACCGTCAGAAGCCAGGTGACGTCATGATCTGCATCATCATCTATACCGAGCACCGCTTCGAAGGCCATGGCACTGGCCCAGCTCTTGTTGAGATTTCCGCAAGCGGCCGATTAGATGGATGAGTGGAGAGCCACCATTCAGAGCTTGGTTGGTTTTGTCGAAGCGGGAGGATCATAGCGAGTATGCCCATCACGGCCTCCATAGGCGGATATAACGACCCGTGCAGCTCGCCGTACCCAGGGGTCACCCCCATGGTGCAATCCCCTCCGCGATAGCCAGCGCAGGGGCCACAGCCAGAGCCATGCGACCAAGAACCCGATGACATATCGATGGCTTCATCCGATCCTTGAGCACGTCGTGACCAGCGACGAGTCCTGGAAGACATGCGGAGGGAAGACGCACGCGTCACCATCGAATGACGCCACGAAACCCGCCGCAAGTCTGATAGGCGCAATAGCCCCGACATTGATGAGCCCATGCTCAGTGAAGGAGGATACCTACCTTCAAGGTTGGGTGCCTTGCCTTCACTTGCAAGCTGCGGCAAGTCCATTGGCCATCTGCTCTTACGTTCAAGCCAGAAATACCAAAAAAGACGAGAAGCAAGATTGAACCCAACGGAGTTTCTGATCATCTACACCACCGCTGTTCAAGCTGTCGGGGGAAGAGACGAGAAGGTATTCGCCAACTACTTCCCTTTGGCACTCAAGCCAAATGTGAGGTCGTGGCTGATGCACTTGCCAGAGAACTCCATCTCGACCTAGGCTGACCTGTGCCATGAGTTTGTTGGCGCCTTCACGGGCGGCCATCTAGAACCGGGGCGTCCCAGCGATTTGCAGCTCCTCCTACAGAAGGAAGGAGAAAGATTGTGTAAGTACATGCAGAGGTTCAGCCAGGTGCACAGGAACATTC
Organism: Triticum monococcum; assembly: GCA_034509565.1. Classification (NCBI taxonomy): domain Eukaryota; kingdom Viridiplantae; phylum Streptophyta; class Magnoliopsida; order Poales; family Poaceae; genus Triticum; species Triticum monococcum. The sequence goes on along the minus strand of CM067843.1, from coordinate 253,241,013 downwards.
CAGACATCCACACGACAGTTGTAATAGCTGCGTTCTAGTCCAATGTGCGCACGAAGGAAATATGCCCTAGATGCAATAATAAAGTTGTTATTTTATATTTCATTATTCATGATAAATGTTTATTATTCATTCTATAATTGTATTGGTCGAAAACCTAAATACACGTGTGAATACATAAACAAATAGCGTGTCCCTAGTAAGCCTCTACTAGACTAGCTCGTTGATCAAAGATGGTTAAGGTTTCCTAACCATAGACATGTGTTGTCATTTCATAACGGGATCACATGATTAGGAGAATGATGTGATGGACAAGACCCATTCGTTAGCATAGCATTATGATCGTTCAATTTTATTGCTATTGCTTTCTTCATGTCAAATACATATTCCCTCGACTACGAGATTATGCAACTCCTGGATATCGGAGGAATACCTTGTGTGCTATCAAACGTTACAACATAACTGGGTGATTATAAAGATGCTCTATAGGTATCTCCAAAGTTGTTTTGTTGGGTTGGCATAGATCAAGATGAGGATTTGTCACTCCGAGTATCAGAGAGGTATCTCTGGGCCCTCTCGGTAATGCACATCATAAGAAGCCTTGCAAGCAAAGTGACTAATGAGTCAGTTACAGGATGATGTATTACGGAACGAGTAAAGAGAATTACTGATACGTCCATTTTGCATCATACTTTTATATTGATATTTATTGCATTATGGGCTCTTATTACACATTATAACACAATACTTATGCCTATTCTCTCATATTTTATAAGGTTTACATGAAGAGGGAGACTGCCGGCAGCTGGAATTCTGGACTGGAAAAGGAGCAAACATTAGAGACCTATTGTGCGCAACTCCAAAAGTCCTGAAACTTCACGGAGCATGTTTTGGGAATATATAAAAAATATTGGGCGAATAAAGTACATAAGGGGGGCCACCAACCAGCCACAAGGGTGGAGGGTGTGCCCTACCCCCTGGCCGCTCCCCCGACCTTGTAGGCCCCCTAGCAGGCCTCCGGTGCCCATCTTTGGCTATATAATGTGTTTTGACCTGGAAAAAAAATTAGAAGGAAGCTTTTAGGATGAAGCGCCGCCATCTCGAGACAGAACCTGGGAAGAACCAGTCTAGGGCTCCAGCGGAGCCGTTCTGCCAGGGAAACATCCCTCCGGGAGTAGGAAGTCGAAGCCATCGTCATCACCAACGATCCTCTCATCGAGAGGAGGTCAATCTCCATCAACATATTCACCAGCACCATCTCCTCTCAAACCCTAGTTCATCTCTTGTATTCGATCTTGGTCCCAAAACCTCAGATTGGTACCTCTGGGTTGCTAGTAGTGTTGATTACTCCTTGTAGTTGATGCTAGTTGGTTTATCCGGTGGAAGATTATATTTTCAGTTCCTTAATGATAATTAATACTCCTCTGATCTTGATATAAGTAATCATGTGAATTTCATATTCGTTCGATATTTTGATGAGATGTATGTTGTCTCTCCTCTAGTGGTGTTATGTGAACATCGACTACATGACACTTCACCATTATTTGGGCCTTGGGGAAGGAATTGGGAAGTAATAAGTAGATGATTAGTTGCTAGAGTGACAGAATCTTAAAGCCTAGTTTATGCGTTGCTTCGTAAGGGGCTGATTTGGATCCATATGTTTCATGCTATGGTTAGGTTTACCTTAATTCTTCTTTCGTAGTTGCAGATGCTTGCGAGAGGGGTTAATCATAAGTGGGAGGCTTTTACAAGGAAGGGCAGCACCCAAGCACCGGTCCACCCACATATCAAATTATCAAAGTAATGAACACGAATAATATGAGCATGATGAAAACTAACTAGACAACAATTCCCATGTGTCCTCGGGAGCGCTTTGCTTTATATAAGAGTTCGTCCAGGCTTGTCCTTTGCTACAAAAAGGATTGGGCCACCTTGTTGCACCTTAGTTACTTTATTTACTTGTTACCCGCTATGATTTATTTTATCACAAAACTATCTGTTATAGATAATTTCAGTGCTTGCAGAGAATACCTTGCTGAAAACAACTTATCATTTCCTTCTGCTCCTCATTGGGTTCGACACTCTTACTTATCGAAAGGACTATGATAGATACCCTATACTTGTGGGTCATCACTTGCCGGTAACGAGATTGAACTAGGTATGCAAATACCGATGATAGAATCTCGGGCAAGTAACATACCGATGGAGAAAGGGAATAACGTATGTTGTCATAACAGTTCGATTGATAAATTAGGAGCCAATATGAGCATCCAGGTTCTGCTATTGGTTATTTACCATAGAGGTGTCTCGGTCATGTCTACATAGTTCTCGAACCTGTAGGGTCCACACGCTTAACGTTCGTTGATGATATAATATTATATGAGTTATGTGATTTTGTGACCGAATGTTCTTCGGAGTCCCGGATGAGATCACAGACATGACGAGGAGTCTTGAAATGGTCGAGAGGTAAATATAGATATATAGGACGATGGTATTCGGATACTGGAAGTATTCTAGAGGACATTGAATACTCAACGGGTCACCAGAAGGAGTTTCGAGCACCCCCGGCAAAAGATACGGGCCTTATGGGCCAAGAGGGGAAACGCACCAGCCACAAGGGGCTGGTGCACCCCCATATGGGCCGGCCTAAGTGGAGAAGGAAAGATGAGGAGGAAAGGAAAGAGAGGGAATAGGATTCCCCCTTCCTTTCCCATCTCCCCTCTTCACCCCCCCCCCTTTCGTATACAAGGAAAGGGGGGCAGGGCATGGGAGGGCCCCTAGGGGACGGCGGCTAAACCCTAGGGTGCCCTGGCTGCGTCCCCTCCCCTCCCACCTATATATATGTGGGGAGGGGCACCTCATAAGTACACAACATCAATTTTTAGCCCTGTGCGGCGCCCCCCTCCACAGTTTACACGCCCGCTCATAGTTTTGCGGTGCTTAGGCGAAGCCCTATGAGAATTACTTCACCATCACCATCACCACGCCATCGTGCAGACGGAACTCATCTACTACCTCGACACCTTGCTGGATCAAGAAGGCGAGGGATGTCATCGAGCTAAACGTGTGCAGAACTCGAAGGTGTCGTACATTCAGTGCTTGATCGGTCGGAGCTAGAAGAAGTTCGACTACATCAACCGCGTTGTGGAACGCTTCCACTTTAGGTCTACGAGGGTACATAGACACACTCTCCCCCTCGTTGCTATGCATCTCCTAGATAGATCTTGTGTGACGTAGGAATTTTTTTGAAATTGCATGCTACGTTTCCCAACAGTTGCATCCAAGCCAGGTCTATGCATAGATGATATGCACAAGTAGAACACAAATAGTTGTGGGCGGTGATCGTCATACTGCTTACCACCAATGTCTTATTTTGATTCGGCGGTATTGTTGGATAAGGCGCCCCGGACCAACCTTACATGACCATGTTCATGAGACCGGTTCCACCGACAGACATGCAACTAGTTTTGCATAAAGGTGGCTGGCGGGTGCTTGTTTCTCCTACTTTAGTTGAATCTAATTTGACTGTGGCTGGTCCTTGTTGAAGGTTGAAACAACAAACTTGATAAATCACCGTTGTGGTTTTGATTCATAGGTAAGAATGGTTCTTGCTAGAAGCCCGTAGCAGCCACATAAAACATGCAACAACAGAGTAGAGGACGTCTAACATGTTTTTGTAATGCATTTTGTGATGTGATGTGGTCTATACATGATGTGATAAACATTATTGTATGAGATGATCATGTTTTGTGAGAAATCTGACAACCGGCAGGAGCCTTATGGTTGTCTCTTTATTGTATGAAATGCAAACGCCATGTAATTGCTTTACATTATCACTATCTGTTAGTGATAGTTGTAGAAGCAATAGTTGGCAAGACGACCACGATGCTACGATGGAGATCAAGGTGTGGAGCCGGTGATGATGGAGATCATGAAGATGCTTTGGAGATGGAGATCAAAAGCACAAGATGATGATGGTCATATCATGTCACATATTTTGATTGCATGTGATGTTTATCTTTTATGCATCTTATTTTGCTTAGTACGGCGGTAGCATTATAAGATAATCCCTTAACTAAAATTTCAAGGTATAAGTGTTATCCTTGAGTATGCACCATTGTGAAAGTTCGTCATGTTAAGACACCATGTGATGATATGGTGTGATAGACTCTACGTTCACATACAACAGGTGCAAGACAATTTTGCACATGCGGAATACTCGGGTTAAACTTGACGAGACTGGCATGTACAGACATGGCCTCGGAATACTGGAGACCGAAAGGTCAAACGTGAATCATATAGTAGATATGATCAACATAGAGATGTTCACCATTGATGACTACTCCATCTCACGTGATGATTAGACATGGTTTAGTTGATTTGGATCACGTCTCATTTAGATGACTTGAGGGATGTATATCTAAGTGGGAGTTCTTAAGTAATTTGATTAACTGAACTTAATTTATCATGAACTTAGTCTTAGTAGTTTTTCTTATCTATGTTGTAGATCAATAGCACGCGAAATAGCTGCCCTATATTTTTGATATGTTCCTAAAGAAAAACTAAGTTGAAATATGATAGTAGCAATGATGCGGACTAGGTCTGTGATCTGAGGATTATCCTCATTGCTGCATGGAAGAATAATGTCCTTGATGCACCACTAGGCGATGAACCTGTTGTAGGAGAAGATGCAGACATTATGAACATTTTGCAAGCTTGATATGATGACTACTCAATAGTTTAGGCTTAGAACCGGGACTTCAAAAATGTTTTGAACGCCACAGAGCATATGAGATGTTCCAAGAGCTGAAATTGGTATTTTAGACTCATGCCCGTGTCGAGAAGTATGAGACCTCTGACAAGTACTTTGCCTACAAGATGGAGGAGAATAGCTCAGCCAGTGAGCATGTGCTTAGAATGTCTGGATGCTACAATCGCTTGAATCAAGTGGGAGTTATTCTTCCACATAAGATAGTGATTGACAGAGTTCTCTAGTCACTATGACCAGACTACTAGAACTTTGTGATGAGCTACAATATGCAAGGGATGACGAAAATGATTCCGAGCTCTTCGTGATGCTGAAATCGGCGAAGGTAGAAATCAAGAAAGAGCATCAAGTGTTGATGGTTAACAAGACCACTAGTTTCAAGAAAAAGGGCAATGGTAAAGAAAGGGAACTTCAAGAAGAATGGCAAGCAAGTTGCCACTCCCGTGAAGAAGCCCAAAGTTGGACCCAAGCCTGAAACTAACTGCTTCTACTGCGAAGGACATGTTCACTGGAAGTGGAACTACCCCAAACATTTGGCGGATAAGAAAGATGGCAAAGGGAACAAAGGTATATTTGATATACAGATTATTGATGTGTACTTTACTAGTGTTCATAGTAGCCCCTAGGTATTTGATACTAGTTCAGTTCCTAAGATTACTAACTCGAAACAGGAGTTGCAGAATAAACAGAGACTAGTTAAGGGAGAGGTGATGATGTGTGTTGGAAGTGATTCTAAGGTTCATAAGATCACCATCGTAGACTCCCTCTACCTTCGGGATTAGTGTTGAACCTAAATAAATGTTATTTGGTTTTTGCGTTGAGCATGAATATGATTGGATCATGTTTATTACAATACGGTTATTCATTTAAGTCAGAGAATAATTGTTGTTCTGTTTACATGAATAAAACCTTCTATAGCCATACACCCAATGTAAATGGTTTATTGAATATCGATCGTAGTGATACACATATTCATGATATTGATGCTAAAATATGCAAAGTTGATAATGATAGTGTAACATATTTGTGGCACTGCTGTTTAGGTCATATTGGTGTAAAACGCATGAAGAAACTCCATGCAGGTGGGCTTTTGTAATCACTTGATTATGAATAATTTTATACTTGCGGACCATGCCTCGTGGGCAAGATGACTAAAACTCCATTCTCCGGAACAATGGAGCGAGCCAATGACTTATTGGAAATAATACATACCGATATATGCGGTCCAGTGAGTGTTGAGGCATGCGGCGGGTATAGTTATTTTGTGACCTTCACAGTGTTGGAAATATGCCCTAGAGTCAATAATAAAGTGGTTATTATTATATTATCGTGTTCATGATAATTGTCTATTGTTCATGCTATAATTGTATTAACCGGAAACCGTAATACATGTGTGAATACATAGATCGTAATATGTCCCTAGTAAGCCTCTAGTTGACTAGCTCGTTGATCAATAGATGGTCATGGTTTCCTGACCATGGACATTGGATGTCATTGATAACGGGATCACATAATCGGGAGAATGATGTGATGGACAAGAACCAATCCTAAGCATAGAACAATCGTGTAGTTCGTTCGCTAGAGCTTTTCTAATGTCAAGTATTGTTTCCTTAGACAATGAGATTGTGCAACTCCCGGGTAACGTAGGAATGCTTTGGGTGTATCAAATGTCACAATGTAACTGGGTGACTATAAAGGTGCACTACAGGTATCTCCGAAATTGTCTGTTGGGTTGGCACGAATCGAGACTGGGATTTGTCACTCCGTATGACGGAGAGGTATCTTTGGGCCCACTCGGTAATGCATCATCATAATGAGCTCAGTTTGAATAAAGAGTTAGTTACGGTATCATGCATTGCAGAACGAGTAAAGAGACTTGCCGGTAACGAGATTGAATGAGGTATGGGGATACCGATGATCAAATATTGGGCAAGTAACATACCGATAGACAAAGGGAATTGCATAAGGGAATGATTGAATCCTCGACATTGTGGTTCATCCCATGAGATCATCATGGAACATGTGGGAGCCAACATTGGTATCCAGATCCTACTATTGGTTATTGGCCAGAGAGATGTCTCGGTCATGTCTGCATGGTTCCCGAACCCGTAGGGTCTACACACTTAAGGTTCGGTGACGCTAGAGTTATTATGGAAAATTCTATGTGGTTACCAAAGGTAGTTCGGAGTCCCGGATGAGATCCCGAACGTCATGAGGAGTTCCAGAATGGTCCGGAGGTGAAGATCAGTATATTAGACGAAGGGTATTGGAGCCCGGAAGTGTAACCGGGGTACCAGGCTATGGCCAGAATGACCGAAAGGTGTTTCAGGAGCCCAACCAAGTGTTGCAGGGCCTCATGGGCCAAGGGGAGGGGGAAACCAGCCCACTAAGGGGCTGTGCGCCCCCACACCCTTTCCCATGTTACTTGGTGAAGTGGGGCGCCTCCACCTAGCTTGGGAGGCAAGCCTCCACCTGCTTGGCTTGGGGGGAAAGTCTCCCTAGGGTTTTCCTAGGGAGATCCAATCTGCCCTGGCCGCCGCCCCTAGGGGAAACCCTAGGGCGCCTCCCCCTCTCCCCTTCTCCCTATATATAGCGAGGGGTGGAGGGTAGTCGCGACCCTTCCCCTGGTGCAGCCCTCCCCCTCTCCAACTCCTCCTCCTCTTCTGTAGTGCTTCGCGAAGCCCTGCTGGAGAACCATGAGCCCCTCCATCACCACGCCGCCATGCTGCTGGAGTTCTCCCTCAACTTCTCCTCTCCCCTTGCTGGATCAAGAAGGAGGAGACGTCCCCGGGCTGTACGTGTGTTGAACGCGGAGGCGCCGTCGGTTCGGCACTAGATCAGATCTTCCGCGATTTGAACCGCCGCGAGTAAGACTCCATCAACCGCATTCTTGTAACGCTTCCGCTTAGCGATCTTCAAGGGTATGAAGATGCACTCCCTCTCTCTCTTGTTGCTAGCATCTCCTAGATTGTTCTTGGTGACACGTAGGAAAATTTTGAATTATTACTACGATCCTCAACAGTGGCATCATGAGCTAGGTCTATGCGTAGATTCAATGCACAAGTAGAACACAAGGTAGTTGTGGGCGATGATTTGGTCAATTTGCTTACCGTTACTAGTCTTATCTTGATTCGGCGGCATTGTGGGAAGAAGCGGCCTGGACCGACCTTACACGTACTCTTACGTGAGACTGGTTCCACTAACAGACATGCACTTGATGCATAGGGTGGCTTGCGGGTGTCTGTCTCTCCCACTTTAGTCGGACCGGATTCGATGAAGAGGGTTCTTATGAAGGGTAAATAGCAATTGGCACATCACCGTTGTGGCTTTTGCGTAGGGTAAGAAACGTTCTTGCTAGAAACCCATAACAGCCACGTAAAACATGCAACAACAATTAGAGGACGTCTAACTTGTTTTTGCAGGGTATGCTATGTGATGTGATATGGCCAAAAGGATGTGATGAATTATATATATATATGTGTGTGTGTGATGTATGAGATTGATCGTGTTCTTGTAATAGGAATCACGACTTGCATGTCGATGAGTATGACAACCGGCAGGAGCCATAGGAGTTATTGATAACCCACAAGTATAGGAGATCGCAATAGTTTTCAATAAGTAAGAGTGTCGAACCCAACGAGGAGCTAAAGGCAGAACAAATATTCCCTCATGTTCTATCGACCACCGATACAACTCTACGCATGCTTGATGTTTGCTTTACCTAGAACAAGTATGAAAATAGAAGTACTTTGTAGGTGTTGTTAGATAGGTTTGCAAGAATATAAGGAGCAAGTAAATAAAAAGTAGGGGCTCTTTAGATAAAGACACAACTAAGTTATTTTTATTAAAGAGCGTTTTGTTACGAGAAAATTATTTGTCCCTAGGGAATCAATAACTAGACCTGTAATCATTATTGCAATTTTATATGAGGGAGAGGCATAAGCTAACATCCTTTCTCTACTTGGATCATATGCACTTATGATTGGAACTCTAGCAAGCATCCACAACTACTAATGATCATTAAGGTAAAACCCAACCATAACGTTAAAGTATCAAGTCCTCTTTACCCCATACACAAACAACCTACTTACTCGGGTCTGTGCTTCTGTCACTCACGCCACCCACCATAAGCAAATCATGAACATATTGCAAACCCTATAGCAGGGATCCCTCATGCTCGCGTGACACGGAGAGCACCATAGGACAGCACCAATAATAAAACATGCAACTCAAACCAATCACGATCATCGAATAACCCATAGGACAAAACGGATCTACTCAGACATCATAGGATAGCCATACATCATTGGGAAATAATATATAGCATTGAGCACCATGTTTTAGAAGAGATTACAGCGGGTAAGAGAGAGGTTACACCACTGCATAGAGGGGGGAAGAGTTGGTGATGATGGCGGTGAATTTGTTGGTGAAGAATGCGGTGATGATGATGGCCCCGGCGGTGTTCCGGCGCCACCGGAAGCGAGGGGGAGAGCCCCCCTCCTTCTTCTTCATTGACCTCATCCCTAGATGGGAGAAGGGTTTTCCCTCTGGTACTTGGTCTCCATGACATGGGAGGGAGCATGGGAGGGGCGAGAACCCCTCCGAGATTGGATCTGTCTCTCTGTCTCTCTCTATTTATGCGTTCCCAGATTCTTCCCTTTCACCGTTTCTTATATTATCGGAGGTCCGTAACTCCGATTGGGCTGAAATTTGAACACAATCTCTATTCGGATATTAGCTTTATTTCGGCGAAAGAAGGGCACCAACCGCCTTACGGGGTGTCCACGAGGGTCAGGGGCGCGCCCGCCTGCCTCGTGCCTCCCTCGGGCACCGTCTCGCGTGGATTTTTCTTCCCAAAAATCATATATATTCTAGAAAAATCTTCGTCAGTTTTTATCCCAAAAAACATGCAACAAACAGGAAATGGCACTGGGCACTGGAACAATATGTTAGTCCCAAAATAGTATAAAAAGTTTCCAAAAGTATATGAAAGTTGTAGAATATTGTCATGGAACAATAAAAAATTATAGATACGACGGAGACGTATCAGCATCCCCAAGCTTAATTCCTGCTCGTCCTCGAGTAGGTAAATGATAAAAAAGATAATTTTTGATGTGGAATGCTACCTAGCATAATCTTGATCGAATATCTAATCATGGCATGAATATTAAGATACGAGTGATTCAAAGCAATAGTCTATCATTTGACATAAAAACAATAATACTTCAAGCCTACTAATAAAGCAATCATGTCTATTCAAAATAAAATGGCCAAAGAAAGTTATCCCTACAAAATCATATAGTCTGGCTATGCTCCATCTTCATCACACAAAATATTCACATCATGCACAACCCCGATGACAACCCAAGCAATTGTTTCATACTTTTGACGTTCTCAAACCTTTTCAACTTTCACGCAATACATGAGCGTGAGCCATGGACATATCACTATAGGTCGAATAGAATGGTGGTTGTGGAGAAGACAAAAAGGAGAAGATAGTCTCACATCAACTAGGCGTATCAACGGGCTATGGAGATGCCCATCAATAGATATCAATGTGAGTGAGTAGGGATTGCCATGCAACGGATGCACTAGAGCTATAAGTGTATGGCAGCTCAAACTGAAACTAAGTGGGTGTGCATCCAACTTGCTTGCTCATGAAGACCTCGGGCATTTGAGGAAGCCCATCGTCGGAATATACAACCCAAGTTCTATAATGAAAATTCCCACTAGTATATGAAAGTGATAACTCAAGAGACTCTCTATATGAAGAACATCTTGCTACTTTGAAGCACAAGTGTGGTAAAAGGATAGTAACATTGCCCCTTCTCTCTTTTTCTCTCATTTTTTATTTTTTTATTTTTTGGTGGGCTTCTTTGGTATCTCTTTTTTTATTTTTAAAGTCCGGAGTCTCATCCCGACTTGTGGGGGAATCATAGTCTCCATCATCCTTTCCTCACTGGGGCAATGCTCTAATAATGATGATCATCACACTTTTATTTACTTACAACTCAACATTACAACTCGATACTAGAACAAAGATATGACTCTATATGAATGCCTCCAGCGGTGTACCAGGATGTGCCATGATCTAGCGTAGCAATGACATCAAAAAACGGACAAGCCATGAAAACATCATGCTAGCTATCTTACGATCATGCAAAGGAATATGACAATGAATGCTCAAGCCATGAATATGATGATGATGGAAGTTGCATGGCAATATATCTCGGAATGGCTATGGAAATGCCAGGATAGGTAGGTATGGTGGCTGTTTTGAGGAAGGTATATGGTGGGTTTATGGTACCGGCGAAAGTTGCGCGGCACTAGAGAGGCTAGCAATGGTGGAAGGGTGAGAGTGCGTATAATCCATGGACTCAACATTAGTCATAAAGAACTCACATACATATTGCAAAAAATTATTAGTCATCAAAACAAAGTACTACGTGCATGCTCCTAGGGGGGCAGATTGGTAGGCAAAGACCATCGCTCGTCCCCGACCACCACTCATAAGGAATACAATCAATAAATAAATCATGCTCCGACTTCATCACATAACGGTTCACCATACGTGCATGCTACGGGAATCACAAACCTCAACACAAGTATTTCTACTAATCCACAACTACCCACTAGCATGACTCTAATATCACCATCTTTATATCGCAAAGCTATTGCAAGGAATCAAACATATCATATACAGTGATCTACAAGTTTTATGTAGGATTTTATGACTAACCATGTGAATGACCAGTTCCTGTCATCTCTCTAAATAGATATAAGTGAAGCAAGAGAGTTTAATTCTTTCTTCGAAAGATATGCCCATGCTCTAACAAATATAAGTGAAGCAAAAGAGCATTCTACAAATGGCGGTTTTCTATGTGAAGATAAACAGGCAATCCAAACTTCAAATGATATAAGCGAAGCACATGAAGCATTCTATAAAGCCATACTCAAAAGATATATGTGAAGTGCAATGAGCATTCTATAATTCAACCAAGGACTATCTCATACCAGCATGGTGCATAAAATAAAAATGAAAACTAAATGCAAAAGACGCTGCAAGATTGGACATATCACACGAACAAAACGAATCCGAAAACATACCGATACTTGTTAAAGAAAGATGGGATGCCTTCCGGGGCATCCCTAAGCTTAGATGCTTGAGTCTCCTTGAAAATATTTACTTGGGGTGCCTCGGGCATCCCCAATCTTGAGCTCTTGCCTCTATTCCTTCTTCTCACATCGAGACCTTCTCAATCATCGAACACTTCATCCACACAAAACTTCAACAGAAATCTCGGTAAGATCTGTTAGTATAATAAAGCAAATCACTACTCTAAGTACTGTTGCAAACCAATTAATATTTTGTTTTTGCATTGTGTCTATTGTAATATAACTTTTTCATGGCTTAATCCACTGATATAAATCGATAGTTTCATCAAAACAAGCAAACTATGCATCAAAAACAGAATCTGTCTAAAACAGAATAGTCTATAATAATATGAACATTCACCATACTTCTGATACTTGAAAAATTCTGACAAAATTATGAAAAATAAAAAAATTTATGGAAAGACGTTGCAAAAAATCAGAACCATTTGATGTTCCAGGAAAAAATGTAAAATCGCACACTACAGCCAAAGTTCTGTCCTACACCGTACAAACCAACAAGCATTGTAAACATCCTAAAGGCAAACCTTGGCACATTATTTTTATAATACAATGGAATTGTACAAGGGGATAATTATTTTTGTTGAAAATTTTCTGTAATCAAGATTCACAAAGTTTCCGTGAGCATGAACAAAGTTCAAGGCTAGCTCCCACTTCAACAATGCTTGTCTTTCTCACTTTCTCTTTTCTTTTTCAAAAGGTTTTGGGTTCCCCTCTTTATTTTTGTTGTTTTTAAACTATATGAAAGCACTCAACAGAAATAAATGACTCTCTAAAACTTCCAAGTTGTCTCCCTAGCAGTGCTCTCTTTAAAGCCATTAATCTAGGCATATAGTGCTCAAGTAATGAATCCACCCGGATCCCAAGGTATATCAAAGCCAATTTTAATTAACAATGATTTGGAATTTAGTAGTTAGCACAAGGTAACATATATCAAGTAACAACGAAGTCTAACTTTCTTCCTATGCATCGGCATGTCATAAAAGAACAATTCATGCACACATAGTAAAGTCCAATGCATAGTATAAACATTTTCTTGCAATTTTATCGTTTTGGAAACATAGAGAGGTGGAGATATAGCTCCTCTCTCATAATAATTGCAAGTAGGAGAAGCAAGCACATGCATATTATATCTATCAAAATCATCATGTGTTGTAGTAAAAGGCAACCCATCAATATAATCCTTAATAAGCACAAACTTCTCTGATATAGTGTAGTTTGGAGAATTCAAAAAGATAATATGACTATCATGTGTGGGTGCAATAGCAACAATTTCATGTTTAACATAAGGAACTATAGCAAGTTCATTTCCATGGGCATAATTCATATTGGCATCTTGTCCACAAGCATAGCAAGCATCATCAAAAAGGGATATTTCAAAAGAATCAACGGGATCATAACAATTGTCATAGCATTCATCCTTAGGTAAGCACGAAGGGAAATTAAACAATGTATGAGTTGAAGAGTTACTCTCATTAGAATGTGGGCACGGGTAGCTAATCCGCTCTTCCTCCTTTTGTTCTTCGCTCTCCTCATCATCTTTTTCATCCAATGAGCTCACAGTTTCATCAATTTCTTCTTCCATAGACTCCTTCAAAATATTAGTCTCTTCTTGGACAGCAGAGACTTTCTCAATAAGTGCATCAATATAGGAATTGTATTCATAATTATCATTGAAATATTTCAATATAGCAAAATTTTCAGGCCTATAAACATCATCATCAAAAGCTTCATACTTTTCAAACAAAGATTCAATTTCATAAGCACCCTTAAAAGCAACAAATTCTTCTATTTGTTCCACATCATGGTAATCATATATACCTCTAGCATAAGAAGCCAAGGTTTCATTATCATTAAATTTGCATAAAAAGGGAAGGTGTGGAGCCTTCATCCTAGAGCAACAAGTATAATCATATCTCAAGCATAGTTGCCTAGCATACCATTTCAACATATAAATTTAATCCCATAGTAGTTTCCCTTTATGAGTCAAGCGATAATACCTAAAGTATTCACGTTGATCCAACATGTCTCCCATTACCAAATTGAATGGGGTTTTCTCTGGATTATCAAAGTAGTACATAATATCTGTCACATAACGAGCATCGAGGGTTTTAGGAGGTTCCTCATCTCCATGAGCAACAAGTAAAGTTATTCTTTTTTGGTATTTCGTGTTCCATATCCATCACTAAAGATAAAGAACAACTTAGAAAAGCAAATAAAAATTACTTAGTGATAAAGCAAACAAGCACACACGACAATATTCACCCCACGCTATGACTCCCCGGCAATGGCGCCAGAAAAAGGTCTTGATAACCCACAAGTATAGGGGATCGCAACAGTTTTTGATAAGTAAGAGTGTCGAACCCAATGAGGAGCTAAAGGCAGAACAAATATTCCCTCAAGTTCTATCGACCACCGATACAACTCTACGCACACTTGATGTTCGCTTTACCTAGAACAAGTATGAAAATAGAAGTACTTTGTAGGTGTTGTTGGATAGGTTTGCAAGAATATAAAGAGCAAGTAAATAAAAAGTAGGGGATGTTTAGATAAAGACACAACTAAGTTAGTTTTAGTAAAGATCATTTTGTTACGAGAAAGTTATTTGTCCCTAGGCAATCGATAACTAGACCGGTAATCATTATTGCAATTTTATATGAGGGAGAGGCATAAGCTAACATACATTCTCTACTTGGATCATATGCACTTATGATTGGAACTCTAGCAATCATCCGCAACTACTAAAGATCATTAAGGTAAAACCCAACCATAGCATTAAAGTATCAAGTCCTCTTTATCCCATACGCAAACAACCTACTTACTCGGGGTCTGTGCTTCTGTCACTCATGCCACCCACCATAAGCAAATCATGAACATATTGCGAACCCTACAGCGGGGATCCCTCCCGCTTGCGCGACACGGAGAGCACCATAGGATAGGACCAATAATAAAACATGCAACTCAAACCAATCACGATCAGCAAATAACCCATAGGACAAAATGGATCTACTAAAAAATCATAGGATAGCCATACATCATTGGGAAATAATATATAGCATTGAGCGCCATGTTTAAGTAGAGATCACAATGGGTAAAAGAGACGTTACACCACTGCATAGAGGGGGGAAGAGTTGGTGATGATGGCGGTGAAGTTGTTGGTGAAGATTGCGGTGATGATAATGGCCCCGACGGTGTTCCGGCGCCACCGAAAGCGAGGGGGGGGAGAGCGCCCCTCCTCCTGCTTCTTCTTCTTCTTCTACTTCTTCTTCCTTGAACTCCTCCCTAGATGGGAGAAGGGTTTCCCCTCAGGTCCTTGGTCTCTATGGTATGGGAGGGTCGAGAGCCCATCCAAGATTGGATCTATCTCTCTGTCTCTCTTTGTTTCTGCGTTCCCAGATTCTCCCCTTTCACCGTTTCTTATATTCCCGGAGATCCATAACTCCGACTGGGCTGAAATTTTAACACGATCTCTATCCGGATATTAGCTTTCTTCTGGCGAAAGAAGGGCACCAACCGCCTTATGGGGTGGCCACGAAGGTCAGGGGCGCGCCCCTGCCTCGTGCCTCCCTCGGGCTCCGTCTCGCGTGGATTTTTCTTCTCAAAAATCATATATATTCCAAAAAATATCCGTCAGTTTTTATCCCGTTTGGACTCCGTTTGATATAGATATTCTGCGAAACAAAAAACATGCAACAAACAGGAACTAGCACTAGGCACTGGATCAATATGTTAGTCCCAAAAGTAGTATAAAAAGTTGCCAAAAGTATATGAAAGTTCTAGAATATTGGCATGGAACAATCAAAAATTATAGATACGACGGAGACATATCAGTTGTCTGAATTTATTGTATGACCCGCGAGTCAATGTAAACACCATGTAATTACTTTACTTCATTGCTAACCGTTAGCCCTAATAGTAGAAGTAATAGTTGGTGAGACAACTTCATGAAGACACGATGATGGAGATCATGGTGTCATGCCGGTGACGAAGATGATCATGCCACACCTCGAAGATGGAGATCAAAGGCGCAAGATGATATTGGCCATATCATGTCACTTTATGATTTGCATGTGATATTTATCATGTTTGCATCTTATTTTCTTAGAATGACGGTAGCATAAATAAGATGATCCCTCACAAAAGTTCAAGGAAGTGTTTCCCCTACCTATGCACCGTTGCAAAGGATCGTTGTTTCGAGGCACCACGTGATGATCAGGTGTGATAGATTCTAACGTTCGCATAAAACAGCTGTAAGCCAGATTTACACATGCGAAACACTTAGGTTGACTTGACGAGCCTAGCATGTACAGACATGGCCTCGGAACACAAGAGACCGAAAGGTCGAACATGAGTCGTATAGTAGATGCGATCAACTTGGAGATGTTCACCATTGATGACTAGTCCGTTTCACGTGATGATCGGACACGGCCTAGTTGATTCGGATCATGTATCACTTAGATGACTAGAGGGATGTCTATCTGAGTGGGAGTTCAATGAATAATTTGATTAGATGAACTTAATTATCTTGAACATATTCTAAATTGTCTTTGCAAATTATGTTGTGGATTAATAGCTCGCGCTTTAGCTCCTTGTTTTAATACGTTCCTAGAGAAAGACTACGTTGAAAGATATTGTAAGCAACTGTGCAGACTAGGGCCGTAGTCTGAGGATTGTCCTCACTTCAACACAGAAGGCTTCTATCCTTGATGCCCCGCTCGGTGTGCCAACCCCTCTGGCGTCGTGTGTGGATGTTGCTAACATCTGGTAGACACGTTCTGATGACTACCTGATAGTTTAGTGCGCCACGCTTTACAGCTTAGAGTCAGGGCTCCAAAAGTGTTATGAACGCCATAGAACATATGAGGTGTTCCAAGAGCTGAAATTGGTATTTCAGGCTCATGCCCGTGTTGAGAGGTTGAGACCTTTGACAAGATCTTTGCCTACAAGATGGGGAGAATAGCTCAGCCAGTGAGCATGTGCTTAGAATGTCTGGGTACTTCAAACGCTTGAATCAAGTGGGAGTTAATCTTCCAGATAAGAGAGTGATTGACAAAATTTCTCCAGTCGCTATCACCAAGCTACTAGACTTTCGTGATGAACTATAACATGCAAGGGAAGATAATCCTGGAGCTGTTCGTCGTGCTTAAGGCCGTAAAGGTAGAAATCAAGAAGGAGCATGAAGTGTTGATGGTTAACAAGAGCACTAGTTTCAAAAAAGGGCAATGGAAAGAAGGGAATTTTCATGAATGGCAAGCCAGTTGTCGCTCCAGTGAAGAAACCCTAGAACCAAAACCCGAGACGAAGTGCTTCTATTAGGGGAACGATCACCGATAGAGGAACTGCCTCAAATACTTGTTAGATAAGAAGGCTGGCAACTTCAACAAAAGTATATTTGATATATGATGTGTACCTTACTAGTACTCCTAGTAGCACATGGGTATTAGATACTGGTTGAGTTGCTAATATTGGGAGCTCGAAACAAAAGCTACGGAATTAACGAAGACTAGCTAAGGGCGAGGTGACGATGTGCGTTGGAAGTGTTTCCAAGGTTGATGTGATCACCATCGCACGCTCCCTCTACCTTCAGGATTAGTGTTGAACCTAGATAAATGTTGTTTGCATTGGTGTCTATGTTGAGCATGAACATGATTAGATCATGTTTATTGCAATATGATTATTCATTTAAGTCAGAGAATAATGGTTATTCTGTTTACATGAATAATACCTTCTATGGTCATGCACCCAATGTGAATGGTTTATTTAATCCCAGTCGTAGTTATACACATGTTCATAACATTGATGCCAAAAGATGTAGAGTTGATAATGATAGTACCACTTTCATGTGGCACTGCTGCTTACGTCATATTGGGGTAAAGCGCATGAATGAACCTCCATGCTAATGGACTTTTGAAGTCACTTGATTTTGAATCACTTGACACATGCGAACTATGCCTCTTTGGCAAGATGACTAAAACCCCGTTCTTTGGAACAATGGAACGGGCAAGTGACTTGTTGGAAATCATACATGCTGATGTGTGCGGTCCGATGAGTGTTGACGCGCGCGGTGGATATCGTTAGTTTCTCATCTCACCTTCACCGGTGAATTGAGTAGATATGGGTATATTTACTTAATGAAGCATAAGTCTGAAATGTTTGAAAAGTTCAAGCAATTTCAGACTGAAGATGAGAATCATCATAACAAGAAGATCAAGTTCCTTCGACTGATCAAAGGGAAAGTATCTGAGTTATGAGTTTGGCACTCACTAAAGACAAGGTAGGATCGTTTCACAGTTGATGCCTCCTGGAACACCATAGCGTGATGGTATGTCCGAACGTTGTAATCGAACCTTATTGGATATGGTGTATGATGTCTCTTACCAATCTACCGCTATTTTTTGGGGGTTATGCATTAAAGACAATTACATTCACTTTAAATAGGGCACCATCTAAGTCCGTGGATACGACACCATATGAACTATGGTTTGGCAAGAAACCAAAGTTGTTGTTTCTTAAGGTTTGGGGCTATGATGCTTATCTTGATAGGCTTCGGTCAGAAAAGCTCAAACCCAAAGCGGAAAGTTGTGTCTTCATAGAATACCCAAACAAGACGATTGGGTATACCTTCTATCTCAGATCTGAGGGCAAAGTGTTTGTCACTAGGAACAAGTCCTTTATCGAGAAAGAGTTTCTCTCGAAAGAATTGAGTGGGAGGAAGATAGAACTTGATGAGGTTGTTGAACCGTCACTTCAACCAGAGAGTAGCGCATCACAGAAAGATGTTTCTGTGGCACTTATGTCAGTTGAAGAGAAAGCTAATGATGATGATCTTGAAGCTTCAGATCAAATTACTATCAAACCTCATAGGTCGACAAGGGTGTGTACAACTTCTGAGTGGTAACCCTATCTTAAAGGTCATGTTGTTGGAAAACGATGAACCTATGAGATATGAAGAAGCAATGTTGGGCCCGGATTCCAACAAATGGCTAGAAGCCATGAAATCCGAGATAGGATCCATGTATGAGAATAAAGTATGGACTTTGGTGGACTTGCCCAATGATCGACAAGCCATTGAGAATAATGGATCTTTAAGAATAAGACAAACACTGATGGTATTATCACCATTTATGGAGCTCGACTTGTCTCAAAGAAGTTTCTGACAAGTTCAAGGAGTTGTCTGTGATGAGACTTTTCTCAATCATAGCGATGCTAAAGTCTGTTAAAATTGTGTTAGCAGTTGCTGCATTTTTCATTTACAAAATCTGGCAGATGGATGTCGAAACAAAGTTTCCTTGACGGTCTCCATGAGGAAAGGCTGTATGTGATACAACCAGAAGTTTTTTGTCGATCTAAGGATGCTGAAAGGTATGCAAACTCCAGCGATCCTTCTATGGACTGGAGCAAGCATCTCGGAGTTGGAACATATGCTTTGATGAGGCGATCAAAGCATTTGGGTTTGTACAAAGTTTGCAAGAAACATGTATTTGCAAGAAAGTGAGTGGGAGCACTACAACATTTCTGATAGGTATATATGGATGACATTTGTTGATCGGAAATGATGTAGAATTTCTAGAAAGCATAAAGGGTTGTTTGAATGGAGTTTTTCAAAGGAAGACATGCGTAAAACTGCTTACATATTGGGTATCAAGATCTATAGAGATAGATCAAGATGCCTGATAAGACTTCAACAGAGCACGTACCTTGACATCATCTTAAAGGAGTTCAAGATGGATCAGTCAAAGAAGGAGTTCTTGCCTGAGTTGTAAGGTGTGAAGTTAAGACTTGAAGCTCAAGTACAGCTGAAGAAAGAGAAAGGACGAAAGTCGTCTGTCGGTGTCAAAAACGGCGAATTTCGGGTAGGGGGTCCCGAACTGTGCGTCTAAGGCGGATGGTAACAGGAGGCAGGGGACACGATGTTTACCCAGGTTTGGGCCCTCTTGATGGAGGTAATACCCTACGTCCTGCTTGATTGTTCTTGATGATATGAGTATTACAAGAGTTGATCTACCACGAGATCATAGAGGCTAAAACCCTAGAAGCGAGCCTATGGTATGATTGTTGTTGTCCTACGGACTAACCCCTCTGGTTTATATAGACACTGGAGGGGGCTAGGGTTACACAGAGTCGGTTACAAGGGAGGAGATCTACATATTCGTATTTCCAAGCTTGCCTTCCACGCCAAGGAGAGTCCCATCCGGACACGGGACGAAGTCTTCAATCTTGCATCTTCATGGCCCAACAGTCCGGCCAAAGGATATAGTCCGGCTGTCCGGAGACCCCCTAATCCAGGACTCCCTTAGTAGCCCCCAAACAAGGTTTCAATGACGATGAGTCCGGTGCGCAGATTGTCTTCGGCATTGCAAGGTAGGTTCTTCTCCAAATTCTGAATATCTGCTGAGTAGTGTCCGGCTCCCCATAAATGTTGCACTTCTTGGCTTCTGCGCCCAATAAGGGCTATCTTCCACGTGTCGACCGAATGCGAGGAGCCAGGGCATTTTTACATTCGCCACCCTAGCCATGTAAATAAACTATCTATTAAAGGGGCGGGGATTCTTAGATCTAAACCACACCATCCTCCCACGGCGAGTATCCATCGGAGCACGCTCGGAAAAATTCATTCCAACATGGCCGGCCACCGCAGCTCCTCCTCCCGCTCCCATAGCCCTAAGCCCGGTGACTGGGAGAAGTGTTCCATCCCGCACACCCAATTAGTAGAGTTGTAGACCTAGGGATTTCTCCTTCCAGCATATATGGTCCCTGTTCGAGCCGGGCTCACCACCTATAATGGCGAGGAGCAAGAGGAGAGCTTCCCCAATCCCTCCAAGGGGGAGCGGGTATGCCTTGTCCCTTATTTACTAAGGGGACATGGATTTCCAATCCGTCCGTTCCTCCGCAGGCTCCTGGAGTTTTACGGCCTCAAGTTGCATAATTTCACCCCCACTTCCATATTACACATCGCTGGTTATGTTGCCCTTTGCGAGCTATTTCTGGGCTGCGAGGCTCATCTCGAGCTGTGGAAGAGGCTATTCTGCCTAGTGCCCCGTACACAGGAGGGGACGCTATATCAAGTGGGCAGAGCCGAAATATGGCGCATCGCCGGGACCGGATACCTGTCCGGTACCCCAAAGAAGACGTCCGAAGACTAGCCTTCGGAGTGGTTTTACATGGAGGACGTCCCCCTTCCAGATCCTGTTCGGAGGGGTCTTCCCGAGTTCCACAATGCTCCTCTGAAGAAATGCCGAAGCTGGCGCCCACGGAGCCCCCAGGAGGAAGATAACAGAGAAGTCCTTTACCTGATGGACCGGATTAAAGTGCTGGCTCAATCATGATTGACAATAATCAAGGTTATGTCAATATGCATAATGCGGGGAGTGCAACCACTTCAATATCGAGGGCACCCCCTGTGGTGCTTTAATGGGGAAGATGATGCCACCCGCTGCGGGCGTAAGGGACCGGACTCCGCTGTTTCTTACCAAAAATTTTGTCCGAGTTGTTCAAGGGAGAGGAAGAGGAGTTCATCGGTATTAAGCCACGGGATGGATTCTCCATGTACAACCCTCCAAGCTGGGTGAGCTGTCACTCTTTACTCCCAACCTTCCCACATTCTTCGTCGTAAATAATCACCTTGCCGTTTCACGGCAAGAACTGCGAAAAGTTGTAAGGGAGGTCAACAGCCCGCCTCCACAATCGGAGGACCCTGACCGGGCCCTCGATTCCGGACTTGAAGAGGATCCGGACATATTTATGGAGCTGATAGACAGGACGTTCTAACAATTGAGCTGCAATGACGCCATGGTGGCCATCATAGCCGACTATCCTGGGCTACTCCATGCATCGCAGGTAAGGGAAAACCAGAGTTCCAACTTTGAAGAAGGATCCCCTTTTATGCACTTCACCTACCGTACACACATGGTGTTTCACAGGGAAGGCCTTCGGGGCGCCATGCCGAACCCGTATTGACTCGCCAACAAGGGGCACCGAAGCCGGGTAGGCCAAAAAGGAACGCGGTCAGGACTGAGACGCTGACGCAGAGGTATGATACAAAATCTTGCTCCGTGGTTGTCGTGTTTCTTTAAAATATAATGACGTCCATGTTTCCTAATAGGAAAAATGCTCGCCGGACTATATTCGGAGAGCCTGGTGATCACGCCTCCACCAGTTGGGCTCCATGGCCGGACATAAAAGCGGAAGCTAACATGGGACGGACGCCAGATGCTCGTCCTATGGAGGATGCGGATAGACTATCTGCTACAAATTCCGAAGTGGAGAGCGCCATGAATCACAGGCGTCGCCGGGCCGTACTCCATGACGCTTGTTTCTCCCAAGAGGCATTCGATGCCTTCAACTCAAGAGACGCGTACATCCGTGCTGCTCAAAATGGTCTTGCCAGAGCCACTGACCAGTATGTAAAGGATATACGGGTAGGAAAATCTGACGATTATATATATCAGTAGCACCTGAGACTTAAAACAGTTGACACAACTGATTTAAGGATCATTAATTGTACAGGTTCTTACAAAGAAGAATATCCAGTTGTCTCAAGAGCTGGAAGAGTGCAAAGCCCAGCTACAGGCCGCGGTGGCCGTGTTGAAGGAGTCCGAGAAGGCCCCATCTGGTAATAGTTGCTTCCGTTGCAAAGAGTTACAGGTACCAGATAGTGTGCGGCATGCATGCAAATCTATCAGTAAATGTTGCAGATGACCCCGGAGTGAATCCGGTGGCCGTGTCGGGGGATGCGCAATGTGCTAATCGACAACTAAATGCTGGCAAGCGCGTGCTTACGTGGGTCAGGCAGGAGAAAAATAATCTCCAGGACACCAATATCCGGCTGGACTTGCAACTGAAAGACGTCCGGGCCCAGCTTGCGGACTCCGTGAAGGAGAATACGCGGCTTCGACGCGGCATTTTTAGTAAGTGCTTGAACGAAGTTTTGAAGGAGTTTGGCGCAGAAGCCAGCTAACAGAGTTATGCCCGCAGGTATGCTGACGGGTCGTCCCACAGAGGAGATGCCCGAGTCTGTGGGTGATCTTCTACTAGAGCTCTCACAACTGCACGAACAAGTTCGACAGGTGATGCAGGGTATTTCCCAAGCCTTGTGGCCATCCGCGTCCCCGCCAGGAGGCATGGGGGAGCTTATAAAGAAGCTCAAGGGAGTGCGGCGGTGCTTCCGATTATGGAAGATATCAGCCTGCCGACAAGGTGCAAGGGAAGCCTGGGCTATGGTGAAGACGCGATATACCAAAGTTGACCCAAACCACATGGCCGAGGTCGGACCTGTGGGGCCCGATGGGAGAGAGATCCCCGTCCGTTTGGTGTATGACCAAGTAGAATTAGCCGCAAAGTATTCCCAACGAGATTGTAGGCTAGACAGCCTGTTGGATGGTATAGAAGAAGAATTAAATCAGTCTTAGTGACTGTGTACTTCAAGTGAAATATATAATGTCCCTAGCCGGATTGTAAATCATTTGTCATGGTGGACCTTTTCGCTTCGACCTCTGCACCCGATAGTCCGGAGTGTATCCGAATACCCACTCGGTTATGTAAAAACCAGGGTATGCATAGAAACTAGGCGTAGGGGTCATAACTGCTTGAACAGACAAGTACCCAACTAGCTATGTTATATTACATGGATAGTAAGAAACATCTTCCAGGGAGAATAGTTCCATTAAGGGTTCCTTTCCCTGGGTACGCATGCACTAATGTGCATGTTCAAACTGCGAAAAAAGACGCGGGCTATAAACATCTGGGGGCATGTGTCAAATTAAATAAAAGTCATCTTTTGTTCACCGGCCGAATATTCCCTTAAGAACGCTAGCTTTTGGCTTCACCCAGTCTGAGGTACACATCCGGATGACCCGTCAGTAACAATCGCAGAGGTGCTCCCCTTATGCCCTAGCCGAATTAACGGGAGTGTAGGGCATAAATACAAGAGCCAGGCAACCCAGCTTGGCCAAAAATTAAGTCGTATCGGTGCATATAATGGCGAAAAAGCTACATGCGGAAGAATAACACATGTGTGGGGCATAAAGCCTAGAAAAATAGTTATATTAAGCTTCTATATAAGAAGCCCCCAGGAATAATGAGCGCGGTTAGCGCGTCAAGATTGTGTAACCAAGACACAAGTTTAGCCTTTTAAGGCCTTGAGGAGAATAAAAAGAGAGAATGAGAGAGAAGACAGATAATTGATATGCAAAAAATTGACGAAGGTAACGAGACGACATAGAGTCCGGCACTAGGCATAGAATCTTCGGAGTCTGGATCCGTTCCATGGGTTTGGCTCGAGTCGATTGTCCGATGCATCCCGCAGATAGTATGCTCCACCGGTCAGAACCTGGTCAATAATGAAGGGACCTTCCCATTTGGGCTTGAGCTTGTTCTTTTTCTTCTCCGGCAGGCATAGAACTAGTTCACCAACGTTATAGGTTTTGGCCTGTACTTCTCTGCCTTGATACCTTCGAGCCTGTTGCTGATAGAATGCGGAACGGGCTTTTGCCACGTCGTGCTCCTCCTCCAGGGCGTCCAAACTGTCCCGTCGATCGAGCTCGGCCTCTTTTTCTTCGTACATGCGCACTCAAGGTGAGTCATGAATTATGTCGCAAGGCAGAACCGCCTCTGCGCCGTACACCATAAAAAACGGTGTGTATCCGGTAGTGCGATTCGGCGTGGTCCGCAGCCCCCATAGTACGGAGTCGAGCTCCTCCAACCAGTGCGTGTTTGATTCCTTTAAGGATCGCACTAATCTGGGTTTGATGCCGCTCATGATAAGACCATTTGCTTGCTTGACATGACCGTTAGTTTGCGAGTGATAGACAGAAGCATAATCGAGCTTGATACCCATGTTGCTGCACCAAAGTTTTACCTCGTTGGCTGTAAAGTTCGTGGCATTGTCAGTGATGATGCTGTGGGGATGCCATAATGGTGTACACCCCCAGATATGAAGTCTATCACCGGTCCGGATTCAGCCATTTTGACAGGTTTGGCTTCTATCCATTTGGTGAATTTATCCACCATGACCAGTAACTATTTTTTCTTATGGGTTCCCCCTTTAAGGGGTCCAACCATATCAAGCCCCCAGACCGCAAAGGGCCAAGTAATGGGGATTGTTTGGAGAGTGGTAGGCGGCATATGGCTTTGGTTTGCAAAAAGCTGGCAACCGACGCAATGTAGGACCATATGCTGTGCATCTGCTCGGGCCGTCGGCCAATAGAAACCTGTACGGAATGCCTTGCTTACAAGGGCCCGGGCTGCGGCGTGATGGCCGCCGTGTCCAGCATGGATTTCTGCCAAAAGCTTCCGCCCTTCTTCTTCGGAGATGCACCTTTGGAGGACTCCGGTAGTGCTTTTCTTATAAAGCTGTCCCTCGTGGACCTTGTAGGATTTAGATCGCCGCACTATGTAGCGTGCCTCATTTTGGTCCTCGGGTAGTTCCTGCCTAGTTAGGTAGGCTAGGAATGGTTCTGTCCATGGGGCGATGACGACCATTATCACGTGGGCTGAAGGTGTTATTTCGATGGCAGAGCCTCCGATTGTGTCAGAGTGTTCGGTATCTGATGATGTGGCCGGGTCCAAACTATTGCTACTGGTGTCCCCTTCCCATACCACGGATGGCTTAAACAGTTTTTCCAAGAAGATGTTAGGTGGGACAGGATCGCGCTTAGCACCGATACGGGCGAGGATATCCACCGCTTGATTATTTTCCCGAGCCACATGGTGGAATTCAAGCCCCTCGAACCGAGCTGACATTTTGAGGACGACGTTGTGATACGCCGCCATTTTTGGATCCTTGGCATCGAAGTCTCCATTTATTTGAGATATTTCGAGGTTCGAGTCCCCATGCTCCTCCAGGCGTTGAATGCCCATGGAAACTGCCATCTGGAGACCATGTAATAGGGCCTCATATTCGGCTGCGTTGTTGGAGTCTGTATATAGTATTTGGAGTACGTATTGGACTGTATCTCCGGTGGGGGACGTCAGGACGACGCCAGCCCCCAGACCAGCCAGCATTTTAGAGCCGTCAAAGTGCATGATCCAATTAGAGTATGCGCCGTACTATTTAGGGAGTTTGGCTTCTGTCCATTTAGCAATGAAATCGGCCAGTACTTGCGACTTAATGGCTCACCGTGGTCTATATGTTATGTCGAACGGGAGGAGCTCGATAGCCCATTTGGCAATCCGGCCCGTGGCATTGCGGTTGTTTATTATGTCGTTGAGTGTTACTTCTGAGGCCACCGTGATTGAACACTCTTTAAAGTAGTGTCATAATTTCTAGGATGCCATAAATAGCACGTATGCTATCTTCTGATAATGTTGGTACTGTGATTTGCATGGAGTGAGGATAGTGGACACACAAAATACCGGCTTTTGAAGTGGGAATTTATGTCCGTCCGTCTCTCGTTCAACGACGAGCACTGCGCTTACAACTTGGTGAGTTGATGCTATATATAACAGCATTGGTTCGCTGACATTTGGCACAGCCAAGATTGGGTTGGTGGCCGGGATGGCTTTTATTGCTTCCAATCCGGCCGTGGCTGCGTCCGTCCACTCAAAGTGTTCGGTGCACCGAAGAAGGCGATAAAGGGGGAGTGCCTTTTCTCCTAATCGGGAGATAAAGCGGCTTAAGGCCGCCACGCATCTAGTTAACTTCTGGATTTGCTTGAGGTCAGTTGGGATAGCCAACTGCGACAGAGCTCGGATTTTAGCCGGATTTGCTTCAATAACTTTACTGGAGACGATAAAGCCCAGGAGCTTTCCGGCGGGTACGCTGAAAACGCATTTTTTCGGATTGAGCTTAATGTCGTATGTTCGGAGATTGTCGAACGTGAGCCTCAAGTCGTCTATTAAGGAGTCGACATGTCTGGTTTTAATGACCACATCGCCTACGTATGCCTCCACTGTTTTGCCGATCTGCTTTTCCAGACATGTCTGAATCATGCGCTGATACATTGCGCTGGCGTTTTTTAGCCCGAAGGGTATTGTGTTAAAACAGAAGGGGCCATATGGAGTGATAAATGTCGTTGCGGCTTGATTGGACTCCGCCATCTTAATTTGGTGGTAACCAGAGTATGCATCGAGGAAGCACAATGAGTCGTGTCATGCGGTAGCATCGATAATTTGATCAATGCGGGGGAGGGGGAAGGGATCCTTTGGGCAAGCCTTATTGAGGTCCTTGAAGTCGACGCATAGGCGCCATGATTTGTCCTTCTTTGGTACCATTATCAGGTTTGCTAGCCAGTTCGGACACTTTATTTCTCTAATGAATCCGGCCACCAGTAACTTGGCTAGCTCCTCTCCCATAGCTTGTCGCTTAGGTTCAGAGAAACGCCGAAGAGTCTGCTTGACCGGCTTGAATCCTTCTAGAATGTTAAGGCTATGCTTGGCCAGCCTGCGTGGGAATCCTAGCATATCTGAAGGATGTCAGGCGAATATGTCCCAATTCTCGCGCAGGAACTCCCGTAGTGCGGCATCTATAGCGGGGTTTAACTGTGCCCCGATGGATGCTGTTTTTGAAGGGTCCGTTGGATGGACTTGGAATTTGACTATTTCATCTGCTGGTTTTAAAGAAGTGGACTTGGATATTTTGTCTAGTATCATGTCGTCCATGTCCACTGTGGAGCGCAGCACGGTTAATTCCTCTGCCACAAGGGCTTCGGATAATGCCTCGAGGGCCAGTGCGGCTGTTTTGTTCTCGGTGCGGAGTGCTATGTCTGGGTCACTAGCTAGAGTGATGATCCCATTGGGCCCGGGCATTTTGAGCTTCATGTATCCATAATGGGGTATGGCTTGGAAGATTGTGAATGCCTCCCACCCTAGAAGGGCGTGGCATCCTACTGAACGGGGCCACTTGGAATGTAATTTCTTCGGACCAGTAATTCTCCGGAGTGCCGAATACCACATCTAGCGTGATTTTGCCAGCGCAACGTGCCTCCCAACTAGGGATGATTCCTCGGAAGGTCGTGCTGCTTTGCTCGATGCGGTTTCTGTCTATTTCCATTTTTGAAGAGTCTCCTCATAAATGAGGTTTAATCCGCTACCGCCGTCCATGAGCACTTTAGTGAGCCGAAAGCTGTCCACAATTGGACTTAGGACCAAGGCGACTGGTGCTTGGGCTGTTCAGAATTTAGGTTCATCACTGGCATTGAAGGTGATAGCCGTGTTGCTCCATGGATTTATTGCTCCCACATGGCAGACTTCGGCAAGGCTGCGCAGTGCTCGCTTACGCCTATTATTTGAGGCGAAGGTCTCGAAGACTGTCAATATTGTATTGTCATCCACGGGATGGTGCTCTGAGGTGTTTTGGATGAGGAGATCCTCACCGCTCTTGGCTACCTGTCGGAGTACCCAACATGCTCTAAGGCTGTGTGTTGGTACGGTATCCGCTGTACTATGAATTTTGCAGGGCCCGTTAAGCCATCCCTCCAATACAGTTCCACACCCTGTAGTGGGCTTTTGCTTCTTTGTAATTGAGTCGGGCGACTTATGAGAGTGCACCCCGTTAGTTCGGACTGGGGGTTTTGTCAGAGCCGGATTATCCCAAAATTTTGTTTGGGTTTTCCAGGCGCTTTCCATCGCACAGTACTTCCGTACTATGGCCGCCAAGTCAGTGAAGTGTGCTATGTCACGGTGACTTATGGCGTTGAGGATTCCCCTGTCTGTGCAATTGTTGCAAAAGAATGAAATTGCATCTTCCTCGCGACAGTCCTTGACCTTGTTCATTACAAGGAGGAATCTAGCCCAATAGTGATGTACTGTCTCTTGGGGCTCTTGCCTAATGTGGGAAAGATCGTTTGTATCTGGGTGGGTGGGTGGATTTAAGTCCAGACCTTGACCCAGTCTCAGACCCCGGGGCGGGGGAGTTTCTGATCTTGGAAGTTCAGGCTCCGGGATGTTGCCCCGCAGGTTTGGCATGCAGCCTGATTCTAGGTTCAGGGTTAGGGCGATGTCTTCCCATGGGCGGGTATCCGGCTTGGAGAGCTCGGGAATCCGGACATAGTTCGTCCTCGGGATAGAGGGAGAATCGCCGCATTGCTCCTCCACCACCGCTATCTGATGGGTGGCCGGCGGAGAGTTAATCTCCCTTTGGTCAGGTTTAAGCCCAATCCGATCGTAGTCTGTAGCGACTCCCAGAGCGGCGATGTGGTCCAAGAGCTTGTTCACAGAGGAGAGCTCCATTGGATCCATCTGCTCGGTGAATTTTGAGCCGATGTGGAGGCTATTTTCGATGACCCGAGAAGTCATCGTCGGCGCGGCGGCCGAGCAGGTGGTCATGACGAAGCCGCCTAGTCGGAGAGTTTGGCCTACAGCCAGGGCTCCCCCAAAGGTGATGTTGTCCTTGACAACGAGACAAGCCATCCCTCCTTATGATGACGACATAGTGGAACTCTCAATGAAAGCACCAATGATGGTGTCAAAACCGGCGGATTTCGAGTAGGGGCTCCCGAACTGTGCATCTAAGGCGGATGGTAACAGGAGGCAGGGGACACGATGTTTACCCAGGTTTGGGCCCTCTTGATGGAGGTAATACCCTACGTCCTGCTTGATTATTCTTGATGATATGAGTATTACAAGAGTTGATCTACAACGAGATCGTAGAGGCTAAAACCCTAGAAGCTAGCCTATGGTATGATTGTTGTTGTCTTATGGACTAACCCCTCCGGTTTATATAGACATCGGAGGGGTGAAAGTGCAACTATCCCTAGGTGGTTTTGGTGATTCATAACAACATATAGCTCATTGAGCTAATGCTATTTCAAGATGATTATTTCAGGAAAGCTCAATGATTGGCATGGCATGGATGTGAAAGTGGAACCCTCAAAATGCTAAGGACAAAGAATTGGCTCAAGCTCAAAAGTTCAAGACTCTTCATTTTATGTTTTAGTCATCCAAGATCACATTGAGTCTTTAGGAAAAGCCAATACTATCAAGGAGGGATGAGGTGTTGCTTAATGAGCCTCTTGCCTTATGTGCTTAATGATATGCTCCAAAATCCTCAGCTACTTTCCCATATCCACAAATGATCTAAACCCTAAGCCAAACTCGGTCATACCGATTCTTTCAATCAAGCGCCACCGAGTTTCACTTGTCATTTGCCACTGCCAAACCCTAGCAATTTGGTCCTACCGATAAGGATCTCGGTCTCACCGAGATGGGCTTGCAAACTCTCTGTTTCCCTTTCGTAACTTTTCGGTCTCACCGAAAGAGCGAATCGGTCCCACCGAGAATGCAAGGTAAACTCTATGTTTCCTTCTTGTAAATTTTCGGTCTCACCAAAAGAGCAAGTCGGTCCCACCGAGTTTGCCTGACCAACTCTCTGGTTAGCTTATTGCCAAACTCGGTCTCACCGAGTTTGTGCAATCGGTCTCACCGAGATTACGTTATGCCCAAACCCTAACCGAATCGGTCCTACCAAGTTGCATGTCAGTCCCACCAAAATTCCTAACGGTCACTAGGTTTACTATTTCGGTCCAACCGAGTTTTCTGATTCGGTCCCACCGAGATTGGTAAATTGTGTGTAACGGTTGGATTTTGTGTGGAGGCTATAAATACCCCTCCACCTCCTCTTCACTCGTGGAGAGAGCCATCAGAACACATACACCATTCCAACTCGTATGTTCTGAGAGAGAACCACCTACTCATGTGTTGAGACCAAGATATTCCATTCAAACCATATGAATCTTGATCTCTAGCCTTTCCCAAGTTGCTTTCCACTCAAATCTTCTTTCCACCAGATCCAAATCATATGAGAGAGTTGAGTGTTGGGGAGACTATCATTTGAAGCACAAGAGTAAGGAGTTCATCATCAACACACCATTTGTTACTTCTTGGAGAGTGGTGTCTCCTAGATTGGCTAGGTGTCACTTGGGAGCCTCCGACAAGATTGTGGAGTTGAACCAAGGAGTTTGTATGGGCAAGGAGATCGCCTACTTCGTGAAGATCTACCGCTAGTGAGGCAAGTCCTTCATGGGCGATGGCCATGGTGGGATAGACAAGGTTGCTTCTTCGTGGACCCTTCGTGGGTGGAGCCCTCCGTGGACTCGCGCAACCGTTATCCTTCGTGGGTTGAAGTCTCCATCAACGTGGATGTAGGATAGCACCACCTGTCCGAACCACGGGAAAAACATCCGTGTCTCCAATAGCGTTTGAATTCTCCAAACCCTTCCCTTTATATTCTTGCAAGTTGCATGCTTTACTTTCCGCTGCCAATACACTCTTTGCATGCTTGCTTGAATTGTGTAATGATTGCTTGACTTGTCCTAAGATAGCTAAAAACTGCCAAGAACTAAAATTGGGAAAGGTTAAGTTTTTTATTTTGTCAAGTAGTCTAATCACCCCCCCTTCTAGACATACTTTCGATCCTACAAGTGGTATAAGAGCTTTGGTCTCCATTTGCCTTGATCTCCATAGCTTTTGGTGGTCATAGCCTTGGTTTCACAACCTACGAGAGTGTGGCGTCTAGCAAGGGAAATTATCACCATAGAGGTCCTTACTTTGATGGTACTAATTTTGCTAGTTGGAAGCATAAAATGAAAATGCATATTCTTGGACATAACCCCACCGTATGGGCTATTGTTTGTGTTGGCTTGCAAGGTGAGTTCTTCGATGGGAGGGAACCAAACCGTGAAGCTACCGCGGATGAGTTGAAGATGTTGCAATACAATGCTCGAGCTTGTGATATTCTCTTCAATGGATTGTGCCCTGAAGAATTCAACAAAATCATCCGCCTTGAGAATGCAAAGGAAATTTGGGACACTTTGATTGATATGCACGAAGGTACCGACTCCGTCAAGGAATCCAAGTTGGATGTGCTCCAAAGTCAACTTGACAAGTTCAAGATGAAGGATGGTGAAGGTGTCGCCGAAATGTACTCTAGGCTTGCTCTCATCACAAATGAGATTGCCGGCTTAGGAAGTGAAGAGATGACCGATAGATTCATCATCAAGAAGATCCTAAGAGCCTTGGATGGGAAATATGACACCGTGTGCACATTGATTCAAATGATGCCTAATTACAAAGATCTCAAGCCAACAAAAGTGATTGGAAGGATTGTTGCTCATGAGATGTCACTCAAGGATAAAGAGGAACTTCACAACAAATCAAGTGGTGCCTACAAAGCCTCATGTGAAGTCCCCACATCATCAAGTGAAAAACAAACCTTCAATGAAGAATTGAGCTTAATGGTGAAGAACTTCAAGAAGTTCTACAAGAGTAGAAGCAAAGATAGAAGCTTCAAGTCAAGGTCCTACAATGACAAAAGATCTTCTAGTCGAGAGCGAAACTACTACAATTGTGGAAGACCCGGACAATATTCTAATGAGTGTACGTCTCCCTACAAGAGAAGAGAAGATTCTCCAAAAAGAAGAAGCAAAGAATCACCACCAAGAGAGAGAAGGAGTAGAGATGATCATTATGAACGGAGATACTCAAGGAGAAGCAAGGATTCGGAAAGGAAGGAAAAATCATCAAGGAGCTACACAAAACGAAGACATCAAGCTCATGTTGGTGAATGGGTATCCGGCTCCGACTCCGACAGCCACTCCGAGAGAAGTTATCACTCCGACTCCGAAGATACTCAAGATGAAGGTGTTGCCGGTCTAGCACTTGTGTCAACCAACTCCTACGACCTATTTGACTCACCAAATGAAGGAATTGGAGGATGCTTCATGGCCAAAGGTCCTAAGGTAACACACCCCGAGTACGTTGATTTTAATAGTGATGAAGATGACTTGTTAGGTGATGATGACTTGCTTGTTGAAAACTCTAGTGATGAGTACTATGATGAAACATCAATTAATCATGCTAAAACGAATGACAATGATAAGGAGAAGATTGAGGCTCTAACTAAAGAACTAAACACTCTTAAGTTAGCTCATGAAACTATCTTCGAAGATCATCGAGAACTTTTAAGAGCTCATGAGAAATTACGCTTTGAAAAGCTCAATCTTGAGCAAGAGCATGAGTTCTTAAAGGCAATCAATGATGATCTCCGCAAGAAAAGTT
The DNA here is from genome assembly GCA_034509565.1 of Triticum monococcum. Classification (NCBI taxonomy): domain Eukaryota; kingdom Viridiplantae; phylum Streptophyta; class Magnoliopsida; order Poales; family Poaceae; genus Triticum; species Triticum monococcum. Next base: position 253,208,084 of record CM067843.1, on the reverse strand, counting down.
CTTCTTACATTGCCAAGCGTTTACTATTATCCACTTACATGCCTCAAGTCAAGTCTAGTAACAAGAACAAGAAAGATTCTTCCTCTAGTAGTAACAATGATCATGCTAAATCCAATATTGTTGCTTCTAGTAGTTCTCTTGATTCCACTAATGATTCTCTTAGCCAAGTTACACTTTAGCAAGAAAATAGCTTATTGAAGGGAATCATAGAGAAAGGAGTGTACAAGAGCCTTGTCGGGAGTAAGAAATTCAAGGAAATTGTGCGCAAGCAAGGAATGCACTGGAAGAATCAAGGTGATGGTTTTGAACGAAAGTTCAATGCCAATGGAGTTGAATGGGAAGAAGATCAATACCCCAAGAGAAAGTTTGTTCCTCAACAAGAGAAGTATGATACTTCTTTCAAGGGGACACAAGCTCAAGATGATATTCCACCGCAAGACTACAAGCAAAAAGGCAAGCACAAGCTTCAAGAGGAGATTGATGTATTTGAAGAAGCTCCTAAGACCTTAGTCAAGTGGATTCCCAAGACCACGTCAAGTTCCACTTCATCAAGTAAGACTACAACTCCAAGGATTCCCATCAAGATGGTGTGGATCCAAAAGAAGAAGAACTAGAGAGTTCTTGAGGGTGACTCCACCAACATATTTCACTCTCATCATTTTGGCAAGAACAAGTGCAATCAACTTCCACATCATGCACTAGTTCAAGGAGTCACAAACCCTCTTGTTGGTAAGACAAGGGACAAGGTAACCTAAAGTTTTCATGGACATCATCTTGTGTATGCATCACTCTATGTCTATGGATATCCTTGTTTGTTCCTTGTGGGACTAACCCATGTAGGTATTGAAAGTGCAATTCACTCAAATGGATAGCTCCAAGTGATCTACATCAACATTGAGCATCCACATCTTCAACATCTACATGAAGTCATCATCGACAAAACCCAAGGTTAGTTCAGCCCTCTTAGGGGGGATATCACATCTAGGGGGAGCTTTACTCTAAGACTTGAGCTAAAGCAACTCTAAAGATGTGAATACAACAATGCTTTATGTAAAAGTGGTAACCCCACTTGAGCTTAAACGATGAGTATGACCTACGATCAAGTGTTCTCACTTGACTCCTAAGTCAATATACTCATATATGGATGACCTAGTCATCGCAAATTGCTTGATAGATGCTAGGATTGTTTGTGCATGCTTTGCCACATATTTCATTTGCCATCTTATTGTGTGAGCATGTTGGTTGCATATTTTACTCATTCGAGGACATCCACTTGTCGTTTTGATTGTTTGGCTTTATCTTCTTTTGCCAAGTGGATGGACAAGAATGCCTAAGAACCTCCTCTAGCTATCTATGCTTTTCTCGTCTCAAACTCTATTCATGTTGCATCACAAAACTTGATCAAGTCAGATTCAAACCACTCTGTGTGAGGAGCGCTCAGAGTCCCCGATTCTTCATAGACTTAAACTTCCAAAACCTCTTTGTGATTCTCGGTCTGACCGATACCATACTTTCGGTCCTACCGAGATCATTAAGTTGATCTAGGTTTTCGATCTCGATGCAACCGATTTGAACCACTCGGTCACACCGAGTGGCAATAACTGTATACAGTTTTGCATCTCGGTGCCACCGAGTTTTTCCACTCGGTCACACCGACAGGGTCGGGCTATATATAGTGACGGGCAGAATTTTGGAAATTTCTCCGAAACCTCTTCGCCCGCGCATAGCTCGCTCTGCCTCCTGGGTCTCCGGATCGTCCTCCTCGCCACTAGCAGCCTCCTGTCGCTGGTCTCCGCCGCCGTCAACGGAATTCTGCCCTGCCGTTGCTGCCGTAGCGAGTCTCCGCCGAACTAGGGGTCAGCAGTCAGTTTGCATCATGTCAGACCAGAGTGAGAGCCAGAACTTGTCAGAGCAGCAAGTGCAGTTGAGTGAGGGCACTAGCCCCTCAAGTTCCTCAGATGATGGCAGCAGGAGCACACCCAGCAACCTTCCTAAAGCTGCCACACGTCAAAGGAAGAAGAGGACTTCTGATTCTGAAGATGAGGACTATGTGGCAGAGGAAGAGGCTACATCAAAGGGAGCTGAGCCAGCAGCAGGCACACAGCCAGGCCTAAAAATCAAAAGGCCAGCAGGCAGGCAGCCCATGTCAAAGGCTCGAGCTTCAACTGTGAAGCCTGCTCCCATTGAGCCCGTTGCTGCTGAGGGCAAGAAAAGGAAAGAACGAGTGAAGAAGACTGTGGCCAGAGTGCTTGGGAAGGCCTCCATCATGGTAGGTGAGGAGGAGGAAGAAGAAGAGGTTGCTGCACCAGCACCCAAGTTAGCCAAACTTATGGGAGATGCCATAAGGTCAGGGACAGCTGCATCCAAGCCCAAGGAAGCACCCAAGGCTGCATCTAAGCCTAAGAGTGCACAAAAGAGAAACACCAGAAGCATCCCAGCCACTGATAAGAACAAGGCCCCAGTGCCTGAAGTTGCAGAGGAAGAAGAAGAAGAGCATGTCCTTAGGAAGCTCAAGCCCAAGATCCCAGAACACAACGATGCTCATCCTGTGGCTGAGGATATGAAGCTCAGGAGAGATTCAGGGCTGAGGAAGTGGAGAGAAGCAGATCTGTATGCTTCTAGGAGAAGGACTGCAGTGGACTATAGGTTTCATACCAAGGAGCAGCAGGATTTCTATGAGACTGTTTTGCTTGACAAGAAGCCAATTGTGTGTGACATGAGATGGGTCGACTGGACCTACATGAAGGAGAATGAGGAACACTACCCTAGAGTATATGGCAGCTTTAGTGCGTGTGGAGTGGCAGACTTTGTTGGGCAGAAGCTCACAAAGTGGAACGAGGAGCTAATCATGCAATTCTACTCCACAACACACTTTTATCCGGATGGTAGGATCACTTGGATGTCAGAGGGTACAAGGTACCAATCCACTGTTGAGGAATGGGCAAAGTTGATCAATGCCCCAGAGGAGCAAGCAGATGACTTGGACATTTATGCCAAGAAGAAGATGGACCACAACACCATGTCCAACATGTACAAGGAGATTTCGAATGAAGAACTTGACACGTTCAAGTTTGGCTCAGTGCACTATCTTCTGTCAGGATTGCCTATGATCAACTGGATCCTTAGGCACACTCTTCTGCCTAAGACTGGAGATCACAAGATGATCAGAGGTCACGCGATCAATTTGCTTCATGTTTTTGACGTGCCTCAAAAATTCAAAGTCATGAGTCTCATAGTGGAAACAATCAAGAGGACAGCAGCAGAACAGAAGAGGAGCTGCGGATATGCCCCACAGATTCAGGAGCTCATCAACTCCAAGATGGGCACAGGCATATACCTCTTGGATAAGGAACATCTGCCCATCCATCCAGATTTCGAGGATAACCAAGTGGTCATGACTGAGAATGAGCCATCATCTGTCCATGCACAAGCTCAGAAGGAGAAGGCGAAGAAGGAGAAAGCTGCCAGGATGCCTACTCAAGCGGAGGCATATGATTACTTCCTGAAAACCAAACAAGAGCAGCTTGGTTACCTGATTGCATCCACCCTGCGGATTGAGCAAGGACTTGCCACCCTGACTCAGAACCAGGCAAGCCTAGAGAGGATCATGGAATAGAGGTTCTATCACATGGACATCAAGGTGACAGAGATACAGACCGCCGTGGAGCAGCTCCAGGAGGACATGAATGAGAGGAGAGGCAGGACCACGACTGATGCTTTTGCGAGGGTGCCACGAGGTCCGAGGTCGTCTGCACTGCCAGTTGCTGACACCAGAGCCACAACATCTGCGCCAGCCACAGCCTCAGTTCCACCAGCTCCAGCATCCACTTCAGCCTCGACTCCGACCACGTCTACCGAAGGCTTCGTCCTTGGAGTGCTCCGGACTCCACCACCACCTGAAGATCAAGCCTGAGCGTGGACTTAGCACTATGCATTTTCTAGGAACTTTTTGGTAACTTGTTGCCAAAGGGGGAGAAAATGTATAGATCATAGGCTTCGAGAGAGAGTGTTGCTTTTATTCTCTCTTGTTTTATTTGGTGGTTTTTCGAACTTTGTTTGCTTGTGTGTGAGATACTACGTCCTTATGTTTGTGAGACATCGATGATCATGTGTTTGATCATAAGCTACAGCTAATGTTTGCTTAATGCTTGCTTAAATACTATCATTCTATCTATCATTTGTGATCATTCACTATTCTTGGTGATGAGTGCATGTATTTCAATCTTATCATTTTTGAGCGCTCCACCAAGATGTATGTGACATGGAAGAGTAACCCATGATTCTAACTCCTTGTGCATTTGCAGTCCAAATCAAATTTTAAATATGCACAAATTTAGGGGGAGCTCTTATTTGTCACATACTTCTCAAAGCGACGATATATTTCATGCTTATTATCATTTGTCGAAGCTTTGATCTATATGTTGTCATCAATTACCAAAAAGGAGGAGATTGAAAGTGCAACTATCCCTAGGTGGTTTTGGTAATTCATAACAACATATAGCTCATTGAGCTAATGCTATTTCAAGATGATTATTTCAGGAAAGCTCAATGATTGGCATGGCATGGATGTGAAAGTGGAACCCTCAAAATGCTAAGGACAAAGAATTGGCTCAAGCTCAAAAGTTCAAGACTCTTCATTTTATGTTTTAGTCATCCAAGATCACATTGAGTCTTTAGGAAAAGCCAATACTATCAAGGAGGGATGAGGTGTTGCTTAATGAGCTTCTTGCTTTATGTGCTTAATGATATGCTCCAAAATCCTCAGCTACTTTCCCATATCCACAAATGACCTAAACCCTAAGCCAAACTCGGTCATACCGATTCTTTCAATCCGGCGCCACCGAGTTTCACTTGTAATTTGCCACTGCCAAACCCTAGCAATTCGGTCCTACCGATAAGGATCTCGGTCTCACCGAGATGGGCTTGCAAACTCTTTGTTTCCCTTACGTAACTTTTCGGTCTCACCGAAAGAGCGAATTGGTCCCACCGAGAATGCAAGGTAAACTCTATGTTTCCTTCTTGTAACTTTTCGGTCTCACCGAAAGAGCAAGTCGGTCCCACCGAGTTTGCCTGACCAACTCTCTGGTTAGCTTATTGCCAAACTCGGTCTCACCGAGTTTGTGCAATCGGTCTCACCGAGATTACGTTATGCCCAAACCCTAACCGAATCGGTCCTACCGAGTTGCATGTCAGTCCCACCGAAATTCCTAACGGTCACTAGGTTTACTATTTCGGTCCAACCGAGTTTTCTGATTCGGTCCCACCGAGATTGGTAAATTGTGTGTAACGGTTGGATTTTGTGTGGAGGCTATAAATACCCCTCCACCTCCTCTTCACTTGTGGAGAGAGCCATAAGAACACATACACCATTCCAACTCGTATTGTCTGAGAGAGAACCACCTACTCATGTGTTGAGACCAAGATATTCCATTCAAACCATATGAATCTTGATCTCTAGCCTTTCCCAAGTTGCTTTCCACTCAAATCTTCTTTCCACCAGATCCAAATCATATGAGAGAGAGTTGAGTGTTGGGGAGACTATCATTTGAAGCACAAGAGCAAGGAGTTCATCATCAACACACCATTTGTTACTTCTTGGAGAGTGGTGTCTCCTAGATTGGCTAGGTCTCACTTGGGAGCCTCCGACAAGATTGTGGAGTTGAACCAAGGAGTTTGTAAGGGCAAGGAGATCGCCTACTTCGTGAAGATCTACCGCTAGTGAGGCAAGTCCTTCGTGGACGATGGCCATGGTGGGATAGACAAGGTTGCTTCTTCGTGGACCCTTCGTGGGTGGAGCCCTCCGTGGACTCACGCAACCGTTACCCTTTGTGGGTTGAAGTCTCCATCAACATGGATGTAGGATAGCACCACCTATTCGAACCACGGGAAAAACATCCATGTCTTCTATAGCGTTTGAATTCTCCAAACCCTTCCCTTTATATTCTTGCAAGTTGCATGCTTTACTTTCCGCTGCCAATACACTCTTTGCATGCTTGCTTGAATTGTGTAATGATTGCTTGACTTGTCCTAAGATAGCTAAAAACTGCCAAGAACTAAAATTGGGAAAAGGTTAAGTTTTTTATTTGGCAAGTAGTCTAATCACCCCCCCTCTAGACATACTTTCGATCCTACAAGGGGGCTAGGGTTACACAGAGTCGGTTACAAGGGAGGAGATCTACATATCCGTATTGCCAAGCTTGCCTTCCACGCCAAGGAGAGTCCCATCCGGACACAGGACGAAGTCTTCAATCTTGCATCTTCGTGGTCCAACAGTCCCGCCAAAGGATATAGTCCGGCTGTCCGGAGACCCCCTAATCTAGGACTCCCTCGTCGTCCCCTATGCCTTAGCCATATACTCTATACGATATGCCATGCTGTGTACCGCGATGTGCCTTGCCACGTGTCTGGAAAGGGGGTATAAGAGTGATCCAGGAGTGGATCATTGGACAACGATAAAAAAATTGTCCTTAGGGATAAGGAAATTTTTCTCGATTATGGAGGTGATGAAGAGTTCGGCGTAAAGGGTTACGTCGATGCAAGCTTTAACACCTATCTGGATGACTCTGAGTATTAAACCGGATACGTATAGTGGAGGAACCATTTGGAATAGCTCCAAGTGGAGCATAGTAGCAACATCTACAATATGAAATAGAGATTTGCGAAGAACACACGGATCTGAATGTTGCAGACCCGTTGACTAAAACCTCTATCGTAAGCATAACATGATCAAACCCTAGAACTCATTGAGTGTTAATCACATGGTGATGTGAACTAGATTATTGACTCTAGTAAGTCTTTGGCTGTTAGTCACATGGCGATGTGAACTATGAGTGTTGATCACATGGTGATGTGAACTAGATTATTGACTCTAGAGGAGCATAGTAGCAACATCTACAATAAGTGGGAGACTATTGGAAATATGCCCTAGAGGCAATAATAAAGTGGTTATTATTATATTTACATGTTCATGATAATTGTCTATTGTTCATGCTATAATTGTATTAACCGGAAACCGTAATACATGTGTGAATACATAGATCGTAATATGTCCCTAGCAAGCCTTTAGTTGACTAGCTCGTTGATCAATAGATGGTCATCGTTTCCTGACCATGGACATTGGATGTCATTGATAACGGGATCACATCATTGGGAGAATGATGTGATGGACAAGACCCAATCCTAAGCATAGCACAAGATCGTGTAGTTCGTTCGCTAGAGCTGTTCTAATGTCAAGTATCATTTCCTTAGACCATGAGATTGTGCAACTCCCGGATACCATAGGAATGCTTTGGGTGTATCAAATGTCACAATGTAACTAGGTGACTATAAAGGTGGACTACAAGTATCTCTGAAAGTGTCTATTGGGTTGGCACGAATCGAGACTGGGATTTGTCACTTTGTATGACGGAGAGGTATCTCTGGGCCCACTCCGTAATGCATCATCATAATGAGCTCAGTTTGACTAAAGAGTTAGTCAAGGGATCATGCATTGTGGAACGAGTAAAGAGACTTGCCGGTAACGAGATTGAATGAGGTATGGAGATACCGATGATCGAATCTCGGGCAAGTAACATACCGATAGACAAAGGGAACTTCATACGGGATTGATTGAATCCTCGACATCGTGGTTCATCCGATGAGATCATCGTGGAACATTTGGGAGCCAACATGGGTATCCAGATCCCGTTGTTGGTCATTGGCCGGAGAGATGTCTCGGTCATGTCTGCATGGTTCCTGAACCCGTAGGGTCTACACACTTAAGGCTCGGTGACGCTAGAGTTGTTATGGGAAAATCTATGTGGTTACCGAAGGTAGTTCGGAGTCCCGGATGAGATACCGGACGTCACAAGGAGTTCCGGAATGGTCCGGAGGTGAAGATCATTATATTGGATGAAGGGTATTGGAGTCCGGAAGTGTTCCGGGGGTACCAGGCTATGGCTAGCATGACTGAAAGGTGTTTCGGGTGCCCCGGCAAGTGTTGCAGGGCCTCATGGGCCAAGGGGAGGGGGCAAACCAGCCGACTAAGGGGTTGTGCGCCCCCACACCCTTTCCCACATTACTTGGGGAGGTGGGGTGCCTCCACCTGGTTTGGGAGGCAAGCCTCCACCTGTTTGGCTTGGGGGGTAAGTCTCCCTAGGGTTTTCCTAGGGAGATCCAATCTGCCCTGGCCGCCGCCCCTAGGGGAAACCCTAGGGCGCCTCCCCCTCTCCCCTCCCCCCTATATATAGTGAGGGGTGGGAGGGCAGCCGTGACCCTTCCCCTGGCGCAGCCCTCCCCCTCTCCAACTCCTCCTCCTCTTTCCGTAGTGCTTTGCGAAGCCCTGCCGGAGAATCACAAGCTCCTCCATCACCACGCCGTCGTGCTGCTAGAGTTCTCCCTCAACTTCTCCTCTCCCCTTGCTGGATCAAGAAGGAGGAGACGCCCCCGGGCTGTATGTGTGTTGAACATGGAGGCGCCGTCCGTTCGGCGCTAGATCAGATCTTCTGCCACTTGAATCGCCGCGAGTACGACTCCATCAACCGCGTTCTTGTAATGCTTCCTCTTAGCGATCTTCAAGGGTATGAAGATGCACTCCCTCTCTGTCTCTCTCGTTGCTAGCATCTCCTAGATTGATCTCGGTGGCACATAGGAAAATTTTGAATTATTACTATGATCCCCAACACACAGATGATTTGAGTAGGTATGGGTATATATTCTTGATGAAACACAAGTATGAAATATTTGAGAAGTTCAAAGAATTTCAGAGTGAAGTGGAGAATCATCATAACAAGAAAATAAAGTTTCTACGATCTTATCACGGAGGCAAATATTTGAGTTACGAGTTTGGCCTTCATTTAAATGAATGTGGAATTGTTCACAACTTATGCCACCTGGAACACCACAACGTAATGTTGTGTCCGAACGTCATAACTTCACTTTATTAGATATGGTGCGATCTATGATGTCTCTTACCGATTTACTGTCGGATTTCGGGTTCTGGCAGACCCTTAAGGTTCGAACAATGGGGTGCGCGCGGAAACCTCACGTTCAACCCCTCCGTCTCGATGGGATCTAAACTACTAAAAGAACTGCACGAAAGACACAAGATTTATACTAGTTCGGGCCACCATTGTGGTGTAATACCCTACTCCAGTGTGTGGTGGATGGATTGCCTCTTGGGGGCTGGTGATGATGAACACTACAAGGACGAACCGCCCCGCGAGGGTCAGTTCTTGGCTGGGGCGGTGAACTAAGGATATCAGTCGCCCTTCTCTCTCTATCTCTCTCTACTTGCTAGCCGGACCAACTAACTCTGCGTACCGACCGATCGAACCGAACCCCTTGCTATGTGGGTGGCTAGTCCTATTTATAGAGGCCCTGGTCCTCTTCCCAAATATTGAGCGGGAAGGGATCCAACAATGGCGGGCTAATTTGAAGGGGGACAGCGAGTACGTCTATCCTGACAAAAGCAGTCTTCGCCTGCCAAAGGCTCTGGTGGTGATGCCGTGCTGGGCTCCATGGTGTCCTCCGTCTCGTAGTCCGCTTGGTCCTGGTCTTGTTGCACCGGAATATCAACCTCTGCCTGATGCCTCGGTACTCCGCGGATATGCTTGTCCCCTTTGCATCAAAGAGGAAAGAAGGACGCTGCGCGCGCTGGCACCCGCCTGGTGCCTCGAGTCGTCATGGCTTGCGTCATGGGCACCTCGCGAGGTACCCCGCCTTGAACTCTCCGCCTCCTCGCGAGCCAGCCTGAGGATGCGCCGTGTCGTCCGCCTCGTGAGGCTTGGCCCCTCGCGAGGGTCTTGAGCTTGATGTTGATGAAGATGGGCCGCGCTGGGCCCCCACTTGAGCCACACCGCAGGCCGCAGGCAGGCAAGTCTGGGGACCCCCGTTCCCAGAACGCCGACAGTAGCCCCCAGGCCCAAGGCGCGCATGAACTTGGCCGTGCCGAGAGGCGAAAGGGCAAGGGCGAAGCGCCGCGGGCCCTAACAGCCTGCGGCCTTGGACACCGCGTGGCGGTTGATTGGACGCGGCGTCTCCGCTTCCCCACGACGCCTTGGTGATCGTGCGAGTCGGACAAGTCCCTGCATGCAGAACGTGTTATGATTACTTGTGATCTTGGAGACCGGCGGTTGGCCTTCGCCGGCTATAAGTACGGCACCGCGCGTGCCCGTCCAGTCCATCTCTTCTTGCTCTCTCCTTCGCCTCAGTTCTTGCTCCGTCTTGGTGTGATGGCTCCATCAAGGAGGGACTCGGCCGCAGAGAAGGGGAAGGCCCTCCAGGTCGGTCCTGCCTCTCCCCCACCCAAGCGTGGTCGTGGGCGCCCTCGGAAGCACCCGGTGACCGCCCCGGCAGCTTCCAGCGGCCATGGGGGGGGGGCTCCCAGCACGGCGTCGGGCAAGCCGCCGCAGCCGGAGGGTGCGCCTAGGTTGCACGCTCCCCCAGGCCGCGCTTTCGCATCGTGCAGGCGCCGCCGGAGTTCGTCGTCTGGTCGGCGGAGCCGGCTCGCGCCCGGCTCCCGATCCCTCGCTTCCTCCATGGCGAACTCCCGGCCGGCGCTCCTGGTGGCCTCTGGTTCCAGGCGGAGGGCTGCTGCAGCAGGTCCTCATGGGTCGCGCTGGAGGTCTCCGCCAGCGGGGGCTTGGCCTTCACTCGCGGCTGGCAGGTGTTCACCCGCGCTCGCGGCCTGGAGCGTCGGTGCACTCTGCACTTCAGGTTCGACAGCGACGCCACCCTCTACGTGAGGGTGTTTGGGGAAGATGGTCGCCGCGCGGGGTGCTGCCCTGAGGACGATGACCACGTCCGTGGGCCCCTCTCTGATGGTGATGGGGGAGATAGCGCCCGAGCGGGTGGCTGCGTCCGCGACTCCCCTAGCTTCGTCAGCTCTTCCTCAAGCGACTCCTCCAGCGGTGGCAGCAGTCCTCCCCCGCGCCGTCGAGTTTGCCCAGGAGGTGGTGGTTTGTCCGCCCGCCGTCGTGCCCCGGTGAAGCACGAGAGGGAGTCCGCCTGAGGCCCTGAGGCAGCCTATGTCGCCGCCGCGGGCCCTGAGGCCCTTGGGGCGTGTTGGGGAATGTTGCCGCTTTAGCTATTACCTTGATCTCATTTTTTTACTTCTTGATCTCCCTCCTGTGCGTAGATAGCTTTCGACCCCTGCCGGGGGAGTGGGGCGACCGACCCAGGCCATGTGTGCGCGTCGCGGTACCCGAGGGGCACGGACTAGGAGGGGTGCTCCTGTAATGCGCCAGGGCCGTGAAACCCTCCTGTGGCTAGGGCAGAAACCCTCGCGAGGGCGTCTGAGCGCCATCCCTCGCGAGGTTGTTCATGAGAGAAACCAAAGCGAGGGGCAAAAATCGACGAACCACAAATCAGCAACGGCGATAACTTCAATACGACTCCAAATGCAAACAAACACGTCAACTGCGGAAAGCAAATGAAAAATCCGCGTCCGGCACCTAATCTAGTCTTCGACGTCTTCTCACCAGCGCGGAGCTAAGTGCTGTCACTGGGCATGGGAGGGAGCCCCAGGGCCTGAGGCCGGCGCTCCTGAGACTCCGGGGCGTGTACAGCGCCACTCATTATTACGTGAGAGTGTCACGAGGCGGCGAGCTTCACAGGCACTGGCCTTGCTTCACAGGCTCTGGGCCTTTCCAAAGGAGATGATCTTCACAGGCACTCGCCTTGCTTCACAGGCTCCGGGCCTTTCCAAAAGAGATGATCTTCACAGGCACTCGCCTTGCTTCACAGGCTCTGGGCCTTTCCAAAAGAGACGATCTTCACAGGCACTCGCCTTGCTTCACAGGCTCCGGGCCTTTCCAAAAGAGACAATCTTCACAGGCACTCGCCTTGCTTCACAGGCTCCGGGCCTTTACAAAAGAGATGATCTTCACAGGCACTCACCTTGCTTCACAGGCTCCGGGCCTTTCCAAAAGAGATGATCTTCACAGGCACTCGCCTTGCTTCACAGGCTCCAGGCCTTTCCAAAAGAGATGATCTTCACAGGCACTCGCCTTGCTTCACAGGCTCCAGGCCTTTCCAAAAGAGATGATCTTCATAGGCACTCGCCTTGCTTCATAGACTCCGGGCCTTTTCTAGGGGTAGAACCTCCAGAGGTGCTGGATGTTCCACGCGTTCTGGACCGGCACTCCCTCCTGAGTCTCCAAGCGCGCGGAGCCGGGCGTGGAAACATGAACAACCTTGAACGGGCCCTCCCACATGGGAGAGAGCTTGTGCAATCCCTCCCTGGAGAGGACCCGCCTGAGCACGAGGTCTCCTACCTCGAGGGTCCTGGGGCGGATGTTGCGGCAGTGGTATCGCCGCAGCGCTTGCTGATACCTCGCCGCCCGCAGTGCGGCCTCCCGGCGACGTTCCTCTCCAACACGAGGTCCGTCCCCCACATGGCGCCCTGCTGCGCCTCGTCGAACGCCAGGACCCGCGCGGAGTGATGTCTGACCTCGTCTGGGAGGACTGCCTCCGCTCCATAGACCAGGAAGAATGGGGTCTCCCCAGTCGGCTTGGTCGCGGTGGTGCGGATGGACCACAACACGGATTGAAGCTCGTCGTACCAACCTTGGCCATAGGCCTCCAGCTTCTTCTTGAACGTCCTGGTCTTGAGGCCTCTCAGGACCTCCGCGTTGGCTCGCTCGGCCTGGCCGTTGCTTCGAGGGTGCGCCACTGAAGCGTAGCATATCTGCACTCCAAGGTTAGCACAGTATGTTTTGAAGAGGTTACTGGTGAACTGCGAACCGTTGTCTGTGATGATGCGGTTCGGCACCCCGAACCGGGTCACGATGCCCCTGATGAACTTGACCACGGAGCCCGCGGGGATGGTGCGGACGGCCTCCACTTCAGCCCACTTGGTGAACTTGTCCATGGCGACGTAGAGGTAGCGGTAGCCCCCTGGCGCTCGAGGAAACGGGCCCAGGATGTCCAGCCCCCAGACTGCGAATGGCCATGAAAGGGGTATAGTCTGCAGGCCTCCGGCCGGCTGATGGATTTGCTTGGCGTGGAACTGGCAGGCCTCACAAGCTTTCACCAGCTCGACGGCGTCATTGAGTGTGGTAGGCCAATAAAACCCACTGGAGAACGCCTTGCTGACGAGGGTCCGCGATGATGAGTGGTGCCCGCAGTCTCCGCCGTGTATGTCCTCCAGTAATTCCTTTCCTTGCTCCCTGGAAATGCAACGCAGAAGTACATCGTTTGGTCGCCTTCGGTAGAGTTCTCCATCTCTGATGTAGTACGCGGTGGCCTGCCGCGCCACCCGCTCCGCTTCCTCCTCCTTCTCCGGCATGGTCCCTTGTGTCAAGTAACTCCGGAGCTCCGTGATCCAGCACCCCTCCGGAGGTTCCATCGTCAGGAGCAGGCGTGCTCCTGAGGCCGGGCCACAGACCGGGGCTCCTGAGGCAGGTGGCTGGGGGAGCTCCTCCTGAGGCTGAGCCGTGTTTGATAATGACGGCAAGGCTGAGGGCTTGAAAAGCCGCTCCTCGAAGACGCCAGGCTCCTGAGGCAACTGCCTGGACGCCCGCTTGGCGATGTCGTCGGCCTCCTTATTGGTGCCACGGGGCATGTGCTGCAACTCCATCCCCCTAGAACTGCTTCTCCATCTTGCGGACCTCCGCAAGGTAAGCTTCCATGTGCTTGTCTTTCGGCTCGTACACCTTGTTGGAGAAATTCACGAGGAGCTGCGAATTGCCCTTAATGGTAAGGAGTTTCACCCCCAGGGCTGCCGCGGCCTTCAAGCCTGCTATTAAACCCTCGTATTCCGCTAGGTTGTTGGAGACCTTTTCACCTTGCTGGAAGCAGAGCTGTACAGCGTAGTAGAGCTTGTCCTGAGTGGGCGATATAAGCACCGCCCCAGCCCCTGCACCATGTCTGGAGAACGCCCCGTCAAAATGCATGACCCAGCCTTCTGGCACCTCGCTCCCCGGGAAGAGGGACCGATCCTCGTCAGCCTTGAGGCCTGGTGCCTCTGTCCATTCTTGAAGGAAATATGCCCTAGAGGCAATAATAAAGTTATTATTTATTTCCTTATATCATGATAAATGTTTATTATTCATGCTAGAATTGTATTAACCGGAAACATAATACATGTGTGAATACATAGACAAACAGAGTGTCACTAGTATGCCTCTACTTGACTAGCTCGTTAATCAAAGATGGTTATGTTTCCTAACCATGGACAAAAGAGTTGTTATTTGATTAACGAGGTCACATCATTAGTTGAATGATCTGATTGACATGACCCATTCCATTAGCTTAGCACACGATCGTTTAGTATGTTGCTATTGCTTTCTTCATGACTTATACATGTTCCTATGACTATGAGATTATGCAACTCCCGTTTGCCGGAGGAACACTTTGGGTACTACCAAACATCACAAAGTAACTGGGTGATTATAAAGGAGTACTACAGGTGGCTCCAAAGGTAGATGTTGGGTTGGCGTATTTCGAGATTAGGATTTGTCACTCTGATTGTCGGAGAGGTATCTCGGGGCCCTCTCGGTAATGCACATCACTTAAGCCTTGCAAGCATTGCAACTAATGAGTTAGTTGCGGGATGATGTATTACGGAACGAGTAAAGAGACTTGCCGGTAACGAGATGGAACTAGGTATTGGATACCGACGATCGAATCTCGGGCAAGTAACATACCGATGACAAAGGGAACAACGTATGTTGTTATGCGGTCTGACTGATAAAGATCTTCGTAGAATATGTAGGAGCCAATATTGGCATCCAGGTCCCGCTATTGGTTATTGACCGGAGACGTGTATCGGTCATGTCTACATTGTTCTCGAACCGTAGTGTCCGCACGCTTAACGTTACGATGACAGTTATTATGAGTTTATGCATTTTGATGTACCGAAGGTTGTTCGGAGTCCCGGATGTGATCACGAACATGACAAGGAGTCTCGAAATGGTCGAGACGTAAAGATTGATATATTGGAAGCCTATGTTTGGACATCGGAAGTGTTCCGGGTGAAATCGGGACTTTACCGGATTACCGGGAGGGTTACCGGAACCCCCCGGGAGCCAAATGGGCCAACATGGGCCTTGGTGGAAAGGTGAAAGGGCTGCCCCATGGGCTGCGCGCCTCCCCCCTTCCCCTAGTCCTATTAGGACTAGGGAAGGTGGCCGGCCACCCCGTCTCTCTTTCCCCACTTGGGGAGTCCTATTTGGAATAGGATTGGAGGGGGAGTCCTACTCCCGGCGGGAGTAGGACTCCTCCTATGGCTGCCGCACCCATCCCCCTTTTCCCCTTTATATACGGGGGCAGGGGGCACCTCTAGACACACAAGTTGATCATTGTTGATCGTTCCTTAGCCGTGTGCGGTGCCCCCTGCCACCAAATTCCACATCGGTCATATCGTTGTAGAGCTTAGGCGAAGCCCTACGTCGGTAGAACATCAAGATCGTCACCACTCCGTCGTGCTGACAGAACTCTTCCTCGACGCTTTGCTGGATCGAAGCCCGAGGATCGTCATCGAGCTGAACGTGTGCTAAGAACTCGGAGGTGCTGGAGTAACGGTGCTTGGATCGGTCGGATCGGGAAGAAGACGTACGACTACTTCCTCTATGTTGTGTGATCGCTTCCGCAGTCGGTCTGCGTTTGTACGTAGACAACACTCTCCCCCTCATTGCTATGCATCACCATGATCTTGCGTGTACGTAGGAAAATTTTCAAAATTACTATGTTCCCCAACAGTGGCATCCGAGCCTAGGTTTTTATGGTTTGATGTTATTTGCACGAGTAGAACACAAGTGAGTTGTGGGCGATACAAGTCATACTGCCTACCAGCATGTCATACTTTGGTTCGGCGGTATTGTTGGACGAGACGACCCGGACCAACCTTACGCGTACGCTTACGCAAGACCGGTTCCCTCGACGTGCTTTGCACATAGATGGCTTGCGGGCGACTGTCTCTCCAACTTTAGTTGAACCAAGTGTGACTACGCCCGGTCCTTGAGAAGGTTAAAACGGAGTCTATTTGACAAACTATCGTTGTGGTTTTGATGCGTAGGTGAGATGAGTTCTTACTTAAGACCGTAGCAGCCACGTAAAACTTGCAACAACAAAGTAGAGGACGTCTAACTTGTTTTTGCAGGGCATGTTGTGATGTGATATGGTCAAGGCATGATGCTGATTTTATTGTATGAGATGATCATGTTTTGTAACCGAGTTATCGGCAACTGGCAGGAGCCATATGGTTGTCGCTTTATTGTATGCAATGCAATCGCGATGTAATGCTTTACTTTATTACTAAACGGTAGTGATAGTCGTGGAAGCATAAGATTGGCGAGACGACAACGATGCTACGATGGAGATCAAGGTGTCGAGCCGGTGATGATGGTGATCATGACGCTGCTTCGGAGATGGAGATCACAAAGCACAAGATGATGATGGCCATATCATATCACTTATAATGATTGCATGTGATGTTTATCCTTTTATGCATCTTATCTTGCTTTGATTGACGGTAGCATTATAAGATGATCTCTCACTAAATTATCAAGAAGTGTTCTCCCTGAGTATGCACCGTTGCAAAAGTTCTTCGTGCTGAGACACCACGTGATGATCAGGTGTGATAGGCTCTACGTTCAAATACAACGGGTGCAAAACAGTTGCACACGCGGAATACTCAGGTTATACTTGACGAGCCAAGCATATACAGATATGGCCTCGGAACATGGAGACCGAAAGGTCGAGCGTGAATCATATAGTAGATATGATCAACATAATGATGTTCACCATTGAAAACTACTCCATCTCACGTGATCGGTTATGGTTTAGTTGATTTGGATCACGTCATCACTTAGAGGATTAGAGGGATGTCTATCTAAGTGGGAGTTCTTAAGTAATACGATTGATTGAACTTAAATTTATCATGAACTTAGTCCTGGTAGTATTTTGTAAATCATGTTGTAGATCAATAGCTCGCGTTGTTGCTTCCCTGTGTTTACTTTGATATGTTCCTAGAGAAAATTATATTGAAAGATGTTAGTAGCAATGATGCGGATTGGATCCGTGATCTGAGGTTTATCCTCATTGCTGCACAGAAGAATTATGTCCTTGATGCACCGCTAGGTGACGGACCTATTGCAGGAGCAGATGCAGACGTTATGAACGTTTGGCTAGCTCAATATGATGACTACTTGATAGTTTAGTGCACCATGCTTAACGGCTTAGAATCGGGACTTCAAAGACGTTTTGAACGTCATGGAACATATGAGATGTTCCAGTTGAGAGATATGAAGTCTCCAACAAGTTCTATAGCTAAAAGATGGAGGAGAATCGCTCAACTAGTGTGCATGTGCCCAGATTGTCTGAGTACTACAATCGCTTGAATCAAGTGGGAGTTAATCTTCCAGATAAGATAGTGATTGACAGAATTCTCTAGTCACCATCACCAAGTTAGTAGAACTTTGTGATGAACTATAATATGCAAGGGATGACAAAAGTAATTCCTAAGCTCTTCGTGATGCTGAAATCAACGAAGGTAGAAATCAAGAAAAAAATCAAGTGTTGATGGTTGACAAGACCACTAGTTTCAAGAAAAGGGCAAAGGGAAGAAGGGGAACTTCAAGAAGAACGGCAAGCAAGTTGCTGCTCAAGTGAAGAAGCCCAAGTCTGATCCTAAGCCTGAGACTAAGTGCTTATACCGCAAAGGGACTAATCACTGGAAGCGGAACTACCCCAAATGATTGGCGGATAAGAAGGATGGCAAAGTAAACATAAGTATATTTGATATACATGTTATTGATGTGTACTTTACTAGTGTTTATAGCAACCCCTTAGTATTTGATGCTAGTTCAGTTGCTAAGAGTAGTAACTCGAAACGGGAGTTGCAGAATAAACAGAGACTAGTTAAGGGTGAAGTGACGATGTGTGTTGGAAGTAGTTGCAAGATTGATATGATCATCATCGCACACTCCCCTATACTTTCGGGATTAGTGTTGAACCTAAATAAGTGTTATTTGGTGTTTGTGTTGAGCATGAATATGATTTGATCATGTTTATTGTAATACGGTTATTCATTTAAGTAAAAGAATAAATTGTTGTTCTGTTTACATGAATAAAACCTTATATGGTTACACACCCAATGAAAATAGTTCATTGGATCTCGATCTTAATAATACACATATTCATAATATTGAAACCAAAAGATGCAAAGTTAATAATGATAGTGCAACTTATTTGTGGCACTGCTGTTTAGGTCATATTGGTATAAAGCACATGAAGAAACTCCATGCGGATGGGCTTTCGGAATCACTTGATTATGAATCACTTGATGCTTGCGAACCATGCCTTTTGGGCAAGATGACTAAAACGCCGTTCTCCGGAACAATGGAGCGAGAAAAGATTTGTTGGAAATCATACATACTGATGTATGTGGTCCGATGAATGTTGAGGCTCACGACAGGTATCATTATTTTCTGATCTTCACAAATGATTTGAGCAGATATGAGTATATCTACTTGATGAAACATAAGTCTAAAACATTTGAAAAGTTCAAAGAATTTCAGAGTGAAGTGAAAAACATCATGACAAGAAAATAAAGTTTCTACGATTTGATCACGGAGACAAATATTTGAGTTACGAGTTTGGTCTTCAGTTAAAACAATGTGAAATAGTTTCACTACTCACGCCACCTGGAACACCACATCATAATGGTGTGTCCGAACGTCATAACCGTACTTTATTGGATATAGTGCAATCTATGATGTCTCTTACCGATTTACCACTATTTTTTTGGGGTCATGCATTAGAGACAGCTGCATTCACGTTAAAAAAAAGGGGCACCATCTATATCCGTCGAGACGACGCCTTATGAACTATGGTTTGGCAAGAAACCAAAGTTGTCGTTTCTTAATGTTTGGGGTTGCGATGCTTATATGAAAAAGTTTCATCCTGATAAGCTCAAAACTCAAATCGGAGAAGTGCATCTTCATAGGATATCCAAAGGAAACTATTGGATACACCTTCTATCACAGATCCGAAGGCAAGACTTTTGTTGCTAAATTCGGAAACTTTCTGGAGAAGGAGTTTCTCTCGAAAGAAGTGAGTGGGAGGAAAGTAGAACTTGACGAGGTAACTGTACCTGCTCCCTTATTGGAAAGTAGTACATCACAGAAAAATGTTTCTGTGACACCTACACCAGTTAGTGAGGAAGCTAATGATGACGATCATGAAACTTCAGAACAAGACACTACTGAACCTCGTAGATCAACCAGAGTAAGATCCGCACCAGAGTGGTACGGTAATCCTGTTCTGGAAGTCATGCTACTAGATCATGATGATCCTACGAACTATGAAGAAGCGATGGTGAGCCCAGATTCCGCAAAGTGGCTTGAAGCCATGAAATCTGAGATATGATCCATGTATGAGAACAAAGTATGGACTTTGGTTGACTTGCCCGATGATCGGCAAGCCATAGAAAATAAATGGATCTTCAAGAGGAAGACAGACGCTGATAGTAGTGTTACTATCTACAAAGCTAGAATTGTCGCAAAAGGTTTTCGACAAGTTCAAGGTGTTGACTACGATGAGATTTTCTCACTCGTATCTATGCTTAAGTATGTCCGAATCATGTTAGCAATTGCCGCATTTTATGAAATCTGGCAAATGGATAAACAAAACTGCATTCCTTAATGGATTTGCTAAAGAAGAGTTGTATATGATGCAACTAGAAGGTATTGTCGATCCTAAAGGTGTTAACTAAATATGCAAGCTCCAGCGATCTATCTGTGGACTGGTGCAAACATCTCGGAGTTGGAATATACGCTTTGATGAGTTGATCAAAGCATATAGTTTTATACAGACTTGCGGTGAAGCCTGTATTTACGAGAAAGTGAGTGGGAGCACTACAGCATTTCTGATAAGTATATGTGAATGACATATTGTTGATCGGAAATAATGTAGAATTATTCTGTAAAGCATAAAAGGAGTGTTTGAAAGGAGTTTTTCAAAGAAAGACTTTGGTAAAGCTGCTTACATATTGAGCTTCAAGATCTATAGAGATAGATCAAGACGCTTGATAAGTTTTTCAATAAGTACACACCTTGACAAGATTTTGAAGTAGTTCAAAATGGAACAGTGAAAGAAAAGTTTCTTGCCTGTGTTACAAGGTGTGAAGTTGAGTAAAGACTCAAAGCCCGACCACGGCAGAAGATAGAAAGAGAATGAAAGTCATTACCTATGCCTCATTCATAGGTTCTATAAAGTATGCCATGCTGTGTACCAGATCTGTTGTATACCCTGCACTGATTTGGCAAGGGAGTACAATAGTGATCTAGGAGTAGATCACTGGACAGCGGTCAGAATTATCCTTAGTGAAATAAGGATATGTTTCTCGATTATGGACGTGACAAAAAGGTTCGTCGTAAAGGGTTACGTCGATGCAAGTTTTTGACACTGATCCAGATGAATCTAAAGTCTCAATCTGGATACATATTGAAAGTGGGAGCAATTAGCTAGAGTAGCTCCGTGCAGAGCATTATAGACATAGAATTTTTCAAAATACTTACGGATCTAAATGTGACAGACCCGTTGACTAAAATTATCTCACAAGCAAAACATGATCACACCTTAGTACTCTTTGGGTGTTAATCACATAGAGATGTGAACTAGATTACTGACTCTAGTAAACCCTTTGAGTGTTGGTCACATGACGCTGTGAACTATGGGTGTTAATCACATGGTGATGTGAACTATTGCTGCTAAATCACATGGCGATGTGAACTAGATTATTGACTCTAGTGCAAGTGGGAGACTGAAGGAAATATGCCCTAGAGGCAATAATAAAGTTATTATTTATTTCCTTATATCATGATAAATGTTTATTATTCATGCTAGAATTGTATTAACCGGAAACATAATACATGTGTGAATACATAGACAAACAGAGTGTCACTAGTATGCCTCTACTTGACTAGCTCGTTAATCAAAGATGGTTATGTTTCCTAACCATGGACAAAAGAGTTGTTATTTGATTAACGAGGTCACATCATTAGTTGAATGATCTGATTGACATGACCCATTCCATTAGCTTAGCACACGATCGTTTAGTATGTTGCTATTGCTTTCTTCATGACTTATACATGTTCCTATGACTATGAGATTATGCAACTCCCGTTTGCCGGAGGAACACTTTGGATACTACCAAACATCACAACGTAACTGGGTGATTATAAAGGAGTACTACAGGTGGCTCCAAAGGTAGATGTTGGGTTGGCATATTTCGAGATTAGGATTTGTCACTCCGATTGTCGGAGAGGTATCTCGGGGCCCTCTCGGTAATGCACATCACTTAAGCCTTGCAAGCATTGCAACTAATGAGTTAGTTGCGGGATGATGTATTACGGAACGAGTAAAGAGACTTGCCGGTAACGAGATTGAACTAGGTATTGGATACCGACGATCGAATCTCGGGCAAGTAACATACCGATGATAAAGGGAACAATGTATGTTGTTATGCGGTCTGACCGATAAAGATCTTCGTAGAATATGTAGGAGCCAATATGGGCATCCAGGTCCCGCTATTGCTTATTGACTGGAGACGTGTCTCGGTCATGTCTACATTGTTCTCGAACCGTAGTGTCCGCACGCTTAACGTTACGATGACAGTTATTATGAGTTTATGCATTTTGATGTACCGAAGGTTGTTTGGAGTCCCGGATGTGATCACGGACATGACAAGGAGTCTCGAAATGGTCGAGACGTAAAGATTGATATATTGGAAGCCTATGTTTGGACATCGGAAGTGTTCCGGGTGAAATCGGGACTTTACCGGATTACCGGGAGGGTTACCGGAACCCCCCGGGAGCCAAATGGGCCAACATGGGCCTTGGTGGAAAGGTGAAAGGGCTGCCCCATGGGCTGCGCGCCTCCCCCTTCCCCTAGTCCTATTAGGACTAGGGAAGGTGGCCGGCCACCCCCTCTCTCTTTCCCCACTTGGGGAGTCCTATTTGGAATAGGATTGGAGGGGGAGTCCTACTCCCGGCGGGAGTAGGACTCCTCCTATGGCTGCCGCACCCCTCCCCCTTTGCCCCTTTATATACGGGGGCAGGGGTCACCTCTAGACACACAAGTTGATCATTGTTGATCGTTCCTTAGCCGTGTGCGGTGCCCCCTGCCACCAAATTCCACCTCGGTCATATCGTTGTAGAGCTTAGGCGAAGCCCTGCATCGGTAGAACATCAAGATCGTCACCACGCCGTCGTGCTGACAGAACTCTTCCTCGACGCTTTGCTGGATTGAAGCCCGAGGATCGTCATCGAGCTGAACGTGTGCTAAGAACTCGGAGGTGCCGGAGTAACGGTGCTTGGATCGGTCGGATCGGGAAGAAGACGTACGACTACTTCCTCTATGTTGTGTGATCGCTTCCGCAGTCGGTCTGCGTTGGTACGTAGACAACACTCTCCCCCTCGTTGCTATGCATCACCATGATCTTGCGTGTACGTAGGAAAATTTTCGAAATTACTACGTTCCCCAACAATTCTGCCACAAAATCCTCCAATGCTACTCCTTTGATGACCCTAGTTGTGCTGAATTCGAGCTGGAACGCCTGCAGCTCTACGTTGCACTCAGCGACCCTTCCGGCTGAGTTAGGGCTCCTAAGCACCCTTTCCAGGGGGTATGACGAGACGACTTTGATGGGATGAGCCTGGAAGTAGTGACGCAGCTTGCGCAAGGCTATCAGTAGCGCGAGGAGGAGCTTCTGAGGCATTGGGTACCGTGCCCTCGCGTCCCATAGCACCGTGCTGACAAAGTAAACTGGGTGCTCGACAAGGCTGGGAGCATCCGGGGTTGCCGCGCCCTCGGGAGGTGAGGGCGCCTCGCGAGGCGTCGTGGCCTCGGGAGGTGGACTACACGGTCGGGTGGCCTCCCCTGCCCCCGGTGCATTCCCTGACTGCTGACGCTCCTCAGCTGCGGTTGTAGCTCCTGCAGGCTTTCCTTGTTCCTGTTTTGTCCTGCTCTGGGCTGCCGCTGCGGCCTTGACTTGGCGCTCCTCCCTAACCGCCACCAGGGCTGCGCTGGCGGAGTAGGGTGTGGCGGCGAGGTACAGCAGTAGGGGCTCCTGAGGGCGCGGAGCCACCATGACTAGGGGACTGGTCAGGTACCTCTTGAGATCTTGAAACGCCTTGTCTGCTTCTTCAGTCCACTCAAAGGTCCCTTTCTTCTTCATCAGCTGGAAGAAAGGCAGCGCTCGCTCCCCCAGTTTGGAGATGAAGCGCCCTAGCGTGGTCACGCGCCCCGTGAGCTTCTCCATTTCTTTGAGGGTCTTTGGCGGACTCATGTCCTCGACCGCTTTGACCTTCTCGGGGTTGGCCTCGATGCCGCGATGGGACACGAGGAATCCCAAGAGCTTGCCCGAGGGGACGCCAAACACACATTTCTCTGGGTTGAGCCGCAGGTTTACTGCGTCGAGGCTCGCGAAGGTCTCCTCCAGGTCTTGTATCAGGGTCTTGGCCTCCTGAGACTTTACCACTATGTCATCAACGTAGGCTTCGACATTCTTTCCGAGCTGCTGGCCCAAGGTGATGTGCATGAGTCGCTGAAAGGTTGCCCCTGCGTTACGTAGCCCGAACAGCATGCATGTATAGCAGTATACTCCGCACGGGGTCAAGAAAGCAGTCTTCTCGATGTCTTCCACGGCCATCTTGATCTGGTGATACCCGGAGAAGGCGTCCAGGAAGCATAGCAGGTCGCACTCCGCAGTGGAATCGACAATCTGGTCGATGCGGGGGAGTGGGAACGGATCTTGCGGGCATGCCTTGTTGAGGTTGGTGAAGTCGACACACATGCATTCTTTCCCCCCCTTCTTGGGCACAACAACAGGGTTGGCCAACCAGTCCGGGTATCGGACCTTGTGAATGACCCCTGCGGCCTCTAGCTTGCGGGTCTCTTGGGCGATGAAAGCGTGCTTCTCCATGGACTGCCGCCTGGCCTTCTGCTTCACGGGGCGTACATTTGGGCATACGTTGAGGTGGTGCTCGATGACACTTCTGGGGATCCCCGCCAGCTGATCCGGCTCCCAAGCAAATACCTTCTTATTCGAGCACAGGAACTTGACCAAGGCCTCCTCCTGCTCAGGCTCTAGGTTGGCGCCTATGGTGAAAGTGGCGCTGGAGGACCCGTCCTTGTCGATGGGTATCTGCTTGGTTTCTGCTTTGTCTTGGGTGAACAACTGCTTCTTCTTGGCGGGCGCAGCCCCCTTGGGCTTAGGAGTTTCCGCGTCAACGGGCCGTGCCGGCGCCGCCGTCTTGAAGGCGAGTTTGAGTACTTGCAGGGCATCCCCGGTGTCCCCGTGCATGGTGAGGGCACCGCTGCTCCCGGGCATCTTCATGAGGTTGTACGCCGGGTGCGTGGCGGCCATGAATTGAGCCAAAGCTGGGTAGCCGAGGATGGCGTTGTAAGGGAGGCCGATGGGGGCGATGTCGAAGTCGACCATCTCCGTGCGAAAGTTGTCGTAGGTGCCGAAGGTTACCGGGATCCGGATCTGTCCCAGGGAGTTGGACGATCCGCCCCCGACACCTGAGAAGGATCGACTGGGTCGCAGCCACTCCCGAGGTATGCGGAGCAGGCTGAAAGTCTCGACCGAAAGCACGCTGAGACCCGCGCCGCCGTCAATGAGGGTCCTGGTGACGGCCACCTGGCAGATAGTGGGCGTGCACAGCAGCGGGAGCGCGCCAAAGCCGACCGGTTGGTGGGGTGGTCCGCCGAGCTGAAGGTCAGGCCGACCTCGGGCGCCGTCCGGTCCGGGGGAGCCCCCTGCCGTGCAGAGATGGTGCTAACCCAGCGGGCAAAGGGCTTGACGTGGCGGCAGGTGGGCGGCGCCTACGAGCCGCCCGGGAGGGCCGCGATGACCGGAGGCGTCGGCGCCATGGTGCAGTCACTCCGTCGCGCGGGCGGGTGCTGAGACGATGCCTGCTACTCGCCCCCCGCCGGGCCGGTGGCGGCGTAGACAGCGGGCAATGGGGAACGACGAGGATGCCAACCGACAGGGGTCGTCTGGGCGATGCGGGAAGCGATGGCGGCCCGGCGCTCGGCGCGGGCCCGACGAGTATCAGACATGGATGCGACGGTGGAAGACGAATTCCGGCACACCCCTACCTGGCGCGCCAAATGTCAGATTTTGGGTTCCGGTAGACCCTTAAGGTTCGAACACTGGGGTGCGCGTGGAAACCTCGCCTTCAAGCCCTCCCTCTCGATGGGATCTAAACTACTAAAAGAACTGCACGAAAGACACAAGATTTATACTGGTTCGGGCCACCATTGCGGTGCAATACCCTACTCCAGTGTGTGGTGGATGGATTGCCTCTTGGGGGCTGGTGATGATGAACACTACAAGGAAGAACCGCCTCGCGAGGGTCAGTTCTTGGCTGGGGCGGTGAACTGAGGAGTTCAGTCCCCCTTCTCTCTCTATCTCTCTCTACTTGCTAGCCGGACCAACTAACTCTGCGAACCGACTGATCGAACTGAACTCCTTGCTATGTGGGTGGCTAGTCCTATTTATAGAGGCCCTAGTCCTCTTCCCAAATATTGAGCGGGAAGGGATCCAACAATGGCGGGCTAATTTGAAGGGGGACAGCGAGTACGTCTATCCTGACAAAAGCAGTCTTCGCCTGCCAAAGGTTCTGGTGGTGACGCCATGCTGGGCTCCATGGTGACCTCCATATCTTAGTCCGCTTGGTCCTGGTCTTGTTGCACCGGAATGGCAACCTTTGCCTGATGCCTCGGTACTCCGCGGATATGCTTGTCCCCTTTGCATCAAAGCGTAAAGAAGAATGTTGCGCACGCTGGCACCCGCCTGGTGCCTCGAGTCGTCATGGCTTGCGTCATGGGCACCTCGCGAGGTACCCCGCCTTGAACTCTCTGCCTCCTCGCAAGCCAGCCTGAGGAGGCTGTGCCTGAGGATGCGTCATGTCGTCCGCCTCGCGAGGCTTGGCCCCTCGCGAGGGTCTTGGGCCTCATGTTGATGAAGATGGGCCACGCTGGGCCCCCACTTGAGCCACACCGCAGGCAGGCAAGTCTGGGGACCCCCGTTCCCAGAACGCCGACATTTACCACTATCATTTTGGGGTTATGCATTAGAGACAACTGTATTCACGTTAAATAGGGCACCGTCTAAATCCTTGGAGATGACAGCATACGAACTGTGGTTTGGCAATAAACCTAAGCTGTCGTTTCTTAAAGTTTGGGGTTGCGAGACTTATGTCAAAAGGCTTCAGCCTGATAAGCTCGAACCAAAATTGGAGAAGTGCGTCTTCATAGGATACCCTAAGGAAACAATTGGGTACACCTTCTACCACAAATCTGAAGGCAAGATATTTGTTGCCAAGAATGGAAACTTTCTAGAGAAAGAGTTTCTCTTGAAAGAAGTGAGTGGGAGGAAAGTAGAAATTGATGAGGTAATTGTATCTTCTCTCAATTTAGAAAGTAGTACATCAGAGAAATCCGTTCAAGTGATGCCTACACCAACTAGAGAGGAAGCTAATGATGATGATCATGAAACTTCAGATTAAGTTGCTACTGGACCTCGTAGGTCGAACAGAGCACGTTCCGCTCCAGAGTGGTACGGTAACCCTGTCCTGGAAGTCATGTTACTAGACCATGGCGAACCCAAGAACTATGAAGAAGCTATGATGAGCCCAGATTCCGATAATGGCTTCAGACCATGAAATCTGAGATATGATCCATGTATGAGAACAAAGGCTGGACTTTGATGGACTTGCCCGATGATCGGCAAGCCATTGAGAATAAATGGATCTTCAAGAAGAAGACTGACGCTAATGGTAATGTCACCGTCTACAAAGCTCGACTTGTCGTGAAAGGTTTTCGACAAGTTCAAGGGGTTGACTACGATGAGACCTTCTCACCCATAACGATGCTTAAGTTAGTCCGAATCATGTTAGTAAGTGCCGCATTTTATGATTATGAAATTTGGCAAATGAACGTCAAAACTGCATTCCTTAATGGATTTCTTAAAGAAGAGTAAAAGTGCTAACAAAGTGTGCAAGCTCAAGCGATCCATCTATGGACTGGTGCAAGCATCTCAGAGTTGGAATGCACGCTTTGATGAGGTGATCAAAGCATATGGTTTTATACAGACTTATGATGAAGCCTGTATTTACAAGAAAGTGAGTGGGAGCTTTGTAGCATTTCTGATATTATATGTGGATGACATACTGTTCATTGGAAATGATATAGAATTTCTTGTTAGCATGAAAGGATACTGGAATAAGAATCTTTCAATGAAAGACCTCGATGAAGCTACTTATATATTGGGCATCAAGATCTATAGGGGTAGATCAAGACGCTTACTAGGACTTTCACGAAGCACATACCTTGATAAGATTTTGAAGAAGTTCAAAATGGATTAGACAAAGAAATGGTTCTTACCTGTGTTGCAAGGTGTGAAGTTGAGTAAGACTCAAAGCCCGATCATGGTAGAAGATAGAGAGAGAATGGAAGTCATTCCTTATGCCTCAGCCATAGGTTCTATAAAGTATGCCATGCTGTGTACCAGACCTATTACGTGCCTTGCCATGAGTTTGGCAAGGGGGTACTGTCGTGGGTTTGTCACAGCAGATGTCCTCATGAAAGGACTTAGTCGTGGAGCCATCGCAACGGGTTAGTCTTAAAGGGGTTAAACCGGACAAGGGGACACGGGAGTTTATACTAGTTTGGCCCCTTCGATGAAGGTAAAAGCCTACGTCTAGTTGTGATTGGTATTTCTAGGGTTTCGAAGGCCAGGTAGCGAATCCGCTTTGTCTGGCTCTCCAGTTGTTGTTGTCTGCCTCTAAACCGTGGTCGGGTCGTCCCTTTATATACATAGGTTGACGCCCGCCGGGCTATAGAGTCCCAAAGCCGGATCATAAACGTATCCGGTTCGGCCTCTCTCTCTCTATCTTACTATACAAGTTACATGACTAAGCCGGTTTACATTTACAGGCTATAACCCGCCTTTGGGCCCTCCTTCTAGCGCCATCATCTTTACATCATCATGGGCTTCTAATCTTCAAAGAGTCAGACCGGCTACATAAGGCCGGTTTACCTCCAGTAGTAATATCCCTAACATTAGGCCCCAGATTGGTTTGAACTTGTTCATGTCAATCTTCCACACTTAGAAAAAATCTTCTCTCTTATCTTCATTTTTGATCTTGTAAACCGCCGTGACGTCATACTTCAAAATTACAATAAACCACCCTAACGTCATCCATCCATTGATGTCAGAGATTTCCTTCATTTAATATATATCCAGTCATTGAGGCGATACCTTTATTAACTTATCCATTTTTGGGCACCTCGATTCCCGTACTTGCCATTTTATCAATTCGCCTTATAAATAGGACCGAGGGGTCATTTTCACCGTTTCCCCCCGTGCCTTTTCGCGTCGTCTTCCTCGCGCCGCTCAGCCTCTGGAGCTCCGCCGCCATCATCGACCGTCGCCTCTGCTCCGACCTTGGCTGCTACATCACCCTGAATGCACCAGAATACTGCGGCGCCCTTCCGCTTCCTCACCAGCTCCGATAAGTTCTCTGCTTTTCTCACCATAGATCTGTTCTAGGGTTCGACATTCCTCGTAGTTCTTTCGAAGTTCATCAGTGTTGTTCTTCCCTGTTCTTCCTTTAATATATAGATGGACACTTCATGCTTGACGCATCTCTTGCCGTAGCTAACCTACCATGGTCATCACAAATCCTTATGCGCAAAGATCTGATCTAGTATGTCAAAAATTGCTTCAGTTATGTACCCCTTCAAGATCCAATTATTTTTGCTTTTCTGTCTTAGCTTTAGATCCGAAAGTTGTATACATCACTGTGAGATCTATTTCTATGTTCCTGTGAAATCCGTTTCTCCTCGCACCAATATAAGCGGTTTAACTTTGTATAAGTAGTCTATGCCATTAGCCCTCTGATAAACCGGAAGAGCATTTTACCTTCATAATTATGCTCCGGTTTAACAGTGTCTGATCAATCCTGTGCTAGCATTACCTTTTTCTCTCATTACACTAGTCTCCGGGTTGTACCATTTATCATATCAGTATGTTTCTTACTCCCTTGTCTCTTGTCTATAATCATGCATAATTTATAAACCGACCTTTCATTTTCAGTTTGTTCGCTTTGCAATGGCCAAACAATTCACTGCCCGCAACTGGGCTCGTTCCCGGGTTACTGAAGCTCAATTGAATGAGATGGTTAGCATCGGCTCTTTGCCTAAGAAAACTGAGATCAAATGGCAAGTTCCAGGAACAGCGAATCCTCCAAGCCCAAGGCAAGGCGAGGTAGTAGTCTTTGTTGACCATATAGGCCATGGTTTCAAACCACCAGGGTCAAAATTTTATCAAGATGTGCTTGCCAGCTTCCAACTGCATCCACAAGATATTGGTCCCAACTCAGTCTCCAACTTATGCAACTTCCAAGTCTTCTGTGAAGTCTATTTACAAGAAGAACCAACTGCAGAACTTTTCCGGGATTTCTTTCACTTAAACCGGCGCATAGAGTTTGTAAATGGCCCAAACACAGAGCTTGGTGGTGTCTCGATTCTAAAGCGGAAAGAAGTGGAATTTCCTCATGCCAAACATCATAGCCACCCAAAGGAATGGAACCAAACATGGTTTTATTGCAGAGACACTTCGCGTGAGGATGAAAATCCCCTCCCCGGCTTCCGCGATCATAGACTATCCAACACTCACCCAATGCCAGAACGCCTGAGCTCTTCAGAAAGGGCAAAATATGCTCCTCAAATCACCACGCTCCGGGCCTTTATGGCAAACAGTTTCAACAGGCGTGGATTTTGTCCGCTGTTGGATATCCTGGAGTATCTTGCCGCTAAGCCGGCGTCCCGGTTTAATGGGCGAATATACCGGTGAAGCTGACGATCCTCAACGCCACTGCAATATCCAATTATCTGAGGAAGAAGTTACTGAGGGTGTAAAGAAAATTCTGAATGAATCGGAACTGGTCTGTAGTCAAACCGGTCTGAGTCCCTTCTATGCCAAGAACAAACCGCCTGCTGTAAGTATTACACTTCCTCTTCATCTCTAATATCTTTAACTTGTACAATCTGTAACCCTTCTTCTTTATATATATAGGGTGATGAAACCTTCTGGAAACGGAAATCCATAGAAAAAGCGGCAAAGCCAACTGGAGACAAAGTGGTCAAGCCAACCCACCCGAAGACCAAAGCCATAAAACAGACGTCAAAGTGGAAAATGGCTGACCGGATTAATATGGAGCTTGATGATGATACCGATGACCCAGAAGTTGAGGTAGAACTTGACTCACTTGGCTCTCTTTTTATGCATCTTGTTAACAATGATCTTCCTCAGGAGGAGGCAGAAGCTAGTCAAGCTGATGAAATAGAGGTAATTACCCTTTCCTCCGGTTCAGACTCTATGCCAACACAAAAAACTCGCCAAGAAATCTGGAAAGTAAGCTTTTCTCATCCTCTTGCTCACTTGGATCCAACATTTATTTTGAAGACTCAACAGCATGAAGCTCGCCGGACAACCCGGCACAGTGGCCAACAGGTCACCTTTGTCGGTTTACCTGATATTCCGGTTCAGAAGCGCCGGTCTGAGGTCTCTCCTACTTCTGACCATTCTTACCCCAAGGCAGGTTATTTCAGACAGCCTCTTAATCCGTCCGATTCAAATTATCAGGTGGCACCTCCTTCCTCTTCTGGTGAATCGACAGCAACTCAACTCCCCCCTTTGAAAACTGTGGCCGGGTGAGTTATGAAAAACCTTTCCTTTCAATGCGCCCTACATCTTTTGAACATGATGTTAATCCTTTTTTATTCTGTTTGCAGGGCCAAAGCCAGACCTAGCAAGAAGGCTCGGGTCACCAATCTGCCAGAAGACCCTGTCGTCGAAGAAGAAAAACCAAGAGGTGAACCGGAGCAGACTGGTGAACCGGCAGGCCTCCATGCTGAAACAATTTTTGATGATCCGCCCCTTGATGGCCAACATACCGATGAACCAACAGATGCTGAGCCTGCCGCCCCTGATACTGAACCGGCAGAACTAAACCGGGCTAGTCCAATGAAAGACACTGAAATTCGATCATCATCCACCAAAAATCCTGAAGGCCAAGGTGATGACATTATTATTACTGGAATAGGCCACAGCTCTCCTGGTCATCCCGTTATTTTGGTTCAGCATAGTGCCAAAGAAGAGAAAATTGCCAGGGATAAAGGTAAATGGAGCAGCAACTTATCAAACTATGCTCATCTTAACGCTGATGAGCTTTCCGGCTTCTTGAACGGTCTGCACTCAAACCGGGATTATGAAGCCGGTTTGGTGAATTTGATGAAAGAACGATATGAGGTAAATTCTTCTCCCTTGTACATTGATTTATAGCTGAAATACAATTTCAAGTAGCCCCCAAGAGCCGTTTTATGATTGTTAATCATAAACCGGGTCTTTGTAACACTTCAAGCATCCCATCATTGATCCTTGCAAAGGCATGTCCTCAATTATAGATAAGACTCATGTTTGAAAAAATTAGATAACTTTCTGCAGCATAGCCCCCAAAGGCCGGTTTAACTTGGCAAGTTAATCGTTTTTAATCCACACCGCCGGTTTAGAACAAACATACATTAGCCCCCAAGTGTCAAGGATAATGCTTGCATTGTTCTGGAGACTTGTATAGAGTGTAGTATTTGAGAGCAAACAGGCATTAGCCCCCAAGTATGAAGTGGATAACTTGTTATATGCTTTATACTTAGTGCATAAATATGTTGTTTTGTTGAATATACCTTCAATGTTGCAGGCTGAACGTAGAAGCAAAGATGCCCAAAACTCTGATTTGCAAGAAAATGTGAAGTCTCAACAAGCCGAAGCTGCAAAAGCCAAAGAGGAGCTGGCCCAGGCCCTGGACGGAATGGAAAAGCTGAAAGAATCCTTCAACCAAGATCGTGCTGAATGGGAAACTGAAAAAGCCGGTTTAACCAAAAGAGTTGTAGACGCCGAGGAAGCCCTGAAACCGGTGGTTGAAGAGCTAGCCGGTTTGAAGCACCAAATCAATGCTATGACCTCTGCTATCTTTGATAAGTGTCTGCTTATGCATGTTGCACCAGTCAATGAATCTTAAAACTGACCAAAATGTTGATAAAATCTTTGGTAGGAACTCGGATCACTCATCTTGGTGCAGATATGCGGATGAAGCTCAAAGCGGCATATACTTTGGTTGAGCAGCTATACTCTGGGTCTCAGCGAGCCATTAGTACGGAGGCTTATAACAAACCGGCGCCAACTTTGATTAAGGAGACCCTTGAGAAGCCGGGCATGTTACCAGCGCGTATTGTCGAGTTGAAGAGAGCCGCTGCGAGAGCAGGAGCATTAACCACCCTTATTTGAGCCAAGGCCTGGATTCCGGACCTTGAAGCGGAGGATATCATTAAAGGATATCCAGGCATTAAAGAAGACGGTTCAAACTTTGGCAGTGATGATCTTCGGCGGCTGACCAAACAGATACGGCCAGCGGCCAGCAAATTGGCTGAGGACACCGATTTGTCCCATTTTCAACTGTTTTATGATGCAGAAGGGAAAAGACAGCCGACCCATATCCATGAAGTCGAAGAACTTGTGCCTCCGATTTGTAATCACACTTACGCCCCTGATATTAACCCTTCTGATCTTATCCTTGAGGAAGTAGTGTTCCAAGCTTTAACCGGAATCGATTGGTCAACGGATGATTTCCAGCGGCTGGGGAGGGATGAAGAAGTGCCTACACCAACTGATCCGCAACCATGAAACCGTCGTGATGAAGAGTCCTGATCCGGTCGCCGGTTTATATGGCTACTATGAAAAACAATGGCACTGTTTGAGCCGCTTCGAAGCTTCATGTAATAGGATAGCTGGAACTTTGTTTATCTGCCATGCTATCGAGCATGTTTCATAATGCTTTGTGACAATCTGTGCCGCCCTTCAGGATATTTTTTATGCATAGCCTATGATGACTTGCCTTCCTGGGTCAAAAAACTTAAAAGTGTCTAGCGGTTTACTGCTAGACATGTCATAATATCCAAGAAGTATATAGTACTTTAGCTGAATAATCAAGTGTTTGTACAAAAAATAATGTACAGAACATACCTCATTGATTGACCAAACGTGTATACAGCAAAGGTGTTTAACACCAATCCGATACGTTTGATAATATTATCTTCATAATGCTGGTCTATATATCAAACAGGACCGGTATAACTACTGGATTTTCTTTATAACACTGGTGATTTAGTCAAACCAGACTGGGTCAATGACCACCGGTTTATAATTGATCATGTGCCAACAACTGGTAGTTGGAAAGCAAGTCAGGTCAAGGACACCGGTTTATCAAAAAATACTTATGATTTTCAACAAACAAAATTCAAATAGGAAAATATGCGAGGCTTTTTACGAGCTGCCAGGCTCCAAATAGAGGCTTTTCATGGGCTGCCAGGCCTCTGCGTTAAACCATTTACCAAAGCCTTTTAAGATGGGCCTCCAATTAACCAATCATCATTTTAATTGTGACAAGTTCAGGGTCTGTAAAAGATTGACTTGTCAAATGTTCGATGGGTCATACCAGGATTACCTGGATAGGAGTGGCTCACTTGATGAAGGCAGGCTAACCCGGGGTTTTAGGTGAATACACCAGGCTTCCAAGCCGTGGCTTGATAGCCAATTACGAGGGTCCTTTCAAACTCTTTGTTTCTTTGCAAAAAAGAGCCCCCAAGTAACTTTGTGAGCGATGCTCAGTGTGTGCCTATGTTTGAGTCTATACTATGTACAACACTCTCTTTGGCTCCACAAATTTTCCTTGTATGGCTTGAAATGCCTATCAAGAGGCGTAGCTGAGGTTCAAACAAGACCAAGCCCCCTAGTGATTTTCTTTATCTCTATGCAGCTGCTAAATCCGGTTTAACAAAGACTCCGCTTTGTTAGTTATCGTGTAAAAGCAGACACATGATATAAGAAAGAACAGATACCCCGCTTATAACGGAGGATCCGGTTTATTATATGATATATACACTGTCATAAATATGTACAGATGAAGAGCCTATGGCTTCAAGTATAATAAGACCGAAGGAGAGCTATGTTCCATGGCCGCTTTGTCTCCTCCTCCGATTGACGTGAATCTTCATGCTCTCGAACATCAATGAGGTAGTAAGATCCGTTGTGCAGGTTTTTGCTGACCACAAAAGGTCCTTCCCAAGGGGGGGGATAACTTGTGCATATCAGTCTGATCCTGGATGAGCCGGAGCACCAAATCACCTTCTTGAAAGGTTCTAGTTTTAACCCGGCGGCTATGATAACGTCGAAGATCTTGTTGATAAATCGCCGAATGTGCTGCTGCAAGATCATGCTCTTCATCCAACAGGTCCAAAGAATCCTGACGTGCCTTCTCATTATCAGCCTCAACATAAGCTGCAACATGGGGCGAATCGTGACGGATGTCACTAGGAAGAACTGCCTCCGCTCCATACACCATGAAGAAAGGTGTGTAACCCGTAGACCTATTGGGTGTGGTGTTGATGCTCCATAACACAGAAGGTAACTCCTCAACCCAACAACCCGGCGTCCGCTTTAAGGGAACCATAAGCCTTGGTTTGATACCCCTTAGAATCTCTCGATTTGCCCTTTCCGCTTGACCATTAGATTGGGGGTGAGCCACTGATGCTAGATCAAGCCGGATCTGCTCACATTGATAGAACTCCTCCATCTACCCTTTTCACAGATTAGTGCCATTATCTGTTATAATACTGTGTGGAAAACCAAACCGGAATATCACCTTTTTGATGAATTGAACTGTCGTGGCTGCATCACGCTTGCTGACTGGCTCTGCCTCCACCCATTTAGTGAATTTATCAACTGCTACTAACAGGTGGGTCTTCTTGTCCTTAGAGCGCTTGAAGGGCCCAACCATATCAAGCCCCCAAGTTGCAAACGGTCACGTAATTGGAATCATTCGCAACTCTTGAGCTGGAATGTGCGCACGGCGGGCAAATTTTTGACAGCCATCACATCTCTTGACTAAATCCTTTGCATCAGCATGCGCCGTCAACCAGTAAAAACCGTGGTGAAAAGCTTTGGCAACCAACGACTTTGAACCGGCATGGTGACCACAATCCCCTTCATGGATTTCTCGCAAAATCTCACGACCTTCTTGAGGAGAAACACAACGCTGAATTGCTCCTAAAGCACTGTAACGATGTAACCCCCGTTGAGTATGGTCATGGACTTGGAACGTCGGATTATCTATCGGGCGAACGTTTCCTCATCTGGTAACTCGCCCCGATTAATGTAATCCAGATATGGGATCGTCCAATCCGGTATGGCATGCAGAGCTTCCACCAACTAAGCCTCCGGGTCAGGAATAGCCAAATCTTCTTCAGATGGTATTTTGACTGACGGATTGTGCAACACATCAAGAAAGACATTGGGAGGAACTGGTTTACGTTGGGAACCAAGACGACTTAAAGCGTCCGCCACTTCATTCTTCCGCCGGTCTATATGGTCCACCTGATAACCTTTAAAGTGACCAGCCACTACGTCTACCTCTCGCCGATATGCAGCAATGAGTGGGTCTTTAGAATCCCAAGTGCTAGACACCTACTGGGCCACTAGATCTGAATCGCCGAAGCACTTAACCCGGCTCAAATTCATCTCTTTAGCCATCCGAAGCCCGTGGAGTGAAGGCTCATATTCAGCTGCATTGTTTGTACAAGGGAACATTAAACGGAGGACATAACAAAACTTGTCACCTCATGGGGAAGATAATACGACTCTAGCCCCCGAGCCCTCCAACTGTTTGGACCCATCAAAATGAATAGTCCAATATGTATTATCCGGTTTCTCTTCAGGTGCCTGTAACTCTGTCCAATTGTTGATGAAATTCACGAGTGCCTGGGACTTGATCACCGTGCGGGGTATATATTTGAGCCCATGAGGTCGAAGCTCAATAGCCCACTTGGCAACCCAGCCTATCGCCTCTCTGTTTTGAATGATGTCGCCCAGAGGAGCTGAACTGACCACTGTGATAGGATTGCCCTGAAAATAGTGTTTAAGCTTCCAGCTTGCCATAAACACCCCATACACCAGTTTCTTCCAATGTGGTTACCTCTGCTTTGACTCAATGAGCACCTCACTTATATAATAAAGTGGCCATTGAACCGGATACTCCTTGCCAGGCTCCTTGCGCTCTACCACAATGGCTACGCTAACAGCCCGGGCATTAGCAGCCACATATAATAATAATGGCTCCTTATCGATTGGTGCTGGAAGCACGGGTGGTTCGGCGAGCTGCCTCTTCAGATCCTCGAATGCCTTATCAGCTGCCTCACTCCAGACAAAGTTATCTGTTTTCTTGAGCATATGATATAAGGGAATGGCCTTCTCTCCAAGGCGACTGATAAACCGGCTTAAGGCTGTAATCCGGCCGGCCAGACGTTGAACATCATTAATACACGCCGGTTTAGTCAAGGATGTAATTGCTGCAATCTTTTCCGGATTAGCCTCGATGCCTCTGTTTGAAACCAGAAAGCCTAAGAGCTTGCCTGCTGGGACACCGAAAAAACACTTCTCCGGATTGAGCATCATCTTGTAAACCCGGAGATTGTCAAAGGTTTCCCGTAGATCATCTATCAAAGTCCCCTCCTTTCGAGATTTGACCACAATATCATCCACATATGCATGAACATTGCGCCCAATTTGCTTATGAAGGCAATCCTAAACACATCGCTGGTAAGTTGCCTGGGCACTCTTGAGTCCAAAGGGCATGGAAACATAGCATAAGGCTCCAAAGGGAGTTACGAAGGTGGGTCTTCTCCTGGTCCTTAAACGCCATTTTGATCTGATGATAACCAGAGTAAGCATCCAGAAAACACAAACGGTCACAACCCGCCGTAGCATCAATTATCTGATCAATGCGAGGGAGAGCAAAGGGGTCTGCAGGGCAAGCTTTGTTTAAATCCGTGTAGTCCACACACATGCGCCAAGTGCTGCTTTTCTTAAGAACCAGCACCGGATTGGCTAACCACTGGATGAAAAACTTCGAATATAAACCCAGCAGCCAACAGATGGGCTACCTCTTCACCTATAGCCTTGCGTCTCTCTTCGTTGAAACAACGGAGGAACTGCCGAACCGGTTTGAACTTAGGATCAATGTTGAGTGTGTGCTCAACGAGTTCCCTCGGTACACCTGGCATGTCAGAAGGTTTCCATGAGAAGATGTCCTGATTCTCATGGATGAACTCAATGAGCTCACTTTCCTATTTGGGATCCAGGTTAGCGCTAATGCTGAACTATTTGGATGAATCGCCAGGAACAAAACCAACCATCTTAGTGTCTGTAGCCGATTTGAACTTCAACGCTGGGTCATGCTCCGTAGTTGGCTTTTTTAAAGAGGTCATGTCTGCCGGATCAACTTGCTCCTTATAGAATTTTAACTCCTCCATGGCACAAACCAACTCCGCATAAGCCGCATCGCCTTCTTCGCACTCCAAAGCAATCTTTCTACTTCCATGTACTGTGATAGTCCCTTTATGACCTGGCATTTTAAGCTATAGATAAACATAACATGGCCTTGCCATAAACTTAGCATAAACTGGCCGCCCAAACAAGGCGTGGTACGGACTTTTGATCTTTACCACCGCAAATGTCAAAGTTTCTGACCTTGAATCATAGTCATCTCCAAAAGCTACCTTACGAGGTCACTTGAAATCCTTGGGCAATCTCACATTACGCAAAGCAGGGGTCAAACACGGTACCCCTAAGGAACTGAACATCACCCCTGGCTCCACAGAGGCCGTGGGGTGAACCGGAGTATGCTGCTGTGCCCCGTGTCGAGCTGTCAACTCGGCCTCTCGACGTGCGCAACCATGGTCTAGAACATCTTGCGCATTAGCACCTCCCCCGGCTGGGTTGTTCCCTCATGGCAAATTTCGGCGACGTGCACTACTGGACACGGCCGGTTCGTCCTCCATGTGTCTGCTATAACTCCGGCTTGGACAGGGAGTGGAATGAATCCCCTCACGGCTGTGTGAATATGCTTGCTGTTGATTTAGTGTTGTTTGAAGGAGATCCCTGGCCCGACGCGCTTCCACTACAACTGGTGACTCGCTGTCGGTTGGGAGGGCCGCCAGGCGTGAAGCGGCGGCCACAATGTTGTCCAACGGTTTGGAATAATGCCCGGGCGGCGTAGATGGCACAACGTTGTTCTGCCGAGGCAGGTCCGTCATGCGTGGCTGAACCGACGCTCCTGCTCCCGGCGCCCCCGCCCGGTTTAGCGTGGGTTGGTTACCAGCTCCTGCACCTGGCGTGTTGAAAAGATTCTGCGGCTCATAAACCTACGGGAGACGTGATCGATACCTTCTTCTCATGACTTCCTCTGAAGCATTCTGATCCAGTCTAATCCAGTAGGCCTGTGCTTCCAACTCGGCCCGCTCCATAGCCATCCTGGCATTCTCTGCTGCCAGGTCCGCTTTAGCCTGGGCTATCTGATCTTTCACTTTTACAATCTCCGCATTGTGCTGATCCCTGGCTGCTGCGTCCACCTCTGCGGACATCAATGTTGCTAGAGCATCGAACAAATCAGACAAGACCTGGGCCGGAGGTGGTGCCGAGCTTCCAGCCCCTACTGGTGGGGCCGTCGTTGAGCCGGAGAGCATTGCTGCGGCGGTAGATGAATGAGGTGCCGATTGTGTGCCAGCCATGAAGATGGCGGCCCGGTTTGGCAGACCGAGGGAATCCAGAATACTGTTGCCCTCGGATCCTCCCTCAAACCGGCCGTCCTGCAACTGGTAAAGCGATTCGGTCTCTCCAGAAGACTCGTCATCAGAGCAGACTATGGTTTCTCCATCGGACATCGGTCCATCCTCGTACCCCGATGTATGGACGACACCTACGAAAACATGCCTTGCCTCGGGCTGAACTGGCGAAGAACTTGCACGCCAAGCCGTTTCGATGATGTCGGTGCAGATGTCCGGCTCGGGGGCCGGTTCGCCAATCTTGCCGATGAATACGTGAATCCCACCAAAGGGGACCCGGTACCCGTATTCGATTGAATCGGCCTCGGGACCCCATCCTGCATTGTCGATGTAGAGCTTCCTGCGACGACTCTTCGTCATCCGGCCCACAGCGTATCCCTTAAGTCTATCGAAGCTGCCCTTCAAGAACACAAAACCATCGTGCGATAGCCCCACGGTGGGCGCCAACTGTCGTGGGTTTGTCACGGCAGATGTCCTCATGAAAGGACTTAGTCGTGGAGCCATTGCAACGGGTTAGTCTTAAAGGGGTTAAACCGGACAAGGGGACACGGGAGTTTATACTAGTTCGGCCCCTTCGATGAAGGTAAAAGCCTACGTCTAGTTGTGATCGGTATTGCAAGGGTTTTGAAGGCCAGGGAGCGAATCCGCTTTGTCTGGCTCTCGAGTTATTGTTGTCTGTCTCTAAACCGCGGCCGGGTTGTCCCTTTATATACATAGGTTGACGCCCGCCGGGCTACAGAGTCCCGAAGCTGGATCATAAACGTATCCGGTTCGGCCTCTCTCTCTCTCTCTCTATCTTACTATACAAGTTACATGACTAAGCCGGTTTACATTTACAGGCTGTAACCCGCCTTTGGGCCCTCCTTCTAGCGCCATCATCTTTACATCTTCATGGGCTTCTAATCTTCAAAGAGTCAACCGGCTACATAAGGCCGGTTTACCTCCAGTAGTAATATCCCCAACAGGTACAATAGTGATCCAGGAGTAGATTAATGGACAGCGGTCAAAATTATCCTTAGAGAACTAAGGAAATATTTTCTTGGTTATGGAGGTGATAAAGAGTTTGTCGTAAAGAGTTACATTGATGTTAGCTTTGACACCGATTCGGATGACTCCATGTGTCATTCTGGATACATATTGAAAGTGGGAGAAATTAGCTAGAGTAGCTCTATGTAGAGCATTGTAGACATAGAAAGTGGGAGCAAAATACATATGGTTCTGAAAGTGACAGACCCATTGACTAAACCTATCTCACAAGCAAAACATGATCACACCTTAGTACTCTTTGCATGTTAATCATATGGCAATGTGAACTAGATTATTGACTCTAGTAAACTCTTTGGGTGTTGGTCACATGGTGATGTGAACTATGGGTGTTAATCACATGACGATGTGAACTAGATTATTGACTCTAGTGCAAGTGGGAGACTGAAGGAAATATGCCCTAGAGGCAATAATAAAGTTGTTATTTTTTATTTCCTTATTAATGATAAATGTTTATTATTCATGCTAGAATTGTATTGATCAGAAAGCTAAATACATGTGTGAATACATAAATAAATACTGTGTCCCTAGTAAGCCTCTACTAGACTAGCTCGTTGATCAAAGATGGTTAAAGTTTCCTAACCATGGGCATGTGTTGTCATTTGATAACGGGATCACATCATTAGGAGAATGATGTGATGGACAAGACCCATTCATTAGCTTAGCATTATAACCATTCAGTTTTATTGCTAGCGCTTTCTTCATGTCAAATACATATTCCTTCTACTGTGAGATTATGCAACTCCTGGATATTGGAGCAATACCTTGTGTGCTATCAAACATCACAACGTAACTGGGTGATTATAAAGATGCTCTATGGGTATCTCTGAAGGTGTTTTGTTGGGTTGGCATAGTTCAAGATGAGGATTTGTCACTCCGACTATCGAAGAGGTATCTTTGGGCCCTCTCGGTAATGCACATCATAAGAACCTTGCAAGCAAAGTGACCAACGATTTAGTTACAGGATGATGTATTACAGAACGAGTAAAGAGACTTGCCGGTAATGAGCTTGAACTAGGTATGAAGATACCGATGGACAAAGGGAATACCATATGTTCTCATAACGGTTTGACCGATAAATATCTTCGTAGAATCTGTAGGAACCAACATGAGCATCCAGGTTCCGCTATTGGTTATTGACCGGAGAGGTGTCTCGGTCATGTCTACATAGTTCTCGAACCTATAGGGTCTGCACGCTTAACGTTCATTGACGATGTAGTATGATATGAGTTATGTGATTTGGTGACCGAATGTTGTTCGGAGTCCCAGATGAGATCATGGCAAGAAGGCCAAGACCGAGGCTCCCAGCAAGCAAGTTGTCGCGTGCACTGATTGCCAACAAGTTGCGGCTACTGAGAAGGCTGGGAAAGCTGACAGACCATACTGCAAGATCCATCAAACTAAGGGCCACGATCTGCAAGAGTGTCATCAGGTTGAGAAACTCGTCAAGTAGCTGGGGCGGGCGTGCTTCTCGTCGTCCCCATTGGAGAGCACCTCAAGTATGTGATTCAGATGCATTTCCCCAGGAGAAGGCTACTAACAATACTGCAGAATATGAAGGCCTCCTTGCCGGGCTCAGGATTGC
The DNA here is from genome assembly GCA_034509565.1 of Triticum monococcum. Taxonomy (NCBI): domain Eukaryota; kingdom Viridiplantae; phylum Streptophyta; class Magnoliopsida; order Poales; family Poaceae; genus Triticum; species Triticum monococcum. The sequence continues at coordinate 253,166,725 of CM067843.1, read as the reverse complement.
GATAGAACTGGGAATCAAGAAGTTGATCATCTGGGGAGATTCGCAACTTGTGGTAAGGCAAGTAAACAAGGATTATCAAAGGCCATTGATGGAGGCATATGTCGAGGAAGTGAGAAAGTTGGAGGAGCGCTTTGATGGATTGCAAACAGAGCACGTGCCATGTGCAGAAAACAGCATTGCTGACCTTCTGTCAAAGTGCACTGTGCAAAAACTCCCTATAGAACCAGGGACTTCTGTTCTCCATATGACTCAACCCTCTGTATCCCTGGCAACAATGGCTAGAACAAGGAGGAAACCGGACTCTAGAAAGCCTCGCCCGACAAAGCTTCCCAAAGCCCCCCGGCAGAGAGCTTGGTGGGAACAACTCCCCTTCGATCGGTGAGCTGCACCCTCCCATCAAATTGTTAGTCTTTGCAGTTAGGGCATGCGCTCCCGTGAACGAGGAGGTGTCGCTGGTCCTCGTTGTTGAGCCTCAGGCTCCAACATGGGAATGACACATAGTCCATTTCCTCCAAACAGGAGAACTTCCCGAAGAGCAAGAAGAAGCTGAAAGTGTAGCCCGGAGGGCCAATATGTATCAGTTCATTGATGACATGCTATACAGAAGAAGGCCAAATGGTGTGAAATTGAAGTGCATTTGCCGGGAAGAAGGAAAGGAACTGTTGGCAGAGATACACAAGGGTGTGTGCGGCTCCCACATTGGATCAAGGGCCTTGGTTGGAAAAGCTTTCCGGCAAGGTGTCTACTGGCCCACTGCCCTCCAATATGCAATTGGTCTAGTCACCAAATGTGAAGCCTGCTAGTTCCACTCCATGAATATCCATCGGCCTTGTCATGCTATCCAAACAATCCCTTTATCATGGCCCTTTTCGGTCTAGGGGCTCGATATCTTGGGCCCCTTCCCCCGTGCTACCGAGGGATTTGAATTCTTGTATGCTGCAATCGACAAGTTTACAAAGTGGCCAGAAGTGGAGCCCATGAGGAGGTGACTGCTCATTCAGCTATCAAGTTCTTGAAAGGATTGGTGTGCCGATTCAGAGTACCCGCCAGAATCATCACCAATAATGGCACCCAATTCACAAGCCGCGCCTTTGTGCAATACGTTCATGCCCTCGAAAGCAAGGTCTTGTTTGCCTATGTTGCCCATCCCAGAAGCAACGGACAAGCTGAGAGGGTAAATGCTGAAGTGCTGCGAGGACTCAAGACAAGAACATTTGATAAGCTGCAGAAGTGTGGCAGGCAATGGATCGACGAGCTGCCGGTGGTTCTTTGGTCCCTCCGTATGACAACAAATCGAGCTACTGGCCAGACTCCCTTCTCCCTAGTCTATGGGGCAGAAGCAGTAATCACCACGGAACTCATATATGGTTCACCTCGAGTTCTTGCCTATGATGAAGTAGTGCAAGAACAGCACCAGCGTGACGATGCTCTGCTACTTTAGGAGAACCGTCTCCGGCCTACTACGTGTGTTGCACGCTACCAGCAAGCCCTACATCTCTATCATAACCGCATGGTTCATGCCCAGAGTTTTGCGGAAGGCAACATTGTCCTTTGGAGTGTTCAATCTGCCAAGGGTGCAAACAAGTTGACACTAGAGTGGGAAGGTTCTTACCGGGTAGTACAAGTCACCAGACCCGGTGCAGTCCGTATGGTGACCGGAGATGGCATTCAGTTGCAAAACTCATGGAACATTGAGCATCTCCGTAAGTTCTACCCATAAGGCATGGCTGTCGGGCCCTGCCCAACAGCCACCCTTTTGTACAAGCCTTGCCGATGTTGCAGGTAACCCTTCGTACAAAGCCAGGCGCAGACCCTGAGCAATAGAGAAATAAACGAAGCACCGGGGGGGGGGGGCCAAACACATGCATGCATGCATGCATAAGCATATCATGAGCGTAGCATGATCATGTAGATAAGATCACAAGTAGCTCTGTTTTCATCTGCGCTAAGCTGCAGGGTTCTTGCTGCGGACTTGGTCCCAAAGAGAAGAAATGAAGATGAGCCTACATGACAATCCTCGGCAAGCCAAACAGATAAGTTCCTTCTTATCCATACTTGTTCTGTAAATAGAAACTTGTGCATATGAAAACCTCGCTACCTTTAAAACATAGGTGCTTCCATCCTTTTACTTGAATGTTACTTCGGTCAAGATGGTTGTAGTGGCCATTGACGTAGAAAGGTTTGGCAAGGGACTGGTCCCTTTTTATAGCTTTGTGCCCACCAGGCCTAGCCTCGCGAACAAGTTAAGGGCACCGACAAGATAGCTTGCCGGAGAAAACTTGTTTACTTTGACGTATAGAGGCATCTCACCTCTGCATGGACATGATACATGCACAAGTACCCGGCAAGGCTTGTCTTTTTCATTAATATGTTGATAGAAAGTACAAATCTTATAGAACACAAACATGGATAAAGAAGATTACATAATTTAGAATAAATTTTGGCAAATGCCTACACATTTTTAGACTGAGAAAAGATAAGTGCCCCGTAATCCCTATCTTGTCCCTTTCCTCGTAGGAACTACAGTGGGAGGCGGAGAGGCCAAAGGAGTGCCTGAGCGGAAGCCAGCCCGATCCCATCAGGGCTTGCTAGGCGCATCTTGACAAGATCGGGAGTGGCGAGGCTGCGAAGGAGACGGGCGGAGGAAGCAGCTCGGCGGTGCCCTGGTCACCACCCCCTAGGCCAGCAAGAAGCCCCAACGCAAGCGCCAGTGGGGAGCACCACCGGAGCTCAGCTGGAAGACTATTGGAGGAGGCAAAGGCACCAAAAGAGCGTCCCCCCTCACCGGCAACCGTCCTGAAGAGGTCGGTGATGATGGTGCCGGGGAGGGAGGGTAAGAGCGGAAAACCGAGGCAGTAGGCCGGCAGTATGAGATGAAGGCGTCGGTGCCATCGTACTCCGACCTGACGGCCTACCACCCGCTTTCTCCATCTTCCCTTGTTATTTCTTCGTCACTACTGCACCATGAGGGTGCTAGCCCCTTGAGCCGTCGCCTCCCCTAGAGAAACAGCAAGCGACTGCAGCGTTCAAGGCACGCCAGGAGCAGCGCTCCACACCTTAGAGGGCTGGATGGTGCCAACGTCATCAACATTCGGCTTGACTCCGCTGGAAGGAGCACTGCTGGGATTACCAAGGATCCCGTGCGCTGCACCCTAGACAGGCACCCTGAGCCACAAGAGCCACATCGTCAAGTTGAAAAATCTCAGCGACTTGTGGCCAGGGCAAACACTCTCCACCAAGTGGCCGGCTCGTGTGGGAGAGACGGGCGCCTCGCCATCTTGGGAAAGCGCAACACCTCCCACTTCGCGGACAGTCCGATGCCGACACCTACGACCGATGCATCTCCCGCGGCCCCGGACCAGGCTCACTCCCCAAGCGCCAATGTGAGTGTTCGGCATCCTCAACCCTACACTAGGGCCCAGCCCCGGCCTCCCCTCCACGACATAACAAGGGAAAGAGTAAGGAATGAAAAATAGAGGTGTGTGGATGGACACCTCTGCTCCGTCCTCCCCCCTCTTTTATAGGCAAACTGGGTGTAGGATCGAAAGTATGTCTAGAGGGGGGTGATTAGACTACTTGACCAAATAAAAATCTAGCCTTTTCTCAAATTTAAGTCTTGGCAGATTTTAGCAACCTATCACAAGTCAAGAAATCAACCTACACATGCAATTCTAAGAGTATAGCAGCGGAATGTAAATCATTGCATATGGAGGTAAAGGGGAGGAGTTTAGAGGGAGCAAATGCAATGTAGACACGGAGATTTTTGGCGTGGTTCCAATAGGTGGTGATATCGTACATCCACGTTGATGGAGACTTCAACCCATGAAGGGTAAGGGCTGCGCGAGTCCACAGAGGGCTCCACCCATGAAGGGTCCACGAAGAAGCAACCTTGTCTATCCCACCATGGCCATCGGCAACGAAGGACTTGCTCACTAGGGTAGATCTTCACGAAGTAGGCGATCTCCTTGCCCGTACAAACTCCTTGGTTCAACTTCACAATCTTGACGGAGGCTCCCAAGTGACACCTAACCAATCTAGGAGACACCACTCTCCAAAAGGTAATCGATGCTGTGTTGATGATGAACTCCTTGCTCTTGTTCTTCAAATGATAGTCTCACCAACACTCAACTCTCTCTCATGGATTTGGATTTGGTGGAAAGATGATTTGAGTGGAAAGCAACTTCGTGAAGGCTAGAGATCAAGATTCTTGTGGTTGGATTGGAATATCTTGGTCTCAACACATGACTAGGTGGTTCTCTCTCAGAAAATGAATGCTGGAAGTGTAGGTACGTTCTGATGGCCCTCTCCACAAATGGAGGATGGGTCGAGGGGGTATATATAGCCTCCACACAAAATATAACCATTACACACAATTTACCAAACTCGGTGGGACCAAATAATGAAACTCGGTCAGACTGATTTAGTTCAAAATGTGAACGTTGGGCTTTTCGGTGGGACCGACATGTCAACTCGGTTGGACCGATTGTGTTACGGTTAGGGCATAACGTAATCTCGGTGAGACCGATTACATGAACTCGGTGAGACCGATTTCTGTAATAGGAAAACGGAGAGTTGTTCAGGCAAACTCGGTGGGACCGATCGCTCATTTCAGTGATACCGAAACATTAGGAAAAGGAAACCAAGAGTTTGCATTGCGAACTCGGTGGGACCGATCGCTCATCTTGGTTAGACCAAAACATTACGAAGGGAAACTGAGAGTTTGCAATCCCATCTCGGTGAGACCGAAATCCTTATCGGTGAGACCGAACTGACTAGGGTTTCTGGCTATGGCTATGTCAAATGAACTCGGTGGCGCCAGATAGATCAAATCGGTGGGGCCAAGTTTGACTTTTGGTTTGGGACATATGTGGATATGATAAAGTGGTTGAGGGCTTTTGGAGCATATCACTAAGCATTTTGAGCAAGCAAGCCATTAAGCAACACCTCATCCCCTTTTAATAGTATTGGCTTTTCCTATGGACTCAATGTAATCTCGGATCACTAAAATGAAAATGTAGAGTCTTGAGCTTGAGCCAATATGTGTCCTTAGCATTTTGAGGGGTCCACATCTCGAGTCCATGCATGCCAATCATTGAACTTTCTGAAAAGATTATCTTGAATGGATATTAGTTCATCGCTTTGAGAAGTATGTGATAAGCAAGAGCTCCCCCTAAATTTGTGCATTATTTAAAATTTGCTTTTGAATGCAAATGCACAATCGATTAGGATCATGGGTTACTCTTCCATGTCACATACATCTTGGTGGAGCGCTCAAAATGATAGAATATGAAATGTAGACTCCTCACCAAGTCAAAGTGAATGATCATACATGAGAGATAGATAATGTCATCATCCAAGCACAAGCATTAACGTATGATATGATCAAACACATGACCATACAAGTATTTCGCACACATAAAGTATAATCGAATCAAGCAAACAAAATAAGGTAGCAAATAAGTAGCAGCAAAAGAAGCAAAAGCTCTCTCTCTCTCTCTCTCAAAGCCTATGATCTATACACTTTCTCCCCCTTTGGCAACAAGTTACCAAAAATCTTGAAAATGCATAGTGTTATGCGGCTCTCTAGGCTTGATCTTTGGGAGGAGGCATGGAGAGGACTCCTAGGACAAATGCATCTATTGGGGTTGTTGGAGCTGGTGGAGTTGCAACCGGAGGAGCAACTGAAGCTGTTGCTGTAGGTGCCGAAGTAGTAGCTCTAGTGTCTGTCACTCGCACTGTTGTAGATCTCTGTATCCTAGGCACTCTCTAAAAAGATTCAGTGGTAGCTTTCCCTTTCCTCTCTTCAGCTTCTTCCTGGAGCTGCTCAATAGCTATTTGCATCTCTATGACCTTCAAGTCTAGATCATAAAACTTTGTTTTAATGATCCTTTCAAGACTCTCATGATTCTGAGTCAGGGTGGCCAATCCTTTCTCAATCCTCAAAGTGGCTTGAATAAGATATCCAAATTGATCTTGTTTTTTACTTGAGAAAAACTTGTGAAGCCTCTTCGGCACTTGGCATCTTGGCTGCCTTCTCTTCTTTTGCCTTTGCTCTCTTCTCTTGAGCCTCTACTGAAGTAGGTTCTGTAGTATCCATGACAACTGTGTTGTCCTCAAAGTCAGGCCTCAAGGGAAGGTGCACTTTGTCCAACAAGTATGTGACTGTGCCCATCTTGGAGTTGATGATCATCTGGATGTGTGGAGCATACCCACATGATCTTTTCTGATTGGCAGTTGTCCTCTTGATTGTCTCTACAATCAGTGTCATCACTTTGAATTTTTCTGGCACATCAAACACTTTGATGCTGGAGCAGCATCCTGTTCTTCCTCGTTACCTCATTAGATTGAATCATCATTGAGGGCTTTCCAATAACACTTTCCATAGTTTCTTGGACCTCTCCTTCCTCTTCTTGCCTTCACCAACAGCCTTTTTTCAGTTGATTTGGAGGCTTCAAGTGTTGAGGCTCTAGCCTTTGACATGGGCACTCTCTTTGCAGGAGCCTTCTTGTTCAAACCAGGCTTTGTTGAAGCAGTTGTGCCAAATTCCTTCTTGACTACTTTCTTATTTGAGCTGACTTCTTCCTCAGCGGCAACACAATCATCATCTTTAGATTCTGAGTTTCTCTTTCTCCTCTGCCTAGTAGCATCCTTAGGCAGGTTTCTAGGAGTACTTCTGCTCCCATCCTCATAGCTGTCAGAGGGACTAGTGCCCTCGCTCATGTTAGCTTGCTCCTCAGACTTGTTCTGGCTATCACTTTGATCTGACATGTCTGACACTGCAAAATGAAAGCTGACCCTGTGAATTGATGTAGATGAGATAGAGTGGATGAGCATCACAAAGTGTAGAGATTTTGCAAAATAGTTGAGTCAAAAACTTATATTTAGTTCTCCACAGAAAGCATTTCAGAGCTACCGATTTGTTAAATTCGGTGCCATCGAAGCAATATTGGAGTCTGAACTAGTGAGATCGGTCGGACCTAGACACAGTTGGTGAGTCCGAGATTGCTAGGGTTTCACTGAGAGTTGAACTCGGTCACACTGAATTGCAAGTTTCAGTCAGACCGAAAGTTACAAGTGCAATGGCCTAAGCCAAATCGGTGAGACCGATGTCTACAACTCGGTTGGTCTGAGCTGAGTTCGGTGGAAACCTAACCCTAAATTTTCGAATCAAAACTAATCTAAGCAGAGTTTTTGCCGGATAGGATAATATCATACGTGGTAAGAATCATGGCATTGACTTTGTGCTAAGAATCGGAGGTAAGGATTGCACAAAGGATCGGACTCATACCCTAACTTGGCGATGAGCTCGCTACGGCGGCAATGGCGGTGAATATTCCCGTTGATGGCGGCGGAGACCAGCGGCGGGAGGTTGCTGGCGATGAGGAGATGATCCGAAGACCCCGAGTCAGTAGAGCAGGACACGCGCGGGCGAAAAGGTTTTGGAGGAATTTCCAAATTTTGGCTTGTGGGTATTGTCGGCGTTCTGGGACTGGGGGTGCCCAGACATGCATGCCTACGGCCCATGGCGTGGCTCCATCGACGGCCGGTATGGCCCAGCTTCAGCAACAACAACTCAAAACCCTTGCGAGGGGCCAAGGCTCACAAGGTGGACGACACCAAGACCTCCCCGGGGGCGGCCTCGCTAGGTGCACCTCGCGAGGTTCGCGTGACGTGAACCATGACGACTTAGGCCAGGCAGGCGCCAGCGGGCGCGGTGTACCAGTTTCCTCTTTGGTGCTAAGGAGGCAAGCACATGCGCGGGGTCCCGAGGCATCAGGCAATGGTTTCCATATCGGTGCAACGAGACCAAGACAACCAAGACGGCAGGACAGAGGTTATCGTGGAGCCCATGGCGGTGTCACCACTAGAGTGATACGTCTCCAACATATCTATACTTTTTTATTGTTCCATGCTATTATATTATCCATCTTGGATGTTTTATATGCATTTATATGCAATTTTATATGAATTTTGGGACTAACCTATTAACCTAGAGCCTAGTGCCAGTTTCTGTTTTTTCCTTGTTTTTAAGTATCGCACAAAAGGAAAACCAAACGGAGTCCATTTGACCTGAAATTTCACGGAGATTATTTTTGGACCAGAAGAAGCCCACGGAGTATCGAAGATGAACCAGAGGAGTCCCGAGGCCACCACAAGGGTGGGGGGCGCGCCCTACCCCCTTGGGTGCGACCCCTATCTCATGGCTACCTCAGGGACCCCCTGACATGTTCCTGACTCCAACACCTCTTATATAGACCCAAACTTCCAGAAAGAAACGTAGATCTCTAGTTCTACCGCTGCAAGCATCTGTAGCCACCGAAAACCAATCTAGACCCATTCCGGCACTCTGTCGGAGGGGGGAATCCCCCTCCGGTGGCCATCTTCATCATCCCGGCACTCTCCATGACGAGGAGGGAGTAGTTCACCCTCGGGGCTGAGGTTATGTACCAGTAGCTATGTGTTTGATCTCTCTCTCTCTCTCTCGTGTTCTTGATTTGGCACGATCTTGATGTATCGCGAGCTTTGGTATTATAGTTGGATCTTATGATGTTTCTCCCCCTCTACTCTCTTGTAATGGATTGATTTTCCCATTGAAGTTGTCTTATCGGGTTGAGTCTTTAAGGATTTGAGAACACTTGATGTATGTCTTGCATGTGCTTATCTGTGGTGACAATGGGATATTCACGTGATCTACTTGATGTATGTTTTGGTGATCAACTTGCGGGTTTCGTGACCTCGTGAACTTATGCATAGGGGTTGGCACACGTTTTCGTCCTGACTCTCCGTTGATACTTTGGGGCACTCTTTGAAGTTCTTTGTGTTGGTTGAATAGATGAATCTGAGATTGTGTGATGCATATCATATAATCATACCCTCGGATACTTGAGGTGACATTGGAGTATCTTGGTGACATTAGGGTTTTAGTTGTTTTGTGTCTTAAGGTGTTATTCTAGTACGAACTCTAGGATAGATTGAACAGAAAGAATTGCTTCGTGTTATTTTACTACGGACTCTTGAACAGATAGATCAGAAAGGATAACTTTGAGGTGGTTTCGTAACCTACAATAATCTCTCCGTTTGTTCTCCGCCATTAGTGACTTTGGAGTGACTCTTTATTGCATGTTGAGGGATACTTATATGATCCAATTATGTTATTATTGTTGAGAGAACTTGCACTAGTGAAAGTATGAACCCTAGGCCTTGTTTCAACGCATTGCAATACTATTTTCGCTCACTTTTATCATTAGTTACCTTGCTGTTTTAATATTTTCAGATTACAAAAACCGATATCTACCATCCATATTGCACTTGTATCACCATCTCTTCGCCGAACTAGTGCACCTATACAATTTACCATTGTATTGGGTGTATTGGGGACACCAGAGACTCTTTGCTATTTGGTTGCAGGGTTGTTTGAGAGAGACCATCTTCATCCTACGCCTCTCACGGATTGATAAACCTTAGGTCATCCACATGAGGGAAATTTGCTACTGTCCTACAAACCTCTGCACTTGGAGGCCCAACAACCTCTACAAGAAGGTTGTGTAGTAGACATCAAGCTCTTTTCAAGCGCCGTTGCCGGCGAGGTTAGTGCTTGAAGGTATATATTTAGATCTTGCAATCAAATCTTTTAGTTTCTTGTTTTATCACTAATTTAATCTATAAAAGAAAACTACAACAAATGGAATTAAGGTTGCCTCATATGCTTCATCTTTTTAATGTCTTTCGTGAAAATAAGGATTCCGATAATTGTGCCAAAGTGTTAGAAGAAGAATGTATTAAAATGTTTTGCACTAAATCTTTGGATGATGAGCATGATTGAAATGTTGTTAGTATGAATTCTTTGAATACCCATGATGCTAATGATATGCAAAACCACAAGCTTGGGGATGCTATGTTTGATGAAGATGATATTTTTTGTCCCCCAAGATTTGATGAGAAAATTTATTATGATGAAAACATCCCTCCTATCTATGATGATTATTGTGATGACACGTATGCTATAAAGAATAAAGATATCCATGAAACTTGTCATCATGATTTTAACTTTCAATTGGATTATGCCTCACATGATAGTTATTTTGTTGAGTTTGCTCCCACTACTATTCATGAGAAGAAATTTTCTTATGTGGAGAGTAATAAAAATTATATGCTTGTCGATCATGAAAAGAATGCTTTATGTGATGGTTATATTGTTGAATTCATCCATGATGCTACTGAAAATTATTATGAGAGAGGAACATATGCTTTTACATATTGCAATAATATCAAGTTTCCTCTCTATGTGCTTAAAATCTTGAAGTTATGCTTGTTTTGCTTTCCTATGCTAGTTGATTCTTGTTCCCATAAATTGTTTGCTCACAAAATCCCTATGCATAGGAAGTGGGTTAGACTTAAATGTGCTAGTCATATTCTTCATGATGCTCTCTTTATGTTTCAATTCTTATCATTTATGTGAGCATCATTGAAATCATCATGCCTAGCTAGGGGCGTTAAACGATAGCGCTTGTTGGGAGGCAACCCAATTTTATTTTTGTTCCTTGCTTTTTTTTGTTCCTATTTAGTAATAAATAAATCATATATCCTCTGTTATGATTGAGTTTTTTATGTTTTAATTAGTGTTTGTGCCAAGTAAAGCCTTTAGGATCTTCTTGGGTGATTGTTATTTGATCTTGCTGTAAAAAACAGAAAGTATGCGCTCACGAGAATAATTTTTATTTTTTACCAGGGAGCGATAAAATACCAGTTCCACTTGCAGTATATTAATAAACAAATTGCCTAATACTTACTAATTTCTCAGGATTTTTGATGTTACAGAAGTATTCTAAACCTACAGATAACTACAGACTATTCTATTTTTGACAAATTCTGTTTTCTATGTGTTGTTTGCTTATTTTGATGAATCTATGAGTAGTATAGGAGGGTATGAACCATAGAGAAGTTGGATTACAGTAGATATTACACCAATATTAATTGAGAATGAGTTCACAATAGTACCAAAAGTGGTGATTTATTTTCTTATACTAACAGAGCTCATGAGTTTTCTGTTGACTTTTGTGTTGTGAAGTTTTCAAGTTTTGGGTAAAGATTCGATGGACTATGGAATAAAAGTGGCAAGGGCCTAAGCTTGGGGATTCCCAAGGCACCCAAAGGTAACATTCAAGGACAACCAAGAGTGTAAGCTTGGGGATGCCCCGGATGGCATCCCCTCTTTCGTCTTCATTCATCAGTAACTTTACTTGGAGCTATATTTTGATTCACCATATGATATGTGTTTTGCTTGCTGTTTGAATTATATACCAAGATCTAAAATTCTTAAATATTAGAGAGTCTTCACATAGTTGCATAATTATTCGACTACTCATTGATCTTCACTTATATCATTCGGAGTAGTTTGTCATTTGCTCTAGTGCTTCACTTATATCTTTTTAGAGAATGGCGGTAGTTTTATTTTGAAGAAATTGTTGAACTCTCATGCTTCACTTATATTATTTTGAGAGTATTTTAGAACATGGTAGTTTTCTTTGGTTATGAAACTAGTCCTAATATTATAGGCATCCAAGATGGTATAATAAAAACTTTCATATAAAGTGCATTGAATACTCTGAGAAGTTTGATTCCTTATGATTATTTTGAGATATGAAGATGGTGATATTAGAGTCATGCTAGTTGAGTAGTTGTGAATTTGAGAGATACTTGTGTTAAAGTTTGCGATTCCCGTAGCATGCATGTATGGTGAATCGTTATGTGATGAAGTCAGAGCATGATTTATTTTTTGATTGTCTTCCTTATGAGTGGCGGTCAGGGACGAGCGATGGTCTTTTCCTACCAATCTATCCCCCTAGGAGCATGCACGTAGTACTTTGTTTCAATAACTAATAGATTTTTGCAATAAGTATGTGACTTATTTATGACTAATGTTGAGTCCATGGATTATATGCACTCTCACCCTTCCACCATTGCTAGCCTCTCTAGTATCGCGCAAGTTTTGCCGGTACCATAAACTCACCATTTACCTTCCTCAAAACAGCCACCATACCTACCTATTATGGCATTTCCATAGTCATTCCGAGATATATTGCCATGCAACTTTCCACCATTCCGTTTATTATGACACGCTTCATCATTGTCATATTGCTTTGCATGATCATGTAGTTGACATCGTATTTGTGGCATTCACATAGTCATATTTTGTTCTAAGTATCGAGTTGTAATTCTTGACTTGTAAGTAAATAAAAGTGTGATGATCATCATTATTAGAGCATTGTCCTATGTGAGGAAAGGATGATGGATACTATGATTCCCCCACAAGTCGGGATGAGACTCCGGACGAAAAATAATAAAAAAGAGGAAAAAAAAGAGGCCATAAAAAAAGAGAAGGCCCAAAAAAACAAAAAACAAAAAAAATGAGAGAAAAAGAGAGAAGGGCAATGCTACTATCCTTTTACCACACTTGTGCTTCAAACTAGCACCATGATCTTAATGATAGAGAGTCTCCTATGTTGTCACTTTCATATACTAGTGGGAATCTTTCATTATAGAACTTGGCTTGTATATTCCAATGATGGGCTTCCTCAAAATGCCCTAGGTCTTCGTGAGCAAGTGATGACCCACAAGTGTAGGGGATCTATCGTAGTCCTTTAGATAAGTAAAGTGTCGAACCCAACGAGGAGCAGAAGGAAATGATAAGCAGTTTTCATTAAGGTATTCTCTGCAAGCACTAAAATTATCGGTAATAGATAGTTTTGTGATATGGTAATTTGTAACGGGTAGCAAGTAATAAAAGTAAATAAGGTGCAGCAAGATGGCCGAATCCTTTTTGTAGCAAAGAAAAAGCCTGGACAAACTCTTATATAAAGGAAAGCATTCCCGAGGACACATGGGAATTATCGTCAAGCTAGTTTTCATCACGCTCATATGATTCGCGTTCGGTACTTTGATAATTTGATATGTGGGTGGATCGGTGCTTGGGTACTGCCCTTCCTTGGACAAGCATCCCACTTATGATTGACCCCTATTTCAAGCATCCACAACTACAAAAGAAGTATTAAGGTAAACCTAACTATACCATGAAACATATGGATCCAAATCAGCCCCTTATGAAGCAACTCATAAACTAGTGTTTAAGCTTATGTCACTCTAGCAACCCATCATATACTTATTACTTCTCGATGCCTCCCCGTAGGCCCAAACAATGGTGAAGTGTCATGTAGTCGATGTTCACATGAGACCACTAGAGGAAAGACAACATACATCTCATCAAAATATCGAACGAATACCAAATTCACATGACTAGTTATAGCAAGACTTCTCCCATGTCCTCAGGAACAAACGTAACTACTCACAAATCATTTCATGTTCATAATCAAAGGGGTATTAATATGCATAAAGGATCTAAATATATGATCTTCCACATGTTTAGAGATAGAGGTGTCGATAAAATACAATACGAACATGAGGGCATCATGATCATTCTTAGAACAGCAACATATACATATATTGTCATATGATCTATTATGCTAAAGTAACAATTCAATCACAATTTCAAGTATGAATCATAAACTTCATTGAGAACCGACAAACTATAATCTCAGTCATTGAAGCAATAGCAATTTATCATAACATAGGAAAGAGTCAATATAAGAGCTTTTCAGCAAGTCCACATACTCAACCATCATTTAGTCTTTCACAATTGCTAACACTCATGCAATATTTATGGGTATGAAGTTTTAGCCGGACATAGAGAAAGATAGGGGCTTATAGTTTTGCCTCCCAACTTTTTACCTCAAGGGTAATGTCAACAATAATAGTTCATGAAAACTTACATACAAGTAGCTATATATATGCGGATCTTACCAACACATTGTGCTTGCCAAAGGATAGAATGTAAAAAGGAAAGGTGAAGATCACCGTGACTCTTTGCATGAAGTATAGGACAAGAATAAAAAGATAGGCCCTTCGCAAAGGGAAGCAGAGGTTGTCATGTGCTTTTATGGTTGGATGCACCAAGTCTTAATGCAAAAGAATGTCATTTTATATTGCCAATTGTGATATGGACCTTTATTATGTAGTCCATCGCTTTTAGTTCTTCCACATCACAAGATCGTATAAAGCTTGTTTTCTCTGCACTAATAAATCATACATATTTAGAGAGCAATTTTTATTGCTTGCAACGAGACAACTTACTTGAAGGATCTTACTCAATCCATAGGTAGATATGGTGGACTCTAATGGCAAAAGTCGGTTTAAGGATATTTGGAAGCACAAGTAGTATCTCTACTTGGTGCAAATAATTTGGCTAGCATGAGAGGGAAGGCAAGCTCAACATGTTGGATGATCCAAGACAATATAATTTATTTCAGATGTAAGAAAACATAACCCATTACGTTGTCTTCCTTGTCCAACATCAACTCTTTAGCATGTCATATTTTAATGAGTGCTCACAATCATAAAAGATGTCCAAGATAGTGTATTTATATGTGAAGACCTCTCTTTCTTTATTACTTCCTATTAATTGCAACGATGACCAAAACTATGTTCGTCAACTCTCAACAACTTTTATTCATCATACTCTTTATATGTGAAGTCATTACTCTCCATAAGATCCACATGATCCCTTTATTTATTTTTATTCCTTTTCTTTTATTTTATTCCCTCAAGATCGTAGTAAGATAATCAAGCACTTGACTCAACACTAATCTTTATTATATATATCTCACGGACTCGATTACATAGAAGGATCATAAAGCAAAACTCAAAACTAGATCATACTAAAACTTTATTCTACTAAATCAAGATATTACCAAAAGGATTGAACTAAGAAAAATGGTAAAGATAAAAGTGTGATGGTGATACGATACTGGGGCACTCTCCCAAGAATGGCGGTTGCCAAGGGGAGTGCCCATACCCATGTGTTTATGTCTCTTTCTTCGGTGGTGGTGATGTGATATTCTTGGCGATGATGCCCCTCAGGATACGATTCTCTTCCTCGAGCTTATTGACTTGCTGCTTGAGGTCCATTATTTCCTTACAGAGCTTGCATGTGATGGCTAAAGCTCCTTTCACCCAAGGATGTTGCATAGCTGAGGGAGAACAAGTAACACTCTTTTTCATATTTTCATAAGAAAGAAATCTAATATTGGAAGGGATGACTGAGTTTGGAATAGTTGAGCTCTGTAGTTCCCCCATCGTGAATCCTGCTCGGAAACGAGAAGTAACTTCTTGATCCTCCTCCATAGCATCTATCCTTTTCAAGTCCGCCTCCATCTCTTTCTCAGTTGATGGCCCAAAGTGGTCAGCATCGCTGTTTGTTCTTGGCCCTAGTATCGGATGAGACACCCTACTCTCCCCGACTGACTCTTGAGAAGACATCTTTCTCTAGATCTGCAACAGAAATGGTTCGAAACAAAAACAGAGAATATTTGCGTGGTACGGTGGTCAAAACCTTCGGGAGATTATATAATGATTTTTTACCGACCAAAAGAAGTATCATGCGAGAAAACGGAGTCTGGAGAGCACACAAGGTGCCCACGAGGCAGGGGGCGTGCCCAGGGGGGTAGGGCGCGCCCTCCACCCTTGTGGACGCCTTGTGTCCTTCCCGGACTGCTTATTATTTTCCTATTTTCTTAAATATTCCAAAACAGAGAAAAAATGCTATTAGAACTGTTTTGGAGTCGGTTTACTTACTGTACCTCATACATATTCCTTTTCGGAGTCTGAAACATTCTGGAAAGTGTCCCTTATGTATTCCTCCGGGGTTACAGTTTCAATAACATTAGTTTCGACATTTATAGGATTACCTGAGATATAATGCTTGATTCCTTGACCGTTCACCACCCTCGGATTTGTGCCTTCGAAGTTGTTGATTTTTATGGCACCGGAACGATAGACCTCCTCGCTGACGTAAGGACCTTACCACTTAGAGAGGAGTTTGCCTATAAAAAATCTTAAACGAGAGTTTTATAACAATACATAATCACCTACATTAAACTCACATTTTTCTATCCTTTTGGCATGCCATCTTTTAACTTTTCTTTAAACAGTTTGGCATTCTCATAGGCCTAGGTTCTCCATTCATCAAGTGAGCTAATGTCAAAAGGCCTCTTCTCACCGGCAACGGCGCCAGAAAAGAGTCTTGATGACCCACAAGTGTAGGGGATCTATCGTAGTCCTTTCGATAAGTAAGAGTGTCGAACCCAACGAGGAGCAGAAGGAAATGATAAGCAGTTTTCAGTAAGGTATTCTCTGCAAACATTGAAATTATCGGTAACAGATAGTTTGTGATAAGGTAATTTGTAACGGGTAGCAAGTAATAAAGTAAATAAGGTACAGCAAGATGGCCCAATCCTTTTCTAGCAAAGGACCAGCCTGTACAAACTCTTATATAAAGGAAAGCACTCCCGAGGACAGATGGGAATTATCGTCAAGCTAGTTTTCATCATGCTCATATGATTTGCGTTCGGTACTTTGATAATTTGATATGTGGGTGGACCGGTGCTTGGGTACTTCCCTTTCTTGGACAAGCATCCCACTTATGATTAACCCCTATTGCAAGCATCCGCAACTACAAAAGAAGTATTAAGGTAAACCTAACCGTAGCATGAAACATATGGATCCAAATCAGCCCCTTACGAAGCAACTCATAAACTAGGGTTTAAGCTTCTGTCACTCTAGCAACCCATCATCTACTTATTACTTCCCAATGCCTTCCCCTAGGCCCAAACAATGGTGAAGTGTCATGTAGTCGACGTTCACATGACACCACTAGAAGAAAGACAACATACATCTCATCAAAATATCAAACTAATACGAAATTCACATGACTACTTATAGCAAGACTTCTCCCATGTCCTCAGGAACAAAGGTAACTACTCACAAATCATATTCATGTTCATAATCAGAGGGGTATTAATATGCATAAAGCATATGAACATATGATCTTGCACCGAATAAACCAACTAGCATCAACTGCAAGGAGTCATCAACACTACTAGCAACACGCAGGTACCAATCTAAGGTTTTGAGACAAAGATTGGATACAAGAGATGAACTAAGGTTTGAGATGAGATGGTGCTGGTGACGATGTTGATGGAGATTGACCCCCTCCCGGTGAGAGGATCAATGGTGATGACGATGGTGATGATTTCCCCCTCCCGGAGGGAAGTTTCCCCGACAGAATAGCTCCGCCGGGGCCCCACATTGGTTCGGCCAAGGTTCCGCCTCATTGTGGCGGAGTTTCGTCCCGTGAGCTTGCTTATGATTTTTCCTCGATGAAAGACTCCATGTAGCCAAAGTTGGGCATCATAGGTCTGCCAGGGGGCCCATGAGGTAGGGGGGCGCACCCCCACCCTCGTGGACGGTGGGTGCCCCCCTCTAGTACTTCTTTCGCCCAATATTTTTTATATATTCCGAAACATGCTCCCGTGATGTTTCAGGACTGTTGGAGATGTGCAGAATAGGTATCTAATATTTTCTCCTTTTCCAGCCCAAAATTCCCGCTGCCAGCATTCCCCCTCTTCATGTAAACCTGGTAAAATAAGAGAGAATAGGCATAATTATTGTGACATAATGTGTAATAACAGCCCATAAATGCAATAAATATCGATATAAAAGCATGATACAAAATGGATGTATCAGCAAGCGAGTTGGATGCACACCCACTTAGTTTCTTTTTGAGCTTTCATAGACTTATAGCTCTAGTGCATCCGTTGCATGGCAATACCTACTCACTCACATTGATATCTATTGATGGGCATCTCCATAGGCCATTGATACGCCTAGTTGATGTGAGACTGTTTCTCCTTTTTGTCTTCTCCACAACCACCATTCTATTCCACCTATAGTGCTATGTCCATGGCTCATGCTCATGTATTGCGTGAAGATTGAAAAAGTTTGAGACCATCAAAAGTATGAAACAATTGCTTGGCTTGCCATCGGGGTTGTGCATGATTTAAATATTTTGTGTGATGAAGATAGAGCATAGCCAGACTATATGATTTTGTAGGGAAGCTTTCTTTGGCCATGTTATTTTGACAAGACATAATTGCTTTGTTAGTATGCTTGAAGTATTATTATTTTTATGTCGATATTAAAATTTTGTCTTGAATCTTATGGATTTGAATATCCATGCCACAATAAAGAAAATTACATTGGTAATTATGTTAGGTAGCATTCCACATCAAAAATTCTGTTTTTATCATTTACCTACTCGAGGACGAGCAGAAATTAAGCTTGGGGATGCTTGATACGTCTCCAACGTATCTATAATTTTTGATTGTTCCATGCTATTATATTATCCATCTAGGATGTTTTATATACTATTTTATATGATTTTTGGGACTAACCTATTAACCTAGAGCCCAGTGCCAGTGTTTGTTTTTTCCTTGTTTTTGAGTACCGCTGAAAAGGAAAACCAAACAGAGTCCAATTGACCTGAAATTTCACGTACATTGTTTTTGGACCAGAAGAAGCCCACAGAGTACCGGAGATGGACTATAGGAGTCCCGAGGCCACCACGAGGGTGGGGGCGTGCCCTACCCCCCTAGGCGCGCCCCCTATCTCGTGGCCGCCTCGGGGACCCCCCCTGACTTGTTCCTGACTCCAACACCTCTTATATATAACCAAACTTCCAGAAAGAAGCCTAGATCGGGAGTTCCGCCGCCGCCGAAAACCAATCTAGACCCATTCCGGCACCCTGCCGGAGGGGGGAACCCCTCTCCGATGGCCATCTTCATCATCCTGGCACTCTCCATGATGAACGAGGAGGGAGTAGTTCACCCTCGGGGTTGAGGGTATATACCAGTAGCTATGTGTTTGATCTCTCTCTCTCTCTCTCTCTCTCGTGTTCTTGATTTGGCACGATCTTGATGTATCGTGAGCTTTGCTATTATAGTTGGATCTTATGATGTTTCCCCCCATCTACTCTCTTGTAATGGACTGAGTTTTCCCTTTGAAGTTCTCTTATCGGATTGAGTCTTTAAGGATTTGAGAACACTTGGTGTATGTCTTGCATGTGCTTATCTGTGGTGACAATGGGATATTCACGTGATCTACTTGATGTATGTTTTGGTGATCAACTTTCAGGTTCCGTGACCTTGTGAACTTAAGCATAGGGGTTGGCACACGTTTTCGTCTTGACTCTCCGGTAGAAACTTTGGGGCACTCTTTGAAGTTCTTTGTGTTGGTTGAATAGATGAATCTGAGATTGTGTGATGCATATCGTATAATCATACCCACAGATACTTGAGGTGACATTGGAGTATCTAGGTGACATTAGGGTTTTGGTTATTTTGTGTCGTAAGGTGTTATTCTAGTACGAACTCTAGGATAGATTGAACGGAAAGAATAGCTTCGTGTTATTTTACTACGGACTATTGAATAGATCGATCATCAAGGATAACTTTGAGGTGGTTTCATACCCTACAATAATTTCTTCGTTTGTTCTCCGCTATTAGTGACTTTCGAGTGACTATTTGTTACATGTTGAGGGATACTTATATGATCCAATTATGTTATTATTGTTGAGAGAACTTGCACTGGTGAAAGTATGAACCCTAGGCCTTGTTTCAATGCATTGCAATACTGTTTTCGCTCACTTTTATCATTAGTTATCTTGCTGTTTTTATATTTTCAGATTACAAAAACCTATATCTACCATTCATATTGCACTTGTATCACCATCTCTTCGCCAAACTAGTGCACCTATACAATTTACCATTGTATTGGGTGTGTTGGGGACACAAGAGACTCTTTGCTATTTGGTTGCTGGGTTGTTTGAGAGAGACCATCTTCATCCTACGCCTCCCACGGATTGATAAACCTTATGTCATCCACTTGAGGGAAATTTGCTACTGTCCTACAAACATCTGCACTTGGAGGCCCAACAACATCTACAAGAAGAAGGTTGTGTAGTAGAAGATCCTTTTGCAGGCAAAGACTACTTTTGTCAGGATAGCTTATACTAGTTGTCCCCTTTCAAACTTGTCCATTGTGGGATCCCTTCCCGCCTAACATTTGGGAAGAGGACCAAGGCCACTATAAATAGGACATAGCCACCATCCTAGAAGGGGGATCACATTCAGGTCATCCTCACACCCACCAGCTCTTCGAGCTCAAGAACGCCTCCCCTCCTGAGGTTTTTCCACCACTATACTAGTTCATCCTTAGCCCATCAAGGAAATCCACCACAAAGCTGGAGTAGGGTATTACACCGCAAGGTGGTCCAAACCAGGATAAATCTTTGTGTCTCTCGTCATCGGGTCCGTCGAGCTAGGCCGTGGGATCATTTAGTGAGCAAGCTAAGGAGACAGTGTTCTTCGTGCGCACCCTAGAGTTCGAACCTCTCAAGGGTGTGCGAAACCCATAATCCGACATTTGGCGTGCTAGGTAGGGGTGCACCGAGGTCTCTTTTCCATCGATCGGCTCGCCATCACCCCGCGGCTCCGATGGCTGATGGTTTGAGGGTTCACGCCGAGCACTCGGCAGCGTGGCCCGCCCGGGCGGTGTCGACCGCTCAATATGACCTGAACTCCATGCTCCAGGCAGCGCATACACCGCCGGACGCGGGCAGCACGGGCCGGCGCCGTCCGCCCTCACACCGCGACACACGCGCGCTACCACGCGATCTTCAGGCTATGCCACGGCGATGGCACCACACACCTGGCAGGAGCAGGCGAACATGTGAGCCGCACTCATCGTGGTACGGGAGCTGCGGCGGTGCAGGTTGGCGGAGAGCGGCTGCGACTCCCTGCTGGAGTGTGTCACCGAACAGC
The DNA here is from genome assembly GCA_034509565.1 of Triticum monococcum. Classification (NCBI taxonomy): domain Eukaryota; kingdom Viridiplantae; phylum Streptophyta; class Magnoliopsida; order Poales; family Poaceae; genus Triticum; species Triticum monococcum. The sequence continues at coordinate 253,145,954 of CM067843.1, read as the reverse complement.
TTGACGCTGCTTCCAGGGGAACGGCACCCTTCTGCTGCTTGTCCACGCCCAAGGTTGTGGTGGAGGCACGCGCAAGGCCCAGACGGGCTCGCGCGCCTTCCGGAGCGTTCGGGGGACCCGACGACATTGGCATGATCCCCGGTGCTACGCGCCCTACCACAACGGCGCCACCTCCAGCAGGAACAAGCGATGTTGGCCCTCTACAAGGCCATGCCTGGATGTTGCCCAGCGACCACCAGGGCCAAGCACCGCGGCCACTGACCCAAGGCATGGGGCACCCAAGCGATGGCTCCCGCGCGGCGGCCACGGACGCCTACGGCCCGGCATGATGGATCTGGAGTACACACCAGGAGGAGGTCCTAGCTCGTTCCCGAGCCAGGATGGGGAGGCGGAACGCCCGAGCCTGGGGTCTTCCACAAGCTACCCGAAGGCTTCACTGACCCCTTCAGCGACGACGACAACAGGGTACAGCTGGTGCCTCGGGAGCACGCTTATGCTAACCTTGTGTGACGCCCCGAGACCGTTGCGCCAGGTGTCTTTCAGTTATTCACCGGCGTTGCCATGTCATTTGATTGCGTGTTGCTTTTCATCATGTCATCATGTGCATTGCATCATCGTGTTTTCAAAACTTGCATTCATCTGGGTTCTCCGAGTTCTCTCCGTTGTCCGTTCTGAGCCCAACCACACTTGCACACGCCCGCGGCATGTCCGAAATAGTATTTTATAAGTGGCCGGAAAATGTTCTCGGAATGGGATGAGAGTTGACGTGTGGTCTTATTATAGTGTAGATAGACCGCATCTCAAGTTTCATCGCATTTGGAGTTCGTTTGATGCCCCAACGATTAACTATAGCGGTAGTATAGCCGGTCTCTTCGTCGGACGTTTTCGGTCTCCGGAAACAGTCGCCGGGTCTCTCTCTCTCTCTTCTCTTCTCTCAGCTCGAGACCGTCTACCCAGTCCGTTGTCAACCGCCAAGCCCCGAAACCCTCTCAGCACAGTGCACCGAACCCCTCGAGCGCGTCCGGAAGTTGTCCCAGACCCGACCCGAGCAGTTGTCATTGTTGGACTCAGAACATCCCCAAATATCTACAAAATGTCTCTGTTTTTCTCCTTGGGCTACCTAACCTATTTTTCCCGCCCGTTTGATTACGATTGAAGGGACCGGATAGCCCCTAACCAAATCCAGTGCTATATATTTTGACCAATCCCCTAGGCAGCAACCCTAAATTCTAGCCCTCTTGTCCCATCGCGCCGCCACCTACCTTTCTTCCTTGGGATCCCTCCTGATCCACCCATCCCACCAACCATCGCTCTCCACTGCTCCTTCTCGGATCCATCCCGCATCCACCTCGCTTCTGCCGCCAACCAACCAGCGCCGTGCCCCGCGTCCTTCTTCCTCACTGTCTCGCTCGGTGGCCGAGCTACATCGCGCCCCTGCCTTTGTTCCCCGCTGCAGCTAGCTTACCTCTTCTTCCCTCGACCCCGAATGGATCGTGAAGCTGCGAGGCCCCGAGCAGGAGCGCTCGGCCTCGTCCTCTCGTGTGCCACCCCTCGCCCTCCTGTAGCTTCCTGTGCTCCAAGCTTTGCCTGTGAGTAGCGTTGCCGCCCTCCTTTCTATGGTCGTCCCTCTCCTTCGCCTGTCTTGTTCCTCCCTGTCTGACTCTCATCTGAATTTTCTTCCCCGCCATGGCCCTGCAGCTTCCGCCGCCTCCCTGCCAAGTCCGTTCCGCCGGATTCCCTTGAAGCGGCCGCCCTGGATCTCATCTCCGGCCCCGTCCGCGACCTCCCCGACCCCACGCTGTCGCGAGCCGCCTCCTTCCCTTGGATCCTGGCCGCCCCTTCGCCCTGCTCGCCTCCTCTGCTTCGTTCGAGCAGGGAGGACGACGCACCTCTGCTCGCTGTGTTGACCCGTTCCAGTGCCAGCATGGACAAGCGCCAAGGCCCAGCGCCCCTTCCAGCCTCCCCCTCCACCGACCGGCCTGTTGGCCCAATGTGAGCAGTCGCCTCCTATGCACTATCGAGCAAGCCAGATTCGGCCTGATTCATGTTTTTTTTTCTGCGGAACGATCTTGCCATTTTTCCAGAGAACGTCTGTTTTGCAGAAAAACCCTCATACTTCATGCATTTAATAACTCCTCAACCGTGCATCGGTTTAAAATAATTTATATATGAAACTTGCTTAAAATTATGTGTAGATTAATAATATGCCACTTTCTTGCCATGTTAAAATGTCTAAAATGTTGTTTGCATATAATTTGCTCCTATGCCATGTTAAAATGATTTATTTCATAACTAAATAACCGTAGCTCCGAATTTAACAAACTTTATATGTAAATGGGGTAGAATTTTGCCTAGTTTAACATGGTGGCCTTATTTTGCATGCTTAACAATTCTAAAATTATGTTTAGGGCAGAACAGTACCAAACCTAATATATGCATATGAGGAGTTTCCGGAATTGTTGTTTGTTGTTTCCGGCCTCATGTAAACTTGACTAGATAGGTAGTTTTCTTTTGCTTCACCCCCTTGCCATGTTAAGAACATTTAATATTGTTGGGGTACATAAACAAGAGAGAACTAAATAAGTCATGTGGTGTTTTCTTCAATATGTAACTCCGTTGCATAATGAGCTCCACTTAATTTGTAGTATTGTTTGTGGACTTTGCCATGCCATGCTTCATTAAACCGGACATGCATCATACTCGATTGTGCATCATGCCATGTTGATGTGTTGGTTGTTTACTATGTTGTTTGCTTCTTTCCGGTGTTGCTTCTTCGGGTGGTTCCGATAACATCGCGTTTGTGAGGACCCGTTTGACTACGTCCGTTTGTCTTCTTCATGGACTCATTCTTCTTCCTTGCGAGATCTCAGGCAAGATGATCATACCCTCGAAATCACTTCTATCTTTGCTTGCTAGTTGCTCGCTCTTTTGCTATTCCTATGTTGCTATACCTACCACTTGCTTATCATGCCTCCCATATTGTTGAACCAAGCCTCTAACCCACCTTGTCCTAGCAAATCGTTGTTTGGCTATGTTACCGCTTTGCTCAGCCCCTCTGATAGCGTTGTTAGTTGTAGGTGAAGATTGAAGTTTTGTTCCTTGTTGGAACATGGAGATGTTGTTCCTTGTGGGAACATGTTTACTTGTTGGGATATCACAATATATCGTATTTAATTAATGCATCTATATACTTGGTAAAGGGTGGAAGGCTCGGCCTTATGCCTGGTGTTTTGTTCCACTCTTGCTGACCTAGTTTCCGTTATATCGGTGTTATGTTCCCGGATTTTGCGTTCCTTACGCGGTTGGGCTATTATGGGAACCCCTTGACAGTTCGCCTTGAGTAAAACTCCTCCAACAATGCCCAACATTTGTTTTACCATTTGCCACCTAGCCTTTTATTTTCCCTTGGGAGTCGCGCTCCTGAGGGTCATCATTATTTTTACCCCCCCCCCCCGGGCCACTGCTCCTATGAGTGTTGGTCCAACTTGTCAGCCGCCGGTGGCCACCAGGGGCAACTCTGGGCTAGCCTACCAGAAGTTTAGACAATCCAGTGTGCCCTGAGAAAGAGATATGTGCAGCTCGTATCAGGATTTGTCGGCACATTCGGGCGGTGTTGCTGGTTTAGTTTTACCCTATCGAAATGTCTTGTAGAACTGGGATACCGAGTCTGATCAGAATGTCTCGGGAGGAGGTCTATTCCTTCGTTGACCATGAGAGCTTGTGATGGGCTAAGTTGGGACACCCCTGCAGGGATTTGATCTTTCGAAAGCCGTGCCCGCGGTTATGGGCAGATGGGAATTTGTTAATGTCCGGTTGTAGAAAAACTGAAGTTGACCTTAATTAAAATGCATTAACCGCGTGTGTAACCGTGATGGTCTCTTTCCGGCGGAGTCCGGGAAGTGAACACGGTGTTGGAGTTATGCTTGACATAGGTTGTTTTAGGATCACTTCTTGATCATACTTTTATCGACTGTGCTTTGCCTTCTCTTCTCGCTGTCATTTGCGTATGTTAGCCACCATATATGGTAGTCGCTTGCTGCAGCTCCACCTCATACCTTTTACCTTACCCATAAGGTTAAATAGTCTTGATCACGAGGGCACGAGATTGCTGAGTCCCCGTGGCTCACATATACTTCCAAAACTAGTTTGCAGGTGTCGTTGAGTCCGTGCAGATGACGCAGCCCAGTTCAGGAGGAGCTCGTTGAAGATCTTGTCCTTTGTGTTGTTTCGTTCTAGTTGTTCAGTAGTGGAGCCCAGTTGGGGTCGATCGGGGACCTTGTCGCATTTGGGGTTCTTCTTTTATTTTGGTTCCGTAGTCGGACCCTGATTGTATTTGGTTGATGTAATGCTTTATTCATGTATTTGTGTGAAGTGGCGATTGTAAGCCAACTATGTAACTTCTTCCCCTATTTTATTACATGGGTTGTGTGAAGATTACCTCACTTGCGACATTTCTTTCAATGCGGTTATGCCTCTAAGTCGTGCTTCGACACGTGGGAGATATAGCCGCATCGAGGGTGTTACACCTTGGGCTGCAGGTGAACCAGGTCACAGCAGCAGCTGGAGACCCAAGGTCAGTGGCCCCCTCCTAGCAGGGGTGGTGCACTGGGGGCTGCACGGGAGGGGCCAGGAGCCAGGGCCTCCCACGTGCCACGCGGAGCAAGGCACTGCATGGAGGTAGGTCCTCTGCTGGGGAAGGCGCTGGCGAGCCTTTCCCCCCAACAAAGGGCACATGGTCGCCCAGGGCACCGCTAGCGCCCCTCTCACTCCTTGGTCTCGTCCTAGTTTCTAGACGCCCCAATGGTGGTCAGGGGTGGCACAGGGCGGGGCCCTCATATGGCGATATGAAGCAAGGCTCGCGCCTATGAAGGTCTCCGCTCGTGACACTCATGTAATAATGAGTGGGGTTGTACATGCCCCGAAGTCTCCAGAGCGCCGCTCGTCGGCCACGGGGGCTCCCGCCCACGTCCAAGTGGAAGCACCATGCTTCGCTCTAGCCATCGACATTGTCCCCCAATGACTATGCTCACATCCAGTGAAAGCACTTAGCTCCGCACTGGTGGGAAGACAAGAAGACTAGCTAGGTGCCGAACGCGGCCGTTCGCTTTCGCCCCTTTTTCTGTAGCTTGATTCACCGCCTTTTGGACTGAGACTTGAAGTTCTTTTGCTATCTAAAAAGTGGGGGGGGGGTTCTCTGGTTTCTGCCGATTTTATTGTGTTTTGGTTGTGTGTCGTGCTTTTAAGGCTCGCACCCCTGACCCTCCGGCTCGGGGGCTGGTTGGCAGACCACCTGGGCAGGACCCCTTCAGGGAAAGAGTGTATGCGCCGCAAGATTGCCGCGTAAGCATCCTGCCGCGGTCTGCAGGACGCTCCTAGCGTGGCCCCCTCGGACGGATCCGCTGGCTCTTCGGGAGGCCCAGAGCCCACGAGCTCCTAAGGGCTTGCCTGAGGAGAAAGGAGCGCCGACAACCTCACAACCCGCTCAAGGCCGGCTAGGATCATGATAAGTCGCAATGACAGCCCTGCTCAGGGGCTCACAAGATCACAGGAGCACACTTCAGGCCCGACTTTAAAAAAGGGGGAATAACAGAACATTAATTTACATACACGAGGGGCTCCCCCTCCAAAATGCTCCCTGCGGGGCCGTGCCCAAGTCTTCGCGTGCAGGCTCAAGGCAAAGGAGTGTGGTCTTGACTAGACATGCTGCTCGTGGAGTCACCCTAGTCGCTCTCGTACGCGCAGGTAGCATTGTCGCTAGCATCGTCTTCACCATCATCAACCGCGCCATCTTTGTCCACCGGGACCACCACCGCGTCATCCTCAGTGGCGAACACCCTGACCAGGGCGTCCACGTGATTGTCCACCCAGTGCGACAGGTTGTCCCGGATAGCCCTGGGAATTGGGGCTATGGCGGCGTCGAGGTCAAAGTGGGGGTCGAGGTTTTGAAGGTGACTAAAGACGTGTGAGAACATGTGCCCTAGGAGGCTCCGACTCCTCTCCTCGACAAGCTTGCAGGTTATACGTCTCCAACGTATCTATAATTTTTGATTGTTCCATGTTGTTATATTATCAATCTTGGATATTTTATAATCATTTTATATCATTTTTGGTACTAACCTATTGACATAGTGCCAAGTGCCAGTTCCTGTTTTTCCGTGTTTTTTACATCACAGAATCAATATAAGACGGAGTCCAAATGCCACGAAACTTTACGGAGATTTTTAATGGACCAGAAGGAACATGATGGGCCCTGGTTGCACCTGGGGGAAGTCCCGAGGAGGGGAAAACCCACCAGGGCGCGCCCTGGTGGGTTGTGCCCACCTTGGATGCCCCCGTGGACCGCCTCTTTGCTCTACAAATACCCCAAAAATACCAGAACCCTAGGGGAGTCGACAAAATATTCATCCAGTCACCATGGAGTCCAAAACCACCAGATCCAATCTAGACACCGTCTCGGATCGGGTTCACCCCCTCCATTGGTGCCTCTCCAATGATGTGTGAGTAGTTCTTTGCAGACCTTCAGGTCCGTAGTTAGTAGCTCGATGGTTTTCTCTCTCTCGCTGAATTCTCAATACAATGGTCTCTTAGAGATCCATATGATGTAACTCTTTTGCGGTGTGTTTGTTGGGATCCGATGAACTTTGAGTTTATGATCGGATCTATCTTTTTATATCCATGAAAGTTATTTGAGTTTCTTTGATCTCTTATATGCATGATCTCTTATAGCCTCGTATTTCTTCTCCGATATTTGGGTTTTGTTTGGCCAACTTGATCTATTTATCTTGCAATGGGAAGAGGTCCCCGGTAGTGGGTTTGATCTTACAGTGCTTGATCCCAGTGACAGAAATGGAACCGACACGTATGTATCATTGCTACTAAGGATAAAAAGATGGGATCTATATCTAACACAATAGATAAACGGATCTTGTTTACATCATGTCAGCGTTCTTATTGCATTACTCCATTTTTCCATGAACTTAATACACTAGATGCATGCTGGATAGCGGTCGATGTGTGGAGTAATAGTAGTAGATGCAGGCAGGAGTCGGTCTATTAATCTTGGACATGATGCCTATATAATGATCATTACCTGGATATCGTCATAATTATTTGAGATTCTATCAATTGCCCAACAGTAATTTGTTTACCCACCGTTTGTTATATTTCTCGAGAGAAGCCACTAGTGAAATCTATGGCCCCCGGGTCTTCTTTCTCATATATTTGCTTGCAATCTACTTTTTCTTTGCATTTTTATTTAGATCTATTAAACCAAAAATACAAAAAATACTTTGTTTAACTTTATTTTATTTGCGATCTATTATTTCAATCTATTACCAATTTCTGGCATCGTTACCCGAAAGGGATTGACAACCCTTTAACACGTCGGGTTGCGAGGTGTTGTTATTTGTGTGCAGGTGTTGTTTACGTTGTGTTTCTTGGTTCTCCTACTGGCTCGCTAACCTTGGTTTCATCACTGAGGGAAATACCTACCATCGCTGTGCTGCATCATCCCTTCCTCTTTAGGGAAATACGGACATAGTCCTAGTAGACAAGAGCTTTTCTGGCGCTATAGTGAGAGAGCGATCAACGAGCGTCACGGCCTGGTCCTCCAGGCACGTCATGACTTCGGTGAAGAAGTGAAGGTGGCTGGCATAGTCTTCCTCGTGGGGATGAGGGATGTTTTCCTTGCAGATGATGCCTAGGGCTCGGTTGGCCCTCACCCTGAGGGCCTGGAGCATGGGGGCGTGCTCGGCTGCAGCATCTGCCGACGGCACACCTCCTCCCTATTCTGCTGCGTGAGGGACGTGGTGTCATCAATCTGCTGCTGGAGCGAGAGCAGATCAGCATGCATGGAGGCCAGGTCGGCCTGGGCAGTGGTCTGGGCCGCCGCAGCAGTCCTCTCGTGCTGCTCCGCCTTGTCCAGCCTTGACCTAAGGACGATGGTCCTGCCCTCTGCTTCGGCCTCCAGGAACTTCAACTTCAAGTCATAATCATTGGCAAGATCTGCGCGAGCCTTCGCCACCCTCGGGTCAACCTCCTCCTGGATCTTGGCCTTACGAGTGGTCACGGCATCTTCAGCCACGGCCACATGGTGCTCCCTCATCTCCAGCCGCTCAAGCTCGAGGCTGCGCTTTGAGGCCTCCAACATCAGCGCCTCCTCACGCTTTTGGATCTCCTTCTCTTCTGGAGGCGCCCCCCTCATTGACGCCAAGACAACCCTGTACACCTCGACTTGCTGCTCGAGGGTAACATTCAAGGCCCGGAGCTCTTGTTTGCGTTACTCGGCAACCTCGCGGCGGCGGTCAGCCTCCCTGGCCTCCTCCAAGGCCCGAAGCTCTTGTTCGTGCTCCTCGGCGACCTCGCGGCGGTGGTCGGCCTCCCTGGCCTCCTCCAAGGCCCGGGTGCTAGCCTCGCGTGAGGTCGCAAGGGATGCCTTGGCCTGTGCATTGGCGCGTTCGTGTTGAAAACGCCCGAGGTTGACGGCCACCTTCAACTAATGCCACTCATTCGCCAGCCGAAGGTCCTCCACCTCGAGGCGGGCATCAACGACGGAAAGCTCTTCTCCGAGCCGGCTTAGTGCACCCATCGCCTCCCAGAAGAGCTCGGGACGGACAGCGCTACACCCACGCACAAGCTCAAACGCGCGGCCGGGTCCGTCCTCTGCGTCGGGAATCATCGAGGAAGCTTGAGGTGGCTGGCCTTCTCCTAGCAAGGGGCTGGAGACCGGCGCCTTCCATGCTACCTCTTGGGCCTCGGCAGAGGCGCTGCAGGACGGGGCCTTGCGGCTTGAAGACGAAGCCAGGGCTGAGGTCGTCCAACTACGGGCAATGACCAATGGAGGTTCCCTCGGCATGCCTTCAGCACCCCAAGCAGGACCGTGGAGGAAGGGCAACAAGAACGCGAGATCAAGACCCCTTGTCGACGCGCCCTCCTCAGGAATGGGCCCCAAGCCACGTGCATCGGTCAGGCAAGAAGGGCTCAGGATCAGTGGCGAGCCAGGGACTGACGGAGGCCGCTCCTCAGGAGATCTCGTCGCTCCAACCGAAGGGACCCTGGGGAGCCATGGTTAGAAAAGGATGCAGCACTCAGAGAAACATGAAGATGAGGTACTTACTCGTCTATGGCTATGTATTTCCTTTGCTTCAACGACCGGTAGGCGTTACCACTGTAGCTCAGAGATCCCTTCCTCTTGCGGAGTGCTCCAAAGTTCAGGCGGAGCTGACCGAAGCCCATAGCACGACCGCCTGCACCCAAGGCGGTTGGTGAAGGAAATATGCCCTAGAGGCAATAATAAAGTTGTTATTTTATATTTCCTTATATCATGATAAATGTTTATTATTCATGCTAGAATTTTATTAATCGGAAACTTGATACATGTGTGGATGTATAGACAAAACACCGTGTCCCTAGTAAGCCTCTACTAGACTAGCTCGTTAATCAAAGATGGTTAAGTTTCCTAACCATAGACATGTGTTGTCATTTGATGAACGGGGTCACATCATTAGGAGAATGATGTGATGGACAAGACCCATCCATTAGCATAGCATAATGATCGTTAAGTTTTATAGCTATTGCTTTCTTCATGACTTATACATATTCCTTTGCCTATGAGATTATGCAACTCCTGGATATCGGAGGAATACCTTGTGTGCTATCAAACATGACAACATAACTAGGTGATTATAAAGATGCTCTACATGTATCTCTGAAGGTGTTTGTTGGGTTGGCATAGATCGAAATTAGGATTTGTCACTCCGAGTATCGGAGAGGTATCTCTGGGCCCTCTCGGTAATGCACATCATAATAAGCCTTGCAAGCAATGTGACTAATGAGTTAGTTGTGGGATGATGCATTACGGAACGAGTAAAGAGACTTGCTGGTAACGAGATTGAACTAGGTATGGAGATACCGACGATCGAATCTTGGGCAAGTAACATAACGATGACAAAGGGAATAATGTATGTTGTCATTAAAATACGACCAATAAAGATCTTCATAGAATATGTGGGAACCAATATGAGAATCTAGGTTCCACTGTTGGTTATTGACTGGAGAGGTGTCTTGGTCATGTCTACATAGTTCTCGAACCCCTAGGGTCCGCACGCTTAACGTTCGATGACGATTTTGTATTATACGAGTTATGTGATTTGGTGACCGAATGTTGTTCGGAGTTCCGGATGAGATCATAGACATGACAAGGAGTCTCGAAATGGTCGAGAGGTAAAGATTCATATATTGGACGATGATATTCGCACATCCGAAGTGTTCCCGGGGTACCGGGTGTATATCGGGTGACCGGAAGGGGTTCTCAGCATCCCCCCGGCAACTACATGGGCCTTAATGGGCCAAGAGGGGGACATACCAGCCCCTAAGGGGCTGGTGCGCCCCTCTCATGTGGGCTGGCCAAATTGGAGTAGAAAAGGGGAAGGAGGAAAGGAAAAAGGGAATAGGATTCCCCCTTCCCTCTCTTCCCTTCCTACTCCGAATAGGAATAGGAATGGGGGAGACCGAATTGGGAGGACCCCAATTAGGTTTCCACCTACTTGGGGTGCCCCCTTGGCTGCCTCTCCTCCCTCCAACCTATATATATGAAGGAAGCACCGCTAGAACACACAAAAAACATTGTTAGCCGTGTGCGGCGCCCCCCTCCACAATTTATGCCTCCGGTCATATTCACGTAGTGCTTAGGCGAAGCCTTGCGCGGATCACTTCATCATCACCGTCACCACGCCGTCATGCTGATGGAACTCTCCCTTGACACTTTGCCGGATCAAGAGCTCGAGGGACGTCATTGAGCTGAACGTGTGCAGAACTCGGAGGTGTCATATGTTCGGTACTTGATTGGTTGGAACGAGAAGAAGTTAGCCATAGCGACCTCGTTCGCACGTGCGGCTGCATGCTACTCAGCTCCACGTTATACTGCGTGTAAAATGGCTATGGGCGGCACTTAATTGGAGGAGGGGGCAGTGATTTTGGTGGAAGGTGTCGCTCCGTCAGTCGGGGCATGTGGGACGGGAAAGGAGGAGGATGGTGTGGGTGGGGTGTGGATTACTATAACACCCACGATGCGGCTATATCGCCCAGGTGTCGGGGCACGACTTAGAGGCATAACCGCATGGTAGGCATGTCATAAGAGGGGTAATCTTTACACATCCCATGTACTGAATAAGAAAGGGATAAAGAGTTGGTTTACAATCGCCGCTTCACACAATACATAAAATATATCATACATCATCCAGAATACAATCAAGGTCCGACTCGGGAACCAAAATAAAGAAAGACAACCCCAAATGCTAGATCCCCGATCGCCCCAACTGGGCTCCTCTACTGATCATCCCGAAAAGACACAGAGTAACGGCCTGAATCCTTGTCGAACTCCCACTTGAGTTCCGTAGCGTCCCCTGCACTGGCATCATCGGCACCTGCATCTGTTTGGAAGTATCTGTGAGTCACGGGGACTCAACAATCTCACACCCTCGCTATCAAGACAATTTAAGCTTAAAGGTAGCACAGGGTAGTGAGGTGGAGCTGCAGCAAGCACTAGCATATATGGTGGCTAACTTACACAAAAGAGAGCGAGAAGAGAAGCAAAACACGATCAGAAGCTAATAGTGATCAAGAAGTGATCCTGAAGCTACTTACATTCAAGCATAACACGAGACCGTGTTCTCTTCCCGGACTCCGCCGAAAAGAGACCATCACGGCTACACACACGGTTGATTCATTTTAATTAAGTGAAGTGTCAAGTTCTCTACAACCGGATATTAACAAATTCCCATTTGCCCATAACCGCGGGAACGACTTTCGAAAGTTCAAAACCCTGCAGGGGTGTCCCAACTTAGCCCATCACAAGCTCTCATGGTCAACGAAGGATATTCCTTCTCCTAGGACGACCCGATCAGACTCGGAATCCCGGTTACAAGACATTTGGACAATAGTAAAACAAGACCAGCAAAGCCACCCGAATGTGCCGACAAATCCCGATAGGAGCTGCACATATCTCGTTCTCATGGCACACCGGATAAGCAATCCGTACAACTAAAACCAAACCTCAAGTTTCCCCAAGGTGGCGCCGCAAGGGGCTCTAGTTTGGACCAACACTCAGAGGAGCACTGGCCCGGGGGTTTAAAATAAAGATGACCCTTGAGTCCGCGGAACCCAAGGGAAAAAGGCTTAGGTGGCAAATGGTAAAACCAAGGTTGGGCCTTGCTGGAGGAGTTTTATTCAAGGAGAACTGTCAAGGGGTTCCCATAACACCCAACCGTGTAAGGAACGCAAAATCAAGGAACATAACACCGGTATGACGGAAACTAGGGCGGCAAGAGTGGAACAAAACACCAGGCATAAGGTCGAGCCTTCCACCCTTTACCAAGTATATAGGTGAATTAAAGTAAACAAGATATAATAATGGTATCCCAACAAAATCCATGTTCCAACAAGGAAAAAACTTCAACTTCACCTGCAACTATCAACGCTATAAGAGGGGCAGCAAAGCGGTAGCATAGCCAAACAACGGTTTTCTAGTAAAGGTGGGTTAGAGGCTTGAAATGGCAATATGGGAGGCATGATATAGCAAGTGGTAGGTATCGCGGCATAGCAATAGAGCGAACAACTAGCAAGCAAAGAAAGAAGTGATTTCAAGGGTATGGTCATCTTGCTTGCAAAATTCTCAGAGTTGACGAAAGCTTGATCCTCGTTAGCGTACTCAATGGGTTCCTTGATCACATACTCATCTCCCGGCTCTACCCAAGGGAATAACACAATCAAAGGAACAACAATCAACCACGGTGCAATGCACAATCAACATGATGCAAAACATGGCATGACATGCGGGATGTGATATGCAATGCATATGCGTGCTTCGGAAGGGAAAGATTGAACCAGGCATCAACTTGGCAAAACAAGTATGCCTATGGAAAGATGAGTTGAGTTCGGTCGAAATCGATATAACGATCACCGGAATCGGATGCATGGTTTGCAAATGGCAAGCAAAACAAGAATGGCACAATTCTGCGATTAACGGCACGATGCCAACTAGAATGCAACAAGAAACTAAGCTACTACACTCCAACATAGCAACAAAGCACATGGCAGTGATCTACTCAAGATGCTTGACAAAAGATGAACACGGAGCTATGGCTAAATCACACCAGAGCAGGTTCAAACAAGCATGGCAAAAGTGCAAAAGATATCAGCTTCACGGACTGAAAATACTAACATGCCAGAAATTAACATTTGGGAGCAATGTTTATAGCAAGCAAACAACATGCTAGGGGAGCATAACATAGCAAACAAAGGCATGGCATGAATCTACTCAAATCATAGAACAAAAGTCCCTTACTGACCATGAGCTAAAAAGGCACAGAAGATATGATGGCACCCACGTAAACATAGCAAGTTTCGTTAACAGATTCAGACTAAGCAGAAAACTGAGCATGGCATAAACAGAATTATGAACGCATCTTTGCGAGCTCGATTCACTCACCACAAGGCATTGCATGACAAGATAACCATACTACCAGCAAGAAGACATGATCATAAGGCTAACCATGGCAAGAACAAGTTTATAGCATGCTTGTATCAACTACAACAACAATCGCAAAATTGATTAACATGTAAACAATCTGCCAGGAACATTTTATAGCAAATGTAGAGCAGGCTTAAGTCATGCTAGGGAACTCCATAAATGCAAATAGGGGCATGGATGGATAGAGCATAACCATATGTCAAAATCATCCTTACTGAAGCAACTCAAAACAACCATGGATCTCACTGTAGCATCTAGTTTACATGGCATAAAAATAAACAGCAGAGCAAGGACTTTGCAAAATCCTAAGTCCCTGAAATCAGCAATATCACGAAGGCTACTTTGCATGCTTGTGCTAGTCACCACAAAGATCACAAAAATACATGGCAAGCACCCTTGTAAATATGGCATGGCATAGATGAAAACACATGCAGAGCTCATGCCCATATGATGCACACAACAAATGTAGCAAAAATGACAAACCCTCATACTCTGATAAGAATCAACACCTAACAATTTGTAGCACTCTTGCATCCACGATTTGGGCATCAAGATAGACTCAAACAAGCATGTCACAATGGAACAAAATGAAGAGCACATCATGATGAACATTTTGATATATCAAAAGCACAAAACGGAGCAGCACACACAAAGTTATGGCATGATGAATAGTGCACCAGAATATAGCAGAAAAAGGACTTAGGGAAAATTCAGGGTCAACCTCAGATCTAGGGTTTGTGCGAAGTTCGAGGATGACCGGGGTTCCACCAGAGTTGGGGCCGGAGACAGAGAAGGAGATGGCCGGAGAGGTGCGGGGAGCCGTCAGGATGGTCGGGGACGGTCAGATCCGGGGTCGGCCAGAGCTCCAGCGAGCTCGAGGGCCCGACGGCACGCAGCAGGGAGCTCGTGCTCCAGTCCATGGAGAGAGGAGGGAGATTAGGGTTAGGGAGAGAGATAAGAGCAGGGGAGAAGGGATGTTGGCTGAGCTGGACTGGGGGAAATAGCGGCGACGCTCTCCGGCGGCGGGGACGAAGACCGGCGGCGAGGTGGCAGGGTGGTGATGGTGCGGTGGAGGACTCCGACAAGGTGGATCGGGAGGCTCGAGGAGGAGCCAGGCGAGCGGGCGCGCTCGGGCTCGCGCGGGCTGGCGGCGCGGCCAGATGGGCCCAATGGGCCACGCGCGGGCTCGGGTGGGCCGCTGTGGAGGCGCTGAGGCAGGGGCGACGTGGAGGCTTGTCACTGGCCCGGGGCGGCGGCGCATGGGCCTCAGGAGGCGGAGCAGCGATTGGCGGTGCGCCAAGTGGCAGCGGAGGAGCGTGCTGGCGCGGAATACGATGAGGAGGCGGCGGCTGATGATTAGGGGAGGGTTAGGGTAGGCTAGGTTTCTGAAAAAAAGGGAGGATGTCTATATATAGAAAGAGGGCTAGGGGAGGTGGTTTTCATCCGTTCTCGGACTATTCGATCGCCATCGGACGGCCGGGAGCGGAGAGGAAGGTTAGGTGGGTCTAGTGGCTGTGGTGGAGGGGTGCTGGGCTGCAAGAGAGAGAGGTTTCGGGGTTGCACGGTTAACCGTTGGAGTATCAAACGGACTACAAATGGCACGAAATTTGACAGGTGGTCTACCGGTGGTGTATCAAGGCTTCTTGGCAAATCTCGGTCCATTCCAAGAAAGTTTAACACCCACTCACGAAAAGAGACAAAAGGGGGCGCCGGTGGACGTACGAGTGTCGGATTGCGAAACAGACAACGGGGAAAATGCTCGGATGCCTGAGACGAACCCGTATGCAAATGTGATGCACATGATGACATGATATGGAATACTTGACATGAAAAAAATCTAAAACGAAGACAAAACCCAACCATAAAGGGAATCTCATAACATAAGAGTCGAAAATGGCAAGAGTCGGAGTTACAAATATGGAAATTTGTATCCGGGGTGTTACAATTACCTGACCATATCAACGAGGCCGCGCATCAAGAAGAAGGGTCGACGGCGAGGAGGATGCGTAGCAAGAAGAAGGGTCGCCGGCGAGGAGGCGGCACTACAAGAAGAAGGGTCGCTGACGAGGAGGCTGAGCTGCCAGTAAGCAGCAGTGAAGGTTTGAACTTGGAAAGCAAGGAGGAACAGTGGAAATGTGGCTTTTGGTAGGAGGGAGGGGGCGGGGAGGTAGATATTTCCGCGATGGCAAAAAAATTCGCTCGGTGCCGCAAGAAACTGGCGCGCAAGTGTGGTTCAAGTGGGGGCGATGGACTGTAGACGACGAAGCTTCCTGCGTAAGCCAGACAAGACGGTGCGCCAAGATATTTTATATCGCATGCCACACGATTCTTTCTAGTAAACTATTATACCTGAGTTTTTCATTATATTTTGAAAGACAAAATGGTGTTATGGAGGGAAAGGATGGTGTTTGAATTGGTAGAACATTTAGGTACAGTGAACATGCAACTAGTACATGAGTGTCGTTCTTAAATTTTGCACTACTAGGGAAAACCTTATACACAGAATCTTAGCAGCAGCGCGGTATAAAAACAGACGCTACTGCTAATTAGCAGCAACGAGCTTTAGAAAAGAGCGCTGCTAATGACTGAGTAGCAGTAGCGCTCTAGGTGAAAAGAGCGCTACTACTATAATTGCCACGGTGTTGCCTCCAGGCTAGATATAGTAGTAGCGCCCTTCCCGTGGACGCGCTACTGCTAAAGAACTTAGTAGCAGCGGTTTTGCTCGAAACTCGTTGCTGGTAAGTATGACCGCAACTAATTAAGTTTAGTCCCATACTGCTAAGCGAACAAGGTGTTTACCACGTTAAATATGTTGCTTCTCAACCTATCTCGAGCACTTGGTCTTCATTGAACTGTATGTGTATGATTTGTGGTTGCAATATGAATCCTCGCCTGTACCTATACAGGTATAGTGAGGATTCATGTTGACTATTTAGATTATACACAAAAAGATCAATGATGACCAATGTATATTTTGATGTTTTTACTAAACAAAAGAAATAACTGCTTCCATTAGCAGTAGCGGTTTTTCCCAAAACGCGTTGTAGATAAGTTAGCTACTGCTTCCATTCAAGTTAACCACCCCCCGCATCAAAATTTCGCTAAGTCCTCCTCCCCCCCCCCCGGCCTGTTCCCCTACTCCCTGTCGCCGCCGCCCGAGCCCGAGCGCGCCTGTACCCTCACCGCCGCCACCACCGCCCGCCCTCAACCTCACCGCCGCCGCTCTCGACCACACTGTCGCCGCCCTCGACCTCACCGCCACCGCCCTCGACCGAGCCCGCCGCCCAGGACCGCCGCCCTCCCGATCCCGAGCCCGCCCTCGCCGCCCTTCCGTCGCCGAGCACCTCCCCGCCACCGTCTCTCCCTCTGTAAGCCCCCCACCCCTCCCCAACCCCCTCTCTCTTTGCTTAGTTAGTAGATGATTTTAGTAGTAGTAGATGTTAATTTAGGGTTCATAGATAATGATTTTTAGAAGTAGTGGATAGATGTTAGTTAGTAGTAGATGTATAATTAGCAGTAGTACATGTTAATTAGTAGTAGATGTAGTAGTTAGATGTTAATTAGTAGTAGTAGATTTGCTAGTTTCTTTCTATTTATAGTAAGTTTATATTTAGTAAGAACTAGTTGAATTAATAGAACTAGTTTAGTTTTAGTTGAACTAGTTAAGTTTTAGTTGAACTAGTATAGTAAGTAAATTAATAACTAGTTGAACTACTTCATTTTTAGAAAGAACAAGTTTTTTTCTTTTTATACTAAGTTTATATTTAGTAAGAACTAGTTGAATTAATAGAACTAGTTGAACATGCCATATTTGGTGTTATTTTCTAGTTTAAGCAATTATTTCATGTTTTGGTTACACCTCCGAGTGGCCTATGTTTTGCCGGAGTGTAGATTAATTTCTGTTCCGGCAAATTTCAGGCGCTCGATATGTCCTTTTTTAGCAAAGGTCATGCCGGATTTTTCCGTTAACTCTGGCATGACTTGTGCTAGAATATGTGGGAAATATCGAGTGGCCTGGATTTTCTTTGAAAAATAATGATCTAATTTAGGTTTTTTAGTACATATATTTAATTGTACAAGTTTAATCTTTGAATTATGAACGTAGGAGATGTCATACTCGGACGACGACAGTCTCCCGGGGGAGTGCAGCTGGTGCCACGATGATCGAGGTATGTGCGACAGGTTCGTTGAGCTGGACGAAGATTGGCGCTTTAGCATTAAGCTCGAGGAGACCTTCGATGTTGAAATGGTACGCAACAACGACAAGTGTTTTTTTCGTAATTAAGCATGACTTAAACTATTTCAACGTCTAATTTTCATCTTTTACAATTCGACTAGCTTATCCCATGCCATGCAAGACGCTATGTCTTGGAGAGGATGGGTTTTGAAGACCATGAAAATTTTCAAAAAAAGAAAATACACCTAAGGACCCATCATGATATCGATTTTGAAGTAAATATGTATAATTCTCAGAGCGTAACCCATTTTGGTTGTCAAAATTGGGAAGCACTTTGCAAAATGTATGGTTTTTATGAGGGTATGATTGTCACCATGGATCTTGGTCATCCTAACATCGAGCAAGACAATATGGACATATGGGTCCTTGTTGATACGCTTCCGATTCTACCGCAATGTGAGTTTCTCAAACATAGTTATTAACTAATTTATATTGTTTATTTCAAAATAGTTGACAGCTTATTTCCATTGACAGCTTATTTTGAATCTTCAAAGAATGTGCAGAAGATGGTAGACAAAACCCACTACACTCATGGCTCCGAATTAACTTATAAGGAGAAAAATCATCTGATTGCTTATTGTACTTTTTTTGAGAATTACAATACCAATTATCGAACTCCTCCAGATTATGGTGAATACGTGCCACTGGTGCACGTGTTGAACTACGATAACTTCTATGGAGATACCCTGGTAAGATATTTTACTATTACGACATCCGTGCATCTTTTGCATACTTCTAAAACTAGTACATCATTGCAAACTACGAAGTTATTACTATGTTTTTCAACAGAAAATCCCGATGGATTGTGTGCCTCATTTGATGTATTACAATGGTCGCCTTGAAGTTCTAAACCTACAGCCAGGTCATCCTACGGATCTCACCTGTGCATATCGAATTTTTGAAACCGGTGAACACATGCTAATCAAAGAGTGGAAAAAATGTTTGGACATTCGTAAGGAGGTTCTTGGAAGCAACATTAAGCAAAAGGCAAGAATTGGAGACAGGATAATCTGCATTCTCCATAATGGAGAGTGAGGGGCTATCTTGTTTTTTGCTATTTTACCTTAGAGAATATAGTAGGTCCTAAGAGAATGTAGTAGGTCCTATGAGGTACAATATGTTTATTATGTGATACAATGTGTTAGAGTTGAAGATGTCAGGAGTACTTGTGATTACGACTAGTGACCAATGATATGATGATGATGATGATGATGATAAGTTGTTAATGATATGATGATGATGATATTTATTATATCATTGGGTGAAAGAACCGCGGATTAGTTTCAAGTGGATGTCCGTCCACTTGAAACTAGTCCACACGGTTCTTTCACCCCATGATGTAATAACTCATTATGATGTAAAAACAATTTGTAAATTCCTGTTGTATGAAAATTTGTGTAAAGGTGTACGAACACAACATGAAATAAAAAAGAAATAAAATACGAAATAATAGTAGCAGCGCGGGCAGAGAGAAGCGCTACTACTAATTACCAGCAGCGCTCCTCCTGGAACTCGCTGCTACTAAGTCGATTTAGCCGTAGCGTGGGTGGAGGCACGCTACTGCTATTCATTAGCTGTAGCGCCTTATCAGTAGCGCACCATCCCGCGCTACTGATAGGTCTAAAACCCGCGCTGCTGCTAGCCTTTTCCCTAGTAGTGTGGAATTATTCCGGGTTCGTTTGGAATTTGATGCATTAATTGAGTTTCTGGGCATTTAATGTGCATAATTCAAATTTGAACTACAAGCACATGCTTGCACCAAACTTTGCTGAAAAATCACATGTGTGTCTTTGGGTGAATTTATAGGTCCCATGCAAGAAATGGTAGTAGAATTCAAACATCTGGGTGTCGTGGCTTAGCCAGAATGATTAAGAAACTTGGTTTTTAATTCCTATAAATCCAAAACACGGCTGAAAATCATGAAACTTGGCATGGTGTCATGACATGGCACCAACATGCTGGAGTAATTTTTTTGGCCGAATTGGGACAAGCTTTGGTGTAAGCTTCTTGCAAACCGGAGCTTCCCTCAAGAAGGCTCCTGCTTCCGAGAGGGAACGTGTCACCTCCGTGTGCGAAACGACATACGTGCACTGCCTTCTCCCGCCTTAATTTTTTTACACATGCAGATTAGACCAAATAGAAGTACCGTGCTAAATTTTGGAATTATTCCGTGTTCGTTTGGCCTTTTTATATATTAATTGACTTTCTAGGCATTTAGTGTGCATAATTCAAATTTGAACTACAAGCACGTGCTCCAGTGCACCATAGTTGTTTGAAAAATCACATGTGTATCCTTGGGTGAATTTCTAGGTCCCATGCAAGAGATGGGAGTGAAATTCAAACATTTGGGCGTCGTGGCTCGGCTGAAAAGATTGAGAAACTAGGTCTTTTAATTCCTATGATTCCAAAACACGCCTGAAAATCATGAAACTTGGCATGGTCTCATGACATGGCACGAACATGCTGTAGTAATTTTTTTGGCCGAATTGGGACAAGCTTTGGTGTAAGCTTCTTGCAAACCGGAGCTTTCCTCTAGAAGGCTCGTGGTTCCGAGAGGGAACGTCTCACCTCCGTGTGCGAAATGACTTACGTACACTGCCTTCTCCCGCCTTAATGTTTTTGCACATCCAGATTAGACCAAATAGAAGTATCGTGCTAAATTTTGGAATTATTCCGGGCTCGTTTCGCCTTTTTTATACATTAATTTAGTTTCTGGGCATTTAATGTGCATAATTCAAATTTGAACTACAAGCACAGGCTCAAGTGCACCAAAGTTGTTTGAAAAATAACATGTGTATCATTGGGTGAATTTCTAGGTCCCATGCAAGAGATTGGAGTGAAATTCAAACATCTAGGCATCATGGCTCAGCCGGAAAGATTGAGAAACTTGGTTTTTTAATTCCTCTAATTCCAAAACATGCCTGAAAATCATGAAACTTGGCATGGTGTCATGACATGGCACGAACATGTTGCAGTAAGTTTTTTGGCCGAATTGGCACAAGGTTTGGTCTAAGCTTCTTGCAAACCGGAGCTTCCCTCAAGAAGGCTGGTGGTTCCGAGAGGGAACGTGTCACCTCCATGTGCGAAACGACATACGTACACTGCCTTATCCCACCTTAACTTTTTTACACAGCCAGATTAGACCAAATATAAGTACCGTGCTAAATTTTGGAATTATTCCGGCTCGTTTCGCCTTTTTTATACATTAATTGAATTTCTAGGCATTTAATGTGCATAATTCAAATTTGAAATACAAGCACATTCTCCAGTGCACCATAGTTGTTTGAAAAATCACATGTATGTCCTTGGGTGAATTTCTAGGTCCCATGCAAGAGATGGGAGTGAAATTCAAACATCTGGGCGTCGTGGCTCGGCCGGAAAGATTGAGAAACTTGATTTTTTTTAATTCCTATAATTCCAAACCATGCCTGAAAATCATGAAACTTGGCATGGTGTCATGACATGGCACCAAAATGTTGCGGTAATATTTTTGGCCGAATTGGGACAAGCTTTGGTGTAAGCTCCTTACAAACCGGAGCTTCCCTCCAGAAGACTCGTGGTTCCGAGAGGGACCGTGTCAACTCCGTGTGCGAAACGACATACGTACACTGCCTTCTCCTGCCTTATTTTTTACAGAGCCTGATTAGACCTAATAGAAGTACGGTGCTAAATTTTGGAATTATTCCGGGCTCGTTTGGCCTTTTTATACATTAATTGAGTTTCTGTGCATTTAATGTGCATAATTTAAATTTGAACTACAAGCACATGCTCCAGTGCACCAAAGTTGTTTGAAAAATCACATGTGTGTAATTGGGTGAATTTCTAGGTCCTGTGCATGAGATGGGAGTGAAATTCAAACATCTGGGCATCGTGGCTCGACAGGAAAGATATAGAAACTTGATTTTTTAATTCCTGTAATTCCAAAACACGCCTGAAAATCATGAAACTTGGCGTGGTGTCATGACATGGCACCAACATGCTGCGGTAATATTTTTGGCCGAATTGGTACAAGCTTTGGTGTAAGCTTCTTGCAAACCGGAGCTTCCCTCAAGAAGGCTCGTGGTTCCGAGAGGGAGCGTGTCACCTCCATGTGCGAAACGACATACGTACAGTGGCTTCTCCCGCCTTATTTTTTTTACATAGCCATATTAGACCAAATAGAAGTACCGTGCTAAATTTTGGAATTATTCCGGGTTCGTTTGGCCTTTTATACATTAATTGAGTTTCTGGGCATTTAATGTGCATAATTCAAATCTGAACTACAAGCACATGCTCCAGTGCACCAAAGTTGTTTGAAAAATCACATGTGTGTCCTTGGGTGTATTTTAGGTCCCATGCAAGACATGGGAGTGAAATTTAAACATCTGGGCGTCGTGGCTCGGCCGGAAAAATTGAGAAACTTGGTTTTTTAATTCCTGTAATTCCAAAACACGCCTGAAAATCATGAAACTTGGCATGGTCTCATGACATGGCACCAACATGCTGTGGTAATTTTTCTGTTCGATTTGTGAAGGCCCACGCATTAACAATCAACAAAGTCATTTTGGAACAAGTGCTGCCACGTTACAAATGGTAAACACAAGTATTATTGAAACCGTGGGCATTTGACTTACCAATTACGTGCGGCCACGCGTCCCCTTTTTTTATTGGATAGGAGGTGTCGTGCGGGGTAGCTATTTGAGTACTGGAGGCGTGCGATCAGACCCCTGCACATGCTCATCGGGAGGAGAGCCCTTCGACCGCTACCCGCCGCGCACCTCCCTCCCAAGGTATCCATTAATGGCGCCCGAGCACCTGTTCTACGCCGTGGCTATATGTCTCACTGGACTGAGATTTAAGAGACAAAAATGAAAATATGAAAAGAAAGTTTTGCATGGATCTTGATGTAAGATCCGACGGACCTATATAGCATCGACTGCGACTTATAGCAAGCATGATGAATATAAGGACGATGAGAGTGGATAATAATTGTCTTATATATTTAGAAACATAATTAAAAAATCCACATGCGGCAACACGAAATACACAAGGGCAAAAGAAGAAGGAAGACAACGATCTGGCTCGCTGATCTCTACTTTCTTGATGCGTTGCTGCAGGCCACGGGAACTAGTCTCCACAGCGAGTGGCAACGAGCTCTTTCTTGTCCTCAAGATGCTGCTTGAGAGCATCCATGGATTCCTCCACTAGCCTTTTGCGCTCGATGCGTAGCTTGTTATTCTCGTCCATAAGATTCTTGACGATGACGCCAGTCCTCTTCAACAAGGCAGTGGTCTGCTCCTGCTGCTCCTCACTTCCGACGATCTTCGCCCTCAGTAGGTCACGCTCGGCCCAGAGCTTCACATTGCTCTCATTTAGTTGCCGGATGACATCGGTAGACTGTTCAAACGAGGCTTTTAGGTCATCCTGCAACCTCGCCCACCTAGAGATCTGATCCATCTACCTATGGACGAGGGCACGCATGCGCCTGTAAGAGTCCTCGCCTGCCCGCGAGGCATTTTCCTAGGCCACTGCGGCAAGGGAGGACATCTCTGCTGCATTCATGGTGCGGAGGGACATCTCTTCTACTTCCGCGGTGCGGCCGGACCAGTCTGCTGCATCGATGGCGCGGCGGGTCCTCCGTGCTGCTTCGGCGGCACGGCGGGACCTCTCTGCTGCTATGGCTGTGCGATGGGACATGTTGGCCACTATCGCAGCGAGGTGGGACATCTCTCGTGTTCCCGCTTCTAGGCTCGCCTCTCCCTGGTGGCAATCTCTCGACCAAGAACTCACGCTGGCCATGTCAGACGCAAGGGAACGATGATGAATGACTTGTTTGTTTTTGACTTTTTGTGGATGAGGAGTTGAGGAGGAATGTGTAGTCATCTTGGAGTAGTAGTATTTATAACCACATAGTAATACGCTCCTAAGTGGGAAACCGTTTAGGTTTTGATCGGAGTGAACAGGTTTGCAATTTGGAATTTAAGGGGCGCATGCTCAAAATTTACTGACGGTTATAAGTGCTGCACTAATCCCGGAAGGCGTAACATGGGCACATACGCCTTCTCGGCCGCGTATGTGGCGTTCACACCATATGGTGCACCGCAATAGGCAATCTCAGCACACGTATTTTAATTAGAATGGGTGAGCCCGTCTAGAGCACACACGTTGATCTATCTAACTGTTTTAGTTTGTTGTGTCTAATCGCAAACAGTTCATCCATGTGAAGTGTATGCTATCAATCACAGACACTTTGATATGGCTTACCCGTTTCTGTTCTGTTGCCTAATCGCAAATAGTTAATCCTTCTGAAGCGTATGCCCTCAATCACACATACCTTGATCTGGCTGACCATTTCTTTTGTGTTTCCTAATCACAAACAGTTCATCCGAGTGAACCGTATGCTGTATATCACACACACCTTCATCTGGCTGCCCGTTTCTTTTGTGTTGCCTAATCACAAACAGTTCATCCGAGTGAACCGTATGCCCTATATCGCACATGCCTTCATCGGGCTGCCCGTTTCTTTTGTTCCGCCTCATCGCAAACCGTTCATTAGACTAAACCATATGCCCTGGATCGCACACGCAACTAAAATCCGAACCATGTTTGATGCATCCTCCATCGTAAACGTTTTCACCGTTTTGACGGTTTTCATACAGCACCGTTTGCGATTATGGCATCGCACACAATTTCTCGAAGGGTCTCTGATCGTAGGGTTGCGTTAGCAGCATCCTGCAGTAGTGGTGGCTGGCGGGTGTTTGTTTCTCCTACTTTAGTTGAATCGATTTTGACTGTGAGCGGTCCTTCTTGAAGGTTAAAACAGCAAACTTGATAAATCACCATTGTGGTTTTGATGCATAGGTAAGAACAGTTCTTCCTAGAAGCCCGTAGAAGCCATGTAAAACTTGCAACAACAAAGTAGAGGACGTCTAACTTGTTTTTGCAGGGAATGTGGTGACGTGATATGGTCAAGAAATGATGTGATATACGTTGTTGTATGAGATGATCATGTTTTGTAAAAGATATCGGCAACTGGCAGGAGCCTTATGGTTGTCGCTTTATTATATGAAATTTAAACGCCATGTAATTGCTTTACTTTATCACTATGTGTTAGCGATAGTTGTAGAAGCAATAGTTGGTGAGACGACAACAACTGTACGATGGAGATCAAGGTGTCAAGCTGGTGAGGATGGAAATCATGATAGTGCTTTGGAGATGGAGATCAAAGGCACAAGATTATGATGGCCATATCATGTCACACATTTTGATTGTATGTGATGTTTATCTTTTATGCATCTTATTTTTCTTACTACGATGGTAGCATTATAAGATGATCCCTCACCAAAATTACAAGGTATAAGTGTCCTCAATGAGTATGCACCGTTGCGACAGTTCGTTGTGCAGAGACACCACATGATGATCGGGTGTGATAAGTTCTATGTTCACATACAACGGGTGCAAGAAAGTTTGCACATGTAGAATACTCGTGTTAAACTTGACGAGCCTAGCATGTATAGACATGGCCTCGGAACACAGGAGACCGAAAGGTCGAACGTGAATCATATAGTAGATATGATCAGCATAGAGATGTTCACCATTGAAGACTGAGGGAGTCCTAGATTAGGTGGTGTTCGGATGGCCGGATTATACCTTCAGCCGGACTCCTAGACTATGAAGATACAAGATTGAAGACTCCGTCCCATGTCCGGAAGGGACTTTCCTTGGCGTGGAAGGCAAGCTTGGCGATACGGATATGAAGATCTCCTACCATTGTAACCGACTTTGTGTAACCCTAACCCTACCCGGTGTCTATATAAACCGGAGGGTTTTAGTCCGTAGGACAACATACACATCAACAATCATACCATAGGCTAGCTTCTAGGGTTTAGCCTCCTCGATCTCGTGGTAGATCTACTCTTGTACTACCCATATCATCAATATTAATCAAGCAGGACGTAGGGTTTTACCTCCATCGAGGGGGCCCGAACCTGGGTAAAACTTCGTGTCCCTTGCCTCCTATTACCATCCAGCCTAGACGCACAGTTCGGGACCCCCTACTCGAGATCCGCCGGTTTTGACACCGACATTGGTGCTTTCATTGAGAGTTCCTCTGTGTCGTCGCCGTCAGGCTCGATGGCTCCTACGATCATCGATAGCAATGCAGTACAGGGTGAGACCTTCCTCCCCGGACAGATCTTCGTCTTCGGCGGCTTCGCACTACGGGCCAATTCGCTTGGCCGTCTGGAGCAGATCGAAAGCTACGCCCCTGGCTGTCAGGTCAGACTTGGAAGTTTAAGCTACACGGCTGACATCCGCAGGGACATGATCTTCGACGGATTCGAGCCACTAACGAGCGTGCCGCACTGTCACGACGAGCATGATCTAGCTTTGCCGCCGAACAGTGCCCTGGAGGCCTCACCCGCATCGGCTCCGACCCTTAATTCGGAGTCAACTGCGCCGATCGAGGATGGGCAGTTGGACGCCACCTCGGGGGCTGCGACCCGAACGGCGATTGGGCCGAACACCAGCCCCGTACTCTGCGAGACTCATGACTCCAAGGAGCCAGACTCCTCTCCGGACTCTGAACCCTCCACGCCCCTGCTAGTCGAATCCGATTGGGTGCCGATTATGGAGTTCACTGCCGCGGACACCTTTCGGCACTCGCCTTGGGGCGATATCCTGAAGTCATTGAAGTCTCTCTCTTTATCAGGAGAGCCCTGGCCGGACTACGGTCAGTGAGATTGGGATGCGGATGATGAAGAAATTCAAAACCCACCCACCACCCACTTTGTAGCCACTGTCGATGATTTAACCAACATGCTCGACTTCAACTCCGGAGACATCGATGGTATGGACGCTGATAAAGGAGATGATGAAGAACCAGCGCCTATTGGGCACTGGAACGCCACCTCGTCATATGATGTATACATGGTGGATGCACCAAAAGATGACGACGAGGAGCGGAAGGACGCACCGAAGGCTTGTTCCCTCAAAAAGCAGTCAAAGCGGCGACGCAAGCGCCGCCCCAAATCCCGCCTTGACAGAAATAGCGATCACACGGACCTAGCGCTAGAGCAGGGCGAACCGCTGCCGGACAACGGCAATACGGATAATTAAACTGAACAAACAAATCCTATCAAGGATAATGGTCCGGATGACATAACACTGGACAGACACCCAGAGCAACAAACTGCTCGTAAAAGGCTTGTTGCCACCATGAGGAGCCTGAAAAAGCAGAAGCAAAGGCTCAAGGTTGCGCAAGACACACTCCAATTCAGATGGAGTAAAATACTCAGCACTGCAGCAAGGTACGGCGACAATCGCCCCTTCAAAAGCTACCCGAAGCGGAAGCTACTACCCGAATTTGATGAGGAGGCCTCAGAACCTCCACAACCAAATATCGAAGCAGCCACCTGGTCGGATAGACGACCCCTCTACCAATAAAGAGCGGCACACAGCGCCACTCACCATACAACACGCAACCAATGCGAGGCCTCGCACCCAAAGGACTGTCTAACAAGATCCATCTATGGACCACGCAAGCGCGCCCTAGCATACAATGCAATACAACAAACATCGGAACAACGCAGTACACCCAGCTACAAGGGTGCCACACACCCCCTATGTTTCACCGATGAGGTGCTGGACCATGAATTTCCAGAAGGATCCAAGCCTGTAAACATAGAGGCATACGATGGAACAACAGACCCTGGTGTCTGGACTGAGGACTACATCCTTCATATCCATATGGCTCGAGGAGATGATCTCCACGCCATCAAGTACCTACCCCTCAAGCTCAAAGGGCCAGCTCGTCATTGGCTCAAAGGCCTCCCCAAAAGCTCCATCGGAAGTTGGGAAGAGCTCGAAGACGCCTTTCGGGCAAATTTTCAAGGGACTTATGTTTGACCTCCGGATGCGGACGATTTGAGTCATATAACTCAACAGCCCGGAGAGTCAGCCCGAAAGCTTTGGAACAGGTTTCTTACTAAAAAGAACCAGATTGTCGACTGTCCGGACGCCGAAGCCTTAGCTGCTTTCAAGCATAGCGTCCGTGACGAATGGCTCGCCAAATACCTCGGCCAAAATAAGCCGAGAACGATGGCCGCATTAAAAAACCTCATGGCCCGCTTTTGCGCGGGGGAGGACAGCTGGCTAGCCAGATGCAGAACCAGCGACCCTAGTACATCTGAAGTTAGAGATGGAAACGGGAAATCACGGCGCAACAGCAATAACAAACGCCGGAATAAGGAAGACAGCATGAAGGGCACGGCAGTAAATGCCGGATTCAAAAGCTCTCGGCCAGGTCAAAAGCTGCCTAAAGGCACCAGGGATGAACTATCTAGCCTCAACAAAATTCTGGACCAAGTATGTCAGATCCATAGTACCCGTGGTAAACCTGCTAATCATACCCATAGAGAATGTTGGGTCTTCAAGCAGTCCGGCAAGCTCAACGCCGTACATAAGGAGGAGGATACACCAAGTGAAGACGAGGACGAGCCTCCCAAGCAAGACACGGCGGAACAAAAGAAATTTCCACCAAAAGTCAAATCAGTAAATGTGTTACACATAATCAAGGGAAAAAACAATACGGCACTCCCAGGAAAGTATACCCAAGTGCCTATCACTACGAAGTCCTGCCACTGGTCATCTCAACCTATCACTTTCGACCATCGCGATTACTCAGCAAGTATCCGACACGCAGGATGGGCTGCCCTGGTATTAGACCCAGTAATTGGCGGATATCACTTCACAAGGGTCTTGATGGACGGAGGCAGTAGTCTAAACCTAATATATCAGGATACAATCCGCAGGATGGGGTTAGACCCAACACAAATTCGCCATAGCAATACTACCTTTAAAGGAGTAACGCCAGGCCCAGGGGCTCGTTGTACGGGCTCCCTCTTACTACAAGTTATATTCAGCTCCCCTGATAACTTCCGTCATGAGCATTTAACTTTCCACATCGCTCCGTTTCAAAGTGGCTATCAAGCACTGCTCGGACGCGAAGCTTTCGCTCGCTTTAATGCAATACCACACTACGCCTCCCTCACACTCAAGATGCCCAGTCCACGTGGCATCATTACAGTGCACGGAAATTTCAAGCGATCTCTGTGCGCCGAAGAGAGTGAGGCTACCTTGGCCGCCGCACACTAAAGGCACCCAGACAAACGAAAGCATCCAATAGGTCGTCAAGACCTCAGATACAACTAATCAAGTCCGGCGCCTCTATTTATACAGAAATAAGGAGTCACACCCCTATTTGTCAGTACAAGGGGCTCAACGCACGCAGACAAGTGGCAATTTCTTATCATCTCGAATTACACATGGTTTCTTTAAAAACTATCCTTTTTTGCACGACAACTTTTTTAACTTCCTCTCTTTTACAGACGATCATCGTGCTACACCCGTCCAGGATACGGCACAACGGAGACACAGGCACAGACATGCAGCAGGGACCCGCTCCAAGGATTCTTTTTAGATTAAGACCCTGCGTAAACCTTTTTTACTGTCTCTTGTTGATATACATCCACCATTGAGAAGGATGCTGACGTCTTGGCATGTGGCCATGCCAGAACAATGCATGTACCTGGACACAAGGGGTTTCTTACAAAGGCCATTATTTAGGCCCGGTTTATACCACAAAGACCAAATACCTTAGGGAATGTTCGGCGTCGCGAGTTTGGCCTTATATGCATCAGCTCCAAATCATTGTCTTTGGTCAAATGTTGGGTTTGCCCGGCTCCTGTGTTTTGGTGCCTTACGTTCCGCTTTACAGTCTAAGGTAGCACCAGGAGAACTACTGCGATTGTGCCCTGGTTCATCCGGACGAGCACCTCAGTAGAGAAAGCCGAAAACTGACTGTCATGATATAGCGTGAGACTGGTCAACCACTCGATGACCTGTGGGAATGTTAGAATTCCTCCGCCTTAAGGAAGGGCCGTTTTATGGCCAGGCATGTACGCACCCCGGAACCGGCAGAGTGCGGAGCCACCAGGGGCTATCTAGTAGTCCCACTGTGATGCTCCTATGGCTAAGTGAAAGTGCTAAAGCATTATAGTCCGGTTGCCTCGCTCGCTCCGCTATCACCTCCTTAATAGGACCAAGACGCTGGGTTAAGTGTAAACGTGTGTTTTTGCGAGCACCTCCGCATTATATGTGTGGGGGCTGAAGCCAACGACTGCAATCTTTCAGATTATACACATGTATACATAAACGGCCGCCCAGGAGGCATCATATTACTTTCAGGCAAAAGTATAATAATAGCCTTATAAAAATTTATAAAAGCATTTCGCTTAAAATGAGATTACATATCACTCAAACATAATATTTTTTGAGCACTGGGTGTCTATCAAACGGGCACCCTCAAGAACTTCCTCAAAATAGTGCTCAGCAGCCTATCGACCTATAGCCGAATCCCGCGCTGCAACATTGGTAGCATCCATCTCCGCCCAGTATGCCTTAACACGGGTAAAGGCCATCCGTGCACCCTCTAGGCACGCCGACCTCTTCATCGCATTAATGCGCGGCACCACGTCAAGGAA
Organism: Triticum monococcum; assembly: GCA_034509565.1. Classification (NCBI taxonomy): domain Eukaryota; kingdom Viridiplantae; phylum Streptophyta; class Magnoliopsida; order Poales; family Poaceae; genus Triticum; species Triticum monococcum. Next base: position 253,115,668 of record CM067843.1, on the reverse strand, counting down.
CTGCTGCACCAAGCTGAAATAGCTGTTTGGTTTTGACCTTCCCGGCCACAACTGATCCACAACAGACCTCATAGAGAGTCCGAACAACCTGTTTAGTTCGGCCCATTCGGCTAATTGGTCAGTCAATGAAAGTGGACGCTCGGGAGAATGGAATTGTCTCCAAAATAGCTGGTCTACTCCACAGTCTGTCTGACCCTGGAAGTACTTGGCCGCATCGGCAGCACTCGCCGCCAAATCCATATACACATCCTCCGAACTCCACAGCCAATCCAGAGGGGCATACCATGGATCTCCGAATTTCCTCCGCAACATAAAGGATTTCCTGGCTACAATATCCCCAGCTTCCCACAGCTCCTCGTTCTTTGCCCTCATAGTAGAGCGGAGATCCTTTTTCGTCGCAGCAGCCTTCTCAAGGTCTGATGCCTTCGCTTGGATTTCCTTTTTGAGAACCCGGCAATGGTCGGCGGCGGCTTTTAATTCCACAACCATCTTGGCCATCTTGTCTCAGGTCTCGCCATCCGCGGCCTTCTTGGCTTGCAACTCTTCGGCCGCCTTCACAGCAGCCGCATTACCTAACCTCGCTTATTCTTTGGCTTGGGAAAGTTCTGCCCACAAGGCTTCAACAGTGGCAGCTCCATCTTCAGTCCCAACATATTTAAGATACTGGCATCATGCTGCTCTTACTATGTGGCGTTTACCAGATATCGACACTTACCCTGTGCCTTGTCAAGCCTTTTGTTAACAAGCTCGATGTCGGCGTCTGCTGCATCCAACTGTTGTTCTAAATGGGCAAACTCGCTAGTCCGGCCAGCCACCGGAGCTTCCATCACCTGCACATAGAGGCAGTATGGTTATTACCCAGGAATATGATCCTCTTTTCGTCGTCATTTCCGACGACAACCAGAGACTCAGGGGCTACTATCTACACAAGGCACACCTAGCATGTGCAGGACTATCATACATTCTTTTACGTACCTCAAAGCCTGTCAGTAGACTCATAAAAGCTTCATGCAATCCGCTTTCGGTGGACGATATTCTCTCCATCACCGTATTCCTCAGCACACGGTGTTCATCTGAAATGGCCGCTCGCCCCACCAACTCCCTCAGAACATCCAATCGCACACTAGACGGTGCCGGACTCTTTTGTCTTCTCTCTTCGGGAGCCGGACATTGGGAGCTTCAGGGGTCAACAGGATTATCTTCTGGCCTCACCGGACTCGAAGAGGCCCTCCGCGACGACACTTCAGGGTCGCCCGCTTCTGGAGCGGAGGAGTCCGGAGGAGGCGTTTCGCTCTCCATCATCTCTGGAAGAAGATCCCCTGAAGATGAGCTCGTTTGAGAGGGGCTAAGGCCCGAACTGCAAAAATATATGCGGTGGTTATCTTCTCAGAAGAAAAAGATGGTATATCTCTACTATCGAAGGTATTTCAGGTCACTTACGACTCGTGGGAGGATTGATCCCCCCGCGGACTTTGTGCGGCAAAAACGCCCCCCAAGGTGGGACCGTCTGTGGGAGACTTCTTCTCCCGTTTGGAAGCTTCAACTTCCGAATCCCCGGGCGCAACCCTTTTCCTTTTCTGGTCGCCTTCCCTCATGGAGATGCTCGTTCCCTCGGCTAGAATGGGCAGCGTTGGGGGCCCGCATCCGCCCGCATTATCCTCCAGAGTATCTTTCGTCAAGGGCTCCGGGCAAGGTGCGGTCTGGAGCATCTTTTCCAATATCGGATTTTCCAAACCCTCAGGGAAGGGGGCCGAACACCGAATCAACTTCTCCTTTGTTAGCCAGTCCTGGTCAAAAAGTGAACTCTCAGAGATAACTTCGTAACAAAGTAGAGAAAGTATGTTCGGCCAGAAGATGCCTTACCTGTTCGGCGGTGCGGTTGCTACTCAGGCCCATGTCCTCGGTTATTTCCGGACACTTCGTCTGAGGTCCGAAGAATGATTTGTACATCTCCTCGTGCGTCAGGTCGAGAAAATTTTGAATGGCACGCGGTCCCTCGGGATTGAACTCCCACAGACGAAGAGGCCGGTGTTTGGAAGGCTAGACTTGATGAACCAGCATAACCTGTATCACCGCAACGAAACTGAAATCTCCATTGAAGAGATCTCTAAGGCGGCCTTGCAGTATAGGCACGTCCTTGGCGGGCCCACAGCTCAGACCTCTGCTGATCCATGACATCAGTTGTGGTGGGGGCCCCGAGCGGAAAACAGGGGGGTCACCCACTTGGCACTTCTAGGAGCCGTGATGTAGAACCACTCCTGTTGCCACAATTCAGACACCTCTGGGATGGAACCTTTGGGCCACGGAGCTCCCGTCATCTTGCGTATTGAGGCACCTCCACACGTTGCGTGCTCCCCCTCGACCAACTTCGGCTTCACTTCAAAGGTCTTGAGCCATAGGCCAAAGTGAGGGGTAACCCGGAGGAAGGCCTCGCACACGATAATAAATGTCATGATATGAAGAAAGGAGTCCGGAGCTAGATCATGAAAATCTAACCCATAGTAAAACATCAAACCCCTGACAAAAGGATCCAGGGCAAGGCCTAGGCCTCGGAGGAAGTGGGAGATGAACACGACGTTCTCGTTGGGTTCGGGGGTGGGCACGGCCTGCCCTCGGGGAGGCAGCTGGTGCAAAATCTCGGCGGTCAGATATCTGGCCTCCCTCAACTTCTTGATGTCTTCTTCCGTGACGGAGGAAGGCATCCATCGACCTGGAAGGCTAGATCCGGACATGACTGGAGGTTCGGAGCACCTGACCTGAACTTCAGGCGTTTGAGCATGAGGTAGGGGAAGGATTCAATTGACCACGGGAGGGAAAAATAAAAGCCTTGTCCCCCTTATAAAGAGGGTGAATATCAAGCGTCCTCTCCGTGTCCGCTTGGACTTTCCTATAATCTAGGAGTCCTAGATGCGGTTGGGTTACCCACGCCCGTATTGATGAGAATCCCGGAATAAGGGGACACGATCTCTGCTTTAACAAGACGTGCCAAGGAAACCGCCTCGGATAAGGTGCTGAGATGGGACAGTAAAACGGTTCGAATAAAAGCTTGGTCGTGGTGTGATGTCACACTACGGAATACATCAGCAGATTAGATTTGTGTAAATATTATTCTCTCTATGGCAATATGTGGAAACTTATTTTGCAGAGCCGGACACTATCTTTGTGTTCAAAATCTTCTATGAAGTACTTGGAGGAGGAACCCGCCTTGCAATGCCGAAGACAATATGCGCGCCGGACTCGTCATCATTGAAGCCTGGTTCAGGGGCTACTGAGGGAGTCCTGGATTAGGGGGTGTTCGGATGGCCGGACTATACCTTCATCCGGACTCCTGGACTATGAAGATACAAGATTGAAGACTCCGTCCCATGTCCGGAAGGGACTTTCCTTGGCGTGGAAGGCAAGCTTGGCGATACGGATATGAAGATCTCCTACCATTGTAACCGACTTTGTGTAACCCTAACCCTACCCGGTTTCTATATAAACCAGAGGATTTTAGTCCGTAGGACAACATACACATCAACAATCATACCATAGGCTAGCTTCTAGGGTTTAGCCTCCTCGATCTCGTGGTAGATCTACTCTTGTACTACCCATATCATCAATATTAATCAAGCAGGATGTAGGGTTTTACCTCCATCGAGAGGGCCCGAACCTGGGTAAAACTTCGTGTCCCTTGCCTCCTGTTACCATCCAGCCTAGACGCACAGTTCGGGACCCCCTACCCGAGATCATGATAGTGCTTTGGAGATGGAGATCAAAGGCATAAGATTATGATGGCCATATCATGTCACACATTTTGATTGTATATGATTTTTATCTTTTATGCATCTTATTTTTCTTAGTACGATGGCACCATTATAAGATGATCCCTCACTAAAATTTCAAGGTATAAGTGTTCTCCCTGAGTATGCACCGTTGCGACAGTTCGTTGTGCCGAGACACCACATGATGATCAGGTGTGATAAGTTCGATGTTCACATACAACGGGTGCAAGACAGTTTGCACATACGGAATACTCGGGTTAAACCTGACGAGCCTAGCATGTACAGACATGGCCTCGGAACACAGGAGACCGAAAGGTCGAACGTGAATCATATAGTAGATATGATCAACATAGAGATGTTCACCATTGAAGACTACTCAATATCATGTGATGATCGGACATGGATTAGTTGATTTGGATCACGTGATCATTTAGATGACTCGAGGGATGTCTATATAAGTGGAAGTTCTTAAGTAATATGATTAATTGAACTTAATTTATCATTAACTTAGTCCTGGTAGTATTTGCATATCTATGTTGTAGATCAATGGCTCGTGTTGTAGCTCCCCTATGTTTTCGATATGTTCCTAGAGAAAACTAAGTTGAAAGATGATAGTAGCAATGATGCGGACTGGGTCCATGATCTGAGGATTATCCTCGTTGTTGCACAGAAGAATTATGTCCTTGATGCACCGCTAGGTGACATACCTATTGCAGGAGTAGATGCAGACGTTATGAACATTTGACAAGCTCGGTATGATGACTGCTTGATAGTTTAGTACACCATGCGTTACGGCTTAGAACCGGGACTTCAAAAATGTTTTGAACGCCACAAAGCATATAAGATGTTCTACGAGTTGAAATTGGTATTTCAGACTCATGCCCATGTCGAGAGGTATGAGACCTCTGACAAGTACTTTGCCTACAAGGTGGAGGAGAATAGCTCAACGAGTGAGCATGTACTTGGAATGTCTGGGTAGTACAATCGCTTGAATCAAGTGGGAGTTAATCTTCCAGATAAGATAGTGATTGACAGAGTTCTCTAGTCACTATCACCAAGCTACTAGAACTTTGTGATGAACTATAATATGCAAGGGATGACGAAAACCATTCCCTAGCTCTTCATGATGCTGAAATCGGCGAAGGTAGAAATCAAGAAAAAGCATCATGTGTTGATGGTTGACAAAACCACTAGTTTCAAGAAAAAGGGCAAAGGAAAAGAAAGGGAACTTCAAGAAGAATGACAAGCAAGTTGTCACTCCCATGAAGAAGCCCAAAGCTAGACCCAAGCTTGAAACTCAGTGCTTCTACTGCAAAGGGAATGGTCACTGGAAGCGGAACTACCCCAAATACTTGGCGGACAAGAAGGATGGAAAAGTGAACAAAGGTATATTTTATATACATGTTATTGATGTGTATTTTACTAGTGTTCATAGTAACCCCAGGGTATTTGATACTGGTTCAGTTGCTAAGATTAGTAACTCAAAATAGGAGTTTCAAAATGAACAAAGACTAGTTAAGGTGAGGTGACAATGTGTGTTGGAAGTGATTCCAAGGCTGATAAGATCTCCATCGCACACTCCCTCTACCTTCAGCATTAGTGTTGGACCTAAATAGATGTTATTTGGTGTTTGCATTAAGCATGAATATGATTGGATCATGTTTATTGCGATATGGTTATTCATTTAAGTCAGAGAATAATTGATGTTCTATTTACAAGAATAAAACCTTCTATGGTCATACACCCAATGTAAATGGTTTATTGAATCTCGATCGTAGTGATACACATATTCATAATATTGATGCCAAAAGATGCAAAGTTGATAATGATAGTGCAACATATTTCTGGCACTGCCATTTAGGTCATATTGGTGTAAAGCACATGAAGAAACTCCATGCAGATGGGCTTTTGGAATCACTTGATTATGAATCATTTGATACTGTGAACCATGCCTGATGGGCAAGATGACTAAAACTCCGTTATCCGTAACAATGGAGCGAGCCAATGACTTATTGGAAATAATACATACCAATGTATGCGGTCCAATGAGTGTTGAGGCACACGGCGGGTATCGTTATTTTCTGACCTTCACAGATGATTTGAGCATATATGGGTATATCTACTTAATGAAACACAAGTCTGAAACATTTGAAAAGTTCAAAATTTTAGTGCGAAGTGGAGAATCATCATACAAGAAAATAAAGTTTCTACGATCTGATCACGGAGGCGAATATTTGAGTTACGAGTTTGGCCTTCATTTAAAACAATGTGGAATAGTTTCACAACTCATGCCACCTGGAACACCACAACGTAATGGTGTGTCCGAATGTCGTAACCGTACTTTATTAGATATGGTGCGATCTATGATGTCTCTTACCGATTTACCACTACAGTTCTGGGGTTATGCATTAGATACAACTGCATTCATGTTAAATAGGGCACCATCTAAATACGTTGAGACAACAACATATTAAAGGAAATATGCCCTAGAGGCAATAATAAAGTTATTATTTATTTCCTTATTTCATGATAAATGTTTGTTATTCATTCTAGAATTGTATTAACCGGAAACATAATACATGTGTGAATACATAGACAAACAGAGTGTCACTACTATGCCTCTACTTGACTAGCTCGTTAATCAAAGATGGTTATGTTTCCTAACCATAGACAAAGAGTTGTTATTTGATTAACGGGATCACATCATTAGGAGAATGATGTGATTGACTTGACCCATTCCATTAGCTTAGCCCCCGATCGTTTAGTATGTTGCTATTGCTTTCTTCATGACTTATACATGTTCCTATGACTATGAGATTATGCAAGTCCTGTTTGCCAGAGGAACACTTTGTGTGCTACCAAACGTCACAACGTAACTTGGTGATTATAAAGGAGCTCTACAAGTGGAGGGGGGGGCGGCGCCCCCCTTTCCTTCTCCCTCCCCACTTCCTTCCCCCTCCTAGTAGGAGTCCTACTCCCACTAGGAGGAGGACTCCGCCTTGGCGCGCCATAGGGCCGGCCGGCCTCCTCCCCTTGCTCCTTTATATACGGGTGCAGGGGCACCCCTAGACACACAAGTTGATCCACATGATCGCATTCTTAGCCGTGTGCAGTGTCCCCTTCCACCATAATCCTCGATAATATTATAGCGGTGCTTAGGCGAAGCCCTGTGACGGTAGTACATCAAGATCGTCACTACACCGTCGTGCTGACGGAACTCTTCCCTGACACTTTGCTGGATCGGAGTCCGGGGATCGTCATGGAGTTGAACGTGTGCTAAAACTCGGAGGTGCCGTAGTTTCGGTGCTTGATCGGTCGGACCGTGAAGATGTACGACTACATCAATCGCGTTGTGCTAACGCTTCCGTTGTTGGTCTACAAGGGTACGTAGATCGCACTCTCCCCTCTTGTTGCGATGCATCACCATGATCTTGCGTGTGCGTAGGAATTTTTTTGAAATTACTATGTTCCCCAACAAATATGAACTATGGTCTGGCAAGAAACCTAAGCTGTCATTTCTTAAAGTTTGGGGTTTCGATCTTATGTGAAAAAAGTTTCAAACTGATAAGGTCGAACCCAAATCGGAGAAGTGTGTCTTCATAGGATACCCAAAAGAAACTATTGGGTACACCTTCTATCATAGATCCGAAGGCAAGATTTTTGTTGCTAAGAATGGATCCTTTCTAGAGAAGGAGTTTCTCTCGAAAGAAGTGAATGGGAGGAAAGTAGAACTTGATGAGGTAATTGTACCTTCTCTCTAATTGGAAAGTAGCTCATCACAGAAAACCATTCCCGTGATGCCTACACCAACTAGAGAGGAACCTAATGATAATGATCATGAAACTTCAGATCAAGTTACTACCAAACCTCCTAGGTCAATCAGAGTACATTCTGCACCACAGTGGTATGGTAATCCTGTTCTGGAAGTCATGTTATTAGACCATGATGAACCTACGAACTATGAGGAAGCGATGATGAGCCCAGATTCCGCAAAATGGCTTGAGGCCATGAAATCTGAGATGGGATCCATGTATGAGAACAAAGTATGGACTTTGGTGGACTTGGATCTTCAAGAGGAAGACGAACGTTGATGGTAGTGTTACTATCTACAAAGCTCAACTTGGCGCAAAAGGTTTTTGACAAGTTCAAGGTGTTGACTACTATGAGATTTTCTCACTCGTAGCGGTGCTTAAGTCTGTCCGAATCATGTTAGCAATTGCCACATTTTATGAAATCTGGCAAACGGATGTCAAAACTGCATTCCTTAATGGATTTCTTAAAGAAGATTTGTATACATATAATGCAACCAAAAGGTTTTGTCAATCCTAAAGGTGCTAACAAAGTGTGCAAACTCCAGCGATCCATCTATAGACTGGTGCAAGCATCTCGGAGTTGGAATATACGCTTTGATGAGGTGATCAAAGCATATGGTTTTATACAGACTTATGGTGAAGCATGTATTTACAAGAAAGTGAGTGGGAGCTCTATAGCATTTTTGGTATTATATGTGGATGACATATTGTCCATTGATAATGATATAGAATTTCTGGATAGCATAAAAGGATATTTGAATAAGACTTTTTCAATGAAATACCTCGGTGAACCTACTTATATATTGGGTATCAAGCTCTATAGGGATAGATCGAGACGCTAAATAGGACTTTCACAAAGCACATATACCTTGACAAGATTTTGAAGAAGTTCAAAATGGATCGTTCAAAGAAAGGGTTATTGCCTGTGTTGCAAGGTGTGAAGTTGAGTAAGACTCAAAACCCGACCACGACAGAAGATAGAAAGAGAATGAAAGTCATTCCCTATGTCTCAGCCATAGGTTCTATAAAGTATGCCATGCTGTGTACCAGACCTATTGTATACCTTTCCATGAGTTTGGCAAGGGGGTACAATAGTGATCTAGGAGTAGATCAGTGGACATCGGTCAACATTATCCTTAGGTACCTAAAGAGGACTAAGGAAATGTTTCTCGGTTATGGAGGTGATAAAGAGTTTGTCATAAAGAGTTACGTCGATGCAAGCTTTGACACCAATTTGGATGATTCTGAGTCTTGATCTGGAGACATATTGAAAGTGGGAGCAATTAGCTAGATTAGCTCCATGAAGACCATTGTAGACATAGAAATTTGCAAAATATATACGGATCTAAATATGGCAGACCCGTTGACTATACTTCTCTCACAAACAAAACATGATCACACCTTAGTGCTCATTGGATGTTAATCACATAGCGATGTGAACTAGATTATTGACTCTAGTAAACCCTTTGGGTGTTGGTCACTTGGCGATGTGAACTATGGGTATTAATCACATAACGATGTGAACTATTGTTGTTAAATCACATGGCGACGTGAACTACATTATTGACTCTAGTGTTTGTGGGAGACTGAAGGAAATATGCCCTAGAGGCAATAATAAAGTTGTTATTTTCTATTTCCTTATATCATGATAAATGTTTATTATTTATGCTAGAATTGTATTAACTGGAAACTTGATACATGTGTGGATGCATAGACAAAACACTTTGTCCCTAGTAAGCCTCTACTAGACTAGCTCGTTAATCAAAGATGGTTAAGTTTCCTAACCATAGACATGTGTTGTCATGTGATGAATGGGATCACATCATTAGGAGAATGATGTAATGGACAAGACCCATCCGTTAGCATAGCGTAATGATCATTAACTTTTATTGCTATTGCTTTCTTCATGACTTATACATATTCCTTTGACTATGAGATTATGCAACTCCCGGATACCAGAGGAATACCTTGTGTGCTATCAAACGTCACAACATAACTGGGTGATTATAAAGATGCTCTATAGGTATCTCCAAAGGTGTTTGTTGGGTTGTCATAGGTCGAGATTAGGATTTGTCACTCCGAGTATCAGAGAGGTATCTTTGGCCCTCTTGGTAATGCACATCGTAATAAGCCTTGCAAGAAATGTGACTAATGAGTTAGTTGCAGGATGATGCATTACAGAACGAGTAAAGAGACTTGCTGGTAACAAGATTGAAATAGGTATGGAGATACCGATGATCGAATCTTGGGCAAGTAACATACTGATGACAAAGGGAATAACTTATGTTGTCATTACGGTATGACTGATAAAGGTCTTCGTAGAATATGTGAAACCAATGTGAGCATCTAGGTTCCACTATTGGTTATTGACCGGAGAGGTGTCTCGGTCATGTCTACATAGTTCTCGAACCCGTAGGGTCCGCATGCTTAACATTCGATGACGATTTTGTATTATATGTGTTACGTGATTTGGTGACCGAATGTTGTTCTGAGTCCCGAATGAGATCACGGACATGAAGAGGAGTCTTGAAATGGTCGAGAGGTAAAGATTCATATATTGGACAATGATATTCGGACATCGGAAATGTTCCGGGGGTACCGGGTGTATATCGGGTCATCGGAAGGGGTTCTCGGCATCCCCCCGGCAACTACATGGGCCTTAATGGGCCAAGAGGGGGACAAACCAGCCCCGCGCCCCTCCCATACTGGTTGGCCAAATTGGAGTAGAAAAGGGGAAGGACGAAAGGAAAAAGGGAATAGGATTCCCGCTTCCCCTTCTTCCCTTCCTACTCCAAATAGGAATAGGAAAGGGGGGGAGACCGAATTGGGAGGACCCCGAGTAGGATTCCTCCTACTTGGGGCGCCCCCTTGGCTGCCTCTCCTCCCCTCCAACCTATATATATATATATATATATATATATATATATATATATATATATATGAAGGGGGGCACCGCAAGAACACACGGGAAACATTGTTAGCCGTGTGCGGCGCCCCCCTCCACAATTTACACCTCCGGTCATATTCACGTAGTGCTTAGGCGAAGCCTTGCACGGATCACTTCACCATCACCGTCACCATGCTGTCGTGCTGATGGAACTCTCCCTCGACATTCTGCTAGATCAAGAGTTCGATGGACGTCATCAAGCTAAATATGTGCAAAACTTGGAGGTGTCGTACGTTCGGTACTTGATCTGTCGGAACGAGAAGAAGTTCGACTACATGAACCGCGTTGTCAAACGCTTCCGCTTTCGGTCTACGAGGGTACGTGGACACACTCTCCCCCTCTCGTTGCTATGCATCTCCTAGATAGATCTTGCGCGAGCGTAGGAAATTTTTTGAAATTGCATGCTACGTTCCCCAACAGTTGGGGCCTCAGGGGTCATGACCTCGGGAGCATCGGACCGTGGCGGTTCCTCAGCCCCTGCCTCGGGACTGCCAGCCCGAGCCTCGGAAGCTCCCATCTGAGGAGCCTTGGACAGCGTGGGCTCTCCGGCCGCCCTTTTAGGGTGGCTTGCCCGAGCCTCGGGAGCGGCCTCCTCGGGAGCCTTGTCCGATGTCGCTCCTTCAACAGCTACCTCGTTGATGTCCTGCGGCACGCGCCCCCTACGTCCACCTCCGGGTGCGAGCGGCGGTGGCGGCAGGTAGGGGAACCACAAGGATGGGGTTCTCACATAACCCTTTAAGGACGGCCGGGCGTAGCCCCCATTCATCGAAGAGGGGCATCTGCCTCATGAACTCCACCTTGTTTGAGCAGCGGTACAGGAGGCAGCCCTCCTTCGGCAGATTAGCTGGCACCAGGTCGCCCATCAAGAGCTCGAGCACCGTCCGCAGCGGCTCGGAGGGAATGCGGGTGATGGTGGGTGTGCACAGCATTGGGAGCATACCTGAGCCGACGGTGGTGGCGGGGTGATCCCCCGAGTCAAAGGTGAGGACGGCCTTGGGCGCCGCCCAATCTGGGGGAGCTCCTTGCCGCGTGGAGGCGGTGCCAATCTGGTGAAAGAACGGCTTGGTGTGACGGTCTGAGGGTGGTGCTTGCGAGCCGCCGAGGAGGGCCGCAATGGCGAGGGGCGCCGGTGCCGTGAAGCGCTCGACGAAGAGACCGCGCAGCTCCTCCCAGGAGGTCACTGAAGATCCTGGCAAGCTGAGCAGCCAGGCACGTGGCACGCCGGCCAGGGCCAGGGGGAACTAGTTGGCCATGACCTGGTCATCGCCTCCGGCTTCGAGGACGGCCTTCTCATACGCCTGCAGGTAGGCCGCCGGATCTGTTGCACCATCATAGCTGGGCGGCATCTCTGGCTTGAACTTGCGCGGCCACCGCACCTGCCACATGGTGTGGGTAAAGGCCCGGACGCCCGCAGCGCATCCGCAGGCGCCCGCCGGCCTAACTAGAGGGATGGCGTCTGCCATGGAGCTGGACAAAGCAAGCAGAGAGGCGGAGCTTGGGCGCACCCCTACCCGGTGCGCCAAATGTCGGATTTCGTGTTCCGGTAAAACCCTTGAGGTTCGGACTCTGGGGTGCGCACGAAGATCTCTCCCCCTAGCTCACGCCCTCACCACGATCTCAGAGCTGAGGACACATGGTTTATACTGGTTCGGGCCACCGTTGTGGTGTAATACCCTACTCCAATGTGGTGTGGTGGATTGCCTCTTGGGCTGAAGATGAACGAGTACAAGGCAAGAACAGCCTCCTGAGGAGAGGTGTTCTTGAGCTCGATGAGCTTGTGTGTTTTAGGATGGCCAGAATGTCCCTCTTCGCTATGGTGGTGGCTAGCCGTATTTATAGAGGCCCTTGTCCTCTTCCCAAATGTAGGCGGGAAGGGATCCAACACCAGCCAAATTCGAAGGGAGACAACTAGTACAAGTTATCCTAACAAAAAGTGGTCTTCGCCTGCCAAAGGCTCTGGTGGTGACGCCGTCCTGAGCTCCATGGTGACCTCCGTCCTACCACTCTGCTCGTCTTGGTCTTGTTGCACCGATATGGAAACCTTTGCCTACTTCCTCGGGACTCCTCGCCTGCGCCTGTCCCTTTAGCACCAAAGAGGAAATGAGGACACTGTGCACGCTCGCCCCCCTGGTATCTTCCTGGCCTTAGTCGTCATGGCTTGCATCATAGGGACCTCGCGAGGTGGCCCCCGCCTTGATCTCTTCATGAACCACAAGTGTCGGGGATCTATCATAGCCTTTTCGATAAGTAAGAGTGTCGAACCCAACGAGGAGCAAAAGGAAATGATAAGCGGTTTTCAGCAAGGTATTTTCTGCAAGCACTGAAATTATCGCTAACAGATAGTTTTGTGATAAGGTAATTGGTAACGGGTAACAAATAGTAAAAGTAAATAAGGTGCAGCAAGATGGCCCAATACTTTTTGTAGCAAAGGACAATCCTGGACAAACTCTTATATAAAGCAAAGCGCTCCCGAGGACACATGGGAATTATTGTCAAGCTAGTTTTCATCACGTTCATATGATTCGTGTTTGGTACTTTGATAATTTGATATGTGGGTGGACCGGTGCTTGGGTACTGCCCTTACTTGGACAAGCATCCCACTTATGATTAACCCCTGTTGCAAGCATCCGCAACTACAACAGAAGTATTAAGGTAAACCTAACCATAGCATGAAACATATGGATCCAAATCAGCCTCTTACGAAGCAACGCATAAACTATGGTTTAAGCTTCTATCACTCTAGCAACCCATCATCTTCTTATTACTTCCCAATGCCTCCCTCTAGGCCCAAACAATGGTGAAGTGTCATGTAGTCGATGTTCACATGACACCACTAGAGGGATGACAACATACATATCAACAAAATATCGAGCGAATACCAAATTCACATGACTACTTATAGCAAGACTTCTCCCATGTCCTCAGGAACAAACGTAACTACTCACAAAGAATATTCATGTTCATAATCAGAGGGGTATTAATTTGCATAATGGATCTAAATATATGATCTTCCACCAAGTAAAGCAACTAGCATCAACTACAAGGAGTAATCAACACTACTAGCAACCCACAGGTACCAATCTGAGGTTTGGATACAAAGATTGGATACAAGAGATGAACTGGGATTTGAGATGAGATGGTGCTGATGAAGATGTTGATGGAGATTGACCCCCTCCCGATGAGAGGATCGTTGGTGATGACGATGGTGATGATTTCCCCCTCCTGGAGGGAAGTTTCCCCGGCAAAACAGCTCCGCGGGAGCCCTAGATTGGTTCCACCAAGGTTCTGCCTCGTGGCGGTGGAGTTTTGTCCCGTGAGCTTGCTTCTGATTTTTTTCTGGACGAAAGACTCCATATAGCCAAAGATGGGCATCAGAGGGCCACCAGGGGGCCCACGAGACACGGGGGCGCGCCCCCCACCCTCGTGGACGGTGGGTGGCCCCCCTCTGGTACTTCTTTCGCCCAATATTTTTTATATATTCTGAAAATAATTCCCATGGAGTTTCAGGACTGTTGGAGATGTGCAGAATAGGTCTCTAATATTTGCTCCTTTTCCAGCCCAGAATTCCAGCTGCCAGCATTCCCCCTCTTCATGTAAACCTTGTAAAATAAGAGAGAATAGGCATAAGTATTGTGACATAATGTGTAATAAAAGCCCATAATGCAATAAATATCGATATAAAAGCATGATGCAAAATGGACGTATCAACTCCCCCAAGCTTAGACTTCGCTTATCCTCAAGCGAAAGCCGAAATCGAAAAATAAGTCCACATGTTTAGAGATAGAGGTGTTGATAAAAATAAAATACGGACATGAGGGCATCATGATCATTCTTAGAACATCAACATATATATATATTGGCATATGATCTCCTATGCTAAAGTAACAATTCATTCACATACTCAGGTATGAATCAGAAACTTCATTGAAATCCAACAAACTATAATATCAGTCATTGAAGCAATTGCAATTTATCGTAACATAGGAAAGAGTCAATATAAGAGCTTCTCAGTAAGTCCACATACTCAACCATCATTTCGTCTTTCACAATTGCTAACACTCGCGAGATATTTATGGTTATGAAGTTTTAATCGGACACAGAGAAAGATAGGGGCTTGTAGTTTTGCCTCCCAACTTTTTACCTCAAGGGTAATGTCAACAATAATAGTTCATGAAAAACCACATCAATTAGCCATATATATCAGGATCTTTCCAATACATTGTGCTTGCCAAAGGATAAAATGTAAAAAGGAAAGGTGAAGATCCCTTTGCAGAGGGAAGCAGAGGTTGTCATGTGCTTTTATGGTTGGATGCATGAAATCTTAATGCAAAAGAATGTCACTTTATATTGCCACTTGTGATATGGACCTTTATTATGCAGTCCGTCGCTTTTATTTCTTCCACATCAAAAGATAGTATAAAGCTTATTTTCTCCACACTAATAAATCATACATATTTAGAGAGTAATTTTTATTGCTTGCAACGATGATAACTTACTTGAAGGATCTTACTCAATCCATAGGTAGATATGGTGGACTCTCATGGCAACACTAGGTTTAGGGATATTTGGAAGCACAAGTAGTATCTCTACTTGGTGCAAAGAATTTGGCTAGCATGAGAGGGGAAGGCAAGCTCAACATGTTGGATGATCCATAACAATATAATTTATCTTAGATGTAAGAAAACATAACACATTACGGTGTCTTCCTTGTCCAACGTCAACTCTTTAGCATATCATACTTTAATGAGTGCTCACGATCATAAAAGATGTCCAATTTTTCCCTACTGCAAAGGAATATATTGAGAAGGTTCCTCCAACTCAATCCCAAAATAATAATCATTAACCCCATCAAATTAATTAAATAAAGTGTTGAGATCAACCTGATAATTCAAGAACCAGATACTCAAGATGTCCATAACCGGGGACACGGCTAACCATGATTAGTTTGTACACTCTACAGAGGTTTGCGCACTTTACCCCACAAGACCCGATCTCCTCCATTGGATTTCTCACACTGCCGGGTGTTTGAGAAACGGATGACCGAGACACAGTCTTTCAGAAGCATTAACTCTCTACTCCGGATAGACTATACCACCTACAACCCACTACCTGCTAGTCTATCTCTTCAAGAGCTTCACGCAACTTACTCAACTATGCTAGAGCCCATAATAGCTTGTGGCTGCACACGGAAGTTTCTAGCATGAAATAGTCTTATGATCCCTTTGAGCCTGGGTGGCATTCCATAGGGTGATCACGTGGGTACTCCGGGATCCCCTTGGGCAAACACTGGGTTCTCCAGGTGCCCGGGCGAACACTGGGTGCTCCAGGGTGGCCCAACAAATCCACCCAAATGTATATTAAAGTAGCCACCTTAAGTTAACCATTAAATAATAACTCTCACATCTGTCATGAATTCTCTCAAACCAATCCACGTCTACGAGCATAGCATAGCAATATGAGCATAACGTAAAAGTAACTCCCAAGGTTTGCATGCAGGGCAATAGGTTTCTACTTCATCAACTACTTCCTGATACCCACATATTATCAATTCCTAACCATGCAATGTTTTAGGATGAAACTAATGCATAAAAACTGGGGATGGAAGGGATATGATCAAAGTGTGAACTTTCCTGCAATGTTGATGAAGATGATTGGCACTCAAAAATCTTGATAGTTCTACTCCTCACACTCCGGTCAATCTATCATAAGCAAGCAATAGTAACCACACATAAGCAATCACTCAAAAGATCAGAAAGAACGAAGAAGACAATTCGGAAACCATCAAAACCAAGCAAATAACTCTTGCAACATAAAACAATTTATAATAGTACCAAAATTATGTGAATTTGGCCTTATTAGAAAGTTTAGCTCAAGAGCTTCGATTTGCAAAAAGAATCAACTAAAACAGAGCTACGAAACTCAAATTACGATCAAAAGAAGATTCAAATTCAAATCTGTTTAAACTCAAATTTTAAAACTTTCAAAAATATGTTTAAGTTGTTTATCTGTGTCGGATTTCGGGTTCTGGTAGACCCTTGAGGTTCGAACACTGGGGTGCGCGCGGAGATTTCGCCTCCTACCTACCTGCACCCCTCCGCCATGCTAGGATCAAAACTATGGGAAGGACAGGACAAGAAACACAGGGTTTATACTCGTTCGGGCCACCGTTGTGGTGTAATACCCTACTCCAGTGTGTGGTGTGTGGATTGCCTCTTGGGCTGATGATGATGAACAATACAAGGAAGAACAGCCTCGCGAGGGTCTGTTCTTGGCTGGGGCGATGAACTGCTGGGAGGAGTTCAGTCACCCTTCTCGCTCTCTCTCTCTGCTTCCCACCTCTCTAACGAGCCTCTTCCTTCCTACCTCCCCCCTTGCTCTGTGGGTGGCTGGTCCTATTTGTACAGGACCTGGTCCTCTTCCCAAATATCGAGCGGGAAGGGAGCCAACAATGGTGGGCTAATTTGAAGGGGGACAGCAAGTATCAACTATCCTGACAAAAGTAGTCTTCGCCTGCGCAAAGCTCTGGTGATGACGCCATCTTGGGCTCCACGGTGACCTCCGTCTCGAAGTCCTCCTGGTCTTGGTCTTGTTGCACCGAAATGGCAACCTTTGCCTGATGCCTCGGTACTCCGCGGCTGTGCTTGCCCCCTTTGCACCAAAGAGGAATGGAGGACGCTGCGCGGGCTGGCGCCCGCCTGGCGCCTTGAGTCGTCATGGCTTGCGTCATGGGCACCTCGCGAGGTACCCCGCCTTGATCTCTCTGCCTCCTCGCGAGCCAGCTTGGCGACGCCGTGCCTGAGGAAGCTCCACGTCGTCTGCCCCGCGAGGCTTGGCCCCTCGCGAGGGTCTTGAGTTTGTGTTGGTGAAGATGGGCCATGCTGGGCCCCCCTTTGAGCCACGCCGTAGGCCGCAGGCAGGCAAGTCTGGGGACCCCCGTTCCCAGAATGCCGACAGTAGCCCCCGGGCCCAAGGCACGCCCAAACTTGGCCGCGCAGGGAGGCGGAAGGGCAAGAGCGAAGCGCCGCGGGCCCTAACAGCCTACGGCCTTAGGCGCCGCACGGCAGTTGATTGGACGTGGGCGGCACTGTTCCCCCACGCCCTCCTGATTTAGTGCCATGCTAAGCGGACCCATAGTCGTACACAGCCGTTTCCCTTTTATCGCTCGAGCAGTCCCTGTCCTTCCTCCGCTCGAACCCTGGTTTCTGTTTTCAGTTCAATCTCGAATCCTTCCCCTCCTTTCCTATCGCCATGGCCCCGACGAAGAAGGGAAGAGGGAAGAAACCCGTGTCACCGCCTCGCCCGCCGCCGTTGGCGGCCCCCGCCGAGGGCTTGGGTAAGGTCAGCTTGGCTCTGGCCACCATCTTCAATGAATGCGGGAGAACGACGGCCTGGCCCGCGTCCCACTTCTCCAATGATAGGATAGTTACCGAGGTCCCATATTTTGCCGACGCTCTGTGGGCGGGTCTGGTTCCCCCCTTTTTTGATTTCTTCAATGCCGTGCTCTCCCACTATCAGATCCACATGATGCATCTAAGTCCTGAATCCATCACCCTCCTTTTGGTCTTCGCCTTTGTTTGCGAAGCCATGGTGGGCATCCCTCCTTCGGTTGCCTTGCTGCGCCACTTCTTCTCGCTGCATCTTGTCGACCCTACCCAATGCTGGGCATGCGTGAGCTTCGTTGCTGCGTCTGAGACTGCGGCCTCTAGGATTGACTTCAAGCTCCCCCTGCCCGCGGTTGGGTTCCGCGAGCGGTGGCTGTATGTGGACGCAGGGGTGCCCAGCCCCCTGCTATCGGAGCCGACCTCTCCTGCTGTCCCCAATTCGGGCTGGGGCGAGGAGACGCTTGAGAGCCCCCGGCTCGTCTTCGTCTAGCGCCGCTTTGCGCTCTTGAGGTCGCTTGGCGTGACAGCGCCCAAGGTGGTGAAGGAGTTTCTGCTATGCCGTGTTGCTCCTCTTCAACGCCACTCTCACCGGATGTGGGCCTTCCATGGGCGCGAGGATAGTATGAGGCTCCAGGAAGAGGACCTGGCTCCTGAGGTGCTGAAGACGGTGCTCTTGACGCTGGCTAGGGACCCCAACCCCGGCAGCGTCCGGCAGGGACGGGCCTTGCTGTACCTCTGCCAGAGCAGGGTCGACTTCGTGAAGCAGATGCCTTTCTTTGATGAGTGGGGGCTGCGCCCTGCCGGCCTCCAGGGACCTCGCGAGAATCCAGTGGTGGTGACTGCCCTTCCAATCGGCCAAGGCGACTCATCCTCGAGTGGCGGAGTAGGGAGGTACGAGGCACCAAAGGCCGAGGGGGCTCCCGGCGCGATGACAGCATCGGGCAAGGCTCATGAGAAAGCAGCTCTTGGGGGCCGTGCCGCTGAGGCTGAGGGTGTCAAGCTGCCCTCAGTGCCTGTGACTGGGGCCCCTGAGGCTCCAGCTGCTTCTCTTGGGGGGGGGGGCGGGGGTCGATTGGCAGCGCACATCAGGCAGGCGCCCCTGCCGCAGATCGCCTCGACGCTCCGTCTTCATCGAAGGTTGATCCATGCGCCCAACTCTTGGGCCGATTCCGCCTGGACATTGGGGCTCTTCGAGAGAAAAGGGAGGCCCTGGGCGACGATTACCCTTGTCGCTTGTTGAAGCGTAGGAAGTACTTCGCCACTGATGAGTAAGCCTTCTCCTTTCCCAGCTCCTGCTCCTTCTGTTGCTCTTACTGACCCTTGCTCCGCAGGCCCCTTCCAGCCGAGCTTGCTGAGACGGCTGAGGAGCCGTCCCCTTTGGCTTCGCCTCCTCCACCATCCTCGAGCGCTCTGAGCAGCGGAGCCCTTGTGGTGAGGGCGATCGAAGAGGCGAACCATTCCGAGGCGTATCGTGTCCCCGCGCACCTTGCGATCCTCCTTCGCGAGCCTTCTCGTGGCATAGCCAACCTGCCATGGGCTTCTCGCCTGGTCGTGGACTGCGATTGGCTGAGGCGCTTCCCACGCTCTTCTCGTGAGGTTGGGCTGGCCCCAGGCCAGGCTTCTGACGCCTCGTGCCCGGCCGTCGCGAGGGTGCCAGCCCCAGCCCGAAGGGGGAGTGCTGACTTGCAGCCCCTGGCGCTTGCTTGGGGCAGATGATGGTGTGGAAGATGTGCTTGAGCGCGCTCGGGAGCGTCGCGCTCTCCACCAAGGATTCCTTCGAAGGGCGACTGACGTAGTGAGCCTGTTTGGTGAGGAGCTTGCTGATGAAGACGCGCGCCTTGAGGCCGAGGGCCTGTGCCTGGCTGCAAAGAGGCGCGAGCTGGAGGGCGCCATCGCCCTTGCGCACCGTCAGCGTGATCTTGATGAAGCAAAGGCCAAGGCGTCGTTGGTGGCCTCTCGGGAGGCCCGGTCCCGGGCCGCTGAGGAGGCTTGGGAAGCTGACCGGCGGCGAACGGCTGCGGAGGAGCGGGCTCGGGAGCTCCTGGCCTGGTGCCACTCGCTGGAGGAGCAGGTGGAGTTGCACGAGGCAGCCCTTGCGTCGATGAAGGTGGCCTTCGGTGACTCAGCGGAGCTCCAGAAGCGTGAGGAGGCGCTGACGTTGGAAGCCGCCGAACGTTCCCGTGAGTACGAGCGTCTGGAGACGAGGGAGCGCTTGGTTACGTAGGCGGAGGATGATGTTGCTGCGCAGGAAGCCCGCGTCCTAGAGGAGGTCGTACGTCGAGTGGCGATGGTGCATTTGAACCTCGAGCACGAGTTCGAAGAGAAGCTGGGGTTGATCCGGGCCGAAGCTGAAGGCAGGACTGCCACCTTGAGGGCCAAGCTGGAGGAGGCAACGCGGCGGGCCGATGCTTCCCGAGCCGCCCTTGACGTGGCGCAAGGTGAGTTAACCACCTCCCAGGCCGAGGTGCTCCTTCTTCGCCTATGGGTGGAGGAGGCTGAGGCCGTCGCGTGCCAGAATGCGGACGAGATACGTCAGCGGCGGCTCCTGGAGCATGAGCACAACCCTATGCTCTCCACGCTCCGGGAAAGAGCCAACGCGGCCTTGGGCAACATCTGCGAGGAGGCCATCGGCAAGCCACACGCAGTCAACTATGCGGGCAATCTTCAGTTCTTCACTGATGTCGTGACGCAGCTGGAGGCGCGGTCGATCAGGGCTGACAGGTTGGTGGAGGAGAGGAGCCGTGCCCTGCTGAGGCACGCCTTTTCTCGCGTCTTCAGCCACCTCCGGAGCATGGATCCCCACTTTGATTTTGACACCGCCATCGCCCCAGTCCCCCAGGCCGTCCGAGGCGAGCTGACACACTGGGTGGAAGACAATGTGGATGCTCTTATCAGGGCTTTCGCCTCGGACAACGACGACGCGATCGTGGCGGGCGACGAGGGCGGCGCGATGGGCAGCTTTGACGCCGCTGGTGGCAACGCGGACAGCAATGGTGAGTTCAGCGACGCCAACAACGGCCCCGGTGGTGCTCCTGAGGACGCATTGGGGGATTCATCCGACTGATTGTGCATCGTTCCTGCTTCCTTACCCTGCATGAATAGAACTTAGGTTTTGGCCTGATAGCTGTGAGAGCATTTTGGAGGGGGAGCCCCTCATGTAAAACTTGTGTTTATCGTATCTGTAGGAGCTACATTGCCCATGCGCCCACGCCAAGTGGTTGGATTAAGCGATGTGCTGGTCGGCTCATTTAACTTTGTCCCGTGCTGGCCCTGGGGCAGCCCGCAGGAGGCTGGGGTGCCCTGAGTGTTTCCTGATTGAATCTGTTGGATCTGCAGTAAAGCGCCCTCCTGAGAGGACGCCGCGGCGGCAGTCTGGGCTGCGCGCAAGCTAGGCCTGACCCGGCTCGTGAGGGGCTCACGAGGGGAGGCAGCTGAGGTGAAGTGGTAACCGAAACGTGAGAAATTGCTCGAACGAGACTAAGCACCCCTTCCCCGAACACACGCGAATCTCAAATTCGAATCCTACTTGAATCCAGCAGGGGAAAGCGACAACCAAAGGGAAGAGCAATGAAAGCAAACAAAAGGCTGCTTCCGGCACCTAGTCTAGTCTTGGACGTCTTCTCACCAGCGCGGAGCTAAGTGCTGCCACTGGGCGTGGGAGGGAGCCCCAGGGCCTGAGGCCGGCACCCCTGAGACTCCGGGGCATGTACAGCCCCACTCATTATTACGTGAGAGTGTCACGGGGCGGCGAGCTTCACAGGCACTGGGCCTTCTTCACAGGTACTGGCCTTGCTTCATATCGCCAGATGAGGGCCCCGCCTTGCGCCACACTCTAGTGCCATCAACAACGACTGGAAACCAGGACGCCGCCCGATGGGGTAGAGCGGTCGCCAGCGGTTCCCTCGACGACCACGGGTCCTCCGCCAGGGGCAGGCCCTGAGGCACCTCCCCAGCAGAGGGCCTACCTCCTGAGAACACCTTGCTCCGAACGCCACGGTGGTGATGTCGGATCTCGGCCCCTCTCCTGCAGCCCCCTGCGCCCTCCTCCCGAGGGGTAGGAGACTGTGGGAGCGGGGCAGCTGCTCGCTGCGGCGACCTGCACCTCTTGCGATCCATGGTTAGTGTATACCTGCTCCTGAAGAATTAGCGGTACCCGATAATCGTTGCCTCCAGCGTGGCCAGGGGGACCGTCCCGGGGCTCCTGGAAAGGCTCAGCTTCTAGTGCCTCGTCCCCCCAGCTTGGGCTGAGGAGCGAGCCTTGTCCGTTCTTTGAGGGTGTCCTTGGTCCATCATGAGGGGCACGTATTCCTCCGGTGCCGTCATCCTGAATGCCACGCCGTAATGCCCCGCATGCCACGCGGTCCTGCCTGACGCGCCCACCATAGGGTGGCAGCGCGGCCGCCCACTAGGGCCGCGGGTCGCGTTGAGTCCTTCTTCTTCACGGACCAGGGACGGGGGCAGCGCCGCCACCGGTCCGGGGCTGACAGCTTTGCTGGCGTCGGAGTAGCCTTGGAGCCCGCGGGCGCGCGCGGAGCCCCCGCGCGGGTCGCCCTGGGATGGAGATGGGAGCTGGGTGGAGAAGGGGTGAACCCCCGAGGCAGCGAAGCCCAGGAGCTCTGCCACTCGCTCTAGCAGCACGTCATGGCCGCCCTCCAGCAGTCTGCACTGCAGCAGCTCTCGGGCTACTGTGAGCGCGGCCCTCGAGTTCGCCTGCTCCCGGCGGGTATACGGTGTCGTGGTCGTGGCATGATTGGAGGCCCTTGCTGCCGACCGCGCCTGCCGCGGTGTGAGAGCCGTCGAAGCCTGTCAGCGTCGCCCGCAGCCCGCATCGCCCTGCGGACTGCGAGCTGCCTGGGGCACGGGGTCGCCCGAGGCTAGCGGCTCTGCGCGAGCGGGCCACGCCGCCCACGGATCTGGGTTGCCCGCCGGGTCGCCGGACATGGCGATGACGACGCGACGGGGCACGAAGCGGTAGAAAGTGGATTCCGGCGCACCCCTACCTGGCGCGCCAAATGTCGGATTTCCGGTTCTGGCAGACCCTTGAGGTTCGAACACTGGGGTGCACGCGGAGATTTCGCCAACTACCTACCTGCACCCCTCCGCCATGCTAGGATCAAAACTATGGGAAGAACAGCACAAGAGACACGGGGTTTATACTGGTTCGGGCCACCGTTGTGGTGTAATACCCTACTCCAGTGTGTGGTGTGTGGATTGCCTCTTGGGCTGATGATGATGAACAATATAAGGAAGAACAGCCTCACGAGGGTCTGTTCTTGGCTGGGGCGATGAACTGCTTGGAGGAGTTCAGTCACCCTCTCTCTCTCTCTCTCTCTCTCTCTCTCTCTCTCTGCTTCCCACCTCTCTAACGAGCCTCTTCCTTCCTACCTCCCCCTTGCTCTGTGGGTGGCTGGTCCTATTTATAGAGGCCCTGGTCCTCTTCCCAAATATCGAGCGGGAAGGGAGCCAACAATGGCGGGCCAATTTCAAGGGGGACAGCAGGTATCAGCTATCCTGACAAAAGTAGTCTTCGCATGCGCAAAGCGCTGGTGATGACGCCGTCTTGGGCTCCACGGTGACCTCTATCTCATAGTCCTCCTGGTCTTGGTCTTGTTGCACCGAAATGGCAACCTTTGCCTGATGCCTTGGTACTCCGCAGCCGCGCTTGCCCCCTTTGCACCAAAGAGGAAAGGACGACGCTGCGCGGGCTGGCGCCCGCCTGGCGCCCTGAGTCGTCATGGCTTGCGTCATGGGCACCTCGTGAGGTACCCCGCCTTGATCTCTCCGCCTCCTCGCGAGCCAGCCTGACGAGGCCGTGCCTGAGGAAGCTCCGCGTCGTCTGCCCCGCGAGGCTTCGCCCCTCGCGAGGGTCTTGAGTTTGTGTTGGTGAAGATGGGCCGTGCTGGGCCCCCCTTTGAGCCACGCCGCAGGCCGCAGGCAGGCAAGTCTGGGGACCCCCGTTCCCAGAACGCCGACAATCTGGATAGAGGATATCATAATGAAGAAGTGGGCATTGGTTTCGTTGAATCTGGACTAACGAGCAAAAAGTTACGAGCGTTGCAAGATCAGGGCCTAATTTATAAAAATAATAATTATGAATAGGTCCCTGATGTAAATAAACAGAAAACGAAAAGACTAAATAACGAACGTTCATTTATAAGACCTAAGCAGCAAATGTTCTCTAAATAAATAAACCTAAACAAAAACCGGTTTTATAACAAAAAAACGATCTAGGGTTTTTTTAAGAACCGAACTAAACCGAGAATAAACCGGGGTGGTTACCGGTTCGGCCGGCTGCAGATCGGATCGGGCGACGGTGGACGATGGCAGCGGTCGGCGATGGCGCAGCAGGTGAGGCAGCGCGGGGCAGGACGATGCGGTGTGGGCGGCGGCAGGCGACGCGGCAAAGCAGCGGCACGGCGCGGCGAAGCAAAGCGGCGGCGGCGACGAGCAGCAAGCAGCGGCGGGAGGCGGCGGTTGCGGGAAGAGGAGAGAGAGTGAGGGGCCCGAGGCGCCTCAATTTATAGGAGGGGCGACGGCGGCTTGGGGAAGGGGCCAAGGAGAGGGGGGACTCTGGCGGTGGTACGGCGGCGTCGGTGGCGTGCGGGAGCAGGGCTCCCGTTGGGAGGTCGAGGCGATGCTACCGGGCTGGCTGGGCCGCGGCCTGGCTGGGTGCTGGGCCAGCCCAGTCGGCGTAGTTCTTTTTTTGTATAAACACATATATTTTTAACACACACAATTAAAAAACAATAAAACAAAATAAATAAAAACATTATATAGGCATATAATATATCAAAATTTTCGGAAAACAATTTTCTACAATGTGAACATTTTTATAACTTTAAATAAAATCTACAAAAATTCGAATAAATCAAACAATGCTACTGATACAACAAAACCCACTAAAAATCATTTTTAAAAATACCAAAATGATTTCAAATTAATTTCTCTCCAATTTTCTATTGTAGGGAATCATGTTACCCTATTTTCTGTATATTTTATTTTTAGAGAAAATTAATTTGAATAAAACCCAGATAACTCCAAATTTAAAATAATTTCCAAAAGGACTTTGAATTTGATCCTTTTAACTTCCAACTCATATTTCATATGTTTTGAAGAAGTCATTTTATCTTCTCTGATGAAAATCATTGAGTTGCTTAAAGTTCTGAATTTGAAATATTTTGAAATGAAATTCAAATCTTTTCAAAACCCTTTATCATTTATTTAAATGGAAAAAGTCATATCATCTTCTCTCTAGGGTTTTGTATTTGAAAAGAATTTGAATTCATGGGGATCAAGATGCAGAATGAAAGTTTGGGAAAGTCCTTTTATTCCCTCTCATTTAACTTTAAAAAAGTTTTGAATTCACTCACTTTCAGTCAATCAATCACTTAACCAACAAACAATCAATTCAAATCTATCTATTTATTCCAAAATTTAGAATTTTGGGATGTTACAGAGTTTTTGCTGACCAAAAGAAGTATCGTGCAAGAAAACAGAGTCCGAAGGGCACACGAGGTTCCCACAAGGCAGGGGGCGCCCAGGGGGTAGGGCGCGCCCTCCACCCTCGTAGACGAACGGATCCTCACAACACGATGTTACCGGAATCAACCCGAGGAAGCAATCACCGGAAAAGAAGCACACAACATAGTAAATAACCAACGCATCAACATGACATGATGCACAATCAAGTATGATGCATGTCCAGTTTAAGTATGCATGGCATGGCAAAGTGCACAAGCAACCCTACAAATTAAGTGGACCTCAATATGCATCGGGATGCATATTGACAAAACACCACATCAATTATTTAGTTCTCTCTCGTTTATGTACCCAACAATATTAAATGTTGATTAACATGGAAAGAGGTGAAGCACAACAAAACTACCTATCTAGGCAAGTTTAAATGAGGCCGGAAGCAACGAACAACAATTCCGAAAAATCCTCATATGCATAATTTAAGGTTTGGTACTGTTCTGCCCTAAACACAATTTTAGAGTTGCTAAACATGCAAGATGAGTGCACCATGTTAAACTAGGCATTTTCTACCCCATTTACATATAAAGTTTATTAAAAACCGAGTTACGGTTATTTAGTTATGAATTAAATCATTTTAGCATGGCATAGGGGCAAATTTAAACAAACATCATTTTAGACATTTTAAACATGGATGAAAGTGACATATTATTAAACTAGACAAAATTCTGAGCAAGTTTCATATATAAATCATTTTAATCCGATGCATGAATTGTGAGTTATTATATGCATGAACATGAGGGTCTTTTCTGTAAAACTGTAATACTCTGGATAATAAGTAAAATTCACAGACCGGGAAAAATACTAAACGGGCCGAAACTGAGCGTACATAGCATGGCCCAACAGCAAGGGGAAAAAAGGAAGGCGCTCAGGGGGGGTGGCCTCACCCAGTGGGCTTCGGCCCGGTCCAGGGAGGAGCAAGACGGGCTGCAGGAGGGGTGCGCTAGGCCTTGGGCGTGGTTGGCCCATATGCGTGCGAGGAAGGTGGCCCAGGGAAGCGCTCGTCCTCCTCTGCTCGAGAAGAGGCAGGAGCATGGCGCGGCGGCTGCCGGTGATGGGGTCGGCGGCACGACGCGTAGGGAGCCGGAGGACAACGGGGATGGATGGATCCGAGGATGGTTGATCCAGATCCGGTGACACAGGTGGTCGACGACGCTCGGGGATGCAGGATCCGGTGGGGTGGAGCTCGTCCATGGAGGCGGCGGTGGTTTCCTATGGCAACAGAGGGAGGGAGAGAGCTGGTGAGGAGAGGAAGGAGAACGGGAAGGGAGAGAGAGGGAGGTGAGGGCGGCACTGGCCTGCTGTCGAAGTGCTCGCCGGCGGTGAGGCTCCGGTGGCCGACGAGTGCAGGGTGGCGAGGACGGGCTGTGAAGGGGCAGAGAGGTGGCGACGCAGGGGAGATCGGGCACGGGGGAGTTGCGGGCGTGCAGCGGTGGCTCGGGCCCGCTTCTCCCAGGGGCGGGCCGCGGCGAAGTGGGGGCACTTGGGAGGCGATGTGGCGCGCTGGGGTTGGCTGCAGGGCGCCGGGTGGTGACTTGTCGCGCCTGGATTGGTCCGGGACGCGGCGGCGGTGGCGACAAGTGGCGGAGGTGGAGTGGGGCGGCGCTGAATCCGAGGAGGAGGGGGGGTTGGCTGCGGCAGAAGGTAGGGGAGGGGGTCTAGGTTGCCCAAAATGGACTAGGGGTGTCCTTATATAGCAAATTTGCTAGGGTTTGGTGGTTAGGAGGGGTTTTCGAGCCGTACGATCCTGATCGGACGACCCGGAGCGGAGGGGGTTAGATAGGTGGGCTAGTGGGCTGTGAATAGAGGTTGGGCTGAGATGAGAGGAGAGGAGTGCAGCCCGGCAACTGTTTTCGGAGACCGAAAACGTCCGACGTTAGACCGACTATAATGTCGCTATAGTTATCCGTTGGGCTATCAAACGAACTCCGAACGCGATGAAACTTGCCGGCGGTCTACAGACAACAAAACAACACCACACGCCAACTCTCATCCCAATCCAAGAACATTTTTCAGCCACTTATAAAATACTATTTCAGACATGCCACGGGCGATTGCAGGTGTGGTTGGGCTCAGAACGGACAATGGAAGGAACTGGGAGAACCCGAGCGAATGCAAGTTTTGAAAAAGATGATGATGCTATGCACATGATGACATGATGACATGCAACACGCAAGCAAATGACAAGGCAAAAACAACGAATTACTGGAGGACACCTGGCACATCGGTCTCGGGGCGTTACAACACTCCACCACTACGAGAGGATCTCGTCCCGAGATCTAGAATGGCACCGGAGGGAAACAACGGAAGAGAAAAGAGGAGAGGTAAAACTAAGTTGCTTCTTTGACAAACGAGTGAAACCACAACCTTGAGAGGTTGAATACATTCGAGACAGAATTCAACGAAGGAGAACAAGGTCGAAAACAGCCATTTAGAAAAGAGGAAGAAAGAACATTGCGAAAAACCTTGAGGTTGAAGGGAAGATATATATTGAAAACACTCCGGTTAAGGAAAGGGATCAAGGAAGACCAAATTCGGGCAGCACTCCGGTTGGAAAGAAAAAGAATTGAATAAGGTCTTGATAAGATGAGAAGATACTTGATGAAATCACAACACATTGCCACCGGAACTATTGAATGAATGGAACAAGGGGTAAGAAAGATCTCAGGCCACACTCCGGTTGAGAAGGGATTCAAAATTTGATAAGATGAGAGAGCTCAAATGAAAACACGACACTCCGGTTGAGAAAGGGATGCAAGACTTGATAAGGCGAAAAGAACTTGAACAAAGGGGCACAATACTCCGGTTAAGCAAGATAGGGAAGAAATAAGAGTGATATAATTTGGACAGCACTCCGTCTGTAAATGGAATGAATTGAACTTGACAAGATGAGAGGATACTTGTAAAGAGGACACAACACTCAGATAAAAGTATAGGCATGGAAAGATCATGATCTTTGACAAAACGAGATGATGGGTTGAAAAGATGAACATCACAATGCCTCCAGAACAAAAGTAAGAATGGAATGGAGTGAACGAAGGAAAACAATATCTTGAGAGAGCACGGTTACAACAGAAGCTAGAACGGAGTTGTTGGAAAACCCACAACGAAAATAATAAGCTTGATATGGTCTTATGGAATACCTCTCAAATTAAGAGATGAAAAACCTGCCACTCACGGGAAAAGAATTGGATTGATAAGAACAAAGAGACGAGAAACTTATTTCACTAGGAGGATAAAAGAAGAACTTGGGTCATTTATAAACACCATAGATAGCAACAATCTTTAGGGAAGTCTTTAGGTGAAATATAACCCAAGATAGCTCCAATGACGAGATTGATGGATTTAAAATATCCCAATCTTGACAACATGTGAATCATGAAAACAAGAACTGAAATTATCAAGAATGATATAATACCACCTCCAATAACATGGAAGAAAGAATTGCACTCCGGATAGCAAGATGAAGAAATCTTGAGCTCCTTTGAAAAGAATCTCAATGAACACTTCGAGAAGGAATTAAATCCTTGAAGAACCATCATGTAGAACATCTATGAAAAACTCCGGTAACAAAAGAATAAAAAGACAGAGAAATTCAAACCACAAGGAGAATCCTTGCAATGATTAGATGAAGCTTTCCGATGAGATAGAGTGGAAACTTGGAATTCCGGAAAAAGATAAGATGAACAATTCAGATCAAGAATTTTGATGAACCTTCGGAATAAAGAATAGATCACTTGGATGAAACAAGAATAAGAATTATGTTATGTGTATCCTTCACCAATTAAATTGATGACACTCAATGGATTTGTCACACTACTTATTCTCATAGAAAGGATTAAGATAGATATAGCACAACTTGAGAATGCCTTCAACGAAACACCGGTGGAATCGAAACAACGAATGCATCGATATGATAACGAAAGAAGAGGAATCTTGCACGAACCACCGTAAGAAATGAAAATGAGCAAGAAAAGATAAAGGGACAACGGGAAAAATTAGCAAATGGACGAAGATGCTTGAGAGAATTTAGATGGAGTTTAATATAATAGATCATGGACCGATTAGAGATCACTTGAACGCTGCATCGGTATGATTTAGAGTATGAGAGATGAAAGCTGGAATGAATAAGTCTTCTTGAACGATGGGCTCCGGATGAACAAACTGAAAAAGTCTCCTGAATTACTCCCGATGGTTGAAAAGAATATCTCACAATCGCAAATAATTATGAGAGGATGGCAACAAGACAGTATCACGAATCTTGAAGAGAATGGAGCAAGATTAAAGAGAAACTCTTCTTCGGTCTTCAAAATCCAAGAATGACGACGAGAAACACCACCAAGAATTATTTAGACACTCCGGATGAATCAAAACGAAGAGGTTGATCCAATGATGAAAAGAATTTGAAAGATCTTGAAGAAATAAATATGACTGATGACAATCCATTCTTACGTCAACTTTGAAAAGAATTTGGGAGTAATTCTGAAAAGAATGGAAGAGTCAGGTAAGATCCTGGGAAAGACCTGTGGATTAGGGCCCACTCAAAAGAAACACCGTTCAAATGATTTAGAGGAGAGGTTGCACCAGTTGAATTAAGTGACTTGAATGAGGGAACATCCTCGAAAGAACTTGAACGAAAGTAGAGTGGAAACACGAATCTTCGAGATATCTTGAGCACTCCGGAACAATTGAATAGCGAGAAGTGAACGATTAAGAATTACACCGGCATGAGAAAACATTAAATACGGAAAAGAGTATGATCAACACCGAAAGCTTGAATTGGTTCCACCGGAGAAGAAAAGAACGAAAGATGATGAACTTGAAGCTCCGTTAGAATCTTCATGAGCATCACCAGATAAGAACATTGATTGAAAAGAAAGAAGAGGCTTCACATGAATAAGATGGATAGTTGATTAGGAAAACTGAATCCTTGGAAAAAAACAAAGGGAGGGAGGGTGGTAAAAACAAAGGCAACTTGGAGACGGATGAAACAAAAACCGTTGAGAAGAACTGATACTTGAACTTGCTGATGTTGAAATGATCAGATCCACTTGAAGAGAGACACGCCGGTGAGAAGAATTGACATGACAAACTCAATAAACGAGAAGGATTAGTATTCACATAGCCATATGAGAACACCACTTAGGAAAAGGTATGGGATCAACATTTGACTTTGAAGAAACTCGAATACCACAACTCAAAACAAAAACAAAATGATTGGCTTGCAGAATAAGCCGGAACAAACATATGATAGAGATTTCGTCCGAAGTTTTCGTGGTGGGACCTACACGGGCTCGATCGTACAGCACCATCATGTACAACGCAGTGCACATGACATACGAAGCGTCCCCGAGTCAGCATAGCCAAGGACTCTTTAAGACACAATGAGACCACTGTAAAATCGACCGTGAATAGGCGGACCACTAGACGTCGAACGCCTATTTCATATCATACATCTGTCGGAAAGATATCCTAAGAGCTACTTGAATTCCCACCTATGAAACTCCCGAAATTTTCCGGTTATGCAATCAGGTGTTGGGGATACAGGGGAAGCATAATATCTCACGCAAACTAGCAAATCCTACATCCAGCTGTATCCATCCTTCAACACATAACCAAGAAACCTTCGGAAATCATCTACCTCAACCTTCGAAAAGCATCCGTTATACAAGTTATGGCGATACTCCCAAACTCCCGCCCCAGTACTGGGTGGCGTCGAGGTTATCTCACCAACGAACTGCATAAAAGAGATGTTCGATGTCGGCGTACTAAACTCAGGTATTCCAGAACTGCAACGATAAAATTATGATGACAACACCTCAGAGCTCAACTCCCCGGGACACTTCCACTAAACCCCTGACAGGAGGCACCAAGACAATGTTCTCATCATAAAACCATCGGAATGATTCCAAGATACCCGCGTGGTCCTAAAATTTTTTTAGTGAAATTTGAGAAGAGAAGAGTCAAAACTCTATGTCAGGATGCCTTACCAGAGCGATGAGGAGACTGGGAAGTAAAAAGAATTCCTAAACTCTCCGATATATAATTCCTAAATGACTCAAAACATTTTTCTAAACACAACTCGGCCGCTAAAAACGATCAATCAGTGGGGGCTCCTAAGGTCGGGGAAGGCTCTGATACCAACTTGTCACGCCCTCGATGCGACTATAGCTCCCACGTGTCGAGGCATGACTTAGAGACATAACCGCATTGAAGGCATATGTCGCAAGTGAGGTAATCTTCACACAACCCATGTAATACAATAAGGGGGAAAAGATACATAGTTGGCTTACAATCGCCACTTCACACAAATACAAGAATAAAGCATTACATCAACCATATACACTCATGGTCCGACTACGGAACCAAAATAAAAGAAGAACCCCAAATGCGACAAAGGTCCCCGGTCGACCCCAACTGGACTCCACTACTGATCAACTAGAATGAAACAACACAAAGGACAAGATCTTCATCGAGCTCCTCCTGAGCTTGGTTGCGTCATCTGCACGGACTCATCGGCACCTGCAAGCTGGTTTTGAAAGTATCTGTGAGCCACAGGGACTCAGCAATCTCGCACCCTCGCGATCAAGACTATTTAAGCTTATGGGTAAGGTAAAGGTATGAGGTGGAGCTACAGCAAGCGACTAGCATATATGGTGGCTACCAAACGCAAAAGAGAGCGAGAAGAGAAGGCAAAGCACGATCGAGAAATCTATGATCAAGAAGTGATCCTATAACAACCTACGCCAAGCATAACTCCAACAACCGTGTTCACTTCCCGGACTCCGCCGGAAAGAGACCATCACGGTTACACACGTGGTTGATTCATTTTAATTCAGGTCAAGTTTAGGTTTTCTACAACCAGACATTAACAAATTCCCATCTGCCCATAACTGCGGACACGGCTTTCGGAAGTTCAAATCCCTGCAGGGGTGTCCCAACTTAGCCCATGACAAGCTCTCACGGTCAACGAAGGAATAGACCTCCACCCGAGACGTTCCGATCAGACTCGGTATCCCGGTACAACAAGAAATTTCGGTAGGGTAAAACTAAACCGGCAACACCGCCCGAATGTGCCGACAAATCCCGATAGGAGCTGCACATATCTCTTTCTCAGGGCACACTCAGATTGTCCTAGGTACGGGTAAGCCAGCCCAGAGTTGCCCCTGGTGGCCACCGGCAGCTGACAGGTTGGACCAACACTCAGAGGAGCACTGGCCCGGGGGGGGTAAAATAATGATGACCCTTGAGTCCGCGGAACCCAAGGGAAAGAAAAAGGCTAGGTGGCAAATGGTAAAACCAATGTTGGACATTGCTGGAGAAGCTTTACTTAAGGAAAACTATCAAGGGGTTCCCATTATAGCCCAACCGCGTAAGGAACGCAAAATCCGGGAACATAACACCGATATGACGGAAACTAGGGCGGTAAGAGTGGAACAAAACACCAGGCATAAGGCCGAGCCTTCCACCCTTTACCAAGTATATAGATGCATTAATTAAATATGATATATAGTGATATCCCAACAAGTAAACAAATGTTCCAACAAGGAACGACATCTCCATGTTCCAACAAGGAACAACCTTCAATCTTCACCTGCAACTACCAATGCTATAAGAGGGGCTGAGCAAAGAGGTAACATAACCAATCAACGGTTTGCTAGGACATGGTGGGTTAGAGGTTTGACATGGCAATTTGGGAGGCTGACAAGCAAAAGGTAGGCATCGTAGCATTGGCATAGCAAAAGAGTGAGCAAACTAGCATAGCAAAGATAGTAGTGATTTCGAGGGTATGATCATCTTGCCTGAGATCCCGCAAGGAAGAAGAACGAATCCATGAAGAAGACAAACGGGCGTAGACGAACGGATCCTCACAACACGACGTTTCTGGAATCAAACCGAGGAAGCAATCACCGGAAAAGGAGCACACAACATAGTAAGTAACCAACGCATCAACATGACATGATGCACAATCAAGTATGATGCATGTCCGGTTTAAGTATGCATGGCATGGCAAAGTGCACAAGCAACCCTACAAATTAAGTGGAGCTCAATATGCATCGGGATGCATATTGACAAAACACCACATCAATTATTTAGTTCTCTCTCGTTTATGTACCCAACAATATTAAATGTTGATTAACATGGCAAGAGGTGAAGCACAACAAAACTACCTATCTAGGAAAGTTTAAATGAGGCCGGAAGCAACGAACAACAATTCCGTAAAATCCTCATATGCATAATTTAAGGTTTGGTACTGTTCTGCCCTAAACACAATTTTAGAGTTGTTAAACATGCAAGATGAGTGCACCATGTTAAACTAGGCATTTTTCAACCCCATTTACATATAAAGTTTATTAAAAACCGAGTTACGGTTATTTAGTTATGAATTAAATCATTTTAGCATGGCATAGGGGCAAATTTAAACAAACATCATTTTAGACATTTTAAACATGGATGAAAGTGACATATTATTAAACTACACAAAATTCTGAGCAAGTTTCATATATAAATCATTTTAATCCGATGCACGAATTGTGAGTTATTATATGCATGAACATGAGGGTCTTTTCTGTAAAACTGTAATACTCTAGATAATAAGTAAAATTCGCAGACCGGGAAAAATACTAAACGGGCCGAAACTGAGCGTACATAGCATGGCCCAACAGCAAGGAGAAAAAAGGAAGGCGCTCAGGGGGGGTGGCCTCACCCAGTAGGCTTCGGCCCGGTCCAAGGAGGAGCAAGACGGGCTGCAGGAGGGGTGCGCTGGGCCTTGGGCGTGGTTGGCCCACATGCGTGCGAGGAAGGTGGCCCAGGGAAGCGCTCATCCTCCTCTGCTCGAGCAGAGGCAGGAGCATGGCGCGGCGGCTGCCGGTGATGGGGACGGCGGCGCGACGCGTAGGGAGCCGGAGGACAAGGGGGATGGATGGATCCGAGGACGGTTGATCCAGATCCGGTGACACAGGTGGTCGACGACGCTCGGGGATGCGGGATCCGGCGGGGTGGAGCTCGTCCATGGAGGCGGCGGCGGTTTCCTGTGGCAATAGAGGGAGGGAGAGAGCTGGTGAGGAGAGGAAGGAGAACGGGAAGGGAGAGAGAGGGAGGTGAGGGCGGCACTGGCCTGCTGTCGAAGTGCTCGCCTGCAGTGAGGCTCCGGTGGCCGACGAGTGCAGGGTGGCGAGGACGGGCGGTGAAGGGGCAGAGAGGTGGCGACGCAGGGGAGCTCGGGCACGGGGGAGTTGCGGGCGTGCAGCGGTGGCTCGGGCCCGCTTCTCCCAGGGGCGGGCCGCGGATGGGCCAGGCGGGCCGCGGCAAAGTGGGGCGACTGGGGAGGCGATGTGGCGCGCTGGGGTTGGCTGCAGGGCGCCGGGAGGTGACGTGTCGCGCCCGGATTGGTCCGGGACGCGGCCGCGTCGGCAACAAGTGGCGGAGGTGGAGTGGGGCGGCATCGAATCCGAGGAGGAGGGGGGGTTGGCTGCGGCAGGAGGTAGGGGAGGGGGTCTAGGTTGCCCAAAATGGACTAGGGGTGTCCTTATATAGCAAATTTGCTAGGGTTTGGGGGTTAGGAGGGGTTTTCGAGCCGTACGATCGCGATCGGACGACCCGGAGCGGAGGGGGTTAGATAGGTGGGCTAGTGGGCTGTGAAGAGAGGTTGGGCTGAGAAGAGAGGAGAGGAGTGCAGCCCAGCAACTGTTTTCGGAGACCGAAAACGTCCGACGTTAGACCGACTATAATGTCGCTATAGTTATCCGTTGGGCTATCAAACAAACTCCGAACACGATGAAACATGGCGGGCAGTCTACTGACAACAAAACAACACCACACGCCAACTCTCATCCCAATCCGAGAACATTTTCCAGCCACTTATAAAATACTATTTCAGACATGCCACGGGCGTGTGCAAGTGTGGTTGGGGTCAGAACGGACAACGGAAGGAACTGGGAGAACCCGAGCGAATGCAAGTTTTGAAAAAGATGATGATGCTATGCACATGATGACATGATGACATGCAACACGCAAGCAAATGATAAGGCAAAAACAGCGAATAACTGGAGGACACCTGGCACATCGGTCTCGGGGCGTTACAACACTCCACCGCTACAAGAGAATCTCGTCCCGAGATCTAGAATGGCACCGGAGGGAAACAACGGAAGAGAAAAGAGGAGAGGTAAAACTAAGTTGCTTCTTTGACAAACGAGTGAAACCACAACCTTGAGAGGTTGAATATATTCGAGACAGAATTCAACGAAGGTGAACAAGGTCGAAAACAGCCATTTAGAAAAGAGGAAGAAAGAACATTGCGAAAAACCTTGAGGTTGAAGGGAAGATATATATTGAAAACACTCCGGTTAAGGAAGGGGATCAAGGAAGACCAAATTCGGGCAGCACTCCGGTTGGAAAGAAAAAGAATTGAATAAGGTCTTGATAAGTGAGAAGATACTTGATGAAATCACAACACACTGCCACCGGAACTATTGAATGAATGGAACAAGGGGTAAGAAAGATCTCAGACCGCACTCCGGTTGAGAAGGGAGTCAAAATTTGATAAGATGAGAGAGCTCAAATGAAAACACGACACTCCGGTTGAGAAAGGGATGCAAGACTTGATAAGGCGAAAAGAACTTGAACAAAGGGGCACAATACTCCGGTTAAGCAAGATAGGGAAGGAATAAGAGTGATATAATTTGGACAGCACTCCGTCTGTAAATGGAAGGAATTGAACTTGACAAGATGAGAGGATACTTGTAAAGAGGACACAACACTCAGATAAAAGTATAGGCATGGAAAGATCATGATCTTTGACAAAACGAGACGATGGGTTGAAAAGATGAACATCACAATGCCTCCAGAACAAAAGTAAGAATGGAATGGAGTGAACGAAGGAAAACAATATCTTGAGAGAGCACGGTTACAACAGAAGCTAGAACGGAGTTGTTGGAAAACCCACAACGAAAATAATAAGCTTGATATGGTCTTATGGAATACCTCTCAAATTAAGAGATGAAAAACCTGCCACTCACGGGAAAAGAATTGGATTGACAAGAACGAAGAGACGAGAAACTTATTTCACCAGGAGGATAAAAGAAGAACTTGGGTCATTTATAAACACCATATACAGCAACAATCTTTAGGGAAGTCTTTAGGTGAAATATAACCCAAGATAGCTCCAATGACGAGATTGATGGATTTAAAATATCCCAATCTTGACAACATGTGAATCATGAAAACAAGAACTGAAATTATCAAGAATGATATAATACCACCTCCAATAACATGGAAGAAAGAATTGCACTCCGGATAGCAAGATGAAGAAAGCTTGAGCTCCTTTGAAAAGAATCTCAATGAACACTTCGAGAAGGAATTAAATCCTTGAAGAACCATCATGTAGAACATCTATGAAAAACTCCGGTAACAAAAGAATAAAAAGACAGAGAAATTGAAACCACAAGGAGAATTCTTGCAATGATTAGATGAAGCTTTCCGACGAGATAGAGTGGAAACTTGGAACTCCGGAAAAAGATAAGATGAACAATTGAGATCAAGAATTTTGATGAACCTTCGGAATAAAGAATAGATCACTTGGATGAAACAAGAATAAGAATTATGTTATGTGTATCGTTCACCAATTAAATTGATGACACTCAATGGATTTGGCACACTACTTATTCTCGTAGAAAGGATTAAGATAGATATAGCACAACTTGAGAATGCCTTCAACGAAACACCGGTGGAATCGAAACAACGAATGCATCGATATGATAACGAAAGAAGAGGAATCTTGCACGAACCACCATAAGAAATGAAAATGAGCAAGAAAAGATAAAGGGACAACGGGAAAAATTAGCAAATGGACGAAGATGCTTGAGAGAATTTAGATGGAGTTTAATATAATAGATCATGGACCGATTAGAGATCACTTGAACGCTGCATCGGTATGATTTAGAGTATGAGAGATGAAAGCTGGAATGAATAAGTCTTCTTAAATGATGGGCTCCGGATGAACAAACTGAAAAAGTCTCCTGAATTACTCCGGATGGTTGAAAAGAATATCTCACAATCGCAAATAATTATGAGAGGATGGCAACAAGACAGAATCACGAATCTTGAAGAGAGTGGAGCAAGATTAAAGAGAAACTCTTCTTCGGTCTTCAAAATCCAAGAATGACGACGAGAAACACCACCAAGAATTATTTAGACACTCCGGAGGAATCAAAACGAAGAGGTTGATCCAATGGTGAAAAGAATTTGAAAGATCTTGAAGAAATAAATATGACTGATGACAATCCATTCTTACGTCAACTTTGAAAAGAATTTGGGAGTAATTCCGAAAAGAATGGAAGAGTCAGGTAAGATCCTGGGAAAGACCTGTGGATTAGGGCCCACTCAAAAGAAACACCGTTCAAATGATTTAGAGGAGAGGTTGCACCAGTTGAACTAAGTGACTTGAATGAGGGAACATCCTCGAAAGAACTTGAACGAAAGTAGAGTGGAAACACGAATCTTCGAGATATCTTGAGCACTCCGGAACAATTGAATAGCGAGAAGTGAACGATTAAGAATTACACCGGCATGAGAAAACATTGAAATACGGAAAAGAGTATGATCAACACCGAAAGCTTGAATTGGTTCCACCGGAGAAGAAAAGAACGAAAGATGATGAACTTGAAGCTCTATTAGAATCTTCATGAGCATCACCAGATAAGAACATTGATTGAAAAGAAAGAAGAGGCTTCACATGAATAAGATGGATAGTTGATTAGGAAAACTGAATCCTTGGAAAAAAACAAAGGGAGGGAGGGTGGTAAAAACAAAGGCAACTTGGAGACGGATGAAACAAACACCGTTGAGAAGAACTGATACTTGAACTTGCTGATGTTGAAATGATCGGATCCACTTGAAGAGAGACACGCCGGTGAGAAGAATTGACATGACAAACTCAATAAACGAGAAGGATTAGTATTCACATAGCCATATGAGAACACCACTTAGGAAAAGGTATGGGATCAACATTTGACTTTGAAGAAACTCGAATACCACAACTCAAAACAAAAACAAAATGATTGGCTTGCAGAATAAGCCGGAACAAACATATGATAGAGATTTTGTCCGAAGTTTTCGTGGTGGGACCTACACGGGCTCGATCGTACAGCACCATCATGTACAAGGCAGTGCACATGACATACGAAGCGTCCCCGAGTCAGCATAGCCAAGGACTCTTTAAGACACAACGAGACCACTGTAAAATCGACCGTGAATAGGCGGACCACTAGACGTCGAACCCCAATTTCATATCATACATCTGTCGGAAAGATATCCTAAGAGCTACTTGAATTCCCACCTATGGAACTCCCGAAATTTTCCGGTTGTGCAATTAGGTGTTGGGGATACAGGGGAAGCGTAATATCTCACGCAAACTAGCAAATCCTACATCCAGCTGTATCCATCCTTCAACACATAACCAAGAAACCTTCGGAAATCATCTACCTCAACCTTCGAAAAGCATCCGTTATACAAGTTATGGCGATAATCCCAAACTCCCGCCCCAGTACTGGGTGGCGTCGAGGTTATCTCACCAACGAACTGCATAAAAGAGATTTTCGATGTCGGCGTACTAAACTCAGGTATTCCAGAACTGCAACGATAAAATTATGATGACAACACCTCAGAGCTCAACTCCCCGGGACACTTCCACTAAACCCCTGACAGGAGGCACCAAGACAATGTTCTCATCATATAACCATCGGAACGATTCCAAGATACCCGCGTGGTCCTAAATTTTTTTTAGTGAAATTTGAGAAGAGAAGAGTCAAAACTCTATGTCAGGATGCCTTACCAGAGCGATGAGGAGATTGGGAAGTAAAAAGAATTCCTAAACTCTCCGATATATAATTCCTAAATGACTCAAAACATTTTTCTAGACACAACTCGGCCGCTAAAAACGATCAATCAGTGGGGGCTCCTAAGGTCGGGGAAGGCTCTGATACCAACTTGTCACGCCCTCGATGCGACTATAGCTCCCACGTGTCGAGGCATGACTTAGAGACATAACCGCATTGAAGGCATATGTCGCAAGTGAGGTAATCTTCACACAACCCATGTAATACAATAAGGGGGAAAAGATACATAGTTGGCTTACAATCGCCACTTCACACAAATACAAGAATAAAGCATTACATCAACCATATACACTCATGGTCCGACTACGGAACCAAAATAAAAGAAGAACCCCAAATGCGACAAAGGTCCCCGGTCGACCCCAACTGGGCTCCACTACTGATCAACTAGAACGAAACAACACAAAGGACAAGATCTTCATCGAGCTCCTCCTGAGCTTGGTTGTGTCATCTGCACGGACTCATCGGCACCTGCAAGCTGGTTTTGAAAGTATCTGTGAGCCACAGGGACTCAGCAATCTCGCACCCTCGCGATCAAGACTATTTAAGCTTATGGGTAAGGTAAAGGTATGAGGTGGAGCTGCAGCAAGCGACTAGCATATATGGTGGCTACCAAACGCAAAAGAGAGTGAGAAGAGAAGGCAAAGCACGATCGAGAAATCTATGATCAAGAAGTGATCCTATAACAACCTACGCCAAGCATAACTCCAACAACCGTGTTCACTTCCCGGATTCCGCCGGAAAGAGACCATCACGGTTACACACGTGGTTGATTCATTTTAATTAAGGTCAAGTTTAGGTTTTCTACAACCGGACGTTAACAAATTCCCATCTGCCCATAACTGCGGACACGGCTTTCGAAAGTTCAAATCCCTGCAGGGGTGTCCCAACTTAGCCCATGACAAGCTCTCACGGTCAACGAAGGAATAGACCTCCACCCGAGACGTTCCGATCAGACTCGGTATCCCGGTACAACAACACATTTCGACAGGGTAAAACTAAACCAGCAACACCGCCCGAATGTGCCGACAAATCCCGATAGGAGCTGCACATATCTCTTTCTCAGGGCACACTCAGATTGTCCTAGGTACGGGTAAGCCAGCCCAGAGTTGCCCCTGGTGGCCACCGGCAGCTGACAGGTTGGACCAACACTCAGAGGAGCACTGGCCCGGGGGGTAAAATAATGATGACCCTTGAGTCCGCGGAACCCAAGGGAAAGAAAAAGGCTAGGTGGCAAATGGTAAAACCAATGTTGGGCATTGCTGGAGAAGCTTTACTTAAGGCAAACTATCAAGGGGTTCCCATTATAGCCCAACCGCGTAAGGAACGCAAAATCCGGGAACATAACACTGATATGACGGAAACTAGGGCGGTAAGAGTGGAACAAAACACCAGGCATAAGGCCGAGCCTTCCACCCTTTACCAAGTATATAGATGCATTAATTAAATACGATATATAGTGATATCCCAACAAGTAAACAAATGTTCCAACAAGGAACGACATCTCCATGTTCCAACAAGGAACAACCTTCAATCTTCACCTGCAACTACCAATGCTATAAGAGGGGCTGAGCAAAGCGGTAACATAGCCAATCAACGGTTTGCTAGGACATGGTGGGTTAGAGGTTTGACATGGCAATTTGGGAGGCTGACAAGCAAAAGGTAGGCATCGTAGCATTGGCATAGCAAAAGAGCGAGCAAACTAGCATAGCAAAGATAGTAGTGATTTCGAGGGTATGATCATCTTGCCTGAGATCCTGCAAGGAAGAAGAACGAATCCATGAAGAAGACAAACGGGCGTAGACGAACAGATCCTCACAACACGACGTTTCCAGAATCAACCCGAGGAAGCAATCACCGGAAAAGGAGCACACAACATAGTAAATAACCAACGCATCAACATGACATGATGCA
Source organism: Triticum monococcum (assembly GCA_034509565.1). Lineage (NCBI taxonomy): Eukaryota > Viridiplantae > Streptophyta > Magnoliopsida > Poales > Poaceae > Triticum > Triticum monococcum. The sequence continues at coordinate 253,074,424 of CM067843.1, read as the reverse complement.
CAATCAAGTATGATGCATGTCCGGTTTAAGTATGCATGGCATGGCAAAGTGCACAAGCAACCCTACAAATTAAGTGGAGCTCAATATGCATCGGGATGCATATTGACAAAACACCACATCAATTATTTAGTTCTCTCTCGTTTATGCACCCAACAATATTAAATGCTGATTAACATGGCAAGACGTGAAGCACAACAAAACTACCTATCTAGGCAAGTTTAAATGAGGCCGGAAGCAACGAACAACAATTCCGGAAAATCCTCATATGCATAATTTAAGGTTTGGTACTGTTCTGCCCTAAACACAATTTTAGAGTTGTTGAACATGCAAGATGAGTGCACCATGTTAAACTAGGCATTTTTCAACCCCATTTACATATAAAGTTTATTAAAAACCGAGTTACGGTTATTTAGTTATGAATTAAATCATTTTAGCATGGCATAGGGGCAAATTTAAACAAACATCATTTTAGACATTTTAAACATGGATGAAAGTGACATATTATTAAACTAGACAAAATTCTGAGCAAGTTTCATATATAAATCATTTTAATCCGATGCACGAATTGTGAGTTATTATATGCATGAACATGAGGGTCTTTTCTGTAAAACTGTAATACTCTAGATAATAAGTAAAATTCACAGACCGGGAAAAATACTAAACGGGCCGAAACTGAGCGTACATAGCATGGCCCAATAGCAAGGGGAAAAAAGGAAGGCGCTCAGGGGGGGTGGCCTCACCCAGTAGGCTTCGGCCCGGTCCAAGGAGGAGCAAGACGGGCTGCAGGAGGGGTGCGCTGGGCCTTGGGCATGGTTGGCCCACATGCGTGCGAGGAAGGTGGCCCAGGGAAGCGCTCGTCCTCCTCTGCTCGAGCAGAGGCAGGAGCATGGCGCGGCGGCTGCCGGTGATGGGGACGGCGGCGCGACGCGTAGGGCCCGGAGGACAAGGGGGATGGATGGATCCGAGGACGGTTGATCCAGATCCGGTGACATAGGTGGTCGACGACGCTCAGGGATGCGGGATCCGGCGGGGTGGAGCTCGTCCATGGAGGCGGCGGCGGTTTCCTGTGGCAACAGAGGGAGGGAGAGAGCTGGTGAGGAGAGGAAGGAGAACGGGAAGGGAGAGAGAGGGAGGTGAGGGCGGCACTGGCCTACTGTCGAAGTGCTCGCCTGCGGTGAGGCTCCGGTGGCCGACGAGTGCAGGGTGGCGAGGACGGGCGGTGAAGGGGCAGAGAGGTGGCGACGCAGGGGAGCTCGGGCATAGGGGAGTTGCGGGCGTGCAGCGGTGGCTCAGGCCCGCTTCTCCCAGGGGCGGGCTGCGGATGGGCCAGGCGGGCCGCGGCGAAGTGGGGCGACTGGGGAGGCGATGTGGCGCGCTGGGGTTGGCTGCAGGGCGCCGGGAGGTGACGTGTCGCGCCCGGATTGGTCCGGGACGCGGCCGCGGCGGCAACAAGTGGCGGAGGTGGAGTGGGGCGGCGTTGAATCCAAGGAGGAGGGGGGGTTGGCTGCGGCAGGAGGTAGGGGAGGGGGTCTAGGTTGCCCAAAATGGACTAGGGGTGTCCTTATATAGCAAGTTTGCTAGGGTTTGGGGGTTAGGAGGGGTTTTCGAGCCGTACGATCGCGATCGGATGACCCGGAGCGGAGGGGGTTAGATAGGTGGGCTAGTGGGCTGTGAAGAGAGGTTGGGCTGAGATGAGAGGAGAGGAGTGCAGCCCAGCAACTGTTTTCAGAGACCGAAAACGTCCGACGTTAGACCGACTATAATGTCGCTATAGTTATCTGTTGGGCTATCAAACGAACTCCGAACACGATGAAACTTGGCGGGCAGTCTACTGACAACAAAACAACACCACACGCCAACTCTCATCCCAATCCGAGAACATTTTCCAGCCACTTATAAAATACTATTTCAGACATGCCACGGGCGTGTGCAAGTGTGGTTGGGCTCAGAACGGACAACGGAAGGAACTGGGAGAACCCGAGCGAATGCAAGTTTTGAAAAAGATGATGATGCTATGCACATGATGACATGATGACATGCAACACGCAAGCAAATGACAAGGCAAAAACAGCGAATAACTGGAGGACACCTGGCACATCAGTCTCGTGGCGTTACAAGACAATACCTTCATTAACCATAAAGTGGCACTTTTCCCAATTCAAGACAAGATTAGCTTCTTCACATCTCTGTAAACTCAATCAAGGTTTCTTAAGCAATCATCAAAAGAAGTTCCATAAACAGAAAAGTCATCCACGAATACCTCAACAATCTTTTCACAAAAGTCATACAATATAGCTTTCATACATCTTTGAAAGGTAGCAGGTGCATTGCATAAACCAAAAGGCATATGTCTATAAGCAATGGTACCGAAAGGGCAAGTAAAAGTTGTCTTTTCTTGATCCTCTTTTGACACAGGTATTTGAGAGAACCCAGAATAACCATCTAGGAAGCAAAAATGTGTATGTGTGCATAATCTTTCTAGCATTTGATCAATAAAAGGTAACGGGTAATGATCCTTTTTAGTAGTTTATTTAATTTGCGGAAATCAGTTACCATTCTATAACATGTAACAATTCTTTGTGGGATCAATTCATCTTTATCATTAGGAACGATAGTTATACGTCCCTTCTTAGGGACACAATGGACAGGACTTACCCACTGACTATCAGCAACGGGATAAATTATACCTGCCTCCAGAAGCTTTAGTATTTCTTCTATTACCACTTCCTTCATCTTAGGCTTTAACCGTCATTGGTGATCAACAACCGGTTTTGCGTCCCTCTCCAATTTTATTTTGTGCTGGCATAAAGTGGGACTAATGCCCTTAAGATCGTCAAGAGTATATCCAATAGCATCACGGTGCTTCTTCAGAGTTTTCAATAATTTCTTTTCTTCATGCTCTAAAAGGTTAGCACTAATAATAACAGGATATATCTCTTTCTCATCAAGATAAGCATATTTAAGAGTATCAGGTAAAGGTTTAAGCTCAAACAGGAGATCACCCTTGGGTGGAGGAGGATCCCCTAGGATTTCAACAGGCAAGTTGTGTTTCAAAATAGGTCCCTGTTTAAAGAATACTTCATCTATTTCCCTTCTTTCATTCATAAACATATCATTTTCATGGTCTAGCAAATATTGTTCTAAAGGATCACTAGGAGGCATGGCAATAGAGGCAAGACCAATAAGTTCATATTTACTAGGCAATTCTTTATCATGGGGTTGTCTACGAAATTTAGCAAAATCAAACTCATGAAACATATCCCCTAAACCCATAGAAACAATATCCTTATTGCAGTCTATCTTAGCATTAACAGTATTCAAGAAGGGTCTACCAAATATAATGGGACAAAAGTCATCTCGTGGAGAACCAAGAACAAGAAAATCAGCAGGATATTTAACTTTCCCACACAAGACTTCAACATCTCTAACAATCCCAACTGGTGAAATAGTATCTCTATTGGCAAGCTTAATAGTAACATCAATATCTTCTATCTCAGCAGGTGCAATATCATGCATAATTTCTTTGTATAAGGAATGAGGTATGGCACTTGCACTAGAACCCATATCACATAAGCCATGATAGCGATGATCTCCTATTTTAACAAAAATAACAGGCATGCCTACAACATGTCTATGTTTATTTTTAGTATCTAGTCTAGCAATTCTAGCAGATTCATCGCAGAAGTAAATAACATGCCCATCAATATTATCGGCCAAGAGATCTTTGACCATTGCAACACTAGGTACAACTTTAATTTGATTAGGGGGTTTAGGTTTCTTGATATTACTTTTGTTAACCATAGTTGAAGCTTTAGCATGATCCTTTATTCCAACAAGGAAAGGTGGTTTCTCAATATAAGCAGTAGGAACAACAGGATCATTATAAGTGATAGTCTTTTATTCAACTTTAATAGGTGCAACTACTTTTACTTCAATCTGAGGATTATATTTAAACCACTTCTCCTTATGGAGATCAACATGAGTAGCAAAGGATTCACAGAAAGAAGCTACTATCTCAGAGTCAAGTCCATATTTAGTGCTAAATTCACGGAAAGCATCAGTATCCATAAAAGATTTGACACAATCAAACTTAGGTGTTATACCTGACTCCTTACCTTCGTCGAGGTTCCAATCTTCAGAGTTGCGTTTAATTCTTTCCAATAAATCCCATTTGAATTCAATAGTCTTCCTCATAAAAGATCCAGTACAAGAAGTATCGAGCATGGAGCGATTACTGAGAGAATGCCAAGCATAAATTTTTTGAATAATCATGTATTTTGAGAGCTCATGATTGGGGCATGAATATAACATTGACTTAAGCCTCCCCCAAGCTTGAGCGATGCTTTCTCCTTTGCAAGGCCAAAAATTATATATATAATTACGATCACGATGAACAAGATGCATAGGATAAAACTTCTGATGAAATTCCAATTTCAATCGTTCGTAGTTCCATGATCCAATATCATCACATAGCCTAAACCATGTAAATGCATCTCCCTTCAAAGATAAAGGGAAGACATTCTTCTTGATAACATCGTCGGGCATACCTGCAAGCTTAAATAATCCACAAACTTCATCCACATAGATTAGGTGCAAATTGGGATGCAATGTTCCGTCACCTATGAAAGGATTAGCTAGCAGTTTCTCTATCATACCCGAAGTAATTTGAAAGTAAACATTTTTCAGTAGGTTCAGTAGGTTGAGGAGCAACTCTTTGCTCTACTGGTCGGGGTGAAGATACCCCGAACAAGCCCCTCAAAGGATTATGTTCCATAGTAACAAGTGACAGTAAATTTCAGCACACTATATAAATTTTCCTTACCAAATTCCACCTACCAAAGGAGCTTCACTCCCGGCAACGGCGCCAGAAAAGAGTCTTGATGACCCACAAGTGTACGATATCTATCGTAGCCTTTTCGATAAGAGTGTTGAACCCAACGAGGAGCAGAAGGAAATGCTAAGCGGTTTTCAGCAAGGTATTTTCTGCAAGCACTAAAATTATCGGTAACAGATTGTTTTGTGATAAGGTAATTGGTAACGGGTAACAAATAGTAAAAGTAAATAAGGCAAGATGGTCCAATACTTTTTGTAGCAAACGACAAGCCTGGACAAACTCTTAGAGGTTCACATGACACCACTAGAGGGATTTTTTACAACATACATCTCATCAAAATATCGAACGAATACCAAATTCACATGACTACTTATAGCAAGACTTCTCCCATGTCCTCAGGAACAAATGTAACTACTCACAAAGCATATTCATGTTCATAATCAGAGGGGTATTAATTTGCATAATGGATCTGAACATAGGATCTTCCACCAAGTTATTAAACCAACTAGCATCAACTACAAGAAGTAATCAACACTACTAGCAACCCACAGGTACCAAACTGAGGTTTGAATACAAAGACTGGATACAAGAGATGAACTAGGATTTGAGATGATATGGTGTTGATGCAGATGTTGATGGAGATTTACCCCCTCCCGATGAGAGGATCGTTGGTGATGACGATGGTGATGATTTCCCCCTTCTGGAGGGATGTTTCCCCGACAGAATAGCTCCGCCGGAGCCCTAGATTGGTTTCGCCAAGGTTCCGCCTCCTGGCGGCGGAGTTTCGTCCCGTGAGCTTGCTTCTGATTTTTCTGGACGAAATACTCCATATAGACAAAGATGGGCATCAGAGGGCCACCAGGGGCCCGAGAGGCAGGGGCGCGCCCAGGGGGTAGGGCGCCCCCCCACCCTCGTGGACAGTGGGTGGCCCCCCTCTGGTACTTCTTTAGCCCAATATTTTTCATATATTCTGAAAATAATTCCCATGGAGTTTCAGGACTTTTGGAGATGCGTAGAATAGGTCTCTAATATTTGCTCCTTTTCCAGCCCAGAACTCTAGCTGCCGGCATTCCCCCTCTTCATGTAAACCTTGTAAAATAAGAGAGAATATGCATAAGTATTGTGACATAATGTGCAATAACAGTCCATAATGCAATAAATATCGATATAAAAGCATGATGCAAAATGGGCATATCATCTCTCCGCCCCTCGCGAGCCAGTCTGGTCAGGCCGCCCCTGAGGAGGTCTTGCATTGTCCGGCTCACGAGTCTTGGCCCCTCGCGAGGGTCTTGAGTGTTTGCTGCTGAAGATGGGTCGTACAGGGCCGCTGGTGGAGCCACGCCGTGGGCCGCAGGCAGGCAAGTCTCGGACCCCCGTTGCCAGGACGCCGACAGTGATACCTTTGTCCCTTTAGCCATGAAGCATCTTCCAATTCCCACATTTGTTGAGTCAAATATGTCATAGGAGTTGGTTGACTCAAGTGCTAGACCGGCAACACCTTCATCTTGAGTATATTCTGAGTCAGAGTGATAACTTCTCTCAGAGTGATGGTCGAAGTCGGAGCCGGATAGCCATTCACCAACATGAGCTTGATGTCTTCATTTTGTGTAGCTCCTTGATGACCTGTCCTTCCTTTCCGAATCCTTGCTTCTGTGGGAGGTTCTTCGTTCATAACGATCATATCTACTCCTTCTCTCTCTTGGAGGTGATTCTTCTCTTCTACTTCTACTTTTAGGTGAGTCTTCTCTTCTTTTGTAGGGAGCCGTACACTCATTGGAGTAGTGTCCGGGTCTTCCACAATTGTAGCAATTATGCTCACGACTAGAAGATCTTTTGTCATTGTAGGACCTTGACTTGGAACTTCTTTCTTTGCTTCTACTCTTGTAGAACTTGTTGAAGTTCTTCACCATTAGGCTCAATTCCTCATTGAAGACTTGTTTCTCACTTGATGATGTAGGAGTATCACATGAGGCTTTGTAAGCACCACTAGACTTGTTGTGAAGCTCTTCTTTGTCCTTGAGTGGCATCTCATGAGAAACAATTCTACCAATGACTTCTGTTGGCTTGAGATCTTTGTAATTGGGCATCATTTGGACTAATGTGCACACGGTGTCATATTTTCCATCCAAGGCTCTTAGGATCTTCTTGATGATGAATCTGTCGGTCATCTCTTCACTTCCTAAGCCGGCAATCTCATTTGTGATGAGAGCAAGCCTAGAGTAAATTTCAGTGACACCTTCACCATCCTTCATTTTGAACTTGTCAAGTTGACTTTGAAGCACATCCAATTTGGATTCCTTGATGGAGTCGGTACCTTCGCGCATATCAATCAAAGTATCCCAAATTTAATTTGCATTCCCAAGACGGCTGATTTTGTTGAATTCTTCGGGGCACAATCCATTGAATAAGACATCGCAAGCTTGAGCATTGTATTGCAACATCTTCAATTCTCCTGCGGTAGCTTCACGATTCGGTTCTCTCCCACCAAAGAATTCACCTTGCAAGCCAATACACACAATAGCCCAAATAGCGGGGTTATGTCCAAGAATATGCATTTTCATCTTATGCTTCCAACTAGCAAAATTAGTACCATCAAAGTAAGGACCTCTACGGTGGTAATTTCCCTCGCTAGACGCCATACTCTCCTAGGTTGTGAAACCAAGACTATGATCACCAAAGCTATGGAAATCAAGGCAAATGGAGACCAAATCTCCGATACCACTTGTAGGATCGAAAGTATGTCTAAAGGGGGGTGATTAGACTACTTGACCAAATAAAAATCTAGCCTTTTCCCAATTTTATGTCTTGGGAGATTTTAGCAACTTATCACAAGTCAAGCAATCAACCTACACATGCAATTCTAAGAGTATAGTAGCAGATGTAAATCATTGCATATGAAGGTAAAGGGGAGGAGTTTAGAGGGAGCAAACACAATGTAGACTTCAACCCAAAAAGGGTAACGGCTGCGTGAGTCCACAGAGGACTCCACCCATGAAGGGTCCACGAAGAAGCAACATTGTCTATCCCACCATGGCCATCACCGACGAAGGACTTGCCTCACTAGGGTAGATCTTCACAAAGTAGGTGATCTCCTTGCCCGTACAAAGTCCTTGGTTCAACTCCACAATCTCGACGGAGGCTCCCAAGTGACACCTAACCAATCTAGGAGACACCACTCTCCAAAAGGTAATAGATGGTGTGTTGATGATGAACTCCTTGCTCTTGTGCTTGAAATGATAGTCTCCCCAACACTCAACTCTCTCTCATAGATTTGTATTTTGTGGAAAGATGATTTGAGGGGAAAGCAACTTGGGGAAGGCTAGAGATCAAGATTCTTGTGGTTGAATTGGGATATCTTTGTGACAACACATGAGTAGGTGGTTCTCTCTCAGAAAATGAATGCTGGAAGTGTAGGCACGTACTGATGGCTCTCTCCACAAATGGAGGATGGGTGGAGGGGGTATATATAGCCTCCACACGAAATTTAACCGTTACACACAATTCACCAAACTCGATGGGACCAAATACTGAAACTCGGTGAGACCGATTTAGATCAAAATGTGAACGTTGGGCTTTTCGGTGGGACCGACATGTCAACTCGGTGGGACCGATTGTGTTAGGGTTAGGGCATAACGTAATCTCGGTGAGACCGATTACATGAACTTGGTGAGACTGATTTCTGTAATAGGCAAACAGAGAGTTGGTTAGGCAAACTCGGTGGGATCGATCGCTCATTTCGGTGAGACCGAAACGTTAGGAAAAGGAAACAGAGAGTTTGCATTGCGAACTCGATGGGACCGATCGCTCATCTCGGTTAGACCGAAACATTATGAAGGGAAACAAAGAGTTTGCAATCCCATCTCGGTGAGACCAAGATCCCTATCGGTGAGACCAAACTGATTAGGGTATCTGGCTATAGCTATGTCAAATGAACTAGGTGGCGTCGGATAGATCAAAGCGGTGGGGTCGAGTTTGACTTTTGGTTTGGGACATATGTGGATATGAGAAAGTGGTTGAGGGATTTTGGAGCATATCACTAAGAATTTTGAGCAAGCAAGCCACTAAGTAACACCTCATCCCCTTTTAATAGTATTGGATTTTCCTATGGACTCAATGTGATCTTGGATAACTAGAATGAAAATGTAGACTCTTGAGCTTGAGACAATATGTGTCCTTAGCATTTTGAGGGGTCCACATCTCTAGTCCATGCCATGCCAATCATTGAACTTTCTAAAAGGATTATCTTGAATGAATATTAGTTCAATGAGCTATATGTTGTTAATAATTACCAAAACCACCCAGGGATTAGTTGCACTTTCACTGGGGCTGGGGGCTGATCCTTCACCCCCGCCCCAGAGGAGTTTCTTTCGGATCCGACCCGTCTAAACCATCACCGATGGTTGGATCCGATTGCTGTCTCCTACCACCAATCCAAGAAGACCGGGCTCCTACCATGGCGCTCTCTCCCGCACCACGCGCCTGCGTTACCGACCCCACTCAATGCATGCAGCATACATGGCAAAGGATAAGGGCGTGGTAGGATGAGTGAATTGGAAGTTACTTCCCTGTGCATTAAAGTCATTCATATGGGCCATTACAGAGATGGCCCCACTGTAATTGGCATCACTCGACACACAGGAAACTGGAAAAATGACTCAAGCATAGGTTAAAGAAGAAGCAAAGAAGATCTCAAAGGATGAGCTACTGCGACCCTCTCCCCTGTGTACTGGACAAGGCCTACCCCGACGGCGCTCAGCAGCGTGTTCGGGCCAGGCCCGGGGGCTCCTATCGGTGCAACAAATCCCAGGCATATGTTGCCCAGACTGTACACATGCTCAAGAGTGAGGTTGCAACATCCAAGACAAGACCAAGCCAGAAGATAGCTCTTTGAGGAATCAAAGGGCGGATCCAAAGGACCAAGCTGAACCCAAGGAACAAGATATCATTAAGGAAAAACCTTCCTTTGCCGGGCAGGCGAGCCTGGCATGGTCGAGGCTACCCCAAGGAAAAGACACAAGACTGCCCCGGCAAGCTTGCTGGGAATGATGAGGGTGGATGATGTCTACTATGCAACTTTATTCTTGTAGACTCGTGTTGGGCCTCCAAGCGCAGAGTTTTGTAGGATAGTAGCAATTTTCCCTCAAGTGGATGACCTAAGGTTTATCAATCAGTGGGAGGCGTAGGATGAAGGTGGTCTCTCTCAAACAACCCTGCAACTGAATACAAGAAATCTCTTGTGTCTGCAACACACCTAATACAATGGCGAGTTGTATAGGTGCACTAGTTCGGCGAAGAGGTGGTGATAAAAGTGTAATATGGTTGGTAGAAATATATTTTTATAATATGAATAAATAAAAACAGCAAGGTAGCAAATAGTAAACGGACACAAAAACGGTATTGCAATGCTTGAAAATGAGCCCTAGGGTCCGTACTTTCGCTAGTGCAATCTCACAAAAATGCTAATATAATTGGATCATATAACCATCCCTCAACATGCAACGAAGAATCACTCCATAGTTCCTATCTAGCGAAGAACATACGAAGAAATCGTTTGTAGGGTACGAAACCACCTCGATGCTATAATTCCGATCGATCTATCCAAGAGTTTGTACTAAAATAACACTAAATAATTTCAGATTTATAATACTCAATCCAACACAAAGAACTTCAAAGAGTGCCCCAAGATTTGTATGGGAGAAATAAAAGACGAGAACGTGCATAAACCCATGCATAGATTACCCCAATGTCACCGCGGGAATCCGCGAGTTGAGTGCCAAAACACATATCAAGTGAATCGATATGATACCCCATTGTCACCACGAGTATTCATATGCAATACATATATCAAGTGCTCTCGAATCCATAAAAGTATTCAACCCGACAACAACGAAATCTCAAAGGGAAAAACACAATTCATCACAACAAGATAGAGAGGGGGAAACACCATATGATCCGACTATATTAACAAAGCCCGCGATACATCAAGATCGTGACATCTCAAGAACACGAGAGAGAGAGAGAGAGAGAGAGAGATTAAACACATAGCTACTGGTACAAACCCTCAGCCCCTAGGCTCGACTACTCCCTCCTCATCGTGGTGGCCGCCGGGATGATGAAGATGGCCACCGGTGATGATTCTCCCCTCCGACAGAGTGCCGGAACGGGGTCTAGATTTTTTTCGGTGGCTACAGAGGCTTTTGGTAGCAGAACTTCTCATCTAGGGTTACCCCGAGGGTTTTTGCAATATTTGGGAATTTATAGGGCAAAGAGGGGGTGCGGGAGGCCACCGAGGTGGGCACAACCCACTTGGATGCGCCTGGGCCTCCAAGCGTGCCCTGGTGGGTTGTGCCCCCCTCGGGGCACCCCCAGGTGTTTCTCTGGCCCAATGGATGTTTTCTGGTCCATAAAAAATCCATAAAAAGTTTCCCGGTGTTTGGACTCCGTTTGATATTGATTTCCTGCGTTGTAAAAAACCAAGCAAAAAATAGCAACTCGCACTGGGCACTAGGTCAATAGGTTAGTCCCACAAAATGATATAAAGTTGCTATAAAATGATTGTAAAACATCCAGGAATGATAATATATTAGCATGAATACTTCATAAATTATAGATACGTTGGAGACGTATCAGCATCCCCAAGCTTAATTCCTACTCGTCCTCGAGTAGGTAAATGATAAAAGAAATAATTTATGAAGTGTGAATGCTAGCAAAGTGCACAACTTTGATCAATGACAATTTCATTCACTTTTCCTACCATCATACATCAATTATTTATTATAAAACTTCTCATGTTAAAGTAGCAACCAGTTCACATGTTAAGGTTGAAACAATGAATTCTCTTGAAACTCAACAACGTATGCTCTCAGTCACCAAGCAATTGCAATTCAACTTATTCAACAGAGTCTAAGTAAGAGCTCCACATACTCAATATCATATAGTCTTCTATGGTTGCTAACACTCACCGCATACACATGAGCAAAACGTTTCAATCGGACACATAGAAAGATAGGGGCTTATAATTTCGCCTCCCAACATATTCACCTCAAGGGTGATGTCAACAATAATAACTCGTGCTACCCATATCAAAATGGATATATGTGCCTAGATCTTTCCTCACCACATGATGCTTGCCAAAATATAAAAATAAAAAGGAATAGAGAGAAAAACTTTGACTCTTGCATGAAAGTAAATACATAAAAGTAAAAGATAGGCCCTTCGCAAAGGGAAGCATAGGTTGTTGTGCACTTATTTGTTTGTATGCTCAACCCCTTAGTGCAAAAGAACGTCATGTTATATCGCCCCTTATGATAGCAACCTTTATTATCCAGTCTGTCGCTTTTATTCTTTGCCATCAAAAGTTCGTACAACGCTCAATTTTCTTTTACACTAAATGATCTAACAGTTTTAGAAGCAATTTTTATTACCTTATTGCACCAATGATAACTTACTTGAAGGACCTTGCTCAATCCTTAGGTAGGTATGGTGGACTCTTGAAAATAAGATTTGGGTTTAAGGGTTTTTGGATGCACAAGTAGTATAACTACTTGGTGTGGAATTTTTGGCTAGCAAAGATGGCGGGCAAGCACCACATGTTGAAGGATCTATGACAATATATCTATGTGAATATAAACAAACATAAACCATTACATTGCTTTCCCTGTCCAACGTCAACAATTTTGACATATAATATTTTGATGGGGGCTCACAATCACAAAAAGATTTCCAATATAGTGTATTTGCATGTGAAAGTTCTCTTCCTTCAACTAATCATTCATGAATTGCTTGTATGACCAATACTATGATTGTCAAGATTCAAAAGATTTCACTTTCTAAACCCAATGTGAAGATACCACTAGGCATGATATAATTTCAACTTCATGATATTCAATTCAGTCAACAATTTACTCATAGGATATAAGTGAAGCACAAGAGTAAATGACAAGCTACTCCAAAAAGATATAAGTGAAGATCAAGCGAGTAGTTATGCAAATGGGTAGCTATTTGAGGACTCTCTCTTATTTAAAAGTTTCAAATCTAAGTATTTTATTAAAACAGCAAGCAAAACAAAACAAAATCGCATTCCAAGAATAGCACACATCATGTGAAGAAGAAAAAACTTAGGATCAACCGATACTAACCGATAATTGCTGAAGAAGAAAGGTGGGATGCCTACCGGGGCACCCCCAAGCTTAGATGCTTGAGACTTCTTGAAATATTATCTTGGGGTGCCTTGGGCATCCCCAAGCTTAGATGCTTGAGACTTCTTGAAATATTATCTTGGGGTGCCTTGGGCATCCCCAAGCTTGAGCTTTTGTGTCTCCTTAATTCCTCTCATATCACGGTTTTCCCGAACCTCAAAAACTTCATCCACACAAAACTCAACAAAAACTCATGAGATAAGTTAGTATAAACCAATGCAAAAACTTTATCATTCTCTACTGTAGGAAATCACCAAAATTATTATTTAAAATTGCATACTAAATTCCTCTGCATATTTAATACTCCTATCCTCAAATAGAATCATTAAACAAGCAAACATATGCAAACAATGCAAACATAACAGCAATCTGCCAAACCAGTACAGTCTATAAAGAATGCAAGAGTATCAATACTTATTAAACTCCAAAAATTATGAAAATTTACCACACTCTAGAAAAATTAGCAAAGCTTATTTTGCAAAAACAATCAACATTTTATCTCATTCTGACTTTCCTAGGGAATTTTTGCAACAGCGATAAACTTTCTGTTTTGAAACAGCAACATGTAGACTTGCAAAATAAGCATGGCAAAGGCTATACTTGACATTTTTATTGAAATAAAAGATGCAAAACATTATTATAAATAACAGAAAGCAAAACCTACCAAAATAAAATTACGCGCCAAGCAAAACACATATCATGTGACGAATAAAAATATAGCCTCAAGTAAGGTTACCGAAAATGTTGGAGACGAAAGAGGGGATGCCTTCCGGGGCATCCCCAAGCTCAGTTGCTTGGATCTTCCTTGAATATTAACTTGGGGTGCCTTGGGCATCCCCAAGCTTAGGTTATTTTCACTCCTTATTCTTCTCATATCGATATCTCACCCAAACCTTGAAAACTTCAATCACACAAAACTTAACGAAACTTCATGAGATAGGTTAGTATGATAAAGAGCAAACCATTTCACTTTGGTACTGTCAAAGACAAGATTCGTAATTGTTTTCACACAATTCCTACTGTATCATATCATTTCCACAATTTATATTGAGCAATATAAGCCATAGAAACTAGAAAATAGGAAAACTATGCATTGAAAACAGAATCTGTCAAAAACCGAACAGTCTGTAGTAATCTGTACTCCAACCATACTTCTGCTACTCCAATAATTCTGCAAAATTAGAAAAGCCTGGGTAATTTTTCTATTAATCTTCTGAAAAAGAATCAGCATTTTATCACGTTCTATTAAAAATGAGAATTGTTTACCTGAGCGCAAAAGTTTCTGCTTTTCAGCAAGATCAAATCAACTATCACCATAGACTATCCCAAAGGTATTACTTGGCACTTTATTGAAACAAAAGCAATAAAACATAATCGATACAGTAGCCTAATCATGTGAACACACAAAAATAGTAGTTAAATATGTTGGGTTGTCTCGCAACAAGTGCTTTTCTTTAATGCCTTTTACCTAGGCATGATGATTTCAATGATGCTCACATAAAAGATAAGAATTAAAACATAACGAGAGCATCATGAATCACATGGCAAGCACATTTAACTCTAACCCACTTCCTATGAATAGGGATTTTGTGAGCAAACAAATTATTGGAACAAGAATCACCTAGCATAGGAAGGCAAAACAAGCAAAACTTCAAGATTTTCAACACGTAGAGATGAAACTTGATATTATTGAGATATATAAAAGCATATCTTCCTCTCTCATAATAATTTTCAGTAGCATCATGAATTAATTCAACAATATAACTATCACATAAAGCATTCTTTTCATGATTCGCAAGCAAAGAAATTTTATAACTCTCCACGTAAGCAAATTTATTCTCATCAATATTGGTGGGAGCAAACTCAACGAAAATAACTATCATGTGATTGAAAATTATAATCATGATGACAAGTTTCATGGTTATCATTATTTAATATAGCATACATGTCATCACCATAATCATCATAGATAGCAACCTTGTTCTCATAGTCAATTGAAGCCTCATCCAAAATGGTGGACTCGTCATTAAATAAAGTCATGACCTCTCCGAATCCACTTTCATCATTATAATAATCATAAATAGGAGGCATGAAATCATTATAACAAATTTGCACATCAAATCTCGGGGGACTAAAAGTATCATCTTGATCAAACATAGCTTCCCCAAGCTTATGGTTTTGCATATCGTTAGCATCATGGATATTCAAAGAGTTCATACCAACAACATTGCAATCATGCTCATCATTCGAAGATTTTTTGTAAATTTTTTATAGGATTCTTCTTCTATCAATTGAGCACCATGTTCCTTTCCATCATTTTCACAAAAGACACTATAAAGATGAATAATATGATGCAACCTCAATTCCATTTTTTGTAGTTTTCTTTTTATAAACCAAACTAGTGATGAAATAAGAAACTAAAAGATTCAATTGCAAGATCTAAAGATATAGCTTCAAACACTCACCTCCCAGGCAATGGCGCCAGAAAAGAGCTTCGTTGACGTGGTGTGAGTGCGCTTACCTAACCTCCCCGACAACGGCGCCAGAAAAGAGCTTGATGTCTACTATGCAACTTTATTCTTGTAGACTCGTGTTGGGCCTCCAAGCGCAGAGTTTTGCAGGATAGTAGCAATTTTCCCTCCAGTGGATGACCTAAGGTTTATCAATCCGTGGGAGTCATAGGATGAAGATGGTCTCTCTCAAACAACCCTACAACAAAATAAAAGAAATCTCTTGTGTCCCCAACACACCTAATACAATGGAAAATTGTATAGGTGCACTAGTTCGGTGAAGAGATGGTGATAAAAGTGTAATATGGATGGTAGAAATATATTTTTATAATCTGAACAAATGAAAACAACAAGGTAGCAAATAGTAAACGGGCACAAAAACGGTATTGCAATGCTCGAAAGTGAGGCCTAGGGTCCGTACTTTTGCTAATGCAATCTCTCAACAATGCTAATATAATTAGATCATATAACCATCCCTCAACGTGCAACGAAGAATCACTCCAAAGTTCCTATCTAGCAGAGAACATACCAAGAAATCGTTTGTCGGGTACCAAACCACCTCGAAGCTATTCTTTCCAATCGATCTATCTAAGAGTTCGTACTAAAATAACACCAAATAATTTAACATTTATAATACTCAATCCAACACAAATAACTTCAAAGAGTGCCCCAAGATTTCTACTGGAGAAACAAAAGACGAGAATGTGCATAAACCCCTATGCATATATTACCCCAATGTCACCGTGGGAATCCGCGAGTTGAGTGCCAAAACACATATCAAGTGAATCAATATGATATCCCATTGTCACCATGAGTATTCATATGCAAGACATGTTGGGGAACGTAGCATGCAATTTCAAAAAAAATCCTACGATCACGCAAGATCTATCTAGGAGAGGCATAGCAACGAGAGGGGGGAGTGTGTCCACGTACCCTCATAGACAGAAAGCGGAAGCGTTAGGTTTACGCGGTTGATTTAGTTGAACATCTTCACGATCCAACCGATCCAAGTACCGAACGTACATCACCTCCATGTTCAGCACACGTTTAGCTCGATGATGTCCCTCGAGCTCTTGATCCAGTAGAGGGTCGAGGGACAGTTCCGTAAGCACGATGGTGTGGTGACGGTGATGGTGATGTGATCCACGTAGGGCTTCGCCTAAGTACTACGACGCTATGACCGGAGGAGTAAACTGTGGAGGGGGAACCGCACACGGCTAAGAGAACTCTTGGTCTGCCTTTGGAGTGCCCCCTGCCCACGTATATAAAGGAGGGTGGAGAGAGGCTGAAGACCAGGAGGGGCGTGCCATGGGGGAGTCCTACTTGGACTCCTAGTCCAAGTAGGATTCGCCCCCCCTCCCCTTTCCTTTCTTCCACCGGAGGGAATAGGAAGGAGAGGGAAAGGGAAGGGGGCTCCACCCCCTCCTCCTTGTCCTATTTGGACTCCCTAGGAGGGGGGCAGCGGCCACCTCCCACGGGCTTCTCTCTCTCCCTTTAGGCCCATGTTGGCCAAACACTTTGCCGGGGGGTTCCGGTAAACCCTCGGTACTCCGGTAAAATACCCGAATCACTCGGAACCATTCCGATGTCTGAATATAACCTTCCAACATATGAATCTTTACCTCTCGACCATTTCGAGACTCCTCGTCATGTCTGTGATCTCATCTGGGACTCCAAACAAACTTCGGTCACCAAAACACATAACTCATAATACAAATCGTCATCGAACGTTAAGCGTGCGGACCCTATGGGTTCGAGAACTATGTAGACATGACCTAGACACATCTCCGGTCAATAACCAATAGCAAAACCTGGATGCTCATATTGGCTCCTACATATTCTACGAAGATCTCTATCGGTCAAACCGCATAACATCATATGTCATTCCCTTTGTCATCGGTATGTTACTTGCCCGAGATTCGATCGTACGTATCATCATACCTAGTTCAATCTCGTTACCAGCAAGTCTCTTTACTCGTTTTGTAGTGCATCATCCCGTAACTAACTCATTAGTCACATTTCTTGCAAGGCTTATAATTATGTGCATTACCGAGAGGGCCCAGAGATACCTCTCCCATACTCGGAGTGACAAATCCTAATCTCGGTCTATGCCAACTCAACAAACACCTTCGGAGACACCTGTAGAGCATGTTTATAATCACCCAGTTATGTTGTGACATTTGATAGCACACAAAGTGTTCCTACGATATTTGGGAGTTGCATAATCTCATAGTCAGAGGAATATGTATAAGTCATGAAGAAAGCAATAGCAATAAAACTGAATGACTATAATGCTAAGATAACGGATGGGTCGTGTCCATCGCATCATTCTCTAATGATGTGATCCCGTTCATCAAATGACAACACATGTCTATGGTTAGGAAACTTAACCATCTTTGATTAACGAGCTAGTTAAGTAGAGGCATACTAGGGACACTTTGTTTGTCTATGTATTCGCACATGTACTAAGTTTCCAGTTAATACAATTCTAGCATAAATAATAAACATTTCATGATATAAGGAAATATAAATAACAACTTTATTATTACCTCTAGGGCATATTTCCTTCAAGACATATATCAAGTGCTCTCAAATCCATAAAAGTATTCAATCTGATAACAACGAAATCTCAAAGGGAAAAACTCAATTCATCACAACAAGATAGAGAGGGGAAACACCATATGATCCGACTATATTAACAAATCCCGTGATACATCAAGATCGTGACATCTCAAGAACACAAGAGAGAGAAAGAGAGAGAGAGAGATTAAACACATAGCTACTGGTACAAACCCTCAGCCCCGAGGGTGGACTACTCCCTCCTCATCGTGGTGGCTGTCGGGATGATAAAGATGGCCATCGGTGATGATTTGCCCCTCCGGCAGAGTGCCGTGACAGGGTCTAGATTGGTTTTCGGTGGCTACAGAGGCTTGCGGCAGCAGAACTTCTCATCTAGGGTTACCCCAAGGGTTTTTGGAATATTTGGGAATTTATTGTGCGAAGAGGGGGTGCGGGAGGCCTCCGAGGTGGGCACAACCCACTTGGGCGTGCCTGGGGCCCTAGGCGCGCCCTGGTGGGTTGTGCCCCCCCATTGGGGCACCCCGAGGTGCTGCTCTGGCCCAATGGGTGTCTTATGGTCCATAAAAAATCCACTAAAAGTTTCGCGGTGTTTGGACACCGTTTGATATTGTTTTCGTGCGATGTAAAAAAACAAGAAAAAACAGCAACTGGCACTGGGCACTGGGTCAATAGGTTAGTCCCAAAAAAATGATATAAAGTTGTTATAAAATGATTGTAAAACATCCAAGAATGATAATATATTAGCATGAATAGTTCATAAATTATAGATATGTTGGAGATGTATCAGCGGATTACCCCGCCAAGGCTCCACCGCTCCACCTCGCATCGATGCAAGTCACCTATCGGTGCAGTGTTGAGCCCCCAAGTGATTAATTGGCTATTATTTGGCACGTGGCAACCATTTCCAAAGGAAATCATCTCCAAGTGGCACCCGTCCAGGAACGTGTCACGCAGGTAGGCGAGGAGGTGGTGGAACGGCACGACAAGGCTTGTAGGGCTATGCCACAATGTGACACTAAGCGGTGCCTTTAACGCACCTTGTCCTATCTGCAAAGTTAGTTATGATAGCGCTGTTTTCTATCTAATCCGTATGTAATGACTGATTTGGCATTGTGGTGACCCCTTGAGCTATAAAAGGAGGGTCGTGGCGACCTTATAAAGGATTCAAACCTTTGTACACGCATACGCGCGTGGCTGCTCTCGCCCCGAGGCATCCTTGCTGGGCTAGAGCGATGCGCCTCCACCACGGTCCCTTCATTAATCCACCAAAACAAGAGTAAGGTTTTACGCCTCGCGGTGGCCCAAACCTGGGTAAAAACTGCTTGTGTGATCTATGTCATGCTGCGCTATGCCCTCCGCTCTTTGTGCAATGTGCCCTTCCCCCTGCTGAACCACAAGGGGCCGATGGTCCCATAGGTGGTTGTGTTTTCCCACGACACATGGTGTACCAAGTGGCACCCGGATGGTGGGCTTGGGAACCCTGCTCACATCATTTGGGGCCGTAGTGGAAACCTCGGCTGGACTTCCTTGCGGATGGAACTCGAATAGGCGATAAACCTAGACTAGAGTCTCGTGTGGTTAGTCAGGTCATGGCCGACATCCTCACCGGCCTTCCGCTTGAAGGTTGTTGGGTACATGTCGTGTAAATGACGATAAGTGGTGAGAGCGTGTGTGAAGAAGTACACCCCTGCAGGGTAATATGATCTATTCGAATAGTCGCGTCCGTGGATATGGACTACCTGGAATTCTTATATGGTTCATAGATAACTGGAAGTGGATACTCTAGAATGCGCAAGATAAGCGTGAGTGCTATGGATGGCCTTCTCGTAGGGAGACAGGAGAGGATCTATAGTGGTGTATTGATATGGTGAATGTGTGGACTCATGTGCGCCACCTCAAATAAAATGCTGGTAGTCGTAGTACAGGATAGCCATTGAGTCAAAGATGGCTTGCTGCAGTTAAACTCCACCACCCCCTTTGTTGATACTGATGCATAAGTAGATAGTTCTGAAGTAAGTCTTGCTAAGTACATTTGTACTCATGCTTTCTTAATTTATGTTTTGCAGAGGAGACTTCTGTCTCGCTAGTAGCTCCACTTGGACTTCAACGAGTAGCTTGTTACCTCAGCTACGATCTTGTACCCTTGGGAGGGTCTTGTAGATAGATAGGCTTTCTAGCTTTCTCTCTTTTCAGATGTCTATACTTAGACATGTTATGCTTATGTTGCTTGTATGCTCTGTATGTTGGGTCATGTGACCAATGTTTGTAATATAATGCTATGTTGGCTCTTTCGGGCCTTTGTCTATATGAGTTGTTGAGTTATGTTGTGATGCCATGTTGTACAACACATACTTGCATGTTATGCGTACGTGTAATGTGCATTGCTATCTGTGAGATCCAACACCTAGTTGTTTATTCTTGGTAGCTTTCCTTACGGGGAAATGTTTCATGGTGCTTCCACTGAGCCATAGTAGTTCGCTACTGCACCGGAACACTTAGGTTGGCCGGCATGTATCCTTCTTTGTTCCCGTGTTTGTCCCTTCAGGGAAATGTCATGCATTGTTCCTTCAAGTCCTTGTAGCTTGCTACGACTTGGTTTCATAGGTTGATGACCGACACTCTCAATGCTGGGATACATATGTCTTTCCATGTAAGTTTGTGCCACCTTGGGTTTACGACTAGTCATGTCATTCCGGGTTCTTTGTCATATGGATGCTAGTGACATAATCATATACGTGAGCCAAAAGGCGCAAACGGTCCCGGCCTAGGTAAGGCTGTAGCCGTGGGGATACCGTGCGTGAGGCCGCAAAGTGATATGATGTGTTACATGCTATATTGGTGTGAGTTAGGATCGGGGTCCTGATAGCTTTGGTATTAGAGGCTGACTGCCTGTAGGATTACCAAGCCAAACTGGTCGAAGTTGAGTCTAGAAATTCTTTAGTTATGTAAGGGAGTTTATTGTGGAAGGGAACGTAAGGCTCTTTACACTCCTTATACTTATGTCCTTCTAATCTGAGTCACCCTCTTCTTTTCTACGGGGATTAAGAACTAGTCTTTCTCTTCCGTTTATCAGGATCACGAGTTACTATTCTGTAGACTCTTAGGATTGGTGGATAAGAGTCATATTCTAGTTTTCGAGTACTTCCTATGTAGTTGTTTAGTATTATCATAGAACCTTGAGAGATGATGTTGAGTTATTGCGCTACCCCTTTTGTCACAGGATGTCTCGGGTGTTGAGCATTTACAACCGTTATCCAAGTTATTCCAGGTCTCTAAATAGTCTGATGCATTTGCAATCTTTCCTCTCTGTTCCCGACGTTCTTTTGCGTCAGATTAAGCACACTAATCGGTATGTTGAGGTACTCTATTGCCTCGACATATGTGTTGAAGCTATTATTATGAAATAGGATATTTCAAAGAACCACCCAGTGATCCCAACTTGTATTCTATTCCTAGTGTGATGATCCTGGCCATCATTCTTGAAAGCATCTCGTGATGTTATTTAGTTAGTAGGTATTCTACTTCTGGGTTCTTGAACCCATGATTCATTCCGCTCATTCCTGTTGATAGTGTCGCTCGTTCCTTTAGGATATTAGCAACCTTGTGATGGTCTTCGAGGTCCATGGTATATCGTTCTTCCAATACCATGAACCATCCTCAGGAGAAGTTCTTTTGAACCAAAAGATCACAACAAGAGTGCTCATGATGAGTTCTCCAATATATTTATGACTCTGCCAGTCCTACCTATCTGCATGGGTTATCCAGAAGAAATATGTTGAACTTGTTTGACATGCTAATCCATGCATTCACAACTTAGAAAATCACGTGTTACTTTGAGTTGTTCCCTTTGTAGCTGTATTATGACCTTCATCTATCAGTTGATAGTCAGGAGTAGTTGTAAATTCGTGTTCATCGATGCCTTTTACTCTTGTGGTCCGTCAAGATATTCTATTCTGAAACGACTAGGAGAAACAAACTCTAGTACCTCATCCATATCTAGGATGGGTCAAAGTAGTTGTATTCTGCAGATCAAATTGCCAATCCAGCTTTTGTTCTGTTCTACCTTGGAGTGTTGCCCTCTTTATGTCAGGAATGTCATGAGAATTGCACCACCCCTTATGAATTTTTGATTTAGTGATACCCTTCGCCATCATTATTAATTCCTCGGTCCCTGTGTTGTTGTAACCGGAATACCAACAAGTGAATCACGATGTGAAATCAATAATCCTGGCAACTCCGTTGCTTGGTAGTTCATGGACAATAATCTCATTCTTAGTGTGTTGGATATTGAGTTGTCATTCTAAGATTTATCGTGCTACCTAGTCCATATTTCTTGGTGCACTTTTTGATCAATGAGTTAGGATTGTGTCAATCCCTCACTCTTTTGATCATGTCATCTTGCCCTAAAAAACAAAATTGTTCTCGATCTTAATAACATATCGGTGGTTCGTGATTTTCTGAATATCTTCTCAGAAGTATCACCAGGTTGTCCCTGACCATCATGTTGAGTTCGTGATCAAGTTGGTTTCCTGTAAACCACCCCTTTCTCCAAGGATCTGTGTTGGATACCCCTGAGCTAGTGTTGGAAATATGCCCTAGAGGCAATAATAAATTGATTATTATTATATTTCCTTGTTCATGATAATCGTTTATTATCCATGCTAGAATTGTATTGATAGGAAACTCAGATACATGTGTGGATACATAGACAACACCATGTCCCTAGTAAGCCTCTAGTTGACTAGCTCGTTGATCAATAGATGGTTACGGTTTCCTGACCATGGACATTGGATGTCGTTGATAACGGGATCACAACATTAGGAGAATGATGTGATGGACAAGACCCAATCCTAAGCATAGCACTAGATCGTGTAGTTCGTATGCTAAAGCTTTGCTAATGTCAAGTATCATTTCCTTGGACCATGAGATTGTGCAACTCCCAGATGCCGTAGGAGTGCTTTGGGTGTGCCAAATGTCACAACGTAACTGGGTGGCTATAAAGGTACACTACGGGTATCTCTGAAAGTGTCTGTTGGGTTGGCACGAATCGAGACTGGGATTTGTCACTCCGTGTGACGGAGAGGTATCTCTGGGCCCACTCGGTAGGACATCATCATAATGTGCACAATGTGATCAAGGAGTTGATCACGGGATGATGTGTTACGGAACGAATAAAGAGACTTGCCGGTAACAAGATTGAACAAGGTATCGGGATACCAACAATCGAATCTCAGGCAAGTATCGTACCGATAGACAAAGGGAATTGTATACGGGATTGATTAAGTCCTTGACATCATGGTTCATCCGATGAGATCATCGTGGAACATGTGGGAGCCAACATGGGTATCCAGATCCTGCTATTGGTTATTGACTGGAGAACGTCTCGGTCATGTCTGCATGTCTCCCGAACCCGTAGGGTCTACACACTTAAGGTTCGATGACGCTAGGGTTATAAAGGAAGTTTGTATGTGGTTACCGAATGTTGTTCGGAGTTCCGGATGAGATCCCGGACATCACGAGGAGTTCCGGAATGGTCCGGAGGTAAAGATTTATATATGGGAAGTCCTGTTTTGGTCACCGGAAAAGTTTTGGGGTTTATCGGTAACGTACCGGGACCACCGGGAGGGTCCCGGGGGTCCACCAAGTGGGCCACCTGCCCCGGGGGGCCACATGGGCTGTAGGGAGTGCTCCTTGGCCTACATGGGCCAAGGGCACCAGCCCCACTAAGGCCCATGCGCCTAAGAGGTGGAGAGGGGGCAAACCCTAAGGGGATATGGGCCTTAGGGCCCATATTGGTGCGCCTCCCTCTCCCATCCCCTCTTGGCCGCCCCCTTGCTCCCCATCTAGGGCTGCCCCCCCTAGGGGTGGGAACCCTAGAGGGGGCGCAGCCCCTCCCTTTCCCTATATATATGAGGCCTAGGGCTGCCCATAAGACACGCGATTCAATCTCTCTTGGTGCAGCCCTGCGTCTCTTCTTCCTCCTCTTCTGTGGTGCTTGGCGAAGCCCTGCAGGATTGCCACGCTCCTCCATCACCACCACGCCGTTGTGCTGCTGCTGGATGGAGTCTTCCTCAACCTCTCCCTCTCTCCTTGCTGGATCAAGGCGTGGGAGACGTCACCGGGCTGTACGTGTGTTGAACGCGGAGGTGCCGTCCGTTCGGCACTTGGTCATCGGTGATTTGGATCACGACGAGTACGACTCCATCAACCCCGTTCACTTGAACGCTTCCGCTTAGCAATCTACAAGGGTATGTAGATGCACTCTCCTCCCCCTCGTTGCTAGTCTCTCCATAGATAGATCTTGGTGACACGTAGGAAAATTTTGAATTTCTGCTACGTTCCCCAACAGTGGCATCATGAGCTAGGTCTATTGCGTAGATTCTATGCACGAGTAGAACACAAAGTAGTTGTGGGCGTTGATTTTGTTCAATATGCTTGCCGTTACTAGTCTTATCTTGATTCGGCGGCATTGTGGGATGAAGCGGC
This sequence comes from Triticum monococcum, assembly GCA_034509565.1. NCBI lineage: Eukaryota > Viridiplantae > Streptophyta > Magnoliopsida > Poales > Poaceae > Triticum > Triticum monococcum. The sequence continues at coordinate 253,049,816 of CM067843.1, read as the reverse complement.
CCGGACCGGCCTTACACGTACTCTTACGTGAGACTGGTTCCACCGACTGACATGCACTAGTTGCATAAGGTGGCTAGCGGGTGTCTGTCTCTCCCACTTTAGTCGGATCGGATTCGATGAAAAGGGTCCTTATGAAGGGTAAATAGCAATTGGCATATCACGTTGTGGTCTTTGCGTAGGTAAGAACCGTTCTTGCTAGAAACCCATAGCAGCCACGTAAAACATGCAAACAACAATTAGAGGACTTCTAACTTGTTTTTGCAGGGTATGCTATGTGATGTGATATGGCCCAAAGGATGTGATGAATGATATATGTGATGTATGAGATTGATCATGTTCTTGTAATAGGAATCACGACTTACATGTCGATGAGTATGGCAACCGGCAGGAGCCATAGGAGTTGTCTTAATTTATTTATGACCTGCATGTCAACATAAACGTCATGTAATTACTTTACTTTATTGCTAACCATTAGCTGTAGTAGTAGAAGTAATAGATGACGTGATAACTTCAAGAAGACACGATGATGGAGATCACGGTGTCACGCCGGTGACGATGATGATCATGGAGCCTCGAAGATGGAGATCAAAAGGAGCAAAGTGATATTGGCCATATCATGTCACTATTTGATTGCATGTGATGTTTATCATGTTTATACATCTTATTTGCTTAGAACGACGGTAGTAAATAAGATGATCCCTCATAAAAATTTCAAGAAGTGTTCTCCCCTAACTGTGCACCGTTGCTACAGTTCGTCGTTTCGAAGCACCACGTGATGATCGGGTGTGATAGATCCTTACGTTCACATACAACGGGTGTAAGACAGTTTTACACATGCAAAACACTTAGGGTTAACTTGACGAGCCTAGCATGTGTATAGACATGGCCTCAGAACACAGAAGACCGAAAGGTCGAACATGAGTCGTATGGTAGATACGATCAACATGAAGATGTTCACCGATGTTGACTAGTCCATCTCACGTGATGATCGGACACGGCCTAGTTAACTCGGATCATGTAATCACTTAGATGACTAGAGGGATGTCTATCTGAGTGGGAGTTCATAAGATGAACTTAATTATCCTGAACATAGTCAAAAGGATTTTGCAAATTATGTCGTAGCTCACACTATAGTTCTACTATTTAGATATGTTCCTAGAGAAAAATTAGTTGAAAGTTGATAGTAGCAATTATGCGGACTAGGTCCATAAACTGAGGATTGTCCTCATTGCTTCATAGAAGGCTTATGTCCTTAATGCACCGCTCAGTGTGCTGAACCTCGAATGTCGTCTGTAGATGTTGCGAACATCTGACATACATATTTTGATAACTACGTGATAGTTCAGTTAAATGGTTTAGAGTTGAGGCACCGAAGACGTTTTTTGAAACGTCGCGAAACATATGAGATGTTTCGAGGGCTGAAATTGGGATTTCAGGCTCGTGCCCACGTCAAGAGGTATAAGACCTCCGACGATTTTCTTAGCCTACATACTAAGGGAGAAAAGCTCAATTGTTGAGCTTGTGCTCAGATTGTCTGAGTACAACGATCATTTGAATCGAGTGGGAGTTGATCTTCCAGATGAGATAGTGATGTTTCTCCGAAGTCATTACCACCAAGCTGCTAGAGCTTCGTGATGAACTATAATATATCAGGGACATATATGATGATCCTTGAGATATTCGCGATGTTTGACACCACAAAGTAGGAATCAAGAAGGAGCATCAATTGTTGATGGTTGGTGAAACCGCCAGTTTCAAGAAGGGCAAGGGCAAGAAGGGATACTTCATGAAACGGCAATTCAGCTGCTGCTCTAGTGAAGAAACCCAAGGTTGAACCCAAACCTGAGACTAAGTGCTTCTATAATAAGGGGAACAGCCACTGGAGCGGAATTACCCTAGATACTTGGTAGATGAGAAGGCTGGCAAGGTCGATAGAAGTATATTGATATACATTGTGTTAATATGTACTTTACTAGTACTCCTAATAGCACCAGGGTATTAGATACCGGTTCGGTTGCTAAGTGTTAGTAACTCGAAATAAAAGCTACGAACAAACGGAGACTAGCTAAAGGTGAGCTGACGACATGTGTTGGAAGTGTTTCCAATGTTGATATGGTCAAGCATCGTACGCTCCCTCTACCATCGAGATTGGTGTTTGCGTTGAGCATAGACATGATTGGATTATGTCTATTGCAATACGGTTATTCATTTAAGGAGAATAATAGTTACTCTGTTTATTTGAATAATACCTTCAATGGTCTTACACCTAAAATGAATGGTTTATTGAATCTCGATCGTAGTGATACACATGTTCATGCCAAAAGATAATAATGATAGTACCACCTACTTGTGGCACTGCCACATAAGTCATATCGGTATAAAACGCATGAAGAAGCTCCATGTTGATGGATCTTTGGACTCACTCATTTTTAAAAAGTTTGAGACATGCAAACCGTGTCTATTGGTGTATATGCATGAAGAAACTCCATGCAGATGGATCGTTTGGACTCACTTGATTTTGAATCACTTGAGACATGCAAATCATACCACATGGGCAAGATGACTGAAAGCCTCGGTTTCAGTAAAATGGAACCAGAAAGCAACTTGCTGGAAGTAATACATTTTGATGTGTGCAGTCCAATAAGTGCTGAGGCGTGTAGTGGATATAGTTATGTTCTTACTTCACAGATGATTTGAGTAGATGTTGAGTATATTTACTTGATGAATCACGAGTCTGAATTATTGAAAGGTTCAAGTAATTTCAGGGTGAAGTTGAAAGATCATCATGACAAGAGGATAAAAGATCTATGATATGATCATAGAGATGAATATCTGAATTACGAGTTTGGCATAGAATTAAGACATTGTGGAAATTGTTTCACAACTGATACAGCCTGGAACACCATAGTGTGATGGTGTGTCCGAACATCATAAATGCACCTTATTGGATATGATGCATACCATGATGTCTCTTATCGAGTTACCACAATAATTTATGGGTTAGGCATTAGAGACAACCACATTCACTTTAAAAGGGGCACCACGTAATTCCGATGAGATGACACCGTATGAACTATGGTTTAGAGAAACCTAAGCTGTCATTTCTTAAAAGTTTGGGGCTGCGACGCTTATGTGAAAAGTTTCAGTCTGATAAGCTCGAAGCCAAAGCGGATAAATGCATCTTCATAGGACACCCAAAGCAGTTGGGTATACCTCCTGTCTCAGATCTGAAAGCAATAAGGGATTGTTTTATAGAATCGGGTCCTTTCTCGAGGAAAAGTTTCTCTCGAAAGAATTGAGTAGGAGGATGGGGGAGACTTGATGAGGTTATTGAACCGTCACTTCAACTAGTGTATAGCAGGGCACAAAGAGTTGTTCCCATGGCACCTACACCAATTGAAGTGGAAGCTTATGATAGTGATCATGAAACTTCAGATCAAGTCACTACCAAACCTCGTGGGATGACAAGGATGCGTACTACTTCAGAGTGGTACGTAATCCTGTCTTGGAAGTCATGTTGCTAGACAACAATGAACCTACGAGCTATGGAGAAGCGGTGGTGGGCCTGGATACCGATAAATGGCTCGAGGCCATAAAAAATCCGAGAGAGGATCCATGTATGGAAACAAAGTGTAGACTTTGACAGAACAGCTCGATGGTCGTGAGGCTGTTGAGTACAGATGGATTTTAAAAGGAAGACAAACAATGATGGTAAATGTCACCATTAAGAAAGCTCGACTTGTCGTTAAGAAGTTTACCGACAAGTTCAAGGAGTTGACTACGGTGAGACTTTCTCACTCGTAGCGATGCTAAGAGTCTATTGGAATTATATTAGCGATTAGTGCATTATTTATGAAATCTTGCAGATAGGATGTCAAAACATTGTTTCCTCGTCGATTTTCTAGAGGAAAGGTTGTATGTGATACAACCAGAAGGTTTTGTCAATCCTGAAAGATGCTAATAAGTATGCAAAGCTCCAGCAATCCTTCTGAGGACTGGAGTAAGCATCTCGGAGTTGGAATGTATGCTTTGATGAGATGATCAAAGATTTTGGTGTATACAAAGTTTATGAGAAACTTCTATTTCCAAAGAAGTGAGTGGGAGCACTATAGAATTTCTGATGAGTATATGTTGTTGACATATTGTTGATCAGAAATGATGTAGTATTTCTAAGAAAGCATATAGGGTTATTTGAAAAGTGTTTTTCAATTGAAAGCCTGGATTAAGCTACTTGAACATTGAGCATCAAGATCTGTAAGGATAGATCAAAAATGCTTAATGGTACTTTCAAATGAGCACATACCTTAACATGATCTTGAAGGTGTTCGAGATGGATCAGTCAAAGAAGGAGTTCTTGCCTGAGTTGTAAGGTATGAAGTTAAGACTTAAAGCTCGACCACGGCAGAATAGAGAGAAAGGACGAAGGTCGTCCGCTATGCTTAAGACATAGGCTCTACAGTATGCTATGCTCTGTACCGCACCTGAAGTGTGCCTTGCCATGAGTCAGTCAAGGGGTACAAGAGTGATCCAAGAATGGATCACAGGACAGCGGTCAAAGTTATCCTTAGTAACTAGTGGACTAAGGAATTTTCTCGATTATGGAGGTGGTAAAAGAGTTCGTCGTAAAGGGTTACGCCGATGCAAACTTTGACACTAATCCAGATTATTCTGAGTAGTAAACTAGATTCGTATAGTAGAACAGTTATTTGGAACAGCTCCAAATAGAGCGTGGTAGCTACATCTAGGAGATGACATAGAGATTTGTAAAGCACACACGGATCTGAAAGGTTCAGACCCGTTGACTATAACCTCTCTCACAAGCATAACATGATCAAACCCAAAACTCATCGAGTGTTGATCACATGGTAAATGTGAACTAGATTATTGACTCTAGTAAAACTCTTTGGGTGTTAGTCACATGGGGATGTGACCTTGAGTGTTAATCACATAGCGATGTGAACTGGATTATTGACTCTAGTGCAAGTGGGAGACTGTTGGAAATATGCCCTAGAGGCAATAATAAATTGATTATTATTATATTTCCTTGTTCATGATAATCGTTTATTATCCATGCTAGAATTGTATTGATAGGAAACTCAGATACATGTGTGGATACATAGACAACACCATGTCCCTAGTAAGCCTCTAGTTGACTAGCTCGTTGATCAATAGATGGTTATTGTTTCCTGACCATGGACATTGGATGTCGTTGATAACGGGATCACAACATTAGGAGAATGATGTGATGGACAAGACCCAATCCTAAGCATAGCACTAGATCGTGTAGTTCGTATGCTAAAGCTTTGCTAATGTCAAGTATCATTTCCTTGGACCATGAGATTGTGCAACTCCCGGATGCCGTAGGAGTGCTTTGGGTGTGCCAAACGTCACAACGTAACTGGGTGGCTATAAAGGTACACTACGGGTATCTCTGAAAGTGTCTGTTGGGTTGGCACGAATCGAGACTGGGATTTGTCACTCCGTGTGACGGAGAGGTATCTCTGGGCCCACTCAGTAGGACATCATCATAATGTGCACAATGTGATCAAGGAGTTGATCACGGGATGATGTGTTACGGAACGAATAAAGAGACTTGCCGGTAACAAGATTGAACAAGGTATCGGGATACCAACGATCGAATCTCGGGCAAGTATCGTACCGATAGACAAAGGGAATTGTATACGGGATTGATTAAGTCCTTGACATCGTGGTTCATCCAATGAGATCATCGTGGAACATGTGGGAGCCAACATGGGTATCCAGATCCCGCTGTTGGTTATTGACTGGAGAACATCTCGGTCATGTCTGCATGTCTCCCGAACCCGTAAGGTCTACACACTTAAGGTTCGATGACGCTAGGGTTATAAAGGAAGTTTGTATGTGGTTACCGAATGTTGTTCGGAGTCCCGGATGAGATCCCGGACATCACGAGGAGTTCCGAAATGGTCCGGAGGTAAAGATTTATATATGGGAAGTCCTGTTTTGCTCACCGGAAAAGTTTCGGGGTTTATCGGTAACGTACCGGGACCACCGGGAGGGTCCCGGGGGTCCACCAAGTGGGGCCACCTGCCCCGGGGGGGCACATGGGTTGTAGGGAGTGCTCCTTGGCCTACATGGGCCAAGGGCACCAGCCCCACTAAGGCCCATGCGCCTAAGAGGTGGAGAGGGGGCAAACCCTAAGGGGATATGGGCCTTAGGGCCCATATTGGTGCGCCTCCCTCTCCCATCCCCTCTTGGCCGCCCCCTTGCTCCCCATCTAGGGCTGCCCCCCTAGGGGTGGGAACCCTAGAGGGGGCGCAGCCCCTCCCTTCCCCTATATATATGAGGCCTAGGGCTGCCCATAAGACACGCGATTCAATCTCTCTTGGTGAAGCCCTGCGTCTCTTCTTCCTCCTCTTCTGTGGTGCTTGGCGAAGCCCTGCAGGATTGCCACGCTCCTCCATCACCACCACGCCATTGTGCTGCTGCTGGATGGAGTCTTCCTCAACCTCTCCCTCTCTCCTTGCTGGATCAAGGCGTGGGAGACGTCACCGGGCTGTACGTGTGTTGAACGCGGAGGTGCCGTCCGTTCGGCACTTGGTCATCGGTGATTTGGATCACGACGAGTACGACTCCATCAACCCCGTTCACTTGAATGCTTCCGCTTAGCGATCTACAAGGGTATGTAGATGCACTCTCCTCCCCCTCGTTGCTAGTCTCTCCATAGATAGATCTTGGTGACACGTAGGAAAATTTTGAATTTCTGCTACGTTCCCCAACAGCTAGTTGGTTAATCTAAACAACAACTTGGAGAGTTGGAAGATGAAAATCTGTCCAACTTAGTTCATCACTATGGAATACCTTCTCTCTCTGTGTGTGTTGGAGAAAGATGATGCTTCATCGATTGGTCCTTGTGATCAGTTGTTGGATGTATTGTATTGTTAAAAGTTTGATTTGAGTGTGGGCTGTCGCCAAATCAAATCAGAACCAATGATGTTCGTAATGCTATCTTACTTTTGGTTGTTCCTCGAGCATGCACCATTATATCTTTTGGTCTGACCAATGCTATCGCTTTGTTCACATAGTTGTGGAATTCCATCTTCATGGAAATCTTGATGATTTGTTGTTGAGCCCATTCCCAACATTTTTATCTTCTCCATGATTCATGATGAACATTAGCTAGTGTTGGAAACTTGTGTAAGCATTTTCTTCATGTCCCGTTGATGAAGAATATGTTGGATGAAAGAAGTGACTGCCTCTAAGTTCATGTGTAGTTGATGCAAGTTGCCGCCGTGAACTCGAGAAAAGTTGTTTTGCTTCCTCTGGAATCATCCCAAATCAGTCATGCATGTGTGAAGTGTTCTTTGGTTTGACAGATTAGCTACCTTCATTCCATACGTATTCCTAGCACACAAAGCCACTGATTGATTTGTTCAAGATAAAGAAGTCTAATTTAAGTGCACAAGACTTCGATATCTGCAATGATGGTTCCCTACCAGAACTTGGTACTGTTTTGTTGTAAGACTACTATGTGGTCATGCTTGTCTGGGATAGCGTGTTCACATGTGTGTAGAAGAACTAGCTCATGTTTTGGAGCTTACTACCATAGTCCATTTCCTGAGAATCTTGCAACGTCATCTCATCGCCTTGTGTTGCAACCTATCTCTTTCAGAGAAGTTGAGTCTGAAATATCATGACACCAACCAGATCTGAATCTCAGGCAGATATGATGGTTGGGACATTCCCAATAAGTATGATATTGGTCTTTTGAACCGATAAGTGGATGTCTGGCCAACACACTTATATGGGAGATCTATTATTGTAGTATCTTGAATCAGAAATTTGGCCATTCTTCCATGAGGAGTTAGTATGACTTAGTCTACAAGTTGTTCTTTATGGGTTTTTTGTGCTCCCGAAGTCTAACCTTCACTTGATGGTCATGTTGATACTATTTAGCATGATAGTGGTAGCTAGAACATCAAGAAGAACATTAGAAGCGGAGTGCTAAATTTCTCTCGGTCGATAATGCTGGGTTGTGGGTTCCGGAAAACCCTGAGGTTCGAACACTGGGGTGCGCACGAAGAACTCTCTCTCTCTCTCTCTAGCTCGCTCGCACAACGATCTCAAGGCGTAGCTCGACGAACCCAAAGAATAAGAGACACGAGGGTTTATATTAGTTCGGGCCATTGTTGTGGTGTAATACCCTACTCAAGTGTGGTGTGGTGGATTGCCCCGTAGGCTAAGGATGAACATGTACATGGTAGGAACAGCCTCCTGAGGAGAGGTGTTCTTGAGCTCGGTGAGCTGGTGGGATGGCCTTGGTGAACTGGATCTGATCCAAGATCAGTTGCCTCCTATGGTGGTGGCTAGTCCTATTTATAGAGGCCACGGTCCTCTTCCCAAATATTAGGCGGGAAGGGATCCCACAATGGCCAAGTTTGAAGGGAGACAACTAGTACAAGCTATCCTGGCAAAAGGTGGTCTTCGCATGCCAAAGGCTCTGGTGGTGATATAGTTGTGGGATCTGCGATGACCTCTGTCCTACTGGTCTTGGTCTTGTTGCACCGATATGGAAACCTTTGCCTGACGCCTCGGGACTCCTCACATGCGCCTGCCTCTTTAGCACCAAAGAGGAAACCGGTACACTGCGCCCGCTGGTGCCCGCCTGGCCTTGGTCGTCATGGCTCACGTCACGTGAACCTCGCGAGGTGCCCATTGCATAGATATCTCCGCTCCTGAGGAGAAAGCCTAGTGAGGCTGCCCCTGAGGAGGTCTTGGTGTCTTTCGCCTTGCAAGTCTCAGCCCCTCGCGAGGGTCTTGAGTGGTTGCTGCTGAAGATGGGCCATACCAGGCCGTTGGTGGAACCGTGTCATGGGCTGCAGGGAGGCAAGTCTGGGTAACCCCATTCCCAGGACGCGGACAGTAGCCCCCGGGCCCAAGGCGCGCTCGGACTTGGCTTCGAGGCGAAGCCAAATGGCAAGTGTGGAGCGTCGCGGGCCCCAACCGCCTGCGGCCTTGATTTACTGTGGCGACTGATGGGACGTGGGCATCTTCGCTTCCCCACACTGCCTCGGCAACCGTTCGACTTGACAAGACCCTGCCGCATGTAGAAGAAAACCATCATTACCTTAGATCATCGAGGCCAGTGGTTGGCCTCCTTATAGCTATAAATGAGGAGAGGGGTGGAGCCCCCGTCGTTCATCTCTTTCTCCACTTCGCCTGCTTCTCCTTCTTCCTCCTTGCTCCACCGTCTTGCTGTGACACCCATGGCGCCAATAAGGAGGTTCTCCGCCGCTGAGAAAGGAAAGACCCCCCATGAAGAGCAAGTGCCGCTTCCGCCAAAGAAGAGTTTGGACCACCCCCGCGATGTTGTTGTAAGACAGGAGGTAACGAGGCCTTGGTATGAGCGGCCTCCCCCTGGCTACTCGCTGCCCTTGTATGCCCAGGCAGAGGGCTCCGGAGGAGGAGGCAGCCGCCCGCATCGCTCGCATCATGGTCGCGGTGGCCGTGCTGTGGTGGCTTGCGCCGCTAGCCTACGAACACATGCCGAGGGCTCCTCGCGTGAATCCGTGGTGTTGGCAGCAATGCCCCAGCACACGTGGATCAAATTCATGCAGTTCTTCACTAAAGAGATGTCACCGAGGGGCCACTCGAGTTGTGGCTGCAGCACGCCAAGTGCGGCATCCCGGCGACGGGAGTAGAGGTCGAGGTCATCTCCCCGGGCAAGATCTTCATCACCCATGGATGGGGTGAGGTCGGCCGCGCCTGCCATGTGGAGGGGGCCATCGCCATCCATTTCGAGTATGATGGTGCCTCCATGATGATCTTTAAGGTCTTTGATGAGGAAAGCCACCGCCTGGAGTGGTGCCCTGGAGGGGGTCGCCAAGACGGTGCAGGGGCAGGTGTTGGGCCCGCCCTTGGTCCTACCAACGACTCCTCCAGTGCCAGCGACGACGCTTGGGAGTCCAGTGACTCTCCCGAGCCTAATGAGACTCTGGAGACGAGCGACGACAGCTATGTGCCCCCGAGCTCTCGCCGTGCCCGGAGCGCGGCAGCAGCGTCCGCTCGTCGTCGCTGTTGATCTAGATGGGGTTGGCATCAGCCTCCCGTGACCCACTATTGATGATGGCATCTACGAAGATACCTGTAGACATGACTCCTGGAAGCCTTCTTCTTTTGTTCCCTGTGAGGAATCGAGATGAACCCCATGGGGGTGTGTAAAGAATCTGTAGTGCTTTTGCAGTGATGTTATTTCTATTATGAAGTTCATCATTGTGCATCTTGCTTCGGCATTTTCCCCCCTTTTCATCCCCATGGCAGCTTAGTGCTCTACGCCGACAGGTCCCAGTCCCTAGACAGGCTTCAGCCCTCGCTGGTATGCCAGGTCGCGATGTCGTGGTCAAGGCCAGGAGCTGAGCGGCCCGAGGTCCGGTAGGAGCTCCTGAGACGCAATACTCAAGAGGTCCCCCTTGGCGTGCAAGCAGCTTTCTAAAGGCAGAAAGGGAAGGCGGCATTGCCAGAGCAAGGCTGCTAGAGCCGAAAATCCTAAACCACGTGCTGGGCTGACCTGACTACGTGACTTACTGATCAAGCCTGAGGCGGTTTCCTTGTGAGCACTCAATTCGTGTGTCAGTGGTGGTGGTATGGCTGGGTTAGGCCTGCGCCAGCTTCCCTCTCTTTTTCACGCCCTTCTAGGTGCTCTGCGTCCTCGGGTCCTGACCCTCGAGCGAGCTCAGCCACCGTTGGTATGCCAGGTCGCGATGCCGTGGTCAAGGCCAGGGGTGAGGGCTTGAGAGTCCGTAAGAGCTCCTGAGATGCGACGCTTAGGAGCCCCCCCTTTAACCCGCAAGCGAATTGTGTGAGATAAGGAAGGAGCCTATGGTGCCGCCCGTTGTCAGGCTCCAGAGATTCCTGCAGGTTAGCGTGAGGGAGGAATACAGATTGCAATCGTGTTTGCTGGCCTACCGCTGGTCTTTCCGCAAGAAGATGAAGGCATTGAGGGCCTGGTGAGGTGACGTGTGCGGGGCGTGCCACGAGCCAGAGCTCGACCACTGATACGTCTCCAATGTATCTATAATTTTTTTATTCTTCCATGCTATTATATTATCTGTTTTGGATGTTAATAGGCTGATTTATACACTTTTATATTATTTTTGGGACTAACCTACTAACCCAAGGCCCAGTGCAAATTGCTGTTTTTTTGCCTATTTTAGTGTTTCGCAGAAAAGAAATATCAAACGGAATCCAAACGGAATGAAACCTTTAGGAGAGTTATTTTTGGAACAAACGTGATCCAGGGGACTTGGAGTAGACGTAAAGAAATCAACGAGGAGGCCACGAGGCAGGGAGGCGCGCCTGCCCCCCTGGGCGCGCCCCCACCCTCGTGGGCCCCTCGCAGCTCCAGTGACCTACTTCTTCCTCCTATATATACCCATATACCCCGAAAACATCCAGGAGCACCACGAAACCCTATTTCCACCGTTGCAACCTTCTGTACCCGAGAGATCCCATCTTGGGGCCTTTTTCGGTGCTCCACTAGAGTGGGAATCAATCACAGAGGGCTTCTACATCAACACCATAGCCTCTCTGATGATGTGTGAGTAGTTTACCTTAGACCTTCGGGTCCATAGTTATTAGCTAAATGGCTTCTTATCTCTCTTTGGATCTCAATACAAAGTTCTCCTCGATCTTCTTGGAGATCTATTCGATGTAACTCTTTTTGCAGTGTGTTTGTCGAGATCCGATGAATTGTGGGTTTATGATCAAGATTATCTATGAACAATATTTGGTTCTACTCTAAATTCTTATATGTATGATTTAATTATCTTTGCAAGTCCCTTCGAATTATCAGTTTGGTTTGGCCTACTAGATTGACCTTTCTTGCAATGGGAGAAGTGCTTAGCTTTGGGTTCAATCTTGCGGTGTCCTTTCCCAGTGACTGCAGGGGCAGCAAGGCACGTATTGTATTGTTGCCATCGAGGATAAAAAGATGGGGCTTATATCATATTGCTTGAGTTTATCCCTCTACATCATGTCATCTTGCTTAATGCGTAACTCTGTTCTTATGAACTTAATACTCTAGATGCATGCTGGATAGCGGTTGATGTGTGGAGTAATAGTAGTAGATGCAGAATCGTTTCGGTCTACATGTCGCGGACATGATGCCTATATACATGATCATTCCTAGATATTCTCACAATTATGCACTTTTCTATAAATTGCTCGATAGTAATTTGTTCACCCACCGTAATACTTATGCTATCTTGAGAGAAGCCACTAGTGAAACCTATGGCCCCTGGCTCTATCTTTTAACATATAAGTTTCAAATCTATTTTATTTCGCAATCTTTACTTTCAAACTATATCATAAAATACCAAAAATATTTATCTTATTATTATCTCTATCAGATTTCACTCTCGTAAGTGACCGCGAAGGGATTGACAACCCCTTTATCACATTGGTTGCGAGGTTCTTATTTGTTTGTGTTGGTACGAGGGACTTGCGTGTAGTCTCCTACTGGATTGATACCTTGGTTCTCAAAAACTGAGGGAAATACTTACGCTACTTTACTGCATCACCTTTCCTCTTCAAGGGAATACCAATGCAATGCTCGAGAGGTAGCAAGAAGGATTTCTGGTGCCGTTGCCGGGGAGATCTACGCCCAAGTCAAGACATACCAGGTACCCATCACAAACTCTTATCCCTCGCATTACATTATTTGCCATTTGCCTCTCGTTTTCCTCTCCCCCACTTCACCCTTGCCATTTTATTCGCCCTCTCTTTCCGTTCGTCTTTTTTCGCTTGTTCCTTTTGTCCCATGTGCCGTCATGGCCAGTCCTTTATCTACTCCTGTGTCTCCCGAGAATGAAGTTCTTAATTTTAAACAAATGGAGGGAGAAAATCTAAAAGATGCTTGGTACAGAATTTGCAGTGCTAAAAATAGATCTACTAGGAAGCAATCTACTTCCGTCCTTCTTCGCAATATTTATGTAGGCATCACCCCTTGGAATAGATATATTCTTGACACCATTACCGGAGGGAATTTCTTGGGTAGCCGTACTTTTGATTCTTATAATGCTATGTTAGATTTGTTTGGCCCACCACCTCTTTTAGTTAATGGAACTGTTTTAACTTTGGAACATGTGATGCAAAGGCTGGAAATTATTGAAAATAAAGTTTCCACTATGGAATTGATTGAAAATTTGGATAAAAAGATCCACAACCAAATTATCCAATACAGATCTAATGTAGGAGTTGCTCTTAAATTTTTTAAAGAAAAGGAACCCATAGTTAACGAAAAGATAGATCAAGATTCCACAAGAACTGATAAAATTGAGGATATTATTACCAACTTAGGGTCTTCCTTTTCCTCCTAAAAAATACTCCAAAACCTTCTAATGCTAAATTTTCCAAATTGATATACGTTCCAAAAACTAAGGGTGAAACTTCTAGTAAGGGAAATGCGGATCTCAAATCCATAAGTGTTCACCCCAACTTTCTCGCTATCATTAAGGAACCTCTTGCTACAAATGATTTTCTTGATTTCTTGCCTAGGAGTTTGATCGTTAATAAAAATAAGGAAACTCCTAAGGGTTATAAGTGTTAGGTTGAAGAATTGCATACCAAAGATGATAATACATAGATCTATCCTTGCTTTTATGCCTAGCTAGGGGCGTTAAATGATAGTGCTTGTTGGGAGGCAACCCAATTTTATTTTTGTTCCTTGCTTTATTGGTTCTGTTTAGTAATAAATAATTAAACTAGACCCTGTTTAGATGTGGTTTTATGCTTTTAATTAGTGTTTGTGCCAAGTAGAACCTTTGGAAAGACTTGGGGAAAGCCTTTGCGATCTTGCTATAAAAAAACAGATACTTTAGCGCTCATGAGATTTGCTGCCATTTTTTACTGGAGAGTGAGATTAGGTTTATTCTTTTTGAAGATGATTAATAGATAAATTCCTCATGTCCATAAATTTCTTTTAGAATTTTTGGGGTTACATAAGTATGCGAAACCTAGAGATTACTATAGACTGTTCTGTTTCTGACAGATTCTGTTTTTCACCTATTGTTTGCTTATTTTGATGAATCTATGGCTAGTATCGGAGGTTATGAACCATAGAGAAGTTGGAATACAGTAGGTTTAACACCAATATAAATAAATAATTAGTTCATTACAGTATCTTAAGTGGTGGTTTGTTTTCTTATACTAACGGAGCTCATGAGATTTTCTGTTTAAGTTTTGTGTTGTGAAGTTTTGAAGTTTTGGGTAAAGATTTGATGGATTATGAAATAAGGAGTGGCAAGAGCCTAAGCTTGGGGATGCCCAAGGCACCCCAAGGTAAAATTCAAGGACAACCAGAAGCCTAAGCTTGGGGATTCCCCGGAAGGCATCCCCTCTTTCGTCTTCTTCTATCGGTAACTTTACTTGAGGCTATATTTTTATTCACCACATGATATGTGTTTTTCTTGGAGCGTCTTTTATGATTTGAGTCTTTGATTTTTAGTTTACCACAATCATCTTTGCTGTACACACCTTTTGGGAGATACACACATGAATTGGAATTTATTAGAATACTCTATGTGCTTCGCTTATATCTTTTGAGCTAGATAATTTTGCTCTAGTGCTTCACTTATATCTTTTAGAGCACGGTGGTGGTTTTATTTTATAGAAATTATTGATCTCTCATGCTTCACTTATATCATTTTGAGATTCCTTTAGAACAGCATGGTAATTTGCTTTGGTTAATAATTAGTCCTAATATGATAGGCATCCAAGATGGGTATAATAAAAATGATCATAGAAAGCGCATTGAATACTATGAGAAGTTTGATACTTGATAATTGTTTTGAGATATAAAGATGGAGATTAGAGTGTGCTAGTTGAGTGGTTGTGAATTTGAGAAATACTTGTGTTGAAGATTGCAAGTCCCGTAGCATGCACGTATGGTAACCGTTGTGTAACAAATTTGAAACATGTGGTGTTCTTTGATTGTCTTCCATATGAGTGGCGGTCGGGGACGGGCGATGGTATTTTCCTACCAATCTATCCCCCTAGGAGCATGCGCGTAGTGCTTGGTTTTTGATGACTTGTAGATTTTTCAATAAGTATATGAGTTCTTTATGACTAATGTTGAGTCCATGGATTATACGCATTCTCACCCTTCCATCATTGCTAGCCTCTTCGGTACCGTGCATTGCCCTTTCTCACCTTGAGAGTTGGTGCAAACTTCGCCGGTGCATCCAAACGCCGTGTTATGATATGCTCTGTCACACATAAACCTCCTTATATCTTCCTCAAAACAGCCACCATACCTACCTATTATGGCATTTCCATAGCCATTGCGAGATATATTGCCATGCAACTTTCCACCGTTTCATTTACGACACGCTTCATCATTGTCATATTGCTTTGCATGATCATGTAGTTGACATCATATTTGTGGCAAAACCACCATGCATAATTTATCATACATGTCACTCTTGATTCATTGCCTTTCCCGGTACACTGCCGGAGGCATTCGTATAGAGTCATATTTTGTTCTAGTATCGAGTTGTAATCATTGAGTTGTAAATAAATAGAAGTGTGATGATCATCATTAATAGGGCATTGTCCCAAAAAAATGAAAAGGGACAATGCTACTATCCTCTTTTTCCACACTTGTGCTTCAAAGTAGCACCATGATCTTTATGATAAAGAGTCTCTTGTTTTGTCACTTTCATATACTAGTGGGAATTTTTCATTATAGAACTTGGCTTGTATATTCCAACAATGGGCTTCCTCAAATGCCCTAGGTCTTCGTGAGCAAGCAAGTTGGATGCACACCCACTTAGTTTCTTTTGTTGAGCTTTCATACATTTATAGCTCTAGTGCATCCGTTGCATGGCAATCCCTACTCCTTGCATTGACATCAATTGATGGGTATCTCCCTAGCCCGTTGATTAGCCGTGTCAATGTGAGACTTTATCCTTTTTGTCTTCTCCACATAACCCCCATCATATTATTCTATTCCACCCATAGTACTATATCCATGGCTCATGCTCATGTATTGCGTGAAAGTTGAAACAAGTTTGAGATTACTAAAGTATGAAACAATTGCTTGGCTTGTCATCGGCGTTGTGCAAGATGAGAGCATTCTTGTGTGACGAAAATGGAGCATGACCAAACTATATGGTTTTTTAGGGATGAACTTTATTTTGCCATGTTATTTTGAGAAGACATGATTGCTTAGTTAGTATGCTTGAAGTATTATTGTTTTTATGTCAATATTAAACTTTTGTCTTGAATCTTTCGGATATGTATATTCATACCACAATAAAGAAAACTACATTGAGAATTATGCTAGGTAGCATTCCACATCAAAAATTCTGTTTTTATCATTTACCTACTCGAGGACGAGCAGGAATTAAGCTTGTGGATGCTTGATATGTCTCCAACGTATCTATAATTTTTTACTGTTCCATGCTATTATATTATCTATTTTGGATGTTAATGGGCTTATTCATACACTTTTATATTATTTTTTGTGACTAACCTACTAACCAAAGGCCCAGTGCAAATTGCTAGTTTTTTGCCTATTTTAGTGTTTCGCAGAAAAGAAATATCAAACGGAATCCAAACGGAATGAAACCTTCAGGAGAGTTATTTTTGGAACAAACGTGATCCAAGGGACTTGGAGTAGACGTAAAGAAATCAACGAGGAGGCCACGAGGCAGGGAGGCGCGCCTACCCCCTGGGCACGCCCCCCACCCTCGTGGGCCCCTCGTAGCTCCACTGACCTACTTCTTCCTCCTATATATACTCATATACCCCGAAAACATCCAGGAGCACCACGAAACCGTATTTCCACCGCTGCAACTTTAGGTACCCAAGAGATCCCATCTTGGGGCCTTTTCCGGTGCTCCACTAGAGGGGGAATCAATCACAGAGGGCTTCTACATCAACACCATAGCCTCTCTGATGATGTGTGAGTAGTTTACCTCAGACCTTCGGGTCCATAATTATTAGCTAGATGGCTTCTTCTCTCTCTTTGGATCTCAATACAAAGTTCTCCTCGATCTTCTTGGAGATCTATTCGATGTAACTCTTTTTGCAGGGTGTTTGTTGAGATCCGATGAATTGTGGGTTTACGATCAACATTATCTATGAACAATATTTGGTTCTTCTCTGAATTCTTATATGTATGATTTAATTATGTTTGCAAATCTCTTCGAATTATCAGTTTGGTTTGGCCTACTAGATTGATCTTTCTTGCAATGGGACAAGTGCTTAGCTTTGGGTTCAATCTTGCGGTGTCCTTTCCCAGTGACAGCAGGGGCAGCAAGGCATGTATTGTATTGTTGCCATCGAGGATAAAAAGATGGGGTTTATATCATATTGCTTGAGTTTATCCCTCTACATCATGTCATCTTGCTTAATGTGTTACTCTGTTCTTATGAACTTAATACTCTAGATGCATGCTGGATAGTGGTCGATGTGTGGAGTAATAGTAGTAGATGCAGAATCTTTTCGGTCTACTTGTCGCGGACGTGATGCCTATATACATGAGCATGCCTAGATATTCTCATAATTATTCACTTTTCTATCAATTGCTCGATAGTACTTTGTTCACCCACTGTAATACTTATGCTATCTTGAGAGAAGCCACTGGTGAAACCTATGGCCCCAGGGTCTATTTTCCATCATACAAGTTTCCAATCTATTTTATTTCGCAATCTTTACTTTCAATCTATATCATAAAAATACCAAAAATATTTATCTTATTATTATTATCTCTATCAGATCTCACTCTCGTAAGTGATCGTGAAGGGATTGACAACCCCTTTATCACGTTGGTTGCGAGGTTCTTATTTGTTTGTGTAGGTACGAGGGACTTGCGTGTAGTCGCCTACTGGATTGATACCTTGGTTCTCAAAAACTGAGGGAAATACTTACGCTACTTTACTGCATCACCCTTTCCTCTTCAAGGGAAAACCAACGCAGTTCTCAAGAGGTAGCAACCACTCAGGTTTGTCAGTGTTGCAGGGACGGACCCGAGCACAAGCGTCGTGCCAGCATGTGTACACTACAAAAAAATACACTTCAGTGATGATACATGTTTGTCACAGTAGGTCGCATTTTTTTTCATGCATGTACATCCATGACAAATTTATGACAGAATCAAGATAGTCATACATGTGCTGTCGTAGAAGTGTTCCATGACATTACCAAAATTATCATCATGGAAGTGTCCACTTCCATGATGATAAATCGCGCGTCACAGAAGTGCTTTCATCAAGGGTGACCAACACGTGGCATCCACCATAACGGAACGCCGTTAAGCTATCGAGTCGGGTTTTGGATCTGATATCCCGTTCACAGCCCCGACCAATGGGGATTTTCCACTTGTAAAATCATCATTGGCTAGAGGAAACACGTGTCGGCTCATCGTTGGGACAGATGTCATCCACTCATTGGACAGGAGGCGCCTATGATAGGTCGACACGTGGCACGGCCCAACAATGGCCCATTCCGGTGAAAAAGGCCGGCCTAGTAAAAATTAGCAGGCCGACCCATATAAGTCCTACTTGTGTCAGGTCCATTTAAGCCCACGGCCCATACAAGATGTGCTAATTCGGCCCGTTAAATATTTGACACCATTGCAGCCCATCGTCAGTTCGAGCCCGTTAACAGCCCGCTATATATTTGGGCTCAATATCGGCCCGATGAGATTTCGGCCTGTTAATGGCCCATTTAATGGATGGGCCAATTTTCAGGATGTACATCTTTCGGCCTTTTAGCGACCCATTTAAATGTTGGGCTAATTTCCGACCCGGTGTGTCTTTCAGCCTATTGACGGCCCATATATCTGATGGACCATTTGTAGTCGGACCTGAGTTTCGGCCTTTTAGCGGCCCATTTAAGTGTTGGGCAAATTTCTGGCCCCGTGTCACTTTCAGCCTGTTGACGGCCCATAAATCAGTTGGGCCAATTGTAGTCGGACCTGAGTTTTGGCCTTTTAGCGACCCATTTAAGTGTTGGGCCAATTCCCGGCCATGTGTGCCTTTCGGCCTGTTAACGGACCATAAATGAGTTGGGCCATTTGTAGTCAGACCTTAGTTTTGGCCTCTTAACGGCCCATGCCCTTCATGGTCCAATACCAGCCCGGTTTCTCTTTCGGCCTGCTAAAGGCCCACAACACAGTTGGGCCGTTTACAATATGACCTGACTTTCGGCCTCTTAGCGGCCCATGCTATTCATGGTCCAATATAAGCCCGATGTCTCTTTCGGCCTGCTAAAGGCCTACAGTATAGTTGGGCCATATGTAGCCCAAACTTAGTAACGGCCTGTTAACGGCCCATGAAATAAATTGGAGCCACCTGTTGCCCGCTTCGATGTCGGCCTATTAACGACCCGGGAGGTAAGAGGGCCGACCATTAACTTTCGGCCTAGTAACGGCCCATTAATTTAATGGGCCCACTAAAGTTCGTTCATGTCTTTAGGCCAAATTAGATAATTTGAGCCCATTACGAGGAGCAACGGTACAGAATATAGGGAATAATGTTGCACATCCAGAATATATTACAGGAAATTACATCCACTAGGCAATCAAAGATTGGTGCCGGTGCAAATAAATGACCAAAACCTAACCATCTACAACGTCACAATCTGCAACCTCAGCACGGATGACGCCCATAAGCATGTGGGCAAGTTCTTGCTGCTTTGCCACACTGTCTCTAAAATCATTGATCAGTTCTTGTGTCGCACGACGCTGCACCTCTGATTCATCCACCATTTCCATCATTACTTCAGCCATTAATTGGTTCACAAACATACATTTATTCCGTTGCATTCGAGACAGAGGATATTGAATAGATTCAGATGGCGATTTTTACAGGCTTGTATTATTAATAGTGGAGAGTGTCTTGACCACTACATCATAACATAAATTAGGATGGGAACCAAACAGATTAATCATGAGTTATTGCCATATTACCTGGCCTAGATTTACTGGAAAGAAACATGGGGTTGCCTTGCTGTTTTCAGAGTTTGTCTTCTTATCTTTAGCAACCTGCACAAAATTAACACACTAGCATTGCTATCATTGGCCAAGTCAGATAATAGGGAAGCAACATTGACACAACGAATGTTTGGGCAACTAGCCTACACCAAATTAACACAATATGGCACAACTATCATCAGCCAGGTAAGGTAATACGAAAGCAACATTGACACAATGAATGAATGGGCAACCATAGAAGCACTACAATTCAGTAATGTGCGTGATATGAGATAGCACATTCATGCAGCTCAGTATGCAAAACTACCAGGAAGTTTTCCTTACAAAAATCAACATTGACGCCTTTAACATTTTGCTACAACTAATTTTAGATCAGATAAAGGTTAGATTCACGCCGATTAACAAAATACATGCTGATGTAAAAATATAGTGATATACAACAGCTACTTACATCAGCACTAGAGCACAGAGAGTTCCCGCAAGATATTTTCCTCGAATACGATCCCAATGGAGGAAGTCTTGTATCGTTTAACCTTATTTTCTAAACGAGAGACGGGTAAGAAACATGTATAAAATATGATCAGAATGCTATAAAATTTCATGATGCCAGGATACGCACATGCTTCTTAGAATGGAGTTGACATTCTTTTGCTGGACTGGAGCGGACTAGTTCTTTGGCCATTGGAATCTGCTTATTATCAGTGGGAGTTGGGTTTCTCTGTGCTGGAGCAGTATTTATGAAAAATGGAGTTGGTTTATTATCTCCTGGCGTTTGGATCTTTTGCAAAGATCTGGTTTGTAACCCTTCAAATTCTAACATAGCCGTCTTCCCCTTGCATGCCTTATATAGAAGAATGGTGATTCAGTTATAAAACATGCTGCAGCAGAGATGGAATAGGTACTGAAGAATAGAAAGGCATGACATATTGACATGTATTCACTCCATCCGGAAATAAATGGATGGGTCTAGGTGTATTTCAGTTCTAGATACATCCAGTTTTATCCATTTCTGCGACATTTAATCCGGACGGAGAGAGTATGATGTAAGAGCTAGGGATACGACAGGACAACACAGTAAAAAAACACTGAAAAACCCACTGCAGAACCAAAGTATTCAAACCCACTGATATGACATGGTACACTCATGTAGCTCAGGATGCAAAACTACTAGGCAGTTTTCCTTGCAAAAATCAACATTGTGGCCTTTAATCATACATTTTGCTACAACTAAATTTAGATCAGATAAAGGTTGGATTCACGCCGATTAACAAAATACATGCTGATGTAAAACATATAGTAATATACAACAGGTACTTACATCTACATTGGAGCACAGAGAATTCCTGCAAGAATCTTTCCTCATAAACGATACCATTGCAGAAAATCTTCTATCTGTTAAGCTTATTTTCTAAAAGAGAGATGGGTAAGAAACATGTAGAAAATATGATCATCATGCTATAAAATTTCATGATGCAAGGATGCGCACACGCTTCTTAGAATTGAGTTGACATATTTTTGCTGGACTGGAGCGGACTAGTTCTTTGGCCACTGGAATCTTCTTATTATCAGTAGGAGTTGGGTTTCTCTATGCTGGAGCAGTATCTATAAAAACTGGAGTTGGTTTATTGTCTCCTGGCGTTTGGATCTTTTGCAAAGGCCTTGTTTGTAACCCTTCCGATTCTAACATAGCCGTCTTCCCCTTGCATGCCTTGTATAGAAGAATGGTGCTTTAATTATAAAACATGTGGCAGCAGAGAGATGGAATAGGTACTGAAGAATAGAAAGGCATGACATATTGACATGTATTCCCTCCATCCGGAAAAAATGGATGGGTCTAGGCGTATTTCAGTTCTAGATACATCCTTTTTTATCCATTTCGGCAACATGTAATCCGGACGGAAGGAGTATGGTGTAAGAGCTAGGGATACGACAGGACAACACAGCAAAAAAACACTAGTTGAATGTCAAACCGTATGTTAGCGGAATACATACAGAAATAACTAAGGCAACATACACGTGTATGATTGGGAAAATAAGATGGCATTGCAACAGAGCACTAGAACAACACTTCAACGTAAAAAACATGGTATGGTAGACAGATGAAGTACATACTGATGAATAACAATGCTTAAGATATTTAGAAGCATGATGTCCAAATTAAGCAGATGGCATTGCGATAGAGTAGAATGACAGTACTTGAATTTGAAAACATGTTATCATGAATGGAATAGGTACTGAAAAACAGGAAGGCATGACATATTTACATGCATGATCAGCATGCTAAGCACATGGCATTGCAACAGAGTAGATACACTCCAGGACATTATATGCATGTTGTACCCATATCACAGGCCAAGTTAGAGCAAAGACCTTGTGGGGTGAAGAGGATTCATCATCTTTCTGCAAGTCTTCTGAAAAACTGCCTTTACATGTTCCATCATATTGGGTATCATTGACATCAAGTTTATTGGCCTTTACATTGCTCCGTGAGGTTCTTGTGGATATATCAGTGTGTGCAATTATATCTGACATGCATGGAAGACAACTAGTAGTTAGATTTATGTAATGAGTGCCTGTAGGAGACGACATAAATAGTAGGACTCGGGTTAACTAGCAGCAACAGGTCTCATAAACTAAAGGGAGAACACAGATGAAAGCTACAGAATATGTATCGTTTGTACTCGAGATTAACTAGATGGCACACAAAAGTATTAAAGAACAAGATAGGAAATACTAGAAGTGGTATAATACTATAATCACCAGCCTATGGGATAGCATTAGCTGATGGATGATAACTATGGAACCGTGTTACCTAAAGAACAAGTATCTTAGCTGAACTATGGAACAACGTTAACTCCTGAACAAAACCCATAAGAGATCGGCATGAATATAGAGTGAAATGTGATTATCTATTTTCCATGCTTAGATGAATAACAAAGCCATAAATGTTGCACATAAGTAAGATGAGGGTACAACCTATCTGGCTGCCATCCATAGGAGTGAGCATCATGTGCTGACTTGTTGATGGCCCTGCATTTGTTGTGGCTGTGCATGTCGGGCACGCGCATTCAATGTAGGGAACTGTTGAGTGGGGACTATAGCTCCCTTCTGGTGTATGCTTCCCTTGTTGGAGCAGCTACGGTGAGTCGGAAGACGGTGTGTCTGAAGATGCAGATAACGCATAATGTTAAGAACGACATATCTTTTTGATCTGAAGAAATACACTAAGAGATCAACAGCAAGGTACGAGAGTGATCACACGTCTGTTGACTGAAGACTAAATTGGGGTCACACGATTTTATTTTATTTTGGTACTGTCCGATCTATGCCGGATGGCTGGCCGTCTTGTGCCTCCCGACTGACACTGTTCGAAATCTTCCCCGAAGAGCCAGCGACCAACGGAAGAGCAGGCTGCCTCCGCCGTCCGTGGCCCCGGCAAAAACCCCGCTCCCCGACCCACCGCACTGCCGTGGTTGCGCCGCCCCTGGGCCAATCCACAAAGACTCCCCGTCATCCAGATCCGGCGGTGGTAGTACCTTCAACCCACGCAACTCTAAAAGATAGCCATCTAAGCGCTGCTTCCGCGGCAAACTTGCGGCCCCGCACCCTTACGTTAGACACCAGCCAACCGGCAGCCTAGGAGCTCCGCCGCCTCGAGGGGTGCTACTTCCCATTGCAAATCGATTGGCCCAGAATAAAAATTCAGACAACTGACGCCTAAATAAAGTGATTTGATATGAGGGTGCGACCTATCTGGCGTTATGGTGAAGTAGGCAAGTCCAGCTGCCGAGTCGGTGAGACCGGCGCGGTTGCGGTGGCGACCGACGGCAGGGAAAGAGCGATGTCGCGATGGTCGACGGCTACGCCGAAGCAGCGCCAGGACTCTGTACGGATCCGAAGTTGGAGCCGCTCCAGCACCGTGAACAACGGTGGGGGTGAATTGGCTCCGGTACGGTTCACGCGACTGTCGTCGAGGCAGCACCAGCAGCACGGAGTAAGAGGCACACATCCCAGTGCACGACGGCAAATGGACAGCGTCTCCGGCATTAGGGAGGAGGGCGGCTGTGAAATTGGTGTGGTGGGGGCGCCATGGAGGTGGGGCTGAGGTTTCGCGGCTAGGGAGAAGGGAGCTTCTCGGGGAGAAGGTGATTTTGCGCCCACGAGGTATGAATGGGGGCAGGCGGGGGAAATTGGGAGGGGAGTGGAACCATGTCTTACGGACGCATTTGTCTGAAATGTGAGGGGGAGTTATAGTTCTACCCTTGCCTATAGGCTTCTCGGCTTGGGTTTGTGTACTGAGGGTCGGGGATAGTAGAGTAACTTTGCTTCTCTGGGCGGGAGCGATTTCGGCGAGGAGGGCGTGTTTTGATCTATAGTGGGCGTGAGCGATTTTGGGCGAGGAGAGCGTGTTTTGAAATAGTGGGCGCGAGCTATTTCGGGCGAGGAGAACGTGTTTTGCCGGCCATGGTTTATGAATTATTCGGCACAGGCGCGCTTGGATGAAGTTATGAACCTACCCTCGATGTACAACGGGCCAATTGATGCGTGTCCCACATAGGACGGTAATTTCGCGTCTCCCATTTATTTGCTCGGGCGAATTCCACCGAGCAGAGAGGATGTTTAATGGTTCGTTCAAATTTTGGGAGAACGAGCATCCACGTCTACCTTACCAAGTCGATTCGGATCAAAATTTGAAATATTAGCTTGCCACTTCTTTTTTAGATGGAGAGATGATGCTCGGGAGTAATGTGTTTTTACATGCTCGTTGCTAGCGATTTACTATATGACAAATAGTTGACCCACTCAAAAACGCGAATCAAACCCAAAATGAAATATCTCGATTCAATGAAATAGGTCGTTCAGTAGGTCAAAATAGTGAACTAAATCCAAAATTAAACACCTCAATCGAGTAGCATGTTGTACAGTATTATAGTACTCCATGAACATGTTGAAAGTCAAATTAATGAACTTGTTTGATATACGCATATATCCGTTCATGTGTGGATTGCAGACAACATGTTCTCCAATTTAAATATTTGAATGCAAGTTTATATCAAAACATGGTTTATATCAGTCTTTGATGCATAAAACACGACCTCCCCCTCTCCCGGACTCCTGTTCTCTCTCTCTCTCTCTCTCTCTCTCTCTCTCTCGCCGACAATCTTCAATTCTGTCGCACGCATCCGACACAAAAACCTTGTTCGTCCCTCTCCCTTTCTCTCCATCTCTCTCTCTCTGTTTGTGTGTGTGTGGGGGGGGGGTCTTTCTAGTTTGCATGCATATATACACCATCTATAGGTCTCTATCGCACACTATGTATGATACTCTAGCTAGTCCAAGCTAGATATCTTGGGTGCACTCATCGTACACACACAAATTCCTTGGCTCTTTGCCTGTAACTCTCTCACGCACCACTATGTCGTCTCGGAGCTCTCCCCCCCCCTCTCTCAAACTCTCCATCCACCTGGGTCACACATACACATGCATATCTCACTCGCGCTCGATAGGCCCATCTAAAACTCTATCTCTCCCCATCGTTCTCTCTCCATCTCACATGCGCACACACACAATATCATGCCCAGCTAGCCAAGTATGATGGTCTCTCACTCAATTGTAGGCACACGCAGTCCCCCTATATGTAGATGACTAGCTAATCTTAGTCTCCATCACAAACATGTGCATGGTCTATCTCGATTTCTCTCGGGGCATCTTTCTATCACGCACGCACTCCCTCGATCTCCCACCTATATAGTCCCCTCACGATCTCGACGGGATCTCTCTATCACAAACACACCCTCTCTCCCTCCCCATGTGTCAATGCCATCCATGTGTCCCTCTCGACCTTTGTTCCTTGTTGGCCACACCTCTATTGGACATGTGCTACAGGGGTGTCTCTCTCCGTTGCAAACAATCACACACTAGCTATCTTCGTGTATCTCCTCTCGTCGCTTTTCCGTATCGGAGATGCATGCATGATATGTTCACATAAGAAACGAAAAAACACACACTCTCTCTAATTTATCGTTTGTTGTCACTTTCTCTTTCACACACATACTCTTTTTGCACACTTACTCATTCTCCTTCACACGCACTTGATCTATCTCGACTGAGGCACTCTCCTCGGTCCATAGCATATAGATTTATTGAAAAGTCAAACATCACAAAGTTTGACCATGTACGTGGAGAAAAAGAATTACATCTAGTACGGCAAACATATACCATTAGATTCACCATGAGATGTAGTTTTGTATGATGTATCTTTGGTATTGTAGATATAAATAACATTTGCGAAAACCTGATCAAAGTTTCCAAAGTTTGACTTCTAAAAAATTTACATGCACTGCATTATCGAGCGGATGGAATAACTCTTTCCCCCTCTCAGGTGTCTGACGCACCACTCAGCCTTATCGGGGCTCCTCAATCTCTCTCAAACTTTATTGGTCAGTTTGCTTCATGACCTGACCCTCATGCCTTGATGGCTGGTACTGCCTGGTGTGGACGTGAGATGTAAAATATTTCTGCCTGGCCAGGCTTGTGTGGTGCTGAAGCATTTGGTTCATGCATGGGCCAGGCAAAGCATCAATGTCCCATCAATCAATCCATGCATCAATTATTTAATGCTAATATCCATCTATGTTGCTATTATCCTCGTGGCCACATGAGTAGGCGTTCGAAATCGGTCGCCTGGGCCAGGCTACTTGAAGTGTCTGGAGTTCAGCCAGGCTAATTAAAGTGCAAGGGAACCCAGGCCAGGCGGGCTTTCTTTTTCACATGGTAGCAACCAAACAAGCGTGCATGAAATCCAGCCACAACCCCAGGCCAGGCAAAAGATGCTCAGGACGCAAGCCAAACCGGCCTTATATCTCCCTGGTTCACACATACACATGTCTCGCTCACGCTATACATATAGACCCATCCAACACTCTCCGCCCTTGTTCTCTCTCCATGTGACACGCACCCCCCTAAGTACCATAATCCCTCAATCCATCATAGGCGCAAGCACTCCCCCCCCTCTAAGTATGATTATCTCTTACTAGCCATTAGGAACACATGTATTGTCTCCTTCCATCCATACGTCTATCTCCATATCTCTCAGGGCATCTTCTATCACGCACACACCTTGTCACTCGATCTCCCACCCATGTAGTCCCATCACGATCTCCAGGGGATCTCTCTATGACAAACATACACTCTCTCCTCCCCATGTCTGCATTTTCTCCGTACGTCTCTCTCGACCTCTCTCTCCCTTGTTTGTCAGACCCCTCTTGGCCACGTGCTAGGGGTCTTGCTCTCTCGGTTCCAAACAACCACACACTATCTCCTCACCTTGCCTCCGTTGTCGAAGATGCATGTGTGATATGTTTGCATAAGACACGCACACTTTTTCTCTACTTTTATCGTGTGTTGTCCATGTCTCTTTCACACACGCACACACACTTTTTTCACTCTCTCTCTCTCTCTCTCTCTTGTTAGGGACTCTGTCACGTCCATAAGCATATGGATGTTTTGAAAATTCAAACCTCAGAAACGTTTGACCAGGTATATGTGGAGAAGAACATTTACATCTGGAACGATCATTAGATTCATCACAACATGTACTTACTTCATACTATCACTTATCTTTGGTATTGTAGATATAAGTAATTTCTTTATTAACTTGGTCAAAGTTTCAAAAGTTTGACTTAAAAAATGTTGGAACTACATTATCGAATGGAGGGAGTAGCTCTTTCTCTCTCTCTCTGCTATCTTTCACGGGCCTCCCCTCTCACTCAAACTCTCTATACCGACAGATTATACGCTCACTGTGTCAGCGTATAGCTTCCGTATATTGTTTAGTTGACCGGTGAACCAATCCACATGCTGCCTTGTCAGCTCGTGTTCTGTATCTTCGTGTGTTGGCCCATGTGGCAGTGGGTGAAAATAAGTAAACTAGAGGCCCATCTGACACGCGGTGAAGTAAACAAAGTTGAAACTACTCGGGGTAGCACCCCGCATGCTAGTAAGTTGACACCAAATTACGATGACAAGTGTAGTGTTCAAAACTGCATCTACGCACTACACCGAAAGAAATGTTTTTTGTATTTTTTCTCATGTGATCACCTGCATTATTTTTATGCTGTACTACTATAGTAGCCTAGGCTAGTCATAGTGGAAAGTAACTTAGACTACTCCAGTAACTCTATGGTTACCCTAAGAGCAAGTACTACCTCCGTCCTGGTTTACTCTTCCAATTTTGTAGTATCAAAATTTGACCATAGATTTAACTCACAAAATGTTAATGCATGTCACTAAGAACTATATCGTTGGATTTGTATTTGAACATAATTTCAAATGGTGTAATTTTTAGTGACATGCATTGGCATTTTCTTAGGTAAATCTATGGTCAAAATTTATACTAAATACGAGGTAGTATTACAAAAGTGGGCTATGTAGGCCAAAACATGTGCCAAATTCACTTGTGATGCATTTGGCATCGATGCCCCTCCATTGCTCACTTGGTGTCCCAATCTGGATCACCTACTTTGCTCCGGTGCCAAATTAACTCACGCAATGAAAAAACACTGCGTGGGAGAGAGAGAGAGGACTGAGGCAATAAAAAACACTTGTTTGCGAGAGTGAGAGGCTGGTTGGTTTGATTGATTTGTTTATGCATCTGGGTCTATGTGCACAGCGGTGCCAACTCTCTCACATCGCGAGAGCGGTGCCAAAATCTTTTGATTTGACATCGATGCGTGTTATGTGGCATACTTTTGCGAAATATGGCATCGGCCACATAGTGGAAGGCAACAAATGCCCAAGCTCTTCACGTGCTCCTAGTTAAATGAGAGGAAACAGAAAGAGAGAGAGAGAGAGAGAGAGAGAGAGAGAGAGAGAGAGAAAATATCACTAGCTAGCCAACCCTATCGTATGAGCGAATGATATTGGTACCTCTTGATGACACGGCAATCTTATGTAGCCAGCTGCTCTAATATGTTCTCTTCTTTTGCAGATAAAAAAGGACCCGAAAGTGAAAAATGTGTTGCACTATAACAATCTCATCGAATGCCTTGATCTCCATCTTACAGAAATTGATTTGATCGACTACCGAGGCAGTGCATCTGAGATTAAATTGGCCAGTTTCTTTGTTCTGGAGGCAAGTGTGCTCAAGGTAATGAGGTTTGGCGTTCTCTGGCGCTACAATGAATGGCGTGCTGATCACCGGAAGCGTCTAAGCCTAAATGACAAAGTCTCCATAGAAGCTTCAAGTGGCCAGAGACTCGAAAACTTATTTGCCCATTAGTGACTTGTCAGGACGGTGGATTTTAGTTTGTACGATAATGCTGCATCCACCTAAGGTAACGAAAGTCCGTACATAAACTTCCTAGTAATTCCCTCTTCGTAGGTGCAGCATTACTCCTAACATTTGTAATATCAGTTTGAAACTTGTAATATTGCCATGTCCTATTCCTGCGTTTTCAAAATCCTGCGAATCAAACAGGTCCTGAGTTGGTGATGATGTTGTGCCTCCCATCTTTCACCAATAGCCGTCGGATCTAGATTTGACGCATACAAACCAAGCTTCTCCATTTTTGCAAAAAGATGCCCGCACTTGTTCCCTATTTACAAACAACTCCTTGTCTCTCACAATCAGCCTCATCTCCTCCCCACCACATCTAGGAGTAGAAGGTCGTGGAAAAATCTGGCGCGATGGCCGCTGCCGGAGCCGTTCACCCCCAATCTTGGTGTTCCGTGCAATGCACGGGCATCTACGCACGGGAAATTATGTCGAACAGGACTAGTTGTAAGCAGGCTAGCTCTACAGCCATGATGATAGTGACTGCCTATGGTATGCCGAACACGGCGCCTATACTCAGGTGTCATCTCCGGCGCAGGGTCTTGTCACTTCACTGTGAGGAGCAGCACGTAATAATTTGACCAACAGGTAGTACAGTGCTAGTACTCCTACTACTACATTGGTAGTACTACTACTAGTACTAGTAGCACCACCGTCTGGATTTAGGAGTACTACCACGTCCATCTGGATTTTAGTATTTGACTAGTAATATCTAGTAATGCATGTCACCAAAAATGTACTACTCCCTCTGTAAATAAATACATGGTGTTTTATTCCTATCGGCGAGAGAACTTAATGTTTTTTTACTACTCCTAACTAGAGTACTAATAGGATTACATGCAATGAACTAAACACTGTATGTCATGTTTGGTAGTCTCAAGTCATTGAAAGCATGCACGACCCACATCTCTCATTGGTTGATATGTCACGAAATAAGAAACAAGGAGGGAATTAATGCACCATGCCTAAGTATTTTGGAATTATTTGGTTTTCGTAAGGTGACTTACACAACATTTTTGTTTACATGCATTAACATTTTATTAGTTAAATCAAAGGTCAAAATTTGGCGCAAAATGCAAAGGGGACCAGTAAACCAGTAAACATCAAACTTCTCTCGTTTGGCCCCAAATAGAGGTCCGGTGAGATGACTATACTGCACCGGCACGGAGGGGGACGCAGCTTCATTGACTTACGGCAACTGCCTTTGGGTGAATGACATGTGGCCCCAAGGGGTGGCTGGCCCACCTATCATACAACCAAAGGCAGGTGCAGTAGAGGGCCGAGGAGTAGTACGAAATCCTACGCACCTACGCATGCTAACCAAGGGCTGGGTGATCACTCGAATTGCAAGATCAGTTGACTAGAAGCTACGCTAGACCCACGGAGGCGATGAGCGTGAGCATCAGCCGGCTATGCCAGATGGTCCACGACGCCGGCCTGCGGCCCAGCACCGAGGAACGTCTCCAGGTAGTATTGCTTGAGGCCGCCAGGGCGAGGGGCCGCTTGGACGACAGCTCCGTCTCCTTGTTTGACGAGGTCCTCGTTGGTTTCCTCGACAAGTTCACCGTCGTATAGAAGCTTGCGGATGAATTTGACATAAGCCTCCAGCCGACATGCCCAGGCTCTGCGATGCCCGCCACCCTCAACGGCCACTATGGTAACAACCTCTTCGACGCACTGGTGGCCCTGCGACTGCCCGCCATCGTGCCAGAGAATGTCCACCTCGAGGTCGCACTCACCGCGCAGCGCCTGGCGCAGCAAGACACCATCAACATAATCACCCACGTCTACGCGCAAATCGTCCACAAGGACTACTACATGCAAGAGGAGGACGATAGGACGCTGGCCTTCTTGGAGCGCATGGCAACCTTGGACGGCACTGTTCAGAAGCACGTTGAGCTCACCGCTAACGCCACTGCTCCTCACACGTCGGTTGGTGACCCGGCGCACTAGGGCGTGAGGATGTCGTTGAACGTTGATGGATCCGTATGTATTTTTATATTTCCGTCAAATCCATGTAGTAGTATATGATACTACAGTAATTATCTTACCTTTCGCATCAACTTCATAATTTTCGTACGTACTCCATGCATGAAAGGCGCCAGAACCAAACTTCTCATTACTCTAGGAAAATCGTTATTTTCTATCTATCGGTCGCGCCATGGAGCAGAACCAAATTTTACAAGTTACGAGTTCAAAAGGAAAAGCCTGCCGCGTTCACGTCGCACCCCCACACAGTTGGTCCGGCATGCTGCTCAAGCGAGAATGCGTGCGGTGTTGCATTTTCACTTACAAGTGGGACCGTAGTTGAGCAAACCGACTATCGGCAAACCCCCACCCCGCCCACCGTGCGATGGCTGAGAAAACAGGAGGGAGAAGAGATGGCTGTAGCACGGACTCCAAGAAAATTGGTGTCGGATGGGACTCGTGTGGGTGGCGTGTGCCGTACTGCTAGACGTGAATGCTAGTTATGGCCCATGCCACCCCACTATATCGAGCCTATATCGAGGTACGTAGAACAAATTTCCTGCAGTCCGTGCTCAGCCCTCCTCTATCTCTCTTCTCAGCCAGCCAGTAGACGCGCGGAGCCCATCGTCTGTTTGCTCACATGCGGCCCCACATGTTAGTGAAAACGCAAGAGGACCCACTAAACCTGCACATCTTTCACCTCGACGTGCTGGTGATGAAAAACAAATCCAATAAAGATCTTCGGTGGCCGCTTTTGGAGTTACTCAAGAGTAGTAAGATTCTATTTACAGTTTAACCCAAGATGCACATCTCGTGGCTTCAACTACCACTCTATTTTCTTTCATGACACGACCTGGATGCTGGATGTCCGACGTGTCGGCAAAAGGAGGAAGAACCCGACCAAATCTTCGGTTCTGCTCTCGGATTAGACTAGTTGTACTAACTTAAAATTTTTATTGTGTACTCCCTCCGTTCCAAAATACTTGACTTCCATTTGTCCAAAAATGGATGTACCTATATACTAAGACATGTCTACATACATATATATTTTGACAAATAGAAGGCATGTATTGTGCAATGGAGGGAGTAGAATGGATGCAAGTTTTTGTATTGGGAAGAAGAGTACATCCATATATTGATAGAGCGCAATTTAGTAGGTGTTCTATCACTTTTAGCTAGCACAGACGCAAGATCGAACCTCCGCAGATCAACAATGAATGCATCGAGAAGGCACTAATCCAACTTACAGGAGTAGCAAAATGTATTCTTGTGGTTCTTGTTTTCTTTGGTCTTGCTTTTCTAGTCAAAATTATCGTTGGAGTTCATGCAAAACGGAGGTGCATTTGGGGTCGTGCGTTGGAGTTGGCCTTACAAGTGGGACCGCAGTTAAGGAAACCGACTATCGGCAAACCCCCACCTCACCCGCCGAGCGATGGCTGAAGTTAGAGAAACGACGAGGTTGAAGAGATTGCTCTAGCACGGACTCCAATAAATAATATGGTGTCACATGGATGTCATGGTGGTGGCGTGTGTCATACTGCCGGACGTGAATGCTTGTTCTGGCCCATGCCACCCTACTACTCCTACTACTTACTCCTACTATATAGTACTAGTATCGAGGATTCGAGGTGCTGGTTACGTACAACAAACACATTAACATATGGCTACAGTAAAAACACCTGCCCGACGCGCGAAGCATGTGAAGCTAGTACAAATTTAGAGAAGCGACTCGAAAGCCATTCTTAAATTTAGTAAGTTTATCACACACATATCATTTTATTACATACAACAGGTCATCAACCCACATCGACAACGAGGATACATTATAAATACTAAAGTTTTCACCACACAACAAATAACAAGCAATGAAATGAACTTCAACTCAACCATTCCTCGGCGTTGGAAATGCTTGCTTTGAACCACAAGTGATTCTCTGGGACGGGCCATCAATTGTCGATCTGGAAACCAACGCAGGACTGATCATCCAGGCTGAAGCGGCCTACTATATCAGTACCAGGGTAGGGAACCACCCAAATGTCCGAGGTATAGACACAGTTGCTTCTCATAAATGGTACTGTTAACGTTGTGTCAACAGCAGTTGGATCTCCTTTCACCATCATCAGATAGTTTTGTCCAAGGAAGAGCGAGTTTTCTCCAAGACTATCAATTCTGTACCAGGGAGAAGGAGTTGGCGCTAGCACACTAGTATCCATCTTGAATACCATGCAACGGGTGTTGGAATAGGTCCGGAGAGTGCGACCATGGGAGACTACACCTCCTTCCTTAGTAGTAACATCATCAGTGGGATGTATACACACAAGAAGAGGTGATCCATCGGAATTAGTTGCCAGGCGCCACTGAGTATATGGGTTCTGCTCGTCCTCATGCTCGTGATCATCACCATCGTCATCTCCCCCTTGGTTATAAGAATTTTCAAGTATAGGTGGTGGGATGTTCACGGGACCTTGGAAACACAAGAAGAAGGTTAATTAGTAAAGGGAAACTTGCTAACCCGCATGCATGTGATGAAACAATTAGAATTATGGTGGAAGACAAACGTACCGAAACTACGAGGATCCCATGCAAAAACAGTGCCACGAGTGGTGGCAGCAAACACAAGGCCCTCGTATTGAATTGCATCACAGTACTCATCCATGTACAGAAACTGATTTTTGAGCAATATCCATTGAGTCAAACCACGAAGGACGGCAACAAGCTTGTCGAAGATAGCAACAACTTGATAGTTGTTGTAATTCCAAGAGCGGTTGGGAACTCGACAAATTGCTATCTTCCGTAGAAGACAGTCACCATGATCATATTTGAACGTGCGAACAATACCGGTGTGCTCAACCTCTGGGCAGTCTGCTGAGATTTTTGGAAGTGGAACCCGGTCACGAGTGTGCTCAACCTCTGAACAATACCGTATTTGAATTGCTATCTTCCCACTCGCAGTTGGACCCAATGTAAACAACCCAATCTCCATTTGCGCCCTCCCAAGCCTTGCCCTCAAGCGATGGCATCTTAACATCATACGTATCATTATCAAGCGGCATCAACTGGCACAAGGCGAGGCCTCCGTCGTGCTGGCGCCAGTCATCAGGGTCACGGCGAAGAAGATAGGGGAGATCAAACCGCTCCTTGACTCTTGGGTTCTTTGTAATGATGTTATTAGTTGAGTCGAGAATGGGCTTGAACGAACCTGCCATGCTAGCCGAGGTGATGACGTCGCACCGATCAATGAGTTCCTCCACCACGTCATCTTTTAGATCGGGGCAAGAATAATGGGGTCGTTTCCAGCCTGTTCCCTCCATGGAGAAGACGATCGAACAATGACAGTAGAAAGGGTGAAGGGCTGAAGGAAAATGGAGGAGGGAGAGGAAGAGCGTGCGAAGTAGTTCCAAATCGAGAGGGAAAGGCGAAGAGTCGGTGGACGGTTGCGAGTTTGCCACGGTTCACGAAGAGGTGCCCCGGCCTACACGTCCGTTCGGAAATACTCCTACTACTCGCCGTCGTCTCACTGAAATGTTGGAACGGGACCACATGTCAACAAAACATGGTGTGTAATTTCTCGTGCAAAATGCGATCTGGCCGTGTTGGCCCGAGGTGCCGCATTCGTTATTGACCTTTATTTTTTTTAATGGCGTGCCGATCAGTTTTGAAGCACGACTAACTGGTACTGTACGCAGAGAAAATATAAACTACTCTACCACTACTCCACCTCCAGTACTAGTAGTATAAAAAAGATATATAGGCTGGAGCTTGAGCGCTTTCTTGCTAAGGGCTGCCCACTTGCTTCTCACACTACCACCCTCTCTCCAGATCTAAAAAGATGGCCCCTCTCTCCCTCCTCACCAGTGGTCACAGATCCGCTGGGGAAGAAAAGGACGTGCAGCGTTGACGCACTCGTCATCGGCGAGCGAGGTCATGCATTGACGACAAGGCCGTCCTCTCAGACCTAGCACCCGTGCGGGATGGCCTCCGTCCCCAAGCTTGTTGCCGTAGTGTGTGCGGAGGACAACGACCACAAGCGAAGCCACTTCCCACCGACCCTCAGGTATGCTACCTCTTTTCGAACCATAACCTTGTTCTATTGCCCCATCTGCCACGTCGTTGCATGTGGATCTTTTTCCACTCCACCATCTTCCCAATTTGCTATCCTCTGCTCTGCTGGCCACGCAGACGAAAACCATAATTTGCACTATTAATGGAAACCCTACTTCATGCACACTAGTCCATGTCTGGTTTGAATAAGGAAAGGAAGGGAGACTGTACTGTCCAAGAGAGTAGGCATCGAACCCGCATCTAGGTTGAAAAGGGGAAAATCAGTAGCTAAGGAATGAGTCTCGTGTCTCTTGGTTGAAGAAGGGTAGAAAGGCATGACAACGCAATAGAGAATGACCAGGTCGATCGGTTTGTTGTCCTTGCATAGGAAAAAGATGGCTAAAGAGAACAAAAATGGGACGTAATCCACATATGCTGCATGGGTATTTGTTGCTCTGGGCAACCATACCTCCCTCACCACTCTGCGTCTATGGAGGTACGTCGTACTGGTGCGCCCACTGTCCGAATGGGCCTCCCATGCTCTTATTGCCACTATTTTGCTGTTAGTATAACGCCAGCAGTCAAGTCAAGCAATGCTACTGCTAAAGTGATGCCACATTTAACTAATGCCGCTCTCAGTCTAATGCCACCCATAAGTTTAAGCAATGCCATTTAATGTCACTGGATTATTTCAGGGTTAGCTGTTGATTGTGGATGTATTAAAGATTTTTCAGCTAAGGCACTCTAATGTTGTTGCACAGCCAGTATACCAACGATGAAACTTGTTATTACCTTCAGATTTTTACACTGTTAATGCTTATAGATTACATACCTCACTTTCTTGTGATAAGTTAATTTTTTTGTACAGTGTCACCAAAATGCCAAGGCGTTGATGTCATTTTATTTTGGTTAAACTGCACAGACAATAGTGAAGACAAGAGGAAAGGTCAAGATTGGGCACCTCCTCCGGCTGTTCTCTTGAGGAGGTCTGTATGTTTGTCTTTAATGCCTGTCAACTACATACCTAACAACATGATGTAATGTTAAGTCATTTCCTTTTGTACAGTGTCACTAAATTGCAAGGCGGTGATGGCATTTTATTTTAGTAGAACTGCACAAAATTTGCTTAAAAGAAGAGGAAAGGTCAGGAATGGCTCACTTTTCCAGAAAAAACTATGTGTGTCTTCCTGACATCAGCCGCTGTTGCTTTACTTATTCCTTCAAATAGGTGGTTAGAAACAGTCTTGCTACCTTTTCCCATTAAGAAATTGGAATGCTTATATTTGTGAGTCTATGCTTCAACTAGTGCCACTTTTAGAGTAATCACACTTTCAATATCTATGCAAACAGGGATGCTCGATTTTAGTGGAACTGCACAAAGAGTCCAACTGGTTCAACATTAGGAGCATGTTTTTTTCCAAACCTTTATATCCAATTGGTGGCACTATGAGCTGTTCATTACGAAGGTACATGGTTTGCTACTATCTTGATACTCTTTTTGTACTGTCATTAGATAGTAATACTAGTGGTTTGCATGTGAATTTATTGGCAGGGCGGACCTACATTGGAGGTGCAGGACAGGATTCAATGATTGGATGCTCAATTTCGATTGTATCGATTTCACCTCTTCCATCACTGCGAACATGGATATCCTTGGTCTGATCAAGAATAGGCGCTATATTTCTGCTCTGAACCAGCAAATCAATTCAGTATGAAATTATCCAGGGCAAAACATAACTGTATCAGATTGTCCAGTGCAGAACATGACAGATGCTAAGCGGAAGAGACATGTTTAAACCGAAAATACAAGGTGTGGTATATGTTTACTAGCTGCTTGATATTTGTGCAGACAGAGATGTCTGCCCGTTGCTATTTGGCAAACAAACAAAGTGCCCGCAATTTTGGTTGAATTGCACAAGAGAATAGTATAGTCACTGCATGCAGTACCATTTGAAAATAGACACAGAAAGATTGGATAGTCACTTCATGGACTACAAAAAATTAGTACTGTACTATTTATTGGCCAACACTAGGTGCTTCATTGCTTTGGTATGATTATACAATGGGCATCATTTTGCCTAAGTTAAAGTTTGTATTCCGAAAATAGTCTCGCCGTGTGATCGAGAGAAGACCAAATCATATTGCAGTGGATGTTCCTCCATCATGTGTGGTTCATTCTCATGGTTCCAGGTGTTGGTGAAACCACTTACGTTTGCAAGAGGAATTGTAGACTTCACAAACAAATTTTCCTTTCAGTCTGTATTGAATGTTGGCCAAGAGAAGCATCCATGTTAGTACGAAGAATAGATGTTTTTTCTAGATCTTTGCTTTTGGAGCTACATATTTGTATATGATCTGTGAATCATTGAGACGCATTAACATGTTGATCTTATGTATGGGAATCGTACTAGTTAGTTTTAGTTGCGACGCAAGATCTAAAGTGGCTGATCTTTGCTTTTGGAGCTACATATTTGTATATGATCTGTGAATCATTGAGATGCATTAACAGTTACTTATTTCTGTTTGCTCTGTGTTTACAAGTTACTGATCGATCGCTAGCTAGCCTACAAATGCGCTCCTGGCAGTTTTATTTGCGATGCAAGATGTGAAGTGGCAGTTTTTTGAATAAAAATGCCTACCTCTGAAGAAACTGACAGGCTACACTATCGATCCTACACGGATAAAAAATGCCTACCTCTGAAGAAACTGACAAGCTACACTATCGATCCTACATGGATAAATAGCGGATCACGCACGTACTACCTCCTTTCCGGTTTGTAGGGCTCAATTCAAGAAACGACCTACTCGATCCTACACGAATAAATAGCGGATCACACACGTACTAGTACCTCCTTTCCGGTTTGCAGGGCTTAATTCAAACCTCTCATCAACCAAGGTA
This sequence comes from Triticum monococcum, assembly GCA_034509565.1. Lineage (NCBI taxonomy): Eukaryota > Viridiplantae > Streptophyta > Magnoliopsida > Poales > Poaceae > Triticum > Triticum monococcum. The sequence continues at coordinate 253,011,599 of CM067843.1, read as the reverse complement.
CTCCCTCCGTCCGGGATTTATAAGTCCCGTGAGCAAAGCAGCAAGACCAAGGCATGGCAATAATTAATGGCATGCAAAAGTTTAAGCCTAATTAATTCCAGCGATTTAAGTGGCTGCATGCGTGCCCTAGGCTGCGACTCATTGCATGCTGCTTCGCGTACTGCCTGCGAGCGATTCTGAGTGCCTGCATGCAGCTGGCCGTAATTAAGGCAGCTAACTGATGCGAAAAAAGATACGCTTTAAATCCATGGAATCATTATTGACAAGGAGGGAGATGATTCGAGTGCACTCGTTTGACCGCCATGTCGGCGTGCGACCCAGATGGGACGGGATGGCACAGTCATAATTTTAGTTTCTCTAGTTTTCCATGACAAGCCGGCGCGCTAAGCCATTATGCATTGAATTCCGATGACCGTCGTGCTACCTTCCGCCTATAAGTACTGTTTCCCGGCCTTCTCAGGTGCCACCGTGACCCAACTCGCCATATCCTCATAAGCCCCCACCGGCCCGACGTCGCTCTCCACGTCCGCCATGCCCCCGCCCATCCGCGGTAGGCGACGCCGGAGGCGGTCACCGCCGGAACTAGTGTTCGGGTTTTCACCAGAAGGCAGACGGAGGGAGGAGGCATTCTATCTGTCTTTAGATGGCAATGCAGAGATCGAGGAGTTGTTGGAGTGCAACCGCATGGCGGAGGAGCAGGAGTTGTTGGAGCACGACCGCCTGGCGGAGGAGCAGTGTATCGCTGATTTGCGCCGCCAGCGGGACATGGAGCAGCAGCGCACCGATGCTCTGAGTCGCGAGCAGAGCGCCCGCAACTGGGCCGACTACATGGAGGCCGGCGCCCGGCGAATAGCCCTGGAGGCTGTCGGGCATGCACGCGTTTGCGACGCTAATTTTTACTACCAGCTCGTCAAGTGGGTTTCCCGCTTGGAAGCCGAAGCTTCGGTGGACCATGCCGGCATGGAAAGGGCCAACGTGCATGAGCAATGCGCCCTATCGCACCTCTGGCAAGTCCGAGGCGAGGCGGACGACGCCGGTGCCGGCGTTTAGCATGGACAGCAGATGGCGGGCGGCATCGTCTAGTTAGCTAAGAGTAAGTTAGTACTTGTACGCTACTAGAGTGTTAGTGGGAGTAGATAGTTAACTTGGCTATGATGGTTGTCAACGTGGAAGTTCAGTGCTCTATATGTGGATCAGACATGTTACTTTGCTCTGAATGTTGAACTTTCAGTTTGAACGTATGGAATGGGTTGTTATTTTTTTTAAATGGGTTGTATTTATCCTCCATAGTTTAGAGGCGGACTTGTGGGCCTAGCAAGTTGACGCGTACACAATCAGGAGATGATTGTACGTGGAGAGGATGATAGCAGGGACCTGCCAAGGTCATGGCAGTACGCAAGCAAGTGCCTCCTTATTTCAAGCCAATAAAAAATGGCTCCTCCTAGTGGATTTATGACATCTGGGTCCCATGCCATTATCAATGTAGTCAATAAACGAGAGAATTGCACAACGAGCGGCTGACACCAGGGACCCAGCAGCTCACCCAGTTATTTTTGTTTTGGGTTAATTTGATAAATGCCACTCCAAATCTGATGTATCCGAGAAATGCCACTGCAATTCCAAACTTTAAAAAATGCCATTTCATGTCATTTCTAGTGGCATTTTTCAAAGTATGGAGTGGCGTTTTTCAAAGTTTGCAAACTGTAGTGGCGCTTTTCAAAGTTTGCAAAAATTGCAGTGGCATTTTTCAAAGTTTGGAAATTGCAGTGGCATTTTTATGAATCGCCATAATTGGAGTGGCATTTATCTAATTTGTTTTTGAGATGGAAGCAGGGTGTCAACTGGGCTGTGCGGGACACTCTGGCCTGTCTAGACAACCTTTTCTTTTATGTTTACCACAGACCAGCCCAGTAGTTTTTTTTTCTTTCTGAAAATGGCTAGCCCAGTTCTTTTGTGATTTGTCAAGTAAGTCGCTTTATCAGGCCTGTTGGGCTGTGAATCTTTCAAGACGAGGAGAGGTTCATTCGGCTGGCCGAGAAAATGGCCTATCAGTAATGAGAAATGGGTTGTACACTTTTAAAACACATCAAACTAGCAATTATTTTCAAATATCTTTTTTCATTTTGATATTTTAAATTGCAGTGATTTTTATGCATGGACAATTTATTGGATTTTATATTGATATACATTTATTTTTAAAATCAGTCTGAATGTGACTCGAAATTTCGGGATTAAAAACAGTTCAGACCGCACCGACATATGCAAAATTTCATATAATTTTTTAACCGTGGCCACAATATGGGCTGTAATGCTAACATAAAGAATATGGGCTCCAAAAAACCGGTAAGAATTAGCAAATGGGCTGTAAATTATTTGAAATAATGGCAGATGGGATGTATGCTGTTTTCCACAGATTTGAGGCTTTCCACGGATGGCCTGTATATTGTTGGATGTCCATCCAACGGCCGCCGTGCTTCTTCAATCTCTGCTCTTCCTGCTCCAGCCGCTCAAACAAGCGCCGGCGGGACTGCCTGCTCCCTCCTCCCCGCGGCCGACTGTGCTGCCGCGCAGGCCTCACCGCCCCACCGTACTCCCATCGCTAGCCTAGCCATCCCTCTACTCACCCACACCTGATGTTATTCTCCGGCGACGGCAGACGAACCAGTAAACCCTCGTACAGTCGTACTCCCCTCCGCGTGGGAAACAAAAACAACGGCCGAGTCTTCCCTGCCTCCGTGTCATTCCCTTCCTAGGCCTCGCCGTCGTCCACCGCCTTGGTGCTCTCGGCGTGGCGTGGTCAGCGTGGTCAACGACCGACATGCATCTGAAGTGGACTGTGCATGGAGAGGCTGATAGCTGGGTCCATGGCCGCACGCAAGGAAATGCCTCCTTATTACGCGCAAAATAATGATTTCCTCCACCTGACATCTGGGACCCACCGAAACGGCCTCTGTATTTCGTGAAAAAAACGTTACCGCCGCTGACAGCTCGGACCCACCAGCTATATCTTCGCACGCAAGGAAGTGCCTCCTTATTACGCACAAAAAAATGAATACTCCCCCTGCTACCTGGGACCCAGTATAGTGGGCCTACTAAGTTAACGGGGACGAAGGGCTTTGTCAACTTAGTCAATATGCACGATTCTAGCTCGACTGATCGTACGATGTCCATCCAACGGCCGTAGTGCTTCTTCAACCTCTGGTCTTCTTGCTCCAGCCGCCCAAAGCAGCGCCGGTCGTGTTGCCTGCGCCTGCCTCCCGTGGCCGGCTGTGCTGCCACGGAGGCCTCACCGCCCCCATACTACTCCCACCGCTGGCCAGGCCATCCCTCCACTCACCCACACCCCCTGTTATTCTGTGGCGAAGCACAGCCGAACTAGTGAACCCTCGTACTCCTCTCCGCGTGGGCATCCACTGCCGCGTCTTCCCCGGCTCCGTGTCGTCCCCTTCCTATGCCTCGTCATCGTCCACCACCGTGGTGCTGTCGGCGCGGCGTGGTCAATGTGGTCAATGACCGAATTCCATCGGAAGAATATTGTACGTGGAGAGGCTGACAGTTGGGTCCACGGCAGCCGCAAGGAAGTGCCTCCTTATTATGCGGAAAATAATTATTCCTCCACCTAACAGCAGGGACCCACTGGACTCCCACCAGTATATCATGAAAAAAATGTTTGCCCCTGACTATTGGGACCCACCCGATGGGGCACTGTATTTCACGAAAAAAAACGTTCCCCCTGCTGTCAGCTCGGATCCACCAGAAGTGCCTCCTTATTACGCACAAAAAATGAATACCCCCTGCTAGCTGGGACCCACCTTGGTGGGAGGCTGACTTGTGGGCCTACTAAGTTGACGGGGACGGAGGGCTTTGTCGACTTAGTCAATATGCACGATTCTAGCTCCAGTGACCATATGATGTCCATCCAACGGCCGTAGTGCTTCTTCAACCTCTGGTCTTCTTGCTCCAGCCGCCCAAACCAGCGCCGGTCGTGCCTCGTGCTCCTGCCTCCCATGGCCGGCTGCGATGGGGCGGAGGCCTCACCGCCCCCTACTACTCCCACCGCTGGCCAGGCCATCCCTCTACTCACCCACACCCCATGTTATTCTACAGCGACGGCAGCCTCACACCGCAGCGAACCAGTGAACCCTCGTACTCCTCTATGGGTGGGCATCCACTGCCGCGTCTTCCCCGACTCCGCGTCATCCCCTTCCTAGGCCTCGCCGTCGTCCACCGCCCTGGTGCTCTCGGCGCGGCGTGGTCAACATGGTCAAGGAACGGCTTCCATCGGACATGGACTGTATGTGGAGAGGCTGACAGCTGGGTCCACAGCCGCAGCAAGGAAGTGCCTCCTTATTACCTGCAAAATAATTATTCCTCCACCTGATAGCGGGGACCCACCGGACGGGCCACCGTATTTCGTGAAAAAAATGTTTGCCCCTGACTGCTGGGACCCACCAGCTACATCTTTGCATGCAAGGAAGTGCCTGACAGTCGGGACCCACCTGGTCGAAGCGTACGTAGCATTGTCATTCTGGTCGCGAACGTGTACGTACATACTGGTCGATGTAGAGACGCGCACGTGTCGTAGTAGAGGGGCGCACGTAGCATGTACACGTACGTACAGCGGCCAGGGTGCAAGAAAGAAAATACGGCCACGTATGTGTACATACGGGCGGGGTCTCGAACGCCTACTCGCGCATACGTACGTCCAGGGCTCGTGTACATGGCCGGGTCGGAACGGAGAAACAGCGTCATCGTCGTGTTCATGGGGAGGCAATGGAATGCGTCGTGTTCATGGGGAGGCAACAGAATGCATCGTGTTCATGGGGAGGCAACGGAATGCGTGGGAGCCAACCGGCTGGGTCGGAACGGAATGCGTGGTCGTGTTCATCGGGAGGGCTTGGATGGAATAGGCGATGGAAACGAGGCCTGGCGTACCGCAAAACGAAGGAAACAGCCTTGTGTTTGACCGGCCACATTCGAAATGGGATCCTGTTCATCGGGAGGGGTCTGGCGTACCGCAAAACGGAGGAAACGGACCTCCTACGGTCGAAACGGGGGTCCTGTTGATCGGGAGGGGTGTGGCGTACCGCAAAACGGACAAAACAGACTTGTGTTGGAGCGCTAAGGTCGAAACGGGGGTCCTATTCATCGGGAGGGGTGTGGCGTACCGCAAAACGAGACTCCACGAGATACTGTTCATCTCCACCGTCGACCCCCTCCAGCCTCCACGAGCTACTGTTCATCCACCATCGACCTCCTCTAGCCTCCACCTGCGACTGTTCATCCACGGGCTCCTGTTCATCTAGCCTCCACTGCGCGCTACTCCACCGGCTACTGTTCAACCAGCCCTCTCCATGGGCAACTGTTCAACCACCCCTCCACTGGCTACTGTTCAACCTGCCCTCCACCGTCTACTGTTCATCGTGCCCTCCACGGGGTGGTCCTGTTCATCCAGCCCTCCACGGGGTCCTGTTCATCCATCCCCAACTGGCTCGATCGATCGGGGTCCTGTTCATCCAGAGGCAACACCACGGGGTCCTGTTCATCCACCCCCACCGGGAACTGTTCATCCACCCCCCCCCCCCCAACGCTCACTGTTCATCCAGAGGCAGCATCGATCGGCTTCAGTTAGCAGCAGTAGTGAAGGAATCGCTTGATCGGGTTCAGTTAACAGCCATCGATTGATCGCTCGGGTTCAGTAACGCGTAGCCTGCAGTGCAATCGCTCGGGTTCAGTTAGAGTCCAACGCCTCACTCGGGTTCGGTTAGAGCCAACGCCTCGCACACACGCGCGTACGTGTACGAGAGAAGCGCGCATCGCTCGGCCCCCGACCTCCCACCATAACCGGGAACTCCTCGAAATTTTCCTCCCCCTCGCTTCTACCACAGTTTTTCCATCATGGACGACCCAAAGAATGTCATGCAGCTGCGTCTCCGGCCCGCCCACGATGAAAAGGCCATTTTCTGTCATGATTTTTTGTCATAGAAGTAGGAGCCCACCACATTTATGATGATACCAGGTTTTGTCACAATTATCGTCATAGAAGTGTCATATGTATGATAGAAAAAAAATTTGTTCGGCCCAAAATGTCATGATGTGTCTTTTTTTTTGTAGTGGCAGCCCCTGTTGCGGGATGAGCAGGAGGCCGGTCAGCAACGCGGGTGGCCGCGAGGGGTCACGGGCAAGCAGGTGATGATCATGAAATGACTCAAGCAAGGAGGCAAGCTAGTTCAGATAGGTGCAAGAATGATACATGCCACTGGGATGGACCCGAGCGGCCTGGGGATGATGCAGCCCGAGGGGCGCCCCCAACACAGTAAGCTAAAGATGCAAAAGGATACACGTTGCGGGGACAGGCCCGTGCGACTTGGGGATAAAGCTGCCCAAGGGGCACCCCCAACTGAATGAACTGGAAGAGTCACCTGATACCGTTCTGGACAGGTGTTGGGGTAGCTGAAGGTGCATGCTGAAGAAGTTGCTCCTCACGAGTCGCCAGGGTCCTGAGCCTTGGGAGGCTCTGGGGGCCCGGGCGGCTCATGAAGAACCGTCGCCCTCTCTGTCAAGACTACATGACGCCTGGCCTCCTGAGCCACCAGAATGCTCTGTGAGGGGCGCTGGAATGTGACAGCCGCGTTTGGCAAGCCGAACGGCATGCGAACATAGCTGTGAGGTGGACCCTCGCACCGACCAACGCGCGAAGGCCAGAAACGCCCTGAGATGCGGCCCTGTTGAGCCCTGGAATGTTGATGTGGACACGCAGCCCGTCGTCCTCACCAGGATGCAGAGCTGCGCCAAGTGGTGGCTGGCGGTCGCCGCGTATGGTCCTTGCTTCTTGAAGCTCCTGGATCACCTTGCTGATGAACTCCTGAGCACCAGGCGCTCCATGCCTTGTGCCCTCTTGAGGGAAACATGTGGCGAAGCATGCCTTCACATGGTGCCTGAGTGCCCCCCTCGTGACATTGGCTAGTTCAGAGGCCCTCCAGAAAAGACCCCCCGAGCCCAGCCTGAGGAGGGCGCCGGGCACGCCTTCCTATGTGAGGGAGGGAGGCGCCCCGTCCATGGGCGGAAGTCCTGAGGTGGTGCCGCTGGAAACGCCGCTCTCCTGAGGCCCTTGGTGGAGCAGCTGCTTCTTCTTCCTGGGGATGGCCTCAGGAGGGTACAGGGCGCCTTCGTTGTCTGGGTCTTCGGCTGCTGCCGCCTAGTAAGCGTTCTCGAGAGAGCACAGCGTCCTTCTCCTCACAGGCGACCATGATGATGCCGCCACTCCCTGGCATCTTGAGGACATTGTAGCCATGATGGGTCATCGCTATAAACTTGGCCAGGGCTGGATACCCAAGGATGGCATTGTACAGCAGGCAGATATGGGCGATGTAGAAGTCAATGAGCTCGGTGCGGTAGTTGTCACGCTGGCCGAAGGTGACAGGGAGGCGGACCAGCCCTATCGGGGTGGTGGAGCCGTCAGTTACTCCTGAGAAGGGCTTGGTAAGCTGTAGCTAATCGTATGGCACTTGGAGGCGGTCGAACGTCTCAATGGAAAGGACACTGAGTCCTCCACCGCCGTCGATGAGGGTCTTGGTGACTTGGACATTGCTGATGACGGGCGAGCAGAGCATCGGGAGGGCTCCAGCCGTTGCTACGCACTTGAGCTGGTCGGAGGAGCTGAAGGTGATGGCGCACTTGGACCACCTGAGCGGGCACGTGGCCTCGAGCCTGGGGAGGGTCGCGTTCACCTCACGAGCAAACTACTTGAAGATACGCTGAGAGGCTGGGGCCTGAGCGCCACCCAAGATGCAAGCAATGGCGTGAGGCTCTTGGAAGCCCCCAGCCCCCTTGTCCTGATGATGGTCGCCATTCCTTCTTGGTGGTGGTGGCAGTGGAGGGAGTCCACCGTTGCCCTGGGGGCGGTCCTCACGAGGCTCGTCTCTCCAGGTGCCCTCGCGGGGCTGGTTGAAAGTGCAACTATCCCTAGGTGGTTTTGGTAATTTATAACAACATATAGCTCATTGAGCTAATGCTATTCCAAGATGATTATTTTAGGAAAGCTCAATGATTGGCATGGCATGGATGGTGAAAGTGGAACCCTCAAGATGCTAAGGACAAAGGATTGGCTCAAGCTCAAAAGCTCAAGACTCTTCATGTCAGTCCTAACCCTAACAAAACGTTATGCCCTAACCCTATCAAAATCGGTCCTACCGAGTTGCATGTCAGTCCCACTGAAAATCTCTAACGGTCACTAGGTTTACCTTTTCGGTCCGACCGAGTTTGTTGATTCGGTCCCACCGAGATTGGTAAATTGTGTGTAACGGTTGGATTTTGTGTGGAGGCTATATATATACCCCTCCACCTCCTCTTCATTCGTGGAGAGAGCCATCAGAACACATCTACACTTCCAACTCATATGTTCTGAGAGAGAACCACCTACTCATGTGTTGAGACCAAAATATTTCATTCCTACCATATGAATCTTGATCTCTAGCCTTCCCCAAGTTGCTTTCCACTCAAATCTTCTTTCCACCAGATCCAAATCCTATGAGAGAGAGTTGAGTGTTGGGGAGACTATCATTTGAAGCACAAGAGCAAGGAGTTCATCATCAACACACCATTTGTTACTTCTCGGAGAGTGGTGTCTCCTAGATTGGCTAGGTGTCACTTGGGAGCCTCCGACAAGATTGTGGAGTTGAACCAAGGAGTTTGTAAGGGCAAGGAGATCGCCTACTTCGTGAAGATCTACCGCTAGTGAGGCAAGTCCTTCGTGGGCGATGGCCATGGTGGGATAGACAAGGTTGCTTCTTCGTGGACCCTTCGTGGGTGGAGCCCTCCGTGGACTCGCGCAACCGTTACCCTTCGTAGGTTGAAGTCTCCATCAACGTGGATGTAGGATAGCACCACCTATCCGAACCACGGGAAAAACATCCGTGTCTCCAATTGCGTTTGAATTCTCCAAACCCTTCCCTTTACATTCTTGCAAGTTGCATGCTTTACTTTCCGCTGCCAATATACTCTTTTCATGCTTGCTTGAATTGTGTGATGATTGCTTGATTTGTCCTAAAATAGCTAAAATCTGCCAAGAACTAAAATTGGGAAAAGGTTAAGTTTTTATTTGGTCAAGTAGTCTAATCACCCCCCCCCCCCTCTAGACATACTTTCGATCCTACAAGTGGTATCAGAGCCTTGGTCTCCATTTGCTTTGATTTCCATAGCTTTTGGTGGTCATAGCCTTGGTTTCACAACCTAGGAGAGTATGGCGTCTAGCGAGGGAAATTATCACCGTAGAGGTCCTTACTTTGATGGTACTAATTTTGCTAGTTGGAAGCATAAAATGAAAATGCATATTCTTGGACATAACCCCGCCGTTTGGGCTATTGTGTGTGTTGGTTTGCAAGGTGACTTCTTTGATGGGAGAGAACCAAACCGTGAAGCTACCGCGGATGAGTTGAAGATGTTGCAATACAATGCTCAAGCTTGTGATATTCTCTTCAACGGATTGTGCCCCAAAGAATTCAAAAAAATCAGCCATCTTGAGAATGCAAAGGAAATTTGGGACACTTTGATTGATATGCACGAAGGTATCGACTCCGTCAAGGAATCCAAATTGGATGTGCTTCAAAGTCAACTTGACAAGTTCAAAATGAAGGATGGTGAAGGTGTCGCTGAAATGTACTCTAGGCTTGCTCTCATCACAAATGAGATTGCCGGCTTAGGAAGTGAAGAGATGACCGATAGATTCATCATCAAGAAGATTCTAAGAGCCTTGGATGGAAAATATGATACCGTGTGCACATTGATCCAAATGATGCCCAATTACAAAGATCTCAAGCCAACGGAGGTAATTGGAAGAATTGTTGCTCATGAGATGTCACTTAAGGATAAAGAGGAACTTCACAACAAATCAAGTGGTGCCTACAAAGCCTCATGTGAAGCCCCTACATCATCAAGTGAGAAACAAAACTTCAATGAAGAATTGAGCTTAATGGTGAAGAACTTCAACAAGTTCTACAAGAGTAGAAGCAAAGATAGAAGCTCCAAGTCAAGGTCCTACAATGACAAAAGATCTTCTAGTCGAGAGCAAAACTGCTACAATTGTGGAAGACCCGGACACTATTCCAATGAGTGTACGGCTCCCTACAAGAGAAGAGAAGACTCTCCAAAAAGAAGAAGCAAAAGAGAAGAATCACCACCAAGAGAGAGAAGGAGTAGAGATGATTGTTATGAACGAAGATACTCACGGAGAAGCAAGGATTCGGAAAGGAAGGAAAAATCATCAAGGAGCTACACAAAACGAAGACATCAAGCTCATGTTGGTGAACGGGTATCCGGCTCCGACTCCGACAGCCACTCCGAGAGAAGTTATCACTCCGATTCCGAATATACTCAAGATGAAGGTGTTGCCGGTCTAGCACTTGTGTCAACCAACTCCTATGACATATTTGACTCACCAAATGAAGGAATTGGAAGATGCTTCATGGCCAAAGGTCCTAAGGTAACACACCCCGAGTATGTTGATTTTAATAGTGATGAAGATGACTTGTTAGGTGATGATGATTTACTTGTTGACAACTCTAGTGATGAATACTGTGATGAAACGTCAATTAATCATGCTAATCAAGATAAAACGAATGACAATGATAAGGAGAAGATTGAGGCTCTAACTAAAGAACTAAACACTCTTAAGTTAGCTCATGAAACTATCTTCGAAGATCATCGAGAACTTTTAAGAGCTCATGAGAAGTTACGCTTTGAAAAGCTCAATCTTGAGCAAGAGCATGAGTTTTTAAAGGCAATCAATGATGATCTCCGCAAGAAAAGTTCTTCTTACATTGCCAAGCGTTTACTCTTATCCACTTACATGCCTCAAGTCAAGTCTAGTAACAAGAACAAGAAAGATTCTTCCTCTAGTAGTAACAATGATCATGCTAAATCCAATATTGTTGCATCTAGTAGTTCTCTTGATTCCACTAATGATTCTCTTAGCCAAGTTACACTTGAGCAAGAAAATAGCTTATTGAAGGGAATTATAGAGAAAGGAGTGTACAAAAGCCTTGCCGAGAGTAAGCAATTTGAGGAAATTGTGCGCAAGCAAGGAAGGCACCGGAAGAATCAAGGTGTTGGTTTTGAACGAAAGTTCAATGCCAATGGAGTTGAGTGGGAAGAAGATCAATACCCCAAGACAAAGTTTGTTCCTCAACAAGAGAAGTATGATACTTCCTTCAAGGGGACACAAGCTCAAGATGATCTTCCACCACAAGACTACAAGCAAAAAGGCAAGGACAAGCTTCAAGAGGAAATTGATGCATTTGAAGAAGCTCCTAAGACCTTAGTCAAGTGGATTCCCAATACCACTTCAAGTTCCACTTCATCAAGTACGACTACAACTCCAAGGATTCCCATCAAGATGGTGTGGATCCAAAAGAAGAAGAACTAGAGAGTTCTTGAGGGTGACTCGGCCAACATACTTCACTCTTATCATTTTGGCAAGAACAAGTGCAATCGACTTCCACATCTTGCACTAGTTCAAGGAGTCACAAACCCTCTTGTTGGTAAGACAAGGGACAAGGTAACCTAAAAGTTTTCATGGACATCATCTTGTGTGTGCATCACTCTATGTCTATGGATATCCTTGTTTGTTCCTTGTGGGACTAACCCATGTAGGTATTGAAAGTGCAATTCACTCAAATGGATAGCTCCAAGTGATCTACATCAACATTGAGCATCCACATCTTCAACATCTACATGAAGTCATCATCGACAAAACCGAAGGTTAGTTCATCCCTCTTAGGGGGGATATCACATCTAGGGGGAGCTTTACTCTAAGACTTGAGCTAAAGCAACTCTAAAGATGTGAACACAACAATGCTTTATGTAAAAGTGGTAACCCCACTTGCGCTTAAAACGATGAGTATGACCTATGGTCAAGTGTTCTCACTTGACTCCTAAGTCAATATACTCATATATAGATGACCTAGTCATCGCAAATTGCTTGATAGATGCTAGAATTGGTTGTGCATGCTTTGTCACATATTTCAATTGCCATCTTATTGTGTGAGCATGTTGGTTGCATATTTTACTCATTCGAGGACATCCACTTGTTGTTTTGATTGTTTGGTTTTATTTCCTTTTGCCAAGTGGATGTTCAAGAATGCCTAAGAACCTCCTCTAGCTATCTATGCTTTTCTCGTCTCAAACTCTATTCATGCTACATCACAAAATTTGATCAAGTCAGATTCGAACCACTCTGTGTGAGGAGCACTCGGAGTCCCCGATTCCTCATAGACTTAAACTTCCAAAACCTCTTTGTGATTCTCGGTCTGACCGATATCCTACTTTTGGTCCTACCGAGATCATTAAGTTCATCTATGTTTTCGATCTTGGTGCAACCGATTTGAACCATTCGGTCACACTGAGTTGAAACAACTGTATACAGTTTTGCATCTCGGTGCCACCGAGTTGTTCCACTCAGTCACACCGATAGGGTCGGGCTATATATAGTCACGGGCAAAATTTTGGAAATTTCTCCGAACCCCTTCGCCCGCGCGATAGCTCGCTCTGCCAACGTGGTCTCCAGATCATCTCCTCACCGCCAACCGCCTACAGTCGCTGGTCTCCGTCGCCGTCAACGGGAATCAACCCCGCCGTTGCCGCCGTAGCGAGTCTCCGCCGAACTAGGGTATGGACTCGATCTTTGTGCTATTCCCCAATCCGATTCCTAGCACATTGTGATCATAATGATTCTTGCCACATTTGATAAACTTCTATCCAGTCAATGAACTCGTAGATTAGGTTTGATTCGAAAATTTTAGGGTTAGGTTTCCGCTGAAACCATCTCGGACCCACCGAGTTGAAAAACTCGGTCCCACCGATTTGGCTTATGCCATTGCACAAGTGAGACTCGGTCTGACCGAGTATTACTAATCGGTGTGACCGGTTTTGGAACTTTGTGAAACCCTAGCAGTCTCGGTGCCACCGAACTGTGACTCGGTCTGACCGAGTTCACTAGTTTAGGTTCCAAAAACTGCTTCGGTATCACCGAGTTTAAAAATCGATAGATCCGAAATGCTTTCTGTGGGAAACTAAAACTAAGTTTTTGAATCATTCTTTTGCAAAAACCTCTGCATTTTGTGATGCTCATCCACTCTACCTCATCTATAAACTATTCACAGGGTCAGCAGTCAGCTTGTTCATCATGTCAGACCAAAGTGATAGCCAGAATTTGTCAGAGCAGCCAGTGCAAATGAGTGAGGGCACTAGTCCCTCCAGCTCTTCAGATGATGGCAGCAGAAGTACCCCAAGCAATTTGCCAAAAGCTTCCACCAGATAGAGGAAGAAGAGAACTTCAGATTCTGAGGATGAAGATTATGTGGCAGAGGAAGAGGAAGCCACATCAAAGAGAGTTGTGCTCAAGGAGAAATATGGCTCAGCTCAAGGCACAAAGCCAGGCTTAAAAATCAAAAGGCCAGCAGGCAGGCAGCCTATGCCAAAGGCCAGAGCTTCAACTCAGATTCCTGCAACCATAGAGCCAGTTGCTGCTGAAGGAAAGAAAAGGAAGGAAAGGGTCAAGAAGATCGTAGCCAGAGTGCTTGGAAAGTCTTCCATCATGGAAGAAGAGGAAGAATAAGAGGTTGCTGCACCAGCACCTAAGGCACCTAAGCTTATGGGTGATGCTATCAGGATAGGGGCTGCTGCATCCAAGCCCAAAGAAGCACCCAAAGCTGCCTCCAAGCCCAAGTCTGCCCCAAAGAGAAATACGAGGAGCATACCTGCAACTGAGAAGAACAAGGCCCCAGTGCCTGAAGCTGCTGAAGAAGATGATGAAGAGCATGTTCTGAGAAAGCTCAAGCTCAAGATCCCAGACCACAATGATGCTCATCCTGTGGCTGAGGACATGAAGCTCAGAAGAGACTCAGGGCTGAGGAAGTGGAGAGAAGCAGATCCATATGCTACAAGGAGAAGAACTGCTATTGACTACAGGTTCCACACTAAGGAACAGCAGGACTTCTATGAGACAGCCGTGTTAGACAAGAAGCCAATTGTATGTGATATGAGATGGGTCAATTGGGAATACATCAAGGAAAATGAAGAACACTACCCTGGAGTGTATGACAGCTTCAATGCTTGTGGAATAGCAGACTTTGTTAGGCAGAAGCTCACAAAGTGGAATGGGGAGCTTATCATGCAGTTCTACTCCACATCACATTTTTATCAAGATAGAAGGATTGTTTGGATGTCTGAAGGTACGAGGTACCAATCAATAGTTGCTGAGTGGGCACAGCTTATCAATGCCCCAGAGGAAAATGAAGATGACTTGGATGTCTATTCCAAGAAGAAGATGGATCATAACTCTATGTCCAATATGTACAAGGAAATTCCAAACGAGGCACTTGATACTTTCAAGTTTGGGTCTATACATTATCTTCTGTCAGGGCTGCCAACCATCAACTGGATCCTTAGGCACACACTTTTGCCCAAGTCTGGAGATCACAGGATGATCAGAGGTCATGCCATTAACTTGCTACATATCTTTGATGTGCCTCAGAATTCAAGGTCAAGAGCCTCATGGTAGAGACTATCAAGAGGACTGCAGCAGATCAGAAGAGGAGCTGTGGATATGCCCCTGAGATCCAGATGTTGATTAACTGAAGAATGGGCACAGACACATACTTGTTGGACAAGGAACATTTGCCTATCTATCCAGATTTTGAGGACAACCAAGTTGTGATGACCAAAGATGAACCATCTTCAGCCCATGCACAAGCCAAGAAGGAGAAGGCAATAAAGGAGAAAGCTGCCAAGATGCCAACTCAAGAGGAGGCATCTGAGTACTTATTGAAGAACAAGCAGGAGAGGAAAGGGAAGACAACCACTGATGCCTTTGCCAGAGTGCCACGAGGTCCGAGGTCGTCTGCAGTGCCAGTTCCTGACACAAGAGCAACCGCCTCAGCTCCAGCCGCAGCACTAGCCCAACCTGCTCTAGCATCTACTTCAGCTCCAACTCCAACTGTGTCTATGGAAGCCTTCGTCCTTGGAGTGATCCGGACACCACCACCACCTGAAGATCAAG
Source organism: Triticum monococcum (assembly GCA_034509565.1). Lineage (NCBI taxonomy): Eukaryota > Viridiplantae > Streptophyta > Magnoliopsida > Poales > Poaceae > Triticum > Triticum monococcum. The sequence goes on along the minus strand of CM067843.1, from coordinate 252,996,544 downwards.
CCTGAGTGTCGATTTAGCACTATGCATTTTCTAGGAACTTTTTGGTAACTTGTTGCCAAAGGGGGAGAAAATGTATAGATCATAGGCTTCGAGAGAGAGAGTGTTGCTTTTCTCTCTTGCTTTATTTGGTGGTTTTTCAAACATAGTTTGCTTTTGGTCGAGATACTTTGATATGATTGTGAGACATTGATGATCATGTGTTTGATCATAAGCTACACTTATGCATGCTTGATATATCTTATCTATCTTATGTGGTCATTCACTTTTCCTTGGTGATGAGTGCATGTATTTCATTCTTATCATTTTAAGCGCTCCACCAAGATGTATGTGACATGGAAGAGTAACCCATGACTCTAACTCTTTGTGCATTTGCAGTCCAAAGCAAATCTTAAATATGCACAAATTTAGGGGGAGCTCTTACTTATCACATACTTCTCAAAGCGACGATATAATTCATTCTTATTATCATTTGTCGAAGCTTTGATCTATATGTTGTCATCAATTACCAAAAAGGGGGAGATTGAAAGTGGAACTATCCCTAGGTGGTTTTGGTAATTCATAACAACATATAGCTTATTGAGCTAATGCTATTCCAAGATGATTATTTTAGGAAAGCTCAATGATTGGCATGGCATGGATGGTGAAAGTGGAACCCTCAAGATGCTAAGGACAAAGGATTGGCTCAAGCTCAAAAGCTCAAGACTCTTTTATATTTTAGTGATCCAAGATCACATTGAGTCTTTAGGAAAAGCCAATACTATCAAGGAGGGATGAGGTGTTGCTTAATGAGCCTCTTGCTTCATGTGCTTAGTGATATGCTCCAAAACCGTCAACTGTTTTCCCATATCCACATATGACCTAAACCCTAAGCCAAACTCGGTCCTACCGATTCTTTCTATCCGGCGCCACCGAGTTTCACTTGTCATAAGCCACTGCCAAACCCTAGCAATTCGGTTCTACCGATAGGGATCTCGGTCTCACCGAGATGGGATTGCAAACTCTCTGTTTCCCTTTCGTAATGTTTCGGTCTCACCGAAAGAGCGGATCGGTCCCACCGAGATTGCAATGTAAATTCAGTGTTTCCTTTTTGTAACTTTTTGGTCTGACCGAAAGAGCAAATCGGTCCCACCGAGTTTACCTGACCAACTCTCTGGTTAGATTATTACCAAAATCGGTCTCACCGAGTTTGTGTAATCAGTCTCACCGAGATTACGTTATGCCCTAACCCTAACAAAATCGGTCCTACCGAGTTGCATGTCAGTCCCACCGAAAATCTCTAACGGTCACTAGGTTTACCTTTTCGGTCCGACCGAGTTTGTTGATTCGGTCCCACCGAGATTGGTAAATTGTGTGTAACGGTTGGATTTTGTGTGGAGGCTATATATACCCCTCCACCTCCTCTTCATTCGTGGAGAGAGCCATCAGAACACATCTACACTTCCAACTCATATGTTCTGAGAGAGAACCACCTACTCATGTGTTGAGACCAAGATATTTCATTCCTACCATATGAATCTTGATCTCTAGCCTTCCCCAAGTTGCTTTCCACTCAAATCTTCTTTCCACCAGATCCAAATCCTATGAGAGAGAGTTGAGTGTTGGGGAGACTATCATTTGAAGCACAAGAGCAAGGAGTTCATCATCAACACACCATTTGTTACTTCTTGGAGAGTGGTGTCTCCTAGATTGGCTAGGTGTCACTTGGGAGCCTCCGACAAGATTGTGGAGTTGAACCAAGGACTTTGTAAGGGCAAGGAGATCGCCTACTTCGTGAAGATCTACCGCTAGTGAGGCAAGTCCTTCGTGGGCGATGGCCATGGTGGGATAGACAAGGTTGCTTCTTCGTGGACCCTTCGTGGGTGGAGCCCTCCGTGGACTCGCGCAACCGTTACCCTTCGTGGGTTGAAGTCTCCATCAACTTGGATGTAGGATAGCACCACCTATCCGAACCATGGGAAAAACATCCGTGTCTCCAATTGTGTTTGAATTCTCCAAACCCTTCCCTTTACATTCTTGCAAGTTGCATGCTTTACTTTCCGCTGCCAATATACTCTTTGCATGCTTGCTTGAATTGTGTGATGATTGCTTGACTTGTCCTAAAATAGCTAAAATCTGCCAAGAACTAAAATTGGGAAAAGGTTAAGTTTTTATTTGGTCAAGTAGTCTAATCACCCCCCCCCCTCTAGACATACTTTTGATCCTACACTAGTCCTGCCAGCGATCTTCACGAGGCCGGCGCGCCACTCCTGGAGGGGGCCACGATCGTCCCAGCGTCCTCCACTTCATCCCCCTCGGCCGTCGCCCCGGTCATTGTGCTCGGGGCGTCTACTGAAGCGCCCATCGCGGATGGCCCTGAGCTCCTGACAGTCATTGGTGTTGTGGCTGTGAACGTTGTGGAAGGCGTAGAATGGACAGCCAGCCTTGGATGACTCGGGGTGGTCACAGTCGTGCTTCATCTCCGGCTCTGCCGCGAGCACGGCAGCCCCCTTGTGCTTCACATCCTTGGTCTTGGCCTTCTTGTCCTCCTGGTCGGTACTTGGAAGCTCGATGAGAGAAAGGCTCCCTTCCTCAGCTCTTGCGCACTTGGGTGCCATGCTGAACATCTCGAGGGCCGTGCACAGGTCCTCATGGATGGTGAGCTCCTCCTTCATCTTGACGTCGCAGACGCCATCGGAGAACACAGAGATGATGGCCTCGTCCATCACCTTGGGGATCTTGAGGCGAACGATGTTAAAACACTAGATGTACTTATGGAGGGTCTCCCCTGGCTGTTGCTTAATGCGTCGCAGGTCACCAGCGGCAAGCGGGCGGTCATGAGTGCCCTGGAAGTTGGCGACGAAACGCTCGCGCATCTCGCCCCAGGAGGAGATTTATCCTGCGGGCAGGTTCAGGAGCCACGAGCGCGCGCCATCCTTGAGGGGCATGGGAAACTAGTTCGCCATGGCCTTCTCGTCGCTGCTAGCCGCCTCGCTGCTCAGCTCATAGAGCTGCAAGAACTCTCTAGGATCAGGGGTACCGTCGTAGCACGGAGGCAGGTCGGGCTTGAACTTGCCGGGCCAAACGAAGCTGCGCAACTCGGGAGTGAAGGCACGATAGCCTGCTGTCGTCACCAGAGCCTGTCGCAGAGGCGGAGCCTGGTCCTGGTATCCACACGCTGCCGCCGTAGGCGGCACGCGGTCTTGATGTGGTGGTGTTGGGAGTGCAGGAGCGTTTTCTTGCGGCCGAGGGACTTCTTGGCAGCTTCCTTCTTCACGCACGGGTGCCCGGCGCGGTGGGTCGCGCCGCGGTGCCACGCGTCTTGGTGCGAGGGCGGCGTCTTGATGCGGAGGTGGTGGAGGCACTCCATGGGCTACGTCGCCCCAGCTAGAGGTGGGTGAGGCAGCGATAGGGACGGTTCGGCAGAGCCCCCAGCGGCGCTGACGAGCTCAGTGATGCGGTCCAGCCAGTCTTCGTAGAGGGCATCGATGGGGCGGTAACACAGGAGCTCGCATGCAATGAGCAGCGCGGCCTGCGCGTTCGTGGGTACGCGACGAGCGTGAAATGACGAGCCGACCGGAGTCAGTGACGGGGTGGCGGTGCATCCATCCCGCCGCACGGAAGGGTGTAGCGATGAAGGTTGCTACTCGTTCCCCGCCGTGCCGGTGGCAGTGTTGGCAGCGGGTGATGGAGAACAGCGGGGAGGTCCGCCAACGGGCGCCGACTGAGCGACGCGAGCGGCAAGGGCGGCCCGGCGCTCAGCACGGGCTCGGCGAGCGTCAGCCATGGATGCGGCGGAGCAGTGGAGCGTGGATCGACGGAGGAAAGGCTTCAGCGCACCCCTACCTGGCGTGCCAAAAGTCGGATTGTGGGTTCCGGCAAACCCTTGAGGTTCTAACTCTGGGGTGCACACGAAGAACTCTCTCTCCCTAGCTCGCTCGCACAACATTCTCAAGGCCTAGCTCGACATACCCAAAGAACAAGAAACACGAGGGTTTATACTGGTTCGGACCACCATTGTGGTGTAATACCCTACTCTAGTGTGGTGTGGTGGATTGCCCCATAGGCTGAGGATGAACAAGTGCAAGGTAAGAACAGCCTCCTGAGGAGAGGTGTTCTTGAGCTCGGTGAGCTGGTGGGATGGCCTTGGTGGACTGGATCCGATCCAAGATCAGTTGCCTCCTATGATGGTGGCTAGTCCTATTTATAGAGGCCACGGTGCTCTTTGAAAATATTAGGCGGGAAGGGATCCCACAATGGCCAAGTTTGAAGGTAGACAACTAGTACAAGCTATCCTGGCAAAAGGTGGTCTTCGCCTGCCAAAGGCCCTGGTGGTGATGTACATGTGGGCTCCGCGATGACCTCCGTCATGTCGTCCTGCTGGTCTTGGTATTGTGGCACCGATATGGAAACCTTTGCCTGATGTCTCGGGACTCCTCGCCTACGCCTGCCTCTTTAGCACCAAAGAGGAAACCGGTACACTGCGCCCGTTGGCGCCCGCCTCACGTGAACCTCGCGAGGTGCCCCTTGCATAGATATCTCCGCTCCTCAAGAGCCGACCTAGTGAGGCTGCCCCTGAGGAGGTCATGGTGTCCTCCGCCTCGCGAGTCTCGGACCCTCGCTAGGGTCTTGAGTGGTTGCTGCTGAAGATGGGTCATACCAAGCCGTTGGTGGAGCCGCATCATGGGCCACAAGTAGGCAAGTCTGGGTACCCCCGCTCCCAGGACGCTGACAGATAATCCAGATTTTGTTTTTGTGGCATCGCTAAGGTGAAATATGGGAAAGTGTTGTATTCCTTTGTATCTGCATCGTCCTTCACTATTCATCATGGTAGTATGATGTGTTGCTAGGATCCTCGGCACGGATGTTGGTAAGACCTTGATGAATATGGAAATGCTCAAGTTCTTGAGAGCACACTCAGACACTAGGTTATATCCTTGGTATCAATTGGGATGTGCCTTCCGTTTGTCGAGTTGTCTTATAATTATAGTTTCCTTTCCAAACAGAGTATACCATTCTTTCAAATTCCTTCAAATGATTGTTTGTGAATTTCCTTAGCCTGGGGTGAGTTTCAGTGATCTATGTATCATAAGCAATTCTTTTTGCCACTTAAGGGAATAATTCTATGAGTTACCTCTTCCAAGGAGCCCCATATGGAATCATGGCAATTAACTCCTCGCTACTTTGAAACCTATGCACCCTCTTACTTAAGTGTGCGAGTGTTGCCTACCAAATTGAACTTTAGTCATATGTTTCTTTCCATCCCTCTTGATGTGTGTTTGTGTCTCAGCTCGAGAGATGATTCAACATCTCATTCTATGAGTTGATCATGATTTGCTTAATCTTCGTGAAGATCGAATCCTGTAGGGCTTCCCTGTCTTCTCTTTGTCGTGTTGAGTGAAGATCTCGAACACAAAGACGTCAAGATTGAGATGATGCTCGGAATCAACTTCTTTGAGAAGGGCAATTTGATCAAGAAGATTGTGTTAGCTCTGTGTTCCCCCTGTCTTCTTACCTCATGTCTTGAATCTCGGGACGAGATTCTTATTTAGTAGGGGTGAGTTGTCACAACCCTACAATACTACTTGCAACTAGTTGCAATTGATTGATCATAAACTTTTGGCACTTTCGAATGCTATTTTAGCTAGTGGATGTGCGTTTATCTGTCTGCAGGAAACCAATAAATCTATGATTGATAATAATTTGTTAAATCTTATTGTCCCCGAAATTTTGATAAATTTGCATATATACCCTCTCATGGGGCCTCAGGAGGTATTGTCACCATTTGGAATAGTGCACTCTTCACAAGAGAAGTGCTCATGCAGGAAAATTTTGCTCTGGTCATATGTTTCAAGTCCACACAATGAACACAGATTTGGACATTGGTCAATGTATATGGCCCCTGTCAAGGTGATGCTAGGACTGACTACACTATAATTGCTAATGAACTTAAGTATTTCACAATCTAAAGATTGGCTTTTGGTTGAGGATTTTAATTACATTAGAGGTCCAGAGAATCGAAACAAGCTAGGGGGAAATATCAACGACATGATTATGTTTAATGGTTTCAAAAGATTTCAATGCCTTGTGGAACTCCCAATCAAAGGAAGATCATACACCTGGAGAAATATGCAAATGGACCCTCTACTCGAACAACTTGATTGGTTTTTCACGTCGACCAACTAGACCTCCACATATCCTAACACTATGCTCAAACCCCTCGGTAAACCTATCTCTGACCACATCCCGTGTATTGTCCCAATTGAAACAACTATTCCACGTAGCAAAATCTTCAGATTTGAATCATTTTGGGTGCAGCACCCGGGCTTCCTGGATGTGGTGTCCTCTTCTTGGGCAAAATTGTTTCGCATATCGAATTATGCCACCATGATATGTAAAAAAATTAAAAATCTCAGATATGCATTGAAACAATGGAGCAAGAACATCTCCACCACAAGCCCCTACGGCTCTATACAACTATCAACACTAGCTCGCTGGAGAAGTCTTGCAGGTTCAGGATGGAATACCAGCAGTGAACAACATCATTGACAGTCCTGCCTCTGCTTGGAATGACTCAATCTCCAATATTGGAAACTCAGACTCCAGTAATGGTTCAGATGATCTCGTCCTGATGCCACTCACAATGTTTCAGACCCTTGTCAATGGTGGCCCACTACAGCAAGAGTCTCCTAGTCAGCATGCTCAGGTGATGCTCATTGATCTCACAGTCTCCAGCTCTGGTATGCATTACAGTGTGTCTACTGCCAATGAAACTGTGGCTTCCATGGTGTTTGGTGAGCATTTCCCTTTTGTCCAAGTCACTAACTTCATGTCAAGCTCTATACTGCCTACTTTAGCCACTTTTGGTCCTTGGGCTCAGCGATATGGATTCCAACCACCTAATTTGGAGATGCAGTTAGTTCTTACTGTGGTTGATGCCGAAACTATTGGTGTTTCCTCCTCTATCAAGTGCACTGAATCATTGGGCACCTTGGTCATCTCTAGAAATACTTGGTCCATCCAAATGTTGGCTCATGAAACTGCTCAAGTGTCTGCTCCTAGATCCTCTGTCACTATTACTGAACTTCCAGAAGAAGATGTGACTTTTCCTGCTGACAACAACTCTGACCTGCAACTGTTTAACATGGAGATGCAGGACCCAACTAGAAACCTCCCTATTGCTTTACCTGATCTTGTGGGATCCTCTAGTAGCAAGGGACAATGTAAACGTGTCAAGACTAATGCCCTAGAATGTGTGGTCAGTGTTTGCAGAAGCATCAGGTCTAACAAATACGATGGATTTAAAGTATAGCAGCCCATTCACAGCAAGAAGAAGACCTCCAAAGTGAAACCACGCATGATTCCTTCTGCTTCTACCACCAGCAGGATCTCTGATGTTGCTGCAGTCCCTAAGCACACCTAAGCTCCACCTCCAACCCTGATTCATGTGATGCAACATGTGGGGACACAGATGTGTGGTGTGCCACCTGAAGAACTAACCAAGCAGGCTCTCCTAGCTTCTGTCGAAGAAGGATCTTCTTCGGAGTGAAGGCCTTATTTTATTTTCATTTACCTTTTTGCTCTGTCATGGCTAGGAGAAACTGGAATGCCTTATGTTGGAATATGCGTAGTATGAACGATGATCGTAAACTTTTGGCACTTTCGAATGCTATTTTAGCTAGTGGATGTGCGGTTATCTGTCTGCGGGAAACCAAGAAATCTATGATTGATAATAATTTTGTTAAATCTTGTTGCCCTGACGTTTTGATAAATTTGCATATATACCCTCTCATGGGGCCTCAGGAGGTATTGTCAACATTTGGAATAGTGCACCCTTCACAGGAGAAGTGCTCATGCAGGAAAATTTTGCTCTGGTCATACATTTCAAGTCCACATAATGAACACAGATTTGGACATTGGTCAATGTATATGGCCCCTGCCAAGGTGATGCCAGGACTGACTACACTAATTGGCTAATGAACTTAAGTATTTCACAATCTGAAGATTGGCTTTTGGTTGGGGAATTTAATTACATTAGAGGTCCAGAGAATCGAAACAAGCTAGGGGGAAATATCAACGACATGATTATGTTTAATGGTTTCAAAAGATTTCAATGCCTTGTGGAACTCCCAATCAAAGGAAGATCATACACCTGGAGTAATATGCAAATGGACCCTCTGCTCGAACAACTTTATTGGCTTTTCACGTTAACCAACTAGACCTCCACATATCCTAACACTATGCTCAAACCCCTCGGTAAAACTGTCTCTGACCACTACCCATGTGTTGTCCCAATTGAAACAACTATTCCACGCAGCAAAATCTTCAGATTTGAATCATTCTGGGTGCAGCACCCGGGCTTCCTGGATGTGGTGTCCTCTTCTTGGGAAAAACCATTTCTCATATCGAATTATGCCACCATGATATGTAAAAAAATTAAAAATCTCAGATATGCATTGAAACAATGGAGCAAGATCTTCTCAAAACTCTCTGTGGCCATTGCAAACTCTAACAAGACACAGAAAGATCTTGATGCCTTGGAAAACAAATGCTGCCTTACTGTACCTGAGAGGAACCTTAGGAACATTATCAAAAATCACCTCCTCAAATTACTCACCTACCAGAGGGGATATTGATGCAAAAGGTGTACCATTCGCTGGGTACGTTTTGGTGATGTGTTTCCTATATTTTTCCAGGCCATGGCTTTAGAAAGGTACAGAACCTCGGCCCTTTCCTTAGAAGATGGAACAATAATTGAAGATCACGCAGGAAAAGAGTCCATCATACATCAGACCTTCAAGCAACGCTTAGGGACATCTAAAGACTTCCAAATGAAATTTGATCTTCCAGCAATAATTAAAAGGGTGGCTGATCTGGACCAACTCACAACCCCCTTTACAATAGAAGAAATTGACTCTGTCATCCGTGAAATGCCAGCTGATAAAGCCCCGGGGCCAGATGGTTTTAATGGCGCCTTCCTAAAAATTTGTCGGCACATCATTAAGGAAGATTTCTACAAGCTTTGCAACCAATTCTTTGATGGAAACTTAAACTTGGAAAGCATCAATGAGGGGTTCATCACTCCAATTCCGAAAGTATCTTCCCCAAGCTTAGTCAATGACTACAGGCCAATTACTCTCCTTAACTGTTGTCTTAAGTTTATTACAAAACTTCTGGCAATTAGGTTACAAAAAGTCATCCTCAAAATTTTCCACCGTAACCAATATGGATTCATAAAGGGGAGAAACATCCAGGAATGCCTCGCCTGGGCATTTGAGTATATTTTTCAATGTTAGAGCTCGAAGAAACAAATTATTCTACTCAAACTAGACTTTGCCAAAGCTTTTGATACTATTGAGCATGAGGCCATGATTGATATTATGAAACATATGTGATTTAATGATAAATGGCTTGGATGGATAAAAAGCATTTTTTCCTCCAAAAAATTATTTGTTCTTCTCAATGGCGTTCCAGGTAGGCAGTTTCTCTGCAAATGCGGGGTACGACAGAGAGACCCACTCTCCCCGCTCATCTTTGTCCTAGCAGCCGACCTCCTCCTAGTTGCCATCAACGAGGCTTTCAGACAGGGAACGATCAACTTGGCCTTTCCCAAACCAAATCAGTGGGATTTCCCGGTCATCCAATATGCGGACGACACGATACTTATTATGCAAGCCTTCCCTAAACAAGCACACACAACGAAATCCATCCTTCAGGACTTTGCTGAATCCATTGGCCTCAAAATAAACTTTCATAAGTCCACATTAATTCCAATTAATTGTGATGACACCCTCAGTAATACTCTTGCTGGTAGTTTTGGATGCTCCATTGGAACCATGACATTCACCTACCTGGGCCTTCCACTTGGCACTTCCAAGCCATCAGTTCAAGACCTCATGCCTCTGGTTTGCTTGACGGAGCGTAAACTATCTGCCACACTTTCTCTGATGTCATATGGTGCCAAGTTCTCCCTCCTCAATTTGGTCTTCACTTCCCTGACTATCTTTGCTTTATGCATGCTGAGATTCCCTCCGAAAATCATTGAGCTACTAGATAAAATTCGGAGGAAATGCCTATGGACAAAAAACAGAACAAGGAGATAAATGTAACTCTCTTGTTGCATGGGATATGATCTGCCACCCCCAAAAAAAGTGGAGGGCTGGGACTAATTAACTTCCAAACCCAAAGTGACGCCCTCCTGTTGAAATACTTGCATAAATTCTACAATCACCATGATATCCCGCGGGTGGAGTTAATCTGGACAACCTACTATGACAACAAATTTCCCCATGCTACCGACCCGTGCAGATCATTCTGGTGGAGGGATGTACTCAAGCGCACTCCCATATATCGAGGCATACCTTTTGTGACTATTGCATCTGGAGACAAAGTGTTAATGTGGAAAGACTTGTGGCTCAATGATGTACTCGCAGACACACAATCAAGAGCCTTCTCATTGGCAAAGGATCAAGACATATCAGTGAGAGACTTCCTTCTAGCCACTTTGCTAGAAGAAACGTTCCATCTTCCACTGTCTATACAGGCACATGATGAGGTTAGGGACATGCAACAACTAGTTTCACACATCAATGGAACAGCTAGTTTCACACATCAATGGAAATGAGGGCAACCCACCCAGGTTCAAGGCATGGTACTTGCAATTTCGTTTTGTTGCACCAATTATACTGTAGGGGGTTCTCTTACAGACTTTCTGTCAAAAAATGGAAATGAGGGCACAGATACTTGGACCTATATTTGGGGAGCCAAAGAATTTACTGCTAGCAGATATTACAAATTTCACTTCTAAGAGATTCAGGCACAAGATGCGTACAAATGGCTGTGGAAATCCAAAACAACCATGAAAATCAAAGTCTTCAGCTAGCTCCTACTCTCAGACCATCTCAAAACAAAAAACATACTCAGGAGACGACACTATAATATTAGGAATGATTTCACCTGTCTTCTATGTGACCAGACAGTTGAGGAGGACGTGGATCATCTATTCCTACACTATAGCTTTAGCCAACAATGTTGGAATCATCTAGGAATTGTTTGGGGGATGCAAAACACTCGCCCCCCTATGCTTGACATGGCCAAAACTACTTGGGGGAGACCAATGTTCATCGAAATATTTCTTCATGCATCTTGGAGCATTTGGAAGGAAAGAAATAACAAGCATTTTAGAGGGATCCCCCCACTCACCAGGCCTGGCTGGCTAGATTCAAAGAGGAATTTGCACTCCTCCAATATAGAGTTCAGGAAGAGAAAAAGGCTTTTATTGTATCTTTTTTAAATTAAATCTAGACCCCCCTAATACTCTCTCCTGCACCCACAAGAGGTGGGTTGGATGTAATTATGGCTTGTATATTGTAACTTTCCCTTATTTTATAAAATTCAGTATGAGCCTCTCCTAATGTCATTAATGGTTAAAAGAACTCGTTTTGCACTGACCTAAAGCCTCGTGGGCCTTACCCTTGCCCTGCAAAAGTGTCCTTGCACTAGAACATTTCTGGAAACATCTGAAACCCTTCCTATGACCCCGAAATGCTTCTGGATCCTCTGAAACTATTCTGAATATTTATGAAACAATTCCACAAATATATTCTCATCACTCCCATCCTACTAAAACTCAATAGATCGGGATTGCCTTAAGCTTGTGACCCCGTAGGTTCGGTAATTCATAGACATGAATGAAACCGTTCGTTCAATGGCCGATAGCGGAATCGCGGACGTCCATATCGATCCCTATGTGCACATGAATGATATTCAAGTGAACTATTGGTTATCATGTGATATTCCCTTTTCTTCACAATACTTCACAATACCCGGGATGCATCGTATCCTCCCGAGTTATCACATGCTCACTATACCGTTATCCTTGTTACTGGTTTTGTTCTTCGTTCTCGTTGTCGTGTTCCGGCATCCCCATGATGTGGTCACATGTGTCTGGCCAGACGATGATGGATGCAGGTAGTGGATATATCTATCTGGCCAGCTGATGATGGGTGTCGTGTTCCTGCATCCCCGGAACATGCATGTTGATGTGTGTAGTTCAATAAGTGTTGTTGCAAGTAGTGGATTTATATACCTTCAAAGATGACTCAGGTAGATATTTATATTTACTTCTTGAGACATAAGTCTAGATCCTTTGAAATGTTTCAAAAAGTTTTCAAAATGAAGTAGAATTTATTATAACAAGAAAATTATGTTTCTTCTATTAGATTGCGGAAAGGGATATTTAAGTTACAAGTCTAGCTGATGTCTGATGAGCTATTTTATAGCTTGAACCTCCTAGAGCACTACAAAGAGTAGAGTGTTTTGAGTAGATGTCATCAGACTATGTATGACATGGTGGGATTAAAGATAACATTTATCAATTTGCTAATGTACTTTTTAATGTGATGCTTTAGAGACTATGGCCTTTACACTGAAAATAAATGTCGGTGTTCTGGGAACGGGGGTACCCAGACTTGCCTTCCTACGGCCCACGGCATGGCTCCATCGATAGCCTGGTACGGCCCACCTTCAACATCAACAAATCAAGACCCTCGCGAGGCGAACGACGCCAAGACCTCCAGAAGGATTGGATGACGCAAGCCATGATGACCAAGGCCAGGCGGGCACCAGCGGGCGTAGTATAGCAGTTTTCTCTTTGGTGCTAAGGAGGCAAGCGCAGGCGCTAAGTCCCGATGAGTCGGCCAAATGTTTCCATTCTCATGCAACAAGGCCAAGACCGCCAGGACGGCAGGACGGAGGTCATCGCCGTGCCCACCACGACGTCACGACCAGAAGCTTTGCAGGCGAAGATCACATTTCGTCGGGATAAGATGTACTAGTTGTCTCCCTTCGAATTTGGTCGTTGTGGGACTCCTTCCCACCTACATTTCTGGGGAAGAGGACCAAGGCCACTATAAATATAGAATAGCCACCACCATAGAGAGGGGATCAGCGGTTCGGAGATCAAAGAGCGACGTGAGGGAAGAGGGAGTCAGGTCGGCACCCGGGGACGTGCGAACGCTGCAGGGAAGAAGCTCCCCGACGCGCTCCGACGCACAGAGAGCGTCCAACGCTGCCAGAGAGCATGCATAGGCATGCCAATAACACGGTCACCACGCGACATGGAAAGGAGAGGTCAAGAGAGACTGGCAACTGATGTCTAGCTCTTTCTCTTTGCACCCTGGGGACTGTAGGAGGTGAAAGATCAGCAGAAAGAGCCATGGATAGATGGGATGCATCGAGAGAAGTTTGTTGTAGCAAACTTGGCCACATCTCTGTGATAAATTGAGAAGAATAAGAAGCAAACTTGATGTCTGAGAGGTTTAGGTTAGGAAGGGCTACAATCTTGTGAAGTTGTAGAAGATTAGGACCACAAATTAATATAGTTGCTTTGCAACTACAATTATGGTCCAGAATAGATAATTGGATGATGCACTCACGTGGAGTGTTGGGTGGGGCTGAAATTTGCTAGATCATGATGATATGGACATATGAAGATGCTGTAAAATTTTCATACCATTTGGACTTGCCAAAATAGTACTCCCTTCACAGTCCTTCTCCGTCCATAAACTTGAGAAAAATATGGAGAAATATTGGCTTGATGAATTGATCCCAAATTTGTTGGAGAGAAGTTTTATGGGTAAGAGAATGCTCTGGTGCATTTTCAGCAATAATGAAGTAATATAAAATATACTTGCTTCACAACATGGAAATATTGCCAGAAATAAAGATTTGATGGTGTGATCGCCTTGATGATTGAATGGATCTGAAAATTGGTGGAGCGTCATGATTTGAGCAAATGGAGGATCTTGCAAAATTTCAACTCATTTGGATACTCCAAGCTATTATTTCCTTCAACAAGGCTCCCATATAACAGAAACTTTGGAAAATTGCTGAGGAAGATTGGCTGGGAAAATACAGCTGAATTTTGTTATGAGGCAATGATTTGGATGTGAGAGTATGCCCAAAAAGTTTGGGAGCACTCAAGAAAAGATAGGTGGCACTTCCTTCAGAGAAGACCACTCTAGACAGAAATGAAGAATGAATATTGTTGGATTGGTTTTGGATTAGGAAAGAAAATTTTGGACATATTTGGGGCATATATGATCCAAACAATTTATGAGAATTATTTGCGAATTATGTGGAAGACAGAAATATAAGTTGCTTCACAACCTAGGTCACACAGGGTTATTCCTTTAAAAGAAAAAGGAATATTCCTGAGAAAAAGAATTTGTGGTTGGGCTAAGATGGATATGACATGGCCTTGGGAAGAATTTGAGATTGACAAGCCACTATGGAAAGGAGGAATAGGTAATATTCCCATGTTTCTAGACCACACAGCCACAGAAAACAAATCCAAAGAAATTTAAAAGAAAAAGAAAGGGAAAAATCCAGGGTGTTACACCGGAAGAAGCAAAAGCTTTGCATTTTCATTAATTAAGAACAAGATAGTTGCCCATTTAATTGTGGAAAACCGCATCTGATGCGTAGCGGCGTTCTCCTACTCTTGCGCGGCAACGCTTTTTTACACTCTTGCTCTGCTCCGCTCCATGGGGGGCGACAAACCCATGTGTAGGCATTGGCCCGCTCAAGCACTAGGGTGCATTGATACCGTCATGCTCAACGGCGCGCTACCGCTCTTGCTCGACGGCATATCACTGTTCTTGCTCTCCGTCCTGCTCCCGCTCGTTCTCTTAGTCGAGGAGGTTGATGGCGACGGCGGCGCTTCGCCGGATTGGCATGCTTGGAATGGTATACTACGGTATGGTTGGTGTATCACCGCTTAGCCTTCTATGCCCACTATCACTGGCACCGGGAAACCGATGGGAGGAGTGGCGAGAAACCGATTGGGGGAGTGGTGGGGAGCGGTAGCATGTTTGGATATATAACACCATTAATATGGAAAACTTAGTAAAGAAGGAAGCCCGAGCTAGCACGACATGTGCGCACAGTGCTTACCCAAGGGTGCCAAACGGTTGACCAGAACAACTTTAAATGTTAAGAGTTTGCTTGGCCTTTTTATACATTATAATTGAGTTTTCTAAGCATTAATTTAATGTGCACAATTCAAATTTGAACTACAAATACATGCTCAAGTGCACCAAAATGTCTAGAAAAAATCATACATGTGTCCTTGGATGCATGTTTAGGTCCCATGCAATGAATGGGAATGAATTACAACCGTCTGGGCATCCTGGCTCAGCCTCAAACATTGAGAATCTACGGGAGGTCCTTTTGAAACAACTCATGAGGTTTTGGGATACTGCGCAGGTTTCCAGTAGGTCCCATCAGCATTGAGTTTCCCCTCAAAGGCAATACCCTCTTTCCTAGGGTTCCTATTCAAGATCTTCTTTTTAAGCACATCATGATGAGACTAATGCCCTTTGAGGCTTTTGTACATGCCTGTCACATACAATTCCTTCAGCCATGCATTATTGTCAGTGATACTTGTGGTATCCTCTCATGAGGAATTTATGACCACATAAATAGTTGAAGAATTTGTAGCAATAGAAGCATTTGAACCTTCACGTGAAGAATTAGCAGATTCATGTTCAATGTATTTCAAACATGGTGGAATGAATTCATCCTGAGCGGAACTGTCTGTTGAGCAAGCAAATAATCATTTTTCTTCTGGAGATCATCATGACTCACCCTTAGTTTCTCAAGATCTTGCTTTCTTTGAAGAAATTCATAAGAAAGCTTATCAAGATCAGCTAAGAGTATTACGTGATGTCCTTGAAGGTTATCAAACTTGGATTGTAGTCATTGAAGATTATTAGTCAAGGTTTTAGTTCGATTCATTTCCTCACCCAACAGGTCATCGCTTTTGTGTAGCAAATTTTGAACCCTTTCCAAAGCTTTTTGTTGTTTCATGGCGATACTGGCAAGCTTGGAATAGCTAGGTTTGAGGTTTTCACTACATTCATCTTCACTCAATTCAGAGGAGGGATATTTGAGTACCTTGGCACCTTTTTCCATGAAGCAATAGGTGGGATCAAAGTCATCGCTACAATCATCAATGGAGTTGGAGTGACCATGTTCCTCAGTGTTGAAGATGGACTTGCTGACAAAAGCAGTAGCGAGAGCTAGGCCCGCCACACCAGAGTATGACTCCTTAGATTCCTCGTCTTCCTCATTTTCCTCAAATTCACCTTCAGAATCCATTTCCTTGCCAATGAATGCCCAAGCCTTTCTGGAACTGCTCTTCTTGTGAGATGAAGACTTTGAGGATTTTGACGATGAGGACTTTGAAGATTTCTTCTTTTTCTTCGAGTCATCTGATCTGTCATCCTTGTATTTCTTATTCTTTGGTTCCTTCAACCCTTGAGTACAATCAGCCATGTAGTGACCAGGCTTCTTACATTTGTGGCAAGTCCACTTCTTATAGTCGCAAGATGAAGAATATGATCTCATGACATCACTTTTTGAAGATTTTCCAAAACGGCCACGTCTAGAGAACTTTTGAAATTTCCTCACGAGCATAGCTAGCTCCTGGCTTAGTTCCTCAGGATCACCAAGGTTGCTGTCAGAATCTTCCCCTTTAGATGAGGAAATTGCCTTGGCATTCAGTCCACGTGATCTTCCATAGCTTGGCCCGTAGAGGTCTCTTTTCTTAGCTTGTTGGAACTCATGAGTATTCAGTCTCTTGAGGATATCAGCAGGATCTAGCGACTTGTACTCTCCACGTTCTTGAATCATTAGTGACAGTGTATCAAATGAGGAATCAAGGGATCTCAAGAATTTCATCACCACCTCATGGTCGGTGATGTCAGTGGCACCAAGTGCTTGAAGCTCATTTGAGATGTTAGTGAGGAAATCGAAGGTTTGCTGAACATTTTCATTGTCGAGTCTTTTGAAGCGGTTGAAGAGATTGCGAAGAACGTCAACTCGAGAATCACGTTGGGTTGAGATTCCTTCATTGACTTTGGACAACCTATCCCAGATTAGCTTTGCCAACTCCAAAGCACTCACTCTGCCATACTATCCTTTGCTCAGATGGGCACATATGATATTCTTCACTTGAGAGTCCAGTTGCTTGAATCTCTTCACATCAGCAGCATTCACGGAAGGAGTTATGGAGGGAACGCCATTTTCCACAACGTACCAGAGATCATTGTCAATTGCCTCAAGATGCATGTGCATCTTGTTCTTCCAGTAGGGGTAGTTGCTACCTCTTGAGCACTGCGTTGGTTTTCCCTTGAAGAGGAAAGGGTGGTGCAGTAAAGTAGCATAAGTATTTCCCTCAATTTTTGAGAACCAAGGTATCAATCCATTAGGAGACCACGCGTGAGTCACATCGTACCTACACAAACAAATAAGAACCTCGCAACCAACGCGATAAAGGGGTTGTCAATCCCTTCACGGCCACTTGCAAGAGTGAGATCTGATAGAGATGATAATAATAAGATAAATATTTTTGCTATTTTTATGGTATAGATTGAAAGTAAAGATTGCAAAATAAAATAGATTGGAAACTTGTATGATGGAAAATAGACCCGGGGGCCATAGGTTTCACTAGTGGCTTCTCTCAAGATAGCATAAGTATTACGGTGGGTGAACAAATTACTGTCGAGCAATTGATAGAAAAGCGAATAATTATGAGAATATCTAGATATGATCATGTATATAGGCATCATGTCCGATACAAGTAGAGCAAAACGATTCTGCGTCTACTACTATTACTCCACACATCGACCTCTATCTAGCATGCATCTAGAGTATTAAGTTCATAAAACTGTAGTAACGCCTTAAGCAAGATGACATGATGTAGAGGGATAAACTCATGTAATATGATGTAAACCCCATCTTTTTATAGCCGATGGCAACAATACAATATGTGTCGTTTCCCTTTCTCTCACTGGGATCGAGCACCGGAAGATTGAACCCAAAGCTAAGCACTTCTCCCATTGCAAGAAAGATCAATCTAGTAGGACAAACCAAACTGATAATTCGAAGAGACTTGCAAAGATAAACCAATCATACATAAAATAATTCAGAGAAAATTCAAATATTGTTCATAGATAAACTTGATCATAAACCCACAATTCATCGGATCTCGACAAACACACCGCAAAAGAAGATTACATCGAATAGATCTCCAAGAGAATCGAGGAGAACTTTGTATTGAGATCCAAAGAGAGAGAAGAAGCCATCTAGCTACTAGCTATGGACCCGAAGGTCTGAGGTAAACTACTCACACATCATCGGAGGGGACATGAGTTGATGTAGAGGCCCTCTGTGATCAATGCCCCCTCTGGCAGAGCTCCGGAAAAGGCCCCAAGATGCTATCTCTTGGGTAAAGAAGGTTGCGGTGGTGGAAATAGGGTTTCGTGGTGCTCCTGGATGTTTGCGGGGTATGTGAACATATATAGGAGGAAGAAGTAGGTCGGTGGAGATATGAGGGGCCCAGGGGGAGGGCATGCCCAGGGGGGTAGGCACGCCCCCTGCCTCATGGCCGCCTCGTTGATTGCTTGACGTCCACTCCAAGTCCTCTGGATCACGTTTGTTCCAAAAATCACGTTCCCAAAGGTTTCATTCCGTTTGGACTCCGCTTGAAACTCCTTTTCTACGAAACACTGAAATGGGCAAAAAAACAACAATTTGGGCTGGGCCTTCGGTTAATAGGTTAGTCCCGAAAATAATATAGATGTGTAAAACAAAGCCCATTAACATCCAAAACAGATAATATAATAGCATGGAACAATAGAAAATTATAGATACGTTGGAGACGTATCAGCATCCCCAAGCTTAATTCCTGCTCGTCCTCGAGTAGGTAAATGATAAAAACAGAATTTTTGATTTGGAATGCTTTCTAGAATATTCTTCAATGTATTTTTCTCTATTGTGGCATGAATGTACAGATCCGAATGATTCAAGATAAAAGTTTATTGTTGACATAAAAATAATAATACTCCAAGTATGCTAATCAAGCAATTATGTCTTATCAAAATACCATAGCCAAAGAAAACTTATCCCTATAAAGTCATATAGTTTGTCCATGCTTCATTTTTGTCACACAAAATGCTCTCATCTTGCACAACCCCGATGACAAGCCAAGAAATTGTTTCATACTTAGCCTTTTAAAATTCTTTCAACTTTTACGCAATATATGAGCGCGAGCCATGGGCATAGCCCTATGGGTGGAATAGAATATGATGAATGAGGTTGTGTGAGAAGACAAAAATGGAGAAAGTCTCACATTGACGCGGATAATCAATGGGCTATGGAGATGCCCACTGATTGATGTCAATGCAAGGAGTAGGGATTGCCATGCAACGGATGCACTAGAGCTATAAATATATGAAAGCTCATCAAAGAAACTAATTAGGTGTGCATCCAACTCGCTTGCTCGCGAAGACCTAGGGTAGTTGAGGAAGCTCATCATTGGAATATACAAGCCAAGTTCTATAATGAAAAATTCCCACTAGTATATGAAAGTAACAAAATAAGAGACTCTCTATCATGAAGATCATGGTGCTACTTTGAAGCACAAGTGTGGAAAAAGTATAGTAACATTGTCCCTTCTCTCTTTTTCTCTCATTTATTTATTTTATTTTATTTTTTGGGGCCTTCTTTCTTTTTTTCTTTTGGCCTCTTTTATTTCTTTCTTTCTTTTCGTCCGGAGTCTCATCCCGACTTGTGGGGGAGTCATAGTCTCCATCATCCTTTCCTCACATGGGACAATGCTCTAATTATGATCATCACACTTTTATTTTCTTACAACTCAAGAGTTACAACTCGATACTTAGAACAAAATATGACTCTATGTGAATGCCTCCGGAGGTGTACCGGGATTGCGATGAATCAAGAGTGACATGTATGAAAAAATTATGAATAGTGGCTTTGCCACAAATACGATGTCAACTACATGATCATTCAAAGCAATATGACAATGATGATGCGTTTCATAATAAATGGAACGGTGGAAAGTTGCATGGCAATATATCTTGAATGGCTATGGAAATGCCATAATAGGTAGGTATGGTGGCTGTTTTGAGGAAGATATAAGGAGGTTTATGTGTGATAGAGTGTATCATATCACGGGGTTTGGATGCGCCGGCGAAGTTTGCACCAACTCTCATGGTGAGAAAGGGAAATGCACGGTACCGAAGAGGCTAGCAATGGTGGAAGGGTGAGAATGCGTATAATCCATGGACTCAACATTAGTCATAAAGAACTCACATACTTATTTCAAAAATCTACAAGTCATCAAAACCAAGCACTACGCGCATGCTCCTAGGGGGATGGATTGGTAGGAAAAGACCATCGCTCGTCCCCGACCGACACTCATAAGGAAAGCAATCAAAGAACACCCCATGCTTCAAATTTGTCACATAACGTTCACCATACGTGCATGCTATGGGACTTGCCAACTTCAACACAAGTATTCATCAATTTCACAATTACTCAACTAGCACACTTCTAATATTACCAACTTTATATCTCAAAACCATCTATCAAGCATCCAACTTCTCTTAGCATTTAAAATTATAACCAAAGTGAATTACCATGCTGTTATAAAGGACTCTCAAAAGGATATAAGTGAAACATGAGAGATCAATTATTTCTATAAAATAAAACCACCGCCGTGCTCTAAAAGATATAAGCGAAGCACTAGAGCAAAAACTATATAGCTCAAAAGATATAAGTGAAGCACATAGAGTATTCTAATAAATTCCAATTCATGTGTGTCTCTCCCAAAAGGTGTGTACAGCAAGGATGATTATGGTAAAATAAAAATCAAAGACTCAAATCATACAAGATGCTCCAAGCAAAACACATATCATGTGGCGAATAAAAATATAGCTCCAAGTAAAGTTACCGATAGACGAAGACGAAAGAGGGGATGCCTTCCGGGGCATCCCCAAGCTTAGGATTTTTGGTGTCCTTGTATTTTACCTTGGGGTGCCATGGGCATCCCCAAGCTTAGGCTCTTGCCACTCCTTGTTCTATAATCCATCAAATCTTTACCCAAAACTTGAAAACTTCACAACAAAAAACTTAAAAGAAAATCTTCGTGAGCTCCGTTAGTAAAAGAAAACAAACCACCGCTTCAAGGTACTGTAATGAACTCATTCTTGATTTATATTGGTGTTAAACCTACTGTATTCCAACTATTATATGGTTCATAAAGTCTATTACTAGCCATAGATTCATCAAAATAAGCAAACAACACACGAAAACAGAATCTGTCAAAAACAGAACAGTCTGTACTAATCTGTAGGTTTCGACCACTTATGGAACCCCAAAAATTCTAAAATAAATTGATGCACGTGAGTAATTTATCTATTAATCATATGAAAAAAGAATTAACTAAATATCACTCTCCAATAAAAAATGGCAGCAATTCTCGCGAGCACTAAAGTTTCTGTTTTTTTACAGCTGGATCAAAAAGACTTTCCCCAAGTCTTCCCAACGGTTCTACTTGGCACAAACACTAATTAAACACAAAAAACAATCAAAAAAGAGGCTATATAAATTATTTATTACTAAACAGGAGCAAATAGCAAGTAATAAAAATAAAATTGGGTTGCCTCCCAACAAGCGCTATGGTTTAACGCCCCTAGCTAGGCATGAAAGCAAGGATAGATCTAGGTATTGTCATCTTTGGTAGGCAATTATTCAATAAGACACCTATAACTTTTAGGAGTTTCTTTATTTTTATTAATTATCAAACTCCTTGGCACAAAATCAAGAAAATCATTTGTAGCAAAAGGTTCCTTAAGGATAGTGAGAAAATTGGGGTGAACACTTATGGATTTGAGGTCCGCATTTTCCTTACTAGAAGTTTCACCCTTATTTTTAGGAACATACATCAATTTGGCAATCTTAGCATTAGGAGGAGTGTTTTTCAAGGAAGAAAAGGCAGACCCAAGGTTGGTAATAATATCCTCAATTTTATCAATTCTAGTGGAATCTTGATCTATCTTTTCATTAACCATAGGTCCCTTCTCTTTAAAAAATTTAAGAGCAACTCCTACCTTAGATCCATATTGGGTAATTTGGTTATGGATCTTTCTATCCAAATTTTCAATTAACTCTACGGTGGCAACTTTATTTTCAATAATTTCAAGCCGTTGCATCACATGTTCCAAAGTTAAAATAGTTCCATTAACCAAAAGAGGTGGTGGGCCAAACAAATCTATCACAGCATTATAAGAATCAAAAGTATGGCTACCCAAGAAATTTCCTTCGGTAATGGTATAAAGAATACATCTATTCCAAGGAGTGATGCCTACATAAAAATTGCGAAGAAGAACGGAAGTAGATTGCTTCCTAGTAGATCTATTTTGCGGATTGCAAATTCTGTACCAGGCATCTCTTAGATCTTCTCCCTCCCTTTGTTTAAAATTAAGAATTCATTCTCGGGAGATAAGGGAGTAGATAAAGGACTAGCCATAACGACGAGGCAAGCAAAAAAGAGGCGAACGAAAAAGAGGGCAAATAAAACGGCAAGGGTGAAGTGGGGGAGAGGAAAATGAGAGGCAAATGGAAAATAATGCAATGCGAAGGATAAGAGTTGTGATGGGTACTTGGTATGTCTTGACTTGGCGTAGATCTCCCCAGCAATGGCACCAGAAATCCTTCTTGCTACCTCTTGAGCACTATGTTGGTTTTCCCTTGAAGAGGAAAGGGCGGTGTAGTAAAGCAGCGTAAGTATTTCCCTGAGTCTTTTAGAACCAAGGTATCAATCAAGTAAGATACCACACGCGAGTCACCTCGTACCTACACAAACAAATAAGAACCTCGCAACCAACGCGATAAAGGGGTTGTAAATCCCTTCACGGCCACTTGCAAGAGTGAGATCTGATAGAGATGATAATAATAAGATAAATATTTTGGTATTTTTATGATATAGATTGAAAGTAAAGATTGCAAAATAAAATAGATTGGAAACTTGTATGATGGAAAATAGACCCGGGGACCATAGGTTTCACTAGTGGCTTCTCTCAAGATAGCATAAGTATTATGGTGGGTGAACAAATTACTGTCGAGCAATTGATAGAAAAGAGAATAATTATGAGAATATCTAGGTATGATCATGTATATAGGCATCACGTCCGAGACAAGTAGACCAAAACGATTTTGCATCTACTACTATTACTCCACACATCGACCGCTATCCAGCATGCATCTAGAGTATTAAGTTCATAAGAACAGAGTAATGCCTTAAGCAAGATGACATGATGTTGAGGGATAAGCTCATGCAATATGATGTAAACCCCATCTTTTTATCCTCGATGGCAACAATACAATACATGTCGCTTCCCTTTCTGTCACTGGGATCGAGCACCGCAAGATTGAACCCAAAGCTAAGCACTTCTCCCATTACAAGAAAGATCAATCTAGTAGGCCAAACCAAACTGATAATTCGAAGAGACTTGCAACGATAAACCAATCATACATAAAAGAATTCAAAGAAAATTCAAATATTGTTCATAGATAAACTTGATCATAAACCCACAATTCCTCGGATCTCGACAAACACACCGCAAAATAAGATTACATCGAATAGATCTCCAAGAGAATCGAGGAGAACTTTGTATTGAGATCCAAAGAGAGAGAAGAAGCCATATAGCTACTAGCTATGGACCCGAAGGTCTGAGGTAAACTACTCACACATCATCGAAGTGGCCATGGAGTTGATGTAGAGGCCCTCTATGATCAATGCCCCCTTCGGCGGAGCTCCGAAAAAGGCCCCAAGATGGGATCTCTTGGGTACAGAAGGTTGCGGTGGTGGAAATAGGGTTTCGTGGTGCTCCTGGATGTTTGTGGGGTATGTGAAAATATATAGGAGGACGAAGTAGGTTAGTGGAGCTACGAGGAGCCCATGAGGAGGAGGGTGCCCAGGGGATAGGCGTGCCCCCCTGCCTCATGCCCGCCTCGTTGATTGCTTGACGTCCACTCCAAGTCCTTCGGATCACGTTTGTTCCAAAAATCACATTCCCGAAGGTTTCATTCCATTTGGACTCTGTGTGCTATTCCTTTTCTACGAAACACTGAAATAGGCAAAAAAATAGCAATTTGGGCTGGGCCTCCGGTTAATAGGTTAGTCCCAAAAATAATATGAAAGTGTAAAATAAAGCCCATTAACATCCAAAACAGATAATATAATAGCATAGAACAATCAAAAATTATAGATACGTTGGAGACATATCAGTAGTCCGTCCCATCGAAGGTAGGACACGCAGCCGAGACCTTGGTCATGCCTGCAGTCGACATAACTAAAACTTCAGGCGGTTAAACCAAAATCACATAGAACAAGGGTGAATAGGCGATTTTTCAAATTCGTCACTGAGGAAATACAACTTGAGGAATTTGCTAAGTGACGAACTACAAGCAGCGGAATAAGTACTCAGGTGCATACATAATAGGACAGTAGCATAGTCATCATGATGAAATCAAACATACATAGAGCACATGTAGCGTGTAAACAGGATAAGCAGGCTGAAGACAAGATGATTGAAGAAATTGGACTGAGGAAATTGAGAAAATCTCCAGACAAATTCTTCAAACAGTAACGATCAATTTCATGAACACATAAGCAAGGAAATGAAAGGGTTGAGGAAATAGAACCAGTAGCTCGGTGAAGACTGTGATTTGGTAGACCAGTTCCAACTGCTGTGACATTTGTACGTCTGGTTGGAGCGGCTTGGTATTTAAACCAAAGGACACATGGTCCCAGGACACACATTCCTTACCGTATTCTCCTTGAGGTAAGGTCACACAGACCTCGCCCAATCACTCATGGTAAGTCTTCAAGGTGACTTCCAAACCTTCACAGACTTGGTCACCCGACGATCCACAATTCCTCTTGGATGCTCTAGACCATGACGCCTAACCGTCTAGAAGATGTACAGTCTTCAAAGGTAACAAGCGTCGGTTCCACACAGAAATAATCTCTTCAGTGATGCTTAATCACTTTGAGTTTTAGGTGTTGGGGTTTTTCCTCAGTGATGATTTTCTCTCAAAGTCCTCGGAGGATGGGATGCTCTAAATGACAAGTGTCAGTTTCTCTCAGAGTAGCCAACCAAATAGTGGTTGAAGGGGGCTATTTATAGCCAGGGAGTAGCCCGACATGATAAGACATAAATGGCCTTCAATGATATGACCGTTAGATGGACAAGATATTTGGGATAGCTGGCACGTAGCACAGCAACGGTCGGAAATTTGAGCTCTCAAATTCCTCAGGGTTATCATGTTCCTCACTTGTAGGCAATCCGCACTAGCAAATTCTTAACTCCTCGGTCAGAACAAATTCCTCATAGACCAGAAGATCTTCATCTCTCTCACTAAAGAAATTGACTGAACTGTATGAGATTTCCAAAGGCTTCACTCGAAGGATTGGGTATGTGTAGGCTTTGAGATGAGCATCACTTGGAAATTCTTCCTTAGTTTTACCTTGACCCCCTTTAGCAGTACGATGTTTCCTATGACTCCAGAAAGGAAAACGAAACTAAGAAAACAATAGTCTTCACACTTCATAATCCTCGCATCAATATCAATGTCTTCAAGGTCACACCAAATGTCCTCATTTTCGAAGTCTTCAAGAAAACCAAAGTCTTCCACTAAAGACATTCATTTTTAGGGGTCAACTTTCTTCGGAAATATCAGACTCCTCATAGACTTATAAGACCTGTGTACACTCACAAACACATTAGTCCCTTAACCTATAAGTCTTCAATACACCAAAATCACTAAGGGGCACTAGATGCACTTACAAATTTCAGTACGGTCACCCATTGCTATTCGGTCAAACCTTGATTTTCTACGTAAGGGTGCTGATGAGCTCAATCTTTTGAACCATACTTTCCCTAGATCTGTCCCTTCCACTGCGATGACTTTTGCTCATCGGGATGAAAATTCACATTTGATTATGGACCAGTAGCCCAACTCAAATCATTCTGGATTAATTTGTTGGAGTTTTCCTAAGGACAGGTCGATGAACAGCTCATCTTTGAATCAGCTGAGGTTTGGAAGTTTCCTATCAATAGTTAATGATTGTCAAAATTTGGAGAACATTGTATTCATTGGTAATAACTTTAGGAGTACTTACTGGGACATTATTCCAAACTTTATTCTAATCCACGTTTTGTATTTTCGTTAGTTGGGATAGGATGACTTAAGAATTGCTAACTTATGGTCCCTGACATCAGTGCCACCATCGTCGTACATTCATGAGCGGCTAAATTTACATTCAAATTGTCATCAAGTGGGCCACCTTTCTACTCATTGCCACAATGTCCTTAGCCCACAACGAGATCTCGCTCATCTGGAGACCCGGGTTGACTTGGGCTGCACTCCTAAGCCCAACAACCCTTCCATACATACTGGGCTAACTTGTTCCTACTACTGTTCTCCCAACCATTTTTCTACTTTTTGTCCTTCGAGTTTTTGATGTTGTAGCTCTGGTTTTCTGGGACATACTTCTAATGGATTGTCAATACCTCTGGTTGATTCCTAAATCAATTCAAATTGGTAACTCTGATGTTCACAAGGAAATATCAACAGGAATTGATCCTCCTCGGTCTGATGCTGAAGCCGACATTAATGACTTGCATGACTCTACGAGCACAAATTTGGCTCCTGCTAAATCACCAGTATATGGGAAACATACCCAAACTTGCCTTTCCATGGAGTATTCTAATAAGGAAATGTGAATCGCCCATTGCTCCATCTGTGGGCTCAAGGGCCACCTGGCAGGCTCTTGCTAGAGGGGCGAACGAAAAGGACTGTGGAGGTGGACACCCAAAACCAAACCCGCTGCCGATACGCCTTCCCACACTGCCATTCTCTAGCCTCCACCTTAACAGAGCTCCTCCCACGCCTCTGCCTCCCCTCCAATGGCGAACTTTCCGGTGAGTATTGTCCCCAACCTCCTGACAGGGATGACAATCGAGATTGGCCCCCAGGATCGTGTGGTGCGTGGTGACATGGCGGTTCATCTGGTGCCACCCCTCAACCATTATTTCCTTGCCATCGCCAAGCTGAATCATCATGTCCCGTTCCACCATAAAGCGGCTCTCAGAGAGGTAATCACTCGTCTGCTACATGAATCACACTTTATTTCGACCGAAGTGGATGACCACCCTTTAGGCATTACAATCTATGGTTTTGAGAATCCTCTAATCAGAGACACTATAGTTGGTACTACCTTTGAGATTGATGCTGAAGTTGAAGGAGATGTGAACACCATTGTCTCTTTTGTGCCACATGATGCCGCTCTTAACATGCGCCTCACCTCTTATGGTTCGGATGTTTGGATTCTTTATATCGGGTTTCCCTATGATTATCAAACTTACCACTATCTGCACAGATCTGTTAATCAATTTGGTAGCTTGATTCACTTGTACAATCCAAGAGGAGACCACAAGTTTGTCTTAATCAAAGCTAAAGTTATCCACATGCATCTTGTACTAAAGAGTTTTGTTGTTCATTAGCTAGGAGGAGATCAACACATCTGGATTGTGTGTGTCACAATGGTGCGCAGCTCGGACTGGAATGCACATCTGCCTGAGGTGCCGCTGGCGGGGGAAGACCCACCTCCTGCTGATGGCATCCCACACCCGTTACATGGCGAGGAACTTACCGCAGAACAACTTTACCAGATGCAATTGAACAACTGGATTCTGCAGCAGGGAGATGGCAACAATGCAACACCTGCTAATGGTGGCAATGTTGCAGCTCAACATGTGGATGTTGAGTTTCAGAAAAAAAAAATTGGGGGTATGGCCTCCATCTCCACCACAAGCCCCTACGGCTCTATACAACTATCAACACTAGCTCGCTGGAGAAGTCTTGCAGGTTCAGGATGGAATACCAGCAGTGAACAACATCATTGACAGTCCTGCCTCTGCTTGGAATGACTCAATCTCCAATATTGGAAACTCAGACTCCAGTAATGGTTCAGATGATCTCGTCCTGATGCCACTCACAATGTTTCAGACCCTTGTCAATGGTGGCCCACTACAGCAAGAGTCTCCTAGTCAGCATGCTCAGGTGATGCTCATTGATCTCACAGTCTCCAGCTCTGGTATGCATTACAGTGTGTCTACTGCCAATGAAACTGTGGCTTCCATGGTGTTTGGTGAGCATTTCCCTTTTGTCCAAGTCACTAACTTCATGTCAAGCTCTATACTGCCTACTTTAGCCACTTTTGGTCCTTGGGCTCAGCGATATGGATTCCAACCACCTAATTTGGAGATGCAGTTAGTTCTTACTGTGGTTGATGCCGAAACTATTGGTGTTTCCTCCTCTATCAAGTGCACTGAATCATTGGGCACCTTGGTCATCTCTAGAAATACTTGGTCCATCCAAATGTTGGCTCATGAAACTGCTCAAGTGTCTGCTCCTAGATCCTCTGTCACTATTACTGAACTTCCAGAAGAAGATGTGACTTTTCCTGCTGACAACAACTCTGACCTGCAACTGTTTAACATGGAGATGCAGGACCCAACTAGAAACCTCCCTATTGCTTTACCTGATCTTGTGGGATCCTCTAGTAGCAAGGGACAATGTAAACGTGTCAAGACTAATGCCCTAGAATGTGTGGTCAGTGTTTGCAGAAGCATCAGGTCTAACAAATACGATGGATTTAAAGTATAGCAGCCCATTCACAGCAAGAAGAAGACCTCCAAAGTGAAACCACGCATGATTCCTTCTGCTTCTACCACCAGCAGGATCTCTGATGTTGCTGCAGTCCCTAAGCACACCTAAGCTCCACCTCCAACCCTGATTCATGTGATGCAACATGTGGGGACACAGATGTGTGGTGTGCCACCTGAAGAACTAACCAAGCAGGCTCTCCTAGCTTCTGTCGAAGAAGGATCTTCTTCGGAGTGAAGGCCTTATTTTATTTTCATTTACCTTTTTGCTCTGTCATGGCTAGGAGAAACTGGAATGCCTTATGTTGGAATATGCGTAGTATGAACGATGATCGTAAACTTTTGGCACTTTCGAATGCTATTTTAGCTAGTGGATGTGCGGTTATCTGTCTGCGGGAAACCAAGAAATCTATGATTGATAATAATTTTGTTAAATCTTGTTGCCCTGACGTTTTGATAAATTTGCATATATACCCTCTCATGGGGCCTCAGGAGGTATTGTCAACATTTGGAATAGTGCACCCTTCACAGGAGAAGTGCTCATGCAGGAAAATTTTGCTCTGGTCATACATTTCAAGTCCACATAATGAACACAGATTTGGACATTGGTCAATGTATATGGCCCCTGCCAAGGTGATGCCAGGACTGACTACACTAATTGGATAATGAACTTAAGTATTTCACAATCTGAAGATTGGCTTTTGGTTGGGGAATTTAATTACATTAGAGGTCCAGAGAATCGAAACAAGCTAGGGGGAAATATCAACGACATGATTATGTTTAATGGTTTCAAAAGATTTCAATGCCTTGTGGAACTCCCAATCAAAGGAAGATCATACACCTGGAGAAATATGCAAATGGACCCTCTACTCGAACAACTTGATTGGTTTTTCACGTCGACCAACTAGACCTCCACATATCCTAACACTATGCTCAAACCCCTCGGTAAACCTATCTCTGACCACATCCCGTGTATTGTCCCAATTGAAACAACTATTCCACGTAGCAAAATCTTCAGATTTGAATCATTTTGGGTGCAGCACCCGGGCTTCCTGGATGTGGTGTCCTCTTCTTGGGCAAAATTGTTTCGCATATCGAATTATGCCACCATGATATGTAAAAAAATTAAAAATCTCAGATATGCATTGAAACAATGGAGCAAGAACATCTCAAAACTCTCTGTGCCCATTGCAAACTCTAACAAGACCCTGAAAGATCTTGATGCCTTGGAAAACAAACGTTGCCTTATTGTACCAGAGAGGAACTTTAGGAACATTATCAAAAATCACCTCCTCAGATTACTCACCTACTAGAGGGGATATTGACGCAAAAGGTGTACCATTCCCTGGGTACGTTTTGGTGATGAGCTTCCTAAAATTTTCCAAGCCATGGCTTCAGAAAGGTATAGAATCTCAGCCCTTTCCTTAGAAGATGGAACAATAATTGAAGATCATGCAGGAAAAGAGTCCATCATACATCAGGCCTTCAAGCAACGCTTAGGGACATCTAAAGACTTCCAAATGAAATTTGATCTTCCAGCAATAATTAAAAGGGTGGCTGATCTAGACCAACTCACAACCCCCTTCACAATAGAAGAAATTGACTCTGTCATCAGTAAAATGCCAGCTGATAGAGCCCCGGGGGCAGATGGTTTTAATGGTGTCTTCCTAAAAACTTGTCGGCACATCGTTAAGGAAGATTTCTACAAGCTTTGCAACCAGTTCTTTGATGGAAACTTAAACCTGGAAAACATCAATGAGGGTTTCATTACTCCAATTCTGAAAGTATCTTCCCCAACTTTAGTCAATGACTACAGGCCAATTACTCTCCTTAACTATTGTCTTAAGTTTATTAGAAAACTTCTGGAAAATACGTTACAAAAAGTCATCCTCAAAATTGTCCACCGTAACCAATATGAATTCATAAAGGGGAGAAACATCCTGGACTGCCTCGCCTGGGCATTTGAGTATATTTTTCAATGTTAGAGCTCGAAGAAACAAATTACTCTACTCAAACTAGACTTTGTGAAAGCTTTTGATACTATTGAGCATGAGGCCATGATTGAGATTATGAAATATATGTGATTTAATGATAAATAGCTTGGATGGATCAAAAGCATTTTTCCTCTGAAAAATCATCTGTTCTTCTCAATGGCGTTCCTGGCGGGCAGTTTCTCTACAAATGCGGGGTATGACAGGGAGACCCAATCTCCCCGCTCATCTTTGTCCTAGCAGCTGACCTCCTTCTAGCTGCCATCAACGAGGCTTTTAGACAGGGAACAATCAACTTGAATTATCCCAAAGCAAATCAAAGGGATTTCCCGGTCATCCAATATGCGGACGACACGATACTTATTATGCAAGCCTTCCCTAAACAAGCACAAACAATGAAGTCCATCCTTCAGGACTTTGCTGAACCCATTGGCCTCAAAATAAACTTTCATAAGTCCACATTAATTCAAAATTAATTGTGATGACACCCTCAGTAATACTCCTTCTGGTATTTTTGGATCCTCCATTGGAACCATGCCATTCACCTACCTGGGCCTTCCACTTGGCATTTCCAAGCCATCAGTTCAAGACCTCATGACTCTGGTTTGCTCGATGAAGCGTAAACTATCTGCCACACTCTCTCTGATGTCATATGGTGCCAAGTTCTCCCTCCTCAATTTGGTCATCACTTCCCTGACTATCTTTGCTTTATGCATGCTAAGATTCCCTCCAAAAATCATTGAGCTACTAGATAAAATTCGGAGGAAATGCCTGTGGACAAAAAAAATACAAAACAAGGAGATAAATGTAACTCTCTTGTTGCATGGGATATGATCTGCCGCCCCAAAAAAAGTGAAGGGCTGGGAATAATTAACCTCCAAACCCAAAGTGACGCCCTCATGTTGAAATACTTGCATAAAGTCTACAATCACCATGATATCCCGTGGGTGGAGTTAATCCAGACAACCTACTATGACAACAAACTTCCCCATGCTACCAACCCGTGCAGATCATTCTGGTGGAGGGATGTAATCAAGCTCACTCCCATATATCGAGGCATATCTTTTGTGACTATTGCATCTGGAGACAAAGTGTTAATGTGGAAAGACTTGTGGCTCAATGATGTACTCGCGAACACACATTCAAGAGCCTTCTCATTGGAAAAGGATCAAGACATATCAGTGAGAGACTTCCTTCTAGCCACTTCGCTAGAAGAAACGTTCCATCTCCTAGTGTCTATACAGGCACATGATGATATTAGGAACATGCAACAGCTAGTTTCACACATCAATGGAACAGCTAGTTTCACACATCAATGGAAATGAGGGCAACCCACCCAGGTTCAAGGCATGGTACTTGCAATTTGGGTTTGTTGCACCAATTATACTGTAGGAGGTTCTCTTACAATCTTTTTGTCAGAAAAATGGAAATGAGGGCACAGATATTGGACCTATATTGGGGGAGCCAAAGAATTTACTGCTAGCAGATATTACAAATTTTACTTCTGAGAGAGTCAAGAACAAGATGCATACAAATGGCTGTGGAAATCCAAAACAACCATGAAAATCCAAGTCTTCGGCTGGCTCCTACTCTCAGACCATCTCAAAACAAAAAACATGCTCAGGAGATGACACTATAATATTGGGAATGATTTCAATTGTCTTCTATGTGACCAGACAGTTCAGGAGGACGTGGATCATCTGTTCCTACACTACAGCTTTAGCCAACAATGTTGGAATCATCTAGGAATTGTTTGGGGGATGCAAAACACTCGCCCCCCTATGCTTGAGATGGCCAAAACTACTTGGGGAGACCAATGTTCATCGAAATATTTCTTCATGCATCTTGGAGCATTTGGAAGGAAAGAAATAACAAGCATTTCAGAGGGATCCCCCCACTCACCAGGCCTGGCTGGCTAGATTCAAAGAGGACTTTGCACTCCTCCAATATAGAGTTCGGGAAGAGAAAAAAGGCTTTTATTGTATCTTTTTTAAATTAAATCTAGACTCATAAGTGATACACCCCCTGTACTCCTGCAACCCTAGTCCCCCCTAATACTCTTCCTGCACCCATAAGAGGTGGGTTGGATGTAATTATGGCTTGTATATTGTAACTTTCCCTTATATTTTATAGAGGTTAGCTCTGAGCCTCTCCTAATGTCATTAATGGTTAAAAAACTCCGTTTGCACCGACCTAAAGCCTTGTGGGCCTTACCCCTTGACCCGCAAAAGTGTCCTTGCACTAGAACATTTCTGGAAACATCTGAAACTCTTCCTATGACCCCGAAATGCTTTTGGATCCTCTGAAACTATTCCGAATATTTATGAAACAATTCCACAAATAGATTCTCATCACTCCCGTCCTACTAACACTCAATAGATTGTGATTACCTTAAGCTTGTGACCCCGTAGGTTCGGTAACTCATAGACATGAATGAAACCATTCGTTCAATGGCCGATAGCGGAATCGCGGACATCCATATCGATCCCTATGAGCACATGAATGATATTCGAGTGAACTATTGGTTATCATGTGACATTCTCTTTCTTCATGATACTTCACAATACCCGGGATGCATCGTATCCTCCCGAGTCATCACATTCTCACTATACTGTTATCCTCGTTACTGGTTTTGTTCTTCTTTCTCGTTGTCGTGTTCCGACATCCCCGTGACATGGTCACATTTGTCTGGCCAGATGATGATGGATGCAAGTAGTGGATATATCTATCTGGCCAGATGATGATGGGTGTCATGTTCCCGCATCCCGGGAACATGCATGTTGATGTGTGTAGTTCAATAAGTGTTGTTGCAAGCGGTGGATTTATATACCTTCAAAGAAGACTCGGGTAGATATTTATATTTACTTCTTGAGACATAAGTCTAGACCCTTTGAAATGTTTAAAAGGTTTTCAAAATGAAGTAGAATTTATTGTAACAAGAAAATTATGTTTCTTCAATTAGATTGCGAAAAGGGATATTTGAGTTACAAGTCTAGTGGATGTCTGATGAGCTATTTTATAGCTTGAACCTCCTAGAGCACTGCTAAGAGTAGAGTGTTTTGAGTAGATGTCATCAAACTCTGTATGACATGGAGGGATTAAAGATAACATTTATCA
Source organism: Triticum monococcum (assembly GCA_034509565.1). Taxonomy (NCBI): domain Eukaryota; kingdom Viridiplantae; phylum Streptophyta; class Magnoliopsida; order Poales; family Poaceae; genus Triticum; species Triticum monococcum. The sequence goes on along the minus strand of CM067843.1, from coordinate 252,962,859 downwards.
ATTTGCCAATGTACATTTTAATGTGATGCTTTAGGGACTATGGCCTTTACACTGAAAATAACTGTCAGTGTTTTGGGAACGGGGGTACCCAGACTTGCCTTCCTGCGGCCCACGGCGTGGCTCCATCGACAACCTGGTACGGCCCACCTTCAACATCAACAACTCAAGACCCTCGCAAGCCGGACGACGCCAAGACCTCCAGAAGGATTGGATGACGCAAGCCATGAAGACCAAGGCCAGGCGGGCGCCAGCGGGTGTAGTATAGCAGTTTCCTCTGTGGTGCTACGGAGGCAAGCGCAGGAGCTAAGTCCCGAGAAATCAGCCAAAGGTTTCCATTCTCATGCAACAAGACCAAGACCGCCAGGACGGCAGGACAGAGGTCATCGCCGAGCCCACCGCCGCGTCACAACCAGAAGCTTTGCAGGCGAAGACCAGCTTTCATCAGGATAAGATGTACTAGTTTTCTCCCTTCGAATTTGGTCATTGTGGGATCCCTTCCCGCCTACATTTCCGGGGAAGAGGACTAAGGCCACTATAAATATAGAGTAGCCAGCACCATAGAGAGGGGATCGGAGGGACGTGAGGGAAGATGGAGTCAGGTCTGCACCCGGGGACGCGTGAATGCCGCAGGGAAGAAGCTCCTCGACGCGTTCCGATGCATAGAGAGCATCCAACACTGCCAGAGCACGTGCACAGGCATGCCAACAACACGGTCACCACGCGATATGGCAAGGAGAGGGCAAGAGAGGCTGGCAATTGATGTCTAGCGCTTTCTCTTTGCACCCTAGGGACTGTAGGAGGTGAAAGATCAGCAAAAAGAGCCATGGGTAGATGGGATGCATCGAGAGAAGTTTGTTGTAGCAAACTTGGCCACATCTCTATGATAAACTGAGAAGAATAAGAGGCAAACTTGATGTCTGAGAGGTTTAGGTTAGGGAGGACTACAATCTTGTGAAGTTGGAGAAGATTAGGACCACAAATTAATATAGTTGCTTTGCAACTACAATTATGGTCCAGGATAGATAATTGGATGATGCACTCACATGGAGTGTTCAGTGGGGCTAAAATTTGGTACATCATGATGATATGGACATATGAAGATGTTGTAAAATTTTCATACCATTTGGACTTGCCAAAATAGTACTCCCTTCACAGTCCTTCTCTGTCCATAAACTTGAGAAAAATATGGAGAAATATTGGCTTGATTAATTGATCCCAAATTTGGTGGAGAGAAGTTTTATGGGCAGGAGAATGCTCTGGTGCACTTTCAGCAATAATGAAGCAATATAAAATATACTTGCTTCACAACATGGAAATATTGCCAGAAACAAAGATTTGATGGTGTGATCACCTAGATGATTGGATGGATCTGAAAATTGGTGGAGCGTCGTGATTTGAGCACATGGAAGATCTTGCAAAATTTCAACTCATTTGGATACTCCTAGCTAGTACTTCCTTCAACAAGGCTCCCATCTAACAGAAACTTTGGAAAATTGTTGAGGAAGATTTGCTGGGAAAATAGTGCTGAATTTTGTTATGAGGCAGTGATTTGGATGTGAGAGTATGCCCAAAAAGTTTGGGAGCACTCAAGAAGAGATAGGTGGCACTTCCTTCAAAGAAGACCACTCTGGACAGAAATGAAGAATGAATATTGCTGGAGTACTTTTGGACTAGGAAAGAAAATTTTGGACATATTTGCGGCATATATGATCCAAACAATTTATGAGAATTATTTGGGAATTTTTTGAAAGAAAGAAATATAGGTTGCTTCACAACCTAGGTCAGACTGGGTTATTCCTTTAAAAGAAAAAGGAATATTCCTGAGAAAAAGAATTTGTGGTTGGGCTAAGATGGATATGACATGGCCTTGGGAAGAATTTGAGATTGATAAGCCACTCTGGAAAGGAGGAATAGGTAATCTTCCCATGTTTCCAGACCACACAACCACAGAAAACAAATCCAAAGAAATTTAAAAGAAAAAGAAAGGGCCAAAATCCAGGGTGTTACACGGGAAGAAGCAAAAGCTTTGCCTTTTCATTAATTAAGAACAAGATAGTTGCCCATTTAATTTTGGAAACCTGATTTTGATGCACAGCGGCGTTCTCCTGCTCTTGCGCGGCAACGCTTTGACACTCTTGCTCTGCTCCTCTCCATGGGGGGCGACAAACCCATGTGTAGGCATTGGCCTGCTCAAGCACTAGGGTGTGTTGATACCGTCATGCTCAGCGGCGCGCTACCGCTCTTCCTCAACGGTGTATCGCCGTTCTTGCTCTCCGTCCTGCTCCCGCTCGTTCTCTTAGTCGAGGAGGTTGATGGCGACGGCGGTGCTTCACCGGATTGGCGTGCTTGGAATGGTATACTACGGTATGGTCTATGTGTCACCGCCTAGCCTTCTATGCCCACTATCACTAGCAGCGAGAAATCGATGCGAGGAGTGGTGAGAAATCGATTGGGGGAGTGGCGGGGAATGGTAGCATGTTTGGATATATAACATCATTAATATGGAAAACTTAGTAAAGAAGGAAGCGCGAGCTAGCACGACATGTGCGCACAGTGCTTACCCACAGGTGCCAGACGGTTGACCAGAACTACTTTAAATATTAAGAGTTTGCTTGGCCTTTTTTATACATTATAATTTAGTTTTCTAAGCATTAATTTAATGTGCAAATTCAAATTTGAACTACAAATAGATGCTCAAGTGCACCAAAATGGCTAGAAAAAAATCATACATGTGTCCTTGGATCCATGTTTACGTCCCATGCAATGAATGGGAATGAATTACAACCGTCTGGGCATCCAGGCTCAGCCTCAAACATTTAGAATCCCGATTTTTAAATCCCCATAAATCCAAAACTCACCCAAAAATCGTGAAACTTGGCATTGTGTCACGACATGGCACATATATGTCATGTTAAAAAAATTGTCCAATTTGGGGCAAGCTTTATTACAAGCCTCTTATAAACCAGATTTTCTCTCAACAAGCCTCATGGTTCCGATAGGGAAACGTGTCCCCCTTGTGGGCAAAACAATAATCGATGCCTCTTCTTGCCTTGTATTTTGTTACGTAGTCAACATGAAACAACGGGAGATTCATGCTGAAATTTGAAATTATTTAGGGTTCGTTTGGCCTTTTTTTATACATTAATTGAGTTTTCCAGGCATTTAATATCCATACTTCAAATCTAAACTACAAATACATGCTCCAGTGCACCAAAATGGCTAGAAAAATCATACATGTATCATTGGGTGCATGTTTAGGTCCCAAGCAAGGAAATGGAATGAATTACAAGCATCTCGACGTCTTGGCTCGGCATCAAACATTGGGAATCTTGGTTTTTAAATTCCCATAAATCCAAAACTCACCAGAAAATCATGAAACTTGGCATGGTGTCACGAACTGGCACATATGCGTCGTGGTAAAAAATTGTCCAATTTGGGGCAAGCTTTACTACAAGCGTCTTACAAACCGGAGCTTCTCGCAAGAACCCTCATGGTTCTGATCGGGTATGTGTCGCCCTTGTGGGCGAAATGATAATCACTGCCTATTCTTGCCTTGTATTTTTTTCCTACAGTAAACATGGAACAACAGGTGATTCATGCTGAAATTTGAAATTATTTAGGGTTCTTTGGCCTTTTATGCATTAATTGAGTTTTCTAGGCATTTAATGTCCATAATTCAAATATAGACTACAAATACATGCTCCGGTGCACCAAAATGGCTAGAAAAATCATACATGTGTCCTTGGATGCATGTTTAGGTCCCATGCAAGGAATGGGGATGAATTACAACCATCTCGGTGTCCTGGCTCGGCCTCAAACATTGGGAATTTCGATTTTTAAATCCACATAAATCCAAAACTCGCCAGAAAATCATGAAACTTGGCATGGTGTCATGACATGGCACATATATGTCGTGGTCAAAAAATTGCCCAATTTGGGGCAAGCTTTATGTTGGTGCAATAATTTGTCTCCCTATGTTCTGGAGTTTGTTGACATAAACGGTATGGGACTTATGTGTTTGCTAGTGCACATATAGTAACATGTCCCTAGAATCAAGAGGAGTTTGGTTCAAATGACGAAGATAATCTCCTGCGTATCAGTGAAGTTATCACCGAAGATTATGTTAACAAGAGTGACCCCTCAAAATTTGTTGAAGCTAAGCAATTGGTTCGGTGCCTATCCGAAGAAAGTGACTGTGTCCAAGAAGAATGAAGACGAAGTGAAGACGTAGCATTTATTTCGTTGTTTCTCTTCTTCTTATTGACTCATAGGACCACCGTACTATTAAGAGGGGTGTAGTGTTCGAAGCTTTGATTATGTGATGCTAAACCCAAATCCTATGAAAGTTGCGATAGAAATCTCTTTGTGCTCCGAGCAAATACTTGCTAGCAAGAGATTGTGATCTTCTTCGCTGCGAGGGATTTGTCTCAGACCAAGGAGTTAGCATTACTTGTTCCTCAAGTAATGTTACTGTTACTCTTTGAAATCCGACCATTGAGAACGTGTCGGTTGGCCATTGGCTGCACCGCGTGTCCAAAATGGTCACTTCCCATCTGGGAAGGCTGTGGCTATAATTAGCCACCCTGTGTCGGCTTTATCCGGTGGCTGCTCCGTTTGATTCTGAGAAGATTGTTGAGCAACCCCCTCTCTGGGTGATTTGAGTTTAGAATCCACCAAGAGAAAACCCCTAGAGCCGAAAATTTAGATAGTGGTTCAGCATCACTCGAATCTAAGTCCAGTACGCTCTGCCAATTACTCTTGAGAGCTGCAAACTCTCTAGATGGTTAGGTGTCAATTTCTTTAGAGTTGATGTAGATTCGTCCTCTGATACATCCAAGAATACTTTAACAAAAGGAGTCCAGAACCCACCGTAAAAGACCAGGAGTGATTGTGGTTCTTGAAGGAGACGTTTGTAAAGGTTCAGAGATCAAGTATCTATCATGAGCGATTGGCATTGGTTGATGAAGCAATTATCATGGAGAATAGGGCGAAGAGAGTTTATCTTCCATGTTAAGTCACAACCCCTCCAACCAGATATAGTCCTTCTGTAGAAGGACGAACTGGTCTACCAAATACCTTGTTGCCATCGAGCATCACCGGTTACATCTGATCTTCATCATTACTTTCAAACGTTTTCAATTATGTGATTTGTCTCGATGCATGCTCTTAGTTTCCATTCGATAGCTTGTATTCACTCGTTGTACTCTTTTTCATTCGCTCCACTATTGGGTTCCGAGAGTTTTGAGATTTCCGAAAGAAATTTTGAAACTCCCATTCACCCATCCCTCCTCTGGTAGACATACTTTGTTCCTACAATTGGTATCAGAGCAAGGTACTCACTGAATCTTCTCATTTTGGTCTAACAACCTTGGAGTTTAAGTATGTCTTCAGTGAGCTACAAGTCGCACCTCAAGATTCCCATATTCGATGGGACGGACTATCCCTTCTGGAAGTAGAAAATGAAGATCTATCTCTGAGAAATTGATGATGATATGTGGAATGTGGTGCAGAATGGAGTCACGATTGAAGTGCCCCAAGTCCCCAATGACCGAGTGAAGAGACTCATTTAAATGGATGCTCAAGCTAAGGATGAAATTGGTGGCCATCTCTCCCATGCTCAATTTCTTCTCTATTGTAAGTGTGAAACTGCGGAATTGTGGGACATTCTCGAGAAGATAAATCAAGGTGTTTCAACTCATAAAGAAGCTCGCATTGATACCCTTCGAGCAAAGTTCAATAGGTTCAATCGCATTGTAAATGAAAGCTGTCAGCAAACTTTCGATCGCCTGAGTGACATCGCCAATGAGCTACAAGGTCTCAGCGCCAAAGACATCACTGACCATGAAGTTGTGAAGAAACTGCTCCGATCACTCGACAGTTCGTTCGACACTCTACTTCTGATGATAAGGGAACGAGTTGATTTCAAATACCTTGACTCTGCTGATATAATGGAAAGGATAAACACCCACGGGGAACAAGAAGAAGAGAAGAGATATCTCTATGGTTGAAGTCATCGCAGAAATCATGCTCTCAAGGCTGTGGCTGATTCCTCCTCCAAAGGAAATGCCGAAGAAGATTCTGATGACCTAGAAAGGATCAGCAAAGATCTCGCATTACTCACGAAAAGATTCCAGCGACTCCACAGAAAGAATATGTTTTAAAAGAAGGGATATAGCAACTCAGGCGGTTCAAAATCTTCATCAAAACCCACTGGAGATTACACTTGCTTCAAGTGCAAAAGGCCAGGACATTTCATTTTGGACGGCCCTCTCTGGGAAGCTAAAATCTGTGCCAGTGGAAGATATGATTCAGGAAACCACCATAGTAAAAGCAAGAGCAAGAACTACGACTCCGATGATGAGAAGAAAATGAAGAAGATCTTCAAAAAGAAGGACATCTCCTCCTCAAAGTCCTCATCAAGATCTTCCTCGAGGAATCCTTCCAAGTCCTCCAACCGCAAGAATACCTCTCGCAAGGCCAAGGCATACATTGGCAAGGAGATGGACTCCAATGAAGAAGAATCATCTGGTTTCGAAGAAGCTGATGAATCCGGTGAGGATTCCGATTCTGGCATGGCTGGCATAGCATGTGCCATCACCCCTGCATCAAACTTCTTCAAGAAACATTCAAGCAACGACGAATATCCTACCTACTGCTTCATGGCAAAAGTGTCAAAAGAAAAGGACTATGTCTTTGGGTGTACCGAATGGATAATGGGAAGTGGATGCACTATTCATTTGACCGGAGACAAGTTATTGTTTGTCGACCCCATCTTAGCTGCTTCATCTCTAAAGTATATCACTTTTGGCGACAACAAAAAAGGAAAGGTAATCGGATTAGGTAAAATTGCTATATCCAGAGACAAAACCATTAATGATGTTTTACTTGTTCAGTCTCTTGGATTCAATCTCATATTAGTTGCAAGCTTTGTGATCTAGGCATCCTAGTTCTATTCTCTATATCCAACTGCATTGTCTTTATGGCCTCTGACAAATCCTTTGTTTTCGAGGGAAATAGACAGGGTGATTTATATATAGTGGATTTCTCTAAGGGTCCCTCAGTCCAAACTTGTGGGATCGAAGACTTGGTCATGCAGGTATGAGAAATTTGCAGACTCTAGTGAAGAAAAATCATCTCCCTGGCATTCCTGATGTAAAGTTCGACAAGGATCGTCTTTGTACTGCATGTGAGGCTAGTAAATTGTCCAAGAAGCATCATTCATCAAATACTGTCATGACCACGACAAGACCTCTGGAAATTCTTCATATGGATTTATTCGGACCTCAAAACTATGCAAGCTTTGGTGGCAGTCATTATGGTCTGGTTATTGTTGATGATTTCTCTTGTTACACTTGGGTATTCTTTCTCGAAGACAAAACCTACACCCAAGACATCTTCAGAAGGTTCGCCAAGAAGGCCCAGAATGAATGATGTGCGAATTAAGCATGTCATAAGTGACAATGGTACTGAGTTCAAAAATACTCATATCGAAGATTTTCTCGATGAGAATGGTATTACTCATGAATTCTCAGTTGCATACACTCCCCAACAGAATGGAGTTGTTGAGCTAAAGAATAGAACTCTCGTAGAAATGGCGAGAACAATGCTCAGTGAGTATAAAACTCCTATTCATTTTCTGGGCTGATGCTATTAACACTGCTTGTCATGTTGTGTATCATGTTTATCTTCACAAGTTCCTTAAGAAAACTTCATATGAGCTTATCACTCGCAAGAAACCAAATGTTTCTTATTTACGTGTTTTTGGTGCACCTTGCTACATTCATGACATGAATCATAATTCCAAGTTTGCACCTAAGGCACATGAAGGTTTTCTTCTTGGTTATGGCTCAAACTCGCATACTTATCGGGTCTATAACTCTCACCACGGGAAAGTTATGGAAACGGTAAATGTGCAGTTCGATGAATCTAACGGCTCCCAAAACGAGCACCTACCTAATGTGATAGATGAACCACCGATATCGGAGGCTATTCAGAAAATGGCCATTGGGAGTGTCAAGCCAGTCGAAGGAAATGCTCATGACTCTTCTTCTAATGATGATGCCCCCATGACTCAAACCGGAACTCGCCAAGCCACTACCGAAGAAAATGCTGCTCCAAACACAAATGGAAACTAGAATGTTGATGCCAATCCGAATGGCAATCCCGATGGAAATGGTGATACAAATGCAAATCCCAATGCTGATGCTGAGGAAAATGAAAATGATCATCAAGATGGAAATCCTCTCCCTCGAGTGGCGAATCGAGTTGACCCTACATTAATTCTCGAAGATCCCAAGAATCCAGGTTATCGACCCACAACTCGTTCTCGCACTCGTTTGGCTAACTACTGTGGCAGTTTCTCCTTTGTCTCATTGGCATAATGTCGTGGTAATCTCACGGGGTGGGGGAGTTGCGAGACAATAGATGCCACAGGGTGGCTTGAGGTGAGGGCAAGACTGCTGCCGGAATATTCAGGGACGGGTATGCAAGTATCACGCGCTAGTTTACCTAGGTTCAGGGTTCTCCGGAGAGATAATACCCCTACTCCTGCATGTCTAGATATATATGTGGGTGTATATCTGGCAGTACAATGTGCTCCTGGAGGTGTATCTGAGATCAGTGCCATAGGCATCTGATCTCGTATATGCATATGAGCACAAGTGTGTGTGTGTGTGGCCGCATGTGCCTGAGCATGCATGCGTGAGTGTGAGTATGGATGGATGTGTGCTTGCTAGCTACCTTATATAGGATTGGGGGTAGCTTAATTCCTAAGCTAGGTGGTGGCATGGGACAAGTGGGCATGGGGCACCATGCCCATGAGGGTGTGTATGTGATGTGCATGCCTCTTTGTCCCCTGGTGCACTTTATAAAATAGTGCACAGGGACAGATACACTGTAGATGATGTCGCTACTACTATTCATCAATAGTGCCGGGTACGGCCATCTTGTCGGTGTCGGTGGTTGACTTCGGGCAGCCGGCTGGTTGGCACAATCGGTAGCCGGCTGGTTGGCGCAGTCGGTAGCCGGCTGGCTGGGGCAGCCGGGCGGGAAGCAGGCCGGGTGGCGAGTCGGCCCGGGCAGCCGAACAAGGGGTCGCTTGGGCGGCCTGAACAATTGGACTGAGGGGCTTTGCTAGCCCCGATCTCTTGAAATATTGTCTTGCCTTCTTCGGGGTACCCATGGTCAATTACCCCGACAGTAGCCCCCGAGCCTCCGAGAAACTTGGCAAAGTTGTGCAGAGGTTTTTTAGCAGGTGTTGATGTAGAAGATGTCGATGACGACCGGCTGCGGACCGCAACTGGCGCGGCTTGCTTCCGGCGGGGGTGCGCAAGCGCACCCGCTGGGCGTAGCCTCCGAGAAAGGAGGGGGGGTTCCCCACGGAAATTTTCATGCAAAAGACAAAGTTAGTCCATGCAGATATATCAAATGATTGCTTTTAGCATTGCAAGTTTTATGCAGAGGGTGCCGACTCGGTTTCGTCCGAGCCCCCTTCAATCTTTTTCGTGTTCCCTCCGCTCTTTGGCTTGTGCTCTCGCTTGCCAAACAGCCGCTCTGTGCTCTGTGGCTGAGAGTGGGCCGCGAAGTGGAGTGTATAGTACTGAGACTTTGGGAGCAAATTCGACCGAGCAGATACTCATAAAGGAAACGGCCGGATCGCCCGAACCATTTTTCTTCCTAGACGCTTTTCACGTTTGTGACCTCCAGCGTTTGCTCTTGCTAGCCGGACTGCCACTCTGTGGTCTGTGACTAAGAGTGAGCTTTTGGTACTGCGCACGCTATTAAGCCGTCTGCGGGAACAAATGTCTCAGGCCAAGCGGCCAGCCTCCAGGCCAACTCTAGAGATAGCCCCCCCCCCCCCCCCGAAGCATCGCTCGAGGTTATCCGTGCTTTCACGGTGCAAAAATATGCGGGTGAGGAGCTTGCATTGCTTTTTCGTGGACGAGGCAGAGGCCGTCGATGACAGCCGGTGCGGCTCAGCGCCTGCGGAGCGCGCCAGCGCACCCGCTGGGTGAAGCCTTCGAGCCTCCGGGTGCTCAAAGGGGGGCCCGGTCGGTCAGGCCCGACTGGCCAAACGGCGAGCGGGACGCGGCCGAGCCAGCTTGGCACAGCCAGCCAGGCGGCAAGGCGTCTGGCAACGCCCTTTTTCTTCTTTCTTCTCTTCTACCGGCTACTGCCAGCCGAACAAAACTCTTCTTTTGTATCTTGTTTTTGTTTCTTGCAATCTTATGTGGGAGCGAGCTAGCGCACCTACTGGGTGTAGCCCCCGAGATTCGGGCTGACTGCTGAGAAGTCGGGCTGGGTCTCCCGGCAACTACTTTGTCCTCTTCCTCGCGGGGGCGCGTCAGCACACCCGCTGGGTGTAGCCCCCGAGATTCGGGCCGACTACGGAGCAGTCGGGCCGGATCTCCCGACAACTACTTTGTCTTCTTCCTTGCGGGGGCGCGTCGGCGCACCCGCTAGGTGTAGCCCCCGAGATTCGGGCCGACTGCTGAGCAGTCGAGCCGGATCTCCCGGTGACTACTTTGTCTTCTTTGTTGAAGTTGATGTTTTTTCTTCTCTTTGTCCGGCTGTGGGCAGTCGGACGCGCATTTCTTTTTCATCCGACCAGGCAGTGTGCCGTCTGGAATGAGCAGCCGGCTCGCACTCTATCTCTCTCTCTTTTTGCAGCTGCAGCAGCTAGCCACTGACTTTTCTTTATCTTTTTTACACATCTAGCCTGCCCGGTCGGAGAATGTGCTGACCCAGTCGGGTTCTCTCCTTTCTTTTCTTTTGTTTCCAGCCGGACACGGGCAGCCGAACAGCAGGAGCCGGCGGGGCACGCGGGGCACAGTCGGCTGCGGCGAGCCGGTGGGCGAGGGCGCAGCAGCCGGCACCGAGGGGCGGGACGCCGGACGCAGGCTGTCGCCCGAAGGAGAGGCGGGCCTCCAGCTCAGGGTGGAAGTGGCGGCAGGTCCCACGCACGGCAGAGACCAAGCGGGCGTGCAGGGGCCGGCGGGCAGGGAGTCGGCATCAGGGGACTCGGCCACGGTGGCAGGAGGGGCCCGCGCGCGACGGCGCAGACGGCAAGGTCATGGGGCGGCCGCTAGGGCCTGCGATCGGATCCCATAGAGGAGGCGGAGAGGTCTGAAGCCAGCCGGGCAGGGACGCGTGCCACGGGGCAAGCGGGGGCCAGCAGCCGGCCAGGCCGGCCGAGCGGAGGCGACACTGGGGAACTGGACACGCAGGAGTCGGCTAGGATGCGCGGGAGGCGGCCAGCACAGGGCCACGAGACAGCAGGTGCGCAAGGAGCCGGCCGGGGCATGCAGTCGCGTCAGGGAGGAGGAGCAGCACGGACCCGACGGCTAGTGCGTGCAGCGGGGGTCAGCGGGCTTGGCCTGCTAGAGAGATCTGTCGAGCTCGCATGGCTGGCCGTCACATCCAGACGAGAGGAGCGGGGTCTGAAGATGAGCAGAGGACAGGCAGGGGCGCCGGCGCGAGGCGGACGCCCGGCCACTCTTGGTGCCCGTAGCCCAAACACTGCCCGTGCATAGTCTGAGTGATGTTTGGCTAGTGTATGGCATTATCTGGGCGGTATATGAGCATTATACAGCCATTATCTGGGGCGTGTACATGCAGCATATGAGCAATGTCCGACTCGCATTTGGCTTATAGTAGATGGGTAGTGTCTGACTAATGCATAGGTGGTATTTGGCTCGCTGGCTACTACGGAGCTGCAACCGCGCGTTTTGGCCGGAGCTAGACACAGCGTGGAGGGGAGCGGACGCGAGCAGCGCGCGAATAGATGCGGTCGATCGAAGCGAGGCGGCGCGGCACGCACGGACGGCCGGCCGGCCGGCGTCGAAGCGACACCCACGTACTGACGACGGGTGATGGACACGCACCGCCTAGCACAGACGCGCCGAGGGCGTGCTCATGTCGAGCCCTCGGCCGACGCTAGAGAGGCGGCGACGTCGTGTCGGTGATGAAGAAGGCGAGGTCGATGACGAGGGCGCTTCGTCCCACGTGGCCGCCCTAGGGGCGGGTCGATGTCGAGCCCCCGAGCGCAGTCGGAGAGACGACGGCGACGCTTCAGTGAGGATGACGAAAAAGGGGGCCCGCCCGGACTACGAAACCAGCAACAGCTTTCCCCACAGTGGGCGCCAACTGTCGTGGTATTCTCATGGGGGGTTGTGAGATGACAGATGCCACAGGGTGGCTTGAGGTGAGGGCAAGACTGCTGCATGAATATTCAGGGACGGGTATGCGAGTATCACGCGCTAGTTTACCCAGGTTCGGGGTTCTCCGGAGAGATAATACCCCTACTCCTGCATGTCTGGATATATATGTGGGGTGTATATCTGGCAGTACAATGTGCTCCTAGGGTTGTATCTGAGATCAGTGACGTAGGCATCTGATCTCGTATATGCATATGAGCACAAGCGTGTGTGGCCGCATGTGCCTGAGATGCATGCGTGAGTGTGAGGATGGATGGATGTGTGCTTGCTAGCTAGCCTATATAGGCTTGGGGTAGCTTAATTCCTAAGCTAGGTAGTGGCATGGGACAAGTGGGCATGGGGCACCATGCCCATGACGGTGTGTACGTGATGTGCATGCCTCCTTGTCCCCTAGTGCACTTTATAAAACAGTGCCCATGGACAGATACACTGTAGATGATGTCGCTACTACTATTCATCAATAGTGCTGGGTACGGCCGTCTTGTCGGTGTCGGCAATTGACTTCGGGCAGCCGGCTGGTTGGCGCAGTTGGCAGCCGGCTGGGTGGGCAGCCGGACGGGGAGTAGGCCGGGTGGCGAGTCGGCACAAGCAGTCGGACAGGGGGCCGCCTGGGCGGCCTGAGCAGTCTGACTGAGGGGCGTTGCTAGCCTCGATGTCTTGAAATATTGTCTTGCCATCTTCGAGGTACCCGTGGTCAATTACCCCGACATAGAACCTACCAAGTATGAAGAAGCCATGAATGATCTTGATTGGATGAATGCAATGCAAGAAAGAGTTGGTGCAATTCGAACTCAATGATGTGTGGGAGTTGGTTGACAAACCAAATCCTAAGAAGCACAATATATTCGGCACCAAATGGATATTCCGGAACAAACAAGATGAAAATGGCATTGTTGTGAGAAACAAAGCACATCTTGTCGCTCAAGGGTATACACAGGTAGAAGGTATTGATTTCAGTGAAACATATGCTCTTATTGCTCGCCTTGAGGCAATTCGTATTCTTCTTGCGTCTGCCAATTACAATGATATCCTGCTTTATCTAATGGATGTGAAAACTGCTTTTCTTAATGGTGAACTTGATGAATAAGTATATGTTAAGCAACCACTTGGCTTTGAACACCCTTAGTTTCCTAACAAAGTTTTCAGGTTGAAGAAGGCTCTGTATGGGCTGAAACAAGCCCCTCGAGCTTGGTATGACACTCTGTAGAAGTTTCTACTCGAAAAGGGGTTCAAACCAGGATCCACTGATTCTGCTCTCTTCCACTCTATGTTGTCTGATACATCTCCAACATATCTATAATTTTTTATTGTTCCATGCTATTATATTATCTGTTTTGGATATTTTATATGCATTAATGTGCTATTTTATATTATTTTGGGGACTAACATATTAACTTAGTTCCCAGTGCCAGTTTTTATTTCTTTTCCTTGTTTTTGGCTTTTATAGAAAATCAATATCAAACGGAGTCCAAACAGAATAAAACTTTACGATGATTTTTCTTGGACCAAAAGAAACCCATGAGACTTGGGGCCCCCAGGGGGCGTGGCTAGGGGGCTTGTGCCCCCCCCCCCCCCCGTGGCTCCTCTAACCCTAACCCCATCACTATAAATACCCAAATATTCCCCTTATACGATAGGGCACGCCAAATATACTTTTCCGCTGCTGCAAGCTTCTGTTCTCGTGATATCCCATCTTGGGGCCTTTTTCGGCACTCCGCCAGAGGGGGATTCGTTCATGGAGGGCCTCTACACCAACCTTGTTGCCCTTCTAATGATGCATGAGTAGTTTACCATGGACCTAAGGGTCCATAGCTAGTAGCTAGATGGCTTCTTCTATCTCTTTGATCTTCAATACAATGTTCTCCTCGATGTTCTTGGAGATCCATTCGATGTAATCTTTCTTTTGTGGTGCATTTGTTGAGATCCGATGAATTGTGGACTTATGATCGGATTATTTATGAATATTATTTGAGTCTTCTCTGGAATCTTTTATGCATGATTGAGATAGCTTTGTATTTCTCTCTGATCTATCGATTTGGTTTGGTCTACTAGATTGGTTTTTCTTGCAACGGGAGAGGTGCTTTGTGATGGGTGCAATCTTGCGGTGCCCTCACCCAGTGACAGTAGGGGTAGTGAGGCACATATTGTATTGTTGCCATTAAGGATAAAAATATGGGGTTTATATCATATTGCTTGATTTTATCCCTCTACATCATGTCATCTTTCTTAAGGCATTTACTCTGTTCTTATGAACTTAATACTCTAGATACAGGCAGGAGTTGGTCGATGTGTGGAGTAATAGTAGTAGATGCAGAATCGTCTCGGTCTACTTGTCACGGACATGATGCCTATATTCATGATCATTGCCTTAGCTATCATCATAACTTTGTGCTTTTCTATCAATTTCTCAACAGTAATGTGTTTACCCACTGCTTGTTTTCTTCCAGAGAGAAGCCTCTAGTGAAACCTATGGCCCCCGGGTCTATTTTTCATCATATTATTTTCAGATCTATAAAACTAAAAATCCAAAAATACCTTGCTGCAATTTATTTGTGTGTACTTTATTTTGCTTTTTACTTATCTTTTAAATCTATCTCTATTAGATCTCACTCTTGCAAGTGACCATGAAGGGGTTGACAACCCCTTTTTGCATTGTGCGCAAGTGTTTGTTAGTTTGTGCAGGTGCATATATTGGGGGACTTGCTTGTGCCTCCTACTGGATTGATACATTGGTTCTTAACTAAGGGAAATACTTATATCTGCTTTGCTGCATCACCCTTTCCTCTTCAAGGGAAAAACCAACACAAGCTCAAGAAGTAGCATCGTCCCGTTATGAATGCTCAATTTCATCTAGTAATGAAACTTTATCTGGTGTCCTTGACCACGTTAAAGGTTCGTGCCAAACTTAAATCATTTTGGCAAAATCTGTCCAAAATTTGGGGTTTCTCGCCCAAGTCAGGGCCATGATCTTTATGACAGTTGCCACATGCTATCCATCAACTGCCACCCTATCATGTCCATTGAATCGCAATAGTCATACGACTATGTCCGTTCGATCAGATTCACTCTGTGCGGTTATTTCCCCTCGCATATAAATACTGTATCGCCACCTCTCCCTCATCCTCTTCCTCTCCTATTCGCCACAATCTCCTCCGAAGCCCTACCGGACTCCAACTCCTAGAGCTCGATGTCGATGATCCCTTCGCCGCTTTACTGTCCTAAAGTGGTCACCGGAATCCTTCCTCATCGGCGTAGATCATCTCCCTCCTCGCGCCGCCATAGCTGCTGCACATCACCAAGCTAGGGTATGTGTAGTACGAACTCGGTCTTCCGTCCTTCTCGTTCGGGTTCGCTCGCGGTTGAAATCAACAATTTTTACCGCATTTCTTAGATCTTTACTAATTAGGTAACTTGTGCAAATGTGGTTTGTAGTTGTCCCTCGCACCCGAAAAAAATTCAGATCTAGGGTTTGTGTTATGTCTCGTACGAATGGAATGTTTAGCACGTTGACTAGTATATTCATCGAGCCTACTAGTTCGTTCTATGCATTTCCTTCATTCGAAACATTTCTCAAAGTCTGCATCTAATTCTTCTTCAAAAATGTTTCTATAAAAAATCTTCGTGAGCATTTGTAACCCTGTCCCCATTTTCCCTTGTATCTATCCTTATTTCATAGGTACATGCAGCCAGTTGAGGATTCTGGTCGACCAGTGAGTATGGCTGATGGAGAAGATATTATCTTGGGTACAACAGATGAGTCCAAAGCTCCGAAAGCAAAGGGCCCAACGGTAGTCCCATCAACCAGCAGGAGAAAAAGGACTGAGCAAAATGCTGATGAGCAAGAAGAACATGCTCCAAAGAAGAAGAAGGGTGGCAGACAACCTTATACAAATACAACTGAATACATCTCTCATGATCGAAACAATATTGTTCTAGGAGAATCCAAGCATGACAGAGATAAGCACCTGCAATCGATTCGACATCGCTGGGTGTGCAAGTGGTTCAACTATGAAATAGTTCATCCTCGGTTTGCGCAGAACTTTGCATTTCATCTTCCATGGGGTGACTGCCATGAAATTGGTCTCATCAGATCTGGTGATCCCCAGGAGAGACTGCCGCCACCACCAAATGCTCATGTTTAATCCCTTCATACTCCCGAATCATATCTTGATGAGCTTGAAAACCGTCAGAAGAATGCCATCAAGCGTCAAAAGAAGCTGGAAAAGAAAGGGCTCGTGAAGAAGAGAATCGTCGTCTTCTCAAGGATGACGTTGAGAAGAAAAAGGCTGCAGGAAAATCAGAAGGCTATTCCAAATGCAAACATGATCCCAGTGCAAAGTGAAAGAGTGCATCAAAGAAGAGAAAGGTTGAATATGCTGATGAATTTTCCGATAAAGATGATCCTCCGCTCACTATGGGAGAAATTGAAGCTGCTCTCAGCGAGCAAGTGAACATCACTAGTTCAACGGTGATGCCTCATCTTCGGGTCCATTCTATTCCAAAAACACTACCAAAGAAGATCAACCTTAGGAAAACTCCACCTACCACTATCACTATGAAACAGCATGTGAATTTAACTCCTCATCCAGAAGCAATCAATCTACAGGATTTGGTTGTTGAAGGTCCAGTGAGTTCGGCTAAGCCTGGCGAACAAATTCCCAAGCCTGAAGTGAAGAAAATTAAGGCCCCTGATGTCGAGCCAAGTGCTCCTCAAGATACAGCTCCGAAAGAAAAGGCTGCTAAGTTTGCCCCTACCTTGATGTAGCCATTGGCCTCTATGCCTCCATCCGAGCAAGTTTCTATGCAACCTGCTCCAACTGCCCAACCTGCTCCGACTGATGCTCCTCACTACTATAATCATGTGTTCAACATGGAGCACCTTGATAAGTTTGTGGGAAAATCCATTCTATGGCAAAGTGGCCTCGTTACCAATCCCTCGTGGAGTTATCTCACGGGCCACAACTATTGTGCAAGAAAATGAGAGAAGATTCAGTTGAAATCAACACCCTCACTGCCGAACTTAATGACATGGATGGTCGAATGAAAACTACTTCTTCCAAGTTTGTCATTAGACAACTTGAAGACAACTACAAGGATGTGAATCGAGCTTTGACTCTCATTCGCAACAAAAGGTTGTGTTTTCACACCGATCTAGATGATATTGTTCGCAAGATCTGCAATGAGCATCAAGCACAAGTCACTTGCTACAATGATCTAGTCAAAGGCCATATCGACCACACTGCTCAGAAGAAGCACCGAAATAAAACTGTGAGAAGAATGTTCCTCCTACTCCAACAGTAAATTCACCTCAATGCTCATAAGCTCGGCCTTAGAAAGAAAAATCTACTGAGCCAGCTATTCCCGTGCAGCCCACTACACAAGTCACTGATGCTCCTCCCTCGCCAAGGTCAACTGAACCAGTGCATGTGGCCTCCCCTGTTAGAGATAACATTCCATCTTAGCAGACTGTTTCTGAGGAAGTTGAAATTCCTCACTCTAAACCTCAAACTTCTCCCGCTCATGAAACATCAAATGTTTTGGCTCCCACTACTCAGCAACACCAGATTACCGAAGAACAATCTCAACCACCTCCAGTGCCTGATTCGACTTCAGTACCGGCTGTGAAAGAATCTGCTCCATTGCCTACTGCCTCTGCAGCTCCCACTGTTGTGCCACCAGCTCAATCTCCACTCAAGTTATCCATCGACACAGCGATCAGAATTCCAGATATTGGTCCATCCAAACATAAATCTGTCTCTGCTCGTTATACTAACTCCATGGTATATGGAGATGAAGTGATTTCAGTCAAAGATGAACTCAAATATCCATACCCTTGTGAAGAACTGCCATTGTTTTCGGCAGGTGCTGGCGCCAAAGGTCTGATGCTCAATCGGAACATGCTTCCTCAATTCTTTCAAGACAGTCCGTACAATGGGCCATGCACATCTAAGCCGCCTTGTTTCTGGACCAATGAATAGGCTATCTATTACTCTCGGGTCTTCTATGACAGCAAGAAAATATCCCCTCATGAATATCCAGACATCCTAGCTATGAAGAATATCGGCTTTTTCAATCAGTTGCTGCAAGATATGGAAGATTTCTGCCTCAATAATGTATTTGCATTCGAACATCCTTGGAACTGAGAGATTATTCTTCAGTTCTATTCCACTTTGTACATCCCTAGTGATGAATCTGATAGTTCAAAATGGATCATGGAGTGGATGACCGAAGGCAAACGCATCAAGTACACCTCCATAGATTTTGTCCCACACTTCCATTTACCTCATTTTGAGCATGGTAAAACTAAAATTCGAGTGCACAACATTGGCGCCATTTCAGATGAAATGTTTCGATGCACCATGGGTGAAGAAAAGATCCGTGACTACAATGGTCCTCCCAGGCCCGAGCATTTAACATTCGAGAATCAGACTTTATATCACATGCTCACTTATAACATTTGCCCTCTGGCTGGGATGAATACAGACAATACCATCTCAGATGTTCTTGAAAATGTTATCTATGCAATCTCTGAGTGATATGTCTTTGATTTTGAAGATATGTTTCTGCGCATCTTGAAGGATTCTGCTCAGTATCCAAAATGCCTCAAAGTTTATGCATCGTGGATCCAAAAAGTGGTTGATCACACGATGCACACCGAGTATTTGGCAAAGACTAGTCATAAAATATTCATTCCTCTAGTTCGTGATAGCCTTCAAGTCATGGAAGATATTTCTTCAGGTAAATCACCCGTGTCAAGCCCTCAAGATTAGCACAAGAAATTCGATGGGCCACGTCTACCTCGGCGTGACCGAACGATTGCTCATCAACCTCCATCACAGCTTGAAGTCAGCTTGCACACACAACAACTATTGCTAAAGCACATTGCTGAAGATCGACGCGAGAAAGAACACATTGTTGTCGAGGTGAATGCTATCAACAACTGAACAAGAATCACGCATCCGATTGCTGATGAGAACAAGAAAAGGCTCTGGAAATTACTTCGCAAGTTATTCACCAAGAAACAACTCCTAAATGTCGATCTCAAAGAGATCTATGATTACATTGACAAAGGCTTATCTAGATTTCCAAGCTCGCAGTACTCCTTTGAGCAAAGTAACACTTATTCACTCTTGTTCGAATTACTTTTCACCTATCAATCTTCACTTTGATGATTATCTGTTTTGTCAACAATCATCCAAAAGGGGGGAGATTGTTGGTGCAATAATCTGCCTCCCAATGTTTTGGAGTTTGTTGACAAAAACAGTATGTGACTTATGTGTTTGCTATTGCACACAGAGTAACAAGTCCCTAGAATCAAGAGGAGTTTGGTTCAAACGACGAAGATAATCTCCTGCATAGCAGTGAAGGTTATCACCGAAGATTATGTTGACAAGAGTGACCCCTCAAAAATTGCTAAAGCTAAGCAATTGGTTTGGTGACTTTCTGAAGGAAGTGACTGTGTCCGAGAAGAATGAAGACGTAGCATTTATTTCGTTGACTCTCTTCTTCTTATTGAGCCATAGGACCACCATACTATTAATAGGGGTGTAGCATTCGAAGATTTGATTCTCTCATGCTAAACCCAAATCCTATGAAAGTTGAGAGAGAAATCTCTGTGCTCTGAGCAAATACTTGCCAGCAAGAGACTGTGATCTTCTTCGTTGCGAGAGATTTGTCTCACACCGAGGAGTTAGCATTAGTTGTTCCTCAAGTAACGTCATCATTGCTCTTTGAAATTCGACTGTTGAGAACGTGTCGGTTGGCCATTGGCTGGACTGCGTATCCAAAATGGTCATTTCCCATCTGGGAAGGCTAGGGCTATAAATAGCCTCCCCACGCTGGCTCTGTCCGGTGGCTGCTCCGTTTGATTCCGAGATGATTGTTGAGCAACCCCCTCTTTGAGTGATTTGAGTTTAAAATCCACTGAGAGAAACCCCCTACAGCCGAAAAAATAAATAGTGGTTCAGCATCACTCAAATCTAAGTCCAGATGCTCCGCCTATTACTCTTGAGAGCTGCAAACTCTCTAGACGGTTAGGTGTCAATTTCTTCAGAGACCAAGAGTGATTATGGTTCTCGAAAAAGTCTATAAAGGTTCGGAGATCACCTCAAGTATCTACCACGAGTGCTCGACATTGGTTGACGAACCAATTATCGAGGAGAATAGGGCGAAGGGAGCTTATCTTCTGTGTTAAGTCACAACCCATCCAACCAGACGTAGTCCTTGTGCAGAAGGACGAACCGGTCTACCAAATACCTTGTCGCCATCGAGCATCACTGGTTACATCTGTTCTCCCTCGTTACTTTTGAATGTTTTCAATTATGTGATTTGTCTCAATGCATGCTCTTAGTTTCCATTCGATAGCCTATATTTGCTCGCTGTACTCTGTTTTCATTCGCTCCGTTGTTGGGTTCCGAGAGTTTTGAGATTTCCAAAAGAAATTTTAAAACTCCCATTCACCCCCCCCCCTCTGGTAGACATACTTATTTCCTACACTTTATAACAAGCCTCTTACAAACCATAGCTTCTCGCAAGAAGCCTCGTGGTTCCGATAGGGAATGCGCCCCCCTTGTGGGTGAATCGATAATCGCTGCCTCTTCTCGCCTTGTATTTTTTCTATAGGTAATATATAATAACAGGAGATTCATGCTGAAAATTGAAATTATTCAGGGTTCGTTTGGCATTTTTTACATTAATTGAGTGCGGTCACGTCAGCAAATGGTTGTGTTTTTTTACACTGTGTGTGTTTCTGTAACCATTTAAATGCGGTCACGCATCCCTCTTTTTATTGGAGAGTACTACCTCGGTCCTGGTCTATTGGTCTTGTATTTTGAGCCAAAATTTAACCATAGTCGGTGGCGTGCATGCAACTATTTTGTTTGACGAAACGAGTGCGAGAAGTCCGTCTGTGACGCCCGGATAATTAAGCTACAGCAACCCTCTCCTAAAGATGCCATGTCACTTCGATTACTGTTGCTAATCTCGCGTTAGTTCAAAAACGATCGAAATTCAAATTCGAAATCAAGCAAACAGTAAAACTTTTCAAATATTAAAACTAAAATGTTCGGAGTGAACCAATTAATTCATAGGAAATTATGGTGGAGAAGACACCTTTTTATAAAAGGTTTAAATGCATTTAGGTAATTAAAGCAGTAGGTAAAACAATTAAATAAATGCCTTTCTATTTTATAAAATGTTAGAATATCTTATTTAGTTGCCTAAAATTATTGGGTCAATAGCATAATTATTATTGCTAAATTGGGACTTGCTTTTAGGTTTTATAAAAATGTTCTAAATCAAAATGAAAAAAAACTAACAAAATAAAAATTAAAGCAACCCCCCCCCCCCACTGGGCCAACCGTGGCCCAGCTGGCCAGCACAAGTTGGTGAAGGCCCAGCCCCACTCCCTTAACCGCCCACTACAACCGAACCCTAACCCCTATCCACCCCACTCGCTCCCCACGATTCCCTCTCCTGGTCGCTCTTCTCCTCTTCTCTCGATTCGATCGGGAAGGGGATCGAACCCCCCCCCCCCCCCCGCGCGCGCCTGAGACCGCTGCCCCTGGCGCCGCCCCGACGGCCGCGCCCTGCCACCCGGTGCTGCCCGACGCCGCTTGCCGTTGCCCACCGTCACCTCCCCGCCGTTGTGCGCCGTTGTCGTCGCCGGATCGCCGGCGCCGCCTCGCCCCGAAGTCACCCCGCCGCCTCGACCATGCCTCCCCACTGGACTGCCTCCTCGTCTCCGACGCCGCCGTCCCCGTCCCCCACCTCGAGCACCATTGCCCCGTGCCCTACGCCCCTGCCTTCCTCTGCTTTCCCTCGCGCACCGAGCACATGCCCCGCTCACTGCTCCCGCTCACGCGACGTCGCCCCTCGCCCGCGCGCTCCCGCGCGCTGCCCGTGCCTCGCTCGGCCCACGGGGCCGCTGCATCGCGTGCGCCGGCGTGCACCACGGCGCCCCGTGCGCCTTCCCTGCTCTGGCCGCCAAGGCCCGCGCCCGCCGTGACCTCCTTCGGCCTCCCCTGTCCACCTACACCGCCAGTCATCACCGTCCCACGCTGCGCGGCTTGCCTTGGCCGCCGTGCTCGCCGCGGTTGCCTTTCGGCCGCGTCCCTACTGCCACGCCGCTTTGCCATCCCATGGCTGCTCATTGCCGCTTCCCTGCTGATGTCCCGGCCCCGCACTGGCCACGCCACCCCCCCCCCCCCCCCCCCCCCGCCGCCGTCGCTTCGCCCCTCACCGCCGGCCCCAGGCCACCGGCCTTCCCCTGCTCCGGTGCCCTGCCGGGTCCGCCGCCCCGCGCGCCCCTGGGCGTGCACCCGCTCGGGTGACGCTCGCACCCATGCCCGTAAACCCCACGCTCGCTAGGGCCCCTTGCTCTATGACACATGGGGCCCACGGCCCCAGAACATATATATATATATGTATATATATAATTTAAATAAAAATTATTAATAATTAAAATAATTAATTAATTAAAGAATTAATTAAGTTAAGTAATCATAATTAGATTAATCAAGCACTAATTAACCTAAATAATTATTAGTTAATTAAACAGTGTATGACAGTGGGACCCACATGTTAGTTTGACCCAGTCAACACCTTTGTTGACTGCTGATGTCATGCTGACGTTAGCAAGCACTATTCTGGATAACGTTGAATTAAAATAATTAAATAAATGCTAAAAATGAATTAAATCTTTTAAAATTAATATAAAATAAACCGTAGCTCGGATGGAAAAACTTTGTACATGAAAGTTGCTCAAAACGACGAGACGAATCCGGATACGCAGCCCGTTCGTCCACCACGCATCCCTAGCATAGCGAACACGCAACATTCCCCTCCGATTCATCTGTCGAAAAACGCGAAACACCGGGGATATTTTCCCGGATGTTTCCCCCCTTCACCGTTATCACCTCATACTGCGTTAGGTCACCCCTAGCACCGCATATTGCCATGTTATGCTTTGTGTTGCTTTGTTTGCTTTGTTATTTATTGTGTTCCCCCTCCGTTACTTCTTTCCGATAGACCTCGAGACCGCTGCCGGTACCCCCGATCAACTACGGTGTTGACGACCCCTCCTTGCCAGAGCAACCAGGCAAGCCCCACCCTTGATCACCAGATATCGCCTACTCTTCTCTCTACTGCTTGCATTAGAAGAGTGTAGCATGTTACTGCTTTCCGTAAATCCTATCCTGATGCATAGCCTGTCATTGTTGCTACAGTTATTGATACCTTACCTGCAATCCTAAATACTTAATATAGGGTGCTAGTTTATCATCAGTGGCCCTACATTCTTGTCCGTCTGCCATGCTATACTATCGGGACGTGATCACTAGGGAGGTGATCACGGGTATATACTTATATACATATACATGATACATGTGATGACTAAAGACGGGTCGGCTCGTAGAGTAATCGTGAGTGATTCATGGATTGGGGGCTGAAAGGACCTTTGTCCCGACGGCCCTCTGGGTGAATCTTTGTGGCGGAGTGACAGGGAAGGTTGAGACCAAGGTGGGCCTGGCCCTGGTCGGCGTCCATGGTTATTTCAACATACCACACTTAACGAGATCTTAGTATTTAATCTGAGTCTGGCGACTGGCCTATACGCACTAACCAACTATGCGGGAACAGTTATGGGCACTCGACGTCATGGTATCAGCCGAAGCCTTCGTGACGTCAGTGACTGAGCGGTGCGCGCCGGGTTGGACCGCGTAACGCAACTTCCTTCGTAATGGAGGTTGCTAGGTCTGCTCTCCGGCCGCCCACGCGACGTGCAGGTGTGCAATGGGCGATGGGCCCAGACCCCTACGCGCATAGGATTTAGATAGGCGTGCTGACCTCTCTGTTGTGCCTAGGTGGGGCTGCGACGTGTTGATCTTCCGAGGCCGGGCATGACCCAGGAAAGTGTGTCCAGAAAAAGGCGATCGAGCATGTTGGGAAATGTGGTGCACCCCTGCAGGGAAGTTAATCTATTTGAATAGTCGTGATCTTCAGTAACAGGACGACTTGGAGTTGTACCTTGACCTTATGACAACTAGAACAGGATACTTAATAAAACACACCCTTCCAAGTGCCAGATACAACCGGTGATCGCTCTCTAACAGGGCAACGAGGGTAGGATCATCGGTTAGGATTATGCTATGCGATGTTACTTGGTGAACTTACCATCTACTCTCTTCTTCTGCTGCAAGATGGAGGTTACCAGAAACGTAGTCTTCAGTGGGCTAGCTATCCCCCTCTTATTCTGGCATTCTGCAGTTCAGCCCACATATGCTACCCTTTTCCATTTGATACCAATGCATACATATGTAGTGTAGCTCCTTGCTTGCGAGTACTTTGGATAAGTACTCACGGTTGCTTTGCTCCCCCTTTTCCCCCTTTCTATACACGATTGTTGTGACCAGACGATGGAGTCTAGGAGCCAGATGCCACCATTGACGATGACTCCTACTACGCTGGAGGTGCCTACTACTACGTGCAGGCCGGTGACGACGACCAGGAGTAGTTTAGGAGGATCCTAGGCAGGAGGTCTGTGCCTCTTTCGATATGTATCCCAGTTTGTGCTAGCCATCTTATGGCAACTTGTTTAACTTATGTCTGTACTCAGATATTGTTGCTTCCGCTGACTCATCTATGATCGAGCTCTTGTATTCGAGCCCTCGAGGCCCCCGGCTTGTAATATGATGCTTGTATGACTTATTTTATTTGTAGAGTTGTGTTTGTTGGAGAACGTTGCAGAAAACAAAAAAAAATTCCTACTCGTTTCACCAAGATCATCTAGGAGTTCATCTAGCAACGAGTCACGAGATGCATCTACATACCTTTGTAGATCGCGTGCGGAAGCGTTCAACGAACGGGGATGATGTAGTCGTACACAACGTGATCCAAATCACCGATGACCAACGCCGAACGGACGGCACCTCCGCGTTCAACACACATACGGGACGGGAGACGTCTCCTCCTTCTTGATCCAGCAAGGGGGAAGGAGAGGTTGACGAAGATCCAGCAGCACGACGGCGTGGTGGTGGATGCAGGGCGTCGCAGTAGCAAGGCTTCGCCTATACTACGAGGAAGAGAGACGTAACGGGGAGAGAGGGAGGCGCCAGGGGCTGGTGTTTCAAGTCCCTCCTCTCCCCCACTATATATAGGGGTGCCATGGGGGGGGCGCCGGCCCTAGTAGATGGAATCTACTAGGGGGGGGGGGGGGCGGCGGCCTAGGGTGGGGCTTGCTCCCCAAGGCAAGGGGGGCGCCCCCTCTAGGGTTTCCCCTTAGACCTAGCCGCATGGGCCCCCTAGGGGCTGGCGCCCCAGCCCACTATGGGCTGGGTTCCCTCCTATTTCAGCCCATGGGGCCCTCCGGGATAGGTGGCCCCACCCGGTGGACCCTCGGGACCCTTCCGGTGGTCCCGATACAATACCGGGTACCCCGAAACTTGTCCTGATGGCCGAAACTGCACATCCTATATATAATTCTTTACCTCCGGACCATTCCGAAACTCCTCGTGACGTCCTGGATCTCATTCGGGACCCCGAACAACATTCGGGTTACTGCATATACTTATCTTCACAACCCTAGCGTCACCGAACCTTAAGTGTGTAGACCCTACGGGTTCGGGAGACAAGCAGACATGACCGAGACGACTCTCCGGTCAATAACCAACAGCGGGATCTGGATACCCATGTTGGCTCCCACATGCTCCACGATGATCTCATCGGATGAACCACGATGTCGAGGATTCAATCAACCCCGTATGCAATTCCCTTTGTCAATCGATATATTACTTGCCCGAGATTCGATCGGCGGTATCCCAATACCTCGTTCAATCTCGTTACCGGCAAGTCACTTTACTCGTACCGTAATGCATGATCCCGTGACCAGACACTTGGTCACTTTGAGCTCATTACGATGATGCATTACCGAGTGGGCCCGGTGATACCTCTCCGTCATACGGAGTGACAAATCCCAGTCTTGATCCGTGTCAACCCAACAGACACTTTCGGAGATACCCGTAGTATACCTTTATAGTCACCCAGTTATGTCGTGACGTTTGGTACACCCAAAGCACTCCTACGGTATCCGGGAGTTACACGATCTCATGGTCTAAGGAAAAGATACTTGACATTGCAAAACTCTAGCAAACGAACTATACGATCTTTATGCTATGTTTAGGATTGGGTCTTGTCCATCACATCATTCTCCTAATGATGTGATCTCGTTATCAATGACATCTTATGTCCATAGCCAGGAAACCATGACTATCTGTTGATTAACGAGCTAGTCAGCTAGAGGCTTACTAGGGACATGTTGGTGTCTGCTATTCACACATGTATTACGATTTCCGGATAACACAATTATAGCATGAATAAAGACAATTACCATGAACAAGGAAATATAATAATAATGCTTTTATTAATGCCTCTAGGGCATATTTCCAACAGTCTCCCACTTGCACTAGAGTCAATAATCTAGTTACATTGTGATGAATCGAACACCCATGGAATTCTGGTGTTGATCATGTTTTGCCCTAGGGAGAGGTTTAGTCAACGGATCTGCTACATTCAGGTCCGTATGTACTTTACAAATATCTATGTCTCCATCCTGAACATTTTCACGAATGGAGTTGAAGCGACGCTTGATATGCCTTGTCTTCTTGTGAAACCTGGGCTCCTTGGCAAGTGCAATAGCTCCAGTGTTGTCACAGAAGAGCTTGATCGGCCCCGACGCATTGGGTATGACTCCGAGGTCGGTGATGAACTCCTTCACCCAGATTGCTTCATGTGCTGCCTCCGAGGCTGCCATGTACTCCGCTTCACATGTAGATCCCGCCACGACGCTCTACTTGCAACTGCACCAGCTTACTGCCCCACCATTCAAAATATACACGTATCCGGTTTGTGACTTTGAGTCATCCAGATCTGTGTCGAAGCTAGCGTCGACGTAACCCTTTACGACGAGCTCTTCGTCACCTCCATAAACGAGAAACATCTCCTTAGTCCTTTTCAGGTACTTCAGGATATTCTTGACCGCTGTCCAGTGTTCCTTGCCGGGATTACTTTGGTACCTTCCTACCAAACTTACGGCAAGGTTTACATCAGGTCTGGTACACAGCATGGCATACATAATAAAACCTATGGCTGAGGCATAGGGGATGACACTCATCTCTTCTATTTCTTCTGCCGTGGTCGGACTTTGAGCCGAGCTTAATTTCATACCTTGTAACACAGGCAAGAACCCCTTCTTAGATTGATCCATATTGAACTTCTTCAATATCTTATCAAGGTATGTGCTTTGTGAAAGACCTATGAGGCGTCTCGATCTATCTCTATAGATCTTGATGCCTAATATATAAGCAGCTTCTCCAAGGTCCTTCATTGAAAAACTCTTATTCAAGTAGGCCTTGATGCTGTCCAAAAGTTCTATATCATTTCCCATCAAAAGTATGTCATCTACATATAATATGAGAAATGCTACAGAGCTCCCACTCACTTTCTTGTAAACACAGGCTTCTCCATAAGTTTGCGTAAACCCAAACGCTTTGATCATCTCATCAAAGCGAATGTTCCAACTCCGAGATGCTTGCACCAGCCCATAAATCGAGCGTTGGAGCTTGCACACTTTGTCAGCATTCTTAGGATCGACAAAACCTTCCGGCTGCATCATATACAATTCTTCCTTAAGGAAACCATTAAGGAATGCCGTTTTGACGTCCATTTGCCATATTTCATAATCGTAAAACGCGGCAATTGCTAACACGATTCGGACGGACTTCAGCTTCGCTACCGGTGAGAAAGTCTCATCGTAGTCAACCCCTTGAACTTGTCGATAACCTTTAGTGACAAGCCGAGCTTTATAGATGGTCACATTACCATCCGCGTCTGTCTTCTTCTTAAAGATCCATTTATTCTCTATGGCTCGCCGTTCAATGGGCAAGTCAGTCAAAGTCCATACTTCATTTTCATACATGGATCCTATCTCGGATTTCATGGCTTCTAGCCATTTGTTGGAATCCGGGCCCGCCATCGCTTCTTCATAGTTCGAAGGTTCACCGTTGTCTAACAACATGATTTCCAAGACAGGGTTGCCGTACCACTCTGGTGCGGAACGTGTCCTTGTGGACCTTCGAATTTCAGTAGTAACTTGATCAGAAGTTTCATGATCATCATCATTAACTTCCTCTCCAGTCGGTGTAGGCACCTCAGGAACATTTTCTTAAGTTGCGCCATTTTCCGGTTCAAGAGGTAATACTTCATCAAGTTCTATTTTCCTCCCACTTACTTCTTTAGAGAGAAACTCTTTCTCTAGAAAGGATCCATTCTTGGCAACAAAGATCTTGCCTTCGGATCTGAGGTAGAAGGTATACCCAATAGTTTCTTTTGGGTATCCTATGAAGACGCATTTTTCCGACTTGGGTTCGAGCTTTTCAGGTTGAAGTTTCTTGACATAAGCATCGCATCCCCAAACTTTCAGAAACGACAACTTAGGTTTCTTTCCAAACCATAATTCAAACGGTGTCGTCTCAACGGATTTTGACGGAGCCCTATTTAAAGTGAATGCAACAGTCTCTAAAGCATAGCCCCAAAAAGATAGTGGTAAATCGGCAAGAGACATCATAGACCGCATCATATCTAATAGAGTGTGATTACGATGTTCGGACACACCGTTACGCTGAGGTGTTCCAGGCGGCGTGAGCTGTGAAACTATTCCACATTTTCTTAAGTGTGTGCCAAATTCGTGACTCAAGTATTCTCCTCCACGATCTGATCGTAGAAACTTGATTTTCCTGTCACGTTGATTCTCAAACTCACTCTGAAATTCCTTGAACTTTTCAAAGGTTTCAGACTTGTGTTTCATTAAGTAAATATATCCATATCTACTCAAATCATCAGTGAGAGTGAGAACATAACGATAGCCGCCGCGAGCCTCAACACTCATTGGACCGCACACATCAGTATGTATGATTTCCAATAAGTTGGTTGCTCGCTCCATTGTTCCTGAGAACGGAGTCTTGGTCATTTTACCCATAAGGCATGGTTCGCACGTGTCAAATGATTCATAATCAAGAGACTCTAAAAGTCCATCTGCATGGAGCTTCTTCATGCGTTTGACACCTATGTGACCAAGGCGGCAGTGCCACAAGTATGTGGGACTATCATTATCAACCTTACATCTTTTGGTACTCACACTATGAACATGTGTAGCATTACGTTCGAGATTCATAAAGAATAAACCATTCACCATAGGAGCATGACCATAAAACATATCTCTCATATAAATAGAACAACCATTATTCTCGGATTTAAATGAGTAGCCATCTCAAATTAAACGAGATCCCGATACAATGTTCATGCTCAAAACTGGTACTAAATAACAATTATTGAGGTTTAAAACTAATCCCGTAGGTAAATGAAGAGGCAGCGTGCCGACGGCGATCACATCGACTTTGGAACCATTCCCGACGCGCATCGTCACCTCGTCCTTTGCCAGTCTTCGCCTATTCCGTAGTTCCTGCTGTGAGTTACAAATGTGAGCAACTGCACCGGTACCAAATACCCAAGAGCTACTACGATTACTGGTAAGGTACACATCAATTACATGTATATCACATATACTTTTTGTTTTGCCGGCCTTCTTGTCTGCTAAGTACTTGGGGCAATTCCGCTTCCAGTGACCGCTTCCCTTGCAATAAAAACACTCAGTCTCGGGCTTGGGTCCATTCTTTGGCTTCTTCCCGGCAGCTTGCTTGCCGGGCGCGGCAACCTCCTTGCCGTCCTTCTTGAAGGCTTTCTTACCCTTGCCCTTCTTGAACTTAGTGGTTTTATTGACCATCAACACTTGATGTTCCTTCTTGACTTCTACCTCTGCTGATTTCAGCATAGCAAATACTTCAGGAATGGTCTTTTCCATCCCCTGCATATTGAAGTTCATCACAAAGCTCTTGTAGCTCGGTGGAAGCGACTGGAGGATTCTGTCAATGACCGCATCATCTGGGAGATTAACTCCCAGCTAAGTCAAGCGGTTATGTAATCCAGACATCGTGAGTATGTGCTCACTGACAGAACTGTTTTCCTCCATCTTACAGCTGAAGAACTTGTCGGAGACCTCATATCTCTCGACCCGGGCATGAGCTTGGAAAACCATTTTCAGCTCTTCGAACATCTCATATGCTCCATGTCTCTCAAAACGCTTTTGGAGCCCCGGTTCTAAACTGTAAAGCATGCCGCACTGAACGAGGGAGTAGTCATCGGTACGTGCCTGCCAAGCGTTCATAACGTCTTGTTCAGCAGGGAGGACAGGTGCGTCACCCAGCGGTGCTTGTAGGACATAATCTTTCTTGGCAGCTATGAGGATGATCCTCAGGTTCCGGACCCAGTCCGTATAGTTGCTGCCATCGTCTTTCAGCTTGGTTTTCTCTAGGAACGCATTGAAGTTGAGGACTACGTGGGCCATTTGATCTACAAGACATATTGTAAAATATTTTAGACTAATGTTCATGATAATAAAGTTCATCCAATCAAATTATAATGAACTCCCACTTAGATTAGACATCCCTCTAGTCATCTAAGTATTACATGATCCTAGTTAACTAGGCCGTGTCCGATCATCACGTGAGACGGACTAGTCAACGTCGGTGAACATCTTCATGTTGATCGCATCTTCTATACGACTCATGCTCGACCTTTCGGTCTTCTGTGTTCCGAGGCCATGTCTATGCACATGCTAGGCTTGTCAAGTTAACCCTAAGTGTTTTGCATGTGTAAAACTGTCTTACACCCGTTTGTATGTGAACGTAAGAATCTATTACACCTGATCATCACGTGGTGCTTCGAAACGACGAACTTTAGCAACGGTGCACAGTTAGGGGAGAACACTTCTTGAAATTGTTATGAGGGATCATCTTATTTACTACCGCCGTTCTAAGTAAACAAGATGCAAAACATGATAAACATCACATGCAATCAAATAATAAACGTGACATGATATGGCCATTATCACATAGCTCCTTTGATCTCCATCTTGGGGCTCCATGATCGTCTTGTCACCGGCTTGACACCATGATCTCCATCATCATGATCTCCATCATCGTGTCTCCATGAAGTTGCTCGCCAATTATTACTTCTACTACTATGGCTATCGCGTTTAGCAATGAAGCAAAGTAATTTACATGGCGTTTCTCAATGACACGCAGGTCATATAAAAGAATAAAGACAACTCCTATGGCTCCTGCCAGTTGTCATACTCATCGACATGCAAGTCGTGATTCCTATTACAATAGCATGAACATCTCATACATCACATATAGATCATTCATCATTCATCACAACTTTGGCCATATCATATCACAAACCACTTGCTGCAAAAACAAGTTAGACGTCCTCTAATTGTTGTTGCAAGTTTTTACGTGGCTGAATTAGGGTTCTAGCAAGAACGTTTTCTTACCTACGTGAAAACCACAACGTGATTTGTCAACTTCTATTTACCCTTCATAAGGACCCTGTTCATCGAATCCGCTCCAACTAAAGTAGGAGAGACAGACACCCGCGAGCCACCTTATGCAACTAGTGCATGTTAGTCGGTGGAACCGGTCTCACGTAAGCGTACGTGTAAGGTTGGTCCGGGCCGCTTCATCCCACAATACCGCTGAAGCAAGAAAAGACTAGTAGCGGCAAGAAAGTTGACAAATCCACGCCCACAACAAATTGTGTTCTACTCGCGCAAGAAGAACTACGCATAGACCTAGCTCATGATGCCACTGTTGGAGAACGTTGCAGAAAACAAAAAAAAATTCCTACTCGTTTCACCAAGATCATCTAGGAGTTCATCTAGCAACGAGTCACGAGATGCATCTACATACCTTTGTAGATCGCGTGCGGAAGCGTTCAACGAACGGGGATGATGTAGTCGTACACAACGTGATCCAAATCACCGATGACCAGCGCCGAACGGACGGCACCTCCGCGTTCAACACACGTACGGGACGGGAGACGTCTCCTCCTTCTTGATCCAGCAAGGGGGAAGGACAGGTTGACGAAGATCCAGCAGCACGACGGCGTGGTGGTGGATGCAGGGCGTCGCAGTAGCAGGGCTTCGCCTATACTACGAGGAAGAGAGACATAACGGGGAGAGAGGGAGGCGCCAGGGGCTGGTGTTTCAAGTCCCTCCTCTCCCCCACTATATATAGGGGTGCCATGGGGGGGCGCCGGCCCTAGTAGATGGAATCTACTAGGGGGGGCGGCGGCCTAGGGTGGGGCTTGCTCCCCAAGGCAAGGGGGCGCCCCCTCTAGGGTTTCCCCTTAGCCCTAGCCGCATGGGCCCCCTAGGGGCTGGCGCCCCAGCCCACTATGGGCTGGGTTCCCTCCTATTTCAGCCCATGGGGCCCTCCGGGATAGGTGGCCCCACCCGGTGGACCCTCGGGACCCTTCCGGTGGTCCCAGTACAATACCGGGTACCCCGAAACTTGTCCTGATGGCCGAAACTGCACATCCTATATATAATTCTTTACCTCCGGACCATTCCGGAACTCCTCGTGACGTCCTAGATCTCATCCGGGACCCCAAACAACATTCGGGTTACTGCATATACTTATCTTCACAACCCTAGCGTCACCGAACCTTAAGTGTGTAGACCCTACGGGTTCGGGAGACAAGCAGACATGACCGAGACGACTCTCCGGTCAATAACCAACAGCGGGATCTGGATACCCATGTTGGCTCCCACATGCTCCACGATGATCTCATCGGATGAACCACGATGTCGAGGATTCAATCAACCCCGTATGCAATTCCCTTTGTCAATCGATATATTACTTGCCCGAGATTCGATCGTCGGTATCCCAATACCTCGTTCAATCTCGTTACCGGCAAGTCACTTTACTCGTACCCTAATGCATGATCCCGTGACCAGACACTTGGTCACTTTGAGCTCATTATGATGATGCATTACCGAGTGGGCCCAGTGATACCTCTCCGTCATACGGAGTGACAAATCCCAGTCTTGATCCGTGTCAACCCAACAGACACTTTCGGAGATACCCGTAGTATACCTTTATAGTCACCCAGTTACGTCGTGACGTTTGGTACACCCAAAGCACTCCTGCGGTATCCGGGAGTTACACGATCTCGTGGTCTAAGGAAAAGATACTTGACATTGCAAAACTCTAGCAAACGAACTATACGATCTTTATGCTATGTTTAGGATTGGGTCTTGTCCATCACATCATTCTCCTAATGATGTGATCTCGTTATCAATGACATCTTATGTCCATAGCCAGGAAACCATGACTATCTGTTGATTAACGAGCTAGTCAACTAGAGGCTTACTAGGGACATGTTGGTGTCTGTTATTCACACATGTATTACGATTTCCGGATAACACAATTATAGCATGAATAAAGACAATTACCATGAACAAGGAAATATAATAATAATGCTTTTATTATTGCCTCTAGGGCATATTTCCAACAGTGTTGTGATATCTTCCCGTGAGTCCCTGATCTTGATCATACATGTTTTCGTGTATGATTAGTGTATGGTCAAATTGGGGGCGTCACAAGTTGGTATTAGAGCCGACTGCCTGTAGGAATCCCCTTCCACACTCCTTGGCCGAAGTTGAGTCTAGTCATTGAAAAACTTTTACTAACTTGGTTGTCTGTCTTACGGGCCCACGTCGCCACTAGGTGGTATTAGGATCATTTATTTCTCGTCTATACTCTGGGACTCCGATTTCTCTTATAATCGGGTTAAATGATTTTACTAAATCTGACTCTAGGTTCTCATAACTACTTCTCTCGGAGAGCCCATTATCACAGATGATCGCCTACTGCACCAGAAGATTTTGAAGATACTCTTTGATCATTCCCGAGACCCTTGTGCCCTCTGCCTTTTCAATTTCCTACTACCGATATATCCATATGAATAATGACATACACTTGTTATTCATAAAATTACTCTGAGTTCTCTTGTTGTTAGAAGATGCATCGAATTGCTCTCCGACTTTTAAGAATCCCTTCTACCACTGCCTTGTAGTTTCTTGCCGCAAAAATTCCCCTACGGATAATTCCTCGGAATTATCGAGTATCCACTCACTCCTAGTTGTTCTTGTGTTCCGCAAAAGACTTCGAAATACTATTTGATCTTTCAAAAACCCTCAATAACATGTTGTTCTTGGAATTCTTGCATACTTGCATTCCGGTTAATTCCATTGGTCTAGAAATTTACTTTAAAAACCTTTGTGGTTGTCATTCTGATCCTTTTGATTCAACATGTGTGTGAATGCACACAATCATCAGGTGTTCCCTGGAATTTATCCTTCTGACTCAGACGTCTTTTTAAACATGAGCTAGATCTCGACCAATCAAATTTTGCCATCGATTGTACCCCTAAGGCTATTCAACTTATCCATCCCTAATCAGAGCATTGCTTCTGACCCCTTGTCTTGGAATTGATAATTCCTTTGCCTTTGAACTTTGAGTTAGTCAGTTGTTCCTATAAACTGATCTCCTTGCATTCCTTCTTCCTTTGGTAGAGTACCGATGCTCACATCAGATCCCTTGAGGACCACCAGATCCTTTGTTGGAGTTTATCCGACAGCATCCTTCATATTCTATAAGCTTGTGAGCTTTTCCTCGGATACATAATGCCTTTGGTAAATTGTATCCTCTGCTTTCTCCACCATGCTCTACTATCGAGCTTGTGATATTTATTCTTGAAATTTTGGTATATCTAAGGTTCCCTGATGGGTTGAACCTACGCCTTCCCTAATCCATGTGAATCCGAAAGATTTCATGGGCCATACTTATCTGGTATTGCACCAGGTAAAAACTTTCAACAACTAATGTCATTTTTGAAATACGAGAGGTGAATGAAAGGTTATGCATTGAACAAGTGGGAGTCGACCTTGAACCCTGTGTTCATGCCCATGGACCCGATGTATACCTTATCATGGAAGCTTCTTTTAAAATAATTATCCCCTTGTTATAAGTTCATCTGGTATCTGTGGACGTGGTTCCGACCATGTTTCTCCTTGATTCCTTTTCTCGTGCAAGTTTGAGCACTTGTCTTCTGCAGAGCTTTACCCTAGTCCAACCTCTACTTTGATCTGTCGTCGAGTATTACCCCCCTGGTATCTCGAGATTATCATGGAACCGCATAACTTTTTATGAGTTCTTCATCAAGTGCTACATGCCCATTGATTCCAAAAAAATCACGGGCTCTGAGTTATTAAACACTCAAAGACACCAATAACTGACTCAAGTACGCACCGTGATTAATCAACTCTTGAGGTGATAAACTCGATCATGTCATTCCTAGCCTGCCTAGCGATACCCTTGTCATGCCGATTTTAACTGTGCTACCTGGTCCTTCTCGGAGCAAAAATTTCGACGGTGAGCTAATCTTACGTCGATCTTCCTCGTCATAACAATTGTCCTTGAACAACAAGCTTGATTTCAAGTTTGTGTCGTACCTATGGCTTCAATAACTTTTCACTTCACCATTCTGTTGACTTGATGTCATCGCCGATCGGTTACATCTTCTTGAAACCTCTCGACAAATGTGTCGTGATCATCATCAACATTCTGAGGTCTTCCAGGATATCAATTGAATTCTTGATGAGAAATACCCTCCTTGCCCCTCTGTGACTTGTATTATCATCGACGACATCATTGCCTTCCCTCCGACACAAACTTGATCTTGTTATGGAGCTCCTTGCTATCCAGCTTATGTTATGTTCCACCTTGGATTATTATCATCTTTTATATCAAGGATGTTGTGAGAAATGATCCACCTCTTAAGAATTCTTGTTATAGTATTACTTCTCGCCATTTCCGTTCATTGCTTGGTCCCCGTGTGGTTTCTAATCTCAATACCGGCTATCGAACTTTGAGGTGTAAATTCAAAACTTCTAGCAACTCCATTGCTTCGAAGTGAATTGTCGATAGTTTCATTCTACTTCTTTTGTTCATTTAGTCACCGTTCTAACATTGATCGTGTGACCCAGCCCATATTTCCGGTGCACCTATCAATCAATGTTCAATTGTGTATGCTTTCCTTAAGCACACCATTATATCATTTGATCTGACAAATGTTATCTCCTTGTTCACATGATTGTGGAAACCCATCTTTTTGGAAATCTGGAGGAATGGTCGCTGAGCCATCAGCCACCTCCTCGCCCTCTCCTTGGCTTAATTATGAACTCTTGTTTCGGAACTCGCTTCCATAGTTCGTTTCCCAAGAATCTTACAATGTCATCTCGTCAATTGGTGTTGCACCTTTTCTTCTCAGGCATCTCGAGTCCGAGGTATCCTGACACCAATCAGATCTGAACCTCGGTCAGATATGATGGTTGGGACATATTTCCAAGAGTTATAACATTGGTCCTTATATATCGGTAAGGTGATGTCATGCCTAGAGCACCTGACCGGAGGACCTATTGTTATCACTTTCCTATTTAGCAAGGTTAACCATTCTTCCATGAGGAGATCGTAAGACTTATTCTATATGTTGTTCCTGATGAATCCTTTGTGTATCCGAGTTCGATCCTTGCTTGAAGACCGTGTCGATGCTATCTCGAAGCATGTATGTGGTACTCCGATTTTCAATAAGAACATGTGAACCACAATGCTAAACTTTTCTTTTCCAATTATCCAAACACCGTTGTATGGGTAATGTCATGGAATTTCTCTCTCCTTACCTAAAGAGTTTTCTACATTATATCCTATCATGGATATCATGCTCTGCTTGTCCTTGGGAAGGATATACCCTTGAAATATGTGTTTAAACACATTTTCCTTTCCATTGTTCTATTTAATCTGATAATCATATTTTCCTTTCCATTGTTTGGTTTAACTTTTCTTGTGATCTATATGATCTAAGCAGTAATATTCTCCTGCTTATGTAAACACCTCGGTGTATCATCCTGTCAGTAAGACCCTGTTACTATTGTTGATGACATTCTGGTAGCCACTGATGGACGAGAACTTTGCCTATTGGTCCGCCTCGTTCAACGAGCAGGAAAGTGGTTCTCTTTGTCCCTCGCTGTTGGTACCGATGTTGTTGCCGACATAACTAACAGGCTATCCCCTGACATGCCTTGCTTACATGATCATGCAAGATGTCACCGCTCCCTCTACTTTTAACCCACATGGTGGGCCCATAACCCACAAGTTCCACAGGATCGAAACCTGACTCTCTTGTACACCCCTGTTGCCAAAGTTATTCCTCGCGCATGACTTCGTATGTAATTGACGGGGTCACTTTCCCAGTAATCTATTCTGATATCAGACGCAATACTTATTCCCATTGCACTGAACCCCTTTCACCTTTTGATTAGGCCATTGAACGATTGCCTGCCCATTGGAAACTTCTCATGGTACCTTCTTACTTTACTCTCGATATGTTCTTAAGTATCTATTCGAGAATTACTTTCCTCCACCTTCCCCGATGTTATCTACCTGATAGACAACCTTACAAAGGTCTATTCTCCCGGAATACCCCCTTATTCTTTCATAAGTACGATGGAGTTCTCGAAGAAAGGACGACAACTTCATCATGATGCATTGATGCATAGGAATGAAGAAATCAACGCTATGGATTTACCTCTTTGAGAAAAGCAACCAACACCGAGAAGACCCGTTGGAATTTCGTAACCAAATCCCTTCCCCTTTACTCCCGCTCCTAAATCTCGGGACGGGATTTCTTGTAGTGGAGGAGAATTGTGACGCCCGGATAATTAAGCTACAGCAACCCTCTGCTAAAGATGCCACATCACTTCGATTACTGTTGCTAATCTCGCGTTAGTTCAAAAACGATCCAAATTCAAATTTGAAATCAAGCAAACAGTGAAACTTTTCAAATATTAAAACTAAAATGTTCGGAGTGAACCAATTAATTCATAGGAAATTATGGTGGATAAGACACCTTTTTACAAAAGGTTTAAATGCACTTAGGTAATTAAAGCAGTAGGTAAAACAATTAAATAAATGCCTTTCTATTTTATAAAATGTTAGAATATCTTATTTAGTTGCCTAAAATTATTGGGTCAGTAGCATAATTATTATTGCTAAATTGGGACTTGCTTTTAGGTTTTATAAAACTGTTCTGAATAAAAATGAAAAAAAATGAAAACAAAACTAACAAAATAAAAAGTAAAGCACCCCCCCCCCACTGGGCCAACCGTGGCCCAGCTGGCTAGCCCAAGTGGGCGAAGGCCCAACCAACTGGCCCATCCCTACTCCCTTAACCGCCCACTACGACCGAACCCTAACCCCTATCCACCCCACTCGCTCCCCACGATTCCCTCTCCTGGTCGCTCCTCTCCTCTTCTCTCGATCCGATCAGGGAGGGGATCAAACCCCCCTCCCCCCAGCGCCCGAGACCGCTGCCCCTGGCGCCGCCTCGATGGCCGCGCCCCGCCACCTGGTGCTGCCCGACGCCGCTTGCTGTTGCCCGCCGTCGCCTCCCCGCCGATGTGCGTCGTCATCGTTGCCGGATCGCCGGTGCCGCCTCGCCCCGAAGTCACCCCGCCACCTCGACCACGCCTCCCCACCGGACTGCCTCCTCATCTCCGAAGCCGCCGTCCCCGTCCCCCACCTCGAGCACCATTGCCCCGTGCCCTACGCCCTGCGGTGAGTCCCCGCCTTCCTCTGCTTTCCCCCGCGCACCACGCACATGCCCCGCTCACGCAACGTCGCCCCTCGCCCGTGCGCTCCCTCGCACTGCCCATGCCTCGCTCGCCCCACGCGGCCGTTGCATTGCGTGCGCCGGCATGCACCATGGCGCACCGCGCGCCTTCCCCGCTCTGGCCGTCGAGGCCCGCGCCCGATGTGACCTCCTTCGGCCTCCCCTGTCCGCCTACGCCGCCAGTCATCACCGTCCCACACCGTGCGGCTTGCCTTGGCCATCGTGCTCGCCGCGGTTGCCTTCTGGCCGCATCCCTGCTGCCGCGCCGCTTTGCCATCCCATCACTGATCGCTGTCGCTTCCCTGCTGCTGTCCTGACCCCGCACTGGCCGCGCCACCCCCCCCCCCGCCGCTGCCACTTCGCCCCTCAACATCGGCCCCATGCCACCGGCCTTCCCCTGCTCCGGTGCCCTGCCGGGTCCGCCGCCCCGCGCGCCCGCTCGGATGACGCCCGCACCCGTGCCCATAAACCCCACGCCCGCTAGGGCCCATTGCTTATGACACATGGGGCCCACAGCCCCAGAACGTTTATATATATAATTTAATTAAAAATTATTAATAAATTATTGATTATTAATAATTATTTAATTAAAGAATTAATTAAGTTAATTAATCATAATTAGATTAATCTAATCACTAATTAACCTAAATAATTGTTTGTTAATTAAACAGTGTATGATAGTGGGACCCACATGTCAGTTTGACCCAATCAACACCTGTGTTGACTGCTGACGTCATGCTGACGTCAGCAAGCACTATTTTGGATAATGTTAAATTACAATAATTAAATAAATGCTAAAAATGAATTAAATCTTTTTAAATCAATATAAAATAAACCGTAGCTCGGATGGAAAAACTTTGTACATGAATGTTGCTTAGAACAACGAGACGAATCCAGATACGCAGCCTGTTTGTCCACCACGCATCCCTAGCATAGAGAACACACAACTTTCCCCCTCCGGTTCATCTGTCCGAAAACGCAAAACACCAGGGATATTTTCCCGGATGTTTCCCCCCTTCACCAGTATCACCTCATACTGCGTTAGGTCACCCCTAGCACCGCGCATTGTCATGTTATTCTTTGTGTTGCTTTGTTTGCTCTGTTATTTATTGTTTTCCCCCTCCGTTACTTCTTTCCGGTAGACCCCGAGACCGCTGCCGGTACCCCCGATCGACTACGGCGTTGACGACCCCTCCTTGCCAAAGCAACCAGGCAAGCCCCACCCTTGATCACCAGATATCACCTACTCTTCACTCTACTGCTTGCATTAGAGTAGTATAGCATGTTACTGCTTTCCGTAAATCCTATCCTGATGCATAGCCTGTCATTGTTGCTACAGTTATTGATACCTTACCTGCAATCCTAAATACTTAGTATAGGGTGCTAGTTTATCATCAGTGGCCCTACATTCTTGTCAGTCTGCCATGCTATACTATCGGGCCGTGATCACTAGGGAGGTGATCACGGGTACATGTGATGACTAAAGACGGGTCGGCTCGTAGAGTAGCCGCGAGTGATTCACGGATTGGGGGGCTGAAAGGACCTTTGTCCCGAAGGCCCTCTGGGTGAATCTTTGTGGCAGAGCGACAGGGAAGGTTGAGACCACCTAGGAGAGAGGTGGGCCTGGCTCTGGTCAGAGTCCGCGGTTATTTCAACATAACACACTTAATGAGATCTTGGTATGTGATCTGAGTCTGGCCACTGGCCTATACGCACTAACCAACTACGCGGAAACAATTATGGGCACTCGACGTCGTGGTATCAGCCGAAGCCTTTGTGACGTCAGCGACTAAGCGGCGCGCACCGGGTTGGACCGCATAACGTAACTTCCTTTGTAATGGAGGTTGCTAGGTATGCTCTCCGGGCGCGCACGCAACGTGCAGGTGTGCAATGGGCGATGGGCCTACACCCCTGCGCGCATAGGATTTAGAACGACATGCCGACCTCTCTGTTGTGCCTAGGTGGGGCTGCGACATGTTGATCTTCCGAGGCCGGGCATGACCCAAGAAAGTGTGTTCGGACAAAGGGGATCGAGCGTGTTGGGAAATGTGGTGCACCCCTACAGGGAAGTTAATCTATTCGAATAGTCGTTATCTTTGGTAACATGACGACTTGGAGTTGTACCTTAACCTTATGACAACTAGAACCGGATACTTAATAAAACACACCCTTCCAAGTGCCAGATACAATCGGTGATCGCTCTCTAACAGGGCGACGAGGGGAGGATCATCGGTTAGGATTATGCTATGCGATGTTACTTGGTGAACTTACCATCTACTCTCTTCTTCTGCTGCAAGATGGAGGTTACTAGAAGCGTAGTCTTCGATAGGACTAGTTATCCCCCTCTTAGTCTGGCATTCTGCAGTTCAGCCCACATATGCTACCCTTTTCCATTTGATACCAATGCATACATATGTAGTGTAGCTCCTTGCTTGTGAGTACTTTGGATGAGTACTCACGGTTGCTTTGCTCCCCCTTTTCCCCCTTTCTATACCCGATTGCTGCGACCAGACGATGGAGACCAGGAGCCAGATGCCACCATTGACGACGACTCCTACTACACTGGAGGTGCCTACTACTACGTGTAGGCCGCTGACGACGACCATGAGTAGTTTAGGAGGATCCTAGGCAGGAGGCATGCACCTCTTTTGATATGTATCCCAGTTTGTGCTAGCCATCTTATGGCAACTTGTTTAACTTATGTCTGCACTTAGATATTGTTGCTTCCGCTGACTCGTCTATGATCGAGCTCTTGTATTCGAGCCCTCGAGGCCCCTGGCTTGTAATATGATGCTTGTATGACTTGTTTTATTTGTAGAGTTGTGTTGTGATAGCTTCCCGTGAGTCCCTGATCTTGATCGTACACGTTTGCGTGTATGATTAGTGTATGGTCAAATCGGGGGCGTCACACTGTCGTGCAGGCTCGATGAGACGCATGCGAGGAGTCCGCCGCACAAGCTCGACAAGACACGTGCGACCTGTCCACCATGCAGGATCGACGGGACGCATGCAACCTGTCTGCCGCGTAGGCACGACAGGACACATGCGAGCAGTCTGCCACGCATGCTCACCGGGAAGCGAGCTCTTTGACCTCCGTCCACCAGCCGCTCACCTCACTCACAACTTCTCCATTAATGGCGGCCGAGCCGTTGTTTAACATGTGGTTAAAGCACCTAGACGGAGGGTGTTTTGCTTGTGATCCCATGGCCCCGCTCAACATTAGCATTTTCTTTGTTCGTGCCTCACTGAGAACATGATTTTAGCTTGTTTCAACTCATATTCCGGATAATTTAAAATGCCACATATGGCAACTGATAATACAATGACAAATTACAATGGCAACGGATAATATGACAACAATTTTACAATGGCACGGATAATAATTGTATTGCATATTTATGATAATTTAAAATGCCACATGCGGCAATGCCCAAAAGACACACGCACAAGAGAAGAAGTAAATCGCAGACAATGATCTGGGTCGCTATTGTCTCTACTCCTCGATGGATCGCCGGGAGAGGAGTTCCTCTAGCTCCTTCTTCAAATCCTGATGACTTTACTTGACAGCAGCCACAGATTCCTCTACCTGCAGCTCATGCTTGATGCGGAGCTTCCTCAAGTCATTCATAAGTTCTGTGATGACGGCTTTAAGCGTCATCCCCAAGGCACTGCTCTGCTCATGCACCTTCTTCAAGCCGGCGGCCTCCTCCTCCTTCTTGGCGAGCTCCTTGAGGAGCCTTGCATTGTCACCCATGAGTTGCATGACGAGGCCAGTCGCCTTCTCAACTGAGGCATCGCTAATCTCGAGCAGCTTCACCAAGTCGTCGACCAGTTCCTGCTGCTTAATTAGGCAAGTGAGACTGTCGCTGTCGCTGGCCAAGGACTTCAGCACCGCTAGCTCCTTGTGTTCACCGACATGGCGAGTGCGCTTGTGAGATCCCTCGCCTGATGGTGAGAGCTCATTTGAGGGCTCCGTGGTGTGCCGGGACATCTCTGATGCGGCTGCCGCATAGCAATGGGACCTCTCTGGTGCTTTCGCAGCCTTGGTCTTTGCTCCCTGGTTATATGTCGACCCAAGACTCCTCCTACCGGTAATGGCGAAACAACTTGACATGAAATACCTGTTTTTTGGGTGATGAGGAGAGGAATTGTGAAGTAATTTTCAAGTGGGTAGTTTTTATAGCCAACTGCTAAGTGGGAACACGTTTAGGTTTGATCGGTGTGAACATATTTGTAATTACTTATTGGGTGGTAATATGGAATGTAATGAGAAACAAGCTCAAAATTTATTGATGGTTCTGGGCTCAAAGCCCAAGACATTTCCCCGATGGTGTATGTGGGCCCGTGTTCTCAGATGTGTACGTGTCTGCCCACTATCACACACGGTCCAGATATCACCATCGTGTCTGATGGATGGGCCGTCGCGCCTCCCACGGGGTGCTAGAAGGTTGACCAGAATTGCAATATGTAGGTGTGGTTGCTTGCCGTTGAGGCAGCCGCGGCACACTCCACTTTGGCGTCCCTGCGAGCGCTTTGCTCGCCATTGAGGCAAATTTACAATGGCAATGGTTAATAAGTGTCTTACATATTCAGGATAATTTAAAATGCCACATGCAGCAATGCCCAAAAAACACATGACCTACATATGCTTACTGACTTAAAATGTCGATATGCGACATTTGCATACAATTATAACAAAATATAGGGTAAAAGGCTGAGTCGGTGGCCTTCCGATGACGGTCTTCTGGGACTCCATGATCAGCATAACATCCTTGTGGCCATTCATTCGGAGTGTCTGGACCCGTGGCCACAGTACCTGATACGTCTGCAACGTATCTATAATTTTTGATTGCTCCATGCTGTTATATTATCAATCTTGGATGTTTTATAATCATTTTATAGTCATTTTATATCATTTTTTGGTACTAACCTATTGACATAGTGCCAAGTGCCAGTTGCTGTTTTTTGCATGTTTTTAGATCGCAGATAATCAATATCAAACAGAGTCCAAACGCAGCGAAACTTTTTGTGGATTTTTTTTGGACCAGAAGACAACCAATGGGCCGAAGAAGCACCTGGGGGCTACTCCGAGGGGAGCACAACCCACCAGGGTGCGCTTGGGGGCCCAAGCGCGCCCTGGTGGGTTGTGCCCACCTCTGGTGCCCCCCGGGCCGACTCTTTACTCTATAAATACCCCAATATTCCAGAAACCCTAGGGGAGTCGACGAAAATCAATTCCAGCCGCCGCAGAGTCCAAAACCACCAGATCCAATCTAGACACCATCACGGAGGGGTTCACCACTTCCATCGGTGCCTCTCCGATGATGCATGAGTAGTTCTTTGTAGACCTTTGGGTCCGTAGTTAGTAGCTAGATGGCTTCCTCTCTCTCGTTTGATTCTCAATACAATGGTCTCTT
This sequence comes from Triticum monococcum, assembly GCA_034509565.1. Classification (NCBI taxonomy): domain Eukaryota; kingdom Viridiplantae; phylum Streptophyta; class Magnoliopsida; order Poales; family Poaceae; genus Triticum; species Triticum monococcum. Next base: position 252,918,545 of record CM067843.1, on the reverse strand, counting down.
GGAGATCCATATGATGTAACTCTTTTGCGGTGTGTTTGTTGGGATCCGATGAACTATGAGTTTATGATCAGATCTATCTCTTTTTATCCATGAAAGTTATTTCAGTTCCTTTGTTCTCTTATATGCATGATTTCTTATAGCCTTGTATTTCTTCTCCGATATTTGGGTTTTGTTTGGCCAACTTGATCTATTTATCTTGAAATGGGAAGAGGTGCTTTGTAGTGGGTTCGATCTTACGGTGCTTGATCCCAGTGATAGAAGGGGAACCGACACATATGTATTGTTGCTACTAAGGATAAAACGATGGGGTCTATTTCTACATAAATAGGTCTTGTCTACATCATTTCATCGTTCTTATTGCATTACTCCGTTTCTCCATGAACTTAATACACTAGATGCATGTTGGATAGCGGTCGATGTGTGGAGTAATAGTAGTAGATGCAAGCAGGAGTCGGTCTACTAATCTTGGACGTGATGCCTACGTAATGATCATTTCCTAGATATCGTCATGAGTATTTGAAGTTCTATCAATTGCCCAACAGTAATTGTTCACCCACTGTTTGCTATTTTTCTCGAGAGAAGCCACTAGTGAAACCTACGGCCCCCGGGTCTCTTCCTCATATTATTTGCCTTTGTGATCTATTTTCCTTTGCCTTTATTTTCAGATCTACTAAACCCAAAAATACAAAAATACCTTGCTACAATTTATTCTTATTTATTTTATTTGGTGTCCGATATATCAATCTACTACAATTTATTCATGTTCATTTTGCCTATCTTGGGTGCCGTACCCGAAAGGGATTGACAACACCTTTTACACGTCGGGTTGCGAGTATTTGTTATTCATGTGAAGGTGTTGTTTACGTTGTGTTGCTTGGTTCTCCTACTGGTTCGATCACCTTGGTTTCATCATTGAGGGAAATACCTACAATCACTGTGCTGCATCATCCCTTCCTCTTTGGGGAAATACTGACGTAGCTTCAAGCCGCTATCACTCCGCCTGTGGAGCTGCTCGCGCTGGGAGGCTCTTGGGGTTGTTGGGTCTCTTCCAGTAGAGCTTGACAGTGTGTAATTGTGCGCATGACATGGCCGTGAAACCGCTCCATCTCCATGTCTATGCATTGGTAGCAAATTCCGTCCATCACTTGCATCCTCAAGATATCTCGTTGGTGATGTTCTACTTTGTCGGGGACGTCAACTCCGACAAGGATGCGCTTGATCCTGGCCACCACATCACCGAGATCGAGGTTGATATGGCCACCGGCAGCAATGATGAGGCGGTAGACATGTTGTCTCATAACTGAATCGGAGAGGTCCTTTGCCCATTCCTGGCGGGCATCAGGCTCTCAATTTGCACCGGTGACGGCGGCTCTTCGGGTGGGTCGTCGATCATGCCGCCTCGTAGCTCTGGATCTTTTGCACTGTGGATGGCAAACTTCTCATCACACTTCCTCTGCAATATGTCCATTGTGCGCCCAAGGAATGGCACGACGATATCGCTGCCGATGGGCCATGGCGCCTGCACCAGCCAATGACGCTCTTGCTCTCCGACCTGCTTCAGCTCGTTCTCCTTGCCGAAGATGTAATGCCGGAAGGGGTCGACGTCGAAGCTTTGGTTGCCTGGCATGCTTCGAATAACTAATGGTAGATGGGTGTGGTATAGATCTATGCACAGTATCGCTACGGTGGCGGGAACCCGATGAGGGAAGAGCCGGGAAGCATTGGCGTGGATTGTGTGACACGTGTATAACGCCATTAATTTCTGCACTAGGGGTCTGTGTTGGAATAGATACTACCTCCGTCATGGTTTATTTGTCCCCTTCATATTTTGTACCAAATTTTAACCTTAGATTTAACTAAGAAAATATTAATGCATGTCATGGAAAATAACATTATTGAATGGCTATTCCCTGTTATGTTCAACTGCTATATTCAATAATTATGCATGTGCTTGCTCGCCGTTGAGGCCGTCGCGGCGCGCTCTGCTTGTGTCCCTCCGCACGCTCTGCTCACCATTTAGGCATTGACGTGCGCTCGGGTCGTGACCCTCCGTGCGCTCTGCTCGCTGTTTAGGTGACGAGGCGCGCTCAGGTCGTGTACCTCCACGCGCTCTGCTCTCACATCCCTCCGCGTGCGCTCTGCTAGCGGTTGGGGGCGGTGCATGTTGGGGAAGCTTTACTTATTTGATCTCAGCCAGACACGGGGAACAGGCGATGGAGATCATAGATTAGTTTAATTAATTATACCTCCAAGGCTGGATGATCACCGCGTGCTCATCCGGCTCTGAAGGTATAATTAGTTAACCTAAACTATGATCTTTAGCGCTGACTCCCGTCATGCAATGTAACAGCCTGGATTTTGGCCCTTTCCTTTTTCTTTTGATTTATTTGGCTTTTGCTCTGTTTTTCTTTTTGGAGTGGTTCTATGGCCTTGCCACCTGGGAAATCATCCTCATTCCACATGATCATCCAGCCCTAGAGGTATAATTAATTAAACTAATATATGATCTTTAGCGTTGATTCCCGTCACGCAATGTAATAGCCTGGATTTTGGCCCTTTTCTTTTTCTTTTGATTTATTTGGCTTTTGCTCTGTTTTTCTTTTTGGAGTGGTTCTATGGCCTTGGCACCTGGGAAATCATCCTCATTCCCCCTCCAGAGTGGCTCATCATTCCCAAAACCTTCCCAAGATAATGTCACTTCACTGCTTGACCAAACCCTAATTTCTTTTTTTCAGGAATATTCCTTTTTCTATTAAAGGAATAACCCTAATTGCCCTAGGTTGTGAAGCAACTTATATTTCTACCCATCCAAAAATCCCCAAATAATTCTAATAAATTTTTTGGGTCATATCTTCCTCAAATATGGCAAAATATTTCATTAGCCATATTTCTCATCATGCTCAATAAATTCATCTCCTATTGTGTCCTAAATGGCACACTGTGAAGCAAGTGCTATTTATCTTTGCCCATTTGACCCCAAACATTTTGGAAATCTTTTCCTGTCCAAATAATTGACCTGTGCCAAAATTCAACTTTATTTAACTAGCCAAACTTCCTCAGTGATTTTTCAAAGTTCATGTCTAAGGGAAGACTTTGTGAAGGAAGTGCTAGCTAGGGTTATCCAAATAAGTTGAAATTTTTCACGCTCTTTCATAAACTCATATTAGCACACCCCACCAAGTTTCAGCTCCATCCAATCAACTATGTGAGCACAGGACCAAATATTTGATTCTGGCAATATTTTCGGGTTGTGAAGCAAGTGCACTTTATATTGCTTCAAAAATCCTGATAAATTACCGGATTGTTCTCCTACCAAATAGCTTCTGTCCACCAAATTTAGGACCATTTAACCAAGCCAATATTTCTCTAGAATTATTGCAAGATTCTGGTCAGTGAAGATAGCTGTGAAGGAAGTATCATTTTGGTGAATCCAATTAGTATGAAATTTTTACAGCTCTTACTCTGACCAAATCATAACGCCTTGCCAAATTTGAGCTCAAGTAGCCTCACCGTGTGAGTGCTTCTTCTTGTTTTTGCTTCTGGACCAGTTTATATGGTTGTAAAGCAACTACATTAAATCTTGGTCTTAATCTTCTCAAATTTACCAGGATGAAAGTCATTCTTACCCTAAACCTCGCAGACAACTCCATTGCTCCCAATCTCCTTCCTGTTGATCAGCAGTTCACGACCAAGTTTACTGCAGTAAACTTCAGAGCACACTTACCATTTCACCATGGAGTCTTTAACCGAGCTACCACCGCAGTTGGAACCTACCCAGGAAGGACTAAACCCCAGACACCATTTGGGCGACAGTGTGGCACTGTGTGCACCAATGCGCGCGGTGACCACCGCTTTGGCACACACTAGCCGGGCCCAGAATGTCTTCTTGCTCAGGCCCCTTCTTTGCTCGGCGTCTCAGCGAGCACGGGCCTGTCTACCGTGTTCCCCGCGTCATCGTCGTCCTCCTGGAGCCATTTCCCCCTCCGTCCGCTTCTCTCTCAGTGCTCGTCGCCGCACGCCCACGAGCGAGCTGTAGCCGACAAGGCTTTAATGGCGTTCGGCCGCTTCTCCTCTGTGCCCCTCGGCCCCTCCTTTCCTGTGCTCTACTGTTGCTCGTCCGCACCTCCCTCGTCGTGATCCTGCGTGCTCCCGTGATCGCTGTCGTCACCAGAGCGTGGCCGGACGCGAGCAGTGGCACCCGAGCCACGGCCATGCATCCACGGCCTCCCCTCCTTGCCCCGCCAATATATAACCTACCCCGAGGCTGCTCGACCTCACCACCAGCCTCACACCACCTCCAGCAACCACCCCGGCCTCTCCCTCGAGCTCTAGAGCCCCTCCCCACCTCTCACTGTCACCATGGCCGCCGGCCTACTCCTCCTAAATTGGAGCGAGTCGAGCCCCCTCGCTCCACTCTTCCACCACCAGAGGACTCCCACCGCCACCTAGAAGCAGCCCCACGCCTACACCCGTCCTCCCCGCGGCCTTAGCGCCGAGTCCTCCGACACCCGTAGCCGCCGTCCACCGCAGTCGAGGCTGCGTTTCCTCCAATGCATCTCGGCGGGCGTGAGTAGTCCAGACAGGAGCGCCTCCTCTCCCCGATCTCGCCGATATGCGGGGCGTCGCCGGAGACGGCTCAGGCCGCCGGAACGGCCGCCTGCAGCGCGCCCTTGCCTCTAGCTCGCGGGCGCTCGTCGGGAGGAAGAAGGAGACCAGCGGGGGAGAGAGAGCGGCAAGAGGCCCGCCGGTCAACCTAACAGGGCGTTGACCACGGAGCCAACGTGGATACGTGACGGGCCCCGCCCTGCGGGACCCGCACGTCAGCGAGCCCAAGCCCCGGCCCCGCCTTTGATGGCGTGGATAAGTGGAAGCGTCAACCTCAGAGTACGTTTTCACCTCTAGAAGGCGTATTATGTTTCCACTTCGGCCCTAAAAGCGCTTTCTCCATTCTGAAGACGCATTTTCTGAGAATACATTTTCTATTTTTCAGCTCAGGGGCCTGTTTGTAGAGATTCTTTTACAGATCGGTCCCTGAACTTCGTCGGGCTATAACTTTTTGCTCGCAACTCCGTTTGAGGTGAATTCAAAGCCCATGTCTTTTTTTTGTCGAGCCTGTTCTGTTGGTTTCATTTTCACTATGGTTTGGCACTGTGAAAATGACCTTTTTGCCCTTGCCCCAAATCAGCCCCTCCGAGAGAGAACCTTTTCCGACGAGTCTTTCTGCGGCTTCACCGCACTGCTCCCCGGAGCATTCTTCATCCCCAGGCAAGCCACAATTCCCACTTGCATGATAGTCATGCAGTAGCCATGGTTTTAAACTTGAATATCTATTAAATGTTTGCTTGTTTAAAATATGGTTATTGTTGTTTCGGTAATGCTTCTGGGTTAGTGCTTACTTTCTTGCTATGTTGTTATGCACCTGGTTATCATGCCCTGCTAGTTGATGGTATTCCTTTCATATGCTTATGCTTGCTAGTTGTACATGTTGATGTTGGTAATTGTCTTCGGTGCACGACTGCCGTATGTCCCGAGTACCGTTGTTATGCATGTTCAATTGCATCCAGTTGGTTAAATGCTTGCATGATGGCATTATTGATATGTTCTTGCATGATATTTATTGTTCATGCTAGTGGTCATGCTATGTTTCTGAGAAGTATGTACTTGTGATGTTCATGCTAGTCAGTATGCCATGCTCAGTTGGATATGATTAATTGTTGATATGGTAGATAGTTATGTTGTACCCTCATGATTATGTTGATATCATGCTCATGCATTGTAATTGCATCATGTTATTTTATCATGGCTCGGCATATTGCATTCAGGTTTCACTAGATTAAATTGAACTTGAACAACTGTTGGCTGAGTCATGGTGCCACCATATCGAGCTGACCAGTGCAAGCACGCTTACCTTTATGGGAAGGTCCTAACTAGGTCTATTGTCGTGCCTCTCGCTGGTGCCTCCAACGAGGGAAGGTTATGGGCGTGCGGTACCATGGCCCAGTAAGCAGAGATAACCTTGTGTGCCTGTAGTTGGATGATAAGTGCTTTTGTCCCCGTTTGGGACTGTTTTGCCACGATGGTGGCCGTTTTGCCACGACGGTGGCCGTTGGTGCCTTTTGTAGGCACGGGGCCACCCATGACCTGGCCCAGAGGGGAGTTGGTCGGAGTGGCCGGGAGAGTGTCATGGCAGTAGGATGGTTTTGTCAGAACATCGTTGGTCCACCCGTATGGGAGGGCAAGGCCATGGGTTCCGTGGTGTGGGTACAGTGTACTAACCTCTGCAGAGTGTATATTAAATCTATCGATAGCCGTGCCCGCGGATAAGGGCCCAGTTCGTGTCGGTCACACTATGAGTCAACAGTAATAATAATAATAATAATAATAATAATAATAATAATAATAATAATAATAATAATGTTTTTAATAACAACCCCGGTTCGTTGATGAGATAAGTTGGTTGTGATTGCCGGAAAGATCACCATTTGAGACCAAGTGTTGGTCATGGTTGTGATCGCCGGAATGATCACCATTTGGTTACGAGGTAACCCGTTGAACTAAGAGTGGTTCCGTTCGTGATCATGAGATGATCACCGTGGTATCGAGGATACCGAGTTGTTGGATATTCGTGATGTTGTGCGAGAATCGTGGGTAAAGATCAAGCTCCTTGTGGTCATTTAATGATTAATACGGTATTGTTTATACCAAGCTTGATTCGATCTTGAGATGATCGTGTAATGTCCGAGGTTGGTAAGTGATGCATGTGATGGTTACGAAGTAACCTGAGCAGAATAAGTGGTGCATATAGTGTCATCATATTGCATGATAACGTCATCATGTTTATATGTACATGCCATGCTCATACTGTTCTAGCAATATTATGTTCATGTTGTTCATGCCATGTTATCCTGATGATCTCATGATAATTCCTGCTTAACCTGTAATTGCCATGTTGTTGTTTGTCTTGAATGCTTCTGGTTATTGTGAGCTTGCAAGTACATTTAATGTACTGACCTGGTGTGTCATGCCAGTTTGCAGGTCATGTCGTGATTGCTTGATTGCTTGTCGTGGTTCCCGTTCATGCGAGCTAGGATAAACGTTCCAGCCAGAGTCCCTGCAGATTGGAGTCCATCATCGCCGTTCGTTGTTCTGCTGCCAGTAGTTGTTCTGATGCTTCGAGTTGTTATGCTGCTTGTATAGAGCAAGCGTGGTTGGCGTAGTGTCGTCGTGTCGATGTTATTCTTTGTAATATTGGAACCCTTGTATTCATATTCGTGTTGTAATAGAGAGCTGGTTTGTTCTATACTAAGCAATGCCATATTCCAGAAGACTTCACCTTGATCTCTGGGCTGGAATACGGGGCGTTCTGGTTTCTCTGAGCCGGGGTGCCACAGGCTTGGTATCAGAGCAGGTCTGGCTGTAGGACGCCTTGGTCAGCGCGAGCGGTAGAAACTGGTAGAAATCGGTAGTTTAAAGTCCGGCTTGTTTATTGCTTTTGGTTGCTGTATTTGTTTGTTGCATAGCATGCATATAGCCTTAGTATTTGTTGCTAACAGTTTATCTGGTGATTGTAGCTGGCATCGGTTCGGATCCGCTACAGCTCATCCTTTCCATTTCTCCAGTTTTCTTTTCTTGCTTGTTCTTTGGTGTTTGGTGTCATTTTTGTCCTAGCAGAGTGATGCCAAGCGATCCCGACACCATTTGCAAAATTGGTGCTCAGGTATCTCGCCGATATCCTCGCTTTAGCCCCGCCTATCATTTCGGTGATGGACATGCTTCTATCCCGAATTGCTCTTCATTTTGTCGTGTTGGCAACCCTTAATAATCTTGGTTATCAAGAAAGGGCAATGTCAGCAGCCTCAGTTTTTTCCCGCTATCCTATTCCTTGGACGAGTACGGATTCTTTTTTTTCGTCCGCTTGATAATAATGTGGTTGCGACCTTCGTGTCCCACTACAGGTTTATCGAGTGCGTCCTCGCCTCTGAGCTAGTCCAGGTTGCTACCTTGCTAATCTAGCACTTGGTGTAGCGCTGTTTACACCAATTCTTCCACACATTTATTCGTCCTCGTGCACACCGTCATAGCATGCTAGATCATAGAACCGAAGATCCCGCGAGATTTGTGTGCTTAACTAGGCATGCATATTGTGTGACTTGCAGTAATATGTGACATTGATTGTGTGTGAATTGATTCTTGTTGTGTGCTTTTGTTTAGTGAGTTTTCTTTTGCGTCTTCCTTTTGGGCCCCAGTGTTACATTATGTTTTTCCCCTATAAAGAGTTGCTCATCAACCAACACCGGACTCAAAGAAGCAACAAGGAGTTTAAATGTTTGGAAACTCATCTAAACAGAATGCAATTCTCAGTCGTCTGTAGTAAAATGGGAAATATCTGATCTTGAGGCTGATAATCAATTTTGCATTAGTGTGCACTCCTCACAACAGTACTGATAACTCAAGTCTACATTAGTACAAAATCCTCACAACAGTAATGATCAAATCAGCAGCAAGACAAGTCAGGTACAAGATCAATGGTACATTTTCAGTCAAATGTATGGATCATATACAAAATTTTGGCTCAGCAATGCATGATGCTTGAAATATGTTATCATCTGAAATAAAGTCAGAATGTGATATGCTCAAGGAAGACAGTCAAACAAATTTTCTCATGCAAATAATCAGCCACCGAATATTATGGGTGTGCGTGGGTAGATTTCAGTCCGCATATCATAGTATGAAGTTTTGAAAATGAGAAACTCGGCCTTCTTCCACATGTTATAAGAAGAAATTTATGATGAAAGGCTCCTCCAATTTCCTCAGCATGATATGTGAACACTTTCCGATCCAAGATACCCGATCTTTCTCAGCAAGATACCTTGATAAAAGCTTCTGATAGACAAAAATGAAATTTTCTCAACAAACCAACTCGAGGAGAAGCTTCTCAAGTACGAAACTCAGGCTTCTCCAGCACAATAATCATACTAAGCTTCGTGTGTAAGCTATATAGCCTTCTTCTGCATGATACCCAGACAAAAGATTTGAGCAGAAGATAACAAGTCTTCCTCAGCAAGCTACTCGGATGGCTTCTCTCGTAAGCCATTCAATCTGCGTCAGTATCATACTAATACACCATCCTCGGAAGTTATATGATAAGCAGTACTGCTCAAGAATCAGACTCACAACATTTTGTCGGAAGCACAAATCCGTCAGGGCATGTGTCTTATTCAGAAAGTCAATGTTTGGTTGCATGTGAATCTTATATATGGTGAGCATGTATCCCCAGTCATATTAATCACTCATACGAGATGCGGCAAGGATCCAGTAGATATACCTAAGGAAAGTGAGGATCCCACAACCTCATGAGTCAGGCAATGGAAAATAAGCGGAGATACATCCCATGAATTACAAGAATTGACAAGATTCTGGGGATGACATCACAGAATCAGCAGTCTTGAAAAAGGTCATCAAGGTCATTATTCCCGCAACTGACAAGGAGATGCCTTAAAACCTTGTCACCTTCTTGTATGATTGGCCTTAACAATAGGCTCTGTACTGCTAAAAGTCCCGATTATATGTCATATATGTGCGGACCCCGGTCAGAAAACAGGCATAAGGGAATAATGTCAAAAATATTGCACTAATCACGTCCCTGGTCATACGAAGAATCAAGGACAGGTGTGGCCAAGGTATCTAGTAAGGTATCCTCACAAAGAAAATCATGACCGTTAAAGGGTGAGACTGACAACAAAGGTATGATGATTTTTGCACGACCATCAGGGTCCGGATACGCAAATCAGTTAAAGGCAGTAATTCCATATGGATCCACAAAGGCATACTCTCAGCGGCCTACTCTATTTTACAAGAATTTCATATCCCGCTGACCCGCTTGGAATGGTTAGTGTGGAAAATCCAAATGGGTATACCGACAAAATGAGAAAGTCAGAAGCCGAACAATCAGCTCAGACCCGGTATACTCACTGACGAAATCAAGTACACAGTCAGTCTGTCAGAAAAAACAATTGTTCGTCAGCCCCCTGTCAGGCCAGTCTCAAGGTGAAAATATTTGAGGTATGACATAGCTATACCTCCATACACCGTTATATTGCTCCTAAAAAAAGGCAGTCAAATCATTGGTACCTATCTCATGCTCGAGCCAAAGGGGTAAATCAAAATAAATCAGCACCACCTATGAGCAGTCAGATCCCGTCAAAAGATGGCCATGATTAATTCTCAGCATTTATTGAAACCGGAAGGACTCATTTATTTGAAGGAACCCCATGACAGAAGTAAAAAGGTTTTTCATGACCAAAAGAAAATTTATGCTCAGATCCATTGGACATCACCATAGGTATGACAGAAAGGGAACAATATACAAAGGAAATGGATACCCAAGTTGGAAACGGTGTCCTCAAGTCATATTGGTTCCCTAAGCAACTAAATCTCGAGGGTGAGATTTCTTTAAGGGGGTAAGAGTTGTAACAGCCTGGATTTTGGCCCTTTTCTTTTGATTTATTTGGCTTTTGCTCTATTTTTCTTTTTGGAGTGGTTCTGTGGCCTTGCCACCTGGGAAATCATCCTCATTCCCCCTCCAGAGTGGCTCATCATTCCCAAAACCTTACCAAGATCATGTCACTTCACTGCTTGACCAAACCCTAATTTCTTTTTCTCAGGAATATTCATTTTTCTATTAAAGGAATAACCCTAATTACCCTAGGTTGTGAAGCAACCTATATTTTTGCCCATCCAAAAATCCCCAAATAATTCTTATAAATTGTTTGGGCCATAGCTTCCTCAAATATGGCAAAATATTTCATTGGCCATATCTCTCATCATGCTCAATAAATTCATTTCCTCTTCTGTCCTAAATGGCACATTGTGAAGCAAGTGCTATTTATCTTGGCCCATTTGATCCCAAACTTTTTGGACATCTTTTCCTGTCCAAATAATTGACCTGTGCCAAAATTCAACTTTATTTGCCTAGCCAAACTTCCTCAATGATTTTTCAAAGTTCCTGTCTGAGGGAAGACTTTGTGAAGGAAGTGCTAGATAGGGTTATCCAAATGATTTGAAATTTTGCACACTCCTTCATGTACTCATATTAGCACACACCTTCAAGTTTAAGCTCCATCCATTCAACTATGTGAGAACAAGACCAAATCTTTGATTCTGGCAATATTTTCAGGTTGTGAAGCAAGTGCACTTTATATTGCTTCAAAAATCCTGATAAATTACCAGATTGTTCTCCTACCAAAATAGCTTCTCTCCACCAAATTTGGCACCATTTAACTAAGCCAATATTTCTCTAGAATTATTGCAAGATTCTGGTCAGTGAAGATAGCTTTGAAGGAAGTATCATTTCAGTGAATCCAATTGGTATGAAATTTTTACAGCTTCTTACTATGACCAAATCATAATGCCTTGCCAAATTTGAGCTCAAGTAGGTGAGGGAGTCCTGGACTAAGGGGTCCTCGGGCGTCCTGCCTGTTATCTATGGGCTGGACTGATGGGCTGTGAAGATACGAAGACCGAAGACTCTACACGTGTCCGTATGGGACTCTCCTTGGCGTGGAAGGCAAGCTTGGCGAACAACTATGAAGATTCCATCTTGTGTAACTGACTATATGTAACCCTAGATCCCCCCCGGTGTCTATATAAACCGGAGGGTGTAGTCCGAATAGGATATACTCAATACCGTAGTCATACATGCTAGACTTCTAGGGTTTAGCTATTGCGATCTCGTGGTAGATCATCTCTTGCAACACTCATATTCATCAAGATCAATCAAGCAGGAAGTAGGGTATTACCTCCATAGAGAGGGCCCGAACCTGGGTAAACATCGTGTCCCCTGTCTCCGGTTACCATCAACCTTAGACGCACAGTTTGGGACCCCCTACCCGAGATCCGCCGGTTTTGACACCGACATTCATGCTTTCATTGAGAGTTCCTCTGTGCTGTCGCTGAAAGGTTTGATGGCCCCTTCATTCATCAATAATGGCGCTGTCTGCGAAGAAACTTTCCTCCCCGGACAGATCTTTCTGTTCGGTAGCTTCGCACTGCGGGCCAACTCGTTTGGCCATCTGGAGCATATCGAAAGCTACGCCCCTGGCCATCAGGTCAGATTCGGGAGCTCGAACTACGTCGCGGACATCCGTGGAGACTTGATCTTCGTCGGATTCGATACCGCGGTAGCCGCTCCTGATCACCCCGATGATCATGACTTAAATCTGTCATCGGGCCGCATCCAGGAGATCGCTCTTGTAACCGCTCTGGCCCTAGAGCCGGAGCAGGCCGCGCCATCCAAAGATGGGAGGATTAACCCCACCACGGAGGCCGCAGATTCCACGGTGTTGGAGCCGCACATGGACCTGGTCTCACTTGATGCCTATGCCACCGGAACACCGGACTTGTCTCCGGCTGTAGGTTCCGAACCACGCAAGCCCACGGATGCCGAGATTGATCGTTTATCAATCTTCGAATTCAGCGCCGCAGACATCTCCCAGCACTCCCCTATGGCCGATGTGCTAAACTCGTTAAAAAGTCTGTCCTTAGCGGAGGACTCTCAGCCGAACTATATCCGGCTCGAATTAGGGGCTGACGATGGAGAATTTTGCTTCCCACCCGCCACCCACTTTATAGCCACGGTCGAGGATTTGACCGACGAACTTGATTACGACTCCGAGGACATCGACGGTATGGACGACGATGCCGGAAAAGAAGAAGACCAGAACCCACCATTCACCGGACGCTGGATGGCCACTTCCTCGTATGACGTATATATGGTGGATGCACCAAAGGAAAAGAGCGGCGACGACAAGGAAGACCCAGTTGAGGATAAACCTTCCAAAATACAGTCCAAGCGCCGGCATCAGCGGCGCTGCTCTAAGTCACGCCGCAGTAAAGATAGCAACACTGGCACAGGAGAATATGACACTCCGGAAGGTGCCGAAGACAACGAAGACCCCGTTGACACAACAAACGAACAAGACGAATGGGAAGATGCGCAGGTTAGCCCTGTTAAACAGGCCACGCACAAAGATTCGGAGGACGACAATTACCTTCCGCTCTCCGAGGATGAGGTGAGCCTTGGCACCGAGGATTTCATCGTGCCCGAGGAACCTCTTGAGCAGGAGCGCTTCAAGCGCCAACTAATAGCCACTGCAAGGAGCCTGAAAAAGAAGCAGTAGCAGCTTCAAGCTGACCAGGATCTACTCAATAATAAATGGACTGATGTCCTAGCAGCCGAAGAATACGGCCTCAAGCGCCCAACCAAAAGCTACCCAAAGCGTAAATTGCTACCTCAGTTTGATGAGGAGGCGCCGGAGTATATACCACAATCATACAATGCGGCTGACCGGCCACCGCGTGGCCGGGACAAAATGGCAACCCATGCTGAACACCAGCCCGCCCTGCCTCATCACTCATGCAAAGGTAAATTCGCCCACGGCCATACATATGACCTCCGGCAGAACCTAAACAATAAAGCAGGACCTACCAGATCAATCTACGGATCATGAGGACGCACCTCGACACGTGACAACGGCCACCTATTCGGACGTGACAAACCCAGTCATGCGCAGGCCGAACACCGCAGACGGACTTCATCAGAGTTGCGTCATGATACGGCCCGATACAGAGGCCCCGCACACCCTCATTGATTCACTGATGAGGTCCTGGATCACGAATTCCCCGAAGGATTTAAGCCCATGAACATAGAATCATACGATGGGACCACAGACCCCGTGGTGTGGATCGAAGACTTCATTCTCCATATCCATATGGCATGCGGAGATGACCTCCACGCCATCAAATATCTCCCTCTCAAACTCAAGGGGCCCGCTCGGCATTGGCTAAACAACCTTCCTGACAATTCCATTGGCAGTTGGGAGGACTTGGAAGAGGCTTTCCTCGATAACTTCCAATGTACATATGTTCGACCTCCGGACGCTGATGACTTAAGCCATATAGTCCAGCAGCACGGAGAGTTCGCCAGGAAATTCTGGACAAGGTTCCTAACTAAAAAGAACCAAATCGTTGACTGTCCGGAAGCTGAAGCTCTAGCAGCTTTCAAACATAGCATCCACGGCGAATGGCTCGCTCGCCACCTCGGCCAAGAAAACCCAAATCCATGGTGGCCCTCACGGCACTAATGACCCGCTTTTGTGTGGGCGAGGACAGTTGGTTGGCCCGTAGCAAAAACAATGCAACCAATGCTGGCACCCCTGAAGTTAAAAATAACAAAGACAAGTCTCGACGCAATAGATACAAGCTCTGAAATAGCGATGAAAACACCAAGGATACGGCGGTCAACGCCGGATTCAGTGGCTCTAAGTCCGGCCAGCGGAAGAAGTCATTCTAAAAGAACAATTCGGGCCCATCCAGCTTGGACCACATACTTGATCGTCCATGCCAGATTCACGGCACTCCCGACAAGCCTCCTAATCATACAAATAGAGAATGCTGGGTTTTCAAACAGGCCGGCAAATTAAACGCCAAGAACAGGGAAAAAGGATCGCAAAGCAAGGACGACGATGAAGAGCCATGGCAACCGAACACAGGGGGACAGAAGAAGTTTCCCCCTCGGGTCAAAACGGTGAACATGATATATGCCACCCACATCCCCAAGAGGGAGCGCAAGTGTGCGCTTAGGGACGTCTACGCGATAGAGCCAGTCTCCCCAAAATTCAACCCATGGTCGTCGTGCCCGATCACTTTCGATCGTCGGGACCACCCGACCAGTATCTATCAAGGGGGCTCAGCCGCACTAGTCTTAGACCCAATAATTGATGGGTTTCACCTGACTCGCGTCCTTATGGACGGTGGTAGCATCCTCAATCTGCTCTATCAGGATACAGCGCAGAAAATGGGCATTAACCCATCAAGGATCAAGCCTACAAGGACTACCTTTAAAGGAGTCATACCATGTGTAGAGGCTCGCTGTACGGGCTCAATCACATTAGAGGTTGTCTTCGGATCTCCGGAGAAGTTCCGAAGTGAGGAATTAATCTTCGATATCATCCCATTCCGAAGTGGCTATCATGCACTGCTCGGACGAACTGTGTTTGCTTGATTCAACGCAGTGCCACACTACGCTTATCTCAAGCTCAAGATGCCCGGTCCACGCAGCATTATAACAGTCAATGGCAATACGGAACGCTCTCTCCATACAGAAGAGCACACAGCTGCCCTAGCAGCAGAAGTACAAAGCGGCCTTCTCAAGCAGACCCTTCATTCGGCTGACGAGCCCGCGGACATCCTTAAGAGGGTCCGAACTACTCTGCAGCAGGAGAGCTCGGCTCATCAGGAGCTTGACTAGCAATCCGGCCTCCGTCTCAGTCCTGATCAAGTGGTGGCATTCGTGCCGCGCGTACATAACTATGCACTTAAAATTCCATGGGCATTGACGGAGGCACAGACAACTTGTGATCCATGGCACGGCTCAACCGACATCGGATACACACATACTTTCACTTTTACTTGTTTTCCTTTCAGGTCTCAATCCCACAGGCCCCATCGGGGGGTCTGGTCATCGGTCCTCTTGTAGGATAAATACACCAAGACGATGAGAAGCGCGGACATATGGGGAACTTTTTAGGTGATTCCGTTAACGATAACTCTACCTATTTCCTAGGACCCATATGCAGCTCTCCCCTAGTTTCGGCATGTTAAATAGCCTATTGCTTCTTGCAATATTTGTATCAATGTGCCTTGACGTACTAATTACATTACAATGAAAACATTTTGTAGTTGGAGCTTTAGGACCCCAGCTTTTCACCTTTACGTCTTGTTTGTTTGCTTTCTCTCTTTTCTTTTTTAGATTCCCTGTGGATAACCCCATCAGGTAGCACCCGTACACTTTGGTACGTTTGACGTTTGCCAGGGGCTTTATAGCACCTTACACTACGGCAACAAAAGTCCGAATACTTTCTATAAGTATAGTTTGGCACCCCGAATTTAGCAATATATGCATTGGCTCCGAATCATGTCTTTGGTCAATAGTTGAGTTGCCCGGCTCTTGTGCTTGCTACCCTACGTTCCGCTACATCGGCTACGGTAGTAAAGGGAGAACTACTGTGACTGTGACCTGGTTTAAACCAGATGAGCACCTCAGTAGAGAAAGCCGAAAACTGACTGTCATGATGCGGCGAGAGCTGGTCAGCTGTTCAAAGGTCGCAAATCGTTGGAGATTTTTCCGCATTTCGCGAAGGATCGGTACTTCCCAATTAGACGCTGACAACACTCTGGTTCGTATACCAGGGGTTGCGCCTATATTTTATTATAAAACTCCTATGGCTAAGTGAGGGTGTTCAAGTCGTATAGTCTGGTTGCCTGGTTCGTTGCGCTAAACAACTCCTTCAAGGATCATATAATTGGATCAAGATTGTTTAGATCCCATCCCGAACACCTTCATACTACTTGCGCGAGGGATGAAGCCGACGACTAGTTAACGCTCAGATTTCATACAACACGGCCGCACGGGAGGAAACAATCAAAACATAATAAAAATTATATATTACAAGGCGGATTTGTTCATACAAGGCAAAACATGGATGTATTCATTCGAGAATAATGTCCTGCCCACACTGCGTTGCTACAAGTCGAGATCCCTCCAGGACATCCGCAAAATATCGCTCGGGTGTGCGGTGCTCCTTGCCCTCCGGCAGCCCCCTTGCCACCTCGACGGCATCCATCTTCGCCCACCACATCTTGAAACGAGTGAATTCCATGCGGGCACCCTCGATGCAGACTGATCGCTTGACGATGTCTAGCCGCGGACAAGCCTCCACCACCCGCTTCACAAGGCCAAAATAACTACTAGGTATAGCTTCGGTCGGCCATAATCGGATTATGAAATCCTTCATGGCTAGTTCGGCCACCCTATGCAGCTCGACCAACTGCTTCAGTTGATTGGGAAAGGCCACCGGATGTTCTGGCACAACATACTACGACCAGAACAGCTTCTCCAAAGAATCCCCTTCCCTGGCTCGGAAGAACTCTGCAGCATCGGATACACTACGCGGCAGATCCACAAAAGCCCATGGGCAACTCCGAATACGGGTTAGTAAAAGGTACTTCCTCTCCACATACTTGCTTTGCATGTTAAATGTCTTACCCGCGGCGATCTTCTTCGCCTCCTGGATCTCCTGGAGAGCGTCCCGGGCCTCCCTCCATGCGGCCTCTGAGCTCTGACGAGCCTTGGTAAGTTCGGCCTCTCGAGCCGACGCCTCGTGCTCCAAAGCTTCACACTTCTTCACCATGTCTTGGAGCTCCTGCTAGACCTCCCTGACCCGAGCCTTGAGCTTCTTACGGGCGGCTTGCTATTGGACAGCCTTCCCCTTGGCTTTGGCCAGGGCCTTTCTTAGGGCCTCGACCTCGATCGCCGTTTCTGTACAAATCATGGCATTTTGGTCATCGCATACAATTTTCTTCTTTTTGAATATATAACAGGTTATTGCTTACCTTCTTTCTCCTGGAGCTGCCTCTTCGCTTGGCCCAGCTCCTCCTCCTCAGTCCAGAAACTTCGGCAGTATGCGAGGCCGCGACTAGCAACGACGCCTGCATTTCAGAAAAATTAAGTTACTTTCCTGTTAAAACAAGATTGATCCTCTATCCATCTTTTTCTTTATGAACACCGGACTATGTCTCAGGGTCTACTGGTCTACACTGGGATTTTCTCCTTGTTCGGCATCTCTTACCTCAAAACCTGTCAGCAAGCTGCTGCAGGCTTCGGTTAATCTACTCTTGGCGGACTAAACCTTTTCAATCACCACGCTCATAAGGACACGGTGCTCATCCATAATGGTAGCGCCTCATAGCGCCTCCAGCAGGTTATCTGGTGCCCCTGGCTGGACAGGGATCACCGGCAGAACAGGCATCCCCTTCTTTCGAAGGAGGGTGCATGCTGAATTCCGGAGCCGCCTCGGTCTCCGGAATTGAGTCCGGTTGAGGGCCGAACTATGTACGGCCCTCCCCGCCAGTCTCATTGGGGATTGAGTCCCCTTGGTGTCCGGTGAAGGGGGTTTCGCCTTCGGGCGCCTCCTGAGCCTCTCCCCGCCGGAGACAGTCCCTCGGTACAGCACCTCCGCATCCTCCTTGGTCTTGGGGGAGTGTGCGTTCGGCAGGGAGTCTCTGGCCATCGCCTTGGAATCCAGCGAGCCTCCTGACGAGGATCGCTGGGAGTTGTTGTGGGCCAGACTACAATAACATTTGTCAATCGTTTCAATACAATAAGGACGAGAGACTTTATGGGCGGATAAGGTGTTAGTACTTGCGATGCAGCCCGAGGTTTAGCGTGGGGCGTCTCTCCGGACTGTCATCAACGTCCCATGCGGAGTTACCCGTTAGGGAGCCCTTCCCCTTTTGGGGCGCCTCCGCCTCCAGAGTTGTGGAGGACGCCCTCTTCTTCCTCCCTACATCGGGGGGAGAGTCGCTCTCCTCCTCCTCCTCATCTGCGTCGTCTTCGGCGGGGGAATGGGCCTTGTCTTCGGATGCCGCGTCCGAAGTGCCCTTGCGACGGGGGCCACTCCGGACCCCCTTGGCCTTTCTTGTGGCCTTCTTCTCTGGTGCCTTGTAAGGCGCCGGCTCCAGCATCTTCACTAAACGCGGAGTGACTGGCTCTTCGGGCAGGGGAGCCGGACACCGAGTCTACTTCGCCTGCTTCAACCAGTACTGAAAAAGCAATGGTAATGAAAGCATTATATATCACCCTTGAAACAAGCAAGTAAGGGATGTGTTAAAAATAACATACCTCATTGGGGAGGTGATTTATGTCATGGCCACAATCCGAATTGGTGGCCGGCGGTATCCCATTGCCCTTGAAAAGCAACTTCCAGGCATCTTCATGAGTCATTTCGAAGAGCCTCACCAAGGTATGGTGTTTCTTCGGGTTGAAGTCCCATAGAGGACGGCTTCGGCTCTGGCAGGGGAGGATCGGGCGCACCAGCATCACTTGGATTATGTCGACGAGCTTGATATCCCTATCGATCATGCTTTGGATGCATGTTTGTGGCGCAATCAGCTCGTCCGACGAACACCAGTTTAGGCTCTTCTTGACCCAAGAGGTGAGCCACACGGGAGCACCGGAGTTGAATTCGGTAGCTGCGGCCCAGGTGGCGTCGTGGGGTTTGGTGATGTAGAACCATAGCTTCTGCCATTCCTTGATAGATTCCACGAATGTGCCTTTTGGCCAAGAAACATTGGTGAGCTTGCTCACCATTGCGCCCCCGCACTCTGCGTGCTGTCCGTCCACCACCTTGGGCTTCACGTTGAAGGTTTTGAGCCATAACCCGAAGTGGGGGTGGATGCGGAGGAAAGCCTCGCACACGACGATGAACGCCGAGATATTGAGGAATGAGTTCGGGGATAGATCATGGAAATATATCCCGTAGTAGAACATAATCCCACGGACGAAGGGGTGGAGTGGAAACCCTAGCCCGCGGAGGAAGTGGGGGATGAACACTACCCTCTCGTTGGGCTTCGGTGTGGGGATGATCTGTCCCTGGGCTGGAAGACGATGGGTGATTTCCTTCGCCAGGTACCCGACCGCCCGAAGCTCGGCGACGTTCTCCTCCTTAACGGAGGAGGCCATCCACTTGCCTTGACCTCCGGATTCGGACATGGTTGAGTGCTTTCTCGAGACAAGGGGAATGAGAACTTGGGCGCTGGAGCTCAAGGAAGGAGAGCCAGGAAGAAAGCGTGGGGGAAGAAGGAGGAATCTTATCTCCTTATAAGGGCGGTGAATATCGAACGCCCCCCCCCCCCCCCCCTTCGCCTTAAAATTCGCCTGCTCCCAAGGGCTGTGTAAATGGCACGGTTGGGTTACCAACACCCGAAATGATGAGAATCTCGTGATAAGGGGACACAATCTCTGCTTTGACAAGACATGCCAATGACAACTGCGTCTCGAAACATGGGGCAAAAAACGGTTCGAAATTATAACCGGACAGGCGTGACATCACATTACTAAAGTTGTCAGCACATGGGCCTCGTGTGTTATTATATTCTCTCTACGGTTGTGTGCGGTGTGTTTTACAAGTCCGGACACGTTTGTTTCATCCGAAGACTATTTTTTGGAGTTCGGAAGGAGGAACCCACCTTGCAATGCCGAAGACAGCACTACGCGCCGGATACCTTGTCAT
The DNA here is from genome assembly GCA_034509565.1 of Triticum monococcum. Taxonomy (NCBI): domain Eukaryota; kingdom Viridiplantae; phylum Streptophyta; class Magnoliopsida; order Poales; family Poaceae; genus Triticum; species Triticum monococcum. The sequence goes on along the minus strand of CM067843.1, from coordinate 252,898,416 downwards.
TGAAGCCTGGTTCAGGGGCTACTAAGGGAGTCCTGGACTAAGGGGTCCTCGGGCGTTCGGCATGTTATCTATGGGCCAGACTGATGGGCTGTGAAGATACGAAGACCAAAGATTGTACCCGTGTCCGTATGGGACTCTCCTTGGCATGGAAGGCAAGCTTGGCGAACAACTATGAAGATTCCATCTTATGTAACCGACTCTATGTAACCCTAGATCCCCACGGTGTCTATATAAACCGTAGGGTGTAATCCGAATAGGATATACTCAATACCGTAGTCATACAGGCTAGACTTCTAGGGTTTAGCTATTACGATCTCGTGGTAGATCAACTCTTGTAACACTCATATTCATCAAGATCAATCAAGCAGGAAGTAGGGTATTACCTCCATAGAGAGGGCCCGGACCTGGGTAAACATCGTGTCCCCTGTCTCCTGTTACAATCAACCTTAGACGCACAGTTCGGGACCCCCTACCCGAGATCCGCTAGTTTTGACACCGACAGTAGCCTCACCATGTGAGTGCTTCTTCCTGTTTTTGCTTTCGGACCAGTTTATATGGTTGTAAAGCAACTACATTAAATCTTGGTCTTAATCTTCTCAAAGTTACCAGGATGAAAGTCCTTCTTACCCTAACCTCGTAGACAACTCCATTGCTCCCAATCTCCTTCCTGTTGATCAGCAGTTCACGACCAAGTTTACTGCAGTAAACTTCAGAGCTCACTTACCATTTCACCATGGAGCCTTTAACTGAGCTACCATCGCAGTTGGAACCTACCCAGGAAGGACTAAACCCCAGACACCATTTGGGCGACAGTGTGGCACTGTGTGCACCACTGCGTGTGGTGACCATCGCTTTGGCACACACTGGCCGTGCCCAGAACATCTTCTTGCTCGAGCCCCTTCTCTACTCGGTGTCTCAGCGAGCACGGGCCTGTCTACTGTGTTCCCCGTGTCGTCGTTGTCCTCCTGGAGCCATTTCCCCCTCTGTCCGCTTCTCGGTCGGTGCTCGTCGTCGCGCGCCCACGAGCGAGCTGTAGCCGACAAGGCTTTAATGGCGTTCGACCGCTTCTCCTTTGTGCCCCTCGGCCCCTCCTACCCTATGCTCTACTGTTTCTCGTCCTCACCTCCCTCGTCGTGATCCTGCGCCTTCCCGTGATCGCTACCGTCGCCAGAGCGTGGCCGGACGCGAGCGGCGGCACCCGAGCCATGGCCACGCGTCCACGGCCTCCCCTCCTCGCCCCGCCTATATATAGCCTACCTCGAGGCTGCTCGACCTCAGCACCAGCCTCACACCATCTCCAGCAACCTCCCCGGCCTCTCCCTCGAGCTCCAGAGCCCCTTCCCACCTCTCTCTGTCACCATGGCCGCCGGCCTCCACCTCCTAAATTGGAGCGAGCCGAGCCCCCTCGCTCCACTCTTCCACCTCCAGAGGACTCCCACCGCCACCTAGAAGCCGCCCCACGCCTACACCCCTCTTCCCTGCAGCCTTAGCGCCGAGCCCTCTCACACCCATAGCCGCCGTCCGCCGCAGTCGAGGCTGCGTTCCCTCCAGTGCATCTCGGCGGGCGTGAGTAGTCCAGATAGGAGCGCCTCCTCTCCCCAATCTCACCGGTGTGCGGGGCATCACCAGAGATGGCTCAGGCCGCCGGAATGGCCACCCGCAGCGCGCCCCTGCCTCTGGCTAGCGCTCGTCGGGAGGAAGAAGGAGACCAGCGGGGGAGAGAGAGAGCACCATGAGGTCCACCGGTCAGCCTAACAGGACGTTAACCATGGTGCTGGTGTGGATAAGTGACGGGCCCCGCCCCGCGGGACCCGCACGTCAGCGACCCCAAGCCCCGACCCCGCCTCTGATGGCGTGGATATGTGGAAGCGTCAACCTCCAGAGTACGTTTTCACCTCTAGAAGGCGTATTCTATTTCCACTTCGGCCTTAAAAGCGCTTTCTCCGTTCTGAAGGCGTATTTTCTGAGAATACGTTTTCTATTTTTCAGCTCAGGGGCCTGTTTGTAGAGATTCTTTTATAGATCGGTCCCTGAACTTCGTCGGGCTATAACTCTTTGCTCGCAACTCCGTTTGAGGTGAATCCAAAGCCCACGTCTTTGTTTCGTCGAGCTCGTTCTATTGGTTTCATTTTCACTATGGTTTGACACTGTGAAAATGACCTTTTTGCCCTTGCCCCAAATCAGCCCCTCCGAGAGAGAACCTTTTCCGGCGAGTCTTTCCGTGGCTCAACCGCACTACTCCGCGGAGCATTCTTCATCCCCAGGCAAGCCACAATACCCACTTGCATGATAGTCATGTAGTGGCCATGGTTTTCAACTTGAATATCTATTAAATGTTTGCTTGTTTAAAATATGGTTATCGTTGTTTCGGTAATGCTTCTGGGTTAGTGCTTACTTTCTTGCTATGTTGTTATGCACCTGGTTATCATGCCCTGCTAGTTGACGATATTCCTTTCATATGCTTATGCTTGCTAGTATTAGATGTTGATGTTGGTAATGGTCTTTGGTGCACGACTGCCATCTGTCCCGAGTACCGTTGTTATGCATGTTCCATTGCATCCAGTTGGTTAAATGCTTGCATGATGGCATTGTTGATATGTTCTTGCATGATATTTATTGTTGATGCTAGTGGTCATGCTATCTTTCTAAGAAGTATGTACTTGTGATGTTCATGCTAGTCTGTATGCCATGCTCAGTTGAATATGATTAATTGTTGATATGGTGGATAGTTATGTTGTACCCTCATGATTATGTTGATATCATGCTCATGCATTGTAATTGCATCATGTTATTTTATCATGGCTCAGCATATTGCATTCAAGTTTAACCGGATTAAATTGAACTTGAACAACTGTTGGCTGAGTCATGGTGCCACCATATCGAGCTGACCAGTGCAACCACGCTTACCTTTATGGGAAGGTCCTAACTAGGTCTATTGTTGTGCCTCTCACCGGTGCCTCCAACGAGGGAAGGTTATGCGCGTGCGATACCCTGTCCCAGTAAGCATACATAACCTTGTGTGCCCATAGTTGGATGATAAGCGCTTTTGTCCCCGTTTGGGACCGTTTTGCCACGATGGTGGCCATTGGTACCTTTGGTAGGCACGGGGCCACCCATGACCTGGCCTAGAGGGGAGTTGGTCAGAGTGGTCAGGAGAGTTTCATGGCAGTAGGACGGTTTTGTCGGAACGCCGTTGGTCCTCCCAAATGGGAGGGCGAGGCCATGGGTTCCGTGGTGTGGGTACAGTGTACTAACCTCTGCAGAGTGTATATTAAATCTATCGATAGCCGTGCCCGTGGATAAGGGCCCAGTTCATGTCGGTCACACTATGAGTCAACAATAATAATAATAATAATGTGTTTAATAACAACCCCAGTTCGTTGATGAGATAAGTTGGTTGTGATCGCCGGAAAGATCACCGTTTGAGACCAAGTGTTGGTCATGGTTGTGATCGCCGGAATGATCACTGTTTGGTTACGGGCTAACCCGTTGAACCAAGAGTGGTTCCGTTCGTGATCATGAGATGATCACCGTGGTATTGAGGATACCGAGTTGTTGGATATTCGTGATGTTGTGCGAGAATCGTGGGTAAAGATCAAGCTCCTTGTGGTCATTTAATGATTACTACAGTATTGTTTATACCAAGCTTGATTCTATCCTGAGATGATCGTGTAATGTCCGAGGTTGGTAAGTGATGCATGTGATGGTTACGAAGTAACCCGAGCAGTATAAGTGGTGCATATAGTGTCATCATGTTTATATGTACATGCCATGTTCATATTGTTCTAGCAGTATTATGTTCATGTTGTTCATGCCATGTTATCCTGATGATCTCATGATAATTCCTGCTTCACCTGCAATTGCCATGCTGTTGTTTATCTTGAATGCTTCTGGTTATTGTGAGCTTGCAAGTACATTCAATGTACTGATGTGGCGTGTCATGCCAGTTTGCAGGTCATGACATGATTGCTTGATTGCTTGTCGTGGTTTCCGTTCGTGCGAGCTAGGATAAACGTTCCAGCCAGAGTCCCTATGGATTGGAGTCCATCATCGCCGTTCGTTGTTCGCTGCCAGTAGTTGTTCCGCTGCTTCGAGTTGTTATGCTACTTGTATAGAGAAAGTGTGGTTGGCGTAGTGTCGCCGTGACGATGTTATTCTTTGTAATATCAGAACCCTTGTATTCATATTCGTGTTGTAATAGAGAGCTGGTTTGTTCTGTACTAAGCAGTGACGTATTCCAGAAGACTTCACCTCGATCTCTGGGCTGGAATATGGGGCGTTCCGGTTTCTCTAAGCCAGGGTGCCACACGCAACTCCATCCTGTCATCGGCCGATGGGGGTATGCTGGTATGTGTGGGTAACTAGCTAGCAAGTGGATCAGTAGCGAGTCACCACCACCGGCCATTGTTGTGGTTATTTATAGCTAGCAGCTGGCTAGAGGATTGGGGATTTTACAATTCACCCTTGTGGAGTGCGAGAAGCGTTCACTAGAGCGCGAGAAGTGTTCGCTGCAACGCAGGAAGACTAAGTGGAGCACACAACCGTATGCGGTGTCATGCGTTATCACACACACGTGTTAACATAAGGAAATGTATGTGTAACTTACTAATCGTCGCACATGAGTACTCGCACCACGCATCATGTGCGATACTCCTAGCCATCACAATTGACTCGTTTGAATTTTCAAAGTTTTTTCTACAAACATAATCGCACGTGAAATAACTATAGTAATCGTTTGTGTTATATTTTCTCATCGCAAATAGTTCATCTGAATGGCCTATTTGGCGCGTACCACACACATCTTGTTTAAACGAATCATTTGTGTTCTTTTGGCTAATGGCAAACAGTTCATCCGTGTAAAGTATATGCCGTCTATCACACACACCTTGATCTGGCTGACCGTTTATGTTGTGTTGCCTAATTGAAAACGGTTCATCTGAATGAACTGTATGTCGTATATTGCACACACCTTGATCTGGTTGACCATTTTTGTTGTGTTCCCTAATCGCAAACAGTTCATTCGAGTGAACGGTATGCCGTATATCACACACACACACCTTGCTATGGCTGTCTGTTTCTGTTGTTTTGGCTCATCGCAAACAGTTTGTATGGATCAACTGTATGCCACGCATGGCACACGCAATTATAATCTAAATCGTCTTTGATCTCCGCCATCTCAAACATTTCATATATTTTTTGACGGTTTTTTTGCATCATCGTTTGTGATTAATGAATCGCACACAGTTTTGCCGAAGGGCCTCTAATTGTACTGTCGTGTTAGCAGCATCCTGCAGTAGTGACCACGAGAAGTTGTAGATGCTTTTACTGCTCGTAATGATGATTATGAGCCAGTCTAGTGCCTCGTGTTGTCTTGCATGGATCCTAAACTACATAAGCGTTTAGAACGATCAAGTACTCAATTTATAGTTGGGTCACTAGATGCTTTGTACAAGAAGTAGGCAAGGACTGTATGTTTTGAAATAACCAAGGCCTTGATTGAATGCAAGATGGCAGAAGGTTCCTCAATGAGTGAGAATATAGTGAAGCTGGCTGGCTATGTTGATAGGCTTGCTACTTTGGATTTTGGAATTCCTCCAACTCTCGATACAGATATTGTGCTTGCTTCACTCCCCCATCTTACGATGGTTTTATCATGAATTACAACATGAATGGGATGGAGAAAAGCGCAAACGAGTTGTTCTCTATGCTCAAGACTGCAGAGGCTGGAATGTAGAAGAACAAACAAGTGTTGACGGTCAATAAGACCGCCAGTTTCAAGAAGGGAAAGTCCAAGAAGAAATCTCCGGTAGCTGGTAAGATTCTGTCACAGAAGATAAACAAGGGCGGAGCTACTAAGGAGACTGAATGTTTCTACTACAAGCAGAAGGGACACTGGAAGTGCAACTGCAAGAAATACTTGGCAGATAAGAAGAAGAACGGTTCTTCTAGTAAAGATATAAAAGTTATACAAAGTTAATGTTATACTACTTGTTAAATTCTGTAAGTCAAGAGCATTTGATACTGATCGGTTTCTTTTATTTGCAAACCGCCACATGGACTATAGAAAGCTCGCAAGTTGAGAAGGAATGAAGTCATGATGCAAGTTGGGAATGGTGATGGGATCACTGCTCAAGCTGTGGTTTATTCACTATGGATCTTGAAGAATATTTATAACACTAATGCTAAACGTCTTAAGAAGATTGAGAAACTACTTAATTGTGGCACTGCAATGTTGGTCATATCGAAAGAATTGTATAGAAACTTCATTGAGATGAAGTATTAGACTCTCCTAATTATTGAATCATTTGACACATACAAGAAAACCTCGATGAATCAAATGAGTAATGTATATTGCTCAAAATTGTTTTGATTAGAAGGGTAAATCATTGGAATAATACATGGTAATGTATATAATTTAGTGATCATACCAGGGCACGGTCAATATTTATCTATACTCTCATAAAAACAGAGTTGGTGATGATGGTGTGCCTGCCATCATGCAATATAGGTCGTCTGATTTATATCTCACGGATAGGAAGGAAACTATGGCAATTTTGCAAAAATATACCCACACCCCTCTCCACATTTGCAAATAAGGCCTTCCCTCCTTCATCCTTTTCTCTCACAAGATAAACTACTCGTATAAATGCATCTTGATGTTTCGTGCACCGCATGGGCATCTTGCTAGTAATTCATAAAATTCACTAATGATTTGAGTAGATAAGATTTACTTGGAGATCTAAAATGTTTGAAGTGTTCAAAAGGAATTTAGAATGAAGTTAAGGATCATCGTGACAGAAGATAAACAGTTATCAAAGTCATGAGTTTAGCCAATAAATGATTATGAGTTGTTTCATAATTTACCGATCCACTTGTAATTATTGTGGGGTTATGCATGCAAACGACAATATATACACTAAAATGAAGCACTGCCTAAATGTGTGGCATAACTACACCATATGAGTTATGGAGTAAACAATCTACACGAATACTATCCCGTAGATTATCCCTCTTACAGAAGTTTGGAGACAAAAGAGTGTGTCGCAGAAAATGGACACCTTCTCGAGAAGAGCTTCTCGCTAAAGGAGTATGTGGGAGGACAATACTGCCTAACAAGATTACAGAATCTTCGGTGGATATAAACAGAACTAAACAGAATATTTTCTGAGAATTTTCTATGCAAATGATCCAAGAAAAATGGTTATTACACTAGCTGTAAAAACTCAGAGTTAAGGCCGTAAAACGGCGTACGAAAGAAGTTCATCTTAGGAAGATAAACCTGCGCACTACAAGGAAACGATGGCAGCACCCAGCTCATAAGGATGACTCAAAGCTAAATAATCCAAAATGAATTTCATCAAGTTTGGAACTTGATTGATTATTCATGGAATAGACACTAATGGTATTTATATTGTCCATATAGCAAGGTTAGTTGCAAAATAATTTTGCGAGGGTGTGAGAATTGATTATATGAATCATTTTCACCAAATGCAATATAAAAGTCTGTACATATAATGATAGCAATTACATTGGTAAAAGATTATAAGCTTAAGTCTATAGTTTGAAGCAGGCATCAAAAGGAGCTGGAATTAACATTTTGATGAAATGGTTAAATAAGTTTTAACTTCATTAGAATGTTGAGACTTGTGAAATTTAGTGGGAGCCGTATGACATTTCTAAAATCTAATATGTGGATGGCATATTGTTGGAAATAATATAGTTTCTTAGCACAATAAAAGGCTTCATCAAAAGGGGTATTTTGATGAAACACTTAGGTAAAATAGCTTATTGGACATCAAGTTCTATGAAGATAAATCTATATATCCAATTGTGCTAAAACCTGAGTATGTGCATTGACAAGGTTTCAGAGAAGTTTGAAAAAGGAGAATGGTGAAATAATTTCTTCCCAATTGTCACATGGTGTAATACTAAGCAAATCAATGTCATAGGACAGTTGATGAGCTTACATAGATGATTGGAGTTCAAAATACACTGTTAGTTGAATCCATCATAAAGAACCATGATATGTGCAAAGGTAAGAGTTCCTTATGTATTAAGTAGTAGTAGCAGTAATCTTGGGATGGATCACTGAGCAGCTAATAAAATTACTAAGTACCTCAGAAGGACAAAATGACATGTTTTTTCTATCGAGGAGATGAAGAGATTGTTGTACGAACAAAACAACTTCATGGCTGTTAAAATTATTAAGTACCTCGAAAGGACAAAAGGACATGTTTTGTCTATAGAGGAGATTAAGAGATTGTTGTACAAACAGAACATCTTCATGACAGTTTTAGATGACTATCGGGCTACACTGGAATAATAGTTTTGAATTACTTCAAAATGTTATATTGTGGATACTATAACGATAGAATATGTTGAGGCTTAAAGAAGCTTCAAAGTAGAATGTTTGGATCAAAAAGTGCCTTGAGAGAAATAGCATTAGAATATATTCTTGGGGAACGTTGCATGGGAAAAAAATCTACACACACGCAAGATCTATCCATGGAGATTTATAGCTACGAGAGGGGGAGAGAATCTTCATACCCTTGAAGATCGCTAAGCGGGAGCGTTTAGCAACACAGTTGATGTAGTCGTACACCTTCATGATCCGTCCCGATCAAGTACCGAACGTACGGCACCTCCATGTTCAACACACCTTTAGCTCGATGACGTCCTTGCCTTCTTGATCCAGCAAGAGAGGTGAAGTAGTAGATGAGTTCCGGCAGCACGATGGCATGGTGACGGTGGTGGTGAAGAAGAATCTCAGTAGGGCTTCGCCAAGCACAACGGAAACTATGACGGAGGATAAACTAGAAGGGGCGGGGTTGCCGGCACACGACTTGGTGAATCTTGATGTATTCCAGGTGCTAGCCCTGCCCCTCTATATATATGTTGAGCCCTAGGGTCGTAACTTGGAGAGAGGGCCTACCCAAAGTTGGTTTGGAACGCAAGGAAGAGTCCTTCTTGGACTCCAGGGCTAAATGCCACGGTTCCTGGCATTTACATAGACGCCACGGACCCCGGCGTCTAACCCAGGGGTAGACGCCATGAACGCTAGCGTCTAGCCCCTGCCTTCCATACAACTTCTTTGTGCACCGACCTAAAGCCTCATGGGCTTTACCCCTTGGCCCAATAACTTCTCGTGGCCTTCCGGAACCCCTTCCAATGATCCGATAATTATCCGATGTATTATGGAACCCTTCCGGAGACCAAATACTATCATCCTATATATCAATCTTTACCTCTAGAGCATTTCGGAGCTCCTCGTAATGTGTGTGATATCATCCGGGACTCCGAACAACATTCGGTCACCAACATACATAACTCATATAATACTATATCGTCAACGAATGTTAAGCATGCGGACCCTATGGGTTCAAGAATGACGTAGACATGACCGAGACGCCTCTTTGGTCAATAACCAATAGCAGGACATGGATGCCCATATTGGTTCCTACATATTCTATGAAGATCTTTATTGGTCAAACCTTTATGACAACATACGTAATTCGCTTTGTCTGTCGGTATGTTACTTGCCCGAGATTCGATCGTCGGTATCTCCATACCTAGTTCAATATCGTTACTGGCAAGTCTCTTTTCTCATTACGTAATACATCATCTCGTAACTAACTCCTTAATAACTTTGCTTGCAAGCTTCTTATGATGACGTATTACCGAGAGGGCCTAGAGATACCTCTTCGATATACGGAGTGACAAATCCCAATCTTGATTCACGCCAACTCAACCGACACCTTCGGGCATACCTGTAGAGCATCTTTATGATCACCCAGTTATGTTGTGACGTTTGATAGCACACAAGGTATTCCTTCGTTATCCTGGAGTTACATGATCTCATGGTCGAAGAAACATGTATTTGACATTAAGAAAGCAGTAGCAATAAACTGAACGATCATATGCTAACGGTTGGGTCTTGTCCATCACATCATTCTCCTAATGATGTGATCCCGTTATCAAATGACAACTCATGTCTATATTTAGGAAATCTTAACCATCTTTTATCAACGAGCTAGTCTAGTAGAGGCTCACTAGGGACACTGTATTTGTTTATATATTCACACATGTATTTAAGTTTCCGGTCAATACAATTCTAGCATGAATAATAAACCTTTATCATGAATAAGGAAATATAATAATAACAACTTTATTATTGCCTCTAGGGCATATTTCCATAAGTCTCCCACTTGCACTAGAGCCAATAATCTAATTCACATCGACATATGATTAACATCCATAATTCACATCGCCATGTGACTAACACTACAAAAAAATACACTTCCGTGATGATACGTGTTTGTCACAGTAGGTCACGTTTTCTGTCATGCATGTACATCCATGACGATTTTATGACAGAATCAAGATAGTCATACCTGTGCCGTCGTAGAAGTGTTCCATGACATTACCAAAATTATCATCACGGAAGTGTCCACTTCCATGATGATAAATCGCGCGTCATAGAAGTGCTTTCGTCAAGGGTGACCGACACGTGGCATCCACCGTAATGGTTCGTTGTTAAGCTATCGGGTCCGGTTTTGGACCCGATAACCTGTTAACAGCCCGAACCAATGAGGATTTTCCACGTGTAAAATTATCATTGGCCGGAGGAAACACGTGTTGGCTCAACGTTGGGACAGATGTCATCCATTCATTGGATAAGAGGCGCCTATGATAGGTCGACAGGTGGCACGGCCCAACAGAGGCCCATTCCGGTGAAAAGGCCGGCCCGTTTGACTTGGTCAAAAGGTAACGGGCCAGCCCACGGAAAGCCTGTTAACATCCTGTTCGTATATTACGTCCCGCTAACTCACGGCCCGTTATGGCCTATCAGAATTAAGCCCAGTAGCTTCATCTAGTCCGTCCAATATGATTCCAGCCCGTTGTAACATTCGGCCCATGTATGGCCCATGATGTCTTTCGGCCCATACAAGGCCATTTGTAACTCTTGGCCCATTAACGGCCCATGGTGAATCTGGCCCGCAATGAACAGTGTATCGCTTTATACCCATTAACGGCCCATTATTCCATTGGGCCGTTTCCAACTCATGTTATCTTTAGGCCTTCTCAGGGCCCATTTATTCTTGGGCTTATTTCAAGCATTCGGTTACTTACGGCCCATTTCTGGCCTTTTCTGCTTGTGGGCCAAATTCAGTCCGTGGTTACAATCGGCCCGTTAATCCGTTGGGCCGTTTTCATAGCGTCATCAAATACGGGCGATTAACGAGGGCCCGTTATGGTCGGCCCATGAACGGATGATTCCAAATCTAGCCCATTTAAGGCACATAATGCGGTCTGTTATTGTCCCATGTTTGGTCGATCGATCATTCGGCCCTTAGAAGGCCCATTGATGTGATGGCCCATAGAAGGCCCATTGTTTATACGACCCTTAGAAGGCCCATTGTTTCCACGGCCCGTGGGAGGCCTATGGTAACTACAGTAAATATGTAGCCCATGGTTATTGTGGCCTAGTTTTTAAAAAATAGGTTATTGCAGCCACTAGCAAACCGCGAAAAAAGAAATGCACTAACTACAAGCAAACAAATAAACAAGACAATGTATTCAAAAAATGCTAAACATATACTTAAAAAAATTAAATGTGTATAGAAAAAATGTTGACCATGTTTAAAAAATATGTTAAACTAGTATTTGAGAAAGTTAAATGTGTATAGAAACCATGTATTGAAAGTTCAAATCGATGAACTTTTTTTAAATTGGTGAACAATCTTCAACATCGATGAACTTTTTCAAATCGATGAACTTCTTTTCAAATCGATAAACTTTTTGTCAAGTTTGATGAACTGTTTTTCAAGTTCGATGAATTATTTTTCAAAGTTTGATGAACTTTTTTCAAAGTCGATGAACATTGTTTTCAAATCTGGGGAGTTGTTTTGAAGACAGATGAACTTTTTAAAAAAATGATGAACTTTTTTAATAATCGTGAACTTTTTAAATAAATGAACTTTTTTCTAATTCATGTTTTTTGAATAAACGAACTTTTTCCTGATTCATGATTGTTTTTGAATAAATGAAAAAAATGAACTAGAATCATGTTTTTTTAAATGTGTGTGCAAGAAATAGCGCGGGTACAATTGTTTGTAAAAGTTTTGCGCTGGGTTGACGCCATGTTTACTACAGATGACGCTGCTGACATCAAGCAAATTTTGGTGGGAGGAAATGGAGTACATGATTTCTTGGTCTGGAACTATACTAAAGATGGCGAGTTCACAGTACGGTCTGCTTATCACTTGGCCATGAATATCAGAAGAGCGAAAGGTGGACGGCCGGAGGATTCGTCCCCCGTAAATACCCACAAGAATTTGCTTGCTTTGTGGAGCACCCATGTACCAAATAAGGTGAAAATCCATACTTGGAGGCTATGTAATGGCCTGGCCACTGGGTCGGAGCTACACCGATGGCGGATTAAGGTGGGTATATTCTGTACAACTTGTGGGAGGGAGGAGACTCTAGTTCACCGGTTCTGGAGCTACCCCCACTCAATGGCATTCTGGAGGGACCTGGCGGAGAGGAGTATACCAGCAACATTTCCTGAAGGTATTGTTACAAATCATGAACTCGGACGGTGGTTTAGGAGCTGGATGGGCGATGCAACAGATGACCATAAGGATATGTTGTTTACGCCATGTTACTACAGATGTTGAACAAGTATTCAAAAAATATTGAACAAGTATTTAGAAAAGTTGAATAAGCGTTCGGACAATGTTGAACGTGTATACAAAAAATATTGATCACTTATTAAAAAAATGCCATATACGAAAATGTAGAGTGCAAAGCAAAAAAACAAAAAAATGGAGAAGAAAAGAGGAAACCAATAAAAACTGGAGAAGAAAAAAGAAAACCGGGAAGAAATTAAAAATGAAACAAAAAGGAGAAAAGGGAGAAAATAAAAAACCAGATGTTCAAGAAGATCACATGTGCTATCCTAACGTGAATACACCGCCAGCGCCGTGGCAAGAATCCCGAGTCATCGCTGTGTGTGACCCGGGTTCGATCCTAATTTATCGCTTTCAGCGATCACACGGGAAGCCTCGCGTCTGGGTACCCCCACATAGGCCGGCCGAGCAGCGCCGGAGGCTACAGCCTGTTTTTTTCTGTCGTTTGTTCTCATTTTTTGCTTTATTTTTGGTCTTTTGTTATACTTTAAAATATTCTACGTATATATACAGAAAACACTCTTCAAATACACATTTGTAAAATGTTGAACAAGTATTTGAAAAAATATTGAATAAGTATTACCAAATGTTGAACAAGTATTTGAAAAAATATTGAATAAGTATTACCAAATGTTGAACAAGTACTTAAAAATGTGGAACAAGTATTTGAAAATGTTGAGTAAGCGTTCCAAATGTTGAACAAGTATTTGAAAAATGTTGAATAAGTATTAAAAATTATTGAACAACTATTTTAAAATGTTGAATAAGTACTAAAAATGTTGAACAAGTATCTAAAAATGTTGAATAAGTATTAAAAATGTTGAATGGGTATTTAAAAATTGTTGAACATTTTATTTAAAAATTGTTGAACATTTTATTGAAAAATTGTTGAATAAGTATTAAAATGTTGAATAAGTATTAAAAATGTTGAGCAAGTACTTGAAAATACTGAATAAGTACTAAAAAATGTTGAATGAGTATTTGAAAAATGTTGAACATGTTTTTAAAAAGTGTTGAATAAGTATTTAAATGTTGAACAAGTATTTATTAAAATGTTGAACAAATATTTGAAAATGTTGAATAAGTATTTAAAATTGTTGAATGGGTATTTGAAAATTCTTGAACATGTATTTGAGAAATTGTTGAATAAGTATTAAAATGTTGAACAAGTATTTATTAAAATATTCAATATGCGTTCGGACAATGTTGAACGTGTATAAAAAATGTTGCTCACTTATTTATTTATTTTGACATATACAAAAATGTAAAGTGGAAACGATAACAAACATAAGGAAAAACTAAAGGAAAAACAAAACAATGGAGAAGAAATGTTAGATGTGTATTTGGAAAATATTGTTGACATATATAAAAAAATATTCCCGTGGCCTTCCGGAACAACTTCCAGTGATCCGGTAATTATCCGGTGTATTCCGGAACCCTTCCGGAGACCAAATACTATCATCATATATATCAATCTTTACCTCTAGAGCATTTCAGAGCTCCTCATCATATGCGTGATATCATCCCGGACTCCGAACAACATTCGGTCACCAACATACATAACTCATATAATACTATATCGTCAACGAATGTTAAGTGTGCGGACCCTACGGGTTCAAGAATGACGTAGACATGATCGAGACGCCTCTCTGGTCAATAACCAATAGCGGGACCTGGATGCCCATATTGGTTCCTACATATTCTATGAAGATCTTTATCGGTCAAACCTTTATGACAACATACGTAATTCGCTTTGTTTGTCGGTATGTTACTTGTCCGAGATTCGATCATCGGTATCTTCATACCTAGTTCAATCTCGCTACTGGCAAATCTTTTTTCTCATTCCATAATACATCATCTCGTAACTAACTCCTCAGATACTTTGCTTGGAAGCTTCTTGTGATGATGTATTACCGAGAGGGCCTAGAGATATCTCTTCGATATACGGAGTGACAAATCTCAATCTTGATTCACGCCAACTCAGCCGACACCTTCGAACATACCTGTAAAGCATCTTTATGATCACCCAATTATGTTAGACGTGTATTTGAAAAATATTGTTGACATATATACAAAATGTAGAATAATAACCAAAAACAAACAAAACTAATAAGAGAAAAAAGAAAAAAAGAACAAAGAAACAAAAAGCAAAAAGAATGAAAAAATGGAGAAGGAAAAAAGAAAAAAGAATCAAAATAAAAGAAAGAAAAAGTAGAATAAGGAAAACCAAAGAAAATAGAAAAGAAGTAAAAAAATCTGTGAGACTGAGAAAAAGAAAGAAAACTGTCTCAAATGGCATAAAGAAGGCCGCGCCCCTTGTTTTCAGCATGAATGGTATCTGCGTCGTCTGGTACCTTTATGGCCAGGGATCGATCCTGGTTCTCCCTTTCCTCTCTGTCAAATCCTATTTGACAAACGCGAAACCCTTTTTCAAACCATGAACAATTTTTGAAATTTGAACAAACTTTTCAAACCTGAATAATCATTAGAAAGTTGAACAAAAATTTCGAAATTCCAAAAAGATGAACAATTTTTTAAATATACATTAAACATTTTTGCATTATACGCTGAACAATTTTAAATACATACTGAACATTTTTATGATATACACCGAACAAAATTTTAAAAATACATTGAACATTTCTGTAATGTATGTTGAACATATTTTGAATTGTGAAAAAAATTTAAAAACATAATTTTTTTATGAAATCATGAAGAAAATACGAAATTTCAAACTTTTTTGAAACAACGGACGAAAATAAAAACGAAAAAGGATAAAATAAGAAGAGCAGTAAAAACGAAAAAGAAACAGAATAAATAAACTGAAGAAGAAAAGAATAAAGAAACAGGAAGAACAGAAAACCGGCAAAAGAGAAAAAAAAGAAAGAAACCGGTTTAGGGAACCTTCTAGAAGGTTCCCAAAACCGGTTTGCCTGGGACTACATTAACTAGCGAAGTGGGCCGGCCCATCTCGCGCAGCTACTCTCGCGCTTCAGCGAAGCCACGTCTCCTCGACGCACGCGAGCGTCAAATAGGAACCACCGGACTCTTCCTCTCTCTCCTTTTATTTTAGAGTGCGCGGACGGGCCAGCCCAATTACCTCAGACCTTCAGCCAGAGTTCACTAGCGACTCGCTTTGTCTCAAAAAGAAACTAGCGATCGCTTAATGCAATGAATAGTCGCCGCGGAGCGAGTGAACCCCTCGCTGAAGGGAACTGCCACTTGGGCCGGCCCATGCGCACCAGCATGTGTTTCTGTTTCTTTTTCATGTTTTTTGTTTTCATTTTTTGCTTTTTTTACTTTTTTTGTACTTCATAATATTCTAAATGTATATATTACAAAAAAACACTCTTCAACAAACACATTTGACAAAATGTTGAATAATTATTAAAAAATGTTAAACTAATATTTTAAAATGTTGAACATGTACTTACAAAATGCTGAATAAATATTAAAAATTGTTGAACAAGTATTTGAAAAATATTGAAAAAGTATTTGAAAATGTTGAATAAGTATAAAAAATGTTGAATGAGTATTAAAAAAACTGTTGAACATGTATTTGAAAGAAAATTTTTGATAAGTATTAAAATATTGAAAAGTATTTATGAAATGTTGAATAAGCGTTCAGACAATGTTGAACGTATATACAAAAAATGTTGATCACTTATTTAATTTTTTGACATATACAAAATGTAGAGTGAAAACAAAAACAAAAAACAGAAAAAACAAAAGGAAAACAAAAAATGAAGAAGAAATGTTAGACGCGTATTTGAAAAATTGTTGATGTATACAACAAATGTAGAATAATAACCAAAATAAGAAACAAAACCGAAAAAGGAAACAAAATAAACAAAAGAAAAAGAAAAGAAACAATGGAAAATGAAAAAAGGAAGAAAAAAACTGCCTTGGGTCACTCAAGTTTTTTTTGAGGGGTGAAGCCAATTTATTCATCAAAGTCCACAATGCGTGGGATACAAGTCGGAGCCTGGGGTTGGCCTAACCAGATGTGGCACCCCGGCCCTAGAGAGAATGAATACTTGGCAAGTGTGTGTGTGTGTGTGTCTCTATTAGCCGCACGACCTTCAAACAAAAAATTACAAACGAAAGAAGAGGCTCTACTTCTAATCTCTTGAATAATTGCAGCGTTTCTGCCCATGTGTGACTCTGAGATGTCACTAACCACTTGCTTAGCGTCAGAGGCGACGATCAGATTATTCAGGTTGAGGTCTTCCACAAGAGCAAGTGCTTCACGGCAAGCAATCGTTTCCAAAATCGTAGGGTCGTCCACTCCAGCAATGACCAGCGCTGAGCTCCCCAGGTAGTTGCCATGCTGATCCCTACAAATCGCGGCAGCTGATCCTTGAAGGAAATATGCCCTAGAGGCAATAATAAAGTTATTCTTTATTTCCTTATTTCATGATAAATGTTTATTATTCATGCTAGAATTGTATTAACCGGAAACATAATACATGTGTGAATATATAGACAAACAGAGTGTCACTAGTATGCCTCTACTTGACTAGCTCGTTGATCAAAGATGGTTAAGTTTCCTAACCATATACATGAGTTGTCATTTGATTAACGGGATCACATCATTAGGATAATGATGTGATTGACTTGACCCATTCCGTTAGCTTAGGACTTGATCGTTTAGTTTGTTGCTATTGCTTTCTTCATGACTTATACATGTTCCTATGACTATGAGATTATGCAACTCCCGTTTATTGGAGGAACACTTTGTGTGCCACCAAACGTCACAACATAACTGGGTGATTATAAAGGTGCTCTACAGGTGTCTCCGAAGGTACTTGTTGGGTTGGCGTATTTTGAGATTAGGATTTTGTCACTCCGATTGTTGGAGAGGTATCTCTGGGCCCACTCGGTAATGCACATCACTATAGGCCTTGCAAGCATTGCAACTAATGAGTTAGTTGTGGGATGATGTATTACGGAACGAGTAAAGAGACTTGCCGGTAACGAGATTGAACTAGGTATTGAGATACCGACGATCGAATCTCGGGCAAGTAACATACATATGACAAAGGGAACAATGTATGTTGTTATGCGGTCTGACCGATAAAGATCTTCGTAGAATATGTAGGAGCCAATATGGGCATCCAGGTCCCGCTATTGGCTATTGAGCAGAGAGGTGTCTCGGTCATGTCTACATAGATCTCGAACCCGTAGGGTCCGCACGCTTAACGTTCGTTGACGATATAGTACTATATGAGTTATGTATGTTGGTGACTGAATGTTGTTCAGAGTCCGGGATGAGATCATGCACATGACGAGGAACTCCGGAATGGTCCAGAGATAAAGTTTGATATATGGGATAATAGTGTTTGGTCACCGGAAGAGTTCCGGAATTCATCGGAAGGGGTTCCGGATGTTTCCCGAAATGTTTGGGTACGAGAACACTTTATTTGGGCCAAAGGGGAAAGCCCACAAGGTTTTTGGAAAGCGCAAAAGGAAGTTTTGCGGAGTCCAGGGGCCAAACGCCAGGGTCCCTGGCGTCTGGGTCCAGACACCGGGAACCCTGGCGTCTGGCCCTGGAGTCCGAGAAGGACTCTTGCCTTTCGGGTGAAACCGACCTTGTGGAGGCTTTTACTCCAAGTTTCAACCCCAAGGCTCAACATATAAATAGAGGGTAGGGCTAGCACCCAAGACACATCAAGAAACACCAAGCCGTGTGCCGGCAACCCCGTCCCCTCTAGTTTATCCTCCGTCATAGTTTTTGTAGTGCTTAGGCGAAGCCCTGCGGAGATTGTTCATCACCAACACCGTCACCACGCCGTCGTGCTGCCGGAACTCATCTACTACTTCGCCCCTCTTGCTGGATCGAGAAGGCGAGGACGTCACCGAGCTGAACGTGTGCAGAACTCGGAGGTGCCGTGCTTTCGGTACTTGGATCGGTCGGATCATGAAGACGTACGACTACATGAACCACGTTGATATAACGCTTCCGTGAACGGTCTACGAGGGTACATAGACTACACTCTCCCCTCTCGTTGCTATGCATCACCATGATCCTGCGTGTGCGTAGGAATTTTTTTGAAATTACTACGTTCCCCAACTGTGGCATCCGAGCCAGGTTTTATGCGTAGATGTCATATGCACAAGTAGAACACAAGTGAGTTGTGGACGATATAAGTCATACTGCTTACCAGCATGTCATACTTTGGTTCGGCGGTATTGTTGGATGAAGCGGCCCGGACCGACATTACGCGTACGCTTACGCGAGACTGGTTCTACCGATGTGCTTTGCACACAGGTGGCTGGTGGGTGTCAGTTTCTCCAACTTTAGTTAAACCGAGTGTGGCTACGCCCGGTCCTTGCGAAGGTTAAAACAATACCAACTTGACGAACTATCATTGTGGTTTTGATGCGTAGGTAAGAACGGTTCTTGCTAAACCCAGTAGCAGCCACGTAAAACTTGCAACAACAAAGTAGAGGACGTCTAACTTGTTTTTGCAGGGCATGTTGTGATGTGATATGGTCAAGACATGATGCTAAATTTTATTGTATGAGATGATCATGTTTTGTAACCGAGTTATCGCCAACTGGCAGGAGCCATATGGTTGTCGCTTTATTGTATGCAATGCAATCGCCCTGTAATGCTTTACTTCATCACTAAGCGATAGCGATAGTCGTAGAAGCATAAGATTGGCAAGACGACAATGATGCTACGATGGAGATCAAGGTGTCGCGCCGGTGACGATGGTGATCATGATGGTGCTTCGGAGATGGTGATCACAAGCACAAGATGATGATGGCCATATCATATCACTTATATTGATTGCATGTGATGTTTATCTTTTATGCATCTTATCTTGCTTTGATTGACGATATCATTATAAGATGATCTCTCACTAAATTTCAAGATAAAAGTGTTCTCCCTGAGCATGCACCGTTGCCAAAGTTTGTCATGCCCAGACACCATGTGATGATCGGGTGTGATAAGCTCTACGTCCATCTACATCTGGTGCAAGCCAGTTCTGCACACACAAAATACTTAGGTTAAACTTGATGACCCTAGCATATGCAGATATGACCTCGGAACACTGAGACCGAAAGGTTGAGCATGAATCATATAGTAGATATGATCAACATAGTGATGTTCACCATTGAAGCTACTCCATTTCATGTGATGATCGGTTATGGTTTAGTTGATTTGGATCACGTGATCACTTAGAGGATTAGAGGGATGTATATCTAAGTGGGAGTTCTTAAGTAATATGATTAATTGAACTTAAATTTATCATGTACTTATCCTGGTAGTATTAGCATATCTATGTTGTAGATCAATAGTTCGCGTTTAGCTCCCCTATTTTATTTTTGATATGTTGCTTGAGAAAACTAAGTTGAAAGATGTTAGTAGCAATGATGCGGATTGGATCCGTGATCTGAGGTTTATCCTCATTGCTGCACAGAAGAATTATGTCCTTGATGCACCGCTAGGTGACAAACCTATTGCAGGAGTAGATGCAGATGTTATGAACGTTTGGCTAGCTCAATATGATGACTACTTGATAGTTTAGTGCACCATGCTTAAACGGCTTAGAATCGGGACTTCAAGGACGTTCTGAACGTCATGGACCATATGAGATGTTCCAGGAGTTGAAGTTAATATTTCAAGCAAATACCCGAGTTGAGAGATATGAAGTCCCCAACAAGTTCTATAGCTAAAAGATGGAGGAGAATAGCTCAAGCAGTGAGCATGTGCTTAGATTGTCTGGGTACTACAATCGCTTGAATCAAGTGGGAGTTAATCTTCCAGATAAAATAGTGATTGACAAAATTCTCTAGTCACCATCACCAAGTTAGTAAAACTTCGTGATGAACTATAATATGCAAGGGATAACGGAAATGATTCCCAAGCTCTTCGTGATGCTGAAATCGACGAAGGTAGAAATCAAGAAAAGCATCAAGTGTTGATGGTAAACAAAACCACTAGTTTCAAGTAAAGGGACAAAGGGAAGAAAGGGAAACTTCAAGAAGAACGGCAAGCAAGTTGCTGCTCAAGTGAAAAAAAACCCAAGTCTGGACCTAAGCCTGAAACTGAGTGCTTCTACTGCAAAGGGACTGGTCACTGGAAGCGGAACTACCCCAAGTAATTGGCGGATAAGAAGGATGGCAAAGTGAACATAGGTATATTTTATATACATGTTATTGATGTGTACTTTACTCGTGTTTATAGCAACCCCTCAGTATTTGATACTAGTTCAGTTGCTAAGAATAGTAACTTGAAACGGGAGTTGCAGAATGAACAGAGACTAGTTAAGGGTGAAGTGACGATGTGTATTGGAAATGGTTCCAAGATTGATATGATCATCATCGCACACGCCCTATACTTTCGAGATTAGTGTTAAACCTAAAATAAATGTTATTTAGTGTTTGCGTTGAGCATGGATATGATTGGATCATGTTTATTGCAATACGGATATTCATGTAAGTTAAAGAATAATTGTTGTTCTGTTTACATGAATAAAACCTTCTATGGTCATACACCCAATAAAAAGGGTTTGTTGGATCTCGGTCGTGGTAATACACATTTTCATAATATTGAAGCCAAAAGATGCAAAGTTAATAATGATAATGCAACTTATTTGTGGCACTGCCGTTTATGTCATATTGGTGTAAAGCGCATGAAGAAAATCCATGCTGATGGGTTTTTGGAATCACTTGATTATGAATTAGTTGATGCTTGCGAACCATGCCTCATGGGCAAGATGACTAAGACTCCGTTCTGCGGAACAATGGAGCGAGCAACAGATTTGTTGGAAATCATACATACTGATGTATGTGGTCCGATGAATATTGAGGCTCGCGGCAGGTATCATTATTTTCTGATCTTCACAGATGATTTGAGCAGATATGAGTATATCTACCTGATGAAACACAAGTCTGAAACATTTGAAAAGTTCAAAGAATTTCAGAGTGAAGTGGAGAATCATTGTAACAAAAATAAAAGTTTCTATGATATAATCGTAGAAGTAAAATATTTGAGTTATGAGTTTGGCCTTCAGTTAAAACAATGTGAAATAGTTTCACTACTCACGCCACCTGGAACACCACAGTGTAATGGTGTGTCCGAACGTCGTAACCGTACTTTATAAGATATGGTGCGATCTATGATGTCTCTTACCAATTTACCACTATCGTTTTGGGGTTATGCATTAGAGACAGCTACATTCACGTTAAATAGGGAACCATTGAAATCCGTTGAGACGACGCCTTATGAACTGTGGTTTGGCAAGAAACCAAAGTTGTCGTTTCTTAAAGTTTGGGGCTGCGATGCTTATGTGAAAAAGCTTCAACCTGATAAGCTCGAACCCAAATCGGAGAAATGTGTCTTCATAGGATACCCAAAGGAGACTGTTGGGTACACCTTCTATCATAGATCCGAAGGCAAGATATTCATTGCTGAGAATGGATCCTTTCTAGAGAAGGAGTTTCTCTCGAAAGAAGTGAGTGGGAGGGAAGTAGAACTTGATGAGGTAACTGTACCTGCTCCTTTGTTGGAAAGTAGTTCATCACAGAAATCTGTTCCCGTGACTCCTACACCAATTAGTGAGGAAGCTAATGATGATGATCATGTAACTTCAGATCAAGTTACTACCGAACCTCGTAGGTAAACCAGAGTGAGATCCGCACTAGAGTGGTACGGTAATCCTGTTCTGGAGGTCATGTTACTTGACCATGATGAACCTACGAACTATGAGGAAGCGATGAGGAGCCCAGATTCCGCGAAATGGCTTGAAGCCATGAAATCTGAGATGAGATCCATGTATAAGAACAAAGTATGGACTTTGATTGACTTGCCCAAAGATCGGCGAGCCATTGAGATTAAATGGATCTTCAAGAGGAAGGCAGACGCTGATAGTAGTGTTACTATCTACAAAGCTAGAATTGTCGCAAAAGATTTTCGACAAGTTCAAGGTGTTGACTACGATGAGAGTTTCTCACTCGTATCTATGCTTAAGTTTGTCCGAATCATGTTAGCAATTGCCACATTTTATGAAATCTGGCAAATGCATAAACAAAAATACATTCCTTAATGAGTTTATTAAAGAAGAGTTGTATATGATGCAACAAGAAAGTTTTGTCAATCCTAAAGGTGCTGACAAAATATGCAAGATCCAGTGATCCATCTATGGACTGGTGCAAGCGTCTCGGAGTTGGAATATATGCTTTGATAAGTTGATCAAAGCATATAGTTTTATATAGACTTGCAGTGAAGCCTGTATTTACAAGAAAGTGAGTGGGAGCACTACAACATTTCTGATAAGTATATGTGAATGACATATTGTTGATCGAAGATAATGTAGAATTATTCTGCAAAGCATAAAGGGGTGTTTGAAAGGAGTTTTTCAAAGAAAGACCTCAGTGAAATTGCTTACATATTGAGCATCAAGATCTATAGAGATAGATCAAGACGCTTGATAAGTTTTTTCAATGAGTACATACCTTGACATGATTTTGAAGTAGTTCAAAATGGAACAGTCAAAGAAAGAGTTCTTTCCTGTGTTACAAGGTGTGAAATTGAGTAAGACTCAAAGCCCGACCACGACAGAAGATAGAAAGAGAATGAAAGTCATTCCCTATGCCTTAGCCATAGGTTCTATAAAGTATGCCATGGTGTGTGCCAGATCTATTGTATACCCTACACTGAGTTTGGCAAGGGAGTACAATAGTGATCTAGGAGTAGATCACTGGACAACGGTCAAAATTATAATAAGGATATGTTTCTCGATTATGGAGGTGACAAAAGGTTCATCGTAAAAGGGTTACTTCGATGCAAGTTTTGACACTGATCCAGATGACTCTAAGTCTCAACCTGGATACATATTGAAAGTGGGAGCTATTAGCTAGAGTAGCTCCATGCAGAGCATTGTAGACATAGAAATTTGCAAAATACTTACGGATTTGAATGTGACAAACCCGTTGACTAAAATTATCTAACAAGCAAAACATGATCACACCTTAGTACTCTTCGGGTGTTAATCACATAGCGATGTGAACTAGATTACTGACTCTAGTAAACCCTTTGGGTGTTGGTCACATATCGATGTGAACTATGGGTGTTAACCACATAAAGATGTGAACTATTGATGTCAAATCACATGGCGATGTGATCTAGATTATTGACTCTAGTGCAAGTGGGAGACTAGAGGAAATATGCCCTAGAGGCAATAATGAAGTTATTATTTATTTCCTTATTTCATGATAAATGTGTATTATTCATGCTAGATTTGTATTAACCGGAAACATAATACATGTGTGAATACATAGACAAACAGAGTGTCACTAGTATGCCTCTACTTGACTAGCTCGTTGATCAAAGATGGTTAAGTTTCCTAACCATAGACATGAGTTGTCATTTGATTAACGGGATCACATCATTAGGAGAATGATGTGATTGACTTGACCCATTCTGTTAGCTTAGCACTTGATCGTTTAGTTTGTTGCTATTGCTTTCTTCATGACTTATACATGTTCCTATGACTATGAGATTATGCAACACCCGTTTACCGGAGGAACACTTTGTGTGCCACCAAACGTCACAACGTAACTGGGTGATTATAAAGGTGCTCTACAGGTGTCTCCGAAGGTACTTGTTGGGTTGGCGTATTTCGATATTAGGATTTGTCACTCCGATTGTCGGAGAGGTATCTCCGGGCCCACTCGGTAATGCACATCACTATAAGCATTGCAACTAATGAGTTAGTTGCAGGATGATGTATTACGGAACGAGTAAAGAGACTTGCCGGTAACGAGATTGAACTAGGTATTGAGATACCGGCGATCGAATCTCGGGCAAGTAACATACCGATGACAAAGGGAACAACGTATGTTG
The DNA here is from genome assembly GCA_034509565.1 of Triticum monococcum. NCBI lineage: Eukaryota > Viridiplantae > Streptophyta > Magnoliopsida > Poales > Poaceae > Triticum > Triticum monococcum. The sequence goes on along the minus strand of CM067843.1, from coordinate 252,873,870 downwards.
TTACGCGATCTAACCGATAAAGATCTTTGTAGAATATGTAGGAGCCAATATGGGCATCCAGGTCCTGCTATTGGTTATTGACCAAAGAGGTGTCTCGGTCATGTCTACATAGTTCTCGAACCCGTAGGGTCCGCACGCTTAACGTTCGTTGACGATATAGTACTATATGAGTTATGTATGTTGGTGACTGAATGTTGTTCGGAGTCCGGTATGAGATCATGGACATGAAGAGGAGCTCCGGAATGGTTCGGAGATAAAGTTTGATATATGGGATAATAGTGTTTGGTCGCCGGAAAGGTTTCAGAATTCACGGGAAGGGGTTCCGGATGTTTCCCGAAATGTTTGGGTACGAGAACACTTTATTTGGGCCAAAGGGGAAAGCCCACAAGGTTTTTGGAATGCGCAAAAGAAAGTTTTGCGGAGTCCAGACGCCGGGAACCCTGGCGTCTGGCCCTGGAGTCCTAGAAGGACTCTTGCCTTTCGGGTGAAACCGACTTTGTGGAGGCTTTTAGTCTAAGTTTCGACCCCAAGGCTCAACATATAAATAGAGGGGTAGGGCTAGCACCCAAGACACATCAAGAAACACCAAGCCGTGTGCCGGCAACCCCGTCCCCTCTAGTTTATCATCCATCATAGTTTTCGTAGTGCTTAGGCGAAGCCCTATGGAGATTGTTCTTCACCAACACCGTCACCACACCGTTGTGCTGCCGGAACTCATCTACTACTTCGCCCCTCTTGCTGGATCGAGAAGGCGAGGACGTCACCGAGCCGAACGTGTGCAAACCTCGGAGGTGCCGTGCTTTCGGTACTTGGATAGGTCGGATCGTGAAGACGTACGACTAAATCAACCGCGTTGATATAACACTTCTGCGAACGGTCTACGAGGGTAAGTTGAATACACTCTCCCCTCTCGTTGCTATGCATCGCCATGATCCTGCGTGTGCGTAGGAAATATTTTGAAATTACTACGTTCCCCAACAATCCTCCCCTCCCAGTTCTAACACCGGCATCAACATGAATTTTGAACCATCCCGCAGGTGGAGCTCGGGGCCTGATCTGAGCAGGATGTCTTCCTCTTGCTGTGGATTCCGATCTGTTTTCCAGCACCTCGAGCTCCGCAATAAATCTTCTAACAAAGTCAGTGGTGGCATGTGGTGTTTGAAAAATCCCTTCATGGATTATGATACGTCTCCGTCGTATCTACTTTTCCAAACACTTTTGCCCTTGTTTTGGACTCTAACTTGTATGATTTGAATGGAACTAACCCGGACTGACGCTATTTTCAGTAGAATTGCCATGGTGTTGTTTTATGTGTAGAAAACAAATATTCTCAGAATGACCTGAAACTCCATGGAACATCTTAGAAAAAAAAAACCATCGCCAAAGATGAAGACCAGGGGGCCCACACCCTGTCCACGAGGGTGGCCCCCCCTCTAGGGCACCCCCTACCTCGTGGGCCCCTGGATGCCCTCCGACGCTAACTCAAACTCTATATATTTGCTTTCGGAGATAAAAAATCAGAGAGAAGAAATCATCATGTTTTACGATACGGATCCGCCGCCAAGCCCTAAAACCTCCCGGGAGGGCTGATCTGGAGTCCGTTCGGGGCTCCGGAGAGGGGGATTCGTCACCGTCGTCATCATCAACCATCCTCCATCACCAATTTCATGATGCTCACTGCCATGCGTGAGTAATTCCATCGTAGGCTTGCTGGACGGTGATGGGTTGGATGAGATTTATCATGTAATTGAGTTAGTTTTGTTAGGGTTTGATCCCTGGTATCCATTATGTTCTGAGATTGATGTTGCTATGACTTTGCTATGCTTAATGCTTGTCACTAGGGCCCGAGTGCCTTGATTTCAGATCTGAACCTATTATGTTTCCATGAATATATGTGAGTTCTTGATCCTATCTTGCAAGTCTATAGTCACCTACTATGTGTTATGATCCGGCAACCCCGAAGTGACAATAATCGGGACCACTCCCGGTGATGACCATAGTTTGAGGAGTTCATGTATTCACTATGTGCTAATGCTTTGTTCCGGTTCTCTATTAAAAGGAGGCCTTAATATCCCTTAGTTTCCAATAGGACCCCGCTGCTACAGGAGGGTAGGACAAAAGATGTCATGCAAGTTCTTTTCCATAAGCACGTATGACTATATTCGGAATACATGCCTACAATACATTGATGAATTGGAGGTAGTTCTGTGTGACCCTATGTTATGACTGTTACATGATGAACCGCATCCGGCATAATTATCCATCACTGATCCGGTACCTATGAGTTTCCCATATACTGGTGTACACTTATTTACTTTCCCGTTCCTACTATTACAATCACTACAAAATACTAAAAACATTACTTTTGTTGTCTTTACTTTTGTAGTTGCTAGCACCACTATCATATTACTTTGCTACTAAACACTTTGCTGCAGATACTAAGTTTCCAGGTGTGGTTGAATTGACAACTCAGCTGCTAATACTTGAGAATATTCTTTGGCTCCCCTTGTGTCGAATCAATAAATTTGGGTTGAATACTCTACCCTCGAAAGCTGTTGTGATCCCCTATACTTTTGGGTTATCAAGACAAATTTCTGGCCCCGTTGTCGGGGAGCATAGCTCTATTCTTTGAGTCACTTGGGATTTATATCTGCCGGACACTATGAAGAACTTGAAAGATGCTAAGACAACAATTTATCCCTCAACTACGAGGGGAGGTAAGGAACTGCCATCTAGCTCTGCACTTGATTCACCTTCTGTTATGAGTAAGCTAGCAACACCTAAACCTGCTTCTGCTATTTGTTCCGATATGTCGCATGTTATTGATGATGCCACTTCTGCTATGCATGATACTTATGATGAAACTGCTTCTATGCCTGATACTATTGTGCCCCTTGGTGAATTTATTGATGAACAAATTGCTAGGGCTAGAGAAAAAGAAATTATTGAATCCGAATATGATGATGAAAATATGCCTGTTATTCCTGAGGGCTATCTTTTTGATATGGAATCTTCTGCCGCTATTTTAGCTTGCAGGGATAGATATGAGCTTAAGAGGTTATTAGTTAAATGGAACAAATAATCACTTAGAGATAAAATGAAACCCGACCCTGCTTTTGCTACTTCACCTATATGTGTTCTTGATAAGGATTATGAATTCTCTGTTGATCCTGATATAATTTCTTTGGTTGAATCTGATCCATTTTATGGCTATGAATCTGGAACTGTTGTGGCACATATTACTAAGTTAAATGATATAGCCGCCATATTTACTAATGATGAGAGATCGCGTTACTTTTATATACTCAAAATATTTCCGTTCTCATTAAAGGGTGATGCTAAGATATGGTTTAATTCTCTTGATACTGGTTGTGTGCGTAGTCCCCAGGACATGATTTATTACTTCTCTGCTAAATATTTCCCTGCTCATAAGAAACAAGTTGCTTTGAGGGAAATCTACAACTTTGTGCAAATTAAAGAAGAGAGTCTCCCACAAGCTTGGGGGAGGCTTCTCAAGTTACTTAATGCTTTGTCTGATCATCCTCTTAAGAAACCCGAAATACTTGATATCTTTTATAATGGACTAACCGATGCTTCCAGAGATTACCTGGATAGTTGTGCTGGTTCTCTTTTCAGGGAAAGAACACAGGATGAAGCTGAAATTCTATTGAATAATATGTTGACAAATGAAAATAATTGGGCACCTCCTGAGCCAGCTCCTGCTCCAATTACTGAGCCTATTCCTAAACCAACTTCGAAGAAGAGAGGTGTTCTATTTCTCAGTCCCGAAGATATGCAAGAGGCAAAGAAATCTATGAAAGAAAAAGGTATTAAAGCTGAAGATGTTAAGAATTTACCTCCTATTGAAGAAATACATGGTCTTAATATACCGCCTGTTGAAGAAACATATGATCTCAATTCTTTATTTACTGAAGAACCTCCCGATCCCGATATCCTGACACAGGTAGTAAAGGTAAATTCTCTCTATAGATATGATAAAGCTGAAGTCCCTCCTACTAAAATTGCTAGTCAGTGCTTGGATGAGTTTGATAACTTTATGTTTAAGCAAGACGACTTCAATGCTTATTTTGGTAGACAATTAAAAGAAAATGCTTATATGATTAGACGCTTGGGTGATTATATGGCTAATATTAAAGGTGAACTTAAACTTGTTAGCAAACATGCCTCTATGGTTACCACTCAAGTAGAACAAGTACTTAAGGCTCAAAAAGAAGTGCTTGATGAAATGAATAGTAAGAAAAACGATTATGCTGTTAGAGTGGCTACTAGAACTGGTAGAATGACTCAGGAACCTTTGTATCCTGAAGGCCACCCTAAGAGAGTTGAGCAAGATTCTCGAAGAAATAATATTGATATTCCTAGTTCTTCTAAAAAGAAGAAGAAGAAAAATGATAGAACTGTGCAAACTTCTAGTGAACCTATTGCTGAACCACCTGATAATCCAAATGATATCTCTATGTATGATGCTGAAACACAATCTGGTAATGAACATGAACCTAATGAAAATATTAATGATGATGTCCATGATGATGCTCAACCTAGTAATGACAATGATGTAGAAATTGAACCTATTGTTGATCTTGATAACCCACAATCAAAGAATCAACGTTATGATAAAAGAGACTTTGTTGCTAGGAAACATGGTAAAGAAAGGGAACCTTGGGTTCAGAAACCCATGCCTTTCCCTCCAAAACCATCCAAGAAAAAGGATGATGAGGATTTTGAGCACTTTGCTGAAATGATTAGGCCTATCTTTTTGCGTATGCGATTAACTGATGTGCTCAAAACAAATCCTTATGCTAAATATATGAAGGATATCATTACTAATAAAAGAAAGATACCAGAAGCTGAGATTTCCACCATGCTTGCTAATTATACTTTTAAGGGTGGAATACCAAAGAAACTTGGAGACCCCGGAGTACCTACTATACCTTGCTCCATTAAAAGAAATTATATTAAAACTGCTTTATGTGATCTTGGAGCCGGTGTTAGTGTTATGCCTATCTCTTTATATTGTAGACTTGACTTGAATAAGCTGACACCTACCGAAATATCTTTGCAAATGGCTGATAAATCAACTGCTATACCTGTTGGTATTTGTGAGGATGTGCCTATTGTGGTTGCAAACGTTACTATTTTAACGGACTTTGTTATACTTGATATTCCTGAGGATGATAGTATGTCTATTATTCTTGGAAGACCTTTTCTTAATACTGTAGGGGCTGTTATTGATTGCAACAAAGGCAATGTCACTTTTCATGTTAATGGTAATGAGCATACGGTACACTTTCCGAGGAAACAACCTCAAGTTCATAGTATCAACTCCATTGGAAAAATTCCATCGATTATAATTGGAGATTCTGAATTTCCTCTGCCTACTGTCAAAAAGAAATATGATATACTTATTATAGGGGATGTGCATATCCCCATCGAGGTAACTTAGTGTTATTTGAAATTTCTCTGGTTTCATGATTATCAGAATGAGTTTGTTAACAAGACTTGATCAACCTTGTTAGTGGATTCTTTTTGATGAGCATGAGATGGATGAAACTAGAAGCACAACCTTCTGTGCCCTCTTTATATTTCTGTTAATTAGTACAAATAAAGTAAAAATAGTATTTTTCTGTCTGTTTCCTGACTTATCCGTGCAATATAAAAATATCCCGAAAATAAGAGTCCTCAGAATGACATGCCAATTTAATATGATTTTTTCGGGAATATTTGAGGATTTACTGTGCAAAAATTACCGCAGGAGGAGCTGCCACCTGGCCACGAGGGTGGTGGGCGCACCCCCCCTCTAGGGCGCGCCCCCCTACCTCGTGGGCCCATGGTGGCCCTCCTCCACTTATACCAGCACCCATCTTCTTCCTCTGTCTCACACAAACCCGAAAAACCAACTCAAGCACGAGTTCCAGCCACTTTTGCTGTGATTTTCGATCTCCTTGCTTAAAGCACCTCTCGCAAAACTGCTTGGGATATTGTTCCTTGGTATGTGACTCCTCCATTGGTCCAATTAGTTTTTGTTCTAGTGCTTTATTCTTTGCAAATTTGTGCTGCATAGGTGACCATGTTCTTGAGCTTGCATGTCAAATTTATATGGTTCCAAGTAGTTCTAATGCTTGATTTAGGCTCTAGGCACTTGTAGGAGTAGTTGCTATCAATTTTATTGAAGTTGGTTCACTTTTGTTTGAAGTTACTAAAAATTTTAGATTATTTCAGAAAAATAATGAGGAGATTTCTGAGGGGTTCATCGAGCCGAAGCTCAAAGGATAAACAAAATGAAGAAGCTCAGAGGCCCAAATATAATTTGCCTCGTACCGTGGAGATCCGGCCGTGTGAATGGCCTTCTGATAATTTCTTGAGAGAGGCCGGTATTTATGAGGTTTTCTATTCATTGATTAAGAATGATGGCCTCACCGACTTCGTCCGCGACCAACGTCCACAGTATCTCTTACTCACAAATACTTTTGTGCAAAACTTCTACTTTTCCCTAATGAGTCACCTCCTTCAGTAGAGTTTCATTTATATGACGTTGTGAAGAAAATGCCATTGTCTGAATTTTGCGCAGTCTGCAACATACCTCCTGATGGTATCTTAGAGGAACCACCTCGTAAAGAGTTGGAACCATTTATTAACCTTATCTCTATGGGAGAAACCAGGAAGGTTTCTGATGCAAGAATCACTAGCATACATTTTCCTGTGTTACGCTATTTTGCTTTATTTGCTAGTCGATGCTTGATTGGTCGTGGGAACTGTGGGTGTTGGAGAACGTTGCAGAAAACAAAAAAAATTCCCTACGTTTTCACCAAGATCCATCTATGAGTTCATCTAGCAACGAGTGATCGGATGCATCTACATACCTTTCTAGATCGCGAGCGGAAGCGTTCAAAGAACGGGGATGAAGGAGTCGTACTCGTCGTGATCCAAATCACCGAAGATCCTAGCGCCGAACGGATGGCACCTCCGTGTTCAACACACATACGGTCAGCGCGATGTCTCCTCCTTCTTGATCCAGCAAGGGGGAAGGAGAGGTTGATGAAGATCCAGTAGCACGACGGCGTGGTGGTGGATGCAGCAGCCACCGCAGCAGGGCTTCACCGAGCTTCTACGAGAGGGAGAGGTGTAGCAGGGGAGAGGGAGGCGCCAAGGCTTCAGGGTGCATCTGCCCCTCCCTCCCCCTTTATATAGGCCCCCTGGGGGGCGCCGGCCCTGGAGATTGAATCTCCCAAGGGGGCGGCGGCCAGGGGGGTGGAGTACCCCCAAGGCAAGTGGGGCGCCCCCCCACCCTAGGGTTTCCAACCCTAGGCGCAGGGGGTGGGCCAAGGGGGCGCACCAGCCCACTATGGGCTGGTTCCCCTCCCCACTTCAGCCCATGGGGCCCTCCGGGATGGGTGGCCCCACCCGGTGGACCCCCGGGACCCTTCCGGTGGTCCCGGTACAATACCGGTGACCCCCGAAACTCTCCCGATGGCCGAAACTGCACTTCCTATATATAATTCCTCACCTCTGGACCATTCCGGAACTCCTCATGACGTCCGGGATCTCATCCGGGACTCCGAACAACTTTCGGGTTACTGCATACTCTTATCTCTACAACCCTAGCGTCACCGAACCTTAAGTATGTAGACCCTACGGGTTCGGGAGACATGTAGACATGACCGAGACGACTCTCCGGTCAATAACCAACAGCGGGATCTGGATACCCATGTTGGCTCCCACATGCTCCTCGATGATCTCATCGGATGAACCACGATGTCGAGGATTCAAGCAACCCCGTATACAATTCCCTTTGTCAATCGGTACGTTACTTGCCCGAGATTCGATCGTCGGTACCCCAATACCTCGTTCAATCTTGTTACTGACAAGTCACTTTACTCGTACTATAATGCATGATCCCGTGACCATACACTTGGTCACTTTGAGCTCATTATGATGATGCATTACCGAGTGGGCCCAGAGATACCTCTCCGTCATACGGAGTGACAAATCCCAGTCTCGATTCGTGCCAACCCAACAGACACTTTCGGAGACACCTGTAATGTACCTTTATAGTCACCTAGTTACGTTGTGACGTTTGGTACACCCAAAGCAGTCCTACAGTATCCGGGAGTTACACGATCTCATGGTCTAAGGAAAAGATACTTGACATTAGAAGAACTCTAGCAAACGAACTATACGATCTTGTGCTATGTTTAGGATTGGGTCTTGTCCATCACATCATTCTCCTAATGATGTGATCTCGTAATCAATGACATCCAATGTCCATAGTCAGGAAACCATGACTATCTGTTGATCAATGAGCTAGTCAACTAGAGGCTTACTAGGGACATGTTGGTGTCTATGTATTCACACATGTATTACGATTTCCGGATAACACAATTATAGCATGAATAAAAGACAATCATCATGAACAAGGAAATATAATAATAATCCTTTTATTATTGCCTCTAGGGCATATTTCCAACAGTCTCACACTTGGACTAGAGTCAATAATCTAGTTACATTGTGATGAATCGAACACCCATAGAGTTCTGGTGTTGATCATGTTTTGCCCTAGGGAGAGGTTTAGTCAACGGATCTACGACATTCAGATCCGTATGTACTTTACAAATATCTATGTCTCCATCTTGAACATTTTCACGAATGGAGTTGAAGCGACGCTTGATGTGCCTGGTCTTCTTGTGAAACCTGGGCTCCTTGGCAAGTGCAATAGCTCCAGTGTTGTCACAGAAGAGTTTGATCGGCCCCGACGCATTGGGTATGACTCCTAGGTCGGTGATGAACTCCTTCACCCAAATTGCTTCATGTGCTGCCTCCGAGGCTGCCATGTACTCCGCTTCACATGTAGATCCCGCCACGACGCTCTGCTTGCAGCTGCACCAGCTTACTGCTCCACCATTCAACATATACACGTATCCGGTTTGTGACTTAGAGTCATCCAGATCTATGTCGAAGCTAGCGTCGACGTAACCCTTTACGACGAGCTCTTCGTCACCTCCATAAACGAGAAACATGTCCTTAGTCCTTTTCAGGTACTTCAGGATATTCTTGACCGCTGTCTAGTGTTCCTTGCCGGGATTACTTTGGTACCTTCCTACCAAACTTACGGCAAGGTTTACATCAGGTCTGGTACACAGCATGGCATACATAATAGACCCTATGGCTGAGGCATAGGGGATGACACTCATCTCTTCTATATCTTCTGCAGTGGTCGGACATTGAGCTGAGCTCAATTTCACACCTTGCAACACAGGCAAGAACCCCTTCTTAGACTGATCCATATTGAACTTCTTCAATATCTTATCAAGGTATGTGCTTTGTGAAAGACCTATGAGGCATCTTGATCTATCTCTATAGATCTTGATGCCTAATATATAAGCAGCTTCTCCAAGGTCCTTCGTTGAAAAACTCTTATTCAAGTAGGCCTTAATGCTGTCCAAAAGTTTTATATCATTCCCCATCAAAAGTATGTCATCTACATATAATATGAGAAATGCTACAGAGCTGCCACTCACTTTCTTGTAAACGCAGGCTTCTCCATAAGTCTGCATAAACCCAAACGCTTTGATCATCTCATCAAAGCGAATGTTCCAACTCCGAGATGCTTGCACCAGCCCATAAATCGAGTGTTGGAGCTTGCACACCTTGTCAGCATTCTTATGATCGACAAAACCTTCCGGCTGCATCATATACAATTCTTCCTTAAGGAAACCATTAAGGAATGCCGTTTTGATGTCCATTTGCCATATCTCATAATCATAGAATGCGGCAATTGCTAACATGATTCGGATGGACTTCAGCTTCGCTACGAGTGAGAAAGTCTCATCATAGGCAACCCCTTGAACTTGTCGATAACCCTTAGCGACAAGCCTAGCTTTATAGATGGTCACATTACCATCCGCATCTGTCTTCTTCTTAAAGATCCATTTATTTTCTATGGTTCGCCGATCATCAGGCAAGTCAGTCAAAGTCCATACTTCGTTTTCATACATGGATCCTATCTCGGATTTCATGGCTTCCAGCCATTTGTCGGAATCCGGGCCCGCCATTGCTTCTTCATAGTTTGAAGGTTCGCCGTTGTCTAACAACATGATTTCCAAGACAGGGTTGCCGTACCACTCTGGTGCAGAACGTGTCCTTGTGGACCTACGAAGTTCAGTAGCAACTTGATCTGAAGTTTCATGATCATCATCATTAACTTCCTCTCTAGTCGGTGCAGGCACCTCAGGAACATTTTCTTGAGTGGCGCCACTTTCCGGTTCAAGAGGTAATACTTCATCAAGTTCTACTTTCCTCTCACTTACTTCTTTCGAGAGAAACTCTTTCTCTAGAAAGGATCCATTCTTGGCAACAAAGATCTTGCCTTCGGATCTGAGGTAGAAGGTATACCCAATAGTTTCTTTAGGGTATCCTATGAAGACGCATTTTTTCGACTTGGGTTCGAGCTTTTCAGGTTGAAGTTTCTTGACATAAGCATCGCATCCCCAAACTTTTAGAAACGACAGCTAGGTTTCTTCCCAAACCATAATTCATACGGTGTCGTCTCAACGGATTTCGACGGAGCCCTATTTAAAGTGAATGCGGCAGTCTCTAAAGCATAGCCCCAAAATGACAACGGTAAATCGGTAATACACATCATAGATCGCACCATATCTAATAGAGTGCGATTATGACGTTCGGACACACCATTACGCTGAGGTGTTCCAGGCGGCTTGAGTTGTGAAACTATTCCACATTTTCTTAAGTGTGTGCCAAATTCGTGACTCAAGTATTCTCCCCCACGATCTGATCGCAAGAACTTGATTTTCCTGTCACGTTGATTCTCAACCTCACTCCGAAATTCCTTGAACTTTTCAAAGGTCTCAGACTTGTGTTTCATTAAATAGACATACTCATATCTACTAAAGTCATCAGTGAGGGTGAGAACATAACGATAGCCACCGCGAGCCTCAACACTCATTGGACCGCACACATCAGTATGTATGATTTCCAATAAGTTGGTTGCTCGCTCCATTGTTCCTGAGAATGGAGTCTTGGTCATTTTACCCATGAGGCATGGTTCGCACGTGTCAAATGATTCGTAATCAAGAGATTCTAAAAGTCCATCTGCATGGAGCTTCTTCATGCGTTTGACACCTATGTGACCAAGGCGGTAGTGCCACAAGTATGTGGGACTATCATTATCAACCTTACATCTTTTGGTATTAACACTATGAATATGTGTAGCATTACGCTCGAGATTCATTAAGAATAAACCATTCACCATCGGAGCATGACCATAAAACATATCTCTCATATGAATAGAACAACCATTATTCTCGGATTTAAATGAGTAGCCATCTCGAATTAAACGAGATCCTGATACAATGTTCATGCTCAAAGCTGGCACTAAATAACAATTATTGAGGTTTAAAACTAATCCCGTAGGTAAATGTAGAGGTAGTGTGCCGACGGCGATCACATCGACCTTGGAACCATTCCCGACGCGCATCGTCACCTCGTCCTTTGCCAGTCTCCGCTTATTCCGCAGCTCCTGCTTTGAGTTACAAATGTGAGCAACCGCACCGGTATCAAATACCCAGGAGCTACTACGAGTACTGGTAAGGTACACATCAATTACATGTATATCACATATACCTTTTGTGATGCCGGCCTTCTTGTCCGCTAAGTATTTGGGGCAGTTCCGCTTCCAGTGACCACTTCCCTTGCAATAAAAGCACTCAGTCTCGGGCTTGGGTCCATTCTTTGGCTTCTTCCCGGCAGCTTGCTTACCGGGCGCGGCAACTCCCTTGCCGTCCTTCTTGAAGTTCTTCTCACCCTTGCCTTTCTTGAACTTAGTGGTTTTATTCACCATCAACACTTGATGCTCCTTTTTGACTTCTACCTCTGCTAATTTCAGCATTGCAAATACTTCAGGAATGGTCTTTTCCATCCCCTGCATATTGAAGTTCATCACAAAGCTCTTGTAGCTCGGTGGAAGCGACTGAAGGATTCTGTCAATGACCGCGTCATCCGGGAGATTAACTCCCAGCTGAGTCAAGCGGTTATGTAACCCAGACATAGTGAGTATGTGCTCACTGATAGAACTGTTTTCCTCCATCTTACAGCTGAAGAACTTGTCGGAGACTTCATATCTCTCGACCCGGGCATGAGCTTGAAAAACCATTTTCAGCTCTTCGAACATCTCATATGCTCCGTGTCTCTCAAAACGCTTTTGGAGCCCCGGTTCTAAGCTGTAAAGCATGCCGCACTGAACAAGGGAGTAATCATCGGAACGTGTCTGCCAAGCGTTCATAACGTCTTGTTCGGCAGGGAGAGCAGGTGCTTCACCTAGCGGTGCTTGTAGGACATAATCTTTCTTGGCAGCTATGAGGATGATCCTCAGGTTCCGGACCCAGTCCGTATAGTTGCTGCCATCGTCTTTCAGCTTGGTTTTCTCTAGGAACGCGTTGAAGTTGAGTATAACGTTGGCCATTTGATCTACAAGACATGTTGTAAAGATTTTAGACTAAGTTCATGATAATTAAGTTCATCTAATCAAATTATTCAATGAACTCCCACTCAGATAGACATCCCTCCAGTCATCTAAGTATAACATGATCCGAGTTAACTAGGCCGTGTCCGATCATCACGTGAGACGGACTAGTCAACGTCGGTGAACATCTTCATGTCGATCATATCTTCTACACGACTCATGCTCGACCTTTCGGTCTTTTGTGTTCCGAGGCCATGTCTGTACATGCTAGGCTCGTCAAGTCAACCTAAGTGTTTGCATGTGTAAATCTGTCTTACACCCGTTGTATGTGAATGTTGGAATCTATCACACCCGATCATCACGTGGTGCTTGGAAACAACGAACTGTCGCAATGGCGCACAGTTAGGGAAAACACTTTCTTGAAATTATTATGAGGGATCATCTTATTTACTACCGTCGTTCTAAGTAAACAAGATGCAAAAACATGATAAACATCTAATGCAATCAAATAATAGTGACATGATATGGCCAATATCATATAGCTCCTGTGATCTCCATCTTGGGGCTCCATGATCATCTTGTCACCGGCATGACACCATGATCTCCATCATCATGATCTCCATCATCGTGTCTCCATGAAGTTGCTCGCCAACTATTACTTCTACCACTACTACGGCTAACACGTTTAGCAATAAAGTAAAGTAATTTACATGGTGTTTCTCAATGACACGCAGGTCATACAAAAAATAAAGACAACTCCTATGGCTCCTGCCAGTTGTCATACTCATCGACATGCAAGTCGTGATTCCTATTACAAGAACATGATCTCATACATCACATATATCATTCATCATTCATCACAACTTTGGCCATATCACATCACAAAACACTTGCTGCAAAAACAAGTTAGATGTCCTCTAATTGTTGTTGCAAGTTTTTACGTGGCAGCAAGAGGGTTCTAGAGGGTTATAGCAAGAACGTTTTCTTACCTACGTTAAAGCCACAATGTGATTTGTCAACTTCTATTTACCCTTCATAAGGACCCTTTTCATCGAATCCGCTCCAACTAAAGTGGGAGAGACAGACACCCGCCAGCCACCTTATGCAACTAGTGCATGTTAGTCGGTGGAACCGGTCTCACGTAAGCATACGTGTAAGGTTGGTCTGGGCCGCTTCATCCCACAATACCGCTGAAGCAAAATAAGACTAGTAGCGGCAAGAAAGTTGACAACATCTACGCCCACAACAAATTGTGTTCTACTCGTGCAAAGAGAACTACGCATAGACCTAGCTCATGATGCCACTATTGGAGAACGTTGCAGAAAACAAAAAAAATTCCCTACGTTTTCACCAAGATCCATCTATGAGTTCATCTAGCAACGAGTGATCGGATGCATCTACATAGCTTTGTAGATCACGAGCGGAAGCGTTCAAAGAACGGGGATGAAGGAGTCGTACTTGTCGTGATCCAAATCACCGGAGATCCTAGTGCCAAACGGACGGCACCTCCATGTTCAACACACGTACGGTCAGCGTGACGTCTCCTCCTTCTTGATCCAGCAAGGGGGAAGGAGAGGTTGATGAAGATCCAGCAGCACGACGGCGTGGTGGTGGATGCAGCAGTTACCGCAGCAGGGCTTCGCCGAGCTTCTGCGAGAGGGAGAGGTGTAGCAGGGGAGAGGGAGGCGCCAAGGCTTCAAGGTGCGGCTGCCCCTCCCTCCCCCCCTTTATATAGGCCCCCTGGGGGGCGCCGGCCCAAGAGATTGAATCTCCCAAGGGGGCGGCGGCCAGGGGGGTGGAGTACCCCCCAAGGCAAGTGGGGCGCCCCCCAACCTAGGGTTTCCAACCCTAGGCGCAGGGGGTGGGCCAAGGGGGGCGCACCAGCCCACTATGGGCTGGTTCCCCTCCCCACTTCCGCCCATGGGGCCCTCCGGGATGGGTGGACCCACCCGGTGGACCCCCGGGACCCTTCCGGTGGTCCCGGTACAATACCGGTGACCCCCGAAACTCTCCCGATGGCCGAAACTGCACTTCCTATATATAAGTCTTCACCTCCGGACCATTCCGGAACTCCTCGTGACGTCCGGGATCTCATCCGGGACTCCGAACAACTTTTGGGTTACTGCATACTCTTATCCCTACAACCCTAGCATCACCGAACCTTAAGTGTGTAGACCCTACGGGTTCGGGAGACATGTAGACATGACCGAGACGACTCTCCGGTCAATAACCAACAGCGCGATCTGGATACCCATGTTGGCTCCCACATGCTCCTCGATGATCTCATTGGATGAACCACGATGTCGAGGATTCAAGCAACCCCGTATACAATTCCCTTTGTCAATCGGTACGTTACTTGCCCGAGATTCGATCATCGGTATCCCAATACCTCGTTCAATCTCGTTACTGACAAGTCACTTTACTCGTACCGTAATGCATGATCCCGTGACTAGACACTTGGTCACTTTGAGCTCATTATGATGGTGCATTACCGAGTGGGCCCAGAGATACCTCTCCGTCATACGGAGTGACAAATCCTAGTCTCGATTCGTGCCAACCCAATAGACACTTTCGAAGACACCTGTAATGTACCTTTATAGTCACCTAGTTATGTTGTGATGTTTGGTACACCCAAAGCACTCCTACGGTATCCGGGAGTTACATGATCTCATGGTCTAAGGAAAAGATACTTGACATTGGAAGAACTCTAGCAAACGAACTATACGATCTTGCGCTATGTTAGGATTGGGTCTTGTCCATCACATCATTCTCCTAATGATGTGATCTTGTTATCAATGACATCCAATGTCCATTGTCAGGAAACCATGACTATCTGTTGATCAACGAGCTAGTCAACTAGAGGCTTACTAGGGACATGTTGGTGTCTATGTATTCACACATGTATTACGATTTTTGGATAACACAATTATAGCATGAATAAAAGACAATCATCATGAACAAGGAAATATAATAATAATCCTTTTATTATTGCCTGTAGGTCATATTTCCAACAGTGGGAACATTAGTGTTCCTGATATTATTATTCTGTTCCATGGTTTATACCGCGACAACACTGTCAGTATGGGCGGAATTATCGCTAGGCGGTTGAGTCTGAACCGTACTAAAGGCCCCATCTTTGGAGGCATTTATGCTTCTCGCCTTGCTGCACACTTTAACATAGCTATTAGGCATTATGAGAAAGAAGAAAAATTGCTGCCTAATGCTTATCTAGACTATAAGAGCATGATAGCCCATGATTTTCTTGTTAAGGACAGGAATGGAGAGCTTAAATATAAGTTATACTTTGATAAGCATTATCCTGAAACTATTACGTTGCCTGCTCCTTCTTTGTTTAATTTTGTAGGATCCTACTTCGTTACGTGGGCTGCCATCCAAGCTTACAAGAATCCTGCACCAGCCCTGGAACAGGAACCACAAGATGAGCCTCCACGACAATCTGTTTATTCTTGGGATCCAGAGATGACTGTCAGCCAGTGGCAGTCAGAGTCGTCTTCTTCATCACAGTATGATCCCAACTATTCTTCGTCGCAGTACGACCCCATCTACACCTATGGGTACCCGCCAAGCTACCCCTAGCAATAGACCAACTTAGGCAAAAAGCCTAAGCTTGGGGGAGTACGTATTTCTCATCGACATTACATTTATGTTCACACACACTCATTGCTAGATGTCGGTGCTCATACTCTTTCACTGTAATATCCATGCCAGTTTATTTTCTTTTTCCTACTTTCTTCTCGTGTGTTTGTTAAACCTTGAGGAAAACCAAAAACAATTAGTAGTAGCTTATTTTTCTGCTGTAGTAGTAATAATTAAAAAGAAAACCCAAAAATACTTCTCGTTCTTATTTTGCTTGTTGGGAGCTTTCCCGTGTAAATAGTTTTATTTCTTTTCTTTTCTTTGGGGGTCAGTAGGAGAAGACCATAATTAAATTGTTGAAGTGGCTCTTATATGCATTATTGTTGATTTAACCAAGAGCCCATATTGCCTTGTCTTCTCCTGTTTATTGAATGCTCGCAGATTCCAGCTTAGTCCAATGCACGTGCACTCTTATTATTATTCACATCGTTCGGTCGTGCAAGTGAAAGGCAATTATGATGATATATGATGGGCTAACTGAGATGAGAAAGCTGGTATGAACTCGAAATCTTTTGTTTTTGTAAATATGATGAGTTCCTCGTTCTTGATTCAGCTTATTATGAATAAACATGTTTGCAATGACAATTAGAGATCATAGTTGCTTGTGCCATGCTTGATTAGCTATGAGTTATAATGAATTACCTTGTGTGCCAACATGCTATTGCGATGATTATGATGTGGTATGATGGGGTGGTATCCTCCTTTGAATGATTTAAGTGACTTGACTTGGCACATGTTCACGCATGTAGTTGAAACAAAATCAACATAGCCTTCATGATATTTATGTTCATGGTGGATTATATCCTACTCATGCTTGCATCCAAGTTTATTAATTTTAATGCATGTACATGGCTGTTGTCGCTCTCTAGTTGGTCGCTTCCCAGTCTTTTGCTAGCCTTCACTTGTACTAAGCGGGAATACTGCTTGTGCATCCAATCCCTTTAAACCCCAAAGTTATTCCAGATGAGTCCACCATACCTTCCTATATGCGGTATCTACCTGCCGTTCCAAGTAAATTTGTATGTGCCAAACTCTAAACCTTCAAATAAACATTCTGTTTTGTATGCTCGAATAGCTCATGTGTCAACCAAGGTTGTCCTTATCTTCCGTGTTAGGCGGGTTATTCTCAAGAGGAGTGGACTCCGCTCCTCACTCATGAGAAAATGGCTGGTCACCGGGATGCCCAGTCCCATGCTTTATGCAAACTAAATCAAAATTAATTGCAAACAAAACTCCCCCTGGGACCTGATGTATGTTGGAGACACTCGTTGTTTCGAGCAAGTCATGGATTGATGCTTGTTGGTGGAGGGGGAGTATAAACTTTACCATTCTGTTTGGGAACCGCCTATAATGTGTTTAGCATGGAAGATATCGCCATCTCTTAGTTGTTACGTTGACAATGAAAGTATATCGCTCAAAATACAGTTTATCTCTATTTCAAAACCGAGCTCTAGCACCTCTACAAATCCCTGCTTCCCTCTGCGAAGGGCCTATCCATTTACTTTTATGTTGAGTCATCACCCTCTTATTAAAAAGCACTAGCTGGAGAGCACAGCCGTCATTTGCATTCATCACTATTAATTTATATTGGGTGTGACTATGATTGGATCTCTTTTACCATGAATTACAATGTCTAGTCAGTCCTTGATCTTTAAAGGTGCTCTGCATTTATGTTTTGCGGTCTCAGAAAGGGCTAGCGAGATACCATCTTGTTATATCATATTATGATTGTTTTGAGAAAGTGTTGTCATCCGAGATTTATTATTATGGCTTGCTAGTTGATTATGCTATTGATATGAGTAATCATGAGACCTGAGAATTATTGCAAATGTGGTTAGTTATGATATATGCTGAAAACTTGAATGTTGGCTTGACATAGTTACAACAACAAGAGCAAACAGAGTTTGTAAAAGTTTTTCTTTCTTTCTTTTAGTTCATCAACTGAATTGCTTGAGGACAAGCAAGGGTTTAAGCTTGGGGGAGTTGATACGTCTCCGTCATATATACTTTTCCAAACACTTTTGCCCTTGTTTTGGACTCTAACTTGTATGATTTGAGTGGAACTAACCCGGACTGACGCTGTTTTCAGTAGAATTGCCATGGTGTTGTTTTATGTGCAGAAAACAA
Source organism: Triticum monococcum (assembly GCA_034509565.1). Taxonomy (NCBI): domain Eukaryota; kingdom Viridiplantae; phylum Streptophyta; class Magnoliopsida; order Poales; family Poaceae; genus Triticum; species Triticum monococcum. The sequence continues at coordinate 252,855,590 of CM067843.1, read as the reverse complement.
ATATTCTCGGAATGACCTGAAACTCCACGGAACATCTTAGAAAAAATAAAAAAAATCCTCACCAAAGATGAAGACCAGGGGGCCCACACCCTGTCCACGAGGGTGGGGGGCACCCCCCTTCTAGGGCGCGCCCCCTACCTCGTGGGCCCCCTGGATGCCCTCCGACGCCAACTCCAACTCTATATATTTGCTTTCGGAGAGAAAAAAATCAGAGAGAAGAAATCATCGCATTTTACGATACGGAGCCACCGCCAAGCCCTAAAACCTCTCGGGAGGGCTGATCTGGAGTCCGTTCGGGGCTCCGGAGAGGGGGATCCGTTGCCGTCGTCATCAACAACCATCCTCCATCACCAATTTCATGATGCTCACCGCCGTACGTGAGTAATTCCATCGTAGGCTTGCTGGACGGTGATGTGTTGGATGAGATTTATCATGTAATCGAGTTAGTTTTGTTAGGGTTTGATCCCTAGTATCCATTATGTTCTGAGATTGATGTTGCTATGACTTTGCTATGCTTAATGCTTGTCACTAGGGCCCGAGTGCCATGATTTCAGATCTGAACCTATTATGTTTCCATGAATATATGTGAGTTCTTGATCCTATCTTTCAAGTCTATAGTCACCTACTATGTGTTATGATCCGGCAACCCCGAAGTGACAATAATCAGGACCACTCCCGGTGATGACCATAGTTTGAGGAGTTCATGTATTCACTATGTGCTAATGCTTTGTTCCGGTTCTCTATTAAAAGGAGGCCTTAATATCCCTTAGTTTCGAATAGGACCCCGCTGCCACGGGAGGGTAGGACAAAAGATGTCATGCAAGTTCTTTTCCATAAGCACGTATGACTATATTCGGAATACATGCCTACATTACATTGATGAATTGGAGCTAGTTCTGTGTCACCCTATGTTATGACTGTTACATGATGAACTGCATCCGGCATAATTATCCATCACTGATCCGGTGCCTACGAGTTTTCCGTATACTGGTTTACACTTATTTACTTTCCCGCTGCTACTGTTACAATCACTACAAAATACCAAAAACATTACTTTTGCTGTCTTTACTTTTGTTGCTGCTACCACCACTATCATATTACTTTGCTACTAAACACTTTGCTGCAGATACTAAGTTTCCAGGTGTGGTTGAATTGACAACTCAGCTGCTAATACTTGAGAATATTCTTTGGCTCCCCTTGTGTCGAATCAATAAATTTGGGTTGAATACTCTACCCTCAAAAGCTGTTGCGATCCCCTATACTTGTGGGTTATCAGATTGCCTTCCTGCGGGCCGTCCATATTGCCCATAGCGTGACCGCTAGCAGTACAAACTGGTCGTGTGAAAGGGATTCCATAAGTGTAAAGAGCCATGGCTTAGCTTTTGGTTCGGTGGTAGCGACAAGCGCTTGTGCAAGATCATCATCAACCAAAGCCCACACACATCTGGATGATGTATAGTTGAGCAACGAGTGGCTCCATGAATCTAGTGCTCCACACATCCCGCAAGCTAAACTATCTGACATATGTCGATGAGCTCGACCATCTTTTGTTGGGAGAGACTGTTTTGATAAGCGCCACAAAAACATTTTCACTTTCCCCGGTACCTTTGTGGTCCATAACGTTCTCCATGATCCTTCCTCCGCTACCGTCGTTGAAGAGCCTGCTGTGCTTTCCAACCAGGCCTCCCGGCGCCTTCTAGTCTCCACTAACATGCGATATGTCGACTTGACCGAGAAAACACCGTTCAGTGTTGCGTGTACACAAAGGAATGCTTAAAATGATTTTCACATCCATTGGCATGAACACCTGATTGACGCGTTGGACATCCCATGCGGCGCTGGTATTGTCAATCAGCTCGGCCACCAAAATTGGCGGGTTGGCCACACAGCATCCGTACAGGCGCATCATCTCGTCCCTTGGTATCCATGTATCAGCCCATATGTTGGTAGATTCACCATTGCCTATACGACGAATGATTCCTTGCTTTAGCACATCTCAGCCTTCAACTATTGCCCGCCAGACCTGACTCGGGTGACCGCCCAGGTTTGCATGCAATATATCTGTGTCTGGGAAGTAAATACTTTTCAGCAAACATGCACTAAGGGCCTCTGGATTCTGAAGGAGTCTCCATGCTTGACGTGCCAGCATAGATAAGTTAAAGAGCTCAAAATCCTTAAACCCTAGCCCTCCCATACCTTTTGGTTCTGTCATGGCCTTCCAGGAGACTCAATGAGGCTTTCTCTTGCCATCCTTAGATCCCCACCAGAATTTTCTTATGAGCATATTAAGGTGTTCACACAAACCCATCGGTAACTTGAAGCAAGACATAGAGAAAACCGGAACTGCTTGTGCCACTGCTTTAACTAGGACCTCTTTACCTGTTGTTGACATAGTATTCTCTAGCCAACCTTGAACTTTACTCCACAACCGATCCTTCAAATATTTGAAAGCCCCATTCTTGGAATTTCCTATGTCAGTTGGCATACCCAAGTATTTTTCATTGAGTGTTTCATTTGGAACATTTAGAGTGTTTTTGATAGCTTCCCGTGTGCTATCAGGAACACCCTTACTGAAATAGATGGAAGATTTCGCAAAGTTAATCCGTTGGCCCGAAGCTTCACAATAACTGTTCAGTACCGGGTTCACCTCTTCAGCACCGGCATTACTCGCCTTACAAAACAGCAGGCTGTCATAAGCAAATAACAAGTGATTTACTTGGGGTGTCGTAGGTGCCACTTGTAACCCACTCAGATTGGATGACTCATTCTTGGACTTTAACACGCACGACAGGCCCTCTGTTGTAAGCAAGAACAAATAAGGGCTAATTGGGTCCCCTTGGCTGATCCCTCTTGATGGTTCAAACTCCTCCAACTTATTCCCATTGAAAAGCACAGAGAACTTAACCGAAGTGACTAAGTTCATTACTGTATTTACCCACCTTTCCGTGAAGCCCAGTTTCATCATTACCGCCCTCAAATAGGGCCACTCGACCCTGTCATATGCTTTCATCATGTCAAGCTTTAGTGCAAACGACCGGTGCTTCTTTGATTTGTTCCTTTTCATAAAATGGAGACACTCATATGCAGTGATAATATTGTCAGTTATGAGCCGACCAGGGACAAAAGCAGACTGCTCCTCAGATATTATATCAGGCAAAATAACTTTCAGACGGTTAGCGATCACCTTTGAAGCAATTTTGTAAAGCATATTGCAAAGGCTAATGGGTCTGAACTGAGCTAGCAAGGTGGGGTTTTTTACCTTTGGTATTAATACCAGGATTGTCTCATTAATGCATGAGGCTGATTCTGTCCCCTCCACTATCCTTAGCACTGCCTTTGTCACTTCATTACCACACACCTCCCAATGATGCTGAAAGAAATGAGCTGGGTATCCATCTGAGCCTGGGGCCTTCGTTGGGAACATCTGAAAAAGAGCTGTTTTCACCTCCTCTCTATATGGATCATTCAGTGCATCATTCATCAGACCTATAACTTTGCGAGGAATAGTGTCCAGGACCGGTTCCATATTCGCTACACCTTCTGACGTGTAAAGGTTCTTGTAAAAAGACGTTGTCATAGTCTCCATCTCCAACACATTCTCTGTTACCGTTCCATCCTGACGCAAGAGTTCTTTAATTTGATTTTTCCTTCTTCGCCTACTAGCACGCAAGTGAAAAAAGTAGGTGTTCTTATCACCATGCATCAACCAATCAATGCGTGCACGCTGTCGCCAGAGTATTTCCTCTCGGTGAAAAAGTTCGACTAGATGGTCTGTAATTTTTGTTTCATCTCTGGTCGGCCCTGATCGTCCGGATATAGCGCATAGAATCTGCAATTTTGTCTTTAGTGCACAGATCTCCTGCCGACGCTGCCAAAATGCACGCGATCCAAGTTGATAGCTTGCCTGATAGATCCTGTAGTTTCGCCTTGATCTGATCCACTGATTCGCCTGGCGCCTCTGCCCACTTGTCGGCCACCACCGCACCCAACGAGGGATCCCACTCCCAGCAGCGTTCATACTTAAATGATTTCGGGACCCTCCTGCATGCATGCATTTCTTGCATCGTAAGTAGCAGGGCTACGTGATCAGAACTCGCCGTCTCTAGGTGTTTAACCTCCGCTGTTGGGAATTCCATCAACCAATCTGGCGTTGCTACAGCTCTGTCCAGTCTCACTCTCGTGAATGATCCCCCGGCAACTTTTTTCTCAAAAGTCCAGCTCTGCCCCTTGTATCCAAAGCATCTCGGAACATATCCATCTGCGCTTGGCTTCTTGCACCCACCCCATCATGCTCATGGCCATGTAACACTTCATTGAAGTCGCCAACTACAACCCAGGGGTGATTGCTAGTATTTGCAATGCCACACATCATATCCCAGGTTTTATACCTTTCTAGCACTTGTGCTTTGCCATAAACAAAAGTGATCCTAGTTTGCACCGGGACTAGTTCCTTCACAAGTACATCAATGTGATACTCCGAATAACAAAGAATTTCCAGCTTTATTGATTCATTCCAAAAGATTCCAAGACCTCCACTTCTACCTCTACTGCTTACAGCAAAACTCTTTTCAAAACCTAACGATCCTACCATACTCTCAACATGTGAGCCCTCTATTTGGGTTTCTAAGATGCAAACAATAGAGGGGGCATGTTGCCTCGAGAGATCTCGAAGCTCTCGAACTGTCGCGGGTTTGCCAGCCCCGCGGCAGTTCCACACCAGGCAACTCATTGCGCCAGGCGCGACCCCCCTGGGAAGCCCGCCAAACGCGCATCAGAAGTTTTGTTTGGAGCAATGCTCTTTATGTTGGTAGGATCACTTGAAGTTGGCTTTGTTCTCTTTGGTTCTTGCTTCGAGGAGGGGCTCTCTGGAGCTTTCATTGGTGGCAAGAGGGGAATTTTTCTTCCCTGGTGTGATGGCGGGGGGCCGATGGGTTTGCACCCCTGAGGAGCTCCTATCATACCCCTTTTCCTGTTCTGATCAGCATCCTCCATGGTGACATCATCTTGGCGATCATCTGATTCAATAAACTCCTCCCCATGGTTATCCCTTGCAGCAGCACGACCCCGGCCTCCTTCAGAACGGACACGGCCTCTGCCACCTCTGTTATTGTTACCTCGTCTGTAACACCCCGGATGTAATTTACCTTATATGTATCCCAACTCTTGCCGTTTCCGGCACTAAGTTATTTTATTTTCCTCGTTGTCGGGTTTTTGTGTCCGTGTGTTGTTGTCTTTGTCATGCATCTCATATCATGTCATCATGTGCATTGCATTTGCATACGTGTTCGTCTCATGCATCCGAGCATTTTCCCCGTTGTCCATTTTGCATTCCGGCGCTCCTATGTCACCCGGTGTCCCTTTCTACCTCTTTTCATGTGTGGGTGTTAAACGTTTTCGGATTGGACCAAGACTTGCCATGTGGCCTTGGTTTACTACCGCTAGACCGCCTGTCAAGTTTCGTGCCATCTGGACTTCGTTTGATACTCCAACGGTTAACCGAGGGACCGAATAGGCCTCGTGTGTGTTGCAGCCCAACACCCTTCCATTTTGGCCCAAAACCCACCTAAACCCTCTCCATCATCTAGAGCATTCGATCACGATCGCGTGGCCGCAAACCGCACCTCATTTGGAGCTTCCTAGCTCCCTCTACCTCTATATAAAGGGCACCCCCAAAAAATTCGCGGATCATTTCGCACCCTAACCCAAGCCCCAGCACCTCCGTGCGGCCAGACACGTCCGGTCCGGCCGGACGCAATCGCCGCCGCCAACCAGGGCGTGCCACCTGGCACAACGCGCCCCACTTCGCCGCCTCGTCCTCGCCGGCCCGCGTGGCCCAGGGCGGGCCCTCCCCAGCCCACGTCTCCCGCCGCCGCCCGTGCCCGCGCGAGGGAGCCGCGCCGCCTTCGCCGGACCGCCGCCGCCGTTCGCTTCTCTGGTCGCCGCCCGCCGCCTTCAACTCGCCGGCGACCACCGCCTCCGTAGCCACGTCGCCGCCCACCGCGCCCGGAGCCCCACTTCCTCGCCGCCGCGCTGCCCCGGTCCGGATCCGGCGGATCCCGCCCGATCCGGCCACCTCCGTCTACTCCGGTGAGCTCCGGGTCAACTCCGGCGAGATCCGCTGCCGCCTCGGTTCGCGCGCCAGATGAACCCTAGATCTGGGGTTGACCTTTTCCCTTCCTCCCTCATATTTTTTTTGCATATTTTGCCATGTCATAACTCGGCCATCATAGCTCCTATTCATGCGTGTAGCATATCAAAATGTTCGTATCGACGAGTACATCATTTCATCTCATTGCATCATTTTCATTTGAGCTCATCTTGATGCCCGAAATGCTGTTGGAAGAGGACTATGTGATGAATTTGTCCGATCTGTTTCAGCAAATGGCCTTTTGTCATTTTTGCCATGATTAATGTGTGCATGTTATGATCTTGAGCTCTAATGTGTGCATGCTATAATGATTAATGTGTCCATGCTATAATGTGTGCATGCAAAGTAGCGTAATCGTTGATGCTGATTTCAGGGACTTAGAATTTCACCAAGTCCTTGTCCTGATTTTGTTGTTATGCCATATGTTCATGTTGTTTCCTAGTGATCCGTGCCTCTTTTGAGGATGATCAGTAAGGATGTTTTGTTATAATTGTGGTGCTCTATCCATCCATGTCTTTGTTTGCAATTATGGAGCATCCTAGCTTGAGTCAATCGAGCTCTACTTTTGCTATAAAATGATCCTGGCAGATTGTTGACATGTTTAGCGATTTTGTCGAGGATGTTGCTATTGATCCGTGAATGCTATGTTGTTCTTGCCATGTCTAGCTTTTATGCTATGTATTCTTGATGGGTGTATGCTTAGTTTGTCATGCCATGCTCTGTAGTGAGTGCACCAAGATCGTAAACATGCCTACTCGTTAACTGTTTTGCATGCTCCAGTTTTTCACCAAGTCTGAATCTGTTTGTGTTTTTGCTATGTTCACATGCTTGCAATTGTATTTTCTGGTCCCTTTTGGCTCAAAGTCACTAAGGGACTTTTGTTAAGTGCTTTGAGTAGCTTCATGCCATGCCTTGCTTTGCCATGTTAATTTCCTGTAGCATGTAGTTTTCATGCTCTAAAGTTTGCTTCCTGATGATAAATTCCAGACTTGTGTTAATTTCACTAAGTCTGAAACCTGTCATCATTTGCACTTTTGCCATGCTTGTTTGAACCTGTTAATGGATGATTTAGCCATAGCTCAGTGTTCATCTTTTGTCAAGATTCATGAGTGGATCCCTGCCATGTATTTTGTTGTCATGTTTGAGTGCTGTAGCATATTTATCTTGATGCATTTAGTTGGTCACTTGCTGGTTATCGCAGACTGGTGCCATATTTGTTTTGCTTGCCATTTCCAAACCGTGCATCCGATTCCGGTGATCTTTATATCGATTACAACCGAAATCACCTCACCTTTCCAGCGGCACTCTTGTATTTCCAAGTTGAGGCCAGGTTCAATCATTCCTTTGCAAATCTTGCATATGCATCACATATCGCATCCCGCATAGCATACCATGTTTGCATCATGTTGCTTGAGCATTGCACGTGGTTGATTGTGTTCTTTTGCTTGTCGTTCTTGCTTGGGTAGAGCCGGGAGATGAGTTTGTGAACGAGGAGCCCGTTGAGTTCACTTACAAGGATCAAGGCAACTCTGAGTACTTTGCAGGCAAGATAACCATACCCTCGAAATCACTTCTATCTTTGCTTGCTAGATGCTCGCTCTTTTGCTATGCCTATGCTACAATACCTACCACTTGCTTATCATGCCTCCCAAATTTCCATGTCAAACCTCTAACCTACCATGTCCTAGCAAACCATTGTTTGGCTATGTTACTGCTTTGCTCAGCCCCTCTTATAGCGTTGCTAGTTGCAGGTGAAGATTAGAGATTGTTCCTTGTTGGAATATTGTTTATTGTTGGGATATCACAATATTATCTTGTTTATCTTAATGCACCTGTCAGCGTTCTGGTAACGGGGGTCCCCAGACTTGCCTGCCTGCGGCCTGCGGCGTGGCTCAAGTGGGGGCCCAGCGCGGCCCATCTTCATCAACACGAGGCTCAAGACCCTCGCGAGGGGCCAAGACTCGCGAGGCGGACGACACGATGCATCCTCAGGCACAGCCTCGTCAGGCTGGCTCGTGAGGAGGCGGAGAGTTCAAGGCGGGGTACCTCGCGAGGTGCCCATGACGCAAGCCATGACGACACGAGGCACTAGGCGGGTGCTAGCACGCGCAGCGTCCCCCTTTCCTCTTTGGTGCAAAGGGAGCAAGCGTATCAGCAGAGTACCGAGGCATCAGGCAAAGGTTGCCACCTTGGTGCAACGAGACCAAGGCCAGGAGGACTACGAGATGGAGGTCACCATGGAGCCCAGCGCGGCGTCATCACCAGAGCCTTTGACAGGCGAAGACTGCTTTTGTCAGGATAGATGTACTCGCTGTCCCCCTTCAAATTAGCCCGCCATTGTTGGATCCCTTCCCACTCAATATTTGGGGAGAGGACCAGGGCCTCTATAAATAGGACTAGCCACCCACATAGCAAGGGGTCGGATGTTTCGTTTGGTTCACAAGTAGAGAGAGAGAGAGAAAGAGGGTGACTGAACTCTTCACAACAGTTCATCACCTCAGCCAAGAACAGACCCTCGTGAGGCTGTTCTTCCTTGTATTGTTCATCCTCACCAGCCCCAGGAGGCAATCCATCCACCACACACTGGAGTAGGGTATTACACCACATCGGTGGCCCGAACCAGTATAAATCTTGTGTCTTTCATGCAGCTCTTTTAGTAGTTTAGATCCCCTCGAGACGGAGAGGTTGAAGGTGAGATTTCCGTGTGCACCCTAGTGTTCGAACCTTAAGCGTCAGCCGGAACCCGAAATCCGACATTTGGCGCGCCAGGTAGGGGTGCGCCGGGACCCGTCTTCCATTGCTCCGCCCTCCTTCGGCCGATGCAACCATGCGCGGCGCCAGCCGGGCTCGCGCCGCCCCGGCGGCCCTCGCCGGTGGGCGCTCTCGTTGTCCCCCACCGCCCGCCATCAACACCGCCACCGGCTCGGCGGGTAACGAGCTACAAGCACCACCCCAGCGTCAGCCTACGCGACAAAGCAACTGCACCGCGGCACCGGCGCCTCCGGTCGTTGCGGCCCTCCTGGGCGGCTCGCAGGCGCCGCCCACAAGTCGCCACGTCAAGCCTTTTGCCCGCTGGGTTAGCACCGCTGCCGCGTGGCAGGGGGCTCCCCCGGACCGGGCGGCAAGCGAGGTCGATCTGACCTTCAGCTCGGAGGACCACCCCACCAACCCGGTCAGCTCAGGCGCGCTCCCCTTATTGTGCACCCCCACCATCTGCCAGGTGGCCGTCACCCGGACCCTCGTCGACGGCGGCGCGGGCCTCAACTTGCTTTCGGCCGAGACTTTCGACCTCTTCTGCATACCTCGGGAGCGGCTGCGACCCAGCCGATCCTTCTCGGGCGTCGGGGGCAGATCATCCGACTCCCTGGGGCAGATCCGGCTCCCGGTGACCTTCGGCACCTACGAAAACTTCCGCACGGAGACGGTCGACTTCGACATCGCCCCCATCGGCCTTCCTTACAACGCCATCCTCGGCTACCCGGCACTGGCCCAGTTCATGGCCGCCACGCATCCGGCGTACAACCTCATGAAGATGCCCGGGAGCAATGGTACCCTCACTGTGCGCGGGGACACTGGGGACGCATTGCGAGTGCTCGAGCTCGCCTTCAAGACAGCGGCGTCGGCACGGCCCGCCAACACGGAGGCCCCGGAGCCCAAGGGGGCTGCGCCCACCAAGAAGAAGCAGCTGTTCACCCAGGACAAAGCAGAGACCAAGCAGATCCCCGTTGACGAGGACGGGTCCTCCGGCGCCACTTTCACCATAGGCGCCAACCTAGAGCCCGAGCAGGAGGAGGCCTTGGTCAAGTTCCTACGCTCGAATAAGAAGGTATTTGCTTGGGAGCCGGATCAGCTGGCGGGGATCCTCAGAAGTGTCATCGAGCACCACCTCAATGTATGCCCAAATGTACGCCCCGTGAAGCAGAAGGCCATGCGGTAGTCCATGGAGAAGCAGGCTTTCATCACCCAAGAGACCCGCAAGCTAGAGGCTGCAGGGGTCGTTCGCGAGGTCTGATACCCGGATTGGTTGGCCAACCCCGTCGTTGTGCCCAAGAAGGGGGGGGGAGAACGCATGTGTGTCGACTTCACCAACCTCAACAAGGCATGCCCGCAAGATCCGTTCCCGCTCCCCCGTATCGACCAGATTGTCGATTCCATTGCGGAGTGCGACCTGCTATGCTTCCTGGATGCCTTCTCCGGGTATCACCAGATCAAGATGGCCGTGGAAGATGTCGAGAAGACTGCTTTCTTGACCCCGTGCGGGGTATACTGCTATACGTGCATGCCATTCGGGCTACGTAACGCTGGGGCAACCTTTCAACGACTGATGCACATCACCCTGGGTCAGCAGCTCAGAAGGAATGTCGAGGCCTACGTCGATGACATAGTGGTGAAGTCTCGGGAGGCCAATACCCTGATACAAGACCTGGAGGAGACCTTTGCGAGCCTCGACGTAGTAAACTTGCGGCTCAACCCGGAGAAATGTGTGTTTGCCGTCCCCTCGGGCAAGCTCTTGGGGTTCCTCGTGTCCCATCGTGGCATCGAGGCCAACCCCGAGAAGGTCAAAGCGGTCGAGGACATGAGCCCGCCAAAGACCCTCAGAGAAATGCAGAAGCTCACGGGGCGCGTGACCGCGCTAGGGCACTTCATCTCCAAACTAGGGGAGCGAGCGCTGCCTTTCTTCCAGCTGATGAAGAAGAAAGGGGCCTTTGAGTGGACTGAAGAAGCAGATAAGGCGTTTCAAGATCTCAAGAGATACCTGACCAGTCCCCCAGTCATGGTGGCTCCGCGCCCTCAGGAGCCCCTTGTAACGCCCTCGATGCGGCTATGTCTCCCACATGTCGAGGCACGACTTAGAGACATAGGCGCATTGAAAGCAATGTCGCAAGTCGGGAATCATTACACAACCCATGTACATATATAATATAAAGGGGAATAATATCATAGTTGGCTTACACTCGCCACGTCACATCAAAGAACATAAATAACATCCATCATACAATCACTCATGGCCCGACTACGGCGCCAAAATAGAAAAGACCCCCAACAAGCGACTAGGCCCTGAATCTAACCCCGAATAGGCATCCCTACTGATCATCCGGAAACGACACATAGTAACGCTGAGAGTCCTCGTCGTACTCCCACTTCAGCTCGAGCGCGCCATCCGGAGAAGTGTCATCGGTCCCTGCATCTGGTGTAATAGTAATCTGTGAGCCACAAAGGACTCAGCAATCTCGCACCCTCGCGATCAAGACTATTTAAGCTTAATAGGTAGGAAAGGGTAATGTATAAGTGGAGCTGCAGCAAGCGACTAGCATATATGGTGGCTAACTTATTCGCAAAGGAGAGCGAGAAGAGGAGGCAAAGCACGAGCGGAAAACTATATAGAGCAGCCTACGCAAGCATAACTCCAATGCGTGTCCACTTCCCGGACTCCGCCGAGAAGAGGCCATCATGGCAACACACGCAGTTGATTCATTTTAGTTATTTAAGTTCAAGTTATCTACAACCGGACATTAACAAATTCCCATCTGCCCATAACCGTGGGCACGGCTTTCGAAAGATCAATCCCAGCAGGGGGGTCCCAACTTAGCCCATAACAAGCTCTCACGGTCAACGAAGGAATAGACCTCCACCCGGGACCCACCGATCAGACTCGGTATCCCGGTACAACAAGATGATTCAACAGGTCAAAACTAGTCCAGCAACACCGCCCGAATGTGCCGACAAATCCCGATAGGAGCTGCACATATCTCTTTCTCAGGGCACACTCAGATTGTCCAAACTTCCGGTAGGCCAGCCCAGAGTTGCCCCTGGTGGCCACCGGCGGCTGACGTTCCGGACCAACACTCAGAGGAGCACTGGCCCGAGGGGGGCTAAAACAAAGATGACCCTCGGGCTCCGGAAACCCAAGGGAAAAAAGGGTAGGTGACAAATGGTAAAACCAATGTTGGGCATTGCTGGAAAAGCTTTAAACAAGGCGAACTATCAAGGGGTTCCCATTATAGCCCAACCGCGTAAGGGACGCAACAATCCGGGAACATAACACCGATATGACGGAAACTAGGGCGGCAAGAGTGGAACAAAACACTAGGCGAGAAGCCGAGCCTTCCACCCTTTACCAAGTATATAGATGAGTAAAGATAACATAGCAATATAATGATATCCCAACAAGTAAATAAATGTTCCAACAAGGAACGGCTCCAATCTTCACCTGCAACTAACAATGCTATAAGAAGGGGCTTAGCAAAGCGGTAACATAGCCAATCAATGGTTTGCTAGGACAAAGGTGGGTTAGAGGCTCAATCATGGCAGTTGGGAGGCTGACAAGCAAGTGGTAGGCATCGTAGCATTGGCAAAGCAAAAGAGCGAGCAAACTAGCATAGCAAAGATAGTAGTGATTCAAGGGTGTGATCATCTTGCCTGCACAGTTGTCAGAATTGACTGGATCCTCAAAAGCAAACTCAACGGGCTCCTCGTTAGCGAACTCGTCTCCCGGCTCTACCCAACAACACAAACAAGCAACAAGGATACAATCAACCACGTGCAAGGGCAACCAAAAAGATGCAAAGATGATATGCTATGCGGGATGCGATGCGGGATGCAAAATACAAGACGTGACAGGAAATGCATGAACCTGGCCTCAACTTGGAAAACCAAGTGTGCCACTGGATAGAGGGGAAGAATTCCCCTGAAAACGATATAAAGATCATGGCAATCGGAGCTACGGTTTGGAAATGGCAAGCGATTTACTAAACGAACCGATCTGCGATTTACAGCAAGTAGGCTCCTAAATGCAACAAAATGAACATGCTACAGCCACCGAACATGAAAACAAATTGCATGGCAATGATGTACTCAAGAATCTTAACAAATCACCAGGACTGAGGCATAGGCAAATTCATCCATTAAGGGCTTCAAACAAGCATGGCAAAACTGAATAAGCAAAACAGATTTCAGACTTAGCGAAATTAACGCTAGTCTGAAATTTCAGACCACGATGCTCTCTTCGGAGCAGCAAAACAACATGAAGCAAAACCTGAACATGACAAGTAAGAGCATGGCATGGAGCTACTCAACAAGCTTAACAAAACACCCAAAATGACCTGGGGCCAAAAGGGTTCACAAAATACTCTACCGAGCACACGAACATCGATGAAATACAATCAGTTTTCAGGCAGTGAAAACTGGGACATGCTGAAATAATAACTCACGGAGGCATGTAAACGAGCTCGATGCACTCACTACGGTGCAACTCATGGCAAGGCAAGCATACGTCCATTAAGAAGGCACAAAATGCTAGCTAGACATGGCAAGAACAATGGCATAGCATGCATGGATAGCTAGCAATGACTCCGGCAAAATCGCAAAAGAGTTCACGATCTGCCCAAAACAACAACTATGCAAAAGTTGAGCTCGATTGAGTCAACCTAGGGTGCTCCAACATAACAAGTAAAGGCATGGATGGATTAAGCACAACAAGCATAACAAATCACTCTTACTGATCATCCTCAAAAGAGGCACGGATCACTAGGAAACAAGCTGGACATATAGCATCGTGAAGTAAAACATCCCAGACTTAGTGATTTTCACTAAGTCCCTGAAATCAGTAAACTCAGGTACCCCTCTTTGCAAGCTTGCACAAGACAACACACACATCCTAAAAATGCATGGCTGGCACCTTTGGAAAGAAGACAACATGCTTAACAATTCATCCCAAAGGGGCACAGGCATATCATGCATGGATTAAACATGGCAAAAATGACAAAAGTGCATGATGAACTAACGGATCTGCAATTTAACTCATGATGCCTCCTTCCAACAGCATTTTGGGCACCAAGATGACCTCAAATGCAAATGATGCAATGGAATGAAATGATGTACTCGTTGAGACGAAGATTTTGATATATCATATGCCCAAATCGGAGCTATGGATGCAAAGATATGGCAGGTCAAACATCGCATGAAAAATCACGGAATTAGGGTTTCGGGGGGGGGGGAGAGAAGTCAACCGATCCAGATCTGCACTGTAGCGCCCTCGCTGTTACTGTAGCAGGGGGCCGATCCGGCGACGGCGCGGCTGGCTCCGGCTCCGGCGAGGTGGCCGCCGGCAGGGGAGGCGAGGCCGGCGACGGCGAGGCGCGGTGGTCGGCGGGGCGGCGCGCGGCGAGGTCCGGCGAGGGCGGGCACGTACGCCAAGGCGAGGGCGGATCCGGCGACGATGGAGGAGCACGACGCTGGCGAGGGGAGGCGAGGTCCGGCGAGGTCGGCTGCGGTGGCGCGGCGACCGGAGTCGAGGGAGGCGGCGGCAGGCGCTGGGAGGCGGGGTCGGCGGCGAACGGGCCTGCGGGGTCCCTCCCTGGGCCGGGCGGGCCGGCGGCGGGGGTTGACCCGGCGGGGACAGGTGGCGGCCCCTCACTGGCCGGGCACGGCAGCGCGGTACGTCCGGCTGAGGGCGGACATGTCCGACCGGGCGCGGGGAACGAGATCTCCTTTTTTTTAGGGTTTTGAGGAAGGGGACGATCCAAACACGGGGGAGGGGGCCTTTATATAGGCATAGAGGGAGCTAGGAGAGTCCAAATGAGGTGCGGTTTTCGCCCACACGATCATGATCGAACGACCGAGACGATGGAGCAAAGTTTGGTGGGTTTTGGGCCAAAATGGAGGGGTGTTGGGCTGCATACACACGAGGCCTTTTCGGTCCCTCGGTTAACCGTTGGAGTATCAAACGAAGTCCAAATGACCCGAAACTTGACAGGCGGTCTACTGGTAGTAAACCAAGGCCGCATGGCAAGTCTTGGTCCAATCTGGAAATGTTTAATCCCCACACACGAAAGAAAGCTAGAAATGGCCACCGGAGGAGAACGAAGCGCCGGAATGCAAAACGGACAACGGGGAAAATGCTCGAATGCATGAGATGAACATGTATGCAAATACAATGCACGTGATGACATGATATGAGATGCACGAAAACAAAAACAACACACGGAGACAAGGACCCGAACCCGAGAATTAAATATAACTTAATGCCGGAAATGGCAAGAGTTGGAGTACAATTCGGGAAGGTTACATATGGGGCGTTACAACACTCCACCACTACGAAAAGATCTCGTCCTGAGATCTAGGACTGAAAGAACTCCGGGTACTCAGAACGGAGGTGATCCTCGCGTTCCCAGGTAGCTTCACGGTCGGAATGGTGTGACCACTTGACTTTGAGAAACTTGATTGACTTGTTGCGAGTTTTGCGTTCAGTCTCTTCAAGGATTGCAACTGGGTCCTCACGGTAGGAGAGATCTTCTTGGAGCTCAATGTCCTCGAAGTTGACGGTGCGCTCAGGCGTCTTGAAGCACTTTCGGAGTTGCGAGACGTGGAACACATCATGAACATTGGCAAAGGTTGCAGGAAGCTCGAGTTGATAGGCGAGGTCGCCTCTCTTGCCGACGATCTTGAAAGGCCCGACGTATCTGGGGGCAAGCTTTCCTTTGATACCGAAGCGACGAGTCCCTTTCATAGGAGAGACGCGGAGGTAGACATGATCTCCGATCTCGAAAGCCAAATCACGGTGCTTACTATCATAGTAGCTCTTCTGGCGACATTGGGCTGCTTTGAGGTTATCACGAATGACCTTCCACATTTCTTCTGC
This sequence comes from Triticum monococcum, assembly GCA_034509565.1. Classification (NCBI taxonomy): domain Eukaryota; kingdom Viridiplantae; phylum Streptophyta; class Magnoliopsida; order Poales; family Poaceae; genus Triticum; species Triticum monococcum. The sequence continues at coordinate 252,839,802 of CM067843.1, read as the reverse complement.
CTCTGTGATCACGTCATTACCTAGCAGCTGACGTTCACCGGTTTCAGTCCAGTTGAGAGGTGTACGGCACTTCCTACCATACAGAATTTCAAATGGGGCCTTGCCAGAACTTGCTTGGAAACTGTTGTTGTACGAGAATTCAGCATAAGGAAGACAATCCTCCCACTTCATGCCGAAGGAGATAACACAAGCCCTGAGCATATCTTCAAGAATCTGGTTGACACGCTCGACTTGACCGCTTGTTTGAGGATGGAAAGCAGTGCTGAAGCGAATGCTGGTGCCCATGGCCTTCTGAAAAGAATCCCAAAACTTGGAGGTAAAGATGCTGCCACGGTCTGAAGATATCACTTGAGGAATACCGTGCAGAGAGACAATTCGAGAGGTGTAGAGCTCCGCCAATTGAGCTGCAGTGATTGACTCTTTGATAGTCAGGAAATGAGCCACTTTGGTGAGCTTGTCGATGACAACGAATATAGCATCATTGCCACGCTTGAACTTTGGAAACCCAGTCACGAAGTCCATTTCAATGTGGTCAAACTTCCATTCTGGAATGGAAAGAGGTTGGAGGAGACCTGCTGGCCTTTGGTGTTCTGCCTTCACCCTTCTGCAGACATCACATTCATTCACGAATTGAGCGATCTCGCGCTTCATTCGAGTCCACCAATAGGTTTGCTTCAGATCTTGATACATCTTCGTGCTCCCAGGGTGGATGGAGAGGAGAGAGTTGTGAGCCTCATTCATGATCACTTTATGAAGTTCACCTTTGGGCACAACAATTCGATCCTCGAAGAAGAGAGTGTCCTTGTCATCAAGTCGGTAGCACTTGTACTTGGACTGACTCTTTGCAATACCAATCTTCACCTTTTTCACCATAGCATCAAGAAGCTGGGCTTGGCGAATTTGGTCTTCCAAGGTAGGAGAAACTTGAAGGTTGGCGAGGAAACCCTGAGGAACAACTTGCAGATTAAGTTTGCGGAAAGCTTCACAAAGCTCGGGTTGATAAGGCTTGAGAATCAGACTGTTGCAATATGCTTTTCTGCTCAAAGCGTCAGCAATCACATTAGCCTTGCCTGGAGTATACTCGATACTCGGATTGTACTCTTGAATCATTTCGACCCATCGAGTCTGCCTGAGGTTGAGATTAGGCTGAGTGAAGATGTACTTGAGACTCTTGTGATCAGTGAAAATGTCCACTTTCCTTCCCAAGAGAAGATGTCTCCAAGTCAACAATGCGTGCACGACTGCCGCCAACTCGAGATCATGAGTGGGGTAGTTCTTCTCATTAGGCTTCAACTGGCGAGAGGTATAAGCAACCACTTTCTTCTCTTGCATCAGTACATCATCTAGACCTTGGAGAGAGGCATCACAAAAGACCTCGTACGGCTTGGTTTCATCAGGCGGAGTTAGAACTGGAGCAGTGATCAATTTCTCTTTCAAAGCGTTGAAAGCAATATCGCACTCCGGAGACCAAACGTACTTGACGTGCTTCTGAAGAAGATTTGAGAGAGGCTTCGCGATCTTGGAAAAGTTTTCAACGAATCTTCGGCAATAACTTGCAAGACCGAGGAAGCTACGGAGTTGCTTCACATTCTGAGGAGGTTCCCAATTAACGATTGCAGACACCTTCTCAGGATCCACGGAAATGCCCTTGGCAGAGATAATATGACCAAGATAAAGAACCTCATCGAGCCAAAACTCACACTTGGAGAACTTGGCGTAGAATTGATGTTCCCTTAGCTTGTCAAGAACCAAACGCAAGTGCTTGGCCTGATCTTCCTTGTTCTTCGAGAAAACCAGGATGTCGTCGAGATAGACCAAAACAAAGTCATTGGTGTAGGGGTTGAAGATGAAGTTCATCATGCGAGAGAACGTCGGAGGAGCGTTGGCAAGGCCAAAAGACATAACAGTGTATTCATATGACCCATAGCTTGTTCTGAACGCCGTCTTTGGAATATCTTGCTCACGAATGCGAATTTGGTGATAACCCATACGGAGGTCAAGCTTGGAGAATACTTGGGCACCCTTGAGTTGTTCAAACAGCTCATTAATGTTGGGAAGTGGGTATTTGTTCTTGATGGTCTTCTTGTTCAATGGACGGTAATCAACACAAAGTCGATCCGTTCCATCCTTCTTCTTCACAAAAAGAACACCACAACCCCACGGAGAAGTACTAGGCCGAATGAGACCCATTCTTTCTTGAACATCGAGTTGTTTCTTCAACTCCTTCAACTCTTCGGGGCTGAGCTTGTAGGGACGTTTGCACACCGGTTCCGTACCGGGCTCAAGTTCAATAACAAATTCAACCGGCCGGTTTGGAGGCATGCCTGGGAGTTCTTCAGGGAAGATATCTTGATACTCACAAACAACCGGAATCTGCGAAATAGCATCCAATTCACCCTTTTCATTGAGAGAGAACAACCGGATGGTATTATCCTGAGCAGCAAAGACAATTACTTCCTCAGACGAATGAGTCAGTTGAATCTGCCTGGCTGCACAATCCAGCTGAGCTTTATGTTTAGAGAGCCAGTCCATCCCAAGAATAAGATCGATATCAGAATTACCAAGAATCATCGGGGAAGCCAGAAACTTAAAGTCACCCAGCGAGATAGAAATATCCGGAACTTCATAGTTAGCAAGCAAGCATCTGCTCGGAGAGACGACTGCTAACGGACTATGCATCGCTTGGGAAATGAACTCATGCTTACATGCAAAAGGCTTCGAGATGAAACAATGGGATGCACCTGTGTCAAAAAGAACTTTTGCAGGAATATCATTAACAGGAAGGTTACCCATGATCACATCTGACGAATCCTCTGCCTGAGCTGCATTCACCATATTGACCTTGGCGTGCTTGGGATTATGCTTGACCATAGCTGTACTTGCCGATCTGACAGGAGGAGGAGGAGGAAGACGCCTCTGGTTGAAACACTTGTTGGCATAGTGACCCTTCTGTTGGCACTTGTTGCACGTGACCTCTGAGAGCGGACGGTGATACGGAGCACTCGATCTTGAAGCTTGAGACAAAGTCTTGTTCTGAAAGCCTGGGTTGGGTGGGTGGGACGAGCCACTGCCACCTTTGCTCTTCTGTTGATACGGCTGACGGAACGGAGGAGGAGGAAGCCAATACTTCTGCTGCTTGGCCACTTGAGTAGAGGAAGAAGGCGTAGTGTCTCTGACTCACTTCCTGGAAGCATCGCACCTTAGCTGAGCAGCCTCTAGCTTCAGTGCCATGTTGTAGAACTCATCGTATCTCAGCGGCTCGAAGAGGACAAGAGCGAGCTGAATTTCTTCACGAAGACCACCCCTGAATTGATAGATCATGCTCTTCTCATCAGGAACATCCTGCTTGGCAAAACGGGTGAGCTTCTGGAACAACTTGTTGTAGTCATAGACAGACAAAGAGCCTTGCTTCAGATTGCGGAATTCTTCACGTTTGCTTTCAGTCACACTTTGAGGAATGTGATGAGCTCGAAAATCACAACGGAAATCATCCCAAGTGATCAAACGTCCACCTCTGGAATCCCGGTACTACTGAAACCACTCTGCGGCCTGATCCTTGAGCTGGAAAGACGTGAACTTGACGAAATCTTCAGGTCTGACGTTGCTACATTCAAAATGCTTGCCCAGATCGACTAACCAATCATCAGCATCGGTAGCCTCAACGCAGTTGCTGAACGTCTTTGGACCATTTGCGAGGAACTGATTCAGAGTTGCAAATTGGTTCTGGTTGTTGCCTTGATTTCCTTGACTGCTTTGATTCCGCTCTTGGATGATTTGCATGATCAGCTGAGTATTTGCATTAGTAGCAGCCATCACCGCTTGCCATGCTTCCGGAGGAGGCGGAGGTGGCGGAGGATCTTGATTCTGGTTCTGACTGGTGCTCTTAGCGGGAGCCATCCTGAAGAGGTTGACCACCATTAGCACACAAATAGAGAAATATTGAAGGTGAATCCAACGGAATGAAAATTGCAACATAAAGTCTTCACATCCGAACAAAATGAACAAATGCACTTCTCTTGAAGTGGTCACATATTCCTAAATTGCGAAGCCACGAAGAATTAGGAAGAAGAGGTACATCAACGAGGGATGGAATCAACATATGACGTCGAAGCAAAACGAATACCACAACTCGAAATAAAACCAAGGGTTGGCTTGTGGAATAAGCCGGAACAAACACATGATAGAAATTTCGTCCGAAGTGTTCGTGGTAGGACCTACACGGGCTCGACCGTACAGCACCATCATGTACAAGGCAGTGCACATGACATACGAAGCGTCCCCGAGTCAGCATAGCCAAGGACTCTTTAAGACACAACGAGACCACTGTAAAATCGACCGTGAATAGGCGAACCACTAGACGTCGAACCCCAATTTCATATCACACATCTGTTGGAAGGATATCCTAAGGCTACTTGAATTCCCACCTATGAAACTCCCGAAACTTTCCGGTTATGCAATCAGGTGTTGGGGATACAGGGGAAGCATAATATCTCACCCAAGCTAGCAAATCCTACATCCAGCTGCATCCATCCTTCCACATAACCAAGAAACCTTCGGAAACCATCTATCTCAACCTTCGAAAAGCATCCGTTATACAAGTTATGGCGATACTCCCGAACTCCCGCCCCAGTACTGGGTGGCGTCGAGGTTATCTCACCAACGAACTGCATAAAGGAGATTTTTGATGTCGCGCACATATCTCAAGTATGCCAGAATTGCAACGATAGAATTATGATGACAACACCTCAGAGCTCAACTCCCCGGGACACTTCCACTAAACCCCTGACAGGAGGCACCAAGACAGTATTCTCATCATAAGCCATCGGAACAAAACCAAGATACTCGCGTGATCCTAAAAATTTTTTTAGTGAAATTTGAGAAGAGAAGAGTCAAAACTCTACGTCAGGATGCCTTACCAGAGCGATGAGGAGACTGGGAAGTAAAAAGAATTCCTAAGCTCTCCGATATATAATTCCTAAGGACTCAAAACATTTTTCTAGACACAACTCGGCTGCTAAAAACGATCAAGCAATGGGGCTCCTAAGGTCGGGGAAGGCTCTGATTACCAACTTGTAACGCCCTCGATGCGGCTATGTCTCCCACGTGTCGAGGCACGACTTAGAGACATAGGCGCATTGAAAGCAATGTTGCAAGTCGGGAATCATTACACAACCCATGTACATATATAATATAAAGGGGAATAATATCATAGTTGGCTTACACTCGCCACGTCACATCAAAGTACATAAATAACATCCATCATACAATCACTCATGGCCCGACTACGGCGCCTAAATAGAAAAGACCCCCAACAAGCGACTAGGCCCTGAATCTAACCCCGAATAGGCATCCCTACTGATCATCTGGAAACGACACATAGTAACGCTGAGAGTCCTCGTCGTACTCCCACTTCAGCTCGAGCGCGCCATCCGGAGAAGTGTCATCGGTCCCTGCATCTGGTGTAATAGTAATCTGTGAGCCACAAAGGACTCAGCAATCTCGCACCCTCGCGATCAAGACTATTTAAGCTTAATAGGTAGGAAAGGGTAATGTATAAGTGGAGCTGCAGCAAGCGACTAGCATATATGGTGGCTAACTTATTCGCAAAGGAGAGCGAGAAGAGGAGGCAAAGCACGAGCGGAAAACTATATAGAGCAGCCTACGCAAGCATAACTCCAATGCCGTGTCCACTTCCCGGACTCCACCGAGAAGAGGCCATCACGGCAACACACGCAGTTGATTCATTTTAGTTATTTAAGTTCAAGTTATCTACAACCGGACATTAACAAATTCCCATCCGCCCATAACCACGGGCACGGCTTTCGAAAGATCAATCCCTGCAGGGGGGTCCCAACTTAGCCCATAACAAGCTCTCACGGTCAACGAAGGAATAGACCTCCACCCGGGACCCACCGATCAGACTCGGTATCCCGGTACAACAAGATGATTCGACAGGTCAAAACTAGTCCAGCAACACCGCCCGAATGTGCCGACTAATCCCGATAGGAGCTGCACATATCTCTTTCTCAGGGCACACTCAGATTGTCCAAACTTCCAGTAGGCCAGCCCAGAGTTGCCCCTGGTGGCCACCGGCGGCTGACGTTCCGGACCAACACTCAGAGGAGCACTGGCCCGAGGGGGGCTAAAATAAAGATGACCCTCGGGCTCCGAAAACACAAGGGAAAAAAGGGTAGGTGACAAATGGTAAAACCAATGTTGGGCATTGCTGGAAAAGCTTTAAACAAGACGAACTATCAAGAGGTTCCCATTATAGCCCAACCGCGTAAGGGACGCAACAATCCGGGAACATAACACCGATATGACGGAAACTAGGGCGGCAAGAGTGGAACAAAACACGAGGCGAGAGGCCGAGCCTTCCACCCTTTACCAAGTATATAGATGAGTAAAGATAACATAGCAATATAATGATATCCCAACAAGTAAATAAATGTTCCAACAAGGAACGGCTCCAATCTTCACCTACAACTAACAACGCTATAAGAAGGGGCTTAGCAAAGCGGTAACATAGCCAATCAATGGTTTGCTAGGACAAAGGTGGGTTAGAGGCTCAATCATGGCAGTTGGGAGGCTGACAAGCAAGTGGTAGGCATCGTAGCATTGGCAAAGCAAAAGAGCGAGCAAACTAGCATAGCAAAGATAGTAGTGATTTCAAGGGTGTGATCATCTTGCCTGCACAGTTGTCAGAATTGACTGGATCCTCAAAAGAAAACTCAACGGGCTCCTCGTTAGCGAACTCGTCTCCCGGCTCTACCCAACAACACAAACAAGCAACAAGGATACAATCAACCACGTGCAAGGGCAACCAAAAAGATGCAAAGATGATATGCTATGCGGGATGCAAAATGCAAGACGTGACAGGAAATGCATGAACCTGGCCTGAACTTGGAAAACCAAGTGTTCCATTGGATAGAGGGGAAGAAGTCCCCTGAAAACGATATAAAGATCATGGCAATCGGAGCTACGGTTTGGAAATGGCAAGCGATTTACTAAACGAACCGATCTGCGATTTACAGCAAGTAGGCTCCTAAATGCAACAAAATGAACATGCTACAGCCATCAAACATGAAAAAAAAATGCATGGCAGTGATGTACTCAAGAAGCTTAACAAATCACCAGGACTGAGGCATAGGCAAATTCATCCATTAAGGGCTTCAAACAAGCATGGCAAAACTGAATAAGCAAAACAGATTTCAGACTTAGCGAAATTAACGCTAGTCTGAAATTTCAGACCACGATGCTCTCTTCGGAGCAGCAAAACAACATGAAGCAAAACCTGAACATGACAAGTAAGAGCATGGAATGGAGCTACTCAACAAGATTAACAAAACACCCAAAATGACCTGGGGCGAAAAGGGTTCACAAAATACTCTACCGAGCACACGAACATCGATGAAACACAATCAGTTTTCAGACTTAGTGAAAACTGTGACATGCTGAAATAATAACTCACGGAGGCATGTAAACGAGCTCGATGCACTCACTACAGTGCAAGTCATGGCATGGCAAGCATACAGCCATTAAGAAGGCACAAAATTCTAGCTATACATGGCAAGAACAATGGCATAGCATGCATGGATCACTAGCAATGACTCCGGCAAAATCGCAAAAGAGTTCACGATCTGCCCAAAACAACAACTATGCAAAAGTTGAGCTCGATTGAGTCAACCTAGGATGCTCCAACATAACAAGTAAAGGCATGGATGGATTAAGCACAACAAGCATAACAAATCACTCTTACTGATCATCCTCAAAAGAGGCACGGATCACTAGGAAACAAGCTGGACATATAGCATCGTGAAGTAAAACATCCCAGACTTAGTGATTTTCACTAAGTCCCTGAAATCAGTAAACTCAGGTACCCCTCTTTGCAAGCTTTCACAAGACAACACACACATCCTAAAAATGCATGGGAGGCACCTCTGGAAAGAAGACAACATGCTTAACAATTCATCCCAAAGGGGCACAGGCATATCATGCACAGATTAAACATGGCAAAAATGACAAAAGTGCATGATGAACTAACGGATCTGCAATTAAACTCATGATGCCTCCTTCCAACAGCATTTTGGGCACCAAGATGACCTCAAATGCAAATGATGCAATGGAATGAAATGATGTACTCGTCGAGACGGAGATTTTGATATATCATATGCCCAAATCGGAGCTACGGATGCAAAGATATGGTAGGTCAAACATCGCATGAAAAATCACGGAATTAGGGTTTCGGGGGGGGGGGGGGGGAGAAGTCAACCGATCCAGATCTGCACTGTAGCGCCCTCGCTGTTACTGTAGCAGGGGGCCGATCCGGCGACGGCGCGGCTGGCTCCGGCTCCGGCGAGGTGGCCACCGGCGAGGGGAGGCGAGGCCGGCGACGGCGAGGCGCGGTGGTCGGCGGGGCGGCGCGCGGCGAGGTCCGGCGAGGGCGGGCACGGACGCCAAGGCGAGGGCGGATCCGACGACGATGGAGGAGCACGGCGCCGGCGAGGGGAGGCGAGGTCCGGCGAGGTCGGCTGCGGTGGCGCGGCGACCGGAGTCGAGGGAGGCGGCGGCGGGCGCTGGGAGGCGGGGTCGGCGGCGAACGGGCCCGCGGGGGCCCTCCCTGGGCCGGGCAGGCCGGCGGCGGGGGTTGACCCGGCGGGGACAGGTGGCGGCCCCTCACTGGCCGGGCGCGGCGGCGCGGTACGTCCGGCTGAGGGCGGACATGTCCGGCCGGGCGCGGGGACCGAGATCTCCTTTTTTTTAGGGTTTTGAGGAAGGGGACGATCCAAACACGGGGGGGGGCCTTTATATAGGCATAGAGGGAGCTAGGAGAGTCCAAATGAGGTACGGTTTTCGCCCACACGATCGTGATCGAACAACCGAGACGATGGAGCAAAGTTTGGTGGGTTTTGGGCCAAAATGGAGGGGTGTTGGGCTGCACACACACGAGGCCTTTTCGGTCCCTCGGTTAACCGTTGGAGTATCAAACGAAGTCCAAATGACCCGAAACTTGACAGGCGGTCTACCGGTAGTAAACCAAGGCCGCATGGCAAGTCTCGGTCCAATCCGGAAATGTTTAATCCCCACACACGAAAGAAAGCTAGAAATGGCCACCGGAGGAGAACGAAGCGCCGGAATGCAAAACGGACAACGGGGAAAATGCTCGAATGCATGAGATGAACATGTATGCAAATGCAATGCACGTGATGACATGATATGAGATGCACGAAAACAAAAACAACACACGGAGACAAGGACCCGAACCCGAGAATTAAATATAACTTAATGCCGGAAATGGCAAGAGTTGGAGTACAATTCGGGAAGGTTACATATGGGGCGTTACACCCCTGCTGCTGTACCTCGCCGCCACACCCTACTCTGCCAGCGCAGCCCTGGTGGCGGTTAGGGAGGAGCGCCAAGTCAAGGCCGCAGCGGCAGCCCGAGGCAGGACAAAACGGGAACAAGGAAAGACTGCAGAAGCCGCAACCGCAGCTGAGGAGGGTCAGCTGCCGAGGAATGCATCGGGGGCAGGAGAGGCTGCCCGACCAGATGGTCCACCTCCCGAGGCCACGACGCCCCGTGAGGCGCCCTTACCTCCCGAGTGTGCAGCAACCCCAGATGCTCCCAGCCTTGTCGAACACCTAGTTTACTTTGTTAGCATGGTGCTACGGGATGCGAGGGCCCGGTACCCAATGCCTCAGAAGCTCCTCCTTGCGCTACTGGTAGCCTCGCGCAAGCTGCGTCACTACTTCCAGGCTCACCCCATCAAAGTCGTCTCGTCATACCCCCTGGAGAGGGTGCTCAGGAGCCCTAACTCAGCCGGAAGGGTCGCTGAATGGAACATAGAGCTGCAGGCGTTTCAGCTCAAGTTCAGCACAACCAGGGTCATCAAAGGAGCAGCATTGGCGGATTTTGTGGCAGAATGGACAGAGGCACCGGGCCTCAAGGCCGACGAGGATCGGTCCCTCTTCCCGGGGAGCGAGGCGCCAGAAGGCTGGGTCATGCACTTTGACGGGGTGTTCTCCAGACATGGTGCTAGGGCTGGAGCGGTGCTTATATCGCCCACTCAGGACAAGCTCTACTATGCCGTACAGCTCTGCTTCCAACAAGGTGAAAAGGTCTCCAACAACATAGCAGAATACGAGGGTCTAATAGCAGGCCTGAAGGCCGCGGCAGCCCTGGGGGTGAAGCGCCTTACCATTAAGGGCGATTCACAGCTCCTCGTGAACTTCTCCAACAAGGTGTACGAGCCGAAAGACGAGCACATGGAAGCTTACCTTGCGGAGGTCCGCAGGATGGAGAAGCAGTTCTGGGGGTTGGAGTTGTAGCATGTGCCCCGTGGCACCAATCAGGAGGCCGACGACATCGCCAAACAGGCATCCAGGCGGCTACCTCAGGAGCCTGGCGTCTTCGAGGAGAGGCTCTTCAAGCCCTCAGCCTTGCCGTCACTGTCAAACACGGCTCAGCCTCGGGAGGAGCTCCCCCAGCCACCTGCCTCAGGAGCCCCGGTCTGTGGCCCGGCCTCAGGAGCACGCCTGGTCCTGACGATGGAACCTCAGGAGGAGTGCTAGATCATCGAGCTCCGGAGTTACTTGACGCAAGGGACCATGCCTGAGAAAGAGGAGGAAGCGGAGCGAGTGGCACGGCAGGCCACTGCGTACTGCATCAGAGACGGAGAACTCTACCGAAAGCGGCCAAACGATGTACTCCTGTGTTGCATTTCTAGGGAGCAAGGAAAGGAACTGCTGGAGGACATACACGGCGGAGACTACGGGCACCACTCATCATCGCGGACCCTCGTCAGCAAGGCGTTCCGCAGTGGGTTTTATTGGCCTACCGCACTCAATGACGCCGTAGAGCTGGTGAGAGCTTGTGAGGCCTGCCAGTTCCACGCCAAGCAAATCCATCAGCCGGCCGGAGACCTGCAGACTATACCCCTTTCATGGCCGTTCGCAGTCTGGGGGCTGGACATCCTGGGCCCGTTTCCTCGGGCGCCAGGGGGCTACCGCTACCTCTACATCGCCGTGGACAAGTTCACCAAGTGGGCTGAAGTGGAGGCCGTCCGCACCATCCCCGCGGGCTCCGCGGTCAAGTTCATGAGGGGCATCGTGAGCCGGTTCGGGGTGTCGAACCGCATCATCACAGACAACGGTTCGCAGTTCACCAGTAACCTCTTCAAAATATACGGTGCTAACCTTGGAATGCAAATATGCTACGTTTCCATGGCGCACCCACGAAGCAACGGCCAGGCCGAACGAGCCAACGCGGAGGTCCTGAGAGGCATCAAGACCAGGACATTCAAGAAGAAGCTGGAGGCCTGCGGCCGAGGTTGGTGCGATGAGCTTCAATCCGTGTTGTGGTCCATCCGCACCACCGCGACCAAGCCGGCTGGGGAGACCCCATTCTTCCTGGTCTATGGAGCGGAGGCCGTCCTCCCTCACGAGGTCAGACATTGCTCCGCGCGGGTCCTGGCGTTCGACGAGGCGCAGCAGGACGCCATGTGGGGGACGGACCTCGTGTTGGGGGAGGAACGATGACGGGAAGCCGCGCTGCGAGCGGCAAGGTATCAGCAGGCGTTGCGGCGATATCACTGCTGCAACATCCGCCCCAGGACTCTCGAGGTAGGAGACCTCGTGCTCAGGCGGGTTCTCTCCAGGGAGGGGTTGCACAAGCTCTCTCCCATGTGGGAGGGCCCGCTCAAGGTTGTTCATGTTTCCAGGCCCGGCTCCGCGCGCTTGGAGACTTAGGAGGGAGTGCCAATCCAGAATGCGTGGAACATCCAGCACCTCCGGAGGTTCTACCCCTAAAAAGGCCCAGAGCCTGTGAAGCAAGGCGAGTGCCTGTGAAGATCATCTCTTTTTGGAAAGACCCGGAGCCTGTGAAGCAAGGCGAGTGCCTGTGAAGCTATCGCGTTTTGGAAAGGCCCGGAGCCTGTGAAGCAAGGCGAGTGCCTATGAAGCTATCGCGTTTTGGAAAGGCCCGGAGCCTGTGAAGCAAGGCGAGTGCCTGTGAAGCTATCGCATTTTGGAAAGGCCCGGAGCCTGTGAAGCAAGGCGAGTGCCTGTGAAGCTATCGCGTTTTGGAAAGGCCCGGAGCCTGTGAAGCAAGGCGAGTGCCTGTGAAGCTATCGCGTTTTGGAAAGGCCCGGAGCCTATGAAGCAAGGCGAGTGCCTGTGAAGCTATCGCGTTTTGGAAAGGCCCAGAGCCTGTGAAGCAAGGCGAGTGCCTGTGAAGATCATCTCTTTTTGGAAAGGCCCAGAGACTGTGAAGCAAGGCCAATGCCTATGAAGCTCGCCGCCCCGTGACACTCTCACGTAATAATGAGTGGGGCTGTACACGCCCCAGAGTCTCAGGAGCGCCGGCCTCAGGCCCTGGGGCTCCCTCCCACGCCTAGTGGCAGCACTTAGCTCCACGCTGGTGAGAAGACGTCGAAGACTAGATTAGGTGCCGGATGCGGCTTTCCCATTTGCTTTCCGCAGTTGACGTGTTCGTTTGCATTTGGAGTCTTATTGGAGTTATCGTTGTTGCTGATTTATGGTTCGTCGATTTTCGCCCCTCACTTTGGTTTCTCTCGTGAACAACCTTGCGAGGGATGGTGCTCAGGCGCCCTCGCGAGGATTTCTGCCCTAGCCACGGGAGGGTCTCACGGCCCTGGCGCATTACAGGAGCACCCCTCCTAGTCCGTGCCCCTCGGGTACCACGACGCGCACACAGGGCCTGGGTCGGTCGCCCCACTCCCCGGCAGGGGTCGAAAGCTATCTACGCACAGGCGGGAAATCAGGAAGTACCAAAATAAGATCAAGGTAATCGCTAAAGCGGCAACATTCCCCAACACGCCCCAAGGGGGGTCCATGCATCTGTTCTGTTTTACACAGGGAACAAAAGAGAAAGGAAAAAGACGAGCCTAGCGCCGCCCCTCCCGCATCGGCCCACGGTGGTGACACAGGCTGCCCCAGGGCCTCAGGCGGACCCCCTCTCGCACTGCGCCGGGGCACGACGGCGGGCGGACGAACCACCACCTCCTAAGCAAACCCGACGGCGCGGGGGAGGACTGCTGCCACCACTGGAGGGGTCGCTTGAGGAAGAGCTGACGAGGCTGGGGGAGTCGCTGACGCCGCCGCCCGCTCGGGCGCTATCTCCCCAATCACCATCGGAGCGGGGCCCGCGGACACGGTCATCGTCCTCAGGGCAGCACCCCGCGCGGCGACCATCTTCCCCAAACACCCTCACGAATAGGGTGGCGTCGCCATCGAACCTGAAGTGCAGAGTGCACCGACGCTCCAGGCCGCGAGCGCGGGTGAACGCCTGCCAGCCGCGGGTGAAGGCCAAGCCCCCGCTGGCGGAGACCTCCAGCGCAACCCACGAGGACCTGCTGCAGCAGCCCTCCGCCTAGAGCCACAGGCCGCCAGGAGCGCCGACCGGGAGTACGCCAAGGAGGAAGCAAGAGCCGGGCGCGAGTCGGCTCCGCCGACCAAACGATGAATTCCGGCGGCGCCTGCCCAGCGCAAAAGCGCGGCCTGGGGGAGCGGGCCACCCAGGCGCACCCTCTGGCCGAGGCGGCTTGCCCGCCGCCGCGCTGAGAGCCCCCCCCCCACGGCCGCTGGGAGCTGCCGGGGCGGCCGCCGGGTGCTTCCGAGGGTGCCCACGACCATGCTTGGATGGGGGAGAGGCAGGACCGATCTGGAGGGCCTTCCCCTTCTCTGCGGCCGAGTACCTCTTCGATGGAGCCATCACACCAAGACGGAGCAAGAACTAAGGCGAAGGAGAGAGCAAGAGGAGATGGGCTGGACGGGCACGAGCGGTGCCGTACTTATAGCCGGCGAAGGCCAACCGCCGGTCTCCATGATCACAGGTAATCATGACACGTTCTACATGCAGGGACTTGTCCAACTCGCACGATCGCCAAGGCGTCGTGGGGAAGCGGAGGCGCCACGTCCAATCAACCGCCACGCGGCGTCCGAGGCCGCAGGCTGTTAGGGCCCGCGGCGCTTCGCTCTTGCCCTTTCGCCTCTCGGCACGGCCAAGTCCATGCGCGCCTTGGGCCCGGGGGCTACTGTCGGCATTCTAGGAACGGGGGTCCCCAGACTTGCCTGCCTGCGGCCTGCGGCGTGGCTCAAGTGGGGGCCCAGCGCGGCCCATCTTCATCAACACGAGGCTCAAGACCCTCGCGAGGTGGACGACACGGCGCATCCTCAGGCACAGCCTCGTCAGGTTGGCTCGCGAGGAGGCGGAGAGTTCAAGGCGGGGTACCTCGCGAGGTGCCCATGACGCAAGCCATGACGACACGGGGCACCAGGCGGGTGCCAGCGCACGCAGCGTCCCTCTTTCCTCTTTGGTGCAAAGGGAGCAAGCGTATCAGCAGAGTACCGAGGCATCAGGCAAAGGTTGCCACTTCGGTGCAACGAGACCAAGGCCAGGAGGACTACGAGATGGAGGTCACCATGGAGCCCAGCGCGGCGTCATCACCAGAGCCTTTGGCAGGCGAAGACTGCTTTTGTCAGGATAGATGTACTCGCTGTCCCCCTTCAAATTAGCCCGCCATTGTTGGATCCCTTCCCACTCAATATTTGGGGAGAGGACCACGGCCTCTATAAATAGGACTAGCCACCCACATAGCAAGGGGTCGGATGGTTCGTTTGGTTCACAAGTAGAGAGAGAGAAAGAGGGTGACTAAACTCTTCACAAAAGTTCATCACCTTAGCCAAGAACAGACTCTCGCGAGGCTATTCTTCCTTGTATTGTTCATCCTCACCAGCCCCAGGAGGCAATCCATCCACCACACACTGGAGTAGGGTATTACACCACATCGGTGGCCCGAACCAGTATAAATCTTGTGTCTTTCGTGCAGCTCTTTTAGTAGTTTAGATCCCCTCGAGACGGAGAGGTTGAAGGTGAGATTTCCGCGCGCACCCCAGTGTTCGAACCTTAAGGGTCAGCCGGAACCCGAAATCCGACAGCACCTATATACTTGGTAAAGGGTGGAAGGCTCGGCCTTATGCCTAGTGTTTTGTTCCACTCTTGCCGCCCTAGTTTCCATCATATCGGTGTTATGTTCCCGGATTTTGCGTTCCTTACACGGTTGGGTTATAATGGGAACCCCTTGACAGTTCGCCTTGAATAAAACTCTTCCAACATTGCCCAACATTGGTTTTACCATTCACCACCTAGCCTTTTTCCCTTGGGTTTCGCGGACTCAAGGGTCATCTTTATTTTAACCCCCACCCCCCACCCCCCAGGCCAGTGCTTCTCTAAGTGTTGGTCCAACTGAGCGATGTCCGGGGCTACCAGGGACAACTCTGGGCTCGCCTACCCGACGTCTTGCTCATCCGGTGTGCCCTGAGAACGAGATATGTGCAGCTCCTATTGGGATTAGTCGGCAAATCTGGGTGGTGTTGCTGGTTTAGTTTTGCCATTGTCGAGGATGTCTTGTAAACGGGATGCCGAGTCTGATCGGAATGTCTCAGGAGAAGGAATATACTTCGTTGACCGTGAGAATTCTTGTAGCTCTAGTTCTTCTTTCGCGGATATTTGGTTTGGGATTGGGTAATCCTCACCAAGTATTTGTTCTTGTCCGTACCATGTTTTTATTCTACTACCTCAATTCTAAGTGGCTTCTCAATTTATGTAAATGTGACCATTTCAATTGGATTGCATTCATTCATTTTGTTCGGATGTGAAGACTTTATGTTGCAATTTCAATCCATTTGATTCAGCTTGAATATTTGTCTGTCAAGATGCTAACGGATATCAACCTCTTCAGGATGGCTCCTCCAACACATACGACTCCGAATCCTGATCCGCCACCACCACCTCCACCTTCGGAGGCATGGCAAGTTGTGATGGCCGCTACCAATGCAAACACGCAGCTGATCATGCAACTTCTTCAAGAGCGCAACCAAGGGAATCATGGCCATGGCAACAATCAGAATCAGTTCGCTACACTCAACCAGTTCTGCTAACCAGCCAAAGACCTTCAGCAATTGTGTTGAGGCAACAGACGCTGATGATTGGCTCGTGGACATATGCAAGCATTTCGAGTGCAGTAATATCAGTCCTGAGGACTTTGTCAAGTTTGCCTCCTTCCAACTCAAAGACCAAGCTGCGGAATGGTTTCAGCAGTACAAAGATTCTAGAGGAGGCCGTGTGATTACCTGGGATGAATTCCGTCAAGACTTCAAAGCTCATCATATTCCTCAGAGTGTGGTTGAAAGCAAGCGTGAGGAATTCCGCAACCTAAAGCAAGGCACTATGTCTGTTTACCAGTACAACATCATGTTTCAGAAGCTCGCCCGTTTTGCTAAGCAAGACGTCCCTGACGAGAAGAGCATGATATACCAGTTCAGGGGTGGTCTCAGACAAGAACTCCAGCTAGCTCTCGTCCTCTTTGAGCCCAAGAAGTACGATGAGTTTTACAAGATGGCAATGAAGCAAGAGGCTGCCCAACTGAAGTGCGATGCTTCCAAGAAGCGAGTCAGAGATGCGACTCCTTCTTCCTCTACTCAAGTGACTAAGCAGCAAAAGTATTGGCTTCCTCCTCCTCCGTTCCGTCAGCCTTATCATCAGAAGAGCAAAGGTGGCAATGGATCTTCCCACCCATCCAACCCTGGCTTTCAGAACAAGACTTTGTCTCAAGCTCCAAGATCTAGTGCTCCGTATCACCGTTCGCTCTCGGAGGTCACGTGCAACAAGTGCCAACAGAAGGGTCACTATGCCAACAAAAGCTTCAATCAGAGGCGTCTTCCTCCTCCTCCTGTGAGATCTGCTAGCACCACAGTGGTCAAGCATAACCCCAAGTCTGCTAAGATCAACATGATGAACGTAGCTCAGGCAGAGGACTCGCCAGATGTGATTATGGGTAACCTTCCTGTTAATGACATTCCAGCAAGAGTTATTTTTGATACTAGTGCATCTTTGTCATTTTTATCGAAGCCTTTTGCATCCATGCATTCTGTGCATACTGTTGATTTGCCTAAGCCGATAGCGGTTTCTTAGCCGAGTTTGTTCATGAACACCAAAATGATGGCTCCGAATGTTACTATCACGTTGGGCGACTACAAGTTTCTTTCTTCTCCAATGGTCCTTGGCAACTTGGATATTGATCTTATTCTTGGAATGGACTGGCTTTCTAAGCACAAGGCTCAGTTTGATTGTGCTGCTAGGCAGATTCAATTGACTCATTCGTCTGAGGATGTAGTTGTATTTACCACAAGGGATGATACCATTCGTCTGTTTTTCTCTCAATGAGAAGGTTGAGATGGAGGCCATCTCGCAAATTCCAGTCGTTTGCGAATATCAAGACGTCTTTCCAGAAGAGCTTCCAGGAATGCCTCCGCACCGGCCAGTTAAATTTGTCATCGATCTTGAGCCTGGCATGAAACCTGTTTGCAAACATCCTTACAAGATTGGACCTAAAGAGTTGATGGAGCTGAAGAAGAAACTCGATGAACAAGAGCGTATGGGTCTCATACGACCTAGTTCTTCTCCGTGGGGTTGTGGAGTTCTTTTTGTGAAGAAGAAGGATGGAACGGACCGACTCTGTGTTGACTACCGTCCATTGAACAAGAAGACTATAGAGAACAAGTACTCACTTCCCAACATCAATGAGCTATTTGAACAACTCAAAGGTGCTCAAGTATTCTCCAAGCTTGATCTCCGTATGGGCTATCATCAGATTCGAATTCGGGAGCAAGATATCCCTAAGACAGCATTCAGAACAAGCTATGGTTCATATGAATACACTGTCATGTCTTTTGGCCTCGCCAACGCTCCTCCGACATTCTCTCGCATGATGAATTTCATCTTCAACCCCTACACAAATGAATTCGTCTTGGTCTACCTCGATGACATTTTGGTCTTTTCCAAGAACAAAGAAGATCATGCCAAGCACTTGCGTTTGGTGTTGGATAAGCTCAAAGAACATCAGTTCTATGCCAAGTTTTCAAAGTGCGAGTTTTGGCTCGATGAGGTTCTTTACCTTGGGCATATCATTTCTGCCAAGGGCATAGCGGTGAATCCTGAGAAGGTGTCTGCAATTGTGAATTGGGAACCACCTCAGAACGTGAAGCAACTCCGTAGCTTCCTTGGGCTCGCAAGCTATTGTCGAAGGTTCGTTGAGAACTTTTCAAAGATCGCGAAGCCGCTTTCCAACCTTCTCCATAAGCACGTGAAGTACGTTTGGTCTCCTGAATGTGACATCGCTTTCAACACCCTGAAAGAGAAATTAGTCACTTCTCCAGTTCTGACTCCTCCTGATGAATCCAAACTATTTGAGCTCTTCTGTGATGCCTCTCTTCAAGGTCTTGGTGCAGTGTTGATGCAAGAGAAGAAAGTTGTGGCTTATACTTCTCGCCAGTTGAAGCCCAATGAAAAGAACTACCCCACTCACGACCTCGAGTTGGCGGCAGTTGTCCATGCTCTTTTGACTTGGAGACATCTCTTATTGGGACGAAAAGTGGACATCTTCACTGACCACAAGAGTCTCAAGTACATCTTCACTCGGCCTAATCTCAACCTCAGGAAGACTCGGTGGGTCGAAATGATTCAAGAGTATAATCCGAGAATCGAATATACTCTAGGCAAGGCCAATGTAATTGCTGACGCATTGAGCAGGAAGGCTTACTGCAACAATTTGATTCTCAAGCCTTACCAACCCGAGCTTTGTGAAGCTTTCCGCAAACTCAATCTGCAATTTGTTCCTCAAGGTTTCCTCGCCAACCTTCAAGTCTCTCCTACTTTGGAAGATCAGATTCGCGAGGCTCAACTTCTTGATGCTATGGTGAAGAAGGTGAAGATTGGGATTGCCAAGAGTCAACCCAAGTACAAGTGATATCGTCTTGATGACAAGGATACTCTATTCTTCGAGGATCACATTGTCGTGCCTAAAGGTGATCTTCGTTAAGTCATTATGAACGAGGCTCACAATTCACTCCTCTCTATCCACCCTGGAAGTACAAAGATGTGCCATGACCTCAAGCAGTCGTATTGGTGGACTCGAATGAAGCGTGAGATTGCTCAGATCGTGAATGAATGTGATGTTTGCAGAAGAGTGAAGGAAGAACACCAACAACCAGCTGGTCTCCTCCAACCTCTTGCCATTCCAGAATGGAAGTTTGACCAGATTGAGATGGACTTCGTGATGGGATTTCCAAAGTCCAAGCGTGGCAATGATGCTATATTCGTTGTCATCGACAAACTCACTAAAGTGGCTCACTTTCTGCCTATCAAAGAATCCATCACAGCAGCTCAATTGGCAGAGCTATATACCTCTCGGATTGTCTCTCTGCACGGCATTCCGCATTTGATTTCTTTAGATCGTGGCATCATCTTCACCTCGAAGTTTTGGGATTCTTTTCAAAAGGCCATGGGCACCAACATCCGTTTCAGCACAGCTTTTCATCCTCAAACTAGCGGCCAAGTCGAGCGTGTCAATCAGATTCTCGAAGATATGCTCGGGGCTTGCATTATCTCCTTCGATATGAAGTGGGAGGATTGTCTTCCATATGTCGAGTTTTCCTACAACAACAGCTTTCAAGCGAGTTCAGGCAAGGCCCCATTTGAAATTCTCTATGGCAGGAAGTGTCGTACTCCTCTTAACTGGTCAGAGACTGGTGAACGTCAACTTCTTGGCAATGACTTGATCACAGAGGCAGAAGAGATGTGCAAAGTCATTCGTGATAACCACAAAGCCGTGCAATCGCGCCAGAATAGCTACTATGATAGTAAGCATCATGCTTTGGCTTTCGAGATCAGAGACCATGTTTACCTCCGCGTCTCTCCAATGAAAGGTACTCGTCGCTTCAGTATCAAAGGGAAGCTTGCCCTAGATACGTGGGTCCTTTCAAGATCGTCAGCAAGAGAGGCGATCTCGCCTATCAACTTGAGCTTCCCTCTAACTTTGCAAACGTGCACGGTGTGTTTCATGTCTCTCAGCTCCGCAAGTGCTTCAAGACCCCTGACCGCACCATCAACTTCGAAGACATTGATCTCCAAGAAGACCTCTCTTATCATGAGCACCCAGTTGCTATTCTTGAAGAAACTGAGCGCAAGACTCGCAACAAGTCAATCAAATTCCTCAAAGTCAAGTGGTCACATCATTTCGACCTTGAAGCCACCTGGGAACACGAGGATCACCTCCGTTCTGAGTACCCGGAGTTTTTCCAGTCCTAGATCTCGGGATGAGATCCTTTCGTAGTGGTGGAGTGTTGTAACACCCCGGATGTAATTTACCTTATATGTATCCCAACTCTTGCCGTTTCTGGCACTAAGTTACTTTATTTTCCTCGTTGTCGGGTTTTTGTCTCCTTGTGTTGTTGTCTTTGTCATGCATCTCATATCATGTCATCATGTGCATTGCATTTGCATACGTGTTCGTCTCATGCATCCGAGCATTTTCCCCGTTGTCCATTTTGCATTCCGGTGCTCCTATGTCACCCGGTGTCCCATTCTACTTCTTTTCGTGTGCGGATGTTAAACGTTTTCGGATTGGACCCAACGTTGCCATGCGGCCTTGGTTTACTACTGGTAGACCGCCTGTCAAGTTTCGTGCCATTTGGACTTCGTTTGATACTCCAACGGTTAACCGAGGGACCGAATCGGCCTCGTGTGTGTTGTAGCCCAACACCGTTCCATTTTGGCCCAAAACCCACCTAAACCCTCTCCATCATCTAGAGCGTTCGATCACGATCGTGTGGCCGCAAACCGCACCTCATTTGGAGCTTCCTAGCTCCCTCTACCTTTATATAAAGGGCACCCCCCAAAAATTCACGGATCATTTCGCACCCTAACCCTAGCCCCAGCACCTTTGCGTGGCCGGACACGTCCGGTCCAGCCGGACGCAATCGCCGCCGCCAAGCAGGGCATGCCATGTGGCACAGCGCGCCCCATTTCGTCGCCTCGACCCCGCAGGCCCGCGCGGCCCAGGGCGGGCCCTCCCTGGCCCATGTCTCCCGCCGCCGCCCTTGCCCGCGCAAGGGAGCCGCGCCGCCCGTGCCGCCTTCGCCGGACCACCGCCGCCGTTCGCTTCTCTGGTCGCCGCCCGCCGCCTTCAACTCGCCGGTGACCACCGCCTCCGTCGCCAGGTCGCCGCCCGCCGCGCCCGGAGCCCCACTTCCTCGCCGCCGCGCCGCCCCGGTCCGGATCCGGCGGATCCCGCCCGATCCGGCCACCTCTGTCTACTCCGATGAGCTCCGGGTCAACTCCGGCGAGATCCGCCGCCGCCTCGGTTCGCGCACCGGACGAACCCTAGATCTGGGGTTGACCTTTTCCCTTCCGCCCTCATATTTTTTTGCATACTTTGCCATGCCATAACTCTGTCATCGTAGCTCCTATTCATGCGTGTAGCATATAAAAATGTGCGTCTCGACGAGTACATCATTTCATCTCACTCCATCATTTTCATTTGAGCTCATCTTGATGCCCGAAAGGCTGTTGGAAGAGGGCTATGTGATGAATTTGTCAGATCTGTTTCAGCAAATGGCATTTTGTCATTTTTGCCATGACTAATGTGTGCATGCTATGATCCTGAGCTCTACATGTGTTTTGTTAAATGCCATGCCATCTTTACAGGGGTGTATGCCATGTATTTTTGTGATATTTGTGGTGACTATAACAAGCATGCAAAGTAGCGTAATCGTTGATGTTGATTTCAGGGACTTAGAATTTCACCAAGTCCTTGTCCTGATTCTGTTGTTATGCCATATGTTCATGTTGTTTCCTAGTGATCCGTGCCTCTTTTGAGGATGATCAGTAAGGATGTTTTGTTATCATTGTGGTGCTCTATCCATCCATGTCTTTGTTTGCAATTATGGAGCACCCTAGCTTGAGTCAATCGAGCTCTACTTTTGCTATAAAATGATCCTGGCAGATTGTTGACATGTTTAGCGATTTTGCCGAGGATGTTGCTATTGATCCGTGCATGCTATGTTGTTGTTCTTGCCATGTCTAGCTTCTATGCTATGTATTCTTGATGGGTGTATGCTTAGTTTGTCATGCCATGCTCTGTAATGAGTGCACCGAGCTCGTAAACATGCCTACTCGTTAACGGTTTTGCATGCTCTAGTTTTTCACTAAGTCTGAATCTGTTTGTGTTTTTGCTATGTTCACATGCTTGCAATTGTATTTTCTGGTCCCTTTTGGCTCAAGGTCACTAAGGGACTTTTGTTACGTGCTTTGACTAGCTTCATGCCATGCCTTGATTTGCCATGTTAAGTTCCTGTAGCATGTAGTTTTTCATGCTCTAAAGTTTGCTTCCTGATGATAAATTCCAGACTTGTGTTAATTTCACTAAGTCTGAAACCTGTCATCATTTGTACATTTGCCATGCTTGTTTGAACCTGTTAATGGATGATTTAGCCGTAGCTCAGGGTTCATCTTTTGTCAAGCTTCATGAGTGGATCCCTGCCATGTATTTTGTTGTCATGTTTGAGTGTTGTAGCATATTTATCTTGATGCATTTAGTTGGTCACTTGCTGATTATCGCAGACCGGTGCCATATTTGTTTTGCTTGACATTTCCAAACCGTGCATCCGATTCCGGTGATCTTCATATCGATTTCAACCGTAATCACCTCACCTTTCCAATGGCACTCTTGGATTTCCAAGTTGAGGCCAGGTTCAATCATTCATTTGCAAATCTTGCATATGCATCACATATCGCATCCCGCATAGCATACCATGTTTGCATCATGTTGCTTGAGCATTGCACGTGGTTGATTGTGTTCTTTTGCTTGTTATTCTTGCTTGGGTAGAGCCGAGAGACGAGTTTATAAACGAGGAGCCCGTTGAGTTCACTTACGAGGATCAAGGCAACTTTGAGTACTTTGCAGGCAAGATGACCATACCCTCGAAATCACTTCTATCTTTGTTTGCTAGATGCTCGCTCTTTTGCTATGCCTATGCTACGATACCTACCACTTGCTCATCATGCCTCCCAAATTTCCTTGTCAAACCTCTAACCTACCATATCCTAGCAAACCGTTGTTTGGCTATGTTACCGCTTTGCGCAGCCCCTCTTATTGCGTTGCTAGTTGAAGGTGAAGATTGGAGATCGTTACTTGTTGGAATATTGTTTATTGTTGGGATATCACAATATTATCTTGTTTATCTTAATGCACCTATATACTTGGTAAAGGGTGGAAGGCTCAGCCTTATGCCTAGTGTTTTGTTCCACTCTTGCCGCCCTAGTTTCCGTCATATCGGTGTTATGTTCCCAGATTTTGCGTTCCTTACACGGTTGGGTTATAATGGGAACCCCTTGACAGTTCGCCTTGAATTAAACTCTTCCAGCAATGCCCAACATTGGTTTTACCATTCGCCACCTAGCCTTTTTCCCTTGGGTTTCGCAGACTCAAGGGTCATCTTTATTTTAACCCCCCCCCTCCCCCGGGCCAGTGCTTCTCTAAGTGTTGGTCCAACTGAGCAATGTCCGGGGCTACCAGGGGCAACTCTGGGCTAGCCTACCTGACGTCTTGCTCATCCGGTGTGCCCTGAGAACGAGATATGTGCAGCTCCTATCAGGATTTGTCGGCACATCTGGGTGGTGTTGCTGGTTTAGTTTTACCATTGTCGAGGATGTCTTGTAACCGGGATGCCGAGTCTGATCGGAATGTCTCGGGCGAAGGAATATCCTTCGTTGACCGTGAGAGCTTGTGATGGGCTAAGTTGGGACTCCCCTGCAGGGATTTGAACTTTCGAAAGCCGTGCCCGCAGTTATGGGCAGATGGGAATTTGTTAATGTCCGGTTGTAGATAACATGAAACTTAACTTAATTAAAATTCATCAACCGCGTGTGTAACCGTGATGGTCTCTTCTCGGCGGAGTCCGGGAAGTGAACACGGTGTTGGAGTAATGCTTGACGTAGGTTGGTCTAGGATCACTTCTTGATCATAGTTGTTCGATCGTGCTTTTGCCTTCTCTTCTCGCTCTCTTTTGCGAATAGGTTAGCCACCATATATGCTAGTCTCTTGCTGCAGCTCCACCTCATACCTTTGCCTTACCTATAAGATTAAATAGTCTTGATCGCGAGGCTGTGAGATTGCTGAGTCCCCGTGACTCATAGATTCCTTCCTAAACCAGATGCAGGGACCGATGATACCGCTCCAGACGATGCGCTTGAGCTCAAGTGGGAGTTTGATGAAGACTCTTGCCGTTACTACGTGTCTTTCCCAGATGATCAGTAGTGGTGCCCAGTTGGGGCGATCGGGGACTTTGTCGCATTTGGGGGTTGATCTTTATTTTGGTACCGTAGTCGGACCATGAGTGTATTGGATGAATGTAATGCTACTTATGTATTTGTGTGACGTGGCGAGTGTAAGCCAACTATGTATCTTTTCCCCTTTATTTATATTGCATGGGTTGTTTGCGAAGATTACCTCACTTGTGACATTGCTTTCAATGCGGTTATGCCACTAAGTCGTGCTTCGACACGTAGGAGATATAGCCGCATCGAGGGCGTTACAAGTTGGTAATCAGAGCCTTCCCCGACCTTAGGAGCCCCCTGCTTGATCGAATCGTTGGCGTTGTTGAGTCTAGAGAAATGTTTTGAGTCATTTAGGATTATATATATATCGGAGAGTTAGGAATTCTTTTTACTCCCCAGTCCCTTCATCGCTCTGGTGAGGCATCCTGACGTAGAGTTTTGACTCTTCTCTTCTCAAATTTCACTAAAAAAATTTAGGATCACGCGGGTATCTTGGAATCGTTCCGATGGTTTTGTGACGAGAACATTGTTCTTGGTGCCTCCTGACATTTAGGGGTTGTGGCAGTGTCCCGCGGAGTTGAGATCCGAGGTGTTGTCGTCATAACTTTATCATTGAGATTCTGGAATACCTGAGTTTCGTCGACATCGAAAATCTCTTTTATGCAGTTGTTGGTGCGATAACCTCAACGCCACCCAGTACTGGGGCGGGAGTTCGGGAGTATTGCCATAACTTGTATAATGCATGCTTTTCGAAGGTTGAGCTAAATGATTTCCGAAGGTTTCTCGGTTATGTGTTGAAGGATGGATACAGCTGGATGTAGGATTTGCTAGATTTGGGTGAGATATTATGCTTCCCCTGTACCCCCAACACCTGATTGCATAACAGAAAGGTTCGGGAGCTTCATAGGTGGGAATTCTTGTAGCTCTAGTTCTTCTTCCACGCATATTTGGTTTGTGATTGGGTAATCCTCACCAAGTATTTGTTCTTGTCCGTACCTTGTTTTTATTCTTCTACCTCAGTTCTAAGTGGCTTCTCAATTTATGGAAATGTGACCATTTCAATTGGATTGCATTCGTTCATTTTGTTCGGATGTGAAGACTTTATGTTGTAATTTCAATTCGTTTGATTCAGCTTGAATATTTGTCTTTCAATATGCTAACAGATGTCAACCTCTTCAGGATGGCTCCTCCAACGCGCACGACTCCGAATCCTAATCCGCCACCACCACCTCCACCTCCGGAGGCATGGAAAGTTGTGATGGCCGCTACCAATGCAAACACGCAGCTGATCTTGCAACTTCTTCAAGAGCGCAACCAAGGGAATCATGGCCATGGCAGCAATCAGAATCAGTTCGCTACACTCAACCAGTTCCTTGCTAACCAGCCAAAGACCTTCAGCAATTGTGTTGAGGTAACAGACGCTGATGATTGGCTCGTGGACACAAGCATTTCGAGTGCAGTAACGTCAGGCCTGAGGACTTTGTCAAGTTTGCCTCCTTTCAACTCAAAGACCAAGCTGCGAAATGGTTTCAGCAGTACAAAGATTCCAGAGGAGGCCGTGTGATTACCTGGGATGAATTCCTTCAAGACTTCAAAGCTCATCATATTCCTCAGAGTGTGGTTGAAAGCAAGCGTGAGGAATTCCGCAACCTAAAGTAAGGCACCATGTCTGTTTACCAGTACAACATCATGTTTCAGAAGCTCGCCCGTTTTGCTAAGCAAGACATCCCTGACGAGAAGAGCATGATATACCAGTTCAGGGGTGGTCTCAGAGAAGAACTCCAGCTAGCTCTCGTCCTCTTTGAGCCCAAGAAGTACGATGAGTTTTACAACATGGCAATGAAGCAAGAGGCTGCCCAACTGAAGTGTGATGCTTCCAAGAAGCGAGTCAGAGATGCAACTACTTCTTCCTCTACTCAAGTGACTAAGCAGCAAAAGTATTGGCTTCCTCCTCCTCCGTTCCGTCAGCCTTATCAGCAGAAGAGTAAAGGTGGCAATGGATCTTCCCACCCACCCAACCCTGGCTTCCAAAACAAGACTTCGTCTCAAGCTCCAAGATCTAGTGCTCCGTATCACCGTCCGCTCTCGGAGGTCACGTGCAACAAGTGCCAACAGAAGGTTCACTATGCCAACAAATGCTTTAATCAGTGGCGTCTTCCTCCTCCTCCTGTGAGATCTGCCAGCACCGTAGTGGTCAAGCATAACCCCAAGTCTGCTAAGATCAACATGATGAACGCAGCTCAGGCAGAGGACTCGCCAGATGTGATTATGGGTAACCTTCCTGTTAATGACATTCTCACAAGAGTTCTTTTTGATACTGGTGCATCTTTGTCATTTTTATGGAAGCCTTTTGCATCCATGCATGATGTGCATACTGTTGATTTGCCTAAGCCGATAGCGGTTTCTTCTCCGGGTTTGTTCATGAACACCAAAATGATGGCTCCGAATGTTACTATCACGTTGGGCGACTACAAGTTTCTTTCTTCTCCAATGGTCCTTGGCAACTCGGATATTGATCTTATTCTTGGAATGGACTGGCTTTCTAAGCACGAGGCTCAACTTGATTGTGCTGCCAGGCAGATTCAATTAACTACTTCGTCTCAGGATGTAATTGTATTTGCCACAAGGGATGATACCATTTGTCTGTTTTCTCTCTATGAGAAGGATGAGATGGAGGCCATCTCGCAAATTCTAGTCGTCTGCGAATATCAAGATGTCTTTCTAGAAGAGCTTCCAGGAATACCTCCGCACCGGCCAGTTGAATTTGTCATCGATCTTGAGCCTGGCACGGAACCTGTTTTGCAAACGTCCTTACAAGCTTCGACCTAAAGAGTTGAAGGAGCTGAAGAAGCAACTCGATGAACAAGAGCGTATGGGTCTCATCCGACCTAGTTCTTCTTCGTGGGGTTATGGAGTTCTTTTTATGAAGAAGAAGAAGACGGAACGGAGCGACTCTGTGTTGACTACCGTCCATTGAACAAGAAGACTATAAAGAACAAGTACCCACTTCCCAACATGAATGAGTTGTTTGAACAACTCAAAGGTGCTCAAGTATTCTCCAAGCTTGATCTCCGTATGGGCTATCATCAGATTCGAATTCGGGAGCAAGATATCCCTAAGACAGCATTCAGAACAAGCTATGGTTCATATCAATACACTGTCATGTCTTTTGGCCTCGTCAACGCTCCTCCGACATTCTCTCGCATGATGAATTTCATCTTCAACCCCTACACAAATGACTTCGTCTTGGTCTACCTCGATGACATTTTGGTCTTTTCCAAGAACAAAGAAGATCATGCCAAGCACTTGTGTTTGGTGCTGGATAAGCTCAGAGAAGATCAGTTCTATGCCAAGTTTTCAAAGTGCGAGTTTTGGCTTGATGAGGTTCTTTACCTTGGGCATATCATTTCTGCCAAGGGCATAGCGGTGAATCCTGAGAAGGTGTCTGCAATTGTGAATTGGGAACCACCTCAGGACATGAAGCAACTCCGCAGCTTCCTTGGGCTCGCAAGCTATTGTCGAAGGTTCGTTGAGAACTTTTCAAAGATCGCGAAGCCGCTTTCCAACCTCCTCCAGAAGCACGTGAAGTACGTTTGGTCTCCTGAATGTGGCATCGCTTTCAACACCCTGAAAGAGAAATTAGTCACTGCTCCAGTTCTGATCCTCCTGATGAATCCAAACCGTTTGAGGTCTTCTGTGATGCCTCTCTTCAAGGTCTTGGTGCAGTGTTGATGTAAGAGAAGAAAGTTGTGGCTTATACTTCTCGCCAGTTGAATCCCAATCAAAAGAACTACCCCACTCACGACCTCGAGTTGGCAGCAGTTGTCCATGCTCTTTTGACTTGGAGACATCTCTTATTGGGACGAAAAGTGGACATCTTCACTGACCACAAGAGTCTCAAGTACATCTTTACTCAGCCTAATCTCAACCTCAGGCAGACTCGTTGGGTCGAAATGATTCAAGAGTATAATCCGAGCATCGAATATACTCTAGGCAAGGCCAATGTAATTGCTGACGCATTGAGCAGGAAGGCTTACTGCAACAGTTTAATTCTCAAGCCTTACCAACCCGAGCTTTGTGAAGCTTTCCGCAAACTCAACCTGCAAGTTGTTCCTCAAGGTTTCCTCGCCAACCTTCAAGTCTCTCCTACTTTGGAAGATCGGATTCGCAAGGCTCAACTTCTTGATGCTATGGTGAAGAAGGTGAAGATTGGGATTGCCTAGAGTCAACCCAAGTACAAGTGCTATCGTCTTGATGACAAGGATACTCTATTCTTTGAGGATCGCATTATTGTGCCTAAAGGTGATCTTCGTAAAGTCATTATGAACGAGGCTCACAATTCACTCCTCTCTATCCACCCTGGAAGTACAAAGATGTACCATGACCTCAAGCAGTCATATTGGTGGACTCGAATGAAGCGTGAGATTGCTCAGTTCGTGAATGAATGTGATGTCTCAAGAAGAGTGAAGGCAGAACACCAACGACCAGCTGGTCTCCTCCAACCTCTTGCCATTCCAGAATGGAAGTTTGACCAGATTGAGATGGACTTCGTGATGGGATTTCCAAAGTCCAAGCGTGGCAATGATGCTATATTCGTTGTCATCGACAAACTCACTAAAGTGGCTCACTTTCTGCCTATCAAAGAATCCATCACAGCAGCTCAATTGGCAGAGCTATATACCTCTCGGATTGTCTCTCTGCACGGCATTCCGCATTTGATTTCTTTAGATCGTGGCATCATCTTCACCTCAAAGTTTTGGGATTCTTTTCAAAAAGGCCATGGACACCAACATCCGCTTCAGCACAGCTTTTCATCCTCAAACTAGCGGCCAAGTCGAGCGTGTCAATCAGATTCTCGAAGATATGCTCGGGGCTTGCTTTATCTCCTTCAATATGAAGTGGGAGGATTGTCTTCCATATGTCGAGTTTTCCTACAGCAACAGCTTTCAAGCGAGTTCAGGCAAGGCCCCATTTGAAATTCTCTATGGCAGGAAGTGTCGTACTCCTCTTAACTGGTCAGAGACTGGTGAACGTCAACTTCTTGGCAATGACTTGATTACAGAGGCAGAAGAGATGTGCAAAGTCATTCGTGATGACCTCAAAGCCGCACAATCGCGCCAGAAGAGCTACTATGATAGTAAGCATCGTGATTTGGCTTTCGAGATCGAAGACCATGTTTACCTCCGCGTCTCTCCAATGAAAGGTACTCGTCGCTTCGGTATCAAAGGGAAGCTTGCCCCTAGATACGTGGGTCCTTTCAAGATCGTCAGCAAGAGAGGCGATCTCGCCTATCAACTTGAGCTTCCCTCCAACTTTGCAAACGTGCATGACGTGTTTCATGTCTCTCAGCTCCGCAAGTGCTTCAAGACCCCTGACCGCACTGTCAGCTTCGAAGACATTGATGTCAAGAAGACCTCTCTTATCATGAGCACCCAGTTTCTATTCTTGAAGAAACTGAGCGCAAGACTCGCAACAACTCAATCAAATTCCTCAAAGTCAAGTGGTCACATCATTCCGACCGTGAAGCCACCTGGGAACGTGAGGATCACCTCCGTTCTGAGTACCCGGAGTTTTTCCAGTCCTAGATCTTGGGACGAGATCCTTTCGTAGTGGTGGAGTGTTGTAACACCCCGGATGTAATTTACCTTATATGTATCCCAACTCTTGCCGTTTCTAGCACTAAGTTATTTTATTTTTCCTCGTTGTCGGGTTTTTGTCTCCGTGTGTTGATGTCTTTGTCATGCATCTCATATCATGTCATCATATGCATTGCATTTGCATACGTGTTCGTCTCATGCATCTGAGCATTTTCCCCGTTGTCCATTTTGCATTCCGGCGCTCCTATGTCACCCGGTGTCCCTTTCTACCTCTTTTCGTGTGCGGGTGTTAAACGTTTTCGGATTGGACCGAGACTTGCCATGCGGCCTTGGTTTACTACCGGTAGACCTCCTGTCAAGTTTCGTGCCATTTGGACTTTGTTTGATACTCCAACGGTTAACCGAAGGACCGAATAGGCCTTGTGTGTATTGCAGACCAACACCCATCCATTTTGGCCAAAAACCCACCTAAAAGCTCTCCATCATCTAGAGCGTTCGATCACGATCGTGTGGCCGCAAACCGCACCTCATTTGGAGCTTCCTAGCTCCCTCTACCTCTATATAAAGGGCACCCCCCAAAAATTCACGGATCATTTCGCACCCTGACCCTAGCCCCAGCACCTCCGCGCGGCCGGACATGTCCGGCCGGCCAGACGCAATCGCTGCCGCCAACCAGGGTGTGCCACGTGGCACAGCGCGGCCTACTTCACCGCCTCGTCCCAACCGACCCGCGCGGCCCAGGGCGGGCCCTCCCCGGCCCACGTCTCCTACCGCCGCCCGTGCCCGTGCCCGCACGAGGGAGCCACGCCGCCTTCGCCGGACCGCCGCCGCCGTTCGCTTCTCCAGTCGCCGCCCGCCGCCTTCAACTCGCCGGCGACCACCGCCTCCATCGCCAGGTCGCTGCCCGCTGTGCCCGGAGCCCCACTTCCTCGCCGCCGCACCGCCCCGGTCCGGATCCGATGGATCTCGCCCGATCCGGCCACCTCCGCCTACTCCGGCAAGCTCCGGGTCAACTCCGG
Organism: Triticum monococcum; assembly: GCA_034509565.1. NCBI lineage: Eukaryota > Viridiplantae > Streptophyta > Magnoliopsida > Poales > Poaceae > Triticum > Triticum monococcum. Next base: position 252,808,991 of record CM067843.1, on the reverse strand, counting down.
CGAGATCCGGCACCGCCTCGGTTCACGCGCCAGACGAACCCTAGATCTGGGGTTGACCTTTTCCCTTCCTCCCTCATATTTTATTTGCATAATTTGCCATGCCATAACTCTGTCATCGTAGCTCCGATTCATGCGTGTAGCATATCAAAATGTTCGTCTCGACGAGTACATCATTTCATCTCATTGCATCATTTTCATTTGAGCTCATCCTGATGCCCGAAATGCTGTTGGAAGAGGGCTATGTGATGAATTTGTCAGATCTGTTTCAGCAAATGGCCTTTTGTCATTTTTGTCATGATTAATGTGTGCATGCTATGATCCTGAGCTCTACATGGGTTTTGTTAAAAGCCATGCAATCTTTACAGGGGTGTATTCCATGTATTTTTGTGATATTTTGGTGACTAGCACAAGCATGCAAAGTAGCGTAATCATTGATGCTGATTTCAGGGACTTAGAATTTCACCAAGTCCTTGTCCTGATTTTGCTGTTATGCCATATGTTCATGTTGTTTCCTAGGCAGATTGTTGACATGTTTAGCGATTTTGCCGAGGATGTTGCTATTGATCCGTGCATGCTATGTTGTTGTTCTTGCCATGTCTAGCTTCTATGATATGTATTCTTGATGGGTGTATGCTTAGTTTGTCATGCCATGCTTTGTAGTGAGTGCACCGAGCTCGTAAACATGCCTACTCGTTAACTGTTTTGCATGCTCCAGTTTTTCACTAAGTCTGAATCTGTTTGTGTTTTTGCTATGTTCACATGCTTGCAATTGTATTTTCTGGTCCCTTTTGGCTCAAGGTCACAAAGGGACTTTTGTTAAGTGCTTTGAGTAGCTTCATGCCATGCCTTGCTTTTCCATGTTAAGTCCCTGGAGCATGTAGTTTTCAAGCTCTAAAGTTTGCTTCCTGATGATAAATTCCAGACGTGTTAATTTCACTAAGTCTAAAACCTGTCATCATTTGCACTTTTGCCATGCTTGTTTGAACCTGTTAATGGATGATTTAGCCGTAACCCAGTGTTCATCTTTTGTCAAGCTTCATGAGTGGATCCCTGCCATGTATTTTGTTGTCATGTTTGAGTGTTGTAGCATATTTATCTTGATGCATTTAGTTGGTCACTTGCTGATTATCGCAGACCGGTGCCATATTTCTTTTGATTGCCATTTCCAAACCGTGCATCCGATTCCGGTGATCTTTATATCGATTTCAACCGAAATCACCTCACCTTTCCAGTGGCACTCTTGGATTTCCATGTTGAGGCCAGGTTCAATCATTCCTTTGCAAATCTTGCATATGCATCACATATCGCATCCCGCATAGCATACCATGTTTGCATCATGTTGCTTGAGCATTGCACGTGGTTGATTGTGTTCTTTTGCTTGTTGTTCTTGCTTGGGTAGAGCCGGGATACGAGTTCGTGAACGAGGAGCCCGTTGAGTTCGCTTACGAGGATCAAGGCAACTCTGAGTACTTTGCAGGCAAGATGACCATACCCTCGAAATCACTTCTATCTTTGCTTGCTAGATGCTCGCTCTTTTGCTATGCCTATGCTACGATACCTACCACTTGCTTATCATGCTTCCCAAATTGCCATGTCAAACCTCTAACCTACCATGTCCTAGCAAACCGTTGTTTGGCTATGTTACCGCTTTGCTCAGCCCCTCTTATAGCGTTGCTAGTTGCAGGTGAAGATTGGAGATCGTTCCTTGTTGAAATATTGTTTATTGTTGGGATATCACAATATTATCTTGTTTAGCTTAATGCACCTATATACATGGTAAAGGGTGGAAGGCTCGGCCTTATGCCTAGTGTTTTGTTCCACTCTTGCCACCCTAGTTTCCGTCATATCGGTGTTATGTTCCCGGATTTTGCGTTCCTTACACGGTTGGGTTATAATGGGAACCCCTTGATAGTTCGCCTTGAATAAAACTCTTCCAGCAATGCCCAACATTGGTTTTACCATTCACCACCTAGCCTTTTTCCCTTGGGTTTCACGGACTCAAGGGTCATCTTTATTTTAACCCCCCCCCCGGGCCAGTGCTTCTCTAAGTGTTGGTCCAACTAAGCGATGTCCGGGGCTACCAGGGGCACTCTGGGCTGGCCTACCCGATGTCTTGCTCATCCGGTGTGCCCTGAGAATGAGATATGTGCAGCTCCTATCGGGATTTGTCGGCACATCTAGGTGGTGTTGCTGGTTTAATTTTACCATTGTCGAGGATGTCTTGTAACCGGGATGTCGAGTCTGATCGGAATGTCTCGGGAGAAGGAATATCCTTCCTTGACCGTGAGAGCTTGTGATGGGCTAAGTTGGGACTCCCTGCAGGGATTTGAACTTTCGAAAGCCGTGCCCGCGGTTATGGGCAGATGGGAATTTGTTAATGTCCGGTTGTAGATAACATGAAACTTAACTTAATTAAAATGCATCAACTGCGTGTGTAACCGTGATGGTCTCTTCTCGGCGGAGTCCGGGAAGTGAACACGGTGTTGGAGTAATGCTTGACGTAGGTTGTTCTAGGATCACTTCTTGATCATAGTTGTTCGACCGTGTTTTTGCCTTCTCTTCTCGCTCTCTTTTGCGAATAGGTTAGCCACCATATATGCTAGTCGCTTGCTGCAGCTCCACCTCATACCTTTGCCTTACCTATAAGCTTAAATAGTCTTGAGCGCGAGGGTGTGAGATTGCTGAGTCCCCGTGACTCACAGATTCCTTCCTAAACCAGATGCAGGGACCAATGATACCACTCCAGACGATGCGCTTGAGCTCAAGTCGGAGTTTGATGAAGACTCTCGCCGTTACTAGGTGTCCTTCCTAGATGATCAGTAGTGGTGCCCAGTTGGGGCGATCGGGGACTTCGTCGCATTTGGGGGTTGATCTTTATTTTGGTACCGTAGTCGGACCATGAGTGTATTGGATGAATGTAATGCTATTTATGTATTTCTGTGACGTGGCGACTGTAAGCCAACTATGTATCTTTTCCCCTTTATTTATATTACATGGGTTGTTTGCGAAGATTGCCTCACTTGCGACATTGCTTTCAATGCGGTTATGCATCTAAGTCGTGCTTCGACACGTAGGAGATATAGCCGCATCAAGGGCGTTACAAGTTGGTAATCAGAGCCTTCCCCGACCTTAGGAGCCCCCTGCTTGATCCAATCGTTGGCATTGTTGAGTCTAGAAAAATGTTTTGAGTCATTTAGGATTATATATATCGGAGAGTTAGGAATTCTTTTTACTCCCCAGTCCCTTCATCGCTCTGGTGAGGCATCCTGACGTAGAGTTTTGACTCTTCTCTTCTCAAATTTCACTAAAAAAATTTAGGATCACGCGGGTATCTTGGAATCATTCCGATGGTTTTGTGACGAGAACATTGTTCTTGGTGCCTCCTGACATTTAGGGGTTGTGGCAGTGTCCCGGGGAGTTGAGCTCCGAGGTGTTGTCGTCACAATTTTATCATTGAGATTCTGGAATAACTGAGTTTCGCCCACATCGAAAATCTCTTTTATGCAGTTTTTGGTGAGATAACCTCGACGCCACCCAGTACTGGGGCGGGAGTTCGGAAGTATTGCCATAACTTGTATAACGGATGCTTTTCGAAGGTTGAGGTAAATGATTTCTGAAGCTTTCTCGGTTATGTGTTGAAGGATGGATACAGCTGGATGTAGAATTTGCTAGATTTGGGTGAGATATTATGCTTCCCCTGTATCCCCAACACCTGATTGCATAACCGGAAAGGTTCGGGAGTTTCATAGGTGGGAATTCTTGTAGCTCTAGTTCTTCTTCCGCGGATATTTGGTTTGGGATTGGGTAATCCTCACCAAGTATTTGTTCTTGTCCGTACCTTGTTTTTATTCTTCTACCTCAATTCTAAGTGGCTTCTCAATTTATGGAAATGTGACCATTTCAATTGGATTGCATTCGTTCATTTTGTTCGGATGTGAAGACTTTGTGTTGCAATTTCAATCCGTTTGATTCAGCTTGAATATTTGTCTGTCAAGATGCTAACGGATGTCAACCTCTTCAGGATGGCTCCTCCAACGCGCATGACTCCGAATCCTGATCCGCCACCACCACCTCCACCTCCGGAGGCATGGGAAGTTGTGATGGCCACTACCAATGCAAACACGCAGCATATCATGCAACTTCTTCAAGAGTGCAACCAAGGGAATCATGGCCATGGCAACAATCAGAATCAGTTTGCTACACTCAACCAGTTCCTTGATAACCAGCCAAAGACCTTCAGCAATTGTGTTGAGGCAACAGACGTTGATGATTGGCTCATGGACATATGCAAGCATTTCGAGTGCAGTAATATCAGGCCTGAGGACTTTGTCAAGTTTGCCTCCTTCCAACTCAAAGACCAAGCTGCAGAATGGTTTCAGCAGTACAAAGATTCCAAAGGAGGCCGTGTGATTACCTGGGATGAATTCCGTCAAGACTTCAAAGCTCATCATATTCCTCCGAGTGTGGTTGAAAGCCAGTGTGAGTAATTCCGCAACCTGGAGCAAGGCACTATGTCTGTTTACCAGTACAACATCATGTTTCAGAAGCTCGCCCATTTTGCTAAGCAAGACGAGCATGATATACCAGATCAGGGGTGGTCTCAGAGAAGAACTCCAGCTAGCTCTCGTCCTCTTTGAGCCCAAGAAGTACGATGAGTTTTACAACATGGCAATGAAGCAAGAGGCTACCCAACTGAAGTGCGATGCTTCCAAGAAGCGAGTCAGAGATGCGACTACTTCTTCCTCTACTCAAGTGACTAAGCAGCAAAAGTATTGGCTTCCTCCTCCTCCGTTCCGTCAGCCTTATCAACAGAATAGTAAAGGTTGCAATGGATCTTCCCACCCACCCAACCCTGGCTTTCAGAACGAGACTTCGTCTCAAGCTCCAAGATCTAGTGCTCCGTATCACCGTCCGCTCTCGGAGGTCACGTGCAACAAGTGCCAACAGATGGGTCACTATGCCAACAAATGCTTTAATCAGAGGCGTCTTCCTCCTCCTCCTGTGAGATCTGCCAGCACCGCAGTGGTCAAGCATAACCCCAAGTCTGCTAAGATCAACATGATGAACGCAGCTCAGGCAGAGGACTCGCCAGATGTGATTATGGGTAACCTTCCTGTTAATGACATTCCCGCAAGAGTTCTTTTTGATACTGGTGCATCTTTGTCATTTTTATCGAAGCCTTTTGCATCCATGCATGATGTGCATAGTGTTGATTTGCCTAAGCCGATAGCGGTTTATTCTCCGGGTTTGTTCATGAACACCAAAATGATGGCTCCGAATGTTACTATCACATTGGGCGACTACAAGTTTCTTTCTTCTCCAATGGTCCTTGGCAACTCGGATATTGATCTTATTCTTGGAATGGACTGGCTTTCTAAGCACAAGGCTCAGCTTGATTGTGCTGCCAGGCAGATTCAATTGACTCATTCGTCTGAGGATGTAATTGTATTTGCCGCAAGGGATGATACCATTCGTTTGTTTTCTCTCAATGAGAAGGATGAGATGGAGGCCATCTCGCAAATTCCAGTCATTTGCGAATATCAAGACGTCTTTCCATAAGAGCTTCCAGGAATGCCTCCGCACCGGCCAGTTGAATTTGTCATCGATCTTGAGCCTAGCACGGAACCTGTTTGCAAACGTCCTTACAAGCTTGGACCTAAAGAGTTGAAGGAGCTGAAGAAGCAACTTGATGAACAAGAGAGTATGGGTCTCATCCGACCTAGTTCTTCTCCATGGGGTTGTGGAGTTCATTTTGTGAACAAGAAGGATGGAACGGACCGACTCTGTGTTGACTATCGTCCATTGAACAAGAAGACTATAAAGAACAAGTACCCACTTCCCAACATCAATGAGCTATTTGAACAACTCAAAGGTGCTCAAGTATTCTCCAAGCTTGATCTCCGTATGGGCTATCATCATATTCGAATACGGGAGCAAGATATCCCTAAGACAGCATCCAGAACAAGCTATGGTTCATATGAATACACCGTCATGTCTTTTGGCCTTGTCAACGCTCCTCCGACATTCTCTTGCATGATGAATTTCATCTTCAACCCCTACACAGATGACTTCGTCTTGGTCTACCTCGATGACATTTTGGTCTTTTCCCAAAACAAAGAAGATCATGCCAAGCACTTGCGTTTGGTGCTGGATAAGCTCAGAGAACATCAGTTCTATGCCAAGTTTCCAAAGTGCGAGTTTGGGCTCGATGAGGTTCTTTACCTTGGGCATATCATTTCTGCCAAGGGCATAGCGGTGAATCCTGAGAAGGTGTCTGCAATTGTGAATTGGAACCACCTCAGAACGTGAAGCAACTCCGCAGCTTCCTTGGGCTCGCAAGCTATTGTCGAAGGTTCGTTGAGAACTTTTCAAAGATCACGAAGCCGTTTTCCAACCTTCTCCAGAAGCACGTGAAGTACGTTTGGTCTCCTGAATGTGACATCGCTTTCAACACCCTGAAAGAGAAATTAGTAACTGCTCCAGTTCTGACTCCTCCTGATGAATCCAAACCGTTTGAGGTCTTCTGTGATGCCTCTCTTCAAGGTCTTGGTGCAGTGTTGATGCAAGAGAAGAAAGTTGTGGCTTATACTTCTCTCAAGTTGAAGCCCAATGAAAAGAACTACCCCACTCACGACCTCGAGTTGGCGGCAGTTGTCCGTGCTCTTTTGACTTGGAGACATCTCTTATTGGGACGAAAAGTGGACATCTTCACTGACCACAAGAGTCTCAAGTACATCTTCAGTCAGCCTAATCTCAACCTCAGGCAGACTCGTTGGGTCGAAATGATTCAAGAGTATAATTCGAGCATCGAATATACTCTAGGCAAGGCCAATGTAATTGCTGACGCATTGAGCAGGAAGACTTACTGCAGCAGTTTGATTCTCAAGCCTTACCAACCCGAGCTTTGTGAAGCTTTCCGCAAACTCAATCTGCAAGTTGTTCCTCAAGGTTTCCTCGCCAACCTTCAAGTCTCTCCTACTTTGGAAGATCAGATTCACGAGGCTCAACTTCTTGATGCTATGGTGAAGAAGGTGAAGATTGGGATTGCCAAGAGTCAACCCAAGTACAAGTGCTATCGTCTTGATGACAAGGATACTCTATTCTTCGAGGATCGCATTGTTGTGCCTAAAGGTGATCTTCGTAGAGTCATTATGAACGAGGCTCACAATTCACTCCTCTCTATCCACCCTGGAAGTACAAAGATGTACCATGACCTCAAGTAGACGTATTGGTGGACTCGAATGAAGCGTGAGATTGCTCAGTTCGTGAATGAATGTGATGTCTGCTGAAGAGTGAAGGCAGAACACCAACGACCAGCTGGTCTCCTCCAACCTCTTGCCATTCCAGAATGGAAGTTTGACCACATTGAGATGGACTTCGTGATGGGATTTCCAAAGTCCAAGCGTGGCAATGATGCTATATTCGTTGTCATCGACAAACTCACTAAAGTGGCTCACTTTCTGCCTGTCAAAGAATCCATCACAGCAGCTCAATTGGCAGAGCTATATACCTCTCGGATTGTCTCTCTGCACGCCATTCCGCAGTTGATTTCTTTAGATCATGGTAGCATCTTCATCTCGAAGTTTTGGGATTCTTTTCAGAAGGCCATGGGCACCAACATCCGTTTCAGCACGGCTTTTCATCCTCAAACTAGCGTCCAAATCGAGTGTGTCAATCAGATTCTCAAAGATATGCTCAGGGCTTGCGTTATCTCCTTCGGTATGAAGTGGGAGGATTGTCTTCCATATGCCGAGTTTTCCTACAACAACAGTTTTCAAGCGAGTTCGGGCAAGGCCCCATTTGAAATTCTCTATGGAAGGAAGTGTCGTACTCCTCTTAACTAGTCAAAGACTGGTGAACGTCAACTTCTTGGCAATGACTTGATCACAAAGGCAGAAGAGATGTGCAAAGTCATTCGTGATAACCTCAAAGCCGCGCAATCGCGCCAGAAGAGCTACTATGATAGTAAGCATCGTGATTCGGCTTTCGAGATCGGAGACCATGTTTACCTCCGCATCTCTCCAATGAAAGGTACTCGTCGCTTCGGTATCAAAGGGAAGCTTCTACCTAGATACGTGGGTCCTTTCAAGATCGTCAGCAAGAGAGGCGATCTAGCCTATCAACTTGAGCTTCCCTCCAACTTTGCAAACGTGCATGACGTGTTTCATGTCTCTCAGCTCCGCAAGTGCTTCAAGACCCCTGACCGCACCGTCAACTTCGAAGACATTGATCTCCAAGAAGACCTCTCTTATCATGAGCACCCAGTTGCTATTCTTGAAGAAACTTAGCGCAAGACTCGCAACAAGTCAATCAAATTCCTCAAAGTCAAGTGGTCACATCATTCCGACCGTGAAGCCACCTGGGAACGCGAGGATCACCTCCATTCTGAGTACCGAGAGTTTTTCCAGTCCTAGATCTCGAGACGAGATCCTTTCGTAGTGGTGGAGTGTTGTAACACCCCGGGTGTAATTTACCTTATATGTATCCCAACTCTTGCCGTTTCCGGCACTAAGTTATTTTATTTTCCTCGTTGTCGGGTTTTTGTCTCCGTGTGTTGTTGTCTTTGTCATGCATCTCATATCATGTCATCATGTGCATTGCATTTGCATACGTGTTCGTCTCACGCATCCGAGCATTTTCCCCGTTGTCCGTTTTGCATTCCGGCGCTCCTATGTCACCTGGTGTCCCTTTCTACCTCTTTTCGTGTGCGGGTGTTAAACGTTTTCGAATTGGACCGAGACTTGCCATGCGGCCTTGGTTTGCTATCAGTAGACCGCCTGTCAAGTTTCATGTCATTTGGACTTCGTTTGATACTCCAACGGTTAACCGAGGGACCGAATAGGCCTCGTGTGTGTTGCAGCCCAACACCCTTCCATTTTGGCCCAAAACCCACCTAAACCCTCTCCATCATCTAGAGCATTCGATCACGATCACGTGGCCACAAACCGCACCTCATTTGGAGCTTCCTAGCTCCCTCTACCTCTGTATAAAGGGCACCCCCAAAAAATTCACGGATCATTTCGCACCCTAACCCTAGCCCCAGCACCTCCGCGCGGCCAGACACGTCCGGTCCAGCCGGACGCATTCGCCGCCGCCAACCAGGGCGTGCCATGTGGCACAGCGCGCCCCACTTCGCCGCCTCGTCCCCGTCGGCCCACGCGGCCCAGTGCGGGCCCTCCCCGGCCCACGTCTCCCGCCGCCGCACGTGCCCGCGCGAGGGAGCCGCGCCGCCTTCGCCGGACCGCCGCCGCCGTTCACTTCTCCGGTTGCCGCCCGCCGCCTTCAACTCACCGGCGACCACCGCCTCCGTCGCCAGGTCGCCGTCCGCCGCGCCCGGAGCCCCACTTCCTCGCCGTTGCGCCGCCCCGGTCCGGATCCGGCGGATCCCGCCCTATCCGGCCACCTCCGTCTACTCCGGCGAGCTCTGGGTCAACTCCGGTGAGATCCGCCGCCACCTCGGTTCGCGCGCCGGACGAACCCTAGATATGGGGTTAACCTTTTCCCTTCCTCCCTCATATTTTTTTGCATACTTTGCCATGCCATAACTCTGTCATCGTAGCTCCGATTCATGCGTGTAGCATATCAAAATGTTCGTCTCAACGAGTACACCATTTCATCTCATTGCATTATTTTCATTTGAGTACATCTTGATGCCTGAAATGCTGTTGGATAAGGGCTATGTGATGAATTTGTCAGATCTGTTTCAGCAAATAGCCTTTTGTCATTTTTGCCATGATGAATGTGTGCATGCTATGATCCTGAGCTCTACATGTGTTTTGTTAAATGCCATGCCATCTTTACAGGGGTGTATGCCATGTATTTTTGTGATATTTGTGGTGACTAGCACAAGAATGCAAAGTAGCGTAATCATTGATGCTGATTTCAGGGACTTCGAATTTCACAAAGTCCTTGTCCTGATTTTGTTGTTATGCCATATGTTCATGTTGTTTCCTACTGATCCGTGCCTCTTTTGAGGATGATCAGTAAGGATATTTTGTTATCATTGTGGTGCTCCATCCATCCATGTCTTTGTTTTCAATTATGGAGCAGCCTAGCTTGACTCAATCGAGCTCTACTTTTGCTATAAAATGATCCTGGCAGATTGTTGACATGTTTAGCGATTTTGCCGAGGATGTTGCTATTGATCCGTGCATGCTATGTTGTTGTTCTTGCCATATCTAGCTTCTATGCTATGTATTCTTGATGAGTGTATGCTTAGTTTGTGATGACATGCTCTGTAGTGAGTGCACCGAGCTCGTAAACATGCCTACTCGTTAACTGTTTTGCATGCTCCAGTTTTTTACTAAGTCTAAATCTGTTTGTATTTTTGCTATGTTCACATGCTTGCAATTGTATTTTATGGTCCCTTTTGGCTCAAGGTCACTAAGGGACTTTTGTTAAGTGCTTTGAGTAGCTTCATGACATGCCTTACTTTGCCATGTTAAATTCCTGTAGCATGTAGTTTTCATGCTCTAAAGTTTGCTTCCTGATGATAAATTCCAGACTTGTGTTAATTTCACTAAGTCTGAAACCTGTCATCATTTGCACATTTGCCATGCTTATTTGAACCTGTTAATGGATGATTTAGCCGTAGCTTAGTGTTCATCTTTTGTCAAGCTTCATGAGTGGATCCCTGCCATGTATTTTGTTGTCATGTTTGAGTGTTGTAGCATATTTATCTTGATGCATTTAGTTGGTCACTTGCTGATTATCGCAGACCGGTACCATATTTGTTTTGCTTGCCTTTTCAAACCGTGCATCCGATTCTGGTGATCTTTATATCGATTTCAACCGAAATCACCTCACCTTTCCAGTGGCACTCTTGGATTTCCAAGTTGAGGCCAGATTCAATCATTCCTTTGCAAATCTTGCATATGCATCACATATCGCATCCCGCATAGCATACCATGTTTGCATCATGTTGCTTGAGCATTGCACGTGGCTGATTGTGTTATTGCTTGTTGTTCTTGCTTGGGTAGAGCCGGGAGACGAGTTCGTGAACGAGGAGCCCGTTGAGTTTGCTTACGAGGATTAAGGCAACTCTGAGTACTTTGCAGGCAAGATGACCATACCCTCGAAATCACTTCTATCTTTGTTTGCTAGATGCTCGCTCTTTTGCTATGCCTATGCTACGATACCTACCACTTGCTTATCATGCCTCCCAAATTGCCATGTCAAACCTCTAACCTACCATGTCCTAGCAAACCGTTGTTTGGCTATGTTACCGCTTTGCTCAGCCCCTCTTATAGCGTTGCTAGTTGCAGGTGAAGATTGGAGAGGGTGTGAGATTGCTGAGTCCTCGTGACTCACAGATTCCTTCCTAAACCAGATGCAGGGACCGATGATACCGCTCCAGACGATGCGCTTGAGCTCAAGTGGGAGTTCGATGAAGACTCTCACCGTTTCTACGTGTCTTTCCCAGATGATCAGTAGTGGTGCCCAGTTGGGGCGATCAGGGACTTTGTCGCATTTGGGGGTTGATCTTTATTTTGGTACCATAGTCGGACCATGAGTGTATTGGATGAATGTAATGCTATTTATGTATTTGTGTGACGTGGCGAGTGTAAGCCAACTATGTATCTTTTCCCCTTTTATTCATATTACATGGGTTGTTTGCGAAGATTACCTCACTTGCGACATTGCTTTCAATGCGGTTATGCCTCTAAGTCGGCTTCGACACGTAGGAGATATAGCCGCATCGAGGGCGTTACATCGTCCTTCACCAGGGCCACGTCCCGGACCCCTAAACCAGCTTGCCTTCAGGTCCTTGAAAACTAGCGCTTTTGGTGCCAAACACCATCGCCACACTCCTTAAAAAGATGCCCCAATTTTCCACATACCGCACACCAATCAGGGAGCCTCTCGAATTTTACACGAAAGATCACCCTTTGCATCACATCCTTCTTCTTAATAACCAGCGAGACTGCATTCTTTAGTGGCTTTGTGACATCGGTCTTAACTCTCACACGGGCAAAGTTACCCTCAAAATCCTAGGATTTGGGCTCAGCATAGATGAACTCACCCACCGTTGCCGAGAGTGCTTTGATCTTGGGGAAGAAACCATCAGGAAGGTCATGAATTTGCATCCATATGTCTAGCTTGGTGAGATCTATCAGAGAGGGTTTAGTGAATCCATCGTAGGGTGCCACGATCATCGCTTTCCCTTTGAAAGTCCACGGGCCCTCGTCCATAACACGTTCCCGGTCGCCGAGGCACGCAAACTGCAAAGTATACAAATTCTCCTCCAGCGGTCTGATTTTCACTTCCTTTGCCAGATCCCAAGCAACTCTCATATTCTTGTAGAACCAATACTGGTTGTAGGTCTTTTCGGTGTGAACCCTAGCAAGAGCCATCCATCGGGTCGCTTCCTTCGGAAGTTCCTCGTCCTCCACCACGACATCCTGGAGATCGTCTTCCTTTAAGCCCAACTCTTCCATCATCGCTGCCAGATCTGATTCTGCCTCTGCCGCACCCGAGGGTGCGCCGTCTTCTTTAGTTCGCTTGCCCGAAGAAACCAAGTCCACGAGCGGTAGGGTCCCCATCGCTTCGTCCGCTCCCGCCATGATCGAAGCCCCGAGGGCGCCCGAACGCCGGGAGAGGGAGGAGGCAGGGTAGATCAAGGTCTCTACGGCAGGGAGAAAATCGCCGCCGCTGAGAGTAGGAAAACCCTAATGAGAGGGGTCTCATGCGTTTGTGAGAGCCTTGGGTCACTCAAGTAGGACTCGCTCCTGGAGTACAAATGATCTGTGTGCGTTGGTTGTGAACGCACGCGATCGAGCCCTCTTGAGCGGGAATGGGCTGGCCCGGGAAGGAGAAACCTTCAGCGAGAGCTGCTAGTGTATCGCTTAATGCTGTTTAGGAGCTCTTGCTGTGCAGGCCCAGCAGGGCCCAGACAAAGGCAGTGGCATTGCTCCTTTTCTGATTCTCCCCAAACCCGAACGCACGCGCAGCCGCCGCTGGCGCTACTCGCCTGTCCCCGCCTCGCCCCATCCCGCGGTCCGCCGGCGCTGCTCCTACGGTCCCATCTCCAAGGCTGTCGCCGTCTGGCGGCTACCCCAGTCCCCGGCCGCCGTGTTGCAGGCTTTGGTCCATCTCGGTTCAGGTGAGTTTTCAGGCAGCCTGCAGCCGGCAACGGTTTTACATACTCCAGTGCTTGCTAGTAATATTTCGTATCATGTGTGTGCGTCCAGTGCCCCAAGTGTGTCATGTTTTGGTGCTCGAATTGAACAGAAGACGTAGAGATTCTGTTGTGCGTGATTGTGCAGGACACTTTTGTTGTCAATTGTTGAGAAATTGTCAAATAGAAGATGAAACGGACCATTGGTTTGGTACTAGCAAGCATCTCTGTATTGCATTACTAGCAAGCATCTCTGTATTGTATTAATGGCAAGCATTCTCCAGCTGACAATACAAAATCGTCTTGCACGGTATTACTAACCGTGCCTTCTCTGTTGTTGTAGGGACAGTTAAGCTATTGGCCATCCAAGCTTGGCGTGCAGTCGGAATCTCCTTAAGTTGATGTTCGTGTGCAAGTATGCTGGAGGAGACGCTTCAGGGTTAGTAATGCAGCCACAATCTGCTTATGATGTGCATAAAGCTCCGAGTCCAGTGGATTAGTAAATCTTCCTTCATGATAAGCATAACTAACTCAAGACCTCTGTTTCCCTTCACCAGGTGTGGATTTAGCTGTTCATGCTTCTAGGCCTCTCCAAACGGAGGCTTGGCACGACTTCCTGCGCCCGCCGTTGGGTTTGCCCATGGACAACTTCGGCCATGCACAAGCACAGACATCTACTCTGGTACCATTTCAGCAGCCATTTACCATCATTGTCACCGATTCGTCTGTGTGTGGCGAATTTTGACAGTCACTTACCATCTGAGAGATCAACAAAGCAAGAGGGGCGCGGCATCCATGATGCGTTGAGAGTTTTGCACCTCGTGCCAGGGAAGGCATATAATGGCAATGAGGAAGGTCTGTCTCATCACCGCATTATCAATGATTGTATGCATGACATCTTGGGAGTTCAGTTAGGAAATCATGGTATGCGTAATGGAGAAGTGCAGCTCGCTAGCTCAAGCAATAACACAGAGCAAATTTTACCTGATACCATTGATTCTCATGATATCTCTGCTTCTCCTTCCATGAATAAACTCGCAAAGGGAAACAAGTTTATGCTACTTGTGGAGTTGCATAGGAGAGGAATAAGTGCCGATATATCTGTTTTAGCATCTGCCATGAGCTTTTGTGCTGTTAAGCAATCCATTAGGAAAGGTGCTCAGCTCCATGCTCTACTGGTGAAAGTTGGTTATGAATTGTTGGTACTTTCTGGTACCTCTCTGATTAGCTTATATGCAAGATGTTGTCAGCTGGAGAATGCTTGTCAGGTTTTTCAGAGCATGCCAATAAAAAATACCGTGTCGTGGACATCACTCATTTCTGGTTATGCACAGGATAATCAGGTTGAGCCATGCCTCAAGGTATTTCAGCTGATGAGACAGTCAGCGTGCAGGCCTAATGACATCACATTTGCCACTATCTTCAGTGTGTGCACTAAACACGCACTTCTTGCACTTGGTAAGAGTGTTCACGGTCTAGAACTAAGAATGGGTTTTGATTTGTGTGTGCATGTCTCGAATGCACTGATATCAATGTATGCAAAGTGCGGGAATATAATTGAGGCCCAATCAATATTTGAGAACATTGTGTGCAAGGACCTGGTTTCTTGGAACTCTATGATCTTTGGATATGCACAGCATGGCCTTGCTGAGCATTGTCTAAGCTTACTAAAAGAAATGGAGGAGGAGCACATAGTGCCTGATGTAATCTCCTTCCTTGGCATCCTGTCATCATGTCAGCATGCATGCCTTGTAGAGGAAGGCCGGCGCTGCTTCAAGGCAATGATCGGACTTGGAATAGAACCAGAGTTAGATCACTATTCGTGTATGGTAGACCTCCTCGGCCGGGCAGGATTGCTCGATGATGCGTGGGATTTGATCGGTACAATGTCCATGCTCCCAAATGCAGTCATATGGGGTTCTCTGCTGGCTGCCTGTAGGATGCATGGAAACATTCCGATTGGCATCCATGCTGCAGAGCACCGTCTTAAGCTGGAGCCAGGTTGTGCTGCAACTCATGTACAGCTAGCAAATCTATACGCTAGCATTGATTGCTGGAGTGATGTGGCCAAAGTGAGGATGATGATGAAGGAGGGAGGACTGAAGACGAACACTGGATGCAGCTGGATAGAAATTGGCAGTGAGGTTTATACTTTCACAGCAGAAAACAGATCTAAGAGCCACCAAATAAACAATGTCCTGGCTGTACTTGACTTCTTGCGATCTCATATGGAATACAAACATGATGTGCTGATAGATGGTTTTGAGTTTGATGACCCTCAGTAGTTCAAGGTAAGTTTGAGCTCTGAATAAAGTATTGGGAGATGATAGATCGCCGCAGTCATTTGTATATGAAGATCAAAGAGTCAATTCTATAGAAAAAGCATGACTCACACCTCAGAGACTTGTGATATGATTCGTCTGATTCCAACCTCAAGTATTCAATATTGTGCTGCATTAGAAGCAGTAGAGTTTTCCCACCTGACATCTGATTTCAATTTTGATGCTCAATGTAGTCTTTCTTATACGCACTTGATGTTTTAAACTAGGATACACTAGTAATTAGACTAGGCTGCACTAGTAATTAGTGTGAATCATTTGGGAACTTTAAATGTAAATTTGAACCAAATATAAGAAAAGGTTGGCTTGATTGACTAGATAAGGTTTGATGGATATTTTTTCTCTGCTATTTTGGATTGGTCTGAATAATGTAAATTACATCATAATTTCAGTTTGACACTTGAAAATTACTTCTTGATTGCAACTTATGGTCAAATTAATCCCCTAACCGAGTAACCGTCCTTCTAATAATTACTTCCTCCTTCCCAAAATATAAAGCATGGTTGATTTTTCACGGTCTTTGATGCATGGCTTTGACCATCAATATATATCCTAATGCATTTATTGAACATGTATAAATAGTATTGTCATATTTGTCTTGTAAAATAATTTTAGTTCATCTGTCTTTATATTAATTTGGTAGACATGCAATAAAGTCAAAGTTGTGTGATGGAGACCAAAAAAAGTCAAGTGCGCCTTATATTTTGTGAAGGGGGGAGTATCTCTTAGTTGCATTCTTGTGGATATGTTTATGGTTTTTCCTTTCAGTGGTTTTTAGAAGAAATAGATTTAATAATGGGTAATCCTATATTTTACTTAGTGCTTTCCTACTATGTTAGTACTCCCTCCATTCCACAATGTAGTGCTTCCTCTATCCACGTGCTTCAACTTTGACCGTATATTTAACTATCAAGACCGATTGTGGCGGGAGCAGAAATTATATCGGTGAATTCGTATTCGAAAGAAGTTTTCAATTATATAATTTTTTCTCCCGCCGCAGTTGGTCTCGTTGGTTAAATTTATGGTCAAAGTTGGACCTCGGGAAGCGCGGGTGCACTATATTTTGGAATGGAGGGAGTATATTTCACTACAATCTCCTCTAACCTGTAAGGCTTCGTTCGGTTAGAGCCCACCCCACTGGGATCGGGGCCAAACCCCATGGTTTCATCCCACCCGAGGTTTCATCCCGGTCAATCTTATAGGTTAGAGCCCAGCGTGGATTGTAACCCTGTCTCATATAAACTATGTTAGTATTGCTTCTGAATTTCATACACCTCCAAAATCTTTGGTTTTTACCGGGATTGTACCCCTGACTTACAATTTTATTCTAGTATTGCTTCTGAATTTCATGCACAGAGCACATTGGTAAATTGTCTAACAGTTCCATTTTGTGTAAAGCAGTACTTTCTGATTAGTGCTGCATCAGCATATGAACTGCTATATATTTCACACCATTATTAGGATGGGATCAGTGGGGATTGGGTGAGGGGTTGGGGATCACCTAGAGGATTAAATCCACTGCAACCGAACAAGGCCTAAGCCGGGTCAAAAGCCAGGCTTTTCCTTGCTAACTGAAGTAAATTGACAGCAAAGTACGTAAACACAAAACTATAAAGACACTTATTGTGAATCCCAAACTTATAAATCATTGGACATGCTGCCGACCATATTTATAAACTTAACATCCAGAATACATTGGCACCTTGCACATGAGCAGAGGGTCTAGGTCTTGACCATCAAAAGTGCAGATTATTGTTGGCAAGCAACTCCATGATGGCAATCAAAGATTGTTCTTGGAGATAACATCCATTAAATCTAGTAGCTAAGACCAAAAGCATACTTCAGCGCTCAGGCATGAACAACACGACCGGTTCCGTCTAGCATTTGGTAAAGTTTCAGTCGCTTCCAACAACCGACGATGGGGAAACCACGCGATTCAGCAGAAGAACATGGACGATGCTATCGTGGGATGCAGACGAGGCAGCTCCGGCACCGGGGCAGCCTCAGCCTGGGACGACGTCTCCGACATGTCATTGAGCCTGGTGAACTTGGCCACCTGCGCCGCCGCAAGGTGTGCGTAGAAGATGGGAGCAACTGAGAGGGAAAATCAGATGATCAACCATGCCCTTTTGGCGTATGTTGCGAAATCAAGTAATGGCAAATCATGCTTACCAGCTGTGATGGCTGTGGTGCTCCTCTGGTACCTGAAACGAGTTCACAAGCATAAAAATGTCAGGAATGCACCGATGATCGTCAGAGGCAAGGTAAGGGCTGAATCTTTTGCAGCTACTTCAGTGCACATACGCATAGGAAAGGGAGTGGACGAGCTCCTGCAGCTCATCAGCGGAGAAGCCTGTCTCATCTTGGAGCACATGGTCGTGTGTTGGCCTTGTAGTCCCCTGGAATATACAACCAGAATGACTTGGATTGTATTCCTTCCGTCCCATAATATAAGAGCGTTTTTTACACTACACTAGGGATATGATAAGAATGTATGTGTAGAAAAGCCTAGGAATTGCTCGTTTAATCCTATACAAAATTGTAAATAATGGTTCTGTGGTAGGTGCTTAGATTCCTATGAGATGCATTTGGTTTCGTATGAATGCTACAGTACCCCCATTAAAAAGTACATACAAATCAAACAACCTAACAATTGCCAAGGATTGCAATCCTCCACAAAAATTGGAAGATTAGAAAAAATATTTAGATAAAAGACGTAGGTTACCAGGGGGGACATTAGTCACTTGATCAGGTCTCTGTCCATTCCGTAGGAAAAATCTCGTGTGATGATTCTTCTGTGCAACCATCACTGTGAACTTGGGGAACCAGTTGCCACTAAAGTGCTTGCCACCAAAAAACTTGCATGTCTGTATCAATTAGGCAGGCATTACTATCCAGGACTGGCTCATGAGGAATTGGATGTCACTTACTTTTACCTCCATGATTTGAGATAGCTCATCGTTCAGCACCTGATTGAATTGGCTCTCGCTAACACCATCCCTAACATAAGACAACAGAGTTTCCTTACACAGAATCAGGGTGCCAAAGTAAACTTAGAGATGGCATCGAGTATTTAGAGTCGGTTTGTACTCTTAACATCAAGGGACAAGACACAATTAATTCAGCAATTTCAACAGAAAAATTATGCTATTTAAATGCCGAAACCACTTATCTCACGGAGGACTACTGACCTGAAAATGATAATTTGTTCCGGCTTCTGACCATTGTTGTTTTTTAGAAAGTCAACTACTGAATCCCTGAAATGTTATTGTCCCAGTGAGCAACAAATTAAAAGCATATGTATAATTAGGAAGCACTGTTATTAAAATTGTATAAATTGCACTTTATAAAATCTGAGCAGAAGAAACTCACTTAATGAGGCCATGATCGTCATCTCCAACTGGCTTAAACAAGGTATCGATCATTTCCAGCCTGGATGACTGAGTGCACACAGAAGCTCTGTGTAGTTTGAAATGATTAGCCACTTGAATGAACTAACCACCTGGGCCAAAGCAACAAGCACTCATGTGAGTTAGCAAATTGTCGGTTGAAACTCTCTTCAGGACCATCAGCTGACACCTGAGTTTTTACTGCAGGAAACTGAATACTCCCTCCGTTCCTAAATATTTGTCTTTCTAGAAATTTCAACAAGTGATTACATACGGAGCAAAATGAGTGAATCTACACTCTAAAATATGTCTATATACATCCATATGTGGTAGTCCATTTGAAATCATCAAAAAGACAAATATTTAGGAACAGAGAGAGTACATGATAAGCAAATCTTACTGCAGCAACCGATGGCACGTCAGACCGTCCTGGTGAACCATGGGAATTGGGAAACATCCATAGCAAAGATGATGGTTCGAACCCTCGAGACATGAGGAATAGCACAGGTTGTTTCATTTTTCAGCAATGAATTCAACCCGCCAAGCTGAGCTGATTGGCAGCACAACACAAAAGCAAAGCATCCAGTTGTTCAGCTAAAAGAAATCCAAATTATGTGGTACACTGAAGATGGCAATGCAGATCACACTGCAAACCTTGGCATTTATCTTTAGCAGCACATTTGTGAGGTACTGATCTTTTTTTTTTGAAACGGAGGCAAAAGATTTGCCTCATATATTAAATAAGGAGGAGAGAGAGTTTGTTACAATACACATCCAAGTTACGGCATGACAATTATTTCTCGCAATAAAAAAGACCCTAGTTTCTTTGCCCCAGCTTTGATCCAAAGGTTTGCCTCGTCTTCAATGATGCTGAGCAAGATTTGCGGAGGTGCGCTCTTTTGCCTGAACACTCTTGCGTTGCGCTCATTCCAGATGACCCATGACACTAGCATGGTAATCGATGCCTTTGCTTTTCTGTCGGTGGTGCCTGTGGTGCATGTGCTCGCCCACCAGGCATGAACGGAGTCAAACAGGTGCCATGTGGACGTGTCCATGTCGTGGATGCGAAATTTCTGAATAGCCATGTTCCAAAGCCTGAGAGTGAAACGGCATCTGAAGAAAAGATGAGGGCCACATTCCTGCACCCGTCGGCACAAGGGGCAGGGGCCACAGTTAGGCCATCCTCGCTTCTCCAATCTGTCTGCAGTCCAGATCCTATCCTGAAGCGCGGGCCAAGCAAAGAACTTGACTTTTGGTGGGGCCCAAGCCTTCCAGACCATTTGGTCCATGGGGGAGAGAACCAAGCCGAAAAATTGTGCCCTGTAAGCGGAGGCCGCGGAGTAGTGCCCAGATTCCGTGTGCTTCCATAGGATGTCATCCTCGGTGAGCTCATCCAGGTGCACCTCGTGCAGTAGCATCCAAAGGGTGAAGAATTGCGCAACATGCTCGATGGAAACAGATGCGGGCGGTCTGATTTTGAGGATCCACGCTGTAACGCCCTCGATGCGGCTATGTCTCCCACGTGTCGAGGCACGACTTAGAGACATAGGCACATTGAAAGCAATGTCGCGAGTCGGGAATCATTACACAACCCATGTACATATATAATATAAAGGGGAATAATAGCATAGTTGGCTTACACTCGCCACGTCACATCAAAGTACATAAATAACATCCAACATACAATCACTCATGGCCCGACTACGGCGCCAAAATAGAAAAGACCCCCAACAAGCGACTAGGCCCTGAATCTAACCCCGAAATAGGCATCCCTACTGATCATCAGGAAACGACACATAGTAACGCTGAGAGTCCTCGTCGTACTCCCACTTCAGCTCGAGCGCGCCATCCGGAGAGGTATCATCGGTCCCTGCATCTGGTGTAATAGTAATCTGTGAGCCACAAAGGACTCAGCAATCTCGCACCCTCGCGATCAAGACTATTTAAGCTTAATAGGTAGGAAAGGGGTAATGTAAGTGGAGCTGCAGCAAGCAACTAGCATATGGTGGCTAACTTATTCGCAAAGGAGAGCGAGAAGAGAAGGCAAAGCACGAGCGGAAAACTATATAGAGCAGCCTACGCAAACATAAATCCAACGCCGTGTCCACTTCTCGGACTCCGCCGAGAAGAGGCCATCACGGCAACACACTCGGTTGATTCATTTTAATAATTTAAGGTTCAAGTTGTCTACAACCGGACATTAACAAATTCCCATCTGCCCATAACCGCGGGCACGGCTTTCGAAAGATCAATCCCTGCAGGGGGGGTCCCAACTTAGCCCATAACAAGCTCTCATGGTCAACGAAGGAATAGACCTCCACCCAGGACCCACCGATCAGACTCGGTATCCCGGTACAACAAGATGATTCGACAGGTCAAAACTAGTCCAGCAACACCGCCCGAATGTGCCGACAAATCCCGATAGGAGCTGCACATATCTCTTTCTCAGGGCACACTCAGATTGTCCTAGATACGGGTAGGCCAGCCCAGAGTTGCCCCTGGTGGCCACCGGCAGCTGACAGTTGGACCAATACTCAGAGGAGCACTGGCCCGGGGGGGTTAAAATAAGATGACCCTCGGGCTCCGGAAACCCAAGGGAAAGAAAAGGGTAGGTGGCAAATGGTAAAACCAATGTTGGGCATTGCTGGAAAAGCTTTAATCAAGGCGAACTATCAAGGGGTTCCCATTATAGCCCAACCGCGTAAGGGACGCAACAATCCGGGAACATAACACCGATATGACGGAAACTAGGGCGGCAAGAGTGGAACAAAACACTAGGCGAGAGGCCGAGCCTTCCACCCTTTACCAAGTATATAGATGAATAAAGATAACATAGCAATATAATGATATCCCAACAAGTAAGTAAATGTTCCAACAAGGAACGGCTCCAATCTTCACCTGCAACTAACAACGCTATAAGAAGGGCTGAGCAAAGCGGTAACATAGTCAATCAATGGTTTGCTAGGACAAAGGTGGGTTAGAGGCTCAATCATGGCAATTGGGAGGCTGACAAGCAAGTGGTAGGCATCGTAGCATTGGCAAAGCAAAAGAGCGAGCAAACTAGCATAGCAAAGATAGTAGTGATTTCGAGGGTATGATCATCTTGACTGCACAGTTGTCAGAGTTGACTGGATCCTCAAAAGCAAACTCAACGGGCTCCTCGTTAGCGAACTCGTCTCCCGGCTCTACCCAACAACACAAACAAGCAACAAGGATACAATCAACCACGTGCAAGGGCAATCAATAATATGCAAAGATGGTATGCTATGCGGGATGCGATGCGGGATGCAAAATGCAAGACGTGACGGGAAATGCATGAACCTGGCCTCAACATGGAAAACCAAGTGTGCCACTGGATAGAGGGGAAGAAATCCCCTGAAAACGATATAAAGATCATGGCAATCGGAGCTACGGTTTGGAAATGGCAAGCGTTTTACGAAACGAACCAATCTACGATATACAGCAAGTAGGCTCCTAAATGCAACAAAATGAACATGCTACAGCCACCGAACATGAAAAAAAATTGCATGGCAGTGATGTACTCAAGAAGCTTAACAAATCACCAGGACTGAGGCATAGGCAAATTCATCCATTAAGGCCTTCAAACAACCATGGCAAAACTGAATAAGCAAAACAGATTTCAGACTTAGCGAAATTAACGCTAGTCTGGAATTTCGGACCACGATGCTCTCTTCGGAGCAGCAAAAAAACATGAAGAAAAACCTGAACATGGCAAGTATAAGCATGGCATGGATCTACTCAACAAGCTTAACAAAACACCCAAAATGACCTGGGGCCAAAAGGGTTCACAAAATACTCTACCGAGCACACGAATATCGATGAAACACAATCCGTTTTCAGACTTAGTGAAAACTGGGACATGCTGAAATATAACTCACGGAGGCATGTAAACGAGCTCGATGCTCTCACTACGGTGCAAGTCATGGCAAGGCAAGCATATATCCATTAAGAAGGCACAAAATGCTAGCCAGACATGGCAAGAACAATGGCATAGCATGCATGGATCACTAGCAATAGCTCTGGCAAAATCGCAAAAGAGTTCACGATCTGCCCAAAACAACAACTATGCAAAAGTTGAGCTCGATTGAGTCAACCTAGGGTGCTCCAACATAACAAGTAAAGACATGGATGGATTAAGCACAACAAGCATAACAAATCACTCTTATTGATCATCCTCAAAAGAGGCACGGATCACTAGGAAACAAGCTGGACATATAGCATCGTGAACTAAAACATCCCAGACTTAGTGATTTTCACTAAGTCCCTGAAATCAGTAAACTCAGGTACCCCTCTTTGCAAGCTTGCACAAGACAACACACACATCCTAAAAATGCATGGGAGGCACCTCTGGAAAGAAGACAACATGCTTAACAATTCATCCCAAAGGGGCACAGGCATATCATGCACACAATAATCATGGCAAAAATGACAAAAGTCAATGTAGGGCTAACGGATCTGCAATTTAACTCATGATGCCTCCTTCCAACAGCATTTTGGGCACCAAGATGACCTCAAATGCAAATGATGCAATGGAATGAAATGATGTACTCGTCGAGATGAAGATTTTGATATATCATATGCCCAAATCGGAGCTACGGATGCAAAGATATGAGCGGTCAAAGGTAGCATAAAATTCTGGAAAGTTAGGTCAAAAGTCAACCGTCTCCAACTCAGATCTAGATCCGGCCGGGATCACTGTAGCAGGGCGCGACTCCCGAGGATCGCCGGCGCCGGACTTGGCGCGAGGCTCGCCGGCCGGAGCTCGGTGGAGGAGGGGGAAGGCGGCGCCGGGCCGGAGGACAGCGGAGCGGCGCGGTGGACGGCGGTCTCCGGCCACCGGAGTTGAGGCGAGGCGGCGGGGTGCGGTGCGGCGGCCGGAGAGGCGAGGTCGGCGACGAGCTCTCGGCGACGGGGCGGCGATGGCGCGGGGGCGCAGCCATCGGAGAACGGGAAGACGGCGGCGCAGAGCGGCGCGCTCCTGGCCCGGACGCGACCCGGGGGCGGGCCGGCGATGGGCCCCGCGGGCCCGGCGGATCCGGCGAAGTGGGCGCGTGGGTGGGCGAGTAGGAGGCCGACACGTGGCGGCGGACACGAAGCCGGACGTGTCCGTCGACGGGCAGGTTGTCCGGCGGCGCGGGATCTGAGATTCCTTTTTCTTTAGGGTTTTGAGGAAGGGGACGATCCAAACACGAGGGGGGCCTTTATATAGGCATAGAGGGAGCTAGGAGAGTCCAAATGAGGTGCGGTTTTCGCCCACACGATCGTGATCGAATGACCGAGACGATGGAGCAGAGTTTGGTGGGTTTTGGGCCAAATTGGAGGGGTGTTGGGCTGCACGCACACGAGGCCTTATCGGTCCCTCGGTTAACCGTTGGAGTATCAAACGAAGTCCAAATGACCCGAAACTTGACAGGCGGTCTACCGGTAGTAAACCAAGGCCGCATGGGAAGTCTCGGCCCAATCCGGAAATGTTTAATCCCCACACACGAAAGAAAGCTAGAAATGGCCACCGGAGGAGAACGAAGCGCCGGAATGCAAAACGGACAACGGGGAAAATGCTCGAATGCATGAGATGAACATGTATGCAAATGCAATGCACGTGATGACATGATATGAGATGCACGAAAAACAAAACAACACACGGGGACAAAGATCCGAACCCGAGAATTAAATATAACTTAATGCCGGAAACGGCAAGAGTTGGAGTACAATTCGGGAAGGTTACATATGGGGCGTTACAACACTCCACCACTACGAAAAGATCTCGTCCCGAGATCTAGGACTGAAAGAACTCCGGGTACTCAGAACGGAGGTGATCCTCGCGTTCCCAGGTAGCTTCACGGTCGGAATGGTGTGACCACTTGATTTTGAGAAATTTGATTGACTTGTTGCGAGTTTTGCGTTCGGTCTCTTCCAGGATTGCAACTGGGTGCTCACGATAGGAGAGATCTTCTTGGAGCTCAATGTCCTCGAAGTTGGCGGTGCGCTCAGGCGTCTTGAAGCACTTACGGAGTTGCGAGACATGGAACACATCATGAACATTGGCGAAGTTTGCAGGAAGCTCGAGTTGATAGGCGAGGTCGCCTCTCTTGCTGACGATCTTGAAAGGCCCGACGTATCTGGGGGCAAGTTTCCCTTTGATACCGAAGCGACGAGTCCCTTTCATAGGAGAGACGCTGAGGTAAACATGATCTCCGATCTCGAAAGCCAAATCACGGTGCTTGCTATCATAGTAGCTCTTCTGGCGGGATTGGGCTGCTTTGAGGTTATCACGAATGACCTTGCACATTTCTTCTGCCTCTGTGATTAGGTCATTACCCAACAGCTGACGTTCACCGGTTTCAGACCAGTTGAGAGGTGTACGGCACTTCCTACCATACAGAATTCCAAATGGGGCCTTGCCGGAACTTGCTTGGAAACTGTTGTTGTACGAGAATTCAGCATAAGGAAGACAATCCTCCCACTTCATGCCGAAGGAGATAACACAAGCCCTGAGCATATCTTCAAGAATCTGGTTGACACGCTCGACTTGACCGCTTGTTTGAGGATGGAAAGCAGTGCTGAAGTGAATGTTGGTGCCCATGGCCTTCTGAAAAGAATCCCAAAACTTGGAGGTAAAGATGCTGCCACGGTCTGAAGATATCACTTGAGGAATACCGTGCAGAGAGACAATTCGAGAGGTATAGAGCTCCGCCAATTGAGCTGCAGTGATTGACTCTTTGATAGGCAGGAAATGAGCCACTTTGGTGAGCTTGTCGATGACAACGAATATAGCATCATTGCCACGCTTGGACTTATGAAACCCAGTCACGAAGTCCATTTCAATGTGGTCAAACTTCCATTCTAGAATGGCGAGAGGTTGGAGGAGACCTGCTGGCCTTTGGTGTTCTACTTTCACTCTTCTGCAGACATCACATTCATTCACGAATTGAGCGATCTCGCGCTTCATTCGAGTCCACCAATAGGTTTGCTTCAGATCTTGATACATCTTCGTGCTACCAGGGTGGATGGAGAGGAGAGAGTTGTGAGCCTCATTCATGATCACTTTATGAAGTTCACCTTTGGGCACAACAATTCGATCCTCGAAGAAGAGAGTGTCATTGTCATCAAGTCGGTAGCACTTGTACTTGGACTGACTCTTTGCAATACCCATCTTCACCTTTTTCACCATAGCATCAAGAAGCTGGGCTTGGCGAATCTGGTCTTCCAAGGTAGGAGAAACTTGAAGGTTGGCGAGGAAACCTTGAGGAACAACTTGCAGATTAAGTTTGCGGAAAGCTTCACAGAGCTCGGGTTGATAAGGCTTGAGAATCAGACTGTTGCAATATGCTTTTCTGCTCAAAGCGTCAGCAATCACATTAGCCTTGCCTGGAGTATACTCGATACTCGGATTGTACTCTTGAATCATTTTGACCCATCGAGTCTGCCTGAGGTTGAGATTAGGCTGAGTGAAGATGTACTTGAGACTCTTGTGATCAGTGAAAATGTCCACTTTCCTTCCCAAGAGAAGATGTCTCCAAGTCAACAATGCGTGCACAACTGCCGCCAACTCGAGATCATGAGTGGGGTAGTTCTTCTCATTAGGCTTCAACTGGCGAGAGGTATAAGCAACAACTTTCTTCTCTTGCATCAGTACAGCACCTAGACCTTGGAGAGAGGCATCACAAAAGACCTCGTACGGCTTGGTTTCATCAGGCGGAGTCAGAACTGGAGCAGTGATCAATTTCTCTTTCAAAGCGTTGAAAGCAATATCACACTCCGGAGACCAAACGTACTTGACGTGCTTCTGAAGAAGATTTGAGAGAGGCTTCGCGATCTTGGAAAAGTTTTCAACGAATCTTCGGCAATAACTTGCAAGACCGAGGAAGCTACGGAGTTGCTTCACATTCTGAGGAGGTTCCCAATTAACAATTGCAGACACCTTCTCAGGATCCACAGAAATGCCCTTGGCAGAGATAATATGGCCAAGATAAAGAACCTCATCGAGCCAAAATTCACACTTGGAGAACTTGGCGTAGAATTGATGTTCCCTTAGCTTGTCAAGAACCAAACGCAAATGTTTGGCATGATCTTCCTTGTTCTTCGAGAAAACCAGGATGTCGTCGAGATAGACCAAAACGAAGTCGTTGGTGTAGGGGTTGAAGATGAAGTTCATCATGCGAGAGAACGTCGGAGGAGCGTTGGCGAGGCCAAAAGACATAACAGTGTATTCATATGACCCATAGCTTGTTCTGAACGTCGTCTTTGGAATATCTTGCTCACGAATGCGAATTTGGTGATAACCCATACGGAGGTCAAGCTTGGAGAATACTTGAGCACCCTTGAGTTGTTCAAACAGCTCATTAATGTTGGGAAGTGGGTATTTGTTCTTGATGGTCTTCTTGTTCAATGGACGATAATCAACACAAAGTCGGTCCGTTCCATCCTTCTTCTTCACAAAAAGAACACCACAACCCCACGGAGAAGTACTAGGCCGAATGAGACCCATTCTTTCTTGAACATCGAGTTGTTTCTTCAACTCCTTCAACTCTTCGGGGCCGAGCTTGTAGGGACGTTTGCACACAGGTTCCGTACCGGGCTCAAGTTCAATAACAAATTCAACCGGCCGGTTTGGAGGCATGCCTGGGAGTTCTTCTGGGAAGACATCTTGATACTCACAAACAACCGGAATCTGCGAAATAGCATCCAATTCACCCTTCTCATTGAGAGAGAACAACCGGATGGTATTATCCCGAGCAGCAAATACAATGACATCTTCAGACGAATGAGTCAGTTGAATCTGCCTGGCTGCACAATCGAGGTGAGCCTTGTGTTTAGAGAGCCAGTCCATCCCAAGAATAAGATCGATATCAGAATCACCAAGAACCGTTGGAGAAGCCAGAAACTTATGATCACCCAAAGTGATTGTAACATCCGGAACAATGGAGTTAGCCTGCATATGCTTACCAGGAGAAACAACCGCTAATGGGCTAGGCAGAACTTGTGAAACCAATTCATGCCTAGATGTAAATGGCCTTGAAATGAAACAATGCGAAGCACCCGTGTCAAAAAGAACTTTTGCAGGAATATCATTAACAGGATGGTTACCCATGATCACATCTGACGAATCCTCTGCCTGAGCTGCGTTCATCAAGTTGACCTTGGCGGACTTGGGGTTATGCTTGACCACAGCTGTACTTGCCGATCTGACAGGAGGAGGAGGAGGAAGACGCCTCTGGTTGAAACACTTATTGGCATAGTGACCCTTCTGTTGGCACTTGTTGCACATGACCTCTGAGAGCGGACGGTGGTACGGAGCACTCGATCTTGAAGCTTGAGACGAAGTCTTGTTCTGAAAGCCTAGGTTGGGTGGGTGGGATGAGCCACTGCCACCTTTACTCTTCTGCTGATACGGCTGACGAAACGGAGGAGGAGGAAGCCAATACTTCTACTGCTTGACCACTTGAGTAGAGGAAGAAGGCGTAGTGTCTCTGACTCGCTTCCTGGAAGCATCACACCTTAGCTGAGCAGCCTCTTGCTTCAGTGCCATGTTGTAGAACTCATCGTATCTCAACGGCTCGAAGAGGACAAGAGCGAGCTGAATTTCTTCACGGAGACCACCCCTGAACTGATAGATCATGCTCTTCTCATCAGGAACATCCTGTTTGGCAAAACGGGCGAGCTTCTGGAACAACTTGTTGTAGTCATAGACAGACAAAGAGCCTTGCTTCAGATTGCAGAATTCTTCACGTTTGCTTTCAGTCACACTTTAAGGGATGTGATGAGCTCGGAAATCATGACGGAAATCATCCAAAGTGATCAAACGTCCACCTCTGGAATCCCGATACTGCTGAAACCACTCTGCGGCCTGATCCTTGAGCTGGAAAGACGCGAACTTGACGAAATCTTCAGGTCTGACGTTGCTACATTCAAAATGCTTGCCCAGATCGACTAACCAATCATCAGCATCGGTAGCCTCAACGCAGTTACTGAACGTCTTTGGACCATTTGCGAGGAACTGATTCAGAGTTGCAAAATGGTTCTGGTTGTTGCCTTGATTCGCTTGACTGCTTTGATTCCGCTCTTGGATGATTTGCATGATCAGCTGTGTATTTGCATTAGTAGCAGCCATCACGGCTTGCCATGCTTCCGGAGGAGGCGGAGGTGGCGGCGGATCTTGATTCTGGTTCTGACTGGTGCTCTTAGCGGGAGCCATCCTGAAGAGGTTGACCACCGTTAGCAGACAAATAGAGAAATATTGAAGGTGAAACCAACGGAATGAAAATTGCAACATAAAGTCTTCACATCCGAACAGAATGAACGAATGCACTTCTCTTGAAGTGGTCACATATTCCTAAATTGCGAAGCCACGAAGAATCAGGTAGAAGAGGTACATCAACGAGGGATGGAATCAACATATGACGTCGAAGCAGAACGAATACCACAACTCGCAATAAAACCAAGGGTTGGCTTGCGAAATAAGCCGGAACAAACACATGATAGAAATTTCGTCCGAAGTGTTCGTGGTAGGACCTACACGGGCTCGACCGTACAACACCATCATGTATAAGGCAGTGCACATGACATACGAAGCGTCCCCGAGTCAGCATAGCCAAGGACTCTTTAAGACACAACGAGGCCACTGTAAAATCGACTGTGAATAGGCGAACCCCTAGACGTCGAACCCCAATTTCATGTCACACATCTGTTGGAAAGATATCCTAAGGCTACTTGAATTCCCACCTATGAAACTCCCGAAACTTTCCGGTTATGCAATCAGGTGTTGGGGATACAGGGGAAGCATAATATCTCACCCAAGCTAGCAATCCTACATCCAACTGCATCCATCCTTCAACACATAACCAAGAAACCTTCGGAAACCATCTATCTCAACCTTCGAAAAGCATCCGTTATACAAGTTATGGCGATACTCCCGAACTCCCGCCCCAGTACTGGGTGGCGTCGAGGTTATCTCACCAATGAACTGCATGAAGGAGATTTTCGATGTCGCGCACATATCTCAAGTATGCCAGAATTGCAACGATAGAATTATGATGACAACACCTCAGAGCTCAACTCACCGGGACACTTCCACTAAACCCCTGACAGGAGGCACCAAGACAGTATTCTCATCATAAGCCATCGGAACAAAACCAAGATACTCGCGTGATCCTAAAAAAAAAATTAGTGAAATTTGAGAAGAGAAGAGTCAAAACTCTACGTCAGGATGCCTTACCAGCGATGAGGAGACTGGGAAGTAAAAAGAATTCCTAAGCTCTCCGATATATAATTCCTAAGGACTCAAAACATTTTTCTAGACACAACTCGGCTGCTAAAAAAACGATCAAGCAATGGGGCTCCTAAGGTCGGGGAAGGCTCTGATTACCAACTTGTAACGCCCTCGATGCGGCTATGTCTCCCACGTGTCGAGGCACGACTTAGAGACATAGGCGCATTGAAAGCAATGTCGCAAGTCGGGAATCATTACACAACCCATGTACATATATAATATAAAGGGGAATAATAGCATAGTTGGCTTACACTCGCCACGTCACATCAAAGTACATAAATAACATCCAACATACAATCACTCATGGCCCGACTACGGCGCCAAAATAGAAAAGACCCCCAACAAGCGACTAGGCCCTGAATCTAACCCCGAAATAGGCATCCCTACTGATCATCAGGAAACGACACATAGTAACGCTGAGAGTCCTCGTCGTACTCCCACTTCAGCTCGAGCGCGCCATCCGGAGAGGTATCATCGGTCCCTGCATCTGGTGTAATAGTAATCTGTGAGCCACAAAGGACTCAGCAATCTCGCACCCTCGCGATCAAGACTATTTAAGCTTAATAGGTAGGAAAGGGGTAATGTAAGTGAAGCTGCAGCAAGCGACTAGCATATGGTGGCTAACTTCTTCGCAAAGGAGAGCGAGAAGAGAAGGCAAAGCACGAGCGGAAAACTATATAGAGCAGCCTACGCAAACATAACTCCAACGCCGTGTCCACTTCCCGGACTCCACCGAGAAGAGGCCATCACGGCAACACACTCGGTTGATTCATTTTAATAATTTAAGGTTCAAGTTGTCTACAACCGGACATTAACAAATTCCCATCTGCCCATAACCGCGGGCACGGCTTTCGAAAGATCAATCCCTGCAGGGGGGTCCCAACTTAGCCCATAACAAGCTCTCACGGTCAACGAAGGAATAGACCTCCACCCAGGACCCACCGATCAGACTCGGTATCTCGGTACAACAAGATGATTCGACAGGTCAAAACTAGTCCAGCAACACCGCCCGAATGTGCCGACAAATCCCGATAGGAGCTGCACATATCTCTTTCTCAGGGCACACTCAGATTGTCCTAGGTACGGGTAGGCCAGCCCAGAGTTGCCCCTGGTGGCCACCGGCAGCTGACAGTTGGACCAACACTCAGAGGAGCACTGGCCCGGGGGGGTTAAAATAAGATGACCCTCGGGCTCCGGAAACCCAAGGGAAAGAAAAGGGTAGGTGGCAAATGGTAAAACCAATGTTGGGCATTGTTGGAAAAGCTTTAATCAAGGCGAACTATCAAGGGATTCCCATTATAGCCCAACCGCGTAAGGGACGCAACAATCCGGGAACATAACACCGATATGATGGAAACTAGGGCGGCAAGAGTGGAACAAAACACTAGGCGAGAGGCCGAGCCTTCCACCCTTTACCAAGTATATAGATGAATAAAGATAACATAGCAATATAATGATATCCCAACAAGTAAGTAAATATTCCAACAAGGAACGGCTCCAATCTTCACCTGCAACTAACAACGCTATAAGAAGGGCTGAGCAAAGCGGTAACATAGTCAATCAATGGTTTGCTAGGACAAAGGTGGGTTAGAGGCTCAATCATGGCAATTGGGAGGCTAACAAGCAAGTGGTAGGCATCGTAGCATTGGCAAAGCAAAAGAGCGAGCAAACTAGCATAGCAAAGATAGTAGTGATTTTGAGGGTATGATCATCTTACCTGCACAGTTGTCAGAGTTGACTGGATCCTCAAAAGCAAACTCAACGGGCTCCTCGTTAGTGAACTCGTCTCCCGGCTCTAACCCAACAATACAAACAAGCAACAAGGATACAATCAACCACGTGCAAGGGCAATCAATAATATGCAAAGATGGTATGCGATGCGGGATGCAAAATGCAAGACGTGACAGGAAATGCATGAACCTGGCCTCAACTTGGAAAACCAAGTGTGCCACTGGATAGAGGGGAAGAAATCCCCTGAAAACGATATAAAGATCATGGCAATCGGAGCTACGGTTTGGAAATGGCAAGGGTTTTACGAAACGAACCGATCTGCGATATACAGCAAGTAGGCTCCTAAATGCAACAAAATGAACATGCTACAGCCACCGAACATGAAAACAAATTGCATGGCAGTGATGTACTCAAAAAGCTTAACAAATCACTAGGACTGAGGCATAGGCAAATTCATTCATTAAGGGCTTCAAACAAGCATGGCAAAACTGAATAAGCAAAACAGATTTCAGACTTAGCGAAATTAACGCTAGTCTGGAATTTCAGACCACGATGCTCTCTTCGGAGCAGCAAAACAACATGAAGCAAAACCTGAACATGGCAAGTAGAAGCATGGCATGGATCTACTCAACAAGCTTAACAAAACACCCAAAATGACCTGGGGCCAAAAGGGTTCACAAAATACTCTATTGAGTACACGAATATCGATGAAACACAATCAGTTTTCAGACTTAGTGAAAACTGGGACATGCTGAAATATAACTCACGGAGGCATGTAAACGAGCTCGATGCTCTCACTACGGTGCAAGTCATGGCAAGGCAAGCATATATCCATTAAGAAGGCACAAAATGCTAGCCAGACATGGCAAGAACAATGGCATAGCATGCATGGATCACTAGCAATAGCTCCGGCAAAATCGCAAAAGAGTTCACGATCTGCCCAAAACAACAACTATGCAAAAGTTGAGCTCGATTGAGTCAACCTAGGGTGCTCCAACATAACAAGTAAAGACATGTATGGATTAAGCACAACAATCATAACAAATCACTCTTACTGATCATCCTCGAAAGAGGCACGGATCACTAGGAAACAAGCTGGACATATAGCATCGTGAACTAAAACATCCCAGACTTAGTGATTTTCACTAAGTCCCTGAAATCAGTAAACTCAGGTACCCCTCTTTGCAAGCTTGCACAAGACAACATACACATCCTAAAAATGCATGGGAGGCACCTCTGGAAAGAACACAACATGCTTAACAATTCATCCCAAAGGGGCACAGGCATATCATGCACACAATAATCATGGCAAAAATGACAAAAGTCAATGTAGGGCTAACGGATCTGCAATTTAACTCATGATGCCTCCTTCCAACAGCATTTTGGTCACCAAGATGACCTCAAATGCAAATGATGCAACGGAATGAAATGATGTACTCGTCGAGACGAAGATTTTGATATATCATATGCCCAAATCGGAGCTACGGATGCAAAGATATGAGCGGTCAAAGGTAGCATAAAATTCTGGAAAGTTAGGTCAAAAGTCAACCGTCTCCAACTCAGATCTAGATCCGGCCGGGATCACTGTAGCAGGGCGCGACTCCCGAGGATCGCCGGCGCCAGACTTGGCGCGACGCTCGCCGGCCGGAGCTCGGTGGAGGAGGGGGAAGGCGGCGCCGGGCCGGAGGACAGCGGAGCGGCGCGGTGGACGGCGGTCTCCGGCCACCGGAGTTGAGGCGAGGCGGCGGGGTGCGGTGCGGCGGCCGAAGAGGCGAGGTCGGCGACGAGCTCTCGGCGACGGGGCGGCGATGGCGCGGGGGCGCGACCACCAAAGAACGGGAAGACGGCGGCGCGGAGCGGCGCGCTCCTGGCCCGGACGCGACCCGGGGGCGGGCCGGCGATGGGCCCCGCGGGCCCGGCGGATCCGGCGAAGTGGGCGCGTGGGTGGGCGAGTAGGAGGCCGACACGTGGCGGCGGACGCGAAGCCGGACGTGTCCGTCGGCGGGCAGGTTGTCCGGCGGCGCGGGATCTGAGATTCCTTTTTTTAGGGTTTTGAGGAAGGGGACGATCCAAACACGAGGGGGGCCTTTATATAGGCATAGAGGGAGCTAGGAGAGTCCAAATGAGGTGCAGTTTTCGCCCACACGATCGTGATCGAATGACCAAGACGATGGAGCAGAGTTTGGTGGGTTTTGGGCCAAATTGGAGGGGTGTTGGGCTGCACACACACGAGGCCTTATCGGTCCCTCGGTTAACCGTTGGAGTATCAAACGAAGTCCAAATGACCCGAAAGTTGACAGGCGGTCTACCGGTAGTAAACCAAGGCCGCATGGCAAGTCTCGGCCCAATCCGGAAATGTTTAATCCCCACACATGAAAGAAAGCTAGAAATGGCCACCGGAGGAGAACGAAGCGCCGGAATGCAAAACGGACAATGGGGAAAATGCTCGAATGCATGAGATGAAAATGTATGCAAATGCAATGCACGTGATGACATGATATGAGATACACAAAAACCAAAACAACACACGGGGACAAAGACCCGAACCCGAGAATTAAATATAACTTAATGCCGGAAACGGCAAGAGTTGGAGTACAATTCGGGAAGGTTACATATGGGGCGTTACACACGCGTTGTCCTTGAGGGCCTCCCGTACCTTCCAGTGCTTCCGGGAGGAAGTCTCATAAATGAGCGGAGCAATGTCTTTGGGCTTGCGACCAAGGAGCCAAGGGGAGTCCCAAAATGGAGTCTTCGCACCGTTCCCAACCGTGATGGTGGTACAGGCGTAGAAAAAGTTGAGGTCCTCCTCATCGCACGGATTCCCACTCCCAACCCACAACTTTGTGGGCTCCTTCCACTCGTACCAAGGCCACCGCAAACGCAAAGCCCGCGCGGACTTGTTGGTGTTGAGGACCCCGAGTCCACCATAGGCGAGCGGTCGGCTCACAACATCCCAATTGACCTTGCACTTTGCCCCGGATGTCGTATCCGACCCCGACCATAGGAAGGCCCGCTCAAGCTTGTCGATGTTTTGCAGAATGGTGGGTTGAATGACAAGTGGCGTGATGAAGTAGATCACTTGGGAAGCGAGGACCGACTTGACAAGGGCCGCGCGACCAATGGTGGTGATGTTTTGGCCGTCATATGTAGTCAGTCTACTTGCCACTTTATCGACAAGAAATTGTAGGTCGGCGAGCTTCAGCTTCCACACAAATAGCGGGAGTCCCAGGTAGCGGAGCGGAAAGGAAGCCCTGACAGCCGGTAGCCCTTGTGTGATGTGGCCCAAGTCAAGGTTGCCGCACCAAATGGGGACCATTGAGCTCTTATGGAAGTTGGTGCAAAGGCCGGTGACTTCACCAAAACCTCGTAGAATGGCCGCGAGGTTGTCCACATCTCTTTTGATCGGCGCTACAAACGCAGCCGCATCATCCGCATAGAGAGAGGTTCGCACCATGACCCCTCTCCCTCGGACCTTGTGAAGAAGGCCCTTCCTTGTCGCCACATCAAGGATTTGCTTCAATGGGTCAATAGCTATCACAAAAAGGAGGGGAGAGATGGGGTCCCCTTGTCGTAGTCCCTGGCCATGCTTGATGGGGGTACCAGCTACCCCATTCAAGAGGATCCTCGAAGATGAGGAGCATAGCAGAGCCGCAATCCACTCTCGAAATTTGCTTGGGAAACCTCGCCTCCATAGGAGGTCAAGCAAGTACTCCCATTTGACAGAGTCAAATGCCTTGCGGATGTCCAGCTTGAATAGGAGAGAGGGAGTCTTGCTCTTGTGCGAGCGTCGCGCAAGGTTTCTAACATACATGAAGTTGTCGTGGATGCTCCGCGTTTTGATGAACACACTTTGAGCGTTGGAGACGATGGCGGACATGTGCGGGCCAAGCCGGATAGCGAGTACCTTCGCGATGATCTTGGCGACTGCATGGATGAGGCTAATGGGCCTAAAGTCGACGATGCTCTCCGCCCCATCCTTCTTTGGAAGCAACACAATATTCGCAGAGTTGAGCCAGTGTAGGTTTGTTGTGTGGAGGGAGTCAAAGCGTTGAATCACCCTCATGAGGTCGTGCTTGATGATGCCCCAACACTTTTTGAAGAAGAGGCCGGTGAAGCCATCTGGCCCAGGCGCCTTGTCGCTCGGCATGCTATTAATCGCCTCGATGACCTCCGCCTCAGGGAGGGGAGCGTCAAGCTCACGCAGGTCATGCGACTCCAGATTGAGCTCCTCCCAATTGAAGTCCTTCGTGCTTACGCTTCCTCTTTTCATTACTTGCGAGAAGTGGTCATGGATTATCTTCTCCTTGGCATTGTGTTCGGTCACCCACCCTTGATCCTTCATAATCCGGTGAATATAGTTTTTCCTCCTTCTCGCGTTAACGCGACGGTGAAAGAATTTGGTGTTGGCATCCCCTTCCTTAATGTTTGCGATTCTAGCACACTGCTTTTTACGTGCTTTCTCCAGCGCGGCCAAGCTTATGACCCTTCTCTTAAGCCAAGATCGAAGGTCACGCTCCCCCGGGGAGAGCAACCTTCCCTCCTGAGCAATGAGGCGGAGGATCACCAAGAGGGCGGCATGGAGGTGGATCTTGGCTTTAGAGAAGAGGCCTCTACTCCATTCCGTGAGACGCTTCGTCGTTTTCTTGAGCTTGCGGAAAAGGATCATGTATGGGTTGGTATGCTCAACTGGCTCGGCCCAGGCCTTGTGGACCACATCATAGAAGCCTGGCATAGAAGCCCAAAAGTTCTCAAATTTGAAGGTCCTAGGCCTCCTTGGCCCCTTATCTTTAGCAAGCAGAAGCGGGCAGTGGTCGGAGAGGGACGAGGAGAGCGCATGTAACACGTGGTCGTTGAATGTTGTGTCCCACTCCGCATTGCAAAAGAAGGAGTCGAGCTTGCAAAGGGTAGGGTTGGACCTCTCATTGCTCCATGTGAATCTCCTATTCTGGAGGTGGATTTCTTTGAGCTCACAACTGTGGAGAGTTGCACGGAACCGATTTATACGGCTGCAGTTCACGTTCCTCTTGTTTTTATCCCTTGCCCGGGAAATTTGGTTGAAATCCCCGGAGGCTATCCAAGCCACACCAGCGGGTGGCTTTTGGCCAACGAGCTCGGCAAAGAACACATCTTTGAGCGAGTGGTCGGTGGGGCCGTAAACGGTGGTTATCTTGAAGCTCACGCCTGAGTCTCTGACACGGACCATGGCTGAGAGGTAGAAGGTGGTGATGGTGATGCTGGACATCTCCACCAAAAGGTCATCCCAAAGAAGAAGGATACCACCCCTGGTGCCATTTGCTGGACGTTGTGCGAAACTACGCAGCCTATTGCCCCCCCCCCCCAAGAAAGCAGCCGTGAACTGATCGATATTGTCAAGCTTCGTTTCCTGGAGGCACACTATATGACAGGAGGAGGAAGTGATAGTAGCATTAACCGTCGACCGCCGGTTCGGACAGTTAAGGCCCCGGACATTCCAGCTCAGAAAGTTTACTGGTTGTGATGACATAAATTAACAGTGAGGACCCTGGAGCATAGCCACTGAACATAGGCAAGAAGAAACATGGCAGCATCTGAACTGGCAGCGAGAACAGCAATTTGTGTGCACACATATGCGACAGCCAACACCCACGGTTGCATAGATAACCTGATACATGGCGCATATACAGCACGCCCACACACTTTGCTACCAAGCTGAAACTTGACCCAGCACCTAACCATCCAGCAACATGCAAATAGTTGTACTAACATAGCAACTAACAACCCAAATTATGAGTAGCGGCTCAGGACGCTGCCTACTGCAGCACGGCCTCCTCGTCGGCCCTCTCCAGGTCCAGCGCGCCTCCTCCTCCATGCGCCAGGAGGGCTTCCTCCACAGCATCTGCATTGGCGTCGTCTAGCTTAAACAGGCCTCTCATGGCTGTGAGCACCTCCGGCGACAGATGCTCCTTGAAGCGGTCCGTGAAGGCGTCCAAGGCTGCGGTGGTGACGTCCTCTCCATCCTTGACGATGCCGAGAGAGCGACAGACCAGGATTTCTGCCACGCGAGCCACGGGCGTGGCCTTGGGGCGGCTTGCCGTCTTTGTCTTGTGCAGCGAGAAGGTGCCGCCGACCCCGGAGATGGAGACTCCGGCCATTGTTTTGCGGCGCGTCGTAAGAGCCCGAGGCGGTGTTGGAGCCGGGGTGGGCAGGATGGCCTCCTGCCTATCTTCAAACAACGGCGCAAGGCACTGCAGGCCAACAGCACCAGAAGCATCGACCCTACGGCGCCGCACGGGCGAAGGGGTGCGGCGCACCGGCCCGCTGGACGGCAGTGGCGGCGTTGGCGAGGCCTCGAACCCAGGGGGCCTGGACGGGGACGGCACAGGCAGTAGCATCATCGTGGGCGCACAGAGCTGTAGCAGCGCCCCACTTGGCTCCCCTGACAGCAGCGCGGCCGACTGAACTTCATTCCTCTTGGACCTGGGTGACAGCGGCAGAATGGAGGTTGGTGAAAGCGGCGGCGAGGCAGGCAGCGTGAGGGCTTCTTGAGAGCGACACCGGGCAGCACGTGGCGAGGGATGCCTTGCAATGCTGCGGCCGCACCCAGCCTCCAGCGGCATGGCTTGTACAGGCTGTATCTCATAGGCACGGGCCGCCGCCACGCTTGAGGATCCGGAGCCCAGCAAAACAGCAGGCGCGTCAGCATCACGACGGTGGCCGCCGCGGTCGCGGCCAGCATCATCACGACGGCCGCCGCACCCAAGGTCGCGGCCATGATCGCGTGAGGCGTCTCGCGGCTGCCTGGAGAGGCTGCGCCTGATGCGCGCCCCCCACCCTTCTCTGTTGCGCGAGTCGTCGCGACCCCTGCGATCCCGGGTGTCGCGGCGCCTG
Organism: Triticum monococcum; assembly: GCA_034509565.1. Lineage (NCBI taxonomy): Eukaryota > Viridiplantae > Streptophyta > Magnoliopsida > Poales > Poaceae > Triticum > Triticum monococcum. The sequence goes on along the minus strand of CM067843.1, from coordinate 252,770,258 downwards.
TCATGGTCGTCATCCCGGTCGCGCCGGTGGCTGTTGTTCGGCCGGGAGATGCGCTCACTTGGGTCGCGGGCTTGCCGCTCGCCGTCGACGACGCCCTTCACGAAGTCGTACCCCTTGGAAACAATCCTTGTGCCTTGAGTTGGATCCTCGTGGATCGACAGGCGGATGATGACCCGCCGCTCCAGGCCACGCCGCCCAAAAGCTGGCTGGCTGTCCGCGCGCGCCGGCAAGGTCACCCAATTGACGCGAGGGACGTTTGCCGGCGACGCCGTCCACGCCCAGACCCCAAGCACCTCACAGTCCGTCTTGAGCCTTGAGGCCGGCTCGATGTAGTCGATGGAGCAGCCTGGCCCAATGGCCTGCGCGACGGTGTGCTCGTCCCAGGCCTGTAGAGGCAGGCCGTCCAGGCACAGGCGGACGTGGTGGACGAGATCAACGGTCTTGGAGTGATCCTCTAGCCGCCACGGGCGCAGCTGCAGCCTCGTCCCGCGGAACGGCAGGTCCCGGCGCCCCGTCGCGTCGATGCAGTGGTGCCGGTGGAAGAACCTGACCAGGAACGCCTCCGGGAAGTGTTTGACGACGGAGATGTCATCCGACAGCATGCCGAGCTCGGAGACGATGGCAGCAGCGATGTCGTTCGTGCTTGCCCGTAGGTCTTGGTCCAGCCACGCGACCAACGCATGCGAGCCCAAAAGAGCCGCCTCCTGATGCATGGCCGGCGTCCCATGGATGACTGTGAAGACCTCCGCAGGCCGTTGGGAGTGGTCGCCAGACCAAGCCATGCGCGGGGAAGGGAACGGCCGGCACGCAGGGCGCGAAGAAGGCGAGGGGCGGCCGGACGGCGCGCGCGCAGGGGGCGGGCGAAGAGGACGCGCGGTCGGGGCGCCTGGTCGGAGATGAGGAGCTGGCTTGTTGTAGCAGGATTTAGCACGGTGGTCCGGATGGAAGCAGCGGCGGCAGACGATCCGGTTTGTGCACTTGGCTTGGCGATGTCGAGGTTCAAGGCAGCGGAAGCATAGGCCTTTAATCCACTCCGGCACGGGCTGGCGGGGCATCAAATGGGCGCCAGGCAAAGCCGTCCGGCGCGGCCGACAGGACGCGACGGTGACCCATCCCGCCGCGTCTGCAACCTCGAGCCCCGCGGGCACCATGCGCGTTGAATGCGCTTCCAGGGCTCGGCCGCCCACGCCCTGGACGACCTCGGCCCAGCTACCATAGTTATTGCGCGCCGCGGCAGCATTGAAGGAGGGGGCGCCCAGCCTGGCCCCGACGCGGAGCAGCTCAGAAGGCGTCTCCGGAACAACCGACACCTCGCGCGGGCCGCGCGGCGGCGGACCAGCCGGCGGAGGGGGCGGGGTGGCCAGTTCCCGATCCAGATCTCGGACTGAAACAGAAGGGAGCTGCAGCCCAGCAGGCGGGGCGAGGGGAAGCCCCAAAGCAGCGCAGGCGGGGCAGGGGCGAGGTGCGGAGGCCGCGGCGAGCCGGGTTGGGTGGCCAGCGGAGCGGCGTACTGATCTTTGAGGAAAAAGTCTATTTTAAACCCTGAATTTGTAGAGGTTTGGCGAAATGAACCCCCAAGTCGAAATCCCGGTCGATTCCACCTGAACTATGCAATCCCGGTCTAAATCGAACCTTCGGGTCGTTTGGATGGCCGGGATTCGGACATTTCGCAGAGGGCGCACACCAGCTCCTGCTGGGCCAGCCCGCTTTAGTTTTTTTCAATTAAAAAACAAAATTCGCAAAGGGCGCTACTCCCTGCTGGGCCGGCCCGCATATTTTTTTCGTTAAAAAGCAAAAAAAAACTCTGCTCGAACACGAGACCCCATGCTGGTGCTGTTTGATTGAAAAAAAGAAACTTCTGAACTAGAATTTCAAAAATAAAAATATTTTACAAATTTTGAAAAAAGATCACGGATTTAGAAAAAGTTCAACAATTTTGAAAGAAGTTCACGGGTTTTCAAAATAAAAGTCCACGGATTTGGGAAAAAAATTCATAGATTTTGAAAACCAAACTGTAAAATTGAAAAAGTGTTCGTGCTATTTTTCTTTAATATTTCTTTACTATCTTTTTTTCTTTTTCATGTATATATACAAATTCATTGCGTATATTAAGGAAATCTTCACAGTAATTTCCAAAAATTTCACTCATTTAAAAAAATGTTCATCTTGTATTAGAAATTTGTTCAGTGTATATCGCACAATTGTTGAATATTTATTCCGAATTTGTTCAACATATATTACAAAAATGTTCATTTATTAATATTTTTTCAAAAATGCTATCATATATTTGCCGCGAGTTTGAATTATGGTCCACCACCTTTTCATTTTTATTCGCGTGTCCAAAATGCGTACAATACAAATTTTGTGCGCTTTTTGAAAAAAGTTTTTTTAAAACTTTTTTTGTCCCTAAATTAAAAACATTCCTGCTATATATTTTCTAAAAATACTAAAAACTGTTCACAATCTTAAAAAGTGTTCGTGTTTTTCGTAATTTGTTTGTTTTTCAGATTTGTTTTTTGAAAACTGTTCGCGTTTTTGGAATCTATTTGGGGTTTGCAAAATTTGTTCATGTTTCATTTTGAATTACAAAACACCTTCACTTTTCCAAAAATATGGAATACAAAAAAGTACGGCATCTTAAAACTGCTCGCAATTTTCAAGAAATGTTTTTGAAAATATTTTCCAATCTCAACGCTGCTGTCTATTCTTATATATTTCTGCGCCGCAATGTTCATGTTGCTGTTCGTGGTGTAGTGGCTCTTGGTTGGTCTCTGCGGTCGTGGGATCGACTCTTGGTACGCGCTGTTTAATTTCAACATTTTTTTGTCGCGCGGAAAAGGATACGAAACAACGGGCGGGTTGGTGGGCCGGCCCAGTCATGTATCAAGCCTGTGCGTTGAGTTGCGGACATGCCGCTCTTTGGCCCATCAGCTAGACAAATCCCGGTTAACTGTAGCCAGGGTTTAATTTAGACTGGGATTGCATATTTCAAGGTGCAATCGACCGGGATTTCGACTTGGAGGTTCATTTCGCCGAACACCTACAAATTCAGGGTTTAAAATGAACTTTTTCCGATCTTTGACGTTGGCAGGAGGAACCAAGCATCGCGTCAAAATACCATACCGTGCAAGGCACCCCCCAAAGCCTCCTTGAACACTGCCAGATCCTCAATCGTCTACATAGAGAAAGAATCAAATTGGTATTCAAGCATAGGGTCCAACTCTTCCTTGCGTTGATGGCTGCATACCACTTCACCGTGATTTCCTTGTTCTGTAACCGTTTCCTTAAATTTGGAAGACAAACAAAGTGCAAACGAACTTAAGTAAACAAAAACAAGCACACATCCTAGTGAAATGCAAGAAAAGCCTTGGCCAATGGACAACCAACCGAATCCTAACTGTACTGGCCACCTGGAACAATCCCATAGCAGCGCCAGCCTCCCAAGTAGGGATGGATTTTTGAAGAACTTCTAGTCAGAAAACAGAAGGCATAACAAGGCATATATCTAGCTCATCCTACCCACTCTAGATTCAGCACAAGTGATGGTATCCATGCGAGACCACAAAACAAACAGAAAGAAAGTCAAACTCGGCAAGCAGAGAGATGGAAAGCAACAAATTAGATGGTTCGATAGTAAAGGTTCAACTGCAGCACCCTGATAGGATTCAAAGGTTCTGAGGCTCCAAGTGCGGCAACCAGCTTGGGAACACAACATCCCAGGAGTCCAACAGGCCACTACTACATACTACTAGTACTAGATAACCAAGCGCATCACCAAAAGTTGCAACGCGCAACTGCGGCTGGCGGGCTGGCTCAGCAGAAGAACATGCTGCTGCGGACTTTCTCATGGAGGCGAGGCAGCTCCTGCACTGGAGCGCTGCCGGCAGAGGTGTGGCCACCGCCCTGGCTCGACGACGTCTCAGACATCTCATCAAACTTTATGAACTGCGCCACCTGAGCAGCCGCAAGATGTGCATAGCAGATTGGAGAAACTGCAAGGAAGCACAACAAGGTTGCAAAATCAGCACAGGGTTCACAAGACTAACAGCAGTTGGAAACTTTGCAGATGCAAGAACAAGCACAGAAGTGCAAAACTCACCAACTGATATGGCTGTCGTGCTCCTTTGGTACACATATGAGAGCGAGTGCACAAGATCCTGCAGGTCATCCGCAGCAAAGTGTATCTCATCATGCAGGATATGGTAGTGTGTTGGCCTTGTAGTCCCCTGCAACACACAAATAAGATTAGCTTATCAAGTCTACACGACAACAAACTGGAAATGGTCACGATGGTACAAGCAACAAAAATACAACTGAAAGCCAGGCCTAACCAAAACTTGCAAGTCATTCAAGTAAGATTTGACATGCCCAGGATGCAAAAAGAGCTGGATAAAGTAATGCATATGATCCAATAACAACTTACACAAATAAGATATTAAAATTGTCCCACTGACCAGAGTGATTACTCTTGCATAACTTGGGGTTCCAACAAGGTGCCATTAACAAAGGCAACAGGAGGGTCAGTATCAGCTGATCAAGGGAACTACCAAACTTCCAATTTTTTGTCTCTATTCAGTAGAAAATGGCATAAATCACAGACAACCAGCACTAGGGCAGACAATGAGAATACTGGCTACAGATGGATCAAAACTTTTAGCCTTTATATCACAAACAGAACAGCACTACAGCAAAACATTTAACAAGCAAATATGATGCACCAGAGAGAATACTTACAATCATTCCAGCATGAGCGCACATGTAGAAGTCATAATTCCTTGGATGGCAGACTGCATTATCTACAACAGTGCCTGTGGAATGGCAACATTCAAACGTTAGTATTATTATGGAACAATTTGACATTATCATGGGATAGAATACAGCAGACAAGTGGTGTATGTTACCTGGAGGGACATTGTCAGGAGATCCAGGTATGAAGAACTTGGTGTGGTGATTTTTCTGAGCAACAATCAGCGTGAACCTGGGGTTCCAATTTTCATCCAAGAACTTGCAGGCCTGCACCAAATACAATAAACACCAAGTCAGTTGTGCAATAGATGAATGAGATACTCATGTATAGTATAATATGAGCCCAACTAGAACCACATGAACAGTACCTCAATTATTTGATCCAATTCAATGTTCAGCACCTGATTAAACTGGCTCTCACTAACACCATCCCTGTAATGAAGAAGAGATCAACATTTCCTTAAGAAAATCAAGCAACCATTCTATACAACTGAATGACCCTGGTATGTCTCCAATACTGACCACTGACATTTGCAAGTAGTTATTTAGGAAGTATGACAAACCTGAAGATGATGATCTGATCTGGTTTCCTTTTTCCAGAACTGGTGTAGAAGTCAATGAGACACTCCCTGAAACAGTTCGGAATAGCAACAGGAAAAGAGAACATCAAGAGAACCACCATAGCACATTTGTATGGACGACTGAACAAAAAACAAAAAAATATCTTACCGAACAAGGCCATCATCATCAGTTCCTTGCGGCTTGAACAATGAATCTATCATTTCGAGCTTTGGTGACTGCGAGCGCACTGAAGCCCTATATTTCGAGACAAGAGGCCATTCCCGAGAACCAACAACCTATAATCAAAATGGAAACAAACATCACATAATAGGTATTTTAGATTTGGGCTTACTAGTGGATTTGGAAGTACTCTAATGCAGAGTAAATTTAGTAGCGTACTGCTGCAATGGACGGTATATCAGACTGTCCAGGGGATCCATGGGACACATCCATTCCCAAGATGAGAGTTGGGACCTTTGATACAAGAGGTATACTTGGGGACATTTCAATTTGTAGCAGTGAGTTCATTCCACCAAGCTGATTAGAAAAAGGATTAGTACAAAGAAGACAAATAATGTAAGCACTGTTTCAATAAGAATTAGACGTGGGGGAGGCACAAACTTTTGCATTGATCTTCAGCAGAACATTTGTAAGATATTGGTCATTGACCCTTGTTGGGGCCACACATTGAGTGACAATCCCAAAGTCAGCAAGGCATTTTCGCTTCCATGGACCTACAAAAGAAAAATAACCAGATGATACAGATGATTGTACTAAACTTATTGAAGATGATACAGATGATTGTCCTAAACTTATTGAAGGGATGCAATTAAGAATTTCTAGAACCAACCATAAACATCTGAGTTCTTCCTCTCAGCAAGAATACACAAGAGAAACTTCGGAGCCCCAGGAAGCTTAGACTTCACTTGCTCAAACATATCCTCAACCCTTTTTGGAGCAGGTGCACGTCTCATTGAACCATTCTCTTCAATTACAATATGAGGTTTTTCTACTGTCTGCAAATTTTAAAAAAGAGTGAGTACAAAAACATTTCAGAAAATGTGTAGTTAAGTTAATGGAAAACCTACAATGCCCTTCATGCCCCCACACTTGATGAGGTCATTGACAAGGTTCATGGTGTTACACCTAGCCGAAAAGTTTACAACTGCCCATCTGTCCACCACACAAGCTCTAGCAAGCCTCTGCAGAAGCATGACTAGCAAAGTTATGATTGAAAACATGCAGGATAAAAGAGTAGACACAGAATGCAGTCAAAACAAGCTGACCTTGTTGTTGAAATTCCAACGTCCATTCCTTGTGAAAATATCTTCACCATTTCCAGCTTTGAGCTACATTACAGGATTCAATAAGGATGCATAAGGATTTCACAAGCACAAACAATGACTAAATAAGATATGGAGCAGTTAGTTGTGACTGACCTTGGGGGCCTGCAGTACCCTACCAGCCACCTGTGTAAAGCCCTGAGCTATCGAAATTCCACATGCCTTCAACATGGGTTCTGTATCATAGCTGCTGCGTTTCAGTACCTGCCAAATTGACATTGATGAAACAGTTAATAACAAACCTACAACTAGGTATTGAGACAGAATAAATACGCCACTCACATCAGACAAAACTGACATCCTCTCTTGAGGCTTCTGCCTGGACTTCTCAACAAGAGATGATCTTTGTAGGGTACTCAAAGATTTGGTATACCTTTGTAAAGGAACCAGCTGGCAGAGCTGGCAAACATAGAAAGATTCATCAGGGAATTGCACAAATGAGGCACAACCAAGAATATAAATTACAGGAATACTCAAATCAAACCTCAATGGGAAAATATGTTGGCCGCCTAGGTTTCCCAACATTTATACAAGGGAAATCACCAGAGTACCTCAGCTCAATGCCACGGTTCTTCACAAAGTAATCATAAACAGATATTTCTATTGCTTCAGGGTCACCATTCCCACCATTCCTTTGCTTAAGGGAAAACCTAGATAGGCATAAGAATCACCAAGCAGTTATATAAAAATAATGAAAGCTGCATGAAACTATAAAAGCATCTAAATAGCGCTCTCAATAAAATCTACAACGCACAGATGCCATGCAACAAGTCCAAACAACTAATTAAGCACCACTTACATACAACAAATGGCGATATACTCACTTACATTTGTTCATAACAATTCCTCTCACTCAAACCAACAATCTTGTATTCTGTATTTGCTGGGCTTGTTTTTATCCTTAAATTCTTAAGTGCACGCTTGGCCTACCAAAACGAAAAAGGATTAGATATATCTACAGAGATACATACACATTTAGATATATATGATCAATGGTTTTCACAAGCAAGTTAAGGAGAAATCTTACCTTAGCCCAATCAATTTTATTAGGGTGGTCAACCTTCTGGTTAGCCAGCAGAAAATCGACAACAGGGCCAGGTTTCACAATCATTGTTGTAGAAACATCTGCACAATTAAGCAGTAGCTGTAAATATGAACTGTCACCTAATTTAAAAAGCTGTCACAAGATTATATACAGAACTGCACTCATTGACAACAAGCATACCAATATTAAGAGAAAGCCCGCTCTGTGTGGCTCGAAAGCTTGAGTGGAAACCTCGGCAGCCCATCACACCCCCACCCAAGTCCACAAAGTTTGAAGGATTGTTGTGAAAAAATGACTGGCGGACTAACAGGCAGCCCCTGCAAACACAAAGAAATATACACAAGGAAATTAGAAAAGATTTACCATGGAATATCAACCCTGAGAACAATAATCAAGAACAGCAAATTAGGATTCAGAAGTACATAGAAACAAACATACTGTTTGGCAGAGTGTTGTCTTAATATGATATCAATAACCCGAATGGCTTCTTGCGTGTGCTCTGATTCCTGGCCTTTGAGTGCCATTGCAATAGCACTCATGGGGATTCTAGCAGCAAAGCTCAACTCCACCTTGAAGGTTTTAGTCTGATATGGCCTTTTCACTCTCTTCTTGTCTGGACTGTCGTTTCCAGGGCTGCCATTTGCAGGAGTCCTACAAGCAACAGAGTTACATGAGCAACAACAAGGCATAGTAACAACAAAAGACAACCTAAAAGCAAGAAAGTTACATGCAAGAAGACATAGTAACAGCAAAAGACAATACTGGACCAGGGCAGAGAGAGTTAATTACTTTCCACTGGAAACATCTTCAAGAACCACAACAAACTCATTGTTAATTTGTGGGAGGGCACCAATGGTAAAAAGACTCTTTTCACCATCATAGGCAAAGTCTTTATGAGCTAGTTCCGATGGATAAGTCTGAGCAAGCTTATCAATGACTTTTCTACCAACACCTTTTCCATCAACAGGCCTGTCATCTTCATACTTCAGATTTACCTGCATCCAATTAAACAACGGAGGAATGACATTACATGGTAGCACAAGGAATTCAACAACAATCAAAGTAAATGAGGATAGAAGCATACAACAAAGTAAACAAGGATAGAGGCATACATAGTAATGATGGAAGAACTCGTCTGTCGTCTTCAACGAGACTTTGAAATGATTTGTTACAAGCTGTATAGGATTTCCCCTCTTGCCAAAACCAGGACGAGCAATCAGGGCCCTCTTAGGCTTTGAGATCTTCTTTGCTTCTTCAGGTTTGATAGGCGGCAGGGGTGGTGGTGGTGGCAAGTCATCAGCTGACTCAGCTTTTATCGGCTCTGCATTTGGCGGGAGTGGTGGTGGCGGTGGCAGGTCCTCTCCGTGTGACTCCATCTGACAGTTAATCAGCTTCCAGCATTACAAGTACAAATTGTACAACTTAACAGTCAAGCAGAAGTTTTGCATAAAAACAAGTTAAACAAGTTATCTAACAGACCAACACAGGTGGTACAAGAGGTAGTATGTAAGTTCTATGGCACAACTTAACAAATCAAGTATGAAAGGGCACATAAAGAAACCATTTTTCAGTTAATCCAAGGAAACAGAGGTGACAAGTAGACCTAACAAGGCTGGTGAATCCACAATAGGCATATATATCAACAGACCAACATAAGAAAACAACAATGTTGACACTACAGACTCAAGAATGGTACCCAGATTATATTAACAAACCAAATAATTAAGTATCTTATGTTTATTGAAAGAAAATCTTAATTAGGAACAAACAAGGAATATACATAGCAAAAAACATAAATTCAAAGTACTCCCTCCCTTTCTTTTTACTCCAAGTATAAAATTTAGTCAAAGTCAAACTACATAAAATTTGACCAAATTTATATAAAAAAATATGAACATCTATAATACTAAAACTATATAGTATGAAAATACATTTCATGAGGCATCTGATATTATTGATTTCATATTGTGAATGTTGATATTTTTTAATATAAAGTTAGTCAAATTTTACAAAGCTTGACTTTGCCCAAACCTTATATGCAGACTAAAAAGAAACGGAGGGAGTACAAAGGCACAAAAGGAAGCATCTCTCGCTTTCCTTCCATTCCATATAATATATAATTAGATGTAAGCTGGCCAATTATATTTTAATCATAATAGTTTAAAGCAAATAAAAATGGTAATACTTTTCTGACGGGATTAACTACATTCTTCCTTCTTGTTATAATGAGATAAGGTCATTCCAGTGAGGGAATAGGTAAAAGATGCTCGTACAAAAGTACATGCTTATACAGGATGGTAATGACCAAGCATGCAAATCTGACAACTGCTATCACATCAGGTAGGGCAAAACAATAAAGAGGTACGTCACAAACGTAACTAGGACTAACATCTCTTTGGCATCAGCGATATTAACATGGGAAACTCATATAGCAGGTCCTTCTGAGAGCACAAGGATTATAAAACAGAAAAAACATAAAACAGAGTTTACTTACTTCGGCGAACCAACAATGGTCCCGAGGAGCCGAACGGCTGAACTGATCTGCTGCACACAAACAAGTTAAGTAAGCCATCTGACAGTGATAAAGTGTAGGAATACATGAGAGATTGGCAGAAAGACTAAAAAATTCCAGAGAGAAAGGCACAAGGCGCAAAAAGAAGACATATTTCCCCTTGCCTCCATGGGAACAGAGATGCAAAATTCCAAGCAAAATGCCCCAATTATAAACATATAAAGAAAGCATCTAAATACTCAGTAATGGTACCCAGGACTAGACCGAACCAAGGGGGGAAAAGAAGTATTTTTTCCCAGCATATGGGAAATCAGGCCCAGGAGAAACCTCTGAAAAACCCCAGAATTTCTTCCGCTGAAAAGAAAACCCCAAAAGTTCCTTTTTAGAGGAAAAAAGAAACTGTCCTCAGGCATAGCACATACAAGAAGCAAAACGAAAAACCCTACACTTTAACTGCCTCTGGCAGAGCATCCCAGTATTTCTTTCAGTCGAAAGAAAACCCCCAAAAGCTGGATTTTTTTTTTGAAAAAATAAAGATGTCTTCTGACATAGGACAAGAAGCAAAACGAAAAACCCTACACATATATAGAGATTATTACAAACAAAAGACGGTGGAAAAATAAATACCAAGAGAAGATGAACAGATTAAGGGCCAAACGAGAACCCCGGAAGGGAGAACCGGTGGCACATATCATATACTTGGACTAAAAATAAAAGAAAGAAGAAAAGGGCTCAAAACCCCACAAAACACGCCGAGAACGCGGGCGAACGGAAACTAATCCCAAATCCAACGCCCTGGGGAACATGCACACAAATGCATGACCTCCGCCGGGAAAAAAAGATCCAAGGAAAAAGAGAAGAAGAAGAACAGAGGAGGGGAAAATAAACCCCCGTCCAAGAAATCCGGCGAACGAAAGCCGCGACCAAGAACGCGAGGAGAAGGACGATCTAATCTACCACAGGACTAGAACCCTAGATTTGTCCATTACCGAGGGCGCAAGGGAGGAAGCCTCGCCGTTGGCCTCCGCGAGAGAGGGCTTGGCTTTCTTTTCCGTTCCCCTTCTCGTCTCTCCCCCTCCCCTCTCCTCGAACAACACTCCCCTAGACAGTGCCCCAGCCCCGGCACCGGCCCCCTCATCTTGTAGCAGAGGAGGGAAGGGCAGGAAGGTAAAAACGGACGGACGCTTGCCATCTATGCGTCGCACGCATCGCGGCCGTCCGTCGGGTGGGAGCGTCGATCCGGGCCGGACGCGTGGGGCCAGGGGAACTCGGCGGGCTGCGTTGGCGTCAGGCGCGTCCCGTGCTGCCCCGCCCACTTCCCCTGGTACGGGGTTTTCGTTCCACAGATGCCGTCACGGGTACCTCACTGACGCCGCGGGCCCGAGGCCCGTGGGCCCGAGAGGTCATCGTGTTGGGTGTGGTTTTACGTGTCGGGCCGTTTTCCCCACGGCCGGGAAGCCTCTCCCAGATATCCACACCCACCACGATTCCCCTTCCGCTCCCCGGGTTAAAGGAGGCTGCGGCCAGCCTTGCGATGGGGTCCGTGAGGTGCGCCCGGTCCATGCACCGGTGCGTAGCGGAGCGCTCGATGCAATGACACGTTTGGCGCCGGTGCATGTGGGCCGGGTGCGTTCAACGCGCGTACAAGTACAAGCAAGCGTCGTCCTGGGTAGCAGTACGTAGTTGCAGTGGCGCGCCGTGCTGGCCGGGTGATTTTGGGCAATGCCTTTGAGCCGCATCAATAAAGGGCGGTTGGTAAATTACCATCTCCATTGCTGCCACCTGCCCACAGTACTCCCTCCCCTGCTGTACTACTACGCGACAGCTCGCATCCCTTCTTCTCTCCCGACGAATGGGCCCTGCGTTCGGCACGTGAGTGCTAGAGTAGAGGCGAGCCTCCGGAAAAGGGACGTTTCAAATCGGAGGTGATTATTGCTTCCTCAAAAAAAAAAAATCGGATGTGATTATTGCCGCGACTAGTGGAGGATCTCGGGTCATAAAACTAGGATCGTCTCCGTTTACTTCAGTAAAACGATTCAAATTTTCTAAAAAAATATACTGCAAAAAAAAATCTAGATATATCATCGCAATTTTTCTAACAAATAATCTCAGGATGGACTTTAAAATGTTAGACCGCCAGCGTTAAGTATGTGGTATATATTGTTTTGCGTTTTAGGAGGGGGTGCCATGGCATCCATGGAACCCCACTAGGTCAGTCCCTGCAGCGGAGATTTGATTTGATTTTATTAATTTTGTTTTGCTTGTTTGGGGATTCAATTCATTTTGAGAAAATGGAGAGGATTTGTAAAGTAATTACGTCAAGGTTTGGTGGGTGGTAAATGGATTTGAATGTGATAGCTCAGAATGCTCTCACGTTGACCCTTTGTTGGAAGAGCTTTAATGTCTACTTATGGTTTTGCTCCTGCTTCTATTGTATACTATTTATGTTACTTTTATTTACTTCCAAAGATGCATGCAATGAAATTTGGCCGATGGATTGTAGCAGAGAAACTTGGCCGATGGATCGTAGCAGAGAAACTTGGCCAATGAATTTATTCAATTTGGATAAAGTGGAGACATTTGTAATGTTTTATGTGGAGGTTTGGTGCGTGATAAATTGAGATTTCTAGTGTGACTACGACGATTGCGTTGCATGCACACTTTTTTAGGGCAAAATGATGTGGTTTTATTACTGCTTTCCCAGCAAAAATATTTATTATTTTATTCTTGTTATTCTTTTTAAATACATATGTTTTTATTTGTTTATGTACATTTTGTTGGTGCGGCAAATCATTTTGAGACAAATTAAGAGGGTATGTAAAGTAGTAGTGTGAAAGTTTAATAAGGGGTAAATCAGGGTCTCAACTGGGATGACAATGCACCATGCATTGACGAGAATTATTTCCCACGCGATTTTTAACGAGGTTATATTACGGCTATCTTATTGAAATTATTCTTGGTTCAATTTCATGTTTCCAATGTTTGGCATTTATGTTCCTTTTGTTTACTTCATAAAATATGTAAGGTCAAACATATAAGAATCACTATATCACGTGACTTACCATCTGGGCTTTTTTTAAAATTGCAATTCTAGCATTAAATCTCATTGTGGTGTCATAAAAGTTAATGACCAAAGTAACTTCTCCATGATCAATGAGTTTAACATAGAAGCATCAAAGTCAAAACATACAGATGAAATAAGAAAACATTATGACTTATAGAAGAAATGTGAATAAGTTAAAATATGCATTACTCAAAGCTAGCATCGTTTCGGTTGATATGGAGCTGAAAACCTAATGCTTTAGAAAAAAACAACGCGTCCAAAATTATATCGACACTTCTATATGGTGTTAAATCTTACTTTTATACATGTCATAAACGATAGTCAACTATATAGGTTGAAGTAAGAATGGTAGTGCTTGAGTTAGCATATTGTTCTACATGTGTGTTTTAAGAATAAATAAAACCTTCCAATAACTGCTTACATTTGTAACGAGGCCACTGATGAGTGTGATAGGTGATCACCATACTTGAACCGTTCACATTAATTTTAAGTTGCATTACAACTTATGTTTACAAGTGTTGCATAGAACCTCAAGCCAATAGTGTGTCACGCGCAATTGTAGCACCAACAAAACTAGAATTTATGTATGGCAAAGTACATCGCATAGATAATACACCAAAAACAAGACAAAAAGGAACAAACAATTTATTGCGCCGCACAAAATTTTGTTTTTTGTTTAAATGGCATAGTCCCCTAGAATTTGCGTTACAAATATGCTTCATGTGAATGCATATATTACTCTATAAGATACACTAAATCAAGTCTGCGCCAACATAAAAGTAACTCTAACACAACAATGAGAACCTTCGACTCTACTATTTGATTACATTAGACCTTGGGTGGTTTCATACTTTAGATGATGATGACAAGTCATGTAATAAAAAATTATATGGAAAATGCTCTCTACTCAATCTTACCGAGCGAACCCCTCTAATCCGGTAGATCAACACAAGTTCAAATGAGATTGAAGAGGGTGTGTGGCATCTTATTCCATGGTGGGAAGACATGATGAAAAAAGTAAGGGGTGAGTGTCGAGATAGATGGCCACGACTTGAGAATCAACGATGACGAACCTCGGATTCACGGATGTTCCCTCGTGGCCAGAGGAGTGTTTGTTGGTGGTGTAAGTGTTGGGAAACGTAGTAATTTCAAAAAAAAATCCTACGCACACGCAGGATCATGGTGATGCATAGCAATGAGAGGGGAGAGTGTCGTCCACGTACCCTCGTATACCGTTAAGCGGAAGCGTTATGACAATGCGGTTGATGTAGTCATGCGTCTTCACGATCGATCGATCCTCAGTACCGAACGTACGGCACCTCCGCGTTAAGCACACGTTCAGCTCGGTGACGTCCCGCGAACTGACGATCCAGTAGAGCTCGGGGAAGAGTTTCGTCAGCACAACGGTGTGGTGACGATGTTGATGAAGCTACCGCAGCAGGGCTTCGCCTAAACACCGCTACAGTATGACCGAGGTGGATTATGGTGGAGGGGGCAACGCACACGGTTGGGAGAGAGCTTTGTGATCAACTTGTGTGTCTAGAGGTGCCCTGTAACACCCTCGATGCGACTATATCTCCCACGTGTCGAGGCACGACTTAGAGGCATAATCGCATTGAAGGCATATGTCGCAAGTGAGGTAATCTTCACACAACCCATGTAATATAATAAGGAAAAAGATACATAGTTGCCTCACAATCGCCACTTCACACAATTACATGAATAAAGCATTACAACATTCAAATACAATCAAGGTCCGACTACGGAACCAAAATAAAAGAAGAACCCCAAATGCGACAAAGGTCCCCGATCGACCCCAACTGGGCTCCACTACTGATCAACTAGAACGAAACAACACAACGGACAAAGTCTTCATCGAGCTCCTCCTGAGCTTGGTTGCGTCATCTGCACGGACTCGTCGGCACCTGCAAGCTAGTTTTGGAAGTATCTGTGAGCCACGGGGACTCAGCAATCTCGCACCCTCGCGATCAAGACTATTTAAGCTTATGGGTAAGGTAAAGGTGTGAGGTGGAGCTACAGCAAGCGACTAGCATATATGGTGGCTAACATACACAAATGAGAGCGAGAAGAGAAGGCAAAGCACGGTCGATAAAAGTATGATCAAGAAGTGATCCTGGACTACCTACGTCAAGCATAACTCCAACAACCGTGTTCACTTCCCGGACTCCGCCGGAAAGAGACCATCACGGTTACACACGCGGTTGATGTATTTTAAATAAGATCGACTTCAGGTTTTCTACAACTGGACATTAACAAATTCCCATCTGCCCATAACCGCGGGCACGGCTTTCGAAAGATCAAATCCCTGCAGGGGTGTCCCAACTTAGCCCATGACAAGCTCTTACGGTCAACGAAGGAATAGACCTCCTCTCGAGACATTCCGATCAGACTCGGTATCCCGGTACAACAAGACATCCTCGACAATGGTAAAACAAATCCAGCAAGACCACCCGATGCGCCGACATCCCGATAGGAGCTGCACATATCTCGTTCTCAGGGCACACCGGATAAGCTAAGCGTACGGGAGCCAACGTAACCCAAGTTGCCAAGGGACGGCCCCACACGGTGCTCTGGGTTGGACCAACACTTAGACAAGCACTGGCCCGGGGGGTTAAAATAATGATGACCCTTGGGCGCGCGACCCCCAAGGGAAAAGAAAGGCTAGGAGGCGAATGGTAAAACCAATGTTGGGCCTTGCCGGAGGAGTTTTATTCAAAGCGAACTGTCAAGGGGTTCCCATTATACCCAACCGCGTAAGGAACGCAAAATCCGGGAATATAACACCGATATGACGGAAACTAGGGCTGCAAGAGTGGAACAAAACACCAGGCATAAGGCAGAGCCTTCCACCCTTTACCAAGTATATAAATGCATTAATTAAATAAGATATATTGTGATATCCCAACAAGTAAACATGTTCCAACAAGGAACAACATCTCCATCTTCCAACAAGGAACAAACTTCAATCTTCACCTGCAACTAACAATGCTATAAGAGGAGCTGAGCAAAGCGGTGACATAGCCAAACAACGGTTTGCTAGGACAAGGTGGGTTAGAGGCTTGGTTCAACAATATAGGAGGCATGATAAGCAAGTGGTAGGTATCGCAGCATAGGCATAGCAAAAGAGCGAGCAACTAGCAAGCAAAGATAGAAGTGATTTCGAGGGTATGATCATCTTGCCTGAAATCCCGCAAGGAAGAAGAACGAGTCCATGAAGAAGACAAACGGACGTAGTCAAACGGGTCCTCACAAACGCGACGTTATCGGAACCAACCCGAAGAAGCAAACACCGGAAAGAAAGTAAACAATATAGTAAAACAACCATCACATAAACATGGCACAAGGCGCAATCAAGTATGATGCATGTCCGGTTTAAAGAGGCATGGCTTGGCAAAGTGCACAAGCAATCCTACAAATTAATTGGAGCTCAATATGCATCGGGATGCATATTGACAAAACACCACATCAATTATTTAGTTCTCTCCCGTTTATGTACCCCAACAATATTAAATGTTGATTAACATGGCAAGAGGTTAAGCACAACAAAACTACCTATCTAGGCAAGTTTAAATAAGGCCGGAAGCAACGAACAACAATTCCGGAAAATCCTCATATGCATAATTTAAGGTTTGGTACTGCTCTGCCCTAAACATTATTTTAGAGTTGTTAAACATGCAAGATGAGTGCACCATGTTAAACTAGGCAAAATTCTACCCCATTTACATATAAAGTTTATTAAAAACCGAGCTACGGTTATTTAGTTATGAATTAAACCATTTTAGCATGGCATAGGAGCAAATTAGTGCAAACAACATTTTTAACATTTCAAACATAGATGAAAGTTGGATATTATTAATCTACACAAAATTCTGAGCAAGTTTCATATATAAAACATTTTAATCCGATGCACGGTTAGTGAGTTATTAAATGCATGAACCAGGGGACTTTTCTGCAAAACTGGCAATCTCTGAATAATTAGGAAAATCCCAGGCGCTGAAAAAAAACATGAGCGGGCCGAAAACTGGCTGGGCCACAACAGAGCAGAGAGGCTGGAGGAGCTGCTCACATCGGGCTTTGAGGCCGGTCGGTGGTGGGCTGGACAAGGAAGGCGGCTGGGCCTCGGCGCAGGCGCGGTGCGGGCAGGCCGCGGAGGAAGCTGGGCTCTCCTGGCGCTGGCTGGGCCTTGGGAGGCGCTGGCCCACGCGAGGGTGAGATCAACGGGCAAGGGGGCGAGCGGCTCCTCTGCTCGCTCCCGAGCGATCATGGCGGCGGCGCACGACAGGGCCGGCGAGGGTGGAGGTCAAGGACGACGGAGCGGGCAGATCAGGCGGGGAACTGGTGGATCCGGCCCTCGGCGGCGGAGGACGGTGGGTTAGGCGACCCGAGGCTACATGGCGGGGTTGCCCTGCGAAGAAGAGAGAGAGAGGACATGAGAGAGAGCACGGGGAGGAAGGGAAGAAGGCCAGGCGGCTAGGCTCTCGCCTGAGAGATCAGCGGCGGCGACACAGCGGGCCCCGGCGACGAACTGCAGCATAGAGGGGCTCCTCCCCTCGAGCGGAACTTGGAACGAGCGCGGTGGCGGGGATCCGGGCCTGCGCGGGCCTCAGATGGGCTCGGCGGGCCGCGGCGAAGTGGGGCGGCGCGCAGGCTGAGGTGGCGGGCGCCGATTGGGTGAGGGCGGCGATGTGATGACGTGGCGACCTGCTATTTGCCGGAGCGACGTGGCTGGAGGCGGCGGACGCGTCCGGCGGCGGAGTGGACATGTCCGGCGGCGCTGAGGGAGGAGTTTTAGGGTTTCGGGGAAAAGATCCGAAAACGAAAATGAAGGGGTCTATTTATAGAGGTAGAGGGAGCTAGGAAGCTCCAAATGAGGTGCGGTTTTCGGCCACGCGATCGTGATCGAACGACCGAGATGATGGAGAGGGTTTTGGGCCAAAATGGAGGGGTGTTGGGCTGCAACACACACGAGGCCTTTTCGGTCCCTTGGTTAACCGTTGGAGTATCAAACGAAGTCCAAATGATACGAAACTTGACAGGCGGTCTACCGGTAGTAAACCAAGGCCGCTTGGCAAGTCTCGGTCCAATCCGGAAATGTTTAACCCCCACACATGAAAGAAAGGTAGAAATGACCACCGGAGGAGAACAAAGTGCCGGAATGCAAAACGGACAACGGGGAAAATGCTCGGATGCATGAGACGAGCATGTATGCAAATGAAATGCACATGATGACATGATATGCAATGCATGACACGCAAGCAATGACAAGGCAACACCAGCGAATAACTGAACGACACCTGGCACATCGGTCTCGGGGCGTTACAACACTCCACCACTACGAGAGGATCTCGTCCCGAGATCTAGAATGGCACCGGAGGGAAAAAGGAAGAGAAAGAGGAGAGGTAAAACTAAGTTGCTTCTTGACAAATGAGTGAAACCGAAGAACCTTGCGAGGTTGAGCAAATTGAAAGAAAGAATGCAACGGGGATAAACAAAGTTGAAAGCACTCCGTTAAGAACGAGGAATAAGAAAGAACCGATTCGGGTAGTACTCCACTTGAAAAGAGATGAAAGACTTGATAAGATGAAGGAACTTGAGTAGAGGGCACAACACTCCGGTTGAATGTATAAACCCATAAAAGAACACGCTCCTGAAAACACAAGAAGATGGGTTGAAGAGAGCAACATCACAATGCCTCCGGAATGGAAGAATAAAAGATAGATAATTGAAATAGGAGAATTGAGAAGAAAAAGCCACTTCTGCCACAAAAGAAGTTGAAGAGGTATCTTTAGGAGAAGGGTCGAACGGAGTTGTTGTAAAGCCAATAACGAAAGGATAAGCTTATATGGTCTTATGGCACACATCTCAAATTATGAGGTGACAACCTGCCACTCACGGGAAAAGAATTGGATTGATATGAACGAGGAGACGAGAAACTTATTTCACCGGGAGGATAAATGAAGAACTTGGGTCATTTATAAGCACCATAGATAGCAACAAACCTTAGGGAAGGCTTTAGGTGAAATATAACCCAAGATAGCTCTAATGACGAGATTGATGGATTTAAAATACCTCATCTTGACAGCATGTGAAATCATGAAAACATGAACTCAAATTATCAAGAATGACATAATACCATTTCCGATGATATGGTAGAGAGAATTGAACTCTGGATTACACGAAGAAGACTGCTTGAGCTTCTTAGAAAAGAATGTCGATGAAAAACTTCGAGAAGGGATTAAATCTTTGATGGAACTCCGAAAATAAAAGAAATGGTCAATCGAAATGGAGGATGAAAAGAATAAGGTTGAAGCCTTGCAATGATTTAGATGGATCTCCGGGAAAAGAAAGATGAGCACTTGAAACCAAAAATAAGTATGATGAACCACTCCGGAAAACAGGAATTGAATAAACTCGATGAAACAAGAATAAGAATTACATTATGCATATCCTTCACCAATTTAAAATTGATGACAAGCAATGGAATTGGCATACTACTTATTCTCGTAGAAAAGGATTAAAAGAGATATATCAAAACTTGAGAAGGTCTTCAACGAAACACCGGTGGAATCGAAACAACGAATGAATTGATATGATAACGAAAAAAGAGGAATCTTGTACGAACCACCGTAAGAATTGGTTATGAACAAAGTAAAGATAAATAAACACCGAGAAGAATTAGCAAATGGACGAAGATGCTTGAGAGAATTTAGATACAAGTGAATATAATAGATCATGGACCGATTAGAGATCACTTGAACACTGCACCGGTAAGATCGGAGAATGATAACTGAAAGCTGAGAATGAACAAGTCTTCTGAAATGATGGGCTCCGGATAATCAAACTGAAAATACTCCTGAATTGCTCCGGAAGGGTGAAAAGAATTCTCACGATCAAAACAATTACGGGAGGATGGCAACAAGCTAGAATCACGAATCTTGAAGAGAATGGAGCAAGATTAAAGAGAAACTCTTCTTCGTTCTTCAAAGTCTGAGAATGACGACGAGAAACACCATCATGAATTATTTAGACGCTCCGGAAGAATCAAAACGAAGAGGTTGATCCAACGATGAAAAGAAATTGAGAGATCTTGGAGAAACACATCTGACTGATGAAAAATTCATTCGTACGTCACACTTTAAGATGAATTTGAGGGTAGCTCTGGGAAAATAAGAAGAGTCAGGTAAGATCCTGGGAAAAGACCTGTGGGTTAGGGCCCACTCAAGAGAAACAGCGTTGAACGATTTGAAGGAGGGATTGCACCGGTTGAATTAAATGGCTTGAATAAGATAGGACCTCGAAATAGCTTGCACGGATTAAGAGTGGAAACACGAATCTTCGAGATATCTTGAGCACTCCGGAACAACTGAATAGCAAGAGGTGAATGAATATGAGGTGCACCGGCATGAGAAGGTATTTGCAAACGAGGAAAAAGTTATGATCAATAATGTTTGAATTGAATCCACCGGAGAAGAAAAAGAACGAATAATGATAATTGAATCACCGGATAAGAACATTGATGGAGAAGAATGGAGAGACTTCACATCAATAAGATGGATACTCGATAAAGAAAATCCGAGTCCTAGGAGAAACAAGGGTGGGAGGGTGGGAAAACAAAGACAATTTGGGATGGATGAACGAACACCGCAGAGAAAGCTGAGATTGAAACTTGCGGATGTTGCAATGATCATATCCATATGAAGAGAAGCAAGCCGGTTAAAAGGAATTGACAAGACAATCTTGATGATCAAGAAGGATTGGTATCCACATTGGAGTATGAGAACACCATTTGGGAAAGGTATGGAATCAACACATGACATTGAAGCAACTCGAATACCACAACTCAAAACAAAACAAAGGATTGGCTTGCAGAATAAGCCGGAACAAACATATGCTAGAGATTTCGTCCGAAGTTTTCGTGGTGGGGCCTACACGGGCTCGATCGTACAGCACCATCATGTACAAGGCAGTGCACATGACATACGAAGCGTCGCCGAGTCGGCATAGCCAAGGACTCTTTAAGACACAACGAGACCACTGTAAAACCGACCGTGAATAGGCGGACCACTAGACGTCGAACCCCAATTTCATATCATACATCTGTCAGAAAGATATCCTAAGAGCTACTTGAATTCCCACCTATGAAACTCCCGAAATTTTCCGGTTATGCAATCAGGTGTTGGGGATACAGGGGAAGCATAATATCTCACCCAAAACTAGCAAATCCTACATCCAGCTGTATCCATCCTTCAACACATAACCAAGAAACCTTCAGAAATCGTCTATCTCAACCTTCGAAAAGCATCCGTTATACGAGTTATGGCAATACTCCCGAACTCCCGCCCCAGTACTGGGTGGCGTCGAGGTTATCTCACCAACGAACTGCATAAAAGAGATTTTCGATGTCGGCGTACTAAACTCAGGTATTCCAGAACTGCAATGATAAAATTATGATGACAACACCTCAGAGCTCAACTCCCCGGGACACTTCCACTAAACCCCTGACAGGAGGCACCAAGACAATGTTCTCATCATAAAACCATCGGAACGATTCCAAGATACCCGCGTGATCCTAAATTTTTTTTAGTGAAATTTGAGAAGAGAAGAGTCAAAACTCTACGTCAGGATGCCTTACCAGAGCGATGAGGGGACTGGGAAGTAAAAAGAATTCCTAACTCTCCGATATATAATTCCTAAATGACTCAAAACATTTTTTTTCTAGACACAACTCGGCCGCTAAAAACGATCAATCAGTGGGGGCTCCTAAGGTCGGGGAAGGCTCTGATTACCAACTTGTAACACCCTCGATGCGACTATATCTCCCACGTGTCGAGGCACGACTTAGAGGCATAATCGCATTGAAGGCATATGTCGCAAGTGAGGTAATCTTCACACAACCCATGTAATATAATAAGGAAAGAGATACATAGTTGGCTTACAATCGCCACTTCACACAATTACATGAATAAAGCATTACAACATTTAAATACAATCAAGGTCTGACTACGGATTCAAAATAAAAGAATAACCCCAAATGCGACAAAGGTCCCCGATCGACCCCAACTGGGCTCCACTACTGATCGACTAGAACGAAACAACACAACGGACAAAGTCTTCATCGAGCTCCTCCTGAGCTTGGTTGCGTCATCTGCACGGACTCGTCGGCACCTGCAAGCTGGTTTTGGGAGTATCTGTGAGCCACGGGGACTCAGCAATCTCGCACCCTCGCGATCAAGACTATTTAAGCTTATGGGTAAGGTAAAGGTATGAGGTGGAGCTGCAGCAAACAACTAGCATATATGGTGGCTAACATACGCAAATGAGAGCGAGAAGAGAAGGCAAAGCACGGTCGATAAAAGTATGATCAAGAAGTGATCCTGGACTACCTACGTCAAGCATAACTCCAACAACCGTGTTCACTTCCCGGACTCCGCCGGAAAGAGACCATCACGGTTACACACGCGGTTGATGTATTTTAAATAAGGCCGACTTCAGGTTTTCTACAACCGGACATTAACAAATTCCCATCTGCCCATAACCGCGGGCACGACTTTCGAAAGATCAAATCCCTGCAGGGGTGTCCCAACTTAGCCCATGACAAGCTCTCACGGTCAACGAAGGAGTAGACCTCCTCCCGAGACATTCCGATCAGACTCGGTATCCCGATACAACAAGACATCCTCGACAATGGTAAAACAAATCCAGCAAGACCACCCGATGCGCCGACATCCCGATAGGAGCTGCACATATCTCATTCTCAGGGCACACCGGATAAGCTAAGCGTACGGGAGCCAACATAACCCAAGTTGCCAAGGGACGGCCCCACACGGTGCTCTGGGTTGGACCAACACTTAGACAAGCACTGGCCCGGGGGGTTAAAATAATGATGACCCTTGGGCGTGCGACCCCCAAGGGAAAAGAAAGGCTATGAGGCGAATGGTAAAACCAATGTTGGGCCTTGCCGGAGGAGTTTTATTCAAAGCGAACTGTCAAGGGGTTCCCATTATACCCAACCGCGTAAGGGACGCAAAAATCCGAGAACATAACACCGATATGACGGAAACTAGGGCGGCAAGAGTGGAACAAAACACCAGGCATAAGGCCGAGCCTTCCACCCTTTACCAAGTATATAGATGCATTAATTAAATAAGATATATTGTGATATCCCAACAAGTAAACATGTTCCAACAAGGAACAACATCTCCATGTTCCAACAAGGAACAAACTTCAATCTTCACCTGCAACTAACAACGCTATACGAGGGGCTGAGCAAAGCGGTGACATAGCCAAACAACGGTTTGCTAGGACAAGGTGGGTTAGAGGCTTGGTTCAACAATATAGGAGGCATGGTAAGCAAGTGGTAGGTATCGCAGCATAGGCATAGCAAAAGAGCGAGCAACTAGCAAGCAAAGATAGAAGTGATTTCGAGGGTATGATCATTTTGCCTGAAATCCCGCAAGGAAGAAGAACGAGTCCATGAAGAAGACAAACGGACGTAGTCGAACGGGTCCTCACAAACGCGACGTTATCGGAACCAACCCGAAGAAGCAAACACCGGAAAGAAAGCAAACAATATAGTAAAACAACCATCACATAAACATGGCACGAGGCGCAATCAAGTATGATGCATGTCCGGTTTAAAGAGGCATGGCTTGGCAAAGTGCACAAGCAATCCTACAAATTAAGTGGAGCTCAATATGCATCGGGATGCATATTGACAAAACACCACATCAATTATTTAGTTCTCTCCCGTTTATGTACCCCAACAATATTAAATGTTGATTAACATGGCAAGAGGTGAAGCACAACAAAACTACCTATCTAGGCAAGTTTAAATGAGGCCGGAAGCAACGAACAACAATTCCGGAAAATCCTCATACGCATAATTTAAGGTTTGGTACTGCTCTGCCCTAAACATTATTTTAGAGTTGTTAAACATGCAAGATGAGTGCACCATGTTAAACTAGGCAAAATCTACCCCATTTACATACAAAGTTTATTAAAAACTGAGCTACGGTTATTTAGTTATGAATTAAACCATTTTAGCATGGCATAGGAGCAAATTAATGCAAACAACATTTTTAACATTTCAAACATAGAAGAAAGTTGGATATTATTAATCTACACAAAATTCTGAGCAAGTTTCATATATAAAACATTTTAATCCGATGCACGGTTAGTGAGTTATTAAATGCATGAACCAGGGGGACTTTTCTACAAAACTGGCAATCTCTGGATAATTAGGAAAATCCCAGGCGCTGAAAAAAAACATGAGCGGGCTGAAAACTGGCTGGGCCACAACAGAGCAGAGAGGCTGGAGGAGCTGCTCACATCGGGCTTTGAGGACGGTCGGTGGTGGGCTGGACAAGGAAGGCGGATGGGCCTCGGCGCACGCGCGGTGCGGGCAGGCCGCGGAGGAAGCTGGGCTCTCCTGGCGCTGGCTGGGCCTTGGGAGGCGCTGGCCCACGCGGGGGTGAGGTCAACGGGCAAGGGGGGCGAGCAGCTCCTCTGCTCGCTCCCGAGCGGTCACGGCGGCGGCGCACGACAGTGCCGGCGAGGGTGGAGGTCAGGGACGACGGAGCGGGCAGATCAGGCCGGGAACTGGTGGATCCGGCCCTCGGCGGCGGAGGACGGTGGGTTAGGCGACCTGAGGCTACATGGCGGGGTTGCCCTGCGAAGAAGAGAGAGAGAGGACATGAGAGAGAGCACGGGGAGGAAGGGAAGAAGGCCAGGCGGCGAGGCTCTCGCCTGAGAGATCAGCGGCGGCGACACAGCGGGCCCCGGCGACGAACTGCAGCATCGAGGGGCTCCTCCCCTCGAGCGGAACTTGGAACGAGCGCAGTGGCGGGGATCCGGGCCTGCGCGGGCCTCAGATGGGCTCGGCGGGCCGCGGCGAAGTGGGGCGGCGCGCAGGCTGAGGTGGCGGGCGCCGATTGGGTGAGGGCGGCGATGTGATGACGTGGCGGCCTGCTATTTGCCGGAGCGACGTGGCTGGAGGCGGCGGACGCGTCCGGCGGCGGAGTGGACATGTCCGGTGGCGCTGAGGGAGGAGTTTTAGGGTTTCGGGGAAAAGATCCAAAAACGAAAATGAAGGGGTCTATTTATAGAGGTAGAGGGAGCTAGGAAGCTCCAAATGAGGTGCGGTTTTCGGCCACGCGATCGTGATCGAACGACCGAGATGATGGAGAGGGTTTTGGTGGGTTTTGGGCCAAAATGGAGGGGTGTTGGGCTGCAACACACACGAGGCCTTTTCGGTCCCTCGGTTAACTGTTGGAGTATCAAACGAAGTCCAAATGATACGAAACTTGACAGACGGTCTACCGGTAGTAAACCAAGGCCGCTTGGCAAGTCTCGGTCCCATCCGGAAATGTTTAACCCCCACACATGAAAGAAAGGTAGAAATGACCACCGGAGGAGAACGAAGCACCGGAATGCAAAACGGACAATGGGGAAAATGCTCGGATGCATGAGACGAACATGTATGCAAATGAAATGCACATGATGACATGATATGCAATGCATGACACGCAAGCAATGACAAGGCAACACCAGCGAATAACTGAACGACACCTGGCACATCGATCTCGGGGCGTTACATGCCCCCTGCCCCTGTATATAAAGGAGCAAGGGGGAGGCCGGCCGGCCCTTGTTGGTGCGCCAGGAGAAGGAATCCTCCTCCTAGTAGGAGTAGGAGGAATCCTACTCCCACTAGGAGGTGGAAAGGAAGGTTGTAGGATCGAAAGTATGTCTAGAGGGGGTGATTAGACTACTTGACCAAATAAAAACTTAACCTTTTCCCAATTTTAGTTCTTATCAGATTTTAGCTATTTTAGGACAAGTCAAGCAATCATCACACAATTCAAGCAAGCATGCAAAGAGTATATTGGCAGCGGAAAGTAAAGCATGCAAATTGCAAGAATGTAAAGGGAAGGGTTTGGAGAATTCAAACGCAATTGGAGACACGGATGTTTTTCCCGTGGTTCGGATAGGTGGTGCTATCCTACATCCACGTTGATGGAGACTTCAACCCACGAAGGGTAACGGTTGCGCGAGTCCACGGAGGGCTCCACCCACGAAGGGTCCACGAAGAAGCAACCTTGTCTATCCCACCATGGCCATCGCCCACGAAGGACTTGCCTCACTAGCGGTAGATCTTCATGAAGTAGGCGATCTCCTTGCCCTTACAAACTCCTTGGTTCAACTCCACAATCTTGTCGGAGGCTCCCAAGTGACACCTAGCCAATCTAGGAGACACCACTCTCCAAGAAGTAACAAATGGTGTGTTGATGATGAACTCCTTACTCTTGTGCTTCAAATGATAGTCTCCCCAACACTCAATTCTCTCCCACAGGATTTGGATTTGGTGGAAAGAATATTTGAGTGGAAAGCAACTTGGGGAAGGCTAGAGATCAAGATTCATGTGGTAGGAATGGAATATCTTGGCCTCAACACATGAGTAGGTGGTTCTCTCTCAGAACATATGAGTTGAAAGTGTAGATGTGTCCTGATAGCTCTCTCCATGAGTGAAGAGGAGGTGGAGGGGTATATATAGCCTCCACACAAAATCCAACCGTTACACACAATTTACCAATCTCGGTGGGATCGAATCAACAAACTCGGTCGGACCGAAATAGTAAACCTAGTGACCGTTAGAGATTTTCGGTGGGACTGACATGCAACTCGGTAGGACCGATATGGTTAGGGTTAGGGCATAACGTAATCTCGGTGAGACCGATTACACAAACTCGGTGAGACCGATTTGGTAATAAGCTAACAAGAGGGTTGGTCAGGCAAACTCGGTGGGACCAATTTGCTCTTCTCGGTGAGACCGAAATGTTACAAAAAGGAAATAGTGAGTTTACATTGCAATCTCGGTGGGACCGATCCGCTCTTTCGGTGAGACCGAAAAGTTACGAAAAGGAAACAGAGAAATTGCAATCCCATCTCGGTGAGACCGAGATCCCTATCGGTAGAACCGATTTGCTTAGGGTTTGGCAATGGCTATGACAAGTGAAACTCGGTGGCGCCGGGTTGAAAGAATTGGTAGGGCCGAGTTTGGCTTTGGGTTTAGGTCAATTGTGGATATGGGAAAGTAGCTGAGGATTTTGGAGCATATCATTAAGCACATGAAGCAAGAGGCTCATTAAGCAACACCTCATCCCTCCTTGATAGTATTGGCTTTTCCTATGGACTCAATGTGATCTTGGACCACTAAAATGTAAAAAGAAGAGTCTTGAGCATATGAGCTAGAGCCAATCCTTTGTCCTTAGCATTTTGAGGGTTCCACTTTCACCATCCATGCCATGCCAATCATTGAGCTTTCCTGAAATGATCATCTTGGAATAGCATTAGCTCAATGAGCTATATGTTGTTATGAATTACCAAAACCACCTAGGGATAGTTGCACTTTCAATCTCCCCCTTTTTGGTAATTGATGACAACATATAGATCAAAGCTTCGACAAATAATAATAAGAATGAAATATAGCGTTGCTTTGAGAAGTATGTGATAAGTAAGAGCTCCCCCTAAATTTGTGCATATTTAAAATTTGCTTTGGACTGCAAATGCACAAAGAGTTAGAGTGATGGGTTACTCTTCCATGTCACATACATCTTGGTGGAGCGCTCAAAAAGATAAGAATGAAATGCATGCACTCATCACCAAAGAAAGTGAATGATCACATAAGATAGATAAGATATATCAAGCATGCATAAGTGTAGCTTATGATCAAACACATGATCATCAATGTCTCACAAGCATATCAAAGTATCTCAACCAAAAGCAAACAAAGTTTGAAAAAAACACCAAATAAAGTAAGAGAGAATAAAGGCAACACTCTCTCTCTCTCGAAGCCTATGATCTATACATTTTTCTCCCCCTTTGGCAACAAGTTACCAAAAAGTTCCTAGAAAATGCATAGTGCTAGATCGACTCTCAGGCTTGATCTTCTGGTGGTGGTGGAGTCTGGATCACTCCAAGGACGAAGGCTTCTGTAGACGTGGTTGGAGCTGGAGCTGAAGTAGATGCTGGAGCTGGTTGGGCTGGTGCTGTGGCTGGAACTGAGGTGGTGGCTCAGGTGTGAGGAACTGGCACTGCAGTCGACATCTGAGCTCGTGGCACTCTGGCAAATGCATCAGTTTTAGTCTTCCCTCTCCTCTCCTGCATGTCATCTTGAAGTTGCTCCACTGCATACTAAATCTCTGTTACTTTGACATCCATGTCATAGAACTTTTGTTATATGATCCTCTCTAAGCTCACCTGATTCTGAGTGAGGGTGGCCAGTCCTTTCTCAATCCTCGGTGTGGAAGCAATCAAGTAACTAAGCTGCTCTTGCTTGTTTTTTAGGAAATACTCAGATGCCTCCTCTTGAGTTGGCATCTTGGTAGCTTTCTCCTTCCTTGCCTTCTCCTTCTGTGCTTGAGCATGAACTGATGATGGATCATCCTTGTTCATCACAACTTCATTATCTTCAAAATCTGGATGAATAGGCAAATGTTCCTTGTCCAATAGGTATATGCATGTGCCCATCTTGGAGTTAATTAGCTCCTGGATCTGAGGGGCATAACCACATCTCCTCTTCTAATCTGCTGCAGTTCTTTTGATGGTCTCTACCATGAGGCTCATGACTTTGAATTTCTGTGGCACATCAAAAATATGAAGCAAGTTGATTGCATGGCCTCTGATCATCTTGTGATCACTTGACTTGGGCAACAGAGTGTGCCTCAAAATCCAATTGATAGTTGGCAACCCTGACAGAAGATAATGTACAAACCCAAACTTGAAAGTATCAAGTGCCTTGTTTGGAATTTCCTTGTACATGTTGGACATAGAGTTGTGGTCCATCTTCTTCTTGGCATATATGTCTAAGTCATCCTCATGCTCCTCTGGGGCATTGATGAGCTGTGCCCACTCAGCAACTGTTGATTGGTACCTCCTACCTTTAGACATCCACACAATCCTTCCATCTGGATAGAAGTGTGCTGTGGAGTAGAACTGCATGATCAGCTCTTCATTCCACTTTGTGAGCTTCTGCCCAACAAAGTCTGCTACTCCACAAGCCTTGAAGCTGTCTTGCACTCCAGGATAGTGCTCTTCATTGTCCTTGATGAACTGCCAATCTACCCATCTCATGTCACAAACAATGGGCTTCTTATCCAACAAGACTGTCTCATAGAAGTCCTGCTGTTCCTTAGTGTGGAACCTATAGTCAACAGCAGTTCTTCTTCTTGTAGCATATGGATCTTCTGCTCTCCACTTTCTCAGCCCTGAGTCTCTTCTAATCCTCATGTCCTCAGCCACAGGATGAGCATCATTGTGGTCTGGGATCTTGGGCTTTAGCTTCCTGAGAACTTGGCCTTCCTCTTCTTCTGCAGTGTCAGGCACTGGGGCCTTGTTCTTTTCAGCAGCTAGTATGCTCCTTGTGTTCCTCTTTGGAGTTGTCTTGGCCTTTGATGCAGCCTTGGGTGCTTTCTTGGGCTTGGATGCAGTAGCCCCTGATCTTATAGCATCACCCATCAGCTTTTGTGCCTTGGGTGCTGGTGCAGCAACCTCTCCTTCCTCTTCCTCTTCAGAATCTCTCATGATTGAGGATCTCCCAAGCACTCTAGCAGTGGTCTTTTTGATCCTCTCCTTCCTATTCTTCCCTTCTGCAGCAGGCTCTTTGGGTTCAGATCCCAAAGGGACTTGAGTAGATGCTCTGGCCTTAGACATTGGAATTCTCTTTGCAGGAACCTTTTACTTCATGCCTGGCTTGGTGGCAGCAGCAATGCTATATTCCTTCTTAACCACTTTCTTGGAAGTGGCTTTTTCTTCTGCCACATAGTCCTCATCCTCTGATTCTGAGGTTCTTTTCTTCCTTTGTCTGGTGGCAGCTTTTGGCAAGTTACTAGGAGTGCTCCTACTGCCTTCATCTGAGGAACTGGAGGGACTAGTGCCCTCACTCATGTGCACTTGCTGCTCTGACAGGTTTTGGCTATCACTCTGATCTGACATGATGAACAATCTGACTGCTGACCCTGTGAACAGTTTATAGATGAGGTAGAGTGGATGAGCATCACAAAATGCAGAGATTTTTGCAAAAGAATGATTCAAAATCTTAGTTTTAGTTTCCCATAGAAATCATTTCGGATCTACTGATTTTTAAACTTGGTGATACCGAAGCAGTTTTGGAACCTAAACTAGTGAACTCGGTCAGACCGAGTCACAGTTCGGTGGCACCGAGATTGCTAGGGTTTCACAAAGTTCCAAAATTGGTCACACCGATTAGTAATTCTCGGTCAGACCGAGTCTCACTTGTGCAATGGCATGAGCCAAATCGGTGGGACCGAGTTTTTCAACTCGGTGGGTCCGAGATGGTTTCGGCGGAAACCTAACCCTAAAGTTTTCGAATCAATCCTATTCTACAAACGCATTGACTGGATAGGAGTGTTTCAATCATGGCTAGAAACAATAAGATCACAATGTGCTAGGAATCAGATTGGGGATAGCACAAAGATCGAGTCCATACCCTAGTTCGGCAGAGACTCGCTACGGCGGCAACGGCGGGGTTGAATTCCATTGACGGCGATGGAGACCAGCGACTGGAGGCGGCTGGCGGCGAGGAGACGATCCGGAGACCACGTTGGCAGAGCGAGCTATCGCGCGGGCGAAGGGGTTCAGAGAAATTTCCAAAATTTTGCCCTTGCCTATATATAGCCCAACCCTGTCGGTGTGACCGAGTGGAACAACTCGGTGGCACCGAGATGCAAAACTGTATACAGTTATTGCAACTCGGTGTGACCGAATGGTTCAAATCGGTTGCACCGAGATCGAAAATTTAGATCAACTTAATGATCTCAGTAGGGCCAAAAGTAGGATATCGGTCAGACCAAGAATCACAAAGAGGTTTTGGAAGTTTAAGTCTATGACGAATCAGGGACTCCGAGTGCTCCTCACACAGAGTGGTTCAAATCTGACTTGATCAAATTTTGTGATGTAGCATGAATAGAGTTTGAGATGAGAAAAGCATAGATAGCTAGAGGAGGTTCTTAGGCATTCTTGTCCATCCACTTGGGCAAAGGAAATAAAACCAAACAATCAAAACAACAAGTGGATGTCCTCGAATGAGTAAAATATGCAACCAACATGCTCACACAATAAAATGGCAATTGAAATATGTGACAAAGCATGCACAACCAATTCTAGCATCTATCAAGCAATTGGCGATGACTAGGTCATCTATATATGAGTATATTGACTTAGGAGTCAAGTGAGAACACTTGATCATAGGTCATACTCATCGTTTAAGCTCAAGTGGGGTTATCACTTTTACATAAAGCATTGTTGTGTTCACATCTTTAGAGTTGCTTTAGCTCAAGTCTTAGAGTAAAGCTCCCCCTAGATGTGATATCCCCCCTAAGAGGGATGAACTAACCTTGGGTTTTGTCGATGATGACTTCATGTAGATGTTGAAGATGTGGATGCTCAATGTTGATGTAGATCACTTGGAGCTATCCATTTGAGTGAATTGCACTTTCAATACCTACATGGGTTAGTCCCACAAGGAACAAACAAGGATATCCATAGACATAGAGTGATGCACACACAAGATGATGTCCATGAAAACTTTTAGGTTACCTTGTCCCTTGTCTTACCAACAAGAGGGTTTGTGACTCCTTGAACTAGTGCAAGATGTGGAAGTTGATTGCACTTGTTCTTGCCAAAATGATAAGAGTGAAGTATGTTGGCGGAGTCACCCTCAAGAACTCTCTAGTTCTTCTTCTTTTGGATCCACACCATCTTGATGGGAATCCTTGGAGTTGTAGTCGTACTTGATGAAGTGGAACTTGAAGTGGTCTTGGGGATCCACTTGACTAAGGTCTTAGGAGCTTCTTCAAATGCATTAATTTCCTCTTGAAGCTTGTCCTTGCCTTTTTGCTTGTAGTCTTGTGGTGGAAGATCATCTTGAGCTTGTGTCCCCTTGAAGGAAGTAGGATCATACTTCTCTTGTTGAGGAACAAACTTTGTCTTGGGGTATTGATCTTCTTCCCACTCAATTCGATTGGCATTGAACTTTCGTTCAAAACCAACACCTTGATTCTTCCGGTGCCTTCCTTGCTTGCGCACAATTTCCTCGAATTGCTTACTCCCGGCAAGGCTTTTGTACACTCCTTTCTCTATAATTCCCTTCAATAAGCTATTTTCTTGCTCAAGTGTAACTTGGCTAAGAGAATCATTAGTGGAATCAAGAGAACTACTAGAAGCAACAATATTGGATTTAGCATGATCATTGTTACTACTAGAGGAAGAATCTTTCTTGTTCTTGTTACTAGACTTGACTTGAGGCATGTAAGTGGATAAGAGTAAATGCTTGGCAATGTAAGAAGAACTTTTCTTGCGGAGATCATCATTGATTGCCTTTAAAAACTCATGCTCTTGCTCAAGATTGAGCTTTTCAAAGCGTAACTTCTCATGAGCTCTTAAAAGTTCTCGATGATCTTCGAAGATAGTTTCATGAGCTAACTTAAGAGTGTTTAGTTCTTTAGTTAGAGCCTCAATCTTCTCCTTATCATTGTCATTCGTTTTATCTTGATTAGCATGATTAATTGACGTTTCATCATAGTATTGATCACTAGAGTTGTCAACAAGTAAATCATCATCACCTAACAAGTCATCTTCATCACTATTAAAATCAACATACTCGAGGTGTGTTACCTTAGGACCTTTGGCCATGAAGCATCTTCCAATTCCTTCATTTGGTGAGTCAAATATATCATAGGAGTTGGTTGACACAAGTGCTAGATCGGCAACACCTTCATCTTGAGTATATTCGGAATCGGAATGATAACTTCTCTCGGAGTGGTTGTCGGAGTCGGAGCCGGATACCCATTCACCAACATGAGCCTGATGTCTTCGTTTTGTGTAGCTCCTTGATGATTTTTCCTTCCTTTCCGAATCCTTGCTTCTCCGTGACTGTCTTCGTTCATAACGATCATCTCTACTCCTTCTCTCTCTTGGTGGTGATTCTTCTCTTTTGCTTCTTCTTTTTGGAGAGTCTTCTCTTCTCTTGTAGGGAGCCGTACACTCATTGGAATAGTGTCCGGGTCTTCCACAATTGTAGCAGTTTCGCTCTCGACTAGAAGATCTCTTGTCATTGTAGGACCTTGACTTGGAGCTTCTATCTTTGCTTCTACTCTTGTAGAACTTGTTGAAGTTTTTCACCATTAAGCTCAATTCTTCATTGAAGTTTTGTTTCTCACTTGATGATGTAGGGGCTTCACATGAGGCTTTGTAGGCACCACTTGATTTGTTGTGAAGTTCCTCTTTATCCTTAAGTGACATCTCATGAGCAACAATTCTTCCAATTACCTCCGTTGGCTTGAGATCTTTGTAATTGGGCATCATTTGGATTAATGTGCACACGGTATCATATTTTCCATCCAAGGCTCTTAGAATCTTCTTGATGATGAATCTATCGGTCATCTCTTCACTTCCTAAGCCGGCAATCTCATTTGTGATGAGAGCAAGCCTAGAGTACATTTCAGCGACACCTTCACCATCCTTCATTTTGAACTTGTCAAGTTGACTTTGAAGCACATCCAATTTGGATTCCTTGACGGAGTCGGTACCTTCGTGCATATCAATCAAAGTGTCCCAAATTTCCTTTGCATTCTCAAGATGGCTGATTTTGTTGATTCTTCGGGGCACAATCCGTTGAAGAGAATGTCACAAGCTTGAGCATTGTATTGCAACATCTTCAACTCATCCGCGGTAGCTTCACGGTTTGGTTCTCTCCCATCAAAGAAGTCACCTTGCAAACCAACACACATAATAGCCCAAACGGCGGGGTTATGTCCGAGAATATGCATTTTCATTTTATGCTTCCAACTAGCAAAATTAGTACCATCAAAGTAAGGACCTCTATGGTGATAATTTCCCTTGCTAGACGCCATACTCTCCTAGGTTTTGAAACCAAGGCTATGACCACCAAAAGCTATAGAAATCAAAGCAAATGGAGACCAAAGCTCTGATACCACTTGTAGGATCGAAAGTATGTCTAGAGGGGGGTGATTAGACTACTTGACCAAATAAAAACTTAACCTTTTCCCAATTTTAGTTCTTGTCAGATTTTATCTATTTTAGGACAAGTCAAGCAACCATCACACAATTCAAGCAAGCATGCAAAGAGTATATTGGCAGCGGAAAGTAAAGCATGTAACTTGCAAGAATGTAAAGGGAAGGGTTTGGAGAATTCAAACGCAATTGGAGACACGGATGTTTTTCCCGTGGTTCGGATAGGTGGTGCTATCCTACATCCACGTTGATGGAGACTTCAACCCACGAAGGGTAACGGTTGCGCGAGTCCATGGAGGGCTCCACCCACGAAGGGTCCACGAAAAAGCAACCTTGTCTATCGCACCATGGCCATCGCCCACGAAGGACTTGCCTCACTAGCGGTAGATCTTCACGAAGTAGGCGATCTCCTTGCCCTTACAAACTCCTTGGTTCAACTCCACAATCTTGTCGGAGGCTCCCAAGTGACACCTAGCCAATCTAGGAGACACCACTCTCCAAGAAGTAACAAATGGTGTGTTGATGATGAACTCCTTGCTCTTTTGCTTCAAATGATAGTCTCCCCAACACTCAATTCTCTCCCACAGGATTTGGATTTGGTGGAAAGAATATTTGAGTGGAAAGCAACTTGGGGAAGGCTAGAGATCAAGATTCATGTGGTAGGAATGGAATATCTTGGCCTCAACACATGAGTAGGTGGTTCTCTCTCAGAACATATGAGTTGAAAGTGTAGATGTGTCCTGATAGCTCTCTCCATGAGTGAAGAGGAGGTGGAGGGGTATATATAGCCTCCACACAAAATCCAACCGTTACACACAATTTACCAATCTCGGTGGGACCGAATCAACAAACTCGGTCGGACCGAAATAGTAAACCTAGTGACCGTTAGAGATTTTCGGTGGGACTGACATGCAACTCGGTAGGACCGATATGGTTAGGGTTAGGGCATAATGTAATCTCGGTGACACCGATTACACAAACTCGGTGAGACCGATTTGGTAATAAGCTAACCAAAGGGTTGGTCAGGCAAACTCGGTGGGACCGATTCGCTCTTCTCGGTGAGACCAAAATGTTACGAAAAGGAAACAGTGAGTTTACATTGCAATCTCGGTGGGACCGATCCGCTCTTTCGGTGAGACCGAAAAGTTACGAAAAGGAAACAGAGAAATTGCAATCCCATCTCGGTGAGACCGAGATCCCTATCGGTAGAACCGATTTGCTTAGGGTTTGGCAATGGCTATGACAAGTGAAACTCGATGGCGCCGGGTTGAAAGAATCGGTAGGGCCGAGTTTGGCTTTGGGTTTAGGTCAAATGTGGATATGGGAAAGTAGCTGAGGATTTTGGAGCATATCATTAAGCACATGAAGCAAGAGGCTCATTAAGCAACACCTCATCCCTCCTTGATAGTATTGGCTTTTCCTATGGACTCAATGTGATCTTGGACCACTAAAATGTAAAAAGAAGAGTCTTGAGCATATGAGCTAGAGCCAATCCTTTGTCCTTAGCATTTTGAGGGTTCCACTTTCACCATCCATGCCATGCCAATCATTGAGCTTTCTTGAAATGATCATCTTGGAATAGCATTAGCTCAATGAGCTATATGTTGTTATGAATTACCAAAACCACCTAGGGATAGTTGCACTTTCAAAGGGGAAGAAAGATAAGGTAAGGGGGGCGCCCGCCCCTCTGCTAGTCCAATTCAGACCAGAGGGAGGGGGCGTGCTTCCTACCCTAGGCCAGCCCCTCTCTCTTTCCATTATGGCCCAACAAGGCCCATTAGCCCCCCGGGGTTCCGGTAACCCCTCTAGTACTCTGGTAAAATCCCGATTTCACCCGTAACTCTTTCGATGTCCAGATGTAGGCTTCCAATATATCAATCTTTATGTCTCGACCATTTCGAGACTCCTTGTCATGTCCGTGATCATATCCGGGACTCCGAACTACCTTCGGTGCATCGAAACATATAAACTCATAAAACCGATCGTCACATAACTTTAAGCGTGCGGACCCTACGGGTTCGAGAACTATATAGACATGACCGAGACATGTCTCTGATAAATAACCAATAGCGGAACCTGGATGCTCATATTGGTTCCTACATATTCTATGAAGATCTTTATCGGTCAAACCGCATAACACTATACGTTGTTCTCTTTGTCATCGGTATGTTACTTGCCCGAGATTCGATCGTCGGTATCCCAATACCTAGTTCAATCTCATTACCGGCAAGTCTCTCTACTCGTTCCATAATACACTATCCCGCAACTAACTCATTAGTTGTATTGCTTGCAAGGCTTATAGTGATGTGTATTACCTAGAGGGCCCAGAGATACCTCTCCGACAATCGGAGTGACAAATCCTAATCTTGATTTATGCCAACTCAACAAGTACCATCAGAGACACTTGTAGAGCACCTTTATAATCACCCAGTTACGTTGTGACGTTTGGTAGCACACAAAGTGTTCCTCTGTGTTGGAAATATGCCCTAGAGGCAATAATAAAATGGTTATTATTATATTTCCTTGTTCATGATAATTGTCTATTGTTCATGCTATAATTGTATTAACCAGAAACCGTAATACATGTGTGAATACATAGATCATAATATGTCCCTAGTAAGACTCTAGTTGACTAGCTCGTTGATCAATAGATGGTCATGGTTTCCTGACCATGGACATTGGATGTCAGTGTTAACGGGATCACATCATTAGGAGAATGATGTGATGGACAAGACCCAATCTTAAGCGTAGCACAAGATCGTGTAGTTCGTTTGCTAAAGCTTTTCTAATGTCAAGTATCATTTCCTTAGACCATGAGATTGTGCAACTCCCGGATACCGTAGGAATGCTTTGGGTGTACAAAACGTCACAACGTAATTGGGTGGCTATAAAGGTGCACTACAGGTATCTCCGAAAGTGTCTGTTGGGTTGGCATGAATCGAGACTGGGATTTGTCACCCCGTATGACGGAGAGGTGTCTCTGGGCCCACTCGGTAATGCATCATCATAATGAGCTCAATGTGACTAAGGAGTTAGCCACGGGATCATGCGTTACGAAACGAGTAAAGAGACTTGCCAGTAACAATATTGAACGAGGTATGGCGATATCGACGATCGAGTCTTGGGCAAGTAACATACCGATAGACAAAGGGAATTGTATGCAGGATTGATTGAATCCCCGACATCGTGGTTCATCCGATGAGATCATCATGGAACATGTGGGAGCTGATACGTCTCCAACGTATCTATAATTTTTGATTGCTCCATGCTATAGTATCTTCTGTTTTGAACATTATTGGGCTTTATTATCCACTTTTATATTATTTTTGGGACTAACCTATTGACCCAGAGCCCAGTGCCAGTTCCTGTTTTTCCCCTTGTTTCATTGTTTCGAAGAAAAGGAATATCAAACGGAGTCGAAACGGAATGAAACCTTCTGGAGAAGTTATTTTTGGAAGGAAAGCTACCCAATAGACTTGGAGTGCACGTCAGGATAGAAACGAGGGAGCCACGAGGCAGGGGGCGCGCCCACCCCCCTAGGGCGCGCCCTCCACCCTCGTGGGCCCCTCGTGGCTCCCCTGACGTATTTCTTCCACCTATATATATCCATATTCCCTAAAACAATCGGGGAGCACAATAGATCGGGAGTTCCGCCGCCAGAAGCCTCCGTAGCCACCGAAAGCCAATCTAGACCTGTTTCGGCACCCTGCCGGAGGGGGAACTCCTCTTCGGTGGCCATCTTCATCATCCCGGTGCTCTCCATGACGAGGAGGGAGTAGCTCTCCCTCGGGGCTGAGGGTATGTACCAGTAGCTATGTGTTTGATCTCTCTCTCTCTCGTGTTCTTGAGGTGGTACGATCTTGATGTATCGCGAGCTTTGCTATTATAGTTGGATCTTATGATGTTTCTCCCCCTCTACTCTCTTGTAATGGATTGAGTTTGCCCTTTGAAGTTATCTTATCGGATTGAGTCTTTAAAGATTTGAGAACACTTGATGTATGTCTTGTCGTGCGTATCTGTGGTGACAATGGGATATCACGTGAT
Source organism: Triticum monococcum (assembly GCA_034509565.1). Taxonomy (NCBI): domain Eukaryota; kingdom Viridiplantae; phylum Streptophyta; class Magnoliopsida; order Poales; family Poaceae; genus Triticum; species Triticum monococcum. The sequence continues at coordinate 252,731,874 of CM067843.1, read as the reverse complement.
TCACTTGATGTATGTTTTGGTGATCAACTTGCGGGTTCCGCCCATGAACCTATGCATAGGGGTTGGCACATGTTTTCGTCGTGATTCTCCGGTAGAATCTTTGGGGCACTCTTTGAGGTTCTATGTGTTGGTTGAATAGATGAATCTGAGATTGTGTGATGCATATCGTATAATCATACCCACGGATACTTGAGGTGACATTGGAGTATCTAGGTGACATTAGGGTTTTGGTTGATTTGTGTCTTAAGGTGTTATTCTAGTACGAACTCTAGGGCTGTTTGTGACACCTATAGGAATAGCCCAACGGATTGATTGGAAAGAATAACTTTGAGGTGGTTTCGTACCCTACCATAATCTCTTCGTTTGTTCTCCTCTATTAGTGACTTTGGAGTGACTCTTTGTTGCATGTTGAGGGATAGTTATGTGATCCAATTATGTTATTATTGTTGAGAGAACTTGCACTAGTGAAAGTATGAACCCTAGGCCTTGTTTCAACGCATTGCAATCCCGTTTGTGCTCACTTTTATCATTAGTTACCTTGCTGTTTTTATATTTTCAGATTACAAAAACCTTTATCTATCATCCATATTGCACTTGTATCACCATCTCTTCGCCGAACTAGTGCACCTATACAACTTACCATTGTATTGGGTGTGTTGGGGACACAAGAGACTCTTTGTTATTTGGTTGCAGGGTTGCTTGAGAGAGACCATCTTCATCCTACACCTCCTACGGATTGATAAACCTTAGGTCATCCACTTGAGGGAAATTTGTACTGTCCTACAAACCTCTGCACTTGGAGGCCCAACAACGTCTACAAGAAGAAGGTTGTGTAGTAGACATCAGGAGCCAATATGGGTATCCAGACCCCACTATTGGTTATTGGCCGGAGAGATGTCTCGGTCATGTCTGCATGGTTCCCGAACCCGTAGGGTCTACACACTTAAGGTTCGGTGACGCTAGAGTTGTTATGGGAAATAGTATGTGGTTACCGAAGGTTGTTCGGAGTCCCGGATGAGATCCCGGACATGACGAGGAGTTCCGGAATGGTCCGGAGGTGAAGATGGATATATTGGACGAAGGATATTGTAGTCCGAAATTGTTCCGGGGGTACCGGGTGACGACCAGCGTGTCCGAAAGGGGTTTCGGAGGCCCCGGCAAGCGTTGGGGGCCTTATGGGCCAAGGGGAGGGGGCAAATCAGCCCACTAAGGGGCTGAGCGCCCCTCCCACCCCATCTCACGTAACCTAGAGAGGTGGGGGCGCCTCGCCTAGGGCAGCCACCCCTCCCGGCTTGGGGGGCAAGTTTCCTAGGGGTGGGGGCGCCCAAACCCATCTAGGGTTTCCCCTATGGCCGCCGCCCCTCCCATAAGGAACCCTAGGGAGCCTCCTCCTCCCCCCTATATATAGTGAGGAAGAGAGAGGGCAGCCGCACCCTTCCCTTGGTGCAGCCCCTCCCCTCTCCTACACTTCCTCCTCCTCCTCCGTAGCGCTTGGCGAAGCCCTGCCGGAGAACCACGAGCTCCATCACCACCACGCCGTCGTGTTGTCGGAGTTCTCCCTCAACTTCTCCTCTCCCCTTGCTAGATCAAGAAGGAGGAGACGTCCCCAAGCTGTACGTGTGTTGAACGCGAAGGCGCCGTTGTTCGGCGCTTAGATCGGAATCGACCGCGATCTGAATCGCTGCGTGTACGACTCCACCAACCGCGTTCTTGCAACGCTTCCGCATAGCGATCTTCAAGGGTATGAAGATGCACTCCCTCTCTCTCATTACTAGCATCTCCTAGATTGATCTTGGTGACACGTAGGAATTTTTTGAATTATTGCTACGTTCCCCAACAGTGGCATCATGAGCTAGGTCTATGCGTAGATTCTATGCACGAGTAGAACACAAAGTAGCTATGGGCGATGATTTGTTCAATTTGCTTACCGTTACTAGTCTTATCTTGATCCGACGGCATTGTGGGATGAAGCGGCCTGAACCGACCTTACACGTATGCTCACGTGAGACTGGTTCCACCGACTGGCATGCACTTGATGCATAAGGTGGCTGGCGGGTGTCTGTCTCTCCCACTTTAGTCAGATCGGATTCGATGAAAAGGGTCCTTATGAAGGGTAAATAGCAATTGGCATATCACCGTTGTGGTTTTGCGTAGGTAAGAAGCATTCTTGCTAGAAACCCATAGCAGCCACATAAAACATGCAACAACAATTAGAGGGAGTCTAACTTGTTTTTGCAGGGTATGCTATGTGATGTGATATGGCCAAAAGGATGTGATGAATGATATATGTGATGTATGAGATTGATCATGTTCTTGTAATAGGAATTACGACTTGCATGTCGATGAGTATGACAACCGGCAGGAGCCATAGGAGTTGTCTTAATTTATTTATGACCTGCGTGTCAATGAAAACGCCATGTAATTATTTTACTTTATTGCTAACCGTTAGCCCTAGTAGTAGAAGTAATAGTTGGCGAGGCAACTTCATGAAGACACGATGATGGAGATCATGGTGTCATTCCCGTGATGATGGTGTTCATGCCGCGCCTCGAAGATGGAGATCAAAGGCGCAAGATGATATTGGCCATATCATGTCACTTTATGATTTGCATGTGATGTTTGTCATGTTTACATCTTATTTGCTTAGAACGACAATAGCATAAATAAGATGATCCCTCACTAAAATTTCAAGAAAGTGTTCCCCCTAACTATGCATCATTGCGAAGGCTCGCTGTTTCGAAGCACCACGTGATGATCGGGTGAGATAGATTCTAGCGTTCGAATACAACGGGTGTAAGCCAGATTTACACATGCAAAACACTTAGGTTGACTTGACGAGTCTAGCATGTACAAACATGGCCTTGGAACACGAGAGACCGAAAGGTCGAACATGAGTCGTATAGTAGATACGATCAACATGGAGATGTTCACCATTGATGGCTAGTCCGTCTCACGTGAAGATCGGACACGACCTAGTCAATTCGGATCATGTATCACTTAGATGACTAGAGGGATATCTATCTGAGTGGGAGTTCATTGAATAATTTGATTAGATGAACTTAATTATCATGAACATAGTCTAAATTGTCTTTGCAAATTGTGTCGTGGATTAATAGCTCGCGCTTTAGCTCTTTGTTTTAATACGTTCCTAGAGAAATACTAAGTTGAAAGATATTGTAAGCAATTGTGCGGACTAGGGCCGTAGTCTGAGGATTGTCCTCACTGCTGCACAGAAGGCTTCTATCCTTGATGCACCGCTCGGTGTGCCAACCCCTCTGGCGTCGTCTGTGGATGTTGTGAACATCTGGTAGACACGTTCTGATGACTACCTGATAGTTTAGTGCGCCATGCTTTACGTCTTAGAGTCGGGGCTCCAAAAGCGTTTTGAACGCCATAGAACATATGAGATGTTCGAAGAGATGAAATTGGTATTTCAGGCTCATGGCCGTGTTGAGAGGTTGAGACCTCTGACAAGACCTTTGCCTACAAAATGGAGGAGAATATCTCATCCAATGAGCATGTGCTAAGAATGTCTGGGTACTTCAATCACTTGAATCAAGTGGGAGTTAATCTTCCAGATAAGAGAGTGATTGACAAAAGTTCTCCAGTCGCTATCACCAAGCTACTAGAGTTTCGTGATGAACTATAACATACAAGGGAAGATAATCCCGGATCTATTCGTCGTGCTTAAGGCCGTAAAGGTAGAAATCAAGAAGGATCATCAAGTGTTGATGGTTAACAGGAGCAATAGTTTCAAAGAAGGTCAAGGGCAAGAAGGGAAGCTTCTTGAATGGCAAGCCAGTTGCCGCTCCAGTGAACAAACCCAAGAACCCAAATCCGAGACAAAGTGCTTCTATTAGGGGAACGGTCACCGGTAGTGGAACTGCCTCAAATACTTGGTAGATAAGAAGGCTGTCAACTTCAACAAAAGTATATTTGATATATGTGTGTTATTGATGTGTACCTTACTAGTACTCCTAGTAGCACCTGGGTATTAGATACCGGTTCAGTTGTTAATATTGGTAACTCGAAACAAAAGCTACGGAATTAACGGAGACTAGCTAAGGGCGAGGTGACGATGTGTGTTGGAAGTGTTTCCAAGGTTGATCTGATCACCATCACACGCTCCCTCTACCTTCGGGATTAGTGTTGAACCTAGATAAATGTTGTTTGCATTAGTGTCTGCGTTGAGCATGAACATGATTAGATCATGTTTATTGCAATATGGTTATTCATTTAAGTCAGAGAATAATGGTTATTCTGTTTACATGAATAATACCTTCTATGGTCATGCACCCAACGTGAATGGTTTATTGAATCCCGGTCGTAGTTATACACATGTTCATAACATTGATGCCAAAAGATGTAGAGTTGATAATGATAGTACCACTTTCATGTGGCACTGCTGCTTAGGTCATATTGGTGTAAAGCGCATGAAAGAACCTCCATGCTAATGGACTTTTGAAGTCAATTGATTTTGAATCACTTGACACATGCGAACCATGCCTCTTTGGCAAGATGAATAAAACCCCGTTCTTTGGAACAATGGAACGGGCAAGTGACTTATTGGAAATCATACATGTTGATGTGTGCGGTCCGATGAGTGTTGACGCACGCGGTGGATATCGTTATTTTCTCACCTTCACCGGTGAATTGAGTAGATATGGGTATATTTACTCAATGAAGCATAAGTCTGAAATGTTTGAAAAGTTCAAGCAATTTTAGAGTTAAGTTGAGAATCATCATAACAAGAAGATCAAGTTCCTTCTATCTGATCAAAGGGAAAGTATCTGAGTTATGAGTTTGGCAATCACTAAAGACAAGGTGGAATCGTTTTACAATTGACGCCACCTGGAACACCGTAGCATGATGGTGTGTCCGAACGTCGTAATCTAACCTTATCGGATATGGTGTATGATGTCTCTTACCAATCTACCGCTATTTTTGGGGGTTGTGCATTAAAGACAATTACATTCACTTTAAATAGGGCACCATCTATGTCCGTGGAGACGACACCGCATGAACTATGGTTTGGCAAGAAACCAAAGTTGTTGTTTCTTAAGGTTTGGGGCTACGATGCTTATGTCGATAGGCTTCGGTCAGAAAAGCTCGAACCCAAAGCGAAAATTGTATCTTCATAGAATACCCAAACAAGACGATTGGGTATACCTTCTATCTCAGATCTGAGGGTAAAGTGTTTGTCGCTAAGAATAGGTCCTTTCTCGAGAAATAGTTTCTCTAGAAAGAATTGAGTGGGAGGAAGTTAGAACTTGATGAGGTTGTTGAACCTTCACTTCAACCAGAGAGTAGCACAGCACAGAAAGATGTTTCTATGGCAACTACGTCAGTTGAAGAGAAAGCTAATGACGCTAATCATGAAGCTTCAGATCAAATTACTATCGAACCTCGTAGTTCGACAAGGGTGTGTACAACTTCTCAGTGGTAACCCTGTCTTAAAGGTCATGTTGTTGGACAACGATGAACCTATGAGCTATGAAGAAGCGATGGTGGGCCCGGATTCCAACAAATGGCTTGAAGCCATGAAATCCGAGATAGGATCCATGTATGAGAACAAAGTATGGACTTTGATGGACTTGCCCGATGAACTGCAAGCCATTGAGAATAAATGGATCTTTAAGAAGAAGACAGACGCTGATGGTAATGTCACCATTTGTGAAGCTCGACTTGTCTCAAAGAAGTTTCCGACAAGTTCAAGGAGTTGACTATGATGAGACTCTCTCAATCATAGCGATGCTAAAGTCTGTTAGAACTATGTTAGCACTTGCTGCACTTTCATTTACGAAATCAGGCAGATGGATGTCAAAAAACAAAGTTTCCTTGATGGTTTCCGTGAGGAAAGGTTGTATGTGATACAACCAAAAGGTTTTTGTCAATCCTAAGGATGCTAAAAGGTATGCAAACTCCAGCGATCCTTCTATGGACTGGAGCAAGCATCTCAGAGTTGGAACATACGCTTTGATGAGGCGATCAAAGCATTTGGGTTTATACAAAGTTTGCAAGAAACTTGTATTTGCAAGAAAGTGAGTGGGAGCACTACAACATTTCTGATAGGTATATATGGATGACATATTGTTGATCGGAAATGATGTAGAATTTCTAGAAAGCATAAAGGGTTGTTTGAATGGAGTTTTTCAAAGGAAGACCTGTGTAAAACTGCTTACATGTTGGGTATCAAGATCTATAGAGATAGATCAAGACGCCTGATAAGACTTTCACAGAGCACATACCTTGACATGATCTTGAAGGAGTTCAAGATGGATCAGTCAAAGAAGGAGTTCTTGCCTGAGTTGTGAGGTGTGAAGTTAAGACTTGAAGCTCGACCACGGTAGAAGAAAGAGAAAGGACGAAAGTCGTCCACTATGCCTTAGCCATAGGCTCTATACGATATGCCATGCTGTGTACCGCAATGTGCCTTGCCACATGTCTGGCAAGGGGGTACAAGAGTGATCCAGGAGTGGATCATTGGACAGCGGTCAAAATTGTCCTTAGGAATAAGGAAATGTTTCTTGGTTATGGAGGTGATAAAGAGTTTGGCATAAAGGGTTACGTCGATGCAAGCTTTAACACCTATCCGGATGACTCTGAGTAGCAAACCGGATATGTATAGTGGAGCAACCATTTGGAATAGCTCCAAATGGAGCATAGTAGCAACATATACAATATGAAATCGAGATTTGCAAAGAACACACGGATATGAATGTTGCAGACCCGTTGACTGACACTTCTCTCACTACTAGGAATTTTTTTAACGATGGTATATGTGGTCGCTAAAAGTTGGATTGTGGTCGTTAAATGTCTTTAACGACCACAATCTGCTGGTCGTAGTAGGCTCCGTCGTTAAAATCCTAATGAGCACATTATGTGGTCGTTATTCTTGTAACGACGAGATGGTGTGTCGTTGTCAATCCCAAGGCAATAACGACCAATTTTGTCATCGTTAATAATGTTCTCATGGTCACAAAAACATGATTACGCCTCACCACTTTGATATCCTTCAGAACCACTTATATTTAGTATGACTTTCAATTCAATAGTCAGTTAGTTCAACATCCAATATTTGAATATTAACATCCACATTAATATAGAAACAAAAGAATCTGAATTGAAAGAACATCGCCTCTTTTATTAATCAAAGTACAAAAATTTCGACATACAATTCTGGAATTAAAATATCATTTAGAAAATTGAGTCAAAAGCACTCCTTATATGACCATTGTACTTGCTCATATCTTTCTGGAAAACGAGACAACTAGAAAAGATAATATTTATTAATCTGGACACCATCTTTCTTTGAATGAGAATCAGTCTTCATCGTTGATTACAATCCCTCCTGATGCTTCTATAATATTATAGTGGACCATCACTCCTGCCTGCTAATTCATCTACGCCATTGGCAGTGTCTGAAAAATATACAACCAATTGTAAGTAGGGTGGATGATGGAAAAATAGATAAAAAAATTGACATTATTTTCATGCCATCACTTTCATCCTTATCATTTTCTATGTCACCGTCATTGCTGACATCAACTTAACCCATCATGTGTGCAATATGTTTGAGTAACTTCAAGACAATGAAGTGTAGAAATAGATTCTTGATGTGCTACAAGCTAGTTAGAATCTCACTTTTTGAATCATCTGCATCCCAATTTGCACTAAATTAGCATTGTACCTTTCTTGGCACATCATTTGCAGATATGAAAACAAGCAACCTCTTTATATCATTCAGTACGAGATAGCTTGAATAATTTTTTCAGTTTGACTAATACCTTTTCTAGCTAAGTCGTAACCTCCCCATAGTCATGTTCTCCCATATGAGGTGTGTGCAAAGTTTAAAATGGCGGTCTAACTCATTTTGCGCCGCTAACCCATTTCGCTGCCATAGTACATGTCCATGTATATTCCAGATCAAAACTAGTACATGTGCATATTTTCTCAAAAAACAGGGGATTTCCAACAGAAAACAGAGGATTTTCAATTCAACGGATAAATATCAATAAGTTTAAGAAAGTAGATCAGGGCATCACAAGCAAATTAGCAAGTAGATCACGACATCACAAGTTCGCATCCTGAACCTGAACCCAAGCTATGTAGAAAACCCAAGCTACCTGAACCTACACATCTACTGGGCATGTGCATTTGTTGAATCAACAAACAAATAAAGGATAGATAGAATCGGAGGGTTCCTGTGATGTACAAACACCGGGCGTTGGAGCCGTGTGTGACTGAGATATCATGGTCGTGGCCCTGCATTTTTGTTCAATGTAAGGCATAGCAAATTATAAACAAACCAGATCATATAAGAGCTACACATGAATGGATGGTATTCAACCTGTCATAGTAAATTTGTATTTCAAAATAAAGCAAATAAAATTGCACCTACATCTTTAAGAATCATGAACTGGGTATGAATCAACAATAGTTGATAAAGGCCCAGCAACCAAAAAACAGAGGAAGAAGGACTAACAATGAACCTGTAGTGGAATAGCGTCAGTGGTGGAAACTGGTAGTGTGAAGGATGCAGCTCGAGCGCGCCGAGGATGAGGTGACCGGCCGGCGATGTGCACGCCATAGCGTGTGCATGCTGGGTTCGAGGATGGCTGCGAGGAGTAGGCTACGGCATGTATGCGCCGGGGTCGGTAGGCGGCGAGGTGCAGGCTGCAGCGCAGGAGCGGCAGGGTCGTTAGTCGTATGAGAAGAGTAGGGAGATGGGATCAATGGAGGCGCCCAGATTAAAAAAAAGTAGGGGAGGAGAGGAAAAGGATGCGCAAGGAGATGGATCCTACCAGATTCGTTTTCTTTCTACTCCTCCTAGATCTTCTGGATCGCCGAGGATTTTAATGGGTTCGTCAGCGGCAACGACCAGAGATGGGGAGAATGGCCATGTATTCTTGGAGGTCGATGTCGTGAGCAGGTGGCCTAGTTGTACGAGGATTGGGGATCTAGATGACTTGGTTTGCTTTAAGAGACTTTAGTGCCAATGTTTTCGGGAGCTGCCAACATTTTTTTTACTCTTTTAATTTGCTGCTTACGGGGTGAGATAAAGGTGAGAGATTCTGTTTGTTATAAAGCTATTACGTACAAATAGGAGATTAGAAAAATAACGAGCACACCCATGGTTCTGCTTGGGTAGCTGATTTCCGTCGCACGGGGCTCACTCGGATGGGACTGCATTTTAATGACCAAGAGTTTTTGTTCATCGTCGTTAATAATAGCTTTTCTAGTAGTGTGTCGTAAGCATAACATGATCAAACCCTAGAACTCATTGAGTGTTAATCACATGGTGATGTGAACTAGATTATTGACTCTAGTAAACTCTTCGGGTGTTAGTCACATGGCGATGTGAACTATGAGTGTTAATCACATAACGATGTGAACTAGATTATTGACTTTAGTGCAAGTGGGAGACTGTTGGAAATATGCCCTAGAGGCAATAATAAAATGGTTATTATTACATTTCCTTGTTCATGATAATTGTCTATTGTTCATGCTATAATTGTATTAACCAGAAACCGTAATACATGTGTGAATACATAGATCGTAATATGTCCCTAGTAAGCCTCTAGTTGACTAGCTCGTTGATTAATAGATGGTCATGGTTTCCTGACCATGGACATTGGATGTCATTATTAATGGGATCACATCATTAGAAGAATGATGTGATGGACAAGACCCAATCTTAAGCGTAGCACAAGATCGTGTAGTTCGTTTGCTAAAGCTTTTCTAATGTCAAGTATCATTTCCTTAGACCATGAGATTGTGCAACTCCCGGATACCGTAGAAATGCTTTGGGTGTACCAAACGTCACAACGTAACTGCGTGGCTATAAAGGTGCACTACAGGTATCTCCGAAAGTGTCTGTTGGGTTGGCATGAATCGAGACTGGGATTTGTCACCCCGTATGACGGAGAGGTATCTCTGGGCCCACTCAGTAATGCATCATCATAATGAGCTCAACATGACTAAGGCGTTAGCCACGGGATCATGCGTTACGGAACGAGTAAAGAGACTTGCCAGTAAAAAGATTGAACGAGGTATGGCGATATCGACGATCGAGTCTTGGGCAAGTAACATACCGATAGACAAAGGGAATTGTATACAGGATTGATTGAATCCCCGACATCGTGGTTCATCCGATGAGATCATCGTGGAACATGTGGGAGCTGATACGTCTCCAACGTATCTATAATTTTTGATTGCTCCATGCTATAGTATCTTCTGTTTTGAACATTATTGGGCTTTATTATCCACTTTTATATTATTTTGGGGACTAACCTATTGACCCAGAGCCCAGTGCGAGTTCCTGTTTTTCCCCTTGTTTCATTGTTTCGAAGAAAAGGAATATCAAACAGAGTCGAAACGGAATGAAACCTTCTGGAGAAGTTATTTTTGGAAGGAAAGCTACCCGATAGACTTGGAGTGCACGTCAGGATAGAAATGAGGGAGCCACGAGGCAGGGGGCGCGCCCACCCCCCCAGGGCGCGCCCTCCACCCTCGTGGGCCACTCGTGGCTCCCCTAACGTATTTCTTCCACCTATATATATCCATATACCCTAAAACGATCAGGGAGCACAATAGATCGGGAGTTCCGCCCCAGAAGCCTCCGTAGCCACCGAAAGCCAATCTAGACCTGTTCCGGCACCCTGCCGGAGGGGGAACTCCTCTTCGGTGGCCATCTTCATCATCCCGGTGCTCTCCATGACGAGGAGGGAGTAGCTCTCCCTCGGGGCTGAGGGTATGTACTAGTAGCTATGTGTTTGATCTCTCTCTCTCTCTCTCTCTCTCTCGTGTTCTTGAGGTGGTACGATCTTGATGTATCGCAAGCTTTGCTATTATAGTTGGATCTTATGATGTTTCTCCCCCTCTACTCTCTTGTAATGGATTGAGTTTGCCCTTTGAAGTTATCTTATTGGATTGAGTCTTTAAAGATTTGAGAACACTTGATGTATGTCTTGCCGTGCGTATCTGTGGTGACAATGGGATATCACGTGATTCACTTGATGTATGTTTTGGTGATCAACTTGCGGGTTCCGCCCATGAACCTATGCATAGGGGTTGGCACACGTTTTCGTCGTGATTCTCCGGTAGAATCTTTGGGGCACTCTTTGAGGTTCTATGTGTTGGTTGAATAGATGAATCTGAGATTGTGTGATGCATATCGTATAATCATACCCACGGATACTTGAGGTGACATTGGAGTATCTAGGTGACATTAGGGTTTTGGTTGATTTGTGTCTTAAGGTGTTATTCTAGTACGAACTCTAGGGCTGTTTGTGACACCTATAGGAATAGCCCAACGGATTGATTGGAAAGAATAACTTTGAGGTGGTTTCGTACCCTACCATAATCTCTTCGTTTGTTCTCCTCTATTAGTGACTTTGGAGTGACTCTTTGTTGCATGTTGAGGGATAGTTATGTGATTCAATTATGTTATTATTGTTGAGAGAACTTGCACTAGTGAAAGTATGAACCCTAGGCCTTGTTTCAACGCATTGCAATCCCGTTTGTGCTCACTTTTATCATTAGTTACCTTGCTGTTTTTATATTTTCAGATTACAAAAACCTTTATCTATCATCCATATTGCACTTGTATCACCATCTCTTCGCCGAACTAGTGCACCTATACAACTTACCATTGTATTGGGTGTGTTGGGGACACAAGAGACTCTTTGTTATTTGGTTGCAGGGTTGCTTGAGAGAGACCATCTTCATCCTACACCTCCTACGGATTGATAAACCTTAGGTCATCCACTTGAGGGAAATTTGTACTGTCCTACAAACCTCTGCACTTGGAGGCCCAACAACGTCTACAAGAAGAAGGTTGTGTAGTAGACATCAGGAGCCAATATGGGTATCCAGACCCCACTATTGGTTATTGGCCAGAGAGATGTCTCGGTCATGTCTGCATGGTTCCCGAACCCGTAGGGTCTACACACTTAAGGTTCGGTGACGCTAGAGTTGTTATGGGAAATAGTATGTGGTTACCGAAGGTTGTTCGGAGTCCTGGATGAGATCCCGGACGTGACGAGGAGTTCCGGAATGGTCCGGAGGTGAAGATGGATATATTGGACGAAGGATATTGGAGTCCGGAATTGTTCCGGGGGTACCGGGTGACGACCAGCGTGTCCGAAAGGGGTTTCGGAGGCCCCGGCAAGCGTTGGGGGCCTTATGGGCCAAGGGGAGGGGGCAAATCAGCCCACTAAGGGGCTGAGCGCCCCTCCCACCCCATCTCACGTAACCTAGAGAGGTGGGGGCGCCTCGCATAGGGCAGCCACCCCTCTCGGCTTGGGGGGCAAGTTTCCTAGGGGTGGGGGCGCCCAAACCCATCTAGGGTTTCCCCTATGGCCGCCGCCCCTCCCATAAGGAACCCTAGGGCGCCTCCTCCTCCCCCCTATATATAGTGAGGAAGAGAGAGGGCAGCCACACCCTTCCCTTGGTGCAGCCCCTCCCCTCTCCTACACTTCCTCCTCCTCCTCCGTAGCGCTTGGCGAAGCCCTGCCGGAGAACCACGAGCTCCATCACCACCACGCCGTCGTGTTGTCGGAGTTCTCCCTCAACTTCTCCTCTCCCCTTGCTAGATCAAGAAGGAGGAGACGTCCCCAAGCTGTACGTGTGTTGAACGCGGAGGCGCCGTTGTTCGGCGCTTAGATCGGAATCGACCGCGATCTGAATCGCTGCGTGTACGACTCCACCAACCGCGTTCTTGCAACGCTTTCGCATAGCGATCTTCAAGGGTATGAAGATGCACTCCCTCTCTCTCATTACTAGCATCTCCTAGATTGATCTTGGTGACACATAGGAATTTTTTGAATTATTGCTACGTTCCCCAACAGTGGCATCATGAGCTAGGTCTATGCGTAGATTCTATGCACGAGTAGAACACAAAGTAGTTATGGGCGATGATTTGTTCAATTTGCTTACCGTTACTAGTCTTATCTTGATCCGACGACATTGTGGGATGAAGCGGCCCGAACCGACCTTACACGTATGCTCACGTGAGACTGGTTCCACCGACTGGCATGCACTTGATGCATAAGGTGGCTGGCGGGTGTCTGTCTCTCCCACTTTAGTCAGATCGGATTCGATGAAAAGGGTCCTTATGAAGGGTAAATAGCAATTGGCATATCACCGTTGTGGTTTTGCGTAGGTAAGAAGCATTCTTGCTAGAAACCCATAGCAGCCACATAAAACATGCAACAACAATTAGAGGGAGTCTAACTTGTTTTTGCAGGGTATGCTATGTGATGTGATATGGCCAAAAGGATGTGATGAATGATATATGTGATGTATGAGATTGATCATGTTCTTGTAATAGGAATTACGACTTGCATGTCGATGAGTATGACAACCGGCAGGAGCCATAGGAGTTGTCTTAATTTATTTATGACCTGCGTGTCAATGAAAACGCCATGTAATTATTTTACTTTATTATTAACCGTTAGCCATAGTAGTAGAAGTAATAGTTGGCGAGGCAAATTCATGAAGACACGATGATGGAGATCATGGTGTCATTCCCGTGATGATGGTGTTCATGCCGCGCCTCGAAGATGGAGATCAAAGGCGCAAGATGATATTGGCCATATCATGTCACTTTATGATTTGCATGTGATGTTTGTCATGTTTACATCTTATTTGCTTAGAACGACAATAGCATAAATAAGATGATCCCTCACTAAAATTTCAAGAAAGTGTTCCCCCTAACTGTGCATCGTTGCGAAGGCTCGCTGTTTCGAAGCACCACGTGATGATTGGGTGTGATAGATTCTAGCGTTCAAATACAATGGGTGTAAGCCAGATTTACACATGCAAAACACTTAGGTTGACTTGACGAGCCTAGCATGTACAAACATGGCCTTGGAACACGAGAGACCGAAAGGTCGAACATGAGTCGTATAGTAGATACGATCAACATGGAGATGTTCACCATTGATGACTAGTTCGTCTCACGTGAAGATCGGACACGGCCTAGTCGATTCGGATCATGTATCACTTAGATGACTAGAGGGATGTCTATCTGAGTGGGAGTTCATTGAATAATTTGATTAGATGAACTTAATTATCATGAACATAGTCTAAATTTTCTTTGCAAATTACGTCGTGGATTAATAGCTCGCGCTTTAGCTCTTTGTTTTAATACGTTCCTAGAGAAATACTAAGTTGAAAGATATTGTAAGCAATTGTGCGGACTAGGGCCGTAGTCTGAGGATTGTCCTCACTGCTGCACAGAAGGCTTCCATCCTTGATGCACCGCTCGGTGTGCCAACCCCTCTGGCGTCGTCAGTGGATGTTGTGAACATCTGGTAGACACGTTCTGATGACTACCTGATAGTTTATTGCGCCATGCTTTACGTCTTAGAGTCGGGGCTCCAAAAGCATTTTGAACGCCATAGAACATATGAGATATTCGAAGAGCTAAAATTGGTATTTCAGGCTCATGCCCATGGTGAGAGGTTGAGACCTCTGACAAGACCTTGGCCTACAATATGGAGGAGAATATCTCATCCAGTGAGCATGTGCTAAGAATGTCTGGGTACTTCAATCACTTGAATCAAGTGGGAGTTAATCTTCCAGATAAGAGAGTGATTGACAAAAGTTCTCCAGTCGCTATCACCAAGCTACTAGAGTTTCGTGATGAACTATAACATACAAGGGAAGATAATCCCGGATCTATTCGTTGTGCTTAAGGCCGTAAAGGTAGAAATCAAGAAGGATAATCAAGTGTTGGTGGTTAACAGGAGCACTAGTTTCAAAGAAGGTCAAGGGCAAGAAGGGAAACTTCTTGAATGGCAAGCCAGTTGCCGCTCCAGTGAACAAACCCAAGAACCCAAACCCGAGACAAAGTGCTTCTATTAGGGGAACGGTCACTGGTAGTGGAACTGCCTCAAATACTTGGTAGATAAGAAGGCTGTCAACTTCAACAAAAGTATATTTGATATATGTGTGTTATTGATGTGTACCTTACTAGTACTCCTAGTAGCACCTGGGTATTAGATACCGGTTCAGTTGTTAATATTGGTAACTCGAAACAAAAGCTACGGAATTAACGAAGACTGGCTAAGGGCGAGGCAACGATGTGTGTTGGAAGTGTTTCCAAGGTTGATGTGATCACCATCGCACGCTCCCTCTACCTTCGGGATTAGTGTTGAACCTAGATAAATGTTGTTTGCATTAGTGTCTGCGTTGAGCATGAACATGATTAGATCATGTTTATTGCAATACGGTTATTCATTTAAGTCAGAGAATAATGGTTATTCTGTTTACATGAATAATACCTTCTATGGTCATGCACCCAACATGAATGGTTTATTGAATCCTGGTCGTAGTTATACACATGTTCATAACATTGATGCCAAAAGATGTAGAGTTGATAATGATAGTACCACTTTCATGTGGCACTGCTGCTTAGGTCATATTGGTGTAAAGCGCATGAAAGAACCTCCATGCTAATGGACTTTTGAAGTCAATTGAATTTGAATCACTTGACACATGCGAACCATGCCTCTTTGGCAAGATGACTAAAACCCCGTTCTTTGGAACAATGGAACAGGCAAGTGACTTATTGGAAATCATACATGTTGATGTGTGCGGTCTGATGAGTGTTGACGCACGCGGTGGATATCGTTATTTTCTCACCTTCACCGGTGAATTGAGTAGATATGGGTATATTTACTCAGTGAAGCATAAGTCTGAAATGTTTGAAAAGTTCAAGCAATTTTAGAGTTAAGTTGAGAATCATCATAACAAGAAGATCAAGTTCCTTCTATCTGATCAAAGGGAAAGTATCTGAGTTATGAGTTTGGCAATCACTAAAGACAAGGTGGAATCGTTTTACAATTGACGCCACCTGGAACACCGTAGCATGATGGTGTGTCCGAACGTCGTAATCTAACCTTATCGGATATGGTGTATGATGTCTCTTACCAATCTACCGCTATTTTTGGGGGTTGTGCATTAAAGACAATTACATTCACTTTAAATAGGGCACCATCTAAGTTCGTGGAGACGACACCGCATGAACTATGGTTTGGCAAGAAACCAAAGTTGTTGTTTCTTAAGGTTTGGGGCTACGATGCTTATGTCGATAGGCTTCGGTCAGAAAAGCTCGAACCCAAAGCGAAAATTGTATCTTCATAGAATACCCAAACAAGACGATTGGGTATACCTTCTATCTCAGATGTGAGGGTAAAGTGTCTGTCGCTAAGAACATGTCCTTTCTCAAGAAATAGTTTCTCTAGAAAGAATTGAGTGGGAGGAAGATAGAACTTGATGAGGTTGTTGAACCTTCACTTTAACCAGAGAGTAGCACAGCACATAAAGATGTTTCTGTGGCAACTACTGTTGGGGAACGTTGCAGAAAACAAAAAATTTCCTACGGTTTCACCAAGATCCATCTATGAGTTCATCCAGCAACGAGTGATGGGATGCATCTACATACCTTTGTAGATCGCGAGCGGAAGCGTTCAAAGAACGGGGATGAGGTAGTCATACACGACGTGATCCAAATCACCGGAGATCCTAACGCCGAACGGACGGCATCTCCGCGTTCAACACACGTACAGTCAGCGTAATGTCTCCTTCTTCTTGATCTAGCAAGGTGAAAGGAGAGGTTGAGGAAGATGGCTCCAGCAGCAGCACGATGACGTGGTGGTGATGGAGCTGCAATACTCCGTCAGGGCTTCGCCAAGCACTATGGAGGAGGAGGAGGTGTTGGAGAGGGAGAAGGAGGCAACCAAAGGCATGGTTCAAGAGGCCCTCCTTCCCTCACTATATATAGTGGGGCCTAGGGGGGGGGGGGGCGCCGTCCCTAGGAGATCCAATCTCCTAGGGGGCGGCGGCCAAGGGAGGAATCCCTCCCCCCCCCCAAGGCACCTAGGGGGTGCCTTCCCCTTGTGGGACTCTTCCCCTTTGAGACCCTAGGCGCATGGGCCTATTGGGGCTGGTGCCCTTGGCCCATGTAGGCCAAGGCGCACCCCCTACAGCCCATGTGGCCCCCCGGGGCAGGTGGCCCCACCCGGTGGACCCCCGGGACCCTTCTGGTGGTCCCCGTACAATACCGGTGACCCCGAAACTTGTCCCGATGGCCGAAACAACACTTCCTATATATAATTCTTTACCTCCGGACCATTCCAAAACTCCTCGTGACGCCCGGGATCTCATCCGGGACTCCAAACAACATTCGGGTTACTGCATATACATATCCCTACAACCCTAGCGTCACCGAACCTTAAGTGTGTAGACCCTACGGGTTTGGGAGACATGTAGACATGACCGAGACGACTCTCCGGTCAATAACCAACAGCGGGATCTGGATACCCATGTTGGCTCCCACATGCTCCTCGATTATCTCATCGGATGAACCACGATGTCGAGGATTCAAGCAACCCCGTATACAATTCCCTTTGCCAGTCGGTATGTTACTTGCCCGAGATTCGATCGTCGGTATCCCAATACCTCGTTCAATCTCGTTACCGGCAAGTCACTTTACTCGTACCGTAATGCATGATCCCGTGACCAGACACTTGGTCACTTTGAGCTCATTATGATGATGCATTACCGAGTGGGCCCAGTGATACCTCTCCGTCATACGGAGTGACAAATCCCAGTCTTGATCCGTGTCAACCCAACAGACACTTTCGGAGATACCCGTAGTATACCTTTATAGTCACCAAGTTACGTTGTGACGTTTGGTACACCCAAAGCACTCCTACGGTATCCGGGAGTTACACGATCTCATGGTCTAAGGAAAGGATACTTGACATTGGAAAAACTTTAGCAAACGAACTATACGATCTTTATGCTATGTTTAGGATTGGGTCTTGTCCATCACATCATTCTCCTAACGATGTGATCTCGTTATCAATGACATCCAATGTCCATAGTCAGGAAACCATGACTATCTGTCGATCAACGAGCTAGTCAACTAGAGGCTTACTAGGGACATGTTGGTGTCTGTTATTCACACATGTATTACGATTTCCGGATAACACAATTATAGCATGAATAAAGACAATTATCATGAACAAGGAAATATAATAATAATGCTTTTATTATTGCCTCCAGGGCATATTTCCAACAGTCTCCCACTTGCACTAGAGTCAATAATCTAGTTACATTGTGATGAATCGAACACCCATGGAATTCTGGTGTTGATCATGTTTTGCCCTAGGGAGAGGTTTAGTCAACGGATCTGCTACATTCAGGTCCGTATGTACTTTACAAATATCTATGTCTCCATCTTGAACATTTTCATGAATGGAATTGAAGCGACGCTTGATGTGCCTTGTCTTCTTGTGAAACCTGGGCTCCTTTGCAAGTGCAATAGCTCCAGTGTTGTCACAGAAGAGCTTGATCGGCCCCGACGCATTGGGTATGACTCCTAGGTTAGTGATGAACTCCTTCACCCAGATTGCTTCATGTGCTGCCTCCGAGGCTTCCATGTACTCTGCTTCACATGTAGATCCCGCCACGACGCTCTGCTTGCAACTGCACCAGCTTACTGCCCCACCATTCAAAATATACACGTATCCGGTCTGTGACTTAGAGTGATCCAGATCTGTGTCGAAGCTAGCGTCGACGTAACCCTTTATGATGAGCTCTTCGTCACCTCCATAAACGAGAAACATTTCCTTAGTCCTTTTTAGGTACTTCAGGATATTCTTGACCGCTGTCCAGTGCTCCTTGCCGGGATTACTTTGGTACCTTCCTACCAAACTTACGGCAAGGTTTACATCAGGTCTGGTACACAGCATGGCATACATAATAGAACCTATGGCTGAGTCATAGGGGATGACACTCATCTCTTCTATATCTTCTGCCATGGTCGGACATTGAGCTGAGCTCAATTTCATACCTTGTAACACAGGCAAGAACCCCTTCTTAGATTGATCCATATTGAACTTCTTCAATATCTTATCAAGGTATGTGCTTTGTGAAAGACCTATGAGGCGTCTTGATCTATCTCTATAGATTTTGATGCCTAATATATACGCAGCTTCTCCAAGGCCCTTCATTGAAAAACTCTTATTCAAGTAGGCCTTAATGCTGTCCAAGAGTTCTATATTATTTCCCATCAAAAGTATGTCATCTACATATAATATGAGAAATGCTATAGAGCTCCCACTCACTTTCTTGTAAACGCAGGCTTCTCCATAAGTCTGCGTAAACCCAAACGCTTTGATCATCTCATCAAAGCGAATGTTCCAACTCCGAGATGCTTGCACCAGCCCATAAATCGAGCGTTGAAGCTTGCACACCTTGTTAGCATTCTTAGGATCGACAAAACCTTCCGGCTGCATCATATACAATTCTTCCTTAAGGAAACCATTAAGGAACGCCGTTTTGACGTCCATTTGCCATATCTCATAATCATAGTATGCGGCAATTGCTAACATGATTCGGACGGACTTCAGCTTTGCTACGGGTGAGAAAGTCTCATCGTAGTCAACCCCTTGAACTTGTCGATAACCCTTAGCGACAAGCCGAGCTTTATAGATGGTCACATTACCATCCGCGTCTGTCTTCTTCTTAAAGATCCATTTATTTTCTATGGCTCGCCGTTCAATGGGAAAGTCAGTCAAAGTCCATACTTCGTTTTCATACATGGATCCTATCTCGGATTTCATGGCTTCTAGCCATTTGTCGGAATCCGGGCCCTCCATCGCTTCTTCATAGTTCGAAGGTTCACCATTGTCTAATAACATGATTTCCAAGACAGGGTTGCCGTACCACTCTGGTGCGGAACGTGTCCTTGTGGACCTTCGAATTTCAGTAGGAGCTTGATCAGAAGTATCTTGATCATCATCAATAACTTCCTCTCTAGTCGGTGCAGGCACCTCAGGAACATTTTCTTGAGTTGCGCCATTTTCCGGTTCAAGAGGTAATACTTCATCAAGTTCTACTTTCCACCCACTTACTTCTTTCGAGAGAAACTCCTTCTCTAGAAAGGATCCATTCTTGGCAACAAAGATCTTGCCTTCGGATCTGAGGTAGAAGGTATACCCAACAGTTTCTTTAGGGTATCCTATGAAGACGCATTTTTCCGACTTGGGTTCGAGCTTTTCAGGTTGAAGTTTCTTGACATAAGCATCGCATCCCCAAACTTTTAGAAACGACAACTTAGGTTTCTTCCCAAACCATAATTCAAACGGTGTCGTCTCAACGGATTTCGATGGAGCCCTATTTAAAGTGAATGCGGTAGTCTCTAAAGCATAGCCCCAAAAAGATAGCGGTAAATCGGTAAGAGACATCATAGATCGCACCATATCTAATAGAGTGCGATTATGACGTTCGGACACACCATTACGCTGAGGTGTTCCAGGCGGCGTGAGTTGTGAAACTATTCCACATTTTCTTAAGTGTGTGCCAAATTCGTGACTCAAGTATTCTCCTCCACGATCTGATCGCAAAAACTTGATTTTTCTGTCACGTTGATTCTCAACCTCACTCTGAAATTCCTTGAACTTTTCAAAGGTTCCAGACTTGTGTTTCATTTAGTAGACATACCCATATCTACTCAAGTCATCAGTGAGGGTGAGAACATAATGATAGCCACCGCGAGCCTCAACACTCATTGGACCGCAACATCAGTATGTATGATTTCCAATAAGTTGGTTGCTCGCTCCATTGTTCCTGAGAACGGAGTCTTGGTCATTTTTCCCATGAGGCATGGTTCGCACGTGTCAAATGATTCGTAATCAAGAGACTCTAAAAGTCCATCTGCATGGAGCTTCTTCATGCGTTTGACACCTATGTGACCAAGGCGGCAGTGCCACAAGTATGTGGGACTATCATTATCAACCTTACATCTTTTGGTACTCACACTATGAATATGTGTAGTATTACGCTCGAGATTCATTAAGAATAAACCATTCACCATAGGAGCATGACCATAAAACATATCTCTCGTATAAATAGAACAACCATTATTCTTGGATTTAAATGAGTAGCCATCTCGAATTAAACGAGATCCTGATACAATGTTCATGCTCAAAGCTGGCACTAAATAACAATCATTGAGGTTTAAAACTAATCCCGTAGGTAAATGTAGAGGCAGCGTGCCGACGGCGATCACATCGACCTTGGAACCATTCCCGACGCGCATCGTCACCTCGTCCTTCGCCAGTCTCCACTTATTCCGCAGCTCCTGCTTTGAGTTAAAAATGTGAGCAACTGCACCGGTATCAAATACCCAAGAGCTACTACGAGTACTGGTAAGGTACACATCAATTACATGTATATCACATATACTTTTCGTTTTGCCAGCCTTCTTGTCCGCTAAGTATTTGGGGCAGTTCCGCTTCCAGTGACCACTTCCCTTGCAATAAAAGCACCCAGTCTCGGGCTTGGGTCCATTCTTTGGCTTCTTCCCGGCAGCTTTCTTGCCAGGCGCGGCAACTTCCTTGCCGTCCTTCTTGAAGTTCTTTTTACCCTTGCCCTTCTTGAACTTAGTGGTTTTATTTACCATCAACACTTGATGTTCCTTCTTGACTTCTACCTCTGCTAATTTCAGCATTGCAAATACCTCAGGAATGGTCTTTTCCATCCCCTGCATATTGAAGTTCATCACAAAGCTCTTGTAGCTTGGTGGAAGCGACTGGAGGATTCTGTCAATGACCGCGTCATCCGGGAGATTAACTCCCAGCTGAGTCAAGCGGTTATGTAACCCAGACATAGTGAGTACGTGCTCACTGACAGAACTATTTTCCTCCATCTTACAGCTGAAGAACTTGTCAGAGACTTCATATCTCTCGATCCGGGCATGACCTTGAAAAACCATTTTCAGCTCTTCGAACATCTCATATGCTCCATGTCTCTCAAAACGCTTTTGGAGCCCCGGCTCTAAGCTGTAAAGCATGCCGCACTGAACGAGGGAGTAGTCATCAGCACGTGTCTGCCAAGCGTTCATAACGTCTTGGTTCTGTGGGACGGGTGGATCACCTAGCGGTGTTTGTAGGACATAATCTTTCTTGGCAGCTATGAGGATGATCCTCAGGTTTCGGACCCAGTCCGTATAGTTGCTGCCATCGTCTTTCAGCTTGGTTTTCTCTAGGAACGCGTTGAAGTTGAGGACAATGTTGGCCATTTGATCTACAAGACATATTGTAAAGATTTTAGACTAAGTTCATGATAATTAAGTTCATCTAATCAAATTATTCAATGAACTCCCACTTAGATAGACATCCCTCTTCTAGTCATCTAAGTATAACATGATCCGAGTCAACTAGGCCGTGTCCGATCATCACGTGAGACGGACTAGTCAACGTCGGTGAACATCTTCATGTTGATCGTATCTTCTATACGACTCATGCTCGACCTTTCGGTCTTCTATGTTCCGAGGCCATGTCTATACACATGCTAGGCTCGTCAAGTCAACCTAAGTGTTTGCATGTGTAAATCTATCTTACACCCGTTGTATGTGAACGTTAGAATCTATCACACCCGATCATCACGTGGTGCTTCGAAACAACGAACTGTCGCAATGGTGCACAGTTAGGGGGAACACTTTCTTGAAATTATTATGAGGGATCATCTTATTTACTACCGACGTTCTAAGTAAACAAGATGCAAAACATGATAAACATCACATGCAATCAAATAATAATAGTGACATGATATGGCCAATATCACATAGCTCCTTTGATCTCCATCTTGGGGCTCCAAGATCATCTTGTCACCGGCTTGACACCATGATCTCCATCATCATGATCTCCATCATCGTGTCTCCATGAAGTTGCTCGCCAACTATTACTTCTACTACTATGGCTAACGCGTTTAGCAATAAAGTAAAGTAATTTACATGGCGTTTCTCAATGACACGCAGGTCATATAAAAAAATAAAGACAACTCCTATGGCTCCTGCCGGTTGTCATACTCATCGACATGCAAGTCGTGATTCCTATTACAATAGGATGAACATCTCATACATCACATATATGTCATTCATCATTCATCACAACTTTGGCCATATCATATCACAAAGCACTTGCTGCAAAAACAAGTTAGACGTCCTCTAATTGTTGTTGCAAGTTTTATGTGGCTGAAATAGGGTTCTAGCAAGAACGTTTTCTTACCTACGTGAAAGCCACAACGTGATTTGTCAACTTCTATTTACCCTTCATAAGGACCCTTTTCATCGAATCCGCTCCAACTAAAGTAGGAGAGACAGTCACCCGCCAGCCACCTTATGCAACTAGTGCATGTTAGTCGGTGGAACCGGTCTCACGTAAGCGTACGTGTAAGGTTGGTCCGGGCCGCTTCATCCCACAATACTGCTGAAGCAAGATAAGACTAGTAGCAGCAAGAAAGTTGACAACATCTACGCCCGCAACAAATTGTGTTCTACTCGCGCAAGAAGAACTACGCATAGACCTAGCTCATGATGCCACTGTTGGGGAACGTTGCAGAAAACAAAAATTTTCCTACGCTTTCACCAAGATCCATCTATGAGTTCATCTAGCAACGAGTGATCGGATGGATCTACATACCTTTGTAGATCGCGAGCGGAAGCATTCAAAGAACGGGGATGAGGTAGTCGTACACGACGTGATCCAAATCACCGGAGATCCTAGCGCCGAACGGACGGCACCTCCGCGTTCAACACACGTACGGTCAGTGTAACGTCTCCTTGTTCTTGATCCAGCAAGGGGAAAGGAGAGGTTGAGGAAGATGGCTCCAGCAGCAGCACGACGGCGTGGTGGTGATGGAGCTGCAATACTCCGTCAGGGCTTCGCCAATCACTATGGAGGAGGAGGAGGTGTTGGAGAGGGAGAAGGAGGCAACCAAAGGCGTGGTACAAGAGGCCCTCCTTCCCTCACTATATATAGGGGGCCTAGGGGGGGGGCGCCGGCCCTAGGAGATCCAATCTCCTAGGGGGGGCGGCGGCCAAGGGAGGATTCCCTCCCCCCCAAGGCACCTAGGGGGTGCCTTCCCCTTGTGGGACTCTTCCCCTTTGAAACCCTAGGCGCATGGGCCTATTGGGGCTGGTTCCCTTGGCCCATGTAGGCCAAGGCGCACCCCCTACAGCCCATGTGGCCCCCGGGGCAGGTGGCCCCACCCGGTGGACCCTCGGGACCCTTCCGGTGGTCCCGGTACAATACCGGTGACCCTAAAACTTGTCCCGATGGCCGAAACAGCACTTCCTATATATAATTCTTTACCTCCGGACCATTCCGGAACTCCTCGTGACGTCCGGGATCTCATCCGGGACTCCGAACAACATTCAGGTTACTGCATATACATATCCCTACAACCCTAGCGTCACCGAACCTTAAGTGTGTAGACCCTACGGGTTCGGGAGACATGTAGACATGACCGAGACGACTCTCCGGTCAATAACCAACAGTGGGATCTGGATACCCATGTTGGCTCCCACATGCTCCTCGATGATCTCATCGGATGAACCACGATGTCGAGGATTCAAGCAACCCGTATACAATTCCCTTTGCCAGTCGGTATGTTACTTGCCCGAGATTCGATCGTCGGTATCCCAATACCTCATTCAATCTCGTTACCGGCAAGTCACTTTACTCGTACCGTAATGCATGATCCCGTGACCAGACACTTGGTCACTTTGAGCTCATTATGATGATGCATTACCGAGTGGGCCCAGTGATACCTCTCCGTTAAACAGAGTGACAAATCCCAGTCTTGATCCGTGTCAACCCAACAGACACTTTCGGAGATACCCGTAGTATACCTTTATAGTCACCCAGTTACGTTGTGACGTTTGGTACACCCAAAGCACTCCTATGATATCCGGGAGTTACACGATCTCATGGTCTAAGGAAAGGATACTTGACATTGGAAAAACTTTAGCAAACGAACTATACGATCTTTATGCTATGTTTAGGATTGGGTCTTGTCCATCACATCATTCTCCTAACGATGTGATCTCGTTATCAATGACATCCAATGTCCATAGTCAGGAAACCATGACTATCTATCGATCAACGAGCTAGTCAACTAGAGGCTTACTAGGGACATGTTGGTGTCTGTTATTCACACATGTATTACGATTTTCGGATAACACAATTATAGCATGAATAAAGACAATTATCATGAACAAGGAAATATAATAATAATAATTCTTTTATTATTGCCTCTAGGGCATATTTCCAACAACTACGTCAGTTGAAGAGAAAGCTAATGATGCTAATCATGAAGCTTCAGATCAAATTACTATCGAACCTCATAGTTCGACAAGGGTGTGTACAACTTCTCAGTGGTAACCCTGTCTTAAAGGTCATGTTGTTGGACAACGATGAACCTATGAGCTATGAAGAAGCGATGGTGGGCCCGGATTCCAACAAATGGCTAGAAGCCATGAAATCCGAGATAGGATCCATGTATGAGAACAAAGTACGGACTTTGATGGACTTGCTGATGAACTGCAAGCCATTGGGAATAAATGGATCTTTAAGAAGAAGACCGACGCTGATGGTAATGTCACCATTTGTGAAGCTCGACTTGTCTCAAAGAAGTTTCCGACAAGTTCAAGGAGTTGACTATGATGAGACTCTCTCAATCATAGCGATGCTAAAGTTTGTTAGAACTATGTTAGCACTTGCTGCACTTTCATTTACGAAATCAGGCATATGGATGTCAAAAAACAAAGTTTCCTTGACGGTTTCCGTGAGGAAAGGTTGTATGTGATACAACCAAAAGGTTTTTCTCAATCCTAAGGATGCTAAAAGGTATGCAAACTCTAGCGATCCTTCTATGGACTGGAGCAAGCATCTCAGAGTTGGAACATACGCTTTGATGAGGCGATCAAAGCACTTGGGTTTATAAAAAGTTTGCAAGAAACTTGTATTTGCAAGAAAGTGAGTGGGAGGACTACAACATTTCTGATAGGTATATATGGATGACATATTGTTGATCGGAAATGATGTAGAATTTCTAGAAAGCATAAAGGGTTGTTTGAATGGAGTTTTTCAAAGGAAGACCTGTGTAAAACTGCTTACATGTTGGGTATCAAGATCTATAGAGATAGATCAAGACGCCTGATAAGACTTTCACAGAGCACATACCTAGACGTGATCTTGAAGGAGTTCAAGATGGATCAGTCAAAGAAGGAGTTCTTGCCTGGGTTGTGAGGTGTGAAGTTAAGACTGGAAGCTCGACCACGGTAGAAGAAAGAGAAAGGACGAAAGTCGTCCCCTATGCCTTAGCCATAGGCTCTATACGATATGCCATGCTGTGTACCGCAATGTGCCTTGCCACATGTCTGGCAAGGGGGTACAAGAGTGATCCAGGAGTGGATCACTGGACAGCGGTCAAAATTGTCCTTAGGAATAAGGAAATGTTTCTCGGTTATGGAGGTGATAAAGAGTTTGGCGTAAAGGGTTACGTCGATGCAAGCTTTAACACCTATCCGGATGACTCTGAGTAGCAAACCGGATATGTATAGTGGGGCAACCATTTGGAATAGCTCCAAATGGAGCATAGTAGCAACATCTACAATATGAAATCGAGATTTGCAAATAACACACGGATCTGAATGTTGCAGACCCGTTGACTGACACTTCTCTCACTACTAGGAAAATTGTTTTTAACTATGGTATGTGGTCGCTAAAAGTCGGATTGTGGTCGTTAAATGTCTTTAACGACCACAATCTGCTGGTCGTAGTAGGCTCCGTCGTTAAAATCCTAACGACCACATTATGTGGTCGTTATTCTTGTAACAACGAGATGGTGTGTCGTCGTCAATCCCAAGGCAATAACGACCAATTTTGTCATCGTTAATAATGTTCTCATGGTCAGAAAAACATGATTACACCTCACCACTTTGATATCCTTCAGAACCACTTATATTTAGTATGACTTTCAATTCAACAGTCAGTTAGTTCAACATCCAATATTTGAATATTAACATCCAATTTAATATAGAAACAAAAGAATCTGAATTGAAAGCACATCGCCTCTTTTATTAATCAAAGTACAAAAATTTCGACATATAATTCTGGAATTAAAATATCATTTAGAAAATTGAGTCAAAAGCACTCCTTATATGACCATTGTACTTGCTCATATCTTTCTGGAAAATGAGACAACTAGAAAAGATAATATTTATTAATCTGGACACCATCTTTCTTTGAATGAGAATCAGTCTTCATCGTTGATTACAATCCCTCATGATGCTTCTATAATATTATAGTGGACCATCACTCCTGCCTGCTAATTCATCTACGCCATTGGCAGTGTCTGAAAAATATACAACCAATTGTAAGTAGGGTGGATGATGGAAAAATAGATAAAAAATTGACATTATTTTCATGCCATCACTTTCATCCTTATCATGTTCTATGTCACCGTCATTGCTGACATCAACTTAACCCATCATGTGTGCAATATGTTTGAGTAACTTCAAGACAATGAAGTGTAGAAACAGATTCTTGATGTGCTACAAGCTAGTTAGAATCTCACTTTTTGAATCATCTGCATCCCAATTTGCACTAAATTAGCATTGTACCTTTCTTGGCACATCATTTGCAGATATGAAAACAAGCAACCTCTTTATATCATTCAGTACGAGATAGCTTGAATAATTTTTTCAGTTTGACTAATACCTTTTCTAGCTAAGTCGTAACCTCCCCATAGTCATGTTCTCCCATATGAGGTGTGTGCAAAGTTTAAAATGGCGGTCTAACTCATTTTGCGCCGCTAACCCATTTCGCTGCCATAGTACATGTACATGTATATTCCAGATCAAAACTAGTACATGTGCATATTTTTCTCAAAAAACAGGGGATTTCCAACAGAGAACAGAGGATTTTCAGTTCAGCGGATAAATATCAATAAATTTAAGCAAGTAGACCAGGGCATCACAAGCAAATTAGCAAGTAGATCACGACATCACAAGTTCGCATCCTGAACCTGAACCCAAGCTATGTAGAAAACCCAAGCTACCTGAACCTACACATCTACTGGGCATGTGCATTTGTTGAATCAACAAACAAATAAAGGATAGATAGAATCGGAGGGTTCCTGTGATGTACAAACACCGGGCGTTGGAGCCGTGTGAGACTAAGATATCATGGTCGTGGCCCTGCATTTTTGTTCAATGTAAGGCATAACAAATTATAAACAAACCAGATCATATAAGAGCTACACATGAATGGATGGTATTCAACCTGGCATAGTAAATTTGTATTTCAAAATAAAGCAAATAAAATTGCACCTACATCTTTAATAATCATGAACTGTGTATGAATCAACAATAGTTGATAAAGGCCCAGCAACCAAAAAACAGAGGAAGAAGGACTAACAATGAACCTGTAGTGGAATAGTGTCAGTGGTGGAAACTGGTAGTGTGAAGGATGCAGCTCGAGCGCGCCGAGGACGAGGTGACCGGCCGGCGATGTGCACGCCACAACGTGTGCATGCTGGGTTCGAGGATGGCTGCGAGGAGTAGGCTGCGGCATGTATGCGCCGGGGTCGGTAGGCGGCGAGGTGCAGGCTGCAGCGCAGGAGCGGCAGGGTCGTTAGTCGTATGAGAAGAGCAAGGAGATGGGATCAATGGAGGCGCCCAGATTAAAAAAAAGTAGGGGAGGAGAGGAAAAGGATGCGCAAGGAGATGGATCCTACCAGATTCGTTTTCTTTCTGCTCCTCCTAGATCTTCTGGATCGCCGAGGATTTTAATGGGTTCGTCAGCGGCAACGACCAGAGATGGGGAGAATGGCCATGTATTCTTGGAGGTCGATGTCGTGAGCGGGTGGCCTAGTTGTACGAGGATTGGGGATCTGGATGACTTGGTTTGCTTTAAGAGACTTTAGTGCCAATGTTTTCGGGAACCGCCAATATTTTTTTACTCTTTTAATTTCTGCTTACGGGGTGAGATAAAGGTGAGAGATTCTGTTTGTTATAAAGCTATTACGTACAAATAGGAGATGAGAAAAATAACGAGCGCACCCATGGTTCTGCTTGGGTAGCTGATTTCCGTCGCATGGGGCTCACTCGGATGGGACTGCATTTTAACGACCAAGAGTTTTTGTTCATCGTCGTTAATAATAGCTTTTCTAGTAGTGTCTCATAAGCATAACATGATCAAACCCTAGAACTCATTGAATGTTAATCACATGGTGATGTGAACTAGATTATTGACTCTAGTAAACTCTTCGGGTGTTAGTCACATGGTGATGTGAACTATGAGTGTTAATCACATAACGATGTGAACTAGATTATTGACTTTAATGCAAGTGGGAGACTGTTGGAAATATGCCCTAGAGGCAATAATAAAATGGTTATTATTACATTTCCTTGTTCATGATAATTGTCTATTGTTCATGCTATAATTGTATTAACCGGAAACCGTAATACATGTGTGAATACATAGATCGTAATATGTCCCTAGTAAGCCTCTAGTTGACTAACTCGTTGATCAATAGATGATCATGGTTTCCTGACCATGGACATTGGATGTCATTGTTAATGGGATCACATCATTAGAAGAATGATGTGATGGACAAGACCCAATCTTAAGCGTAGCACAAGATCGTGTAGTTCGTTTGCTAAAGCTTTTCTAATGTCAAGTATCATTTCCTTAGACCATGAGATTGTGCAACTCCCGGATACCGTAAGAAGGCTTTGGGTGTACCAAACGTCACAACGTAACTGGGTGGCTCTAAAGGTGCACTACAGGTATCTCCGAAAGTGTCTGTTGGGTTGGCACGAATCGAGACTGGGATTTGTCACCCCGTATGATGGAGAGGTATCTTTGGGCCCACTCGGTAATGCATCATCATAATAAGCTCAATGTGACTAAGGAGTTAGCCACGGGATCATGCGTTACAGAACGAGTAAAGAGACTTGCCAGTAAAAAGATTGAACGAGGTATGGGGATACCAACGATCGAATCTCGCGCAAGTTACATACCGATAGACAAAGGGAATCGTATACATGATTGATTGAATCCCCGACATCATGGTTCATCCGATGAGATCATCATGGAACATGTGGGAGCCAATATGGGTATCCAGATCCCGCTATTGGTTATTGGCCGGAGAGATGTCTTGGTCATGTCTACATGGTTCCCGAACCCGTAGGGTCTACACACTTAAGGTTCGGTGACGCCAGAGTTGTTATGTGAAATAGTATGTGGTTACCGAAGGTTGTTCGGAGTCCCGGATGAGATCCCGGACGTGACGAGGAGTTCTGGAATGGTTCGGAGGTGAAGATCGATATATTGGACGAAGGATATTGGAGTCCGGAATTGTTCCGGGGGTACCGGGTGACGACCAGCGTGTCCGAAAGGGGTTTCGGAGGCCCCGACAAGCGTTGGGGGGCCTTATGGGCCAAGGGGAGGGGGCACATGTAACATCCCAAATTTGGAATGTTATACAATAGATCATTATTGCATATCATATTTATTGCATTTTGGTTGATCCTAGAAATTTCACGCAGCTCAAGGACCCTCGGAGAGAGTTGGGGATTTCGTTATTTTCATATTTGAGTTGTCTCAATTTTGAAAATAGGATCATTTGATTTTATTTATTTTATGTTCAATTATTTCTATTATAAAAATTATGAGAGAGAGAATAAAATGACTTTCCCAAAATAAAGAAATATTGAGGATTTAATAAAAAAATCAAATAAAATTTTATTTTGGTTTTATTTGCTATTTTATTTGAATTTAGGAAAAATTACACGTTTTCAAAAATTGCATTTAGGGCCAAGAAAATGTTCATCCTATTCTAAATATTTTATTTAGACGAAGAAAAATTGTTTTGGCATTTTTAGAATTTTATTTATTTTTCTAGAATTTTTTTTAGTCGCAGTGAAATTGTTTAAAAAAAAGAGACCCCGTGCCCGACTGGGCCAAGGGCCCAGCCGAGCAGGCCGGCCCAGTCAGCCGCCGCCGCCTCCCGCCCGGGTCGGGACAGGAGTCCCGACCGCCGTCGCCGCCGAGTTCGGGGAGGACCCGCCTCCCAAGGCCGCCCCCTTCCCCAAGTCGCCGCCTCCCCTCCTTTATAAACCCCGCCGGACCCCCTAGAGCCACCCCACACCGCCGCCGCTACCCCACGCCACCCGCGCTGCCGCCAGCGCCGCCTGCCGCCGCAGCCGCCGCCCCGCGCCGCTTGCCGCCCCGCACCACCCGCCGCCGCCGGAGCCTCGCCGGAGCCCTGAGCCGAGGTAGCCGCCGTCCCGGTTTTTTGAGAAAAGCCGTTTCGGTTTTTTTAGAAAACCCGAGTTTTCATTTTTTAAAAAAGATCGGTTTTTCTCCAGTTTATTTATTTAGCGAGCGTTCGCTCGTCCGTTCGTTTTAACGAATGCCTTCATTGTTTAGTTCCAGTTAATGAATGTTTGTCGTTTTTCTTTTTCTTGGAATAAATAAGCTTCGTTAACCTGTTTGTCGTTTTTCTTTTTCTCGGATTAAATCCGCGATTTTTCTGATCGTGATTTTTGATCTGATGTTCCTTTTAGTTTAACTTTTCGCTCGTTTGTCGGAATCAGGCGACTCAAGCGCCTGGAGTTTCGTCTCGAAACCCTCTTTTTGTTTAACCAACTCAAACAAGTTTTTGCCTTAGTAAAAATTGCCCTAGATTCAGATTAGTAAATGGAGCTTATTTATTTTGCCGTTTGTCTTTCGTTGCTTCGTTCGAATTGGTTTTCTTTTTGCCAACCAGAGTTCTTAAGTTGAACTATCTGGTTAGATCTTTTATTCGAGTTTTACCTGTGCTTTAGTTGAGTACTTATTGTGTGCTTGTTTGTTTGCGATAGAGTATCCGGAGTGCGCCGCTTGCTACTTCAAATCGCTAGGTTTCATGGATCATCAGCAATGCAAGTAACACTTTGATCATACTTCCTACTACCCAGTTTTTATTGCATTAGATCAACCCTCACACCATTGCATGATTAGGATCTAATTAAATTGCGGGTTTGGGAAGCAGTTGAGGTAGTACCTATTACCTGTCATTATCAAACCTTTGGGAGTTACGTCTACGTTTGCTTGTTATGCCATGCTATGCAAGTAGACGTGGATTGGGTGAGTGAAATCCATGACAGATGTGAGATTGATAATTTAATGGTTTATCTAAGGTGGCAACTTAAATACACATCTTGGTGGATTAAGGCACCTGAGTATTCTAGCGATTGCCTATTTTTCTTTTTGGACCGCCACCCAGGCTCAAAGGGATCATGAGATTATTCATACTGGAAACTTCCGTGTGCAGCCACAAGCTATTATGGGCTCTAGCATAGTTGACTAAGTCGTGCGAACTCTTACAGTGGTAGACTAGCAGATGTAGGGGATGTAGGTGGTACGGTCTACCCGATCGTAAGGTGCTAGCGCTTTTGAAAGACTATGTCTCGGTCATCCGTTTCTCAACCACCCTGTAGTGCGAGAAATCCAACGGAGGAGATCGAGTCTTGTGGGAAAAAGTGCGCAAACCTCTGCAGAGTGTATAAACTAATCATGATTAGCCGTGTCCCCGGTTATGGACATCTTGAGTATCTAGTACCTGGATTATCATGTGAATCTCATCATGTTACTCTAATTAATTTTGTTGGGTTTTTAATGATGATGATGCTTAATTGGGATTGAGAATGCTGTCAACCATTCTCAATGTTTAACAACTACCATGATAGTTAAATAAAATTTATTCCTTTGCAGTAGGGAAAAATCGGCTTTACGCAAAACTGTAACCATAGAGCTTTCCACCAGCCAAATATGCATGTAGTATAGTTTTATTCCTCCATCATCTCTATGTGTTACATTGCCAGCATATTCCATGTGTTGACCCGTTTTGGGCTGCAACGTTCATGTTGCAGACTTTTCAAATGACGAGTAAGGTGCCTTTTAGGTTGTGGTTCTATACTCAGTGATGCCGTTGGAGTTGATGGACTCACTTATCTTCCAAGTCTTCCGCCGTTACCGTTATTAGATGGCCTTAAGCCATATTTATTGTAATAAGTTCTCTTTTGAGACACTCGATGTAATAAGTGTGTGATTGCTACTCTATTATAAATCCTTCAAGTACTGTGTGATGTCAGCATTACTGATCCAGGGATGACACCTGAGCACAGAGATTGGACCGTTTGAGGTCTGGTCACTACAAGATGGTATCAGAGCACACGCTGACTATAGGACACGACGACTAAGCTAAAGCCCTAGATCACTACTCACTCTTCTCCTTCTAACCTCTCATCTTTTCTACTCTTTTAGGATGGCGGATGCAAGGAACAAGTTCACGCAACCGGATGAAGATACACCCTTTGGACGTCATTTGAAGGAAGTCACTAGATATCTGAACATAGGAGTACCAAGCTTCACTGGAACCTACAATGCCACTCTACCTTCAAGTTCCAGGAAGGACGTTCATGCCAGTCACTAAGCCCATATAGTTTTCCTTTGATGCACCAACATGGAGTCTAGGAAAGAGCATGGCAGCTCACATCGCCATGGGACGCATTGGAGAAGTTTACCGCAATGATCTCAAGGATACTATCTACCAGATTTGTGGGCGCCGAGATGAGCACCGGGAGATGATCAGCACCAAGAAGGATAGATCAATTGCAGCTTTTATCCAGGAGTTAAACCAGCACATTCGATGTCAGGAGAACCAGATGTGCGCCGACATGATAGATCTAAAGAAGGCGAAGACAAGAATCAAGGAACTGGAGGAAGAACTCAAGGCTACACGTCAAGATTATGAAGAGGAAATTGAAGTACTAGTGGACAAGAATGCCGACCTAACAATGAAGATCGGAATATTTATGGGAGGCCCTACACCAGTAGAGGAAGACGAAGAACTCAAGGAGATTCGTCCGGAAGACTACATCATCATTGACGACACCGACTCGGATCCAGATGATAGCGATGATGACTATGTTGATGAAGCTGGAGCAGATATCATGGAGTCTGCAACCGAAGAATATTTCTAGTAGACCACCCCAATAGTAGTAGTAGTCCCCCATGTAAATATAGTAGTCCGAGCACTTTTGCGATAGTTAGACCGATTGTATGCCCTTGTTTGATTGAATGAAGTGGAATTGTTTGTTTTGCCTCATGTGCATATGGGTAGTGTTTTCTCTCTAGACCCCTCTCTATTCTTAAATCTCATCTTTTCTAAACCCCTCAGATGCCTCCGAGACGTGACCCCGGATTTACCTTCCCACCGGAGCTCACTCAGTTGATCCAGCAGTAGAACACATTGATGCAGTTGCTAGTCCAGAACCAGAATCAAGGGAACAACAACAACCCACCACCACCACCACTTGTTGATCACTTAGCCCATTTTCTTAGGCTGAATCCGCCGGTGTTTTCCAGTAGCACCGAGCTGATAGTAGCAGATGATTGGCTCCGCAAGACAGCAAGGGAGTTGACCACGACAAGATGCACAGATGCGGAAAAGGTGAAGTTTGCCGCACATCAACTTGAAGGACCCGCATCATCATGGTGGGAGAATTTCACAGCCACTTTCCCTGTCGACACTGTCACATGGGACCAGTTCCGACAGGCTTTCCGTACTACCCATGTTTCAGCAGGAGCTATGGCCATGAAGAAGTGTGAGTTTCGCAACTTGCGCCAAGGAGGACGGACAGTTGGCCAGTATGTGGAGGACTTTAGTAAGCTAGCACGTTATGCCCCAGATGACGTTGCTACAGATGCAGCTAAGTAGGAGAAGTTTCTGGAAGGACTGAATGATGAGTTGAGCATGCAGTTGATGGTAGCAACCTTCAACAACTACCAGGAGTTGGTAGATCGTGCTCTCATGATTGAAGGGAAGCAACAGCAAATTGAGAACTGCAAGAGGAAGTATGGACAAGGGAAGTACAATTCAGGAGCTCAGCAGAAGCCATGTTTTACCCCTAGACCAGGAGGACATTTTCAGCATACCCATGGAGGAGGTAGCTTGCATAATCATAATGGTGCCAAGACTGGTAATGGGAATGGAGGAAGCAACAGCCAGAACCGTACAAACCCATCAACCCCAGCCAAGAGAGACCTGAGCCAAGTCACTTGCTTTAAGTGCCAGAAGACCGGACATTATGCCAATGAATGTCCTGAAGCCCAGAATGGAAATGGCAATGGAAGCTCTGGGAAGAAGCTGAACCCTGTCAATAGGGGACAGGTGAACCACGTAAATGTGGAGGAGGTTGAAGCCCAGCCCGATGCAGTAATAGGTAAGTTTTTGGTTAAGTCATTTACTGCACTCGTTCTTTTTGATACTGGTGCATCGCATTCATACATATCAAGGGGATTTGTGGATAAGTATAAACTGCCAACCCAAGCCCTTAGGTCACCCATGTTAGTAACCTCGCCTGGAGCAGAGTATATGGCTAGTCTATGGTGTGATCGGTTACCATTAAGGATTGCTAACTACGTATTTCCCTCAGACCTAATAGTATTGGAATCTCAAGGATTGGATGTGATATTAGGCATGGATTGGTTATCGAAGTATGAAGGGAACAATGAATGTGCCAGTAAGTCAATTTTGCTTACCACCCCAGAAGGGGGAAGGATCAAGTATGTATCCCGGCATGTGCCGAAAAGGACTCAAGTAAATTGCCTAACAGGAGTTGTGCAGGAGGAAGTACCAGTAGTGAAGGATTTCCCTAATGTATTTCCAGAAGAGTTGCCAGGCATGCCACCGGATAGAGACATTGAGTTTTTGATTGAGATTTTGCCAGGCATAGGGCCAATATCTAAGAGACCATATAGAATGCCCGCAAAGGATTTGGAAGAAATTAAGAAGCAGATTAAGGAGTTACTAGATAAAGGATGTATCCGCCCAAGTTCTTCACCTTGGGGATCGCCAGTACTTCTAGTGGAGAAGAAGGATGGATCGTTAAGGATGGTTGTTGATTATCGAGGATTGAATGAAGTAACCATCAAGAACAAGTACCCGCTACCGATGATCAATGATCTGTTTGATCGATTGCGAGGAGCTAAGGTATTTTCCAAGATCGACCTGCGATCGGGATACCATCAGTTGAAGATTCGAGAACGGGATATACCTAAGACGGCTTTTACCACCAGGTATGGGCTGTATGAGTATACCGTTATGTCATTTGGCCTGACTAACGCACCTATATATTTTATGAACATGATAAACAAAGTGTTTATGGAGTTTTTGGATAAGTTCGTCGTAGTGTTCATTGATGATATCCTAGTTTACTCGAAGGATGAAGAGGAGCATAAGGAGCATTTGCGTTTGGTACTTGGTAAGCTCAGAGAACATCAGTTATATGCCAAGTTTAGCAAATGTGAGTTTTGGTTGAAGGAAGTTGGATTCCTCGGACACGTTATATCTGGAGAAGGTATAGCAGTAGATCCCACTAAGGTTGGCGCTATGACAAATTGGGAAGCGCCAACGACGGTTGGAGAGATCCGGAGTTTTCTTGGACTCACAGGATACTACCGGAGATTTATTCAAAATTTCTCGAAGATTGCGAAGCCTATGACGGAGTTGTTGAAGAAGGATACCAAGTTCATATGGACCGAGGAATGTGAGGCCAGTTTCCAGGAGTTGAAGAAACATTTGGTTACATCACCAGTGTTGATTTTGCCAGATCAGACCAAGGATTATGAGGTGTATTGCGACGCTTCATGTCGAGGACTTGGAGCAGTGCTTATGCAAGAAGGAAGAGTTGTTTCATATGCCTCACGACAGCTTAAGCCTCATGAGTTGAATTATGCTACGCATGATTTGGAGTTCACAGCCGTAGTGCATGCATTGAAAACTTGGAGACATTTTCTCATTGGAAACCATTGTGAGGTGTACACGGATCATAAGAGCTTGAAGTATATCTTCGCAGAAGGAGTTAAATCTCAGGCAGAGGAGATGGCTGGAGCTCATCAAGGATTATGATATGAGATTGCATTATCACCCTGGTAAGGCTAACGTAGTAGCTGACACATTGAGCCATAAAAGCCATGTGAACACCTTAATGATGGGAGATTTACCAAGGGAGTTAGCTGAAAATCTTCGTGAGCCATGTTTGGAGATAGTTCCGAGAGGCTATGTAGCAGCATTGGAGATTCACTCTACTTTGATGGATACGATCAGAGAATCTCAGAAGACTGACAAGGAGATCGCTTCTATTATGGAGAAAATGAGTAAAGGAAAAGCTAAAAAATTTCGTGAGGATGAGAATGATACCTTATGGTTTGAAGACCGTGTTTATGTGCCTAATGATTCGGAGATCAGGAAATTAATTCTGCAAAAGGCCAATGATTCACCATATTCGATTCACCCAGGAAATACCAAGATGTATTTGGATTTGAAGGATATTTTCTGGTGGACCAGAATAAAGAAGGACATTGGGGAGTATGTAGCCGTTTATGATGTATGTCAGAGAGTAAAGGTAGAGCATCAGAAGCCAGCAGGATTGCTACAGCCATTGCCGATACCTGAATGGAAGTGGGATAAGCTAGGCATGGATTTTATCACATGATTGCCTAGAACTCGTTCAGGCTATGACTCGATATGGGTTGTAGTCGATCATTTGACAAAGGTAGCTCATGTCATTCGAGTGAAGACTACCTATACTAGTGCCAAGTTGGCAAAGATATACATGACCAGAATCGTATGTATGCATGGAGTTCCAAGGAGCATTGTATCAGATAGAGGAACCCAGTTTACCTCAAAGCTCGGGAATCAGTTGCACGAAACTTTGGGTACCAGGCTAGAGTTCAGTACAGCTTTCCATCCGCAGACAGATGGACAGACCGAGAGAGTCAATCAGATTTTGGAGGATATGCTGAGAGCTTGTGCGCTAGATTACGGATCTAGTTGGGACGAGAATTTGCCATACGCAGAATTCTCTTATAACAACAGTTATCAATCCAGTGTGAAAATGGCCCCTTTCGAAGCCTTGTACGGAAGGAGGTGCAGGACCCCGTTGTCATGGGATGAAGTTGGAGACCATCAGTTGTTTGGACCAGATCTAATTAAGGAGTCTGAACAGAAAGTAAAATTGATTCACGATAGACTCAAGGTAGCCCAGTCCAGACAGAAGAGCTACGCAGATTCAAAACGCAAGGAGACATTTTACGAAGTCGGGGACCGAGTTTATCTTCGAGTATCTCCACTTCGAGGAGTTAAGCGCTTTGGAGTTAAGGGAAAGTTAGCGCCATGTTTTGTAGGACCATACAAAATTGTGGAGGATATGGGAGAAGTAGCCTACAAGTTGGAATTGCCCGAAGGATTGTCAGGAGTTCACGACGTGTTCCACATATCCCAGTTGAAGAAGTGCCACGCAGAGATGGCTGATATACCGCTGAGAGATACAGTGCCACTGGAAGCGAATCAGTTGGACAATGCTTTGACCTATGAAGAGAAACCAGTCAAGATTCTTTAGTAAGCCAGCCGAGTCACCCACAGCAAGGTTATCAAGTTTTGCAAAGTTCAGTGGAGCCACCACACGGGGGATGAAGCCACCTGGGAACGAGAGGAAGATCTGTTGAAGGACCACCCTCACCTATTTTCTAGCCAACCCGAATCTTGAGGGCGAGATTCATCTTAAGGGGGGTAGGTTTGTAACATCCCAAATTTTCAATTTGGAATGTTATACAATAGATCATTATTGCATATCATATTTATTGCATTTTGGTTGATCCTAGAAATTTCACGCAACTCAAGGACCCTCGGAGAGAGTTGGGGATTTCGTTATTTTCGTATTTGAGTTGTCTCAATTTTGAAAATACGATCATTTGATTTTATTTATTTTATCTTCAATTATTTCAATTATAAAAATTATGAGAGAGGGAATAAAATGACTTTCCCAAAATAAAGAAATATTGAGGAGGTTTTATTTGCTATTTTATTTGAATTTAGGAAAAATTGCATGTTTTCAAAAATTGCATTTAGGGCCAAGAAAATGTACATCTTGTTCTAAATATTTTATTTAAACGGAGAAAAAATGTTTTGGCATTTTTAGAATTTTATTTATTTTTCTAGAATTTGTTTTAGTCGTAGCAAAATTGTTTTTTTAAAAGAGACCCCGCGCCCGACTAGGCCAAGGGCCCAGCCGCGCAGGCCGGCCCAGCTAGCAGCCGCCGCCTCCCGCCCGGGTCGGGCCAGGAGTCCCGACCGCCGCCGCCGAGTCCGGGCAGGACCTGCCTCCCGAGGCCGCCCCCTTCCCCAAGTCGCCGCCTCCCCCCCTTTATAATCCCCGCCGGAACCCCTGGAGCCGCCCCACACCGCCGCCGCCTCCCCACGCCACCCGCGCCGTCGCAGCCGCCGCCAGCGCTGCCTACCGCCGCCGCCGCATGCTGCAGCCGCCCCTGCCGCCACCCGGAGCCGCCGCCCCGCACCACCCGCCGCCGCCGGAGTCCCTCCGGAGCCTCGTCGGAGCCCCGAGCCGAGGTAGCCGCCGCCACGGTTTTCTGAGAAAAGCTGTTTCGTTTTTTTAGAAAACCCGAGTTTTAGTTTTTTTAATAGATCGGTTTTTCTCCGGTTTATTTATTTAGCGAGCGTTCGCTCATCCGTTCGTTTTAACGAATGCGTTCATCGTTTAGTTCCAGTTAACGAATGTTCGTTCGTTAACCTGTTCGTTGTTTTTCTTTTTCTCAGATTAAATCCGAGATTTTTCTGATCACGATTTCTGATCCGATGTTCGTTTTAGTTTAACTTTTCGCTCGTTTGTCGGACTCAGGTGACTCAAGCGCCTGGAGTTTCATCTCGAAACCCTCTTTCCGTTTAACCAACTCAAACAAGTTTTTGCCTCAGTAAAAATTGCCCTAGATTCAGATTAGTAAACAGAGCTTATTTATTTTGTCGTTTGTCTTTCGTTGCTTCATTCGATTTGGTTCTTTTTGCCAACCGGAGTTCTTAAGTTGAACTATCTGGTTAGATCTTTTATTCGAGTTTTACCTGTGCTTTAGTTGAGTACTTATTGTATGCTTGTTTGTTTGCGATAGAGTATCCGGAGTGCGCCGCTTGCTACTTCAAATCGCTAGGTTTCACAGATCATCACCAAGGCAAGCAACACTTTGATCATACTTCCTACTACCCAGTTTTTATTGCATTAGATCAACCCTCACACCATTGCATGATTAGGATCTAATTAAATTGCGGGTTTAGGAAGTAGTTGAGGTAGTACCTATTACCTGTCATTATCGAACCTTTGGGAGTTACTTCTATGTTTGCTTGTTATGCCATGCTATGCTAGTAGACGTGGATTGGGTGAGTGAAATCCATGACAGATATGAGATTGATAATTTAATGGTTTATCTAAGGTGGCAACTTAAATACACATCTGGGTGGGTTGAGGCACCTGGGTATTCCAGCGATTGCCTGTTTTTCTTTTTGGACCACCACCCAGGCTCAAAGGGATCATGAGATTATTCATACTGGAAACTTCGGTGTGCAGCCACAAGCTATTATGGGCTCTAGCATAGTTGACTAAGTCGCGCGAACCCTTACAGTGGTAGACTAGCAGATGTAGGGGATGTAGGTGGTACGGTCTACCCGATCGTAAGGTGCTAGCGCTTCTGAAAGACTATGTCTCGGTCGTCTGTTTCTCAAACACCCTGTAGTGCGAGAAATCCAACGGAGGAGATCGAGTCTTGTGGGGAAAAGTGCTCAAACCTCTGCAGAGTGTATAAACTAATCATGATTAGTCGTGTCCCCGGTTATGGACATCTTGAGTATCTAGTACCTACACTTCCTCCTCCTCTGTAGCGCTTGGTGAAGCCCTGCCGGAGAACCACGAGCTCCATCACCACCACGCTGTCGTGCCGTCGGAGTTCTCCCTCAACTTCTCCTCTCCCCTTGCTGGATCAAGAAGGAGGAGATGTCCCCGGGCTGTACGTGTGTTGAACGCGGAGGCACCGTTGTTCAAAGCTTAGATCGGAATCGACCGCGATGTGAATCGCTGCATTTACGACTCCACCAACCGCGTTCTTGCAACGCTTCCGCTTAGCGATCTTCAAGGGTATGAAGATGAACTCCCTCTCTCTCGTTCCTAGCGTCTCCTAGATTGATCTTGGTGACACGTAGGAATTTTTTGGAATTATTGCTACGTTCCCCAACACTCTGGTATTCGGGAGTTGCATAATCTTGATACGTCTCCAACGTATCTATAATTTTTGATTGCTCCATGCTATATTATCTACCGTTTTGGACATTATTGGGCTTTATTACCCAATTTTATATTATTTTTGGGACTAACCTATTAACCGGAGGCCCAACCAAGAATTGCTGTTTTTTTGCCTATTTTAGGGTTTCGAAGAAAAGGAATATCAAACGGATTCCAAACGGAATGAAACCTTCGGGAACGTGATTTTCTCACCGAACATGATCCAGGAGACTTGGACCCTACGTCAAGACACAAAGGAGGAGGCCACGAGGTAGGGGGCACGCCTACTCCCCAAGCGCGCCCTCCACCCTCGTGGGCCCCCTGTTGCTCCACCGATGTACTCCTTCCTCCTATATATATACCTACGTACCCCCAAACGATCAGATACGGAGCCAAAACCCTAATTCCACCACTGTAACTTTCTGTATCCACAAGATCCCATCTTGGGGCCTGTTCCGGAGCTCCGCCGGAGGGAGTATCCATCACGGAGGGCTTCTACATCATCACCATAGCCCCTCCGATGAAGTGTGAGTAGTTCACCTCAGACCTACGGGTCCATAGTTATTAGCTAGATGGCTTCTTCTCTCTTTTTGGATCTCAATACAATGTTCTCCCCCTCTCTTGTGGAGATCTATTCGATGTAATCTTCTTTTTGCGGTGTGTTTCTTGAGATCGATGAATTGTGGGTTTATGATCAAGTCTAACTATGAACAATATTTGAATCTTCTCTGAATTATTTTATGTATGGTTGGTTATCTTTGCAAGTCTCTTTGAATTATCAGTTTGGTTTGGCCTACTAGATTGATCTTTCTTGCAATGGGAGAAGTGCTTAGCTTTTGGTTCAGTCTTGCGGTGTCCTTTCCCAGTGATAGTAGGGGCAGCAAGGCATGTATTGTATTGTTGCTATCGAGGATAACAAGATGGGGTTTTCATCATATTGCATGAGTTTATCCCTCTACATCATGTCATCTTGCTTAAGGCGTTACTCCGTTTTCATTAACTTAATACTCTAGATGCATGCTAGATAGCGGTCGATGAGTGGAGTAATAGTAGTAGATGCAGGCAGGAGTCGGTCTACTTGTCTCGGACGTGATGCCTATATACATGATCATGCCTAGATATTCTCATAACTATGCTCAATTCTGTCAATTGCTCAAGAGTAATTCGTTCACCCACCGTAGAATACTTATGCTCTTGAGAGAAGCCACTAGTGAAACCTATGGACCCCGGGTCTATCTTCATCATATTAATCTTCCAATACTTAGTTATTTCCTTTGCTTTTTACTTTGCTTTTATTTTACTTTGCATCTTTATCATAAAAATACCAAAAATATTATCTTATCATATCTATCAGATCTCACTCTCGTAAGTGGCCGTGTAGGGATTGACAACCCCTTATCGCATTGGTTGTGAGGATTTATTTGTTTTGCGCAGGTACGAGGGACTCATGCATAGCCTCCTACTGGATTGATACCTTGGTTCTCAAAAACTGAGGGAAATACTTACGCCACTTTGCTGCATCATCCCTTCCTCTTCGGGGAAAAACCAACGCAGTGCTCAAGAGGTAGCAAATCT
Organism: Triticum monococcum; assembly: GCA_034509565.1. NCBI lineage: Eukaryota > Viridiplantae > Streptophyta > Magnoliopsida > Poales > Poaceae > Triticum > Triticum monococcum. Next base: position 252,689,258 of record CM067843.1, on the reverse strand, counting down.
CATAGTCATAAGAACATGTATAAGTCATGAAGAAAGCAATAGCAGTAAACAGAAATGATCAAGTGCTAAGCTAACGGAATTTTCAAGTCAATCAAATCATTCTCCTAATGATGTGATCCCATTGATCAAATGACAACTCATGTCTATGGTTAGGAAACTTAACCATCTTTGATCAATGAGCTAGTCAAGTAGAGGCACACTAGTGACACTATGTTTGTCTATGTATTCGCACATGTATTATGTTTCCGGTTAATACAATTCTAGCATGAATAATAAACATTTATCATGAAATAAGGAAATAAATAATAACTTTATTATTGCCTCTAGGGCATATTTCCTTCAGTCTCCAACTTGCACTAGAGTCATAATCTAGATTACACAGTAATGATTCTAACACCCATGGAGCCTTGGTGCTGATCATGTTTTGCTCGTGGAAGAGGCTTAGTCAATAGGTCTGCAACATTTAGATCCGTACGTATCTTGCAAATCTCTATGTCTCCCACCTGGACTTGATCCCGGATGGAGTTGAAGCATCTCTTGATGTGCTTGGTTCTCTTGTGAAATCTGGATTCCTTTGCCAAGGCAATTGCACCAGTATTGTCACAAAAGATTTTCATTGGACCCGATGCACTAGGTATGACAACTAGATCAGATATGAACTCCTTCATCCAGACTCCTTGATTCGCTGCTTCCGAAGCCACAATGTACTTCGCTTCACATGTAGATCCCGCCACGACGCTCTGTTTAGAACTGCTCCAACTGACAGCTCCACCATTTAATATAAACACGTATCCAGTTTGCGATTTAGAATCGTCCGGATCAGTGTCCAAGCTTGCATCAACGTAACCATTTACGATGAGCTCTTTGTCACCTCCATAAACGAGAAACATATCCTTGGTCCTTTTCAGGTACTTCAGGTTGTTCTTGACCGCTGTCCAGTGATCCACTCCTGAATTACTTTGGTACCTCCCTGCTAGACTAATGGCAAGGCACACATCAGGTCTAGTACACAGCATTGCATACATGATAGAGCCTATGGCTGAAGCATAGGGAACACTTTTCATTTTCTCTCTATCTTCTGCAGTGGTCGGGCATTGAGTCTTACTCAACTTCTTCACACCTTGTAATACAGGCAAGAACCCTTTCTTAGCTTGATCCATTTTGAACTTCTTCAAAACTTATCAAGGTATGTGCTTTGTGAAATTCCAATTAAGCGTCTTGATCTATCTCTATAGATCTTGATGCCCAATATATAAGCAGCTTCACCGAGGCCTTTCATTGAAAACTCTTATTCAAGTATCCTTTTATGCCATCCAGAAATTTTATATCATTTCCAATCAACAACATGTCATCCACATATAATATTAGAAATGCTACAGAGCTTCCACTCACTTTCTTGTAAATACAAGCTTCTCCAAAAGTCTGTATAAAACCATATGCTTTGATCACACTATCAAAACGTTTATTCCAACTCCGAGAGGCTTGCCCCAGTCCATAAATGGATCATTGGAGCTTGCACACTTTGTTAGCTTCCTTCGGATCGATAAAACCTTCAGGTTGCATCATATACAACTCTTCTTCCATAAATCCATTCAGGAATGCAGTCTTTACATCCATTTGCCAAATTTCATAATCATAAAACACGACAATTGCTAACATGATTCGGACGGACTTAAGCATCGCTACGGGTGAGAAGGTCTCATCGTAGTCAACTCCTTGAACTTGTCGAAAACCTTTCGCAATAAGTCGAGCTTTGTAGACAGTAACATTATCGTCAGCATATGTCTTCTTCTTGAAGATCCATTTATTTTCAATGGCCTGCCGATCATCGGGCAAGTCAACCAAAGTCCACACTTGGTTCTCATACATGGATCCCATATCAGATTTCATGGCCTCAAGCCATTTTGTGGAATCTGGGCTCATCATTGCTTCCTCATAGTTTGTAGGTTCGTCATGGTCAAGTAACATGACCTCCAGAACATGATTACCGTACCACTCTGGTGCGGATCTTGCTCTGGTTGACCTACGAGGTTCGGTAGTAACTTGATCTGAAGTTTCATGGTCATCATCATTAGCTTCCTCACGAATTGGTGTAGGTGTCACAGGAACAGGTTTCTGTGATGAACTACTTTCCAACAAGGGAGCAGGTAATGTTATCTCATCAAGTTCTACTTTCCTCCCACTCACTTCTTTCGAGAGAAACTCCTTCTCTAGAAAGGATCCATTCTTAGCAATGAATGTCTTGCCTTCGGATCTTTGATAGAAGGTATACCCAATAGTTTCCTTTGGGTATCCTATGAAGACACATTTCTCCGATTTGGGTTCGAGCTTATCAGGTTGAAGCTTTTTCACATAAGCATCGTAGCCCCAAACTTTAAGAAACGACAACTTTGGTTTCTTGCCAAACCATAGTTCATAAGGCGTCGTCTCAACGGATTTTGATGGTGCCCTATTTAACGTGAATGCAGCTGTCTCTATAGCATAACCCCAAAACGATAGCGGTAAATCAGTAAGAGACATCATAGGTCGCACCATATCTAGTAAAGTACGATTATGATGTTCAGACATACCATTATGCTGTGGTGTTCTGGGGGGCGTGAGTTGCAAAACTATTCCACATTGTTTCAAATGTAGGCCAAACTCGTAACTCAAATATTCTCCTCCATGATCAGATCGTAGAAACTTTATTTTCTTGTTACGATGATTTTCCACTTCACTCGGAAATTCTTTGAACTTTTCAAATGTTTCAGACTTATGTTTCATTAAGTAGATACACCCATATCTGCTTAAATCATCTATGAAGGTGAGAAAATAACGACACCCGCCGCGAGCCTCAATATTCATCGGACCACATACATCAGTATGTATGATTTCCAGCAAATCTGTTGCTCGCTCCATAGGTCCGGAGAACGGCATTTTAGTCATCTTGCCCATAAGGCATGGTTCGCAAGTACCAAGTGATTCATAATCAAGTGATTCCAAAAGTCTATCAGTATGGAGTTTCTTCATGCGCTTTACACCAATATGACCTAAACGGCAGTGCCACAAATAAGTTGCACTATCATTATCAACTCTGCATCTTTTGGCTTCAATATTATGAATATGTGTATCACTAATATCGAGATTCATCGGAAATAGACCACTCTTTAAGGGTGCATGCCCATAAAAGATATTACTCATATAAATAGAACAACCATTATTCTCGGATTTAAATGAATAACCGTCTCGCATTAAACAAGATCCAGATATAATGTTCATGCTCAACGCTGGCACCAAATAAAAATTATTTAGGTCTAAAACTAATCCCGAAGGTAGATGTAGATGTAGCGTGCCGACGGAGATTACATCGATTTTGGAACCATTTCCCACGCGCATCGTCACCTCGTCCTTAGCCAGTCTTCGCTTAATCCGTAGTCCCTGTTTCGAGTTGCAAATATTAGCAACAGAACCAGTATCAAATACCCAGGTGCTACTGCGAGCTCTGGTAAGGTACACATCAATAACATGTATATCACATATACCTTTGTTCACCTTGCCATCCTTCTTATCGGCCAAATACTTGGGGCAGTTCCGCTTCCAGTGACCAGTCTGTTTGCAGTAGAAGCACTTAGTCTCAGGCTTAGGTCCAGACTTGGGTTTCTTCTCTTGAGCAGAAACTTGCTTGTTGTTCTTCTTGAAGTTCCCCTTCTTCTTCCCTTTACCCTTTTTCTTGAAACTGGTGGTTTTGTTAACCATCAATACTTGATGCTCCTTTTTGATTTCTACCTCCGCAGCCTTTAGCATCACGAAGAGCTCGGGAATTGTCTTATTCATCCCTTGCATATTATAGTTCATCACGAATCTTTTTTAGCTTGGTGGTAGTGATTGAAGAACTCTGTCAATGACACTATCAACAGGAAGATTAACTCCCAGTTGAGTCAAGTGATTATGATACCCAGACAATTTGAGTATATGCTCACTGACAGAACTGTTCCCCTCCATCTTGCAGCTATAGATCTTATTCGAGTCTTCATATCTCTCAATCCGGGCATTTGCTTGGAATATTAACTTCAACTCCTGGAACATCTCATATGCTCCATGATGTTCAAAACATCGTTGAAATCCCGGTTCTAAGCCGTAAAGCATGGCACACTGAAGTATCGAGTAGTCATCAGCTTTACTCTGCTAGACGTTCTTAATGTCATCAGCAGCATCTGCAGTAGGCCTGCAGCAGGCCTGGCACCTAGCGGTGCTTCTAGGACATAATTCTTCTGTGCAGCAATGAGGATAATCCTCAAGTTACGGACCCAGTCCGTGTAATTGCTACCATCATCTTTCAACTTTGCTTTCTCAAGGAATGCATTAAAATTCAACGGAACAACAGCACGGGCCATCTATCTACAACAACATAGATAAGCAAAATACTATCAGGTACTAAGTTCATGATAAATTTAAGTTCAATTGATCATATTACTTAAGAACTCCCACTTAGATAGACATCCCTCTAATCATCTAAGTGATCACGTGATCCATATCAACTAAACCATAACCGATCATCACGTGAAATGGAGTAGTTTTCAATGGTGAACATCACTATGTTGATCATATCTACTATATGATTCACGCTCGACCTTTCAGTCTCAGTGTTCCGAGGCCATATCTGCATATGCTAGGCTCGTCAAGTTTAACCCGAGTATTCTGAGTGTGCAAAACTGGCTTGCACCCGTTGTAGCTGGATGTAGAGCTTATCACACCCGATCATCATGTGGTGTCTCGGCACGACGAACTTTGGCAACGGTGCATACTCAGGGAAAATACTTTTATATTGAAATTTAGTGAGAGATCATCTTATAATGCTACTGTCAAACAAAGCAGAATAAGATGTATAAAGGATAAACATCACATGCAATCAATATAAGTGATATGATATGGCCATCATCATCTTGTGCTTGTGATCTCCATCTCCGAAGCACCATTATGATCACCATCGTCACCGGCGCGACACCTTGATCTCCATCGCAGCATCATTGTCGTCTCGCCAATTATTGCTTCTACAACTATCGCTACCGCTTAGTGATAAAGTAAAGCAATTACAGGGCGATTGCATTGCATACAATAAAGCGACAACCATATGGCTCCTGCCAGTTGCCAATAACTCCGTTAAAAACATGATCATCTCATACAATAAATATAGCATCATGTCTTGACCATATCACATCACAACATGCCCTGCAAAAACAAGTTAGACGTCCTCTACTTTGTTGTTGCAAGTTTTACGTGGCTGCTACGGGCTGAGCAAGAACCGTTCTTACCTATGCATCAAAACCACAACGATAGTTCGTCAAGTTAGTGTTGTATTAACCTTCTCAAGGACCGGGCATAGCCACACTCGGTTCAACTAAAGTTGGAGAAACTGACACCCGCCAACCACCTATGTGCAAAGCACGTCGGTAGAACCAGTCTCGCGTAAGCGTACGCGTAATGTCGGTCCGGGCCGCTTCATCCAACAATACCGCCGAACCAAAGTATGACATGCTCGTAAGCAGTATGACTTGTATCGCCCACAACTCACTTGTGTTCTACTCATGCATATAACATCTATGCATAAAACCTAGCTCTGATACCATTGTTGGAAAACGTAGTAATTTAAAAAAAAATCCTACGCACATGCAGGATCATGGTGATGCATAGAAGCGAGAAGGGAGAGTGTCGTCCACGTACCCTCGTAGACCGTTAAGCGGAAACGTTATGACAACGCGGTTGATGTAGTCGTGCGTCTTCACGATCGACCAATCCTCAGTACCGAACATACGGCACCTCCGCATTCAGCACACGTTCAGCTCGGCGATGTCCCGCGAACTCACGATCCAGTAGAGCTCGGGGAAGAGTTTCGTTAGCACGACGGCGTGGTAATGATGTTGATGAAGCTATCGTAGCAGGGCTTCGCCTAAACACCGCTACAGTATGACCGAGGTGGATTATGGTGGAGGGGGGCACCGCACACGGTTGGGAGAGATCTTTGTGATCAACTTGTGTGTCTAGAGGTGCCCCCCTGCCCCTGTATATAAAGGAGCAAGGGAGAGGCCGGCCGACCCTTGTTGGTGCACCAGGAGGAGGAATCCTCCTCCTAGTAGGAGTAGGATTCCTCCCTTTCCTACTCCTACTAGGAGGGGGAAAGGAAGGGGAAGAAAGAGAAGGAAAGGGGGGCGCCGCCCCCCTCTCCTAGTCCAATTCAGACCAGAGGGAGGGGGCGCGCTGCCTGCCCTAGGCCAGCCCCTCTCTCTTTCCCTTATGGCCCAACAAGGCCCATTAGCCCCCTCGAGGGGGGGGGGAGGGTTCCGGTAACCCCTCTGGTACTCCGGTAAAATCCCGATTTCACTCGGAACTCTTCCGATGTCCAAATGTAGGCTTCCAATATATCAATCTTTATGTCTCGACCATTTCGAGAATCCTTGTTATGTCCGTGATCATATCCGGGACTCTGAACTACCTTTGGTACATCGAAACATATAAACTCATAAAACCGATCATCACAGAACTTTAAGCGTGTGGACCCTACGGGTTCGAGAACTATGTAGACATGACCGAGACATGTCTCCGGTCAATAACCAATAGCGGAACCTAGATGCTCATATTGGTTCCTACATATTCTATGAAGATCTTTATCGGTCAAACCGCATAACACTATACGTTGTTCTCTTTGTCATCGGTATGTTACTTGCCCGAGATTCGATCGTCGGTATCCCAATACCTAGTTCAATCTCGTTACCGGCAAGTCTCTTTACTCATTCCGTAATACACTATCCCGCAACTAACTCCTTAGTTGTATTGCTTGCAAGGCTTATAGTGATGTGTATTACCGAGAGGGCCCAGAGATACCTCTCCGACAATCTGAGTGACAAATCCTAATCTTGATCTATGCCAAATCAACAAGTACCATCGGAGACACTTGTAGAGCACCTTCATAATCACCCAGTTATGTTGTGATGTTTGGTAGCACACAAAGTGTTCCTCTGGTATTCGGGAGTTGCATAATCTCATAGTCATAAGAACATGTATAAGTCATGAAGAAAGCAATATCAGTAAACAAAAATGATCAAGTGCTAAGCTAACAGAATGGGTCAAGTCAATCACATCATTCTCCTAATGATGTGATCCCATTAATCAAATGACAACTCATGTCTATGGTTAGGAAACTTAACCATCTTTGATCAATGAGCTAGTCTAGTAGAGGCACACTAGTGACACTATGTTTGTCTATGTATTCACACATGTATTATGTTTCCGGTTAATACAATTCTAGCATGAATAATAAACATTTATCATGAAATAAGGAAATAAATAATAACTTTATTATTGCCTCTAGGGCATATTTCCTCTAGTAAGACAGACAATGGTGGAAAATAACCATGGGAGAATTGATAACGTTGGATCTTTGATCGACTTTGATAGTTGTGCCAACGTTGGAGCAATAAAAGGGGAGATCGGATGGAGGCAATGTAGCGGTAATGTATTGGTAGACGGGTGAAAGAGGTGGAACAACGATGATAGAATGAGATGTGAAAGAGGATGACTAGAATGCATGACAAGACATCCCATCTAATACTATCTAGGAGAGATGACCTCCACCCGTAGTGGCAGAGGCATGGGGGCGAGCAGGGACCTTCCTAACGATCGAGTGATCATTACATATGTACTCATTACTTGCTATACATATGCATATACAGAAGAACTTGTCCCCCAACCACCTTAATGTGAAAAAAGGAAAATTGAAAAGGCCCATGTGGAGGCTCGCTTGTGAGTTGTTTTCGAGCCTCCTGGGCATTAGGCAATTCTTCTGTGATTAGCACATGTGTGGGTTAACATTGTGATGTTGCCATTGTGCACCCTCCGCATGTGTGTCTCTGCTCTTCTTGGTCAAGATCTGATTTTGACGATGGCGCAGATTCATTGAACAATTCTTTAGGATGCCAATGAACTAGCCAAGGTCAACACATCAACATTGTCTACTAATCTCTCTCGATTCCTAATTTCTTGTCTTGCATCATGTCGAACTTATACATCATTTATTATTATTATTTTGGTGTGATTTGTGATTTGTGATTTGTTGCCACGTTGGGGCATAGGCACTCACAATCATGCGAAAGTCGATCGGTCAATGTCTCGTTGAGAGGTATTAGTAAGCATGGATGGTTGTTGCGCGCATGCGAACGATGACCAACTGGTCTACTTTGACCTACGGTAAATGGGATGAAAAGGGGTGGATATGATCCTCTAGGTATATATTCTATAAACATGGATCGTTTTCTTTCAAATACAACAACAGAATTTCCTACAATGATGATGTGTTGTTTAAACATGTATAGATGCAAGTTAAAAGCCACTAAGACAACAATTTAGTTATACAATGATTGTTTTGTTCGTATAACTTAAATTTCTATATGATAATGTTTTGTACTAAGGCATTTAATTCATGTCATATTTCAAAGTAGTAGTTTGATTATCAACTTCATCTATTGGCACGTGTGTGGCATTATTGATCAATATTAGCTACAGCTAGATACGTTCCAGTTGAAAAAAAATGTGTGTGTGTGAGTTGTCTTGACAAGTCTTAGGTATAAAACTATTGGGTAGTTTGTGGATACCACAAAATGGCCTCAACCACGTCTCCCCCCCCCCATGTCTAAATTCTGGCTCCGCCCATGTACATCCGACAAGTCATGCATGCACTACTAAAAATAAGTTGAACGTGAGTCCACATGCACCACTACTGTCTATTCCTTGTTAGGTAGTTGATTTAATTCAAAATATAGTTGTGTATCTTATATTTAACTAGCAAAGAAGTGTTTATTGTATCTTATCTTTTCATCTTCTTTATCTGACATTCCAGTTTAGTCTCATAATTGTATGAATCACTTATCACTAAGCAATTAACTGGTAGGTTCCCTATAGCCTAGTCGTTAATGTGGATAACTGTAATTTCAACTTGTCTTCATTAATCTGAACTTCTCTTCGGGGGTAACTCAGGAACCAATGCGTGAGGGAATCACTAATCATCGTTCAAGTGCACTTTCTCTCTCGAAAGACCAGCTGTATGTGTCCTTGGCCATGATGTCCCGCCCATTAAGATTGCATCATGTGGGAATGCAAGTATCATGCCTCTATTTGTTCCCTCTTGCAACTGTTGTGGTCCACGTGAATAGCACCTAAAAGAGCATGCCATCTTGGCCCCGTGGATCGATGCCTTTTGATCATGTGGATTGTCATTAGACGCTTCAGATTGCTTTAGCAGTGGTCGCATAAACGATGGTATCGTGAGAGTTTTTATTAGGGGGTGTCCTACTGCATTCTCTTGGGCTCCCGTTACACTTCATTGGCAACATGACAACAACTTAAAATATAAAAAATTATCATGCAAAAAGAGTGTCTCCCGAGTCGTAATGCAATCAACGATACTTGCTCAAGCAGAACTTCGAAATTGTGGAGGTTAATTGTGCTTGTGGAGAATGTGTCTTTTGTGAGTTTTCACCCAAGTCATGGTGGAAAATTGAGAAACAAATGTGAAGTTAGAAATGATAACTGTGAAGTACAACAGTTGAATGGATCAAGATGGCCCTAGGGGAGGGATGAATAGAGACAACTACAAATTAACTCCAATAGTTAACAAGTTTAGGTTATGTGAAATATAAAGGTGTGCCTAAAAATTGTTATGGTGATATAAACAACACTTTATAATGAACACAAAGGCAAGTGACTAGAGTGAACTACAAGTAAAGATCTAGGATTAGGGATAACTGAATACTCCAGAGATGATGTGGAAGAGACTTTTGATAGTCCCAATCAATTTCGACATGATTTTTACGCGAAGGAGCGGTAATGGGACGAGGGGCAATGAGACTTGTCACCGGTTGTACATCCCCACCCTAGTGTTGGGAAAGGGACCAACAATGTCCATTTGCCAATCTTTCCTCCACCGCCAACTCAATCATTACTTTAGATTTGCGTAATGTGTTAATACCACACACTGAGGGTGGCTTCTTCAAGCGAGAGCCCGACAACCTACCTAGTTATGGGCCCCTAAGGCCCACCCAGAAGATGAAGAAGGAGGAGATCCAGAACAGATCCCAAACGTTCATGGGATCTTCATGGACTCCAAGTGAAGGAGGTGACGTCTAGATAGATCGCATCTTCGTCGTGTAAACCCTAGATCCCGCCATGTATATGAGGGGGGATATGGGTTCTTAGACACATCTACTCTCTCGTAGAACAACTCTCGGTAGCCATCTCTCTAAACATTTTATTCCTTTGCACGAGGAATCCCCCACCATGAATAACAACAAAAAGCAGAACGTAGGGTATTACTCTTCAGAGGCCCGAACCTGGGTAACTTTGATACATCTCCAATGTATCTATATTTTTTGATTGTTTCATGCTATTATATTATCATTCTTGTATGCTTTATATGCCATTTTATATTATTTTATGGACTAACTGATACATTTTCAACACATCTACATTTCCAAACACTTTTGCTCTTGTTTTGGGCTGTAATTTGAATGAAACTAACCCGGACTAATGTTGTTTTCAGCAGAACAACCATGGTGTTATTTTTTTGCAAAAATAGAAGTTCTCGGATTAGGGTGAAAATTTACAGAGATTTTTTTGGAATATAAGAAAATACTGACGAAAAGATCCACTGGTGGGGTGCCACCACAGAGCCACAAGCTCAGGTGGCACCCCCAGGGCGTGCCACTTGAGCTTGTGGGCCCCTCGGTGCTCTGTTTGCCCTACCTCCAAGTCCATAAGTACCATCCCGCAAAGAAAAAAAATAGGGAGAAGGTTTCATCGCACTTCACGACACAGATCCGCCGCGACCTCCTGTTCTTCATCGTGAGGGCTGATATGGAGTCCGTTTGAGGCTCCGGAGAGGGGGGTTCATCACCGTCATCAACATCAACCCTTCTTCATCAACAATTCATGATGCTCACCACCGGGAGTGAATAATCCCTCTGTAGGCTTGCTGGACGAGATTTATCATGTAATCGAATCAATTTGTTAGGGCTTGATCCCTAGTATCCACTATATTCTGAGATTGACGTTTCTAGGACTTTGCTATGCTTTAATGCTTGTCACTAGGGCCCGAGTGTCATGATTTCAGATATGAACCCTTTTATGTTTTCATGAATATATTTGAGTTCTTGATACTATATGCTAGTTATATGCACTTGTTATTGTTCTGAATCGTAGACCCCAAGGTGACAAAATTGGGATACTCTCTGGGATGACTGTAATTCTAGGAGTTCATGTATTCACTATGTGTTAATGCTTTATTCTGGTTCTATATTAAAAGGAGGCCTTAATATCCCTTAGATTTTCTTATGGACCCCGCTACCACGGGAGGGTAGGGAAAAAGTTGTCATGCAAGTTCTTATTATAAGCATGTATGACTATATACGGAGTACATGCCTACATTGAATTAATGAATTCGAGCTAGTGTGTATCGCTCTAGGTTGTGACTGTTATATGGTGAATGTCATCCAACGCAAATATCCATCGCTGATCCAATACCTACGCATTGCTCATATTGTTCTTTGCTAAGTTACTACTATTGTTGTTGTTGCTACAATCGCTACAAAACTGCTTTTGTTACTATCACCGCTACTATTGCCATTGTTACTTTTACTATCAAAACTACCAAACTCCTGTGCTACTAAACACTTTGTTGTAGAGAAACAACTTTCCAGGTGTGGTTGAATTGACAACTCAGCAGCTAAGGCTTATAAATATTCTTTGGCTCCCCTTGTGTTGAATCAATAAATTGGGTGAAATACTACCCTTGAAGATTGTCATGATCCCGTATACTTGTGGGTTATCAAGACCTTTTTCTGGCACTGTTGCCAGGGGGCATAGCTGTATTTATTAAGTTCACTTGGGATTTGAATATCTGGTTATCACTACGAAGAATCTAGAAGACTCTGGGACTAAGATTATACCCTCTAAGACGAGGGGAGGTAAGGCATTGTCATCTAGCTCCGCGCTTGATTTGACTTTTGTTTGAAGTAGGCTTGCGACACCACCACCTCCTATTCATTTCAATATGTTGCAAGTAATTGATGATACTACTTCTGTTATAAATGAAACTTGTGATGATGCTAGTACTCTGCTTGATGAAACTGTGAATTTGAGAATGTTTAAACTGATGAAAATTATAATTCACCTATTATGCCTAGATCTCCTACTAGATTTGAAATGTCTAAAGTACCTGAGGGTTACGTTATGGAGGGGAGATTGCTAGAGACACTACAAAAAAGACACTTCCGTGATGATACGTGTTTGTCACAGTAGGGCATGTTTTCTGTCATGCATGTACATCCATGACAAATTTTTGACAGAATCAAGATAGTCATACTTGTGCTGTCGTAGAAGTGTTCCATGACATTACCTAAATTATCATCACGGAAGTGTCCACTTCCATGACGATAAATCGTGCGTCATAGAAGTGCTTTCGTCAAGGGTGACTGACATGTGGCATCCACCGTAACGGGACGCCGTTAAGCTATCGGGTCCGGTTTTGGATCCGATAACCCACTAACAGCAATGACCAATGCCGATTTTCCACGTGTAAAATTCTCATTGGCTGATGAAACCACGTGTCAGCTCTGCGTTGGCATAGGTGTCACTCATCCAATGGGCGAGATGCGCCTATGATACGTTGACATGTGGACCGGCCCATAAACATTAAATGGGCTGGCCCAACTAAAGGCCCACAAGATTTAGCGGGCCATAATGGGCCGACCCAGCTAAAGGCCCATAAGATTTTGCAGATCATAATGGTCCGATCCAGCTAAAGGCCCAACATTCTCAGTTAAGGACCGTACGACTAGTGTTAAATCGGCCCGTCAACGGCCCGTCCTAAACTTGTCATCATTGCGGCCCATGGTCACTTCTGGCCCATTAACAGACCGCTAAGAATTTGGGCCGAATTACGACCCGGTGTGTTTTCGGCCTGTTAAAGGTCCTGCTTCATTTGGGCCCATTTATAGGCCATTGAAACTTTCGGCCCGTAAATGACCATGAAGGATATGGGTCATATTCGGCCATGTCTGACTTTCGACCTGTTAGAGGCCCACTACAGATTTGGGCCACTTTCAGCCTGTTGTGACTTTCAGCCTGTTAACGCCGGACGAAATCCATGGGCCATATGTGGCCCAATGCCACATCGGGCCTACTAACGACCCATATAAAAATGACACTAATCAAGCCCGACCGAACTTCCAGCCTATTAAAGGCCCATGTAGTAGGTTGGCACATTTACGGCTCGTCTGAATTTCGGCCTATGGATGATCTGCATTGTAAATGGGCCACCATTTCGGCCTGCTAAGACCAGTGGGTTATTTGGCCCAATCAGGGCCCAATCTTACTTTCGGCCTACTAAAGGCCCATGTTTTTATGGGCTCAAGATATTTACACATGTAAACGGCCTATTATTACTTAGGGACCAAATTATATTTAGGCGTGTTAAAGGCCCACTATGGGAACGGGCCTACCAAAAAAATGAAAGCTTATGCTGATTTAGGCCCAGATATTTTTAGTGGGCTACATGCGAATTTCGGCCCAGAATCATTTTTAGTCCAATTGGAATGGGCTCGACGAATGTTGGCATGTTGGGCTCCTACGAAGCTTTCGGCTAAATACATTACTAAGATAAACCTACACTTTACAAAAATAGCGTCGTAATTACTGCAACCTTTGGCAGCATCATAAATGTTGTATCACAACAAAATAAATTCCAACCATACAACAAAAGGCATGTTGGCATAAAGTTTACAGTCCTTGCAGATAAAAGCACCATCAGATGCATAGAAGCACAAATCATTTGACCTGAGTGCTTATGTTTCAGGCTATAGAATCTGATGGAGCAGCATGATCTTCCCCTTTTTCCGCCATTGCTCTTGAACAACGAAGCAAATGTCTGATAGTCTGGTTTCAAAACCATTCATATCTTCATGACATTTGTCAACCACTATTTTTGTTTCCTACACAACTTCCATTAGGGATTGGACTTGTGTATGGAGCACAAATACATCAGTCTGTCTAGCCGGAAGATTTTTTTCAGTAGGCGATTTGGACGAGGTTACCTTGACAACCAACCCAGAATTACGCAGGAAGGTGCTTTTTGCACTGTTAGTGGAGAGATACTGATGCACTGCAGTAAGAGGTGACATTGTGCCTGTGGTAGCCTCGTCATCTTCAGGTGGTTGTGGTTGTTCAATCATTTGTTCCATAGCTTGCTGAAAGTTTGAACTTGTAGATTAGTGTACCAGATAAGTTACTAATGAGACAAAAACAAACAAAGTAGGTTCCATGTTTATACATAACTTATTTTGGTGAACTATTGTAATACATTAACATGTATTGTAGTGCCAACTACATAATAAAATCACTTTCGGAACATATGTCCATGTAGCATGCCTACTGTATTGTCTATTTCCTCACATTCGTTGACATCTAAGGATAAAGAGACATGGTTTAAAGTAGGATAAAGAGACATCATTCATATCATGGGCAAACAGATATAAAACAAATAGGCTATAGTATCATTGTGTGCGCACGTGAACATCACAACTAGATTACAGATCAAGACCAAAAGAATACCCTTCATCTCTTTTAAACCATGTAAGGTGAAATGATACGTTAAGACAACTGTGTATAAAGTGAATAGAGTAACTGACATTGGTTGCAAACGAAGCTGTTAAATGAACACATCATAGTACCAATCAGTTCAAAGGCAGGAGGAGTAAGGACTTACAACAGCGGCCTGAACTGGTGTGCTCATGCCCTTCATCTTGCTGGTGTGACAATCCTTGAAGATTTGCACTGCATTCGGTTCAGGTTCTTTTTGGTCCGCACGGGTTTTCCTCTGTATTTGGAACAAGTCATATAGATATGATAATATGGCACAGAAAAAAGAAGGAAGTAGAAGCTATTTACAAGAGCCTCGCAGTGTGCAATATAGCTATGAGATCCTGTTATCTGTTGGAATTTCACTTTAGAACGGTTGGTCTTGTTCTTCAAACAGTTAGCCTAGAAGAAGACACACTTGTAAGGCACATACATAAATACAAGTTCAATATGTGGTCTGATCAAATACATATACCCTACCTGCTACTTTGGATCAGACCAGTGTTTAACAAGGGTTGTCCAGTCTTCATCTGTAATATATTCCACTGGAGATGTTTGGGCGATTTCATTGTTAGCCTTGCCTTCAAAGTGAGATTTTCTAAGGTGGCACCGATACTGTTGCAGAGCAGACTGAAAAACATGAGTGCATGCTTGTTTAGTTGCATCATCTTTCGGATCCAACCTGAACCTTATTTGTTGAAAAAAGAATGTGAGTCTTATTAGGAGGAAGCTAGAAAGTATGGCACAGAGCAAGACAATATTATAAATTGCAATGAATAACATTAATTATGGATAAATGGTTAAGGAAGGTGTTAAACTGGATATTTTCTTTCTCATTCCTGTATTGGATCCACGTTGGGATGATACATGCATGCCACATAACGGCAATGGCTGCCTCTGATACTAACTTGGCTGATTCTATAGCATCACGTGGCCTTTTAAACCTACCTCAAAATGGATCTCCATTCTTCCTCCTTTAGATTTTGTTAATCTGTCAAGCATTATCCCTGATGTCTGTTTCTGCTTGCTTCATGGTGCTAGTTCAACAACGAATATGGAAAGTGTTAGTTCATATCAAACTGTGAGAATACATATAAAGGAGCATGCAACTGCAACTTGACCCGGTCAGGTACCGTCTTGGTGTTGATGGTCATGAGGTTCATTTGATCTTGCCAAGTCCTATTGTGTGAGCAGTGCTTTAGAAGTAGTGTTAGGTGTGAATGCAGCTTGGGAATTGGCCAGTTCCAGAGCAAACAAACGAGTAACTCGTTGAGATGCTGGTACAGTTGAAGCGGATGCTGCAGCTGGTGGAGCAGGTGATACTGTGTTTGTAGATTTAGCCGGTAGACTTGGACCTTCTACTACACTATAAGTACTAGCAGAATCTCGAGGGCGGATCCTTTTCCCTTTCACCCGACGAGTAACACCATTCCCTACTATATTATTTTCCTTGCTCTTTTTTGACTTTGCCATATCAAGGCATACCCACAACACAAAAGAATAAAATCGCTCTTCAGAACTCATTGATGCATGGTACATACAAGCAATACTTTGATGTAAGACAACCATATGAGGATGGAATATGTAATAAAAATAGGACGGTGTGACATATTCACAGCTACGACGTGTAAACTAAGCAGAAGGATTTTCAAGAAAATAGAAGTAATGCAAGCTAGACATCATATGAAAGATGCAACCAATATCACTTTGCCTAGTTAAAAGTGTCATTTCGAAAAATTAGAAGCATTACAACGTAGAAATCAATGCAAGATGCAACCACTATCAAACTGCCATGTTAAAAGCATCCAATCATGAGTGACTGATGCGGGATACACAACAACAGTACTTTGATGTAAGAACATGGTATGATTGATATATGCAGTGTATTCTAGACATAGAAAGGCATGTCATATGCACATGTATAACGTATAAACTCAGCAGGTGCAATTTAATCAAAATAGAAGAAATACAGGCTAGACAACATATGCAACATGAAACCAATTATCACACTGACAACTTAGAGCAAGCACCTGCGATGGTGGAGTACGGGAGATGAACTCATCATGTAGACTTGGGACTTCAACTTCATTAGCAGTAGCAGTGGCAAATCTAGAGAGTCTTTGTTTGCGTTGGTCCGGAGGACCACCAACATCGCCTAACTTACTCTTTTCCTTCCTATTTTCTGATATTGCCTTGTGAAGTCAAAACCAAAAGAAGATGAATAAAATTAGCTCTGCATAACTGGTTGATGCATGATACAGACGAACACTATTTTGATGTAAGGCAAGCGCAGGATAGGAGGATGGAATATATACCAAAAAAGACAACATTGCATATTCAGACCTACGGTAGGAGGATGGAATATGTATGAAAAACAGTAAGCAAAAGGCATTTCAACAAAATTAGAAGAAATGAAAGCTAGGCACCATATGAACATGCAACCAATATCACTATCAGGTAACAAGTGTCTCGTCGTAAGTGCCATTTCGAGAAATTAGAAGCAGTACAAGCTAGAAGACAATGCAATATGCAACCTACATCACACTCCCAAGTTAAATGTGTCTTATGGGTAAGTGATCGTTGCAGGTATAAGTTGTAAGCTACGCAGATGCAATTCAAGAAAATCAAAAGCAATACAAACTAGACATCATATGGAACACGCAACCACATATAACAGTTCCAAGTTAGAGCAAGCACCTGTGATGGTGGAGTAGGGGAGATGTGCTCATCATCTACACGTATGTTCTAGAAACAGGAACAAGTGTCATATTCATAGGCATTATGTGTAAAGTAAGCAAATGCAATTCAACAAAGTTAAAAGCAATACAAGCTAGACATCATACGCAACATGCAACCACATATAATAGTGCCAAGTTAGAGCAAGCACATGTGATGGTGGAGTAGGGGAGATGTGCTCATCATCTACATAGCTACATTGACTGTCTAGCCTCGCGTTGTCTTATGAATCTTGTTGGGAGGATGGCGGAGTAGAATCTGTAGAGACCCTCCGTTTCAGTTGCTCGGAAGGACCACCGTCATCCATTGCCTTACCAATTTCCTTCCGCTTTATTGATTTTGCATTGTGACGTCAAACCGACAAGAAAAAGGAATAAAATTCGCTATTCAGAACTCATTCATGCATGATACTGACGGACACTACTCTGATGAAAGGCAAAGTCATGATACAAGGATGGAATATGTATGAAAAACTGGACGCTTGACATATTCACACCTATGATGTGGTAACTAAGCAGAAGGCACTTCAACAAATTAGAAGCACCGCAAGCTAGACACCATATGGAAGGTGCAATCAATATCACTCTGCCAAGTTAAAACTATCTTGTCATAGGCAGAGTTCATCAAACTAGAAGCACTACATGCTATAAATCACATTCAAGATGCAAACATATATCACACTGCGAACTTAAAGGTGTCCCATCATATGTGACTGCCGCAGGATACACAAGAAGAGTGTTTCATGTAAGAACATGGTGTGATAGACAGATATAGTATGTACCAAAAACAGGAAAGCATGTCATATTCACACGTATCATGTGTAAGCTAAGCAGATGCAGTTTACACTAATTAGGAGCAATACAAGCTAGACACCATATGCAACATGCAACCAAATATTACACTGCCGAGTTAGAGCAAGCACCTTGGATGGTGGAGTAGGGGAGCGGAGACTTGGAACTTGTAATGCACTAGTAGTACAAGGAGAATCCGTACAGATGCTCCGTTTATGTTGCTGCAGAGGACTACCATCATCGTCTTCCTTACTCTTTTCCTTCCTCTTTTTTGATTTTGCCTTGTCAAGTCAAACCCACAAGAAAAAGGAACAAAATTTGCTCTTCAGAACTCATTAATGCATGATACTGACGAGCACTAC
This sequence comes from Triticum monococcum, assembly GCA_034509565.1. Lineage (NCBI taxonomy): Eukaryota > Viridiplantae > Streptophyta > Magnoliopsida > Poales > Poaceae > Triticum > Triticum monococcum. The sequence continues at coordinate 252,670,708 of CM067843.1, read as the reverse complement.
TTTCATGTAAGACAGATGCACGATAGGAGGATGGGATATGTATGAAAAATAGGATGGCATGACATATTGACATGTATGATGTATAAAGTGTAAACTAAGCACAATGTGTTTGAACTAGTTAGAAGAAATTCAAGCTAGAAACCATATGAAAATGAAACCAATATCACTCTGCCAAATTAAAAGGGTGGCCTAACAAATGTATTTGACCAAATTAGAAGCAATACTCCCTCTGTTCCACAATGTAGTGCCTATAGATTTGTCTGAAAGTCAAACTTTGTGAACTTTGACCAAGTGTATAGAGAAAACTGTCTACATCTACAGTACCAAACATGTACAATCTGAAAGTACAAGTCATTATGTATCCAATGATATGCATTTGGTATTCTAGATGTGCCTATTTTTCTCTAGGTGTGTCATATTCACATGTATAATGTGTAAGCTAAGGAGATGCAATTTAAGAAATTAGGAGCAATACAAACTAGGCACCATATGCAACATGCAACCAGATATCACACTGCCATGTTAGACCAAGCACCTGGGGTTGTGGAGTAGGGGAGATGAGATTTAGAACTTGCACTGCAGTAGGAGTAGCAGGAGAACCCGCAGAGACCATCTGTTTCGGTTGCTCCAGAGGACCACCATCATTTCGTGCCTTCATCCTTTTAGATTTTGCCTTGTCAAGTAAACACACAAGAAAAAGGAATGAAATTCGCACTTCCAAATTCGTTGATGCATGATACTGACAAACACTACTTTTATGTATAGCAACCACATTGTAGGATGATGGAATATGTACGAAAAATGCTAAGCAGAAGGCATTTTAACAAATTGGAAGCAATGCAATCTAGACACCATATGAAATATCCAACCAAAATCACTCTACCAAGTTAGATGTGTCTCGTTATAAGTGGCACTTCAACAAATTAGAGGCAATACATGTTTGAAATGATATGCAAGATGCAACCAATATTACATTGTCAACTTGAAGGTGTCTCATCATAAGTGATTGATGAGGGATACACAAGAGAAGTAGTTTGATTAAGAACATGGTTAATAGAAAGACGTAATATGTACCAAAAACAGGAATGCATGTCATATTCATAGGTATAATGTGTTAACTAAGCAGATGCAATTTACCCTAATTAGAAGCATTACAAGGTAGACACCATATGCAACATGCAACCACATATCACACTGCCAAGTAAGAGCAAGCACCTGCGATGGTGGTGTGGGGGAATTGTGGTCATCAACTAGAGAGCTACGTTGACTATCTTCATTTAGCCTTGCTATTTCTTGAGAATCATGTGGGGAGGATGACACTGCAGTATTTAAACGAGTAGCGCATCTCACATTAACCCACTGGGGTGACTGTCTCATCATAAGTGATTGATGAGGGATACAAAAGAGCATTAGTTTGATGTACGAACATGGTTAATAGACATATGTAGTGTGTATCAAAAACAAGAAGGCAAGTCAATATCAAAGATATAATGTGTAAAGTAAGCTGATGCAATTTAACCAAATTGGAAGCAATACAAGCTAGACACCATATGCAACATGCAACCACATTTGACAGGGCGGAGTTAAAGTAAGCACCTGGGATGGTTGTGTGTGGCAATTGAGATCATCAACTGTAGAGCTACATTCACTGTCTCCATCTACTGGCACTACACCCTTTAGAGCGCTGGGACGCTTAGTGCTTATCTTCGAATTACACTAGAGCGACTTCTGTCTTTTCTTTTTTGTATTCATCAACATTGCGTTAGAGTCTGAAATACCCATGCATAAAAAACAATAGTGTGAGTATGTGTGAAGTGTGTGCACAAGTAGTACAGTGCAAAGGTAGCAGATAGCAGGTCGGTGAGAAATAAATGACGGGAGACATATGATAGATCTACAACATGCATGGCACACGAAATTACTAGATTCTAGGATTTTGAAATATGAGCACATGGATAGCTGGGAAATGCAGATGCTCCTCCAGCACACCACAAGGTGTGGTCCTATGAAAATAACAGTCGACTGAAAACAAATAGGACAGTCCATTTTTTCTGCACCGTTCGATGTATAAAGAACGGGCAGATCGCCTTCATCTACCTCCAGCCAGTCAATGTTACGACCTTCCTCGAAACGCTAGCGACCACCGGCCCAGTCCCCTGCCTCCGCCTTCCCCTCGACCTCACCGCACCGCCATTCCTGGCACCTCCTCCTCCCATCCCTTCAAGCCCCGCCGACCTCCAGATCAGGCGCAAGCAGCTCCTGCACCCCACACCCCTATGATAGACACCGATGTGCCGCTTCCCTGGCGAACAGGCGGAGTAGGTGCTCCGCGGGCCTAAGCGGGTGCTGCTTCTTTTGATTGCGATTCGACTGACCCTGAATTGAAATCCAGGCGGGCTACTAACCTCTAGCAAAGGTGAAATAGTAAATGGGAGGAAACCTTGTGCATTTAGTATCACGAAAAAGATGCAGTACGAAGCGCTCAACTAGTTTCTTTCATGGGATGAATATGGTGTGAGTAGAGACGTAAGATTTGCATGAATAAGGGAAGAGGAGTACCTCTTTCTACTGGCAGTGCTGTGTCCTCCTTCTGTTTTTCCAACGATCTTAGTGTGGTTCACTGGAAACGAGAAGTTGTGGAGGACGGTGGAGCCTTGGACGAACCCATGGCCAAGTTGTTGAGTGTGCTGCGGTGGCCGTCTGTCGGTGGCGGGGAACCAAATCCGAGGCGGTGAACGACGGCGTAGCGGGAACAACTCCAGTGTGGTGGATGGTTGCGACAGTGGAGCGGCAGCGGTGAGGTGCAGGACGGCGTGGTCGAAGTGGTTCTGATACGGCGCACGTCAGTGTCGTGGAGGCAGCTCTGCCTCGGCTTCAGTTGCTAAGTCCTTGAGGGCGTTACGGTTGCGGTTGCGTTGGACGACGACGTCGGGGTATCGGCTCCGGCATGATGGAGGAGGGCGGAGGTGGATTGGGCGTGATGGGGTGGAGGACGGAGGAGGCTGGGGTTTCACGGCTGGTGGAGATTGCGTTTTGGCGCCCACGGAGTATGAATGGGGAAACAGAGGGAGGGGGAACTAAGGGTGAACAATGTTTCGGTTTGGGATGCGCTTGTATGAAATTTGGGGAAAGTTAAAAACATTGCCCCCATCTAAAATTTTGGACATATTGCGGGTTGGGTGTAGGATAGTAATCTCAGGTGTCCCGAATGGTGGGCGGGATAGATTTCGGCCGAGCGCATGGGTGTTTAGGCGCCCACGGCGTATGAATGCTTCTCGGAGGCGGTTGAGACTATCGTCTTGGTGAATTTACAAACCTACCCCAGTTTAGACCTGTGGACATCGGGCCGATAGGCTACACGTGCCAGAGTCAGGACAGTAATTTCCTACCACCAAACATTAGTCTCGTGTGATTTCGGGTGACCAGAGGCTTATTTGGCGCTTCTTTCAATATTTGGGAGCAGAAGCATTAACGTTTTCAGTTCTCTTGAATTGAACTTTCAGGATTTGTCAAACTTCACAAATCTTTACTCTTGAAAATCCTAAAACTACGATTATTTTGGAATGGAGGGGGTACATTTGAATATACATTGTACACGAGTATATATTAAAAAATATGCAACTTACCTCAGTTCATGCATGGTTCCAGATATAATCACCTTGGTTGCAAAAAAATAGTTAGACATGCGTATGAATATATAACATGTTCAAACGCACAACAAAGATTGATGCCCCCTTTTAGATCTGATTTACAAATGCCATTATCTCGGGTTCAAATAGATGAATGCACTTCCTATGAATTCGAATCTTCAAAACCCCCTTTGTGTTGAATTCAACATGTATTCTATTTCATAGCTAGCAATTTGGAAGTATCCATGTAAGTGACAAATGTATAAAGTGCTTCACACTAACAACATGGAGTGCACTAATTAATGTTTATATATGAATTGCCAAAGCAATGCATTTCCTGTATTTCAAACCGCTCTCACTCTATGGATCGATAATATGAAATAAACACATGAACATGTTAGAATTCAATAGTGTATGGGTGTCTGATTGACCGATTTTCATTCATACGCAAATTGCAAAATTCATGATCTCATCCAAAAATAATAATACCAATTATATTTTAATTTAATGCGTAGAACCGCCTTTTACACATAGATGCACTATGCCTAGGCCCATTCTCACAAACGTGCTATATATCTCTCTATCTAACGCACAAGTGCACACACTTTATATACATCTGCATTTATCTTTCACACATGCTCACAATCTCTCCCGGGGTGTTGGGGTGTCTCACGCACACACTCCCTTTGTATCTCTCTCTCTCTCTCTCTCTTTCTGACTACTATGTACCACTCTTTTAACTAATCTTAGTTGGAAAACACTATTTCTCTCGCGTGCATATATACACACGCACGGTCTCTATTAGCCCTCTATACGCACATATATGTGCCTACGTGTCTCCCGCACGCACATTATCTTTAGGTCTCTCTCGCGCACATTGCCCCCCCAGACACACCTCTCTCTTAGTAGTTGGCATATATGATTCCATCAGATCATTCGGTAGGATATCCCTGACTGTTAGGCTGGATGGTAATACGAGGCAAAGTTTTACCCAAGTTCGGACCCTTGCAGTTGAGGAAAAAGCCTACTCCTGGTACTGTATATTAGTGATAGGGGTGTGTACAAAGTACACGTGAATACCAAGCATTGTGCGTGTGTGTATACTATTGACGAACTAGCCCCGAGGCTTCTATAATATACTCAAGGCCTAGGGGTACAAATCATATATATTCGGCTTATCAGTAGTGGGGATAGAGTCCTCCATGACTCTGGTAGCTTCATGTTGTACGCCGAGTCCTCCACATGGGTCTTCGTATAATGCGTCTCGGTCCAACCTATGTGGTGCAGGATGGAACCGACCCATGAGTCCTCATGTTGACCCACCACAACTAGAAATGATGTGCCCACCACACCACACACACAACCGGCCACTAAGAAAATAAGCATATACAATAGTACAATGTTATACATGAAAGTTAATTGCATGGTGCATCCAAAAATATTTGTTCTGCATTGTGAATGTTTATATTTTCTCTTAAAATATTAGTCACGGGAAAGAGAAACGAGGGGCATATCTCTCCTTGTCTCCACCGGACACCCCCTCTTTCTACACCACTTTCACGTACGCACACAAACTATCTCTCGGCCCTCTAAAAGTATGCATGCCCATGACACATTCACGCGTGACGGTCACTATATTTCAAGCGAAAGCACTATACGGTCGTGGACTTCAGAATATGCTCATTACGGTCACCGTATATATTCTTGTGGTGATCATACGGTATCTAGCTCATGATACGTCTTCGTATTTTGTTGATGACACTGATGGACATTGTATGTGATGTGTGCTCCGTATTTTGTTGACGACACTTACAGTCATTGTATTTGAAGAAAAAGCACGATATGTTCACTGGACTTCAAAATAAGCTCATCACGATCAGCACATACATTTTGTGGTGCTAACCAACCTGTGGTTTGATGGTTAGGAGGGCAGTGGTTTCTCGAGCCCACTAGGGTTAAAGTCCTGGTGCTAGCATTTATCTTGGGTTAATTTCAGTATTTTTCTAGCGATGTGCGTTCAGTGGGAGGAGACGTTCCACTCGACTACGAGGCACCTATGATGACTTCGTAAAATCTCAAGATCATATGCTGACTCACTCTCTCTCGAAGGTGCTCATAGGGGTAGGGTCTGCGTGTGTGCGCTTATAGCGATGAGTGCTTGCGCCTATATATGAGTGCTTGCGTCTGTACCATGTTAAAAAAATACATGTCATGATTATATGGTCACTGGCTCACCCGTACAACTCTGTATTTTGTTGATGACACAATCAATTGACCAGTCAAACGTTCCACGTGGCACAACCAGTGTTGCACCATCGGGGCGCATAACCATGGGGCCCACCTGTCAGTGTGTATATGAAAGAAAGAAATGGTAGTTTGAGTCTGTACTGTGTTAATAAAATACATTTTAGGGTGATCATACGGTCACTGGCTCACCATACAACTCCGTAATTTGTTGATGACACAATCAATTGACCAGTCAAATGGTCCACATCCAGCAGCGCACATTACCATAGGGCCCATCCGTCAGCGCGTATCTGAAGGACATAAATGGTAATAAATTAGTGGTCGGTGGGGATTCGAAGTCGGGAGACCTTTGGTTGGCAGTCGCCGGTGGTGGGGGCATGGTGATTGGGTAGTGGCATGGGGATCGCTGGAGAAAAAGCTCGGCACGGGGGGGGGGGGGGGCTAGAAGGATGGCCGGGGCGGCGGCAGACTGGCGGTGGGGAGTGGTTTCGGGGCGGGCGGGGAGGCGTGGCCAGCTTGACTCGGTGCAGCAACTCGCCACTCCAGGCCAGCTTGACGAGGAGCGGCGCACGGGCGTCGTCGCTGCCGTCCACGCCGCCGCCTCATACCGCGCCTCTCGTGTCTTCGACCGCGTCTCCTGTTTCTGTGGTCGAGACTCCCATGCCGGCGACCATGCCATGCAAGCAAAGATAGAAGCCGGGTGCACGAAGAGCGACGAGTCGGTGGCCAGCGCCTCCGCGTCCGCCGCCATCATCGAGGAGAAGTAGAACACGGGAGGCTGCCGCCACTTGGGTCCCATGAAGGCCACCGTGGAGGCGACACCGGTGTACACATCAGGTGTCTTGCTAGATCCTTTTGTTGCGAGGACCTTCGTCGACCCCGCATGGGCACTATGGAAGTGGAGAAGCCCCCTTCCACTATCATCTTGGGCATCAGCCAACCATATCAGTTGGGTAGCAGGGAAGCAAGCTGTCCTTTGCACTGAAGCATGTACCTCCGGGGCTCCCGGCAGTTCGGTGATCGTGCTGCCGGACATGAGGAACACAAATGGATCGGCGGGCGACCATTTAGGCCAGGTATTATATACCTGTGCTGTCTAAAACTAGCACCGCTTAGTTGATTTGAATGTGATGAAATCCGTCATGTTTGTATGAAAATCCGGTATTTTATATGAATTCTGTCATTGTTTATGAGAAATATTGCCGTGTTTGCATGAATTTCGTCCAGTTGGTAGAGTTGCTGTCAGAATGTGTGCGGCTACGGTTGGATGGCGTAATATGCGGGTCGCCGGTCAGTCTGTGGCCGGCTCGGGCGGCGTGGTGGGACAAAAAAAGCACAGCTCGTGTGAGCTCGTCTCCAACGTGCACGTTGGAGGATGCATGAGCACCCGAGCCATTCCTCATTCATAGGTGGCAAAGGCACCGGTGGACAAAAGGGTCGCCAATATTTTGGCTACCCCAGGCAAAATCCAAACAGCCCCTCCCAGCAGATTCAAATCCCTCGTTTGCCATGAAATTTTGCCATGTGTTGTTTTCATGGACTAGCAAGATGCCCGTTGATACGTCCATTTTTCATCATGATTTTATATCGAGATTTATTGCATTATGGGCTGTTATTACACATTATGTCACAATACTTATGCCTATTCTCTCTTATTTTAGAAGGTTTACATGAAGAGGGGGAATGCCGACAGCTGGAATTCTGGGCTGGAAAAGGAGCAGATATTAGACACCTATTCTGCACATCTCCAAAAGTCCTGAAACTCCACAGGAATTATTTTCAGAATATATAAAAAATATTGGGCGAAAGAAGTACCAGGGGGACCACCCACCGTCCACGAGGGTGGGAGCGCGCCCTACCCCCTAGGCGCGCCCCCCTGCCTCATGGGCCCTCTGGTGGCCCTCCATGCCCATCTTTGGCTATATGGAGCCTTTCGTCGAGGAAAAAATCATAAGCAAGCTTACGAGACGAAACTCCGCCGCCACGAGGCGGAACCTTGGCGGAACCAATCTAGGGCTCCGGCGGAGCTGTTCTGCCGGGGAAACTTCCCTCTCGGAGGGGGAAATCATCACCATCGATCCTCTCATCAGGAGGGGGTCAATATCCATCAACATCTTCACCAGCACCATCTCATCTCAAACCCTAGTTCATATGTTGTATCCAATCTTTGTCCCAAAGCCTCATATTGGTACCTAAGGGTTGCTAGTAGTGTTGATTACTCCTTGTAGTTGATGCTAGTTGGTTTATTTGGTGGAAGATCATATGTTCAGATCCTTTATGCATATTAATACCCCTCTGATTATGAACATGAATATGATTTGTGACTAGTTACGTTTGTTCCTGAGGACATGGGAGAAGTCTTGCTATAAGTAGTCATGTGAATTTGGTATTCGTTCGATATTTTGATGAGATGTATGTTGTCTCTCCTCTAGTGGTGTCGTGTGAACGTCGACTACATGACACTTCACCATTGTTTGGGCCTAGGGGAAGGCATTAGGAAGTAATAAGTAGATGATGGGTTGCTAGAGTGACAGAAGCTTAAACCCTAGTTTATGAGTTGCTTCGTAAGGGGCTGATTCAGATCCATATGTTTCATGCTATGGTTAGGTTTACCTTAATACTTCATTTGTAGTTGCGGATGCTTGCAATAGGGATTAATAATAAGTGGGATGCTTGTCCAAGGAAGGACAGTACCCAAGCACCGGTCCACCCACATGTCAAATTATCAAAGTACCGAACATGAATCATATGAGCGTGATGAAAACTAGCTTGACGATGATTCTCATGTGTCCTCGGGAGCACTTTCCTTTATATAAGAGTTTATCTAGGCTTGTCCTTCGCTACAAAAAGGATTAGGCCATCTTGCTGCACCTCATTTACTTTATTTACTTGTTACCCGTTACAAATTACCTTATCACATAACTATCTTTTACCAATAATTTCAGTGCTTGTAGAGAATACCTTCCTGAAAACCGTTTATCATTTCCTTCTGATCCTCGTTGGGTTAGACACTCTTACTTATTGAAAAGGATACGATAGATCCCCTACACTTGTGGGTCATCAAGACTCTTTTCTGGCGCTATTGTCGCGGAGTGAAGCGCCTTTGGTAAGGAAAAATTTATATGGTGTGCTGAAATTTACTGTCACTTGTTACTATGGAACATAATCCTTTGAGGGGCTTGTTCGGGGTATCTTCACCTCGACCAGTAGAGCAAAGAGTTGCTCCTCAACCTATTGAACCTACTGAAAATGTTTACTTTGAAATTCCTTCAGGTATGATAGAGAAACTGCTAGCTAATCCTTTCACAGGTGATGGAACATTACATCCCGATTTGCACCTAATCTATGTGGATGAAGTTTGTGGATTATTTAAGCTTGCAGGTATGCCCGAGGATGTTATCAATAAGAAGGTCTTCCCTTTATCTTCGAAGGGAGAGGCATTGACATGGTTTAGGCTACGTGATGATATTGGATCATGGAACTACCAACGATTGAAATTGGAATTTCATCAAAAGTTTTATCCTATGCATCTTGTTCATCGTGATTGTAATTATATATATATAATTTTTGGCCTCACGAAGGAGAAAGCATAGCTCAAGCTTGGGGGAGGCTTAAGTCAATGTTACATTCATGCCCCAATCATGAGCTCTCAAAAGAAATGATTATTCAAAAAATGTATGCTCGGCTTTCTCTCAGTAATTGCTCCATGCTCGATACTTCTTGTACTGGATCTTTTATGATGAAGACTATTGAATTAAAATGGGATTTATTGGAAAGAATTAAACGCAACTCTAAAGATTGGGACCTCGACAAAGGTAAGGAGTCAGGTATAACACCTAAATTTGATTGTGTTAAATCTTTTATGGATACCGATGCTTTCCGTGAATTTAGCACTAAATATGGACTTGACTCTGAGATAGTAGCTTCTTTCTGTGAATCCTTCGCTGCTCATGTTGATCTCCCTAAGGAGAAGTGGTTTAAATATAATCCTCCCATTTAAGTAAAAGTAGTTGCACCTATTAAAGTTGAAGAAAAGACTATTACTTATAATGATCCTGTTGTTCTTACTGCTTATATTGAGAAACCACCTTTCCCTGTTAGAATACATGATCATGCTAAAGCTTCAACTGTGGTTAACAAAAGTAATATTAAGACACCTAAACCCTCTGAGCAAATTGAAGTTGAACGTAGTGTTGCTATGTTTAAAGATCTCTTGGCCGATAATATTGATGGGCATGTTATCTACTTCTGCAATGAATCTGCTAGAATTGCTAGACCCGATACTAAAAGTAAACATAGACTAGTTGTAGGCATGCCTGTTATTTTTGTTAAAATAGGAGATCATTGCTATCATAGCTTTGCTAGTGCAAGTGCAATAGCTCATTCCTTATACAAAGAAATTATGCATGATATTGCACCTGCTGAGATAGAAGAGATAGATGTTACAATTAAGCTTGCCAATAGAGATACTATTTCACCAGTTGGGATTGTTAGAGATGTTGAAGTCTTGTGTGGGAAAGTTAAATATCCTGCTTATTTTCTTGTTCTTGGTTCCCCACAAGATGACTTTTGTCCCATTATATTTGGTAGACCCTTCTTGAATACTATTAATGCTAAGATAGACTGCAATAAGGATATTGTTTCTATTGGTTTAGGGGATATGTCTCATGAGTTTAATTTTGCTAAATTTCATAGACAACCCCATGATAAAGAATTCCCTAGTAAAGATGAAATTATTGGTCTTGCTTCTATTGCCGTGCCTCCTAGTGATCCTTTAGAATAATATTTGCTAGATCATGAAAATGATATGTTTATGAATGAAAGAAGGGAAATAGATGAAGTATTCTTTAAACAGGGACCTATTTTGAAACATAACTTGCCTATTGAAATTCTAGGGGATCCTCCTCCACCCAAGGGTGATCCCTTGTTTGAGCTTAAACCTTTACCTGATACTCTTAAATATGCTTATCTTGATGAGAAAGAGATATATCCTGTTATTATTAGTGGTAACCTTTCAGAGAATGAAGAAAAGAAATTATTTAAAACTCTGAAGAAGCACCGTACTGCTATCGGACATACTCTTGATGATCTTAAGGGCATTAGTCCCACTTTATGCCAACATAAAATAAAATTGGAGAAGGATGCTAAACCGGCCGTTGATCACCAACGACGGTTAAATCCTAAGATGAAATAAGTGGTAAGAAAAGAAATACTAAAGCTTCTGGAGGCAGGTATAATTTACCCCGTTGCTGATAGTCAGTGGGTAAGTCATGTCCATTGTGTCCCTAATAAGGGAGGTATTACTGTTGTTGCTAATGACAAAGATGAAATGACCCCACAAAGAATTGTTACAAGTTATAGAATGGTAATTGATTCCGCAAATTAAATAAAGCTACTAAAAAGGATCATTAACCTTTACCTTTTATTGATCAAATGCTAGAAATATTATCCAAACATACACATTTTGGCTTTCTATATGGTTATTATGGTTTCTCTCAAATACCAGTGTCAAAAGAGGATCAAGAAAAGACAACTTCTACTTGCCCTTTCAGTACCTTTTCTTATAGACGTATGCCTTTTGGTTTATGCAAAGCACCTGCTACTTTTCAAAGACGTATGACTTCTATATTCTCTGACTTTTGTGAAAAGATTGTTCAGGTATTCATGGATGATTTCTCCGTTTACAGAACTTCTTTTGATGATTGCTTAAGCAACCTTGATCGAGTTTTGCAGAGATGTGAAGAAACTAATCTTGTCTTGAATTGGGAGAAATGCCACTTCATGGTTAATGAAGGTATTGTCTTGGGACATAAAATTTCTGAAAGAGGTATTGATGTTTATAAAGCTAAAGTTGATGCTATTGAAAAGATGTCGTGTCCTAAGGACATTAAAGGTATAAGAAGTTTCCTTGGTCATGCCGGTTTTTATAGGAGGTTCATTAAGGACTTCTCTAAAATTTCTCGTCCTCTGGATAATCTCTTACAAAAAGGTGTTCCTTTTGTCTTTGATGATGATTGTGTACAAGCATTTGAAATACTTAAGAAAGCTTTGGTTTCTGCACCTATTGTTCAGCCTCCTGATTGGAATTTACCATTTGAAATTATGTGTGATGCTAGTGATTATGCTGTAGGGGCTGTTCTAGGACAAAGAGTTGATAAGAAATTAAATGTTATTCAATATGCTAGTAAAACTCTAGACAGTGCTCAAAGAAATTATGCCGCTACTGAAAAAGAATTTTTAGCAGTTGTATTTGCTTGTGATAAGTTCAGACCTTATATTGTTGATTCTAAAGTAACTGTTCACACTGATCATGCTACTATTAAATATCTTATGGAAAAGAAAGATGCTAAACATAGACTTATTAGATGGGTTCTCTTGCTACAAGAATTTGATTTGCATATTATTGATAGAAAGGGAGCTGAGAACCCCGTTGCAGACAACTTGTCTAGGTTAGAGAATGTTCTTGATGACCCACTACCTATTGATGATAGCTTTCCCGATGAACAATTAGCTGTCATAAATGCTTCTCGTACTGCTCCATAGTATGCTGATTATGCTAATTACATTGTTGCTAAATTTATACCACCTAGTTTCACATACCAGCAAAAGAAAAAGTCCTTCTATGATTTAAGACATTACTTTTGGGATGACCCACATCTTTATAAAGAAGGAGTAGATGGTGTTATTAGACGTTGTGTACCTGAGCATGAACAGGAACAAATCCTATGCAAGTGCCACTCCGAGGCTTATGGAGGACACCATGCTCGGGACAAAACTGCACATAACGTATTGCAGTCTGGTTTTTATTGGCCTACTCTCTTCAAGGATGCCCGTAAGTTTGTCTTGTCTTGTGATGAATGTCAAAGAATTGGTAATATTAGTAGACGTCAAGAAATGCCTATGAATTATTCACTTGTTATTGAACCATTTGATGTTTGGGGCTTTGATTATATGGGACTGTTTCCTTCATCTAATGGGTATACTCATATTTTAGTTGCTGTTGATTACGTTATTAAGTGGGTAGAAGCTATTCCAACTAGTAGTGCTGATCATAACACCTCTATTAAGATGCTTAAAGAAGTTATTTTTCCGAGGTTTGGGGTCCCTAGATACTTAATGACTGGTGGTGGTTCACATTTTATTCATGGGGCTTTCTGTAAAATGCTTGCTAAGTATGATGTTAATCATAGAATTGCATCTCCATATCATCCACAGTCTAGTGGTCAAGTAGAATTGAGTAATATAGAGCTTAAATTAATTTTGCAAAAGACTATTAATAGATCTAGAAAGAATTGGTCCAAGAAACTTGATGATGCATTATCGGCCTATAGAACTGCATACAAAAATCCTATGGGTATGTCTCCATATAAAATGGTTTATGCTAAAGGTTGTCACTTACCTCTCGAATTAGAACATAAGGAATATTGGGCTATTAAAGAGCTCAACTATGACTTCATACTTGCCAGTGAGAAGACGCCTTTTGACATTAGCTCACTTGATGAATGGAGAACCCATGCCTACGAGAATGCCAAACTGTTTAAAGAAAAATTTAAAAGATGGCATGGTAAAAGGATACAAAAGCGTGAGTTTAATGTAGGTGATTATGTATTGCTATACAACTCTCATTTAATATTTTTTGCAGGCGAACTTCTCTCTAAATGGGAAGGTCCTTACATCATCGAGGAGGTCTATCATTCCGGTGCCATAATAATTAACAACTTCGAAGGCACAAATCCTAGGGTGGTAAATGGTCAGAGAATCAAACATTATATCTCAGGTAATCCCATAAATGTTGAAACTAATGTTATTGAAACCATAACCCCGGAGGAATACATAAGGGACACTTTCCTAAAAAGAATAGGTACGTGGTACAGTAAGTAAACCGACTCCAAAACAGTTCTAATGTCAATCTTTCTCCATTTTGGAATATTTAAGAAAATAGGAAAATAAGAAGTAGTCCGGGAAGGACATGAGGCGTCCACGAGTGTGGAGGGCGTGCCCTACCCCCCTAGGCGTGCCCCCCTTCCTCATGGGCACCTCGTGTGCTCTCCAGACTTCGTTTTCTTGCACGATACTTCTTTTGGTCGGCAAAAATTCACTATATAATCTCCCGAAGGTTTTGACCACCGTATCACGCAAATATCTTCTGTCTTTGTTTCAAGCTGTTTTTCTGATAGATCTAGATCACCATGGCGTCTTCAAGTGACCCCAAGGACAAGTTGTTCGAGAAGGTCATCAACCCCTACCTCGCGGAGGTGCTGCAACACCCTCAAACCATTGAGATGCGTGAGGGGTTGCTACATATCCGCGATGCTGAGGGACCAAGGAGGATCGGAAGCGTGGAAACAAGGCTCGAGGCATTGGAGCAACAAGTTTTCAAGTGCCAGGAGATGGTGGAACGTGGACTCGATTCAAATCATATAATGATCATGGAGTTCACCAACAACCACAAGCTGGATTACAAGAACATTGGGGAGGCCATCTTCAAGCTTCACAAGAAAATCGAGCGACTCCAAGCCCAGATCTCTGACCTGCAACACCAAAACTATGAGTATGAATATAGATTCAAGAGGATGAGTTTGGCTGCAGATTTGAGGATCCCGGAGACTCGATCATCTTTCTATGATGGTGAGCCTATGCCTTGGAAGATGGACGACAAGCCTACATCATCAACAACTCCATCATCACCACCTCCGAGGAAGGAAACATAAACACATGGGTATGGGCACTCCCCTTGGCAACTGCCAAGCTTGGGGGAGTGCTTGCTATCGTATCACCATCACTTTTATCTTTACCGTTTTTCTTAGTTCGATCCTTTTGATAATATCTTGATCTAGTAGAATAAAGTTTTAGTATGATCTAGTTGTGAGTTTTGCTTTATGATCCTTCTATGTAATCGAGTCCATGAGCTTTATATAATAAAGATTAGTGTTGAGTCAAGGGCTTGATTATCTTACTATGATCTTGAGGGAATAAAATAAAAGAAAACGAATAAAAGGAAATAAAGAGATCATATGGATCTTATGGAGAGTAATGACTTCACATATAAAGAGTATGATGAATAAAAATTGTTGAGAGTTGACAAACATAGTTTTGGTCATCGTTGTAATTAATAGGAAGTAACAAGGAAAGAGAGGTTTTCACATATAAACATACCATCTTGGACATCTTTTATGATTGTGAGCACTCATTAAAATATGATATGCTAAAGAGTTGACGTTGGACAAGGAAGACAACGTAATGGGTTATGTTTTCTTACATCTAAGATAAATTATATTGTCATGGATCATCCAACATGTTGAGCTTGCCTTTCCCTCTCATGCCAGCCAAATTTTTTGCACCAAGTAGAGATACTACTTGTGGTTCCAAATATCCCTAAACCCAGTTTTGCCATGAGAGTCCACCATATCTACCTATGGATTGAGTAAGATCCTTCAAGTAAGTTGTCATCGTTGCAAGCAATAAAAATTGCTCCCTAAATATGTATGATTTATTAGTGTGGAGAAAATAAGCTTTATATGATCTTGTGATGTGAAAGAAATAAAAGTGACAGACTGCATAATAAAGGTCCATATCACAAGTGGCAATATAAAGTGACGTTCTTTCGCATTAAGATTTTGTGCATCCAACCATAAAAGCACATGACAACCTCTGCTTCCCTCTGCGAAGGGCCTATCTTTTATTCCTGTCTTATACTTCATATAAGAGTCACGGCGATCTTCACCTTTCCCTTTTTACATTTTATCCTTTGGCAAGCACAATGTGTTGGAGAGATCCTGATATATATATAGCTAATTGGATGTGTGTTTTCATGAACTATTATTGTTGACATTACCCTTGAGGTAAAAGGTTGGGATGCAAAACTATAAGCCCCTATCTTTCTCTGTGTCCGATTAAAACTTCATAACCATAGATATCGCGTGAGTGTTAGCAATTGTGAAAGACTAAATGATGGTTGAGTATGTGGACTTGCTGAAAAGCTCTTATTGACTCCTTCTGATGTTATGATAAATTGCAATTGCCTCAATGATTGAGATTAGAGTTTGTTGGTTCTCAATGAAGTTTATGATTCATACTTGAAATTGTGATTGAATTGTTACTTTAGCATAGAATATCATATGACAATATATATATATATGTTCCTGTTCTAAGAATGATCATGATGCCCTCATGTACATATTTTATTTTATCGACACCTCTATCTCTAAACATCTGGACATATTTTGCGATTTCGGCTTTCGATTGAGGACAAGCGAGGTCTAAGCTTGGGGGAGTTGATACGTCCATTTTGCATCATGCTTTTATATCGATATTTATTGCATTATGGGATGTTATTACACATTATGTCACAATACTTATGCCTATTCTCTCTTATTTTACAAGGTTTACATGAAGAGGAGGAATGCCGACAGCTAGAATTCTCGGCTGGAAAAGGAGCAAATATTAGAGACCTATTCTGCACATCTCCAAAAGTCCTGAAACTCCATGGGAATTATTTTCACAATATATAAAAAAATGGGCGAAAGAAGTACCACGGGGCCACCACCGTCCACGAGGGTGGGGGGCGCGCCCTACCCCCCGGGCGCGCCCCCTGCCTCGTGCCCCCCTGGTAGCCCTTCGATGCCCATCTTTGATTATATGGAGTCTTCCATCAAGGAAAAAATCATAAGCAAGCCTACGAGACGAAACTCCGCCGCCACGAGGCGGAACGTTGGCGGAACCAATTTAGGGATCCGGTGGAGCTGTTCTGCTGGGGAACCTTCCCTCCGGGAGGGGGAAATCATCACCATCGATCCTCTCATTGGGAGGGGGTCAATCTCCATCAACATCTTCACCAGCACCATCTCATCTCAAATCCTAGTTCATCTCTTGTATCCAATCTTTGTCTGAAAGCCTCAGATTGGTACCTGTGGGTTGCTAGTAGTGTTGATTACTCCTTGTAGTTGATGCTAGTTGGTTTATTCGGTGGAAGATCATATGTTCAGATCCTTTATGCATATTAATACCCCTCTGATTATGAACATGAATATGATTTGTGACTAGTTACGTTTGTTCCCGAGGACATGGGAGAAGTCTTGCTATAAGTAGTCATGTGAATTTGGTATTCGTTCAATATTTTGAGGAGATGTATGTTGTCTCTCCTCTAGTGGTGTCATGTGAACGTCGACTACATGACACTTCACATTGTTTGGGCCTAGGTGAAGGCATTGGGAAGTAATAAGTAGATGATGGGTTGCTAGAGTGACAAAAGCTTAAACCCTAGTTTATGAGTTGCTTCGTAAGGGGCTGATTTGGATCCATATGTTTCATGCTATGGTTAGGTTTACCTTAATACTTCTTTTGTAGTTGCGGATGCTTGCAATAGAGGTTAATCATAGGTGGTATGCTTGTACAAGGAAGGACAGTACCCAAGCACCGGTCCACCCACATATCAAATTATCAAAGTACCGAACGTGAATCATATGAGCGTGATGAAAACTAGCTTGATGATAATTCCCATGTGTCCTCGGGAGCGCTATCCTTTATATAAGAGTTTGTCCAGGCTTGTCCTTTGCTGCAAAAAGGATTGGGCCATCTTGCTGCATCTCATTTACTTTATTTACTTGTTACCCGTTACAAATTACCTTATCACGAAACTATCTATTACCAATAATTTCAGTGCTTGCAGAGAATACCTTGCTGAAAATCGCTTATCATTTCCTTCTGCTTCTCATTGGGTTCGACACTCTTACTTATCGAAAAGGCTATGATAGACCCCCTACACTTGTGGGTCATCACCCGTGCATTGCACGGAACATCAAGATGCATTTTTTTACAAAACACCTGTTGTGATTGACCCATGTAAGAGTAATCCCATGTGTAAAAACTAATGATATCTCGAGAATTTTATCGGAAAATGGTGTCTCAAGAATTTCATCGAAAAAATGATATCTCGAGAAAGATGAGAGATAAGGTGAGGAGGAGTGGGGCGTGGTGGTGACTGGTGGTCAGACTGGGCGGAGGCATGGGGATGGACGACGCATTATGTCTAGGTTTGTATCTCTCTCACACATACCCACGTAGGTGGGGGACGTGCACGAAGAGAAGAGGTGCACACACGACGCACGTACTCCCGTCTCTTTCCCAGCCACACTCGCGCGGGTACATAGTGGAGCTCATTTCTGTACGGAAAGGCAGCCCACGTGGTAATTTTACACGTGTAATGGTTGTCCACTTGATGGAGGATCGTCTCCCACGGGTGAACAAACAAATTGCGACTTGACGCGTCATATGGGGCCTACCTTAGAGGCAAGGCTCTGTACACTCGAGATGCTTTGTACGTAAGTATTACTTTTGATGTGTCCCGTCAACTCGCAGAATGAGGAGAAGCTTACTTACTACGCCGTCTCCCCTACTCACGGGCGCGGTGGCTGGCAGGACGAGGTGAAGCTTGCTTACTATGCCTACGCCCGCTCCCTCGCCCACGCGCACGGTGGCTCGCATGACGAGGAGAAAATTTTACTACTCCCTTTGTTTACTCCTCGTCCCTCCCTTGGTTAGAGAGATTATCATATTGTTTGGAATATATGTCTTTTAGTAGTACTCCCTCCTTTCCAGTTTATGGCTCAATTTCCTTGGAGTAGTATATAGGAGTAGTACTACTACATCAATATCCTTGGAGTCCGTGGTGCAGCAAGCTACCCTAGGCTATGTTACTACTCCCTCCTTGCCAGTTTATGGCTCAATTTCAAAATCTCTCCAACCAAGGTAGACGGTGAGTGGTGGAATTAATTTCGTAGTTTGCACAAGTAATGTACGCTCGTTTTTTCTCAAGAAGTTATGTTTACCGAGGCATTAATTAGAACGCATGCATGCATGACCACTAAATTTCCATGAACTTCTACATGCATTGGTGAGTTTTCTCTTGACAATGCTTGCATCGGGTGATTTAACCCACCTCGAAATCCAACATGTGATGGTACTATTACTACTAGTAGAATTGAGACTTATAAAACGGAAAAATGAATTTTTTTAGACGAGCCCTATAAACCGGAAAGGAGGGAGTAGTAAGTAGTATACTACCTCCATAGTGGGTACGTACTCCGTAAAATCAGATTTTCCCAAAACTAAGTCGCTCAACCTTTATTTTCTTGTTTCCCTTCCTGCCTCGTTGCCTCGAACAGACTATGCCAAACTCCCCTGCCTGCCACGCGGGAAAAGACCCGCCCTCGCCTTTTTTAGTCCAGGTTTGTATCGATGGATCGCGCGAAGCAGCAAAAACCAAGCCGTGACTTGTACTCCTCCGTCGACACCCGCTTTCATGAATTCTGTACTTCCTCTCGCCGACATGTGGGACATATAGCAACCAGGTCGACGTGTCATGCACCAAATAACAATGCAGAACAGCAGGGGGGACGCTCCCCAGTCGTACCCCCCAGTAGTAGTAATGAGCAATGAGACGTCAAATCACAATGCCGCACCTTCCCAAATAGATGAAGCAACCATTATTTCACACTTTGCTTTGCCATCATCTCCTTCAAGAAAACCATGTAGTATTGCTTCTGCCATTGTTCTGCCTCAAGAGGGACACACGCATCGCCTTGGTACATCATGACACGTGGGACCGCATGACAGGCCATGCTCCCCCGCCCATCGCTCGGTAAAATCACCTCATTTTTACTACTTCCTCTGTATCGGTTTACAAGGCATGCACGTCGTTGTAGGTTGAGAATTTAACTGGCCATATATGTGATGAACAGTATATGTTTAGAAACAGCATCCGCTTAAGAATCGAATGATATACTTTTTATGACATAGTAACTCATATTAGTTAGTCAAATGGATGACCAAGAACTACGTGCGCGCCCTATAAACCGAGACAGAGAGGGTAATACAGTACGTATCTTTTCTCTACTCCTATAAAAGACTCAGTGGGTGATGATGGTGTGTCTGCCATCCGTTATTTCTGACCATCAGATCTGCATCTAACGACTATGATGTAAGTCATGGCATTTTTGCAACAAGACCCCACTCATCTACTCCAATTTGTAGAAACCCCTTAGTATCTTGAAACCAACCACATCCCTCCACCACCTCATCAAAACAGCCACACGGAATATATTTTGAGTGAAACCTAATACCCGTATATTTTTAGTGATATATACACAAAACTATAGTGTTTTTCTTTCAAGTTTGTGAACACGTATTATTCTATTTTGGATCCGTTGCAACGCATGGGCACATTGCTAGTTAGACCAATATAGTCGGGATTCATCAATGAGCAAAACCAAGTGGTAGACTGCTCCTGTCGTGTTGGCGTAGCAACTCAGGGCTCATTCGGTTTGGAGGAAATCAGAATGTAGTAATTAGGAGTAGTATAGGAATTTGATAGGTTGGCACTTGCCATCCTAAGGAATTGACTTGCCTCATCCTACGCGCAAAATGAGCTTTGAGTGGATGTGTAGTTTCCTCCAAAAACACAGGAAATGAGTAGTATTCCTACGAAATTCCTATACGCATTTCCTGTAAACCGAATGCATATATAGGAAATTTTCCTTCGGAATCCTTGTTCCTATGTTATTACTATGAAAATCCTCCAAACCGAATGAGGCCTCAAGCAGGGCCAGTCCACACACGAAATGGTGACACACTTAATAGGACCCCTTTGGTCGACATGTGGCTCATCCACTGTCTTGTTCCACGTGCGATGCACCAAATTACAGTTCGGAGCAGCGGTTGGACTTGGAGGCAGCCCGGTCGTAGCGCCGCAGTAGTAGTAAATGAGCGATGAGGGGTCAAATCACAAAGCCCAACCTTTCCCGCATTAAGCTGGACAGATGAAGCAACCATCATTTCACTCTAGGGCGCAAGAGCATAAGGAAAAGAGCAAACCAATGATGCGCGCGACAGCTACCTAGGGTACCCTAGGTTAGGGGCCTCCACTAAAAATCCATTTTTTTGAAAGCGCCTACACTACAAATCTGCTTCTCCCTTGTCCTCTTGAAGAAAACTGATGATGCGTGCAGCAGTAGGGTTTGTAGGAGTACTACAGCGTGCGGGGCCACGTCGTAGTAAACGGGAGAGGGATTGAGTTCGAGTGGACGCCTTAATATGTGTGGCCCGCTTAGTTTTACGAGAACGAGGCAACATTTTGGGTTCGGGGACCAGTAGAGATATACATACAAAAAATTGTGGACATAGGTTCGACCGAAAGCCAATGATGCATGGGCCCTGCATTTTGATATACCCGCGACCGCATGAAATCTTCTACTCTACCTAAAACTAGTATGGTACACATGCATTGAACGCATGAGATTTGGAAACCAAATTATGAATAAATACACACTATATCATGTAAAGCTTTCAGTCATATATGCATGATTTAGATGTTCGTTTAGTTCTCATAGTTAATCTCATTCAAAATCAATTAGTTTTATAAAAAGGTTAAGATTCATGGGATTGTGCATTGTAAAGCATAAAGTCAAAAACAAAGAATGGAAATTCATTTAGAAAAAAAAGTTTGGGCAATTATGATACAGAAGATTCTAGAACAAAGGAAAAGTGCTTGTGTTTTGGGAAAGCATGCACGGCCCACATCTCTTATTGGTTGATATGTCACGAAATAGGAAACGAGGAGGGAGTTAATGTACCATGCCAAAGAGTTTTGGTATTATTTGGTTTTCAGAAGATGACTTACACACCTAGATGGAGGGAGTACAAAGAGAAAAAATGAATTGCAGTTAAAAGAATGACATTTATAACAAAAATGTGAATGTGAACTATATATGTGCACACGTGACCAGCACATACATTGTCAATGAAAAATTTAATGCAAGAAATAACCTATGAGTAACATGCAAAAATTGATGATGTGGTGCTTGCATGCATAGAGTAGAAAAACAATGTGATTTATGACTTGCATGCATGACGTGTTCTTGTGCCATAGTTGCATGTCTAGGAAAAAAGCTACCAGTGGGTTGTACTAGCTATTTGGGAATAGAAGGTGTATACATGGAAGTTGTAGGGAAAGAGATGACATGTATCTCAACTCCTATGAGTAGGGATTGGAAAAGAGATGTCATTTGGTTCACATCATAGGAACTTTTCTCTTGAATCTAGAGATGACATGGATCTCAATTCCTATGAGGAGGGATTAGAAAAGAGATGTCATTTGGTTCACATCATAGGAACTTTTCTATTGAATATACGCTAATGTTTATTTTCCTTTGAAATTATGGGAGTATAGGAATCCATTCATATGAACCAAGTGGCTCTAAAGCTATAAAAATGATGTCATGTTTATTTCCTTGGAAATGTGGAGTATATGAATCTATTTCTATGAACCAATTGGCTCTAAAGGAAAAAAATCCTATAAAACCATATCATATAGAGTTCCTATGATATTCCTCCACACCAAAGGATGGTTGAAATTGCTGCAGGTGATACGACGGTCTTTCTTTGTAGACTCCTCCCCCATCTTTATAGTTAATTCTCGAAGATGAATGCAATGATATATACTGGGTATTCTATATGTGCATTTTGGTACACGAAAACTCAGTAAAAGTTTGCGAGGTTCAAATTTTCAATAAAGCTATATGCACTGCATTTTGGAACGGAGGGAGGAGCATACGGCAGTTGCTAACACTCACGTGGAATATTTGTGTGTAGGAGGAGTGGCTGGTCTGTTAAATGACATGGCAAAACTGACACTGTCGGATGCCAATCTAACGGTTCTTACGGCGTTCATCAGGAAACGGCTTGTGGAGAACGTTTGTCGGATAATGATTTACGGACACATGCATTGCATTGATATGTGCCCCCCCCCTCTCTCGCGCACACACACATCCTCACGAGTCACGACTCTCCCGAGTCCTCTCGCACCCACCGTCTATCTGCAGGTAGACGTCACACACATATGTGCTCTTCACACCCTACCCTCAAAACTTCTAAAAAACAAAAGACGTCGCACACCTTTTATTTTAGCTCACACGTCACACACTTATACTATTACTCTTGTGGCGAACGTTCTTTGGGCATAGTATATTGTACTCTCATGAAGTGAAGCGGTGCACGCACACACTAGTTCTCTCACACCCACTCGCGGGTACACGTAGGAGTGCATTTTTTTGAAGCTGGTACAACAAAATTACTCCACTATATATATAAGCAGGAGCCTTAGCGCTTGCTTTACTAGGGTTCCTCTCTTTCACTCTCTCATGCTCTCGATCTAAGTAAGACATAGGCGGCCACACACTCTCTCTGCTCACGGCTGGTCACAAATTCGGCCGGACCACATCAACTAGGGTAGGGGTGTAGGTGCATCGTTCACGCTGTCGTAGGCTACGAGGGAGGAGACCAATGGCTGCCCACGCGCCCCGATCGGCGTCCGTGCCGTTCTCTTCGAGAGAGCACTGGCTCGGGAGGGCCTCCGACCCCTTCTTCCTCCCAGCGGCCTCCCGACGCCGTCTTTGCCACATGCCGACGACCCTCATGTATATATTCCTTTGAAACCTCGCTTGCTCTACTGCCCCAGCTCCCCACGTGGTTGCGTGTGGATATTTTTCTACTTTCGTCGGCTGTTCCAAAGCCACCTAGACTTTTACTATTATTAGAGATAAAGGTAGTTCATATTGTCAAATCTAAGAGTTGGTTCAAACAGGAAAGAAAGTGGGAAAGCTGTAGCATGAATCTAGGACTTGGTTCTAAGAGGAAACAAGGGAAAGTAGTAGATACTGGCTACCCAACCGATCTATTGGTTGAGAAGGCGAATAAAGCATGGTGGATGGCGAAGGGTGGGGGGGGGGAATGGGGGAAAGTAGTAGATACTTAAATCTCACACCGCTAACATTGCTTCATCCTAGTGGAACTGCACAAATTTGGTTGCACATTTACTGACCATGTGCTACTCTCATGACAGTAATACTAATGCTACTGTTCTACATGTTAATTTAGTGGCAGTGTTGATGTGATGTGATGCTACTTACTTAAGGGCACTTTCATACTGTTAGTCTAGTGCCAATTATAACACAATAGATGTTGCTGTTAATCATATGCCACTGCAAATATCTGTCACTGTTTAAATAACCGTATTTCGTATTTGCGCAAACAGGGATGTCTGTGTAACACCCCGGATGTAACTTACCATATTTGTACTCCAACTCTTGCCATTTTCGGCTCTAAGTAATGAGATTCATGGTTGGGTTCTTGTCTTTGTTTTGCTTTTGCTCATGTCATGCATATCATATCATGTCATCATGTGCATCTCATTTGCATACGTGTTCGCCTCATGCATCCGAGCTTTTCCCCGTTGTCCGTTTTGCAATCCGACACTCCTATGTCCTCCGGCGCCCCCTTTTGCCTCTTTTCATGAGCGGGTGTTAAACATTCTCGGAATGGACCAAGATTTTCCAAGCGGCCTTGGTACACCACCGGTAGACCGCCTGTCAAGTTTCGTGCCATTTGGAGTCTGTTTGATACTCCAACGGTTAACCGGGGAACCGTAAAGGCCTCGTGTGTGTTGCAGCCCAACACACCTCCAAAGTGGCCCAATAACCCATCCAAAACCCCTCCATCCTCTCGGCCATTCGATCACGACCGCGTGGCCTAAAACCGCTCTCCATTTCGACACTCCCACCTCCTTCTATGTATAAATAGGTGCCCCCTCCTCCATTTTCGCGGACCAAACCCTAAAAAACCTCCTCGCCGCCATCGGACGCATCCGCGACGGCCGGACACGTCCGCCGCTGCTGCTCGGACCAACCGCGGCGTGCCACATCGCAGCGCCACCGGCCCCGCGCAGCCGGCCCGCCCGGGCCCGAGGACAACCCCCGCGGCCCTTCTCTCCGCGCCGCCGCCCGCGAGCCTCGCCGTCCCACGCGCCACGCCTCCGCCCCGCTCCGCCGCGGCACGCCACCGCATCTGCCACGCCGCCAGCCGCCGGAGTAGCGCGCCTCCCGCGCCCGCTTGACGCTGCCCCTCCGCCGCCGGTGTGCCACCGCGACACCATCATCGACCTCCTTCGTCCGAGCGCCGGATCCACCTCCTCCGCACCCCTCCGGTGAGCCCCCGCACCTCTCCGTCCATAGGACCTCTCAACTCCGGTGAACTGCTCCGGAAAACCTCGTGGAACGCGCCAGATCTAGATCTGGAATCCTCAGGTTGACCCCCGAAATATTCTAAGTCCTTTTGCTGCAGTATTTTGAGCCCCTGTTCATCGCATCATAACTCCTCATCCGTAGATCCGTTTTGCATGCATGATATATCAAAATGTTCATCAGGTTGTGCTCTTCATTTTGTTCCATTGTGCCATGCTTGTTTGAGTCCATCTTGATGCCCAAATCATGGGTGCAAGAGTGCTATAAAATGTTAGGTGCTGATTCTTATCAGATTATGAGCATTTGACATTTTTTCTACTTTTATTGTGGGCTGCATATGGACTTGAGCTCTACATGTGTTTTGGACTATGCCATGCCATCTTTACAGGGGTGTATGCCATGTATTTTTGTGATCTTTTTGGTGACTAGCACAAGCATGCAAAGTAGCTCTCATGATCTTTGCTCTGTTGTTATTTTTATCCCATGTATTCATGTTGCTACAGTGAGATCCATGCTTCTTTTGAGTATGTTCAGTAAGTATGATTTGGACATATGGTCATGCTATATCCATCCATGTCCCGGTTTGCATTTATGGAGTGCCCTAGCATGACTCAATCTTGCTCTACGTTTGATATAAAATGTTCCTGGCAGGTTGTTTACATGTTAATCAATTTTGCCAAGGTTGTTGTAGTTGATCCATGCATGCTATGAGCTTGTTCTTGCTTTGGTTAGCTTCATGATCATGTCTTCTTGCTGGTAGTATGCTTAGTTTGTCATGCAATGCCCTGTGTTGAGTGAATCGAGCTCGCAAAGAGGCCTTCATAATTCTGTTTATGCCATGTCCAGTTTTCTGCTAAGTCTAAATCTGTTAACAAAACTTGCTATGTTTACATGGGTGCCATCATATTTTCTATGCCCTTTTGGCTTATGGTCAGTAAGGTACTTTTGTTCTATGCTTTGTGTAGATTCATGCCCCTATATTGCTATGTTATGTTCCTGTAGCATGTTGTTATCTTGCTCTGAACATTGCTTCCTGATGTTAATTCCTGGCATGTGAGTATTTTCACTATGTCTGTGAAGCTGATATCTTTTGCACTTTTGCCATGCTTTCTTGAACCTGCTCTTGGGTGTTTTAGCCGTAGCTCAGTGTTCATATTTTGTCAAGCATCTTGAGTAGATCACTTCCATATGCTTTGTTGCTATGTTGGGGGGTAGTAGCTTAGTTTCTTGTTGCATTCTAGATGGCATCGTGCTGTTAATCGCAGAATTGTGCCATTATTGTTTTGCTTGCCATTTGCAAACCGTGCATCCGATTCCGATGATCTTTATATTGATTTTGACCAAAATCAACTCATCTTTCCAACGGCACACTTGGTTTGCCAAGTTGAGGCCTGGTTCAATCTTTTCCTTCCGGAGCACGCTTATGCATTGCATATCACATCCCGCATATCATGCCATGTTTTGCATCATGTTGCTTGTGCATTGCAACGCGATTGATTGTTGGTCCTTTTCTTGTGTTCTTGCCTTGGGTAGAGCCGGGAGACGAGTACATGATCGAGGAACCCGTTGAGTACGCTTACGAGGATCAAGCTTATGTCAACTCGGAGAACTTTGCAGGCAAGATGACCATACCCTCGAAATCACTTCTATCTTTGCTTGCTAGTTGGTCGCTGTTTTGCTATGCCGTGATACCTACCATTTGCTATATCATGCCTCCCATATTGCCATGTCAAGCCTCTAACCCACCTTTCCTAGCAAACCATTGTTTGGCTATGTTATCGATTTGCTCAGCCCCTCTTATAGCGTTGCTAGTTGCAGATGATGATGGAGTTTGTTCCTTGTTGGAACATGCCTATTGTTGGGATATCATTATTATATCTTGTTTACTTTAATGCATCTATATACTTGGTAAAGGGTGGTAGGCTCGGCCTTATGCCTGGTGTTTTGTTCCACTCTTGCCGCCCTAGTTTCTGTCATACCGATGTTATGTTCCTTGATTTTGCGTTCCTTATGCGGTTGGGTTATAATGGGAGCCCCTTGACAGTTCGCCTTGATTAAAAATCCTCCAGCAAGGCCCAACCTTGGTTTTACCATTTGCCACCTAAGCCTTTTTCCCTTGGGTTCGGCAGACTCAAGGGTCATCTTTATTTTAAACCCCCCGGGCCAGTGCTTCTCTGAGTGTTGGTCCGAAATGAGTAGACTGCGGGGCCACCTCGGGGCAACTTGAGGTTTGGTTTTACTCGTAGGATGTCTCATCCAGTGTGCCCTGAGAACGAGATATGTGCAGCTCCTATCGGGATTTGTCGGCACATTCGGGTGGCTTTGCTGGTCTTGTTTTACCATTGTCGAAATGTCTTGTAACCGGGATTCCGAGTCTGATCGGGTCGTCTTGGGAGAAGGAATATCCTTCGTTGACTGTGAGAGCTTGTGATGGGCTAAGTTGGGACACCCCTGCAGGGTTTTGAACTTTCGAAAGCCGTGCCCACGGTTATGGGCAAATGGGAATTTGTTAATATCCGGGTGTAGAAAACCTGACACTTAACTTTTTTTAAATGAATCAACAACGTGTGTAGCCGTGATGGTCTCTTTTCGACGGAGTTCGGGAAGAGAACACGGTCTCGTGTTATGCTTGAAGGTAAGTAGTTTCAGGATCACTTCTTGATCTTTATAGCTTCTCGACTGAGCTTTGCTTCTCTTCTCGCTCTCATTTGCGTAAGTTAGCCACCGTATATGCTAGTGCTTGCTGCAGATCCACCTCACTACCTTTTTCCGACCCATAATCTTAAATAGTCTTGATCGCGAGGGTGTGAGATTGCTGAGTCCCCGTGACTCATAGTTTACTTCCAAAACTAGATGCAGGTGCCGATGGTGCCAGTGCAAGGGACACAACCGAACTCAAGTGGGAGTTCGACGAGGATTCTGGACGTTACTATGTGTCTTTTCCGGACGATCAGTAGAGGAGCCCAGTTGGGGCGATCGGGGATCTATGCATTTGGGGTTGTCTTTAATTTGGTTCCGTAGTCGGACCTTGATTGTATTCTGGATGATGTAATGCTATATTTATGTTTTGTGTGAAATGGCGATTGTAAGCCAGCTCTTTATCCCTTTCTTATTCAGTACATGGGATGTGTAAAGATTACCCCTCTTGCGACATGCCTACTATGCGGTTATGCCTCTAAGTCGTGCTCCGACACGTGGGAGATATAGCTGCATCGTGGGTGTTACAAGTTGGTAATTAGAGCCTTCCCCGACTTTGGAGCCCCCTGCTTGATCGAATCATTGACGTTGTTGAGTCTAGAAAAAATGTTTTGAGTCTTACAGGATTATATATATCGGAGAGTAGGATTCTTTTTACTCCTCAGTCCCTTCATCGCTCTGGTGAGGCCTCCCGACGTAGAGTTTTGACTCTTCTCTCCTCAAATTTCATGATTTTTTAGGATCACGTGGGTATCTTGGAATCGTTCCGATGGTTTTGTGACGAGAACATTGTTCTTGGTGCCTCCTGACATTTAGGGGTTGTGGGAGTGTCCCGGGGAGTTGAGCTCCGAGGTGTTGTCGTCACAATTTTATCGTTGCAGTTCTGGAATACCTGAGTTCGACGACATCGAAAATCTCCTTTATGCAGTTGTTGGTGAGATAACCTCGACGCCACCCAGTACTGGGGCGGGAGTTCGGGAGTATTGCCATAACTCGTATAACGAATGCTTTTCGAAGGTTGAGGTAAATGATTTCCGAAGGTTTCTTGGTTATGTGTTGAAGGATGGATACAGCTGGATGTAGGATTTGCTAGTTTTGGGTGACATATTATGCTTCCCCTGTATCCCCAACACCCGATTGCATAACCAGAAAGTTTCGGGAGTTTCATAGGTGGGAATTCGTGTAGCTCTAGTATTTCTTCCCGCAGATATTTGGTTTGCGATTGGGTAATCCTTACCAATTATTTGCTCATATCCATACCTTGTTGCTTTATTCGTCTATATCCATCTAAGTGGCTTCTCAATTTATGGAAGTGTGATCATTTACTTTGGAATTCATTCGTTCATTCTTCTTTGAATGTTAAGGCAATATGTTGCAATTTCGATCCATTGATTCAGCTTGAATATATGTCTTTCAAGATGCTAACAGATGTCAACCTCTTTAGGATGGCTCCTCTAACGCGTCAGAATCTGGAACCTCCGGCACCACCTCCACCTCCGGAGGCATGGCAAGCTGTCATGGCCGCCACCAACGCCAACACGCAGATGCTTTTGCAACTCTTGCAAGAGCGTAACCAAGGAAATCAAGGCCAAGGCAATAATCAAGCTCAGTTTGCTACCCTCAATCAGTTCCTTGCAAACCAGCCGAAGTCCTTCAGTAACTGTGTTGAGGCCACAGACGCTAACAATTGGCTCGTGGATATCTGCAAACTTTTTGAGTGTAGCAACGTCAGGCTTGAGGACTTTGTCAAGTTTGCTTCGTTCCAACTCAAAGACCAAGCTGCTGACTGGTATCAGCAATACAAAGATTCCAGAGGAGGTCGTGTGATTACCTGGGATGATTTCCGCGAAGACTTCAAAGCTCACCACATTCCTCAAAGTGTTGCTGAGAGTAAGCGCGAGGAGTTCCGCAATCTCAAGCAAGGCAACTTGTCTGGTTACCAATACAACATCCTGTTTCAGAGGCTCGCTCGCTTCGCTAAACAAGATGTCCCTGATGAGAAGAGCATGACTTATCAATTCAGAGGTGGCCTCGGAGAATATCTGCAACTAGCTCTCGTGCTTTTTGAGCTGACCGAGTATGATGAGTTCTACAACATGGCACTAAAGCAAGAAGCTGCTCAGCTCAAGTGCGATGCTTCTAAGAAGAGAGTCAGGGATGCAACTCCTTCTTCTTCTTCTTCAACTCAAGTGGCATCTAAGCAACAAAAGTTCTGGTTGCCTCCTCCTCCTCCGTTCCGCCACCTTATTAGCAGAAGAGTAAAGGTGGCAATGGATCTTCCCGCCCACCCAACCCAGGCTATCAGAACAAAGCTCCGTCTCATGCTCAAAGGTCAAGTGCTCCGTATCACCGTCCACTCTTAGAGGTGACTTGCAACAAGTGTCAGTAGAAAGGGCAATATGCAAACAAATGCTTCAACCAGAGGCGCCTTCCGCCTCCTCCTCCTGTGAGATCTGCCAGCAATGCAGTGGTCAAGCATAATCCCAAGCATGTCAAGGTTAACATGATGAACGCAGCTCAGGCAGAGGACTCTTCAGAAGTGATCATGGGTAACCTTCCAGTTAACTCTATTCTTGCCAAAGTTCTCTTTGATGCTGGTGCATCGCATTGTTTCATTTCAAAACCTTTTGCATCAAAGTATGAGTGTGATTATCAACAATTTCCTAGAACTTTATCCATTGTGTCCCCGGGCAAGCAAATGTCAGCTAATATCTGCGTCCCGGATGTTTCTATCAAGATGGGCGACTACAAATTTCTGGCTTCTCCAATTGTTCTTGGTGACTCGGATATTGATCTAATTCTCGGCATGGATTGGCTTTCTAAGCACAAGGCTCAGCTTGATTGTGCTACCAGGCAGATTCAATTGACACACTCGTCTGAGGATGTGATCATCTATGCCGCTCGTGATGATACCATTCGACTATTTTCTCTCAATGAGAAGGGCAAGTTGAATGCCATCTCTCAGATTCCAGTCATTTGTGAATATCAAGACGTCTTTCCAGAAGAGCTTACAGGAATGCCTCCTCACCGGCCAGTTGAATAATTGTAATGCCCCGGACACACCCACCGGTGGTCGTTACTCCTGGCGGGATCTAGACTGGCCCCACAGATCAATACTAGTCTTTTCTACACACTTTGTCCTCACTCGTGCGCACCCGGGAGCAACTTCCCAGTCGGTCACCCATCCTGAAACTACTCCAAGCTGAGCAGGCTTAACTTTGGAGTTCTGTCAGAATGGGCTCCCGGAAAAGAAGGAATTCCTTATTATTACGAGTAGTCTATCATCCCTAATAAGCCAGGCTATCACAGGCTATCACATACACCCCCACTCAGAGGAACCAACGTCCTCGTCGGGCCACAGGAACGTTCCCTCTTGGCACATACGTCTATGCTTCTAGTCTGGTACATGTGCCATGCCATGTGCCACGACGGGTCACAAACGTCATGAACAACATGACCGCACACCTGTCCGCAAACATCCGTGTAACCGCGAGGGTCGGCTCTGATACCAACTTGTAACGCCTCGGACACACCCGCCGATGGTTGTTACTCCTGGCGGGATCTAGACTGGCCCCACAGATCAATACTAGTCTTTTCTGCGCACTTTGTCCTCACTCGTGCGCACCCAGGAGCAACTTCCCAGTCAGTCACCCATCCTGAAACTACTCCAAGCTAAGCACGCTTAACTTTGGAGTTCTGTCAGAATGGGCTCCCGAAAAAGAAGGAATTCCTTATTATTATGAGTAGTCCATCATCCCTAATAAGCCAGGCTATCACAGTCTGTCTCCATATCGTTTCTATCTGCGCAATCAAAAGTACACACCTTATTTTTAGTACAACTGCACAAAATGAGATGGCTATTCCTAGCTGCCGTCCTCTAACCACCAGTGTTTCAGGTATTCCTACATTGGTTCTAACTAGGTAGAATGACCAACGCAATCTAAAAGAAGCTGATTTGTACGTTTTACTTCCTGATTGCAGTGCAGGGACGAGCGAAAACAACTGCATCCTAGTCTAGAATGCACTTTCTACAAGTTGATCCATGGACTGAGGACCAGCTGGCACGGCTGCACAGAGGTTTTTGGGACAGGTGCACGGACAAGAGGCATTGTGGTCTGCTTATTTCTGCAAATAGCGGTGCTTAAATTTAATGGAATGCACAATAATTTCACCTTGTCAGTACACTACATGGTTCAGTTCAGCATTCCAGCTGAGAACACAATTATAATTGGTTATTCTGATTGAGAGAACCTAACCCTGGATGGTGGCAACAAGAAAAAACCAGAGTGAACTCCAGGAAATTTAAGCCTGACGGGAGGCCCTTTGCTTAGAGAAGCCTTGCTTGTTTTTCCTGATTTGTAAACCTTCTCACAACATTGTCTTTTGTTGTGAACTAGTATTTGTTTGTTATGTTCTATGAATCATTGAGATGTATAGAATCGCTTAACTTATGCTTTTCAAGTTTTTTATGAAGCCGAGTTTAATGTGAGTGTTCCACATGAACGCTGGACTAGCGTGTGAACGTTTGGAATTTACATTGTGGCCTCAGTTAACTGCATGAACCACTGTAACAAGATATGTAGTTGTTATATGTCAGACAGTAGATTGTTGATTGTTAGCTGGTCGATAGCCTAGTGTTGAAGTGACCTAAGCCAATGTGCCGTGTTTTGCACAACTCTTACAAGTGGGGTAGCACCAACAATGTTTACAAGTACTTATGTATACGTCGGCGCACATTTCTCGAACGCGTACTCTATTTCATCAAACACACACTTCTCGTATGATAAACCATGACAACTTTTGTCTTACCATGCCATATTCATGAAAAAACTAGTGAGGACGCATCTGTTCCGGCAACAATTACGCTAGTTCTCACCCGATTCACGGGCACACAAAAGTAGCAGCAGTTCCCATAGATGGATTCGAACAGAGTACTAGCCCCGGAGGGCCCGATAATAGGCAAGGTTCAAATAAGTAGACACAATCCAAACTAGTATTAAACACTAGCTGGGGCAACTATTTCATGCCTTGATCTAATTTGGGCTGGACACAAGACGGACCTTGCCATGAACATCATCGAGGACGTCCGAGAGCAGCTCAATCCTGTGAACCTTCATGAAGATAACCCTGTGGCCTTGCCACTCATAAACTTGTTTGTGGAGGCATGCCACGTCATCTTCCCGCGTAAGCTTGACAAGAACAATATGCTGATACGTCTCCAACGTATCTATAATTTTTATTGTTCCATGCTATTATATTATCTGTTTTGGATGTTTAATGGGCTTTACTATGCACTTTTATATTATTTTGGGACTAACCTATTAACCGAAGGCCCAGTGCAAATTGCTTTTTTTGCCTATTTCAGTGTTTCGCAGAAAAGGAATATCAAACGGACCAAAACCTTCGCGAGGATCTTTTTGGAACAAATGCAATCCAGGAGACTTGGAGTGGACATTAAGGAAGCAGCGAGGAAGCCACGAGGTAGGAGGGCACGCCCAGGGGGGCAGGCGCGCCCCCACCCTCGTGGGCCCCTTGCAGCTCCACCGACCTACTTCTTTTGCCTATATATCCTCTTATACCCTGAAACCATCAGGGAGAGCCACGAAACACCTTTTCCACCGCCGCAACTTTCTGTACCTGTGAGATCCCATCTCGCGGCCTTTTCCGGGGCTCCGCCATAGGGGGATTCTATCACGGAGGGCTTCTACATCAACACCATAGCCTCTCCGATGATGTGTGAGTAGTTTACCACAGACCTTTGGGTCCATAATTATTAGCTAGATGGATTCTTCTCTCTCTTTGGATCTCAATACAAAGTTCTCCTCGATCTTCTTGAAGATCTATTCGATGTAATTCTTTTTGCGGTGTGTTTGTTGAGATCCGATGAATTGTGGATTTATGATCAAGATTATCTATGAACAATATTTGATTCTTCTCTGAATTCTAGTTCTAATTGTGCAGATGACGCAACCAAGCTCAGGAGGAGCTCGATGAAGATCTTGTCCTTTGTCTCGTTTCGTTCTAGTTGATCAGTAGTGGAGCCCAGTTGGGGTCGATCGGGGATCTATGTAGCATTTGGGGTAGTCTTCTTTTATTCTGGTTCCGTAGTCGGACCTTGATTGTATTTGGATGATGTAATGCCTTATTCATGTAATTGTGTGAAGTGGCAATTGTAAGCCAGCTATGTATCTCTTTCCCTTATTTATTACATGGGTTGTGTGAAGATTACCTCACTTGCGACATTGCTTTCAATGCGGTTATGCCTCTAAGTCGTGCTTCGACACGTGGGAGATATAGCCGCATCAAGGGCGTTACAAGTTGGTATCAGAGCCTTCCCCGACCTTAGGAGCCCCCCTGCTTGATCGAATAGCTGGCGTTGTTGAGTCTAGAAAAATGTTTTGAGGCATTTAGGATTATATATATCAAAGAGTTTAGGAATTCTTTTTACTCCCCAGTCCCTTCATCGCTCTGGTAAGGCATCCTGACATAGAGTTTTGACTTTTCTCTTCTCAAATTTCACTAAATAAAATTTAGGATCACGCGGGTATCTTGAAATCGTTCCGATCGATTTGTGACGAGAACATTGTTCTTGGTGCGTCCTGTCATTTAGGGGTTGTGGCAGTGTCCCGGGGAGTCGAGCTCCGAGGTGTTGTCGTCACAATTTTATCATTGCAGTTCTGGAATACCTGAGTTTAGTTTCGTCGACATCGAAAATCTCTTTTATGCAGTTGTTGGTGAGATAACCTCGACACCACCCAGTACTGGGGCGGGAGTTCGGGAGTATTGCCATAATTTGTATAACGGATGCTTTTCGAAGGTTGAGGTAAATGATTTCCGAAGGTTTCTTGGTTATGTGTTGAAGGATGGATACAGCTGGATGTAGGATTTGCTAGTTTGGGTGAGATATTATGCTTCACCTGTATCCCCAACACCTGATTGCATAACCGGAAAATTTCGGGAGTTTATAAGTGGGAATTCAAGTAGCTCTTAGGATATCTTTCCGACAGATGTATGATATGAAATTGGGGTTCGACGTCTAGTGGTCCGCCTATTCACGGTTTGTTTCGCAGTGGTCTCGTTGTGTCTTAAAGAGTCCTTGTCTATGCCGACTCGGGGACGCTTTGTATGTCATGTGCACTGCCTTGTACATGATGGTGCTGTACGATCGAGCCCGTGTAGGCCCCACCACGAAAACTTCGGACAAAATCTCTATCATATGTTTGTTTCGGCTTATTCTGCAAGCCAATCCTTTGTTTTTGTTTTTGAGTTGTGGTATTCGAGTTGCTTCGAAGTCAAATGGTGATTCCATCCCTTGTCTAAGTGGTGTTCTCATATTCCTATGTGAATACTAATCCTTCTCGATCAGCGAGTTTGTCATGTCAATCCTTTTAACCAGTGTGCTTCTCTTCAAGTGGATCCGATCATTGCAACATCCGCAAGATCAAGTATCAATTCTTCTCAACGGTGTTTGTTTCATTCGTCTCCAAATTGCCTTTGTTTTTCCCGCCCACCCACCCTTGTTTCTTCAAGGACTCAGATTTCTTAATCAAGTATCTTTTTATTCTTGTGAAGTGTTTCCATTCTTTTCCGTCAATGTTCTTACCCGTTGTTTCTCATGAAGATTCTAACGGAGCTCCTAGTTCGTCATTCCTCATTCCTTTTCTTTTTCGGTGGATTCAATTCAAGCTTTTGGTGTTGATCATATCCTTTAACTCGTTTCAAATGTTTTCCTTTCCGGTGCACCTCTCAATCATCCATTTCTAGCTAATCATTTGTTCCGGAGTGCTCAGATATCTCGAAGATTCGTGTTTCCACTCTGCATTCGTTCAAGATCTTTCGAGGTTGTTATCTCATTCTAGCCATTTAATTCAACCGGTGCTATTTCAGTTTCTAGCAATCGTTCTATGGTGTATCTTTTGAGTGGGCCCTAACCCACAGGTCTTTTCCCAGGATCTTACCTGACTCTTCTTATTTTCCCGGAGATATTCTCAAATTCTTTTCCAAGTTTGGCGTAAGAATGAATTATCATCAGTCAAATGTGTTTCACCAAGATCTTTCAAATTCTTTTCATCGTTGGTTCAACCTTTCCAATTTTAATTCCGGAGTGCCTCAACAATTCTTGGTGGTGTTTCTCATCGTCATTCTCTGTTTGAAGACCGAAGAAGAGTTTTTCCTCCATTTCTGGCTCCATTCTCTTCAAGATTCGTGATTCTAGCTTGTTGCCATCCTCTCATAATTGTTTTCGATCGTGAGAATTCTTTTCACCCTCCCAGAGTAATTCAAGATTCTTTTCAATTTGATTCTCCGGAGCCCATCATTTCAGAAGACTTATTCATTCTCAGCCTTCAGCTATCATTCTCGAAATCTTACCGGTGCATCATTCAAATATTCTCCTATCAGTTCGGGATCTATTCGTTCTTTTGTATCTAAATCCCTTCAAGTATATTCTTTCGTTTTCCAATTCTTCGCGGTGAATTTGTGCTCTTGCTATTTTCATGTTCAATTCTTACGGTGGTTCTTCCAAGTTTCTTCTTCCTTCGTTTATCATATAAATGCATTCGTGTTTTTCAAATTCTACCAGTGGATCATTGAAGACTTCCTCAAGTTTGCGCTATATCTATCTTAATCTTTCTATGAGGATAAGTAGTATGTCAAATCCGTTGCTTGTCAGCAATTAAATTTTTGAAGGATACGCATAACATAATTCTTATTCTTGTTCCATTCAAGTGATTAATTCCTTTTCTGGAGTGGTTCTTCATATCATATTCTCAGTTCGAGATGCTTTATCTTTTCCTTCCCGGAGCTCCAAGCTATAATTATCACGGAGATCCATCTAAATCATTGCAAGGATTCACCTTGTGTTTTCAATTTCTCTTTATTTTATTCTTTTGTTACCGGAGTTTCTTCATGGAGGCTATACATGATGGTTCATCAAAGAATAAATTCCTTCTCCAAGTGTTCTTTGAGATTCTTTTCAAAGGAGCTCAAGCTTTCTTCATCTTGCTATCCGGAGTGCAATTCTTTCTTCCGTACTATTGGAGGTGGTATTATGTCACTCTTGATAATTTGAGTTCATGTTTTCATGATTCACATGTTGGCAAGAATGAGATATTTTAAATCCATCAATCTCTTCTCTGGAGTTGTCTTGGGTTATATTTTCACCTAAAGCTTTCCTTTAAGGATTGTCGCTCTTATGGTGTTTATCAATGATCCAAGTTCTTCATTTATCCTCCCGGTGAGATAGCTTCTCGTCTCCTTGTTCTTATCAATCCAATTAGTTTTCCCGTGAGTGGCAGGTTGTCACCTCATAATTTGAGCTGTATTCCATAAGACCATATCAATCTTATTCCTTTCGTCATTGGTTCTCCAACAATTCCGTTCAACCCTTCTCCTAAAGATGCCTTTTCAAGCTCTTTTGTGGCAGAAGTTGGCATTTTCTTCTCCATTCTCCTACTTCAATTATCTATTCTCTATTCTTTCATTCGAGAGGCATTGCGTTGTTGTTCTTTCACCAGTCATCTCGTTTTTGCAAATATCATGTTCTTCTCATGCCTATCCTTTTAACCGGAGTGTTGTTCCCCTTTTGCACAAGTTCTTTTCGCCTTATCAAGCCTTGCATCTCTTTTCAATCGGAGTGCAACCCAAAGTTATTCTTCCTTGTTCCTCTTTGCTAACAGAGTGCTGTCAACTTCATTTATCTCCGTTGTATTCTTTTCTCGAAATGGTATAACCTTTTCAAGGTTCTTTGGTTTCACTCATTTGTCAAAGGAAGCAACTTAGTTTTACCTCTTCTCTTACTCTTCCGTTTTCCCTCTGGTGCCATTCTAGATCTCAGGATGAGATCCTCTCGTAGTGGTGGAGTGTTGTAACGCCCCAAGACCGGAACTTCAGATGCCTTTCATGTTTCCGAGTGTTGCCGTGTGATTTGTTTTGGTTCGTTGCATCATGTCATCATGCCATCATGTCATTAATCTTTGCATCTCATATCAACTAAATAAATCGTATGGATCTTCGGTCCATTTAAATTGAGGGAATTCACATGGTGAGTTCTCTTTATAACATATCCTCCCGATATTTGGGAGCTATATTAAATATTCCATTTTCGGAATCACCTATAACACACCTGCAATTTATCACATGCCCTTTTCCGCTTCAAGTTTGGTCCCCAAACTTGTCCTGTAATTTCTTTTGTCACTTCCCCGACCTCCACCTAAATTCTCAACATTTCTGGTGCACTTCAAAACCCTAGCCCTAGTTCAAACCATTTGATTAAACTCAAATGAGTTTGAATTCATATCTTCCGATCTTGCCACTTCTAATTTTCTCGGACCATGCATATTTTTAAGAGTCCGGGAAAATTGTCCCCATGCCCGGATTCCACCCCTACCTTCTCTTTCTTTTTCTTCCTCCTTTTCTGTTTTGTTTTAATATGGAAAAGAGTAAGAGAGAGAAGGAGTCCAACAGCCAGCAGGCCTCCTGATCTTTTCCCTCTCCCCACCTAAGTGGCCTAAGGCCCAGCCGCCGGCCTCTAAGGCCCATCCGGCCCATCTAATCCTAACCCTAGCCCAGAACACCCCCTCCCGACCCCCTGGTATCT
Organism: Triticum monococcum; assembly: GCA_034509565.1. Classification (NCBI taxonomy): domain Eukaryota; kingdom Viridiplantae; phylum Streptophyta; class Magnoliopsida; order Poales; family Poaceae; genus Triticum; species Triticum monococcum. The sequence goes on along the minus strand of CM067843.1, from coordinate 252,632,465 downwards.
CCCCCTCGCTTTCCCCTTGTGCCGCCAGGGAGGACCGAGCCCGATCCCACTTCTCTCCTCGATTCCCTCCTCCTCACACGCTCGCAACAGAGAGAGGGATCCCGATCCCGACCCCAGCATGCGCGAGCCCCGCGCTCTGGTTTTTCCTCCCGACTCCCTCTCCTTCTCTCGCGCCGTCACCAGGAGATGGGATCGTGCAACGCCGCCCCTTCTCGCGGTCTTCCTCGCCGGACTCTCCTATGTTGCACCTCGTTCCTGGTCGCCGGAAAGCCTGCGACGCTGCCATCGCAGCTCCTTCCCCACTGGCTACCTCCGCCGTCGTCATGCCGAGGCTCCTGCCGCGCTCTACCCCTTCCCCGCGTCCCCGTCGCGCCAGAGCGCACCACCACCATCGCCGCCTCCTTGCTCGGGAGAGCAAAGGCTCGAACCCGAGCAGCCCCGCTTCGCTTCTTCACTGGAGCTCTTCTCCCGTGTGCCTTCACCGTCCGATGCAGCTCCTGCCCGCGCCGGCCCTCCTTTGTTTCGTCGTGGGTGCCCGAACCGGCTGGAGTCGCCGTCTTCTGCAGCAGCTGCTCTGCTGCCTTGCCCGCTGGTGGCCGGCACCCCTCGCCGAGCATCCTGCCTCGCCATGAATGCACCCGCCTCCTCCTGCTAATCAACCTCATCACCGAAGCGGCAAGTCCCGTCTATGTTGACCTCGCCTCTCTTTGGATCGAGCAGGAGAGTGCTCACCCGTGCCTGTTGACTTCCTGTGTAACGCCCCAAGACCGATGTGCCAGGTGTCCTCCGCTTATTCGCTATCGTTGCCTTGTCATTGCTTGCGTGGCATGCATTGCATATCATATCATCATGTCATAATCTTTTGCATCTCAACTAAATAATTTGTGTGGATCTTCGATCCATTTAAATCGAGGGAAGAGTCACTTCTCTTTATAACATATCCTCCCGATATTAGTGGAGCTATTATAAAATAATCCATTCTTATGGAAGCACCTAAAACACACTTGCAAATTTCCCCATGCCTTTGTTATCTCGTTGCTTGACCTCGAACCTTGTCCGTATATTCTTTCATCTTTTTCCGGAGCTCCACCAAAAATCCGAACATTTTTTGGACCTTCCGAACCCTCACTTCCTATTTAAACCATTTGAATTTAAATCAAATGAGTTTGAATTTAAACTTTCAAAAATGCACACTCCATTTTTTCTTGGAACATGCGCATTTCTGCGAGTCCGGGAAATTTATTCCTGTGCCCAAACTCCTTCTCTACCTTTTCTTTTCTTCCCTTTTCTTCCTCTTTTTCTATTGTTTTTTTATTAGAGAAGATAGTGGGAGAGAGAGCCTAGCCTCTCAGGCCTAGCAGGCCTGCCCTTTTGCCTTAAGGCCCAGATGACCCCTCCTCTCTATTGGGCCAGCCCCAAGCCCACCTAACGCTGCTAACCCTAGGCCTGAGCGAAACTCTCTCCCGATCGATCCCCAACTTCCCCCGCATCACCTCCTCCTCGTTCCCTCACGCCGCCAGAGACCTTCGTCCCGACCCCTCGCTCAACTCCTCTCGATCCCCATGGCCTCTCCCTCATTTTCCCTCGCTCCCGCGGCTCCGTGTGCCTCCAGAGCCCGACGCAGCACCGTTGGAGGAGCCGCCCTCGTCCGTCGCCCCACCTCAAGTCCGCCGATGCCAAGCGCCGCCCGGACCTTCCCGCGGCCACCTCTCCTCCCCCTGCTCCTCCACGCGGTGCCGACCGGCGACCAAGACGAACGGGAACCCCATCGGGGATCCTTCTCTACGCCCTCTCCTGGAGCCACCTGCTGCTGCTTCTCTTCTTCGAGGAGCAAGTCCCGCCGCGGCTGCTGCTCTGCTCCTGCCCCGTCGGAGACCACGAGCCCCTCCACTCCTTCTTCCAGCGGAGCCCCGTACCTCGACCTCGCCTCTCTGCAACTCCATTGGATGCCGTCCAGGGAACCCATGGCGTCGTCGTCTCAAGGCCATCGCCGGTGGGATCCTGCGTCCCTCCGCCATCTTCCTGGTCAAGTGACGCCAGGGCCGACCCCGCCGCGTTCCTCTACTCCTCTCGCCTCGAGCACCTGCCGCTGAACACCACCTTCGTCTTCTGCTGCTGCTTCACCGATGAGCACAGGCCGCCGCCATGTTGCTTTGCCTTCGCCTCCCGGCTTCGTCCACGAGAACGGTTACAGTCACTTGGGTTTGACAAGTTGCCAAGTACCACTACATTTGCCATGTACATCTACACCGAGACGAGACCGCCAAGATGTATCCTGATGTCGCCGAAGACACGTGAACATCTACACGACGATCGCCGAGTACCTCTTCGCAAGTACCCCTACGCGCGAAGACGCCAAGACAGTTTCGGAATTCACCAAGTACCACTACGGCCGGAGACCTCGTCGCCCGACGCCCAAACGATCACCGAACCGGAAATAACGCTGAGTACTAGGTCAACGAGAACATCCAAGTTCGCCTTCCGCCGTCTCCGAAATCGCCAAGTACCACGACGAACCGAGAACAACTACTGTCGACGTGCATTTTGCCAAGTACCACTACCGCCTTCGCAAGAACGGGACCGGAAAGTCCGAAGACCCCAAGTACCACGACATCGATGACATGAACATCTACGGAATGTGTACGACTACGCGATGTGACGCCAAGTTCGATGACGACCGTGTACCCCTACCGCTCCTCGAACATGAACGTCTACTTCCTCTTCGACTCGTGAAACTCTACTTCCACTACGATCTGCGAGTACCACTACTTCCACTACGAACTCGAACCACCGCAATACCGCACACTTCAAAGGTATAACCTCGAGGCGACGTCCGTGAACGTATGTTCGCGATGTTTGAGATGCTCGTGTTTTGCACCCTATTCAAATTGTCACTCATTTCCTTGTCGGCAACTCGTGGGACACCTGGAATCCGAGAGCGCCCCACCATCTTTTGCACGCTTCCGCGCACTTCTCCTTTGCATCGGTATCTCAATCGAGTATCCGAACCGGAACGTTGCCGTGGCACCGTTTCGTTATCGTTGTCGTGGCTCCCCTTTTCATTTCCACCACGATGACAAATGCTTCTTAATATGCTCTTATCAACTTATTCATAAAAATTGCATAAACTTGTTCATGTCATTCGCATCATGATAACAACAATTAGAATGTTTAAAATTGTTGTTTGCTTTAAATTGCTAATTGCATATGGGGTTTTACCGGAATTGTTGTTTGGCGTTCCGGCCTCATTTAAACTTGCCTAAATAGATGATTTCCTTATGCTCTCCTCTTGCCATGTTTAGCAACATTTAATATTGTTGGGTACATAAACGAGATCGAACTAAATAACTTGTTGTGGTGTTTCTTCAATATGCAACTCCATTGCATAATGACCTCCACTTAATTTGTAGGATTGTTTGTGCACTTTGTCATGCCATGTATCATTAAACCGGACATACATCATAATTGTTTGTGCATCATGCCATGCTTATGTGGTGGTTGTTTACTATGTTGTGTGCTTCTTTCTGGTGTTGCTTCTTCGGGTTGGTCCCGGTAACGTCGTGTTTGTGAGGACCCGTTCGTCTACGTCCGTTTGTCTTCTTCATGGACTCGTTCTTCTTTCTTGCGGGATTTCAGGCAAGATGATCATACCCTCGAAATCACTACTATCTTTGCTTTGCTAGATGCTCGCTCTTTTGCTGGCCTATGCTGCGAGACCTACCACTTGCTTATCATGCCTCCCATATTGTTGAACCAAGCCTCTAACCCACCTTGTCCTAGCAAACCGTTGATTGGCTATGTTACTGCTTTGCTCAGCCCCTCTTATAGCGTTGCTAGTTGCAGGTGAAGATTGAAGTCTGTTCCTTGTTGGAACATGGAGATGTTGTTCCTTGTTGGAACATGTTTACTTGTTGGGATATCACAATATATCTTATTTAATTAATGCATCTATATACTTGGTAAAGCGTGGAAGGCTCGGCCTTATGCCTGGTGTTTTGTTCCACTCTTGCCGCCTTAGTTTCCGTCATATCGGTGTTATGTTCCCGGATTTTGCGTTCCTCACGCGGTTGGGCTATTATGGGAACCCCTTGACAGTTCACCTTAAGTAAAGTTTTTCCAGCAATGCCCAACATTGGTTTTACCATTTGCCACCTAGCCTTTTCTTTCCCTTGGGGGTCGCGCGCCCAAGGGTCATCATTATTTTACCCCCCGGGCCAGTGCTCCTCTGAGTGTTGGTCCAACTTGTCAGCCGCCGGTGGCCACCAGGGGCAACTCTGGGCTGGCCTACCAGAAGTTTAGACAATCTGGTGTGCCCTGAGAAAGAGATATGTGCAGCTCCTATCGGGATTTGTCAGCACATTCGGGCGGTGTTGCTGGTTTAGTTTTACCCTGTCGAAATGTCTTGTTGTACCGGGATACCGAGTCTGATCGGAATGTCTCGGGAGGAGGTCTATTCCTTCGTTGACCGTGAGAGCTTGTGATGGGCTAAGTTGGGACACCCCTGCAGGGATTTGAACTTTCGAAAGCCGTGCCCGCGGTTATGGGCAGATGGGAATTTGTTAACGTCCGGTTGTAGAAAACCTGAAGTCGACCTTAATTAAAATGAATCAACTGCGTGTGTTACCGTGATGGTCTCTTTCTGGCGGAGTCCGGGAAGTGAACACGGTGTTGGAGTTATGCTTGACGTAGGTTGCTATAGGATCACTTCTTGATCATAGATTTCTCGACCGTGCTTTGCCTTCTCTTCTCGCTCTCTTTTGCGTATGTTAGCCACCATATATGCTAGTCGCTTGCTGCAGCTCCACCTCATACCTTTACCTTACCCATAAGCTTAAATAGTCTTGATCGCGAGGGTGCGAGATTGCTGAGTCCCTGTGGCTCACAGATACTTCCAAAACCAGTTTGCAGGTGCCGATGAGTCCGTGCAGATGACGTAACCAAGCTTAGGAGGAGATCGTTGAAGATCTTGTCCTTTGTCTTGCTTCGCTCTAGTTGATCTGTAGTGGAGCCCAGTTGGGGTCGATCGGGGACCGTGTCGCATTTGGGGTTCTTCTTTTATTTTGGTTCCGTAGTCGGACCTTGGTTGTATTTGGATGATGTAATGCTTTATTCATGTAATTGTGTGAAGTGGCGATTGTAAGCCAACTATGTATCTTTTCCCTTATGTATTACATGGGTTGTGTGAAGATTACCTCACTTGCGACATATGCCTTCAATGCGATTATGTCTCTAAGTCGTGCCTCGACACGTGGGAGCTATAGTCGCATCGAGGGTGTTACATCCTGCCTCTGCCCTTGTTCGAGGAGATGACGATGGGCATCCCATGCCGTTCCCGACCCTGCCAAGTTCTCTCGAGTACCGAACAAAATGCTAAGACCGACGAGAACAACTTCGTGGACCGCTGAGTACCACGACGACCGTTGTTCGCCAAGTACACCTTCGGATGGCCAAGTTCCTCTTCGGACATGTACAACTACCATCCCGTGCAGGACACCAAGTACCACGACGACCATCGGCATGTACCCCTACACCGCATCGGAACGTCGAGTTCCTCTTCGGATGTGTGTACGACTATCAGGGCCAAAAGACCCGTACACCATTATCGTCTCCAAAGAACCGTGTAACAGAACCGTCAAGTTCGACTACGACTCGTGTACGGCTACGCGGGATTCCTCGGATGCCAAGTTCAATGATGCATCAAGTTCCTCGTCGTGACCCCGAACATCTACGGAGACCTGTGCAACGATAGACATGTACCACTACTGCCGCCCGTACTTCTACAGAACGTGTACCACGACCATCGCCGAAGACCCGTGAACGACTAACGATGACCCTCCAAGTTCGTCCACGATTGCTATGTGCCGCTACCATCTACGTGAACCACTACTTCCACTACGGCATGAGTACAACCACTACCACTACAAATGTGGCGAGACCGTCTACTTCCATCTTCACCGCTTTGAACTCGATCCACTCCGAAGAGACATGCTTCGAAGGTATAACATCGAGACGACCACCATGGATGAATGTTGTGTGATACGAGATGAACCCCATGTTTGCAGCATGCCCGTTTGTTCTGTGCACGACCCTCGGTTGCCATGCCACCGACACATGGGACACCCGGTATCCGGGAGCACCCCACCTTTCTTTTGCTCGCTCCCGTCACACTTTCTTTTGCACCGACGTCTCAATGAGTTGTCGGAACCGGAATGTTGCCGTGGCACCCCTTTCATTTCTGCCACGATGACAAATGCTTCATAATATGCTCATGTCAACACTTTCTTAAAACTTGCACATGTCATCCACATCATGATAACAACTTAAAAAAATGGTTTAAATTGTTGTTTGCTTTAATTTGCTGCATGCATATGGGGTTTACCGGATGCGTTGTTTGTTATATCCGGCCCCATTTAAATTGCTTAAATGGTATAGTTTTGTTATGCTTCACATCTTGCCATGTTAACCAACATTTAATATTGTTGAGTACCTAAATGAGAGAGAACTAAATAATTGATGTGGTGTTCTGTCAATATGCAACTCGTTGCATATTGAGCTCCACTTAACTTGTAGTTTTGTTTGTGCATTTTGCCATGCCATGCCTCATTAAACGGACATGCATCATACTTGGGTGTGCATCATGCCATGTTTATGTGGTGGTTGTTTACTATGTTGTTTGCTTCTTTCCGGTGTTGCTTCTTCGGGTTGGTTCCGATAACATCGTGTTGTGAGGATTCGTTCGACTTCGTCGGTTTGTCTTCTTCATGGACTCGTTCTTCTTCCTTGTGGGATTTCAGGCAAGATGACCATACCCTCAAAATCACTTCTATCTTTGCTTGCTAGTTGCTCGCTCTTTTGCTATGCCTATGCTGCGATACCTATGACTTGCTTATCCTGCCTCCCATATTGTTAAACCAAGCCTCTAACCCACCTTGTCCTAGCAAACCGTTGTTTGGCTATGTTACCGCTTGGCTCAGCCCCTCTTATAGCGTTGTTAGTTGCAGGTGAAGATTGAAGTTTGTTCCTTGTTGGAACATGGAGATGTTGTTCCTTGTTGGAACATGTTTACTTGTTGGGATATCACAATACCTCTTATTTAATTAATGCATCTATATACTTGGTAAAGGGTGGAAGGCTCGGCCTTATGCCTGGTGTTTTGTTCCACTCTTGCCGCTCTAGTTTTTGTCATATCGGTGTTATGTTCCCGGATTTTGCGTTCCTTACGCGGTTGGGTTATAATGGGAACCCCTTGACAGTTCGCCTTGAATAAAACTCCTACAGCAAGGCCCAACATTGGTTTTACCATTTGCCACCTAGCCTTTTTCTTTCCCTTGGGTCGGCCAGCCCAAGGGTCATCTTTATTTTAACCCCCCGGGCGAGTGCTTCTCTAAGTGTTGGTCCAACCCAGAGCACCGTGCGGGGCCGTCCCTTGGCAACTTGGGTTACGTTGGCTCCCGTACGCTTAGCTTATCCGGTGTGCCCTGAGAACGAGATATGTGCATCTCCTATCGGGATTTGTCGGCACAGCAGGTGGTCTTGCTGGACTAGTTTTACCATTGTCGAGGATGTCTTGTAACCGGGATTCCGAGCCTGATCGGGTCTTCCCGCTAGAAGGAATATCCTTCGTTGACCGTGAGAGCTTGTGATGGGCTAAGTTGGGACACCCCTGTAGGGATTGAACTTTCGAAAGCCGTGCCTGCGGTTATGGGCAGATGGGAATTTGTTAACGTCTGGTTGTAGACAACCTGAAGTTGACCTTAATTAAAATACATCAACCGTGTGTGTTACCGTGATGGTCTCTTCTCGGCGGGGTCCGGGAAGTGAACACGGTGTTGGAGTAATGCTTGACGTAGGTTGTTCTAGGATCACTTCTTGATCATAGTTTCTCGATCGTGCTTTGCCTTCTCTTCTCGCTCTCTTTTGCGTATGTTAGCCACCATATATGCTAGTCGCTTGCATGCAGCTCCACCTCATACCTTTATCTTACCCATAAGCTTAAATAGTCTTGATCGTGAGGGTGCGAGATTGCTGAGTCCCCGTGACTCACAGATACTTCCAAAACCAGCTTGCAGGTGCCGATGAGTCTGTGCAGATGACGCAACCAAGCTCAGGAGGAGCTCGATGAAAATCTTGTCCTTTGTGTCATTTCGTTCTAGTTGATCAGTAGTGGAGCCCAGTTGGGGTCGATCGGGGATCTGTGTAGCATTTGGGGTAGTCTTCTTTTATTCTGGTTCCGTAGTCGGACCTTGATTGTATTTGGATGATGTAATGCTTTATTCATGTAATTGTGTGAAGTGGCGATTGTAAGCTAGCTATGTATCTCTTTCCCTTATTTATTACATGGGTTGTGTGAAGATTACGTCACTTGCGACATTCCTTTCAATGCGGTTATGCATCTAAGTCGTGCTTCGACACGTGGGAGATATAGCCGCATCGAGGGCGTTACAGCGCGCCCAGGGGGGCAGGCGCGCCCCACCCTCGTGGGCCCCTTGCAGCTCCACCGACCTACTTCTTTCGCCTATATATACTCTTATACCCTGAAACCATCGGGGAGAGCCACAAAACACCTTTTCCACCGCCGCAACTTTCTGTACCTATGAGATCCCATCTTGCGGCCTTTTCCGGGGCTCCGCCAGAGGGGGATTCTATCACGGAGGGCTTCTACATCAACACCATAGCCTCTCCGATGATGTGTGAGTAGTTTACCACAGACCTTTGGGTCCCTAGTTATTAGCTAGATGGATTCTTCTCTCTCTTTGGATCTCAATACAAAGTTCTCCTCGATCTTCTTGGAGATCTATTCGATGTAATTCTTTTTGCGGTGTGTTTGTCGAGATCCGATGAATTGTGGATTTATGATCAAGATTATCTATGAACAATATTTGATTCTTCTCTGAATTCTTATATGCATGATTTAATATCTTTGCAAGTCTCTTCGAATTATTAGTTTGGTTTGGCCTACTAGATTGATCTTTCTTGCAATGGGAGAAGTGCTTAGCTTTGGGTTCAATCTTGCGGTGTCCTTTCCCAGTAACAGCAGGGGCAGCAAGGCATGTATTGTATTGTTGCCATCGAGGGTAAAAAGATGGGGTTTATATCATATTGCTTGAGTTTATCCCTCTACATCATAGAATCTTGCATAATGTGTTACTTTGTTCTTATGAACTTAATACTCTAGATGCATGCTGGATAGCGGTCGATGTCTGGAGTAATAGTAGTAGATGCATAATCGTTTCGGTCTACTTGTCACGGACGTGATTGCCTATGTTTATGATCATGCCTAGATATTCTCATAACTATGCGCTTTTCTATCAATTGCTCGACAGTAGTTTGTTCACCCACCGTAATATTTGCTATCTTGAGAGAAGCCACTAGTGAAACCTATGGCCCCCGGGTCTATTTTAGATCATATTAGTCTCCCGTCAACTAGCTATCTCTGTCGTCGTTTACTTTGTAATCTTTACTTTCCAATCTATACAACAAAAATACCAAAAATATTTATCTTATTATCTTTATAAGATCTCACTTTTGCAAGTGGTCGTGAAGGGATTGACAACCCCTTTATCGCGTTGGTTGCAAGGTTCTTGATTGTTTGTGCAGGTACTAGGCGACTTGCGTGTAGTCTCCTACTGGATTGATACCTTGGTTCTCAAAAACTAAGGGAAATACTTCCGCTACTTTGCCGCATCACCCTTTCCTCTTCAAGGGAAAACCAACACATGCTCAAGAGGTAGCAAGAAGGATTTCTGGCGCCGTTGCTGGGGAGATCCACGCCAAGTCAAGACACACCAAGTACCCATCACAAACTCTTATCCCTCGCGTTACATTTCTGTCATTTGCCTCTCGTTTTCCTCTCCCCCACTTCACCTTTGTCGTTTTATTCACCCTTTTTCCGTTCACCTCTTTGTAACGCCCACGATGCGACTATGTCTCCCACGTGTCGAGGCACGACTTCGAGGCATAACCGCATTGTGGTTTTGTCGCAAGAGGGGTAATCTTCACCCAATCCCATGTATTGAATAAGAAAGGGATAAAGAGTTGGCTTACAATCGCCACTTCACACAAATAACAAGTTAAACATACGTCATCCAGAGTACAATCAAGGTCCGACTATGGAACGACAATAAAAGAAGATTGATGACCCAAAAGTGTAGGGGATCTATCGTAGCCTTTTCGATAAGTAAGAGTGTCGAACCCAACAAGGAGCAGAAGGAAATGATAAGCAATTTTCAGTAAGGTATTCTCTGCGAGTACTGAAATTATCGGTAACAGATAGTTTTGTGATAAGGTAATTTGTAGCGAGTAACAAGTAATGCAAGTAAATAATGTGTAGCAAGATGGCCCAATCCTTTTTGTAGCAAAGGACAAGCCTGGACAAACTCTTATATGAAGGAAAGCGGTCCCGAGGACACATGGGAATTATCGTCAAGCTAGTTTTCATCATGTTCATATGATTCGGGTTCGGTACTTTGATAATTTGATATGTGGGTGGACCGGTGCTTGGGTACTGCCCTTACTTGGACAAGCATCCCACTTATGATTAACCCCTATTGCAAGCATCTGCAACTACAACAGAAGTATTAAGGTAAACCTAACCATAGCATGAAACATATGGATCCAAATTAGCCCCTTACGAAACAACGCATAAACTAGGGTTTATGCTTCTGTCACTCTAGGAACCCATCATCTACTTATTACTTCCCAATGCCTCCCTCTAGGCCCAAAGAATGGTGAAGTGTCATGTAGTCGACGTTCACATGACACCACTAGAGGGATGACAACATACATCTCATCAAAATATTGAACGAATACCAAATTCACATGACTACTTATAGCAAGACTTCTCCCATGTCCTCAGGAAGAAACGTAACTACTCACAAAGCATATTCATATTCATAATCAGAGGGGTATTAATATGCATAATGGATCTGAACATATGATCTTCCACCAAGTAAACCAACTAGCATCAACTACAAGGAGTAATCAACACTACTAGCAACCCACGGGTACCAATCTGAGGTTTGGATACAAAGATTGGATACAAGAGATGAACTAGGGTTTGAGATGAGATGGTGCTGGTGAAGATGTTGATGGAGATTGACCCCTTCTCGATGAGAGGATCGTTGGTGATGATAATGGTGATGATTTCCCCCTCCCGGAGGGAAGTTTCCCCGGCAGAACAGCTCCGTCGGAGCCCTAGATTGGTTCCGCCAAGGTTCCGCCTCGTGGCGGCAGAGTTTCGTCCCGTGCGCCTGCTTATGATTTTTTCCTCGATGAAAGACTCCATATAGCCAAAGATGGGCATCGGAGGGCCACCAGGGGGCCCACGAGGCAGGGGCACGCCCAGGGGGTAGGGCGCGCCCCCACCCTCGTGGATAGTGGGTGCCCCCCTCTGGTACTTCTTTCACCCAATATTTTTTATATATTCTAAAAATAATTCCCATGGAGTTTCAGGACTTTTGGAGATGTGCATAATAGGTCTCTAATATTTGCTCCTTTTCCAGCCCAGAATTCCAGCTGCCGACATTCCCCCACTTCATGTAAACCTTGTAAAATAAGAGAGAAAATGTATAAGTATTGTGACATAATGTGTAATAAGAGCCCATAATGCAATAAATATCGATATAAAAGCATGATGCAAAACGGACGTATCAACTCCCCCAAGCTTGGAGCTCACTTGTCCTCAAGCGAAAGCCGAAATCGAAAAATATGTCCACATGTTTAGAGATAGAGGTGTCGATAAAATAAAATACGGACATGAGGGCATCATGATCATTCTTAGAACAGCAATATATATATATATATATATATATATTGTCATATGATCTCTTATGCTAAAGTAAGAATGTATTCACATACTCAAGTATGAATCAGAAACTTCATTGAAAACTAACAAACTATAATCTCAGTCATTGAAGCAATTGCAATTTATCATAACATAGGAAAGTGTCAATATAAGAGCTTCTCAGCAAGTCCACATACTCAACCATCTTTTAGTTTTCACAATTGCTAACACTCACGCGATATTTGTGGTTATGAAGTTTTAATCAGACACGGAGAAAGACAGGGGCTTATAGTTTTACCTCCCAATGTTTTACCTCAAGGGTAATGTCAACAATAATAGTTCATGAAAACTCACATCCAATTAGCTATATGTATCTGGATCTTTCCAACACATTGTGCTTGCCAAAGGATAAAATGTAAAAAGGAAAGGTGAAGATCACCTTGACTCTTATATAAGGTAGAAGATAAAAGTAAAATATAGCCCCTTCGCAGAGGGAAGCAAAGGTTGTCATGCGCTTTTATGGTTGGATGAACAAAATCTTAATGCAAAAGAACGTCACTTTATATTGCCACTTGTGATATGGACCTTTATTATGCAGTCCGTCACTTTTATTTCTTCCATATCACAAGATCGTATAAAGCTTATTTTATCCACATTAATAGATCATACATATTTAGAGAGCAATTTTTATTGCATGCACCGATGACAACTTACTTGAAGGCTCTTACTCAACCCATAGGTAGATATGGTGGACTCTCATGGAAAAACTGGGTTTAAGGATATTTGGAAGCACAAGTAGTATCTCTACTTGGTGCAAAGAAATTGGCTAGCATGAGAGGGAAAGGCAAGCTCAACATGTTGGATGATCCATGACAATATAATTTATCTCAGGTGTAAGAAAACATAACCAATTATGTTGATTTCCTTGTCCAACGTCAACTCTTTAGCATGTCATATTTTAATGAGTGCTCACAATCATAAAAGATGTCCAAGATAGTATATTTATATGTGAAAACCCCTCTTTCTTTATTACTTCCTATTAATTGCAATGATGACCAAAACTATGTTTGTCAACTCTGAATAATTTTTATTCATCATACTCTTTATATGTGAGCTCATTACTCTCCATAAGATCCATATGATCTCTTTATTTCTTCTCTTTTATTTTATTCCCTCAAGATCATAGCAAGATAATCAAGCCCTTGACTCAACACTAATGTTTATTATATAGCTGACGGACTCCATTACATAGAAGGATCATAAAGAAAAGCTCACAACTAGATCATACTAAAACTTTATTCTACTATAGATCAAGATATTATCAAAAGGATCAAACTAAGAAAAATAGCAAAGATAAAAGTGACGGTGATATGATACCGGGGCACTCCCCCAAGCTTGGCAGTTGCCAAGGGGTGTGCCCATACCCATGTGTTTATGTCTCCTTCTTCGGGGGTGGTGATGTGATATTCTTGGTGATGATGCCCCTCAGGATACGATTCTCTTCCTTGAGCTTATTGACTTGTTGCTTGAGGTCCATTATTTCCTTTCGGAGCTTGGCCGTGACGGCTAAAGCTCCTTTCACGCAAGGATGTTGCATAGCTGCGGGAGAACAAGTAACACTCTTTTTCATATTTTCATAAGAAAGAAATCTAACATTGGAAGGGGTGACTGAGTTTGGAATAGCTAAGCTCTGTAGTTCCCCCATCGTGAATCCAGCTCGTAGACGAGAAGTAACTTCTTCATCCTCCTCCATGACATCTATCCTTTTCAAGTCAGCCTCCATCTCTTCCTTAGTTGATGGCCCGAAGTGGTCAGCATTGCTGTTTGCCCTTGGCCCCGGTGTCGGATGAGACACCTGATACGTCTCCAACGCATCTATAATTTCTGATTGCTCCATGCTATTATATTATCTGTTTTGGATGTTAATGGGCTTTATTTTACACTTTTATATTATTTTTGGGACTAACCTATTAACCGAAGGCCCAGCCCAAATTGTTGTTTTTTTGCCTATTTCAGTGTTTCATAGAAAAGGAATATCAAACGGAGTCCAAATGGAATGAAACCTTCGGGAGCGTGATTTTTGGAACAAATGTGATCCAGGGGACTTGGAGTGGACGCCAAGAAACAATCGAGGAAGCCACGAGGCAGGGGGCGCACCTACCCCCTAGGCACGCCCTCCACCCTCGTGGGCCCCTCGTTGGTCCACCGACCTACTTCTTCCTCCTATATATATCTACGTACCCCGCAAACCTCCAGGAGCACCACGAAACCATATTTCCACCGCCGCAACCTTCTGTACCCAAGAGATCCCATCTTGGGACCTTTTTCAGAGCTCCGTTGGAGGGGGCATTGATCAGGGAGGGCCTCTACATCAACTCCATGGCCCCTCCGATGATGTGTGAGTAGTTTACCTCAGATCTTCATGTCCATATCTAGTAGCTAGATGGCTTCTTATCTCTCTCTTTGGATCTCCATACAAAGTTCTCCTCAATGTTCTTGGAGATCTATTCGATGTAACTCTTTTTGCGGTGTGTTTGTCGAGATCCGATAAATTGTGGGTTTATGATCAAGTCTATCTATGAAGAATATTTGAATCTTCTCTGAATTCTTTTATGTATGATTGGTTATCTTTGCAAGTCTCTTCGAATTATCAGTTTGGTTTGGCCTACTGGATTGATCTTTCTTGCAATGGGAGAAGTGCTTAGCTTTGGGTTCAATCTTGCGGTGCTCGATCCCAGTGACAGAAAGGGAAATGACACGTATTGTATTGTTGCCATTGAGGATAAAAAGATGGGGTTTATATCTGATAACCCACAAGTATAGGGGATCGCAACAGTTTTCGAGGGTAAAGTATTCAACCCAAATTCATTGATTCGACACAAGGGGAGCCAAAGAATACTCTCAAGTATTAGCAGCTGAGTTGTCAATTCAACCACACCTGGAAACTTAATATCTGCAGCAAAGTATTTAGTAGCAAAGTAATATGATAGTAGTGGTAACGGTAGCAAAAGGTAACAGTAGTAAAAGTAATGTTTTTGGTATTTTGTAGTGATGATAGCAATAGCAACGGGAAAGTAAATAAGCGGAGAACAATATAAGGAAAGCTCATATGCAATGGATCAGTGATAGAGAATTATGCCGGATGCGGTTCATCATGTAACAGTCATAACCTAGGGTGACACAGAACTAGCTCCAGTTCATTGATATAATGTAGGCATGTATTCCGAATATAGTCATACGTGCTTATGGAAAAGAACTTGCATGACATCTTTTGTCCTACCCTCCCGTGGCAGCGGGGTCCTTACGGAAACTAAGGGATATTAAGGCCTCCTTTTAATAGAGAACCGGAACAAAGCATTAACACATAGTGAATACATGAACTCCTCAAACTACGGTCATCACCGCTAAGTATCCCGATTATTGTCACTTCGGGGTTAACGAATCATAACACATAATAGGTGACTATAGACTTGCAAGATAGGATCAAGAACACTCATATATTGATGAAAACATAATAGGTTCAGATCTGAAATCATCGCACTCGGGCCCTAGTGACAAGCATTAAGCATAGCAAAGTCATAGCAACATCAATCTCAGAACATAGTGGACACTAGGGATCAAACCCTAACAAAACTAACTCGATTACATGATAGATCCCATCCAACCCATCACCGTCGAGCAAGCCTACAATGGAATTACTCACGCACGGCGGTGAGCGTCATGAAATTGGTGATGGAGGATGGTTGATGATGACGATGGCGACGGATTCGCCTCTCCAGAGCCCCGAATGGACTCCAGATCAGCCTTTCCGAGAGGTTTTAGGGCTTGGCGGCGGCTCCGTATCGTAAAACGCGATGATTTCTTCTCTCTGATTTTTTTCTCATCGAAACTCAATATATGGAGGTGGAGTTGGAGTCAGAGACGCAATAGGGGGCCCACGAGGTAGGGGGCGCGCCCTAGGGGGGCAGGCGCGCCCCCACCCTCGTGGCAAGGTGGTGGGCCCCCTGGCCTTCATCTTTTGCAGGTATTTTTCTTATTTTCTGAAAAGTGGCTTCGTGAAGTTTCAGGTCATTCTGAGAACGTTTGCTCCTGCACATAAATAACACCATGGTAATTCTGCTGAAAAAGCGTCAGTCCGGGTTAGTTCCATTCAAATCATGCAAGTTAGAGTCCAAAACAAGGGCAAAAGTGTTTTGAAAAGTAGATACGTTGGAGACGTATCAACTCCCCCAAGCTTAAACCCTTGCTTCTTCTCAAGCAATTCAGTTGACAAACTGAAAGTGATAAAGAAAAACTTTTACAAACTCTGTTTGCTCTTGTTTTTGTAAATATGTAAAGCCAGCATTCAAGTTTTCAGCAAAGATTATAACTAACCACATTCAAATAACGCATAGGTCTCAAGTTTACTCATATCAATAGCATAATCAACTAGCAAGCCATAATAATAAATCTCAAATGACAACACTTTCTCAAAACAATCATAGATATAACAAGGTGGTATCTTGCTAGCCCTTTCTGAGACCGCAAAACATAAATGCAGAACACCTTTAAAGACCAAGGACTGACTAGACATTGTAATTCATGGTAAAAGAGATCCAGTCAAGTCATACTCAATGTAAACTAACCATAATGAATGCAAATGACAGCGGTGCTCTCTAACTGGTGCTTTTTAATAAGAGGATGATGACTCAGCATAAAAGTAAATAGATAGGCCCTTCGCAGAGGGAAGCAGGGATTTGTAGAGGTGCCAGAGCTCGGTTTTGAAACAGAGGTGAATAATATTTTGAGAGGTATACTTTCATGGTCAACATAACAACCAAGAGATGGCGATATCTTCCATGCTACACACATTATAGGCGATTCCCAAACAGAATGGTAAAGTTTATACCCTCCTTCCACCAACAAGCATCAATCCATGGCTTGCTCGAAACAACGAGTGCCTACAACTAACAAGAGTCCCAGGGGGAGTTTTGTTTGCAACTATTTTGATCTAGTTTGCATAAAGCGTGGGACTGGGCATCCCGGTGACCAGCCATTTATCTCGTGAGTGAGGAGCGGAGTCCACTCCTCTTGAGAATAACCCGCCTAACATGGAGGATACAGACAACCCTAGTTGATACATGAGCTATTCGAGCATACAAAACAGGATATTTATTTGAAGGTTTAGAGTTTGGCACATACAAATTTACTTGGAACGGCAGGTAGATACTGTATATAGGTAGGTATAGTGGACTCATGTGGAATAACTTTGGGGTTTAAGGAGTTTGGATGCACAAGCAGTATTCCTGCTTAGTACAAGTGAAGGCTAGCAAAAGACTGGGAAGCGACCAGCTAGAGAGTGACACCAGTCATGAACATGCATTAAAATTAATCAACACCGAATGCAAGCATGAGTAGGATATAATCCACCATGAACATAAATATCATGAAGGCTATGTTGATTTTGTTTCAACTACATGCATGAACATGTGCCAAGTCCAGTCACTTAAATCATTCAGAGGAGGATACCACCCTATCATACCACATCATAACTATCTCAATAACATGTTGGCATGCAAGGTAAACCATTATAACTCATAGCTAATCAAGCATGGCACAAGAAACTATGATCTCTAGTTGTCATTGCAAACATGTTTATTCATAATAGGATGAATCAGGAACGATGAACTAATCATATTTACAAAAACAAAAGAGGTCGAGTTCATACCAGCTTTTCTCATCTCAACCAGTCCATCATATATCATCATAATTGCCTTTCACTTGCACGACCGAATAGTGTGAATAATAATAACAGTGCACGTGCATTGGACTAAGCTGGAATCTGCAAGCATTTAATAAACAAGAGAAGACAAGGCAATATGGGCTTTTTTGTCAAATCAACAATAATGCATATAAGAGCCACTTCAACAATTTAATCATGGTCTTCTCCTATCGACCCCCAAAGAAAAGAAAAGAAATAAAACTATTTACACGGAAAAGCTCCCAACAAGCAAAAGAAGAACAGGAAATCTTTTCGGGTTTTCTTTTCAATTACTACTACAAGCATGGAAATTAAAACTAGCTAGAAGCTACAACTAATTTTTTTGGTTTTTCTTAAGGTTTATTAAACACACAAGAAGAAAGCATAAAAAGGAAATTAAACTAGCATGGATGATACAATTTAAAAGTATGAGCACCGACATCTAGCAATGAGTGTGTGAACATAAATGTAATGTCGGTGGGAAACACATACTCCCCCAAGCTTAGGCTTTTGGCCTAAGTTGGTCTATGGCCACGGCTGGCCTGGCGGATATCCATAATAGTAGTTGGGGTCGTACTGCGATGAAGAAGAAGAAGGCTCCAATTGCCACTAGCTGACAATCATCTCCGGATCCCACTGGTAATTACACTGTCGTGAAGGATCAACTTGTGGTTCCGGCTCTGGCTCCTCGGCTGGTGCAGGGTTCCGGTAGGCGTGAATAGCCTTCAACGGAACAAGGTACGTGCCTGAAGATAAATCAAACAAAGAAGGAGCAGGCAGGGTAATAGTCTCAGGGTGATGTTTATTAAAGAACAATTGATATTTAAGCTCTCCTGCCCTATTCTTAACAATGAAATCATGTGCTACCATACTTTTATAATCTAGATAAACACGGGGCAACACCTTTTCTTCCTTCTCAAAATGCCTAATAGGTATGTTAAAATGTGCAGCTAGGCGTGAAGCATAGATGCCTCCAAAAATAGGGCCTTTGGTACGGTTCAAACTTAACCATTTGGCAATAATACCGCCTATACTAAAAGTGTTATCACTGTATAAACCGTGGAGAAGAATAATAATATCAGGGATACTCAGGTTTCCACTGTTTCCAAGACCAATTAAGCAACGACTAGGAAATAATGCAAAGTAACGTAAAACATGAAAATGTATGCTAGTGATTCGTGCATCGGAAACCTTCCTTGTTTCCCCTAGAGTGATGGTATCAATAAACCCCTCCACATCATCACGATGTGGTTCTTCTGTCTTGCCCTCAAAAGGGACTAAACAAATCCGACAAAAATCATAAAGTGACATCTCCTTATGCTCATCATATAAATGAAACTCCACCGTAGGTGGTGAGTTCCTAGAATGGAAATGAAAGTTTTACACAAAGGTATTTGTGAGTAAGAGATACTGATCACATTGGTCATGGAGGAAAGCGGTGAGGCCTGCATTCCTAGCCATTTCATGAAAATATTCATAGATACCGGCTGCTCTCAAGAAATCATCAGAAGGCCATTCACACGCCCGAATCTCCGTGGTGCGCGGCAAATTATACTTAGGCTTCGGTGCCTTTTCCTTCGAGCTTTGTCTCGATGAGCCCCTCAATAGTCTCCTCATCATTTTGTGAAAAATTCTGAAATTTTTAGTAACTTCAAAATAAAAGTAAACCAAACTCAATAATATTGATAGCAACTACTCCTACAAGTGCCTAGGGCCTATATCATGCATCAAAACTACTTTTGACCATAAAAATTTGACATGCAAGCTCAAGAACAGGGTCACCTAAGCAGCAAAAATTTGCAATGAATAAAGCACTAAAACAAAAACTAATTTGACCAATGGAGGAGTCACATACCAAAGAACAATCTCCCCAAGCAGTTTTGTGAGAGGTGCTTTGAGCAAGGAGATCGAAAATGGCAGCAAAACGAGCTTGGACTCAGGTTTGAGCTGGTTATTCGTGTTTGGGGGAGGAAGAAGGAGTGTGTGGGTGAAAGAATAAGTGGAGGAGGGCCACCGTGGGCCAACGAGGCAGGGGGCGCGCCCTCCACCCTCGTGGGCAGGTGGTTGCCCCCCCTGATGTGTTCTCAGTGCCAAATATTCTCGAATATTCTAGAAAAAATCATATTTAAATTTCAGGGCATTTGGAGAACTTTTATTTTCAAGGTATTTTTATATTGCATGGATAATCAGATAACAGACAGAAAAATGTTTATTTTTATTTTATTTAATATAAATAATAGAAAGTAAAAGTGGGGTACAGAAGGTTGTGCCTTCTATTTTCATCCATCTCATGATCATCGAAAGGAATCCATTAACAAGGTTGATCAAGTCTCGTTAATGAACTCAGTCCGAATAACTTGGAACCGGAGAAATTTCGAATAACACTATGTTACCTCAACGGGGATATGCACATCCCCAATAATAAGAATATCATATTTCTTCTTGACAGTAGGAAGGGGAAATTCAAAACCTCCAAATATAATCGATGGAATTTTTCCAATAGAGTTGATACTGTGAACTTGAGGTTGTTTCCTCGGAAAGTGTACCGTATGCTCATTACCATTAACATGGAAAGTGACATTGCCTTTAGTGCAATCAATAACAGCCCCTGCAGTATTCAAAAAGGGTCTTCCAAGAATAATAGACATACTATCGTCCTCGGGAATATCAAGAATAATGAAGTCCGTTAATATAGTAACGTTTGCAACTACAACAGGCACATCGTCACAAATACTGACAGGTATAGCAGTTGATTTATCAGCCATTTGCAAAGATATTTCAGTAGGTGTCACCTTATTCAAATCAAGTCTACGATATAAAGAGAGAGGCATAACACTAACACCGGCTCCAAGATCACATAAAGCAGTTTTAACATAGTTTCTTTTAATAGAGCATGGTATAGTTGGTACACCGGGATCTCCAAGTTTCTTTGGTATTCCACCCTTAAAAGTATAATTAGCAAGCATGGCGGAAATTTCAGCTTTCGGTATCTTTCTCTTATTAGTAATAATATCCTTCATGTACTTAGCATAAGGATTGGTTTTGAGCATATCAGTTAATCGCATACGCAAAATGATAGGTCTAATCATTTCAGCAAAGCGCTCAAAATCCTCATCATCCTTTTTTGGATGGTTTGGGAGGAAAAGGCATGGGTTTCTGAACCCAAGGCTCTCTTTCTTTACCATGTTTCCTAGCAACAAAGTCTTTCTTATCATATCGTTGATTCTTTGATTGTGGGTTATCAAGATCAACAGCAGGTTCAATTTCTATATCATTATCATTACTAGGTTGAGCATCATCATGAACATTATCATTAACATTACCACTAGTTTCAGGTTCATTACTAGATTGTGTTTCAGCATCAGAAATAGAAATATCATTTGGATTCTCAGGTGGTTCAATACCAGGTTCACTAGAAGCATGCAAAGTCCTATTATTTTTCTTTTTCTTCTTTTTGGAAGAACTAGGTACATCTATATTATTTCTCTGAGAATCTTGCTCAATTCTCTTAGGGTGGCCTTTAGGATACAAAGGTTCCTGAGTCATTCTACCAGTTCTAGTAGCCACTATAACAGCATAATCATTATCTTTACTATTCAATTCATTGAGCAAATCATTTTGAGCTTTAAGTACTTGTTCTACTTGAGTGGTAACCATAGAAGCATGTTTACTAATAAGTTTAAGTTCACCTTTAACATTAGCCATATAATCACCCAAGTGTTCAAGCATATTTGAATTGTATTTCAATTGTCTACCAAAATAAGCATTAAAATCTTCTTGCTTAGCCATAAATTTATCAAACTCATCTAAGCATGGGCTAGCAAATTTAGTAAATGGGATTTCAGCTTTATCATATCTATAGAGAGAATTTACCTTTACTACCTGTGTCGGGTTATCAAGACCATGTGTTTCTTCAATAGGAGAAGGATTCAGATTATATGTTTCTTCAACAGGCGGTAAATTAAGACCATGTATTTCTTCAATAGGACGTAAATTCTTAACATCTTCAGCTTTAATACCTTTTTCTTTCATAGATTTCTTTGCCTCTTGCATATCTTTAGGACTGAGAAATAGAATACCCCTCT
The DNA here is from genome assembly GCA_034509565.1 of Triticum monococcum. Taxonomy (NCBI): domain Eukaryota; kingdom Viridiplantae; phylum Streptophyta; class Magnoliopsida; order Poales; family Poaceae; genus Triticum; species Triticum monococcum. The sequence goes on along the minus strand of CM067843.1, from coordinate 252,610,858 downwards.
TCTTCGGAGTTGGTTTAGGAATAGGCTCAGGAATTGGCTCCGGAGGTGTCCAATTATTTTCATTTGTCAACATATTGTTCAGTAAAATTTCAGCTTCATCCGGTGTTCTTTCCCTGAAAACAGAACCAACAGAACTATCCAGGTAATCTCTGGAGGCATCAGTTAGTCCATTATAAAAGATATCAAGTATTTCATTTTTCTGAAGAGGATGATCAGGCACATCATTAAGTAATTGAAGAAGCCTCCCCCAAGATTGTGGGAGACTCTCTTCTTCAATTTGCACAAAATTATATATATCCCTTAAAGCAGCTTGTTTCTTATGAGCAGGGAAATATTTAGCAGAGAAGTAATAAATCATATCCTGGGGGCTACGCACACAACCAGGTTCAAGAGAATTAAACCATATCTTAGCATCACCCTTTAATGAGAACGGAAATATTTTTAAGTATATAAAAGTAGCGAGTTCTCTCATCTTTAGTGAACAGGGTAGCTATATCATTCAATTTAGTAAGATGCGCCACAACAGTTTCAGATTCATAACCATGAAAAGGATCAGATTCAACTAAAGTAATTATATCAGGATCAACAGAAAATTCATAATCCTTATCAGTAACACAGATAGGTGAAGTAGCAAAAGCAGGGTCAGGTTTCATTCTAGCACTTAGAGATTGCTTACTCCATTTAATTAGCTAATAACCTTTTTAGTTCATTTCTATTTTTGCAAGCTAAAATAGCAAAAGAAGCTTCTTGATCAAAAACATAACCCTTAGGAATAACAAGTGATTCTTCATCATCACTTTCATCAGTATCATCAGATTCAATATTTTCAATTTCTCTAGCCCTAGCAATTTGTTCATCAAGAAAATCACTAAGTGGCACAGTAGTATCAGGCATTGAGGTAGTTTCATCATAAGTATCATGCATAGCAGAAGTGGCATCATCAATAACAAGCGACATAACAGAACGAATAGCAGAAGCAGGTGTAGGTGTCGCAAACTTACTCATAACAGAAGGTGAATCAAGTGCAGAGCTAGATGGCAATTCCTTACCTCCCCTCGTAGTTGAGGGATAGATCTTGGTTCTTGGATCTCTCAAGTTCTTCATAATGATAAGCAGATATATATCCCAAGTGACTAAAAGAATAGAGCTATGCTCCTCGGCAACGGCGCCAGAAAATAGTCTTGATAACCCACAAGTATAGGGGATCACAACAGTTTTCGAGGGTAAAGTATTCAACCCAAATTTATTGATTCGACACAAGGGGAGCCAAAGAATACTCTCAAGTATTAGCAGCTGAGTTGCCAATTCAACCACACCTGGAAACTTAATATCTGTAGCAAAGTATTTAGTAGCAAAGTAATATGATAGTAGTGGTAACGGTAGCAAAAGGTAATAGTAGTAAAAGTAATGTTTTTGGTATTTTGTAGTGATGATAACAATAGCAACAGGAAAGTAAATAAGCGGAGAACAATATAAGGAAAGCTCGTAGGCAATGGATCAGTGATAGAGAATTATGCCGGATGCGGTTCATCATGTAATAGTCATAACCTAGGGTGACACAGAACTAGCTCCAGTTCATTGATATAATGTAGGCATGTATTCCGAATATAGTCATACATGCTTATGGAAAAGAACTTGCATGACATCTTTTGTCCTACCCTCCCGTGGCAGCGGGGTCCTTACGGAAACTAAGGGATATTAAGGCCTCCTTTTAATAGAGAACCGGAACAAAGCATTAACACATAGTGAATACATGAACTCCTCAAACTACGGTCATCACCGGTAAGTATCCCGATTATTGTCACTTCGGGGTTAACGGATCATAACACATAATAGGTGACTATAGACTTGCAAGATAGGATCAAGAACACTCATATATTGATGAAAACATAATAGGTTCAGATCTGAAATCATCGCACTCGGGCCCTAGTGACAAGCATTAAGCATAGCAAAGTCATAGCAACATCAATCTCAGAACATAGTGGACACTAGGGATCAAACCCTAACAAAACTAACTCGATTACATGATAGATCCCATCCAACCCATCACCGTCGAGCAAGCCTACAATGGAATTACTCACGCACGGCGGTGAGCGTCATGAAATTGGTGATGGAGGATGGTTGACGATGACGATGGCGACGGATTCGCCTCTCCAGAGCCCCGAATGGACTCCAGATCAGCCTTTCCGAGAGGTTTTAGGGCTTGGCGGCGGCTCCGTATCGTAAAACGCGATGATTTCTTCTCTCTGATTTTTTTCTCATCGAAACTCAATATATGGAGGTGGAGTTGGAGTCGGAGACGCAACAGGGGGCCCACGAGGTAGGGGGGCACGCCCTAGGGGGGTAGGCGCGCCCCCACCCTCGTGGCAAGGTGGTGGGCCTCCTGGCCTTCATCTTTTGCAGGTATTTTTCTTATTTTCTGAAAAGTGGCTCCGTGAAGTTTCAGGTCATTCCGAGAATGTTTGCTTCTGCACATAAATAACACCATGGTAATTCTACTCAAAACAGCGTCAGTCCGGGTTAGTTCCATTCAAATCATGCAAGTTAGAGTCCAAAACAAGGGCAAAAGTGTTTGGAAAAGTAGATACGTTGGAGTCGTATCAATATCATCTTGCATGAGTTTATCCCTCTACATCATGTCATCTTGCTTAAAGCATTGCTCTATTCTTATGAACTTAATACTCTAGATGCATGCTGGATAGCGGTCGATGTGTGGAGTAATAGTAGTAAATGCAGGCAGGAGTCGGTCTACTTGTCACGGACGTGATGCCTATATACATGATCATACCTAGATATTCTCATAATTATTCGCTTTTCTATCAATTGCTCGACAGTAATTTGTTCACCCACCATAATACTTATGCTATCTTGAGAGAAGCCACTAGTGAAACCTATGGCCCCCGGGTCTATTTTCCATCATACAAGTTTCCAATCTATCTTATTTTGCAATCTTTACTTTCAATCTATATCATAAAAATACCAAAAATATTTATCTTATTATTATTATTATCTCTATCGGATCTCACTCTTGCAAGTGGCCGTGAAGGGATTGACAACCCCTTTATCGCGTTGGTTGCGAGGTTCTTATTTGTTTGTGTAGGTAGGAGGTGACTCGCGCGTGGTCTCCTACCGGATTGGTACCTTGTTTCTCAAAAACTGAGGGAAATACTTACGCTGCTTTGCTGCATCACCCTTTCCTCTTCAAGAGAAAACCAACACATGCTCAAGAGATAGGAAGAAGGATTTCTGGCGCCGTTGCCGGGAGATCTACGCCAAGTCAAGACATACCAAGTACCCATCACAACTCTTATCCTTCGCATTACATTATTTTCCATTTGCCTCTCGTTTTCCTCTCCCCCACTTCACCCTTGCCGTTTTATTCGCCCTCTTTTCCTTTCGTCCTATCTTTCCGTTCGCTTTTTCTTCGCTTGTTTACTTGTGTGTTGGATTGCTTGCTTGTCACGATGGCTCAAGATAATACTAAATTATGTGACTTTGCCAATACCAACAATATTGATTTTATTAGCACTCCTATTGCTTCTCTTACCGATGCTGAATCTTGTGAAATTAATACTGCTTTGCTGAATATTGTCATGAAAGATCCATTTTCTGGCCTTCCTAGTGAAGATGACGCTACCCATCTAAACAACTTTGTTGATTTGTGTGATATGCAAAAGAATAAAGATGTGGATAATGATATTGCTAAACTTAAGCTATTTCCGTTTTCGCTTAGAGATCGTGCTAAAGCTTGGTTTTTGTCTTTCCCTAAAAATGGTATTGATTGATGGAATAAGTGCAAAGATGCTTTTATCTCTAAATATTTTCCTCCCACTAAGATCATCTCCCTTAGAAACGATATTATGAATTTTAAGCAACTTGATCATGAGCATGTTGCACAATCTTGGGAGAGGATGAAATTAATGATACGTAATTGCCCTACACATGGTTTGAATTTATGGACGATTATACAATTTTTTATGCCGGATTGGATTTTGCTTCTAGAAATCTTTTAGATTTGGCCACGGGAGGCACTTTTATGGAAATCACTTTAGGAGAAGCTACCAAACTCCTAGATAATATTATGGTTAATTATTCTCAATGGCACACTGAAAGATCTACTAGTAAAAAGGTGCATGCAATTGAAGAGATTAATGTTTTGAGTGGAAAGATGGATGAACTTATGAAATTGTTTGCTAATAAGAGTGCTCCTACTGATCCTAATGATATGCCTTTGTCTACTTTGATTGAGAATAATAATGAATCTATGGATGTGAATTTTGTTGGTAGGAACAATTTTGGTAACAACGCGTATAGAGGTAATTTTAATCCTAGGCCGTTTCCTAGTAATTCCTCTAATAATTATGGTAATTCCTACAACAATTCTTATGGAAGTTATAATAATATGCCCTCTGATTTTGAATCTAGTATTAAAGAATTTATTAGTTCGCAAAAGAGTTTCAATGCTTTGATTGAAGAAAAATTGCTTAAGATTGATGAGTTGGGGAGGAACGTGGGTAGAATTTCTCTTAATATTGATTCTTTGAAACTTAGATCTATTCCACCTAAGCATCATATCAATGAGTCTCTCAAAGCCATGAGAACTTCCATTGATGAGTGCAAAGAAAGAACCGCTAGGATGCGTGCTAAAAAGATTGCTTTGTGAAAGTGTGTTCTTCTAGTTTCCATGATAATAAGGATACAGATCTAAAAGTTATTGATGTGTCCCCTATTAAATATTTGTTTTGCAATATGAATCTTGATAATGACAGGACTGGAGATGAGTCAACTTTAGTTAGAAGGCGTCCCAAAAAATTCGGAGTTTTTAGATCTTGATGCAAAAATTGATAAAAGTGGGATTGGAGAGGTCAAAACTTTAAATAGCAATGAACCAACTATCTTAGATTTCAAGGAATTTAATTATGATAATTGCTCTTTGATAGATTGTATTTCCTTGTTACAATCCGTGCTAAATTCACCTCATGCTTATAGTCAAAATAAAGCTTTTACTAAACATATCGTTGATGCTTTAATGCAATCTTATGAAGAAAAACTTGAGTTGGAAGTTTCTATCCCTAGAAAACTTTATGATGAGTGGGAACCTACAATAAAAATAAAAATTAAAGATCATGAATGCTATGCTTTGTGTGATTTGGGTGCTAGTGTTTCCACGATCCAAAAAACTTTGTGTGATTTGCTAGGTTTCCATGAATTTGATGATTGTTCTGTAAACTTGCACCTTGCGGCTTCCACTATTAAGAAACCTATGGAAAAAATAATGATGTTCTTATTGTTGGAAATAGGAATTCTGTGCCCATATATTTCATTGTTCTTGATGTAGATTGCAATCCTTCATGTCTTATTATTCTTGGTAGACCTTTCCTTAGAACGATTGGTGCAATTATTGATATGAAGGAAGGGAATATTAAATTCCAATTTCCATTAAGGAAAGGCATGGAACACTTCCCTAGAAACAAAATTAAATTACATGAATCTATTATGAGAGCCACTTATGGATTGCCTACCAAAGATGGCAATACCTAGATCTATTCTTGCTTTTATGCCTAGCTAGGGGCGTTAAACGATAGCGCTTGTTGGGAGGCAACCCAATTTTGTTTTTATTCCTTGATTTTTATTCCTGCTTAGTAATAAATAATTTATCTAGCCTCTGTTTTGGTTGTGTTTTTTGTGTTTAATTAGTGTTTGTACCAAGTAGAACCGTTGGGAAGACTTGGGGAAAGTCTTTTTGATCTTGCTGTAAAAAACAGAAACTTTAGTGCTCACGAGAATTGCTGCCATTTTTTATTGGTGAGTGTTATTTAGTTAATTATTTTTGAAGATGATTAATAGATAAATTCCTCACGTCTAGAAATTTATTTTAGAATTTTTGGGGTTCCAGAAGTTTGCGTTAGTTACAAATTACTACAGACTATTCTGTTTTTGACAGATTCTGTTTTTCATGTGTTGTTTGCTTTTTTTGATGAATCTATGGCTAGTAATGGAGTTTATAAACCATAGAGAAGTTGGAATACAGTAGGTTTAACACAAATATAAATAAATAATGAGTTTATTACAGTACCTTGAACTGGTGTTTTGTTTTCTTTCGCTAACGGAGCTCACGAGATTTTCTGTTAAGTTTTGTGTTGTGAAGTTTTCAAGTTTTGGGTAAATATTTGATGGATTATGGAACAAGGAGTGGCAAGAGCCTATGATTGGGGATGCCCAAGGCACCCCAAGGTAAATCCAAGGACACCATAAAGCCTAAGCTTGGGGATGGCCCGGAAGGCATCCCCTCTTTTGTCTTCGTTCATCGGTAACTTTACTTAGAGCTATATTTTTATTCGCCACATGATATGTGTTTTGCTTGGAGCGTCTTGTATGATTTGAGTCTTTTTTTTAGTTTACCACAATCATCCTTTCTGTACACACCTTTTGAGAGAGACACACATGAATTGGAATTTATTAGAATACTTTATGTGCTTCACTTATATCTTTTGAGCTATATAGTTTTTGCTCTAGTGCTTCACTTATATCTTTTAGAGCACGATGGTGGTTTTATTTTGTAGAAATTATTGATATATCATGCTTCACTTATATTATTTTGAGATTCCTTTAGAACAACATGGTAATTTTCTTTGAGGAATAATAAAAACTTTCATATAAGTGTAGTGAATACTATGAGAAGTTTGATACTTGATAGTTGTTTTGAGATATGGAGATGGTGATATTAGAGTCATGCTAGTTGAGTAGTTGTGAATTTGAGAAATACTTGTGTTGAAGTTTGTGATTCCCGTAGCATGCACGTATGGTGAACCGTTATGTGATGAAGTCGGAGCATGATTTATTTATTGATTGCCTTCCTTATGAGTGGCGGTCGGGGATGAGCGATGGTCTTTTCCTACCAATCTATCCCCCTAGGAGCATGCGCATAGTACTTTGTTTCGATAACTAATAGATTTTTGCAATAAGTATGTGAGTTCTTTATGACTAATGTTGAGTCCATGGATTATACGCACCCTCACCCTTCCACATTTGCTAGCCTCTTTATTACCGCACACTTTTCGCTGGTATCATGCACCCACCATATACCTTCCCATAGCCATTCCGAGATATATTGCCATGCAACTTTCCACCGTCTGTTTGTTATGACACACTTCATCATTGTCATATTGCCATGCATGATCATGTAGTTGACATCGTATTTGTGGCATGGCCACCTTTCATAATTTTTTCATACATGCCACTCTTGATTCATGCATATCCCGGTATACCGCCGGAGGAATTCACATAGAGTCATATTTTGTTCTAAGTATTGAGTTGTAATTCTTGAGTTGTAAGTAAAAAGAAGTGTGATGATCATCATTATTAGAGCATTGTCCCAGTGAGGAAAGGATGATGGAGACTATGATTCCCCCACAAGTCGGGATGAGACTTCGGACGAAAAATAAAAAAAAGGAGAAAAGAGGCCAAAAAAAAAGAGGGCCCAGATAAAAAAAGAGACAAAAAAATGAGACAAAAAGAGAGAAGGGACAATGTTACTATCCTTTTTCCACACTTGTGCTTCAAAGTAGCACCATGATCTTCATGATAGAGAGTCTCTTATGTTGTCACTTCCATAAACTTGTGGGAATTTTACATTATAGAACTTGGCTTGTATATTACAATGATGGGCTTCCTCAAATTTCCCTAGGTCTTTGTGAGCAAGCAAGTTGGATGCACACCCACTTAGTTTCTTTTGTTGATATTTCATACACTTATAGCTCTAGTGCATCCATTTCATGGCAATCCCTACTCACTCACATTGCTATCTATTGATGGGCATCTCCATAGCCCGTTGATACGCCTAGTTGATGTGAGACTATCTTCTCCTTTTTGTCTTCTCCACAACGACCATTCTATTCCACCCATAGTGCTATGTCCATGGCTCACGCTCATATATTGCGTGAAAGTTTAAAAAGTTTGAGAACATCAAAAGTATGAAACAATTGCTTGGCTTGTCATCGGGGTTGTGCATGATTTAATATTTTGTGTGATGAAGATAGAGCATAGCCAGACTATATGATTTTGTAGGGATAACTTTCTTTGGCCATGTTATTTTGAGAAGACATGATTGCTTAGTTAGTATGCTTGAAGTATTATTATTTTTATGTCAATATTAAACTTTTATCTTGAATCTTTCGGATCTGAACATTCATGCCACAATAAAGAAAAATTACATTGAAAAATATGTTAGGAAGCATTCCACATCAAAAATTCAGTTTTTATCATTTACCTACTCGAGGACGAGCAGGAATTAAGCTTGGGGATGCTTGATACGTCTCCAACGTATCTATAATTTTTGATTGCTCCATGCTATTATATAGTCTGTTTTGGACGTTAATGGGCTTTATTTTACACTTTTATATTATTTTGGGACTAACCTATTAACCGGAGGCCCAGCCCAAATTGCTGTTTTTTTGCCTATTTCAGTGTTTCATAGAAAAGGAATATCAAACAGAGTCCAAACGGAATGAAACCTTCGGGAGCGTGATTTCTGGAACAAACGTGATCCAGGGGACTTGGAGTGGATGTCATGAAATAATCGAGGAGGCCACGAGGCAGGGGGGCGCCTACCCCTTGGGCGCGCCCTCCACCCTCGTGGGCCCCTCGTTGCTCCACTGACCTACTTGTTCCTCCTATATATATCTACGTACCCCACAAACATCCAGGAGCACCACGAAACCCTATTTCCACCGTTGCAACCTTCTATACCCAAGAGATCCCATCTTGGGGCCTTTTCCGGAGCTCCGCCGGAGGGGGCATTAATCACGGAGGGCCTCTACAACTCCATGGCCCCTCCGATGATGTGTGAGTAGTTTACCTCAGACCTTTGGGTCCATAGCTAGTAGCTAGATGGCTTCTTCTCTCTCTTTGGATCTCAATAGAAAGTTCTCCTCGATCTTCTTGGAGATCTATTCGATGTAACTCTTTTTGCGGTGTGTTTGTCGAGATCCGATGAATTGTGGGTTTATGATCAAGTCTATCTATGAACAATATTTGAATCTTCTTTGAATTCTTTTATGTATGATTGGTTATCTTTGCAAGTCTCTTCGAATTATCAGTTTGGTTTGGCCTACTAGATTGATCTTTTTGCAATGGGAGAAGTGCTTAGCTTTGGGTTCAATCTTGCGGTGCTCGATCCTAGTGACAAAAAGGGAAACGACACATATTGTATTGTTGCCATCGAGGATAAAAAAGATGGGGTTATATCATATTGCATGAGTTTATCCTTCTACATCATGTCATCTTGCTTAAAGCGTTACTTTGTTCTTATGAACTTAATACTCTAGATGCATGCTGGATAGCGGTCGATGTGTGGAGTAATAATAGTAGATGCAGGCAGGAGTCGGTCTACTTGTCACGGACGTGATGCCTATATACATGATCATACCTAGATATTATCATAATTATTCGCTTTTCTATCAATTGCTCGACAGTAATTTGTTCACCCACCGTAATACTTATGCTATCTTGAGAGAAGCCACTAGTGAAACCTATGGCCCCCGGGTCTATTTTCCATCATACAAGTTTCCAATCTATCTTATTTTGCAATCTTTACTTTCAATCCATATCATAAAAATACCAAAAATATTTATCTTATTATTATTATCTCTATCAGATCTCACTCTTGCGAGTGGCCGTGAAGGGATTGACAACCCCTTTATCGCGTTGGTTGCGAGGTTCTTATTTGTTTGTGTAGGTACGAGGTGACTCGTGCGTGGTCTCCTACTGGATTGATACCTTGGTTCTCAAAAACTGAGGGAAATACTTACGCTGCTTTGCTGCATCACCCTTTCCTCTTCAAGGGAAAACCAATGCATGCTTAAGAGGTAGGAACACCCGACTCTCCCCGACTGACTCTTGAGAAGACATCTTGCTCTATGACTGCAGCAGAAACAACTCGAAACAAGAACAGAAGATATTTGCGTGATACGGTGGTCAAAACCTTCGGGAGATTATATAGTGAATTTTTACCGACCAAAAGAAGTATCGTGCAAGAAAACAAAGTCCGGAGAGCACACGATGTGCCCACAAGGCAGGGGGCGCGCCCAGGGGGGTAGGGCGCGCCCTCCACCCTCGTGGAAGCCTCGTTTCCTTTCCGGTCTGCTTCTTATTTTCCTATTTTCTTAAATATTCCAAAACGGAAAAAATTGCAATTAGAACTGTTTTGGAGTCGGTTTACTTACCGTACCACGTACCTATTCCTTTTTAGAGTCTGAAACGTTCTGGAAAGTGTCCCTTATGTATACCTCCGGGGTTACGGTTTCAATAACATTAGTTTCAACATTTATGGGATTACCTGAGATATAATGTTTGATTCTTTGACCATTCACCACCCTCATATTTGTGCCTTCGAAGTTGTTGATTTTTATGGCATCGGAATGATAGACCTCCTCGATGACGTAAGGACCTTCCCATTTAGAGAGGAGTTTGCCTGCAAAAAATCTCAAACGAGAGTTGTATAGCAATACATAACCACCTATGTTAAACTCATGCTTTTGTATCCTTTTATCATGCCATCTTTTAACTTTTTCTTTGAACAGTTTGGCATTCTCATAAGCCTGGGTTCTCCATTCATCAAGTGAGCTAATGTCAAAAAGCCTCTTCTTACCGGCAAGTTTGAAGTCATAGTTGAGTTGTTTAATGGCCCAATATGCCTTATGTTCTAATTCAAGAGGTAAGTGACATGCTTTACCATAAACCATTTTATATGGAGACATACCCATACGATTTTTATATGCAGTTCTATAAGCCCATAATGCAATATCAAGTTTCTTAGACCAATTCTTTCTAGATCTATTAACAGTCTTTTGCAAAATTAATTTAAGTTCTCTATTACTTAATTCCACTTGGCCACTAGACTGTGGGTGATAAAGAGATGCAATTCTATGATTAACATCATACTTAGCAAGCATTTTACGAAAGGCACCATGAATAAAATGTGAACCACCATCAGTCATTAAGTATCTAGGGACTCCAAACCTCGGAAAATAACTTCTTTAAGCATCTTAATAGAGGTGTTATGATCAACACTACTAGTTGGAATAGCTTCTACCCACTTAGTAATGTAATCAACAACAACTAAAATATGTCTGTATTCATTAGAGGAAGGAAACGGTCCCATATAATCAAACCCACAAACATCAAATGGTTCAATAACAAGTGAATAATTCATTGGCATTTCCTGACGTCTACCAATATTACCTATTCTTTGACATTCATCACGGGACAAAACAAACTTACGGGCATCCTTGAAGAGAGTAGGCCAATAAAAACCGGATTGCAATACCTTATGTGCAGTTCTATCTCTAGCATGGTGTCCTCCATAAGCTTCGGAGTGACACTTGCATAGGATCTGTTCCTGTTCATGCTCAGGTACACAACGTCTAATAACACCATCTACTCCTTCTTTATAAAGGTGTGGGTCATCCCAGAAGTAATGTCTTAAATCATAGAAGAACCTTTTCTTTTGCTGGTATGTGAAACTAGGTGGTATAAGTTTAGCAACAATGTAATTAGCATAATCAGCATACCATGGAGCAGTACGAGAAGCATTTATGACTGCTAATTGTTCATCAAGAAAGCTATCATCGATAGGTAGTGGGTCATCAAGAACATTTTCTAACCTAGACAAGTTGTCTACAACGGGATTCTCAGCTCCCTTTCTATCAATAATATGCAAATCAAATTCTTGTAGCAGGAGAACCCATCTAATAAGTCTAGGTTTAGCATTTTTCTTTTCCATAAGATATTTAATAGCAGCATGATCAGTGTGAATAGTTACTTTAGAATCAACAATATAAGGTCTGAACTTATCACAAGCAAATACAAGTGCTAAAAATTCCTTTTCAGTAGTTGTCGGGGATATACCCCGCGGTATGACCCGGCCGGACTAGGCGGCTCACAGAGACCCGACGAGTATTTGGTGACTTACTGATGACCCCAACGGCGGGTTAGATGGATGACAAGGCCCAAGGCCCAGAAGGCCGGTTCATGTGATGGTGGTCCGGCTTAAGAGGAAGACATAAGGAATATTCTCCTGCAAAGGAAGCAAGACTAGGACTCCACCTGTAATAGAGTAATCCTAATCCTACTAGGACTAGTCATGTAACCTGCCCCTTCAACTTATATAAGTAGGGGCGGGGCTCCCCAAAAGGGGGACAAGCAAACAAGAAACAACCTCTAGGGCTAGACACAACTAAAGGGGAGCCGGCTTATGTGGCGTCTCCCTGATGAGCATAATGAGATCTAGCCACAAACATCATGTAGGGGTATTACCGGATGATGTTTCCCGGGGCCCGAAGCTGTCTAAATCATTGTCTTGTGTGTTGATCTGTCCCGCGTCTCTCGTCCCGGTCAACCCCTCTCAAGCTACCACATATATGCGTTGCCCTCACGAATAAGTCCTCATACTAGGACATCTGCCGTGACATTTCCACAACAGTTGGCGGCCACTGTGGGGCTTGCGCACGCTGGTGTTGAGTTCTTGGAGGGATCTCTTTAGGGATCGAGAAGCTCGTGATGAGCCGGATAAAAAAAGAGCCGGTGCAGAGGATCTATATCATCAGCAAGTAGTTGGAACGGCCTGTACAAGGTTTGATTGGACGACTTAGGGTTTATGGCCGCGCGGCGCCGCAAGTCGTTGAGTCAAAGACAGTCCAAAATTCCTGTTGCGTATTCTATCTGAGCGGCAGCTGTGTCCGACTGTTACTACGCATTTTCTTTGTCTACATATAAATGCAGAGGGTCAAGAGCAAGCTGAGTTGGTCAAATCGCCATGTTTTGTGATGTTGTTTCCTTCATAGAGTAAGTCCCGGGAGGATTAAAGCTACTACTGTTCTCTGAGATCAAACAAAAAGTAATAACGATAGCTACCGGTATCAAGTGCGCACACAGACGAGAGTATACTTTCCCGTCACATCACGCGATTAAATCAAGCAATCAGAGTGCTGGTTGTACTAACAGCGTCCGATTTAAAAAAAGAAGAGCAAGCAACGATTGAAAGGAATATCTGCTCCACTCACGGAAAGAATCGCCACCAGAGCAGTTATAAAATCCAGAAGACTATTCAATTAACCATAGTACTATTAGTACTAGTACTGCTTGATAAGCACATGAGTCAAGGCTGTGTTAATTAAAGAAGCACTGCCCTGTTCGGATTAGGATTGCTACTCACGTGAAGCCCTTTGAATGAAACGGACCAGCTGCTATTTTTTCTTTAATGACCGGCCGCGCTCAGATGCAGGCAAGAGCTCAGTACGTTAGTCAAATCTACTGGAGACGGAAATAGAAAATACGACAAGAAGGCTTTTTCGCCAGAGTCCATCATGTGTGGTGTTTTACTAGCATATTGGATAACATTTAATTTTTTATCAACTCTTTGTCCTAGAACAGCCCCTATAGCATAATCACTAGCATCACACATGATTTCAAATGGTAAATTCCAATCAGGTGGCTGAACAATAGGTGCAGAAATCAAGGCTTTCTTAAGTATTTCAAGTGCTTCTACACAATCATCATCAAAGAAAAAAGGAATATCTTTTTGTAATAGGTTAGTCAGAGGCCGGGAAATTTTTGAGAAGTCCTTAATGAACCTCCTATAAAAACCGGCATGACCAAGGAAACTTCTTATACCTTTGATGTCCTTGGGACACGGCATCTTTTCAATAGCATCAACTTTAGCTTTGTCAACTTTAATACCTCTTTCAGAAATTTTATGTCCCAAGACAATACTTTCATTAACCATAAAGTGGCACTTCTCGCAATTCAAGACAAGGTTAGTTTCTTCACATCTCTGCAAAACTCGATCAAGGTTTCTCAAGCAATCATTAAAAGAGGATCCATAAACAGAGAAACCATCCATGAAAACTTCACAAATATTTTCACAAAAGTCAGAGAATATAGCCATCATGCATCTTTGAAAGGTAGCAGGTGCATTACATAAACCAAAAGGCATACGTCTATAAGCAAAGGTACCGAAAGGGCAAGTAAAAGTAGTCTTTTCTTGATCATCGGCCGACACAGGTATTTGAGAGAAACCAGAGTAACCATCTAGAAAGCAAGAATGTGTATGTTTGGATAATCTTTCTAGCATTTGATCAATGAAAGGCAAAGGGTAATGATCTTTTTTAGTAGCTTTATTTAATTTACGGAAATCAATCACCATCCTATAACCTGTAATAATTCTTTGCGGGATCAATTCATCTTTATCATTTGGAACGACAGTAATACCTCCCTTCTTAGGGACACAATGGACAGGACTTACCCACTGACTATTAGCAACGGGATAAATTATACTTGCTTCAAGGAGCTTTAATATTTCCTTTCTTACCACTTCTTTAATCTTAGGATTTAGCCGTCGTTGGTGATCAATAACTGGTTTGGCATCTTTCTCCAAATTTATTTTGTGTTGACATAGAGTGGGACTAATGCCCTTAAGATCATCAAGAGTATATCCAATAGCAGCACAATGCTTCTTTAGAGTTTTCAATAATTTCTCTTCTTCATGCTCTGAAAGGTTAGCACTAATAATAACAGGATATATCTTCTTTTCATCAACGTAAGCATATTTAAGAGTATCATGCAATGGTTTAAGCTCAAACACAGGATCACCCTTGGGTGGAGGAGGATCCCCTAGGATTTCAACAGGCAAGTTGTGTTTCAGAATAGGCCCCTGCTTAAAGAATACTTCATCTATTTCCCTTCTTTCATTCATGAACATGTCATTTTCATGGTCTAGCAAATATTGTTCTAAAAGATCAGTAGGAGGCATGACAATAGAAGCAAGACCAATAATTTCATCTTTACTGGGCAATTCCTCATCACGGGGTTGTCTACTAAATTTAGCAAAATTAAACTCATGAGACATATCCCCTAAACCCATAGAAACAATATCCTTATTGCAGTCTATCTTAGCATTAACAGTATTCAAGAAGGGTCTACCAAATATAATGGGACAAAAGTCATCTCGTGGAGAACCAAGAACAAGAAAATCAGCAGGATATTTAACTTTCCCACACAAGACTTCAACATCTCTAACAATCTCAACTAGTGAAATTGTATCTCTGTTGGCAAGCTTAATTGTAACATCAATCTCTTCTATCTCAGCAGGTGCACTATCATGCATAATTTCTTGGTATAAGGAATGAGGTATTGCACTTGCACTAGCACCAATATCACATAAGCCATGATAGAAATGATCTTCTATTTTAATAGAAATAATAGGCATGCCTACAACAGGTCTATGCTTATTTTTAACATCAGGTCTACCAATCTTAGCAGCTTCATTGCAGAAGTAATAACATGCCCATCAATATTATCGGCCAAGAGATCTTTAACCATAGCAATTTTAGGTTCAACTTTAACTTGCTCAGGGGGTTTGTGTGTCCTAATATTACTTTTGTTGACTACAGTTGAAGCTTTAGCATGATCCTTTATTCTAACAGGGAAAGGTGGTTTCTCAATATAAGCAGTAGGAACAACATGATCATTATAAGTGATAGTCTTTTCTTCAACTTTAATAGGTGCAACTACTTTTACTTCAGTGAGAGGATTATATTTAAACCACTTCTCCTTTGGGAGATCAACATGAGTAGCAAAGGATTCACAGAAAGAAGCTACTATCTCAGAGTCAAGTCCATATTTAGTGCTAAATTCACGGAAAACATCGGTATCCATAAAAGATTTAACACAATCAAACTTAGGTGTTATACCTGACTCCTTACCTTCGTTGAGGTCCCAATCTTCAGAGTTGCGTTTAATTCTTTCCAATAAATCCCATTTGAATTCAATAGTCTTCATCATAATAGATCCAGTACAAGAAGTATCGAACATGGAGCGATTACTGAGAGAAAGCCGAGCATAAAGTTTTTGAATAATAATTTATCTTGGGAGCTCATGATTGGGGCATGAATATAACATTAACTTAAGCCTCCGGCAAGCTTGAGCGATGCTTTCTCCTTCGCGAGGCCAAAAATTATATATATACTTATGATCACGATGAACAAGATGCATAGGATAAAACTTCTGATGAAATTCCAATTTCAATCGTTTTTTTTGTAGTTCCATGATCCCATATCATCACATAGCCTATGCCATGTCAATGCCTCTCCCTTCAAAGATAAAGGGAAGACCTTCTTGTTGATAACATCATCGGGCATACCTGCAAGCTTAAATAATCCACAAACTTCATCCACATAGATTAAGTGTAAATCGGGATGCAATGTTCCATCTCCTGCAAAAGGATTAGCTAGCAGTTTCTCTACCATACCCGAAGGAATTTTAAAGTAAACATTTTCAGTAGGTTCAGTAGGTTGAGGAGCAACTATTTGCTCTACTGGTCGGGGTGAAGATACCCCGAACAAGCCCCTCAAAGGATTATGTTCCATAGTAACAAGTGACAGTAAATTTCAGCACACTATATAAATTTTTCCTTACCAAATTCCACCTACCAAAGGCGCTTCATTCCCTGGCAATGGCGCCAGAAAAGAGTCTTAACGACCCACAAGTGTAGGGGAACTATCGTAGCCTTTTTGAGAAGTAAGAGTGTCTAACCCAACGAGGAGCAGAAGGAAATGATAAGCATTTTTCAGTAAAGAATTCTCTGCAAGCACTGAAATTATCGGTAACAGATAGTTTTGTGAGAAGGTAATTTGTATCGAGTAACAAGTAATGCAAGTAAATAGGGTGCAGCAAGATGGCCCAATCCTTTTGGTAGCAATGGACAAGCCTGGACAAACTCTTATATGAAGAAAAGCGCTCTCGAGGACACATGAGAATTATCGTCAAGCTAGTTTTCATCACGTTCATATGATTCGCGTTCGGTACTTTGATAATTTGATATGTGGGTGGACCTGTGCTTGGGTACTGCCCTTACTTGGACAAGCATCCCACTTATGATTAACCCCTATTGCAAGGATCCACAACTACAACAGAAGTATTAAGGTAAACCTAACCATAGCATGAAACATATGGATCCAAATCAGCCCCTTACGAAACAACGCATAAACTAGGGTTTAAGCTTGTGTCACTCTAGCAACCCATCATCTACTTATTACTTCCCAATGCTTCCCTCTAGGCCCAAAGAGTGGTGAAGTGTCATGTAGTCGACGTTCACATGACACCACTAGAGGGATGACAACATACATCTCATCATAACATCGAACGAATACCAAATTCACATGACTACTTATAGCAAGACTTCTCGCATGTCCTCAGGAACAAACGTAACTACTCACAAAACATATTCATGTTCATAATCAGAGGGGTATTAATATGCATAATGGATCTGAACATATGATCTTCCACCAAGTAAACCAACTAGCATCAACTGCAATGAGTAATCAACACTACTAGCAACCCACAGGTACCAATCTAAGGTTTGGATACAAGATTGGATACAAGAGATGAACTAGGGTTTGAGATGAGATGGTGCTGGTGAAGATGTTGATGGAGATTGACCCCCTCCCGATGAGAGGATCGTTGGTGATGACAATGGTGATGATTTCCCCCTCCCGGAGGGAAGTTTCCCTGGCAAAACAGCTCCGCCGGAGCCCTAGATTGGTTCCGTTCCGCCTCGTGGCGGCGGAGTTTCGTCCCGTGGGCTTGCTTATGATTTTTTCCTAGACGAAAGACTCCATATAGCCAAAGATGGGCATCGGAGGGCCACCAGGGGGCCCACGGGGCAGGGGGACACACCCAGGGGGGTAGGGCGCGCCCCCACCCTCGTGGACAGTGTGTGGCCCCCCTCTGGTACATCTTTCGCCTAATATTTTTTGTATATTCTGAACATAATTTCTGTGGAGTTTCTGGACTTTTGGAGATGTGCATAATAGGTCTCTAATATTTGCTCCTTTTCCAGCCCAGAATTCCAGGTGCCGGCATTCCCCCTCTTCATGTAAACCTTGTAAAATAAGAGAGAAAAGGCATAAGTATTGTGACATAATGTGTAATAACGGCCCATAATGCAATAAATATCGATATAAAAGCATGATGCAAAATGGACGTATCAAACACAACCCCAAATGCTAGATCCCGATCGTCCCAACTGGGCTCTACTACTTATCATCAGGAAACGAAACATAGTAACGACCAAGGTCCTTGTCGAACTCCCACTTGATTTGGGTAGCATCACCTGCACTGGTATCATCGGCACCTGCAACTGTTTGGAAGTATCCGTGAGTCACGAGGACTCAGCAATTTCGCACCTGCGAGATCAAGTCTATTTAAGCTTATGGGTAGTATAAGGTAATGAGGTGGAGCTGCAGCAAGCGCTAAGCAAATATGGTGGCTAACATACGCAAATAAGAGTATGATGAGAAGCTACGCAACGGTCGTGAAGCTAGAAGTGATGAAGAAGTGATCCTGAAACTACTGACGTTCAAACATAACATAAGACCGTGTTCACTTCCCGGACTCCGCCGAAATATAACATCCCAAATTTTCAATTTGGAATGTTATACATTAGATCATCATTGCATATTAAGTTTTATTGCATTTGTTGGCTTGATCCTAGAAATTGTATGCAACTCAAGGACCCACAGAGAGAGTTGGGAATTTCGTTATTTTCATATTTGAGTTTTCTCAAATTTTGAAAAGAGGATCGTTTGTTTTTAATTATTTTTTCTTTGAATATTTCTTTTATAAAAATAAAAGAGAGAGGATAAAATGACTTCCTCAAAATAAGGAAATATTGGAGATTTAATATTAAAATCAAACAAGATTTTATTCGGAGTTTTATTGCTATTTTATTTGAATTAGGAAAAAATTGCGTTTTTCAAAATTGCATTAGAGTCTCAAATAAATGTTCACCTTGTCCGGTATATTTTTAGAGGACGGGGAAAATTTGTTTCAGGATTTTTGGAGTCCGTTCAGTATTTCTTTTCTTTGTTTTTATGTGTAGAATAATTAAAAAATAGGAAACCGACTCCGGGCCGTACCCGAGTGGGACTCCGCCCGGGGGGCTTTATGACGACTACCAGTCTTGTTAACAATTGCCTAAGACAATTCCGCACACCGATACACCATTTTTCCACACTCGCTATTTATAATATTTAGTAATATATTCTAACTTTATGATAACAACACCTAATTTTATGTTTTAGCTCTCTGATATCATGCAAAGTTATCCTCTTCATACCCACGACGTAGTTTTATTTCTCGTTTCTAGTTGGAAGCAAATGTTCGGTGTACGTAGAGTCGTATCAGTGGAAGATAGGGCTTGAGATAATATTGATCTTACCTTTAGCTCCTTGTGGGTTCGACACTCCATACTTATCACTTCCACCTTTGGGAATTGCTACGATGATTCCCTGCACATGGGGATTATCAATGCACAGAGTGGGTTTTGTCTTTAGACAGTAATCCCTCATGATGTTATCAACGATAAGCTAGCCCATTTTGCAGGGCCGTGTGGCTGCCCATCACTTTGACAAACAACGAGCGAGAGAGGTTATACGATCAAGTTGGATTCTGTTTGGTCCGTGTTACAGTACGTCTTGGTGAGATGCTCTCCCCTCGACACATGTGTGTGGGGGTGGGCGTGGGGGTGGGGGTAGGGGCACTAGTTCGCACTACCTACAACCTCTGTGGGGTCAGGGAAGTCCGGTTAATTTGCGAGGCACATGTGCCACATCAAAGTTGTGAATGGTAGTTAAATATCACACCACACCCTTTTCATTCATATAGTATAGGGCCACCCGCAGGTGGTTCGTATGTGGTCTCACCCATCTCCCGCCACAAGCACACGTTTGTGGGTCGGCACACTGTCCACCTTTGCCAGGAAGCGAAAGGGGAAGTTTGACTATATATATGATGGACTCCTATAGGTTTTGTGTTATGGTAGGGTGATATTTCAAACCTAGCTATCTAGGGGCATGCATTCGTAGCTAGGATTCCCTTACCGCCGACACGAAGTGGGGTTTGTAGGGGGTGGCTGACTAGCAATACTGTGCGCTTTGTGCGACAGGTGTCACATCAAAGTTGTGCATTGGGTATTTGAACATCAAACCACCCTTTTGATACATATATTTGGTCCACATGCAAGTGTGTTCGTGTTCTGACCCTTTCCCGCGTTATTATTTTTGCCAAATTTATAAACAACCGACGAGTAGGATGCAGCAATCGTCTATGATTGGGATGCAACGGACACAGTTCGCTCAGACTACCCTTGTGCCATGCATGTGCCCCTGCCACTCACATCAGCATAGTAGATTGGGCTCCACGAGGCTTGCCTCGCGCTCTCGAAAATATCCACTACCTTGCAATCTCAAAAATATCTACCGCCTGAAAGGTTTTTATATTTGATAGCACACGATTAGTATGTGTGGACCATGTGTGATATCTGTTACTCCCGCTCTGCTTCAATCCGTTGATTCAAATTTTCAGTAGCCCCGACATTTTACTCCCGCCTCTGCATGCCTCACAATCTCCAAAATATTTTCTCGCCCTTGATTCAAGTTTTCAGTAGCCCCGCCTTGTTACTCTTGCCTCTACAACCCTCGGAATCTCAAAAATATCTGCTCTCCCTTGATCCAAATTTTCAGTAGCCCCGACATTTTACTCCCGCCTCTTCATCCTCACAATCGCAAAAATATCTACTCGCCCTTGATCCAAATTTTCAGTAGCCCGACATTTTACTCCCGCCTAGTAAAATTTTCAGTTGTTGCGGTATTTCCTCAAACACCACCTTGCCCCCCCTCCACACACACCACACACCCCAAACCTCCGCTCACATAGACACACACCACCTGTAGCGACCCGATCCCAATGGATCAAAGTCTCTGTGCTTAAGTGTCATCCCTGGGTCGGTATGCTGACACACATAGTACTCGAGGAATTATAATAGAGTTCAATCACACATGTATTACATCAAGGTCCTCATAAAGAGTATTTATTACAATAATATGGCTGAAGGCCGTCTAATAAAATAACCACCGAAGCTTCAAAGATAAATGACTCCATCCAACTCCATGGCAAAACTGAGTGCAAGACAACGACCTATCGCACCTTAATCCTTGTCTGAAAATTCTGCAACATGAGACGTTGCAACCGTGTAGGTCAGCACTTGAAATATGTAAGTGCATCTAGTGCCCCTTAGTGATTTTGGTGTATTGAAGACTTATAGGTTAAGGGACTAATGCGTTTGTGAGTATACATAGGTCTATAAGTCTATGAGGAGTTTGATATTTATAGAGAAAATCAACTCCTAAAAATGAAGTTCTTTGATTGAAGACTTTGGATTTCTGAAGACTTTCTAAAGACTTTGAAAGTGAAGAAATTGGTGGGACCTTGAAGACTTGGTATTCATTCGAGAAACATGAAGTATGAAGACTTTTGTTTTCGTATTTCATTTTCTCTTTCTTGAGTCATAGGAAACACCGTACTGTTAAAGGGGGTCGAGGAAATACTAAGGAAAAATTTCCATGTGATGCTCAACTCAAAATCCTACACCTACCAATTCCTTCGAGTGAAGCCATTGGAAATCTCATACAGTTCAGTCAATTTCTTCAGTGATAGAGACGAAGTTCTTCTGGTCTCTGAGGAATTTGTTCTGACTGAGGAGTTAGGAATTCACCAGTGCGGATTGCCTACACAGTTAGGAACATGATATCCCTGAGGATTTTGCTACTCAAAATTGCGCCCGTTGCTATGCTATGCGCCAGCTGTCCCAAAATATCTATCCACCTAACGGTCCTTTCATTGAAGGGCATTTATGTCTTATCATGTTGGGCTGCTCCCTAGGCTATAAATAGCCGCCCCCTACAACCACTAGCTAGTTGGCTGCTCCGAGAGAAACTGGCACTTGTCATTTGAGAGCAACCCATCCTCTGAGGACTTTGAGCGAAAATCATCAAGTGAGGAAAAAACCAAAACCCAAACACCTACAAACCCCAAGTGATTGAGCATCACTGAAGAGATTGATCCTGCGTGGATCCGATGCTTGTTATCTTTGAAGACTGTGCTTCTTCCAAACGGTTAGGCTTCATGGTCTAGAGCATCCAAGAGGAATTGTGGATCACCGAGTGACCAAGTTTGTGAAGGTTCGGAAGTCACCTGAAGACTTACCACGAGTGATTGGGCGAGGTCTGTGTGACCTTAGCTCAAGGAGAATACGGTGAAGACTGGGTGTCCTGAGCTGCGTGTTCAGGACTGGGTGTACGGGACTATGTGTCCTCAGGTTTAAATACTCAGCTGCTCCAACCAGACGTACAACTGAGACAGCAGTTGGAACTGGTATACCAAATCATTGCCTTCACCAAGCTTACTGGTTCTATTTCCTCAACTCTTTCATTTCCTCATAACTCTGTTGTGTGCTTGTTCAGATCTGTGTTAGAAGACTTTGACTGAAGACTTTCTCAATTTCCTCAGTTCAATTTCTTCTGTCTGTTTGTCTTCATCCTGTGCTTACGCTACTTGTACTCTGTGCCTGTCTTCATTTCATCATGATGACCATGCTTGTATTCTGTTATGTTTACTTTTGAGTACTTATTCTGCTACTAGTAGTTCTTCGCTAAGGAATTTCCTCACCAGCAAATTCCTTAGTGAAGAATTTCATAAAAATCGCCTATTCACCCCCCTCTAGTCAATATAACGCACTTTCAATTGGTATCAAAGCAAGGTACTCCCTTGTTCTGTGTGATTTTGGTTTAACCGCCTGGATTTTTAGTTATGTCGACCGCAGGTATGATCAAGGTCTCTGCTGGGTGTCCTACCTTCGATGGGACGGACTACCCCTACTAGAAGAATAAGATGCGAATGCATCTTGAGGCAATTGATAACGATCTCTGGTATGTTGTGGAAAATGGTGTTCCCTCAGTCACACCTTCTCTGAATGCTACTGATGTGAGAAGATTCAAGCAACTCGACTCTTAAGCGAAGAATATCATATGTGGCCATCTGAGCAAAGGACAGTATGGCAGAGTGAGTGCTTTGGAGACAACAAAGCTTATCTGGGACAGGTTGTCCAAAGTGAATGAAGGAGTCTCAACACAGCGTGACTCTCGAGTTGATGTTCTTCGCAATCTCTTCAACCGCTTCAAAAGACTCGACAATGAAAATGATCAACAAACCTTCGATCGCCTCACTGACATCTCAAATGAGCTTCAAGAACTTGGTGCCACTGACATCACCGACCATGAGGTGGTGAAGAAATTGCCGAGATCACTTGATTCCTCATTGGACACTCTGGCATTGATGATACAAGAACATGCTGATTACAAGTCACTTGATCCCGCTGATATTCTCGAGAGGCTAAATACTCATGATTTCCAACTTGCTGAAAAAAGAGATCTCTATGGTTCGAGCTATGGCAGATCACACGCACTGAAGGCCAAGGCGGTATCTGAGTCCGAAGACGAAGACTCTGGTAGCAGCCTTGGTGATCCTGAAGAACTAAGCCATGATCTGGCTCTGCTCATGAAGAAGTTCCAAAAGTTCTCAAGACGTGGTCGCCTTGGAAGACCCTCAAGGAGCAATGATTCCTCATCCAGTGACTACAAGAGGAGGCTCTGTCACAAACGCAAGAAACCTGGACATTACATTCAAGATTGTCCTCAGTGGGAAAAGGAATCAAAGAAGAAGAAATACAAAGATTACAGTTCTGATGATGCGAAGAAAAAGAAGAAATCCACAAAATCTTGATCATCAAAATCCTCAAAGTCTTCATATCACAAGAAGAGCAGCTCCAAGAAGGCTAGGGCATTCATTGGCAAGGAAATGGACTCTGAGGCTGAATCTGAATAAAATGAGGAAGAGGAGTCATCTGAGGAGTCCGAATCCGGAGTGCCAAGCCTAGCTCTCGCTACTGCATTCGTCAGCAAGTCTATCTTCAACACTGAAGAAAATGACCTCACCAACAAGGCTGATGAAGGCGATGATGACTACGCTCCCACCTATTGCTTCATGGCAAAGGGTGCCAAGGTACTCATATATACCTTCTCTGAATCAAGTGAGAATGAATCTGATGAAAACCTTAAGCCCAGCTATTCTAAACTTGCTAAGATTGCTGTAAAACAACAAAGGTCTCTTGAAAAGGTTCAAAACATGCTAGACAAAAGTGATGATATGTTGGGTGAAGAAATGGATCGCACTAAAGCCTTGACTGAAAATCTTCAGAGACTTCAGACTAGGTTTGACAATCTTCAAGGTCATCATAACACTCTCTTATCCGATCATGAGAAGCTGTCTTATGAATTTCTTCAAAGAAAGCAAGACCTTGAGAAGCTAAGAGTGAGTTATGAAGTACTTCAGAAGGAGCGCGATTCATTACTTGCTCAACAAGTCAGCGCATCTCAGGAAGAATTTGTTCCTCCTTGTTTGAAATGCATTGAACGTGAATCTGCTAATTCCTCACCTGAATGTTCAAATGCTGCTAATGTTTCAAATTCTTCACATGCCTCTGCTATCACTAATTCCTCATCTGAGGACATTGCTAGTATCACTGACGATGTAGGGCTGAAGGAATTGTACATGACAGGCATGTACAAAAGCCTCAAAGGGCATCAAACTCTTTGTGATGTGCTTAAAGAGCAGATCCTCAACAGGAACCCTAGGAAAGAGGGTATTGCCTTTGAGAGGAAACTCAATGCTGATGGTACATATTGGAAGCCTGAGCAGTACCCCAAAACTACATGGGTTGCTGCAAAGGGACCTCCAGTTGATCCATCTAATCTATCTGGATATGCATGTGAATCTCCTCATTCTGATGATGAGTCATTTGACTCCAACTACAAACTGTTCAAAAATCAGAAAGGTGAAGTATTTGCTAGATATGATGGCACTAACTGCAGGAACGGTCCCCCTATGCAGAAAATCTGGGTTCCCAAAAGATGCCTTGTGTAAGTGCATCTAGTGCCCTTAGTGATTTTGGTGTATTGAATACTTATAGGTTAAGGGACTAATGTGTTTATGAGTGTACACAGATCTATAAGTCTATGAGGAGTTTGATATTTACAGAGAAAGTCGACCCCTAAAAATGAAGTTCTTCGTCTGAAGACTTCGGTATTCTGAAGACTTTGTGAAGACTTTGAAAGTGAAGAAAATGGTGTGACCTTGAAGACTTGGTATTCATTCGAGGAATATGAAGCGTGAAGACTTTTGTTTTCGTAGTTTCATTTTCTGTTTCTTGAGTCATAGGAAACACCGTATTGTTAAAGGGGGTCGAGGAAATACTAAGGAAAAATTTCCATGTGATGCCCAACTCAAAATCCTACACCTACCAATCCCTTCGAGTGAAGCCATTGGAAATCTCATACAGTTCAGTCAATTTCTTCAGTGACAGAGACGAAGTTATTCTGGTCTCTGAGGAATTTGTTCTAACTGAGGAGTTAGGAATTCGCCAGTGCAGATTTCCTACACAGTGAGGAACATGATAGCCCTGAGGATTTTGCTACTCAAAATTCCGACCGTTGCTGTGTTATGCGCCAGCTATCCCAAAATATCTATCCACCTAACGGTCATATCATTGAAGGGCATTTATGTCTTATCATGTCGGGCTGCTCCCTAGGCTATAAATAGCCGCCCCCTACAACCACTAGCTGGTTGGCTGCTCCGAGAGAAGCTGACACTTGTCATTTGAGAGCAACCCATCCTCTGAGGACTTTGAGCGAAAATCATCAAGTGAGGAAAAACCCAAAACCCAAACACCTACAAACCCTAAGTGATTGAGCATCACTGAAGAGATTGATCCTGCGTGGATCCGACGCTTGTTACCTTTGAAGACTGTGCTTCTTCCAGACGTTTAGGCGTCATGGTCTAGAGCATCCAAGAGGAATTGTGAATCGCCGAGTGACCGAGTTTGTGAAGGTTTGGAAGTCGCTTGAAGACTTACCACGAGTGAATGGACGAGGTCTGTGTGACCTTAGTTCAAGGAGAATACAGTGAGGACTGGGTGTCCTGAGCTGCGTGTTCAGGACTGGGTGTCCGAGACTGTGTGTCCTCGAGTTTAAATACTCAGCCGCTCCAACCATATGTACAACTAAGACATCAGTTGGAACCGGTCTACCAAATCATTGTCTTCACCAAGCTTACTGGTTCTATTTCCTCAACTCTTTCATTTCCTCAGAACTGTGTTGTGTGCTTGTTCATATCTGTGTTTGAAGACTTTGACTGAAGACTTTCTCAATTTCCTCAGTTCAATTTCTTCAGTCTGTTTGTCTTCGTCATGTGTTATCCTGTGATTACGCTTCCTGTACCCTGTGCCTGTCTTCATTTCATCATGACGACTATGCTTGTATCCTGTTATGTTTACTTTCGAGTACTTATTCCGCTGCTAGTAGTTCTTCGCTAAGGAATTTCCTCAGCTGCAAATTCCTCAGTGAAGAATTTCATAAAAATCGCCTATTCACCCCCCCTCTAGTCGATATAACGCACTTTCAATTGGTATCAGAGCAAGGTACTCCCTTGTTCTGTGTGATTTTGGTTTAACCACCTGGAATTTTAGTTATGTCAACCGCAGGTATGATCAAGGTCTCTGCTGGGTGTCCTACCTTCGATGGGACGGACTACCCCTACTGGAAGAATAAGATGCGAATGCATCTTGAAGCAATTGATAACGATCTCTAGTATTTTGTGGAAAATGGTGTTCCCTCAGTCACACCTTCTCTGAATGCTGCTGATGTGAAGAGATTCAAGCAACTCAAGTGAAGAATATTATATGTGGCCATCTTTGAAAAGGACAGTATGGTAGAGTGAGTGCTTTGGAGACAGTGAAGCTTATCTGGGACATGTTGTCCAAAGTGAATGAAGGAGTCTCAACTCAGCATGACTCTCGAGTTGATGTTCTTCGCAATCTCTTCAAGCGCTTCAAAAGACTCGACAATGAAAATATTCAAGAAACCTTCGATCGCCTCATTGACATCTCAAATGAGTTTCAAGCACTTGGTGCCACTGACATCACCGACCATGAGGTGGTGAAGAAATTGCTAAGATCGCTTGATTCCTCATTTGACACTCTGGCATTGATGATACAAGAACGTGCTGATTACAAGTCACTTGATCCCGCTGATATTCTTGAAAGGCTAAATACTCATGAGTTGCAACTTGCTGAAAAGAGAGATCTCTATGGTTCAAGCTATGGCAGAACACGTGCACTGAAGGCCAAGGCAGTATCTGAGTCCGAAGATGAAGACTCTGGTAGCAGCCTTGGTGATCCTGAAGAACTAAGCCATGATCTGGCTCTGCTTGTGAAGAAGTTCCAAAAGTTCTCAAGACGTGGTCGCCTTGGAAGACCCTCAAGGAGTAGTGATTCCTCATCCATTGACTACAAGAGGAGGCTCTGCCACAAATGCAAGAAGCCTGGACATTACATTCAAGATTGTCCTCAATGGGAAAAGGAATCAAAGAAGAAGAAATACACGGATTACAGTTCTGATGATGCGAAGAAAAAGAAGAAATCCACAAAGTCCTCATTGTCAAAATCCTCAAGGCCTTCATATCAAAAGAAGAGCAGCTCCAAGAAGGCCGGGAAATGGACTCTGAGGCTGAATCTGAAGAAAATGAGGAAGAGGAGTCATCTGAGGAGTCTGAATCCGGAGTGGCGAGCCTATCTCTCGCTACTGCATTCGTCAACAAGTCTATCTTCAACACTGAAGAAAATAACCTCACCAACAAAGCTGATGAAGGGGTTGATGACTATGCTCCCACCTATTGCTTCATGGCAAAGGGTGCCAAGGTACTCAAATATACCTCATCTGAATCAAGTGAGAATGAATCTGATGAAAATCTTAAGCCCAACTATTCTAAACTTGCTAAGATTGCTATAAAACAACAAAGGGCTTTAGAAAAGGTTCAAAACATGCTAGACAAAAGTGATGATATGTTGGGTGAAGAAATGGATCGCACTAAAGCCTTGACTGAAAATCTTCAGAGATTTCAGACTAGGTTTGACAATCTTCAAAGTCATCATAACACTCTCTTATCCGATCATGAGAAGCTTTCTTTTGAATTTCTTCAAAGAAACCAAGATCTTGAAAAGCTAAGAGTGAGTTATGAAGATCTTCAGAAGGAGCGCGATTCATTACTTGCTCAACACATCAGCGCTTCTCAGGAAGAATTTGTTCCTCCATGTTTGAAATGCATTGAACGTGAATCTGCTAATTCTTCACCTGAATGTTCAAATGCTGCTAATGTTTCAAATTCTTCACATACCTCTGCTATTACTAATTCCTCATCTGAGGACATTGCTAGTATCACTAATGATGCAGGGTTGAAGGAATTGTAAATGATAGGCATGTACAAAAGCCTCAAAGGGCATCAGGCTCTTTGTGATGTGCTTAAAAAGCAGATCCTCAATAGGAACCCTAGGAAAGAGGGTATCGCCTTTGAGAGGAAACTCAATGCTGATGGTACATATTGGAAGCCTAAGCAGTACCCCAAAACTACATGGGTTGCTGCAAAGGGACCTCCAGTTGATCCATCTAACTTATCTGGATTTGCATGTGAATCTCCTCATTCTGATGATGAGTCAATTGACTCCAACTATAAACTGTTCAAAAATCAGAATGGTGAAGTATTTGCTACATATGTTGGCACTAACTGCAGGAACGGCTCCCCTATGAAGAAAATCTGGGTTCCCAAAAGATGCCTTGAAAATCTTCAGGTGAATGTCATCATGACGCCACCTGTGAAGAATAGGAACCCCAGATCAAATTCTTCATATGGACCAAATTCCTCATATGGATCAAAGTCCTCATATGAACATCATCGTGCTAACCCGTCTGTTTCGCAGGGAAGGTCTAAGGATTATGGATATGTGCATTATTCTTCAAATCATTATGTCCATAATTCCTCGAAGAATTTCTTTGCATACTCTTATGCTTACTCTAACCCCTATTATGTGAAATGAAATGGACTGGCTTCTATGCCATCCTTCTCGTATGGAGCTCGCAGAATGATGAACTCTTTGCAACCCCTTCAGATGTGGGTGGTGAAGAAAAAGAACTAATCTCTTCTGCAGGGTCAGGTCTCCAGACGTACGTAATCGTCTGAAGAATTTGCTGGAGACCTGAGTATGCCTGATAGGACGCAGGGTAATCATGAAGAAATGAACTTTCATTTCTCACATCCTCATATTGCTTTATCAGTTCTTTTACTTGATGAAATTGATCTGATGAATTGATGTCATATTCTTCACTGATGAAGTATATGAGTTTGTAAGTTGCACTAATTCACCTGCAAGATGATCAACCCAAAGCCATTGAGTGGGTCCTCGATAGTGGATGTACAAACCACATGACTGGTGACAAGAATCAATTGATGGATGCTCCATTATCTCTGTCGCATCTGAAGCATATCATCTTTGCTCACAAAGGCAAAAGTCAGGTATTGGGTCTAGGTAAGGTTGCGATTACAAAGGATCGACACATGAACAAAGTCATGCTTGTTGAGTCCTTAGGATACAACCTTATGTCTGTCTGAATGCTTTGTGATCTTGATATGGTTGTTGTCTTTGGCAAGTACCGTTGTGTTGTGGTTATGGAAGCTGACAATTCCAAAGTCTTCGAAGGCTTTAGGAGAGGATACCTGTATATTGTTGATTTCTCTACAGGACCACAACCAGCCGTGTACTTACTTGCAAAAGCTTTAGAAGGTTGGCTCTGGCATCGACGACTTGGTCATGCAGGCATGAGGAATTTGCACACGCTTACGAAGAAGAAGCATGTCATTGGCATTGAGAATGTCCAATTCCTCAAGGATCACCTATGCGGAGCCTGTGAAGCTGGGAAGATGACCAAGGCCAAGCATCCAGCAAAGACTATCATGACCACCACTCGCCCATTTGAATTGCTTCACATGGATCTCTTTGGTCCTAATCATTATTCTGCTATTTCAAATGAAGCATCTCAATATGGCTTTGTTATTGTTGATGATTATTCTCGCTACACATGGGTACACCTTGTTACTTACAAACATGAAGTGCAGGAAGTCTTCAAACGATTTTCCTCGAGGGCTTCAACCAACTTTGGTGTGAAGATCAAGCACATCAGAAGTGACAATGGCACTGAGTTCAAGAATTCTGGTCTCGATGACTATCTTGATGAACTTGGTATTACTCATGAGTTATTTGCTCCTTATACTCCTCAGCAGAACGGCGTCGTGGAGCGCAAGAACATGACTCTTGCTGAGATGGCTCGCACTATGCTTGATGAATACAAAACGCCTCGTCATTTCTGGACTGAGGCAATTGATACTGCGTGCCACATCATCAACAGAGTATATCTTCACAAATTCTTCAAAAAACTGCCTATGAACTCCTCAGTGATAAGAAAACCAATGTAAGTTATTTCAAAGTCTTCGGTGCTAAATGTTGGATTAGAGACCCTCATCACAACTCAAAATTTGCACCAAAAGCACATGAAGGTTTTATGCTTGGTTACGGAAAGGACTCGCACACCTACAGAGTCTTCAACAACGTTCTTCACAAAGTTGTTGAAACTGTAGATGTGTGGTTCGATGAAACTAATGGCTCGCAAAGAGAGCACCTACCTATTATGATAGATGAACCATCACCTGAGGAAACTATCAAGTTCAAGGTTACTAAGGATGTCATTCCTACTGAAGAATCTGCTGAAGAATTCATTCCAGAACATGATGAACGTCGAGCTAATGCACCTGAAGAAAATACTGAAGAAAATGGTGCTGAAGAAAACGCTGATCAAATTCTTCAACGACAACCGGCTCATCCTCGCATTGCAAAAGAAGTGCAAGTTGAAAAGATCATCAATGACATCAAAGCGCCAGGTCCTCTCACACGCTCAAAAGCTTCACATTTGTCTAACTTTTGTGGGCACTATGCTTTTGTCTCTATTACAGAGCCCACTAAGGTAGATGAAGCATTTCTGGAGCCTGAGTGGATTCAGGCCATGCAAGAAGAATTACATCAGTTCGAGCTCAACAATGTCTGGGAACTGGTCAAACGTCTAGATCCTCGCAAGCACAATATCATCGGCACAAAGTGGATCTACCGCAACAAGCAAGATGAAAATGGCCTTGTGGTGAGGAATAATGCACGGCTTGTAGCTCAAGGCTACACACAGGTTGAAGGAATTGATTTCTATGAAACTTTTGCACCTATTGCTAGACTTGAGGCTATTCGCATATTACTTGCTTATGCTAACCATCATGATATCACTTTATATCAAATGGATGTGAAAAGTGCATTCCTCAATGGTAAGCTTGAGGAAGAAGTATATGTTGCTCAACCCCCAGGTTTTGAAGATCTAAAGAATCCTCACAAAGTCTTCAGACTCAACAAGGCCCTCTATGGCCTCAAGCAGGCCCCACGGGCTTGGTATGATACTTTGAAGGAATTCTTCATGACGAAAGGCTTCAAACCTGGTTCACTCGACCCTACCCTTTTCAATAAATCTTATGATGGTGAATTGTTTGTGTGCCAAATATATGTTGATGATATTATCTTTGGCTGTACTGACCAACGTTATAGTGATGAATTTGCCTATATGATGAGTGAAGAATATCAAATGTCTATGATGGGAGAGTTGAAATTCTTCTTAGGTCTTCAAATTCGTCAACAACGTAATGGCATATTTATATCTCAGGAGAAATACCTCAAGGATGTACTGAGGAAATTCGGCATGCAAGATTGCAAAGGCGTCAAAATTCCTATGCCCACAAATGGCCATCTGTGCACTAATGAAAATGGTATTGACTTTGATCATAAGGTATACCGCTCCATGATAGGTTCTTTATTATACTTATGTGCGTCTAGGCCAGATATAATGCTTAGTGTTTGCATGTGTGCCCGATTTCAAGCTACACCGAAGGAATCACACCATAAGGTTGTGAAGCATATTCTTCGATATCTAGCTCACACACCAACACTTGGATTATGGTACCCCAAGGGCTCGGCTTTTGATCTCATTGGATATTCTGACTCTGACTATGCTGGTGATCATGTGGACCGCAAGTCAACATCTGGTACATGTCATTTCCTCGGACGATCTTTGGTCTGTTCGTCCTCGAAGAAACAGAACTGCGTATCACTATCTACTGCTGAAGCTGAGTACATTGCCACTGGTTCTTGCTGTGCCCAATTGCTATGGATGAAGCAAACTCTCAAGGACTACGGCGTCAACATGAAGAATGTGCCTCTCTTCTGTGACAATGAGAGTGCCATCAAGATTGCTCACAACCCAGTTCAGCACTCGAAGACAAAGCACATTCAGATTTGTCATCATTTTCTACATGATCATGTGTTGAAGGGCGACATTTCTATTGAGCATGTGAAGACTGAAGAACAGCTAGCCGATATCTTCACAAAGCCCTTGGATGAGAAGAGATTTAGCAAGTTGTGGTGTGAGCTAAATATCCTAGAATCTTTGAATGTTCTTTGAAAAGGACACTCATCCTAACACTTATGCAAAATTGATGACTTAGATGTGCAACACATGAAGAAACGTTTTTCTTCAATCAATGAAGAATAACACTCTTAGTGTGAAGAAATTAATGAAGAATTTGACTCTCAGAACCCTACGATAATTGTACGCGGTGTATGAAATCATCATTCTCATACGGTGGATCACGCCACCATCAAAAGTTGAAATTCCTCAAATTATTCATATTCTTCAACTTTGCATAGTCTTCACTGGTTCCGTCGTTTTTCTTCATTGGCTATATATATATATATATATGAGTTTATGTCCTCTACAGCATTCACTTATTGCTATTTCTTCAAGTTGGTTTTCTGCTAAGTGAATGTGATCAGACCCATCCCCTCTATGCTATACTCAACCCAATCTGTTCACAAATTCTTCATGTGCGTTCTATTTGAAACTCGTTCAAAATCTTCACTGTGTCCTTGTCAGTTGAAGAAATTGCGAACGGAACTTTAAAACCTATCTTATCGAAATTTTCGGCTTTGCCGCTCAAACCGTTTCGCATCCCACGATACACTTATCCACTCACCCATGATCTAACACGATCTCCACCTCTCACTACGTGGGTGACACATGTCATGCGAATGAGAAGGGTCAGGGGCACGTTCATCCAATTTCTTCGAGCGAGCAGTTCTTCACCGTGGCTATAAATACCCCTCCTTCCCTTCCTCACTTCTTTTACTCCGCTTGACCTCTCTCTCCAGCTCGAGCTTCTCAAACCCTAGCGCCGCCGCTACTTCATTGCCGCCGGTGAGGAAGAGCTTCACTGCCTCGACCTGGTCGCCGACGTACTCGTGCCGACCGCGGAAATCTTCACTCCGCCGCCGTCGTAGCCGTCTTCCTCCGCCAAGTTAGGGCGTGGAAGATCTGCGCAGACGAACTTCACATCTCCTCACTCCAGTTCGTCGTGTTCTTCGTCCAGGGTAATTAAAAGTTACTTTTACTACCCTCGTTGATTCGAATGATTATCTTCAAAATCTTCAAAGGTGTTTTTCTTCATAGATTCACACACTAAACACCTCACAGGTCATCTGTTCTTGATTCATTTCTCTAAGCCATGTTTTTCTCCAAGATTCCTCAAATGTGTGGATTTTTAATCTACACATCTTTGGAACCTAAGACAAAGAACGCTTAGTGAAATTCTTCAAGACTCATCCGGTCAAATTCCTCTAACTTGTTCTTTTTACAAAACCTTCTGAGAACGCATATGACCTCTCCAAATTCCTCGCAACTATACTCTGTTCACAGGTACTCATGTGAGCTGCTGAATCACTAGGTTCTCATCAACTTAACTCATTTGCAGCGTTCCTCGAAGAAAAGTTGCATACTTCTTCAGAGAATTCGATTGTTCAAATTCCTCAACTGAAGAAAATGGCTGACGGTAAGAGGCCACAGAAAGGAGGAAAGAAGCCCGAGGTCATGACTGCCTTTGAAATCCCTAATG
The DNA here is from genome assembly GCA_034509565.1 of Triticum monococcum. Taxonomy (NCBI): domain Eukaryota; kingdom Viridiplantae; phylum Streptophyta; class Magnoliopsida; order Poales; family Poaceae; genus Triticum; species Triticum monococcum. Next base: position 252,576,985 of record CM067843.1, on the reverse strand, counting down.
ACATATACAAAGATTACTGCACTCCTGATGAGGCCAAGTTTGGAAAAGAGGACAAAAATCAGTGCAAGGTGCGCATATAGAGGATAGAAAGGAGATGGGCAAGAGAATGGAGGGAGTACATGTATGTAACTCCAAAGTACATGAAGAAATTCGCACTCAATCCTCCATGCCCAAGAGCTCCATTGGCACCTGTCCAAATCGCTGATCCCACCAGCCTCAAGCACGGTGAGGACTATCCTGATGAATGGGCCAAGCGCCAAGCCAAGTTGGCTAAGCAAGCCAGAGAAGCAGTGAGGAAATTCAATGAAGACTCTGCTGCTACTGCTGCTTCTGCTAAGGCCTCTGCTGTCAAGCCAAAGAAGGCTATGTCAAAGAAGCCTGCGCGCAAGCCAAGTGCTTCACCAACAATGCCCTCAAGGCCAAGTTCCTCAGCAATGCCCTCACGGCCAGAATCATCAAAGCCCTCACGGCCAATTCCTCATGCTGCTCCTATTACTCCAAAGTCCTCAGCTCCTCCGCCAAAGCCCTCAGCTGTTCCGACTAAATCCTCAGCACCTGTGCATCTCGCCTCATGCCAAAGGACTGCAGGCATCTCCGTTGCCTCAGGTGTCTCAGCTAGTTCCTCAATTGCACCAAGTTCCTCAGCTGGCCCCTCACTGCTGAAGACAAAGGCCATTGCTGGACGAGGTCCTCGCCCAAGTCCTCAAAAGAAACAAGTCGCTTTCCAAGTGTCGTCTGAAGAAGACGAAGCTGATGATGATGAACTTGCAGAAATCGTCAGAGACAGGCAAGTCAGGGCCGCTAGAGCCCAAAGGATCAGAGGTGCCACTACTTTTGGATCCCAAGTTGATCCTCGACTACATTGATGTCTGGCACAAGGACCCCAACACTCCCTTTCCTGACTTCAAGCTGACTCCTAGCCAGAGTCACATGCTGACCCACTTCATTCAAGAAGAAAAGTGGGAATTTGAGAAGGCCAGGCAGATCAAGAAAGCGCAGTACAAGAAAGAGCGCTATCTGAAGAAAAACGTTGTCTCTATGACAACTGAAGAATTTGTCACTATTCAGACTGAGATTAAGAAACTCAATGATGACTTTGACGCATATCGTGCTGATTGGCTTGGAGCCAAGGTTCGTTTTGTGAAACTTGCGGGTAACTTCGCTTCCAATGTTGCAGCCCCAACGCAACAGGAAATTCCTCAGGCTGAAGCATCTGCTCAGCCTACTGAAGAACATGCCAGCACCGCTGATGACAATCAGGCTACTGAAGAAAATGTGAGTTACAGGGCTGATGACTGCATTCTAGCCACTGAAGAATTGCCAGGGCACCCACTAGTGGTCCGCCTGAAGAAACTGAAAAACTCAGGGCAACTGCATCAGTTGTGCCTGAAGAAAACCAACCAGATTCCTCAGCTGCTCCTGCACCAACTTCAACTCCAATCCTTCCATCTACATCGGATGTGAAGAAGACCAAGGCTGCAGAGCGTGCTGCAGTGAAGAAAAGGAAAGCATCAGCTGCTTCAAATTCTCCAGCTCCGAAGAGAATGAAGCCTATGACAAGTTCATTTGAAAATCCGATTGATGTTGTTCCCATCTCAACCAGGCCATCAAAGGACCTTGTTCCTTTTGATGAAGAATATGTGATCCCCAGCGGATCTGATGAAGAAACTCCTTCTGCTGCTTCGTCTGAACCGTTGGATGAAGAAATTGAAGTGGATGCGATCCCGTCAACACCTGTCATCTCCTCGCCTATGCCTCAGTTCATAGCTGAAGAGGCTGGCGTTGAAGAAATGGAAGATGAAGATGTGGACATTGGCTGCTCCACACGTGTAATCCGTGATGAATCCTGGGAAAGTCAGCATCCAAACTCACCAATGTTCACCCCTCTACAGAAAATCCCTCAGTCCCCCACACAAACTATACATATGGGCTCTGAAGAAACTCATCCCACTGCATCTGTCCATGAGGAAATTCCAGCCACTAGCGCTGAAGAAACTGCTGCTGCTGAACAACCAACGACGCAGACTGTCACTGAGGAGGCACCAGAAATTCCTCAGCCTGAAGAACCTGCGATTGAGATTCCTGAGGTCATGATGCAACTCACTGACACTCCTCTGCCGAAGCCAAAGGACCCATTCTCACGTAAGAAAAAGTTCAAGGCTGATGATTTCTTCGGCGAGCACGTATTCTTCGAAGATTACAACCCATATAACTCTGCTCGCATTAGGAAGAGGCGTTTCTGGACTGCTAGTCAAGCCAATTTCTATTCCTCAGTGTTGTTCAACAAGGAGAAGATCTTCTACCATGAGCATATTCCTCACGTGGATATGGAATCTCTGCCGTGCTTCACACCAGTCCTCAGTGTTCGTCACGACGCTGGACTGCTAAACTTTTCCTCTGACATCTGCGATTGGAATGAAGAACTGATTCTTCAATTCTATGTTCCATTTTTGAATTGCGTTGGGGGAAATCTACCAAAGCTAGGCAGATAGATAGACTCCTTTCCCGCTGCTAAGGGAGAGCAAGAAACTAAATCAAATGATTGTTTTTTTCACCAGCACCCTTTTTTTGCGGGTACTAAGAGTCCTCTCACTACGAACCAGCAGACATCATCATCTGGTTGGGTCTTGCCGGTATCAACAACGAGAAAGAAGAACCAAATGGAAACAACAACTAACTATGGCTCTTGGCCCAGACAACGTCCTAGGCGTAGGGGAGATCAAAACAAGAAGTCACGCCTAGACGACGACGCCCGTCCTGGGCTGCAGTAAGTAGATCGAGAGGTCGTTCCGCCCCTTGTCCCGGATTATGGGTAATATGTTCTCATACAATGTTGCTCCAACTTTTTTCTAGAGGGCCTAGCTGGCGAGCGATCCCAGTCTGCGGCAGAGAACAAGACAACAAGCGAGCGTACCTTTGTTCGCTTCTTTTTCACCAAGCAAAGAAGTTTAAGGAGAACTGTAGGTCGGTTGCTACCTAAGGAAACTCCGATTCGATCCCCCCCCCCCCCGGCTGGGAGGCATCTACCTCATCCCAATCACAAGGAGAGGTTCACCATGATGGGGGGTCAGGTACTTTAATTCTTTGCGTTCCGGAAAGAATGAAATGCATAGGGGACCATCCTTTTTTTGCGGCATGCTCTCTGATTTACGGATTCGCAGGGGGGCGAGGGCCAACCTTAGTTGACTGACAATGACAAAGGCTTGCGAAACAAAGTAGTGCCTTTGAAATGGAATCTTAATTAACTATCAGTGGTGCGAAGCAGCTTAGCCCCGGGGAGCTAAAGGTTATACCTTTGTAAGTGAACTGTGGTTCTTCTATGTAGGGTATTCCTCCTTTAATCTCTTAATTAACGTCGAGCTAAGTGACTTTGTGTAGCGTAGTAGAATGAAGGCTACGTACGCACCAACACTCTCTTATCCCTAAGCCTCTTCGCTAACTCGCTCGCCTACAAAAATGAGTAGGCGAGGCTAGGCAAACTCAGCCGCTAACTTTGATTGTACTGTAGTAGACTTTCTAGCCTTTTATTTTAGAACCCTTTCTCATGTTCTTTCATCCATCAAGTAGGCAAACCGTCAGGTCCTTAGTAGCGTTGACAAAGAAGAAGAGCCGATGAAAAAAAAGAAAGCTAGAATTTCCAATAGTGAGACCAGCTTGACAAGCTACCTTTCCTCTTGATATGAGGTGCGAAGAGAAACATCTCTTTTTTATGACTTCCACTTCTCGATCCCGGCCCGGAAAAGTGACCGACCCCTTGATGAATGAAAGAAAGGGTTTATGAGCCCTAGCCCTGTAAGCCCACACCTGTGTAGAGTAGATCGTTCAACACTTGCGGCACAAACCCATTTTGGCCCAATTGGTCCGTATATCATAGGCGACCGAACAGCCGCCCCCGTCTTACTAGACCAACCTGCTATAATTATTCCATAAACACCTAGCGAAGATATGGCAAACAAATAAAGTAGCCCTATGTTCGGATCTGACAATACCATACCATAATCAAAAGGTACAACGACCCAAGCGACCAGACTTAACATAAATGTAGCCACTGGAGCCATTCTGAAAAGGGAGAAATTAGCACTAGTTGGTGAAATAGGTTCTTTTAGAATCAATTTCAAACCATCTGCTAGAGGTTGTAACAATCCGAACGATCCCACTACATCAGGACCCTTTCGACGTTGCACAAAAGCCATTACTTTACGTTTAGCTAGCACTAAAAAGGCTACTCCTAGTAGAAGTGGTAGAATTAAACAAAGTATTTCCACTGGAACAGCTATGTACGTTTTCGATTTTCTATTCACTCATGATCGGGCCTGACCTGGTCGACCCGATCAAACTATTTCACTTATGATCTGGCCTAGTTGACCCAATCATGATATTGAAGGATGGGACCTTTCATCGAAAAACTCCGGATTCCGAGAAGTTTTGAAGATGGTGCTCCTATTACGTTACTTTGAATGGAATCCTCACTTGACTAAGCATAAGCGAAAACATGGCTGAGAGTAAGCAATCCCCTTTCCTAGTGGTTGAGTCATGATCAGAAATATTGCGAAAGAAAGTGAAATGTCCTATCGTCGTCCCAATTTGGGCAATCCACGATGTCTCCATTTTATGTATCCATCTTGACTCGTTTTCGGTGTATCGATAGTTCATTGTATTACACTTTGAACTAACCTAGAGGCCGTGCTTAGGTGAAAATCGATATCAGTGAAGTAATCCCGGAACTCTAGAAATCGTGAAGAATTTATTCCATTTTGTTAAATATCGCGAATAGTGGAAAAAACTCTAGAACATTCCTTTGAATGGAATTGTTCATTGGGTTCGACTTGTTGTTCGACAAAATAGAAAGTTGTCTCTCGTATGTTATTGTAAGGTGATTCATTCATAATATTTCTTATGTGCGGTTTCAAGATGCTAAAAGAGTAGATTTGGTGATCGGCTTTTGAGCTCCATTATGTGGACTTCATCAATTTGTGAATTATGGACTTGGCGGTAGTGGTCAATACTAACTGCACCGTCTAAATGCTCCTTGACCAAGTTTGCGTACTCGTCAGGGTTGAGTTGAGGGGGCAACCCGTGCGCTAATTGGGCTTCGAGGTGGCTATACGCGAAAAAAGCTCGCTTTCTACTGAGGCCCGTTCTGTCCTAAACTGTTCCAGAATGTTATTTGTTTCATAGGAAGATTCGAAAAGCACATTGATGCTGAAAGAATCTTCGGAACCGGTGGAGAGGCTATTCTGATTGAAGGCTAGACAAATAACATGACTGAGTATGTAAATAAAACCTGTGAAATAGCTATATAATATGACCTAAATATAGAAGAATACCAAAGATAATGGATTGCGAAATAAGCTTTTTAGCTTTCTTTTTCTTTTGTGCGTGCTTTTCGCCTGCCTTCTCGACCGCGGATAGGCTACGGGGCTTTGCACTTCGGCCCCATTGTGTGAATACCTCATCAAGGTGATAGGATTCGAACCTATGGCCCTCTGTACCCAAAACAGATGCACTGACCAGAATGCGCTACACCTCATCTCCCCCTCAAAACATATGGATCTACCCGATCCATAAAGAAAAGAACCACCGCTTTTAGGAAATTTTGACAATTCTCTTTCATTTGCATTTTCTTTCGTGAAGGCTTGCTCTTGTTCTTCTTACATCTTGCCCTTTTTTCTTGAGAATTGTATCTGTGGCTACTGCTATTTTGCCAGTCTGTCTGTCCCCAATAATGAACTCTCGTTGACCGCGCCCTATAGGGATCATCGAATCGATAACAATAAGCCCTGTTTGAAGAGGTTCGTATACGGAACGCCTGGAAATTCTACTTGGAGCAGGAGATTCAATTAAGCGAGATTCGGAAGCTACAATTTCGCCTCTCCAATCAATAGGTTTAGCCAAAGCATTTATAACACGACCCAAGTTATATACGCTCATGGGTATCTGAGCCATTCTTCCTGTTGCTTTTACAAAACTTCCCTCTTGATGCTAAACCATAGCTCTAATAGAGTCAAATTCCA